>OX465478.1:661400-3389900 GCA_950022335.1 Eurois occulta | reverse complement strand
AATGTAATATGAAATTCTGAATGAAATTAAATTCTCATATAAAAACTTTATATAAACTAAACAAAACTTAAAACAAACATAAACAATTTCAATACTTAATTTGAAAATAAAATTTCTAACAATCAGTCTTTTTACTCCAAGTGACAAATTAGAAACCAATAAAAAATTATAAGTAATTATGTCATGAAAACAACAAAGAAACTCTAAAAAACAACATAATATTATAAGTTTAAAAGGAAAAATAATCAAAAAAAAAAAATTAAAATTAAAAGGGAAAATTAAAAAAATTACTGTAATCATCGTGCCTACTAATTTTCTTCATCATCACTTGTGCTGGCATCACCGTTGGGCAATGTTTTGAAATAATCATGATATTCAACAGGTATAATATTTGTATTGCATAAACTAAGAAGATCTTTGTATTTATCCCGCGAAATAGGCAAAAGCTGATTATAGGCCTTTTTTATTTGCATATTTTGATTGCCTCTTGAGTTTCTAGTTGTATTACCGATAGTTATAGCATCATACATTTCAGCGCTTAAATCGTATTTATAGTATAGTTTGTTTGAATCATTGCAATCTACGTGTACTTCTTTAATATTGTTCCAATTAACTTTCTGACCACGACCATTTTTACTCCATAGTTTATCAATAACCCGACTTTTAAAATCGTAAAAATGCTCTTGAGTCATATTTTTTACTTCATACGGATAATCATTATTTTTACTCCATCTCACTAATAATTGCCACTCTTGAGGTGTATAGATTATTTTGGCACGCGAGGCATTTTCAATACATGCATGAACGCTATCACCTTCATTCTGCGTGTGACCTTTCTCCATAAAGCGATGTGTGATGGTCACTTTGTACTTGTTAGAAGCGTAAATGTAGGATGAGTACACGAAACGGTTTCTATTTTGACCGGCGCAGTTGTCAGACCAAAACAGGAACTCGCGAACTCCTTTTTGCACGTTACAATCAATAAAATCAATCAAACAACTGCTTACATCGTTTGCTCCACGCTTAGCTATCGTTTCGTCCCACATATAACACGTTCCATGTTTATTACCCATATCAAAAATTGTAAAATTTAAGCAGCTTAATTTTCTTTTGTAATAAAAAATACTAACTTGTCCGTGAGGACAAGTCAATACCTTTTCAAAATCGAACACCGCACAGACTATCTCACCATTAGAATTTTTGGCCCTCTCTTTATCTGCAGTTTTCATAGCTCTTGCAATCTTTTTTCTATCCTGATGTTTAGCAAAAGTATCTTGTTCCACTTCAGAAGGATTTTTCAAATTTTTAAATATGTGACATTGGTCACATTGATCTTTTTTAGGAACAAAAAATGCCAAGTTAAAGTAGTTATTGACAATATCACGGTATTGCCTTTCTGTCCGTGCTTTGATTGAGTACTGTTCGTCGTTGAACCACTCCTTGTATAAAGTAAACATGCGGGCTATACTTAAACTACCGTCCAGATATAATTTATTACTTTTCTCCCTGAGATAATGGGATTCCACTGGTTGGAAAGACTTGACGTGGTCACAAACACTACGAATCATTTCATCGACAAGTACTATTTTGTGACTCTTGTGACGACCTCGTTGATCCTCTTCCACGACTGCAGTACCATCATACTTTGACCAAGCAGTTTGTAATACTCTGCCACTTATGCCAAGAGTATTTAAAAACATTGTCTTACAGACATCTATTTTAGCGCAAACAGGTTCGGACGTTATAACAGGAAGAAAATATTTATAAGTAAACTTACGATTATTTGGCTCGTCACTATTAATACAGCGTTTTTTTTTAATTTTTAGTGTAAACTGTATTACGTAAGCCCACTGTTTCTGTTTATCAGCCAATGACCAAAATTTCCTGAAAATCTCTAGGCGTTGATCAGGTGTTATTTTGTCACTGCATTTATAACGACATTGACATGCTGGCCTAATTAACTTCTCATCTACTAATTTTCCTCTTTTCGATATATATGATTTACCCATATTAGTGCGACATTTCCGTTTAACATCATACCAGTTTTCCACGTTCCGGGTACGTTTTCTAGATTTTCTATTCGTAGTTGAAGGGTTATCAGCTGAATCTAACCAACATTCATGTTCCGTACAAAATACATCTTGACATTTAGCCTTGGAGTGATGGTTTAGAGGAGATGGCATTGGTGTAGGGATATTCAAACAGTCTACCAATATGCTATTATGATTTACTGGCATCGGGGAATTTTCAAAACTTGTTGTGGTTTCGATATTAAATGGAGATGGATCTATCAAAGTGGCACTGGAAATATTATCATATATTATCATCGGAGCTGGTTTTGGGCTTACATTTTCGGGGACTGTATTTAATGAGTTAACGTCATTCACAGCATTTTCATCTTCTATGTTCAATAATAATTGATCTTCTTCGATTGTGTTATTAACGACAACTTCGTCCGTATCACTGAAAACGTCGCGTAAAAGGACGTAAGTTTCTTCGACCCCGTCCGGTAAAGGTGATGAAAGCTCCCGATCATCTAAAACAAATTGACTAATAAGTCTCCTGTATCATAATAATTTATGCAACCTGTCCACCGGGCACTGTTATTATCTACTACTTAGATAGTTTATGATTCCTAATGTGAACAGATCTAGCGCAGATCAATAGTAGAAAAATCATATTTTATTTTACATAAATAAATAGTAATTTTGTAAATAATCCATAATAATGCTCTTAAACAATTCTAGTATAAAAAAAATGTAAATATTTAAATACATAAAAAGATTTTATTCGAACAAAGATACATTTGATTTGACTTCCATCGAACAACGTAACATATGCGGATAGTACATTATTTTACTAATGAATCTCCGAAGAACACAGTTACATCTGCACTCATTGAATATAATAATGATGATATTTCCGAAGTATGACGTTACATGTTCACTTGAAATACAAAAATTTATAAAAATACTAATTTATATAAAATTAAATGTAATTACTTTTACCATGACAACAACTATTACTTTTCATATTAAAACATAACATTTTAAAACATTGTATAGTTTTCAAAGTAAACTGTTTCACGTGCATATGTATCTATTTTGTTCGGAGGACACAAAATTTTGCGGTTTAACCTTCTTTACGGATATTTTTATTAACAAACAGTAAACAATCATAATTTCATTACATAATTAATAAAAATAAACACTTACCATTATCTTTTTGGATAAAGTTTCGTTGTAGCTGTTGACTAGAACTTGTATTATCTATACTTTCATCGGGAAAAATTAAAGACAATATTTTCTTCGAACGTTTCATATTGAATAATAAACTCAAATATGAAAGGAATATGTAAATGCAATTAGAAAAACAAATAAACAACACGTAATTTAACCGTCACCCATGCACAAGCAAACACATACACACCTCCCGCCGACACGACCGCGAATGACGAAGTAACCAGCGCGCGGGCAGCGGTAGCGCGGGGTGGGGCCCGTGTATATCGATCTATCTATTAATGAATTGCTATTCTTCGAAATACTACTACGTATTACGTTCTTGGCACATTATAACTTCGAAAATAGGCTTCATAAAAAGATAATAAATACACCATTAGATAGCTCTTGTTATTCTAAATTAAATACGATAAACAAAAAAAATTGATACATTTTTACAAGTAACTATGTTCTTAGGATGGGTCGATATAGTCTCCCATGATATCAATACATTTGTTTGATCGCGAAATAAGTTTTTCTATTCCCTTAAAAAAATAATTTTCTTCTTGGCCCGAAAAATGCTCATTTACAGCGGACTTGAGCTCATTATCGTCAGCAAATCGTTTTCCCCGGAGGTCTTTTTTTAAATTTGGGAATAAAAAGAAGTCACTGGGGGCCAAGTCTGGGCTGTAGGGTGGGTGGTTAATTTCCTCGAACCCGCACTCTCGTACAGCAGCCTTGGAGAGCCGCGCAGTGTGAACCGGTGCGTTGTCGTGAAGAAGCAGCACTTTCTTTGCCAGCTTTCCTCTTCTTTTTTCTTTTATTGCTTCTCTCAAACGGCGTAAAGTGGTTGAGTATTTTTCTGCGTTGATAGTTTCACCTTTTTTTGTGTACTCGATCAATAGTATTCCTTTAGAATCCCAGAAAACTGTGGCCATGATTTTGCCAGCCGATGGAGTGACTTTGAACTTCTTCGGAGGCTCTGATCCCTTTTTATGCCACTGCATAGACTCCTGTTTACTCTCAGGGTCATAGTGATGAACCCACGTTTCATCACCTGTAACTATCCTTTCGAAAACACTTGCTGGATCGTCGCCACACAGCTCTAAAAACTCCTTACAAGTGTCAACCCGCGCCTGCTTTTGAAGCGCAGTGAGCATGCGCGGCACCCATCTTGCACTGACTTTTGTAAGGTTGAGATAATCATGTAGTATAGTGTGTATAGTACCAACGGATAGCTTAGTTATTTCTGCCAACATTTTGATTTTTACACGTGCATCTTCTAATACAAGTTTTTCGAGAATTTTCACATTTTCTTCGGTAGCCGCCGTGATTGGCCCACCTGGGCGGGGGTCATCTTCGATACTTTCCCTGCCTCTTTTGAATTCACTTGACCACTTCTGTACGGTCGATAATGAAGGAGCAGAGTCTTGATAAACGACTACCATTTCTTCATGGATAGTTTTTTGAGATTTTCCTTGTTTAGTGAGGAATTTAATCACCGCACGATGCTCGATTTTTTTTCAACATTGTCGCGTCAGTCATTTTCGTCGACTTTGACTGGAGGTCGCAAACAAACCAATGAAGTTATGAACATGAAATTTTATATGAATACCCTCAGATAATGTTGTTAGCTAATGATAAATTTTAATTACCCACAATAATATCAAATCACCCCGATACCGAGAATACATTGAACGCCCCTCGTACATAAAAGGATGCATCTTCATGAAGAACATGCAATGCCTTGATGAAAGTTGGATTGATTTGGCCCATAGCGCTATTCAATTTATGATGCCATCCTTCGACGACGTTTGTTGTCCGATGTTGATCTCCAAAAACATTCCACACCGGTATGTTGTCATCTTTCAGCCACGTATCTTCTACATATTTTCTAAATTTTCTAATGTCTGAGTCTGTCGTCCATTTTCGGGTAATGTATAGCCATCCATTATTTACTTCACATTCTGGTAACAAAGGGAGTACTGCTGTATAGGCTACTTCTCGAATCTTTTCAATGTTCTGAGGTTAGGTTTAACCCTTAAACAAACGCGACGCTGTGTAAGACTTATCAAAGATGTTAAAATGGATTTAGCTTACATTTAGAAATAGTAATTATAGTAATAATCACATTATGGAAACAAAACAGGAGAATCATACATTGGTTACATGGCGAGTTTCAATAAGATGAAATTTTTTAAAGCACTCTTGAGCACATAATGCAATGTCGCATTTGCAGCATTTAATATTCGTTCTCTTTTCTTTAGCTTTTGTGCTACAAAAGCGACATCTTTTATAAGAATTATCTTTTGTTGGTAAGTGTTCACCTACGTTCCTAAGGCGGATTTCGTCCGGTACGCCAAAATTACCTCCTTTTTTGTTTTTAAACTGAACCGATGTGCGTGTTTTGGTCGTATAACCATCTATCAAGGCACGGGCCAACTTCAGCCGAAAGTCCCTATGCAAGTGAACCGTAGCTGGATGTATTGTTGTATATGTTAGGTACATTGATCACACTCGCATCCAACATAAATAAGAACAATCTCATCCAAAATTTTCTGGACTTTCTGTTTATAGGGTAAGATGATCTGAAATGATCGAAATGATCGACTCCACCCATAGTAAGCGTATACGATGCTATAGCTGTGGGGATTAACGTATCTTTTCTAGTCCCATCTTTTTGGGTACGTTTCACAAACATAGTATCTCTCGGATCATGAGCAGTAGTCAAGACAGTAACTACACGTGAGTCGACCCATTTTATTGCAGATATTGGTCCTGCGGTCAGTGCTGCAAATTCGTTTTTATTAAGTTTGTGAGCGCGGTCATTCTTCGTAATAGCATCAGGCAGGTCGACTCTATTGAGTCTCACTGTTCCCACTGCATAAATGCCATTAGTAAACAAATCGTCCATTAAATTGCATCCGGTAAAAAAATTATCAAATGCAATTAACGTATTTGGTGGTACATTTTGGCATAGTCTCCATACCACATTATAACCAAGACCTTTATTTTCAGTAGAATCTCCTTTACCAGCATACACCTCAAATTGATACAGATACCCAGTTACTGCATCACAACGGGCCCAGATTTTAAAACCTCTTTTCACCGGTTTCTTCGGCATGTATTGTTTAAGACAACTTCGTCCCTTAAATTTCACCATGCACTCATCAATAGACTGTCTACTGGAATTTGATGTTTGTTTTTGAAACACGTCATTCAAGGTGTCAATAAGAGTTCGCAATTTGTACAACTTATCATGGTTGGGTGAAGATCTTGATGGTTCTTCTGCGTTGTTTCCGAGATGTAAATTTTCTGTAAGCTTTTTAAATCTTCTAATCGGGAAAACATCGCTAATTTCTTGATTATTATAAAATCTATCACTGGACCAATATAGTTCCATATCGGGAAGGGGGGTTCAGGCCCATCATTATTAATACTCCAAAATACGCTTTTATCTCTTGAGATGTTACATCTTTCCAATTTTTTTATTGTTTCTGTGCAGCATATCTATTAGTTTCTACTACTATGGATTCTATGATGCACTCAGGAAAAATGTTGTAAAATATATTTATAGGCTGCGTTTTATGTGTGTATATAGATTGAGGCACAATTTTTTTTGTCGAAATTGGGTACCGTGTGAAGTTTCCGAACGATTTTCCATTCCCTGGGCGGTGAGTTTCTTGATCTGTTAGAAGATATTAAAGGCCTCGTACGTTGCGTGAAATCAGAACTAGTAAACGCATCGTTTGAAGTACTAGGATACACTGGTGACTGAGAAAATATTAAATTGGATGCTGTAGATGTAGAAGGAATATCGGATGATTTAGGGTGAGATGTAGGTAAACTAGATGTAGTAGACATCAGTGCTGGCCCTCTTTCGGTTGGAAAACTCTAAACTTGGGTCTGGTCTATAGTTGTAGTTATTTATGATGATAATTTGGTACGGTTTGGCAATGGTAGTATTGAAGAAATATTGGTTATTTTTGAGTTGCTAGCTGTAAGGACAGATGATTGTGAGCCCGATGCTGAATGAACTGCGGTGTGTCTGTATGGTAGATTTATAGATGATAATATTTTTACAGAGGATGACTTAGATTGAACAGGTACAGATATTGGTTTTGAAATTTAGGGAGGCACAGCTGAAGTTATTTCTGATCCTGTAGTTGTAGTTGATACTTCCGAGAAAGGTATGTCTATTTGAGGTGGTGTGGATGGCTGTTCAAGTTGTACTATTCTAGCTAGTGTGTTTGGTACCAGAGATTCAGGTGTTTTAGTATGTGACGCCGAAATATTTTGTTCTTCTAATGTGTTCAAGAGTGTACTCGACGATGTTGGTTCATTCAGTTCAATGTCTTCATCCTCTATAGGCGGTATCCCAAATAACTGTTCTAATCGCTTCTCAATTTCATCATATGTATTATTTTCAGAATCTTTCAAGTAAGAAGATGATCCGCTCATAACCTCATCCTCAGACTCGGTATCAATGTCTGATAAATCTGACAAATTATCTACTATTTTCTGTAATTTTTCTGTTTCGGAAACATTTATTGTCTTCTTTTTTTCATTTTATATTGCAACGAACTTTTGAGACTCTTTACGTTCCTAAAAATAACAATAATGATTTCAATATTCTTTTTTATTATTTTTATTTTTAAATAAAAAATTTGAACAAAAAGACAGAATCAACATTTTATATATATTGATAAAACAATGAACGCGAAAGGGATATAGGGAATTAATTTCCGACTTAGTATTTACCGAAATGGATATAGGGAAATTATTTCCCACCTAGTTTAGACATACAAAACTAGCACGGAGTTTTCTTTTTATACACTGTTTATACCATCAATATATCAGAAATATAGTCTACTTACAGAAATAAGGACAGTTACGTACTTATAAGAATTTTTCTGCTCGTCAGACAAAAAACACTTCACAACAATCCTAATTTAGAGCTAAATTGACGGAAAAAACGGACCTCGAAGTTTGAACTGACTTTGACGTTTAATGCATGTGACATTTATTAAGACAGTGTTGCCAGAAATTAAAAGAAATATGGTATAGTTTTTGATTGATCGAAATAATTTGAAGTACCGATTATCGATTAATTATAAAATACCAAAATGTAGATCATTGTCGGGTGGGAAATAATTTCCCTATGTTTGATTAAGGGTAAGGCACGGCCTTTATCCCAAAAGTCCCAAGTAGCAAAATTCTCCTTTAGTAATCGACTTATAAGACTAAACGTCTTATAGAAATCTAATAGACGCTTTGACCAAGATCAGTGATCTTACAACAACATCTTACAAGATGATTTGCGCTACAAGTACACATACGATTCTATAACTAGTTTTATAAACGTTTACAGGATTACTTTATACGATTCTTACTACTTACTTGCAGTCTAATAAGCGCAAGTTATAAAACGAATTAGAAAAGTGCCGATTTTGTTCCTATAAACGCATTTAATATGATTATTTGCTCTTGTTAACGTCTTGTTTCATTCTACTATTAGACATGCACTTCTAAAAACGTCTTAGATATAGCTGCTATAGGTCAAGGATATTAAAGGATTGATTTGTCTTAGTCGTGACTTCTAATAGATAGTTAGCACCAAACTAGCATGCCCTTCGATTTTTATAGGTAAGATTCTACTCATATGTGTCCTACATTTGCTATTAGGTACTAGAGCAATCAGCCATTTTGTTTTCATATTGTGATATGTTAGAGAAAGCAAGAAAAAATAAAACTGGATTTAAACAAATGGAAACGATTTAAGCGTTGTGGTAGTTATCGAAGAAGAGTTTCGAAAAAGTACTTAGAAATGAAATCGGGATCGGAGTACCGGTCGATCCTCTTCTTGAATAAAAGTGAGTCTGGGGAATTTGGTGATGGTTCCGTACAACGTGAAATCGAAATAAACGTAGAAGACTGCGAAGATAATTTTTCTGATAGTTACTATAATCAAGAAAATAATAGCGGAAGCAGTGATTTGAAAAAAAAAATGAATTGCGGGAGAATGTAAGACAGTGGGCTATTAAGAATAATATATCACATTCAGCCTTAACTGAACTTTCTGTGATTTTAAATAAAAAAAATGATAAACTGACTGATTGTTGATAGATCAACGCACAGCCCAAACCGCTGGTCCTAGAGATATGAAACTTGGAGGGTGTGTTCTTTGTGAAGAGTAAGTATCCACTAAGAAAGGATTTTTGGGAATTCCACCCCTAAAGGGGTAAAATAGGGGATGGAAGTTTATATGAAAGTCCTTCAGTTCCCGACCTCTGCTCTCAATGTACTAGGCTCCCATATCAAAGTAGAAGATCTTAAATCCTTACTAATACCGGGCTAGCCTAGCGCTTCCACCTCAAGGCACCAGGATGTCATAGATCAGTAAGAGACCTCAGTATCAACAATTTGAATAACATTTTCACCCGACCTCTGCTCTCAAGGTACTAGGCTCCCATATCAAAGTAGAAGATCTTAAATCCTTACTAATACCGGGCTAGCCTAGCGCTTCCACCTCAAGGCACCAGGATGTCATAGATCAGTAAGAGACCACAGTATCAACAATCTGAATAACATTTTCACCCGACCTCTGCTCTCAAGGTATTAGGCTCTCATATAAAGTAGAAGAGCTTAAATCCTTACTAATACAATAAATGCGAAAGTAAGTTTGTTAGTTTGTTACCTTTTCACGACTAAAACACTGAACCGATCATCCTGAAATTTTGCATATACGTTTCATTTTGCATTTTCATCCCGAAAAAAAGTACTGTTCCCGAGGAAAACAACTATAAAGTTCTTAAGATATAGATGGCACCACGTGTCTTTCGAATCATGATTGAATTATATTATTACAAGCAGAGTACAACCCGAATTGATTGTCAAATTCTAAATTAACGCGAGCGAAGCCGCGGGCAAAAGCTAGTTTTAAATAAAATAATAAAATATGCTTTACCTAGGGATGCCCGCACCGTCCTTAAAACTAACAATAAAAAAACGGACGTTACTTCTGTGGGCACAGGATATTATTGGCATAACAGTCTAATAGAACAGTTAAGAAACGCTTTAGCAATTGTAGTTCAAATACCAATTGTTATTTCTCTTAATATAAATATCGACGGGATTTACAACAGTTCCAGACAACAGTTCTGGCCAATACTGTGTAGTATTTTCGAAATACCAAAGTTATCTCCACTGATAATTGGTAGGTAGACTTGTACATATTTTTATTGTAGCTTTCTAAAACATTACCTATATTATGTGGTAGATACACACAACTTACTTTCCTAATTTTATTATCTGTATGTTTTAGGTATTTATGCGGGGACCAGTGAACCATCCAATTTGGATGCTTACCTTAATCATATGGTAACCGAAATTAAAGAACTTGAAAGTGGGTTGGTAGTCAAAACTAAAACTGGGAACGATATGACAGTCACAGTTAAAATCAGAGCTTTCATTTGTGACTCTCCAGCTAGAGCATTAATCAAAGGTACCTATGTAGTAAAATCTAAAATTGTCTAAGAATAATATAATAATATTCGTATTCGTATGAAACCTGTTTGGAAAGCGTTTATTTGAATATGAACACTATTTATATGCATTTAATGTATTCATATGAAACATTGTGTGTGTGTCAGTGTTTGATCTCAAAAGGTTTAGGTATGTACTGGTAGGTTCTTACAATAAAGTAATTTATCTCTTTCTAGGTGTTGCTAATTTTAACAGCAAGCATGGCTGTTTGAAATGTACAGTTGTGGGTGAGTACTCACATGTATCTCACACTGTAACGTTTCCTAGATATGACTGTACAAAAAGAAATGACGAAGACTTTAGAGCAAAAAAATATGAAGAACATCATAAACATGATTCACCACTATTACAATTGAAAATCGATACGATAGAAGATTTTCCTGTAGCCGACTCACTTCACCTAATAGATCTTGGTTTGATGAAGAGATTACTTTTGGGTTGGAGAGATGGCAATTTCGGTAGATATCTTACCAAGTGGAGTGCTCGAGATATTGAAAAGATCAACAGTTTTTTATGTCATGCAGGAAAATATTTCTATTTACATTTATTGACAGTAAGGACAATCGTCGTATTAGCACATTGGAAGGGCTCCGAATACCGTAGTTTTCTTTATTACCACGGTATCATAATACTGAAATATTTATTGAACTCTGACGCTTACTTTCATTTCCTCAAATCATTCATTTCATTTGCTCGAATGAAAAGCATTTCCCGTTTTTACGAATTGCTGAACGAATGTTAGAATATTTTAAAGAAAACTTTAAAATATATTACGGAAAGGATTACATTACCAGCAAAATTCATAATTTGATTCACTTGGCAGACGAAGTGAGAAAATTCGGAGAACTGCACAGCTTTAATGCTTATCCCTTGGAAAACAAATTGCAAACTATAAAAAATATGCTCAGACATGGAAATAAACCACTACAACAAGTTGCCAGAAGACTAAATGAACGATTGGCAACAGAGATGGAAAATCTTCATGAAGATTTACTAATAAAATACCCATTTGTAAAAAAAAACAGCGAAAGGGTGGATTAAAACATGTTCTTCACTTTGAGTCATACGTATTATCAACACAAAAAGAAAACAAGTGGTTTTTAAGTGAACAAGATCATGTTGTTGAGCTAAATTTAATATCATTTGAAGACAATGATGAAAGCAAGGAGAGAATCTCCTTGCTTTCATCATTGTCTTCAAATATCTATTAAATGGACATCGTATTACAAACATCGAGGATGTTTTTGATAAACCCCTGAAATCTTCGTTCTTAGATATCTATAAATGTGATTGTAATAATATCAACAAAATTGAAGCTGTTTACGTAGTGACCAATGTAAAATGTAAACTAGTGTGCGTTGAATACAATTCTAAATTGTTTTTTATACCTTTGTTACATAATCTGTGATGTAGAATATACAGTAAGTAACAAAAACCCTGTTGTTCCTGTTAGGGACGTATACATTTACCTACAAGCACAACATTGATGAAGTTATAATTTAAAAAAATTAAGCATTGGCCAGTCGAGAGGCCAAAATCAAATAACTATTAAAATCGACACATTCAAAAAAATGTTTAGAGTATCTGATTTTACAAGTACATCTTTATTTCGCTAAATAGCCGAGCTCGGCGGCTTTCTTTGACGAGATGCCGCCAAAGCCTACCGCGGCGCACGTGCCACGGTACCCCTTTACCCCGCGACCCGCCGCTTTGCGAATCACTTCCTTAATCCTTACTTCCTTAGTCTCCCGCGCAGATTCCTAACGAACGGATGTATGTTATTGTTGACCTACGTAGTGAGTGACTTGTGTTTTGTTTACGTAAACGTTGACCATGTCGTATTCTAACGTAGAATATTTTAATATCTTGATGTGTCTTGGGAAATGTGACTGTAATTATGCAGAATCACGCAGACTCTCTAGCAAAAACGTTTCGCGAATCTACCATTACCGTCGGCGATGGCATTTCAACGCACGGACGAGACCAACATCGAGCTGACGCAGGCAGACCGAGGACTCGAGACAGTGAAATCGAGGATCAAAAACTAATACCGCACATTCGTTCGGTAGTGTGATGTTATCGTGTTCGGATAGACAGACTTTGTTTTTTTTTTAATGTAGTGAAGTGTTAAATGTAGTTTAAACAAGTATCAATTGTGCATAAAAATACCGTGTAAACCAACATTTTCAAAGATTAATTCGTTGAAGTGATAAACAACAGCTGAAAAGGTCACGAACTTGTGTAGAAAAAATAGGTAGCGGCACCGGGGCGACGCGACGCCGGCGCGGCGGCGTCGATCAAAGAGAGAGGCGGCACGGTTTATACTGTTGTGTTGTGGCGGGAACGTTCTATCTCTTTCTGTTTTCGCGTCATCGCTTCATGCAGCAGGGGTAAGAAATCAGTTAAACCTTACAAATATTAATAATTAAATATTTATTTTGATTATTTTTGTTGACCGTTTTTTATAAATGACTTCCTTTAATACGTGTGTATACCGATTCTTAAAACGTAGGTAGAAGGAACAACAGGGTTTTTGTTACTTACTGTATAAGTATGTAACGTAATTCGTAAAGCTGATGTAATTCCACCGGTTTTAAATATGTAAAGCGGGTCATAAAAAACGCGTGTGTTACCAAAACAAATAGTTAAGTTATAGTCCATACAAATTCCATAACAGTATTATTTGCCATTTCAAATATGGAACTGATCGCCGCCGCACGACTCAAGCTAGTGAGCAGCGCGTGTTAGAAAGTTGCTGGTACACACATATATATATATATAGATATATATACCTATACATATGTATATATATACTTTAATATCCACTGATTATCAAGCTTTGAATGTCAGAATGGTTACTTGTTATTTACTGTGTCTAAAAGTATCTCTAAAAAGGTGTGTAGGGAAAAGGGTTTCTATCAAGAAAAGACACAGAAAGACAAGACTAGACTATTCATTTATTTCGATTAGGCTTGTCAGATATTTATAGGTAACGTTAATTACCTATCAAGCTACGTCCATTCGCAAACCTAGGTCTTCGTGGAGAAGAATGGACAAGAAACTCCACGGTATCATCTTTTAAAGTATTATGCTAGAACAATTATATGTTGTCCTGGACCCTTCTCAAATTATAGCAATTTATCAGTGAAGATAAACAATAAGCAATATAAACCATATTATAACACATAATTCTAGCACATAATTATCAGTAATATTCATAGTATAATATCAAATAACTTACATAAACATTGTAGAAACTTAGGGTAATGCAAATAGGTTCCAGCTTTACACTTTTGGTATCTCCATTACTATGTCACCTTCAAACGCGATTATTCCCGATGTCCACCACTTGTCTGGCCACCACTGGGGGACAGCGAGACAACTTTAAAACATTATTCTCGCTGTCCACCACTGGGGGACAGCGTCACAACTTTGTAAATTATTTCCATTCGTCACCACTGGTGGAGAGCGACACGATTTTTTTAACATTCCCTATGGCCACCGTTGGGGGACAATGGCACAACTCTTTTGATCCAATTCCCACTGGCCATCAATTTAAATTATTCTATCTAGAGACCATTTGGTTTTATGCTGAAATTACTTTTATCCAATTCTAATGCTTACGTAATAATAATGACATAATACTTCTTTCCTTCTATAATATAGTTAATTTAATCAATTATAGGTAATTCATTAAAATTAAATTTTATTTTCTTGCTAATGGGACAAGGGCAGGAAGATGATGATGCTTATTCTTATTATCTATTGAAACTATTCACTTCATCAAGATATTTACAAAAAGTGTTGCTATGAGGGAAAGTACAGACGCCAGCACATCAAGTTACTACAAACTGTAAAATTTTCTCATTTGATTTTGAACTTTACTTTCAACGTTTTAAGGTTTAAAATCATTTGGAGAAAATTGACAGTTTGGTATAACTTGATGTGCTGGCGTCTGTGCATAACGTTAAAAAGAGACAAAAAATATATCTATTCTACTCTACTCCTTCTACTTTACTTGCGCAAACGCAGCATGCGTCATTATAACTACGTCATTAGTACACTCGCCGCTCCCATGCCGCACCCATGCTGAACCAGCCATGTCCGATTTAAATACTAGTGGTAAATTTTAAATCCAGTTCATCAGGAAAAGTGCGTTTAACATATATAAATAGAAAAGGCGGGACAATTTTATTCACTTCAATAAAAAAATAAGCAATCAAAGCTATACTAAGTAGTAGGATCATTTTTTAATACTTGAGTGAAACATTTAATAAAAGTTGATTCAAGAATATGACTATTATTTACCTACCATATAATTTAGAAATATTTAAATTAGTCTCACCCTTAGCCCTGCTAAAAATCAAATCCGTAAGTATATTAAGCAATCCTTTACCGGTCTCTAGATTAAATAATTTAAATTGATGGCCAGTGGGAATTGGATCAAAAGAGTTGTGCCATTGTCCCCCAACGGCGGCCATAGGGAATGTTAAAAAATCCGTGTCGCTGTCCACCAGTGGTGGCGAATGGAAATAATTTACAAAGTTGTGACGCTGTCCCCCAGTGGTGGACAACAAGAATAATGTTTTAAAGTTGTCTCGCTGTCCCCCAGTGGTGGCCAGACAAGTGGTGGACATCGGGAATAATCGCTTCAAACGTAATTCTATACACATGGCACACACAATATACCTCTCGGGGTATGTCAAGACATACCCCGAGAGGTATATTGTAATCGGTATATTGTCCTTAGAACAGTTGCAGTATAAAAGCCCCGAATTGGCGACAACCTCTATTTTTATACACGTCAAACGTCAAATACTCAGTACATCCTACCCGCCATAATAAACCAATGGCAAATGGTCACATATTATAGCTAAATAACTAATAACATAGACAACAATTAACAAATCCTCTTTAAGGGAACTATTTTAAAACTTCATTAGATAATTTACCAAACTAGTAAGTATTTATTTGTAATCTATTTGTTTAATCGGATAAAATATGAACGTCAACTGATAGTTCAGAGAATTGATTGAAACAACTTGATATATTGAAATTGCAAGACAAGATCTGGGACACATTATAAATATCACTTAATTATTACTAATTCATTTTAAAGTAAATAAACATTTAACTTGATTATTCAAATATAACAAATGACTTTCGTTTGGATACTAACCCTTTTAAGCCACAATAAAAACTATTTCTATAAAATACATCGTAGTATAAAATGTATATTAGGTTTATTTTAAATTAGAACCTTTCTGTTCTCAAGATGTTTATTTACGATGATTATAAATTTAGTAATATTTTTGTAATGCAACGTCGCCATACGTCAATGTTATTTTACGTTTGACAGCCGACGTTGCTGGATCATTATTATTATTAATGTAGTAATTACTGAGAGTTTTTAAACAGTCAGACATTCTCATATACATAAGGATATGCTATCACGCGCTGTTGCTATTCAAATTTCGAACTAATCGCCGCGCGGCGACAGTCAGTAGGCAGCGCTAGCGCGCTGTTAAAATGGCGGGAAAGCAAAAGCGTGCATTCACAGATTGAGTTTATTTATATAAAAAAAACAGTTTATTCGGTAATTTAATAACTTGGCTGCATGCTCTAGCGTCTTTGCCAAAATTTTCACGCAGCCACGGCAGAAAATAATCCTCGCGCCATTTTTCTCAAATTTTCTTTATACTTGTATTGTGAATATCTTTTTTTTCTGTTTCCTCGCAAATGTGTTAAAAAACGTCGTACGATATACGTGCGTATTGGTTATAACATGCTCGGCTCAATTACGCCCTCGCCTTCGGCTCGGGCTGAAATTCCGCCTCGCATGTTATAACCATCTTAACGCACTAATATCGTAATGTACTATTAAATAGGAGCAAAGAAAATAAACAACAGTACCTATTTATATTAACCTTTCTTTAATTATAATAATCAACATACTTATACCATGACAATTATTGGAAGTCACAAATGACATAATGTTTTAATAGTTTAGGAACATGTTACTTTTTAATGTATATTAAAATGAACGCAAAATCATTATTGTTCTTAACGATTCAATCTAATATCTTAACAATCAGTAGGTACTCTTAACAATTACAAAATATGAGGTGTAAATAAAACTATCGGTATAACTTTATGGGATGACTCAACCCATCATACTCATAAACTTTTATCAAAGGGCCGATATCAAATTCGCGAAAAAAATTGGCCTCTCCATTCTGTTCTAAGAACAGCTAATCGCGAATTCAATATTCTTGATAAAAGTTGTTGAGTATGATGGGCTAAGCCATCCCCCATAAAGTTATACTGATACTTCTACTTACACCCTTTTTATAAGTTATCTAATAATATTTGTCATTAAATGCACTATAATAAATCAGTCTACTAAAACTCAGTATAATTCTTATCATTTTGTACTCTTACGAATCAGTCAACTCCCGACAATCTTCGAGATAATTATATTAGGTATTAGGTAGGTTTAGTAGGTATGGTTATCCAATACCATTGTAGTTTTGCACACGTTTAATATTGGAACAGATCCATTAAATGGAAGTAAGTACCTATACAAAATAACAAATCAAATAGGTAAACAAAGTTTTGCTCAAACAAAGTAATCAATAAAAAAAGAAGACCATTCCTATTACCTTTTCCTACATACTATTAAAAATCGTCAATTTTGGCTGCAAATGAAATTAAAAAGTTCGTATAACTTGCACGAAGTTCATGCAGAATAACTGCAATCCGATAAACTTGGAGTCAAGAGATAATCTTTATTCTTCATTAAATGTGAAGCCCTAGTTCGATCTCAACTGGAGTATGCGGTTTCGATATGGAACCCCTTTTATAAGAAATACGCGGAAATGATTGAAAATGCACAATACAAATTTCTACGTGCTATGCACTACAGGTGCCACAGATCTTACCTGCCTTATCCCCAGTTACTCAGCAAGTATAAATTTTTATCATTAAAATGTCGTAGAAAATACCTTGAAGCTATCACACTATACAAAATTGTTAGAAATAAATTCAACTGCATAAACCTTAATAACATGATCTGCTACGCAATACCTAGAACCTTCCACAGGCGTCAGGTGCGCGCAGGTACGCTGTTTGCAATACCCTCCTGCCGAACCAACTCCGGCCTGCGCTCACCCATCCGCCGCATGGTTGACTTATACAATAAAACTTTTGTAAATATTGACATCTTCAATAGCCCAATAGGAAAATTCAAAGGTCTTATCTTCAATGTTCTTAGAGATTAATGCACCTTTATATGTATGTATTGATTTTTAGGAATTTTGAGGATGTTACCTTCAAATTATTGTTTTAAATCTGTCTTGGTTGTATGCTTTTTGTTAGTTATCTTTCTTTTATTTTTATAATTTTTACTCTTTTTTTTTCTCACCCCTGGCGATTATTGTATTTTTTTATATTATTATGAAAATCCGTGGACAGTGTTGTGGGTTGCATTATTAGCAAAACGCAAATATTGTAATACTATATTTAAGTTTTCATAGTGTAACTGTTTGCTGTTCCTCTTAATAAAAAAAAAAAAAAAAAAAAAAATGTGGAACAACCTGATAGATCAATTCCTGGAAACACCATCGTCTCTGGTTGTGGCTGATCTACCTGATTTTCGGCTGACTCTTCCGGTTGGGTTTGCGGTGTGTTCGTAGTTTTCTTCTGTCTATTTTTCTTTGCAGATAACCTTAATTGCTTATTATTACATCGCTGAAGTGAGTTTCTCAGAATAATTTTGAGTCAGAATCAACTAAAGTGAACTCTCCATCTGATTCATGAATTATATTGAAGAATAATTTTATTGTATTCGTAAAGCCTTTGAAGCATATGTTTATTTTATCTGATTTTGAACCTCCAGCCCATGAGTATTAATTTAAAAAGTTTATTTCAAATAAAACATCTATTAATATATAGGCGTTGTTTATCCTTTTCCTTTGCCCTTACTGCATACATTAACTGTACATCTTAACGAAAAAAACTCTTTCCATAAACTCAACAGCAAACCAACATTGTGCTTTGCAGTGCCCTGACAGGGTTCATGTACAAAAACCGACAGTAAAAACTATTGTAAAATGTGTGATGTGCATGAGAGCAAATAAATAAATAAATACAACTGAAAGTTTATTCTTCAGTTCAGATATGAATTTCGGATCGTTAGTCTATAGTAAAGGACAATGACCAAAGTTGGTACCAAAAAGTCTCGCGCCTCAAAACCAAAATATTATAGTAATTAGTTTCATATTTTTTTACGGCATTACGTGTCGGGGATTTGATTTTTGAACTGGAAATATACTTTTCGAGTTTAAAAGTATGAATATTGTTTTACTCCCTTTATATGACGTTCCGTTTCAACTGAATATAAATGACGTTCCGTTTCAATTGAACAAACCCTTGTCTGTCGAGCGGACTCTAAAATTAATTACAATTAAGTAAGATCAGTACACCAAATCGATTTAGTTTGGTTTATTGCTATTTGCAACAAAATAGATTTTCTCAGCCAAAAGATTTTGATTTATCGATTACATCCCTAAATCCCGACTAGTGTATAGCACTTACTATACTCTATGGTTTATAGTTATCTTATCTGTGGCATCTGACATTTGTACTGTACTGACTGACTATTGGCAATATAAAGGTCTAAAATAAAATCGAGTTTCAGTCAAGCATACTGTGGATGTTACTTTAACTCGTAATTCTTACTAATATTAGTGTATTACGCTGTTTTTAGAGCAATAATGTAATGTGTGTGTGTTAAAATACGTCGTTGGTAGCGTCGAAAAAATAGACCTGCTTTTTAGGTTAGTTTCGATTTTATAAAATAACTCTGAAACGCGGGTTTTTTTTTCAAAAATAGTTTTTGTAGGAGTTAATACGATCAGTGTAGTCTATAAAAAACAAGGTTTGATTTTGATGCCGCATGGTACGGGATTCCATACTTCCATGAGCATTGTCCTTTTCAAATTCTTGAAATTCTTTTAAACTGCTAATGGGCTTTATGTCTGATGATTGGGTTCTGTCAGCCGGTTTACAAAGTTGTTTTACAATTTCTTCAAATTGTGTTTGCATTTCTGAAAGTTTAGATAGTATGTTGTTTTGAGTTTGAAATAGTATTTGTTGATTTTCGTTGATTGTATTTAAAGTAGCCGTAACTGTTTTCACGCCTTTTGATATTTCATCAAGTTTCGGTAATAGGTACATAAGTCGTCACACGTGAATCTTCAATTTGTTGTAATATAATAGGACTTTGTGGTTCTTCCGGAACAGGTATAGTTACGTTTGGTATGGTTTCTTCAGTAGTAACAACCAGTTCTTGACTGTCAAAATATTCATATGGCGTAGACTGTTCTATTATATCATCAGAATATAAAATATTTTTATTATAATTCTGAAACGAAGGCATATTTTACAAATTTACATTAAACAAATTATTATATGATTATCCTAACAATCGCAACAAAGTAGGAGATATTCACTGACTGTTTGTACGTAACATTCGAACCAAATAAACAAACTATTAGTAGACAAGGCTCATCAAGTTGAGATGTAGTACAGGAGTGTAAATAAACGATTGAGTCAATATCTTTATCAAACTACTCTATTAAAGATCATCAGGCCTCGAATTTTTATCGTGTTTTTAGAGTTTGTATAGAGGAGAGCGCACTGTGAGTTTTCAACCAACCTTAGAACATTCTGCGGCCATATCATTGAAATTGCTTTGTATGCTATTCTTTAATTTGCTCGTGTATTGAAATTGTCTTGTACGATGGCCTATGTCGGGCTCTGTTTCATTGTCCGAGTTTTGACACATTGCGTCAATTATTGACTCTGCCTTTTGAAGACTTACTATGTTTTTTCTTTTTAAAATACAATTTTTTGTTGACCAACTTTCTTCTGGTTCGCAATTTTCATTTCTTTGTAATTTGTCGGATTTTATTCTGGGCCAATATAAGACCCCATCTTGTTCCCATTGCTGTGGGACTGCTACTAGCAGAGATTTCCCTCGCTCTATAGTTTGAACTACTTTGTATGGCATAATTTCCTGGTTACAGCGAATCTAAAAAACAAGGTAAGTAATTAGTAGTAGTAGGTGCATGTACCTTTCATTCAACATAATGCTAAAGGAAAATAAAGTTTAAATTTTAAAAGTTTTAGAAATTAATATGCGTAAGGTAAAGTGAAGATGAGTTAAAATCTATTAGAAAGGGTGTTCGTGGGTAGATTAGCAAGGTCATCACAGATATCGCTAGTTGGAAATAATTAATATGAACATCAATCAATGGGGGCCCAATTACGAATTCGTGCCAAAAAAACAGCTGTCCTATACCAATGTATACACACGATCATACACCCAAATAGATACATATTATAAAATAGAGATATTTTATTCTATTCTGATGTATCTATACCTAATTGTTGAATATCTACTCTGTACGAAGGAACAGTTGATTATTTCGGGATTTCGTAGTTGGTGCCACAATAAGTGTTCACTTTGAAGAACCTCTCAACGGCTTCAACATCATGTTTTAATATCCGTATAATAATATACCAAAATAATCGCATATTATACAATATTAAATATTTTAAATACGTTAATTTTAAGACAAAAGGAATGAAAGGTACCTAATAAAATATTAACAGCAAAATTCACACTCGTCGGTAGGATAATGATCATAAATCGCATATTGCTTGCAGTTCTGACACCAATAAAAATCTTGGTTTAACAATTTTATTATTTTCCCTTGAACCACAGTGAAGTGTAATGGCTTATTGGTTGTCATTTGAAACATTATAGTTACAACCGTAACATTTTTCTGCTAACAAAAAGTGTGTCATATTCCATGGCCATTTCGAATATTTGACTTTACGGAAGTCTTTTTGGTCAAAAAATCATCAACATCCATTAGTACAACCATTTCCAGTCCAGGCTCAAATGTGGCACGCTGAAATTTTTTTTAAGGTTTATAGTATAATTTTATTGGAAAAAAAAGAGATAAAAAGTTATGTTTTTTAAGTAGAAAATGCGCATAAATTTTGTTTGGACACTAGTCTAGGGAGTATAAATTGCATAATAATAATTCATTTATTTATCAAAAGTTACAAAGACTCAATTAATACACAGAAATATATAATAATTATAACATTATACTCGTAAGCTCGTAAAATAACGATATTTTATGATAAATTATATAGATTATTACGGGAACATTATCGGTGACCTGTGGCGTTCTTTCATATACTTATTTGCTTCATTTTCTGCTTTAAAGCAAATATATTCTACACATTATAACAAAAATAATCTTTTGCTTTGTCGTCGTTGAAAAAATGTGTATAATCTTACCTAAGCCCAGAGCAAATGGAGGCATTCGTGTTGCGTTGCCGTCAATTACGAATACCCTCCGAGTGACAAAGCGCGACCTTTCACTAAGCTTACTTACGCGAGACTGACGCATGACGATTTGAGAAGAAAATATCCGGCTCAGAGAGCGGTGGTGGGGGTCGTGCAATGTAAAAAAAAAGTCATCACGTGTTTGATCCTATTCTCGTAATAATCTTATCAAAATGCAAAAAAAAAAGTTTTTACCGAAAAAATAACTTGAAAGTTACTGATAATGACATAATATAATATATTACTTGGTTGTTGATACAAGATAATAATGACAGATTTATAGTAAGTTAAGAGGTTGTAGTATTGAAATGGGTGAATAATTACTGTCAGGAATGAAAAAAAAAAGTTCTGTCAACCTTTAATTGGGCCTGAGCTAAACAGTGAGGCTATACAGTAACTGCAGTTAGTTATGTAATGTAGTTAGGGAAATAAAGAAGACCAATTTTTTTTTTGAGATTTTTAATTCTAAATATAAAAAAAATTGTGTGGGAAATGTGTTCCTTCAGCCTTCTTAGGACCTGTATGGAAAGTATTATGTGGGAAATAATTTTCATGTATCTTGTGCAGGGAAATTATTTCCTACATCACAATTACCATGGAACCTTTCAAAACATGGAGCTGGACATAATGGCACTTGACATACACTGCAAATGTATTTTGAACGCACTTCTTTAGCACGAGTGCTGCAAAAGCGGCATCTTCTGAATTTATTCAATCTTGGCATATGGTTTCCTACATTTGAGAGCCGAAGCTCATCAGGTACACCATACACACCACCTTTTTTGTTTTTGAATACTGGTGGCCTTCTGGTCCTGCTGGAAAAACAGTCTATCATCGATCGAACTAATCGCAATCTGAAACTTCTGTGTGTGTTCCTTCTGCCGGAGTGACCTTGCATGTACAAAATATAAGCATTGATCATTGCAGATTCAAGCAAAAACCAAAAGAGTCTGTGCCAATTTTTTTTTGATTTCCTCCCTAGGGGATAGGATGACCTAAAATGTTCAAATAAATCCACACCCCCCATATTTTCTGTGTCCAGTTCGACCGCGCGGCCATAGCGTTTTTTTTTTAAAAAAACCATGTCAATTTTTTGTAAAAATTTGTCAAAGTTGATTCCCAAAACCATAAATTTGTCAAAGATACGGTTAAAAAGTTATAAGGGTTTGAACATGGCCGCGCCATTGAAACGCGGCGAACCGCGCGACCACTGAGATCTTTAAAACTAAGCCTTGTAGAGACCTGAAATTTACGCAAATGCAAGATTTAATTTGTAAAAAATTTGTAAAAATATAAAAAAAATACTCAGGTTTATAGTTTAAGAGCTATAACACTAAAACCGAATGGCCGCGCCATTGAAACGGTGGAGAAAACGCTATCGCCTGTATCTCGCTGAAAAAGCATCGCAGAGGTCTGGAGTTTTTTGTAATACCTAGATTTTAATTTGTCAAAACTAGTAAAAATACAATAAAAATTCTTAAGGTTATATTTCAGAAGCTGTAGAACATTATCAGTATGTGGTGCGATAGGGTGACCATGTCTTATTGTTTACAGAATACTTTCTACTTATTGTTACAGAAATTATAATTCAAGGATTCTAAATAAAATTAAAATGAAACCATAAATATAAAAACAATTATGTTTATTGGTTTAAAAGTCACATAAATCACAGAATGTTACAAATTAAAAAAAAAAACTCAAAAATCACAGATTGTTTACTTACACTAAGATATAATCAAAAATCACAAATTGTTTACTTACACTAAAATATAATAAAAAATCACAGATATTTTACTTACACTAAGATATAATCAAAAATCACAGATTATTTACTTACACTAAAATATAATCAAAAATCACAGATTGTTTACTTACACCAAGATATAATCAGAAATCACAGATTGTTTACTTACACTAAGATATAATCAAAAATCACAGATTTACTTACACTAAGATATAATCAAAAATCACAGATTGTTTACTTACACTAAGTCAGATATAAAATGAAAAATAGAAAAAATATAAACATAATTTACTTATAATTTAGTTGCGCTATCATTAAATATAAAGTGTTTTAGTCATCATCATACATTAAATTATGAATTGTAAGAGGTTGTGCAGAACTTTCATGTGTTTCAGTTTTATTGTCGTCGTAGCAAATAAATTTAGAATTATTTATTAGACAATGACACTTGTAATGCCCAATAATACCTACAACCGGGGGAACATATTCCACGGCACCTATGAATCGATATTTTTTTTGCCTTAATTGTATATATTGTGGTATTTCTTCAAGCTTAATTTTGTCTGTGCCGTTGAGATCAAATAAAATAATATCGCTCAATTCATACTTAAATCTCAAGGATTCGTTATTGCATTTCAAACAAATTTTGAAATTGGAGTCATCGATAATAACGGCATCTTCCAGTCCTCCGATTCCGAATAAATTTACGATTTCCATATTTATTGATAAAAACACTATGGTTCTTTTTGAGTGGTTGGCACATGTTTCGGTTACACATTCCTTAGATACATTGGCACTGTACAAATAATCTAAAAGTATGTGTTCAAATATAAAAGCCATATTACTTTCGCATCTATATATATTGTTTTCGCGTTTATAATATTTAGCAATAATTTCCTCTCGTAAATCATAACCATTATTTAAATTTAATGATTCTGTGAGTAATTGAATAAATTCTCTAATTAAATTGCTTGCGCATGTATTAATTATTTTTTTGATATGAACGTTTTGCTTGTATGCAAATGCTACTAAAAAGAAAACTGAATCAAACGCACATGTATTAGTAAATTTCATACTTTTATTAATAGAATTTACTAAATTCCCATTTCGCAAAAACAACACTGAGATATTCTTTGTAGAATATCCCTCTCCCCCCCAGTTTTCAGTATATGATGGCTTTACTGTAAATATGGAATCAGAAGAAAATGATTGTTTTGTGTTCATTTTAATTTTTTTACACTGCATTTTGTTTTTCGTTATTAACTTCCTTTTTCGGCCCTTGTTTGTTTGTTTTTTTGATCTTTCTAGAGTTACGTTAAGATTTTTCGCAGCTATTCTTGTCTCCCCTAATATAAAATTGTAATGAATTTTTATGAATTCATCCACGTTGTACTTATGCAGACGTGTTTCAAATAATAAATGTTTTAATGTTTTGAAATAGCTTTCAATAGCTGAAGATGTTGGCGACTTGTTTTCCGATTTGTAAAAAGGACACATGACATTGCTCCACAGAGGCAGTTTAATCATTAACCTTTTAAGAGTTGACACTAGATTCGGTAAGTAATAGTCATTTGGCTTTTCTGTTTTGTCCTTTAATTCTTCCAAGATTTTTTCTTTGTTAACAAGCTCATCAAACCAACCTATGATATCGTCATCGTCAGGTATTGTAACATAATAATAATAATCGGAAAGATCTTTTTTGTCGTTTTCTTCTACTGGGTTTTCTGTATTGACCAACAAAGATTTGAGATACTGCATGGAAATTTTACAAGTTTCATTGCTTGTGAATGCATATTTAATTGTCGTAGATAGTCACGGACTGTCTGAAAAGTAGTAAAAGCCTGAACGTTTGCTGCTATTAACGCAGAAGAATCATCAGTTACAATTTCGTGAGGGGCAGTACGTACTTCGTTGTGCCATCTTTTTAACCATGACAATATAGAGTCCGTTGTGTGGTTATCAGTTATCAATTGGCAAATTGCTGTTGACTTAATAGTTGAAGATGTTACCATGGCAACATAGAGGAACATCCGTTTCGTTAGCAGAGATCCATCTGGAAGTTTGAGCGTTCGGAAGAATGATCCAGTTGCATCTACAGTCATTGTAACACGAGGAATTTTCTCTATATACGCCTTGTAGTATTCCATTTGTTGTTCACACCAATAGCACAAATGAAAGCTCGGTACTAAAGTGAACTCTCGGACGAAATTTTGATATGTTGCCATTATCGACATCATGAGAATACTCATGATTGGATCAGAGTGCAATCGATTAATTTGCCTTCTTTCGTGTTTCACTTTCCTCAAAGTTTCCAAGGTTGGTATCACTGGACAATTTACAGTGTCATCATCATTTATGACTGCACAAGCAATTTCTTTTTGAACAACTGTTGCGGGTTTATATTGTAATTTTTTCGCTAGTTGTCGTCTTTTGTACGGTGTGAGCTTCGTCTTCTTATTTGGATTGTGGGGTATATTATTATTGGTTTTAAATATATTGCAGGTTATTGTCACTATTTTGTCTGTCGCTGCTTTGCTCGTTATTTCTGAGATGGAACTACATTGTGAGCACTTTCCCTTGATCAGCACATTGTGGTCTTCATCGATCCGCTTGGTTTTGAAAACCCATGTGCATGGAAGCCTTGTAGATTCCCATAGTTTCTCTCGTAGTAAGCAGGACCACTTATACTTAGGTAGTGTTTTGTACTTTTTATGTGTTGTAGCAACATTAGGATCACGCCTGACGTAATTAACTGAGAGGGGTTCAAATTTCTTCCAGTCATATATATCCAGTAAAAAAGTGTACTGATCAACACTTTCTACTTCGTTTGTGGTGCATTTCACAGGTGAAGAAATTGGGCTTCGACATGAAGGCGAAGATGAGGTGCTTTGTGTGAGTGAACTTTCTTCATCATATCGTTGGCCAAATATCGTCTTGAAATTTCTTTTCAATCTCATGAATAACGAATACGGCGTTATTTCATTCTTCAGTTCTTGAGCGATAGTTGTAAATATAGGATTGTTGTATGAAATTTTTTCATTTCTGCAAGTAGCTGCATATTTACGAAATATATTATTCATTTGCGCTGCATCAATTTTTGGTTTTCTACCTCTTGCCATGTTTCTGTAACAATACAATATACTTAAATAATATTACTGTGCTGACGAATTCATTGGAATTTCCATAGTTTATGATTTGAAAGTAATAAACTTTTGTCTTTTAACAAAAAAATCACGGACACATGTTTAACTGCTACCGCCTTCTTAAAAGACGCCATCAAACAAAAGAAGAATTATTAAAATTTTCTTTTGTTAAACGGCTTCCTTTAAATCTTTTGTTTTTATACATATTTGTTTAACAAACGTTTGCCGTAACCTAGATCCGGGTTAGTAATCTTCATCTTACTAATATTATAAATGCGAAAGTTTGTGAGAATGTATGGATGGATAGATGTTTGTTACTCTTTCACGCAAAAACTCCTGAACGGATATGGCCTCCGTGCGCGAGTCGAACTCGCACTTAGACTTTTTTTTTGTAATAATTTCAGGGGCGTAGCTTCCGCCGTATATGCTGTATCAATTATATGGCCCCCCCGGACCACGGGAGCCTCCAACGTACCTAAGAAAAAAAAAACTTCCCAATATTTTTCAGAAATTGCAAAGGTCAAAAAAAGCAATTTCGTTTTACCCGAATAAAGCGTCAGTTCAAAAGTTGACAACACCTTTCGATAATATTTATTTATTTTAATGGTGTATTTTTAAATTGTAATACAACAAACAATAATAATATTGTACTTCTGGTTTTGTAAAAAATAATGAGTGAGAGGAAAAGGAAGAGAGATTTTACCAGTGGAGTTACAAAAAAAAAACTGGGGAAGTACGAGTCGGACTCGCCCATGAAGTGTTCCGTAGTAACAAGCAAAGTTTTGCTCTTAACTTTGTTTTTCATAGTGTTTGTATGAATTACAAAGTTACGTGTGCGGTTTTTGAAATTGTGCTATATCTCAAAAACTTATGATTGTATCTTGTTCAAACCAGTTTTCATTGAAAGTTTTTATTGACATTTACATCAATTTTTTTTTCCAACTTTATTATTTCAAAAGTTAGAGGCGGGGGGGGCTCATTTTACGACTTTGGAAGTGTATATCTTTCAAATGATTGACTTTAGTTTTTTTTAGTAATTTTTCCATTCATATAATATTACGCTTAAAGTAAAAACAAATATCTACATCCCTGCTAGTTATGATTGTACTTATTTAAAAATGTGGAATCAAAATGATTTACAATCATTTCAAATGTTCTAAGGTAAGTTCTAATTACCTATATGATTTAATAAAACATTAAATAATAATAATCCAGCCTATTATTGTCCCACTGCAGGGCAAACATTATATATTATTATTATTTTTGTTAGTTATTAGATAGTTTTTAGTATTTCATATAAGTTCATATACATAAGATTGTAAATATTTCATAGTAAAATATCTTAACTACACGGTCATCCATACAAATAAAGAGAGAGCTCTAACATAATCATAAAATATTTAAATGCAACATACCTTAATCACTTCTGCTGAATTGTTTACATAATTTACCGAACTGACGTTACACCACAGTACAACACTTAATCGTAATTACACACGAACTGAACATTTTAATAATCAGTAGATCACTTTTTTATCGTGTTAACATCACAACGACACACTGATAACGAAACTCTTACGCTTACGTCGCTGTACCACAGAATAATAAGTACTAACGGCTGTACGCGTCGCACTGACCTGCGGAGGCGCGCGGGGGTGGCGCGTGTGAGATGCAATAGTGTGCATTACCAATCACATAGCTTAGGGGCGGAGTTGCGTCATTTAAACCAATCTTAGGGCTAGTTTTTCGTAAGTCCACGCGGACTGTAACTGTATTATTGACTTTTCAAGCAATAAACATAATTGTTTTTATATTTATGGTTTCATTTTAATTTTATTTAGAATCCTTGAATTATAATTTCTGTAACAATAAGTAGAAAGTATTCTGTAAACAATAAGACATGGTCACCCTATCGCACCACATACTGATAATGTTCTACAGCTTCTGAAATATAACCTTAAGAATTTTTATTGTATTTTTACTAGTTTTGACAAATTAAAATCTAGGTATTACAAAAAACTCCAGACCTCTGCGATGCTTTTTCAGCGAGATACAGGCGAAATAACGTTTTATTCACCGTTTCGATGGCGTGGCCATATCGTTTTAGTCTTATAGCTCCTGAAATATAAACCTAGGAATTTTTGTTGTATTTTTCCTAGTTTCGACAAATTCAAATCTGGGTAATTACAATAAACTACACACCTCTGCGATTTTTTTTCAGCGAGATACAGGCGATAGCGTTTTCTCCACCGTTTCAATGGCGCGGCCATTCGGTTTTAGTGTTATAGCTCTTAAACTATAAACCTGAGTATTTTTTTTATATTTTTACAAATTTTTTACAAATTAAATCTTGCATTTGCGTAAATTTCAGGTCTCTACAAGGCTTAGTTTTAAAGATCTCAGTGGCCGCGCGGTTCGCCGCGTTTCAATGGCGCGGCCATGTTCAAACCCTTATAACTTTTTAACCGTATCTTTGACAAATTTATGGTTTTGGGAATCAACTTTGACAAATTTTTACAAAAAATTGACATGGTTTTTTTTAAAAAAAAACGCTATGGCCGCGCGGTCGAACTGGACACTATTTTCTGTATACATTTTTATTGCCAGCGGACAGAACATCTCTTTTTTCGAACCATCTTTTTGCTTTCTTTTTATTACCGTTACTTCTTTAGGGCAGTAAGCCGTGGTAGCAACAAATACATCTTTGGTATCTTTCCACTTTTATTATAGATATAGGCCTGCTATAAAAATATTTAAACTCACCAGCATTGAGACGTGTTTCTCTAAGATTTTTGCTGTAAGCTTCTGGTAGACCTTTTCTGTTACTACGGATTGTAGCTACACCATAAATTTGTCTTTGATGCAGTGCTGAAAGTACTCCTAAACTTTTAAAAAAGTTGTCAAATGCCAGTAAGGTATTTGTAGGTACATTTTCAGACAAGTCTAAAACAACTCTATATCCAAGATTTTCTTCACTGGCAGTACCTACTTTTCCAGTATAAATTTGAAACTGGTAGAGAAATCCTGTCTTAGCATCACACCTCGCCCAAGACTTATACCCTCTCTTTATGGGCTTTTTGGGCATATACTGTTTCATTGTGCTTCTGCCCTTGAACCGAATCATGGATTCATCAATGGATTGGTTTGATGATTGGTCACATGCCTCTCCAAATGTCACACTCAAAAAATCAATGAATGGTTGGACTTTACACAATTTATTGTAATGTTGTGAATTCCTTGGTAATTCTTCTCTTATGTTAGAAACATGTAGATTTTCTGTAATTTTTTTGAAACGTTTTAGAGTCATTACCTGGCATATTTCTTGATTATTATAGAAGGGATCAGTGCTCCAGTAAAGCTGGTAATCAGATAAAGGATTCACAGACATTAGTATTGTTATCCCGAAATATGCAAATAATTCTACTTTTGTAATGTCCATCCAATTTTTGGAATGATTTGTTTGTGCATAGATATTAGTATTTTCTACAATTAGATCCATTGCTTCTTCAGGACACATATCCATGAAGTAATCCTTGGGCAGACTCCTGTTAGAATATCTTTTTCTAACTGTCATTGGCCTATCAAATATAGGAGAATCAAAGTCTTCAATATCATTTGTCCACTGCCAGTTTCTATTTTGTACCTCTACATAGCTTGGCCTAGTTCACATAGATCTTGAAGGTTGATTCCTCGATTGATTAGTAGAGCTGGGTGGTAAGTGAATGTCAGGGTCAGATATGGGCACAACAACTGGAGGAGAACATGAAGGTAAGTGAACATCAGGGTCAAGCATGGGCTCATCAATTGGAGGAGAATTTGCAGGTAAGTAAACATCAGGGTCAGGCATGGGCTCATCAATCGGAGAAGAACTTGCAGGTAACTGAACACCAGGGGCAGGAATTGGAACATCAATCGGAGGAGAACCCGGAGGTAAACCAGAATTCACAGCAGAGATTTGATCATCAACTGGAGCTGGAAAATAATAATTTGTATGTTAGAAATTCTATAAAATTTTGCAGTGAACCTTATCTTGAAAATAAATAGGTTTATACCTGATAATATTTCATGCAAATCATGGTCCGTAACTATATTTTGGATGTAGTCTAATCTATCATTCAACTCCTCTCCTAAATCCTCGTCATCATCTTCTTCAGAAGACATCATATCTTGTAGTGTTTCATATATTTCATCACGGTGTTTCTCGTTCATCAGAGAAAAAATCTTTCTCTTCTTAGCAGGCTGCAATCAAAGAAATAAATGTATAAATAACAATTGAAACGTTTGCGGTGCTAACAACATCAATCAACGCTCTAAAATAGAATAAATTCTGAACCGACGAAAATAAATGCCTCGACAATCGGGCTATATGCACATATTTCCCACGTTTTTGCAAAAGCATTTTACCTCATATACAACATTTTATGCACCTCAAAAACTAGTAATTCAGACAAAGAAACAACAAATCTACTAAAAATAACCATTTCTATTTACTTACCGGATTTTTTTTGGGCACTGTAAATATTTTTCTGAGAAACTTTCACGAAAACACAAACTTTCACCAACTAACTTCAAAGGGCATAAATGAATTGACATTCACAGCAAAACGGTGCGTTCCGATTTACGATTCTACATTCCAGACCATATATATGTATGAAATATTTTTGGAATAACGTTAGTGTCACATAGTTTCTTAAGATCGTTGTATTTAGATTTAGTCATTGCTAACGAAGTTTTATATTTGAGATTGAGACTCTTAGGTTTAGTATGTATTGGTATCTTTTATTCCAGTGCATCATTCTTCAGTAGTAGTATACTTAATTTTAATTTCATTTGAAGTAGACTTTTAAATGTCGCCGTTCGGATTTTGCTAATTTTTCCAACCAGGTTTCCCTTGAAATATTTATCGGAGAACTCTTCAAAGTTTTTGAAGTTAGTATGTGTAAGATTTTCGACATAATAAGGCGCTGGCTCTTTTCGGGCTAGCTAGCACACTGTTGCCCACTGAGAAGGAAGCCCACACTATCGTATTTCGCACGGAGTGCTCAACAGTCGAGTGGATGCTGTCTACTGTCATCTCCGTGTGTCCGGGGAGAAGAAAGTTCATTTGAATAGTTTCTAGATGTTTAGATTGTAACAACGCGTTATGGACGGCAGCAAGGACAATTTTATTCTTATTTTGTCCAGGGCAAGAGTCTGAATATAAAATTAAAGCTTTTATTGTGGTTCGCGAATTAACGTCTCCTATGTATTTTTGCAAAATTGTACCAATTTCATTGGCCCCTCTCTTTCCTTCTGTTTCTCCCCAGACAAAACAAAAACCTTTATTTCTTGATATACTTTCATAAAAGCATAAATTATAAACCGTATATTTTCGGGAGTAAAAAAGCAGCATACTGTTTCCATGGGGAGTGTTGAGAACCTTCTGGAGATCAAAAGATGCACACAAAATAGTAGGGTTTTCTTTGCCTAATTCTCTATGACATTCCTAGCGTTGTTTTGATGCTTGTTTTTCTTCTAAATGGGCCTGCAGTTCGGGACATTCAGATGGATTCTGGCCTTCAAAACGCAAACATTTTAAGCATTTATCCTTCTTAGGTATGTGAAATCCTACATTAAAATCAGTATTAAATATTTGTCGAAAGATTTTTTCACTCAGACATCGACACCTTTACTAGTTTGATCCTCTTTATAGATACGATACAGATTTTTGATGTTTTAAAATTCGGTTGGGAGGTACAGCTTTGTACTATCCTTGCGGCAATAATGCGATGGTAGTGCAGGTAAGCTTTTAATGAAGGTTTTTGCCGATTCCCTTACATTGTCTGGAGTTTAGTTGGCTGGAACACACCTTCCTCTCCCAGCTTCTTTTGATATTCCCTTAGATACATTTGTCAAGGTGTAGTAAACGAATCTTTGGGTAACGTCTAGTGTGCTGATCAAGAATTTAGAACAAACCTGACGACGACCCTCTCCGTCATTTATAAAATATTTAAATGTATTGGTCCTGTAGCTGGAATGCTTAGATCTCTTTCATTTTATCTCTTGTTTAGAGGACATAGCAATTAACCAGTCCTTTTTTCTCTGATTGGATAATCCCCAAAAATAATCAAATATTCCTGTCCTTTTTCTTCGTCTATTTCACTACACTTCCTTTCTTTTCCCTATGCATGGGTTTGGTTTTAACTTTCTTTCCTTCCTAATAGAACCAGCATCTTGACCTAATAGAATCAGACTCTTGATCTAGAATCTTTTCGTTTCTTTGCCTTATTCTTCTTTTTTTTTAAACCTGACTCTCCTACTTTCCCATCTTCTGCACTGTTTTTTTTTGTCTTGGGCTATGTGTTTTGCGATTACTTGATCAAAACTATTTGAATTTTTAGAGTTTTGTTCGTGTTCTTCTAATTCTAATATTTTTGTAGGTTTATTCATTGAGTTTTATGTCATCTTCTTCAAATTTTTGGAATTCTTCGTCATACTGAAAAAAACTTGTTCCATAGCATCAAATCAAAAGTTTCATTGGTAAATTAGAGTAAGTGTGTTTTATTTTTTTACAGATTAAATACAGACAGCGATAAAATAAATAAAATTACTTCTAATAGAAGGAACATCATGACACAAACTTCTACCATAGATTCAGTTAATGATTCTAAACGGGCCAGTGATAGCATTTTTTATTGGGTGTTAAAGGAAATCAGCTGTTCCATACATTTTGACCGCGTAGGTCTTGCACTTTTGTATGGAACAGCTGGTTTTATTATAGTAAGTTCCGAACATTTTTATTGCTTTTAGTTTAGTATCATGTACTGAATCTGTAGTATCATGTACTGATTTAATGAAATACAGTAAAGTCATACCTCTTTTCAAATCCGGGGATAGTAAAGATACTAATAATTATAGACCTGTGTCCGTGTTGCGAGTTTTTAGCAAGGTGTTTGAAAAAGTAATGCTTAATCAAATGCTCAATCATTTTAACACCAACCGAATCTTACACGACCAACAGTATGGTTTCACTAAGGGACGTTGTACAACTGACGCCGGTGTAACCTTATTAAAGCACATATTTTCTGCGTGGGAAGCATCCCAAGACGCAATAGGATTTTTTTGTGACCTCTCCAAAGCATTTGATTGCGTAAATCACGACACATTGCTTTTGAAACTTGAGCATTACGGACTAGGTAAACTTGCACTTATTTGGTTAAATCTTATTTGAGTGATAGACATCAACATGTTCAATTAAATGGTGTTAATTCACAGGGTTTAAAAGTAAAAATGGGGGTTCCGCAAGGGTCAATATTGGGTCCTTTCCTCTTTCTAGTATACACCATTATTTTTAGGTCGTTCTGGAGCCGAATACCATGAACTCGATCATCGAACTCGAAACGATTGGGACTATTTTTTTCAAAAAATAACAATAAAAAAAATTACGAAAGAATAAATTAATGTTTTTTTTTGTGAAATAATGAGAATCGATCGATGAATGAATTTTTCAATGGGTATCGTTCGCATGTGTTGCCGATCGTGGATACGTTTTACATACACGGTATCGTTCGCATGTGTTGCCGATCGTGGATACGTTTTACATACACATATGCATTTGAGTTCAAATTATTAAAAAAAAAAACATTAAGTTTATTCTTTCGTGTTTTTTTTATTGTTATTTTTTAGAAAAAAATAGTCCCAATCGTTTCGAGTTCGATGATCGAGTTCATGGTATTCGGCTCCAGAACGACCTAAAAATAATGGTGTATATAAATGATCTACCCTATTTATTGAAAAACCAACCTCAAAATATGGTGTTATTTGCTGATGACACTTCCCTAATTTTCAAGATAAATAGACGGGCCCAAAATCTAGATGACGTAAATAATGCCCTACTTCAGGTCCATAATTGGTTCACAGCAAACCATTTAGTATTAAATGAAAAAAAAACGAAATGCATAAGATTTGCTTTACCAAATGTTAAAAGTAACGAGTGTGATGTAGTATTGAATAAAGAGAAACTTGAATTCGTAGATAAAACCGTTTTCCTGGGGCTTACGCTTGATTCAAGGCTACAATGGGGTTCTCATTTGACATCTCTTGCGGGGAGCTTAAGTTCAGCAGCATATGCTGTTAGAAAAATCCGTCAATTTACTGAAGTGGATACCGCTAGACTGGTCTGTTTCTGTTATGGGGACGGGCTGCAGACATTGAGTCTATATTTATTCTGCAAAAAAGAGCCATGAGAGCCATATATAATCTTCGTAGGCGCGATTCTCTAAGGGAACTGTTTAAGGAAATCAACATCATGACGGTACATTGTCAATACATCTACGAAAACATAATGTACGTTAGAAAAAATCTACATCTTTTTAATAAAAAAAAACTTTTTGCAAAAAATAAAACCGACTCCAAAAACACAACAAAAAAGTGAAAAATAATTTTAGCTTCAGAAGTCGGTGACTTTTGTTTATTTGATTAAGTTTTTTGTCACCGACTTCTGAAGCTAAATAATAATAATAATAACTGGCAACCCTCGTTTATCAGTCACCTGTGGTTTCATCATCGAAATTTTTATTTTAATATAAATATTAGTTTTATTAGAAAGATATTTACAGTTCACATATAGTTCTTCAAAAACATTTCAAATAGACCTTTTTTTAATGAAGCAAATACAACAAATTTGGAAAATCACAAAGCAAAAAAATTAAATATGAAAATGACGTCTGTCAACGGCGTCAACAATAAAATACGGAACAAATCAAGAAAAAATTAACAAGACGATGATCATAACCAAATAATGATAACGAGAGCTGCATCCCGACGTGCACGCCTACCAACCCCGGACTCGTCGCTCAGCTCCGCCTCGCCGCCGCCGGAATCCAGCCCCGTCGTGAGTGCTGTGACACCGGCCGTGGCAGTTGCGTCGAGCTCGAGTGATGAGTATTTCTCGCCGCCGACGTCGCCAACACCTGTGCGTCGGCAGGGGAGAGGCCGGCCACCGAGGAGCTTGGGACTTAGGGGCCATCCGGCCCCGAGCCGGGTCCCCGCTGCCGGTGGTTGTGTGCAGCGCATGAGATGGACTCAGTCCATAAACGAGAACGTCATGCGCGCATATTACGGGTCTACAGAGGGGGGAACTAACCTCACTGCGTACCGTGTTAGGATGCTGTCTCTGTTCCAGGAACTTGAACCAACCGTCAACGTCTCGGCCCAACGACTGTCGGATCAGGTGCGGGTCATCCAACGCAATCACATGTTGGACGACGCCGCACTTGATAGGCTGCGCTCAGAGGTACTGAGCAACCTTATCGTCTTGACTTCGTCACAAACCGCGATGCGAGCGTCAGCTATTGGCGCAACCACGCCGCGGTCCAACCCTGCTGTTGTAGAGGAAGATGATAGGGTTGTCACGGTAAGTAGCCAGTGCAACGACCGATTGAGGAGCGCACTGGAGGATGCGCTTCGTGAGTATCGATCCACTCCTACCGAACTTAGGCCCCGATTACCACGGTTACCCATGCATAAGAAAAATAGAGCGCTGGTGTGTGCCTTGGACTCGCAACTCAAGAATATATTCGAGAGTAGCGAGGACCTCGTTGATACGCACTCGATCCTGTACTGTGGAGCTGTTGCGGCATGTCGTCTAGCTAATGTAAAATTCCCAAATTGTGACTTAGCTAGTCGACCAAAACCAGCCGTACCAGTCTGGCAGCGCAGGATCGAACATCGTATCGACGGGGCCAGGGTACTCATCGGCAAACTATACTGCTTCAGGGAGGGCAATACACGACCACGTGTGATGCGCTTTGTGAGGCGGGCCTTCTCGGGGACCGAAATCAGTCCTCAAGAATACATGTCCCGTGTCACAGAGCGCATCGACTTCCTGAAGCAGAAAGTTTATGCATGGGCGAACCGTATTCGGCGGTATAAACGGCGGGTTGATCGATACTCACAGAATCGCATGTTCCAGAGCGATGAGAGGTGGGTATACAGAGCTTGGGAGCGACCCAAGCAAAATATGACAGACGTTTGCCACCCAGATGATGCAGCTACGAGTTCTTTCTGGCGCAGCATCTGGTCAGTGCCCGTCTGCCATACTGAGGCTGACTGGATGCGTGATGTCGAGCGAGTGTGTGAACCTATCCCAGAAATGGAGCCAGTTTCAATAACACCAATAGATGTAGCCAGAGCAGTTCGTCCGTTACCAAATTGGAAGTCACCAGGACCGGACGGACTGCACAACTTCTGGCTCAAATGGCTTAGTAGTTCACACACTTGCCTGGCATCCCAATTCCAGTCATCCTTAGAGTCTGGGTCGCTACCGCAGTTTTTAACTACAGGCGTAACCCACCTGCTCCATAAGTCAGGTAGTCCCGCGGAACCCAAGAATTATAGACCGATCACGTGTTTATCGACGGTGTATAAGCTTCTTACATCCATTTTGAGAGTGAAAATTAATACACACATTGACAAAAACTCCATTATGTCTGCCTCTCAAAATGGATGTAGGAACGGGTCCCGCGGTACTAAGGAGCTACTCCTCATCGACATGGCCATTAGCCAACAGGTTCGTCGATCCCGCAAGGATCTTTCGACATGTTGGATAGATTATAAGAAGGCCTACGACTCGGTGCCACATACATGGCTCATGAGGGTGCTGGAGTTGTACAAGATAGATGCAACTCTACGCGCCTTTCTTGAGTCGTGTATGGGGCAATGGAGGACGGTCCTTCGATATCCAGGATGTCGACAGATCCAGGGGAACGATGAGCCTGTATGGATTAAACGGGGAATATTCCAGGGCGACAGTCTGAGTCCACTTTGGTTCTGTCTAGCCCTGAATCCTCTAAGCACATTGTTAGAGGATTCAGGTCTAGGTTACCGGTTGAGGAGAGGTGGTCAGGTCATATCTCACCTTCTTTACATGGATGATCTGAAACTCTTTGCCCCCAACAAATTGCAACTGATGGAGCTACTGAAAGTAACTGAAACTTTTAGTAGCGCCATCAGGATGGAATTTGGTGTGGACAAATGTGCAGTCATGCATGTAAAGCGAGGGGAGATTATGGAATCCGAGGGAATTCAGCTCTCGGATTCCATACACCTCAGATCCCTCTCCTCATCCGAAAGTTATAAGTATTTGGGTATGTCGGAAGCGTTAGGCATTAATGTAACTGACATGAAGCAATCGTTGAGGGAGCGCTTCTTTGGACGCCTGAAGAAGGTATTAAATAGCCTTCTTTCAGGCGGAAACAAGGTGCGTGCCTTCAACGGTTGGGTCATGCCAGTTTTAATGTACTCTTTCGGCATACTCAAATGGACTCAGACCGAACTCGATGCCCTGGATAGGAGAGTTCGTACACTGCTGACCGCAAACCGGATGCATCACCCACGATCATCGGTGATGAGGCTGTACATCTCGCGGAAGTGTGGGGGTCGTGGCTTTTTAAACGCGAAGACCCTCCACAACCGCGAGGTGTGCAGTCTCAGAGAATATTTTTTAAAAGCCGAAGTGGGTATGCACCGAGATGTGGTCGCAGTGGACAAGGGACTCACCCCGCTGTCCATGGCTAAAGAGAACTGGCGCAAACCTGTGGTACTTACTAATGATGACCGCAAGGAAGTATGGCAAGGCAAGGAGCTTCACGGGCGCTTCTACCGGGCTCTTCATGGGCCGGATGTAGATTTCCTAGCGTCCGTGTCCTGGCTACGTTTCGGCGACCTCTTTGGGGAAACTGAGGGTTTTGTCTGTGCGATTATGGATGAAGTCATGTTAACGAACAACTACCGGAAACATATTATGAAGGACGGGACGGTTGACGTGTGTCGGGCATGCCACCGTCCGGGTGAGTCCATCAGACATATTATTTCTGGTTGTTCTCGTCTAGCTAACGGCGAGTACTTGCACAGGCACAACCAAGTAGCCAGGATTATTCACCAGCAACTTGCCTTGAAATATAAACTTGTGGAATCTGAGGTACCGTACTACAAGTATGTGCCCGACCCAGTTCTCGAGAAAGACCATGTCACGCTGTACTGGGATCAGTCTATCATTACTGACAGGACTATTGTGGCCAATAAGCCTGACATAGTGGTGATAGACCGATCAGCGCGCCGCGTAATGATAGTCGATGTTACCATCCCGCATGACGAGAACCTCGTGAAAGCTGAGAAAGAGAAACAAATAAAATATCTCGACTTGGCACACGAGGTTGTCGACATGTGGAATGTGAACTCGGCTATCATTGTGCCGATTGTCGTGACGGCCAATGGCCTTATGGCCAAGAGCCTCGATGACCATCTATCGAGGCTCTCCTTAGGCGGTTGGATCAAGGGCCTGATTCAGAAGGCAGTACTCCTCGATACGGCTCGCATTGTGAGGAGGTTCCTGTCTCTGGAGCCCTAACCACCGGTAGCTTGGACCCTGCTCCCGACACCGGCGGACCACTATTTTTTATATTTTTAAATGTTTTTTTATGTTGTTTTGAGAAATATTTAAAAATATGTAAAATGTGTAAATAGATAAATAAAGGAAATAATAATAATAATATATTTATTTATAAGACTACAGAGAGGTCCACTGTGTTAGTAACAATATAACTTAGCCTATGTTAGTACTTAATCCTTATTATAATAATTTTTATCTAAAACACGTTATACAAACTAGCATTATAGCATATATCTGAAAGACGGCCTGTGTGCCGCCATCCAGTGACACATTATTCTGCCATCCACCCTGCCTGCTACAGTAGCCACGAGGCTGTTGGGGCTGTCGCGCATCCGACGCATCAGTGATGCGATTCGCAGGCGCAGCAGCGAGCCAAAATCCGGAACGCGTGCATCCGCGAACATCCCCGACGCGCTACAGAAGCGCGGCAACCCCAGCAATACCCGGAACGCGTTATTATACTGGACTCGTAGAGCACTGTACGAGCCCTGTGTATAACTGACCCACAGAGCGCACGTGTACAGCGACTGGCAATAGGCCCTGAACAGTGTTATTTTAACCTCTCGCGTACATCGTGCGAACCTGCGGGCCAGCATGTTACACCTGACAGCCTGCGCTCTACGTTCCCTCTCCAAATCGGCGTCATCCGACAGCCTATCGGTGACCCAGTGTCCCAGGTATTTAAAACGAGTGACTCTTTTTAGCGGAACTCCGCCCAAGGTAACCGATGGAACCAAGTCATCCATTTTATTTTGCGCCCTAAACACCAAGAGCTCGCTTTTGGTCGAGTTATACCTGAGACCATGAGTCACCGCATAGTCTTCACATATTCGAAGGAGCCTTCTTAACGCACTGATTGATGGGCTCAGCAACACCATATCATCCGCGTAACTTATATTATTGACAGACTGTCCGTCAATGGAGCAACCGATTTGGGTGTTGCTGAGCTCACATATCAGTCTGTCGACATACAGGTTGAAGAGCCTGGGTGAGCTAAGCCCCCCCTGCCTCACGCCGCACTCCAACCTGTATGCATCAGACATGGCACCTGCCCACCTAACGTAGTTGGACTGTTTGCTGTACCAGTACTTCAGCACAGCAACCAGCCCCCCAGGAAAGTTAGTGTCATGGGAGAGTTTCCTCCAGAGGCAGTCATAGGACACTAGGTCGAATGCCTTGGAGAGGTCCAAAAAACACGCATAGACAAGTGTCTTCCTTGCTGCATAGTAATGGACAGTATGCTTGAGACAGAGGATCGCTGTTTCAGTCGACAAATGTGGCCTAAACCCAAATTGGGCGTCATGTAAGGTGAATTTATCCAACTGCCTGTCAATCAGACCGTCCAACACCTTCGCAACAATGGTCGCCAAAGAGATAGGCCTGTAGTTGTTCTTGTCACTCGCGTCTCCAGTCTTGTTTTTTATTATAGGAACGACAATCGTTTTCATGAGATCCTCTGGAAGATACGAGTGACTCATACATAAATTAAACAATAGCGCTAAGACACGTGGTAAGTGCTTACCTGCATATCGTAGGTGTTCGACACTTAAGCCGTCATGTCCAGGAGACTTGCCCCGTTTAAGGTCCTTTATGACAGACCCAACCTCCCTAGCAGTGAACATGACAGGCGTATCCCTGGACCCCTCCTTAGCATCCGACCCACCCGTCGATGGACCTAACGGTGACTCTGTCCTAAACGAAGCCATAAATAAATTGGCAATAGCCTTAGGTTCGTTTACGCCACCAACACACACTGGCAGGCCCGACTTGGGATTCAGGCTGTTTGTGGCTTTCCAGAAACTACTAAAATTTTTAGCTTTGTGATGACTGGCAATTTCGTTCATCTTTAATTGATCTGCGTTCTTTTGGCACCACTTCAGCTTACTTTTAAAGTAAAATTATTTTTCACTTTTTTGTGTTTTTGGAGTCGGTTTTATTTTTCGCAAAAAAGTTTTTTTTTATCGTTAGTTGCAATATTCCATAGAAATATTTTTCATCATCAGACCTGTAATGGCACTTGTAACCCAGATGGGTGCAAAGTTTTGATCAATATACATGAATTAAGTCCAAACGCAAGGTAGCTACTGTAAACAGTTGAGGAGTTCCCTTAACTGTCCTTCGTCTTCATCATCAGACCCCTTATGACAGTCACAACCCATCTAGGTGTACATTTCTCATCAATTCAAATTAATCAAACCCAAACACAAGGTGACTGCTGTAAACCGTTGAGGAGTTCCCTCGACTGTCTTTCGGTTCCATCATCAGAGCGACTCCAGACCTTCTTTAAATTATAGTGCTTTAAAATACTTAATCAAAAAATTTACAAACGCACTAGTCGCCACTACAATTTTTGAAAGCTCCCCTCAATTTCTCTTGGATGCCATCATCAGATCCCGGTTTCCTTATCATGGGACCACCCTTGAAGTATCTCCTTTCCAACAAAACAAAAATTATCAAAATCGGTTCATAAACGACGAAGTTATCCGCGAACACACATTAAAAAAAATATATATATACGGTCGAATTGAGAAAGCCTCCTCCTTTTTTGAAGTCGGTTTAAAGAGGTGACAGACACAATTAAAGTACTAGAACTAGAGATCAATTAGTTCAGCCGGGCTTCAGACTCGCTAAAGTAGATTCATCTTTCATGGGGTACTGTTTGAGATGCTATAATAAAATTCCACAAAGTATTCTTGAACTGAATGAGACGCAATTTAAAACATGCATTAAACGCACACTCTGTAAGCAAGCATATTACAAGTTGGACGATTATATCTCTGATAAAAATGCTTGGCTCAATGCTAGTCCTGCCCCACATGGACAGGGGCGCATAAATGGATTAATGGATAGCATTAAATAGTATTGTTGGAGCTGCTGAAGATTGTACAACTATCTTTGCATTGTATAAATTCAATTTCTTTTGGCATTATATAACCGCATAGCCCATATTATGTGAGTACTATGTACTAGAAAGCTATCATTCGCTGGAAACCTACGTCTTTTTTTTTTTTTACTTGAATGTGCCCTGGCGGTTAGGTGTATGTCATGCTCACTCAAATGTCTCGCTGATGGTAGCGCGTGTGTCGGATCATTTGGTTCCCTCCAAATGGTTGTTCTCCATAGAGATCTACGTTAGGGAATGGGCATCTACAGTACCTACTTTCACAGTTTTTATGCCTTGTGACTGGGACTGTAGCTACATTTCATTGTTGTCTTTGTTTCGACAATTCAAAAGTGCCTGTAACTGGCCTACTTGAAATAAATGCTTTGATTTTGATTTTGTGGTAAAAATTTGTGTCACGTTGTTCCTTCTATTAGAAGTCACCATTCGACCGTGTATACAGGTAATCTGTGTGTACCTACTATACAGGGTTAATTGAAAAACACCAACAACCTCTTAAGACGTCATTGTACTCATCATTATGAACAACATTTATTGAAGGACTAAACCTGAAATCGCGAAATAAAAACAGCTGTTCCCTACATTTATGTTCGCATAACTCGTCAAAATGTAGGGAACAGCTGATTTTTTTGATGATGAGTACAATGACCTCTTAAGAGGTTGTTGGTGTTTTACAAATAACCCTGTATAAAAAAAATGTTGAACTATCGACTGAATTTAGCATAGGCATTTCTTAGTTAACTTAGGCGCCTGGTTAAAAAGGATTTCTCGAAATATTCACGGAAACCTACGAAATTCTACGCAGACAAAAGTTATTACTAAATAATAAATAATTAATTACCCTTTCAAACTCGATTGTTATGACATTAATGCTGTTATCACCCGAATCACTATTTTTGCTGTTCTGCTTTTCCTAAAAAGACAATCAATGTGGTTATAGTTTGTCAACATAATTGTGTAGCATTAATAATACTTAAATAAAAAACCTGAACAAACCTGTTCATAATGTTATTCTTTCCGGATCACTCTTACATTTGTCATCAAATGTATTCAAAATACGTAAATCTTTGTTTTTTTTTTCATGATAAGACGAGCTCTCTAAGAGTGTTACTGTAGATCTTCTTTTCGTACTGAGCTGAAACAGTTTTGTTTTGTTTTAGGCGTTAATACGAGAGAACTGACAAATAAAGCAACACCGTAGGTTCCTATGTAGTACCTACATAGGAACCTACGATCGGCCACAAGTCACTGATAACAAGACCAGCAGGCTTAGCCAAGTTGACAATCTACAATAGTCAACGCTAATAGAAAACTAATCAAATGTATGAAAATGACGTCATCTCAACGTTAAGTCACGTGGTCAAAATAAACGAATAGAAAATTCGTAGTCAAGTTTACATAGTTCAAAATGATAGAATGAAATGTGAGCGTTTCTACAATGTTGATCGCTACATCCCATATAAATCGCAGCCAAGTCACAGTTTTGACAAGCGCTAACGAAAGATGTCGAAGTTTTAGTACGCCCACTTTGCAATCGCCGACACCCAAGAGAAAACGATAAAAAAATGGTTTTTACGAAATTTCCCATTACTTTTGAAGCCCCCACAGCACGAACGTTTTTTCCTTTTGCTCGTCTTTTGAGAGCCATGACCGGCACTGAAAACTGTCTACTAGCAGTCTTATATGGCATACCACCTCGTACAGCATCTAAGGCGTTTATCATGGAGTTTTCGTTCCAGCTCTGCCGTGATGTCTTTCTAATATAGTTCCGCGGCATTGTACCTAAAAAAGCAAATAAAATTAAAAGATCACCTACTGCGATACGTCGTCAACTATGACGACGTATCGCTTTATTTAACAAAAAATATCTAAAGATATCACGCAAGGAGGTAAAATGATCCTTGGGATCATTTTGCCCCAAAATACCTTGCTGACAAGATTGTTCAAACATAACCTAAATTTTGGATATAACGTCACACGACTGGCCAGATTTTGTTGAATAATGTCACTAAAAACTGATAAAAACACATTTGCCACAAAATATAAACTACATAAAAAAGTAGACAATGTTGAAAAGCTACTTACTTGCATTAGATTTTACACACTGATTTTGATTTTTTACACGACTGCCCAAAAAAAGGAGTGTTATGTTTTTAGGGTTCATGTATGTATGTATGTTTGTGAGTTTTTTCTTGTAGTTTTTTTCCAAACACTGTTAACGCCATGACAGTTTGCGGTTGACTGCTGAGAAAGCCTCACGGCTACAAAGTTCACATTAAGAAGACTAAATGGCACTGTTTTGTTGGTAAAACAGTCGGGAATCATTTTACCACTAGGGATCATTTTGTACCACTTTCCCCTAATCTGACTGATATTCAAGTACCTACCTAACAACTTTTTTATTACTCAATTATCATTTTCATTTCCTGAATGTTTGTCTTTTTGTAGGTGTTGTGCGCTCTTAGTTTCTTAGCCACAGGATCCTATCAGCGAATTGTTGAAGTCACTCGGCATCTTGCCCAAAACACAGCTAGTCGGTGCATCAGACAAGTTGTTGATTCTTTGAACCACCCTGCTATCATGGCAAAATGGATTTGCGTTTCCTAAAACACGACAAGACAGAGTATTTATAAAACAAGAGTGAGTACTTAACAAACGATTTAACAATATTTAAATTATGAAGTGCATGTAATGTAATACACATAAAATTCAAATGAACAATAATTATTGTTTCAGGTTCCAAAGAAGATTTGGCCTGCCTGGAGTAATTGGGTGCATAGATTGTACCCATGTAGCTTTGGTAAAGCCTAACGATTAAGAGCATCTTTTTTATAATAGAAAAGGGTATCATTCATTAAATATTCAAATGGTAGATATAATATTTATTTGTACTGTATGGCATGTTACAGCTAAATAAATCACTTCATAATACTTTTATTTTTAGATTTGAGATGTAAATTTAGTTATTTTAAATGTGAATGCAAAGTTTGGTGGAGCTACACATGGTTCACATATATGGTCTTCTAGTAGAGTTGAACCATTTATGAGTGAACTTCATCAAAATAATGAACAAGTATGGCTATCAGGTATGTATTTATAACTTTCAACATATCTAATCAATAGGACTTTCCTGTGTTTTGTCTACAGAATCTAATTTTTCAGGTGACTCTGGATATCCACAACGCCCTTGGCTTATGACACCTATCCTTAATGCAGTTGAAGGTTCTAGGGAAGAACGATACACTCAAAAGCATGTGCAAGCCCGTAACTGCATTGAGCGCTCTTTTGGATTACTCAAAGCACGGTGGAGATGTTTGCTTCGAGACAGGGTTCTTCACCATCATCCTCATGTAGCTAGCAATATTACAATGGCATGCTGTGTATTACACAACTTAGCATTGAAAGCTGGCTTGCCACCACCACTACCACTTCCTGCTGCACATGACGATGGGGATGATATAACCATGCCAGATCCCACACCCACTGCAACTGTGGGTAGCCAGAGTGAAGTAATCCAAGGAAGAGCCGTGCTGAGTTGTTTATTGAATAGGTTAGGTTAGTAGTAATAAGATTATTTTTAAGCTTTAATAGGATTTTATAGATACACTTCTCATCAAAAAAATCGAAACACCTCGCAGTTTATGATTTGATAAGGATTATCAGAAAAATGTGTATATTTAGGAATAAATGTAAAATGTCATTTATGTGAGTAGTATGAGGTTTTTAAATCCTAATGTTATTGTTCTAAATTCAAATTAAGTCTTCATAGGTTTCGTATTTTGTATAATGAGTAATTTTTACCCTGTATGGAATATGAAGGAAATGGGTAAAACAACACGCGTAAATGAAAAAAAAATGTAAGAAACGTTTATTTAATAACTTGTATTCCCTCCGCGAGCTCTTATTACTGCTTCCATACGGTTCTTCATCGATCGGATGAGAGTCACAATCACATGTTGTGGTATATTATCCCATTCCTCTTGGATTGCATTTTGCAGCTGGCTAAGTGTTTCTGGGGCTGGATCTCTTGCTCGAATTCGTCTCTTTAATTCATCCCATAGATGTTCAATGGGATTCATGTCCGGGCTTCTTGCTGGCCATACCATAATGGAGATACCGACTTCGGTAAGATAATCTCGTACGACGCCCGCGGTGTGAGCTCTAGCATTGTCGTGCATGAATATGAAGTCGTTGCCAATAAAATGTGCATAGGGCATCACATGAGGTTCAAGACACTGTTCGATGTACCGATGAGAGTTTAGTGCAGGCAGCCGTGGCCCAGACACAAAGGCAAGTTCTGTCTTACCGTCGGCGCTGATTCCTCCCCAAACCGTCCACGAACCGCCACCATAGCTGACCTTTTCTTCAATGCAGCATTGTGCAAAGCGTTCTCCATCTCTTCTGTAGACCTTGTTCCTTCCGTCGTTACCATACAGCATAATTTTACACTCATCAGAAAACAGTACTTTGCTCCACTGAAGGTATGACCAAGTTAGGTGCTCGCGTGCAAAGTTAAGGCGCGCTCTTCGATGGTCTGCAGTTAATTTCGGCCCATTCGCTGGATTATGCGGTGCCAATCCGCGTGCCTTCAACCTTCTTCTTATTGTAGAGTCACTTACAGCTACTCTTCGTACAACGCGAAGCTGCTGCTGCAGTTGAAAAGCGTTAAGGCGTCGATTTCGTAAAGAAGTTGTTACAATAAATCGATCATCTCGCTCAGAAGTGACCCGATTCCTGCCAGATCCTGAACGGCGCGTGAACGAACCAGTCTCCCGATAGCGTTTGTAGACTCTATGAACAGATGATAAGCTTAGATGCAATCTTGCAGCCACAACACGCTGACTAAGTCCAGAATCCAGCAATGCCACCACTTGGGCGGCTTCTGCGGGCGAAGTATCCATATGTTTTAGAAAAAAAAGTTTTTTCAGACGTCCCAAAGTCACAGTAAATGAAATAAGAAACAAAAAGTTTAAAGACAAGCGCTAATTTTTAGTTTTTAAACGAGAAACGTACTCCAACCCTAAATACACATTTGTCTCAAAACAGTGATTAATTTCATTTATAGGATAAACAAATGAAATTCTAATTTCGAATTTTGATTTTTTTCTTCTTACTGTAATGACCAAACTGCCAGCTACACAATAATGTTTTTTTTTTCATGGAATTAATTCTCTTTTGTAAAAAATTAGGACAAAAACAATAAAAACGAAAGTGTTTCGATTTTTTTGATGAGAAGTGTATTTCTTAATTATAAATTAAACTTTTTGTATTCTATATTTAATTTATCTTATAAAAATAATCGGTTATTGATAGTATTTTGAAAATGTCTTGTTAATTTTATATTGATTTTAATGTACTTAGATAATTAATTATTATTAATATCAATCCATCATCACTGACAGGACTATTGTAGCCAATAAGCCTGATATAGTGGTGGTGGATCGATCAGAGCGGCGCGCAATGATTGTTGACATTACGGTCCCGCATGACGAGAACCTCGTGAAAGCCGAGAAAGAAAAGCAAATCAAGTATCTTGACTTGGCTCGCGAGGTTGTCGACATGTGGCATGTGGACTCAGCGATCATTGTGCCGATAGTTGTGTCAGCCCATGGCTTAATTGCCAAGAGCCTCGACCAACATCTCAGGAGGCTCTCGTTAGGCAGCTGGATCAAGGGCTTGATTCAGAAAGCGGTACTTTTGGACACGGCTCGTATTGTTAGGAGGTTCCTCTCTCTGGAGCCCTGACTGCCGGTAGCTTGGACCCTATTCCCGATACCGGTGGGCTACTTTTTTTATATTTTTAAATGTTTTTTTTTATAATTTTTTGTTACTTAAAATATTTAAAAATGTAAATTTTATGTAAGAAAGATGAATAAAGAAATAATAATAATAAATTTATTTCAGACCATAACTCCATAAAACACACACACATTACTATAAAACATAGATACATACATGAAAACGCATAAAAATACATAAAAAATACACTAAAACAAATTATTTTAAATATTGGAATGACGCACGATGAGTGGTCATCCAATGCCACATCATTGGACCGTCTGTCCTGTCGGCTACTATTGCCATTAAGCTGTTGGAGCTGTCGCGCACTCGCCGCATCAGGGATGCTATACGTGTCCGCATCAGTGCGTAAAAATCTGGCACGCCATTCTCCGCAAACATTCCCGACGCACTGCAAAAGTGCGGCAGCCCCAATAACTCTGCAGGCGTTATTGTATTGGACTCGCAGAGCATTGTACGAGCTATTTATAGGGCACACGTGTACATAGATTGGCAATACGCTCTAAAGAGTGTAATTCACCCGCCCACTGAACATAATTGTATTGGTTTTTATACCAATACTTTAACGTCCCAATGATATCGCTTGGGAGGTTCTTAACATTTGACAGTTTCCTCCATAGGCAGCCATAAGATACGAGGTCGAAGGCCTTGGAGAGGTCCAGAAAACATGCATATACAGGTGTTTTCCTACTTGCATAATATTGAACAGTCTGTTTGAGGCATAGTATAGCTGTTTCCGTGGATAAATGTGGCTTAAACCCAAACTGGGCATCGTGGAGTATTAAGTGCTTATCCAGCTGCTGATCAATCAGACTGTCCAACACCTTTGCAATGATGGTAGCCAGGGATATAGGCCCGTAGATGCTCTTGTCACTCGCATCTCCAGTCTTATTTTTAACAATGGGGACAACAATAGTTTTAAGTAAATCAGCTGGGAAGGTACGAGTGACTCAGGCACAAGCTAAAAAACATTGCTAGCACTCGCGGTAAGTGCTTACCAGCATATAGCAAATGCTCTATACTTAGGCTGTCATGACCCGGTGACTTGCCTCTCTTTAAGTTGCGTATGACAGTAGCTACCTCCCTGGCTGTAAACCTAATAGGCATATCTTCGGACCCCCCCACCACCTCCGGCCCGTCCGACGACGTACCTAGGGGAGACCCAACCTTAAACGCTCTGCTTAATAGGTTGGCGATATCATTAGGATCACTAAGGCCCTCAACACTCACAGGCAGACCCGACCTGGGATTCAACCTGTTGGTGGCTTTCCAAAAACTACCAAAATTCTTTGCGTCATGATGACTTGCAATTAGCCTTGGGCATTGTCGTTCACTTAATGGATCTAGTTCTTCAAATCTCGTTCCGTGAAGTGAACTCGTTCCGCTAACTCGTTCCACAGTTCATTTCGCTCCTTGACTTGGTAGGTTGTATAGTACCTACCAGTACTACTGATTCAGAGAGCGAAATGAACTGTGGCATAGACATGTTTTCGACAGAGTTCGGATTTGGAACTTGTTTAGCTATTCGTTCATAAACTGTGAACTATAAACAATAAGATACGTCATTTGCACTGCAATAATCACATGTTGCTTTTTTTGGTTCTATTTCCTTAAAATGTCCCCAAATATCACTAAGTTTACGTTTAGAAGTCATTTTATATTTAAAAAACAAAAACTAGGCACAATAGGAAGATGTCACTCACTCAACGCAATTCGACTCTCTAACCAATTTAAAAAATACGACCTCATAACGTAAACAAAGTTGCATAAAATAGAATGTCAATCTAAAATAAACTTATTGCTTTATGAAATAGAGACCAAAATAGTTAACGTCTCTAGAATATCGAATACTAAGAAAGCTAAACAATAATTGTCAGTGTGTGTTATGCGATAACGAATCAGATCTTGCTACTTAAGTGCATGTGGTGAGTGAGTTTAGTTGGTGACGTATGTAACAAAGGGCTCTCGTTCCTACCTACACACACTGACGCGGGCTTAGACTAGAGACGCGGGATTATAATGAGCCGGTGAACTGTGGAACGATAATTCCGCACAGTACTGAACGAGTTCAGTTCGTTCACTGTGTTTGAGTAGTTCATCGGAACGAATCGCTCCGGAGTTACTCAAGTCTACTTGCAATGATGATTTTTATTTGGTCCTTATTATTTTGACACCATTTTAATTTACTTTTAAAAATCCTTCTACTTTCCACCATTTTTTCATACAAATCACCATGTTTCGGCCTACCAAACAACGTCCAGGTTTGAAAATCAACCCGAGCCTGTCCGTGTGCGTCCTTCACATGCTTATTCCAGCCCATTATGTAACGCTTTTTGTAACTTTCCTTTATGGGCCGTCGATTTAAGGGTCGTGGTGGGGGGGAGGGGGGGACAACCTCCATTTTCAACCCCACACTGCGGAAACCCATAGTTATGGAGATATTCATGGTTAACGTTTTGAGGTTATGTTAGGTCAAAACACTAACTTCCATCAATTTGAACTCTAATTTCCAAAGATTTATGGGGTGGGGAGGGCAAGGGTGGGAAGTCCTACTCCCCTGTACCAACCCCACCCCGCGGAACCTCATGGTTACGGAGATATCGTGATACCATGGTTAAATTTTGAGGTTAGGTTAGGGTATTTTTCGGATAGAATAAAACACAAGGAATATTATTATTCTTATATTAATCATATTTGTATACATGCTTAATGGCAATAATTAACTCCTCGAATGAATCCAAATGGTCGTTAACATTTCTCCTCCTCCATGAGTACTCGCACAACCATTGGGTGAAATTTTGTTTATTTTGTTGTTGTCTGAACTTTTGTTTCAATCCTCTCCACTGGCTCTCTATTCGTTGAGTGTGTGTCCCATCTGGTGCCACAAACTTATTAGTCGGGTCACTATGGTTGACCCTTTTATGTGTATAGCCATGCTGAGGAAGGCTCAGATATGCTCTCCAATAGTCTGTATGAATGATAGAACCTTCCTCAACATGTTTTTTTATTAGAGGCACCAGTATTTCTGCAGACCTATCATTATCGGGACACACCTCCAGCCTCAAATCATCACTGCCGTCTTCTATCATGCCAATAACCCAATGGCCCTCAATATGTCGACCACGATTAAATTTTCTTTTACCAAATTTGGATTCGTCAATTTGGACAACTTAATTGGGGCCACCTATCTTCCCTTCAGCCCTTTGGTTTTCCAGCTGATATATTGTGATAGTCTCCCGGCAATAACTGAACCAGTCCGCCACGGTTCCTGTAGAAATAACTGGACCATCATCCCATATCAATCCTTTTTGTGTTTGATGGTATGTCAGTCCCTCACTATAAGCATACATAATTTGAAAAATCAATATAAGGGACAACCGTGCATTCTCGAACCACGTTCCATTAGCACGGGAGACACGTTTTTTGCCCTGCAGTTGCTTTTACGACATCTAAATTTACCAACCTGCCCAGATTGCACCGACAATGTCATTGGTGTCTTATGATATGTACATAATTTTGTTCTAGGCATGAGTCCTCTCTCCTCAGCAAACTGAACACACTGGTCATGTGTTCTTAGTGAGGAGAAAATCTTTCTCCAGATCCACATAGATCTGAAACAAATAAAAAAATAATTAAAATAAAGGCTAACCTTATCCGTCTCGAGGTGCCCTAAACACTACCCTACTGGCCAAAATACTCCTACTTCTGGGTGGTTTATAAAAAAATAACCACGAAGGAGGTAGCGGGGTCTGTGTTCGCTCGCTTCGCTCGCTCACTACGACCCCGCCACCTCCTTCTAACCTAACCTATCCAAGTCGGGGTGCCCTAAAATTCCGAGCTCGCTTCGCTCGCTCTTGGACTGACTAGTCTGCAAATTATCTTGTTAATATTTAAAAACTTAAACATTTTTTCCACTTTAACAGACTCAATGAAAAATCTGCATATTAATAACTCACACTAGCAATAAAATAAATACAATAATTAAAAACTTACCTTAACTCATCCGAGGAAAGATTGTATTTTGTCATGGTTGACCCAGTAGGCCTGGGCATCGCAGGAAAAATGTCCTCATCCTCGTCCTCCGAAGAACTAGCGATAGCTGGTAAGCTAGCACTAGAGCCCGCTGCTACTCCACTAGCACCAGCAACCGGTTCGTCGAGGACCGACGACACACACGGGAGCACAAGTGGCTCATTTGAGTCCAACACTTGTACTCGCGCACTACAAGAAGGCACTGAAGAGGAGTCCGTAACAAGCGGCTCATTTGAGTCCAACACTTGCACATCACTCGACTCTTCAGACACAGACGCATGGGGCTTCGGAGACGCCATGGTAGTCATACGAATTTTGCATTTTGGCGATCAACATCATAAGTTTGCCTTGCTAAGATATAACGCTCATGATGCTTGTCGTAGGTTTTTTACAAGTGTCACAGTTTCTGTGACGCAATTCTTTTGCGTTCGGGTTGTGAAACTCAAACTGCTCACAATTTTCACATTCTTCATGGCCTAGCTTCGCAAAAGAAATGTTCATTGGTTTTACGGTTTTTCTGTACAAATCATATGAAATAGATTCCTCGGGATGTTTTTGAATGTAGTATGATATTTCAGAAGAGAGGTACCTTTTATTTGGCGCATGCTCTCTTCTGTAGTGAGATATTGTAGTTGGGTTAAAAGACTCAATATGAGCTTTGATGAGATCATGATTTTATCGAAGTTTTTTTGGGTTTTGACCTCTTCCATCATTTATAGGTACTTCGTCTCGTTTGTTCACACATTTCTTACAGCCTTATCGTTGGTCTTGCAGTAGCCAAGAGTTGTCAAGAAAAATACTTTGCAAACTTGTATTTTCTCTCCTATTTCGTTGCTAAGAAAATAGGACAGAGATTTCGTTCTGTGTTTTTGGTTCGAATCTGCGGCAAATTTCTTTTTTCTTACAGGTTCTACTGTAGATGTATGGCTCGAGATGAATACTCTTTGTTCGCTCCACGCCCTATCTTCATGAATCATCGAAGAGCATTTTCTTTTACAAGTTTCATCACATCCAGGTTTTAGGGCATAATCCTTTGAAATCTTTTCTTCCTTTCTAGTCTTCTTTCTTTCTGCAATGCTGGTTTCATATATTTTTCTTTTGCGTACAGTTCCTTTTTTAGTCAAGTGATCCTGTTCTTGGGTTGGCGATTCTGGTATCATGATGTTTTGTGAGTTCGGAATAATAGAAACAGAATCAGAATCACTGTCATTTTGACCAACCGAACTTAGATTATGATTTTGCGTCGGTGATTTCGGAAGAACGACAGGTTGTGAATTTGGTATGTCTGAATCTGAATCATGGTCATTGTGTTGAATGGTATTTGGAAGTAAATATGTTTTATCTTGCACAGAATCGTCTGAATCAAAGTCCTCATCGCTGCTGGTGTATGGGTACGAATGCAAAACAGAACTTGTCGACGCTTGTTGCATTTGATGACCATTGTTGCTACCGTTGATGGTTTTTAGTAATTCTATCATTTGAAAACCCCTTGCACTCTTCTTCATGGTTCGAAAAATAAAAGATAATAATTAATTATTTTCATTTAAAATACTCTAATAACCGATAACACAGAGATTCAGATGAACGACACTTAGCTTTAGCGCCGTCTACACACTCGCATTGACTGCCATTACATACAACACTGATGAAATTCTCGCAGTTCGTAGGCACGGCGCGCCGAGGGGGTGGCACGGCGCACACGGCTGCGGCGCCGTTTCGTAGCGCCGCCGTTTGTGTCAACAAGCTCTCTCAGTGATCCATACAACACTGCGCGCCATGCCTACGAACTTCTAATTGACCGTGGCTACGTACGACGTAAAACCGTGCCGTGTTAAATACAAGAGGCCTTATGCGCTTCTACTTAAACATTATAATTGCTTCGCTCACTCACAACATTTGCTTTATACGCTGGCACGTAGCCGTCGATAACTTAGTTTTTGTTTTGGATTTTGGTCTGTCTCATAGTAAAACTAGTTGAAAGTGATATGCCGTTCATTCGAACACTCAATTTAGACATAAAACCACGTAAGACAACGGACCGACCAGAAAATGAGCTTATCAACGAATTAATATTACGTAATTTATATTATTTGAAAAAAACAAACAATACTTACCAAGATATCAATAAAATTTCTTAAGAAAAACGGCTGCCGCGTCGTCCCGTCACCGCACACACACACTCTACAACTCGCGTGGCCTCCTCGCTAGCAACTGAGCGACGCGGATTCATTCAAATATACTCTCACCGCGCCCACTCCCGCGCGCTTGTTCCTTCAAAATACTTATATGGAAAGCCCTTATTGCGAAGTTAGGGCTTTTTTTTGTAGTAAATTTAAAGTTTTGCTTAGTTAAAAAGCCCTAATTGGTAACTGCGGCCTTCCTGACTAGCAATACGAAAACATTAACAAAAAAGGCCGTTATTTTGTAATTACGGCTTTTCAGATTCAAAAACCAGAATTTGTGTCGTAGTTACGGCTAAAATCATTATGATATCTCTGGTCTAATACGAGTTACAGCTTTGTGTGTAAGTCCATAAGATAGCATTTTCTTTGCTGATTCCGAATATGTTTATAACTCATTTTTGACAAAAATGTCAGTTACGGCCTTCTTTAATATGACGGCAGTACAACTGTAACTCGGAAGAGCTCTGTGACTTTTGAAATGATTCTTGTGATTGACTTTCAAAGACAAACTCACTCCTCTTATTACGAGAAACGTTAACACCAGTTAGTCCTTGTTCCTTCAAGCCAGTTACAACTTCATTAAAAAGCTCTTCTTCACTGTTTTTCTCAATGATAACTCTAAAACAAAAGAGCTATTTAAGTACCTAATTATCCTATTGCCTGCCTATATGAACCATGTTGATACTTTATCGCATGGATCTTAGATGATAAAGAATAATAGACAAAGTTTAGATGATAAAGAATAATAGACAAAGTACCTAAAAATAAGCGTCGATCAAAACAATTCCTATACCAATTAATCAATGTACTTCTACTACTTAGTCAAATCAGTGCGTACTTTATGAATACAAATAGCTACCTATAGGTTTTATTATGATTTTACCTAAAATATTATAGAATAACTCAATAGTTTTCATTAATTAGTTTTACATTTTGTGGTATTGATGATAGGATGGCTTAAAATTTCAATAGTGAGCTTTTATTGAGGCTTTTACGTAAAATAAAAATAAAAACATACCAATATACCTTCAAGGACACTTTTCGGAAATAAATAGACGTATTCAAAGTTGTAATTAAATATAAAACTATTTTTAAACAATTAAAACTCGCGCCGTAATCTTACTCTGTCAGTGAATTTATTGCGAACTGAATTTTGCGTTGACACCTCGTAACTCGCGCGCTAGTGAGTTCAAGTTGATACCTGTTCATTGTGGATTGTCAACTGTGGCATAAATTGTTCTAGTGACATTTTCTGTGCATTACGAGTTATCAATGGGAAGATTTGGCACTTAATTTAAACATTTTTGATATACGTAACTCATTTTGCGAAAAAATGTGGGTTACGAGTTGTCAACGTATGACCATCGCAGTTGTACGAGCATCGCCACATGATATCAATTGTTTTAGTTTTTAACTGAACAAGCGGTTGCTAATTCACCGATTTATGTACATTCGCTGACTATGCTATTACGCCCGCCACAAGTCACCTACTTTAGGTATTATATATGTTTATGTTTTACCTAATAAACTGTCAATCATTAACGGACACAAAGCAGTGATTTTATTTCCTGTCCACATCCCGTTTGATTCGTCCACCTACATACTACATCTCAGTGTGCGGAGCTGCTGCCCGTACATTTTTGGTCCTTCGAGCCGGATCGCCACTCCTGGAGCAAACAGTGCTACAAGCCGCACAGGTACGAAGTGTTTCTACAAATGATAGCGAATCGGTTTGGCTGGTCTTCCACAAGCGGATCGCCCCAGTCAGATTGAGAAGGCGCTCAATATCGTACGGAGAGATTCCTTCGGACCCTGTGATCGCCACAGGAACAATCAACATTCGGCGGTTCGGGTACTACAACCTAACAATTGAACAGTGAAGTCAACAGAGCTAACGTCCATCAACAATACGCCTACATACTGGTATAACAATTATGGACGCTAGACAACAAGAACTTCTTAAGCGGCAGGGAACCATCGCAGAGGGCATCCGGAAAATTGGTGTCAGCTTCGGAAAGGATGGCCCTGACCGCAAAACTGCAACATACATCCGGGGCAGACTGGATACCCTCCAGGCGCATTGGAACGAGTTCGAGATGAACCATGGTGTGCTACAAGGCGCCACGGACCGGACCGACATATACTATACCACAAAAGTGTACGACAGGGTCAAGGCGGAACACTCAAGCATACAACATAAGCTGCAAACATGGCCTACCTGCACTGCGGAACCCGCGAGTCACCAAATGGTGAAGAAAACAAGCAAACCAAACAAACAAACAGATGCCGACGCGTCCCCAAACAAAGGGAGCTCGACGACAACAGTACTAAGGGATGCGTACAACAAATACAGACGCTATCCCAAGGTAAAACATACAAGCTCCGACAAAAATTGTCCTGACATAAAAATTCGGACAATTGAGCAATTGAACATTTGCATTTGGGGGCTTGGCTGTTTACGTGTTGCGAGGAATGCACTATGCGCATTTTCTGTCCAGCCGACCTTAGCGACAGGTTTCATGATGCGCGGCGATAAACATCTAATTCATTCGCACTACAATATACAAAGCACAATGGATTTAGGAAACGAGGAGGAGATCTACGTACCAGAGATAAACCTAAACGAACTATTAAGAAGCAACAGTCAAATTACAAATATAACAAACATGGAAATTGAAACATATTAAGAACAACTTAAGGGTCTTAAGAGAAAAATTGAGCTGGTTAAAGAACAACAGGACATCCAGATAGTGAATTCTGTGGAGGCGGAGCAACATCACTACGTCCTGTACGGCTGTATGATAGCCTGTGCAACGATATTCAGCATATGGGTTTACTTTCAAATAAAAGCACGCTGCCTCCGTCTACCTCAAAGAAGCAGAACACCAACGCCAGCGCATAAGGAAGAGATTGAGATGGTACCAAGTCATACTCAACGGGATCTTCCTGGGAAAGGACAAACAAAGGCAGATACACAGTCACTAGAAGAGGTTTCCGGCCATCTTCCTAACAGCAACAAGGTGGATCGCGAAACGTCACCAATATCAGTTAGCGGCGAACGAAGAACCTTCTAATAGATTTCTGTACATACTTTACTTACTTCTTGAAAACGCACTTTACTTGTTATTTGTCCTTTTATAGTTGGCAGGATGTACGAGCATAGCCACATGATATCAATTGTTTTAGTTTTTAACTGAACAAGCGGTTGCTAATTCACCGATTTATGTACATTCGCTGACTATGCTATTACGCCCGCCACAAGTCACCTACTTTAGGTATTATATATGTTTATGTTTTACCTAATAAACTGTCAATCATTAACGGACACAAAGCAGTGATTTTATTTCCTGTCCACATCCCGTTTGATTCGTCCACCTAAATACTACATCTCAGTGGGCGGAGCTGCTGCCCGTACAACAGTTTTACATTTGCATTCAAGTATTGATTTTTTGATTATGTTAATTATGATTCTGTGTCTTATTACGCGCTTTGTTTTATTGTCATCTACAATAAAACACACACGTAATGATAAAATATATTCCTTGGCCTTCTCTAAAAAACTAAAAATTTGCGCAGAATTTTTAAAACTAATGGGTTTTTTTAAATTTTGTATTTTCCTGATGACCTGGAATTAAAAAAATCAAATAAATCATTGAAGATTGAGATAAATTCTACGGTTGGTTCTGTATGTTTAATTTTGGATGATACTATTAATTGATCACATAGTTCTAAAGCACGGGCTATACTTCTGCTTAATAGCTGTGTGGCTAACTTAGCTTTCATTATTTCGTTTCGAAAGTTGATATGTCTTTGTGACAGTTTATTAGCAAAATTTAATCCTTGACTGCTTTGAAGTTGATTCAAAACAACAATTAAGCTCCATTTTATTTCTTTATTATTATTCCCAAATATAACTTTTTTTGCCTCGAAGGTGTTGCGTACTAATTTTATCATGTGGCATGGGTCTAAAAATACAGCGACTTCAATGCCGCAATCAGGATGTAAAAAAGTCGTTTTTAAATTATTTGGTTTCTTTAAATCACAGCCTAAAAGTTCAGCCGCAGCTAAGTTACTTGGACAACCATCAAATGTGACCGCAACAATATGAGCTCCTGCATCGTAGCATTTGCTTATGCAAGTATTTATTAAATTTGCCCGCGTTTCTGCTGATAGATTTTTAATAAAAAAGTAAGCAACTGACAACTTCCAGCTTTCATTAAGACCAACTAAAATGAAAACATACACCTGAGTAGCAATGTCATTGCTGGGGCTAAAATCAATACCGAAATCAACAAGACCGTCCGTTTTTTTACCAGTCCAAATCGTTTGATGCCTAAGCGCCATTTCATCTGCTACAAGGGTACATAATAGGCGTTTACCTGATAAAGCACTCTTTTTCGCTAAAATATCAAAAGCTTGATGCGTGAACCCCGGCGAACAAGAAGTATTTTCATACCACTTGGCTAACACACGTGGATGTGGCAAAGCAGTATCAAACACACTTTTTACATATTTGTAAGCGGCAGAAGAATAAAAATTAAGAGTAAGTGCGAATTTTCTTAGAGCGGGCTGATACTTTACGCGATATTCTGTTTATTAAATCTAGGACTTCGGACTTTAAGTTTAGTTGTGAAAACTGTTCTTTTGAAATGTAATGTAATCCTTTGTTTTTAAATCTCTCAATATCACGGCTACGGTGGCAACTCGTTTCTTCAGTCTTTTATTTTGTTGAACAAGTATTTTATTCCTTTTCTGTAATAGTTTTTGCTTAAATGTTAATTCACGTACGAGTTTTTTAAGTGCCGCTTTTCTGGGTGTTTCAAAAATATCTTCTGGTATGCTGACATTGTCGAGACTGGTCGGGGAGTTCAGTATATTTATGTGTTTTATTTATGTGTGTTCCTAGGAAATAAAATAAAGTAAGTTAAATACAAGCGACATTATAATTAGGTAAAGGGAAAATGGCAGCGAATTTAGATTATGCTGAAAGTTGATGTAAATCAAAATCAAAATATTTTTTATTTCACATAGGCCTGCATGGGCACTTATGAAACGTCGACAAAAAGGTGCACGGTTCGTGTTGGTCGTTTCCTATGGAGAAGAACCGGCAAGAAACTCCATGGTTACTCTTTTAAAATGATTAGATTTTACAATATTTTCATGTTACAGCATTAGTACTCAAGTATGGGGGGACAGCATAGGCCCGACAATAAGTCGTTGCATACTACACAATAAAACGGAAAACAAGATAAGAGGTTAACAAAAGTTATCACACCTCTAGGAATCTACAAGGCCTACACTGTTCACACATTCACAAACGTTCAGTCAATGCAAGCACTTGCCAGTTATCGTGGAGCTCGACTTATAACTCAAGGAGCTCAACATCACGACAAACAATACCAAAGAAAGGACATCTGGGTGGGTCGCTTATAGCACTGTTTTTCTAATTTTAACCATTGACCGGCAGTTTGCCGTAGACAATAGTCAAAATCAGAAAAAGACCCACATGGTCCTCACATTCAGAATATAAAAACAATAAAATATTTGTCATATTAAATAATCATGTCAATTCAATAAATGTCAATATACAGAAAACTAAATATAAAATAAAATATTTAACATGTAAATATTCGTCAAAAAAAAAAAACATACTTGACAAAGTAAACAATGTCATGTGTATAAAGAAAATTCATAAAATGTCAAATTGTAAAAAAAGTAAAATAAAAATAGGTATAAGTAAAGTCAATTCAAATTGGAGCAGTTCAATCCCAAGCTTTTTTGTCCTCTATATAATCTTTAATAGTATAAAATCCTTTCTGGCAAAGTTTATGTTTTATAAAGGATTTGAATTTATTAAGGCTTAAATTTTGAATGTGGCTTGGTAGTTTATTATAAAAGCGAATACATTGGCATCTGAAAGATCCACCTATTTTCTTGAGCCTTGTTGTGGGTACAATATATTTATGTCTATTTCTTGTATTTATATTGTGAATATCACTATATTTCTTGAACAGCTTTATATTTTTGTGAGCATACACAAGATTTTCATAAATATACTGAGAAGGAACAGTCATTACATTAATTTCCTTAAATTTTTCTCTGAGAGAGTGTCTTGGACTCAATTTATAAATTGATCTAACCGCCCGTTTTTGCAAAACAAAAATGGTCTGTATATCAGCGGCATTCCCCCACAATAGAATGCCGTACGACATTATGCTATGAAAATAACTGAAGTAAACTAATCGGGCTGTCTCTACATCGGTTAAATTACGGATTTTTCTAACTGCGTATGCTGCAGAGCTCAGCTTTTTCGACAATTTATCTATGTGAGGCCCCCACTGAAGCTTAGCGTCTAAAGTTAAGCCCAAGAACACCGTGCTATCTTCAGGGTTCAACTCTTCGCCCTTTACCAACACACAAGTTTTCACCTGCCTAACGTGAGGCAGTGTAAACTTAATGCATTTGGTTTTTTTTCCATTAAGAAGCAAATTATTAGCATTAAACCAATGCACCACTTTTGAAATAGCGGTATTTACATCGTCAACAACTAGCTGTTGTCGTTTAAGTTTAAATAAAAGCGAAGTGTCATCCGCAAATAGTACTATATCGTGATTATCCTTTATGAGGTGAGGCAAATCATTATCATTAATATAAATAAGAAACAAGAAAAGGCCAAGAATCGAGCCCTGTGGGACTCCCATTATTATAATAGATCCGGGTGATCTTTTTCCATTCACGTCAACACTCTGGATCCTATCACTCAGGTATGAGGTAAGAAGATCCAGAGCACTGTTTCGTATTCCGTAGTGGCGGAGCTTCCTGATTAAGGTTTCATGAAGGACGCAATCAAATGCCTTGGATAAATCGCAAAAAATGCCCAAAGCATCACATTTATCTTCCCATGCATTATAAATATGTCCTAAAAGTTCGATCAGTAGTTGAGCGACCCTTCGTAAAACCGAACTGTTTATTATGTAATAATTTGTGTTTATTAAAAAATGTTTGTAGTTGGTCTAAAATTAATTTCTCAAAAACTTTACTGAAAGTTGGCAGTACTGAAATAGGTCTATAATTTGTGGGGTCTGATGTACTACCTGCCTTAAATAAAGGAATAATTTTACTATTTTTCATAAGGTCAGGAAACTCCCCACGATCAATACAATTATTAAAAATAGAAGCTAAGGTAGGTGCTACAATATCAATAATAGACTTGGCAACTTCTACAGAGTTACCCCACAGATCCGCAGTCTTCTTAACATTTAAGCTGTGAAATGTTTTTAATATATCTCTACATGTGACATGTTCAAAATGAAATTCTGAGTCGCAAGCTTTAACATTTTCTTTTATACTCCGTGCGTTATAGCATGGTGCGTATGACAGGTGCCTGTATGACGTTGACGTCTGTCAGTACCACATGACTAGGGATGTGACATTATGCAATTCATTTTTTCGATAACGATACTCGCAGCTTAGATCTAGTTCTCTTTAATATTGTTACGAAAATTAGTGTGTTATTCAGTTGTGCAGTGTAACTACGTGTATAAACTTGTCAAGATAAATGTATTATGGCTACATAAGTATCTTTGTACCTTTATAAAATAATCAAAATCGGGTTTATGTTTTTTTTTGTGACAACATTTTTGCTCTATGGCGCATTCATCTAAACTCATATCTGGAAGGTCTTTTAACAGTAAAAAATTGACCTACACACAATATACGTTTTTTATTATATAAAATATCGACTTTCCATCGTAGCAGTACATCCCATCACTAAATACGTCTATGGCGTTACGTTATACGAATAACACTTTGCTTAATTTTTCATTCAATTTGATTTTATTTGTGGACTAGAACATTCTAGTTGGGTTTAAATTAATTTACTACAGTTATTAATGATTTAATATATTACGAATGTGGTACAGCTGAAATACTAAGTCATAATTTGTAAATCGCGGCAACTTTCGACGGGGCCTGTACACACTTAATATAATGAACTGCTCCAATTCTATACAAGCAATTTCAATAATGCGTTCAACAGATAGGCTCACTATGTCCTTTCGGTCTTTAAATTTAATCTGATTATTTACTAAAATTAGTGATCCACCATGAATGGCATTGACTCTGTTGAATGTGCTACCAACCTGGTGATTACTAAAACTAATCATGAACTGGTGGCTTTGAAGCCAATGTTCTGTAATACAAAGAATATCAATGTTATTAAAATTCAAAAATAGTTCTAATTCTAAGTCTTTGTTCCTCAGTCCTTGAATGTTCTGATGCACCAGGTTGATGGTATTTGTTTTTAAGCTCTTTTTATTAGACATTGTTTTGTGAGATTGTACATGATTGCTAGAGTTTTCCTCTATTGTCCTATTCTCTAATTTAAAGGATTTACAATGTCAATATTATGCACTAAATTTCTCACTGGATTATTCAACATGTCATGGTGCTCAATAGAAGCAATCTCTTTCGCTAAATTCTTGGCTGTTATACTAAAATAATAAGACAGTGACACCGCTATCTGTCGTTTACAATACCTAGAAAGATAGTACCTATCTATTAGGAATCTATCTTTTGTCAAATATAAATTATTACCAATATAATTATTAATGTCAATTAAATGAAACATATTATTATTAATCGAATAATATTTTTCAATCGAATAATGTATAGTTTTACTTAGAATGCCAGAACAATTTCAATTTGGGCAAATCGGCGGGCAGTGGCTATAGAATAATATATTTTTTAATAATTTTAATTACCTCTATAAAAGGAACAGCATTCCTTTTAAGTGTTCGACCTTTGTTTGAAGTGTATTTATCAGGAGTCTTGAAGTGATTGCTACATATTTTACTGCTTTTTGAAGGCATCCATTCCGATTCGTTTCTTTGTTTACGAACAATTGCGATCCAGTCTTGTAGCCGGACCTCATTGGTTGGAAACCTTAACGAGGAAAAGACAATAAACAGTTTACACTCGCTGTTGTCATAAAGTAAACTACCTATAATAATTAAATAATACAAGGTTAGAATAAAGGAAAGCAGAACTCTGGGGTAACGATGACTTTAATGCCCACTCGAACGTCTCGCACAGATATCTCACCTTTTTCAATATTCGCATCTGTTTTATTTATTCTATGTTTGGAGTGCACGCGTCCTTGTCGTACTCACTACAAAATGTATTTCCCATCTCTTTCTTTTTTCTAACCTCCATGTATCAGAATATTAGGAAAATAAATGAAAAATATTAATAAATCGAAGTATATTGTGTACTTACATGTGGTATAAGATCCCGTATTTTTTATTAACTTTGGTATCGTAATTGGTACACTTTCTGAACACGCAAGATGGCATTATTACAATTTGTACCGTAATTCGTAGCAGCGTGTCACTCGTCGCCATGCGTGATTCAGACTAAAGACAATACGACCCAATTGGGTCGTTTTCGAGTCTTCACGATTGCGCGCTTATAACATATCTGTTTACTAGAATATCATTGTATTCGGTCTTATCCCAAACTACAACAGCGCGCGTCCTGTCTCCCGCCACACTCACGACTGACTGATGCGCCCGTTCTAATACATTCGCTGCGCCCCCGCTAGGGGGCATGGCTGGCGGTCACGGAGCGTAGCTCCCTGGCCGCGGAGGCCATATCTTGGCCCGTAACAACGGACCCGTCATTGGGCTGCCTATTTAATCGCGGCCTGTTGGCGTGTGTTCGCAACACACGCCTGTGAGTGATTGCTATGTTTATTCCTGTAGGCGCGCCACAGCGCTGATTTCTTCACGACGCCGCGGCGGTCTGTACCCGCCAGGTGAGACCTCCGGTTGCCTAGAGGAGGCCCGGCGGGGGACGACCAGCGACAGAGGCGCCGACTCCGACGCCCCTACGGACAGATGTATGACTCCTGTCCGCCCCGCTTCCAGAGCTAGCCGGTTACGACACGGACTAGGAGCCGATTGTGGGCGGCATTGTGTTGTGTAACACCGCCCAATGCAGCCGCGTCCCTACGCGTGTGTCTACTTGAATGTAGAGACGTGCATGTGTGGTTCTAGTTACGCGACATGCCTATTTTAACTTAGCACACGTCGCGCAACTGGGTGTATGTTGTGTAATGTAGAGTCATTTTGTATGGGTAAGTTTGGAAACAGCTTACCCTAGAGTCAAGTCCGGTGGGGTGGGGTCACATTCCGCTACCAGGTCGCCATGCGTGTTTCATTGTGCTCACATTACTCGCAACCAAAAGTGGGAAAGTACCCTACATCCTTGACGTGGGGCCAAGCAGATGCGTCGGCACGCGCGAACATTCCCGTCGGAAGGCGCCGGATGAACGCGTCCAGGCTTTCGATCCCGAGGTCCCGCTGGATGACGTCATTCCTCACGTAGCGAGGGGCGCCAACAATGGTCCGCAACGCGCGACTTTGCTGCGTGCGGAGATGCTTCCTGTGTCCCTCGCACGCGAGGGCGTACCATGCGGGGGCGGCGTACGTCAGTACTGGGCGTATATAAGACTTATACACTCCCAACTTGACGCGCGCCGGCAGCTGGGATGAGAGCACTGGGCGGAGCTGGTAACGGGCTACTCCAGCCCGCGCCGCGACCTGGCGGACGTGTTGACCCATGGTGAGCCGATGGTTGATGGTGACACCCAGGTATTTAACCCGGGGCGACCACTCGGCGTCGGCACCATGTAGTGTCAGGGGTGGTGGGAGGGGCACCAGTCCGGTGACCAACGCCTGCGTCTTACCCACGTTAACCGACAGCCGTCACTTGGACAGCCAGTCATGCAGCAGGTCTAGCGCGCGCTGCATCTTGACCGCCGCGTACTTCGCGTTAAGCGAGGTGGTAATGTATGCGGCGTCGTCGGCGTACAGCGCGAGCATCGCCTCTGGCGTCGTGGGGATGTCGTCGGTGTAACGTGAGTAACACGCCGGCGAGACGCAGCTGCCATGCGGCACGCCGGCCATCACCGGACGGGCGCTGGAGAGCGCCCCCTCGACCACGACCACCACGCGGAAGCTCCTGTGGGAAAGAAAGGACTGAACCACTTTTACAACGCGAGGTGTGCTGGACGTGGCCAGCTTGTACGTTAGGCCCTCGTGTCAGACGCGCTCGAAGGCCCTCTCCATGTCGAGGAATATTGCAACCGCGTACTCCTTCTTGTTCAGGGCTTGCGCCATGTGGTGCAGTACCCTCGACAACTGAAGCGTCGTGCTGTGCTCCGACCTAAACCCGAATTGCTCGGGCCGCGGGTCGATGTGCGGCTGGAGATGTCGCAGCAGGAGTTGCTCGAACACCTTGGAGATGGTGGCGTCAGCACGGGAGCCTTCCTGGGCTTCGTCCTCAGGATGGCGCGTCTGACTGCCCCAGGCGAGAAAAATATGGGCTCTTCCTCGGGAGCTATCGGCGCGGCGAAGTAGTCCCCAAGGTGTTTCTCGACTGCTGCGACATGGTCGACGTCGCTGGTCGGGTTAGGTCGAAACTGACGCTCCAGGTGTTGGGCGAAGACCTCCGCGCGGTCCTCGGCCTTGTACTTAAGCGCCGCGCCGATGTCCAGTAGCGGGCGCACCGGAGCTGGGGCATTGGTGAGTTGGCGGCAGAGTCTGTGGGCAGACGGCCAGCTGCCAGCCGCCTCCGGGATAATGTCCACGCATACCCAGTCTCAAGTGCACGCCCATGTATGATCGGTGCTGGTCAGACATAATATAATCTAACATTTGCTTGGATAATTGGATCTAATGTGATCCTATTTTTATTTTGTATAAGCTCCACGTGAATTCAGAGATGTAATTGGTGAATTGCATAGCCATGGCTATAAAGCTTATATGCCTGAGTGACTTTTGGAAGGCCATAATCAGTTGACCACAGGACAGGCAAATCGATCTAGATGTGTAACAATGTGTCGATGGGTGGTTGAAGTTGTAAATGGACGTATAAAACGCGATTTTAAATTATTTCGCCAAGAATACTTCAACCGCGCATCGACACACCTTATGTTAGACTTTAATATTGCATGTGCACTTTTAAATAAGTTCCATGCGCCAATTGTGGACCGGCCTGATGCTCAACAATTCTTAGAATTAGCTAAAGCTAGATTGAATACAATAAAGCATTTGGGTGCGTACATACAAAATGAAAATATGAATAGAAGGAGAGCCATTTTCCTAACCATAGATGCTGAGCACCCACATTTGGAAACATTTCCAAGACTTACGTTACATGATCTGATGACAGTAGCTCTAGGTTCCTACCAGTTAAAACAGGCTCGATCGTACTATGGGGAGCATGTCCGTAGAAACGGAAAATACGAAATAGAGTTAGCAAACGACATTGAGGATGACTTACCACTGATACTGGGAACGGACAAGTATTTAGTAAGGGGACGAATTAAATCACGTCACGTTAGCAGTAAAGTGTACTATGCATACATTTTAGTTAATAGGGCTATAAGTACCTCAGTAGCTGATATTGCTGGTTACTATTACAATTGTTTGGTGGGTAATCGAACCATGGGATGCTGCGCACACGTAATGACCATTTTGTGGTATCTTGGTTGGGCTCGATTTAGATCAGTTGCGCCGCCGGCTCCGTTTTTAGACGACATATTTTATGAATATGATGATCATATGGACCAATAAAACTATTTTATTCCTATATTCAAGCATTATTATTTTCTATTCCCTATACTACTAACCTATAAACCCCTACATTTAAGTAGGTGTAACCTACCTACCATTGTAGCTAATATTATTTACTCAGGATTATTCACTGGTTTGATGGAACTATTTTCTGGTGTCTTGTGAGAATTCAAATCTGTAAATCTGTATTCAAATGTTGTAAGGACTGCTTTTTTTGGTAGAAGGTTAGCTACAAAACTAACCTCAAAACTTGAACAGAAAATCAAAAAACAATAAAAACCCCACAAAATAAATAGTTCAATTTTATTTCCTTGGAAAATATGACATCTCCCCTCTTTTATGTCCAATTTATGCTATCATACAACTTATTTTTATGCGCAACGGCGGTTCATAGAAGGATGGGCAATCTCCTTTGATGTCGGATCATACAGATCATGTTTGAGAAATATGCACTAAAATTGCATTGTTTTAAGCGCCATAAAACTGCTCAGAATTGTTCGAAATCCGGCTCAGCCGACGCAGAAAAATTCGCTGAATCCGAATATGTATATAACTCAATATCGTCCAAAATGTCGCTTCAAACAAATAGCCTTTCAGCCCTCGACCTCAACCTGCAGCCAGAATTGTCTTTTTACGAGGGAACTCCTCAACGGTTAGTAGCGCAGACACGAAACTTTGTATAAGCGTTCTCTTTCGATAGATAAAGATGATTTCTATCATGAGCTGATCCTGCAGCCAGGGTTGTCTTCTCACGAGGGAACTCCTCAACGGGTAATAGCATGGATTCGAAAATTTGTAGATGCGTTCATATTTGATGGATGAAGAGGATTTCTATCATGCCCTCATCCTGCAACCAGGATCGTTTCCTTACGAGGGAACTCGTCAACGGTTGCATGGATACGAAAAAAGTGTTGAGATAATTATGCGTTATCAGTAATGATTACGACAAAAACTAAAAAAAAAAAAAAAAATTAAAAAATAAAAACTTTTTTAAAAACAAGCTTTTATTTAAATGCGCTAAAAACTATTGCTATTTGTATGTGAAACAAATCTTATCTTATCTTAAAAAGAATAAAACAAACTTTTTCTTAAAAACTTTTACAATCAACTTATAACCTCATTACACAATTTATATGATATAAAATCTTGTCGCGAGATTTACCTGTGTACATAAACAAGTAAATGCAAAACATGACACGCTTCAGTCGCATTGGTAATATCATGACCATACGATATTCTTTTGTCAAGCTGTCTTTTTACAGATCCTCCGATGCCATCTGCTATACTTTTTCCATGTCCAGCTTCAGAGAATGACCAGGTTGAGTAGGCTAGATTTAATTTCTGTGTGAACAAATTAAGCAAATAGTTTTTTTTTCTGTCTATATTGCGTGCTGGGACCATCGGAACAAAAATGGATTATTTGTGCGTTTGGAAACTGCTCTTTGGCCAGTTTCAAAACAGGTATAAGTTGTGCGCAAATGGCATGAGGCTCGTGACAGTTATCGTCGGACACCGTGACAAACGATTGCGAACGCTCGTTTCCAAAAATTACACCACAAGACTAATTGCATTTTTCGACGCACCAAAGTGCATCGACTGAATTTTTTCGCTGTATTTGCATTCGTAATTTTCAGAGAAATCACACAAAATACCAATTTGTTCTTCTTTCATATTAGTGACACAAGCTCGATACTGACGTTGCTGTTCTATCCAATTAGCAATGAGTTTTAAATGCAGGCAATTCTTTTTTAAACTCCGCGATAAGATCTAGTACAGTACCTTTTATTTGTGTTTTAGTAGTCTTTTTTGTCGTCATTTCTTGGTTTGATTTTACATAGGTATGAATCACCCTACCCCATTTGAACCAAGCTACCTCATCGTGCAATTTGTCTTCATTGTATTGAATTTTAGCAATTTTTCATTGATGACAATTATTGAGATAGCGAAATTAATTAGTACCTTAAAATCTAGCACAGCGGTTGGACACGATAATATTAGCAATGATATGTTAAAACAGACTAAACATGTGCAAGTCCTATAACACATATTTGCAACTTAAGCATATCCTCTGGCGTTGTACCTGAAGACACTGACTAACGTTACGTAGCTCATAGGTGGATAACCGGACTCTATGTATTTTCTGTGTAAATTTTTTATTGTATCCGTCATTAAACGTTTCTGTGTCTTTGTTCCATTTCTTGTTATCGTGTCGTTTTTGCCTGGACACATGCTTGAATTTTCGTCGTCTTCATAAAACTTGAGTACAATTTGGCGGAGTCGAGTTTGTTTTGGGTTACTTTTGTCGCTCTTATCATTCAAATCTATCGCTGGCTGTTTTTCTTTTCTTTGATTGGTAACTCTATCTTTATCTCTCTGAATAAGTCTTTCGAACCGTTTTTTAATATAAGTTCCTTTCGCGGGCTACTTGATCTAATTTTTTTTTGTAATCCCATGAGCTGGGAATGTTTAGATTTTTGGTATCTACGGAATTTTTGTTGCAAATCACGTTGAAATTTTAAAGTTGCAATAGAAGAGTCTGATGAAACATAATTTCTTCATGAAAGGAAAATGTGTAAACGTGTATGTTCCGTTACCACAACGAAACGTGTTATACAGAAGCGAGGTTCACGTACGCCTGTGCACACAGCAATAACGAGACGCCGATATTTCCGGCTGTCGCGCGTACGTACTGATCAAAACCTAGAGTGTCTTGTCTCTGGCCGCCCTGACTGGCCAATTTTCAAAAGGTCAAAAATTGGGACGGAGCGCGCAACCGTTAGAGCGACTGAATCCGCCATCGTGAGAACATCGTTCTATCACTTCGTGTCCTACCTCCGACCAAAGCGCATCTCGAGTGAACTTTGATTAAGCCATTAGATTCATCGTCATCCAACACCATCGTCATCATCATCATCAGGAACGGCAGCTGGAAGGTCAACGAGTGCAGGTCGCAGTCTAAGGTACGTACGCTGCACATATCTTTACTGCTGTCTGCACAGAACTATTGTGAACCTCATCTTAACGTATTCGTAAGACCGCTTAAACGGTCTCCCCAGTGTAGTAGAAAGCCATCAAACCCATTTCGGCTGATGCGCATGCTACATTATTTGGTGCCGAAACCCGGGACCTTCCACTGTTCTAACGGTCATTCCGCACTTGTGGTATCTCTGATTGGTCAAATCGATACTTAGAATACCATCAACTTATCGTTTTAGCTAAAAACCGTAGTATTTATCGCATTCTAAGTCATTCCATCGAACCGTCAGATATACATACGTACAAATCGTATATCACTTTTAATCAACGTTCACGAGTTATCACCATCGAACAAAGGTTTTCATAAACCTAAACAAATACCGTATTACTTTTCGTAATTACAAGACAATGTTAAAGGTTAAATTATTGTGAGAACCGTAAAAGTGCAATCACTATCAATTACCATCGGTGCATTATATTACGTCGGCTCGCAATAAGATTATCCAATATCAATATTGTTCCTATCTTTTTACGATCCAACTTCAAACGTATTTTTCACTGTGTTGAAATCGGGAGGTAGTAGTAAATTAATTTTACAATTATTAGTTTTTTCACTCTGTAGGTAGATCAAAATAAGACTCGGTCGACGCGTATTTCTACTCAGTTAGTTAGCAATCTGTAGTTAGTCTAGCATAACGTAAAAACACTACTCGATTCAGTTTAAACCCTTAAGCCCTGTTTGTGGTGAATTCAACCAATACATCGTTCTATCAAAGGGTTTTCGCAAATAAAGTGCACATTCACAGTGAACTAAGTGGAACAAGTTTTGTTTTCGTGTGTTATTTGTTGCGGTGCGCAATTATAGTGTCCAGTATATAGGTAGCTACATCATAACCCTACGTAAGTACATTAGACCGTTACAATAATTACCCACGAAACTTATTATATCTTGCGCAAAACTGAAACGTTACTTACCCACCTACAGGTACTATAAAGATAATTTACACGAGATTTACATTTGATAGAATCAACTTAACTGTACTCGTACTTATTTACTCGTAACAAACATGTCGCTTTTGGGAAAACTTTCCTCTCGTAAAGCTGGTACTTTGAAGCGATCTAAGTCTAAGTCTGGAGATATCGAATACACCACTCAGGATCTACCGTCTTTGCGTAGGAAACGGACAATCGCGCATAAACTTCTAAGGCATTAGAGATAGGTACTTTAGCTCTTAATGATCGTAGTCAACGAGACTTGTTTTTATGTTATCACGAAGAAGTGAAACAAATCGCTGCGACCTTCGAAGATGCACATTCTACCATTCAAGAAATCCTTGATGAGCCTGAAAGTGATGAAATTCAGGAATGTTTCGACGAAGCGTATTACAAGGTGTTAGCGATTTATCGTAGCTTAACTAGAACCGAATCTTCTAGTTCTCAAAAAAGTGGTTCTTCAAATATTCGGTTACCAAAAATTGCACTACCGACATTTAGTGGTGATATCAAAAAGTGGCCCGAATATATAGACACTTTTAATGCGATTATTCATAACTCAACGGGTATAACCGACACAGAGAAGTTCCACTATTTGTTATCGTCAGTCGCGACGCGTTAACTGTGATCAAAGCGTTTCCAATCGCACATGAACATTATCACGACGCTTATGCTGCGCTCACTGCGCGTTATAGGAATAAGCGAGTTCTAGCCTTTACGTGTTGGCGCGATATTTTAAATGTCGATTTTAAATGTAACGACGCTCGTGAGTTCAGAAAATCGCTTGATTTACTCGAAGAGAATTTAACTATTTTAAAAACGATTAACTTACCGATTGGTCAGTGGGACTTATTTTTAGTCTATCATCTTTTATCAAAACTAGACACGAAACTGCGTCGGGACTTCGAGGAAAAATATTCACATGTTGAACTGCCTACCTACGTACAACTAAAGACGTTCTTACAATCCAAATGCGAAGGTTTATTACGTGATAACCACTTCGTCGAATCGAATAAAGTAGACAAGCTGTCACAAAAGGTTGTACAAGCGCCGCAGATTAAACGTAGCACTACATCACAAACACTCGTAGCGACCGATAATCGACAACCTGAAAGTGGTGCAACTACTGTTGCGTACACAAGCAAATGTTCGTTCTGTGGTGACTCACATTCCATTGCAAGGTGTTCAGAATTTCTTAATAAATCATTAGATAAACGCATGCAGATTGCTTCCGAGAAACACTTGTGCTTCAACTGCCTGAAGCCTTCTCACCAGTTAAAAGATTGCAAATCAATATTTTCGTGCCGTACGTGCAAACGACAACATCACACTTTATTCCATCGCAAGACACCTGAAGAATCGAACCAAACCGTGTCGTCCCTGATCACTAGCTCTACACCACACACTACTGTCTTGTTGGCGACTGCAATTGTACAGGTTAGAGATAGCGCCGGAGTAATGCATTCGTTCCGAGCTTTATTCGACACCGGAAGTCAAAGCAATTTTATAACAACGTCAGCTGTACAACGCTTGAACTTGCAGGCTACTCGAACAAACGTCAACGTAAGCGGTCTCGGAGAAGCACAAGCTTCCATCATCGGCGACGTCTCTAGAGATTTAATAGTTTGGTGAAATATATTTAAAATATGGCTGGCAAAATTTAAGTAAATTTCAATTAAATCATGCTCACAATCTAACATCAACAGATTTTGAATTATCATAGGGCAATCCTCATCAAGACTTTTAAAATAATTGCATATTATTGGATGCCAATTCAATAATATAGTATCTGAGGTGTATGTTGGAATGAGACACGTACAACCAGTTCAACAGTTTATTGTGGACTGCCCGTCCGACACAATACGCACACATGCGTGTGCGCGCTCATGGATACACTACAATCCTCCACCCTTATTCTATATAGTCCAAGATCCCAGAGCAATCAGACATAACTTATTTTCACACGGATAAAACCTGAAGTTTTCAGTAGCGTCTCGTGTGCCTTGAATACCTACGCGCTTTGTGGAACTTGCCGAGTGACACCTGGGCAGGTACCAGGTGAGAAAGGTAACTAAAAATAAGAATTATTTAACTTAAATTCACATGGCTGATTTTTACATGTCATATATACATATAACTTTATTTATTTTTACATGTCTGATTTTTTAATATGTTATTGAAGTATTTATTTAAAAGTTATATTCAATCAGTCAGACAAATTAGAGTAACCAAACATCCCCTAAGACAAAAATTATTCAGCCAGAAGTATGAGGGCGAGAGCACTATGCGCATGAACCTCAAAGTAAAAGAAATAATGTACTAAGAATACTTACTGTTTTCAATCTTTCATCAATTTCAACAAAATTAACTTCAACAAGGAAATAATTAATAAATATTAAAGTAAATAAGTTTATAGCATATTTTTGGATGTTTTTGAAAATATCTTGTTGTGTGTGCTCATCGGTAAACAATGCTGGATCACCAAACTGCATAAAAGATCTCTGATATTCATGTTTTTTTATCAATATTTTAAAAGGTCTTTGTTTACCTTTCTTAAAAAAGGCAGGATTATGGTCACATCCAGTCAATGCGTGAAATCCTGGCAAACTCCTACACAAAGATGGTCCCAAGTGCTCGTAAACCTTTGTCAAATTAATGTATCTTTGATTATTTCCGGTGCCTGTGTTTAACCATACATTAGAAGCATCATTTTTCAAATTATGCATATGTCCTAACATAATTATTGCTATATCAGTATCAGAACATCTTATAACAAAATTTGCTTGAGCATCAACATTACAAACATGAAAAACAATTTTAGTGTCAGCTTCTTCATGCTCTGGACACGATAAACTGTCATCTTCCTCTGATACAACTTTGTTATCCTCGACGATGTAAGAATGACATTGTTTAAAATTAATAAATATCCGGCTATTCTCAATAAATGGGACCATTTCATCAGATGTCCAGTGTTGAATGAAAAAATCAACGAGGGCCTGTTTAAAATGGATATTTTTCAATTCTTTTAAAAAATCTGATGGTCTAACTTGATCAGGGCCAGTAATGTTAAAATCCAGTAGAGTAGACTCTTGGCGAAGATCTCTTTCGTAGTCTTTGATAGAAGGAGAGAAATATTGGTCAAAAATCACGTCGTATCTCGTCGCTTTGAGCTGCGTTACCATTAGAAGCATTTTTTTCGAAATAGCTCCAAAAGTTTTCGGGACATTTTTCATGGTGTGAAGTAAAAAAAAAACATCAATTAACAAGACGTCAATTTGATCAGGTGAATCATGCTGTACATATTTCTCCAAAGATTTCATCAAAGTTTATTTCTGGGTTTTACAAATTGCTCCATCAATATGGCACATGGATAATGGCATTGGAGTAATAGGATAAGAAAAATTTCTTTTCGAACTATACTGCATACTATAAGTTATATTACACGCAAACAGCACATACACAGTAGATTGAAACAGATGGTGAGTTTAAGAAGGGGAACCGAGTTATTATGGACGTCTCACTCACTCTGAAGCGCATGCATAGTGCTCTCGCCCTCATACTTTTGGCTAAATAATTTTTGTCTTAGGATGTTTCGTCACTCTAATTTGTCTGACTGATTGAATATAACTTTTAAATAAATACTTCAATAACATATTAAAAAATCAGACATTTAAAAATAAGTAAAGATCATTTATTTTTTGGGTAGCTTAAAAGCGTCTGACAAAAGCTCTGGTCCATCAAAAGTGTCTGACACTTATGATATTACTTTAAAATAATATTCTACATGACATATATAAAAATCAGCCATGTGAATTTAAGTTAAATAATTCTTATTTTTAGTTACCTTTCTCACCTGGTACTTGCCCAGGTGTCACTCGGCAAGTTCCACAAAGCGCGTAGGTATTCAAGGCACACGAGACGCTACTGAAAACTTCAGGTTTCATCCGTGTGAAAATAAGTTATGTCTGATTGCTCTGGGATCTTACTCTAATAGTTATCTCTATTTAAATACATACAAAATAAACAAACTAAATGGTGTGGCTACTTATAATTTACACAAGCTACCCTAGTGGGAAGTATAGCTAGCTGGGTAGGCAACACTATCGATGGCGAGATCCTTAAAAGTTAACCTTATTTTAAATAGGTCTTAACATTCGGACCGTACCTTAATGCTAATTAATTAATAATTATACGTAGGAGGATTATTTAGTCGGCATTGGCGCATGGGACGGGACCGGGTCGGCTCAAGAGTAGGCAAGCGCGGCGATTGAGTTAATTCCTGTGTAGGTTGCTCCTCACAGTCTTCGAACAGTTCATGAGCATCAACCTTATCGTCCACCGTGACTACCGGTGACGTGTTTCCATCCAATCGGCTTGGGCTGGGCCCTCCACCATCCACGGCTTTTTCCCCCTTGCTACGGGCTCGACGGACTAATGAGTGAACTACGCTTCCTCTGCTTAAGCTGATCGATATGTTTATGCGACTCCCTACCTATCGCATCGACTACCCTGTCTGTAGCACCTATCTTTTCTGCTACTTTGCCCTGCACCCACCTATCACCTCCTCTGTACTGGCGGAGCCAAATCTCTTCCCCGGGACACAGGCCACGTGTCCCGCTTGCGCCACCTGCCTGCTGTTGCTTTTGTTGGGTGTTCCTAACCTTAGTGCCTCTATCAGGTCTCAAAGAGTCTAGTTTGGTTCGCAGCCTCCGGCCGCACATTAGCAACGCCGGCGTTTCACCCGTTGTACAGTGCTCAGTGTTACGGTAATGCAATAGAAAATTGTTCAAAAATAATGTTACGTCCAGTTTTTCTCTGATGGCTTTTTTTATTACTCTCTTTACCGTTCTGACTGCATTTTCCGCAGCACCATTTGACGCTGGGTGATAAGGTGCAGAAAATAGATGTTCTACTCCATTTGAGATTAAAAACTGTGAAAACTCACTACTTCTGAAGGGCGGGCCGTTGTCAGAAACTACTTGTTTTGGTAAACCAAAACGCGAAAAGACTTCACTTAACCTGTTTATTGTGTGGGCCACCGCCGTACTCTGTACCTGACTTACTTCTATACACTTGGTCCTAGCATCAACCATAACTAAGAAAATTCTACCGGAGATAGGTCCTAGGAAATCAAGATGAACTCGGGCCCATGGTTTATCGGGCCAGGGCCACGGGCAGGAGACGTGTCGCGGTGGCGCGTCCGCCTCGGCTGTGCAAGTCCGGCACGTACGGCACATTGTCTGATCGCTTTGTCGATGCCAGGCCACCACACATAACTACGAGCGAATGATTTGGTCTTAACGATGCCCATATGCGCCTCGTGTAACTCTGATAATACCTTTGATCTATAGGTTTCCGGCACTACTACTCGGTGACCCCACATAACGCACCCTAATTCTTCATATAACTCTTTTTTCCGATTGTAATATGGCTTCAGTGTAGTTATTATTTCATCAGACGGCCATTCGTCTCTAAAATAAGATAAAACCCGGCCCAGCATTGGATCGCGACTAGTCTGTTTCCTAATTTCCTGATAATCCATTAGCATCGCATTCTGCGCAAAATGTAAGTACGTTTGTTCCGGCATCTTAGTGCATTGTTTATACATGCCGAGCGCGCCGGCAAACGCGATAAACCGTCAGCCCCGTTATCTTTCGATCCTACAAACTCAATATTGTACGTATACGCTGACAACTTAATGGCCCATCGTTGTAGTCGACTCGCTGCCATTGATGGAACTCCCTGATTGGATCCAGAAATGGTTACCAACGGTTTATGATCGGTTCTCAACGTAAACTGCCTACCGTGAAGATATTGATGTAATTTCTCTAACGTTCTGATTAGGGCTTTCAGTCTCGATGCATTACTGAGTCCCGGGAATAAAAAAACGAGACTAGGTGTGGTCTCGAAATTCCCGGGGAAAACGAGACTTTCGAAACTATTTCAAAAGTAGGATTTTTACTTATAGGCTATAAAGCTATGCAATTAGAAAGTCAAAACAAGATATTTTAACCTTTTCACAGCCAGCGTACACAGAACGCGATGCCTCACCTAGCACCAAGCTATAAACGTATAACGAAATATATAGTAAACAGTAGTGATGAGGGTAGCGTCATATCGATGAATGAAAATTATACACGTTAAGTTATTTTTTATTTATAATTTTACGGATATAAATAAAAACTGATTAACTATTTCCATATTTGTTTTATTTCACAGTATCAATATTAAGAAAAAACAATATAAATTATAAGTATCAAAGAAAGAAATACGTAACTCAATTAGAGCCATAAGAAATGAGGTGCATCTCTAATTGTTTCATGACGTCATTCTTTTACTTCATTTCAAGTCCTTGGCGCTCAGAACACGTTAAATTCAATTCTGATTAGGGATGTGGTCTATGGTCGTTTTTCTATGTTTGTCTACTCCCGTGTTTTTTAAACTACTTCAGTCAACATTTTTTACCGTTAGGTATATATCTAAGCGGCAGAACTTTTATACTCCGTGCGCTGTAGCATGGTGCGGGTGACAGGTGCCTGTATGACGTTGACATCTGTCAGTACCACATGAATAGGGATGTGACATTATGCAATTCATTTTTTCGATAACGATACTCGCAGCTTAGATCTAGTTCTCTTGAATATTGTTACGAAAATTAGTGTGTTATTCAGTTGTGCAGTGTAACTACGTGTATAAACTTGTCGAGATAAATGTATTATGGCTACATAAGTATCTCTGTACCTTTATAAAATAATCAAAATCGGGTTTATGTTTTTTTTGTGACAACATTTTTGCTCTATGGCGCATTCATCTAAACTCATATCTGGAAGGTCTATAGCTTTTAACAATAAAAAATTGACCTACACACAATATACGTTTTTTATTATATAAAATATCGACTATCCATCGTAGCAGTACATCCCATCACTAAATACGTCTATGGCGTTACGTTATACGAATAACACTTTGCTTAATTTTTCATCCAATTTGATTTTATTTGTGGACTAGAACATTCTGGTTAGGTTTAAATTAATTTACTACAGTTATTAATGATTTAATATATTACGAATGTGGTACAGCTGAAATACTAAGTCATACAACGGGGTATATTTCTAGAAAAATACAATAAGTCACTTGAGGATCGTATAGGATGGCTGGAGCAGAAGGAATTGAAATTTAATGTTGAGTTAATTAATTTACGTAAACAAGAGGGAGAAAACATTAAAGAGGTAGTAGAGAAGATTGCGAAAGAATTGAAATTGAGGGTAGATGGCATAGAAAAGGTATGGAGAGTCAGAGGTGAGGGAAGTGGCACGCCAGTTATTGTAAAAATGTGTAACGCAGAAACGCGCAATCAATGGCTAAAAAGCAGGAAACAACAGCTGACGAACCACTCCATCTACAACAACAACGATGATACCCGCATCTATATTAATGAAAATCTTACACGCCAAATGCGCCAATTACTCTGGACAACGAAACAAAAATTAAAGGATGAGTTTAAGTTTATTTGGATTCAAGATGGAAAAATTTTAATTAAAAAGAGTGAGGTGGAGAAGAAAGTATATAATATCTGCTGTGAAAGCGACATAAATAAATACATATCTATTAATAGCGAGAACGGAGAGTAAATATATATATAAACACAACTTACTTAATAGAACATTCTAATTTAAAGTTTCTAAATACAAACATGAACTCTGAAGACCTACAAGATATTACATACTCAAAATATGATTCCACAAAACATTGGATAAATTATGTAACACATACTGAAAATAAATTAAACATCATACACATGAATATCCGGTCGTTAAGGAAGCATTTTAATGAATTTATAGTATTAATAAAAGACTGTTTACCTAATTTGGACCTAATATGCCTAACAGAAATAAATATAAAGGAGGAGGAAGTTTATAATTATGAAATAGATGGTTACTGTTCGCACTACTTAACTAGAACGGAAAAAAGGGGAGGGGGTATTATTATCTATGTACATGAAAATATGGAGTTTGAAATTATAAAGAAATATAACCTGAGCTGTGAACTAATACATGGTCAAATTGTCACGAAACGCAAGAAAATTGACATAATAACTACTTACAGGCCTCCGCAAATGAACAAATCACACTTTATCAATGAACTCAAGAAATTAATCCAAGATATACCAATTGGACATGACTTAGTGGTATTGGGAGACTGCAATATTAACATATTGCAAGGGGAAACCGACTCACACGCCAACGAATACCTAAACACCCTGAGTGAGTTAGGCATGGAATGCTGCATTCAAGATGTTACGCGGGAGGTAGTTCTGGCGGAGCGACGAGTGACATCATGCATCGATCATATTTTTGTGCGAAGTGCGCGACCGGCCGGCGAGCTTCACGCCTACGTACTGACGACCACTGTTTCTGATCACTACTTAACGGGACTCTCGATCGAAGTAAATAAACAGCTGATGCCGCCTTGTTATCGCACGACACTTAATAATGATGCGGTTCAAACTAAGTTATGTAACGTGGAATGGACTAATCTCATGTGTATTGAAGACCCCTTAGAGCTGTATAAGCAAATGTGTAATATTTTTAGCAACATTTACAGTACGTCGGAAACAAAAAAGCTAGTTAAGCAGAGGGAATCTAACATCTGGGTTGATAAAAAATTGCAAAAAATATTAGAAATTAAAGACGCATTGTTTAGAAAATGGAAAGTAAATCCTAAAAATATGTCACTGCGATTAGAGTACACAAAATATCGAAATAAAGCAAATAAAGCTGTAAATGTTGCTAGAAATGCACACAGGCGCCAAGAGTTGAAAAACTGTAACGGAGATATGAGAAAAGTGTGGGAGTGTGCGAACAAGTGGCTTGGTAGAAAAAATTTAAATGTTGATGACGTGATTCAAAAGTATTTTGTAAGCAGTAACGAGAAACTGGAAAGCGTATGTAATAATTTCTGTTATACCTTTACTAATGAAATTGGTTTGCTAAAACAGAAGCATTTATGTAACCATTTGTTTTATGATAGGTGTGAATATGTAAAAGAAAGTGATGTAAGTTTTAGATTTAAAAAGGCCTGCCCTAGAGATATATGTTTAATAATAGATAAGTTAAGCTGCAGCAAGTCTCCAGGCTCTGATGGCATTCGAGTACAGGATTTAAAGACTATTAAGTTCCCTATCAGCCAAGTTCTTGCACATTTCATTAATAAGTGTATAGAACGACAGGTATATCCTGATGAGTTAAAGACCTCAACTATTAGACCAATTTTCAAGGGGGGAAAATACAAAGAGTACACAAATTATAGGCCCATCGCGATATTGAGTGTAATTAATAAAATTTTTGAAAAAGTAATTATAGAACAAATCACAAAGTTTCTAGAGAATAATAATATATTAACAGACATCCAGCACGGGTTTAGGCCAAATAGAAGCACAGCAACGGCATTAAGTAAGTTTACAGATGACATAAACACCTCCTTGAATAAAAAAGAGGTGGTTCTATTGACCTTTATTGATTTTAAAAAAGCCTTTGATACCCTGGAACATGAGGGCTTGCTGCAGGCCATGGACGAGTGTGGGATACGGGGCCCTGTAAAAGGGTGGTTCAGGCAGTATCTAGATAATAGGTATCTAAAAGTTAGGGTTAAAGGAGTAGACAGTAACCTCGGTAAAGTCGATTACGGAGTGCCGACCGGGTCGGTTTATGGACCGATAGGGTATATCATGCACGTCAACAGTATGGTCAATGTCATTAAAAATTGTAAGGCATACATGTATGCAGACGATACGTGCTTGACATACAGCGGTCGGGACTGTGAACTGATCCGGTCGGCAATGCAAGAAGACCTAGATAATGTGGTTAAATGGGCGCACGATAATGGTATCCTTATTAATATAAATAAAACCAAGTGTATGTTGATATCGTCCCCGTATAACCACATAGCTAAAAGTGCCTGTATCTCGATAAAAGGCCACTCGTACGAATGCCTTCATGATAGCAATGCAAACTGCCAATGTGAGTGTATTGAACGTGTGGCGAAATACAAATACCTAGGACTATTAATTGATGAACGATTTACTTGGGACGCACACGTAGACACTGTATGTAACAGACTGCGCTCCGTATTGGGGAAACTTAACAATTTAAAATATATAGTTAGTAGGCGGGTATTGTATATTCTATACCATGCACTTGCAGAGGCAACAATAAATTACGGATTGGTTGGTTATGGACTGGCGTTTCCGGTACATTTAAACAAAATAAAACTGCTGCAAATTCGTTTATTAAAATTACTAATTAACAAGACAACTAAAAATAGAATCAATAAGGAGTACGAACAATTATTTAAAATTTGTAGAATATTACCTATACAAAAAAAGTAAAGATGACTATTATTTTAGAACAGCACAACAAAACCGAGCACAAAGTAAAAAAAGTGTATAACCGACCAATCCGTAAAGCGGCTCAGAGGAAACAATACTCGGTCCCTAAGGTGAGGAATTATTTTGGTCAAAGGACGCGGCAATGGTTAGTACCAACATTGTTAAACGAACTACCTAAGGAAATTTCTACCGAAACAGTTTCTAAAAATGCCTTAAAAAAGATGCTTCGTAAGCACTATTTGGGTTTGTGTCCTTAGCGCTGGAACCTAAATTGTTGAGGTGTCGCTTCGCTTGGCGTATTTGTTCGGAGGTTCGCGGTCTCTTGCTTTAATGGAAAGTATAGCTTACTACTATCAAAATAAAGTTAATTTTTTGGCGGCTGAGTTGGGCGAATGTCTGTGCGGCTACGTCTGGTGAAGTGTACATAATTATGTACCTAATAAGAGAATGGGTCGGCCATGCTAGCATGCGCGCGCGACGTGCTGCTGGCGGTCGGGCGGCCGCCGTGGTGTCTCACTTGCACTGGGTAGCTCGTCTCCCACCGTGGGGGGGGTGCTGCGGCGGTGGTCGGGACGCTAGGAGTATGTACTTTCGCCGCGCGTGCTGGGATGGCAGGCAAGTCGATTTGCTTTTAATTAATGCTTGTTTCTCGTTTGCTTGTTTTTGTTTTTAAGAAAACTAAACAGATGTGTCCACGAGAACACTGCCGACAAACTGTACTGCAGTTTGGCAGAATATTGTGAAATACTTATTATGTAACCTTTGTTGAAAATAAATTATAAAAAAAAAAAAAAAAAAAAATTTGTAAATCGCGGCAACTTTCAAAAGTGAAATGAAATGTTACTGAAACTGTCACCCGCACCATGCTACAGCGCACGGAGTATAATTGGATTTATTGTGTATTTTGCCGTGTTTTTCGAAATGGAAAGTAAGTATGGATTTAAGCACCGCGGCTTAAGCTTTATTTATATTTTTCTATTTTTTTTTGTGCGTTTGACTGCATCTCATCCCTCATTACAGAATTGAAGCGAAAACGCAATGACGACTACATTCCTGAAACACAGGACGACGACGAAACTCAAATGGATACGCCAATACATCAAAACAATGATTTTGAACAATACTCCCAGTCATATGATGAAGATATACCTCAAAAGGAATTTACCGATGCTGGTACATGTACTGAAGACGAAAATAAAGATGTAAACGTAAATGTAATTACATGGGTGTAAATACATATTTTGGTCAATTTATTGCGAACGAATTATTAAGATTCGATGTTAAGGAAAGATATACGAGAATGGAAAAAATTATTGAATTGTTAAAAAAATGGTTTATTAAGTACTTACATTAAAGTTTGACAAGTTTATTTCAATCACATTTTTGCTATTATTTACTAATTATTGTTTTGTACTTTTTGTTTGACCTAAGTAATTGACAGATAATACCTACTTGTTTATAATAGAAACTTGAGTATAATAAATACTCTTATTAGTTATTATTTTATACGAAAAAAAGCGTTTAACATATACATGTCTACAACATGAAAAAACAGCTTTTTGTACCATTTTAAAGTTTTTCTTATACATTGCACTGAACTCAATAACATATCAGCTGTGTCAACACTTCCCATATTACTTGAATAATCTAATACTGCTTCTGGTTTTAAAACCGGCAAACCAGTGACGCGATCCTCCTTCAAAGGTGGCAAAATTCTCCCATTATGAATACTGGTTAACATATATTATATACTTTTTATCGCGCCATTTGATAGCCGTCAACGGTGGATTGGATTTGTGATAAGCTCACCTTTTTTAATTTTTGGGTCAGAACAGGCATTCCCGCTCTGTTTTTCTTTACTGTACCACATGCGTATATTTTATTGTCATGTTAATATCGAAATAATTTTGGACTAGTAAACCAATTATCAATATACAAGTGTCTTTGAGTCCCAAAAAAGTCTTTGAGCAGTGTAGCAACTACTGCACCGCCCACACCCAAACTAGCTGGATCCGTGATAGCACTTGTTGCACCGCAATAAACTATGAAGTCAATAATAATGCCGGTGGTCACGTCACAGAGAACAAATAATTTTATACCGAATCTGTTCCGTTTTTTCGGAAGATATTGTACTAGTTAACCTCCCTTTAAAGGGACAATACTTTCATCAACGCATAGATTCCGATAGGGCGTTAACAAAGTTTTATATTTATCGCGGGCGTTTGGAGTTTCTTGCCGGTTCTTCTCCATAGGAAACGACCAACCCGAACCGTGCACCTTTTTGTCGACGTTTCATAAGTGCCCATGTAGGCCTATGTGAAATAAAATATTTTGATTTGATTTGATTTGGCGTGATTAGTAACTAATTCGATTTTTTCTAAAATAGAGTTTTGATTTATCTGCATTGGATTACTAAAATGTAACATTCCTAAAATACTACAGAAACGATTTCTAGACATTAGGTTGCCAAATATAGGTGTCAACAACAGCGGGTCCGTAGACCAGTGCTCTTCTATAGTTAAATGATTATTCCGAGCCATCAACATAATTACGGCAATAAAGATATAAAATTCGGGTACAGTTACGTCATACCATCTCTGCAATCTTGAATGTGAAGATAAAGGTGTTCTAAGAATAAAATAATTATGAAATTGATTTATATGACGCACAATCTGCGTCACTAAATTAGTTTCCAAAAAATGTTCAAATATTTCTAATTCTGTGCAATCTCCATTCATAAAATTAATATTTAGCCTGGCCTGGCGCGATCAGGCATGTGAGAAAGCGGGCCGTAGGACAACAGCAAAATACCTACATAAGCACAAGATATCTGAGCCATTATTTTTTATTTTTCATTCAGAATTGAATCTCACAAATCGGTACAATGTTTTATTGAATAAACGTTATTATTATTATCAAGCTGGACATACCTCAGAATCATCGTCTTCTGGTCCAACATTCTCCACAAAATACTCCGAGTCCGATTCCACACCTTGTAGAATGCTTAAAAGCTCATCCGTATCCAGTTTTCGTTCATGTCAATAACTTACTTATTTAATAATGAAGCAATAAAAAGTGCAACAAATATTGGTGCAGACTGCACTATGACAAAGTGACCTTGACAGCCATACGTCTAAGACGTCACAGAACGTCTTCTATAATAGTCCGTGGCGCCCGGGGCACTCACAACCATAGACTTATAGCTGACAACCAATTATTTTGTAGAGATGTGAATATAATTATCGATAAAGATTGTCAACAACTATTTAATTCCGGTTCGGCACCTATCCGACGGTCGAAATTCGTCCATTATTCCTTTGTTATAAAGTAGTTATCTTAATTCATATTTTACTGACTTAAAATTGTTTTCGATAATATATTTCTAAATATTTCAACGGGTCAATCAAACAGTGTTAACTCTCGCGTCACATCACTGGCCGACTACATATAAAGTCCTTGGCGTTCTGGGGATATTAAAAATGTTCGGACTTTTTGTTTTTGCCAATTTTAAGACAATTAAGGGCTTCTTTTGTGTGGAAAAATAAAAAAAACAGGGTACTAGACAGTGCTTTTAAATAATAAAATGAAAAGAAAAACCTGTTAAATACAATAAATTTATTTTTATAACATGGTTAAAATGAAGAGCTTCGAATGAAGTCGTGGCGCTGGTGGCACGAAAATCTGGAACTTCTATTGATGTCCGTGGCGGTGAAAAGGTTAATCAAGTACTTTATTATACAAATGCAAATAAAAACAAAAATCGTTTGTTACAGTTTTTTTCATTTTTGTAGTGGGCACGTAAAAAACAAAGGGCGTTTAGTGTCGTTTCAGACAGAGAGAACCTAATTTTGTTACAAAAGTAACCCGCGTTAGAAAAAGTTCTCTCTGCTTCTACGCTAGTGGGGGGAATAGATATAAAATAATTGTAGCAATAATTTAGTTATTTCCCTCTGTCGCCCCCATTTTCAAAGAGAGCTTTTTCTACGTGCAAGGTTGTTTGCAAGTCATGGATAGACATGGAAGTTATATTCTGTCCTTCGTCTTCTTAGGGGTTTAACATATTATTTAGCTCACATTCCAGCTGTTCTTTTGTAGTTAAATTTGTGACCTTCGCAATCGCCGCATCATTTGAATAACTGGTATTTGCGGTATAATTGTCAGATTTGTCAGTTGTGGAAGTGGATTTATTTAACCTTTCGTACAATTCTTTTAAAGACACTGTAATTTCGTCGTTGCTTAATGTGTGAAAAGCTGTTGCATCAAGCTTTTTTTCAAAAAACTGAGAAGGACTGCAAGTATTGTAAAATACTTGCCTCAATCAGTCTATTTTCCTGAATACGGATACGCAGTGAATTGGCGAGATTTACGCTCAGAAAACTTTGTTGTAAATCTAATTTCTTTAGGCAGAAATTCAATGCAGTATTTACTGTTAAAAGAGTAGCGTCTCGTCTACACAATGCTTCCAACGTCACTCTCATGATACCTAGTGAATTTGAGATTGCTTCCAATGTAGTATACTCTGATTCAGTGAACTCTATTCCGGATCCTACATCAATCAAAGCTTTTCGAACGCATGTCTTTATTTTAAGAAATCGGTCAAGCATTTCAGCTAAACTGGACCATCTCGTCTTGCAATCAATTATTAATTTTAGTTCTCTGTGGAACTCTTCTTCTACATATTTTCTTAGTTAAATTTGTTTTGTTGGTGATTTTCTGAACAACTTTGCTACTTTTCGCACTTTATTAATCACATGTTCATAAATTATTTCTTCATGTTTTTGCGGCTTGCTGCTCACAATTATTTCAAAACTATCACTTTCATCTTTTTCATCATCATCATCCACATTTTAATCATCGTCATCGTTCATATTCTGTGATACGTCATTTTGTATTTCACATTTTTTTTTTATACAACACATCTAGTATTGCTAATTGCATACCATGGGCCCAGACACTTTTGGTGATAAGCATTGACTGACTTTCCCATTTTTTTCATAACGCTACATCCATCTGTTGTCAGACTTAAAACGTCAGTGTCTAAATGAACATGAAACTCCAACAAACGTTCTTTTAACAAATCTACACAAACAGTAGCAGGTATGGGACCAGATATTTTAACGAGACCTAAGTTTTTGTATTTATTACCTTCAAAAAATGGTGAGTGTATGTTTACATTCATGTACCTCTTGTTTTGGGTTGAGGTCCACTCGTCTAAGGTACAACAAAATTTAACTCCGGTCTCTTTCAATTTTGTAATTTCGTTTACTGTCAAAGACTTGATATAGTCGGCCTGTTTTTTGACCATGCTTGATATGGTAGCCATAGATGATGGTAATGTGTATTGGGCTTTTTTGAACAACTCACGTAAATCTTTAGATTCGACAAAAGTGTCAAAGTCTTAGATGTAAAAAGAAAAAAATGTTATATAATTATACCTATTCATCGGTGGGGGAAGCGGCTATAGATTTTTAAATATGTAAAAAAATACTGTTGCATGGACATACTCGAGCGCGTCAGATATTGATAGCATCAATGTCCTACGTATTTTTAATAATGTACGTATGTTAATCTGATCATTTGCATGATGCGGGTGGTTGTACGTAAGGGTTAAAAATGAAAAAAAAAAAAAAAATCGAGCGCGTCAGGTTTTCTAAGGGGGTGTTAAGTGCACCAAAAAAAAAGCTCTCATTCAATAATCTGACGATTTCGATCTGACGCAAACTCGCGGCCATTATTATAATGTGCAAAAAAAATTCGCCTTTTTGAAATACTCAAATGCGTCAGATTAAGATATATATGGTTCATCTTTATGTTCTAGACGTGCTGTCTCATAATCTGACGATTATCTAAAGGGATTCGCCTAATCTGACAAAAAAAAAAAAAAACAATTTTTTAAATCATTGAACTTAATTAATTGAGAAGCTCAGGAAATAGCATGCAAATAAATAAGTATATGTTTTTTAAGTAGAATACTTGTATTTATAAGAAAATAATTTAAAAAAACATGCCCAAAAAAAAATATTTTTTTATAATTAATTGATTAATTAGGAGTAGTGTCCATCATTACGCTAAGTTCGTATCAGAGAGTGATTTGTCCATGTCCATCATTACGCTATGTTCGTATCAGAGAGTGATTTGTCCATTTGACTCGTTTAAAGTTGAGTGTTTAATAAGTTGCCAAGGCCAGGATGAATTGGCAATATATACGTACAGTCACCACTGGTACTGGTAGGAGGCGCAAGCGCAAGTTGCCAAGGCCAGGATGAATTGGCAAAATATACGTACAGTCACCACTGGTACTGGTAGGAGGCGCAAGCGCAGGTCAATCAATCAATGACAGTTGAGTAGGGCGGTGATTGTCCTTGAACTAGGTGGCGCTCGATCTTGAGTGACAGAATTCTTGAGTAGTATCGTGAACAGTACTCATGTTTAGAAATTAAACAAACTTCATCAGTTAGGTAAAACTTGATGTCTATATTATCTTAAATTCGTAAAACTATGAATCGTGACTGTGATGCGGTCGGTCGTCGTTAGCGGAGTGTCGGGCGGCGCGCAGCGTGGCGTCGCTTGCGCTCCGTCTCGCCCCTCGTCCCGCTGTCTTTCCTCGCTCGCCCTAGTGCGGGGCGCGCACATCTTCCCGGGCCTTGAAAGTCTCTTTCAATGGTCTGCTTCGGCGTTGGCTGTGAAAACTTTTTCACCAGCAGTGGCTGGAATGATACATAATTTATTAATGGCCCTCCTTAGTGTGCCTTTTGACGTAAACACGCCGGCAACCCTGCTGATGCCGTCTGTGCCAGGATATAACTGAGATATACAGCCAAGCTTCCACTGTAGTGGGGGAAGATAGTCTTCTTTCAGGATCACTAGATCGCCCACACGGAGCTCACATTGCCGTGTTTGCCATTTGGAGCGCTCTTGTAGTTCAGCAACAAACTCTCGGCGCCATCTTTCCCAGAATTGCTGTCGCAGCTGCTCAATGTATTGGTATCTGTTGGGATGCTTGCAGGTGAAAGGCAGCGATGGTACTGAGGTGAGCGGTCGACCAATGAGAAAGTGCCCTGGGGTCAAAGGAGTAGGGTCGGTTGGATCAGATGAGAGAGGAGTTAGGGTACGAGAATTTAAAATAGCTTCGACTTGTGTGAATAGCGTCGCGAGTTCCTCGAATGTCAGGGAAGCATTTCCCGCTACATGCTTCAAATGATACTTTGCGAATTTCACGCCCGCCTCCCATATGCCTCCAAAGTGAGGTGAGTATGCGGGACTGAACATGAACTTAATGTCTTCGTTGTTGGCATAATTAATAGCTGACTCACGACTGGACCTGAGTATCCTTCGTATCTCATTGTTTGCACCCCTGAAATTGGTACCATTATCGCAATAAATAACATTAGGTTTGCCTCTCCTAGAGACGAACCTTCGGAAGGACAAAATGAATGCATCAGTGCTCATATCGCTTACTAATTCTAAATGAATCGCTTTGGACGAGAGGCACACAAAAAAACATTGGTAACATTTTGAAATACGATTGCCTTTACCTTTGTATATTAAATATATATATTTCTCAAAATGAATTATTGGGTTTGTAACAGCAACATAGCATTCAATGGTTTGCAAGTGTTTGACTTCAGGTAAGTTATTAGGGATTTGTAAGTGTTTTTGTGTAGGCCAACAAGATGTGTCGTTACCGAGGAACGATGGCCCTTCCCACCAGAGGAGACAGGACTGCAAATGATTAGGGGTCACCCCTCTAGACGCAATATCTTCAGGGTTTTGATCAGTAGGAACATGACAGAAGGTGAATCCAATCGCAAGTTGATTGATTTCATTCACTCGGTTACAAACAAATATTTTAAGATCCCTGGGTGGGGTGTTCACCCACCCTAACACAACCATTGAATCAGTCCATATAAATTTACGATTGATATTACAATTCAATGACTGTAATGTTACGGTTACAATAATTATAGCATTTAATTACCGTTTAAATTACTGCGTGAAGTGGTATGGCTACACTAGAGTTTACCTAGATATGTCAATAAATTAGGCGGTAAAAATATCATTTTTCAAGTTTATTTAGATGGTTTCGGTAATAATTCATCAAGGATTCTTTTTTCTTCTTCAAATCATCTATTGTACTTGGAAATGATAAATTTTGTTTGATCCGAAGCCAAGCATCATTTTATACACTACGATTTTTATGGGCTTTTTGTCGGGTATCCCAAAGAGACGGTTCGGATTGGAATAATTCCAAAAATTCGAGCGATTTTCATTTGACCACTCCATGTCGGTCGATATGTGCGTCGACATTAAGCTCATGTTGCACACTGGACAAACAGTAGTGTGGCCATAAACGCAATAATTACTGCGGTAATCTTCTTTGATGTGCGAAAAAAGACCGCCGCTGGAGCTATTGTCTACTATTGTCTTGTCATTTGCCATATTGATTGGCATTGTAAAATTATGACCATAAATCGTGGTTACACCTAGGCGTTATTGAAGTTATGGCAATAATAATTGGCATATCACAGTAGTGTGGCCGTAACATAATACCTTTGAACATAATCGTGCACCTAACAAGAAGCCACATAACTCTAATCGAGGTATTGTGGTTGGGTTCATCGGTGCAACTCGTGCCTTAGCACACAACAACCTGACTGCAACTATCTTATTATAATTTACAGAACGCAGGTAAATACAAGCTGCATAGGCAAGCAAGCATTCATCAGCAAGCGTTTCTGTGTAACTCATTTCTTCAGGGTAGTACAATAGTTTGGCTTGTTCAATCTTGTAATATGATGGGTACATATTTTTATTAATGTGCTGTGTTCGTTGTCGTATCAAACGGTATTGGTGTGTCGACAGATTAGCATCAATGATTAATGCTAGAGCTCCGTCAACTGAAAGTCCATCTGTCCTTTGGGTTGCCACGATTTTCCGTGCTTTTTTGATGTTCGTACCTCTTCTGGGTGAAAAGAGACAAAGCTCTTTAACGATTGCTGCTGAATCTCTTTTTCCTGACTGGCGAAGATGTGTTTCAGTTGCCATCGATATCTCTTCTTTGCTAGTTGTATCCAGAAGATGCTGAACTCGCCGTTTTGTAGTTCTTTCGCTAGTACTTGCGAAGTCTTTCCGAGGTCTTCCAGTTTGCCTACTAGTTCCAGGCAGTGACATGTCAATTGTAGACTCACTCAATATATCAGCAAACGAAATACTTTCTTTCAACCACGAACAATTTGCGTTCAAGAAACGTTCCCGATGTCTCCCCGATTTCGTCAATTTTTGTCGAATTTTCTGGTTAATATTACATATTCGTTTTTTCAATTTCTTTAAAACGTCTTCAGAAATAGGCGGGTCATCGTGTTGTTGCAAAATATAATGCAATAATGCATCGCTTCTTGATGTTTTGGGGTTGGAAAACCATTTATCGAAAAACGTTCGGTACGTCGACATTCTGAAAATGAACAAAAAATGTATGAGTGTCGCAAACTTTCGCAAACAAATGAACATTATAATTGTAGCTTAGAAACCAAACTTTAAGAATAATACGGCCAAAGGACTCGGAAACGGGCTGCAGTAAACTAAAAGTTTAATATAAACTGAAAACTTTTTTTTTTCTTTCAACATAAATCTTTCTGACTTTCCATGAGTGATATAAGTGAGTTTAAAAATATATCTTTATAAAAAAGGTTTGTAAACTTACCTAAATACTTCAATAACACAACACCGAAACACAATCACAAATAGCACACAGCACAAGAGCGTATTCATCGAGCGAACTCAGACGAATGAAACGGTCTCTGAGAACGCTTGCTCGTGCAGGCGCAGGTAGTCGACACTTCGACCTTTTTCTACCTGCTGTTGTTGGGCGTACCCTCCGCGTATATGAATTCTATTATACTAGACTTTATTCTCGATATATTAAACAAGCAGCTTCCAATTGTGTAGCTGGCAACCAACGCACTTTAGATTCTCAGCCCTAAAAAAAAACTAAACACACACATCAATACTCTATGATCTCTATCTGTCAGTGTCATTCTTTTTTGTTGCGCGGCAACCGTAACGTATTTTTCTTACGAAAAGTTAAATATTTTTTCATTTCAGTAAAAGTTTGACTATCATTTAACGCTAAAACGATGCCTAAGCGTTCCAGAAACGATACACCAGATAATTTGTAATATTATATGGAAAAAAATTAGGAAACGACGTCGACGCCGGCATGCTGCGAGTTCTTCTGATGAAAAAGACACTACTGGGTCACATTTTGCAGGTAAATGTTGTACAAAATATCGATAAAGCACTGATCATTTTGATTGGCAAAGCTGTATGAGTTTTTTCATAACCACAATATCGATAGACGCGGGTGGTGTACGAGATACACCGACGCGACGTGGTCATTGGACTCGGGTCATACACGTGATGTATGGACGAGATCGTTACTCATTGGTATGGTCCGTGAGGCCTTACTATGCAGTTTTCTGTACAATGTGGGTTGTTAGGATTTATTAGGAAATAAAGAGGATTTACTAGTAAACTGAACGTTTTATTACAGTACAAGTCTCACGCACGACGCCATTACACACAGAGTAACCATAGACTAAAAAACAAATATCATAGACACTAAACCTAATATTTTTATTACCACTTTAATACCACCCCATAATAAAATATTTAGAACAAAAAACTTACAATCATAAATAACCTCATCTTAACATCTAAGTAAGTAACCTCTCTTCAAACAAAAAGAAAAAAAAACCAACACTCAAACAATCTCCCTCTTAGTTTTTTAAATTGAACCCCTCCTAGCGGTTTGGTAAAAAATTCACCTACCTAACTGTTCGCTAGTGCTTACATACTCTATATTAACAATACCTTTGTCCAACTTTTCTTTTATAAAAGCTCTCCTGATTTCCAAATGCTTTACTCTAGAAGTAGAGGTTGACATATGAGCCATTTTGATTGTAGACTGATTATCCTCAAATAATTTGATAGGACCCAAATTAAATCCAAAATCTACCAATAAGCAGCTTTGAGCCAGCAGGCTTCACTAGTTGCTTGGCTTAAGGCCACATACTCCACGTCCGTTGAAGACAGAGCTACTGACTGTTGTTTTCTAGTGAACCAGACTACAGAGTTCCCAAAAACTTTAAAAATACACCCAGTAGTAGATTTTCTGTCAGTACTACCACTCCAATCACTGTCCACAAACCCAATGATATCATCATTACAGTTATTACTAAACTTAAGACACAAATGTAAAGTCCCCTTAACATATCTTAATACATTCAATAACAGTTTATACAAAAGTTTGCTGGCGCAAGCTTGATACCTGCTTAAAATACCAACTACAGCGCATAAATCTGGTCTGGTCGCAATTACAACATACATCAATTTGCCAATTAATTTACGACATTTATTTTCAATATCTTTACTCTCAGACCTTTCCCCTTTTAACAGATCAAATTTAAAATTTTTGTCTATTGGCAATGACAAGGGCTTGCAACTTGACATACTATATGAGGCCAACATGTTCGTCAAATATTATTCCTGTGAGATAAAAGTAACACCTTCCTCTTGTCTCACATTCATGCCGAGATACTTAGAAATATTCCCCATTTTCTTCATTTTAAATGTACTGCAAAGAGTAGTACACAAGCTGTTGCACTCACCCTCATCATTCCCAAAGTATAAAATGTCATCAACTTACAATAATAAAAAGGTTTTAACACTACCTTTACACTTACTATATAAACAACAATCTTTGTCAGAACTCTTAAATCCCATTGACAGCAAAACAACATTTATTGTCGCACTCCAATACTTGGGAGATTTTTTAAGACCATATATAGATTTTTGTAGTTTACAATATTTAGATTCTAAACCTGCTCCCTCTGGTAACTCTAAATATATCTCATCATCAATTTTCCTGTTCAAGAAAGCCCCACAAACATCCATCTGATTGACTTTTAAGTTCAACTTTGTAGCTACGCTCATAAAAGTCCTAAATGTATTCATTTGTGCAACTGGTGCATACAAATCATAACCTGAACCTAAACTTTCTGTCTGTTCAAAACCTCGAGCGACTAACCTAGCTTTATAGATCTCTTCATTTTGTTCATTTCTCTTCTTTTTTAAAACCCACTTCGAGCTTATAATTTCTTTACCTTCTGGAACTGTAGAAACTAGTGACCATGTGTTATTATCCTTCAGTTGTTTGATCTCCTTGTCTATAGCTTCCTTCCATCTTACTGAGTCTTCTCTTTTCATAGCCTCTTTATAATTTTTGGGTTCTCCTTCTAGTGTTAAAAATAGATCAATGGAATCAACCTCCATCGGCCCACAGACATCCGCATGTATCAACTCTAGTGGGCTGTTCGCGACACTCTCACTGTTCTTGAAGGGTAATCTATGAATTTTACCTTCTAAACATGCTTCACATGTTGTCACACTATCGCCTTTATACATTATATTGTTCGTGTTTAGCACCTTTTTAACATGTTTGTAATTCTGATGGCAAAGTCTCTCGTGCCACACTTGCACACTAGCCACTGCCAAATTGTCTTCAAATATGAAGTCCATGACATAGAAATTACCTTCGCGTTACCCTACTGCACATAACTCATTGTCTTTGTAGACAAAACACTTTCCTTCTGACAATGTCACTTTGAAACCCTTGTTTGTGATGCTAGGAACCGAAAATAGATTCACCTTTAAGTCCGGCACACACAATACACCATATAATGTCGTATTTATGTAAGAATGTCCATCGAAAGCCTTTAAAATTACATCACCACTGCCTATAACCGGCAATCGTCGTCCATCTCCAACAACAACAAATCTGTTTCTCACTGACAGTTCTGTATAGTTTGTCAAGAGGGTACGTTCGGAAACCATATGCTCACTCGCGCCGCTATCGACTAACCACTTGCCGATTTGTCCATGAGTAGTATCAAAGTCCGAAAAATCTGTTGATAAGGCACTTGCAACAAAAGCATTATTTTTTTCACTTGAAATGTTCTTTGCACTCCTTTTAGTTGTACACTGAGTTTTTAAATGTCCGATTTTGTTACACTTAAAACATTTTCGAGTGTCTTTGTCACTTTTACACTGTGACATGAAATGTCCAAAATGTCCACACTTGAAACATTTTTTCTCTTTGTTATTTTTCACTGTATTTTCCCCTGAATACAACGCAACACTGAGAGTGTTGCGTTGTATTCAGGGTTGTATTGACCTTTGTTTTCAATCTTTCTTGTTCTACAAGAAGTCTGGCCACTAACTCATCATAGGTTTGTCTCGCTGGCTCGACTGACTCCCAAGCAGAGACAAAATGATTCAAACTTGATGGCAGGGACATAAGAACCTTGGTTATCACAAACTTCTCAGATACCTTTTCACCGGCATCCTTCAACTGAGCAGTCAACTCCTGCAGTTTTGCCAAAAATGTAGCCATGTCCGAGCCCTCTTCATATCTAAACTGAAAGAAGTGCGATTGCAATATATGCAGACTGGTACTCGTAGTAGCCCACGATGCTAAATGGGGATTTACTCGAGCGTCATAGAGACTTATTAGGTTGCAAAGCTTAGATGTAAAAAGAAAAAAATGTTATATAATTATACCTATTCATCGGTGGGGGAAGCGGCTATAGATTTTTAAATATGTAAAAAAATACTGTTGCATGGACATACTCGAGCGCGTCAGATATTGATAGCATCAATGTCCTACGTATTTTTAATAATGTACGTATGTTAATCTGATCATTTGCATGATGCGGGTGGTTGTACGTAAGGGTTAAAAATGAAAAAAAAAAAAAAAATCGAGCGCGTCAGGTTTTCTAAGGGGGTGTTAAGTGCACCAAAAAAAAAGCTCTCATTCAATAATCTGACGATTTCGATCTGACGCAAACTCGCGGCCATTATTATAATGTGCAAAAAAAATTCGCCTTTTTGAAATACTCAAATGCGTCAGATTAAGATATATATGGTTCATCTTTATGTTCTAGACGTGCTGTCTCATAATCTGACGATTATCTAAAGGGATTCGCCTAATCTGACAAAAAAAAAAAATTCAATTTTTTAAATCATTGAACTTAATTAATTGAGAAGCTCAGGAAATAGCATGCAAATAAATAAGTATATGTTTTTTAAGTAGAATACTTGTATTTATAAGAAAATAATTTAAAAAAACATGCCCAAAAAAAAAAATTTTTTTATAATTAATTGATTAATTAATCATCATATTCATCTTCATCAGTAGAATTATCTTCCTCTTCTGGCTCGAATTCATCCTCAGATTGCGTATCTGTAACAAAAAGTCATGAAAATATTTAACAATATTTTTTTATGAATGACGTGTTTTTTTAATTATTGGAGAAAAGAAATACCTGATTCTGGAGTATCCTCAAGAATATCTGGTGAATATCTGGGCACTACATCTTCGTACGCTTTCGGCAATTGATCACCTACAATCCAGATCATTTTGAATTTTCCGTCGACAACTTTCCATCCATAGTCCGTTGGTAAAAGATCAGTAATTTTTGCATTATGGGCATTACTCCACAAGCATGCAATGAATCTTGTGCGTAACACTTGCTGGAGTAACTTCGATTCACAGGGTGGCAAGTTGCACGCATCGTAATTCCGGACACTCAAGGAGAAAGCTTGTGATTTGTCTTTTACCTTGTACGTCCTATTGAAGATGACCATCCTGGCTTGATTGACATCGTCTAACTTTTTCAACCCATACAAGTGGCAAGTAAAAGACTGTATGATGTTAAAAGAATCCTGCACATTATGTTCCTTTGATCCCAAATCCAGAAATGCTTCTTGGAAAATTTCTGAATTCATCAGATATTGCAAAGGTTTCTTTTTTCCTGGTACAATGCTGGGTTGAAATCGCAACCAGTGAACGCATGCAAAGCTGGAAGCGCCTTCGAAATTTTTGGGCCTAATTTTTTGTAGAGAGCGGATACGTCGATGTATCGGCGTGCATTGCCAACTCCAAGATCCATCTAAACTTCTACTCTTGCTTGCAGGTGTTCCATATTGACCATAATGACCACTATATCAGTATCAGAAGTTCTGATAGTAATAGTAGAATCTTCATTTTGTTGGCAAGCAAGAAATGCTATCTTCGTATCCGCTTCTTCGTGATCAGGGCATGACAACTCATTATTAATGATGCACCATGCTACAGCGCACAGAGAATATCACTCATATTAAATGTTTAAAACTTTAATTCACATTACTAATATTAAATTAACAAAATAAGTTGAAACGTTGGAAACACGTTGATAAACACGTTTCCTTCAAAATAAAACAAAATTTGGCTACGCTCGAGAATGTCGAGATGACGTTTTTTTTTACAACTTTGCTGCCCTCCCCTTTCTTTACGTCACTCTCAAATTGTCAGATTAGTGGAATATACACTTTTTAGCATGTAATTAACTCACCCTACCTTAATCTGACGCGCTCGAGAATTTCTAATGATCAATTTTTTTTTACTAATCTGATCCTTTATCCTTCACAGGCGGCCTTATGTATGGGGCTCATATTTGGTGGAGGTACTTAACCGGATACAAGGTATCGCCCTGTATATTAATCTGCCGCGCTTTAGTAAATCCCGAGATCCCTGCTTGGGCTCCCCTACTATCGACTTTTGTTCGTACACACTGTGCAGCTTGTTCCACATTTCTGCTGCTGTTTTGCAAGAGATGATGTGAATCATAGTATTCTCGCATAACCTCATTACAATGTGTGTTTGTGCAAACGCATCTCTCTTGTTCCACTCGGCTGCTCCTTTTTCTTCCATCTCTGGTTTAACTTCTGAACCATCGACCATTGGGTATAAACCCATGTACTAACTTGATGGAGAAGATCAAAGTCTTGAAAACCTGCCAACGAAGTGGACAATCTATTAAGAAGACTGCTACAACTAACAACTTCAATAATAATAATCGTCAGGGAAACTTGAATGGTCCTCCTCGCTACAATCAGCAGAGGCCAGTACCGAGGTATGGACACAACAAGAAGATGCAGTCCTCAACCTCAACATATGCTCGCAAACCTCCACATCAGCAGTACCAATCCTCAACGAGGAAACCGAAATTGCCACCACAAACAAAACCCCCTACTCGGACATAGAGGTAAGTCATGCAGGAAGATTATCACATTTTCTAAAATGTTGGGAAAACATTTGTCATGATGATTCTATACTAGAATACATCCGTGGATATTCAATTCCATTTACCACTGAACCATACCAACATTTGATACCAAAAACTTCTTATGGTAATTCTGATACTGAAGATGCAGAAATGTTCTTAGCCATAGATAATTTATTAACATTGGTAGCAATATCTCCATGTGCACCTTGCACCATACCAAAACCCAATGGCAGTAAAAGATTTATTTTAAATTTAAAACCACTGCATAGATTTGTATCTACCTCTCATTTTAAAATGGAAGACCATAGAACAGCAATCTCTTTAATTTCAGTTGGAGATTGGATGGCAAAAATAGACTTAAAAAAGAGTCATATTTATTAGTAAATGTAAATCCACTATACAGGAAATATTTAAGGTTCCAGTTTGATAAATTGTACGAATTTAATGCACTGTGTTATGGCTTCTGCTCGGCACCAAATGTTTTTTACAAAAATAATGAAAGTTGTTGTAAGTCACCTGAGAGAAAAAGGCTGCAAATCAGTTCAATACTTGGATGATGTGTTATGCATAGGATCTGACTATAAATCCTGCTTAGAAAATGTTCAAAAAACAGTTGCACTATTACAGTGCTTGGGATTTGTAATAAATTTTGAAAAAAGTACAACAAATCCTTCTCAGGTCTGCCAATTTCTGGGCTTTGTATTTGACTCTAGAGACATGACATTACAGTTACCTTCAGATAAAAGGATTTATATTAAGAAGTCTGTTGAAAAATATCTTACACTTGATAGGTGTCACATTCGTGACCTTGCTAAGTTAATAGGGACATTAGTGGCAGCGTGTCCTGCTACCACATACGGTTGGCTTTATACAAAACTCTTAGAACACCATAAATACCGTTATTTAGTGGACAGTGATGGGAATTATGATTTAAAAGTAAAATTACATCCAGAAATTAAATTAGATTTAAATTGGTGGGATAATAATATAAATTCCACTCATAGAAATATAGCCTATCAGAAATATGATTTGGAATTGTTTACAGATGCCTCCAGGACAGGTTGGGGAGCATTTTGTAATAATAATAGAGCTAATGGTATTTGGAAAAAAGAGGAAAAAGCATTCCACATCAACTATTTGGAATTACTGGCTATATTTTTAGGTCTTAAATTTTTTGTCAAACATAAACAAAATATTAATATTTTGCTTCGAGTAGACAATAAAACAGCAATATCATACATAAACAGAATGGGTGGTATTCAATTCCCTCATCTCAAAGGCCTAGCTAGAACCATATGGCAATGGTGTGAAATGAGACATATCTGGCTCTTTGCCTCTTATATCAAATCATGCGATAATAAAGAGGCAGATGAAGAATCTCGAAGAATCAATCCAGACATTGAGTGGCAATTGAATGCCATCGCATTTCAGAAAATTGTATCAATATTAGGTCAACCTGATATTGATTTGTTTGCATCAAGAGTTAATGCTAAATGTCCATTATACATATCTTGGAAACAAGATCCAGATGCCTGGAATATTGATGCGTTTACAGTGGACTGGTCAAACTATTTTTTTTATGCATTCCCTCCATTCAGCTTAATATTGAAATGTTTACAAAAAATTAAGCATGACAAAGCAACAGGCATCATGGTAATGCCTTATTGGCCATCACAGCCATGATACCCAGTCTTTCAGCCAATGTTAGTTTCAAAATTATTATTTTTCAAACCGCAAAAAGACCTTTTACATTCTTGTTTCAGGGACAACCATCCCTTACACCACCAGCTTACACTAATTGCCGGGATTTTATCAGGCAAGCGTGGCTGAAGCGGTCTATTCCTCCCACATCCATGGATATAATGTTTGCCTCTCTTTCTAATAATACATTGAAACAATATAGTGGCTCATTTAAGATTTGGAATACATCACTTCAGGCACCTTCAGTGCCTAAAGTGATGTATTTTTTGACAAAATTGTTTAACTCAGGTGCCGCTTACGGTTCTTTAAACTCCCATAAAGCAGCACTATCTCTTATTGTTGGCTCTAAAATTGGGGAAGATGATCGCATAAGGAAGCTATTTAAGGGGCTCTAGAAGTCACGACCACCAATAGCAAAATACCATACTACCTGGAACCCTGATATAGTTCTAAATGTGTTACAAAACTGGTACCCTAATTTGGCTCTAAGCTTGGATAAATTAACAAATAAATTAGTGGTATTGCTTGCATTGAGTACAGCGCATAGAGCACAGACTCTATCTCTTATTAACATATCTGACATCAAATTTCATAATGATGGTGTAAACATTTTAATAAATAGCATTACTAAAACTTCTGCTCCAGGCCGCGGTCAACCTAATTTATACCTACCATATTTTGAAAAATCTGAGATTTGTCCAGTACGAACATTGTCTGATTACATGTCCCTTACTGCAGAAATCAGAAACCATACTGATCACTTATTACTAACTCTAATAAAACCACATAGACAAGTTTCATCATCAACAATTGGAAGATAGATTAAAGATACCCTTTCGGTGTGTGGTATAGATACAGCCATCTTTTCAGGGCATAGTACACGACATGCCTCCATATCGACTGCAAGATCAAAGGGGGTATCTTTGGATGCAATAAGGCGGACCGCAGGTTGGACAGAGAACTCATCAATATTTGCTAAATATTACAATAGGCCAATAGTTAGCACTCCGGGGCAATTTGCCCAGGCTGTACTCAATGGAAATTAGTATAATAAGATAGTTTTTCTAACATTTGAGAATTTAAATATAGATATCTAATATTTGATTATAAAGAAGATTTGAGTTTAAGTTTTAAATAAAAGAAGTTTAATTTGTTTTATAAACATGTTTGTTTCTCTGTATCAGTACAAGTACCTCAACTTTACCAATATTATCTCTGAACATCTGCATGTTGAATATATCGAGAATAAAGTTTAGTATAATAAGTGATCAAACAAGCTTACCTTGTGATGTTCGATCATTATTATACGAAGAACTTTATTCGAAGATATATGAACCCTGCCCACCCAACCCGTTGGTAAAGTTGAGAAGTAGGTTCTTGAGGCTCTAAAAAGAATGACACTGACAGATAGAGATCATAGAGTATTGATGTGTGTGTTTAGTTTTTTTTTAGGGCTGAGAATCTAAAGTGCGTTGGTTGCCAGCTACACAAATGGAAGCTGCATGTTGAATATATCTTCGAATAAAGTTCTTCGTATAATAATGATCGAACATCACAAGGTAAGCTTGTTTGATCACTTATTATAATGTAACTTGTTTACTTGCTATTTAAACCAAAATATTGCTTATTGTAACAAGTATGATATAATGTTCATGTAAGTACATTAGATTATCTAGATCTAGTGACCGCTTTCTCCTAGCCCGTACTAATATAATTTTCCAAAATTTTCTTTCCACGAATATCCAGGAATACTAGGTTAGTTAGAAGTATTAGAAAATTTGTGATAGACTCTAGAAGAGATATTAATTTAGACACATTATACAAAGACACAGAATCGATTTCTGGAAAAATGTCTTTGGATTTAGATACCGTTTATAAAGGGATCCTGCCGTTTTGCCGAAAAGATTTTGCCAAATTTTCATTACCCAAACAAATTTTAGCAACCTTTTTTATACCAATGTAATATTTGGAATAATTTTAGTACGCACATTTTCATTTGGTCAAATGTTTACTTGGCAGATTATTACTAAGGATAATGTCATTACGGCTTTTGGTCTTTAATCAAATGATTTATTACAGCAAACAAAATTAAGACAATAAACGTTTAGTCAAATGATTTGTTATGACAAAAAATATAAAGGCAAAAATTTTGGAATGAAGACATAACTCAAATTGATTTAATATAACGTAATTGAAATTTAACAGATGCTGACAGAAACCCTAACCCTAGATGGTCGACGTCAGGGGTACCCCGAGGTTCGGTTAGTTAGGTTCCTGTAAACCTTGCAGACAGAAATAGGAGCCCCGCGCAGCGGGGATCCGTCGACCTGCTGACGGAAACGCTAACCCTAGACGGTCGACGTCAGGGGCACCCCGAGGTTCGGTTAGTTAGGTTCCTGTAAACCTTGCAGACAGAAATAGGAGCCCCGCGCAGCGGGGATCCGTCGACCTGCTGACGGAAACGCTAACCCTAGACGGTCGACGTCAGGGGCACCCCGAAGTTCGGTTAGTTAGGTTCCTGTAAACCTTGCAGACAGAAATAGGAGCCCCGCGCAGCGGGGATCCGTCGACCTGCTGACGGAAACGCTAACCCTAGGCGGTCGACGTCAGGGGCACCCCGAGGTTCGGTTAGTTAGGTTCCTGTAAACCTTGCAGGCAGAAACAGGAGCCCCGCGCAGCGGGGATCCGTCGACCTGCTGACGGAAACGCTAATCCTAGACGGTCGACGTCAGGGGCACCCCGAGGTTCGGTTAGTTAGGTTCCTGTAAACCTTGCAGACAGAAATAGGAGCCCCGCGCAGCGGGGATCCGTCGACCTGCTGACGGAAACGCTAACCCTAGACGGTCGACGTCAGGGGCACCCCGAGGTTCGGTTAGTTAGGTTCCTGTAAACCTTGCAGACAGAAATAGGAGCCCCGCGCAGCGGGGATCCGTCGACCTGCTGACGGAAACGCTAACCCTAGACGGTCGACGTCAGGGGCACCCCGAGGTTCGGTTAGTTAGGTGCCTGTAAACCCTGCAGACAGAAATAGGAGCCCCAACCGAATCCAAATAGGAGATTCCAACTAGTTAATAGTGCTTTTGACTGAAATGGTAAGGCGTAAAATATGTTATACCAACTGAAATATTTGACTAGATAAAAAATGGTAAAAGTACTAGTTGGTGAACAAGTTATTGTTCAAACGTTCACTTGCCAAACATAGGTTTTCGTAACAATTATTTGTAAAGAGATTTTTTGGTAAGTAATAATTTGGCAAATGAAATTATGCGAAAATTTGTTTGGGAAGTGATAATTTGGTAATTTCTTTTCGGTAAAACAAGGGAGACCCGTTTATAAAGCATTACGTTTGGTACCCGAGTTTGACGGAAACCCGAATGTGCTGACTAGATTTATTCCATTGTGTGATCATTTAGTTAAAGAATATTATAATGTGCAAGATGGTTCCGAATTATGTAACTCTGCACTTATTAATGGTATATTCAATAAAATTGTAGGGTCTGCTGCTCGCTTAATCAACTCGAATGGTATAGCAAGTGATTGGGATGGAATTCGCAGGGCATTAATAAATAATTTTGCTGACCACAGGGACGAGACCGCTCTTTATAGCGATTTATCTCTTTTAACACAGGGGTCTAACACTCCGCAAGAGTTCTATGAGCGTTGTCAGAATCTTTTTGGTGTAATAATGATGTATGTTTCCTTACATGACATCTTAAAAACTACTATGGACACTAAAAGGGATTTATATAAAAAATAACGCTCCAGGCGTTTGTGCGCAGTTTAAAAGATCCTGTAGGATCACGCGTGTGTTGTATGCGCCCTATATAGAACAAGCACTAGAAATTGTTCATGAAGAAACGAATACAATGTATCTGCAAAATCGTAATGACCGTTTACCTGATAAAATAATTAAAAGCAATAACCAACCCGGGTAATCATTTTAAAATGCCTTCTCAGCCGTTTAATATGCCCGATCCGAGGCCTAATAATATAATTATAGCATGCCAGGACCTTCACGATTCCAATTTCCAGCTCAACAACCACCACAGTATGATATGCATGCATATCATAAGTTCTACGCTTGTTGCTTCAAAAAAGATCTTGTAATTTAGATGTGTGGGCACACTTTCTGTCAGACGTAGAACCACATTACTGCTGGTACCTAAATTTGGATTATTTTCAGGGATTTTATCGCTTTGTTTACCGGCGTAAAGATCAAAATCGTAAGAAAATCTTGAAACTCCACTAAGGACATGAATTTTGTAGCCTCATTTATGAGGTTTATTGGGGTTATATTGCTTCAAGCTACTTTTGCGAGTCTTTGTCGGCACGATTTGTTCGTCAACTGCCAAATATTCTTCTTTTGGCACTTGTAGTAGCATCTGTCTTATCATTGACAATACTGGACGGATTTTTTGCAATTTGTCAAATTCTGGGTGATCACTTTGAAGCATATCGTCATTGTTCATGAAATGAGGAAATCTTTTGATCTCTTCAAATCTATTACACGACATAGTCATCACGACTGTCTCAAATTCCATGCCTGATTTCCAGTAGTGTCTGGTAGTTGGATAAGGTACAACTGACTTATATATTAGTATGCCAATAAATTGTCTTATTTCTGTTTGAGTAGTTGTATATTCTTTGCCCAGCTGAGTTGCATATCTAAGACTCTCGTGAACAATAATATCTATGAAATCATTTGAGAAAAAAAAATTCAAACAACTGAATAGGTGTTTTAAGTGCTTTGAGTGCGTCAGTAGGTTGTATATCCCCCAAAAATCTGCAGTCTTCTTCACTATACTCCATCGTACCTGGTGTCCAATTATATTTAGATGATCTTTGGGCATTATTTCTAGGAAGTTTCGATGTAGACGGAACCGGTGCAGATGAAGCAGGTGAATCATCGTCGCTGTTGTCAGATTCTTCCTCAATTTCAGAACATCCCAACGGATCTTCCTCTGGAAGGTACTCGTCATCGTCGTCGCCAGGAAAACCTTCGTCTTCGCTGCCAGACGGTATATCCTCAGAATGATAGTTACTTATTTTTCTTTCGACAGCAAGCTACGAGCGAAATCTGTTAGAAGCATAATAAACATAGTAAGCAAACACCATGCAGCATAAACTAAAACCTAAAGCTTGTGAGTTGTTATTAGGATGGATGTTGACACAGCAAGCGTATGAACAAAAGTAGCATGAATAGAAACATCAGAAAAGGTAGGTACCTAAGTCTAAATAAATAATCCTCCCATGCATGAAATGAAGAAATGGAGAGATAAAGAACTGTAGGTAAGTGCCAGGATCGTAGCAAGTAGAAAGATGTGGTCTCTATCTGCTTTTCTAGCAGAGAAGTGTGTTTTCAAATCAAAATGTGTTGGGCGGACGGAAAAGTAACTATCAAGGAACTGTTGTTAGACTGTCAGGCAAAAGTGCTGAATGAAAGAATAAGTGCAGAAGATGAGGAAAGAAATGAGATATAAGGGTCAGGTCTTTTACTTACAGTGCATAGATGAAATAAAGCTTGGAATATTCCAATCAACCAAACAAATACGTAACCTATTGCTGCTGAAATTCAAGTGTAGGAAACATAATATAAGTTTAGAAGCCTATGAAATTGAATCCACGCTTATACAACGTGTTACGGAAATGGGGCATCAACCCACCTTCTTCACCTCCTTGAGGGTTGATACCTTCACTTCTTTCTGGGTTGATATCCGATTTCCGTTACACCTTGTATTATTGCATATCGTGTCATATACACGATTAATTTTATATCGTTCTGGAGCCGAAACACAGTAACTCCAGTCGAGTAATAGTTACTATTGGCATTGTAATTGTTTTTTTAAGACATCAAATAAAGAAGTTAGAAATTTATCACTCTTTTTCTATCATTCGAGTTAAATCTTAGTAGCGCTTCCACTATTTCATTCATAAACGCAATATCGTACGCGGTCCGCTCGGTGATGACGTTGCGGCATACGTGACACGGCACAGCTGTGCGCATGCGAGTCAGTTGACAGTGCGCTCGCGGTAGGTCAACGAACGCCGGTCGAATAACCAGCTGTAAAAGTATCTGCAAGTAGGTATTTAATTTCAGGTACGATTTAATTAATTTGGTGTAAGTTCATTTACCTCCATCATTTCTCGTTTGTATCGGAAACACGGCACATTGTTTACCACTATCACATCTACTCGTAAACCAGAGAAATTAATTGACATTAAGGTAATTCAACACCGGGCCTGTGGACGGTGAGTAATGGGCTAGCTCGCCGTCCGTCCTGTCGACGGCGCGTTCGTGTTCCACGCGCGCCTCAAAGAGATGTCAGCAAACGGGAGGGGCCTGCAAGGGCCGATGCCTGCCAGGGCTGCGGGACTGTTCGAAAGAGATACCGCGGCCCTGGAACATAAAGGGCCAAAGAAGGAATATGGGTGGTTTTTAGTCAGTAAGAGTCTGACACTCCTTTCCGCTCCGCCCAGAGCGGGAGGGTCATTTGATGATTTCCCACCCACCAAAAAAAAAAAGGTAATTCAACACTCTCGCGTCACGAAATCACTAGTACTCGTACCTATTTAAGGCTGCCGTCTTGCAAAATTCACTCGCGTCCAATTATTTGCGTAACTTTGTATATTTTTTTTAAACAATATAATGAAAGAAGATGAAAATATTATTATTGCACGTATATAACCATAACATAAGTAATAACAAGTTATTTTTATTAAGTTGATCTATGTAGATTATGTTAGGTAAATCAAGTGTTAAATACAGCTCTAGCTCTAGCTCTCAATATTTTGGCAGGTCCGCTGGCTCTCGTCTACCATTGTCGGATGTTAGCAACCTGTCAGAAGCTCAGAATATTAACCCATCCTGTTCTACTACGGGAGTACCAATGATGATTGAAAATATTGACCGAACAGAAAATGTAACAAACTCAAAAAAAAAAATTAACCGGAAACGAACATTTGAGGAAGCTAGCCTTTTCGCCCAGTTTTCGTAAGGAAATGTCAACCTGTAATTAGTAACGACGAGCAACAGCTACAAATTGAAAATGAAACAGAAGTTACCAATGATGACGAACTATTTTGCCTAGAAGGGCGCAGAATCGTATCGATCAGATATTTTTTAGAAATCTTGGGGAAGATTTCTGATCATAGCGAAAAATCTTTTGGATGAAGGTAGACATCTGAAATATATCGGTGAGCGACGTAAAGGTTTTATATCAAAACTGCGTTTCAAGTGTGAACTCTGTAATTCCGAATTTGACATAAACACTGAAGATCCGTCTAGTATTTGTGATGTAAACCACAGTATGGTTTCAGGTATTATTAGTATTGGCTGTGGGTTGGGAAATTTAAATGAATTGGCAGGTAATACTGATATACCTGGTATGGCCAAAAATTTATACGCTCAAACAAGCAAAACAGTTTACGAATGGTTCCATAAAACGGCAGTAGAAGAAATGGCCAAAGCAGGCATTGAAGAGGCAGAACATGCAAAAGAAATTGGCAGTGTCGACTGTGAAGGTACACCAATGATTGATGTAATAGCTGACGGGTGTTGGTCCAAAAGATCTTTCCGTAATAACTATTCAGCATCATCAGGTGCAGCAGCAATAATCGGCGCCTACACTGGTAAAATTTTATATCTTGGTGTAAAAAATAAATACTGCATAGTATGTGCAAAAGCTGAAAATAAAAAAGTTGAACCCGCAAATCACATATGCTATAAGAACTATTCTGGTAGCTCTTCCAGTATGGAGTCAACGTCGCTTGTTGAAGGATTTGGTAACTCTCTTGAAATTCATGGTTTAATATATGCTAGACTGATATCAGATGGTGATTCAAGTACACACAAAAAAAATCAGAAAGCAATCCATATAAAATCTGCAAGGTTCAGAAGATTGAGTGCAGAAACCATCTGCTAAGAAATCTATGTAACAAACTGAAAGCACTTACTAAAGATACTCATATTCCTATACAATTAAGGAAACTTTTAACTGACTTCAAAATCATGAAGTTACGCAGATACACAGTGCGGGCCATAAAGTTAAGGAAACACGAAGACATTACTGATAGTCAAAAAATGGTTAAACTTCGTGCAGATATATTGAATGCATTACACCATTCTTTTGGCAGTCACTCTGATTGCGATGACGCTATATGCCCAGCAACGGACAAAACTGACCGAAATACGGCACTTGATGTAGCTAACACAGTTTTGTGGAGAAAAATGAGTCAAATCGTTTTGTTTTTAGCTGCAAACGCTAGAAGTCTCATTTTTGACGTTGATAGCAATCCTGCTGAGACCTTTAATTCAGTGATTGCCAAGTACGTGGGGAGGAAACGAATCAATTACACTCTTAAAAATTCATACCAGGAAAGGTGTTCCGCTTCAGTTATTTCCTATAACACCAAGAGACCAATAAACGCTATCCATAAATGCATATTTAGTAAACCTACTGGCAAATACACAAATGTATATGAGGCACAAAAAGCGAAAAGAAAAGTTTACAAAAGATCATTTCGAAAAAAAGTCCGTAGAAATATGAATGACCCAGATTATGGACAGAATGCTCAAAGACCTGATATGACAGATGAAGATTTTCAGTTAACAAAAAATGAATTTCTTAAACAAATGCCACTTTCTGATCAACAAAGAGATGAACTACAGACACAGACGATAGACCAAAGTTCTAGTCAAGAATGGTTAGAAAACAGAAAAATAGATTAATCGCGTCTATGTTTGGAAAAATATGTAAACGGGAAGAAAACATTAGCTGCGCTCCTTTAGTGAAAGCTATTGTAAAACCACAATACTTGTCGAACGTCCCATCGATCACGTATGGTAGCGATAATGAACAAACAGCATTAACCCAGTTATCTCTTCAGGAAAACGTCACAATTGCCCGCTGCGGTCTTTATATTCATAAAACACTCCAATATTTAGTAGCCAGTCCCGATGGGATTTATAAAGACAAAGATGGAAAAACAGGACTGATAGAAGTAAAATGCCCATTTTCTGCAAAAAATATGCAAGCAGAAGAAGCCATAAAAGCAAAAAAAATAAAATTTTGGAAATGTAACACTAGGAAAAATATGTTTGTAATTGACAAAAATCACGATTATTATTTCCAAATGGATATGTGCTTATTTGCCGTATGGACTGGAGAGGAGTACGCAATGAAAGTCGAATATATAAAAAGAGACCCTACGTTCTGGCACGACAAAATGGTAGGCCCATTGTCAAAATTTTATTTGCATTGTCTGCTTCCTGAGCTAATTGATTCCCACCTTGAACGCTCGATGACAATAAAAGACCCGCCATATCTCATGCAAGCTATTGAGAAAAAAGTTAAAAGAAATAAGAACGCGTCCACTTGTTCTGCCTCAGACACCGTTGTTCAGGAAAAATAATTCCTACAAAGAGTAATCGTTACACTATATTTTGAGAAATAAGAAACAACAATTTTGTGTTTAGTTACTATGCCCTTCATAAAATTTTAATAAACTTGCTTTACATAAAAATATGCCGTATTCTTTTAACCTTAAAAATAACGCTTTATAGTCACACTCATAGGTTTCCCCCACTATAATTTTCAAATCATTCCACTGCTCCACCGAGCCGCTCTACTGGTGCTGGTGTACAAGATTTTAAAGTAGTGGAATCTGCTCCACCAAATCGAAAAAGTTGGTCAGACTGCACTGCAAAATTTAACGCATTCCACTTTGCCGGGGGGCAAAGTGGAATGCGTTAAATTTTGCAGGGGCCCCCCCCCGGTCGGTGGGTCAAAATGTAAACACAGACAACTAAATCCCAGACCCAGGCCCCTAACATTCAAATATAACAAAAATATTATTCTTTTTTTTTCTCTTTATTTATTTTTAGGGACTTTTTTATACAGATGTACATGACAGTCCCATCGGACCTTATAATGTAAAACGTAATAACACAAACTTTTGTAGTTTGTAAATAATTAATATTTTGATAAAAGAATTAATTATCGTTTTTATAAATTCGTCGTTGTAAGATAGAAGCTTTTATAGACAATAACAAACATCTTTCTAACATTAGCATAATTTTATTATTAAGAATATTGATATATTTGAGATGAGTAGGCACTTTAGTAGTGTTTTTGAATTAAGGGACAAGGGTAGGGAATGACTTTCACGGTAACAAAGTAGCCATATCTTTTTTTTCTTTAGAGGTAATACGTTTTCTTTTCAAATAATAGTGATGTAGACAGCGAGCATTGAAATAAAAAAAGACTTATGTAGTTAATGCATAAGACTCGGCACTAATGACTCGGGAATCAAATTTAGAAATACCCATATTCGAATTTCGAATCTCGTCATAGTCGAAAATTTTTCGAGTTTTTTTTACAAAAAAAAACAAATTCGAGTTACACACATCAGCTGTTCCTACAAACAATAGAGAGATTACCTATAGTTTACTGTACATAGTACATAACAACTAGTATTTGCCCGTGACTTCGTCCGCGGAGTGGGTTCGTAGTTTTTTTTTCAGAAATCTTCACTCAAGTGCCAATACATGTAAATTAATTCATATAATTAGGTTTTATCAAAGTAAAAACAACGAGCGTTGTATAAAATAATAAACTTAACTTAAAATGAACTGAAATCCGAGAATAACAACAATATGTGTATATGTAGTGTACGGGGATCTCCAGGAAAACTTCAAACGCCTTTTCAACGGTTTATTCAATAATACTTCGTAAAACTCACCTTTCTCAGTTTGTCTCTACTCGCCATCTTGCTTTTTTTTTCACCTTTCACTCGTTCCATCGCTCATCCAACCATTCGTTCAGAAACATTTTTTTAACGTTCAGGAATGTTGACATACAGCCTAATCTTAATTTAATCCTACATGCTTTACACATTTCTGGCCTCAGAAAAAAATAAACTTACGGTTACAATAATATTTAAACTTATAGACTTAAACATTTTTTTTTTCTTACGAGAAATAGGTTATTTAATCAAAATAATAATTATTTACAAACTACAAAACTATAATAGAAATAAATATTTGTACAAGTATAAAAGGGTTACAGGGCGTCCAAAAATTCGTCCGCATCGCTGTCAACAGGAAAAGTGCCCAGAAGGCTGGCAGCATTACCACGTTCTGATTCTTTGGCCAAAAAATAGGCCCGCCTTCTGGTCACGTGAAGAGTCGACCAACCGCTTGGCGATTTCCCGAAAAACTAGGTGGGCACTCGGACCCCATGGCCCTAGTGTTTCAACCCCAAACGGCTCAAACACATAACTACCAATTAAATTATTGTATTGGCGCCGTTTGAGGTTTTCAGCACCTGCAGCAGCCGCCCCAGCGCAGCCCACTGTGCTAGGAAGATGGGATTGCGTCCACACCAAAGGCCTACCCAACTTCCATGGCATTATGGTCGTACCATCTGGTCTCTTCCCATCGACGCGTGCCAAGCCATTGGGTTCTAAGACAGCTGGCACCCCGGCGGTGGCAAGAGCACGACGGATGAGATCATTAATGCTAGCGTGCCGCGCAATCCGACCTGCACTCTTACTGCATGAAAGGCCATGGTGTCCGAGGCAGTCGACTGCTTCACCACATTGACAGCGATGTGGAGCCCCACAAGACTTAAACATAGTTAACTTACAGATATATTGAAACTTATAGACAAATTGAAACTTATAGACTCGGTTAACCTACAGATAAATCGGTTAGACACATAAACAACAAGGGTTCACTCATCATTAGGCCACCTTTTCATAAAATCTGCCACAGTGGATGTCTTACCTGGTCCTTCCGCAGTGAGGTCCACCTTCTGAACACTATACCGGTCATTTCCTTTGACATTCGTAATGGTGTATGGCCTAAGATATTTAAGTTTAAGCTTCATGCCTGAAACAAACTGGGTGCGCTTGATGGCAACTAAGTCCCCTTCCTGGTACTTTGAACTTTGCTTGCGCTTCTTGTTAAATGTTTGTATATTCGCCTTTTGTATTTTCAAAATATGTTCCTTTGCCTTCTGTCGGCTTTCTTGTCTATCTTGTATGAAGATATCCCTTCCTTCCTGCACAAGTAAGTCATAGATTTAAAGGACATGGCCGAATCCTGCCCTCAGAATCAATTTATAATTCGTAATGTACACTAATTATTATTATATTAAAGTTACTTCTAAAATAAATAAAAATTAATCGCAACAATTACATATCTCTAGAACAGGCGACAAAAAATCTCAAAATAATAAGTGTGTTAATAGTTTTTTTGTGGTTTTGTTTCATTGAATGCAATACAAAATGCATCTACGTTTGGATACACGCATGAGACAAACACTGTATCTATCTGAATTACGCCTGAAGGTCAGACTAAAATGTATGTAAAACAGCTGTGACTGTCAAATTGTATTGCTAGGGTACCTTAAAAAGTTAACGGTTTCACGATTTTCGCAGACACCACTTTTCGACCTGCCGCGCGTCTTGATGAATATATTCAAATATATATTTTCAAGAGTGTGTATCCAACCAAATATCCTAGAGTTATCTTGACGTTTCTACGCTCAAAACCAAAGAGCTCAAAACTATCTGTGCAGTGTGCAGTCTTGCGTTGATCTTATCACGTAATACTGTGTTGTCTTTTCGTTATTGTATGACAGGGAGCCATTTAGCCCCAACCCCTTGGATGCCATTTTAGGCTATTGTTGTAGTTGCCTAGTTGGTAAACGGACAGTTGGATGTTGTTGCCATGTCATGACGTTGTTATGGTATTTAGGCTGGGCCAGGCATCAAGCAAATATAACGGCACCAGCTTTATTCCTTGATAATATTTTGTTGATTTTTGAAGATGAATAGGCTTAAAAGTGGATGAAAACAATGAATGTGTCTTGTCTGAGTAATTGCAATGATGTTTTTCTTAAAACGTCTGTAAAAGAAGTAGAAGTAGATAATTATATTTTATACTTTTGCAAATGTAGGTATGTACTACCTACCTAATTAGAGATTCTTAAATAAAAATTCAAATACCATTTTAGTGTTTTATTGCCAATTGTATATTTTTTGCTAGTCGCTTGGGTCGCTTGGAAGTCATAATATCCAGAAATATCTGTAGACGACTAGTACTCGCTCTTCTTCGATTTGAAATGTCGTGTCGGATAGTGAAGAAACGGCCTTTAAATCCATTGTTAATAGCATTTCTCGTATTGTTTCGTTTCGGAATTTATGATCATTGCTATTCAAAATGTTTAGGCACATTTTTTGTATCCTATTTATAGTATCTCTCGCTTCTTCTCTGATCATAAAACTTAAACTATTATGATTACACACCTGTAAGCTTTAATTTGACGTACTGTATGTCAATGTACATGAATATTTTTTGTAAGGGCACAGCTCTATACAAATTCCGGCCATGTCATTTCTTCTTTAGTTTTCAATTTTGTTCCAATCTAGAGTTCATCTTGAGTACAATTGATACTTCTCTGCCGAGTACCATTCAAAGCTCTCTGTACACGACTTATGTGTTTAAACCACTGTGTAAGGTCCTCTATGCACAACTTTGTAAGGACTGAAATTATGGTCCTGTGCATTTTTTCTACTTGCCCATTTCCTCTAGGCACACCTGTAGTGATTTTATCATGTTTAATTCCTTCTTCTTGACAATATTGCTGAAATTCTTGACTGGTAAATGCTGGTTTCTGTCACTTATTATCCTAGTAGGATTTCCAAAATGTTGCTGATGGATTCTCATCTTCTCAATAGTCTCTTTACTAGTGTACTCTTGGTAGGAAATATCCACACAAACTTAGTAAATGCATAAACGATTGTGTGTAATCTTAATGTTCTTAATTGATTTGTTGCACACAATGTCTTTGTTTACGTTTAACCCTTTTTCCACTTGACACTTTTGATTTTGACACGATTGACAGGACTCTGTCGTTGACACTGACGTACACGAGTTTGACGTTGATCGACGCTCACTTATTTCGGTCGTTCGTTCGCTCCGTTGCCGTTGTTCATCACGTTCATCTTCATCGTGTCTCTCAGGAACAGAGGCGCTCTCTTCCAGCGAAATCTTCGTGCACATCGATTTTCTGGAACTTTCGCCCTCATCATGCGGCTTTGAGCTTGACTTTGAAACTGGCGCCTTACATTCCGTTCCGATATGGCCGAATAAGTTGCACCGAAAGCATTTTACACCTTTCGTGCATGTGCTTGCTATATGGTCGGTTTCACCACACTTATAGCATCGACGTGATGATTTTTCGGGATGACTTTTTGTTTTCAGCTCCGACTGCTTCGTTGAATTAGCATCATCGTGCCGCTTCTTACTTTTATTGTTCATAGTCTCGTACAACGTTATTTTTTCTTTCAGCGCGGGGTAGGTAGTCGCGCCGTACAGGATTATTTTGTTCGATTTGTAATCGTGTATACCGTCAATTATGTATTGTATAGCCACGTAGTCCGGAAATTTAGCACGTTTGCCTAAATCCTTCATCGTAAACATGTACTCGTAATTTGTTTCGTTACTCCTTTTGTTACGAGCCGCCATGAGTTTGTGCATTTCTTTGCTGTTGATGGACTCGGGAAACTCTTTCAACAGCGCCGTCCGTAGCTCCTCGTATGACTTAAAGGATTTTTCTGACTTAAGCCATAATTCTGCAGTAATCGACGCGCCAAAAGAAGTTTCTGTTGCGCCGACAAACCGAATATTTCAGCGTTGTCTTCCACGTCCTGCGTCCACTTTGCTGATGAATATGTTCGATCAGTACCGTTGAATTTCGGTATGATGTCAGCGAAATTAAATGACGATGCCGGATTTTTATCGTCAGTCATGTTGTATTAACTTCTTTGTTCTTTCTTCTTTGTACCGGTAAGGGCCGCGTGGGTCGCGTCGCGGTTCACCTTGCCGCGAAACGCACCAATCTTCTTAGCTTTTTCCCGGGAATCCCGGACGAGCCCCCAAATTTGTAATGTACGGGGATCTCCAGGAAAACTTCAAACGCCTTTTCAATGGTTTTGTAGCGGCACTACAAAAAAGTACTACAGCGCCATTTATGACGCAGAGGACCAACTATACATCGAAATCCTGCATCGCGCAAGTAAAGTTATTCGCGACTTAAGACTATATAGAAGAACCCGACAACAACTGTTGGGCAGTAGCCCACCAGACATAACACCCGTCCGGTCGGAGGATCCTCCCTTTTCTATGGGGGATGAAGAACTTTACTCCCTGTTCTCCTATACCCCCAAATTGGTGACCCCGAAATGGACGTTAGCGCAGCCTTCGAGCAACGTGACGTCATCAAAATCACTTCCTCAAGCTTTCGAGCAGCGAGTCATATAGCAAGCCAGCTTCAAATGGGTATTCCTGACCACCAGCATGCAGCGGAAGCGCATTCCTGATCAGCACCCTCAGCCTCATCAAGCTACCTTGGCACTGCACTTTCAGCCGGTCGAGAGCTCGATATCCCGGTCGACGCGAGCAGTCAGCCACATCGCGGCGCTTTACCACGTCCGACGCAACGGAGCACATGCAGCGCCGACTCCGACTCAAGGGGTTCGCACTACCGCCGCAGACAGTTCCGACTCACCGTGAACAATGCGGCAACGAGTTTCCACTAGCCTGGCAATCAACGAATCATTCTACTACCGACCCTAGTCTCCGGGGGGGAGTGATGTAGCGGCACTATAAAAAAGTACTACACGAACAAAAAGTACTACAGCGCCATCTATGACGCAGAGGACCAACTAAACATCGAAATCCTGCATCGCGTAAGCAGGATTGCGCGACCATTATTTTTAGGTCGTTCTGGAACCGAAAACTCGATCATCGAACTCGAAACGATTGGGACTTTTTTTTTCAAAAGTAACTGTAGGGACTGTAGGGTATTATATTACTGTTTACGTATGCACGTATGTATGTGTGTAGAGGCGGCTGTGCCCGCCGTGTAAGTTTAAGTTTAGTCGTAATAAAACGCAGTTAACAGCAACACGTATACTTCTTTATTAATTCATCTTCCTTACACAGTCGTCACATAACACCATTCATCCCTAAACTGGTGACCCCGACGTGATCGTGTCCTAACGTGATAAATTACGTGATATTCTGTGTAAAGAAAATAGACTGTTAAAGTTCCTAGATGATGACTACTCAGGGCGTGACTCAACCCGCTCAACTTGCAATGTGGGCTACAGACCCGAAGCTCGAGCCGCGTGTTGAAGGAGAATCTGCGTTAGCAAGCATCACAGTATCATCAAAAATACCAGAGTTTTGGGCAGACCAACCACGACTGTGGTTCGTCCAATTTGAGGCAGTGGTGGACAATCAGAAACTCAGTGATGCCGCGAAGTCAAACTTGGTTGTTATGAAGTTAAGTAAAAGTGCCATTCAACAAATCAGCGATTTACTATTAGCTTCACCGGAAACTCAGAAATACCAGTCCATGAAAGACAGACTGCTCCAAGTTTTTGAAGAGTCGGAGACTAGATAGTTTCAAAAGTTGTTGGGGGAAATGGAGCTTGGTACCCAGAAGCCTTCTCAACTTCTAAGGCGGATGAGAAACCTAGCGCGTGCAAAGATACCCGACACGACTTTGCAAATTATGTGGAGTGGACATCTTCCAACAGCAGTACAAGCTGTTTTGGCAGTTACTGAAGTGAAGGACTTGGATAATTTGGCTGTCGTAGCAGACAAAGTAATGGAGGCAACTCGTCCTGTGGAAATAGCGACAGTGGCAACCAACCCCGCCACCAAGGATGTTGCCAAGGATTCCAGTTCAATGTCGGAGTTAGCTGCCACCGTGACGAAGCTGAGCATCGAAGTCGCCGAATTACGTCGCTCGCGTCCAAAGAAGAGGTATGGGCGTGGTACGAGTGGTGACCGCCAGTCAAGGTCGCGCACAAGACATGGAAGCAGGGCTCGTAAAAATCCCGAATGGTTGTGTTTCTATCTTCACAGGTATGGATCCAAAGCTGCTAAATGTGTCGACCCTTGCAATTGGAAAACATCGAAAAATGCGACCCCAACGGAAGACTAGGTGTGATACAACCTGAGGCGGAGGTATGTATCGTTACATCAAATAATCGCCTTTGCGTGTTAGACAAAAACAGCGGATTAAAATTTTTGATAGATACGGGAGCTAACGTATCGGTGATTCCAGTTACTAAGTCAAAAAATATCGCGTGTGATAAATATAAACTTTACGCTGCAAACGGTACAGAGATAACAACTTATGGTGTTCGTTCTTTAGTTTTAGACCTAAATTTAAGAAGACCTTTTCGATGGACATTCGTCGTGGCTGATGTAAAGCAACCTATTATAGGGGCAGATATTTTAACCCATAACAGGTTGTTAATTGATTTAAGTATGCGTAGGCGTATAGATCAAGTTATTCATTTAAATGTTATCGCTGCAATTGTGTTAATAAGTTCGTAGTTAATAACAACGTATGGCATGGGATATTATGTAATTATCCAGAAGTGACTAAACCTATATCTTTTAAAGAAATACCTAAGCACTCGGTGTGCCATTACATAGAAACTTCCGGGCCACCGTTAAATGCTAAGGCTAGACCACTTCCTCCGGACCGATATAAGAAAATTAAGGCAGAATTCCAGAATATGATAGATTTAGGCATCTGCAGACCATCCAAAAGCCCCTGGGCAAGCCCATTGCATGTGGTGCCCAAGAAAAATGGAGAGCTTCGCCCGTGCGGAGACTATAGACGGCTTAACTCGGTAACGAAACCCGATCGCTATCCTATTCCGCGCATAAATAATTTTAAGTATTTATTGGCAGGAAAGAAAACTATATTTAGTAAACTTGATTTAAATAGAGCATATCATTTTATACCGGTCGCCCAGGAAGATGTCGAGAAAACCGCAATCATAACACCTTTTGGGCTATTCGAATTTCCGCGAATGACTTTTGGATTGCGCAACGCTGCACAATCTTTTCAAAGATTCATGGATTCGGTAGTACTACGTGAATTACATTTCGTTTATAATTATATTGATGATGTATGCATAGCAAGCGAGACAGAAGCTCAGCACAAAGAGCATTTGAATGCAGTTTTCCAAAGTTTTAATGAATTCGGAATTACAATTAATATCTCTAAATGTGTATTTGGTGTGTCGAAACTAGACTTTTTAGGTTTTGAGGTGTCGACGGACTGCGCTCGTCCGCTAGACGAAAAAGCGATTGTAAATTTCCCGAAACCCGAAACGGTCGAACAATTACGTCGTTTTCTCGGTATGGTTAATTTTTACCGCGCACATATCCCTAGAGCAGTCGATTGCCAATCAGAATTATACAGTTATTTGCATAACAGCAAAAAGAATGATAAAACTATAATAGAGTGGACTGATAAGGCCAACAAGGCATTTGAGAAGTGTAAGCTATGCTTAAAAACGCTGCTACATTATCTTATCCGTTGCCTGACGCCAATTTATCCTTAATGTGTGATGCTTCGAACGTCAGTATTGGTGCCGTTTTACAACAACGAGTTAATGACATTTGGCAACCTCTAGGATATTATTCTAAAAAATTAACGCTGACAGAAGTTAAGTATTCTACTTATGACAGAGAGTTGTTAGCAATATTTATGGCTATTAAGCATTTTAGAAGTTTAGTGGAAGGTCGAAAATTAACAATATACACGGACCATAAACCACTTTCGTATGCGTTTTCTAAATTAAATAGTGATAACGAAAGTCCCAGGCGTATTCGACAACTTTCCTTTATTTCCGAGTTTACTACGGCTATATGTTATATTAGTGGTAAGCAGAACGTGGTAGCAGATACCTTTTCTCGCATAGAGACGATAAACTGTCCCACGGTACTGTGTTATGCCAATTTAGCTGAAAAACAAGCCAGTGACGATTACCTACAGCGAGCATTGCGAGTATCGGATAACAACTTGCAGCTTAAGCAGTTTCAGGTACCGGACTGTGAGAAGCAAATGTATTGTGAAGTCTCATGTAATAAAATTAGACCTCATGTAGTAAGCAGATGATTAAACAAAAGTTCTTTTGGCCAAATATGGATAAAGATTACTAAATGGGCCAGAGCATGTCCTCGTTGTCAAAAAGTTAAAATTACAAGGCATACTATTTCAGGCGTAGGAAAAGGCGATCGGCAGGCTTGTATGGGATTTTCGTACACCTAATAAAATGTCGTGTTTTGAGATATTTTTGGTTTTAATTGGTAGTCAATACGATAGGCAAGCCCTTTCAAAATTCTTAGATTTTTAGAAGTTGGTACTTAAGGCTGGTTTTATAGTCACGCCGCTAGACGCGCCGTTGGGCAGCGCGCTGTTGAACAGGAACACCGAACGGCGCTGCTCAAGCGCGCGAATTTGAAACGCTACTACTACCCCAATACATATCCGAGCGCGCGCGAACCGACGGCGCTGCTGAAACGCGTGACTATAAAATCAGCCTTAAAGTTATAACCAGTTTTATTTTTGAGGTTATGTTCCAATAAATATTATTACGTGTAGGCACATAAACATTGTTTTGGTGAAAAAAGATATGTTCTAGATAGCTGGTGCTATCTTTGTAGTGTTTTACTTATCGTTACGTTGGCAAATTGACATGAGAATTATTGTACCTATTCAGTAGGGTGCTTTAGGTGAGTGAGACCTACGTCCAGCAGCGGTCTGCAATTTGATGATGATGAGTGCTGATGGAGTTTTGAGTGAGGGTAAATAAAATAACTTTGTATTTGTGTTTCATACATTTATTTTATTCTATTCTTAATATTATTTCATCTAAGAAAGGGGCAGGTCGGGTCATACCTTCATGGCGAGCGTAACTAAGGTACCAAATAATGCTCATAATATGTGAGCAGCATCCCACCGTTCTTAAACCTACAATGCAATTACAGCAATAACTTTTGATTGCGTCCCGACCATTCATATTTGTTTCTGCAACTATGAAAACAAAATAAGTTCTAGCAGAAGAATGGCGAGACTTTATTTTAGCACGAAGCAACATTGGGTTTATTCCCTCTAAGCCATGTATTCTTTCTCGAGATACCTCTAATCTATATACTCCATGAAAGCGAAAATGCTCACCCACATATGAACGAGCCTGGCGAATTTGGTATACACCACAAGCAAACAATGTTAATTCCTCCATGGATAGCCGCGGAAAGGAGAGGGTTGTCGCGTCTATGGGTACAAACCAGGTACCGCGCCTGTTTAAATTATGTAACCTAACTAATTCAGCTACAGTATTCGTTAAAAACAGGCGCTCAAATATTATTGACACAAACTGCTCTGCATGTATATTTTCTGTAAATGGAGGAGTAAACGCATTTAGCAGAGCAGCTGCTATTTTAAAATCTGCCATTAAATTGCGACAACCACGGTTAAAATATTCATGGCGGAATATTTTAAAGTCTCTCTTGAAACGGCCATTCACAGCTTCTACTACCCACCTGTTAATAGTGACACAGCGTGAACGGTTGGCACCAAGAGTAGATAGCTGTGATTGGCCGTCTGCTCTGGTTTCAGGCATATGACCTATGTATCCTTTCTGATGCAGACTATCCATGCAGTCACGAAAACCTCTATCGACAACAAAGATATCGTTTTCGTTATAAAAATCATTAAATTGAGTTTCGTTTAATAAATCATTCATTATGGTGGCATCATTTGTAGTGGCACTATATGGTCCGCGTACATCTATAATATGTCCATCAGAGGCACAGAGGATAAATGGCTTTAATAAATTCCTATATTTATGAAGGGAATATGTATCCTTTTGGAACAAGTAATTACTACTTTTTTGTGTATATATATGTATATGTTGCGTCAGCTATTGTGATTGCAGGTTTTTGATCAGCTGGTGCATTAGGCTCACCAAAAATGTGATCGGCAATGTATGTATTTCTTGCTGCTACTTGCTCCCCCTTCTTAAATGAGAAAAACCAAGAAATTGTGGAACATAATCAGTTAGCAAAATATTTCTTGCTACAGACATTAATGTCTCTAGGGTCCTTCTCGGAACTTGAAATAGACATGACAATCTGTCACCTGAATCCCCAGTTCTTAATTTACACAATAAGGCTGTTAATGCAAAACTACCCCGATGCATATTCTTAAGCCTCGGTGTTACATCTAATATTTGTTGATGTTGTTGTTTATTTAAGCCTATAAAATACTGTACTTGGTTATCGGGGTAGTTTTGAATATTCTCATAAGAGATGTTATGTAACCCTTCCATTAATATAAAAATGATCTCCTCTATTTGTGTGGAAGTAAAGCTATTAAGGCTATACTCAGCAGTATACAGGTTTTCATAATTAGCCTCCAGTCTGTGTAAGGAGCAAATACGAGCACCTCTTGGTATAAAATATTGATACCTAACCAATACATATTTCCTGGTTTCTTCAGGCACAATATTTCGCTCTGGTTCCATGCACTCTTGGAAAATGCAATGCCTTGGTGTTTCAGCCGCTCTTCTTATATTGGGCAACACAATATGTTGGGGTCTTTCTTCTGGTTCTTCTGGAACATTGAAGCTCAAATCTCGAGCTTGGCCCCAGCAAACTCCACAAACTTCATTCATGGATGACATCTGTAAATATAAATAACATTGATACACAGCACAGCAGTCCAATTGCTCAGCCACTGAGCCAAACGTGTCATCAAAGTAAAAGTAATTGCCCTTTGCATGACACGTGTTTATAAGCTAATTACTATAAATATAATTATTATTTCATAACATACCTGCTGGTGCTCCAACAAACGAGCAGTATTATCAAGATTCCACTCTTGATCTGATGTTGGGGAGGATAGACTCTGACCACATACAGCACACATCAAATCAGAATGATCAACCTCCAGATGATCAGGTACAATGGGTTGAATATCTTCATTTGGTGAAACAACCCTAGTTCTTCTAGCTCTTAGCCAACACGGCACACAAGCTTCATCTTCAGAATGAAGCTAAAATAAAAAATACAAATTAAGAAAAGCTTGCATTTAAAAATGCATGATATTAGTGAGAAATTATTTACATTGACTTATTTCTTAGTTTAAATCAAATCAAGATACCTAATTAAGAGAGTAGCCGGTGCGCGCATTGGTTAACATCGTTTTTGTATCGCTCTGTGTCTAAATTAAATTAACTATGGAAAATACCAAAAGTTGTTCATAAAAGTTATATCAGAAGAAAGAAGATCTTGTGCGGTGTCAGAATACTGAAACCATAACTTAATTTACCTAATGAAAGCCAGACAATAATCAAGTGAAAGAAAAAACCGGTGATACTTTTCAAAAATGCTCCACTAACACACCAAATTGCGTGAGTCATCATTGGTGGAGGTCACTGACCCCACCCTCTACATCTTCGTCACACACGGTCATCGCAGCTGATTGGTCGCAACATCGGACAACTACGTCGCATTCTAGCAGGTTTTTAAATAACTGTCAACAAAATGAATTGCCCAGCTTGCAAACAAGAAATAAAATATGCTGGAGAGATTCTGAAATGCACAGGGTGCGCTAGTAAATATCATTATGCATGCCTAAATATGACATCTGCCTATTATATAGAAAATAGTTTCGAACTTATGAAGTGTTGGCGTTGCCAAGACTGTACTAATGTCACTCGTCGATTTAGAAATGACAATACCCCTATCCGGAAAATAAACACATCACCACTAAACGACACTACAATGTCAATTGATGATACACAAGACGAACAAAACACTAGCATCACCACAAATACCGAGTGTAAAACCCCCGACCATAATAGCCAAACCACCACCAAAACGCAGGAAATCCTACCAGAAGGGCTTTCGATTACCTTAGATAGTCTCAGTAAATTGCTAGATTCTAAACTCGAAAAGAATAACGAATCCCTACTATCTGTACTAAAGAACACAATTCAGAAAGAAATACAAAAAACTATCACAAATTTGAAGGAAGATATTTTGAAAGATACCCACAAGCTAACACACGAACAAGAAATAATAAAAAACGATATCAAAACACTAAACAAGGAAATAGAAACACTACAGGGAGAAAACGAAGAACTCAAACAGCAACTAAAAGAAATGAAACAAAATATGACAACAATAGGAAACCCACAACAGGACAGTTATAATAAAAAAATCGTACTATTCGGACTCACAGAATACGATCAAGAATCAGAAAACGAAATAGAGTATCGTGTTGTTGAAGCATTTAAAGACATCTTAAATATTGACCTGACTGGATATATTGAGGGGCTTTCACGAATAGGAAGAAACAACAACTTTAGGAGACCCATCGTTATTGAACTTATAAGTAAACGAATGACGAAATATCTATTAGATAACGCAATGTACTTCAAACATACAGGACTTTTTATTTCCGAATATTTAAATGACACTGCTCTCCGACAAAAAAAGACATTACACGAAAACCTACGCTTAGCAAGACAACGGGGACACCACGCGATCATCAAAAATAATCAATTAATAGTAGACGGCCAACGTCAAGAACTCACTGCAACGAGAAAACAAAACTTTGAAACAAAAAAAACTGACTCCACTCAACCTATTAATTCACAAACAAACAACATTTCCAATGAAAGCACTAACAATATATACGAACACGACACCGATCATCCAAGGACAAACACGAGTTTTTGCACCTTTCGTCACTCAAGATATTGACATCACTGTATTATACCAAAATATGCAGAGTATTAACAATAAACTACACTTATTAGAAGCATTTCTCGACGAAAACAACGGGCACTACCAGGCACTTTGCTTGTCGGAAACCTGGTTATCACAAGGAAAGAAAGAACTAATTAACATCAACAGATACATCCTCGCTGCGTCATACTGTCGACAGAACTACGAAGGCGGCGGTGTATGCATATTATTGCGAGAGGACTTGGAATTTATTGAGCGAAAGGATATTATGGATAAGTCGGTAGAATACATAATAGAAGTATGTGCCATTGAATTGCCTAAACTTAAAACTATACTTATAACTTTATATTGGAACAACAAACAGCCTGATGTATTTTATAGACAGTTAACACTTATTCTAGAACTTCTACTAAAGAAATACAATAAAAATAAAATCATATTCGGAGGTGATTTCAATGTAAATATTCTGGAAAATAGCTTACAAACTAAAAAACTAATAAACTTAATGCTAGAATATAACTTCATCCAATGTATTAAAAATCCAACACGAGTGACAGAAACTACTTCAACCTGCCTTGATTTAGTATTTATAAACTTTGGGTCTGAATTAATAATTACTCAGGTACAAGATTATGGTTTTTCTGATCATAAAGGAATTGTAGTAAACGTAAAAAAACTAAACGCCATGGCCATGCCGACTAAATTCAATGAATGGAAAACAAAAAAACGAATTTTTAACTTAAATAATATAGAAAAATTTAAACTTGCATTAAAAAACATTAATTGGAACTTAATAATAACCTCGGATAAAACCATGGACGAAAATTACAACTCCTTCGAGACGCTTTTACTCAAAATATTAAATGACTGTATACCCATTAAAACATTAAAACTAAATCAAAACAAACGAAAGGATTGGTTGACAAGAGGCATTAAAATATCATGTAAAAATAAACGGTTGTTAAGAATTCTTACTTCCTACTCTAAAAATCCTGTATTAACAAAACAATATAAAATATACGAAAAAACATTGAAGCAGATAGTCAATAAATCAAAAAAATTACAATTTATTAAGGAAATCAGAAACTCAACTAATAAAACAAAATCGATGTGGAAAATAATTAAAGAGCGTACTAATAAAAAACTAACTAAGACACAACAAAACATTAAATTGACAATCCATGATAAACTAACGTCAGACCCAAAACAAGTTTCTAACTCGTTCAATGATTTTTTTGCATCAGTAGGACAAACAAAGCATAGTGGAGACGCAGAGCCACGCGGCCGGCCTGTGCTCCGACCGACTGATAACACTATGTTTTTACATCCGCAAGAAATAAAAAATATAATAAAACAGCTTAAAGGCAAATACAGCCACGGATTAGATGAATTACCCCCCATATTAATAAAAACGTGTGCTGAAGAACTGACATTACCATTCTACCAATTAATCTATCAATCATTTTCTGAAGGGATATTTCCAAACGCGTTAAAAAAATCAATTATAAAACCTATTCACAAGAAGAACTCAAAGTCTGACCCAAATAATTACCGTCCAATTGCACTACTACCGACATCATCTAAAATTTTTGAGAAGGCAATGTGCAATCGCGTTTATGATTTCTGCGAAAAATTTCAGATTTTCGATGAATCTCAAAATGGTTTTCGGAAAAAAAGATCCACAATCTTAGCAACATATAAATTTACGCAAAAAATACTGGACGTTTTAAATAATAAAAAATACGCGATTGGAATCTTACTTGACATGACAAAAGCTTATGATAGGGTACTATATAATATTCTACTTGACAAACTATACGGAATCGGCGTTAGAGGAATAACTCATAAATGGTTCGCATCCTACCTACAAAACCGAGAACAATTCGTAGAAGTTGACCATTGGGATCATGACACTGGGGAACTCAGCCAAATTCGTTCAAATGCGCTTTGTGTTACAAATTCAATTCCTCAAGGTAGTGTTGCGGGGTGTTTATTATTCTTGATTTATATCAACGATCTCCCCAAAATTATGACGGAATCATGTGTACTGTTCGCTGATGACATCTCGATAATGACTTCTTGTAATGACTCTCAACGCCTACATGACACTTTAAATAATATCATGCTTACCATACAAAATTGGATGAAAGACCATAACCTCGAAATAAACTTCTTGAAAACCAAAATAATGCAATTTAGGCCTTATCAAAAAAAACCCCTAGATATCAATTTTACGTTTGATGGAATCAGAGTGGAATGCGTAGATACGTTTACCTTATTAGGTCTGGACCTAGATATTCACATGACGTGGAAAGCACACATACAAAAAATGAAATCAAAGCTATCTAGTTTTATATATGCACTACGCGAGCTTAAAAAATCAACAGATATAAAAACTGCCCTATCCACTTACTACGCTTTTGCATACGCTTGGCTTAAGTATGGTATAATTCTTTGGGGAAATAGTGTTGATATCAACGAGTTGTTTATCTTACAGAAAAAATGTGTCAGGATATTGGTCCATATTGAAAACGACGAAAGTTGTAGACCACATTTTAAGAAACTGGGCATTCTAACTCTGACATCTATTTATATTCTGGAAATTTGTAAATTTGTGAGACAGTATCCCAACTTTTTTATTAAAATCTCTGACCAGCCTCGCCGATATGCACCGCGTTCACGTTTCGAAAACGCGCTCGTAATGCCCCAATCAAAACTAAAATTACACAGCACTAGCCCTCACGTTACATCAATAAAAATATATAATAAAATTCCTAATGGCATTAGAATGGAAAAGAATGACAAAATATTTATAAAACGAGTCAGAAACCTATTAATTGAAAATTGTTATTATTCATTGAATGATTTTTTTAATGATGACTCAAAAGTGGATTGAACTACAGACTTATTTATTGAATTTTGTTTTTTTATTTTATTGACATTTTCTATTTGATTATTATTAATTATTATGTTCTAATGATTGTATTTTGCCTATTAATTTAATTTAATGACATGATGTATTGGGCTATAATTTTAATTTTATTTTATTGACATTTTTTATTTGATTATTATTTTCTCATGATTGTATTTTGCCTATTAATTTAATGACATGATGTATTGGACTATAATTTTTATTTTATTGACATTTTGTTTTGATTATTATTTTAATGACAAATGATGTATTGGACTATAATTTATTTTATTCGACTTTTTATTTCTCTATTTTATCTTGTGAAATTATTTACTTACCTATTTGAATTAATTTATGAATTTTAATTAATGTTGATTATTTTAAAAATGCTACTACTTATCAATATTGTATAAATTGTTGTGCCCGACAGGGTCCATGTGAACTTAATTATTATCTTTAAGATCTTATAAAACACATGTGATAAGCAATAAAGAATTGAATTGAAAGAATTGAATTGAATTAATTGATAAAAGTTATAATAGGTACATGTTGTTATACCTCTCGTGGTTGGATCCAAGTAGCAACTGTGTTAGCCATCCTTTGTTCTTCTTCATTTCCACCTTCAACCAAAGTCCTGCGTCGACTGATTCTTAATATGGATCGTCCGCATACAACACAAACACTTTGATGGCCTATGCGTCTCCTCGGCATATTATCAGAAGAACGTGGATGAGTAGCTAGCTGCCAACATGCATGGCAAACATGGTCAGCAGGTGTTATCTAGAAATAATGAAGTGACTTTGAGTATGGTTCAACATTGTTTTATATGACTATGACAGTCATACTAACAGGAGAAATAACTATTATAACAGTGTTACGCAAACCAAGTTAGGCAAACAAGTGTTAGGCAAGTAAATATTACATGTAAAAGGTCACTATGTGTTTTTAATGTACAAACACGAAAGTGATCGTTTACAGGACAAATTGTAAACATTTTTACAACCACAATAGTGTTTGTTATTTTATTTCAAATAATGTTTAGATAAGTTTTAGTTACATACATATTATTTTAGTATGATATCGCGTAGTTTAAATGGTAAGTCTACTTTTTCACACGTAAAAGTTATCACTTCGTAAGTGGCACACTCGTACGCAAAATGTTATTTGGAAACTACTTACGTCTCTAGGATATGTCCACAGCCGAATAGTATTGACGATGTCTTCACTCTCATCTGATAAAGCGTGCCTTCTTATTCGCGACAAACGAACGTTGCAATTGATGCATTGCAAACTCGTCATTTTAAAGCACGTACACACACAGCACAATTAATAAAGCGTCCTTTCGCGAAAGTACTATCAACAGATAGAGTACGGAGGAGCAGTGGCTCGACTCAACGTAAAAATGGCCAGATAATTTGCTAAATTGCTCAGATGCAGTTAAAACCCACAGTCCAAAACAACAACAAAGAACTGACTGAACAGAGACTCGGAAAGATTTTCGTGACATGTCAATAAAATAATTGCCAATACAAAAAAAAACATTGATGGCGAAAATGATTCCTATCATTAAATAGTTAATTATTAAGATTGTATGCAATAATTATTCATTTTAAGGTATAATGTGTAATTGGTTAATTATATTTACTGTTATTTCTATTTTTACATAATTATTTATCATTTCGAGCCTCGTGATATTTTACTCATGGCAACTTCTAAAAACAGAACAACGTTTATTTTAAGATTATATTACGTTTAATTACTTGAATCTTTTAATGGGTATAATTAATTAATCCCGACTTCTAAAAATACTAATGTTTCATGAAAATGAATGGTTTAGTTGCCTTAATAAGTGGTAAAAATTCTATCACAAAACAACAAAAAAAGTATGTTGTACGAATCCTGCCGATCGCCTTTGAACAGACCGATCGTTTTCAACATCTATATATCGACATAGTCGGACCTTTAACCACTACAGCTGATGGGTATAGGTATTGCGTAGCCATGATAGACCGCTCCACGGGATGGCCCGAGGCCGTTCCTGTCCAAAATATCACAGCGGAGACCGTAGCTAGAGTAGTTTTTGAATATTGGATATCTTGTTTTGGATGCCCTTCGAAGCTTACAAGCGACCAAGGCAGACAATTTGAGAGCGATCTATTGATAAATCTCATGAAGTATTTGGGCATACACAAATTGCGCACGACCCCTTACCATCCTCAGAGTAATGGCATGATAGAAAGTTGGCCTAGAGCACTTAAAGTGGCTCTCATGACTCGTTTACAATACAACACTTCTTGGATTGAGGAACTTCCAGTAGTATTACTAGGGCTGCGTGCAGCTATTAGGAGTGACAGTGGAGTGAGCGCGGCGGAATTAACCTACGGTAAAACGATTCGGTTACCTGGTGATTTTTATGACGAATCAAAAATATTTACTTCGTACTCGGAATATTTACAATCGCTTAGAGATGCTATTAATAAATTAAAACCACGACCGCCATGTCATGGAAATTCACGTGCATTGTTCGTAGCAAAAGATCTTAGTTCGTGTCAAAGTGTGTTCGTAAGAAATGATTTAATGAGAAAATCACTGCAAACCCCATATGATGGACCTTATGATGTAGTAAAAAGATTAGAAAAACCTTTTATCATTAAAATAGGAGATAAGGAAAAATCTATTTCTATTGACAGACTTAAACCTGCGTACGTAATCGAGAATAATAATAGCAGTTATGATAGTTCTAAAGTAGTAATAACGGATCAAACCGACGTAGATTTAAGTGACAACAAGGCCACTTCTAGCAACGTTTTACATACGAAAACAACGCGAAGCGGCCGAGTAGTCAAAACACCGATACGATTCTCTTGAATGATGACACGATAATTATATACAATGCAATGTCCAATTGTAACCAGGGACCGTACAACCCCGAATATAAGTTAATTCTTTCGAAAGTGTTACAGATTGTTCGCCTACAGTAACGGAAAATGTTACCTCTTGGTAGTGTTAGCCCTTTCATAACACTAACGTTAGGGTAACCCTATCAATAAGTTAACTAGTAAAAGATGTTACCGGCTCTTGTATGATTTCCAATTGAAGCAGATAACCCTTTGAAAGGGTTTGTCGGGGTAATCAAAGGGTTTTAAATCAAATCATTTTAAATTACGTTGGAGTGGAGGAATAGATTTTGACTTCATTAGTGTTTCTTACTCGGTTTGATAGGACGGTGCTTTCTTTTTTAAGTTTTAATAACGTCTGAATATTGAAGATGAACAAAGGTAAGTAAGTGTATTTTAATTAAGTATCACATATAATAAAACTGTAAATAACCTGTGTCTGTAAATTGAACGTAACATAAACTTCTAGTGGGGTTGTAATACGTAATCAATATAGATACCAAATCACCAATTTTTGAACATTTTGTCTGTCTTTATGTATGTTTGTGTACGCATCACGCAAAAAGTACGCGACGGATTTTGATTAAATTTAGTATGGTGATAGCTGAATATCCTTGTGAACATTTATGGTAACTTTTACTGCAGGAAAATGTCTAATACCGACGATAAATCGTCGCGGGTATAGCTATTTTTAATAAATATAGAGACAGACAGACAAAAATACCAAACAATTTTTTTGTTTTTATAACTCTTATTAAGACTATATACGTTATATCTACCTATACCAACGTGGATTACAGACAATATGCCACTAAATTGTTTATTACTAGTTTTATAATAAGAATTCTTATGTTTTTCTCAGACGAAAGTGAATCAATATATTTTCAGGAATTAAGGACAACTGATCCTTCATGCGTGTCAATATCGACATTGCAACCGACATTAGACGATAATGCGTCTACTCCCGATTTGTCTTTTGAAAATGACTCTAAAGAAATGGAAGATAAGGCTACAAATACTGATAACTCAGACAATAGCAAGGAAGATGATATTCATGAGTGTTATTCTTTTTCTTTATTAATTGCAAAATATCTAAGCAAGTTAGAAGAAGGACGACGTAACAAATGTATGCATCAAATAGTTCATATGGTCATGCAAAGTGTTCATGAACAACAATCAAAAGAAAAACAGTAGGTAATAATGAAAAATTGTGTATTTTAATAATAAATACCATGTTTTTTTAAAGATTTTTATTTATTCAATGACGACATTATTATTTAAAATTATTACACAAAAATTGGAAAACCACAATTAACGATATTATGGCTCGGTTTAAAAAAAATACAATCGCCTCAAAAAGCATTTATAAAGTAAAAATGATGTGCAAGCACCTATTTATTGAACGTTGGGAGACCGCTAAGTATAATAAAGGTGAAACAGCACAAACAATGATTTCTTGCTCGTTTCGCCCGCTCTTACATCCTAAGTTGCGGTCGAATAACTGAAAAAAATCTCTGATTTCGATGGTTGAACTGCTGAATTGAATTAGTGAGAGCAAACTATATTTTTTAACTGTTTCACCTTTAATATACTTAGTGGTCTCCCAACGTTAAAAAAATTGATACTGTTACTTATTTTTACTTTTGAAACTAGTGAGAACAAAGGAAAATTAATATCTAACGGTCCACTGACAATCAATAAGTAGGTACATATTATTTTTCACGTTTTAAAAGTATTTCTCTCATTCGAATAAATCTGGATTTGAACGGATCAACATTATATTCTGTAACAAACTTCCACTCATATTACTTCTTAGAGGGTTTGATATAAATTTTACCGATGAAAATAACCGCTCCACTGATACCTGCGTAGCAGGAGCTGCAAATACTACATTAACTACTTTCATTAAAGAGGGAGCAATTGATTCTCCTTTGTTCGCCCAGTGGGCTAATATATTGGTATTCAAGGGTAGTCTGGGTTCAAATCTTAATTTACTTAACATTCCATCAAATGTATTCAATGACGACCTCCCAGCTAACCCACGAGTTGCCTCAGTTTCTTTTAAATAATTTTCTAATGGTAGTGTTGTTTGACCATGCTGCCTGGTGCTAGAGTCATCTGGTAATTCGGAAATTTCGGTTGGAGACTCAGATAATGTGAGAGATTGCAACTGCTGGAAAGTCTGCGCTATTAATGTTTTTGCCTTCTCACATTCTTGATCACACAAAATTACGTTGAGGCGACCATCTAAATATAAATTTTCTATGACTAAATCATTATTTAATAAATCAGTTTCTCTACCTTTCATGGCTTTAACTAAGTCCTCTGCATATGAGGTTCTAATAGCTTTCAACTTTATTTTGCAATTAAGCCATTCCGTGAAAAAGTCACCAATCGTGAGCTGTTCACGTTGTAATGCTACTGTCGCCTCATAAATAGGTTTAAGGCAAGCAATTAAATTTTGGATTTCCATCCAGAAACTATCAGAAAAAATACTCGTAAGATCAGAGTCTTGAACATCTCTTAATGAATACAACCGTACCAACATTTGGTAGGTAGACGTCCACCTCGTTGGACAGTCAATTATCGGTTTATTTAAATTGGAGGCTCATAAAATATTTTTTAAAGTTGGTCGGCGTAAGATTTTTACAGCTCTTCGTGCAGTTTGTGTGGTAATTTTTGCATCCAAATTTTCATTAAAGGCGTCTTTTACAGCAAGTTGTAAAGTATGTGCAGCGCAAAACATTGCACGTGTCTTGAATGAGTCATTATTCCCACTGTTGATAAAACTGTATAGGTCCGTGTTTTCATTGATTTCATACCTGTCAAATATTTGTTCTTCATCATCATCATCATAATCATTTACCTCATTTTCCTCGTACTCACCGCTGGCCTCACTATCGAAATCGAAGTTATTTTCAGTTTGAGCAGTTGTGTAGCAAAATTCAGTCAACAACTTTGTCATTTTTTTAAAATTACTGCCATTATCTGTGGTTATTGAATAAATTTGTGTATGTGAAATCATAAACTCATTTAAAACTTCCAAAAGTTTTTCCTTAAGATATTCTGCCGTTTGTCTCTCCAACACTTCTAATACAGCTAGATTTCTTATTATAATCTGACCGTTTTTCATATACTGCAAGTTGATACCCAAAAAATTCCTGTCAACGTAAGATGCCGAATCCAATTTTAAGCTTATCATAATATTTTTAACTTCTAATGAAATTTTCCTTTTTATTTGGTATGCCTTTTGAGGTATCATTCCTTTAATAACATTTAAATTTATCCCTTTTGTTTTAGAATTGGATGGGACTGCAATATTAATAATTTCTTGAAATGCAGCATCTTGTAGCATCGCAAATGGTCGTCCATGAGTTATTACTAATCTTATACACAAAAAAAAAAGTATAAATCTAGTTTGTTCAAGCATTGCCGACAACGAATTCGAGTTCCTATGAATGCTTTAGTAACAATAAAAGTAGACAGCAAGAACTGAAAATGAAAAAAAGAGTGTGTGTACTTATGTACACGCGTTAGAAGTTATACTTCTTTGGCGTATGGAAAAAAATAACTAAAATGCAGTAGTGATTAACGATAAATATTAAAATTAATCAAAAAGATTTTATTTAAAAATACCGCAGTCGCCATCTTGGATTTTCATTTTGACTTCACTATCGGCTTTAGCATTATCAAAAACTTTGAAAACGACACCCATGACGGAAAATTTGAAAATTTTCGCAGCCGCCATCTTGGATTTTCATTTTGACCTCACTATCGGCTTTAGCACCATCGAAAACTATGAAAACGACACCCACGACGGAAAATTTAAATAATATCGCAGTCGCCATCTTGGATTTTCATTTCGACTTCACTATCGGCTTTAGCACTATCGAAAACTATGAAAACGACACCCATGACGGAAAATTTGAAAATTTTCGCAGCTGCCATCTTGGATTTTCACTTTGACCTTACTATCGGCTTTAGCACCATCAAAAACTATGAAAATGACACCCATGACGGAAAATTTGTAAATTTTCGCAGCCGCCATCTTGGATTTTCGTTTTGATCTCACTGTCGTCTTTAGCACCCTCGAAAACTAAAATAAAGTACTTTTTGCAACAACTACCTACAAAACAAAAAGTGTCGTTACACAAAAAGTGTCGTTACACAAAAAGTGTCGTTACAACTTTTAGTCTTAATTTTTTCCGTCTAGCCCGCATCGCGCGATAAGGAACTTCGTACTAGAATATACAACTTGAACATAAACCCTAGTAGTTACATGCCACCTAGAACTAACTTTACGATGTAGAATTTAGGTGTCGGTGTGCGCGCGCATCGTAAAAATTCACCTTCATAATTTTTCTCCATCGCGCCAAAAGAAGTATAACTTCAAAAAGGGGAAGTAAAAATAAGGCTAAGAAGGATAATAAATATTGTGAAAAGCAGTACGGTGAAAGCCACTTTCACTAAATATGTGATCTTGCGCAGAGGAAATGTAGTAGTAGAACGAATGACACTTGGATAGATGACGAAGTTAATGCGGTTGTGAGAAAGAAAAAACCGGCCTAGTACAAGTGGGACCCGCGGATGAAGAATTCTGTACCATTATTTATAAAAACCGGCCAAGTGCGAGTCGGACTCGCGCACAAAGGGTTCCGTACCATTATCTATAAAAACGGCAAAAAAAAATCATATCTGTTGTATGGGAGCCCCCCTTAATATTTTTTTTTAAAGGACATTGCCACCAGGCAGGTCCCTTTTGTGGTATCGTGTGCCTGATTGGAATAATAACCTAAAAATATTATTTTTTTTTTTGTTTGCAAGTTATTTTTTACACAATTTCTTTCACCCTGGGAATAAAGATAAAGTTAATTAATAGTTAAACATTACGTCGACATCCGTTTGATAGGCATACAAAAAAAAGTTGCCAGATATCAAATAACTATTGAAAATAAGGTATTTTGATCAATGGAGTAATCGATATCAGATCAAAACGATAATTAACAATTAAAAAACAATTATTTTTAATTATTATAACTAGTTTACGTCTCAACATTTAAATGTAGGTCTCAACATTTGACAACTTCAAAGCTACTGTTTTAGCATTATGTTTTCACGACGCCGCGACGATGAGTTAGAATGGTGTTAACCCTGTCTTTTTCATAGGTACGTATTATTGTAGCATATTATATCTGAAATGCACAAAGATAGGTGTAGGCCAAGTATAAGTTTAATTATGTAAAATATTCATGATGACTTGTTTACACAAGTGGATATACACTGCTTATAGTCGATGCTAGTTATAGCGATGGAACGATGACAACAATAGGTTGCTTATATTCATAATAAGTCTATATTGTTGAATAGATGTTCATAAAAGCGATTTACACAAACATAAAAGCCTTACGTATTTTGGAAACGCCCTTATTAACAAAACAGTTTTAATCGATAAATCGATATTAAAAAACTGAAATCGATTTAGTAATGATTTAAAATAATTGATCTGGCAACATTTACTTGCGCATGTCACAGCACTGACAGCACTGACTTCTGAGTACCTTCATGGTTCTGAGGTTCGTTATCGTTACGTTCGTGATTGCTTTGTTTAAATACGTTGAGTTTTGAATTCCGTATTTACATAGTTATTATTTACGATACGTGCTTTTTCTGCTACCACCGAGTTGAGCTAATAAGTTCCTCGAGTACTTTATGTTTTGTGAGATAATTGACTCTTGTTTGTGCTGTTGTTTGCGAGATATTTGACTCGTAGTGCTATCCTTGGTGAGATATTGGACTCCCGAACTGTTTTTTGTCAGAACCATGTCTACCCCAGCCAGAAGTCGGGCACACCGTCTGCCTTCCCGACGCTGTACTAACTGTTCGATTTTATTAGCACCTAATTTACGCCGGTATACAGTTGAGGAGTTGAACGAGCAAATGACAGTTCTTCTACGAACTTGGACAATGCCTACACCTGTAAGTTATCGTGTGTATAAACAATAATAATTATTGTGGACAATATAGTGCCTAAATGCAATATTTTATGAAGAATAAATAGTTTATTCAAGTTTTGATTTGTTTTATTTCCCCTGGTATGTACTATTACTAAAATAAAAATAACTACCTATCAATACGTAACGTTAATTATGAGTCGTTAATAAAAAAATATTCCAGTGCTGAAGCTGTGAACTAATTATACATTTTTATCAATTTAAACGTGGCATTCCACACTATAGATGAGCACCTATCTACTTTTGATTGTACCTACTGCTAAATACATACTGCATACTGCTCATAGTGATGTATATAGTCTATGTCAATTTCTAATTATAACCTAGATTTTTAAAACAGAAAAATCATGATATCTCCTGAACCAGGGTGAATAAATGGAAAAAGGTTTCTGATTATGAAAATGCTATGTTTTTACTATTAAGTAAAATAAAAATCTTCACGACACAAGCATTTTCCACTGGGACCGAACTTCCTTTACAAAACGGGCAATCTCCTTTTTAGTATTTGTTGTTATAGCGGCAATAGTAATACATCATTTGTGAAAATTTCAGCTTTTTAGCTATCACGGTTTATGAGATACAGCCTGGAGACAGACAGACAGACAGCGAAATCTTAATAATAGGGTCCCGTTTTACCCTTTGGGTACGGAACCCTAGAAAACGGCAAAACATCATATCTGTTGTATCATTGTATGGTATGATGCGGGCCGGCCGCAGCCCACGGGGATTCCCCGATTGTAACAAGCAAGAGAATCAAAACAATTATCGAAATAATAAAAATTATCGAAAGTGGATGCTAGGAAGCACACTGAATTTTTCATTTAATAATATTTTTTTATGTGTCCAAGAGTATGGACTGAGTATTGTCTGATAAAAATTGAGTATTGTATTGAGCGTTGTCCAATACTTACAAAAAAAACAGTAAATCCTAATAAAAAAAACTCAGTTCGAAAAAAAAACAAAGTTAGGCCTGTCCAAAGCTGGGGTTTGAACCCGGGGTCATCAGCACAGAAAGTTAGGTACACCAATCGACCACGCAGATACCGGTCGGTCGCAAGGAAATTATGAAACATAATTGTGCGTGTAAATTTGAATTTTCCAAACATGGGCCCTAGCTAGATCTACTTTTTGATTGCCCCGTTAACCCCATGTTTCAAATTTCATCGAAATCGTTAGAGCCGTTTTCGAGCGGAGCCGCGGCCAACAACTAGTACTAGGTATACTGTTAGATACGGAAGTGTCGGAGGTCAATCAAACTCGCTAGTTGGTTGCACACTGAATCATATATTCTAAGAGGGTACCCGCGTGGCGGGGAGGGGCGGGACGCAGCCCGCACTCCTACGCTATGCATCCGTCGACATATGTAACATCCCTTACCCTTTAGCTGGGAAATACTCTTAACCTACTTAACTATATTATAATTACTTATTACTATTACATGTAGCCTACTTCTACTTAATCTATGGTGGTATCAGTTGGTTCGTTATTACGAGTATCATCTTCACTGTGGTACGGGCTGGTAGTCGGTGTCGTGAAGATCGGACTAATTGCCTGCCGCCTTTGGCAACGAGCGGCGGCGCGTGGCGAGGCCACCGAAGTACTGGGCGGCATCGTCGCTCCGAGTCCATGGTCCGTTTCCGGTTTTTTTTTTCTTTCCCTGGGGCGATGCCGATGGCATCGATTTGTTTTTTCTTGGAGCAGCAAAAAGCTTCAAGTGCTTTGCAAAAAAAAAATGGGAAATCGGAATCTGATAATATCTTATTGAAATTGTTGTTCAGCTGTTGGTTTTCATACTTCTTAGTGCTGTAGTTTAAAAAAAATGGCGTAAATTGGTTTCCTAAAAGTTTAATGTTGTGTAGCTCCCTGCTTCATTTAGATACTTTTGTTATTCGTTTTGGAAAATGATAATATTATGATGTCGTTAGATCTACGTATTCATATTAGAAAGTGCGTCCTTCTCAAACTCGTAAACGTGTCTTAAAAATTCAAACTGAAATAATCGTTTTGTAGTGTCGCCTGCTTCGTGTAGATACTTTTGCTATTAGTTTGTTGGAAAATGATATGATGTCGTTAGGATTATCTACGAATTCATATTAGAAAGTGCGTCCTTCTGAAACTCGAAAACATGTCTTAAAATGTTCAAACTGAAATAATCGTTTTGTAGTGCCTCATTCGTAATTTCGTGTCACTTGGCTACATTTTGGAAGTCGTTACTTATGTGTGGTGTATTTATATGTAACAATGCTATATTTAGTAGGTACTCAGTAAGTAGCAGTGGCCATTATTTCTACACACAATTCTTAGTATTTAATCAAATCGACGTAAATTATTCCATAAAAAACAGATTGTTTCCCTGAAAGGTTGAACAGAGGTGTACACCTACCTATAGTTTACCCACATTTCGTCAGTTTCGCTAGTTATTAACTTAATAACCTTGAAAAAATCGGGTTCCGGGTAGTGTGACTAACTATCGCGTTTACAGTGAAGCGATCTGCAACTGGCCGGTCGTGTCTTCTAAAAACTCTCACTGGCGGGTTGGTCAGTGATTCACGGCGAAGGAAGTGGTTTGTGGTCCTGTCAAAGGTGTACATGTCGTTATGTTGGGCAGCAGCGTACAAGAAGCCCCGTAGAGCGGGAGCGGTGTCAATGTGGGACCCGCTTGACGTTGTCATAGAATCTAACATTTGGTAATTGATGTATTGAAAAATTATTAATTGTAATTAATTTTTCAATGCAATGTTTTAAACCTGACTAGGTACCCACTAATCCTCGCAGAACGAGTTCAATTTTCGGATTTCGAATCGTTTACTTTTGTTGGTTTAAGGTCTTTGGTTACAAAATATATTGTCTCCAACCCAAGATAAGTCTACATATAACAGCCCATGGGAAAAACACTACTTTCTCAGGCGCCGTCAATGATAAACCCCTTTTTAACCGAAGTGTAAACGTGTGACGAGACCAGTATGGAGATCACAACTCCTTAGCTGCTGCCTCATTGATGAATCATGTCTCGCCGTACTTGAGCAGTATATCAGTTCTCGGTATGGATGGGTTTTAGTACTTTTAGTCAGTAAAAGTCTCCCTTACGCTCCGCCCAGAGCAGGAGGGGTCATTTGATGATTTCCCATCGAAAAAGGTCAATGCCCACCAGAGAGAATGTTTGTCTCTGGGACTTGGAGAGCAAAGAGATCTTGACGGGCATGTGTGTGTGATACTGTAGGCTATGGGTATGGGAAAATCGGTCGGAATCATGGGTATCCGCGGAAAATAAGCCAGTTGTCCCACAGCTGGCCCTGTGAGAAATCGCCACGATTATATTTTCCCGCGCCTGTGCCATTACACATCAAGTTTGTTGTTGGTTGTTTGAGTTTGTTGTTTGTGTGTAGCATGATAGGAATGCCAACTTTTAACATATGGTCGTGAGTAGGTAAGCTAGAAGGGCTCAAAGAATTAAAAAAAAACCGGCCAAGTGCGAGTCTGACTCGCGCACGAAGGGTTCCGTACCATTATCTATAAAAACGGCAAAAAGAATCATGTCTATTGTATGGGAGCCCCCCTTTAATATTTACTTAATTCTTATTTAATAATTTATTTTGAAAGGTAATATACAAGTAAATATTCTGTGAAAATTTGAAGCGTCTACCTGTTACCGTTTTTAATATTGAGCAAAAAAATACAAAAAAAAAACACTTATTATATATGGGGACCCCCCTTCATTTTTTTAAATAGTATTTGTTATAGAGGCAACGGAAATACCTACATCATTTGTGAAAATTTCAGCTTTCTAGCTATCACGGTTTATGGGATACAGCCTGGAGACGGACAGACAGCGGAGGCTTAGTAATAGGGTCCCGTTTTACCCTTTGGGTACGGAACCCTAAAAACGACTACCACCACCACTTTGATCTGTTTGAAAATGAAGGGCTATAAATTTTAATCACAGCCCAAAATTAATAGAAATCGTGATATTTCTCTGCGTTGTTTAACTGTTACTACGTACTCGAATGTTCATATATCACTGTGAGCACTATGCAGCTATGCACACTGCAAGCATTCAGTTGTATAGCAGAGTGCATTTTACTACTCAATTTTTTTGTGATGGCTCTTCAATATCAGGGAGAATCACTTAATGCAGCACAACACATACCATTTGTTTCATCGCTCCAAAACCGTGTAATAGAAATATTACAATAGATTACGACACGGTCGTGGTTCCATTCGTAACAAAGTATCACGTCATCAGGTGCAATTTTCGATTTTAGGTGAATTTTTCTTTGTCTTATCTTATTACAACGCACGAGACCCACGGTTTAATACAACTTTACCTCTGGGAATTATCTTAGTGCAGATTTACTCTTTCGTTAGCCTTTTTCACTGTGTCATCAAAGTGCTCGTTAGTATGTTTATTATTTGTGGTAAAGTCTTTCCTGTGTTAGATAATATCCGCTTTTTCTCTATTATGTTCAAAGAACGATGAGTCAAACCTTTGGATTCGCTGACCGCTAAAACACAGGGTACAGTTATCACCTGGTTGTAAACACCGGACAGCAGACCTGTCTGGTTGGCGCAAGACATTTTTGAGTAGTATTGTACATCAGGGAGTTTTACTTTGACTGTCCCTGCTACTTTTCCTTGTTGACGGAAACAACTTGCCATCTCCTCTCTAGTGAACCATCTTGATACTGAAGTGATTTTCCCCAGAATACAGAGTATATCCTTATTGCGTATTGTAAAGAATTTATGAAATATTCTTAAAAATATTTGTTCAACAATCATAAATAGCGTTAAAATGGATGCCGCATATGCCACTTTCGTTTGTCGTATTGCCACAGTCTCTTGCAGGCTGAAACCCCCAAGGCTCCCATGTGATTGATTGTCAATGTTTGTATTGCTGTTGAGGTACTTTTTGCCACAAAATATAGATCGTCCGAGGGATTCTTCCCCTGTGGTCGAATGCTTGGCACTTCAGTCCCATATTGTGACACAAACTTGGAGTAGAAGTACCAAGATGTATATTCCCCTATATTCTCAGGGAAGAAAAATGTCTTATCAGGGCTAAGGTTTATTCCTGCTAGTGACAGATTTTGCTTGTTTATGATTACACATCTCTTATTGTCTTCAGGCTTATCAGCTAAATATTTGGTAGTTGAGTCATCACTTGACCTCATACAGATCACTTTCATTCGATTGCCTTCACAATTCATGTTTCCAGGCAACAAACCAACTATTGTTGAAACTGCGTTTAACATACCCATTAACATCCCAGGACTAGCTTTCACAAAACGTCCGCATTTCGATATTCTGCCTTCTAGCTTATCAAACCACTCTTTTGTTTCATCATTCATTGACTCTCTATATTCTCCTTTTCACTCTATTCTAGAGTAGTGGGTATCATTTTCTACCATTACTCCAGGTCCCAATTGTATTTCCTTCCAGGCTTGCATTAGGTGTCCTATTAAACAAATTTTCTGAAATAACTTCCCGTATTCAGATGGTTTAGGGAGACCAAGTTTTACCCTAATATCTGTGTCATATAAATAATAGTGTGTGAGAGCGAAAATTCCAGGGGACAAACACTCGTTCCACTTTGTGGCATCTTCTGTACCCTGGCATATATGTGTTGCAATACCATTGTTGAGCATGCACTCCTCTAGATTATTAGTGATTTTTGCTTTTTTTCTCTTCACCACCCACTGATATTGTTGAACCGGGGAGATGTTCTGACAATTTAAGTGAATTGAGGTCCATGATGTGAAGAAAAGCCCCTAAAAACATAGTTCCTGATGCTATTGCTCTTCTGTCCTTCTTTCCCCTCTCTTTGTGCTTTATGTATGATGCAAAGCGACACACTAGCTCTTGCATCCTTTCTCGTGTTTCATCAACATTCTGTGTTGTGAATGTTTTAGTCACCAATTTCTTCTTTTTTATTGTGTTTTTCTGTTTCGTGACGGTGTCAAAAACCATGACAGTGGTTTCTTTTTCCACTACTTTTATGTTGGTCAATTTTTCTTTCTCAAAACATGCCATAATCCCTTTCACCCAGCCTATCAAGCTGTGACAGTCATCAATTCCGTTCGACTCAAAGAAATTATATGCGTTCTCATAGGCTTGAGCAGCTATTACACTTTGTTCCTGGAAGGGACAAAAGGTTTGCCTTCCTTTGGTCAACACATCAGAACTGGACAGTGTAACCTCTTGCATTGTTTGGTCCACAGCGCTATCTACAAGGGTATGGTATTTCAGCAGAAAATTCTCTACACACTCTCTGACAAAGGCTGTGATATAATTGCCATGTACCATAGTATGTGGGAATCCCCCGTCTTTTTTCTCCCAATTCAAGCGGGCTACTTCAACCCCTCCTATCTTGATGGTTCTATCTTCTTTCTTTCTATTGTATTCTTCTGCCCTATTAACTGTGACAGCCACCTTAGGAGCTTGTGTACCATAGCCATGAGGCGGTGTTCCGGTGTATATGTAAAGAGCGCTTATAAGAGACAGGTTTTTGGTCTGATTCTCATCAAATACTCTTGTGTATCCCAGCACTGTCTCTTTGTTTTCATTGGTTTCTGGCAACAAGGACTCTAGTAAAAAATTGTTATTCTTCCGAAAGATCGGCTTTGCATCGTTTTTTAACCGTAAATTTATTTTATGTTTGTTAAACGACCCTAGGTTGCCCGAGAAAACTTTAGGAAACATGTTTGTGAGTTGTTTATCAATGTTAGTATTAATCTCGTTTACCGCTTGGTCTTGCTCGAGCACAGCGTGCACGCGTGACGGTGCTAACTCCAGGCCGAACTCATGAATGAAATCGCGGCCTAGTAGCGGCGGTCCGACTGAATGCACTACGTACACATTCAAAGTTCGCGTTCGCCCAAGATATGACACTGGTAGTGAAACTACTCCAACCGTTTTTATTTTTTCCCCTGTGTAACTTAATAATTTTTTGTTGGTGACTGATATGGGCAATCGTTTAAATTTCGAGTCGTAGGTATTTTTGGAAATTACGCTTACTGCAGAACCACTATCGATTTCGAACTCCAAAGCTAGACCACTGATCATCACGCGCTCCGTCATTGGTTTCCCTTTCACACACCGAATATTGTAGAAACACTCAACGTCGTCTCCGTCATCCACAGTACCTTCCTCTACGAATTTCACTGTACCCTCATTGGGACACATTTTACGTAAATGGCCTTTTTTATTGCACTTTTTACATTTATACTGTTTGTAACGACACTGGTTGGAACTATGATTAGTGAATCCGCACACACTGCACTTTTCCTTCTTGCTTATGTTGAAGACGCCGTCCTGGCTGGTGCTAGCGCCGGCGCCGTTTGCGCCCGGCGCTGCCTGCGTCGAAGCTTGGCGCGCACAACGCACGCTCTCCGCCAAGTCGATGGCCGTCGCGAGGGTCAGCTCCCGCTGGTCTTGCACGAAGAGCTTGTCACGTTCGTGACCTGCCGCCATGCCCATAATAAATTTGTCCAGCAACGCTTCCTCCAAGTTTTTGAATGCGCAGTGAGTCGCTAATCCTCTTATCCTGGCCGCCCATTGAGTGTGCGACTCACCTGGCCGCTGTGTTGCAGAATAGAAGGTATATTTCTCTGCAAACCCAAACCTTTTTGGTGCAAAATGGTCGTCGAGGAGCCTTAGTATCGCCTCGTACCCCAATTCTTCCACCTTGCTTGGTTACGCCAGGTCGCAGGCAAGTTTGAACGTCGATTCTGCCAGTGACGTTAACAATATCGCCCTCCGTTTTATTGTTGACTTGTCCGTTTCTGTTGTTATGTCGTTTGCTATGAACCACTGGTTTATTCGCAATTTGAAAGTATTCCACTCTTGTGACATATGGTCGAAGGTAGATAGGACGCCATAAGTCGTCCCCGTAGCCATTTTTAGAAGAGTTCGCTCGTCGCCACGTTTAGATACGGAAGTGTCGGAGGTCAATCAAACTCGCTAGTTGGTTGCACACTGAATCATATATTCTAAGAGGGTACCCGCGTGGCGGGGAGGGGCGGGGCACAGCCCGCACTCCTACGCTATGCATCCGTCGACATATGTAACATATACCAAACTGGAGAACATAATTTCAGCCAAAATGTAAAAAAAAAATCGAAATACAAAGACACTCATAAAAGAGACGCGTCACAGGTTTCGTACACGATAGGCGCTGCCAGGGGTGACTTATTCGTCAACTCGCATAGTAAAACGCGCGAGTCCGCGCGTTCTGGCACCTTCCAATTTCACCTACTTTGTCGGCGCGGCCGTGCATGTAGGTACAATGAAATTTAATAACCTCGCGAAGCGTCGTGCGTACGTAACAAACTCTTAAACCCAAACTCAACTTTTAGACGACAATCCAAACTGTATCGTGTAATATAAACGGTATCTGCTAGATTAGAAGATTGGGAGAATCACATCACAATAATAATGATGACCTTACCTTTATGCGATTTCCATATAAATTGCATTTGCTGCTCTGAGTAGGTGCATCGTATTCATAATATCTATGTACGGCAACTCGCTTCGTTTGTGGCATTTTTTAAATCGAACAGTTTGACGCAGCTCCTTTCCCTTCGGGCACTAAATTATGAGTGAGACGATCGAATGACATTTATGATTCCGTAAAAAAGGCAAGATTATACTTGAAACAATCCCGACTATTCCAGAAAAAAAATACATTTAACTTTAAAAACACTGCAATAATAACCATAATCTTATGTATATGGACTGTGGAGTCGCTAAGTCCTAGACTGCGTGTTGCGACTTGACGCGTACCTTCCGAATGCATGCAGTTTAGTACTTTAAAGTAAGGCACGAGAGATAAAATTACAATATTTGTAGTCCGAATGGGTAACTCTGTTACAGTCGTTGAAGGGGTAACCCGTTCGAAACGTCTCACCATTAAAAAGTGTAACCCACTAAGAATGAGTTTTTGAATATACAAGTAAACAAATAGAAAGGGTTTGGAAGAGGTTACCCATTGATGAGGGTTTTCGTAAAAAAGTGTAATCAATATGAAATTGGTTTTAAAACAACACTTTGTCAAAACCCTATCAAAAACCCTTTCAATGGGTAACCAAAATGGTCCCTTAACAGCATGTAATATACACCTTATACCCTTAGAATAAGATTCAATTTTGCCAAAATATGTTTAAAATAAATAAATGTAATTGTAAAAAAACGTAGTTTAGCAATAATCTAGATAATAAATTAGACCTAAGCATATTACCTAATTGTGATAAGTATTAATTGCTAAAAGTGATTTCTATATAACAGTAGGTAATTCTTATTAGTTGATCATATCAATCAATTCTTAGTTGTTGATACTTCGTAATTTGTAATTTCCACTTAAAACTTAACTTTTAAAATGGGTTGGGGACAAAGCAAAGAGCAAAATACAAACACCCATATGGTTGCTCAAACGGTTAATAACAATTTCAATGAGAAATTGGATAATATCGCCTGGATTGTCATCGCCCTTGCAGTAGTTATTTGCATTGGCGCTGGATTTGCGATGTGGCATCGCTGCAGGAGCTCTGCAAAAGGATGGGTACGGAAACAAATGGCAACTGACCCAAGAGTAGTCACCGTACAAGCTGTCCCTCAGCAGCAAGCAGCTTCAGGAAACTCATACATGTAACCAGTGTTGTGTTGTGAAGTGTTAAGTAACTAGTAAGAGTTAAGCATAAGTTTTAGCTATGGATTATTTTTGTTAAGGGGGGAATGGTGTAGGGACTGTAGGGTATTATATTACTGTTTACGTATGCACGTATGTATGTGTGTAGAGGCGGCTGCGCCCGCCGTGTAAGTTTAAGTTTAGTCGTAATAAAACGCAGTTAACAGCAACACGTATACTTCTTTATTAATTCATCTTCCTAACACAGTCACATAACACCATTCATCCCTAAAGTAACAATAAAAAAAAAAACACGAAAGAATAAATTTAATGTTTTTTTTTTGTGAAATAATGAGAACTCGAAGTAACGCTTCGTTGCGGTAAATGCATATGTGTGTGTAAAACGTATCCACGATCGGCAACACATGTGAACGATACCCATTGAAAAATTCATTCATCGATCAGACAGCATGATCCGTAAGCCACGCCCCCACCTCGCGCACCTTACACAGTCTACGCCGACCGCCCGCCCTTCCTTCCTTCCTAGTATTGTCGCGCGTTTCGCGGAATTAGGTCACTCACGCGCATCTTAATCACGTGCTAAAAATGAGTTGGCAATACGTGTACTCCAACGTGGAGTATTGGGCAATGGTGGACTTTTATGAGATATCGCGCCATAACATGGAAGAGGCTAGACGACTGTATGCTCAGTCGGAACACCTGAACTCACTGCGAGCACGCGGAATCACCGACCCTCAATTTCCCTTCTCCTCCACCATCCTGGCTGTATCCCACTGCCTCCTCGATCGTGGGCAGTTTCGAGCAGGGCCGCGGTAGACTAGCATACTCGGCGGAATTAGAGGGTGACATACTGGAGTACTTCGAACGCGACCCACGTCGTAGTACCACAATGGCGGCCAGGCGATTCAATGTTAGCCAATATTACGTATGGAAATTATTAAATACGAATGGATTACATCCATACCTTTTCGTCGAGCGCATGCTATTTACGAAGGCGACGGGCCAAGGAGAATCGCATTATGCCAATGGTTGTTTGAAAATGTCACTGCTAACACACTGTGGACGGATGAATCGCTATTTACACGAGTGGGTCTGTACAACGTTCACAACGAACATTATTGGTCATTTTTAAACCCGCACCTTATTCGCGAAGATAACCATCAGGTTAGATTCAGCGTGAATGTTTGGGCAGGCATTATAAATGACCAACTGATAGGGCCTATTTTTATTGAACCTGACTGGCGGTTCGTATTTGGATATGCTGCAAACTGTGATACCGGAGTTGTTAGAGGATGTGCCTCTGGCATATTTACGCGGTATGTTTTATCAGCATGATGGATGCCCTGCTCATTTTGCTACTACAGTGCGTGCGTATCTGAACAGTCAGTTTGGTGAGCAGTGGATAGGTCGTGGTGGCCCTGTGGCTTGGTCCGCAAGGAGCCCTGACTTAACACCACTGGATTTTTATTTGTGGTCCGAAATTAAAAGACTAGTCTATTTCGAGGAGCGTAAGACTCGAGATGAGTTAAGAAGTGCGATAGTGGACGCTTTTAATATTGTGAAAAGTGACAGAAACACATTAAATAAATTAAAAGACAATTTAATTAAACGTGCCCGTTTATGTATCGAGCAAAGTGGACTCCATTTTGAGCAGTTCTGACGTGTGAATCCAAAACACTGTATCTGAGAAATACCTATTTCGAGAAAAGAACTTTTAAAACTTTTTTTGGTTTTTGGTCGGTTTTAGTAATATTATTATAACATTATATTATGTGTCAGGTACCAAATTAAAGGTATTTTTACATTTACAAGTACATTTTACAAGCATACTATCCATATATTAAGAATTAACTAAGTAAACGTGTATTGTCTCTATGAAACTTGAAGAAATGCTACAGATTGTATAAGCAAAACACTGTATGTTTAGTTACAGTGGATTGGTTTTATGAGAATACAGCTAATGGATTATACAAAAATACTGTATTTTCAAATACAGTGTATTACTTTAACAATAATAGTCATTAATAAGGCGTTCAAAGAATATTTACAATACTAACCACAGTTTGAAATAACCTACTTATAGGTATTATTGTATTTTGTGTGTTCAATTTTGTTTAGGTCAAAGACAATAAAACTCAATTTGTATTTTAAAAAAAATAATATATAAAAAGAAACAAAATTAAAAGCTCAATTAAGCAATCAAATCTTTTCAAATCAAATAATTATCTCTTTGAATTAAATCTTAAAATGAATCAATAAAACAATTTAAAAAATATTAATCAAGTCACGAAAGGTTAAAATAATCAAATATTTAGTGAAATGAGAACAATAAAATGAAACATAGGATATTAACAAAAGCTCAACTCAGGAATTAATTCTTTTCAAACTTATCATCGTTTCTCTTGCAATCAAATTTTAGTTAACAAAATTAAAGCAATCAAAAATAAACTAAACACTTATTAGTCATTATAAAACTAACAACGCAAATAAAATATGTAACAATTTAATTATGAGATCAACGTTACGTTAAAAATCAGTCTATTACTTTGAGATCTTTTGTTTACCTATATTAAATCAGTATCAATGTGTTCGTCAAGATCTGGTGATTCCGACACAACAAGATTTTCATAAAAAATTGTTCTTGTTTGGGGCATTGATTTACACAATTCCAATAACTTTTTTTTTTGTCTCACTAATACCTCTAGGTTCAGTCTCTTTAGGTATCTCTTCCAAAAGATCAGTTTCACTCTTTGTAAGTTTCTTTCGCAATTCAATTTCTATTTTCTTCTTCAAAAAGATATCTCCTTAAAATCTGCGTTATAGTCATTCTTGACAAATATTGTTAATTCATTTCTTCTGAATTCGATAACTTTTAGTTTATGTATATTATACCCTTTGGGGAATGCTGCTTTGGAATCATTACTGAATATGATCATATCTGTGTGACTTAATAAATCGACTTGCATATTTTTCCGTGAACTTTTGATATTGAATATAAAATCATCTTTATTGTAAACTTGGCCCTTGGACTTCAATTTTTTTGTAATTTCAGCATGTACAGCAGCCATAAAAGTGTGTCCTGGCTCAAAGTATTCCAGAGTAACTTTGTCTAAATTTGACATTTTATCGTTAATTACTCTTACCAAAGCAGACAATAGTACTTTGTTTTTGTTTTGCGCATTACAGTTATCTAAGAAAAATGTTACAGACTTTAGGTCTCTGCAATATTTTCTGAGAAAATGAGTGTATGTAGAAGCAATATTATGAGCTTTTCTACCACTTTCTCCTTCATGCCAAACTGCGCAGACAGCTTGTTTGTTTTTTTCTGGGGGTACAAAAGATTGGTTGAAAAGTACGAGTTTTCTTGAAAAAAAGTATTCTTTTGTTGTCAACAGTGGCATACAAATAGCTTTTTGCATATCTACAGTATACATATAGCATGTCTCGTCCTTCAGAATTTTCACATTTTTCTTCTATTATTTTTAAATCTCTTCTTGAATCTCTTTTGTTTTCTAGATGTTTGCCTAAGTCTATACAGTCATCGCAATTGCACGGTAGAGGTAATATTTTATGTTTTAACTCATGGTTTCTACATTTTGTGCAAATATCTTGTGCTGGTTCTGCTGTAGAAAGATTAAGATGTTTGACCATATGGTGAAAATGTGCCCAACTACAAACTTTCAAATTTTTCTCTAAGCAGTACTGTTGAAATTCTTTGTAAATGCCTGTAAAATTCACACCTACTGGAAGATATCTTCTGTTTGGCGCATGATTTATATTATAGTGTGATGGCATAGGGTTATATTTTATTATAAAATTTTTCATTTCGTCTTCGTACTCCGCAGGAAATGCATTATAAGGTGTGTGACGACCTCTGGGATCAGGAGCAGCACAAATCTTCGGATTTTTGTTTTGAGTCAAGTGGTTTTGCTTTAGAACAGCCTGAACTGCTTCATCGTTACTGAATCCTAAGGTATTTAAAAAAATGTTTTGCAAATTTGGAACGCATTAAGAGTCCATGTTAAAGTATTGTATCTCCTTGAATTGGAGCCAGCAGTTTTACTTGCCGTGGGCATTTTGTGTACCTGCCTTGACAAGAAATCCCGTCGTCTCTGTCTATCCATACTTCAGAATTGATTGTGAATGATCTCTCTATCCGTTTCCGAGATTTTAAGGGAACAATTTCTTTTGCAGTTTCGGCAGAGAGGTCTCATGGGATGCTTTTTTTTTTGATTTGCCAAAATAACTTTAGGATCTCGACTTCTTTTGGCTGGTAGAGAACAAGATTCTTCTGGCGTTTCAGACGGCAATACAGCACTCGACGTATCAGGGCACTCTGCGTTAGAAGTAGAAGAGGAAACCGAGTCCACATTATCAGATTTTTTCCCTTGCAATGATGGGCTATCCTGGCAGATTTGGCTACTTAAATTAGATAACTCTTGAATGGTACTAGAAGCAGGCATTGGTAATAAATCAGCGTAGTTGACATCTTCGCCGAGATTTTCAGCAATACATTCATTTATTTGAGATTCACTAAGGAATACATACTTACATACATACTAAGGAATAATATAATAATTGAATACATACGTGGAACAATCAAATTCAATGTTATCACAATCGTATGATGGATTGATACCAGGACGCTCCATATTACTGCCGTTGATATTCTCTTTTTCATTTAACACACTGTTAAGCTCTGAAGCCATTGTGGTACATGACGAGTTGTTGTGATGTTGTATATTGCTTTGTGACAATTTAACTAATAGTCTATTACGGTATCCACTCATTGTTATTGTTCTTAAACAGTTACACAAACTTATCAGAATGAATTTAAACAAAACGCACCGCTGTCGATCAACAAAACACGTCAAAGCATGAGCAATGATTCGCGACCACTAACCGTTGAGCTCTCGCCTTGCTACCCCCCCCGCATCTTGCACCTACTACGCGTAGGGACATGTAGCCGCGCGCGGCAGCGACCGACGTCTCCATTTTGTTTGGTTATCCAAAACACTGTATCTCAGAGTTTCAACTAATCTGACGTAAACTTTCTCAGCCAAAACACTGTAACTTCAATCACAGTGTTATGCCATAACCAACCATAAATATAACTAAAATACAGTGTTTTTTATGTGCTCATATCTCCCTCTACGTACTTTAGAATGAAAAAATATTAATATAGGGATATGTAACTGCCTCGTAATAATCAAATGAGCGCTATTAAGGCAAAACACTGTAACTTGAGTTACAGTGTATTGGATTTACACGTCAGAGTTGCTTCGATACAGGGAAGTGTAAATACCTAATCTAATAAGTCGTTAGCCTTAGTTACTTATACGTTGATTATGTTTGTAGATAGCTCCAATTTTTTAAATACGCCTGCAGGCGCAGACCTATACTTTTTCTTGAGAACAAAAGAGTACAAGTAAGTAAGTACCTATACGTAGATAGGTATCTACGTAAAATGTATTACTGATGCGACGGTCCTAAGCCCGTAGAAAGTATGAAGGAAAAATTTGAGTTATTTAACTGTTAAGGGCGTAAACGTAAACCTCAAACAATGGTTATGAACGCGGATTCAAACGATTTATTAATGTCGCGGGTAGGTATGTACAGCAACAACGTGGTACTGACGACAACCTTCAATACAAAGCACAATAAAGAAGTATCTATGGCTTGAACAACGAATTAAATTACACTCGTGTAGGTAGGTATGTCAGTAGGGAGTGATATGAAGTTTCGAAATACATAATTGCGACGCACGCTATTTCGAAAAAAAATAAGAGTGGTACGCCAGTTGGAAAACTCATGAATTCGAAAATTGGCATTTCGAATGACGTTGTCGCCAACACGCTGTTTCGAAAAACTGTTTGAATGGTACGCTAGTTCGAAAGTCTTGGCATTGAAATCCACTGTTGCGAATAGCATATTCCAATAAGAATTTCTCTGGGGATCGATTTTGCGACCCCGATAAAGCCTTATCTTTCTATTGGGTTTGGGAAACAAGACCAATGAAAAGTATTATGTTAAGATAACTTTTTAATTTAAAGTAACTATAGTAATCAACAAATCAACATTATAGGTGGTATGGTATACTCACTACCAAAACCAACTACACAAAAAAAAAACAAAATGGTAAATTCAATTAACTCAATACAGACTGTCTCAATACTGTCTCTTAAAATACAGGATACCCTAGTTTAAGAGACAGAGTTTAATCTATTGTGTACAGATTTCCGAAGCATCCAAATGTCTAGTATAGTGTTCTCTAATATGAATTCAAAATTGTAAACTTATTATCTGTATTTTTGGGAACTAAAGATATTTATTATATAAAAAAAGACTAGTATTAAAAGCTACAGCTCCCTCAAAAATTCAGTAGTGCACATTGTGTTTTTCTTTTTTTAAAATCGCTGCGATAGCATTTCTTTCATTTTCATTTTTTTAGCTGGCGGCGTCTGTGGGACATTGGCCAAAATTCTTTCAATTTTGTGGGTGGTTGTATTCTGTTCGTCAATGAGCTTTTGAATACAGCCGTACAACCCAAGTTTTCGATTGTCCAATAAACAATTCCATCGCCGGTGCCATGCTTCCACGCTATTTTGAGTTCGCGGAAGACGTAAACTACACTTCTCATCAAAAAAATCGAAACACCTCGCAGTTTATGATTTGATAAGGATTATCAGAAAAATGTGTATATTTAGGAATAAATGTAAAATGTCATTTAATAGTGAGTAGTATGAGGTTTTTAAATCCTAATGTTATTGTTCTAAATTCAAATTAAGTCTTCATAGGTTTCGTATTTTGTATAATGAGTAATTTTTAGCCTGTATGGAATATGAAGGAAATGGGTAAAACAACACGCGTGAATGAAAAAAAAATGTAAGAAACGTTTATTTAATAACTTGTGTTCCCTCCGCGAGCTCTTATTACTGCTTCCATACGGTTCTTCATCGATCGGATGAGAGTCACGATCACATGTTGTGGTATATTATCCCATTCCTCTTGGATTGCATTTTGCAGCTGGCTAAGTGTTTCTGGGGCTGGATCTCTTGCTCGAATTCGTCTCTTTAATTCATCCCATAGATGTTCAATGGGATTCATGTCCGGGCTTCTTGCTGGCCATACCATAATGGAGATACCGACTTCGGTAAGATAATCTCGTACGACGCCCGCGGTGTGAGCTCTAGCATTGTCGTGCATGAATATGAAGTCGTTGCCAATAAAATGTGCATAGGGCATCACATGAGGTTCAAGACACTGTTCGATGTACCGATGAGAGTTTAGTGCAGGCAGCCGTGGCCCAGACACAAAGGCAAGTTCTGTCTTACCGTCGGCGCTGATTCCTCCCCAAACTGTCCACGAACCGCCACCATAGCTGACCTTTTCTTCAATGCAGCATTGTGCAAAGCGTTCTCCATCTCTTCTGTAGACCTTGTTCCTTCCGTCGTTACCATACAGCATAATTTTACACTCATCAGAAAACAGTACTTTGCTCCACTGAAGGTATGACCAAGTTAGGTGCTCGCGTGCAAAGTTAAGGCGCGCTCTTCGATGGTCTGCAGTTAATTTCGGCCCATTCGCTGGCTTATGCGGTGCCAATCCGCGTTCCTTCAACCTTCTTCTTATTGTAGAGTCACTTACAGCTACTCTTCGTACAACGCGAAGCTGCTGCTGCAGTTGAAAAGCGTTAAGGCGTCGATTTCGTAAAGAAGTTGTTACAATAAATCGATCATCTCGCTCAGAAGTGACCCGATTCCTGCCAGATCCTGAACGGCGCGTGAACGAACCAGTCTCCCGATAGCGTTTGTAGACTCTATGAACAGATGATAAGCTTAGATGCAATCTTGCAGCCACAACACGCTGACTAAGTCCAGAATCCAGCAATGCCACCACTTGGGCGGCTTCTGCGGGCGAAGTATCCATATGTTTTAGAAAAAAAAGTTTTTTCAGACGTCCCAAAGTCACAGTAAATGAAATAAGAAACAAAAAGTTTAAAGACAAGGGCTAATTTTTAGTTTTTAAACGAGAAACGTACTCCAACCCTAAATACACATTTGTCTCAAAACAGTGATTAATTTCATTTATAGGATAAACAAATGAAATTCTAATTTCGAATTTTGATTTTTTTCTTCTTACTGTAATGACCAAACTGCCAGCTACACAATAATGTTTTTTTTTTCATGGAATTAATTCTCTTTTGTAAAAAATTAGGACAAAAACAATAAAAACGAAAGTGTTTCGATTTTTTTGATGAGAAGTGTATTATTTTTTTCAGCGGACCAGAAACTAGGTGGAAACAAGGGTTGCAGTCGGGATATCACAATTTTTCCATCTGATAAGCGAGATTTTAATTGGCCCAGAACGTAATATTCTTCGAAATATTTAGTAACAGCTTCTGCTTCTTCTGGAAAAACGCTCTCTCTCAACTGTTTATAGACATCAGGTATATTTTCCGGAGAAAGTAGGCCAAAGCTACATAATATCGCATTTTTAAGGCGAACTCACTGTCTGTGCCATATCTCTCACTGAGCCCACTCCCTTGTATCTTTCTCCAAATGTTTTGCCCCAGATGGAATAAGCAACCGGACTGGATTGTGGCAGGAAATTCTATTCTGACGGCAATTCAAAATCGGACATTATTTGTTCTGTTTTCAAATCGATGTTAAATTCTGAAGAATATTCTTTCAATTGTCGAAAAAACTTAATATAACATTCTTCCGTCTTTTTGTGAAGAAATCCATATACCAAGGGTAATATTCGTCTATAATCTCCGGTGCCAACAATGCCATGAACTAAAAAGATTTGTGTAAATATTATAGGGCAGGTTTGAAATGTCCCATGCACAAACCAAACTGGCGATTCACTTAACTTTTGCAGGTTCATTTCAGTTGCAAATTCAGTTGCAAACAAGCGACCATTATCCTCCCCAAAAGTAACATTTTTCCCAGAAATCGGGTACCATTAATTTCTTTATATTGGTTTCAAAATCAAAATCAAAGCATTTATTTCAAGTAGGCCCGTTACAGGCACTTTTGAACTGTCGAAACAAAGACAACAATGAAATTTAGCTACAGTCCCAGTCACAAGGCATAAAAACTGTGAAAGTACTGTAGTTGCCCATTCCCTAACGTAGATCTCTATGGAGAAGAACGGGCAAGAAACTCCATGGACACTCTTTTAAATCAGAATATTTTTACAAAACCTTGGTTACATCATTCATGTTTAGATGGTACATTATGTGAGAGCGATGTAGCAAGATGTGCACGTTAAAAGTGTCCATAGTAAAAACAAGGAAAAGAACAATTCAAAAAATAAAATAATTAATTCAAATAAGCCGTGGCAACCAAGAGATGACCAGTCACAACTGACAGCGCCCGTTCACGAACATGACGCATGTATCAGCACCATTCAACTCAACCATTTTGAAGGGAACTAACTGATCCGACACACGCGCCACCATCAGCGAGACATTTGAGTGAGCATGACATACACTTAACCGCCAGGGCAAATTCAAGTCATAAAAAAAAAATGACGTAGGTTATCAACGAAGGATAGCTTTCTATTACATAGTACTCACATAATATGGGCTATGCGGTTATATAATACCAAAAGAAATTGAATCTATACAATGCAAAGATAGTTGTACAATCTTCAGCAGCTCCAACAATACTATTTAATGCTATCCATTAATCAGTTTATGCGCCCCTGTCCATGTGGAGCAGGACCGGCATTGAGCCAAGCATTTTTATCAGAGATATAATCGTCCAACTTGTAATATGCTTGCTTACATAGTGTGCGTTTAATGCATGATTTAAATTTCGTCTCATTCAGTTCAAGAATACTTTGTGGAATTTTATTATAGCATCTTAAACAGTACCCCATGAAAGATGAGTCTACTTTAGCGAGTCTGAAGCCCGGCTGAACTAATTGGTCTCTAGTTCTCGTACTGTAATTGTGTCTGTCACCTCTTTTATTAAAAAGATGTAGATTTTTTCTAACGTACATTATGTTTTCGTAGATGTATTGACAATGTACCGTCATGATTTTGATTTCCTTAAACAGTTCCCTTAGAGAATCGCGCCTACGAAGATTATATATGGCTCTGATGGCTCTTTTTTGCAGAATAAATATAGACTCAATGTCTGCAGCCCGTCCCCATAACAGAATGCCATAAGACATTATACTATGAAAGTAACTAAAATAGACCAGTCTAGCGGTATCTACATCAGAAAATTGACGGATTTTTCTAACAGCATATGCTGCTGAACTTAGGCGCCCCGCAAGAGATTTCAAATGAGAACCCCATTGTAGCCTTGAATCAAGCGTAAGCCCCAGGAAAACGGTTTTATCTACGAATTCAAGTTTCTCTTTATTCAATACTATATCACACTCGTTACTTTTAACATTTGGTAAAGCAAATCTTATGCATTTCGTTTTTTTTTCATTTAATACTAAATTGTTTGCTGTGAACCAATTATGGACCTGAAGTAGGGCATTATTTACGTCATCTAGATTTTGGGCCCGTCTATTTATCTTAAAAATTAGAGAAGTGTCATCAGCAAATAACACCATATTTTGAGGTTGGTTTTTCAATAAATAGGGTAGATCGTTTATATATACTAGAAAGAGGAAAGGACCCAATATTGAGCCTTGCGGAACCCCCATTTTTACTTTTAAACCCTGTGAATTAACACCATTTATTTGAACATATTGTTGTCTATCACTTAAATAAGATTTTACCAAACTAAGTGCAAGTTTACCTAGTCCGTAATGCTCAAGTTTCAAAAGCAATGTGTCGTGATTTACGCAATCAAATGCTTTGGAGAGGTCACAAAAAATTCCTATTGCGTCTTGGGATGCTTCCCACGCAGAAAATATGTGCTTTAGTAAGGTTACACCGGCGTCAGTTGTACAACGTCCCTTAGTTTTTGGTATATTAACCACTTCGCTTAAGTTTGTAGGTTCTTTCGGTTTATTTTTATTTCTTGCTCGCTTGATATTTGGCGTAGGGCGTTTTTATTTGGTATTGAATTTGTGCTACTAGATGGAATTTCACACAATTTTTGTTTGATAATGATACCCGGTGCATCATTACTCTGAATTGCTGAAGTTTTTAAGGCATTTCTTAATTTGATTTCATCAACTCGATCTAGAAAATACAAAAGGAAGAATGATTATAATCGGTTTAATAAGAAACGTTTGACGACGTCTGTGGTCTAGTGGTTTGAGTGTCGGGCTGCTGATCACAAGGTCGTTTTGGGGGTTCGATTCCCTTAAGACACAACTATTAATGTGATGAACATAAATGTTTGTGTTGGTCTGGGTGTTTCTTATGTATAATTTATTGCTTCGTAAGATTACATAAAAGTTTAGTGTTTGGAGCTTCCCTTTAAGCAAGTAATGCCTGTGTTGGGAAGCCCCGCTCTTTCATAGCAAAGCAATACAAAATTCATCACTGGTTGCCTTAAACCGACCCCGGTACAGATGCTGTATCCACTGGCAGGAATAGCGCCACCAGAAGTTCGCAGGACAGTGGCAAGCTCTAGCGAAAGAGCCAAAATGGCTGAAAAGCCGAAACAGCTTCCTGAAATGTGTCACCCCACTCACTGGCAAGCGGTCTACGGAAAGATTGAGACTGTGGCGAGGTAGTGCATCTTTACCTAACCCATTCGTTCCGCCTGCTGAAAATCTCCCGCCTTGACATGAGTTGGCATGGCTGACCTGGAAGTCTCTGAATAGACTCCGGACCCAGGTCGGTCGAAGTAAGGAAAACCTGCTCAGGTGGGGATTCATTAATGACTCTGCCCTGGAGTGTAAATGTGGTGCTGTTCTACAAACGATGGGGCACTTAATATCGTGTCCTGCGTGTCCTGTTGTTTGTTCGCTACAGGAACTGATGGACGCTACTGAAAGCGCCAAACTAGTAGCTCAGTTTTGGGCTGATACAATTTAGATTGCCATCGATACGCTAAGAAGAAGAATACAAAATTTAATAACTGGGGATCTAAAAAGGCCACTTTCAGCAATTCCTCTAAAAGTAATTCATTTTCCAAATTCCCAGCAGATCATTAACAATTCTTCTAATTTTCGTAAAATATGGGCACATATTAGCTGAATCATACTCAATTCATTTCATATCAGAATCATATTTGTTGTAAATGTTGCCACGTGAAAAAAAAGACCGGATTTTTACCGGTTATTTTTTCATTTCAGATTTCATTAATGAAATTAGTTTTATATTTGTATACTTCTATATTTTAAACGTTATTTCATTATATTAAACATATAACTGTTAAAAATACCAGAAATAAACCCTGAAAAAGGTAATTAGAAATAATAAATCACTTTTTAGGCTGGCAACGCGTAAAAGGAGTTTTTACTTCTCCCTTGTATAATGTCAACGTGACATTGACGGTTGACACGGTTGTGCCGTCAATATTATGAAATATTTTGCGCTCAATTTGAAACATACTTAAAATTATTTTGTGCGAGGTGAATTGTTTTGAATATAAAGTAAGTGCAAACTTGTATCCCTGGATCAATATTTGATTTTATCACTGTTTAAAAGTATTTAAATGTGTGTTATATTTTGTAGAAATGGAAAGGCGTGCAGCTAGAGTGTCTGAAAGACAATGGGAGATTCTGCTCGACTACTTGGACCATAACCCCAACCTAGCTAGGGCTCGAGGGTATAACAATTCTGCCCGAGGTCGAGCAGAATCTTCTCGCAAGTGGTTGGAGCTAAGTGAATTGCTCAATGCCGAGGGAAGTGGAACTACCAAAACGCCAAAAGATTGATCTATTGTAAGTATTTGAATATTGTTCACTTTGTCTTTTTCTCATAATACGAGTATATCCTCACAACTTCCTTACCTTATTAAACTTGGCTAATTTAAAAAAAAAAAGCTAATATACTTATTAATTTATTATTTTGCAGTATGTCAGTAATTTTAAGTCCAAACTTAAAAGAAATGTTGCTGACATAAATGCCGATAGTTCGGCAACAGGTGGAGGGCCTCCCAGTACAGGCCAATTATCAGCGATTGAGCTCAGATTCCTGGCATTAATGGGACCGGGTTTTGGCCAGAACGTTCCTGGGGTAGCAGTGGATCCTCTACCAGATATGGTAACAATTTGAAATTACATTAAAATTTTGTAATAATCTGGCTAACAAATAAAACATTTTATATAGGTACTATCTATTATTATTTTTAGAACCAACAGTCAACTGCAGCCATGGAGGATCACCAAGGCCAAGCCATGGAGGGTGTAGAACACGTGAGCCAGTGAGTATTAATTCGTTATTATCACTTAGTTTGTAACCATGTGTGACTTTGAAAATAATAATATAAATTTCTAATTTGCTATATGTATTTTAGTGAGGTATTGGTGTTTGAGCCATCAGTGTTCAACGTCATAGATGACAGCTTCATCAGTGATGAGCCCCGTGTAGAGAGCACTGCAGCCCCAACTTCTGCTCAGACTCCTGCATCAGCACCGAGCCCTACCCCAGCCGCTGCTACATCAGTGCCTCTGCGTCGTCGAACTCGGCAAGCACGATACCGCAGTGCGTAGAATTTTCTAACCCTACAGGCACAGCAGCTATTGATATAGCGGTTAAGACATGAGTTGACTATTAAAAACGATTGTTTATTTATATTACGTTTTTAGGTCGCCCTTTGGCCCCCTTGGATGAGGCTCAAAGAGTCTTGTCCCAGGTAGAACTGCAGCGGGCTGCAGCCGATAAGGCTACTGCTGAGGCTAACAATTTAATAGCGCAGAACCTGGGGAGGATTGCTGATGCAGTTGAGAGATATTTGTCACATATAGGTGTCCCATAGAGGTAAAGTATGATTTTTTTTATATATGTAATAAATCAAGTATATTATTAACATTCATGTAATAATCAAGTATAATATTTTCATTAAACTAATACAAAATAATTAAAAAGCAAAATAAACTTATTTTAAATATCTAAGATCGTGCTGACCAAAGCCGATGTACAAGGGCATTACGTGTTGATTCACCAGCAGCAAGGTGGTGGTGGCCTCTTCTTGACGCAGTTTCAATGTTGAAACAATTTTTTTTATGATGAATAACATAATTTTAATGAAGTATATTAGTTTTGTTTCGTGTTATGTTTGGATAAAATAGTTTTTTTTTGCAATTAGAAAATCCTGAAATTCATACCTGCATATTTGCCTCATTTTCCTCATCTTGTGGTGTTAATGCCATTGTTGGTAGCCTGGCAGCATTTGCGATATTGTGTAATACCACACAAGCATTTGTGATATAGCCAGCCATGGTGGGGTGGTAATGTAGTTTGCGGTCTACTAACAAACACCGCCAACGAGACTTAAGCAGACCAATGGTGCGCTCCACTGTGTTGCGCACAAGACAATGTTGTTCCGTATAATATCGTTGCGGTGTATCTGGCTCTGTGTTCACTATTGGAGTCAGTTGTGTTGATCTCAGGGGATAACCTGAGTCACCTGTAATATTATTTTTTATTGGTATAAATTAAACAATGATGGTTACAGTTTACAGTGTCATTTAATTTAAAAGTTATGTTAATTTTTGACTTACCTAAAAACCACAAATTTTCATTTTCAGCCTGGAGTTGATCCAAGTGGGAATTCAGTGGATGGTGATTCCATATAAAGGAGTCATGGTTTGCCCCTCCGTGGCTAGCATCAACACTTATAATATTTAAATCTGAATCGCAAACCTAAATGAAAAGAAAAAGACTGATTAATTATTACGTTTCTGTTACCTAGTTTGATTATTGAAAGATTTTTAAGTTTTATAATATGAGAAGTGTTAATTTAGTAAAATATTTTGAAAAGACTGATTAAAAGTTTTATACTAAGAGAATTGTTAATTTAGTCAAATATTTTGAAAAGACTGATTAATTATTATGTTTCTGTTACCTAGTTTGATTATTGAAAGATTTTTAAGTTTTATAATACGAGAATTGTTAATTTAGTAAAATATTTTGAAAAGACTGATTAAAAGTTTTATACTAAGAGAATTGTTAATTTAGTAAAATATTTTGAAAAGACTGATTAATTATTATGTTTCTGTTACCTAGTTTGATTATTGAAAGATTTTTAAGTTTTATAATATGAGAATTGTTAATTTAGTAAAATATTTTGAAAAGACTGATTAAAAGTTTTATACTAAGAGAATTGTTAATTTAGTAAAATATTTTTCCTACCACTATTGTTTTATTTTAGAGCCTGAGAAAGGATATAGGCTACTTATTAATGCGAAAAAAGGGCTGTAATTAGTAGTAGTATAGTATTATACATATAAACTGACTGACTGATTGGGTGATATATCAACACACAGCCCAAACCGCTGGTCCTAGAGACATGAAACTTGGAGGGTGTGTTCTTTGTGAAGATTTAATATCTAAAGCCGCGGGCAAAAGCTAGTAGGTAATAAAGAAGATAACAACCTATAAAACCCCAAAGAGTTATGCAGAGGTGAGCCTTTAGTAGCCGCCAATTATGTTTTAAGTACCTACCATGTGGGAAGTAAAATAAAAAAATTAAATCATGTTCTAATATTAGTAAAAACATTTGGTAACTGTATAGGTTAGATACTTACAATTTGTGCATTTATAGAGTGATAACGTTTGCGGTTAAAAAATCTCTCCTCATATTGTGCAGACCTAACAATAGCAATGTGAGTGCCATTAATACAGCCCAAAACACCAGGCATTCTAAACTTCTGGTAAAACCTGAAAACATAAAAAGATGTGTGCACCCACTTTTAGCCCTGCATGATAATAGGTTCCTACTATAATAAAGACCGCAGTAGCTGCTTATCCCCACAATGAGTGACCAATATGATCAAAAATTTCCAATGTTATAGTGACTTAAAAAATGTATTCTTTCTTACCCAGTTTTGATGGCATTTCGTTCTGCCTGATTTTGCGGAAAATGTATATATTTCCTCCGGAAATGGTCGTATTAAGAGCTAGTGTCACAGCTCGCAAACAGTTTGACACACTCACTTGGTGCATTTTATGGTGTGCACTAGCTCCTATAACCCTTTGGACCCAGACGCGTAAAAGCTGAGTGTGCTCAGAACCTAAAATGTAAAGATTCTAGTAAGTTATCACAAATATCCATCAAGGGAGTACAGGGTAAACCTGTGTATCGGGAAGTACTTCAAAATTCACTATCACAATCCTTTTACTTACCTTGGAGGTAGTACTTATGCCATCCCGGCGGGTACTTAAGTAGGGCTCCAGCTCCTGGATGAGGTCCCGACAAACACTTTTATTCAGTCTATATAGACCAACAAACTCTTGGTCCGGCATTTCAAATGCTATTTCCATACTCCGGAGAGCTCTATTTCTTCGGCGAATTATTCTGGATTCCCAAACACGCGCGTGCTCAAGAAAATTTGCGTATAGGGCTAAATCTGCCATTATTAAATATTTTTTTACAAAATCTATTCGATATTATCCAAATATGATTCGTAAGATGATGCTATTTACTAACATCTTATGATTCTGCTATTTGACATTATCACAATTCATAATTTCGATGGCCCCACCGAATAAACGTGTAAGAGAAAAATGACAACTTTTCAGGAAAAAATAAAAACGTTAAAACTTCAATAACGCTCATTTCATTGTATATAGGTATAAATAATGTACTATCGAATTATAGGTAAAAAAATAAACTATTGACTTGTATACTTACTTTTTTTTAACATCAACGAGTTTCAAGAAATTCATGAAAAACTATTTAATTTTTTTACTCTTGTGAAATTTGCATGACTAGGTCGCAGTAATATATCATTACACGTTTATTCGAGTAATAATACACAACGAATAAAACGCACTGTAATGTTACACTATTATTCTCCGTAAATCAGTTTATTTTGGAACCCAGCTATAACTTTTTACACGCTTGTTTACAGTACATTGTTCTGCTATTATATGATTGTAAAGATCGTATGCAATTATATTACTGTTAATAAGATCAGTTTTTATTTATGTAATACATCTTTGTTAATGCATGGTAAAATAATATAAATAATTTTGTAAAAGGATGAAATAAAATACAGATGTATTTAAAATTAATAAATATAATTATGTATTATTTATCCACGTAAAAACAAAATACTAGTTTTCTTGATTAAAAAAAAACGAATTGCAATTTTAGAAACACTAATCCTCTCTTAGTAGTCGTAAGTAGTTTTGAATTATATTTTTGAATATTTTAGTAGGTAGGTAAGGATCTTTAAAAAGAATGTAGGCATCGACGAGACGTCAATGATTGGTAAAGCGAGGGGAGATTATGGAATCCGTGGGAACCCAAATCTCGGATTCCATATTCCTTAGATCCCTCTCCTCAACCGAGACCTACAAGTATTTGGGTATGTCCTAAGCATTAGGTATCAATGCTGCTGACATGAAACAATCATTGAAGGAGCACTTCTTTGGTCGCCTGAATAAAGTGTTAAACAGTCTTTTATCAGGCGGAAACGAGGTGCGCGCTTTTAATGGTTGGGTCATGCCGGTTTTGATGTCTTCTTACGGCATACTCAAATGGACTCCGACGGAACTTGACGTCCTGGATAGGAGGGTCCGCACACTATTGACCGCAAACCGGATGCATCACCCACGGTCATCGGTGATGAATCTGTATATCCTGCAGAAGTGCGGTGGTCGTGGCTTCTTAAATGCTAAGACCTACTACTTTCTCGAAACCGACGTGGGGATGCACCGAGATGTGGTCTCAGTGTACAAGGAACTCACCTTGGCTCTCCTTGGCTAACGAGATCTGGCGCAAACCTGTGATATTGGATACTAATGACCGTAGGGAGGTATGGCAGAGCAAGAAGCTACACGAACGCTTTTTCCGGCCCCTACATGGACCTGATGTAGACCTCTTGGCGTCCGTATCCTGGCTACGATTTGGTGACCTCTTTGGGGAAACCGAAGGCTTTGTCTGTGCGATTATGGATGAAGTTATCATGACGAACAATTATCGGAAATACATTGTCAAGGACGGTACGGTTGACATCTGCCGGGCATGCCACCGTCACGGTGAATCGATCAGACATATTGTTTCCGGTTGTTCTTCGTCTTGCTAACGGTGAGTACTTGCACAGACACAATCTAGTAGCCAGGATTATCCACCAGCAACTTGCCTTGCAATACCACCTTGTGGGTTCTGAAGTACCATACTACAAGTAGTATGTGCCCGACCCAGTTCTCGAGAACGGTCGCCAAATAAACCTGATATTGTGGTGATAGATCGCCGAGAGCGCCGTGCAATGATTGTTGACATCACTGTCCCTCATGACGAGAATCTTGTGAAAGCTGAGAATGATAAAAAATCAAGCATCTTGATTTAGCACATGAGGTTGTCGACATGTAGGACTTGGACGCTGCAATCATTGTACCGATAGTCGTTACGGTTAATGGACTAATAGCAAAGAGCCTCCATCAACACCTTAGGAGGCTCTCACTAGGGCACGCCACAATAGTGGCAAAAGTCCCCTCTTAGAGGAGTGGCTAGAGAGGCGCCACGGCGCCCTCACCTTCCGCCTGACGCAGGTCCTCACCGGGCACGGTTGCTTCGGGAGGTACCTGCACCGAATCGGGCGGGAGGAAACGCCCGCGTGCTATCATTGTAAGGATCGCCCGGAGGACACCGTGGAGGTCCGTGTCCTCGTAGCGGCGATTGGCGGCGGCTCGCGTCCGGCCCTGGTTCAAGCCATGGTCTGGGGCAAGAGGGAATGGGAATCCGTCACATCCTTCCGCGAAGCAGTCATGCTAGCGAAGGAGGTGGCGGAACGTGAGAGGGAGATAACCTCACGTCCCAGCCGCCGCGGGAGACGCCCCGGGCGCCGGGGGCCACGTGGTGGCTCTCGGCCACCGTAGGCGCGGGGTGGACGGTGAGTAATGGGCTAGCTCGCCGTCCGACCGCCTTATGACGACAGGCCGTGTCAACGGCGCGTTCGTGTTCCACGTGCGCCTCAAAGAGATGTCAGAAAACAGGAGAGGCCCGCAAAGGCCGATGCCTGCCAGGGTTGCGGGACTGTTCGAAAGAGATACCGCGGCCCTGGAACACAAAGGGCAAAAGAAGGAAGATGGATAGGTTTTATTCTATAAAAGTCTGACACTCCCTTCCGCTCTGCCCAGAGCGGGAGGAGTCATTTGATGATTTCCCAATCCCAAAAAAAGGTGGGTTTGCTGGGCGATAGATTTTTTTTTGGGATGGGAAATCATCAAATGACTCCTTCATTTGATGACTTCCCATCCCAAAAAAAAAAACGGATGCTCTCATTGCGCGGCTGGGTCAAGCCCTTGATTCAGTGCGCAGTGTACTCCTGAAATTATGTAATAGTGCGCATAATTATAATCACAACAAGACTGACCTTCCGAGCTAATCACCCAATTTTACTCGCATCTTACGTACGATTGCAATAGAATTGATCGCGTAAACATTTGTTTATTTACCGTTACTAGCTATAAACTTAAACTAATATGCAAAGAATATTAATGTTTGAATCTTTAACACAAATGTTAGAAAAAAATAATTATTGTAAAAGACAATGCAATGCTTTAATTTTAATAACCTATTTATATTCAAACTTCCATGTTGTGCGATAAAACATTACTAATTATAATTTGCATAAATTTTTACACGAATAAACGTGTAAGAAGACATTACCCAAATTCGAAAACAATCACAAATCTTCTCAAACGTCTGTAGGTTTTAACATGTTTATTCTTGTGTACTTGGCGACTCAAGAAGCATGTAATCAGACCATAAACTATTATTCCTGTATTTTTTAAATTAATTATTTCCCTAGAATAAAGATATTCACTATTATAATAGGCGTGTTTTGAGTCTAAAATTCATAAAAAAAATTAAGTAGGTGCAGGATAGGCAAAAGAAACGAAAAATGAAATAAAAAAAAATTCGTGTAAGAGCTCTTGCACGTTTATTCGGTGGGGCCATCGATTTGTGAACCATTTTACGAATCTCCATACAAAACTGTCAGATAGATGAATTGCGTAATATGAATTGGACGCAGTTAATATTATGAATTGTCAATTTGTGACCATTTTAAGAATTGTAACGTGATTCATATTATTATCCTAATATGATTCATTCATTCATTTCATTGATATTGTCAAAGTGGCCATTTTAGATCCCCTGGGCATTTAAACAAAAAGGAAAACAATAGATACAGAGGTATGTTAATATACAAGAAGTTAACGTTTAATTTTAAACTTAAACTTAAGAAAGTCTTGCTTGCAGGTGTGTGTTCAGTGTAAGGTAATTAGTGTGTTGTGTATGAAGGATAATAGTGTTATGTTGTGTGTGTGCGAGTGTGATGATATTGAATTAGTGATGGATATCGTAAGGGTGTGTGTTCTGTATGTTATTAGTATTTTTGGTTTAGTATTATTTTACTTATATGTGTGTGATATGTGTGCGTGTTGTGCATTTGGTGTTTAGAGATATAGTTGTGGGCGTGTGATTATTACTTAATGTGTTCCAAGAGTGCCTCCGTGTCATCATAGGTTAGTGATTTTATCCAATTTATTAAAGTTTTTTCACAATTGTGGTATTTTTTTGGGTATACGTATATTTTCTTGTTGATTTTGTTATATAGTAAAGCCGATCGCTTATTATATTGTCTCCCGGCGAATACCTACAGTTTTTGTATGAGGGATTTGTACAATTAGTTCTTTTCTTCTTTGAGATGCTATGCTTGAGTCATATTTTAGGGATTTATGTATTTTTGTAATAGTTTGAATTACGTATAGTTTGCGAACTGAGAGTAAATCACTAATCTGATACAGATTTTCAGTAGGGTGTCTTAACTTTTTAAAATACATGATCTTAATTAGGGCCCGTTGGGCGCGTTTGACGTTGATAAAAATAGTTTTTGCAGCCCCACCCCAAATGGGGATACAATATATTAGGACCGACTGCACCAGAGTTACGTAGATCTCACTCAAAATATTTCTAGACGGGTTTCGGGCACTGTTTGTATTTATTTTCTTTGGTGCGATATGTCTGAGAGTCTTGAATATCCAGCTTAATCTTCTAAGCCTATTCGTGACTTGATCAAGGTGGGGATACCAGGATAAACGTTGATCGAGTATCACTCCTAGGTACTTTGTCTATGCAACCTGTTTAATGAGCGAACAGTTATAATATTTATTATTAATGTCACCGCATACATGAACTTTATGTTAAAGTCTTCGCTAGGTTGTGTCCTTTTGCTAATACTGAAACATAGTTCGTTTTAGATGTATTAAGTGTGAGTAAGTTGGTGTTTAGCCAGTTAGCTACTTGTGCCATGCCCAACTCTGCATTTTATTTCGTGGTAATCTGAAAAATAATTAATATAACAGTGTAGTATTTCCCTTACGAACGTATAGACTCGCGAATTTTAGATGGTAAAAATGAATATATATTTTTTTTTTTTAAGAATTGTAACATTCGTATCCTTTCTCGTTTGCAACACATGAATCGAAACGACACTTTTCTTTTTCGCGCGTTAACGACATCGCAAGGAAAAAGTTCTTTCTCGTCAAATTATTAAATTAAAACTAAGTTTACATTACATTTGACCAAAATAACAAAATGTCGAGTGACAGGAAGTGTATTAAGTGCATCGTTAGTTAAAATCGTAAACCCGAGACGCAGAAATCTGAGCAATCTTGCACGACAGGACATCAAATGCAGGAGACGAAACAGGAGTTCCTGAGTTTCCTGACCACAACTGGGATGTAACTCGAGAGAATGCCAGGCTTTAACTCCCTCCGCATACGGGATATCTGCAGGGCTTACTGAAGCGCTATGGTGGCCATTAACACTGTAAATTACATGTGTGCTGTAAGCTTGTTAGAGTTTTTTTTTTGTCCCAGTGGGTGCGTGACACCCCAGTAACATCACATGTTACTAGCTGGAGAAATCGTCCAGCTATCAGTGTGACACGAGTGACACGAGATGTCTACCTGAGCAATCTTGAGCAAGTTCAAGGCCACGACTGGACATCAAATGCAGGAGACGAAACAGGAGTTCCTGAGATTCCTGACTACAACTGGGATGTAACTCGAGAGAATGCCAGGCTTTAACTCCCTCCGGATACAGGATATCTGCAGGGCTTACTGAAGCGCTGTGGTGGCCATTTAACACTGTAAATTACATGTGTGCTGTAAGCTTGTTAGAGCTTTTTTGTCCCAGTGGGTGCGTGACACCCCAGTAACATCACATGTTACTAGCTGGAGAAATCGTCGAGCTATCAGTGTGACACGAGATGTCTAGCAAAGTTATTGAACAATGCTAACACTGAAAATCTAATTGGCATGGCAGGTAAGTCTCATTTGGATGACCTCACAAGCTGGATGGCAATGTATCAGTCCGAGACACGTGATGTCTTTTACAAAGTCATTGAACAATGTTAAAACTGATAATCTAATGGACATGGCAGGTGAGTCCCTTTTTTTCCGTGACCTTGGCCAGGTAATGTTAAAAATATGTTGTTTACCCATAAACATGAAGGTTGTGAGACGACCTTGCTGTAATTTGCATATCCCATGTACATTATAATCTTGCAAATGCATTATATTCTCGCAGTGAGTGCGGGATCATATTTCGATACCTGGATTCCCATCAGCGAGTAAAGTTGCCGGCTGACATACATTTGTTATGATTTACACAAATGATGAAGTACGAGATACTTACATCATGTTATGTCACATAATGTGATCAAATATGATACCATAGAGGCCCCTTGATATAAATGAAGGTTACACATATGTATATAATCTAAACACCAGACTAATAAAATGTTTTAGGCTATTTTGATTGTGGCTATGCCAGACTTGGCGCTTTAGGAGGTTAAAAGTTACTTAACTCAATCAATATTTATATTTACATGCTTAAAATACGAGATATTTCAAGCATAATATGACCACACTTAGTGGTTTAGCTTCTGCATCAAGTAAGATTTTTTGAAGCATCCAATGCAATGGATAACAACTACTTACTAATATTATGAGTGTAATTGTATTATCTATTACTTTTAACATAGCCAATAATATGTATTGACATACATACAAATATTGCACAAATGTACACCCATGGGTATGTTACAGTGAAACAACAATTTTTTCCAACTGCGGCAAACATGACAAACAACAACATGATAAATGAATTGTCATCCTGTGGCTATGCCACAAACTTGTCATTTTAATCTTTCAGCTACAAATTGATCAATAAACAACATATTTAAGCATTAAACTTTCCATTCAAAAAACAGAACAAGATTCTTTGTTAACATAACTCTATTGGAGAACAGTTGATGGAAAATGTTTCAGACACTTATGACAAATTTAACAGACATAGCTGGAATAATCAAACCGGTCATACAAATGACTAGGTACTCCTGTTCCACTACTAAAGCTAAGGTGAACCTGCCTAACCAAGGGATTGAGATATTATAAGTAACGCAATCACCAATCTCTTAACGACAAGAAAGAAGACTTAAGTCATCTATTGAGTGGCTTGAATGACAATGCATAACACGATCTGCCAACGTTCACCACCACCGTGTCGACCCCAAGATTAAATTAATATTAATTGTACAAGTATTTGAGTGAAATAATATTTTATTAAACAAATACTCATATTATACTAATTGAAGAAATCGTACCAGACCTGGATAAGGAAAATAATTATATAATTATGTATTTTAAATAACTAATAAATGTAGCCAAAGAGTTTTTGCCACCAACAACACCAGGGAAGTGACAAAGTTTTGTGTCAAATACATTGTCATGTCAACAACAAAAAGAAGATCAATTAGTCTGTTTGGGCCTGGCACAATTAAAACATCCAACAAGTAGCCCATTAACAGGCAGCTTTCAACATTGAACACAATAATAGATACTGGAGTGTTAAGTCAGTAGCTCAAAAAAGAGCAACACATCAAGGGTGATACTGGAATAAATCAACCAAATACAAAAAAATTGGTTTTATACTAATGATTCTTGGTTTTAGTACAAGAGTTCAAGAAACCATTTGTTATAACATCTATGCACTGTAATGTCCCAATACTAAAAAACTATTAGTATTGAGAGGGAAAAGGCTTATAGACTTACAAAGTTTGGAGGTCTTAAGAGCATCTCAATGCACAAATGACTTTAACAACTAAACCTATTTAAATCAAATTGCAAACTTATTTCCACTCTGAAACCCCACCCCCGTCTCAGAAAAAAGATAATATTCTTATCAATATCATAATGCATAGGTCCAATCTAAAATACCATCTCTGATAGTAGCTCATTGCTTCATCTAGCAATCCATAGGTACAATATTAAACAAAATTAATAAATGAATTTGAATAAATTATGGGTAGGCATATATATTTTTTGGGAGGCCATATGGCCAAGATTATTTTTTGGGAGGATTTTTCCAATTACCAGCTAGTCCCTTTTTTGTATTGCATTGCATTTTAAAATCACTTAAACCTTACCCCATAATAATTAATTACCTTTCCTTTTTCATATCATTGCAGACATAAACCTTAAAATTATTAGTGAGGGACAAATGTGGAAACAATGTTTCCCTTACTTTGACTACCAATTACCAAATTATTAAGACCATTAAAACATAACTTAAAGGCTACTTTAAGTGAAAGTATTTTAATCTTCGGACTTCAAAATTAACCAAGATGAGAACAAATTAATGCCTAACAAACAACAGAAAATTTGTTATGCCTGATTAATTCATTTATTTTCACTACCAATCTGAGAATTGGCTTTAGTCGTTTTTTCAATGAAAGTAAGCACTAAAGCAAAACGATTTAAGAAACAAAAGGGGGGGGGGGGCGGTGTATGAGAGGTATATGGATTATGATTAGATCGTTAAGAGATCAAAAGCCAAACATTTCATGTAGAGTTAATATAAATAAAATCTAACTGCAAGTCATATAATTTGGCAATATAGCCAATTAAAAAATGTTGCTGGAATACATTTACTCAGATACAGATTTGAAAATCAGAAGCACCCAATTCAGTTAGTTTTCAACTTGTCAAGCAATAAGTTGAGGTTGTTGACGACAAAACCCCTTGAAAGGTATTGTTAGGTAGACACTGCTGTGGATTTTTTGATAGACATAATAATTATGTTATTATGAAGAGACAAAATAGTGGTACTAGTTCTGCCTAAATCTACTCCACTATAACAAATATTTATAATTGAGAAAAATCTCAAAGTATTATATTATTATTTTTTCTTCTATGAAAAGACAAAAACTCGTTGCTTCCATTAAGTGCCGGGAAAAACATAATTATAATGTACAAAATACACTAAAAGTATTAGGCGGAAATTGATTTCTAAAAAACATTAATAAACAGTTTTGGGAAAATAGCTCACTTGTTGTTGTTGTTTTATTTAATTAACTCGACAAAGACATTTGTCGAGTTAATTAAATAAAACTTGAATTTCATTCGACCAGCAAGGAGTAAATACTTTAATATCCATAATATTTACTCATAAGGCTCTTACTTACTTAGCCAATGTTGGAGCTTTATTGATAGTAAGTAATAAATAATAGATTAATTGAATGTAATATTAACAAAAACAAGGTTTTGAACAAGACTCAAGTTCATGTACTATTGAACAATAGTTGACCATGATATCCCTTAGTCAAGCCACTATATATTAAAGCTTCTACATCTATGAGCTGAGCTCTAGCTGTTCTTTGAAAGTATTCTTAAACAATTCAACATTAATTAATACACTTTATGAGGTTTCTTTTTTGCAAACTCATCCATTCAATACTTTCACTACAACTGGGTTTCAAATTATAAAATCACCGAAAGATTTGAGGCTTTGAGGCTAATATTGCCTCAATCATAGAATTTATCAAAAGTATTTAATCTCATTATAGTTTGATAAAATAGACCCAACTTTGGAAAACAAAACATCAGGTATTCTCCTAGCTCTTTTAACCATGGGCGCAACAAAACAGTACAAGCCCAAATAATTTTAAGTTCGTTACATCAAGCGAAACTGATATTTAAACTTCATAATTAACCTCTCACAGTACAACAAACAACAGCTCAAATCAGAGCTGGCTTCAATTAAGTCGGACATAATGTTGAATACATTATCAATTCAACATGCAAAATATTCTTAAAGTAATAAAAGCAAAGTAAATTAAAGCTATATTCTTAAAGTAGGAAGTCATTAGTAATGATTAAAAATTGACATCCAGAATTTTAATCACTAAGCTTCATTAATTATTGCAGCCAACTCTAAACATCTACACTGTTATATTAATTATTTTTCAGATTACCACGAAATAAAATTGAGAATCAAACGAGCTTACCTGTAAGCGAAGTCTTGATTCTAATTTTATGAGTGGTAATCTGAAAAATAATTACCCACCCGCCACTATATATGTATATAGCTAACACCCACAAAGCTGCAATATTTGGTCTACCTAATTCAATGTTAACCTTTCAGGAAAACATATGAATGTAGGTATTTGAAACTACCCCTGTATAGAAAACAGAGGTTGTTCCCAATGATAAGATCTCTAAAATAAGTGACGTTTCGATTCATGTGTTGCAAACGAGAAAGGATACGAATGTTACAATTCTTAAAAAAAAAAAAAAAAAATTCATTTTTACCATCTAAAATTCGCGAGTCTATACGTTCGTAAGGGAAATACTACACTGTTATATTAATTATTTTTCAGATTACCACTCATAAAATTAGAATCAAGACTTCGCTTACAGGTAAGCTCGTTTGATTCCCAATTTTATATCACATCGTGCCAGGAGTCCCCTGAGAAAACTATCGTGATATCATCAGCGTATGAGAAGACCTTTGCGTTATTGATGTTCATGTTACAGAGGTCATTGACGTCCCATGTTAGTATGTATCTAATTAGTTCATCCACTAGTGGCGCTAAAAACTACCGCCAGCCGTACCGTCTCGAAAACAAACGATGCCGCGCCGCGACGCCGTGTTCTTTAAAATACATAAACACAAATAAAATAAAATACATACCTATGTGATAGATAAATTGGTACACAAATAAAAATACAAAAAGTGAATTCAGACTCTATTTCTTAACCGTAAACGGTGAAAATAAGAATTTTTACCAAACTAGGTAAGTACGCGGTTTACTAAAATTATTCTGAGAAATATTGTCAAGTGTCCGACCTGACTTTACAAAGATGCACAACCGAATTACACGGTTAACTTTATGAAAATAAGGTCTTAATTGCAAGCTCCAATACCTCCTAATACCTCGCAACTAATAATGAACTCTATTCGAAAGACGAAACGATTAATTTTTCTGTTCCCTGTGTGTGTTTGTTGTTACCGGGCTTTGTAGAAGCCGCCAGAATTACCGCAAAAAAAATGTTTTAGGCAGTATTATTTTATGAATCATATGGTAGGTAGGTATGCTTATTAAGTCCCTACTAGCTCGATTGGTCGATCGACACTCGACCTAACTCCCAAGCGTTCTCGTCGCGTCCTGTCGGTGTCCAGTTGTAGGTACTACTCGTAGTACCTACTAGCGATTTCGTGATACAAGAGTGGTGAAATTTCTCTCGATAACGAAGAAATGTGATAGTGGCTGTGCACTGCTTCCGACCGTGCCGTGCTTCTGATACAAACAATAGATAATGTAGGTAAATGAACTTACTTTACTAGCCGGTTATTAAATTCGTCTGTTTTTTTTTTAAACGTTGCCCCACACTAAGAATTTCTCCTGTATCATGGGTGCGTTTACAAACATTTAAACTCACATACACAAACAGCCAGACCCGGAACAACTATCTGTAGGCCATACAAATATTTTTTCCGTGCGGGAATCGAACCCGCAACACGAAGCACAGCAGTCAATCGCCCAGCCACTGCGCCAACCGTGCCGTCTACTGTCACAGTTACTGTCCGTCATTGACCCGCTCACCTGACTCGCACACGCACAGCTGACCTAAGCCGCGCTACGTCATAGCGGATAGCGAACTATGCGATTATGAATGAAATAGTGGAAGCGCTACTAAGATTTAACTCGAATGACAGAATAAAAGTGATAAATTTCTAACTTCTTTAATTGATGTCTTAAAAAAACAATAACAATGCCAATGGTAACTATTACTCGTCTGGACTTACTGTGTTTCGGCTCCAGAACGATGTAAAATTATTCGTGTATAGAAGAACCCGACAACAACTGTCGGGCAGTAGCCCACCAGACATAACACCCGTCTGGTCGGAGGATCCTCCCTTTTCTATGAGGGATGAAGAACTTTACTCCCTGTTTCACAGTGACTTTCTTCCCTGGGGACAAGGAAACTACAGGAATTACCATCCCATAGGAAATGATAATGTGTAACTTAAATAACAAGGAGAACCACAATGGGTACACCCTAGGCGACATTTGGCAGATGGTCGTAGAGAATTGTAGCAATGAAGGAACTGACACAACGTGAGCCCCTCCAGACTTAGTACCTCAGGGAGAACTACTTCAGCAGAAAAACACGACGATCCAACTAGAGCCAACCCCTTGGCCCACAGTTGTATTCTTTCTTGTTCATTGAGGTCGGCCCATGAGGTCTACTCTCTAAGTCCGTCAACGACGGACGGACGGACGGACGGGCTCGTCCGACCGTAGTCCGTTACTACGGACAAACCCTACTCCCTATTGATTACGGATGCCTGAGTTTCGAACGGAGTCATAGACAATATTCGTGAACGAATGATGCATGGCGATAGAGTTGCGCTATTTTACCGGTCGATTACCGGTTTACTTACTTTGTGGTTTTCAAGCTTTTAAACAAAAGTTATTATTGTTATTGTTAAAAACGACCACATTTTTAACAATATAAATTGTATAAAAATAAAATAAATAAATATTGTAAATTGTATGTGTCCTTTTAAATAGAATTGAACTATTTTTGTCAGAATTGTGGCTGTATCTTGTTAGTACCTTTGCCTTTTTTCTTTCTGGCGGCAATTGTCAAATTAAATGTCAGTTTTTTTCACATTATAAAAACGACGCGGGAAGTTTGATTAAATTTAATTACTGTGAGATGGCCTCAACCCGTGCTCCAATCGCTCCAGCAGCAACCCAAGCCCAAGTTGAAGCACTCCTCGACTTTATGGCCGAAAACGAGGACTTGGGTCGTGGACGACTGGGGACTGCTGACGGTCGACTTCGGTCGAAACGGCTGTGGGAGACTCTGTGCAACTCCCTTAATGCGATGGGGGGTTGTACAAAGACCGTGGTGCAGTGGAAAAGGGTGAGTTTAAGACATTACTCGTTATTATTTTAAGGTTTTGTCAACAGCACATACAATGATAATCAGTTATACTCCAAATACTTATCTGTTAGGGGACCTTCGATTATACCGGCTTTTATGTTTAATATTAACCATTTCAGGTGTGGTCTGATAAAAAAACATTTGGCTAAGAGAGCTGCTGGGGATGCCAGACAGTCGGCACGAGCTACAGGTGAAGGCCCAGCGGAAGCACCAACTCTCACCCAAAATGAACTAAGGGTGTTGTCCATCATGGGAGAGGGGTTCGGGGAGCCGCAAACTGAGGCAAGAGTGCCAGCTTTTCCATTGGTAATAATTCAATTTTATAATTTATGATAGTTAGTTTATTCCAATGGTAAAAACAACAAACAAAAGTGCCTATAATTGGTTTATTTTAAATAAATGCTTTGAGTTTGAGTTCATACTTATGTTGCATGGAGACTTTGCCATGACTTTTTTTTTATCAAATAATAATAAATAACCGATACATTATTATAATATTTGTTGTATCCGTTAATGATATTCAGTTTTTGTTGTACAGAGTCCATCTATAAGACAAGAGCCAGCACCCATCACACCCATAACATCTGCTGCACCTGCCCACCCACTGTCACAGGAGGAACGTTCTTTATCCCCAATACTAAATCAGCGAAGTAAGTAAATTATTGTTCAATAGAAAAGACATGTAAATCATGTTTCAGAATACTTATAAATGACAAAAAAAAATATTTCATTTGTTTTCAGCATTAAATTCTCGTCGTGCACGTCCAGGAGTTCGACGACCACTCGCTGGCGGCGGCGACTCAGCTAGATCGGATTGTCGAGTTGGACGAACAGAGACTCCTAGCTGATAACAGGAGAAATGAGGTGCTTGACAAAATAAAGGATGCCATTGTGGAGCTAACAAACTCGGTGCGGGAACAAATAGAAAGTAACAGGCAGTAAATGTTTTGAGCACCTCATTTCTTTTGTCGCTTGGGGTCTCTAATCTTACAACTCGGATGAATACACTATAGTTTAGAATGTTTCATTAATTTTTATTTATTCCTATTGTAAATAAAACATTTTGTTCTTAAAAAAACAATGCTTGTATTATTAGACACAATAGATCTCATGGAGAAGAATGGGCAAGAAACTACATGGACACTCAATATTTGCGTTTTATGCATGTTTTAAATTTCTGTTCATTTAGCTGTAGAAGAATCAAAAGTTTCCGCCAGTCCCAACATACATTATGTCCTGTAAGCAAAATAAAAAGTTTGTTAAATATTATTTTATCCTAATCAATAATATAAATACCTAATACCTCTATGTTTTTATTGAGATGTATTAATAAGAGAGTAGTTTTTTAAGACTGCATAGGTATAAATACCTATTTCTGTCCAGCAATTGCACTAATCTGTCTCTCGCTCTTTGCCCTTGCTGAAGAGCTTGATGAGCGGACATAGACTCATCTCGCTGTCTTGCTTGTCTACTGCGCTCTACCTCTAGGTCTTCCTCGGTGAGGGAAGGTGCTTCTAAACCCGCCCGATTACATATATTGTGTAAAACACAACAGGCAATGACAATTTTACCTGAAATTTTGTTTTTGATAAAAACACTTGTCACATATTCAGTGCATTATAAAAATAATACAGTTATAGTGTAAATTGTAACAAATACCTGCTGTGGCAGGTTCATAATGCAGCTCTCTTCCTGCTAAGAGGCATCTCCATCGGCCTTTTAAAATCCCGAATGTGCGCTCTATAGTGGAGCGAGCGCGTTTTTGGGTGAAATTGTATCTCCCTTCTGGAGAATCTTCGACTGCATTGTCTATTGGGATCATCATTAATTCCCGAAGTGGGTACCCAGAATCCCCTGTAACAAACATATTTGGTAACCATCGCTGCACAATAAATCTGCCGCAGGGAACTTGAACCTTGAAATCGTATTATACTATTACATAAATAAAATATTTTGAACTTTGTAAGAAAACAAATAACAGCCAGCAGAAATGTATTACAAGAGATAGAACTTTTTATAAGTACAACTATGTACATACCCAACAGATATGATGCCTCCTGTTGTAGACTCTCCAGATGAGCTTTAATTTCATGGTGCGACCAAATGAAAGAATCGTGGGTCGCTCCACCATAGGACGCATCAACATTTAAAATTGTACATTCTGCATCACATATCTATTAGACATACATAAATTAAATTATATTTTACTAGCGACCCGCCCCAGCTTCCCACGGGTGCATGTATTATACACATGAACCTTCCTCTTGAATCACTCTATATTTAAAAAAAAAACCGCATCAAAATCCGCTGTGTAGTTTTAAATATCTAAGCATACATGGGAACAGATAGCGGGAAGCATCTTTGTTTTATACTATGTAGTGATTAGAACTCTGCCTATTATCAAGCACTCAGATATACACTTCTCATCAAAAAAATCGAAACACTTTCGTTTTTATTGTTTTTGTCCTAATTTTTTACAAAAGAGAATTAATTCCATGAAAAAAAAAAACATTATTGTGTAGCTGGCAGTTTGGTCATTACAGTAAGAAGAAAAAAATCAAAATTCGAAATTAGAATTTCATTTGTTTATCCTATAAATGAAATTAATCACTGTTTTGAGACAAATGTGTATTTAGGGTTGGAGTACGTTTCTCGTTTAAAAACTAAAAATTAGCGCTTGTCTCTAAACTTTTTGTTTCTTATTTCATTTACTGTGACTTTGGGACGTCTGAAAAAACTTTTTTTTCTAAAGCATATGGATACTTCGCCCGCAGAAGCCGCCCAAGTGGTGGCATTGCTGGATTCTGGACTTAGTCAGCGTGTTGTGGCTGCAAGATTGCATCTAAGCTTATCATCTGTTCATAGAGTCTACAAACGCTATCGGGAGACTGGTTCGTTCACGCGCCGTTCAGGATCTGGCAGGAATCGGGTCACTTCTGAGGGTCACAACTTCTTTACGAAATCGACGCCTTAACGCTTTTCAACTGCAGCAGCAGCTTCGCGTTGTACGAAGAGTAGCTGTAAGTGACTCTACAATAAGAAGAAGGTTGAAGGAACGCGGATTGGCACCGCATAAGCCAGCGAATGGGCCGAAATTAACTGCAGACCATCGAAGAGCGCGCCTTAACTTTGCACGCGAGCACCTAACTTGGTCATACCTTCAGTGGAGCAAAGTACTGTTTTCTGATGAGTGTAAAATTATGCTGTATGGTAACGACGGAAGGAACAAGGTCTACAGAAGAGATGGAGAACGCTTTGCACAATGCTGCATTGAAGAAAAGGTCAGCTATGGTGGCGGTTCGTGGACGGTTTGGGGAGGAATCAGCGCCGACGGTAAGACAGAACTTGCCTTTGTGTCTGGGCCACGGCTGCCTGCACTAAACTCTCATCGGTACATCGAACAGTGTTTTGAACCTCATGTGATGCCCTATGCACATTTTATTGGCAACGACTTCATATTCATGCACGACAATGCTAGAGCTCACACCGCGGGCGTCGTACGAGATTATCTTACCGAAGTCGGTATCTCCATTATGGTATGGCCAGCAAGAAGCCCGGACATGAATCCCATTGAACATCTATGGGATGAATTAAAGAGACGAATTCGAGCAAGAGATCTAGCCCCAGAAACACTTAGCCAGCTGCAAAATGCAATCCAAGAGGAATGGGATAATATACCACAACATGTGATCGTGACTCTCATCCGATCGATGAAGAACCGTATGGAAGCAGTAATAAGAGCTCGCGGAGGGAATACAAGTTATTAAATAAACGTTTCTTACATTTTTTTTTCATTTACGCGTGTTGTTTTACCCATTTCCTTCATATTCCATACAGGGTAAAAATTACTCATTATACAAAATACGAAACCTATGAAGACTTAATTTGAATTTAGAACAATAACATTAGGATTTAAAAACCTCATACTACTCACTATTAAATGACATTTTACATTTATTCCTAAATATACACATTTTTCTGATAATCCTTATCAAATCATAAACTGCGAGGTGTTTCGATTTTTTTGATGAGAAGTGTATTAATGACAGACCTATTTTCATGTACTATGCATGAATTCTCAATGCTAACTTTTTATATGTTTTAAAAGTTAATGTAGATATTCTGCTTTATGTTAGGGTACTTTATCTTTTCCTATTTAACTTAGAACATCTTTTTATATAAAACATTGGTACTTACAACTTGGACATTTAAGGAGTGAAAATGTTTCCTGTTAAAGAAACGCTCCTCATATTGAGTGGGTTTCACAAGTGCCACATGTGTGCAGTCAATGCAGCCGATTACGCCTGGCAGGCCATATTTTTCATAAAATCTGTAGACATACAGCTTATTAAAGTTTAAAATTCTGATCTATTTTAGTGCACACTCTTTAAGTGTATAAACATTCTTCAATAGGTAGGTACCTAGTCATTGTTCAAACAACATGTTTCCATCTCAAGCAGTTTGCTGTTATTTGCTAATCCTTTTGAAAACAGTCGAGTTCATCCCGCCCCATCTCCTTCTGTTTCTGCTATATTTTATAAAATACTGGGTTTGCTTTAGAGTAACGGTTCAACCATTTATACTTACTTTCTTTTTATAAGGTTCCTCTCAGCCAAATTTTGTGGAAACTTAATATATTTTTGCAAGATTGTAGGGCTGTTGAGTGCGTCTGCGACTTCCCGCAGACAGCGTGACACTGTCTGCTGTGCCATTGGGACGTCACTGTTAAGGCCCACTGCACCTTGGTAGCTCCCCCGGGCATAAAAATTGAGAGCAGTAAGGATCTAAAAGTAAACAAAAACAACAGTAGATAGATGGACATAATGGTAATACAACTCAATAATTTGCAGAATCAATATATATATTTTTAGTTTTTAATTCTTGGCTCAAACCGTTACCTACCTTCAGTTTTGGATCAACACCATTTCGTCGCTTTTGTTGATGCAAAAGAGGTATAAGATCCTGACATAAATTTTCAAATAGCTCCCGTGTGAGCCTATAGTTGCCTTTGAACTCCACATCGGGAATGCTCGCCAACTGGAAGTTTTGACGCAAGTGGAGTCGGCGTCGCCTCCGCTCTTCTCGTAGGACTTCTTCAAGTATTAAAAAAGCAGCCATTTTCTTCGAGCACGACATCTATTTTGATGTCGTATCAAATGACATAACGATCCGTCCTAAGAAGTGCCAAACTCAACTTTTCGGACGGGCTAAAACACATCGGGAGTAGGGACAACTGTCAAATCGAGTTGTCATTCATTCTTCGTTCGGGCCTCGAATAATCGTCCGTCCGTCGGTGCTAGGGAGTAGGAAACGCCCGTAATTTCGGCCGAAACTACGGGTTTCGTGCTTAGAGAGTAGACCCCCATATACGAGTACCATCTATTGTTTTTTTCTTGACAGCGGAACAACATTGGATGGGGATAGCAAAATTCCTTTTGAGGTTGCAAATGACTTTACTAGCCTTAATTAAGGTTTCAGCTGTTCCCTGGATTTCAAGAAGGAAGTGAGTGCATTGAATCTGAAGGGTACTCGAGTTGTTCAAAACCATCCAATCATACAGGGGGGTTAGAGGTCTAGCCAGAGGTTTTGAATAGATTGTTGTAGTGCACTTGAGAGAGAAGATTGCAATCCACCAGGCAAGAGCTTAACTTAAAGTCGTATGGATGAGGTGGGTGGTTTCTGCGGTTTGTTGTTGGTTTTGTGGCTTTTGTAATGCCATCTTGTCTTTTGGTCCAGGATCCGATTGACTGGATGGGGTCTTCACCCTGTATTTTGATATTGATTGGTATTCTGATATCACGTCGGGGTCACCAATTTGGGGGTATGAAGAACAGGGTGAAAAGCTCTTCATACCCCCAAATTGGTGACACCGAAATGGACGTCAGCGCAGCCTTCGAGCAACGTGACGTCATTAATATCACTTCCTCAAACTTCCTCAAGCTTCCTAAAAGACTTCCTCAAGCTTTCGAGCAGCGAGTCATCCAGCCAGCCAGCTTCTAAAGGGTATTCCTGACCACCAGCATGCAGCGGAAGCACATTCCTGGTCAGCACCCTCAGCCTCATCAAGCTACCTTGGCACTGCACTTTCGGCCGGTTGAAAGCTGTACCTCCCGGTCGACGCGAGCAGTCAGCCACATCGCGGCGCTGTACCACGTCCGACGCAACGGAGCACATGCAGCGCCGACCCCGACTCAAGGGGTTCGCACTACCGCCGCAGACAGTTCCGACTCACCGTGAACAATGCGGCAACGACTTTCTACTGGCCTGGCAAAAACATCACCAGATGTTACGACTCACTCTACCTGGTCTCCGGGGGGGAGTGATGTAGCGGCACTTCAAAAAAGTACTACAGCAACATAGAACAAAAAAAGTACTACAGCGCCATCTATGACGCAGAGGACAAACTAATGCATCGCGCAAGTAAAGTTATTCGCGACTTAAGACTATACAGCGTGTAACGGAAGGGGGGTATCAACCCTGAAGAAGGTGAATGTGCTCATGAAACTCAACAACTTTCCCCAAAGAACATAGGTCGAAATATGAAAAAAAAAATTGGCCCTCCCATAGTAAATCAATCAGCTGGTAGTCAGCTTTGTAAGGGAGGGCCAAATTTTTTTTATCCCCCTTCCGTTACACGCTGTATAGAAGAACCCGACAACAACTGTCGGGCAGTAGTCCACCAGACATAACACCCGTCTGGTCGGAGGATCCTCCCTCTTCTACGGGGGTTGAAGAGCTTTACACCCTGTTCTTTGTACCCCCAAAGTTTATTAAATAATACTTCGTAAAACATACCTTTCTCAATTTGTCTCTACTCGCCATCTTGCTTTTTTTTCACCTTTCACTCGTTCCATCGCTGATCCAACCATTCGTTCAGAAACATGTTTTTTAACGTTCAGGAATGTTGACATACAGCCTAATCTTAATTTAATCCTACATATATGTATAATAATAATCTCGAAACTACAATTTAAATATCCGAACCGACACGCCCTGACAAACACACATTTGGCTGCCTTAGACGGCTAAAATTAAAATTGTATTTACCATGTAGTTTGATTGCTAGATTGTTGATTAACAGGCACACACGTAGCAAATCTTAAAGTTCAGATAATGCAAAGCGAGGGTTAAAAATGTACATGTGTAAGTAACATGAATGTGATAAAAACATTAACAATTTACACTATAAAAATAAAGTTTGGTCTAAACAGTCTAAAATTCTACTTTTCGGGACTTACGCGCAGCGAAATCATTTGTAACTTCGTCAAAGTTAATATCGTCTGTCACAGTATGTTCTATCGACAAAATGGCCAAATTACTCAATCTTATAGCTCATGAGCATGTGAATCTTATGCTCTTAGAGCTCATGGTAGAATAAAAGTATTTTTTTTTAAATTTCAGCTTTGAGAAGCTACGTTCACATGAAGCAACACTGATAGCTGTACTTTAAAAAAAATCGAAGCATTATTACGATATTAGGTACGCAGTACCATAGTTGCATTGCTGAATAAATTATAAAAGCTCGAGCGATCCTTTCTTGGCGTTGTCTTGAGCTTTAGCATCAGCCAAAGGAATGAAATTGCGTAACCTCTCCCTCTCAATTTCGATGTCATCCGCATCGATATCATTGTGCTCTTCTCCAAAATTACACTTGTATTCTGGGTTCAGTAAATTAGTTGGTGTGAGAAAAGAGTACATCCAGCTCGTGCAGTTGCTGAAATCTGGTCTTGATTTCTTGTATAATTCTATCCACCGATTCGAATATTTCTTGCCTTAACCGATTTTCATAAGTTAATCCAGCATCAGCAGCGTTTTCGCCAGACATATTTTTTATATTTCTTGTTCGTCGAGGAATTATTTCAATTCCAAGATCTTCACATATATTTATAGCATAATCAAGTCCATCATTGACCAGAACATCTCGATTGTCGACTAGAAACGATTCCAAAGCATGAATTTTCATAGCACATTGGTGCACGTTCAGTCCTTTTGTCTGAAGATATAATTGTGCACCATTTACTTCGCGGAGAACTCGACTCCATTGTCCAAGGAAAGCTAAAAATGATAGCGACAAACAATACCAGCGTCTCATGTTGTCGCTGCATTTTCCGCTCATCGACGCTCAGTAATCTCACTGTAGTGGGTCTTCATGACAGCTACGGCTTCATATCTAGTACTCCATCGTGTTTCAATTAGGCGCTTAACTCCTTGACCTGTAATGTCGGTAAGAGCTTTCCAGCGATGACTAGAAGAAGAAAAGAAATTGAAAACCTTCTCCATAGTAAAATAAAAAACTTAAAAAAAAAGAAACTGAGGTTCAGCCAAACAGGAGATAATCACGGACAAACTTACATACATACATACAGGTCGAACTAAGAACCTCCTATTCTTTTTTAATTCTATTAAAAATATACAGGGTGTCAGGGACATCGTAACGCAAACTTCGCGAAAAGGCAATACCTAATGCCATTAACCAAATTGTGAAAGTCATTAATCTCGCTAATGAACGGTTACAGAAATAAACATTTTCAAGCGCACAATGTATTGTGAACAACGCAATCCAAACGCGCGACAGTGTACACAGTTGTACGTAGTAAGTACGTACACAGTACAGGCCAACAACAATAATATCACATAAAATCATTTTTATCACTCAGTAATATCTACCTACTGGTGGTAGGAACATGTTCAAAATGTAAAAGTAAAGAGAAGAAAAGGAGCCAAACTTCTGAGTCTCTTAAAATCACGATCCCGATAAGGATTGATAATAAAAAAGAAGTTTGTAAGTACATTGAGATCCAGTACTGTAGGTATAAATGATCTATCTAGAACTCACCTTAAGCTTGCTCACCCCTTAACCGGATAGGGTTCGAAGTGTTCGCCGCGCTTATCACTCGGTAAATTTCGCAAAAATAGCGCACATTCTTTGCAATTCAAAATCCACAAGAAACTGACAAAAATTCGTTAAAATCGGAAGAAATCGACGGGTCCGTAGAACAAAAACTTATGTAAATGAAGTCGATTTTTAGTTTTTTGATCAAATGTATTAAGTATCATAGTAGCTATATGGTAGTGTAATTATTTTTTAAATAATGTTTTTACTTTATTAAATAACCAAACGAACATAATCATTGCCTTATCTGAGAAATAGTTCAACGAACAATGACGCATCGACATGTAAGAACTTGTTCGCCGCGGCTAGCACCACGCGCATCGTGATGTAGCATCAGAGACACGAGTTTGTGCTCCTCAGTGGCGGTTGGTTTTTTGAGGTTCAAACAAGTTTTCAATTGTGAGTCAAATTAATGACAAAAGGTGTAAATACAGTGTCACAGTGTATTTTTTGCGATGTCTGCATTGTCAAGAAAGAAAATAATTTTGAATTTAGCGCTACAAATGTATAAAAATAATTGTTCTGATCCTACTACAAACAGGGGATCTAAAATGGTCACTTTCAGCAATTCCTCTAGAAGTAATTCATTTTCCGAATTCCCAGCAGATCATTAGCAATTTTCTAATTTTCGTAAAATGGTGACACATATTAGCTGAATCATACTCAATTCATTTCATATCAGAATCATATTTGTTGTAAATGTTGCTACGTGAAAAAAATAATGACCGTATTTTTACCGGTTATTTTTTCTGTGCAGATTTTATAAATACAATAACTTTTTTTGTAAACATTTCAGTGATTTAAACATTATTTCATTAAAAGAATATATAATACAATACCTTGGGGCAACCAACACACCGTCATCTGATACCAAACTAGGCAGAGCCTGTACTATGGCAACCAGACAACTGATAAACATACTTATATATTTCTAAATACATACATATTATAGATAAATTTCACACCCAGATACAGAACAAATAATTATAATCGTACTCATCGCACAAAGATTTGTCCTGTGTGGGAATCGAACCCACGACCTCCGTCCTAGCAGTCAGGGTCACTAACCACTAGACCAACAGGCCAATCATATATATATTTAAATAAGAATAATGGGACACTTAAAAGACCCCAAATAAGCTCTCAAAAAGGGAATTCGAAATGATAAAGATAGGAGTGTTTTAGCCTGGCAACATGCGCACAGTTGTCTAAGATCACTGATGGAGATGATTTTTAGTTTTTGATGTAGGTGCATTATTAATAATTTTTTGTACTGATTCTGTAGGTGACCTATACCTACTAGGATAAACTAGTATTCCGAAGCCTGGAGCATTGTGCCCGGTATATGGAAATAGGCTCGCCTTCTATTAAAGTAATATAGGTGGTACTTGCAAATGCATCTTAGCCTAGGTAGGCGCAAAATAAGATGAGTCAAAAAAAAGGAGAGACTAATATTGATTATAATTTATTCATTATGATTATATTACACATATTGGATGGAGATGGCTTCCATGCCATCATGCGAAAGAAAGCGGCCTTCTTACTACAGCGCTTGCATGGTAGTGACAACAACATCCTGAAAATGAAAGCTGCCAGACCGGACTGTCCCTTTCAAGGACACTGGGTGGGGACAGTCATAGGTCTAAATAAATAAATATTTTTGTGAAAACTAAAAATACTAACCTACTTATTTAATTAAAACTTACTTGAACTCAGTGGAGCCGTCCTACTGGCGGGACTTTTGAAACAGATAAAGGAAGCAATGAATATACCCACCTGTCAGATATTCGCATGGACCGATTCTACTATTGTACTTTCCTGGCTATTCGGTGATCCACAGAGGGACAGCTTTAAAGAAGAAATACAGCAACTGAAAACAAAAGCACAAATTAAAAGAAAGAGTAAACTAAACAATTTAAAACCTTACCTGACGATGATGGGATCCTCAGGGTGGGCGGGAGACTGCGTCACTCTGACCTTAATGAAAATGGCAAACACCCCATTATTCTTGATCATGACAACAATCTAACGTCTCTCCTCGTCGCCGACGCTCACCTGAAGACGCTGCATGGCGGAGTTCAAGTTATGTTCTGCTTCCTACGGACTAAATTCTGGATCCTGAAAGTAAAAACATTATTAAATCCCAGAGCAGAAAATGTCTTATTTGTGCAAAACTAAACGCTAGTGCAAGATCACAACAAATGGGAGACTTACCTCGAGTTCGAGTTACCCCTGCGAAATCTTTCTTGAATGCAGGCATAGACTTCGCAGTCCGTATCAGATTTTAATGTCTAGAGGCAGGCGTGCAAGGACGAACAAGGCATACATCGCTCTTTTTGTCTGTATGTCGACAAAGGCGGTACACCTAGAATTAGTAGGAGATCTCACGTCAGAGACCTTCATCGGAGCCTTCCGAAGGTTTGTAGCCAGACGGGGAAGATGCGCTCAGATATGGAGCGACCAAGGACGCAACTTCGTTGGGGCGAATAGAATACTTGCCGCAGATTGGCCTGAAGCCAAATTACAGTTCGACGGTCCAATCGCCGAGAAGTTAGTAGTAGAAGGAACTAAGTGGCACTTCATCCCAGCCTATAACACACATGGGCGGATTGTGGGAGGCGGGGGTGAAATCTATGAAGCATCACCTAAAACGGATCCTGACTAATCATGTCACTTACGAAGAGATGAGCACCTTGTCATGTCAAGTTGAGGCCTGCCTCAACTCTCGGCCTCTAAGCATAATAGACGACACAGACACTGAAAACCTTCAACCACTAACCCCCGGTCATTTTCTTGTCGGTGAAACCCCTATCACTGTTCCGACAACAGACCTCCAAGATATGCAAATGAGTCATTTGTCAATATGGCAATATCAGCAAAGACTTCTGGCACCTATGGCAGCAAGAATACCTGACAAGAATGCAACAACGCTCAAAATGGCACAATAATAATAATAAATAAATCGTTTATCAGTCACCTGTGGTTTTATCATCGAAATTTTTATTTTAATAATAAATATTAGTTTTAATACAAAGATATTTACAGTTCACATACAGTTCTTCAAAAACATTTCAAATAGACCTTTTTTAATGAAGCAAATACAACAAATTTGGAAAATCACAAACCAAAAAAATTAAATATGAAAATGACGTCTGTCAACGGCGTCAACAATAAAATACGGAACAAATCAAGAAAAAATTAACAAGACGATGATCATAACAAAAGTATGATAACGAGAGCTGCATCCCGACGTGCACGCCTACCAACCCCGGACTCGTCGCTCAGCTCCGCCTCGCCACCGCCGGAATCCAGCACCGTCGTGAGTGCTGTGACACCGGCCGTGGCAGTTGCGTCGAGCTCGAGTGATGAGTATTTCTCGCCGCCGACGTCGCCAACACCTGTGCGTCGGCAGGGGAGAGGCTGGCCACCGAGGAGCTTGGGACTTAGGGGCCATCCGGCCCCGAGCCGGGTCCCCGCTGCCGGTGGTTGTGTGCAGCGCATGAGATGGACTCAGTCCATAAACGAGAACGTCATGCGCGCATATTACGGGTCTACAGAGGGGGGAACTAACCTCACTGCGTACCGTGTTAGGATGCTGTCTCTGTTCCAGGAACTTGAACCAACCGTCAACGTCTCGGCCCAACGACTGTCGGATCAGGTGCGGGTCATCCAACGCAATCACATGTTGGACGACGCCGCACTTGATAGGCTGCGCTCAGAGGTACTGAGCAACCTTATCGTCTTGACTCCGTCACAAACCGCGATGCGAGCGTCAGCTATTGGCGCAACCCCGCCGCGGTCCAACCCTGCTGTTGTAGAGGAAGATGATAGGGTTGTCACGGTAAGTAGCCAGTGCAACGACCGATTGAGGAGCGCACTGGAGGATGCGCTTCGTGAGTATCGATCCACTCCTACCGAACTTAGGCCCCGATTACCACGGTTACCCATGCATAAGAAAAATAGAGCGCTGGTGTGTGCCTTGGACTCGCAACTCAAGAATATATTCGAGAGTAGCGAGGACCTCGTTGATACGCACTCGATCCTGTACTGTGGAGCTGTTGCGGCATGTCGTCTAGCTAATGTAAAATTCCCAAATTGTGACTTAGCTAGTCGACCAAAACCAGCCGTACCAGTCTGGCAGCGCAGGATCGAACATCGTATCGACGGGGCCAGGGTACTCATCGGCAAACTATACTGCTTCAGGGAGGGCAATACACGACCACGTGTGATGCGCTTTGTGAGGCGGGCCTTCTCGGGGACCGAAATCAGTCCTCAAGAATATATGTCCCGTGTCACAGAGCGCATCGACTTCCTGAAGCAGAAAGTTTATGCATGGGCGAACCGTATTCGGCGGTATAAGCGGCGGGTTGATCGATACTCACAGAATCGCATGTTCCAGAGCGATGAGAGGTGGGTATACAGAGCTTGGGAGCGACCCAAGCAAAATATGACAGACGTTTGCCACCCAGATGATGCCGCTACGAGTTCTTTCTGGCGCAGCATCTGGTCAGTGCCCGTCTGCCATACTGAGGCTGACTGGATGCGTGATGTCGAGCGAGTGTGTGAACCTATCCCAGAAATGGAGCCAGTTTCAATAACACCAATAGATGTAGCCAAAGCAGTTCGTCCGTTACCAAATTGGAAGTCACCAGGACCGGACGGACTGCACAACTTCTGGCTCAAATGGCTTAGTAGTTCACACACTTGCCTGGCATCCCAATTCCAGTCATCCTTAGAGTCTAGGTCGCTACCGCAGTTTTTAACTACAGGCGTAACCCACCTGCTCCATAAGTCAGGTAGTCCCGCGGAGCCCAAGAATTATAGACCGATCACATGTTTGTCGACGGTCTATAAGCTTCTTACATCCATTTTGAGAGTGAAAATTAATACACACATTGACAAAAACTCCATTATGTCTGCCTCTCAAAATGGATGTAAGAACGGGTCCCGCGGTACTAAGGAGCTACTCCTCATCGACATGGCCATTAGCCAACAGGTTCGTCGATCCCGCAAGGATCTTTCGACATGTTGGATAGATTATAAGAAGGCCTACGACTCGGTGCCACATACATGGCTCATGAGGGTGCTAGAGTTGTACAAGATAGATGCAACTCTACGCGCCTTCCTTGAGTCGTGTATGGGGCAATGGAGGACGGTTCTTCGATATTCAGGATGTCGACAGATCCAGGGGAACGATGAGCCTGTATGGATTAAACGGGGAATATTCCAGGGCGACAGTCTGAGTCCACTTTGGTTCTGTCTAGCCCTGAATCCTCTAAGCACATTGTTAGAGGATTCAGGTCTAGGTTACCGGTTGAGGAGAGGTGGTCAGGTCATATCTCACCTTCTTTACATGGATGATCTGAAACTCTTTGCCCCCAACAAATTGCAACTGATGGAGCTACTGAAAGTAACTGAAACTTTTAGTAGCGCCATCAGGATGGAATTTGGTGTGGACAAATGTGCAGTCATGCATGTAAAGCGAGGGGAGATTATGGAATCCGAGAGAATTCAGCTCTCGGATTCCATACACCTCAGATCCCTCTCCTCATCCGAAAGTTATAAGTATTTGGGTATGTCGGAAGCGTTAGGCATTAACGTAACTGACATGAAGCAATCGTTGAGGGAGCGCTTCTTTGGACGCCTGAAAAAGGTATTAAATAGCCTTCTTTCAGGCGGAAACAAGGTGCGTGCCTTCAACGGTTGGGTCATGCCGGTTTTAATGTACTCTTTCGGCATACTCAAATGGACTCAGACTGAACTCGATGCCCTGGATAGGAGAGTTCGTACACTGCTGACCGCAAACCGGATGCATCACCCACGATCATCGGTGATGAGGCTGTACATCTCGCGGAAGTGTGGGGGTCGTGGCTTTTTAAACGCGAAGACCCTCCACAACCGCGAGGTGTGCAGTCTCAGAGAATATTTTTTAAAAGCCGAAGTGGGTATGCACCGAGATGTGGTCGCAGTGGACAAGGGACTCACCCCGCTGTCCATGGCTAAAGAGAACTGGCGCAAACCTGTGGTACTTACTAATGATGACCGCAAGGAAGTATGGCAAGGCAAGGAGCTTCACGGCCGCTTCTACCGGGCTCTTCATGGGCCGGATGTAGATTTCCCAGCGTCCGTGTCCTGGCTACGTGTCGGCGACCTCTTTGGGGAAACTGAGGGTTTTGTCTGTGCGATTATGGATGAAGTTATGTTAACGAACAACTACCGGAAACATATTATGAAGGACGGCACGGTTGACGTGTGTCGGGCATGCCACCGTCCGGGTGAGTCCATCAGACATATTATTTCTGGTTGTTCTCGTCTAGCTAACGGAGAGTACTTGCACAGGCACAACCAAGTAGCCAGGATTATTCACCAGCAACTTGCCTTGAAATATAAACTTGTGGAATCTGAGGTACCGTACTACAAGTATGTGCCCGACCCAGTTCTCGAGAAAGACCATGTCACGCTGTACTGGGATCAGTCTATCATTACTGACAGGACTATTGTGGCCAATAAGCCTGACATTGTGGTGATAGACCGATCAGCGCGCCGCGTAATGATAGTCGATGTTACCATCCCGCATGACGAGAACCTCGTGAAAGCTGAGAAAGAGAAACATTTAAAATATCTCGACTTGGCACACGAGGTTGTCGACATGTGGAATGTGAACTCGGCTATCATTGTGCCGATTGTCGTGACGGCCAATGGCCTTATGGCCAAGAGCCTCGATGACCATCTTTCGAGGCTCTCCTTAGGCGGTTGGATCAAGGGCCTGATTCAGAAGGCAGTACTCCTCGATACGGCTCGCATTGTGAGGAGGTTCCTGTCTCTGGAGCCCTAACCACCGGTAGCTTGGACCCTGCTCCCGACACCGGCGGACTACTATTTTTAATATTTTTAAATGTTTTTTATATAATTTTTGTTAATAAAAATATTTAAAAATGTAATTAGTATGTAAGGAAAATAAATAAAGGAAATAAATAATAATAATAAAATTTATTCAAAAATCCAAGGTACAACTTTTACAGTTTTTCTTAAATTTATGTCAAGTTCACTCATGATTTGTGCCTGAACTAGGTAATCCTGTGTTTCAGGCGATTGGAAGTAACATTAATTGATTTAATAATCACATAATTATCATACTAATCTTATTGGTACCTACGTAAAAAGTTATATAAAAATTATAGTATCTTAACTTAGCTAACTAATTTAAAAAAAAATTACAATACGAACAATATTTACTTTAGCACAAGTAATAACTTCTCTGTATCTTCATAGGACATATTTTGAAGGGCTTCTTTCAGGATTTTCTTGCATTTACTATGATTTAAGGAGTAGATCTTTCCTTTTTCATTTAGCCTGTTATAGAGTAGCGGTCCAAGGTATATATAAAATTTGGCTATGAAAGCATGTTTTGTACTTTTTTGAGGGCAAACTATATCTTTCCGTCTCTTTTTAGTAAATTCAGTGCTGTATGGAAGTGCCGCGTGTTGTTTTAGTACAGTGCTCATAATAAATAATTGTCGGACTGTTAGTACTTCACAAGATTTATACAGGAGGTTAGTGGGAAAAAGGAAAGGGCGGCAAGTAGCCACCTTGAGAATAGCTCTTTGAGCTCTTTCAATGGGCAATAACAGACTTTTACTCGCCCCACCCCACGAAGTAATACAGTAAGTCAGAAGTGACTGACAAAGAGCAAAATATACTTGCCTAAGTATTTTTGGATCTGCAATAAATCGTAGCTTTTTGAATACGAATATCAGCTTACGAATTCTATTATTTAGAGCTTCCATATGTTGTTTGAAGGAAAGGGTTTATAATACCTAGGTATTTTATTTTATCAGTCTTCTTAATATAGGGACACTTACACTGGCTATCTGTAGGGACTGGGCAACAATGAGCATGCAGCGCTGAGGGGATAGACGATATTTGCTTGCGCATCGAAAACTTAACGTAATTTGTCTTCTCTGTATTTAGAGTTAGTGAGTTATTTTGAAGCCATTTATTTACAATATTAAATCCGTGTTGCGCAAGATTGTAGACTTCATTTTCTGAGTCAGACGAAAAAAGTAAAGCAGTGTCGTCAGCGTAAGTTACGATAGTGCCATGCTCTAGCTTTAGATTTGATTTGATGATTTGATTTTTTTGACGACACGGTTGGCGCAGTGGTCAAGCGATTGACTGCTGCGCTGCATGTCGCGGGTTCGATTCCCGTACGGAACAAATATTTGTATGACCTACAAGTAGTTGTTCCGGGTCTGGGTGTTTTTCTATCTATAATATGTATGTATTTACAAAAAAAAATGTATATATGTAGTTTATCAGCCATCTAGTTACCATAACACAAGCATTAGGTTGCTTAGCTTGGGACTAGATGGTGCTGTGTGAAATGTCCAGGGATATTTATTTATTTATTTATAGATTGCAAAGGTCATTTATGTAGATCAAAAAAAGAGTGGGCCCTAGAATACTTCCTTGGGGAACACCAAAAAATGTGTTTTTTTGAACCGCGCTAAGAACATTGCCAATCTTTACGCACTGGGAACGATCTTCTAAATAACTTTTGAACAGTTTTAGCTGGGTGCCTCTTACACCTATGATCTCAAGCTTGCGCAACAGAATTGGAATGGAAACTGTGTCAAAAGCTTTGGCGAGGTCCAGGAAAATTCCTACTATGTGGTTACCCTTGTCAAGTTCTTGCGCTAAATAGTCAGTCAGATGATGTACCGCATCGGCAGTTGAAATTTTAGACCTAAAACCAAACTGCCGTTTAGACAGAATTGATTTATGTTCCAAATATTTCAACAACCTTTTATTTATTATTTTCTCTAATATTTTTGACATAGAAGGTAGTAAAGAAATAGGTCTATAATTTGTCACTTGCTCTTTGCTGCCTGATTTATAGACAGGAACAATTACAGCTTTTTTGAGGCACTCTGGAAAGTGACCTGAAGATAAACAAATGCGGAAAATATAGGTCAGTGGTGGTACCAAAATGTCCTTGAATTTTTTAATAATTTTATTCGATATGTTGTCCCAGCCAACTGCACAGTCTTCTTTCAAGGTCATGATTATACTTTCTACCTCAGTCTCGTCAGTGTCTAGCAGTGCGAAGGAAGTTAAAGCAGTGTTGCATGTTAAAGGAGTGCTCGTTAGGTTTTGGGATTGACCCATATTTTTTTCTGCCAGAGACTTACCAACATTAACAAAGAAATTATTTGCTATATTAGCAGATTCCACCGGTGACGAGTGTACTTGTAATAAACCTGAAGATGACTCATATTGTTTCGTGTTATACGTTACGTCTTTAATATATTTCCAGATCTTTTTACTATTTGTTCCAGCCTTTTCCAATGCCGCTTTGTCGTAGTTGATTTTAATTTTTTTAAGGAGATTGTTGCAAAAATTTCGATATCTTTTGTACGAAAGTTGCAATACTGCATTGTTTGGATTAGATTTAGCTTTCATATGCAGTTTATCCCTATGTTTCATACAGCGAATAAGACCTGACGTGATCCATGGTTTTATGATGTGATTTTTGTTGCTCAGCTGCGATACGATTGTGTTTTTCTGAATTGCATTTCGTAAGTTTTTAATTACAAACAACATGCAAAACTGCGGGTCAGCGGAATTATAGACTGGATTAAAATCGATGACGCGTAAATCTTCTTCAAGTCTATTTATATTCAGTTTTGAAATTGTGCGAGTGTCTTGTTTAGGTAATTTACAATTTAGGGTTAGTAGGGCAGCATTGTGATCGGTTATTGTTGAGATAACAACAAGTGCAAGTGAAGGGAAATTCGATTTTAGCATAATATGATCCAAACAAGAGCCACTGTGATGTGTAGGAAAGCTGTGTGCTGGAAGCAGGCCATGAAAAGCGCATAGGTTGAGGTAGTCCTGAGCAGAAGCATCAGCACTTCCTGGAAGTATATTGATATTAATATCTCCAATTAAAATCGTGTTTTTAATGGATGACAGATTCTGCAAGGTCTCATTCAGAGAGTCAGTAAAATTGCTAGTATTTTTAAAAGACGGAGGTCGATATAATGCTAATATCGCAAATTCTCGTCCAACGACACACAATACTCGTAAAGTAAAGGAGTTTGACGTAGGACACATTGTGCTAATAAAATCCGATAATTTACTTCCGGGTAAATGGATGATGGGACGTATAGTGAACAAACATCCAGGTGTGTGTTAATTATTTTATGTAAACTTGTATACCGAATGTAACTACTGAGTTGTCTTTATCACTGTCCTTTTAGTAATGTTTAGATTACTTATTTTGTTAAAGGGCAAATAGGCCCTTTGGTGGGCGGTATGTTGAGTTAGAATCATTGTATGTGTGAAGTAGTTCAACAAGTAATTATGAATGTGTGTGTGTGCCATCATATCAATAAGAAATTGTCCTTTAAAACTAGTCGCAAATAAATCAGCATAGTGCAAACACGTATTTCTCTTACCCAAAAAGCCCACAGTCAAAAGTGAACCTTATTTCTATAACAACTTGGTCGTTCGTTGACACGTTATAATGAGTCGAGTCAGCGGCGAGACTCAGGTCAGAGACACTGTCATTGTAGTCAGTATAGTAATTGTACACCGGTTCGTAGTAATAGTTGTAATATGAGTCATCGTATGTCATGCACACATTCATATTCATTTCTCGGGCTTTAAAATAATTGGAGGGTGGTGGATTTCCAAACTTATTCCAATCATGAGCTGCTGGCTGATTTAGTAAATCGTTGAACACTACTCATTGCCTGAGGGCCTTGAGGCGCATTATTTCGGGGTGTTAATCTAAATATGTTACTACGGGGGTTGTAGTTAGAAGATGCCGCACTGAACAGTCTTTGCGTGTTCGTCGGCATACGTTGTTGATGTTGTGCTGGTGCAGGGAATTTAAAAGGCTGAGGTGCGGGCCCCGCTGGACGCTGGCCCATAGGTAATGGCCAATTAGGTACTGGTGTCGGGAAGTTATGAGGTCGTGGGGCAAACGCTACAGGTGTTAGAGTGGGATGATCGACTTTAGGAGGAGCTTGAGCTTTTGGGGTCTCACGTTGTGGCAAGTACATTACATTGAGTTCCTCTTGAACGAACTCGAGCGCCTTTTCTATTGTTGGTCGGCGCATGCAACGTATACGGGATCCTAAAGGTTCTTTTACCTCTCGGACATATGCCTGCATGGTAACCTTTATATACAAGTCGCGTTTCGCTTCTACAGCCGTCGGTACAGTCTCATGTAAAGTCACGTATGTCATGATCGTACTAAACAACGTTTGGCAATGATCATAGAATTCTTGTGGCGTTTTACAACCCTGAGTGGCTAAAGAGAGGTCGTTGTACGATGCGGTTTCATCACGCTGATCTGAAAAGTTATTAATCAAGGCAGTTCGAATGCCTAGCCAGCTCTCTGGTATTCTATTGGCGTTAATAGTACATGCCGCGGTCCCAGTTATTTTATTAAGTATCCTGTTTAGTAAGCATAAGTTGGAAAATTTGATGTATTATTGATTTGATTTGGTGTATTACTTAAGTACTGCGCAGCTAACGAATCGCAAATTCTAATGAAACGGGTAAGGATGTTTGGGTTGCCGTCAAACTCTGGAATAATGCGAAGAGCCTTGTAGATAGTATCTGGGTTATTCTGAGCTTGAGTCATATTGTCTAATTCTAAGTTATCCAAAGTTATCTCTCTATTTATATCTACTGTACGTTGGCGAGCCTGTCGTGATTCAGGCCCCCGCACACTTGAGGCCCTTCGATGGTAAATCTCGAGGTTTAAGATTAAAAGGGTGCAAAACGAGAATGATTCAGGTGTACTTACAGGTATCTCATTTCTGGTTCCCCTCCGTGACTCGATGGCTAGATTCTCCACGCCGCTCCGCAGCTTTACCCTAGATTCTGGATACTCGTGACGTGACTAGATAGCCGCCCGGGTGACTCGCGATCGTGGTGATCGATATAAGATGACTCTAGCGCGATTCGCGAACCGGCCCACGAGTATCCTACCGACTGCGCCAATTACTCCAGGAAGAAAAATTTTCTTCCATGTTCATTGCTTGACCGTTCTATTGAACATAAGGGCTGAGCACGCTACTCTATATAGAGAAAGCACTTTCACTCAGATTTTTACGATCTCGAGTGCATTTTTGTTTCTTTTTATACACTTTTACATTTATTTTTTACCGTTACTCATTTGACGCGTACTTACCACCAACATGATAGGAATTAGGACCCCATTAAAGAAGGTGACTGAGGGTGAATCACCGCACAAACCGACGACATCACCTCCAAACGTCAGACGCAGCGTTGGAGAATGGGAAGCTCCCCAAGCCAAGCCTACCAGCACATCCTCAACACCTCCCATAACCAACAAGACGGTACAGGCTGGCCCTGCAAAACCAATGCATAAACCTCCACAGTCGCAGGAGAGTAAAACTCTACCAATGCGACCAAAACTCATCGGGGTTTCGCCGCAGAAACCACAATACGCGGATCGATCGGCAGAGTTTTGTTGAGCTCTTCGCGCAACACAAAGACGGAGATTAAAAACGGCATAACCGAGGCGCTGGATCGGTTGTTCCAGCTGGTGAAGGAGGCGGAAAAGATAATTAAAACCAAGGGCTCAGGAGGGGGGCAAGAAGTCGCTGCCACCGACGCTACCTTTTCCTTGTGCCTACCTTCCGACAAAGACATGCTCGCAACACAGATCAAGGACCACTCGGTGTTACTAGAAAGTAACAACAGGAGGATGGAGGAACTGAGGTTAGCAATCGAGCAACACAAGGAAATGCTCGAGACCGGTCCAGCCAAAACCAACGCGAGGGTGACTGCTATCCATAGTGGGAAGGCGAACCCAGTGCGGAGTACGCTGCACTCGATCGTTATCACCTCCAAGGACGACACAGAAACGGGGGCGAAGTCCTCAATAAGGTACGGAAGGCGGTAGATGCGAAGGAGGGTTGGGTCAAGGTGGAAAGGGTAAGAAAGGCGAAAGATAGGAAAATAATAATAAGATTTCAGACCACGGAAGAGAGAGAAAAAAATAAAAACAAGTTGGCAAAAGAAAAGCAGGACCTCAATGTCCAGGAGGTGAAGAACAAGGACCCGCTGCTGATCCTCAGGAGCGTCCTCTCTGTTAACTCAGACGAGGACGTCCTTAAGGCTCTAAGGAACCAGAATAGGGGTGTTTTCCACAAACTCGACAAAGAGGAGGACAGAGTAGGGTAAAGTTTCGGAAGAGAACCCGAAACCCACACATGTGCCACGTTGTGATCAGCGTCTCTCCTACTATCTGGAGACGGGCAACAGAAGTCGGATGCGTGCACTTGGACCTCCAGCGCGTAAGGGTTGAAGACCAAACCCCGCTAGTACAATGTACGCGCTGTCTAGGCTACGGGCATGGCAAACGCTTCTGTGAAGAACCGGCCGACCTGTGCAGTCTCTGTGGCGGCCCGCACCTGAGGTCGGAATGTGCCGATTTTCTGGCGGGTGAGCCACGCAAATGTCAGAACTGCACAAGAGCCAAGCTCGGAGACGTTGACCACAATGCTTTTAACCACGATTGCCCGAAGCGCCGCAAGTGGGATGAAAAAGCGAGGTCGACAGTGGCGTATTGCTAAGGGCACCCAGGGCAACCCAAACCCGTACAAGCTACGAGTAATACAGGCTAACCTCCAGAGTAGTGTCCAAGATCGACCAAACCACTGAACGCGAGTGGGAACAACAAAAAAAAATCTTTATGTGCGACGGATGATTCCAAAGTCATTAAACTAGATAATTCAATGAAATTTCTTAGACAGAAAGCGGATATGTTAGAAACACTTTCACATTCCATATCACACAGTTCATCCACACAGAAGGTTAATTGTAACATAGTCACATAAAAACCGGACACCAACACTAACACTAAAATAAACAATCTCGCAAACGAATGTGTTGTATGTGTATTGCATCACATCCATTATATTCATGCCAAAAGTTCCTCGATCTTGGCTTGCAAGAGAGAATACAGCTTGTACGCAGGCACCAAATTTGCGAGAACTGTTTCCGTATCGGTCACACAGCTGCCTAGTGTAGGTACGGTCCGTGCAGAAGATGTGAGAAAAACATGTGTCGTTTTTGTAATGTTTATTTATGTGTTGCTCCATGTTTTCACAACTATCACTTGAAATAGGTAATTAAGTGTCAATAATAAACTGCGTGTACTTACCTAAACTGTTTTGGATTATTTTTAGGTACCTACTTACGTGTTTTTAACACTTGATTTTTATTATTTTTTTAAATCGATCTGTGATTTAATTAAGAAGATTCTACTTTCTAGACTACTTGTAAGTATGTACTATTAGAACTATATTGATTACTGTGATATTTTAAATTAGACTGAATTAAACTACACTGTATTTGTATAATTTGATTGTATTTCAAAATTTGACTTGTATTATTTATTATACTCAAGTTTCTATTATAAATAAGTAGGTATTGTCTGTCAATTACTTAGGTCAAACAAAAAGTACAAAACAATAATTAGTAAATAATTGCAAAAATGATTGAATTAAACTTGGCAAACTTTAATGTAAGTACTTAATAAATATTTATTTTAACAATCCAATATTTTTTTCCATTCTCGCATATCTTTCCTTAACATCGAATCTTAATAATTCGTTTGCAATAAATTGACCAAAATATTTACACCCATGTAAATCTATTACATTTACGTTTAGATCTTTATTTTCGTCTTCAGTACATGTACCAGCATCGGTAAATTCCTTGTGAGGTATATCTTCGTCATATGACTGGGAGTAATGTTCAAAATAATTGTTTTGATGTATTGGCGTATCCATTTGAGTTTCGTCGTCGTCCTGTGTTTCAGGAATGTAGTCGTCATTGCGTTTTCGCTTCAATTCTGTAATGAGAGATGAGATGCAGTCAAACGCACAAAAAACAATAGAAAACTATAAATAGAGCTTAAGCCGCGGTGCTTAAATCCATACTTACTTTCCATTTCGAAAAACACGGCGAAATACACAATAAATCCAATTAAAAGTTCTGCCGCTTAGATATATACCTAACGGTAAAAAATGTTGACTGAAGTAGTCTAAAAAACACGGGAGTAGACAAACATAGAAAAAAGACCATAGACCACATCCCTAAACAGAATTGAATTTAACGTGTTCTGAGCGCCAAGGACTTGAAATGAAGTCAAAGAATGACGTCATGAAACAATTAGAGATGTACTTCATTTCTTATGGCTCTAATTGAGTTACGTATTTGTTTCTTTGATACTTATAATTTATATTGTTGTTTCTTAATATTGATACTGTGAAATAAAACAAATATGGAAATAGTTAATCAGTTTTTATTTATATCCGTAAAATTATAAATAAAACATAACTTAACGTGTATAATTTTCATTCATCGATATGACGCTACCCTCATCACTACTGTTTACTATATATTTCGTTATACGTGTACAGCTTGGCGCTAGGCGAGGCATCGCGTTCTGTGTACGCTGGCGGTGAAAAGGTGTATTTCAATAAAGATACCTTGTTACAGATAAGGTATAATTGAAATATAATAGTATTGCTGGTGGTTCGACATGGTTAGACTGTTTGAAATATTTCCGATTATTTTGTTTATTTTCTAAGTACAGTAATCAATAAACAGAGTCAATTTAAAAATATTAGGAACATTTCAAACTCGCTGTCTATCCGTGTCGGTAAACCAAGTTGAACCCAAAAATCTATATGAAGGCATATAATTTTAAAGGTTTAAATTTCCCGCGTAGTATAATATCAAAGGTTTAAATTTCCCGCGTAATATACTCGTAGTATCAATAGTTTAAATTTCCCGCATCTTTTTCTTTGGTCAAGTTTGAAGGCTGTCCCCACTAGATGGCGTATAAACCCAGGCTTATATTTTTTGTTCGTACTTGACATTCTTCTCGTTAGAGTATAATATGTTCTGTGACTCTGCGGCTGCCGAGAGCGGATGCAGGTTGCAGGGGGGAGACAGTTAGAACAAGCTCAACTTCAGTGAAGAAAGAGTCGCCATCTACATTACTTAACCGAAAAACTATTAGTCTCATATTATCGAAACTGAAACGATTTACCGACAGTCGTTTGGTCCATAAACCGTTGGTCAACATTATCTTTAAACCATCACTCTTCTGTGGACACTCGATAGTACTACACGCGCCGGTCAATAGAATAGATCGTCAACCTTTTTCACGTGTCTCTTTTTATCATTATTTACATTCAGTGTTTTAACAATGAAAACGTGAGAATTGTGTAACGTGCAGTTCAACGAAGGCGTTCAGTGTGGGAGCTGCAAGAAGCATTTAGATTTTGGATGTGCAAACATATTTGAAGCTGGATGGAGAAAGCTGGGTGCTGCTAAAATGGCTCAGTGGAAGTACTCAGCTTGTAGAATCTCATCTCCAGTTGTATCCACTTCTGATCAAGCGTCCCTTGAAACCATACTGAGTGAAATTCGGGACATGAAGCGACAGTTACTTAATTTACCGACACTAAGTGATGACATTAAGGTGATTAACGATGAGCTATCTGAGTTGAAGTCGACATGTCAAGGTTAGTTTAATCTTTTACTCTGGACGCTCTTAATGTGCACGTCTTTGTACATCGTTCTCACATACTTATATGTATAATCTCAACATGAATGATGTAACCAAGATTTTGTAACAATATTTTGATTAAAAAGAGTGTCCATGGAGTTTCTTGCCCATTCTTCTCCATAGAGATCTACGATTTGGAATGTGCAACTACAGTACTTTCGCAAGTTATTATGCCTTGTGAATGTGACTGTAGCTTAGCTTTTTTGTTTTTGACTTTCAAAAGTGCCTGTAATGGTCTAATTGAAATAAATGCTTTGAGTTTGAGTTTGAGTTTACTAGTGGCAAAGTCGATGAATTTGATGCGAGGATTGCTGAAGTTGAAACTAAAGTATCTGAACTTGAGAAGATGCAAGTGACTATTAATGACTTGCAGACAGATTTATCTAAGGTGAAGTTTCGAACTCTCATCAAATGATCAGCGGGCCCGATTGAATAATGTGAAATTCAAGGGAGTTCTGGTAAGAAAAGATGAGAATTTATTCACGATTATTGAAGCCATTGGTCGTAAAGTAAACTATAGCTGCCCTAAAACACTGATCAACTACGTTTCGAAGGTACCCATTTTCAACTCCAATGATAAACTTATTATAGTGAGTTTCCAGTTAACAGATACGTCAAAGAAGATTTCATAGCGGCAGGGCGAGCTGAAAAGAACTTATCCACCTCTGATATTGGGTTCCAAGGCACTTTGCAGCGTGTGTTTGTTAATGATCACCTTAGTGTAGAATATAAGAAGCTGCTAAGTAAAGTTAAAACCATCGCCAAGGATAAGAATTACGAGTTCATTTGGGTAAAACATGGAAAAATTCACGTACTCAAAAACACCAACTCCAAAGTTTTTATAGTGAGAAGGGAATCAGATTTAAACAAAATCGCCTAATATGTCGCCTATATCGTATATACAGTCTACTCTGCTTTATCTTTTTATTATATTTCATTTTGTTTTACTAAGATGTTACAAATTGTTTAGCACCTCTGCCGTACTAATGAGCCCGTCACCACTCTTTTGTTCTGCTAAAAAAATCCTTTTTGTTTCTTATCGCGCTGTTCATATTACAGTGTTAGTGCAAAATAATACACCTTGCTCGCTCGCGCTTGCACGAACTTGACAGTACTTGCCTACTCCCACAGTTATTTACCGCTCAATGTCGAATAATTCTTTCACTCCAATAATATAGTCGCCGTTTGCCTACTACAGGTATATTTATTGTCCTACCACCCTGTTTTAGTTAATATTTTTATGCTATGTGTTATTGTGATCTATTCTAATGATTCATATTCTGTTTTTGATTTTTTGCGTAATGGCTACTAACAGTAATATTAATTTACCTGGTTTAAACATATTTTATCAGAACGTTCATGGTCTACGAACTAAAACCGATACTTTCTATCTTCAAATGGTAGCCAGCTTATTTGACATTATTGTTCTCACTGAGACTTGGTTATTGGATGGTATTTTGAACTCGGAAATTTTTGATGAAAGGCATATTGTATGGCGTCGGGATAGGGATTATGCTCTGACTGGACAGTCACGTGGCGGAGGAGTTCTAATAGCTGCTCGTCGAGAATTATTAGTAACTTGTCAACAAAATTTTCATTCTACAGCTGAAGATCTCTGGATAAGCACACATTTAAAAAATTCGAAATCTTTTATAACTTACATCTCTGTGGTCTGTGTTACATATTTATGTAAACAAAAGGTCATTCCTTTTCTTCACAATTGATGAATTTTCTTTCGTCATTAAATCGGTCTGTAATTGTTAATGGTTCATGGTGGATAAATTTCTTATTATAGGTGATTTCAATTTGAGCGGAATAAGTTGGGTCCCATCTGACAACATATGGTTCGTCCCAACGAATCTTAAGAGTAGTGATGAAGTGCTACTTGGGGATGAGTTATGTACTCTTGACTTTGGTCACTATAATGGCGTGACAAACAGATACGGTAAAATCCTCTCAAAAGTCCTCTCAAACCATGCAGTCAGCGTGACTGAAAGTTTAAGCCCACTAATACCAACCGATGATTATCACCCAGCATTGTTAATTACTATGGATCTTGTTGAAACACCTCCCCTTGGGCGTGCGTCACGTATACAATTTTTATACGATAAGGGTGATTACGAATCCATTAATCGTGACATTTGTAAGACTGACTGGGAAAATGAGTTTGCAGTAAGGTCAGCTGACGATTCTGTAAGTTTTTTTAATAACGTTATCGACCTGGTATAGTTCCTCATTAATAAAAACAATAAAAGAAAAATATAAATACTTTAGCAAACTTAAAACCTATGGCAATAAAGCTGACGGACTAACATTTAAACCTCTTCGTGATAGGGTAAAAATGTTAGAAAGTCAGTGTTATGCAAATTATTTGAAACTTTCCGAAACGTCTATTAAAATTAACCCGAAACAATTTTGGAGTTTTGTTAAACAACGTCATAATATAATGCAATCCCGAGCACGTTCAATTTTAACAATGAAACATTGCGTACCGGCGAATCCATAAGTGAGGCATTTTCAACTTATTTTCACTCCACATTCTGCTGAAAAGGGTCTCTCCAGGATTGCTGACTGGTTGAACTCACATCTCCTTACACTCAATATTAGTAAGACAAAGTACATTGCATTTACAATCTACAACAACACTCAACCTGGATCTAACGTAACTCTGAAAATCCACACTTGTCATAATATATCTGGCACAAACTGCTCTTGTAAAAATATTGAAAAAGTGACTCATATAAAATACCTAGGTGTAATTGATGATCAGTGGTTATCTTGGCATACTCATACAGATATGGTCATGGCCCGTGTGAGAAAACTTATGTGGATATTTAAGAACTTGCGACATTTTACAACAAAAAAAAATGTTAACTGAAATCTATGTCGGTCTAGCTCAATCAATTCTTACCTACTGCATACCCGTGTGGGGCGGTGCGACAAAAACGAAGTTCCTTGAGCTAGAGCGAGCACAGATCCCTTATCAAGGTCATGTATACCAAACCGTACAGAATCCCAACCAATGAGTTATACTACCTGAGCGGTATTCTCACAGTCAGAAAATTGTACATACTACATGCTGTCTTGAAATTACACAAAGTCCTGCCCTATGACCCTCAGCATCAGGAAAGAAGACGAAAGTACAATGCTGTACCAGTCAAACTCGTTAAAACGGCATATGCCAAGAGACAATTTAAGGCAAATTCCGCTGTTTTATATAATAACATTAATAAAATAATTAACATCTACCCCATGAATACCAAAGACTGCAAAAAGGCAATAGTTCAATGGCTAAAATTGAAGACCTATGATGATATTGAATTATTGCTGAAAGCATCGTCATTATGAAGTTCAGATATGCACACATGCACACACACACATACATACACACACATACTTACACACACTATTTTATGATATTTCTTTAAGCTTATATTTCTATTATTTAGTTCAAGCCTTGTCTTGTTTTAGTTTTAGATTTTAGTTGTAATTTTTTGTCTGAAGTGTATTTTCTCTTTGTGCATCACTTTTACCATTGCAAAATTTGACATTGAGGAGCGGGATCTCCTAGCACAGGTATATCTTTTACTTAAAAGGAGGTCCCTATGTAAGATTTACTGTAACAGTTGTACAAGTTTCTGCAATAAACCATTCTTAGAGGATTCGTCAGCCGAAAGGGCGGGGACATCGTGCGATCGTGGTGACACAGCGAGTGGAGGGGGCAACATATAAGCGGTGCACTCTCAGAGCGCGTACACTTTTGCTCGGGAGCTCGGAAGTGATGGACGTTATCGTGAACTATACTCTTTATTATTTCTGTATCTAACGGTTTTTGTGATTGTGTTGATTTTATGATTTGTTAAAAATAAATAGTTCTAGGTTGTTTTGCTTATTCTTTTAAAAAAAATTAAATGAGCTTCTGTTCTATAAGACCATATTATATTAACATTTTTTAGATCCCAACCTTAGTCATGGTGGTAGCTCTAATTCCTCTTCCTTTTATTTTACTGAATCATCAAACCTGTCGTCCGATATCAGTCGTATCACGGTGAACATTGAAGACATAACCAACTTGCTTCATAAATTAGATACATCGAAAGCGCCAGGACCGGAAATTATCTCATCCAAGCTTCTCGTACGTTGCGCTGCATCTATTGCACTTCCTATTTCAATTCTATTTAAAAAATCTTTAGATGCTTGTGTTGTCCCCAAACTTTGGAAGTCAGCATTCATAACGCCCGCGCCTGTACATAAGAAAGGAATCAAACAGACATTGCTAATATAGACCAACATCCAAATTGTATCATTGCCAAGGTTTTCGAAAGAATTATTTATAACCAGGTCTATTCTGCTCTCGTTTAGTCCCTTTCATCATGGCTTCCTTAAAGGTAGATCCACTGTCACCAACCTTATTTTGCTTAATAACTACATCACCGACGCAATGGACCACGGGTTATTGGCTGTCAGATTATCATACTGTTATTTATTACTATTGTATTTAGCTGTACGTCTTCCAAAGTCTTTAAATAAATAAATTAACTTTTCATCCAAAGGACTTTTCACCCACGAATGTTTCGCCAACATAACTCTACGAGGGCGGCACTGAAAATTTCGGGAATCAAGGAAGTGACACAACATTACCATTTAAAAATGTATTTATTGTTTTTCGAAGTATTCTCCGCGAAATTTGACACATTTTTCCACACGATGGAACCAATCATTGAAGCAACCATTCCATTCGGAAGTTGTGATCTCCAAAATGGCCGTTTTGTAGGCGTCCACAGCTTCTTCAGGTAATGAAAATCTCTGACCACGCAATTTATTCTTTATTTTAGGGAAAGTATAGAAATCATTAGGGCTTAGGTCGGGGTTGTACGGCGGATGGTTCAATAATTCTATGTTTTCTTGCTCTAAAAACTCTTTTGTTCTGTGCGCGGTATGAGAACTCGCATTGTCGTGATGGAGGATGATGCGGCGGTTGCAGTTCTCTTAACGGAGTTCAGAAACGACCTGTGGCAAACAAATGCTAGCATACCATTCTGCATTAACCGTTTTTTGTCCCTCAAGAGGAATAGTCGCAACATGGCCGGTTTTGGAGACAAACGTGGCCTCCATTTTTTTTGCAACACTCCGTGAACGAACAATTTTTGTTGGCTTTATTTCATTTTCGAACAACCAAACTCGTGACTGGTTTTTTGTTTCGGGTTCATACGCGTATATCCAGGATTCGTCACCTGATACGATGTTGTATACAGCATTTGAGGATCCTGCGTGGAATCTTTCGAGAATTCTGACGCACCAAGTAACGCTAGCCGCTTTTTGCTCTTCACAGAGCGAATGCGGTATCCATCGGGAAAACAACTTTTTTAGACCTAATTGTTCATGCAAGATTATTTGTATTTGACTCATGCCAATGTCTAAAGTTGCCTGAATTCTTCTTCAATCAGCTTACGCACAGCATCAACGTTTTCTTGGGTGACTGCAGTTTATGGACGACCTTGACGGGGATCATCACTGAGCTTGGCACGTCCACGTTGAAATTCAGCAAACCAGCGATAAATTGTGGTTTTGGACAGGGCTTTATCACCAAATGCAGAAATCATCCGGTCAACACACTGTTTTTGTGTTAAACCACTTCGAAAATCATAATAAATCATCGCTCTTGAATTTTCTCGAGTCAATTCCATTTTCTCAACGACTAAACAAGTTTGACAAAACCTTGTGACAAGACCGAGAATCTTTTTTTAAATAAATAAATGGTATTCCATTTTTAAAACCAAGGAGTTTTCAATTAAAAAGATTTTAATATGACAGGAACAGTGGAAATATTCCATTCCCGATACTTTTATTGCAGCCTAGGTACGTCAGTGAATGACCAACAGAATGTTTAGACCAATAACTTTTTACCCAAAGAACAATTAATTGGCATTTAACATACACCGGGACAGGTGAAAGTAAATAAATGCTTGTAAAATAACAAAAAAAAATCATTATAGTTTTAAATAATATTACCGACAAAGTTAACAAATCCATACTATCCATACTAATAATACTAAAAATGCGAAAATAAGTTTGTTTGTTATCTTTTCACGCCTAAACCACTGAACCGATCATCCTGAAATTTTGCATACGTTGTCAGGTGTACAGAAACGAACATAGGGTACCTTTGATCCCAAAAAAAAGTACTGTTCCCGAGGAATACAACAATAACGTTCTAATGATAATAGATGGCGTCCCGTGTCTTTCGAATCATGATTGAATCATATTATTACTAGCAGAGTACAACATGAATTGGTTGTCAAATTCTAAATTAATGCGAGCGAAGTCGCGGGCAAAAGCTAGTAGTAAAATATTTTTTAATGTACATTAGTCTGTGGCTGTCTGTAAGGCTAGCCGCACACACACAATAATATTGTCAATAAAGTACGTGTTGTCAATAATATTGTGTTTGTGTCTCCTGTATTGTTCAATATTATTGTGGATATCCAGAAATTCTGATTTTGTCACGCCAATATCGGAGGGAGGCAGGGGTAGTGTCAATAATATTGTTATGTGTGGGCGCGCGGCAATATTTCAGTTGAGGAAAAGATATCAAGGCAGGCGGACGTTCGTGTTTTTTGTTCAAAATGGAGGACGAAAATAGTTTTGATAATAGTACTCTCACGAAAAATCAATATTTGTTAGTATTTATTAAAACATGGGAAACTTATCCAGAATTATGGAATACGTCCTGCTAAGCATATCGCGATAAAGTTAAGAAAAAGCATTATTTTTCTTAACTGCTTGATAAGTTGCTCGATATTTATAAAAAAATTAAACCAAATAGCACGAGAGAAGACGTAAAGAAAAAATTGAATTCCCTACGAACAAATTTTCGGAAAGAATTAAAAAAGATTCACAAATCGAAATCATCGGGAAAGGGAACCGATGAGGTTTACGTCCCGTCTGCCTGGACGTATTATGAATTGCTGTTTTTATCAAATGATGAACAACTAGTAAAGAAAACTACAGGGGTTAGTATTATATTTTAATAAGTATTAAATTAATCTCATACCAGGTAGGTTAGTAGGTACAAAAAGAAACTTAGATTAAGTATTTAAACTACAAAAGTACTGACAATAATAAATTGTCTTTATTTTAGCATTTATAGTTGTATTTCTATTTTGAGTAGACTGTAGACTAGCTATACTGACTGATGGTGATTCCTTTTCTTGGTTTAAATAAAGGGAAGCGTTTTCTTTAATTAAAAAGTTGTGTAAGTAACAACAGGTTAAAGTCAGTTTGGTTGCTTTGTCTGGTTCGAGATTTATAGCCCTTTGAACAATACCAAAACGTTTAGCCTATATACCAAAAGCACACTCAACCATTGATCGAGCCCTTGATAGTTTTTGATTGAATATCAGCTCGTTAGAGCTGCAGTTTTTCTGTGAGTATGGTTTCATCAAATTTGGGCCCAAAGCGAACTCTTCATCAGCCACAAATACATAAGGAAATAAGTGTGTCATGTTTGAAAGGATAATTGGGTTAGGCAAGTTAAGTAGACCTTGTTCGTAAGACTGCCAAAATTTTGAATAGAACAGGACTCCACCATCAGATATCCGACCATTGACACCAACATCAACCATCATAAATTCTTTATGAGCATTTACTAAAGCCAATAAAATAATACTGTGGAATCCTTTATAATTAAAGTAACGTGAGCCCGCATTTTTGGGCATAATAATCCCAATATACTTGCCATCCAGCGAGCCTAAACATGTAAGGAATCCATGAATGCGTCCAAAATCATTGGCCACTTCTTTCCACTCTCTTGCTGGGTTGAAGGAGTCCAAAACAATAAAAGAAATAAACATTATCATAATATGTAATTAACATTTTATTTACCTACTTTTCTTTTTATATTACAGGAAGACAAAGAAAATGATCAAGACCAACATAGGTATTCGATTAGCTCAATGGATTCACCTCCAACTCCAGTATCGGAAAATAATAAAAGAAAAAAGGAAAATGACCAGCAAAACCTTTTACAGAGAACTTTATCATTTTTGGAGAAGGATTCTTCTGAAAATCAAGAAGAATATCATCTTGCCAAAGTCTGGGCTGCTAAACTGATAAAACTGGAATCTAAGCAAAAGCTTTTTGCGGAAATGGCAATTAACGATATTTTATTTCAGGCACAACTTGAAAAATTAAACAAAAACTCCGTAAAAGTTAATGATTATGTACCATATACTTCACCTCCTTTGCCGCCTAGAGAGTCACTAGATTATTCCAGAGTAAACTATATTTCGTCACCTAGTCAATCACGAAACACAAGATTCAATTTTGAGATACAGTACAGTTTTGAGGGCTAGGGAGTTAACTCCCTAGCCACATTCCATATATAACCATGAACATAATACGGATAATACTATTACTATGGGAACTCCGGAGACTTTGTCTAAGTCTTTAATTCACCATCAACCAATTGTAACCACCGGTGTTCCATCTCAAATAATATTAAGGCCTCTACTGACACGATTGCAACAGTTTGAATATTGTCCATAAGACACAATGTCTCAAGAAAATAACCAATCTAATGTTATAACAATTGAAGCCGACGTACATGCCGAGTATACTCCAAAGGAAGATTTTAAATTTTTTTTTCAGTCCTTTAAATAGATGATTTGTGAATTAAAAACTACCTACAACTTATTACCACCTAATAACTTGTATTAATAAAAACGATTATAATATTTTATTTGTTTTACTTCAAATCTAAATCATAATAGGATTTATTGCAAAATACAGCAAAATATACATACATAGCAATGGTAGTATAATTATTGGTAGTACCTATAACTAAGTATCTACTGAATACGGATTACATAGCTTACATGCTTAAATATAGGTAATTACTACTTACTTTTTTATAGTCACACAAGACGTACGAGTAAATTAACGTATTACAAGTGTCCAAAACTGCTGTGCTTATAGCCCTTGGGGATATTAAAGTGGAATACTTCAAGTCTTCAAAACTTCTGCCAGTCGCTAAAAAGCGTAAAGTAACTGCCAACTTCTCCTCAGGTGTTAGCGATTTTCGCATGTGTGTATCTTTTTTCTTCAAGTAAGTTGAAACTAAAGATAATAGTTTTTGGAAGCTGCTATCTCTCATTCTCATATAATTTTTGAAATCATTTTCTTGTGTAACTCGTAGTTCATTTATTAGATTAAAATGCTTTAACTCGGTTTTTTTTGTCATCCAGTCCTTGTTCAGCCGTGAACATATCATAGTTACACGCGCCAACAACAGCATCACAGCGTCAGCATTAAGAGCGACATACATTCGTTCCACGCGCCGGCAACACCAGCACACCGTCAGCGCTAAGAAGTGGCCTACTGAGATCTTCGCTTCATCGGCTCGATACACACACAGCACACATGTAAATAGCCATCAATGTGTATTTACCACAAAATATGTATATAATTAAGTTCATTATTTGTAATAAATTAGTCATCAAGCTGGAGTCGAGTGTGATTCATCTCCTATACCTCCTCTCACTGTGGCCAAGACACCTTTAGCCATCATCGGTCCTATGAGTCTGTGGGATCGGCAGTGAGAAAACCATTTCCTGTGTACATTGCACGACGTACACGAACCCCTATTCCTACCCAAGTTCCGTCTGTTACCGTAGGTCTCCTTGTAACAGACATCCCTCACGTGAACGGTTTGTATGGTAGGCTAGGGCGTTAGGTCAACTTAAACTAGGGTGATAGCTGAGTAGGTAATTACTATAGGACTAGGAGTACTAGGGTGCTAGGTAGTTACTGTAGGGCTAGGTTTATAGTCAGTCGGGTTTTAGGTACGAACCAGGCTCAATTGTCTCAAAACCCAGCCACATCGTTCGCACTTGGAATAACGGCCGTCCTAAGTCCCGGTGCGTACATTTGGTCCTTCGAGCCGGACTCAATGATTACTCTCGGCTGGATCAAAGGAGAAGCTGAGCGATGGAAGACGTTTGTCGCTAACAGAGTATCTGAAATACAAAGAATACTACCACAAGCAAAATGGAATTATGTAAACACATTACATAATCCAGCTGACCTAATTACAAGAGGTATTGGCCAAATAAATTACAAAACTTATCTCAGTGGTGGAATGGACCGGAGTGGTTAAAAAGTGAGAACATGCCTAGTACGAAAACTGTACCAGAAATATGTGAGGAGATTAAACGATGTTATCATATAACTATTATACCGAAGAACGAAATTTGGACAAGATTTTCAAGCTTTCAAAGGATGATACGAGTGTTATCATACTGCTACAGATTCGTAAATAAACAAGAATACAAAAAACCATTACGTTGTAAGGAAATTAATTCAACAACGAAAAAAGTCCTCCACTTAGTTCAACAAGAAGAATTTGCTGAGGAGTACAAAACCATTAAAGCCGGACAATCATTGAAGAAAGGGAACAGGTTGTCGTGCCTTGATCCGTTTATTGATAATGAAGGCTTACTGCGAGTAGGAGGAAGACTTCAAAACTCCAGTCTACCATACGATCAAAAACACCCCATTCTGTTATCTCATGACCATCATGTAACATTAATTATAATTCGTGATGCTCATTTAACCACATTACATGGAGGTAATAGTATGACCTTAGCGTACATAAGACAAAAATATTGGATACTTGGAGGAAAGCGAACAGTGAAAAGCAGCATTAGAAAATGTGTAAAGTGTACTAGATACAGATCAACCACCGCCTCACAAAAAATGGGCTCACTACCAAAACCAAGAGTGACGGAATCATACCCATTCAGTCACACAGGAGTAGATTATGCTGGACCAATATCAGTGAGAACAATGAAAGGAAGGGGTCATAAATCTTACAAAGGCTACATTGCGATATTTGTTTGCCTATCCACGAAAGCGGTACATCTGGAGCTGGTGGGCGACTTATCAGCAGAAACGTTCATAGCCGCTCTACGGAGGTTTATGGCACGCAGAGGTCCAGTATCACACATGTATAGTGACAACGCGACGAATTTCGTAGGCACTGCCAATTACTTATACAAAGAAATGTTAGACATAACCCAGTCTGACGACTTTCAAAACACGTTGACCAACATTGGAACACAATGGCACTTTATTCCTCCATCATCCCCCCACTTCGGAGGGATTTGGGAAGCAGGAGTAAAATCTATGAAACATCATTTGCGTAGAGTGATAGGAGAGCAGACACTAACTTACGAAGAAATGAGCACGTTTTTACACCAAACTGAAGCATGTTTAAACTCGAGACCTTTATGTGCACTAAGTGAAGATATAAACGATAATATCGTGTTAACACCCAGTCATTTCTTAATTGGAAGAGAAGCAGTAGGGGTACCAGACCCGCTATCGGAAACTAATACAGATCACATCAACAGATGGAAACAGATTCAAAAAATGAAAAAGGATTTCTGGAATAGCTGGACTAAAGACTATTTACACCAACTTCAACAAAGGTACAAATGGAAAACCAATCAAGAAAACTTGTCGGTTGGAACTCTAGTAATTATAAAAGATGAAAAAGTTTCTCCCAGCAAATGGCCACTTGCAAAAATAAAGGAAATACATACGGGTGACGACGACTTATCCCGAGTAGTGACGCTTCAAAAGTCGTCAGGAACAACTCAAAAACGATCAATCCACACATTAATACCATTGCCAATCGAAACAAATATGTATAGTAGTAGTAATGAACCTATGCATGCAATACAAACAAACACCGCAAAAATCTTAAGAAATAACAAAACTAATCAAAACAAACAATGTAACAAAATATCCAAATGGTTCACATTGCTGTTCATCATTTTACAAATATTGGGTTCAGCAAAATCGACTACAACGACTTACTGCTTAAAACCGGTACCACCAGGATTTTATGTTGAACAAATAGGAACAGCAAGCATTGACAGAGGAATATTTAGAATAGAAATAAATTATGAAAAACAACACCTAGAGCAAGACCTTGTCAAAATAAAAACAATGACGTCACAATTCAGCCAACTATGCACAAATGCAGAACAAATAACAGCTTCCGGATTTTGTAAACAATTATACCACCATTTGTTAGAAGAAGAATCAAAATTTGAGCGGACTAAAGAATATTTGACAGAAGTGAACCAAACTAGGAAGAAAAGGGGAATATTGGGACAGTTACTAACTTCTATCTTTGGAGTGAATGATGAGGCGTATCGAGATATAGACACATTCAATTTAAACCAAAAAAAGTTAATTGAAGCTGCCAACCATCAAACCAAATTTATGATATCAACAATCTCACAAGTGAACAAAACTGAAGAAAGAATAAAACAGAAACTTATAGGATTTCAAACTAAATTAAACCAAGTCATAGGTTACATAGAGAGTAACAACCATTGGTTCAGTACAGTCGACCACAACAGTGTAAACATACGTATTATGCAGACTTACCAATTAGCATATAATTACATGGAAGAAATCATGGATTATTATAACGGATTATTAGAAATATACTTAAGCAAGGCGACAGTATACAGTGTTCTTACACCAAAGAACGTCAGTGACCTGATATCATCAGCAAACAAGAAATTACCATCAAATTTAAGAATCGTACAACAACAGTTACTGGACACCAAAATATCTGAAAACAAGACTCATATAAAAATATACTCATATTTTCCTATACAAGAGATAACTAAATATACTTTAATGTATGTTACACCAGTCCCAAAGATAAATTCTGACAAGTCCGCCCAAAGTCTAGAAGTACCCAAAGCTTACATAGGGTTAGATTACAACAACGAAATGTATTTTGACTTGAACTATGAGGAGTTCAAACGTTGCTTAGAATGGACTAACCACTTCATTTGCTATCCTGGGGCCGTGAAAAACATGCAATTAAAAGAAAATTGCATTGTAGATCAACTATTTAAAAACCAGACACATACGAAATGTCCTACCAAAACATATTATTTATCCAATAAAATAATATGGAAACAACTTCACATGCCAAACACTTGGTTATTCATTGCAAGAGATCGGGTTACGATGTCAATACTTTGTGACGGACAAAGAGAAGAAATTGAGCTTCAAAATGTCGGTGTAATACGAATTGCAGATAACTGCATTATTAAAACAACTAAAAACATATTAACTGCCAAAAGAATTGTTTCAGTACCGATTGTAACATCATACTCAAAACAAATAGACTTTCCCATAAAAACGCACATGGTGAACAAATCCATGCTAAACATTACGAAAGACGAAGAAGTCATAGATCACTCAAAAGAGATTTTTCAGAATTTAGTTAATCAAGAAAATGCCTTACAAACCCAATTAGATAGTACTATTTGGAATCAAATTAGTTCTCACGCATACTTAACAAGTGCAATTTCGTGTATAATCATGTTTTTAACCTTTTTGTTTTTAGTTTGCTACGGCCCAGCAATACTGAGATGGATTGGAGTCACAATGCAGCACAAGACCAGAAAGACAAGTACCGAGCCAGCCAACCAAACAGCAACAGAACCAACCTCGCTTGCTGCCAACAAGACATCTACCCAACCTACAACAGGCCAACCAACTATCAAAACGGAACCAATGTACAGTCTACCACATCAACACGAAACTATTGAGTTATACCAACTGGAGCCTAGGACCTGAGAGGCGCCAGAATGTTCAGCCGTGAACATATCATAGTTACACGCGCCAACAACAGCATCACAGCGTCAGCATTAAGAGCGACATACATTCGTTCCACGCGCCGGCAACACCAGCACACCGTCAGCGCTAAGAAGTGGCCTACTGAGATCTTCGCTTCATCGGCTCGATACACACACAGCACACATGTAAATAGCCATCAATGTGTATTTACCACAAAATATGTATATAATTAAGTTCATTATTTGTAATAAATTAGTCATCAAGCTGGAGTCGAGTGTGATTCATCTCCTATACCTCCTCTCACTGTGGCCAAGACACCTTTAGCCATCATCGGTCCTATGAGTCTGTGGGATCGGCAGTGAGAAAACCATTTCCTGTGTACATTGCACGACGTACACGAACCCCTATTCCTACCCAAGTTCCGTCTGTTACCGTAGGTCTCCTTGTAACAGACATCCCTCACGTGAACGGTTTGTATGGTAGGCTAGGGCGTTAGGTCAACTTAAACTAGGGTGATAGCTGAGTAGGTAATTACTATAGGACTAGGAGTACTAGGGTGCTAGGTAGTTACTGTAGGGCTAGGTTTATAGTCAGTCGGGTTTTAGGTACGAACCAGGCTCAATTGTCTCAAAACCCAGCCACATCGTTCGCACTTGGAATAACGGCCGTCCTAAGCTGTAAGTCCCGGTGCGTACAGTCCTTAATCCATCGTTTCTTTCTTGATTGCCTTTTTTTAGTTGATAAAATTAATGCAATACTCAATGCAACGATTTTTTTCTTTAGATTGTACCACGAAAAATTGCCAATAATATTGCGTAGTGTGCGGGACCATATATTGATGAAGATTTTTGACAATCTTGCATTGACAATATTATTGTGTGTCTGCGGCTAGCCTAACATGTTCCTTAATCAATATTTTTGTTAAGGTGCATTCGGCTAATTCCGTGAATTGGGATATTCTGATAATTTATAATTACTACTAAACGCGGCAATATTTTTTGATCTGGCAACATTCACCTAGACGCCAACTTAATCTGCTCCCCCGCTTCAGTTGACACGCGGTGCTACGAGCGAGTGTGTGTGTATAAAGTGACATTTCTATAAACAAGTGCTGGGTATTTCTTATGAAATTCCAAATTTTAGATATTATTGAAATTTCTTTTTTTTTTTTGATAAACTTTGATATTTTTTTTGCATAGATCAAAAAAGTTGCATTACGAGATCTATTTAGGAGTATTGGTCTTCCATATTTTTGTATATTATCTATAAAAATGAGGTTTTAAAAAATAAATAAATGAGGGAATGATTAATAGAGTGAGGGAATGATAAATTAATATATTATAATAAAAAACATGTGAAAATCAAGGAAATTATGTAATTTTAATTACATTAAACAATGAAATATCATATTCTAAAGAAAATAAACTCAACAATTTGTACTTATAGTCAATTTAAATATACAGGGTGACATCGAATACATGCGACAAATTTAAATATACAATAATACGTGTTGTCAAGAAACTGTATAAAATATCAAATGTAAAATTAAAAAATATATTTGACTATGAACGGCAACGTTTAATAACATGAGTACTCCACGACGCGCGACAATTATTGAGCACTGCGATGAGTCGGACGAGATTTTTTGATACTTTAATTTTTCTTATTTATTTTGCATATTAATTTTGCTGGAATAACGATAATTCGTACTTAAATAAAGATAATAACATCAATGGACCTTTTGATAACGATAATCGCGAATTTTTTTTTAAGATTTAGATTGTAGAAAAAACAGTTTATATTTACTATGTTACTGTAACTGAAGCTCCCATTTCATTTTGTCGCATTAATTCAAAGTCACCCTGTATATAAACTCGAAAAATTAAACATTAAAGAGGTAACAAATGTTTTTATCATTATACTTATTACTATTTATTTTTAAACTTTGTACTTTATTTATTTATTATTATTTAGTAAGCATTAATTATTATTAATATCAATCTGTATCAGTCTTTACTTGTAGGTATTCGTTTTTTGGTCTGTGAGATCAATTTATTATTCAGTCTTAATTTTAACATCACTTGTAGGGTCGTCTAACTTTGTAATAACATCATTCCCCCTCTTAACTAACTTTGGCGTCTTTATTTTCTGTATCACGTCTTCCCAGCTATATAATTGCTCATCTTTAATATTAGGCCATCTCCAAAACTTCAAACCTTGCTTCATGCACCTAACCATTAAACCATCTTCAAAAACAGATAAAACTTCTCCGGGATACCTTGCCGTGCCCCATTTCATCAAGACATAATCTCCAATGGTAGCAATCTTATCATTGTCTGAGACAACAGTAGATCCATCATTTTCTAAATCAATTGTATCATTTTCTTCGAATATTCCAGTATGATCTTGAAAGCGCGAAGACGACGCTAAAGACAGTTGGTGATTATCCTTCATTATATCCAATTCCATTGACTTTTGAGGGGATTTTTTATGCTTCCTAGTAAATCGATCACTTTGGTGTTGTTGAAAATATCCCAAATGATAGTGGGTACAATCTTCTTTCCAATCTATGCATGAAAGTCTTCTGCACTGTAAGGTATTGTTAAAAAATACGAACTGGCGTATTTTTTGTGTTCCCCGGAAAGTAGGAATAGTCCTGGACTGTTTTATGAGATCATCCATCAGTGAAATATCTGCTGTGGTAACTTCAAACCATAAAATAGAAGGACACCTGGATTGAAGGATAGGTTTCAATGAATTCAGGTCTACGATATCATGGCCTTCTGCCACGACTTTATCAGCTGTCCGTTTCAGGGTTCCACCGACACCGTCAGGCGCTCCCTTACCGTGCCCGGGTTCAGAATAATGCCATGAAAAGAGTGCGATTTCTGGATAGAGATCTTTTAGATGGCGACACACCATTTCGAACATGAATTTATTCTTACATTGATTAACAGGCCCATCACTCAGCATACGTAATCGGGAAATAGGTAAATGTTGTGTTTTTATCCATTCAAATATGGGTTTTAAGTGAGCCCAAACAGCCATTGTATCATGTCTATTGTCGCTAGAGAGAGAACAAAAGGATACAGGTTTGATTGCATTATCCTTACGCAAGTAAAGCACTCCTGTATGCATTGTTATCTGCTTCCTTCCTCCTCCAAAGTGGACAGCTTGTATTTCCTCATTATATTTGCAGCAATAGTTTTCACTGTAATCTACATGAATTAAAATGTCGTGAATTGTTAAATTTTTCTTTATATTTTGAATGGCTTGATATTGATGTGCTATAGTGCCAATGTGCAAAAAAAAAGTGGTAATGTTGCTTCCAGATTTTGAACAAGCTGTTTCAATTGATTCTTATACTCTTTCTTCACGGGTTTACGAACTGTCTTTTTTTTCCCGTCCTTTTCAAATGAACTGACTTCATAAATCCATTGTCGATAAGTCACTAACTGATTAGGCATTGGTAAGTAGTATTCCAAAGAGCGTTCCTTGCAGGTTGAACATTCCCTGAAGAGACATTTTGTAGAATGCACATTGCAAGTTATTGTCGCTAAAGCTGAAGTCACGCTACAAAATTTAAATGCTTTGACTTCATGCAATTTAGATATCATCAGTTGAATATTGGCATGCTGTATGCATTGACAAGTATTTCGGTCATTCACATTTTGCCAAGTATCCCAAAAGGGTCTGAATCTGCAAAAGGTTGATAAGCTTATCTTATAATTGACTGTTCTTAAAAACTTTTTATGTAAATTATAAAGTGTATCCATATAAAACACGCTTTTGTTGAGTTTTACCATCTTTGGCTTTAAGATAGTCTTTTTTTCCCGGGCACATTCTTGAGTTTTCATCTTTCTCCAAAAATGTAATTACATCGTCCTTTACCTTCAGCATTTTATCGCTTATTTTTCGAGGTTTTTGCCTTTTAAAAGTAAAAGGTTTCGATACATGAAGCATCTTATATTTCTGCAGTGATTTCAATTTCAACATTTCGTAATACTTTTTCTTTTTTTATGTTTCTTTCCAAGATCTTCGTAACTAGTCTCGAGATCTCTTGTTAACGCCTCTCCGAAAAGTAATTTCTTCTTCACACTCTTAGGAACGTTTACATTCTTTAAGAGTGCATTTACTTTAGTTGCAGGCGATTCTGGGTCAGTTTTTTTTGTTTTCAGTCTCAAATAGGTCTTCTTGTATTTTTCGCTTAACCTCACTGCATTCTTCATTCTTTTTTCCAAATTTACAATCTTTGCATACAAAATAGCTCGTCGCCTTCGCATCTGTCGTCTATTTAGAGCAACTACATCTTCTCTAATTTGCTGCACAACTGATACTGGACTTGGTGGGGGTGTATCATCAATTATTCTTTGGATATTTTGCTGTGCTATAGCTTTTTTATTCCAATACACTTTACTATTTTCTTTCCAGTGTTTTCGCTTTTGCCTAAGTTCTCTAGCATTCATTTGAATAACTGATTTTACCTGACCCTTCTCTTTTTTCTTTAAATATTTTAATCTTTCTTTTTCCCGTAGTTTTTCCAAACGATTCAGTATTATTTTTCATTTTTTCTCGCCTTTTTCTATCATACTCTTTCTTTTTTTTTTTTTTTTCTGCATCACGCAACTTTTTTGGTCGTGCCATTTTTCTTCCACATACATGTACCTGTTTTAAATTAAATAACATGAAATACAATTTGGAAGAAATCAATAAAAAATCCAAAAGAACTGTAGAATACTGTATAAATCATTCCCTCATACAGCCGTTATTCCCTCACTCCTAAATGCAGTGAGGGAATGACTGTGTGGGAATGACGAATTTTAACTTAAGCTACAAAAACACATAACCTCAAATTGCATGCTACATTTCGAATATGGATTTTACTCCCAAAAACGCATAAAAACAACAAATTATATACATATATACTAAAATGCTTAATACATACATGTAACGTGAGGTAATGATCGCCATAAATGTAACTCTTAACAATTTTTTACATATTATTTTTTTGCACAAACTCACCTACGGTTGAGAAGAAATCGCCATTTTGAATCATTTGACAGCGTTGCCAGGTACTAAAAACTTAAGGTTGCGTTCCTAGATATCGTTCGACACGTTCAGAAATCGAATATTCGTAATAGGGTGAGGGAATGATTTTTTTTGGCGGGACATATTTAAAATCAAATTATCGTTTTTATAAATTCGTCGTTGTAAGACAGAAGCTTTTATAGACACTAAAAAACATCTTTTTATTATATTAACATAATTTTATTATTAAGAATATTGATATATTTGAGATGAGTAGGCATTTTAGTAATGTTTTTGAACTAAGGGACAAGGTGAGGGAATGACTTTTACGGTAAAAAAGTAGCCATATCTTTTTTTTCTTTAGAGGTAATACGTTTTCTTTTCCAATAATAGTGGTGTAGATAGCGAGCATTGAAAAAAATAATAATATGTAGTTAATGCATAAGACTCGACACTAATGACTCGGGAATCAAATTTCGAAATTTGATGAGAATTTTCCAGAATTACCCGAAGATCCATAATTACGAAATCTGGTAAGTTATTAAACTGATTGTTTTTAAATCTGATAGATTTTCGTTTTAGTGCACTACTGAGTAGATTCAGAACACTCTAGTTCAAGAATTTTTGTTTTTCTCGGAATTAACCGAATCGGGTAAATCCGAGTCAAGAATAAATCGGAATTCCCCGATGTTGATTTTCTATAGGAATAGTCAGTGGTTCTCAATGTTTAAGTTCTCATTTATTCAAACGGGTATTTTCTTTCATATGTAATGTACACTAACCTATTTCAAATTACGCTACTTGTAAAATCGAAGCATATGTTTGATGTGATTTGTAAGTAATTAAATACACAGAGACAATACAACATAGTACAGTGTACACAAAGCGCTAAAACACCCGAATGTAAAAACAAACACATAAATTCGCGTAAGGTATTCTTATAGATCATACTTTTTTTTAATTGTTTCAGAAACATGCCTAATAAATACGTAAAAAAAGAAAATACCCAAGTACACACAAGAAGACATAACCAATGCAGTTCGAGAAGTTAACCTTTAACTATGGACGCGCGGTCTCATAGACCGCTCGCAGTTTTTAATTTTCGTGTTCACGCACTTCCCCGCCCCCCTCACTACTGACGCGCTCAGTAGCTTCGGTTTTAGTAACGAAACGAATTTTGAAGCCGGAGGTTGCGTTGTTAGCTGCGAATCGGGTGAGTAATTTTGCTTTGAACTTCGATCGCGGTCTGTGAGACCTCGCGTTCATATTTCCAATTTTTTTTTTTTTTTTGGGATTGTGTTTGTTTTAGGTGAAGTTGATTTAAAATGTCAGAAAATAATCCATCACATACTAATAGCTCAAAACGACCACAAAAATCGCCACTGCAACAGCGTCCAAGCAAAATATTACGAGTTGATGATCGTACTTTCGAAAATGAAGCAAACGAACTACTTTTGGAGTCGGTTTTGGTGTAGAAACACAACCAGTATCAGGTCAAAGAAACCGAGAGAGGAGATTTTCTCAAGAAATTAGCACGATCTCTGGTAGTTCCTTGTATGCAAAGACGTAGTCTAAATTCAAATTTGCAAAAGGAGTTGAAACTGACGCTGACACGAATTTTAGGAGCAGATGTGCCTATTGGAGAGTCCTCTACACCTGAAATGAATGATTCTAAGCGAAAGACGTGCAGGCTGTGTCCGCCAACATTAAAACGAAAGACTAACTACGCTTGTGTAAGTTGCAAACAAGCGATATGCCTGCAATGTTCTAAGCCCTTATGCGAAAACTGCCAATAATATTGCCAATATTGGACCATTGTCAGATTTTTTTTGTTTTATTTTCAGAAGTAGATTTTCTGTTTTTTATATTTGTTTAACCTTAGATTTAAAGATAATTTAGTTGATTTTTCAAAATACTTTAAAGTTTAATGTTTTTCTTCCTATGAGTGATCTCGGGTAAAATTTAGACTGAAAGTGCCTTAAAATGATAATTTTGTTAAAATTTCAAAAAAAAAAGTTTTGATTAAATAATTGTGAAGTCTTTAAGTTGGATACCTCTAGATGATAATACTAATAAAAACAAAAAAAAACAAGCATTCAATCATTAATTTTACCACGAAATATAGCGGTCCGTGAGACCGCGCGTCCAAGGTAGTGTGACAAAAAAAGAATGTCCATAGTTAAAGGTTAAAAACGATGGGTTGTCAATGTACGCTGCAGCGCAAAAATACGGGATACCCTCAACAACTCTTTATGACAAAATCAAAGAAACATATAGCACGAATGTTGTAGGTAGACGGTTAGCTATTCCATGGGAAGCAGAAAGTCGATTGGCTGATGCAATTAAAACTATGGAAAAGTGGGGGTTTGGCCTCTCAAGGGAAGAAGTATTAAATCTAGTTGCGGAGTTCGTAAAAGCAAATAACTTGGAAACCCCATTTAGGAACAATAAACCCGGCAAAGACTGGTTTATTAATTTTAGAAAAAGGCACAGGCTTTCTATTAAAAAACCACAGCCAGTTGAATACGTAAGAAAAAAAATGACTGACCCATTTGTAATCTCTGAATACTTCAAACTATTGCGGGATACACTGACTGCTTTAAACCTATTTCAAAGTCCACATTTGATTTGGAATATGGATGAAACATCTTTGTCTCTGGACCCAACTAAGACAAAAGTTGTTGGCGCTATTAATAAACCATGTTCCAGAACAACCTTTGGAACAGGAAGAGAAAATATCACCGTACTGACAACAGTAAGTGCATCGGGCAAAAAGTTATCACCTTTAATAGTATTTAAAGGAAAGAACGTCTGGGACCAATGAATTTGAATCAAATTCGAGGTTACTGCTTACTAATACTTCACCTCTCTTATCCGCTAACAAAGTAAATAACTTTTTTGTTAATGTTGGGAAAACTCTGGCCGAACAGATACCGAAAAATTGCGCCCAACCATCTTTTAAAACATTGAACAACAGTCCAACCTGAAATCATTTGCTATGCTGGATATTGACGAAAACGAAATATCCCGAATCATTTCGGGCCTTAAAGATGACTGTGCAGTTGGATGGGATAATATAAGCAACAAGATTCTTAAACTGTTTAAGCATGTATTGGCACCTCCTTTAACGCATATATTTCGAATCTGTCTTTCCAAAGGAATTTTCCCTAACTGTCTAAAAAAGGCTGTTGTAATCCCTATATATAAATCTGGAGACCGGGACTTGGTGAATAACTATAGGCCCATATCATTACTCCCCTCAATCTCAAAAATACTTGAGAAAATTATAAACAACAGACTAGTTAACTACCTAGAGAAAAACAACATCTTGTCACCTGCTCAATTTGGCTTCAGAGCCAAATTATCCACAGCCGATGCGGTGCACAGCCTGACCGATTATGTCACAGAAGAGCTAGGCAAAGGGAACCAGGTCCTGGGAGTCTTCCTTGATTTAGCGAAAGCCTTCGATACTGTCTCTGTTTCCGTGCTTCTAAGAAAATTAGAGGCAATAGGAATAAGGGGAACGCCGTTGACTTTACTTACTGACTACTTAGACGACCGATACCAATGTGTTAGGATTGACAACATTACGAGCGACGAGCAGAAAAATACTGGATTTGGTGTTCCCCAAGGGAGTATTTTGGGCCCTACCCTTTTCTTGGTTTATATTAACGACTTGTGTAATCTAAATATCAAGCACGGCAAAATCATTTCATATGCTGACGACACGGCGCTAATATTTTCTGCTAAAAATAGCAGCGAACTATTTGAAAACGCTCAACTTGGTTTTAATAGTGTGACTAATTGGCTTCAAAGCAACTTACTAACACTAAATGCTGACAAGACTAAATATATTCACTTCTCCATGCGCAAGCCTCAACTTAACACTGCTAACTTCCATTTATATGCCCATCAATGTGATAACCTGTCAGTCAACATGTGCAACTGTCCTCCTATCCTCAAAACCTGTAACATTAAATACCTCGGTGTTATAATAGACGACACACTCTCTTTTAAGTATCATATTGAAAGTCTGGTTAAAAGAGTGCGCAAATTAATATACGTATTTAAAAAAATACGAACTTTTGCAGATTCAAAATTGATCACACAAGTATATTTCGCCCTATGTCAATCCATAATTCATTACTGTATCATTTCATGGGGTGGCGCATCAAAAACTACCCTGCTTCCCCTTGAAAGAGCTCAAAGAGCAATTTTAAAGGTAGCTAACTTCCATCCCTTTTACTTTCCCACAGATCAGCTGTATAAATCCTGCAACGTGCTGACTGTGCGCCAGCTATTCATTATGCACCTAGTTTTAAAACAGCACACCATGCTCACGTACAATGCTGACAATACTAACAAGAGACGGAATGATATAGTATGCATTTCTAATACAACCTCCAAACATGTTTTTGTGGAAAGATTCTTTTCATTTTTAGGCCCATTTCTGTACAATAGATTAAATAGAAAACTAAGTATATTTAAGTTAAATTATTTTAGCTGTAAAAAGTCTATAATTTCTTTTTTACAAATCTTATCTTATGCACAGACAGAAGACTTACTTGTTGTCTGCAAGTAAACTGCTTGCACGCTGTTTTTTTATTTTTATTTAATGTAAGTTTTAATTTTACTTTACTTTTCATTGAACGTTAATTTATTTATTTTAAGTAGAAATTTATGCACCTTGTAGCCTGAAACACAGGTTCAACCTAGTTCAGGCAATAACCAACTGTGCTCTATTTTATTTGTTAAGATATTTCATTGTAAATGTGCCCTTTTTATAAATAAACGATTATTATTAAAAAAAAAAAAAAAAAAAAAAAAAATGGATGGCCACAACCGATAATTACGATTTTGAGCTGTCATATGCAGCTAGCTCCAAAGGCTGGATGGAGACTGACATTTTTTACAACTACATGGCAAAGATTTTAATTCCAGCTTTAGGTGAAGAACGTCCTGTACTAATAATTTACGATGGACATTCCACGCACGTAGATACAAAAGTCATAGAGTTGGCCATCAAAAACGATGTTACAATTATTAAGCTGCCGCCTCACACATCTCATTTGTTACAACCCCTCGATGTTGCGGTTTTTAAATCATTTAAGACCAAATGGGATTGTAAATTAGTTGAATGGCAGCGCCACAATGTTGGCATAAAGATGCCTAAAAAAGTTTTTGCTCAAACTTTCGCGGAAACGTGGCAAGAAACGGATCCGGATGTGATTAAAAGTGGATTTAAAAAATCTGGCATTCACCCTTTTGATTCTCAAGTAATACCTGAAGACAAATACGATCCCGCTGCTTACAGAAGATATAAAAGTTCAGAATATTCTCGTCCACAGGTGCAGTTAAGTCCCGAAACCCCAAGTCATTGCACCAACTGTGCGTTGATTTTTTTAACAAAGAATTTCGAATTGCTGGTGAATTGCATATTCTTGACCAAGAAACTACTGCAAAAACTGTAATATTTTTGAATACTTTATCAAAAACAGATTAAAAAAATCAAGCTTTTGTAGCAAAATCGACTTCGACGTTACCAGAATGCCTGCAAAGCAATCATTCTCAATCCAAAGAAAATAAACCACCTAAAATAAATATAATCTCGGATATAAAAATAAACTTTGAAGACCTTTTGCCTATTGCTAGAAAAAATACGCCAGGATAAAAAAGACAATACTTCTGTAAAAAAAAACGAGTAGCAAAAGGTGCAGAAGTGATTACTGCGTCTATTAAATAATCATTATTTTATGTAATACAAAAAAGGAGTTAATTGAAAATTACAATTTTTTAGATAAATTAACATTAAATTAACCTTACTATTTCACGCGAGAAGAGAGATACATGTGTCACAAGCCAACGCTTTGACTCTGGCCTCACTGCTTGGGCCTCTCTATCGCTTGTTGCGCGCTCTCGCTTGCACGCACAGGCTCAGGTGGAACGTTACTATGGAACGTTACTATGGAACGTTGCTATTTTTCATGAGTGTTGCTGGTATTATCAATTTATAAGACGTTATCACGTCAAAAAAGAGATGTTGAAGAAAAGGAAAAACAAGTAACTACTGAATGTGTATCATTAACTCGAGAAGTGAAGACGCGGGATTTGAAGGGTAAAAGAAAATTAAAGAGCCCTATTACATAGCCGGGACCGTCAGGTATAAAAAAAGCTAAAAAAAAAACAAAGCAAAAAGAGATCTAAACGACAAGATTCAACCAGCTCTTCAACTAATATCTCAGATGTTATTAGTGTATACAGTGAAATAGAGTATGATTATCGTGAAGATCAAAGAGTAATAGACGAATTCCGGGACGAAAATTATTTTGATTTACGAATAGATGAAGAACCCAAATCACAAATTATAGAATGCGAAAATTTGAGTAATAAGGAAATAATGTTTAATATATCGGATCAAAGAAAAATATTGTGTGAAGAAGATTTAAACACCCTAAATGAAAAAAAAACAAAAGGTAAAGGCAAAGGCAAAAAAAACGAAGACAGGAAAAGAAAATTACAAAGGTCCTAGAAATAATGACGAGACTCAAAATAGTAACAAAACCGAAAATTGTGACAAGACTGATGAAGAAAAAGAAACGAACAATAGCAATACTGGAAACAGTAACAAGACTGAAGAAGAAGAAACAACCAAAGACAAAAAACTAACTCTAAATACGGATGAGGACACAATAGGAGAAGAAATTGATGAAAAAAAGGAACTGTACAAGTTAAATGATGTAGTACTTGTGAGGTACTTTAGCAGAAAGAAATGGACCTACTATATTGGTTTCATTGAGAATATGTTTAAAAAAAATTACGAGACCTATTACACCGTTGATTTCCTAAGGACAATTAAAAGACCACATCTTACATTTGTCCAACCAAAAAAAAAAGATCGTGACGAAATAACGGAACTATTAATCATAAAGAAAGTAGATTTAGAAAAAAATGATAAAGACTATTATTTGTTAGATGAAAGTAACAAAATATACTTTGAATAAAGTTAATCATCGTAAAGGTGTCAAACTATCACTTTTATATACAGAATATTTAATTCTTATATGCTCTTCTGAAAATCTTGCTGCTAATATCTGCGAAATCTAAATTTGTTTATACATTCAAGTCACATTGTCGTTAAAATTCCATAAGTCAATACCGACCGAAGATAGCCAAATTTAAAAATGCTCAATTTTTGTAGATTTCATTAAGTATCATACGTCTTATTGAAAAGCTAATCCGACACAATCCTCGTGTCGGGCAGATTTTCGATAAATTGAAGATTTTTACGTTTTAGCGATGATGGTGATAATGTGCCAGCAGCATGCACTTAAAGATACGGTTCAAGCGTTTATTGATCAAACATTTTCAGATTTAAATTTTTTCAAAACTTTTAAGGTCTTTATATTTGTAGATAAAAGGACAATTGTGATTTAACAAGTATATGCTCTGTTAATAATTAAACACAAACAAGTACCTACTGATTGATATTTACCTACCCTTATTTTTTACTAATTATTGAAAGTGTGATAAGAAAACGTTTCCAGGGTTTTAATCTTATTATTTTTGTGTTTTAGCCCTCTATTTTATTTGTTTATGTTTTAAAACCTTTAATGTAAGTAAAAAGGCAATTGTCATTTTACTTGTATAAACTCTACTTGTAAAATGCCAATTGTCATTTTACAAGTAGTACTAATTTAGTACAAACAGGTACCGACTGATTGTTAAGTGGCTACTATAATCATTTTGTTACTAATAATATTGCGTGTAATAAGAATTCGTTTTCAGATTTTAATTTTATTAGTGTAGTGTTTTAGCCTTCTATTGTATTTGTTTATGTTTTGAAACCCTTATTTGTGTGTGTTTTTAACAGATTGCTGCCGTCACAGATTGCACAAAGATGTATTCAAGAACTACCTACAACTATCGCCCCGTTATACACCTAACAAGGACGCCATACGGATGATAGTTCATCGTGAGAGAGGAAAAAACTTACCCACATCATCCAAAAAATTACAAGATGTCAATATTCCCGAGGAATATACAAAAATAAATAACGAACAGTTTTTGATTGGACATTTTATTAAAAATAATATTTGGGTAATTGTGTTTACGAACTAAAATAATTGTCGATTATTGATCGAGGCACTTTACTAACTTATGGACGGGACATTCAAATCCTGCCCCGTCCCGTTTACTCAAATCTACACTATTCATGCAGTAGTAGGCACAATAGATGGAATTCATAAGATTGTGCCACTGGTTTAGGGACTACTGTCCCACAAAACTGAAAAATCTTATTCAATATTTTTGAAATAATAAAAAGATTTGTTTTTAAAAAATTGAACAAAAATTTGGCTCCAAAGCTCATCCTTACGTATTTTGAAACTGCTGCAATTAATGCTACCAGACATGCTTTCCCAGGCTGCATAAACAAACTGTGTTTTTTCCACCTCGATCAAAACATACGGCGGCACATTCAGGCATCCGGCTTAGCAAAACGTTATAGTCAAGACCCAATTTTTGCACATAAAATGCGACACTTACCCCATAACCCTATTTGCTGATGATAGCACAATAACAGTAGCTAGTAATAAACCTGAGCAACACGAAGCTGATGTAATTGACGCGCTAATGTCAATAATCTCTTGGCTTAACAATAACAACTTAAAAATTAATCTAGGTAAAACTCAAATTATGCACTTTGGCCATAGAAAATCTAGTACAAAAATGGACGTGAAATACAAAAACAATATAATTAATGACGTAGACAGTGTTAAATTCCTAGGACTTATGATAGATATACAGCTTATCTGGAAGAATCATATTGAAACATTATGCAAGAAAATAAGTTGCTCATCCTATGCCCTATATAAACTTGCTCCAACCGTTAACACGGATGCACTACTCACAACCTATTTATTTATTTAACACTTCAAGCACAAAGCACAGAGGCGGACTTAATGCCATAGGCATTTTCTACCAGTCAACCTTTGGGTGATGCAGAGACAAGCAGGACTATCATGGTCTTGTGGCATCTGTGTTAAGATACGGCATCATATTTTGGGGTAACTCGACAAATAGGGAAGCCGCGTTAAAAGCGCAAAAGCGCTACATAAGATCTATGTTTGATCTTCAGGTGACCGACAGTTGTGTACCATATTTCAGAAAGCATAAGATTCTGACACTACCAGCTTTGTATATAATATATGAAACTGCCTTATTTGTGAGATTGAATCCGACTTTGTTTTCTTACCTATCTGATACTGTACAACGTATCAAGCGAAATGACATACAAATACATGACAATACAGCTCGTATGCGGAAAAGCATATTCTGCAGAGCTCCGCAAATTTATAATAAAATAAAAATGGAAGAAGCAATTTAAGGATTTTTTATGCAATAAATGCTATTATAATTTGAATGACTACTTAAATGACACTGACAATTAATTTAATTCAACTATTATATTATTTCATTCGTACAAAACTGACATTCCTTTTTGAATTTAATTATAATTATTAAAAATATTATAATTTATCAGTATGACCAATTTAACAATTTATGTATTTAAAATTTGTATGCCCATGTGGTAGAATGTGATGAGACAACATAAACTCAAGACCATGTAATGCACATACCGACCATGTTCTGACAAATAAATGATGATTTGATTTGATTTGATTTGACTTTGCGGCATTAGCATTTTTAGAACCAACTGAAATCGTCGATGCTTTCGACATAATATGGAATGAAGTTATACCAGAAGAAGCAGAACAAGTACTAACATGGTTTGAACAATCTTATGTGAGAGGGACAACGAAGGTTTCTAAAAACGTTAGCTCGAAGATGACATTGTCACGATGTAAACCTAAATTCCCACCTTCTATGTGGTCAGTAGTTGACAGTTACCGATCACAAGTGCCTCTATCTCAAAATGCCCTCGAGTCCTGGCATAACAGGTGGAATATTTTGCTGGGCCGACGTAAATGTAATATATTCACAACTATATCTGAAATGATTAAAGAGCAAAAGAATACGGATTGCATAATAGAGCGCATTAACGCTTCGGAGCCCATGCCGAAGCGGAAACGAGAAGAATTTAAATATCAAGAACGCCATTATTGCCATTTCTTCTAGGTCCTTCGTAGACGTGATGGCAAATACTGCTTGGATTGCTGACGGCAAGTGACCTTGTCATAATATTTTTAATGTATCATCCTTTATCTTCTGTCTTGCTAATTCTTTCATTTTGAGCAATAGCTGACTAGGTTTCATGTTTCCTAATTCCATTTCTGACACTAATTTTTGTACTTGTCTCAGATTCTTCATATAGCAGAAGGCGTTTTTTCAGTGCTCCAACTTTGCTGGTCTCCGGGAGATTCGCCAAAATATCTGCTGTTTGTTAGACAACATCCTTGCTGAGTTTTCCTACTACCATGTAATATTTGTTCAAGTCTGACGTTTTTTGTGGTGCCAAAATTGCTTTCACTTGCAAAAACCAAAGACGTGGGTTTTCCGGCCAAAAGTTCGGTATTTTGTCTGATACTGAGACTGTGGAGATCACTGCAGGTTGTTCTTCATATTTTACTGCACTAGGTTGAGTTGGCGGGTACTGCGGATCCATCTTGATTATTTCACGCGACGCGACGTGAGCACATCGGATTTGAGCGTACTGTTATAGCTTGTCAATGACAGTGGAATGGCTGACTGCTCTCCAGACTTGCCTGGTCAGCATTTAGTAACTTAGACACCATATTCATGGGCTTGCACGCCAGTTTGGTCTGAATCTCGGTACGGGTCGGAAGTCCTACATCATTCTATTTCCTATTATTACACTAATTCTAAGTCCAAGTTCTTTAAAGTACTAAATGCTATTTCCAGTTTAATTAAATAGGTTTTTTTTTAAAACAAGAATCCGAACCCTCGTATAAAATTTGGTGGCAGCGGTGGGATACGAAAACCCCCTACCCAAATACGTCTTTGAAAAATACTTTACCTGTAAGTGTCAGTGAAACCAAGTGTACATAATTATACCATATTAAAGCGTTGAAAATCAAGTGCCTTACTAAATTAAATGTGTCGTTTGAGTGCAATCTGTGCAATAAATCAAAGTGCCTGATCGACATCCTGTCTTGTGTGTTGCAACCTGCAAGCGAGACCGGATTCCACCCTCTGCTGGTACAGAGGTCTACTACAACTGCTCTGCTCTGCTCTTCTGCTCATTACCGCTGAAGAAGCGGTCACGATGATCCTGAATATCCTTATGTTGACGGCGTTCTTGTGAGTGATCTAGAAAATACTTCAATCACTGCTATATCCTAGGACGAATACCAGAATTAACTCAGAGTCACTATTCCTATCTACATATCTCACGTCTATGGCTTGTGGGGACACACACATACATACACACACACACACACACATACATGCACACTTATACAGACACTATATAAACGTGAAATTAGTTAAATAAATCAGTTGGCATCTAACTCTTCAACCTTTCATTTACTGTTCCCGGTACGCAGCCCTAAGTCAAAGTCAAAGTCAATACATTTATAACTAAGTGTACAATGTGGTGTTATGTTAGTACTTATGACTTAGCAGCCTTTTACAAGCATTGCAATTTATCATTCGACTGCCCTTATCTTCATAAATTAGCATGCATTAAACATTACTATTAGGTACTTAGTTATTTTCTTTTATATTAGTACAATGAAATAAATAAATTATAGTTATGTCAAAATTAAATGTCAATGATAGTCGATGTCAATGGTAGATAGAATTTAACCATAAAGTTCGGTACGGGCCCCTTTGGGGGCTTGACACACAAACCTCCACTGGCTCGGTATCGGCCCCGAAAGGGGCTGGCGTTTAAGACATACGACATCCTTATTTAATAATAAGGGTTGGGTTTAGAAACGTGCTGCCTCGCTGGACGAAAAGTGAGGATATTAGAGGGTTCTAGGGGGTTTTCTGATACCTATGCAACATTATTTTCTTGCCGGAGACGCCGTCTTATAAAAAAAAAACACTTACAAAAATCCTAATTTTTAGGTTAGGTGGGTTGGGTTTCGAAACGAGTCGCCTGAATTTGAGGGTATTGGTGGTGTAGGGGGCTTAAGGGAGTTAGTCTTAATCCCCCCAAAGTAATTTTGGTTGCCGGAATTGCGTCTAAATATTTTTAAATAATTTCCGAACATTCTTAAATACTATTGCAATTATGCAAAACGGAACGTAGTCTTTATGGTTTAGTACAGTTTTTCAAATGTAATTTTTAGGTTTTATGTGAAAAACGTGACGAAACGCAACCCGCCAGCGGGGCTCTTTCGACCTGCTGACGGAAACCCTAACCCTAGACGGTCGACGTCAGGGGCACCCCGAGGTTCGGTTAGTTAGGTTCCTGTAAACCCTGCAGCCAGAAATAGCTGACGGAAACCCTAACCCTAGACGGTTGACATCAGGGGCATCCCGAGGTTCGGACACAAAAAAAATTATAAAAAAAACTATACGTTTCCGGCGGGTGGAATGAGGGGGGGTGGCATCCCCTCCCCCCCCCCATCTCCCCCCCCAACCCCCAACCCCTATCGAGGCAGCACGTTTCTAAACTTTAACCAATAATAAAATAATTACTATGTTATTTTATATCGAAATCAAAATTCTCCCAAGTAGCAAAATTCTCCTATAGTAATCGACTTATAAGACTAAACGTCTTATAGGAATCTAATAGACGCTTTGACCAAGATCAGTGATCTTACAACAGCACCTTACAAGATGATTTGCGCTACAAGTACATACGATTCTATAACTAGTTTTATAAACGTTTACAGGATTACTTTATACGATTCTTACTAGAACTTGCAGTCTAATAAGCGCAAGTTATAAAACTAATTAGCAAAGTGCCGATTTTGTTCCTATAAACGCATTTAATATGATTATTTGCTCTTGTTAACGTCTTGTTTCATTCTACTATAAGACATGCACTTCTAAAAACGTCTTAGATATAGCTGCTATAGGTCAAGGATATTAAAGGATTGATTTGTCTTAGTCGTGACTTCTAATAGATAGTTAGCACCAAACTAGCATGCCCTTCGATTTTTATAGGTAAGATTCTACTCATATGTGTCCTACATTTGCTAATACTAGAGCAATCAGCCATTTTGTTTTCATTTTGTGATTTGTTAGAGAAAGCACGAAAAAATAAAAATGGATTTAAACAAATGGAAACGATTTAAGCGTAGTGGTAGTTATCGAAGAAGAGTTTCGAAAAAGTACTTAGAAATGAAATCGGGATCAGAGTACCGGTCGATCCTCTTCTTGAATAAAAGTGAGTCTGGGGAAGTTAGTGATGGTTCCGTACAACGTGAAATCGAAATAAACATAGAAGACTGCGAAGATAATTTTTCTGATAGTTACTATAATCAAGAAAATAATGAAAATAATAGCGGAAGCAGTGATAGTGAATTTGATTATGACAACCATTTTTGATAAACCCCTGAAATCTTCGTTCTTAGATATCTATAAATGTGATTGTAATAATATCAACAAAATTGAAGCTGTTTACGGAGTGACCAATGTAAAATGTAAGCTAGTGTGCGTTGAATACAATTCTAAATTGTTTTTTATACCTTTGTTACATACTCTGTGATGTGGAATATATAAGTATGTAACGTAATTTTAAATAGGAGCAAAGAAAATAAACAACAGTATTTAGATTAACCTTTCTTTAATTATAATAATCAACATAATTATACTATGACAATTATTGGAAGTCACAATGACATAATGTTTTAATAGTTTAGGAACATGTTACTTTTTAATATATTTTATTAGAAAATGAACGCACAATCATTATTGTTCTTAACGAAAACGATTCAATCTAATATCTTAACAATCAGTAGTCTATTAACAATTACAAAATATGAGGTGCAAATAAAACTATCGGTATAACTTTATGGGATGACTCAACCCATTATACTCATAAACTTTTACCAAAGGGCCGATATCAAATTCGCGACAATAATTGGCCTCTGCATTCTGTTCTAAGAACAGCTAATCGCGAATTCAATATAGGTTTCTTGATAAAAGTTGTTGAGTATGATGGGCTAAGCCATCCCCCATAAAGTTATACTGATACTTCTACTTACACACTTTTTATAAGTTATCTAATAATATTTGTCATTAAATGCACTATAATAAATCAGTCTACTAAAACTCAGTATAAGTCTTATCATTTTGTACTCTTACGAATCAGTCAATTCCCGACAATCTTCGAGATAATTATATTAGGTAGGTTTAGTAGGTATGGTTATCCAATACCATTGTAGTTTTGCACACATTTAATATTGGAACAGATCATTAAATGGAAGTAAGTAGGTACCTATACAAAATAACAAATCAAATAGGTAAACAAAGTTTTGCTCAAACAAAGTAATCAATAAAAAAAGGAAGACCATTCCTATTACCTTTTCCTACATACTATTAAAAATCGTCAATTTAGGCTGCAAATGAAATTAAAAAGTTCGTATAACTTGCACGAAGTTCATGCAGAATAACTGCAATCCGATATACTTGGAGTCAAGAGATACTTAATCTTTATTCTTCATCAAATGTGGAACAACCTGGCCGATCAATTCCTGGAAACACCGCTGCACCTTCGGCTGACTCTGCCGGTTGGGATTGCGGTGTGTTCTTAGTTTTCTTCTGTCTATTTTTCTTTGCAGATAACCTTAATTTTACAGAGAAATGTAAAATCGTTTCGGAGTAATTCTGACACTATTCTGAAAATATTAGTTCTGATTAAAACATTATCCTACATGTATTGGCATGCGGGGTTCTTTCTGTTGTATTTCTCTAAAAGAACCCTAAAACTTAAATATGGTGGCAAAGTAGGTATATCCTATAATAGTCTGAACTTTGACTAAATTGTTTTATAAAGGTTTTGATAATGCAATATTATGGCACGTGATCTGGATCCAATGGCGGCTTAAGTATTTGTTAATTATTATCGAGTAAACAAATAATAAATATGTTTAGTTTTGAAGGAGCATGAAGATATGTTTATTATCATCGAACACTTTATCAATAAAATTAATTTCGCAAGTTTACTAGGCATTATTTACCTACACAAAAGACAAAAGTTAAAGACCTATGTTAAGCTAATAGATATTGTAATGTGGATCACTTACCCTTTGAAATTATTATATTTTTTCTTAAGACACCAGCACGTCACCGTTACAAAAGTAATGAGGAACGAATGCAATGTAATGGCATCACAATGACAACTGTTGGATCAATTACACTAGTAGCTGCACGCGCCAGATCGTTAGACGACTAATCGCGCTTGCTCAGTGCGTTTACCGGATCTTTATAGGACTATTATATCTTGTAAAAGCAACTAATAAGATAATTATAAAATCGAATTGCACTTTACCGGACTGTAAAAAAACGACTATAAGGCGTAATAGTCCTATAAACTGCGCCCAAATGCGGTTCTATAAACGTTTGTAAGATTTCTATAGGACTTAAAAATACGTGCTCCTAGGATACTTACAGGGCCATATTTTGCTACTTGGGCTGTTACTAAATTAAAACAAATAGATAAAAAGCCCTTGTGCTTCAAGAATTTATTCTGTCAAATAACGCGCGCCACTTTTGAATTTCCGTCACCTAAAGTTTGTTGTTGCAAAACGTAACTCAATCGCCATTTTGACGGACGACAGCGACAAGTAGTTGCAGAGATTTTATTTAAAACTTGTGTGTTTGGATTGATAATTCTTTAAAATGGTGAGTATTATATGTTATCTATTAATTTTTTCATTGAAAACAGTCATAGTATTATGAAGAAATACGGTAATGACAAAGTTTTCCAACTCAAAAGATAAAAAGTTCCGGAAAATATTGTTCCTCAAATTTGTCAACTCCAGTTGTTATTACAGGTAAAAACGTATTTTATTGATACTAAATGGTGTTAATCTGCAAAATAATTCATGTAGTTAAATAGTGTTTCTAATTTTCATCGTTAATTATGCTCAAAGATCTCTATATATATGCAATTTATTGTTTTCATAGTCGATTATGAGTAGAGAATACGCCGCCATATACGAAAAATATTCAAATTTGCGGGGCATGTTCGATAGTATGTTGTCGATAGATTTTTAACGCTATTTACAGATGAGAATGTGATATTTTGTAATCAATTAAAAACTTTTTGGTCTGTAAAAAGACAATCCAATCCGTATTGCCTTTTTTTATAGTCTGCCATTATAACAATGGTTACTTCTCTGTAATTTTCGCGCCAACGCCAACTAACATCATGGCTAGGCTAGGCTATGAGAATTCTAAAATCTACTCTAAATAATATACATTAAGCAAATTGTATTATTTATTCTGCCAACAGTGCAATATTATGTTGTGTTCTTTACAAATCCAATTAATACAATATAGTGTAACCAAATATGGTATTATTTCCATTATTATGCCATGATGAGCAGTCCTAGATTTTACTCTTCATATTTAAGTAAATAAAAATAACAATACATTATGTTAATAATGGTAAATAGTCTTTCCACTCAGTGTATCATTAGAATAGAATATACTTTATTGTACACCAAAATCATTCAACAAATAAAGAAACTGTGTTTATTTTTGTACATAATACCCATGTATTTTCTATTGTAGTCAACCAGCGAATCTATGTAATTCCCCAATCCCCAAATTTTATGAAGATGAGGTGTTTGGGGAATTCAGCATATACAGTTCCTCCGACGAAGAGGATTTCGAAATTGAGGATCTGGGCTTCCCTCCATACCCCTTTGAGGAGTCTGGGGATGAACAGGAAAACCCAATCCTCATAAACAATCCAGAACAACAACAGAGACATGAAGATGCTTTCAATTTTGTTATAAGCGTTGATGTGGAGGAAGTATCGAATATGGTCTGTACATAAAATTCCACATTTGTTTTCATTAAATCCATTTTAGGCTCTGGGAATTATTATTCTCAGCATGAATTTGCTCATAATCAGCTTGAGTTTAGGTCGAGTAACTTCAAGGCAAGTATTTATTTATTTAACTATTTATGTACACACATTAGACAACACAGAAAAATAACATTATAATATATGAGTACATAGGTACTGCTTATTTCTCAAGAAATTTCTGCCAGCAGACCTGCAAAAGAAGAAATGAAAAAGAATGTAGACAATAGTGTGTGAGAAAAGGAAGAGAATAATGTGTATATTATGCCTTACCTAACTTAGCCTAAAATATTAGGTATAAATACACATTATGAGTAAATATCAATATTTTGTAGCAAGTTACATAATAATGTAAGATTAATGATTAGTTTATTGTTGATTTAGTAACAGCATAATGCATTGTCACTGTTTATCAAGGATGGATATTTGATGGTGCATTTATAATATTCCACAGATTTTGCGCATGAGTAGCGAGGATGACGATTGCGAGGCGAGTCTTAAAGATTACTATTCTCAAGTTATGGACACTGCTTTGGACAACATGCAAGGTATGTCGAATGACGATTTGTTGCATATACTCGAGGATAGTCCTGCACAAGCACAACTGTTACAAGAAAATGATCACTATTTGTCAAATTCAGACCAGGAGGTTCTGCATGTCGACAAGAAATATAAATCACATCTTTTATCGAAATCTTCACTTGCTGATGCAATGCATCACACCATCACAGGTGGTCCATCACAGGGCGACACAGAAGCTTCATCTAAGTGTCCACCAAAGCGCACACTACCTACTTTTATATGCACATGCAGAGATTGCTTGTCTCAGCTTCCACCAGCACACGACACACCAGAACCTGTGGCCAGCACATCCCAGTTTTTGCAGACACCGGTACATCTGGACAATGCTGTTTCTGGTCATTCCCAGCTTTCACCTATGTCTCAGCGTCCACCAGCACACGACACACCAGAACCTGTGGCCAGCACATCCCAGTTTTTGCAGACACTGGTACATCTGGACAATGCTGTTTCTGGTCATTCCCAGCTTTCACCTATGTCTCAGCTTCCACCAGCACACGACACACCAGAACCTGTGGCCAGCACATCCCAGTTTTTGCAGACACCGGTACATCTGGACAATGCTGTTTCTGGTCATTCCCAGCTTTCACCTATGTCTCAGCGTCCACCAGCACACGACACACCAGAACCTGTGGCCAGCACATCCCAGTTTTTGCAGACACCGGCACATCTGGACAATGCTGTTTTCGGTCCTTCCCAGCTTTCACCCACGCTACCTGGTGCCAGGACGATTTCACCCGATGCTTCACCAGAATATACATTTCCATATAACACCGCGACAACTTCATCTCAACATCTTCTTCAACTTCATCGAAATCTAAGTTTCCACATACCAACAGAGAAAGTGTGTCTCAGAGTCTGGGAGATTGTGAGCAAACTCCTGAGGTTATGGTTGAACAAGAAGAGATGGCCATTTCCTTAGCTCCCGACGATGATCATCTTTGTGAGCCAACTTATGCTGAATTACAGGCGAAGCAAAGAAAGTGGCGTACAAAAGTAGGTTACTTTGAAGATCGTGATTTTAGTAGACAGTTACAACCTACTACAAAACACGACAACAGAGGTACCCCATTTGACCATTTTATGGATATGTTCCCTGATGAATTATTTCAGCTCATTGTCGAAATCACCAACAAGTATGCGAGCTTAAAAGGCAGCCAGTTTTGGAAGGATGTAGACAGTAATGAAATTAAGGCATTCTTGGCTATAGTGATTCTTATGGGAATTGCCCCACAATCAGATATCGAATTATACTGGAATTCAGACCCATTTTACAATAATCAGGAAATATCTGGAACAATGCCTTGTAAAAGGTTTAAAAAAATATTAGAGAATATACACGTTTGCGATATTACTACTCATTTACCACAAAATCATAAAGATCATGATAAACTTAAAAAAATAAGGCCAATGTTGAACATTTTAAATAAAAAAATTCAAGAAAATGCTACCAATTCTCAATCACAATCAATCGATGAAAGCATGATAAAGTTTAAAGGTCGTGATTCCAAAAAATAGTATATGCCTGGTAAACCGATTAAACGAGGGTACAAGGCGTGGTGTAGATGTGATGCGAAAACAGGATACCTTTACCAATGTGACATCTATACAGGTAAAGATAAAAATGCCGACAGTGAAGGACTGGGTTACAGAGTGGTGAAAAATCTGTGTGTTAACGTACCAAAGGACACATTGATAGTCTTTGACAATTTTTTTTCCTCTGTCGCTCTTTTGTAATATTTACATTACAATGGAATATTTGCTATTGGTACTGTTAGACTATCACGAAAAGGACTTGTTAAAGATTTTGTCAAAAAAGAAAGTAAGAAAGAACAAACTACAACCAGGAGAATTCACATACAGATACTGTCACCATGTTGGGGTAGTTAAGTGGAAAGATACTAAAGACGTGACCGTCCTTACAACAGCCGTAAACCGTAGAAAAATAGAACTAATAGAAAGAAGACAAAAGAATGGCGAAAAAAAGAAAATGTATTGCCCATCTGCTATTACTGATTACACCCGAAACATGGGTGGAGTTGATCATTTTGATCATTACCGTAGCTCATACTCCATTGGACGCAGATCCAAAAAAACATGGCCAAGATTGTTTTGGTTTTTATTTGAGTGTGCTGTAATAAATGCTTATATCATATATCAACATGAAAATGAAACAAGGAAAAACATACATCGAGATTTACGTTTGCGTTTGGCCAGAAAATTAAAGTCTGAGTACATGAATATTCAAAAAGACAACCCAATAATTTGGAAAAATAAAAAAGGAGGAGTGTTTGGCGTCCCAGATGAATTAAGACTGGGTTACAAAGGGCAGCATTACTTGGAACCCATGACCACTAGAAAGAGGTGCAGATTCTGTAGTACGAGACAGAAGGATACCCGTTCAAAGTACATGTGCCAAATATGTAAGGTCACCCTTTGTGTGTACCCCTGCATGATACATTTTCACCAAACCTCAGAACAACAATGTTGATAGATGAATGTTTATCAAAAACACTTTACTTTTTTTATATATTTGAAAGTAAAATAGTCCTCAAAATAAAACCACTTTCATTACAGTGCATCATATATTTATAATACCCCGCCCTATCTCAGCGAAGTACCCCCTGCATTTTGAGTCAATTATTAACCTAACAAGAAAAAAATCCAAGAAAATTATGTTCAAATATTAAGTAGTCGCACTTAGTTTTTTTAATTTCTTTCCAGGCAATGGGAATATGTTGTCCCACGTGTTTTTTCTTTAATTTTCCAAGTCATTTTCCAATTTTCTTTGTTCGTATGCCATAACAATTATAATAGTACATAGAATCAATAGTTGAAAGTTATGTAAGTTGTGTAGTTCTCTTGGGCCTGGTTAAGGGTCCCATTCGCCTCCGGCAACGCACCCCTTGCGTTATGCGCACTTCTTGGTGTTTGCCACCAACGCACTATGTGCGTTGTGACTATCATAAACTGACTTAATTTTTTTTGTGAGTGCGTTCAGAAATATGTGAATACTTTTATCGATAAACCATAGACAAACGTCACTGCTATCTGTCAAAATTGATGGTTTGTTATTTTCAAAACAGAAAGTGACATTTTCGATGGTCTTTTTTCAAGTACAAATACAAATAGTTAGAAGTGGTAAAAGTGCTGTGATTTTCGTCGTAAATTGTATGTTTATTCGTGTTAAAACAGTGATTAATTATATAAAATCGAAAGGTAAGTGCTTATTATCATTCATTATTTCTGTAGATTATACATTTATAATCAGATTCCGATAATAACGATAATATTTAAATTTCAACGCAAATGGTGCGTTGAATGGCACACACGAACAATAATTGGTGGGATGGTATTATGCTAACATTTTCATTAGTTTGTTAGTGTAATACTTCTGATTATTATTTGTGCCTACTTATGAGATGTAGTTGTGTAACAAACTTCTGTAGCTTGGTTTTATTGTAATGTTGACTACCTACTACAAAAGTAAAATAAATAATACTTAATAGATGCAGTGAAAGTCATGAAAATGCACATTTCATGTGTTATGTTTTATTACTTATTTTTAGATAATTATCGAGAAAAATGGCAGATGACAAAAAACAGCGCAGTGCTAGACTAGTGAATTTAGCTCTTAATCAAATTGAGACAGATAACAGCTCCCTGAATACTTCAAATAGGTAAGTCAAAATTGTAAAGTTTAACTTAGAGGGTAGGTAAAACCACTAAGTTAAACTATGAAATTGGTTTGAAGTTAATTGTACATATATATGGTTATTACAGACAGATTTCAAACACTACAGCTGGTGGTTCTAGTCAAAGATTGAGGACGAAACGAGCAAGGTCTCTGTCAGCACAATTTCAAAGTACATCTGAATTTAAGTCTGATTCATATAATTCCTCCACATCACAGGCTCAAGCATTTTATCATTCTCATAAGTAAGTACCTACTTCCGCCTATTCCAAGTAAGCAACAAAAAAAGGTTTGTTTCATTTTCTTTAGTAAATGTCTTTTACAGGAAACGAGCCAGATCTGTTTCAACACATGTCAAACCAGCATCTAATATAGAATCTCTAAATTCATCACAAGAGGATATACTTTTGTACGTAGTTTTAAATAAACAGTTACTAGTATGTTTGTTTTGATTGTTCTTGATGTTGATTTGATATTTTCAGATCCACTGACCAAAATTGGACCAGGAGACAAGCAAAGGTACTATCAACACATTTTGAATGTGAGACTCATACAGAATCTTGCAATGCATTAGGCCATGCAGAATCTATAATCCACAATATTCAGCGTTCAAAAAGGTAGGTATTTAAGATACGAAATTATACATGCTGTTATTCAGATTACGGTTAAAAAAATACAAATCTCTTCACTAATTCCAGGGATGTCACTTCGCCGCATTTAAAAAAACTGGAATTAACCATTCCTATCTTCCATACAAAAAGATGTACATCAGAATTTACTGTAAGAGAATTCGCGCAATCTGCAATGCAATTTATATCAACATCTGGCCCATTACGAAGTTGGATTAGTCAAAATAAAATAATGAATCCTAAATTAATGGTCATGGATATTGTAGCAAATGATAACCCTATATCAGATAATTCACAGGGAACTATTTTTAATGTAAGTGGTACGTTACCACATCCAATAAATTCTGGAATCAATATAGGAGAAAACGCTGGAAAATCTGTGATGGTTAAAATAGGCGAAAAAGAAATAATGCCCTGTTCTTTTGAGCTAGATACAAGAGATTCTGAAACTTCTAGACAGTCTAGTTATGAACAAGTTTTGTCAGAGTTAAAAGGCAACCAAGAGAAAACACGTAGACATGTAAGAGTACGTGGTGGCAAGTTTAGTTCACCCTGTATTTCGAAAGAGAATATTTCAAACATTAAAACAACATTGATATCGGATATCGAGACCAGTTCAGAGGATGAAACGCCACCAATTACCCAAGAGAGACCATCCAAACGTGTAAGGACACGTGGTGGTAAATCTTGTTCAGCTTCTACTTCCAATAGAAAGACAACAAGTATTGAAGAAGAATTAACAGACATCATTGGAACCACTTCAGAACATGAAAATCTCTCAAACAGATCTGAAAATGAAAACTTACCCATATCAGATGAACAACTACTACAAATTCTTGAAGAACCTGATGAGAATTATGATGACGATATTTTTGATGCTGATTTTATTCAGAATATGAATCATTCTGACAATGATAGCGACACATCAATTGTAAGTGAAGATGAATTAGTCCCTAGAAATACTGAGGAAGATCAAGAATGATCAAATCACTATAGACAGACTAGAAGAATTAATTTTGAAGGAAATCCTGTAGGATTAAAAATTCTACCTGGAGATACCGCGGCCCTGGAACATAAAGGGCCAATGAAGGAACATGGGTGGTTTTTAGTCAGTAAGAGTCTGACACTCCCTTCCGCTCCGCCCAGAGCGGGAGGAGTCATTTGATGATTTCCCAACCCTCAAAAAAAAAAAAAAAAAAAAAGGGTTCAGAACCAATTGATTATTTTAGCAATGAGAATGCGTCTCGGATATTAGCGCAAAATTTTCCTGGAAGTAGGATAAAATATTGGAAAGATATAACTATGCCTGAATTTAAAGTTTTCTTAGGACTCTTATTCCATATGGGCACCATAAAACTGAACCGAATTCAAGATTATTGGAAAAAATCGATTATTCAATCTCACATTTTTCCGCCAACATATGAGCCGAAATAGATTCTTGCTTATTTTAAGAGTCCTTCACTTCGAAAACAATAATGTTGATGACAATAAGTTGGCAAAAATTTCGCTTCTCGTTACATATTTTAATAATCGGATGAAGGAAATTTATTTTCCATCTAATAATTTATGCATTGACGAGTCACTAGTGTTATGGAGAGGACGTCTTATATTTCGCCAATATATTAAAAACAAACACAATAAATATGGTATAAAACTATATGTCCTGACAGATGTTCACGGAATTATTTTAAAAACAATAGTTTATGCTGGTGCAGGCGATACGACTGTCGGTGGTACTAACCATTCTTCAAAAGTCGTTTTGAATTTATTACAAGATTATGTGAACAAAGGTTATTCTGTGTATGTGGATAATTTTTACAACTCCGTTGATTTGGCAGAAAACCTTTTGTCACAAAAAACTTATTGTACGGGCACCCTAAGGCAAAATCGAAAAAAAAACTCTAAAGAAGTAGTTACCAAAAAGCTAAAAAAGGGCGAGTATATTGCTCAATATAATAAAAAAGGTATCTGCGTAATGAAATGGCGAGACAATCGTGATGTTCTTGTAATTTCATCAGAATACGATGCACAAATGACGCCAACTACAACACGTCGTAACACGGAAATAATAAAACCAAATATAGTTATAATTTATAATAAGAATATGGGCGGAGTTGATCATCAGGATCAAATGTTATCATATTACAGCTGTGAGCATAAGACTGTCAGGTGGTATAAAAAGTTGGGAATTCATATTCTACAACAAATGCTGTATAATTCTTTCACCATATACAACCTACTATCAGGTACTAAGAAACCTTTATATGATTTCCGATTGTCAGTAATCGAGAGTTTAGTTCCAGATGTCAATATAACTAATTTTCGCACTTTTTCTAAAGTCCATGTAATACAACCTTGTCCTCGGAAGGGAAAATCAATGCGCCGGAGATGTAAAGTATGTTGGGAAACAGAAAAAAACGTAAAGACACCCCTTATTACTGTCCCGATTGTGATGAGCAGCCTGGTCTTTGCATTACGAATTGCTTTAAATTGTATCACAATTATTAATTAAAAGTACTTTTGACTGGTTAAGAGTTTTGACCACACATATATACTTCTTGTAGGTTGTCCTGTAATCTATAAGCAAATAAGTATTATCTATATTTTTTTTTCAGAATTTTAGACTCAGTTATTTCGGAGATAAGGCGGAATGGTCATTTTTCATCTATCATTTCGTGAATAACTTTAAAACCAATACTAATTACCAACCAACCAACCACAACCAATACCATATAGATAGTAATAAAAAAGTAGTATATTAATACTAATTAATATTGTTACCAATATTAATTACTATTTTATCTTGTTAATGTTATTTTCATATGATTATTATATTTAAGAGCGTGTAAGTATTTGTTCGCGCAAAACGCCTACTAAACTCTTCATAGCACTGGTGCAACTACGTGTATCTCAGCTATTACTTTTTTCTTTACTTATTAAATTGAATTAACCGTCTACCGACAATTTTTACGTTTATTAATAGATTTAATTTTACTGAGGAATCAAGTCGTTTTCTTTATATCTCCCACTGAAATACCTGATGAAATCCCGCACATGGTCCTTCGAGCCGGATTGGAAGATTTTACGTTAGAAAACTTCGATCAGCTATTATTATAAGGATTTCAAGAGAATTGGTGGATAACTCGTAATTACAAGCGAAGTTGGTTGTGTGACTTTCATTTTGCTGCGTCATTGCAAAGATTTGGAATTTTCCGTGGTCTGGATAATCGTAATCATCATAAGTTCCACCCAACACTCTATTATCAGGTAGTATTTAGTGGTAATTAGCCGTTTAAACCAGGTTAGTACAGTCATTTAAACCTAATCATTGTAAAACTTGAATTTGCAGAACCCTATCAGTGCTTACAAATTGTTATAATTTCTCCGACTTTATTGTGTTAATCACAGTTATTTTGTACCTTTTAAAGAGTAGCTATAACAATAGCTGCATTATTATAACTTTACTAGGTAGGTAACAGTTACTGAGTCATTTATTCATGTAGAAGGTAATCACATTAAAAGTTAGGTAGGTTCAAAATTGCAAAAAAAAGTTGGAGCAAGGAATGTATATCGGAGCTCCAACTCAGGACGAAATGGCGCACATGTAAAGGTTCTCTGAAGCTGAACTCCCTGGTACTCCTAAAGGAAGACAACATGCCGCCTTTCAAGTGGAAAATGGGCCGAATTGTAGCTACCTATCCAGGTCCGGATGGCGTGATCAGGGTCGCAGACGTCAAAACCTCCAGTGGCCTGCTCCGCAGGTCATTCAGCAAGATTTGTCCTTTGCCCATCTACCCCGAGTCTGACCATTTCTGTTGAAAGACAGGCTTTCAACGCCCGGGGGTATGTTCGCGCAAAACGCCTACTAAACTCTTCATAGCACTGGTGCAACTACGTGTGTCTCAGCTATTACTTTTTTCTTTACTTATTAAATTGAATTAACCGTCTACCGACAATTTTTACGTTTATTAATAGATATAATTTTACTGAGGAATCAAGTCGTTTTCTTTATATCTCCCACTGAAATACCTGATGAAATCCCGCACAGTATTAGAAAAGCGTGCATGAAGTCACATTATGGCTCCAAGGTATTAAGCTATTTTCAATTGAGACGCATAGTATATTTCACCAGCTTGGCAAATTGGCACTTACCTATACTGTACGTGTGCATGTACACGCGAACACACTACTATTCTCTCTCTGGTTAACGTAACGTAAATTTATTGTGTGCTTGGAGCTTGCATTTGGGTTACGTAGCATTGTGCTGGTGCGGGTGAAGAGCCTGTTTTACTATCTGGTTGTGGTACTATCCTATATTTAATTCGTGTTTAGGTATTTCTAACCGTCCGCTACGGGAAATTCGAATAAAAAGTGCCTAGCATTTATCTGTTTTGGCCCAGATATAAATGGTTTTAAAGTTATTCACGAAATGATAGATGAAAAATGACCATTCCGCCTTATCTCCGAAATAACTGAGTCTAAAATTCTGAAAAAATATATAGATAATACTTATTTGCTTATAGATTACAGGAGAACCTACAAGAAGTATATATGTTGCAGTCAAAACTCTTAACCAGTCAAAAGTACTTTTAACTGAATAAAATAGGCAAAAGTAATTTTGACACACTTGGTTGGTTTTTTATTTGAATTTCCCGTTACAAATGTTCCGGACCAACTACTTTGCTGGGTGCTGTTCTAAACTGTATCGCTAAAAGGACTCGAGACGACACAAATGCTGTTTTCTCGGTGTTCTTAATTCTGTATTATTGCCAGTTTGTTTTGCATGTTTTTTTTTCTATTGCAGACGCAGCATGGCGCAAATTTACTAAAACATTTAAAGCATGTGCATAAAGAAATAGATAAAGAAATCGTAGAAATTAATAATAGTCGACAAGATTTCGAAATGGCCACTAAGTCGACTACTGTATCTGACACTGTGCTAAAGGAATGCACCAATTTGGTAGCTGTTCATGGTCGTCCCTTTTCAATGGTTCATGATAAAGCATTCCAAAGTTTGCTATCTATGATACCCGGAAATACCAGCACTATTAACGCTATTAATATTAAAGAAAATGTTCGCTTGCTTGCTACAAAAATGAGAGATGAATTAGCGTTTACGTTACAAGATAAAATTATATCGCTAAAAATAGATATCGCTTCGCTTGCAACGAGAAGTTTTATGGGGATTAATTGTCAATATTTAATGGAGGGCCAGCTTGCATTAAAAAATTTAGGAGTGATCGAAATTTTTCAGCGCCATACTTCGGAGCACCTCAAAGATTTACTGGTGTACAACCTTCAGCGGTTCCGTATTGACACGGAAATTAATAAAAAAAATTATTGCCTTACAACGGACAACGGCGCTAACATGATAAAAATGAGCAAACTCCTTAATGAGATGGACAGTTGTGTTACCCTTGACAGGAACACTACACAGGCTGGCCCCAGTTCCAGCCAATGTGATTATGAAAACGTAGATACATGTAACGTTTCTGATTCAGAATTTGAAAATTCAGATTTTTATTTCGACGTTGAAGAGGCATATACTGCACAATTAACACATATACTCAGAGCGCAGTTTACTCGTATAACAGGTGAAAATGTCGAATATAAAATTGGTATAGTAAGATGTGCCGCACACACTCTTCAGTTAGCGCTACATGATGCGTGTGATGATGTAGCGTTTTGTAATCTGATTTCAAGTTGTAGAGAAGTTGTACGACGCCTACGAACACCACAGTTTGTGAGATTTATCAGAGAAAGTAACAAGAATGTGCCTAAATTGGACTGCTCTACCCGATGGCATTCTGTAGTTGACATGGTGGAAAGTCTGTAGTAGCACATATATCTCTCAGAGATAGCTCTGAGAGATATATGTGCTACTGATGTTCGTCTTCATTTACCCGACTCAACATGGGATACTTTGACAGAAATTCTGAAATCTTTGACACCTGCAAAACAGTTAACAAAAAAACTACAAGAGGAACAATTGACAGTCGGTGACTTTTATCTTGCATGGATGATGTGCCAATTCAAATTATTCAAACTAAAGACCAGACTATCCGATAACATAGTTGCATCAATGAAAGAGAGGCAAAAACTTCTATTTGAAAGTGACGTTTTTATTAATGGAATGTTTTTAGACCCAAGAGTAAATGCAGTTTTGACACCCACACAACAGAAAAAAGCAAAAGAAAATTTAATCCTACAATACCTAACAAATTTTGAATTAGAACAAATAAACAAAGAAAATAACATTAGTAACAGTAACATCTATAGTACAACAACAAATAACCATTCTGAAGCCCAGATTGAACTAGATGATTTCTTAAATGCAAGCTATATAAATAAATACGATGATTTAATGGATTTGTTAGACTTGGATAGGAATGACCGTAACGTGTTGAACAGTTTACAGGAATCTTTAGACGCCTTTTTAAAAGAGCCACTTCTTCAATCTACAGAAAATGTTTTGACGTACTGGGAAAGGTCACGTTATAAATTCCCTCTTTTGTAAAAATTATCAACTATCGTACTAGCTGCACCAATGACGCAAGTTAGTGTAGAAAGATTATTTTCTTCACTCAAGTTCGTGGTATCTAATTACAGATACTCCATGAAGGACGACGTCATTGAAGATCTACTATTTTTACGTAGTAATAACATTTTTAATAAGTAGCTTTCGAGCTACAGATTAAAACTGTTTAAACAAGCAAATTTTTTAAATTGGGTTGGCGAGTAACTCTTTTATTGTAATAACCGCAATGATTACATAAAAAAAAACCAATTGTAATGGTTGTATCAGTCTTTATTTACCATCAAACACAATTATAAAAGTACAGACATTCAAAATAGATGGAACACAACACAGTTTTATGAGGTGTGGGACACGAAAGATTATTTAGCGTGAACGACGCGTCGGCGTCACGAGATCACATGCGACTGCCTGTGCGCGGGACGCGGGCGGCATGGCGGAGCCGACCGAGGACGAAGCACACCGAATTACCACGAGAGCGGCTGGCGCGAGTATTCAAACGTTCGTGGCGCGCGTATTTGAATGTTCGCCTTATATCCTCCCCCTCTAACCCAGGCGTTGCGTCCCCGAAGCCGGGTTAGCCTTACGGGGTCTCCCTCTCTTACGTTTCTCCTGAATGGGATCTTGGATAGGGCCAACGAACGGTGTTAACAATGAAACGTGATACTTCCCTAGCGAGACGCCGTCACTTATACGCTACAAAGCGTATGTCGTACTCCGATCACCTCCTGAATACGATACGGTCCATCGCGGCGGGGGATGAACTTCGGAGTCTGCCCTTTGCTCGTATCGTTAGAGCCCTGGGTCTTAAGCAGTACGAGATCCCCTACCTTATAGTCTAGCGCGGGGCGGCGACCTTCATCGGCGAACTTCTTCTGAGCTTCTTGGGCTTTCTCGTGCACATCCCGTGCATCGAGCAGCACGACTGAAAGCTTCTTAAGGAACGGGGTAATAGACAAGACCACATTTTCGTTCTCGACGATGGCTCGCATCTCAGACAACACGTCGGCGGGCGCGCGTATCTGGCGCCCGAAGTTAAGAAAAGCGGGGGAATGCCCGGTGCTTGCAGTGAACGCAGAGTTCATGGCGAACCGAATGGCGGGGAGGTGACTATCCCAGGAATCATGGTCCTTACCTACCAGTATCGCAAGCTGTGGTTTAAGGTCGCGGTTCTTCCGTTCGACAGGGTTGGACTCTGGGTGGTAAAATGACGTCAGGGCCTGTTTGATGCCCATGATGTGGCACGTCTGCTGCATCACTTCACCCACAAACTGAACGCCATTGTCGCTGATGAGTCTTCTGGGCGCCCCATAACGCAGGTACACCTCGTTCACCAGTGTTTTCGCGCACTTTTCGCTAGTGGCGGATGAAAGGGCGAATAACTCAAACCACCTAGTACAGGTGTCCTCCACTATGAGGATCCATTTATTGCCGGAAGGTACTCCGGCAGGGGCCCGAACAGGTCTACAGCGAGCACCTCGAAGCGGCGTGACATAGCTGGAACTTGCAGTAGGCCGGCGGGTTTTCGCGTGTCTACCTTGTATCTTTGACACGCTGCACAGTTTTTGACGTACTGAGCAACGTAAGTCCTCATCCCGGGCCAGTAGTACTTACCTGCGAGACGCTGCAAAGTTCGCTCTACTCCGAAATGGCCGGCTGTGGGAGCGTCATGGTACTCGGCTAGCACGTCCTTGCGCTCATGTTCCGGTACCACCAAACTGACATCATCATCTTCCTCATTGTCGGGACCATAACGGTACAACACGCCGTCAACCACTACGTACCCTTTATCTGCCCAGGGCCTCCCCCTAAAGGGGTCGTCAGATTCCAACGCCTCGACGATCTTGCGAATCTCCGGGTCCTTCAGCTGGCCGTCTCTAACGACCCTAGGGTTGCGTGAGGGCAGGTCAGAGTCCGACAGACCCCTCCGCCCGCCCCAGGGCGGAGGACATCCGTGTGGATTTTCCACCACGGAAACAAAAAAAAAAAAAAAGGGCAGGTCAACCACGGCGAGACATAAGTCGCACTCGGTCCCTTCAGTCTCTTCCGTCGCGCATGCAGGACGTGACAGCGTACCTGCGATCACGTTCGCCTTACCGGGCGTGTATTCAATCTTCAGATTATATTCCTGAAGACTGAGCGCCCACCTAGCCAGGCGGCCGCTCGGTGACTTCAAACTCATGAGCCACCTGAGCGGCTGGTGATCGGACTTAACTGTCATCGGCGCCGTCAATATACCCCCTAAACTTCGACACTGCCCATACCACGGCCAGTGCCTCTCTCTCCGTCGTATTATAATTCTTCTCAGCGGCCGTGAGGAGGCGACTGGCGTACTCGACGGGTCGCTCATCGGTCCCCTCCCCCTGGAGTAGAGCCGCTCCAAGTGCGTACCCGCTGCTGTCGGTCCTAATGACAAATGGTTTCGTTCCGTCAGCCTGACGGAGAATAGGAGCCGACACCAACAGGGACTTGATGGTCTCGAAAGCGCTCTGCTGTTCGGGGCCCTACTCCCAGGTGATCCCTTTCGTCAGCAGAGAAGTCAGCGGTCTACTCACCTCGGCATAACCCGGTATGAAGCGCCTGAACCAGCTGGAGGTTTGCAGGAAACACTTCAGGTGTCTTACGTTCTGAGGGGGCGGCATGCCGGCAATAGCAGACGTCTTGTCTGGGTCCATGCGAATACCACCTGGTACGATGACATGACCGAGAAACTTCACGGCATCTCGGGCGAAGTGGCTCTTTTCGCGGTTCACCCGCAGGTTAAACATAGCAAGGCGGTCGAACACGGCTTCCAGGTCTCCGAGGTGCCTTTCGAACGAGCCTTCAGACAGCACCAACAGATCATCCAAATATGCGAGCAGAGTTATACCTGGTAAGTTAGATTTGAACCGGTCAATCAGTCTCTGAAAAGTTGCCCCTGAATTCCGGAGGCCCATGGGCATGAGCTTGAACCTAAAGGTGCCCAGCGGTGTCGTGAACGAGGTAAGGTCCCTATGATCAGGGTCAACGCTCACCTGAAAATATCCGGATCGCAGGTCCAGCGTAGTCATGTACTTGTAGGTTTTCACCGCGTGGAGCACATCTTCGATCCTGGGAAGTGGGTATCGGTCAGGCTCCGTGACCGCGTTGAGCTTGCGGTAATCAACGCAAAGCCTGTAGCTCCCATCTTTCTTCTTCACCAGGACGACGTTGGAGGCCCACGGTGACTCGCACTCCTCGATGACGTCGGCGCTGAGCAGCTTTTGCAGCTCCTTTTCTAAAGCTTCTTTCTTGGACGGTGATAACCTGTATGGTGGGGAGGCAAGGGGTTCCTGATTATCTCTTACCTTAATTTTGTGACAGGCGAAGTCCGTGGGAGGTCCATCGCCAGCAAACTGGTTCGCTCTGCTACGCAGAAATGCGTTGAGCGCGTTCCTGTGCTCTGGTGGTAACTTCGTTCCCTCGTCATCGCGCAAGGAGACGTCGGAGATATCTGCCTGCATCAACTCTGTGTTATTCAAACTAAAAGATTGCACGAAAGGAAAAATCTGCTCAGGACTATCAGTAAAGAACCATGACTCCTGCGACAAGTCCAGTGTGACCTCAGCCTTAGTAATAAAATCACGACCTAACAATGTTCGAGTACCTACTCTCACCTGGGAACACCACGAGCTCGGTATCGATCTGCCTTCCTTCTAAAATCACGGGTACCGTCGCCGTGAGGACCGTTTTCACCTGGCGGGAACCGACCGCGAGTTCGCTCCGCCTCGTGAAACTGTACCCCAACCGATGTTAAAATAGAGTACAACAAGGAACCAGCAACGCTGCACGTAGCTCCTGTGTCGAGTATTGCGGCACCTACCCTATTAGCGATAGTGACCGATACCATAGCGTGCGACGGCGTCGTCGCGTGAGTTTCGCGTGTGACGTTCTCGCCGTTCACCATATTAAAATCGCATCGCGTCGCGGGTAACTGTTTTCCGCTACAATTCTCACATTTCGACTTGACAACACCGGGTTGGCCGCATCCGTAACAACGCAAATTACTGGCCCCATTACTGGTACTTTTACCCTCGGAAACCGCGCTAGTTGGTTGTTGTTTATCATTTTTACTTTGGAAATTGTGACAATCTGTTACGACGTGACCGTAAAATTTACATAACGAACATCGAACGCGTTTATCACGTTTCAACTTCTCATTCGAGTTTAGAGTGGGTTTCGCGACACTAGTACCGCACGAACTCGTGGTAACGCTGCGTTCGCGCTCGCTCGGCTCGAGTTCATGACACCGGTCGCGCGGCGCGTCGTGCGACAAGTTTTGACTTGCCGATTTCGTCGTAGAAACGATCGGGTTCGCGGCGTCCGTACGAAGTTTTAATTCGACAATAGAATCTTCTATGGCCCTCACCTTTTGTATCATAATGTCAATATCGTTAACATCATCTCTAGGTAATCGCTTTCCGACGCCAATCACCACCACACTCGGATCCTTCGCCGTATAAAAAGCACCACTTTCTGGATTATTAAAACTTTAGTCAATGGCGTCAATCAACGATATTAACAACGAGCTGGACAGAATCACCGTTTCGTCGTCGTTCACTTGTACTCCGGATGAATGTACTGACTACTTAAGATCCCCTCTAGCACTAAATATCTTTCACCTGAACATCAGAAGCCTGAATAAGAACTTCAACGAACTAAACTGTCTACTCGTGTCGATTAAAACAAAATGTGATGTCCTAATTCTAACAGAGTGTTGGCTAAAGACAAATGCGAATGTCCCAAATATACAGGGCTACACCTCATTCCAAACCAATAACCTTATAAACCAGAACGATGGCGTGGTTATCTACATTAAGGAAAGTTTGAGCGTTATCGTTACTGAGCCGGTTTTTGCCGATGCCAGCTGTCTTGTCTGCAAAATCCCAAGCAATATTACTATTATAGCATTATATAGACCACCATCACAAAAAAACATAGACAATTTTTTGAACAGCCTAGATAACCTATTGTCAGATCGTAGGCACTGTAAAACCGTCTCAGTATTAGGAGACATCAATATTAACATTGCCCCAAACAACACTGACCCCCGCTCCTGTCAATATCTAAATCTGATAGCTTCACACGGTCTTCTTCCTGCCCACGTGACCCCAACTCGGCTCAAAAACTGTTTGGATCATGTGTTTCTTAAAACAAGTTATAAGGCAACGACGCTGGTAGTTGAAACGTCTATAACAGACCATTCTGCTGTTATTTTAAACCTGGAAACCAAAACCCCAATCCGTAACACTAACAGCTGTGCTTCGTCCCGCCTAAACTTATCCAGAGCTGTCAGCGACATTGAAAGCTGTGATTTTTCAGTAATAACAAACTTAAATGACCCTAATCTTGCTATGGACAAACTGTATGAAATCCTGACACCCATACTTATAAAGAACACCATATACAGAACTATCCCGTGTAAACTCAAAATTATTAAACCCTGGATAACGGTCGGCCTGCTCAGATGTATGCGCAATCGCGATAACATGCACAAAAAATCCAATAAAGAACCTCAAAATATGATCATTAAACTAACCTACTCGCGCTACCGGAATTTTTGTAACAATCTGCTTAAAAAACTTAAAATTGCGTACGAAAAAAATGCTTATTCTGAGGCCAAAAATAATCCCAAAAAGATGTGGGGGGCCATCCGAAATGTACTCGACACAAATAAAAAAACTTTAGCTCCAACTGATCTTCTTAAAATAGACAATGACCCAATGGTCTCGGTCAACGCCGTGAATAAGTTCTTTGCTGATGTTGGCAGAAACCTGGCTAATAATATCCCGAAAAACTTAAGCAACGCCAAATGTACTCCTCCCCACCCAGCCTCGATACTTAACTCAATTGTTCTACTGGAGACAGACGAGGAACAAGTCGAGGCCATCATTAGAGACCTTCGCGTAGACAGTGCCGCTGGTTGGGATGATATCTCCCCCAAATTGATCAAATCTGTCAGTCACAAACTAGTTCCTGCCATAACGCACATTTGCAATCTTGCAATATCCACTGGCACTTTCCCCAAGACTCTCAAAAAAGCGATCGTTCATCCAATCTTTAAAACAGGTGACAGAGGCAGTGTGAATAACTACCGACCGATCTCGGTCCTTCCAGCAATTTCAAAAATACTGGAAAGGATCATCCACAAAAATCTCCTCAAGTTTCTGGACAAATATAAAATCATCGCTGAAAACCAGTACGGCTTCAGAAAGGGGGTATCGACGGAAGACGCGGTATTAGCCCTACTGGACTCTCTTGTCAACAAAATTGACTGTAAACAAAAATGTGTCGGCGTATTCTTGGACCTCTCCAAGGCCTTTGACACTGTCTCTGTCCCTATCTTACTCAGAAAATTGGAACAGATTGGAATACGGGGCCCAGCTCTAAAACTGCTTAAAGATTTTTTGTCGGACCGGACCCAATGTGTCAAAATAGGCGAGTACATCAGTAGTGAACAACTGTTAGATTTCGGTGTGCCGCAAGGAAGTTTGCTCAGCCCTCTCCTCTTCCAAATCTATGTTAACGAACTCTGTCTACTTACCCTTCCTTCTACTCACATTATAGCGTACGCCGATGATACTGTTTTACTGTCCAACGGACACGATTGGGAAACGGCAAGGGAGGCCGCTGAAAGATCCTTGACCCAAGTAATGACCTGGTTAGGTAACAACAGCTTAACCCTGAACGTCAGCAAAACAAGCTTTATAACCTTTGGTTCCAGACCCTCTACCCTACCATCGGACCACTCAATACAAATTAAAGCCCATGTCTGTAACAGGGTCGACCGCAAAAAGCCCTGTTCATGCCAGACTGTGACAAGAGCCTCCTCAGTCAAGTACCTCGGCCTATACCTGGATTCCAGTCTCAGCTGGAAGACTCACATCGAATCTCTGTCAGCGCGTACCAGAAAGCTCATTTACGTGTTCAAAAAGTTAAAAACATCTGCTCATAAAGATATCCTAAAAATGGTATACACCGCTTTATGTGAATCAACATTAAGTTATTGTATCGTTGCGTGGGGTGGTGCCGCCAAAACAATTCTCATACTAGCTGAAAGAGCCCAACGTGCAGTCATCAAAGTCCTATTAAATAAACCATTTAGGTATCCCACTCAGCAAGTTTATTCAGACTTTAACGTACTGACAGTACGTCAAATGTTTATGCTTCGTGCGCTCACACGTACACATAAAATTTCCCCTCCCAATAGATCTAAAAGCCCCACGCTCAAAAGAAGACCTAAACCAGTTTGTCCCAAAGTTTGTACAAACACCACCTTTGCACGTCGGCATAACCGTTATTTAAGCGCCTCACTATACAATAAATTGAACAACACATTGAACTTTCATTGTTTAAACAAACATCAATGCAAACAAAAAATTAAAGGATATCTGCTCACCTTAGATTATGACGACTCGGAAGAATTAGTCAAACCATAATTTTCAGGCTCCCACTCACACTTACTCACCTGTACTCACCTATACATTTCTACACTCACTCATACACAGCTACACTTACACAAATACACACAACCCGCACATTTACAGATACTCCCTTTTTCTTATTATTAATTCATATAAATTCCATTTCCTTTTTTTCCCAACGTTCTCTTTTTTTTTTTTTTTTCCCTAGAAATAAAATTGTACTAGTCTAGTTTATTTTTTTACAAAGTGTACATTATTAATTAGAAAGCGACCATTATAGTATCCATATTGGACGGATGGATGACCCCTATAACACAGGTTTTACCTAGCATGGGGGTCATTGATCATTTTTTTTTTTGTTTTTGCTATTTGTGCGCTTAAATTAAGTTCACCCTGTTATCTGTGTACTCTTTTTTTATGTCAGATAAATATTATTATTATTATGACGTTTATTCATTTTTAAACATATTCTTTACATTTTTAAATATTTAAATATAAAACAATATAAAAAAAACATTTAAAAATACAAAAAATAGGAGTCCGCCGGTGTCGGGAGCAGGGTCCAAGCTACCGGTGGTTAGGGCTCCAGAGTCAGGAACCTCCTCACAATGCGAGCCGTATCGAGGAGTACTGCCTTCTGAATCAGGCCCTTGATCCAACCGCCTAAGGAGAGCCTCGATAGATGGTCATCGAGGCTCTTGGCCATAAGGCCATTGGCCGTCACGACAATCGGCACAATGATAGCCGAGTTCACATTCCACATGTCGACAACCTCGTGTGCCAAGTCGAGATATTTTATTTGTTTCTCTTTCTCAGCTTTCACGAGGTTCTCGTCATGCGGGATGGTAACATCGACTATCATTACGCGGCGCGCTGATCGGTCTATCACCACTATGTCAGGCTTATTGGCGACAATAGTCCTGTCAGTAATGATAGACTGATCCCAGTACAGCGTGACATGGTCTTTCTCGAGAACTGGGTCGGGCACATACTTGTAGTACGGTACCTCAGATTCCACAAGTTTATATTTCAAGGCAAGTTGCTGGTGAATAATCCTGGCTACTTGGTTGTGCCTGTGCGAGTACTCGCCGTTAGCTAGACGAGAACAACCAGAAATAATATGTCTGATGGACTCACCCGGACGGTGGCATGCCCGACACACGTCAACCGTCCCGTCCTTCATAATATGTTTCCGGTAGTTGTTCGTTAACATAACTTCATCCATAATCGCACAGACAAAACCCTCAGTTTCCCCAAAGAGGTCACCGAAACGTAGCCAGGACACGGATGCTGGGAAATCTACATCCGGCCCATGAAGAGCCCGGTAGAAGCGCCCGTGAAGCTCCTTGCCTTGCCATACTTCCTTGCGGTCATCATTAGTAAGTACCACAGGTTTGCGCCAGTTCTCTTTAGCCATGGACAGCGGGGTGAGTCCCTTGTCCACTGCGACCACATCTCGATGTATACCCACTTCGGCTTTTAAAAAATATTCTCTGAGACTGCACACCTCGCGGTTGTGGAGGGTCTTGGCGTTTAAAAAGCCACGACCCCCACACTTCCGCGATATGTACAGCCTCATCACCGATGATCGTGGGTGATGCATCCGGTTTGCGGTCAGCAGTGTACGAACTCTCCTATCCAGGGCATCGAGTTCGGTCTGAGTCCATTTGAGTATGCCGAAAGAGTACATTAAAACCGGCATGACCCAACCGTTGAAGGCACGCACCTTGTTTCCGCCTGAAAGAAGGCTATTTAATACCTTCTTCAGGCGTCCAAAGAAGCGCTCCCTCAACGATTGCTTCATGTCAGTTACGTTAATGCCTAACGCTTCCGACATACCCAAATACTTATAACTTTCGGATGAGGAGAGGGATCTGAGGTGTATGGCATCCGAGAGCTGAATTCCCTCGGGTTCCATAATCTCCCCCCGCTTTACATACATGACTGCACATTTGTCCACACCAAATTCCATCCTGATGGCGCTACTAAAAGTTTCAGTTACTTTCAGTAGCTCCATCAGTTGCAATTTGTTGGGGGCAAAGAGTTTCAGATCATCCATGTAAAGAAGGTGAGATATGACCTGACCACCTCTCCTCAACCGGTAGCCTAGACCTGAATCCTCCAACAATGTGCTTAGAGGATTCAGGGCTAGACAGAACCAAAGTGGACTCAGACTGTCGCCCTGGAATATTCCCCGTTTAATCCATACAGGCTCATCGTTCCCCTGGATCTGTCGACATCCTGGATATCGAAGGACCGTCCTCCATTGCCCCATACATGACTCAAGGAAGGCGCGTAGAGTTGCATCTATCTTGTACAACTCTAGCACCCTCATGAGCCATGTATGTGGCACCGAGTCGTAGGCCTTCTTATAATCTATCCAACATGTCGAAAGATCCTTGCGGGATCGACGAACCTGTTGGCTAATGGCCATGTCGATGAGGAGTAGCTCCTTAGTACCGCGGGACCCGTTCTTACATCCATTTTGAGAGGCAGACATAATGGAGTTTTTGTCAATGTGTGTATTAATTTTCACTCTCAAAATGGATGTAAGAAGCTTATAGACCGTCGACAAACACGTGATCGGTCTATAATTCTTGGGCTCCGCGGGACTACCTGACTTATGGAGCAGGTGGGTAATACCTGTTGTTAGAAATTGCGGTAGCGACCCAGACTCTAAGGCTGACTGGAATTGGGATGCCAGGCAAGTGTGTGAACTACTAAGCCATTTGAGCCAGAAGTTGTGCAGTCCGTCCGGTCCTGGTGACTTCCAATTCGGTAACGGACGAACTGCTCTGGCTACATCTGTTGCTGTTATTAAGATTGGCTCCATTTCTGTGATAGGTTCACACACTCGCTCGACATCACGCATCCAGTCAGCCTCAGTATGGCAGACGGGCACCGACCAGATGCTGCGCCAAAAAGAACTCGTGACGGTATCATCTGGGCGGCACACGTCTGTCATATTTTGCTCGGGTCGCTCCCATGCTCTGTATACCCACCTCTCATCGCTCTGGAACATGCGATTCTGTGAGTATCGATCAACCCGCCGCTTATACCGCCGAATACGGTTCGCCCATGCATAAACTTTCTGCTTCAGGAAGTCGATGCGCTCTGTGACACGGGACATGTATTCTTGAGGACTGATTTCAGTCCCCGAGAAGGCCCGCCTCACAAAGCGCATCACACGTGGTCGTGTATTGCCCTCCCTGAAGCAGTATAGTTTGCCGATGAGTACCCTGGCCCCGTCGATACGATGTTCGATCCTGCGCTGCCAGGCTGGTACGGCTGGTTTTGGTCGGCTAGCTAAGTCACAATTTGGGAATTTTACATTAGCTAGACGACATGCCGCAACAGCCCCACAGTACAGGATCGAGTGCGTATCAACGAGGTCCTCGCTACTCTCGAATATATTCTTGAGTTGCGAGTCCAAGGCACACACCAGCGCTCTATTTTTCTTATGCATGGGTAACCGTGGTAATCGGGGCCTAAGTTCGGTAGGAGTGGATCGATACTCACGAAGCGCATCCTCCAGTGCGCTCCTCAATCGGTCGTTGCACTGGCTACTTACCGTGACAACCCTATCATCTTCCTCTACAACAGCAGGGTTGGACCGCGGTGGGGTTGCGTCAATAGCTGTCGCTCGCATCGCGGTTTGTGACGGAGTCAAGACGATAAGGTTGCTCAGTACCTCTGAGCGCAGCCTATCAAGCGCGGCGTCGTCCAACATGTGATTGCGTTGGATGACCCGCACCTGATCCGACAGTCGTTGGGCCGAGACGTTGACGGTTGGTTCAAGTTCCTGGAACAGAGACAGCATCCTAACACGGTACGCAGTGAGGTTAGTTCCCCCCTCTGTAGACCCGTAATATGCGCGCATGACGTTCTCGTTTATGGACTGAGTCCATCTCATGCGCTGCACACAACCACCGGCAGCGGGGACCCGGCTCGGGGCCGGATGGCCCCTAAGTCCCAAGCTCCTCGGTGGCCGGCCTCTCCCCTGCCGACGCACAGGTGTTGGCGACGTCGGCGGAGAGAAATATTCGTCGCTGGAGCTCGACGCAACTGCCGCTGCCGGTAACACAGGTGATCCGGGGTCCGGCGGCGGCGAGGCGGAGCTGAGCGACGAGTCCGGGGTTGGTAGGCGTGCGCGTCGGGATGCAGCTCTTGTTATCATTCTCTGGTTATGATCATCGTCTTGTTAATTTGTTCTTGATTTTCTCATTTTCTCCGTATTTTATTGTTGACGCCGTTGAGAGACGTCATTTTCATATTTAATTTTTTTGCCTTGTGGTTTTCCTAATTTGTTGTATTTCCTTCATTAAAAAGGTCTATTTGAAATGGTTTTAAAGAACTGTATGTGAACTGTAAATATCTTTGTATTCAAATGAATATTTATATTAAAATAAAAATTTCGATGATAAAACCTAAGTGATTGATATACTGGGTTGCCACGTTATTATTATTATTATTATTTCTCACACGTCGATGTAAAAGGCCGTAAATAAGATCTAATTGCATATACATCGGCACCGCGTAGGGTAATTTAGCAAACAACGATCGCACTCTACACACAAACACTTCTGCGCGTTCAGAGTCTTTCTGTTCCGTGTCGACGATCTCCCGTAGCACTTTGTATGGCGGCTGCTGCATCCCGTACATGGCACGCAGGCGCGCCACGGCGTCCGGCCAGGCGTGCACGCTGGCGCGCGCGCCGCGCCACCACACGGCCGCGTCGCCCTCCAGCAGTATCGGCAGACCGCGCAGCGCGTGCTCGTCGCTGACGCCCGCGCACTCTTTGTACACCTGCACCGCGTCGATGAACGCCTCCAGTACCTCCGCGTCGCGCGACCTCCCGTCGAAACGTGCAGTACACTTGGCGAAATTGCCTGTGACCACGGACGAGTAGGCGCTGGGCGGACGGGTGTCGGGCGTTGGCGTCGATGTCGGTGGTTTCCCGGAGCCGTTGAAAGCCCTCAGGGTTTCCACTAGGGTTCTGTTGGTCTCCGCTTGCATTCTGACGAAGGATTCCATGAAACCAGCTAAGACAATCTCGGTGGTCGCGCTCGTCGAAGCGCTTTTATTTTTAATTAAGTACTAATTATTCAACATTGTAGATTAACGTATCGCTTTGAAGTCCGAAATATATATTTTTTGTAATTAAAATTGTCTTTGATTTATTTATAATATTCCTATACCTTTTCCATAAATTTAATAATCACTAGGAAGTACTGCTGTAGTTTACACTTCTTATTATTCATATTAATGTAAAATACCTGATTTTAAATTGAATTATTTATAATGAATCATAAACCTATGCGTAATTGGTATGAATGGAACATATCTATCTAGATTATGTCTAACTGCCTATACCTGTCTACCTATACATATGTCCCAAAAAGTATAGTACAGTTGGAGCCTAAATATAGATTATATCTAGACTGATCCGAATAACCCCTATGTATGACGATTCGACGTATTCTACGATTTTTTTTGGGTTCAATAGTCAACACGACGGACGGACATGGCGAAACTATAAGGAGGATCCCTTATAGTTTCGCCATGTCCGTCCGTCTATCAACAGCTTAGCTCAAAGACGAAAATCGGACCGTAGGAAGTATCCGCATATTTCGATGGGCATCTACGGAACCCTACATTGTGCGTGGCTCAACACGCACTTGGCCGGTATCTTTCTTCCCCCCACCGCGCCGCCTTAACGCGTGGACGTGTTCTTGTCGCTCCGTATAATTAAATTCATTTTTACCAAAATTAACAAGTGTTTCTTAAAGAAAGAGTGTCTAACTTCATAAGAACAGTAAAGTTAATCGTATTATGCAAATAAATACCTAACAGACCGTGTAGTGAGTGCATACGAATCAGTGGACAATTACTGTTTACTTAATAAGTGAGTGCCCGGCCGCGGCGTGCAGTGACGGAGCGGTGTCATTGTGACCTTGAGCTATCCCCGACACGCTGCGCGTTTTGGTTGAACAGTTTAACGCATTAGCGAGTATTTACGACGGTAATAGTTTGAATCTACTAAAGGAATTGATCCTATTCTGCAGCGGTTGAAAGCTCCCACTGTGAACATCGAGTAATTGGGTTCCAATCCAACCTGTTTGGCGTCTTTATACTTGTTCTGAATGTTCTAAGTCCAAGATGTCTAAAATACTTACTACGCCGCCACAACAATTAATTACTCGCTCCGACTCGGATATTCCGACCTCTTGTACAAAGGAGGGGTCCGAAACTCCTGGCCTGGTCAACATTACACAGCGCACCAAGCGACGTTGTCCGCCCCTTGAAGACATTAACTTGGCCGACCTTAAAAGCGAGCTAACAAAAGAACTTAGTGACTTACTAAAAGACTTCATCAATTCTCGTTTGGATCGAATTGAGAATCATCTAATCCAAGTGAAAGCGGTCACTTCTAGGATAGACGAGACAAACAAGGATATCGAAAAGTCTATGTTATCAGTCACTGAACAACTAACTTCGCTTGAGCTTAAAATCAGCGGCCTAGAAGTCGAGAGGAACTCCATGTCTACAAAACTGGCATCCCTAGAAGAAAAACTAGAATCGCTTGACCGTACACTTGTTAAGACTAGTGTTGAGCTTCGTAACGTACCAAAAAGGCCTAGAGAATCGAAGAACAATCTGTACGACGCAATACTGGAGTTATCAAAACACCTAAAACTGAACCTGGAAGTGTCCGATATACGCGACGTGTCACGCCAGCCATCTAAAAAAGAAAACCCCAACTCAGCTATAACTGTTGAATTTACAAACACACTTATCAAGAACAATTTTTTGATGGCAGTGAAGGCATACAATAAAGGTAACCACAACAATAAGTTAAATTCTTCTCACCTGGGTTTGAATGCAGAAAACACTCCTGTCTTCGTCGCAGAACAACTCACAACCCACGCCAAAAGGTTATTCTATCTTACGAGAAATTTTGCAAAGGCTAACCATTACCTATACTGTTGGACATCTAATGGTCGCATAATGTTGAAAAAGGACCAGGATAATCAAACATTCATTATAAGGACCGAACATCAATTAAATGATTTGCCCACCTTTACAAGCGCATGACTTCTTATGTTTTTCTTATTTACATTTATTACTGTTCCGCTGTTTTGGTTTTCGTACACAATTGTCCTACTTAGACTTGTTAACGGTTATTCTATTTATTTACTATTAATACAAACTAAAATTAAGTTACTATGTTACACTATAAACACTACAGACACTACAAACTCACCACTAAAACACATAAATTACATTATAAAGCACCCACCTAGTATATTAGATAAGCTACTCTTTAGTTTTTCATATTCAGCTTTACTTTTCCATAAACTTGTATTCTATGGAAAATCTAAATTTTTACAACTTCTTATAAGTCGCCTCGTTTTTGATTGTGAAGTATATATATATATATATATATATATATATATATATATATATATATATATATATTTTAACAATTATTGATGCTAAATAGTATTAATGATTTACTTGAAACTGTTGATCAATTTTCTGTATCAGAAACCTACTCATGCACTCCGGAACAAACATTCACACATCTGAAACACGAAAATGCATACTTCAAAATTCTCACACAAAATATCCGATCTATTAATCGAAATTACCTGAATCTAGAGACACTATTACACCGACTTAATGTAGACTGCCAGCTCGTAGTCTTAACAGAATGCTGGTTACCGTGCAACACTAATTCTTTAATCCCGACTATGAAAAATTATAAAACCTATGCCACAACAAAACATATAAACCAGAGCGATGGCGTTGTGGTCTACTTTAAGTCAAGCCTCGTAACCACTTGCGTAGAACCCAATTTTAATGGATCTGCTTCGGGACTTATTGTCGAGGTAAACTCTGAAATAGCGATACTTTGTATATATCGTTCTCCTTCTAATGATAACATTCATTCATTTCTGACAGCACTTAATTGTATCCTACTGACGCTCACCAAATTTAAGTCAGTTATCATTACCGGCGACATCAACTTGGACATCAAGACGACATCAGTAGATACCCGTGCTCAAGACTATCTTAATGCATTGGCATTCCATGGATTCCTACCTGCACACACCCTTCCTACCAGAGATAAGAATTGCCTGGACCATATCATGCTCCGCTGTAAGTCTAAAACCATAACGTTTGTTTATGATTCTACGGTGACTGATCATAGTTCTTCTTTATTATGTTTTAGTGCTAACAAGCCTACACTATCCCCCCAGAACACCATTGCTAAGGTGGATTACATAAACCTTGATACGGCTATGAAAAATCTAGATCTTTCTTCAATTTTTTACATATCAAACCCTAACTTGGCGGCCGAAAACCTTGTCGAAATATTAAACACAATTATAAATCATCACACAACAATAACAAAAATCCCTTCAAGTAAAAAAATACTTAAACCCTGGATCACTCCAGGCCTACTGCGGTGTATACGCAATCGTGATTCGATGCATAGGAACCTAAAACTCACACCTGATAATGAAACCTTATCCATCACCTACAAACGATACAGAAATTTTTGTGCAATACTCCTAAAGAAAGTTAAAAGGAAATATGATTCGCAAGAACTAAACAAGGCGACAAATAATACTAAAAAACTATGGAATACTATAAAAAACATAACTAATATGACTAAAACTGAAAATACTTCCACTGATTTAATCTCAAACTCACTCTCACCTACTCAGTCTTGCAATAATGTTAATCAATACTTCGTCAGTGTTGGAAAGAACCTTGCAGACAAAATTCCTGGAAACCGAACTCAATTAGGTTTGGCACCCCCAACTACCTGTGACAAGTCATTTGTGCTTGAGCTAACAGACCCGGACGAAGTTGTATCCACTATAAACTCACTGAGAGTCACTGCTGCTACTGGATGGGACGGAATATCTTCTTCTTTTTTGAAAAGATATGCGCGGACTCTGGCCCCTGTTCTTAGTTATTTGTATAACCTTTGCTTCCAGTCAGCTATCTTCCCTAATCCTTTTAAAACAGCAATAATTCATCCTATCTTTAAGGGTGGGGATGGGGCCGAACCTAGTAACTACCGACCTATAGCTGTTTTAAGTGCACTGTCTAAGGTACTTGAACGCTTACTGAATAAGAGACTCGTACGCTATCTTGAGCATTTTAAATTGTTATCACCACAGCAGTTCGGCTTTCGCTCAAATAAATCTACTTGTGATGCAGTTAATGACTTAGTCAATCATATAGTTGGTGGTTTAAACAACAGAAAAAAAGTGGTAACAATTTTCCTCGACTTAAAAAAAGCCTTTGATACGGTTCCCATTCCCACCCTTCTAAATAAATTGGAAAACCTTGGTGTCAGAGGGCTTCCACTTGAACTTTTCAAAAGTTACCTTACTGATCGTAAACAATGCGTTGTTATAGGCGACCATAGGAGTGAGGAACTTCCCATCGAGTATGGCGTCCCTCAGGGCAGTGTCCTGGGCCCATTACTTTTTTTAGTATTTATTAACGACCTCTGCAACCTCGAGATTCCGAATTCAAAAATTGTATGTTTTGCAGATGACACTGCAATAACGTTTACTGCTGACTCTTGGTCGGACCTACAAACTATAGCACAACAAGGTTTTAATAGTGCCCTAAACTGGCTTGATTCACATTCACTAACTCTCAATGCGACAAAAACTTGTTTCATTCACTTTTCTGTGAGCACTGCCTCTCAACCGAATAGTTCCTTCACCATAAAAGCGCACTTGTGTTCTATGGATGACCATATGTACTGTCAATGTCCTACTCTCACACCAGTTGATCAGATAAAATATCTTGGAATTGTGTTAGATAAAAATCTCAACTTCAAATCACATATTAGCGCTCTTTCAGGACGTGTACGGAAACTAATTTATATTTTTAAAAACTTACGACACGTAGCCAGCCCTTCGATCATCCGTAACGTGTATTTCGCACTCTGCCAGTCAATCCTCACCTACTGTATCACCTGCTGGGGAGGCGCGGCTAAAACTATATTGAAGCCCCTTGAGACTGCTCACAGAGCTATATTGAAGGTTTCTACCTTTCGGCCGATTCTATTTCCAACCAATGAGTTATACAAAGCCTGCAATGTACTTAATGTACGGCAACAATTTATTCTTCACACTGTGTTACTTCAGCATCGTAAAACTCCATTTGTAGAAATGACCAAACGTCGCAAAGACCTAATCTGCACTATTCCACCTGCACACACTGCTTTTATAAAAAAATTCAACATCTACCTTGGTCCATCTTTGTATAACAAAATCAACTCGCATTTACCAGTCCACGGCTCGACCCTTTTCAATTCTAAAAAGTCTGTCCGTTCATTCCTATCAAACCTGAATTATGGCGAAACCGAAATTTATCTAACGACTGACAACATTCACTAATTACTCTCACAGATGCACACACACGGATGATTACACACACCTGCACGAACACATACACATACACTCTCACACACCACACACACACAACACACGCACACACACACACAGACACGGAACACACCCACACACTTAATTTGCATGTTACGGTTGTCTTTATTTTGTTTTATTTTTTTTTGTTTTCTTTTTACCTTATTTTGTTTTTTAGTTTACTTTATCTTTATCATTTACTCATTGTAGATTTCCCTTGTATATCCGTTTGTTAATTACCACTTTTGCCAATCTGCACATGTAACACGTACCAGAGCCAATCATTACCTAGGGATCGAAACTGTGTCTCCTAAACACAGGCTATTTTGTAGCCTAGCTAGGAGGACAGAGCTTCACCCACCTTATTGTAGACTACAATTAATTCTGTGTTACCTGTTATTATTTAAGTTAAAAAGCTGTAATCTACAATCTGTTTATTTTTTTTTTGAAATAAATTATTATTCTTAGATTTATTTTTCAACAGTTTTTGATCTTTAAGAAATTTTTGTGTACAGTGATGTGTTAGCATAGATACAGCTTAAATTTTTTTTCTCACTTTGCTGAATACGTGACTGAACAAACAAAATCATCACCTTTGTCCTCAGATGTAAACACAGAGCAACAAAAGAAAAGTAATCCCATGTAACAAATAGAGATTTTATAAAATAATTAAAGGCTAAAGCCAAAAAAAAAACCTAAAAACAATCGTGACTCGAAAACTACGAAAAATCGTAGAACTTACATAGGTGTTATTCAGGATTATGTATGGGTCTTCTATCTCTGGGTTTCAGCGTACCATACTTTTTAGGACATCCTGTATAGTCTAACTTAATAGGGATAAGAAAAAACTAAGTCATTTTCTACTCTCTCATAATTTTGAGTAACGACAGCTGATCACCGTGAGTCGAGTAGAGAGTCTACACGAGTCACGGCACTATTATAAATTGTGAGTTTAATCGATACCAATCAGTCACGGTATGCTACACTGCAATCGATCATATTGTAATTTTAATTATTTTACTCCGAGTCTGTTAAATCTATTTCACTAGAGTGACAATTTCTGATTGTATCTACAAAATGTAAAATTTTCGTATACACACGTGTCCGCATGCAGGGTTGGATAAATTGTAATTCTTCTTGTAGTAGGCGTGAAAAATTCTCATTTCTTCTATCATTACCAACACAGTTATTAAATCTAACACAGTCTGAAAAGGTCTTCTTGGTGGTGGATTCTGTAACCGTTTTAGCTATTTTTTTGGTCTCGCATTTACCTTGTGGAACCATTCCAGCTACTTCCTTGTTCTCACATTTATCTTCTTGCTTAATTTTTTTTTGCATTGTCCTCCGCATTTCATCTTCTAGTGCCGCGTCTATTTCGAAATGATCATTCCATTTTTCCGATGCAAATAGGTCAGGTGACGCGCTTCGCTTTGCTGTAATAAAACGAAATACAGTTATATGCTACGTACGCTTAACGTATATAAATACTCCACAAAATATTCAATGATAATTTTACTGAACTTACCCATTGTGAGGCTAAAGAATAGGCTTCAGTCAGATTCACTTTTTTACGACTGCACGGGTGGAAAACCAACCATGTACATTCACAAGAACAAACACAATTCAGAATAGTAAAGAGAATATTAAACACGCATATAGTCGTACGGCACAGTCTTAGCGTCGATGCAGTCTGACATTCTTTTGCGATTGGACAAGATCTAAGGTAACAAAACTAACTCTTAACGATAAAATTTTCGATAGTGCAGATTTTAACGTTACGTATATTTAACGATAAAATGTACCAGATATACCGTTAAATATTATAACGTTATTTATTAGTTAACGATATCTACATCAAAACGCTGTAACGTTACCATATTTTTAACGGTATTTCAAGCTCTGTACTTGAGGACGGAAAAAAGAATGATGAGGGATGAGCCAGAAGGATATGACCGGTCTTCCTCGGTCTGTTAATCTTTTTTTTTTCAGCTGTTTTTTGTTGTTCTCTTTCCAGGTTTATATATGGGTTTTCACCGGTTAACAACCTAACAAGTGTTCTTAGAACTTATTTTTCATTTACTAGTCCTCATCGTAACACTTGTTATGCTATGTTAAGTCAAACATAGCTAATTTTGCGTTAAAGTTGGTTTTATTGCATTGAAGATAAGCAAAACATCACACATTGTAAATCTATGAAGGATTTAGACAGAGATGTACCTAATATTGAAATCCAGGTGGTGACCCTATTTCTATTAGCCGGCACAAATCCAGAATTACTTAGAAATTCCTGATGGAATAACCCAGTAGAACTTTGCCAGACTTGGGAATCAAAACCAGGATCTCTCCCTCAGCTCTCTGCTCAGCCGCAGTAGTGCATGCGACAACTATTACGTAAACAAGTACATTGCATACAATAGCTGCTTTAGTGACGTAGTTGATCACCTTAACTTCATGCTGACTGAATGTTGATGGTATGTTTACACTCAGTTATCTAGATTGCATGAACTTTCGGCCAGGTTAAATTAGATCTATTTAAATGTGCAGCTTATGATCAATCTTAGAAATGCATAATAATTAAATACCTTTACACTTTTATTTAAGTAAATGCTGACCTATTTGCCTGTTGACAGTTTATTAGTTGCATGTCTTGATCCAACTAATTTTGTGCCCAAAATACCCATGTCCTTCCAAAATGTCCCAGCTTTATTATATTATTATGCATGTGAATGAAAATAACTAGGTAAGGCTAAATGTTTACATTACTGGGCCAAAACAAATTAAGTTCAAGTAAATGCTGACCTATTTGCCTGTTGACAGTTTATTAGTTGCATGTCTTGATCCAACTCATTTTGTGCCTAAAATACCCATGTCCTTCATCAGCAGCGGGTCCTTGTTCTTCACCTCCTCGACATTGAGGTCCTGCTTTTCTTTTGCCAACTTGTTTTTAATTTTTTCTCTCTCTTCCGTGGTCTGAAATCCTATTATAATTTTCCTATCTTTCGCCTTTCTTACCCTTTCCACCTTGACCCAACCCTCCTTCGCATCTACCGACTTCCGAACCTGCAAAAACCTGAATATGCAATAAAACATAAGTACTTACGACATAATTACGGTGACACTTTCACGTTCTCACACACGAAAACACGGCTGACTTCAACTCGTTGTCACAACCACAGAGTAATGAAAAATACACCGCACTTGGTTTCAGAGCCATCTATAATTCTTTCTGTGTATTAAAACGACAGATAACGTATGAAAGAGCCGTAGTCTAACCAGAAATTAATATTTCCGTACAGTCGTCATATTGGACCTGTACCACTGACGTAAGTCCGTAAAAAAATTATTGGCACTACAGTACCAGACGTACCAGTGGATAGGGTGTACCTACCTATCTTGTTAATAATTATGAAATGAGAAATAAAACACACATTATAAATTGTTTAAAGACAAGTTTTTTATTTAAAATGACAATCACCTAGGAACAAGCAGTAACTTCTTAGCTTATAAAGGTAACAACTAAAGTTTTTATCACAATTGTACCTATACAATTGTGATAAAAACTTTAGTTGTTACTTTTTTTTTTTAGACTGTTTTACTTCTGATTCCTAAATCAGAAGTAAAACAGTCTTTTTATTACGTAGCCTACAGTCTTATTACCTGAAATAATTATTCTCATTCTTCTTCATTCCTAAACTTTAACATTTAAGTATACAAAAAATTCTTTTTGAAAAAATGAATGAAAAATCTCTTCAATTACAAAAAAAGGTTTATCTATAAAATAATTTATTTTAAAAATAATCACATAAAAAATTAAAATATTTACGAGCGTTTCTTTGGTTTTCATTTCTTTACTTATTTTTTTCTAACTTTCTCATTAATAAAAATCAAAAACATCTCTTGTTAAAAAAAAGTTTAGAAGTTTTTTTACCGTAGTACTTATACGGGTTTATTTTTCATTGACCGGCCAAATTTTCACTGGGTGTTCTACCCATGAATATGAACAACGTGATTTCAGAGTTGGTCCCATAGTGAAAGTTGTTCATGGGTAGAACACCCTGTGAAAATTTGGCCGGTTATTGAAAAATAACCCTTTAAATACTATCCCTAGTTTCTCTTCAATAACAAAAATGATTTTTATCTCCTATGACAATAATAAATTGTAGTTCACTACAGTAACAAAAAATAATCAAAATTATAAAAAATAACATGTTAGTTAAAATTCAACCAATCTTTTCCTTCTTACTTTCTAATTTATTTTTCTTCTTCTTTATACTTAAACACTTGCTATTTTCCCATCAGTCATAATGAAAATTGCTTAATTTGGTAGGCCTGTTTCGTCCTCAATATCAGTATCGATCAGTGTATCTTTGCCAGTATTGCTGGATGGTAGGTTGATATATTCTGAATGAAATATTCTTGGGATAGCGCCAGTGTCACATAGCTTTTTCAGGTTATTATATTTTGCTTTTGTGATAGGAAGCTTTGATTTATATTTTGCATTGAGTAGTTTCGGTTTTGCATAAATTTGTATGGACTCTTCTTTTGTATCATCTTGCATGCTATATTTGACGACCATCACGTTTGGCGTAGACTTCTTGAATGTTGCTACACGAATCTTGCTTATTTTACCGACAAGGTTTCCTTTGAAATATTTTTCGGACAATTCTTCATAATTCTTGAAGTCTTTGTGTGTAAGGCCTTCCACCTGATAGGGTCCTGGATCTTTTCTAGCTAGCTGACAAATTGTCAGCCACTGTGAAGGCGCCCATACCGTTGTGTGTCGAACAGAATTTTCTATTGCAGCGTGAATACTGTCTACTGTCATCTCTGTGTCCTGGCAGCAGATAATTCATTTGTATAGTTTCTAAATTTTTTGACATCAACAAAGCGTTGTGAATGGCTGCCAATACGATCTTGTTTTTATTTTGCCCGGGGCATGAATCCGAGTACAAAATTAAACTTTTAACGGTTTCACGTTCATCAACGTTTTCTATGTACTTTTGCAAAATAGTGGAAATCTCATTACCACCTCTTTTGGCTTCCGTTTCTCCCCAAACATAGCAGAAACCATTGCGGGTTACACTTTCGTAAAAACACAAGTTAAAAACTGTGTATTTTCTTGAATAAAAGAGTGCAATGCCGTTTCCATATGGGGTATTCAATACCTTTTGAAGGTCAAACGAGGTACAAATAATGGAACTATTCTTTTTTGGAAGTTCTCTATGACATTCTAACCTTTTCTTTGAGGCTTCTTTCTCTTCCAAATGCTCTTTCATTTCTTCATTCTCAGTTATATCTTTGCCTTCAAAACGTAAACATTTAAGACATTTGTCCTTTTTCGGAACATGGAATCCGATATTGAACTCATCAGTAAAAATTTCACGGAAAATCCTCTCACTTACGTAATCAACCCCTTTGCTAGCTTGATTTTCTTTATATACAAAGTTGATACGACAGAGGGGCTTTCCTTTGAACTGCCTATACTAGGTACCATTTTCAAGCTCTGTACTAAAAATCAATTAAATAGGAGCAGTAGTTTAGCCGCAAATGATAAATGTTTGTTTTTGTGTGCGTACTTCAAAACGCCCGCCTCAACACGAGATAACACACACCGCGCTCGGCGCGTGCGCGACGCTGCCGCTCTGTTACCTACGCATCTAAGGTCAGTCGAATTTTTTTACACAGGATGGTTACGTTTTATTCTGATTTGTAAGCTATTTAGTTTCTTTGAAATAATTTTTTTCTCTTTTTTGGCGCTTTTTATTTTTATACCGTATCGAATTAATACTAAACACGTATAGTATACGTAGTGTAATTTAATGCCCCTCTGTCGTATCAACTCTGTATGCGGTAGAGATTTTTTATGTTTTTAAATTCTACTGGCAGGTATAATCTCGTATTATCCTTCCTACAGTAATGTGAAGGAAGTGCCGGTAATTGTTTTACAAAATTGACAGCTGAGGCCTTGACTGTGTCAGATGTCTTATTTTTTGGAATAACTCTTCCTCTTGATTCAGTTTTTGCTGATCCCATAGATGCATTTGAGAGAGTGTAGTAAACGTATCGCTGAGTAATATCCAGAGTTTTTAGCAAAAATTGTTGACATATAGGGCGTCGACCCTCTCCATCGTTTATAAAATATTTAAAAGAATGGTCTCTTGAATTACTCTCTTTTGTTCTTCTTCTTTTAATTTCTTCCTTTGACGACATTCCTACTAACCAATCTTTTTTTCTTTCAGCAGACAAGGCCCAAAAATGATCAAATAATCCTTTCCTTCTTTCTTCACTAATCTTGGCACAATTATTCCCACATTTTTTTCCACCGCAAGGGTTTTCATGTACTCTCTTTTCTTGAACGATTGATCCATCTTTTTTTGTATATTGCTGGCCAGATTTTTTCAATTGGTTATTAAGTTTTTTTTTTGTTCTGTCTCTTTTTTCTTATACCATCTTCACCAACTGTTGTTTCTTGTGATCTTTTCTTATTTTTCTTCTGTCTTTTCGTTGGATTATCAAGTTCACTTTCGCTAGAGGATTCGTCACCAGTCTCTTTCCACGACGAGGAATCCCATACGAAATCTTCCTGATCAGATAAAAAATCCACATAACGTTTCTTCATCACAGCCCTTTTTCTTTTATTTTTTTTAGGTTGTGCTTCTTCATTGTCAGGAAAACTTGTTAAGTCATTTCATGACTTGTCTTGTGCATTTCCTTCTTCTAAAGACTTTCTCATAATATCCATATCTTTATCAGGAATAATTTCCATTATCGTAGGTGTGAGATGTTCCCTATTTTCTAAAGATTCATCTTTTTCTCTTTCTTTCTCTTGATTGGGTTCATTGTGTAATTTTTCTTCTTGTTGACAGCGCTCTACTTCAGTTTTAGAAAGATTTTCTGTGTCTTCTTCATTTTGTGTCCTATCAATATCCAGATTTTCAGTATCGGTTGCAGTAATTTCTTGTTGACAGTGCACTTTTTCAGTTTCCAAAAGATTCTCATCGTCTGTTTTTTTTTTGCAGTCTTATCAATTAGCGGGTTTGCAGTATCAAACACGTCAATTATTTCAATATCATTTTCTTCTGTGTTCTGAAATGTGAATAAACTTCGTGCAGCCATCAAATCAGATACAGGTGTAAGCGCACAAATGGTTTACGGCCGAGCCTTACGATTGCCAGGAGAATTTTTCGTAGAGATAGGTAATCAAAATTATGAACCACATACTATTGTACAGAACATAAGTGATACTATGTATAAAACAATACAAACCGATTGATGTGAAATCAAATGAATCTTAAGTGTTTTTTGTACATCCCGATCTTAAAAAATGTTCTCAAGTATTTCTAAGAACTGACAAGGTAAAAAAATCATTAACATGTCCGTATGAAGTTCCATACAAAGTAATGGTAAGGACAGAAAAGGTATATAAGATTAAATTACCAGATAGAATACTAACAGTTTCAATAGATAGGTTAAAGCCAGCCTATTTATTAAAGGAAAACGAAATTAAACAAAATGGTGAAAAGAAAATGTCAGAAAAACCAAAAGTGGTAGAATAGTTAGAACGCCAGTCAGATTCTTATAAATATGTAATTATTTAAGATATGTCAATAAATGTAATTGGAAAAAAAAGTGCAAGCAAACCTGGGTAACACAATTAGTATGTAAGAAATGATGACTAAACTTAGCAACGAAGTAGTGTGCATATCAGTTATTTTGCAGAGCCAACGGAAAACATTGAAATGCCACTGTTTAATTAGCAACATAGCAATCAACGGTACAGCGTAACACTTACAGCAAAAATATTAGTGAATAATTGAGTATTCATTACTCATCAAGATGGGAAAAAATTTGGTATTGAGAAAAAAACAGAAGAAGTAATCATCGCCCACAACGGAGCGAAAAGTGCGACTAATTCGCATTACGAGCAAACAATTGAGAAATATGGAATTGTAATAATAATTATAGCAGCAGTACTCGCCATATACATACTATACATGGTGTTTAAGAAATGTAAAATGGGTAGGAAGAAAATGTTACGAAAAGAAATGACAGTATGGCACAGCACCGATAGTCTACCATTGGCTCAGCAAGCACAACCACGATATAACATAGTGTAGTAATGTGAAAATTAAAACAAGTATGAAGTGTAAAAAAAGGTGTGTTATGGTAAAATGTATAAAATGATAAACTGACTGATTGTTGATAGATCAACGCACAGCCCAAACCGCTGGTCCTAGAGATATGAAACTTGGAGGGTGTGTTCTTTGTGAAGAGTAAGTATCCACTAAGAAAGGATTTTTGGGAATTCCACCCCTAAAGGGGTAAAATAGGGGATGGAAGTTTATATGAAAGTCCTTCAGTTTTGATGTTAGGACCTTCAAACTTTTTGTTTAGGCTGACGTTTAAAAACGTCACTCAAACGTCACACGTTTACTTTTATTAAGACTAAGAAAATTGAATGTAAATATTATGGTTGTTGAAATTATAAATATTGATGGGCAGATGGTACCACAGTTCGTTGTACCGATCATAGGGGACGGAGCTTGCCTTTTTAGGTCTCTTTCTTTTTTGATGCACGGAAATGAAGAAATGGCATTCGAAGTACGTGAACAAATTGTTGATCACGTAAAGCAAAACTGGGATGAATTTTCTGGTTTTTCTGAAAATGGATGTGGTGATAACTACAATACATCAGACGAATACTATGCTGATATGATTCTGTCTTCAACTTACGGCACATTATGTGAGTTGACCGCAGCAGGCCGAATATATAATTTTTTTTTTGAGGTTTACCGCAATTGCAAGTTATATGTAAAGGTTGGTGCTGAAGGTTGTCCGGTTAAGCGCCTTCGATTTTCAGGCGATCTATCTGGTGGTCATTTTGAAGCTTATGTTTCAGATGAGGAACAATTTTCTGAAGTAGAAATAAATTCTACTCACAATCCAAAGGCTAAGAAAATTACTTCCAGACGTGTTGAAGTAGTAGATATTTTATCTGTGTCATCAATTGATTCAGTATCATCTATGGACTTTTCTTTCAAACAGCCGGTTGATATTTCTATTTCTCAGTCGACTTGCTCGATACCTCAAAAGAAAAATAAGAAGCGTAGAGCTAGATACACAGCAGCAACGAGAAAAACTCAACTAAAACAGGCCCAAAAAAAGTACTCAAGAAGTAACCGTACACCTTTTCGGAAAGCGGCATCTAAATATATAAAAAAAACTCAGAAGTGCACAGGCAAGATGCTGCTAATTACCAGCAGGCACATCCTGAAGTGCACAGGCGAGCTGCTGCTAATTACCAGCAGGCACATCCTGAAGTACATAGAGCGGCTCAGTCACAATACAACACGAGGGAAACTGCAAGTCCATGGATTACAAAGTACCTTTCAGGTTTGTCTTACAATCCAGGAATGGCTTACGACAACGATTGTATGGTAAATATAGGCGATATGAATAATAAGTGTCAGTGGTGCAATGCACTAAAATGGAAGGACGAGACTCTTGGAATGTGTTGTGGTAGTGGAAAGGTGCAACTCAAAGCATTACATAATCTTCCTGATCCTCTATACAGTTTGGTAATGGATCTGCACCCTGACCATAAGCATTTTATGAGTAATATTCGTAAATACAACAATTGTTTCCAGATGACATCTTTTGGCGCAAAGCAGGTGATGGGGGATGGTTTCATGCCAACATTTAAAGTACAGGGTCAGGTCTATCATTTGGTTGGAAGCATTTTACCGGAACCTGGTGAGAAAGCTAAATTCTTGCAGATTTATTTCGTTGGAGAAGACGATAGAGAAGTAAGTCTAAGGTGCTCAAATTATCAAGGATTGAAACCAAGTTTGGTTAAACAGTTACAAAAAATGCTTCATGATGTTAACCCTTACATTAAAGACCTCAAAAGCACCATTGATAAAATTCACCCCAACTGTGAATCATTTAAAGTAGTCATTCATGCCGAAAAGAAACCACTTGAAGGTCATAGAGGACGTTTTAATGCCCCAACGACTAACGAAGTTGCTTTGGTGATGGTTGATCAGCAATTTGAGAAACGGGACATTATATTGGAAAGCCGTAGTACTTCTTTACGTCGGATAAGTGAACTGCATCGGTCATACGATGCATTGCAATATCCCATAATATTTTGTTATGGCGACGATGGTTATTCTGTCAACTTGCCTCAACACGATAATATAACAAAAATGCCTCTAAAAAAAATGGTTTCGGCAGCCAGTTTCTATTCCTTCCGTATAATGATAAGAGACGGTGAAGATAACATTCTCCAGCGTTTTATCGCTCTTTTTAGTCAGTATTTAGTGGATCAATACGCTAAAATAGAAACTGAGAGACTCAATTATATACGACATAATCAGGCAAAGTTACGTGCAGATAATTACATACATCTTAAGGATGCAGTTAGACGACAAGATGCTGATGCCAATCAATTGGGGCAAATGGTAGTACTACCATCCTCTTTCACTGGTGGCCCGAGGTACATGCACGAGCGTACCCAGGATGCGATGACATATGTACGCAACTACGGTCGCCCTGATCTCTTTGTGACGTTTACATGCAACCCTCGCTGGGAGGACATCACCAAAGTTTTACTTACTGGACAAAAGTCTTGTGATCGTCACGATATAATTGCTCGAGTGTTTCATATAAAAGTAAAAAAACTGATGAATTTATTGATTAAAGGACAAATATTCGGAGAAATTCGTTGCTATATGTATTCGGTTGAATGGCAAAAACGTGGTCTTCCACATGTCCACATTCTTCTATGGCTGAAAAGTAGCATAACGCCAAACTCTATCGACAAAGTAATCTGCGCTGAAATACCTGACCCAGCACTTGACCCAAAACTTCACGAAATAGTAAAGTCGAACATGATTCATGGTCCTTGTGGAAGCTTTAATCATAAATCACCTTGTATGAAGGACAACAGCTGCACTAAAAGATATCCCCGACCTCTATTTAGGGAAACACAAACAGGTGATGACGGCTATCCACAGTATCGGAGACGATCCCCTAGCGAAGGCGGTTTTACCGTTAATATTCATGGTGTAGATCTAGATAACAGTTGGGTAGTTCCTTTTAACCCTGTCCTATTAAAAACCTTTAACGCACATATAAACGTTGAGTATTGCAACTCTGTGAAATCAATAAAATATGTATGCAAGTATGTTAATAAAGGATCGGACCAGGCTACATTTGCACTAGAAAATGAAAAAGATGAGGTTAAGATATATGAGAGCGGAAGGTACATAAGTAGCTCAGAAGCAGTGTGGCGAATTCTTGGGTTTTCCATACATGAGCGTTTCCCCACAGTTGTTCATTTAGCAATACATTTGGAAAACGGTCAGAGAGTTTACTTCAACTCAAATAACCTCGCTGACAAAATAGCTAATCCACCAAAAACGACGCTTTTAGCTTTTTTCGAACTATGTCAATCAGATAACTTTGCTAAAATTCTACTTTATTCTGAGGTACCCGCATATTACATATGGAGTAAGAGTAATTTCGTAAGACGAAAAAGAGGAGTAACAGTTGAAGGTTGGCCTGGTGTGATGAAGGAACACGCCTTAGGTAGAGTCTATACTGTTCACCCGAACAATACGGAGTGCTATCATCTGCGTTTATTGCTACATGAAGTGCGTGGCCCAACGTCATTTGAAGCACTAAAAACTGTAAATGGTGTGTTGCAGCCTACTTTCCAAGCTGCTTGCAAAATGTTAGGTTTGCTGGAAGATGACCTACACTGGCATGCGACATTGGAGGAGGCAGCGCTTTGTCAGTCACCAGCAAAAATGCGAGAACTGTTCACAATTATGTTAGTCTTTTGTCAAATATCAGACCCAATAGCTCTTTGGGAAGACTTCAAAGACTATTTGTCTGAAGATTTTAAGCACAGGCTGCAAAAAGAGATCGGAGACAATGTAGAGAATTTCAAAGATCAAATTTTAAATGAATGTCTATCTGAAATTGAAGAAGCAGTCCTAACATTAGGTGGAAAATCGATAGATATGTACGGTTTGCCAAAACCAACCAAGCCACAAGTTTCCGGTAATAGAGAGTACATGAGAGAAATTAATTTTGATATAGTAGCTTTGGAAAGTTTTGTTAATAATAATACGCAATCGTTGACCGCCGAGCAAAAGTCTGTATATGACCAAGTCATTAAAAGTGTCGAAGTAAGTGAAGGAAAAATTTTCTTTCTTGACGCCCCTGGTGGCACAGGTAAGACTTACCTTATTAACTTGCTCTTGGCAAAAGTAAGAAGCACTCGAGACATAGCTTTAGCTGTAGCGTCGTCCGGGATTGCTGCTACATTACTAGAAGGAGGTAGAACTGCACACGCTGCCTTAAAACTACCTCTAAACCTTCCAAATGTAGAGACACCCTTATGTAATATACCAATGCAAAGCAATCTTGCCGAAGTGCTTAAAAATACAAAACTAATAGTATGGGACGAAATAACGATGGCGCACAAAAGAGGAGTCGAAGCCTTGAATAGGAGTTTGCAGGACATAAGAAACAATCAAAACATAATGGGTGGTATGACGGTGTTGCTGGCAGGAGATTTTCGACATATTTTACCGGTAGTGCCCAAAGGAACGCGCGCAGATGAGATCAAAGCATGCATCAAAAGATCTTTCCTATGGCCATCAATTAAAGTGCTAAAACTTACTCGAAACATGAGAGTACATCTCAGAGGTGAAGTTTCTGCCGGCAGATTTTCAGATCTCCTTCTTCAAATCGGAAACGGAAACTTTCCACAAATAGATGGGTTAATACAAATACCAAATGAATTATGTACTGTGGTATCAACAGTTGAGGGGCTTATACACAAAATTTATCCAGATATAAAAAATATTAAAGACAAACCGATAGAGTGGTTATGCGAGAGAGCCATTTTGACTCCCAAAAACGACCAAGCCGCTGCGATCAACGAAATATTGATAAATTCATTCGAAGGTGAAGAAATGATTTATAATTCTGTTGACACCATGGTCGATATGGACGAGTCGGTTAATTATCCTGTAGAATTTTTAAACTCTCTTAATCCGCCGGGTCTTCCGTGTCACAGACTTATGTTGCGTGTAGGTGCTCCTGTCATGTTGCTTCGAAATATACGGCCTCCAAAATTGTGCAATGGAACTAGACTCCAAATAACAGCTCTCCGCCGCAATGTTATTGAGGCCAAAATACTAACTGGATCTGCCAGAGGAGAAACAATCTTCGTGCCACGTATACCATTGATACCAAATGACCTTCCGTTTGGATTTAAAAGATTGCAGTTCCCAATCAAGGTTTGTTTCGCGATGACTATTAATAAGTCACAGGGACAAACTCTAAAATTTGCTGGAGTTGATTTGCGGCAAGACTGTTTCTCCCACGGCCAGTTTTATGTGGCTTGCTCACGTGTAAGCTCTCCAACTGGCCTGGTTGTTTTAGTGCCCGCTTCCGAGTTAGTGAAAAACATTGAATATAAAGAAATACTATGAAGGACGGTATTTAGGTAGATACCGGATACCTATTTTTACCCTCTTTAGAGTTGAATTTTTCACAAACTTTGAAAGTCGTATTTATTTATATCTAATCAAAAGCCTAAAAAATAAGATTCAAGTTTCTAGCTTTAATAATGATGTAATTTTCATACAAACATTCATCCCCTTTAACAACCGCTTAAAGTCCTTTTTTCGCATTAAAAAGTATCCTGTGCCCTTTCTCAGGCTCTAGACTATCTCTGTACCAAATTTCATTTAAATCGGTTCAGTAGTTGGGCGTGGTTGCATAACACACAGACAGAGTTACTTTCGCATTTATAATATTAAGTAAGGATATCTAATCAAAACCTCAAAAAATAAGATTCAAGCTTCTAACTTTAAAAATGACGTAATTTTCATACAAACTTTCATCCCCTATATCAACCCGTTACAGCCCTATTTTCGCATTAAAAAGTAGCCTTGGTTCGGGTGGAATCTTGAAACTCAATTTCGAAGCAGATATCTTCAACCGATTGGGCTAAAATTTTGAACACACCTTTGGTTCTGTTGACAATACATTTTTATGACACTTAATCCTGTAACTTTTGCATTTTTCGACATCCACGCGGGCGAAGCCGCGGGCAAAAGCTAGTGGTAAAATAAAACAACAACGAAGTGATAAATTATGTAATAATTATTGTAAAAATCCTTATTCCAGAGAACTGTAATGACATGATTGTAGTAACATATAAATGTACACGTACGATAGAAACCAATTAAAAATTGCAATGCTGCCCTCATAAGCCAAAAAGCGGTTTCTCAAAAAAATGCAAATTTCTGATTTTTGTTGCATCTGATAGCTTAACAAATTCCCTACAGGTTAAATGAAATTAAATGGCGCTATCTCAACCAGAAACCACTTAAAACCTACTAAGAAAATATTGCATATCTCAAATTTATACGATATTACTAAGGAGCTGAGAGGTATATCATTATTTTTAAACACAATGGCCGTATATTTACTTACGGTGGAATCGCTTAGAAAAGTTCTTAAAATTGCTGGTTAAAATTTCTAAAAACATTGGCGGTATCTGTTGAATGCATAGCGAACTATTGATACGGCTCTTGCGCTTAGTAAAACTAGGCGAAAATAGTTCGCAAAATGTGAGATGCCGCTGCCCTCGCAGAGTTTGTTGCACAAAAATAAACATAAGGGCGATATTTAAATGCAAATCTAACAATCATCATAATAATGTTTACTAACAACAATTTTAACCCTTTCAGACCTGATTTTTTTTTTTGGTCACTTGTTATTGATGATTTAATTATAGTTTATTTGGGCTTACGATAATACAAAAATCCTGAAAAAATGGCATTTAGTGGAAAACTTTTCGCGAAAATCTAGTTTTTGTTTATGTGCACAAAACTGGACATCCGGCTTATATGATCGTAAATAGCAATATATGGGGTATTGATCTAATCAATAAAAATTAGTATTTAAAGTGAAATATGTATTTAAAAAAAGTATGAAATTAGAACAAAAATCATAGAATAATTTTAAGAAATAAAATTATTATAGTTTCTATATAAGTACGCACTAATAACAAATCAAACTATGTTTCCAATTCAACGAAATATGAAATCTTTCACTAGTACATAATAGGAACATTTATGTATGAAAAGAAAGAAAGCAATTTTTATCTTTGGTTAGGCATAGATGCACTTTACATTTTATGCACATTATGCGTGACTTTCCCGTGCATCCTGGCAGCTTACATCGCGTTCCAGCCCCCTCATGGGCAGGGAAATGACCCACACCATCGCGAGCTATTTCAGCAGCAGGACGCACTTCTCCTGGTTTTCTCGGAATTATCTCTGGCAAAGGGCTATGGCTGCTTGGACGACCTCTTTTTGCAACCGTCATCTTCTTGCGCAAAACCAGACTTTCAGACAATCGTCGACGAAACTGAAGAAGAGTCAGCCGTTTATTTTTGGGGATTGCGAGCAAATCATTGTCGATGTCGTATTCTCGAAAGGCTTGAACAACCGCCAGATCCGAAGCGTGAAAGATCATTCGCAACGTCCACTTCTTCGATTTTATAAAGGTTCTATAATAACTCATAAGTTGATCAAGCAAATCCACCCCTCCCATTGCATGGTTATACTTCTTCACAATTTCAGGTCTCTCTATTTCAACAAACCTTTTATCTTTTTTAGACCATCTCTTTACAACATCCTTTTCTCCTATACCAATAAAGTTTGATGCTAAATGAGCTGGCTTGTTATCTAACCATTTGACCATAGTAACATCACCATCAGTGCTACAAATTTCTTCAGAAAAACCTCTTGGTTTTTTGTTGATTTGTGCATCACTCAGCAACGGAGGTTTCGCAAATCTATTCACACGAGCTGTACAAGTGGCCATTATCCCTTTGTGTTTGAGAATTTGCAGCATGTGGTAGGATGAGAAGTAATTATCGCAGTATAGTTCATGGCCACTGTTCTCTCCAATTCTTTTAGTTAGATGTAAGACAACAGATGCGCCGAACCCCACTTTCTTTATCAAATTTTGATCTAATTCTCGACTTGAACTTTGATAAATTATAAAATCAAACGCGCGACCATTTTTTCCACACAAAAAGAAAAGTTTGATACCCCATGGACAAGGTTTACCTTTTACATATTGTTTGGCAGCATGTTTTCCTGTAAAAGGAATTATTTGTTCATCGACGCATAATTCTCTTTCTAAAGGTAGTTCCAGGCAGCGGCTCCTGACAGCGTCATAAATTGGTCGCACTTTGTAAAACAAATCATTGCAATTTTGAGGCATTTGAGTATTATCTTCCAAATGTAAATTGCTCCGAAGTTCAAAAAATCTATCTCTTGGCATGTTTTCTGTAAAAAGGCGAATTCCATAGTTGGTTTCCCAATACATTTTTATAGCGGGATAGTTGAATATTCCTGTGGCCATGTGCAGTCCAAACAATATTTCTAACTCATTAGCAGTCGTAGGTCGAAACCTGAGTTTTCCTGACTGTACTGCATATAAATTTGTCATATCAGCCATCAACCGAAATAATTCTTCTGGAATATATTTGTTGTAGTAATCAATTGGAGCTTGCACAACGGGATCAACAGCTAATGGTGGAAACCAATCTATGGGTATTGTATTTTCTAGCTGTCTGTGTCTCCATTTTATGTTCTGTTTAGGTGTCAGATAGTCAAAAACCTCTCCACTAATCGAAGGCTGTGTTGTCTCAACGTCTGGCTCTGCTTCGTCATCGACAGACGTTTCCTCGTCTTCAGAGTCAGGCGGGTAGTACTCTCTTTGGTTTTGGTTCACTACATCGGCACCTAATCGAACAGGTCTTGTATTTTGGGCAGAATTATAAGCAGTCGTATCCTCATCATCCGAAGATAAGTCCAAGTCCGACAGATTTCCATTACGTAGAACATCCAAGGCGTCTGGATCGAACATTTTTGGAAATACAATTACCTGAAAACGTAAAATACTCTTCTGAGAATCTTTTGTAAAATAAATGACCGTAAAATAACATGTGGGTTTCAAAAAAATGCATTTTTTACAACTACTGCACCCTATTGAATATTTCGTAAAAAGTTATAGTTAAAACCGCATGTCCAGATTTGTGGACATAACGAATTAACGATATTTATTGTATAAAACATTTGATATTTGTATACAAAACACATTATCATTCATGTATATACCGTTTAATAACTCAAAAACATTTTTGCTATCAGTATTTACACCAAAAACTTGAGATTTTGAAATAAAATAAGTCACTTACCTTCTCACTTCAAAAGTTTACCAACCACTGGTCAAACTCGGCGAATTAAACCTCACAGGTGGCAATAGATGTCGCTACTAGTACCGTTTTTATTAAAGAATAATGTGCTCAAACGATGACAACCGTCTTTTGCTACGTAAAATGTTATTTTAGTAATTTAGTTGGCAAAAAACTTTATGTCCTTAAATGTGCACACTCGGTCTGAAAGGGTTAATAATGAGAGTTTTGTACCAACTGGTAAAGGTCGACAAAATTCCGTCGTACCTGTGTTGTGGCATGAGGCATTATTTGGGAGGACAAAGGACGAAATTATCAGTGCATATTACCATTTTTTACTGTTTCACCGAGATGCCAAAAATATAATTATATGGGTTGATAACTGTTCAGCGCAAAATAAAAACTGGACATTCTTTTCTTTTCTAATTTATATAGTTAACTCGAGTGAAATCAATGCTGACAAAATTGTTATAAAGTTTTTTGAAGCCGGCCACACTTTTATGTCTGCCGACTCATTTCATCACAGAGTTGAATTGTCTATGAAGCGGATGAAGAATAAGATTTATGACTTTGAAGATTTTTATACCGCTGTGACTAGTGCTGGGAAAAATGTGATTCCAAAAAAAATGGACCACAATGACTTTTATGAATGGCAAGATTACACAACGCAATACAAACTGTCTCGCCTTAATCCACGTCCTTATATCTGCGATATAGTGCAAGTGGAAGCTACGAGAGGTAGTTTCGATTTTAATTACAAGACATCCTTTGATAGTGAGTATATAACTGCTAGTATTATTGGGAACAAGATTTTAAAAACGAATGCTCTTCCACCTCCAAAGAAGAAAACTGCTTAACGGAATTTCGTAAGCCAAGAAGAACAATATTTTGAAATCCCTTCAAAATGTAATACCAGGCAATAGACTGTCCTTCTGGAGGGAGCTCCTTACTTCTGAGTGATTTATGACATAGATGCCTATTTTCTAAATTTGAAATTTTCTAATTATGTTAATCTAAAGTTTATTAAAATTATTTCCAAATGCACTTTTTTCGTGTTTTATTTTCTTTTACATGGATTTTTAGCAAAAATGTAAAGAAAAACATTTGTATGAAAATTCCTATGAACACACTATAAATAAAAGCGGTAACTCATATTAATAAACATATTATTCGAAGCCCAATAGCGGTATCTTGTTACGCAAGCGTAGTATATCCAAAGCGCTGACTAAGGACGGCCTCAATTAATTATAACAAACAAGTAAAATGCGCAATTAGCGACACGAGGCAAATGCGCTGAATGCACAAAATACCGCGGCACCATCGCGCCACCGCTACATGAGGTCGGGCACTTCTATTCCGGCTTCGAAGGAAGGCATAACTTTAGATTTAGCTAGATATAGTTTTCATTTATTGTAAGTTCTTTTGCTTTTATGGAACGTTTAATCAAAATATTAATTATTTACAAACTACAAAACTATAATAGAAATAAATATGTACAAGTATAAAAGGGTTACAGGGCATCCAAAAATTCGTCCGCATCGCTGTCAACAGGAAAAGTGCCCAGAAGGCTGGCAGCATTACCACGTTGGATGGCAATGCTGATTCTTTGGCCAAAAAATAGGCCCGCCCTCTGGTCACGTGAAGAGTCGACCAACCGCTTGGCGATTTCCCGAAAAACTAGGTGGGCACTCGGACCCCATGGCCCTAGTGTTTCAACCCCAAACGGCTCAAACACATAACTACCAATTAAATTATTGTATTTGCGCCGTTTGAGGTTTTCAGCACCTGCAGCAGCCGCCCCAGCGCAGCCCACTGTGCTAGGAAGATGGGATGGCGCAAGGGTGTCGACGCAAGTTGCGTCCCACACCAAAGGCCTACCCAACTTCCATGGCATTATGGTCATACCATCTGGTCTCTTCCCATCGACGCGTGCCAAGCCATTGGGTTCTAAGACAGCTGGCACCCCGGCGGTGGCAAGAGCACGACGGATGAGATCATTAATGCTAGCGTGCCGCGCAATCCGACCTGCACTCTTACTGCAAGAAAGGCCATGGTGTCCGAGGCAGTCGACTGCTTCACCACATTGACAGCGATGTGGAGCCCCACAAGGAGCGCCCAATCGCAAACACGTAGCGAGCCGGAATGTTGTGTCCCCTAACATAGTGCCTATATTAGGTGACGGTAGTGCCTGAAGCCAGAGGCCCGACTCCCACTCACCCACAGCCAGTAGGCGGGCACGCTCAGCAGTATTGGTGGACGTATTAATAAGTTTATTCCGTACCAACCTGCAGAGCGGCTCATCCCACTGTCTCTGGGAAAACGGGTTCTCGGGCCGATCCGTATCCGGGCAAGTCACTTTCCAGGCGACCTCTGCGTCGGTCAAGCACGGCACTTCCGAGTCAACCAGGGAGAGAGCTAAAATTTTCCTGGTTAGCTTTTCAGTGCTGTGGACAGAGGACAGGAACGCCGGTAAGCTAATACTAGAAATTTTGCGGACGCCGAGGCCACCAAAACGAATTGGTAGGGTGGCTTGCAGCCACGCTCGGTCGTCCAGGGCCACATTACATTATTACATTTTGCTTTTATTAAATCAGTTTTAGAATCTAAATTGGTTTTTTTTAAGTATCCCGGCCGCAGCCTTCGTAATTGGCGCAGTCGGTAGGATACTCGGGGTTAGCTAGGTCTATCCTATATCGATATTATCGCTACCGCGCGTGAGCGATCGCGGCTAACCTGCTGTCAAGCTTCATCGAGTATCCGAACTCAAGGATTGCTGCCGGGAGAGAACGGGATCCAGACATCGACCCCAGAGACCGATATGAAGGTTATGTGAGTACACTTGAATTATTCCCTGTGTTGCTTCTTGTGTATCCAAGTCACTTAATCCTTCAAAATTTTCCACCCACGTAATTTAGGACCTCGCGAGTCTACATCAGGTAGACCGAATAGTAGGCAATTAGTGCTAGATTCGAGTAGAGACATAGATTTAGGTTTTAATAGCCTATTAGAGGACCGCGAAATGTCGTGTGATCCGGACACAATTTTTAAGGCTCTGCGCCCAGTTCCCGAGTTCGATGGGAACCCTAACGTACTCACGCGATTTATTAAATTATGCGACCAGATAGTTAGTACTTATTTAAGTAATGTACCGGGTAGTGAGTTAGGTAACCTATGCCTTTTGAACGGGATATTAAATAAAATAACAGGCGTTGCGGCAACTAGAATTAATTCGAATGGCATCCCAGATAGTTGGGCAGGAATACGAAATACCCTAATTAATAGCTTTGCCGACCAGAGGGACGAAACAGCCCTCTATAATGACCTCCTAGTATCAGCTCAGGGTAATAGTACTCCACAAGAGTACTACGACCAATGTCAATCGTTATTCAGTACCATTATGACTTATATATCGTTGCATGAAACAGTGACTACCACCATAGAAGCGAAACGTACACTATACAAGAAATTAACAATGCAAGCGTTTGTACGTGGCCTTAAGGAACCTCTAGGTTCCCGAATACGTTGTATGCGTCCTGAAAGCATAGAGAGGGCGCTGGAGTTCGTCCAAGAGGAACTAAATGTGATGTACTTGCAAAATCGTAATGATAGTGCGAGTGTAAAAAGGCCACTTCCAACCGCTCCCATGCCCAAATTACTAACACAGCCCACAGGTTTTCTACCCATGTCGATGCCGAAACCCTTTGGTCACCAACCGTTTTCAAACTGGCAACGGCCACCGGCTCCGCAAAGCAGTTGGAGACAACCTATGTTCCAACCACATGGCGCGCCACGTGCGCCCAACGCACCTAATAACCAAACACGTACGCAGCAAATGTTCCGCGCGGCACCGCCTAACTATAACGCTCAGAGCAACGTATTTAGAGTTCAGCCACGTGCCCTAGCCCCGGGACCTCAGCCAATGAGCGGGGTCAGCCATTTTGTTGCTAAGCCTATGCCAAGTAGACCTCATGACTGGGGCAAGTTTGGCAATCCGGCTCCGACAAATTATTTTAAAACCCGCGAGATGAATTTCAACGATTGCAGCGAAAATAACTACGATTATTACCTCGTGGAGGAACCCTACTCTTATGACTACGACCATGCTGACTATAACGTTTACTATGACGACGGTAACCACTATTACGTACAGGACTTCGGACCAGCTATGGTGCCCGAGCAAAAACCGATTCAACCCTCTACAGCATGTGAGGACCCCCAACCCTCGACTAGTAACGCAAACCAGGATTTTCAGATAAAATCCCCATTAAAACCCTCAAAATAGAAGTTAACTTGCAAACGCAACGACAGTTGCCCTACATAAAAATATCTGACCCCCCACTAAACCTACTCATTGATACCGGAGCAAACCAGTCATTTATTAGTCCTACAGCTGTACAACGGTATTACTCGGAATACCCTCTTAACTATGATCCCTTCGAGGTAACTAACGTCCACGCTACAACTAGAAACGATTATTCAATAACTATACCAGCCTTCCGTGAACTCAATGACCCTAACGAGATTAAATTATTCATATATGACTTTCACCAATTTTTTGATGGACTTATCGGACTAGATTTACTGACCAGATGGAAGACGAAGATTGACTTAAAGGACAACCTACTGATTACGGCTACCGCTAGGAACCCTATCGTAATGTTTAATTCCCGAAATGTAAACCTTTATGAGGCTGTTATACCAGCCAACACAACTAAGCTTATCAGATTACCTATAAACGCTAAAGACGGTGACGTACATATCCCACAACAATACCTGTGCAATTGCATTGTAAGCGAATGCATTACAACCGTTTGTAATAACCGCGGCATTATAGAAATTTTAAACCCATCAAACAACGATACTATTCTATCCCTAGACCACCCGGTAGAAGCTGTAACTATAAGTAACATCGAATGCATGAACCTGGAACAAATACCTGACACATCTCGCATTAATAAAGTAATATCTAAATTGCGAACAGATCATCTTAATGAGGAGGAGAAAATTAACTTAGTTAATATTTGCTCGAAGTATGCAGATGTATTTTACATAGAAGGCGAACCCTTATCTTTCACCAATAAGGTGAAACACCGTATACGGACTGTAGACGACGCACCTATCTATACCAAGACTTACAGATATCCTTTCGTTCATCGCCAAGAAGTTAGGGAGCAAATTTCAAAAATGCTGGAACAAAATATCATTAGACCCTCTGACTCAGCCTGGAGCTCTCCCATTTGGGTAGTCCCTAAAAAAGCAGACGCTTCCGGGAAACAAAAATGGAGGCTCGTAGTAGACTTCCGAAAACTAAATGAAAAAACCATAGACGATAAATACCCCATACCGAACATAACAGACGTCCTAGACAAGTTAGGGAAGTGCCAGTATTTTAGTACCCTTGACCTTGCCAGTGGTTTTTACCAAGTTGAGACAGACCCTGACGACATCCACAAGACAGCATTCAATGTAGAACATGGGCATTTTGAGTTCCTAAGAATGCCCATGGGTTTGAAGAACTCCCCGTCAACATTCCAACGGGTAATGGACAATGTGCTGAGAGGCCTACAAAACGTGATCTGCCTCGTCTACATGGATGACATCATAGTCTATAGTACCTCGCTTCAGGAGCATCTAAATAACCTAGAGAAAGTATTCCAACGACTCCGAGAATCTAACTTTAAGATTCAGATGGACAAGTCCGAATTCTTGAAGTTAGAAACCGCTTTCCTAGGTCATATAATAAGCAATGAAGGAATCAAACCAAACCCGGACAAAATTACAGCTATACAAAAATACCCCATACCCAAAACCTCAAAACAGATAAAACAGTTTCTCGGACTTATAGGATACTACAGAAAATTCATACCCGATTTCGCTAGAATCACGAAACCATTTACTCAGTGCTTAAAGAAAGGTAGGATCGTCACACTTAATAAAGACTACGTTGACTGCTACGAACGATGTAAAAACCTCTTAACAAACGACCCGATCTTACAGTACCCCGACTTCAATAAGGAATTCATATTGACAACAGACGCCTCTAACTTTGCGATAGGAGCCATATTATCACAAGGGCCAATAGGATCAGACAGACCGATTTCATACGCATCACGAACACTAAACGAAAGCGAGATAAACTACAGTACCATTGAGAAAGAGCTTCTCGCCATCGTGTGGGCCACTAAGTACTTTCGACCCTACCTCTTTGGACGTAAGTTTAAGATAGTTACGGATCATAAGCCACTACAATGGATTATGAGCTTGAAAGAACCTAACTCGCGTTTAACTAGATGGAGATTGAAACTCAGTGAGTACGACTTCACTGTAGTGTATAAAAAGGGCAAAAACAACACCAACGCTGACGCCCTCTCGCGAGTTGAAATACATAATGACGAGATAAGCTCGATTACAGTGAATCCTTCCGAAAAACCCCCGTCAATAGCAGACTCCAGTACTGAAACAGCCCACACAAGTAACGAGAACCCCATACTCGAAGTACCAATCACCGACGAACCTATAAATAAATTTCACCGACAAATAATCATGACAGTAGTAGGAGACATAAAAAAAAGACCGACCGCGACCAAACCGTTTGACACACATACTCGCACCTCTATACAAGTTTCACAAACTAACCTAATAGATGACGTCATAGCCGCTATAAAAGAGTACGTAAACCCGAAGGTGAAGACGGGTATTATTATTAACCCCCCTTTGAGCATGTATGACATCATTCCTATAATACAAGATAACTTTAAAAGCTCTGCAATGAACCTCGTGTTATGTAAATCCGAACTCGAAAATGTAAAAGAGTACCTTAGGCAGCAAGACATAATTAGGCATTATCATGACGGAAAAACTAATCATCGCGGCATAAACGAATGTCACCTAGCCCTCTCGCATAAGTATTACTGGCCGAAAATGAGAGACCACATTACAAAGTATATTAATGAATGCACTACTTGCGGTCAGGCCAAATATGACCGAAGTCCCATCAAACAAAAGTTTAACATAGTGCCACCAGCCACTAAACCGTTTGAAATAATTCATATGGACCTCTTCACGGTCGAAAATGAGAAATACCTAACATTCATTGATGTATTTTCAAAATACGGACAAGCATACCTTATGAGAGATGGTACCGCAATTAGTATCTTACAGGGCCTATTACAGTTTTGCACTCACCATGGTTTTCCTGTAACTATAATAACGGACAACGGTACCGAGTATGCTAATCAGCTGTTCGCTGAATTCACTAGACTCCACAAAATTAATCACCATAAAACACTAGCTCACAGTCCTAACGATAACGGCAACATAGAAAGGTTCCACTCCACGTTACTTGAACACATAAGAATCCTACGTATTCAACATAAAAAAGAACCCGCAAACAATCTAATACCATATGCCTTACTCGGATATAACAGCTCAATCCATAGTTTCACTAAATGCAGACCATTTGACATAATAACCGGGCACTTTGATAGCCGAGACCCGTGGGACATTGATCTAAGTAGCCACCTATTGCAACAATACATATTAAACCATAGAGATCAAATGAAAACAGTATACCAAATCATAAATGAAACCTCTCTTAGTAATCGCACCTCTTTAATCGAAAACCGAAATAAGACCCGCGAGCAGGAGGAGGAGTATCAACCTAAACAACAGGTCTTCATAAAAAACCCATCAGCCCCGCGGCAAAAATTAGCCCCCAGATACACACAGGATGTAGTCTTAGCAGATTTACCTATCCACATTTATACGTCAAAGAAACGCGGCCCCGTAGCAAAATCACGACTTAAACGCGTACCTAAGACTGCTAAATTGTTGCAGGATGACGCTGCTACTGACGATATATGCAATACGGAGCCAGGAGATAAAACTTGAAAGTTTAGACTCTGGAATTGGATTACTACCCTTTAAACTTGGACCGCTCAGACTAATAACCCATTATCATACTTTCCTCCAATATGTCAACCTGGACGACATTGAAAATACTCTTTCCACCCTTCAAACTCAATTCCGTTACATTAAATTACACATGATGAATAACACATATTCTCTCTACGAGTATCAAATAGACTACCTTTCGGATAAATTAAGTAAAGTCACTGATCAGCTACGTACCCTAGAGCCTAGACGTTCAAAAAGAGGTCTTATAGACGGCCTAGGATCTGTCATAAAAAGCGTTACAGGTAACCTCGATTACTCGGATGCTGTTCGATATAATAATGCCATAAAGACGTTGAGAAATAACCAAAAGAAGACTATAGATGAATTTAACGAGCATATCAGCATCAGTAAAGAGTGGATGCTAACTCACACTAATATCATAAATAAAATTGTCGAAAACCAGAGTAAAATCAACACCACACTAAGTCTATTAATAAAACAGGCAGAAAGTAGCATAAATATGATCCAAGTCGCTAAGTTCAATCAGCTGTTGACTATCGTCAGCGAAAACATAGAGGACGTGTTATCGGAATTATATAGGATAGAGAATATTTTATCGTTCACCCGCGCGATGACTATTCATCATAGCATGTTAGGAATAGACATCTTGGGTAACGTAGTAGACAGGCTTAAGGAAATTTATGGTAATCACCACGTAATAGAGTTAGAATTACGTCAGTACTATGACATCATTAAAGCTGGGTATTATTACGACGACAAGAAAATAGTAATAGCATTTAGGTTTCCCATAGTCTCAGAAGATACCTATACACTTTATAAACTCTCCATAGTCCCGAACAAGAACAACCAAGTCCTCATACCTCCTTATCCTTTCATAGCAACCAATGGGAATACGTTCATGTACATGGAGGCAGAATGCCCGAAGCTAAATAATAATCGGTACCTCTGCGAACAAAAAACAAATCACTATATCCAAACTCAAGCTGACTGCGTGCAAACCTTCATTTCAAGCAAGACATTACAAAAATCCTGTAAACTAACGACCGTACATCTATCAAAACCGGCTGTAGAAGAATTAGATAGTAGACATTACGTCATATCATTCCCTCAATCTACCAGAGTTCAGATGAAATGTGGAAGCGACGATTACGACACACTGAGGGGAAGCTACCTTGCCACTATTCCATTGCACTGCTCGATACACACAAACGAAATAACCTTAATAAACACTAAGGACGAGATAAAAGGCCAACCTGTAAAAGTATTGAACATTCCCTACACTACTGAAACACAGGAGATAAGCTTACTACATGCAAATTTAACATCTATGTATTAACTTGGATAGACTACACACTATTCAGGACAGAATAACTCTTCAGTCGCCGATTTCATCGTTTGAAACAACTGAAACGCTATATCATACTACTATACCGTTTTATTTTATACTGTGTATCGCAGCCATACTTACAATTGCGATGTTAACCAGAAGATATTTTCCTGGAAGAAACCTTTCCAGAAAACCGAACCAAAACGACGCTGTACCCACAGGACCAGGAAATCATGAAAACGCAGTTCCTGTAACATCTGAAACGCATACGCAACGAGAAAACCTACCAGCAACATTTTCACTGAGCGTTTTAAAATAGTTGCTGAACTACAGGCGGAGGTGTTACGCAAGCGTAGTATATCCAAAGCGCTGACTAAGGACGGCCTCAATTAATTATAACAAACAAGTAAAATGCGCAATTAGCGACACGAGGCAAATGCGCTGAATGCACAAAATACCGCGGCACCATCGCGCCACCGCTACATGAGGTCGGCCACTTCTATTCCGGCTTCGAAGGAAGGCATAACTTTAGATTTAGCTAGATATAGTTTTCATTTATTGTAAGTTCTTTTGCTTTTATTAAATCAGTTTTAGAATCTAAATTGGTTTTTTTTAAGTATCCCGGCCGCAGCCTTCGTAATTATCTCAAAAATGAGGTAAAAAAACATATTTTTCCTTTTTTTAAAAACATCAATAAGAAATATGGGTATGAGTATTTAATATTATGAATAAATAATTTTAAAACTACTTTACTAAGTTGACGCGAAATCAAAAAAACTAGAACATGAATTTTCTCGAGTCTCACTTTTTTGAGATGACGCTTTTTGGCTTATGAGGGCAGAATGTATAACTTTTAAAAAAAGGGGAGAAATACTGCGGACACACACATACATGCACACTTATACAGACACTATATAAACGTGAACTTAGTTAAATAAATCAGTTGGCATCTAACTCTTCAGCCTTTCATTTACTGTTCCCGGTAGGCAGCCCTTTTTTTTTTTTTGGAGGGTGAGAAATCATCAAATGACTCCTCCCGCTCTGGGCGGAGCGGAAGGGAGTGTCAGACTCTTACTGACTAAAAAACACCCATGTTCCTTCATTGGCCCTTTATGTTCCAGGGCCGCGGTATCTCTTTCGAACAGTCCCGCAGCCCCCCGATAGGCAGCCCTAAGTAACACACTAGCCTCTACACTTCTAAACCTGCGCTGGTGTTGTTATTTAAATTATTAATTTTTTAAGATTTCATCTGGTGTGGCAGGTTCCAGATCACTAAGGGAAGACGAACCAGATCCAGGTAAATTCGTTAAAGAACTACCTGATGGGTGATATTTTATGGGTATTTGATTAGCCAGTATCGAACCAACATTTGCAAAAAAATCATTTGAAGTATTCACAGATGTCCTTTACGTCAGTAACAGTGCCATTTTGTGACTGAAGTTTTTGCGGGGTGGATTTTTCTGTGAAATTGTTGCAGGACAGGCAGTTTATCAGTCCCCATATTTTCAATGGCTGTTTCTTACAGTTTTCAAAAGCTTTCATGTAGTAGCTTGATTTCGTTCATTGTATAGATTCAGTTAGTTCGTTTCTTTTCTTTCTGAATGTGTCTTCTTTTTGCTTGTCATTTGGGTTTTTTTATGTTGATTCCATAAAGTGTTTATTGTTTATTTCACTAATTGATTGATTTATTTGTTGTCGTGGTGGGTTTAGCGTTTTGTATTGTGTCTTTTTGCTTATTTCTATACTTTGTATTATTTTTTCTTCCAGGGTTTCGAATATAACACTTTTTTCGGCGCAGGATTCTAGGATGGTCTTATAAAGCATTTCATGGTCAATATTGTGGTAGCTAATCTTCTGCAGAGGTTCTGGTTTATAACGTTTTAATTCTAGGTAGATTTGTTTATGGTCTGACATGGGTGTATCAATAATGGCTAGGTGGAAATTATTCAGCTTAAGATTTGAGCAGATGTGGTCAATTATACTTTTTGATGTTGTTGATTCTCTTGTGCAGTGGTCTTCGTCTATTTGATTTGAAAATTAGTAGGTTAAAATTGGGGTTCCCAGATCAGATAAGATCTGGAAACCCTCAATTTTAACTCATTCATCATTTCATGTATTCATCATTTCATTCATTCAATTTTATTTATTATTCACTTTCAGATTAAATCCTAAAACCCACAGTTACCTATCTATTCAGATTATGAATATGAAAATGTTATCTGCGATCAATAAAATTGGCTTGAGGTTTTTGGTAACTGGATGAATTGAGTACTTATCGCGAGCGAAGTCGCTGGTAGAAGGTAGTAGAAATTGAAAGAATACATTCTATTAATAATTCACTGCACTGCTAAGAGTCAAATGCTACGAGGGAGATGCGTGTATTAATTATATATTCGTTTCCTTTGACAGCATTCAAATAAAAACATTTAGGGTAGTGTATAGCATGTTGCATCCAAGGATCGTCATAAATCTCCCAATCTTCTATGATACCCCTGCATGAGAAACATGCCGCTTTATCATTAATACTATTTCCACAATAAAAGAATCCAGCGTCAGCCATTTCCATCACTAATCTTTTCTTCGAATTCATCGTCCCCCAGTAGGAACGAAATGAAAATTCACGCATTTTATGTGAGTTATACATATCATATCGAGGTTTGTATTCAGTAAGAAACATTTTCTATTTATTTACTTTCTAATTCACTGACACGGGTAATTATAAACTTATAATGAGTTAGCCCCGCTATTGTTAGCAACTTATATATGATTGAAAAGGATTGGGAGGGGATTTAAAATTCTTAGATATAAATATGTTGTTATCTTAAATGAAATTAAACAAGTAAATTATTATTTTAAAAATTTATTTTCAAAGCACCATTTATTTAAACACAATACATTCTTTAAGGCACAAACATAGTCATGATAAATACAATTATATACATCTTCAGAATATTTATATTGATCATACAAACTTATCAAACTAGGACAACCTTTATCTTCTAAATTGAATATTTTACTATTACTATTTTCTAAAATGTGCTTTAACCACAAAACCTTTTCCGAACCTTTGACGTAGATACACATATCTCTTAAAATATTTAGAATCAAAGTCTGATAATTCGAATAGGGCACAAAACCTTCATCCCAATGTATCTTTCTGTTACGTTCAAGCCAACTAACTTGCTTTTTTTCTGATTTCGTTAATTTGTTAAATGGAAATGGTGGCTTAATTAAAAACACTTGTAGTTTTTTATCATATATTATAGCAATTTCTTTTATTATAAATTCATTTGCTTCTGTTTTAAAGCCCTGAATATCTACAATAGCAATCATGATACCCTTCGCACAATGTTACTGAGAGGTTTGTATTCCACAAGTCGATCGTTTATAATCAAACAATATGCGGTCGTCTTATCTGGTATTGGCGTAGAACACTCAATTTCCAACCTCACGTCTACTGGACCTGTTTTAAGGCTGTCGTTTTGTCTTGAGCAGTCTAAGATGAAGAGAGGGGCTTTTTCTTTGAACACATTTAAGTCAAGCAACGGGTCTACTGGACAGTTGTAATACGACTGACGAAATTTTACAAACATTTCATATAATATACTATATTTGTTTTCAGAAAATTTTAAATTTAAAGGTTCATATGGATAATATAGTGAATTCAAAAAGAGCGTAACGTTAGTTACTTCACAATGATCAAACACTGAACTATCTTTAGTTTTATTATTTATCCTATTAGTTTGTAAGCAAAAAATTACATATCTAGGTTTTTCCAATTGTGAAGCAGTTTTAACTGACCAAGAATGCTTCGTGGTTTTAGGCAGTAATGGATACTCATATAAATCCCAATTTCTAAAAGCCATCTGAATAGGTTTATCTCTTTCTAGATGTTTTAAAAGTGTAAGTCGTTCTCGATCTGATACTTTTATATGTGGTACTCTCCATTGAACTCTGTGTATATCTATTTGAAAATGAACAGTATCATCAGTAAGAATAACGCTATTTAAGTTAGTGTTACTTCTATTCAATATAAGTTCATGTTTACAATTTATCACAATTTTATTGTAATCCTCCGCAAACCCTAAAACCTTATTAAGTGGTATTACAGCACTAAAATTACCATCACTTTGAAGTCCCTCTAAATTCCATCCCCATAAGGCGGCAACTTTACATTCTGCTTCATTTAATGAAATGTATGATTTTATTGTTGACGTTATTCCTGAGTTCTTTATGCGATCTATTTCAATACCATTTATTTCGTATCTGATGTCTTGAAACAAAGACAAAATAGAGTTATTAGTGAATGTAACAGTTTTCTTGATCGGATTCCCATCTTTACCGAACAGCTTTGCTTGTCCTTCAATATAAATTGAACTGGCCGATGGTAACACGTATATGTCTTGCTGGTGGATGGGAATTCTGATTTCATCGTTTTCTCTAAAGCTGGTATTGTAGGGATTGTATGAATGGACTTCGTAACTTTCGATGGAAGTATCGAAGTGTGGTGATTCAGTAATCTGTAGTATATTCATACTTTAAACCCAAGAGCTTTAAGGAAATCTTTATTTACTTTAGTCAATTTCTTAACGTTTTTCTTATGTCGTTGCACCTTAGCAGTCGTTGAAGAACTAAGATGTTTTTGATTGACTGGGGTGTTTTTATAATGAATGATCATTTGGTTTTTCTTAAATGAAGACGCAGCTGAATATGTTCTTCGCCAAAGTTAATACAGTGACCAAATTGATCTACAATCCTAACAGATATCGAAGAAATTATATTTTTGTTCACTGGAAAATAAATAATATTTTGCGGTATTTCTATGCACCGATGTCCTGGATGAGTATCAGACACAAATTCGTGAATAAAATGAGTTGGTAATCCGTTGCAGTATGATCCGTTCACAAGATCACATTCGATTCTGATCGCAAACAGACTGCTGTTAATGCTAGAAATATTTGGTCTTGAATTGATTACTGAAAAGTATAGCAAACCACACTCGTATTGATCTGATAAATGCAGTGGTGGATGAAAGTATGAAGTCAACTCCGATTTATTACCCGAGATGGTAACCGTAGTAGACATGCTTCGACACTGAAGTTTTTTCTTAGCTGCTGCTTATTTTATTCCTTCACTATACCAAAAATTCTTCAAAAATTTTAAACAAAGGTGTCCACAATTAAAAGGGTGATCACGCTGAATATTGTCATAATTATAGTGTACTTTGGATCCCAAGTATTTTATAAATTCCTTTGGAGGCTTAAGATTTCCGTAACTGTCAAAATACTCAATATAATCGTTGTATTTGGCATAAGCTACCCAATGAGAACCAGGATTATTAGAGCTATCTAAATTTATAACTCCACATTCTTTTTTAAAAGGATGTTTAGGGAGCTTATCTCTCATAAAGACACCTCTGAAATAGGGAATATTATTTCCACACTTCAAAATGTCTAAATTAGTCAAGGCTCGTTTGGGTAGCCGATATCTTAGTTTTTTTCTTTTGATACAAATATTCCGAGCCCATCTTTATGTGGTTTAAGATGTAGTCCTTTTCCGATACAGAGAGCTTCCATCTTTTCATTGTGTCTCTTCGATTCAGTGAATAACTTTTTAGCCATTTTGAATTCATTAATGGTTTTAGCAATACCAGCTGCACCACCTGCTAAAGCTCCTACCGCTGATAATCCCGCAAAAATCGGAATCAAAGGCAATACTCCACCAGTTTTTGGTATAGGAATAACACGAGGAAGTTTAATGGATGAATCATCAGCTAATTCTCTGGCAGCGGCCATAGCTAATTTTATTGCCACTTTCTTGCATTTTGGTTTTAATTTTTTAATATGTCTCTTCGTTTTGCTAATAACATTTTTAAATTTATTTGTTAACCCTTTTCCACTTTTAATTTTAGGAGAACACTTTTTGCTATCCTTTTTTAGACCAAATCCAGTTTTAATTTTTGTTGACATAGCGCTGCTTACTAAGTGCGCTGCTAGTTTTTCCCCAACGCTTGCATCTGAGGCAAGTGCTCGTTCTTTAGCCATATTTAATAAAACTAAATCTGCCTTGTGACGATCTTTTAGGTTTGAAGACTTATGATAGGCTATGTCGTGTTGTTTGCAATATTCGTCTAATTTATTAACACCTTTATCTCCACGTGTAAGCCTTTTAATTAATTTAGTGCCAGGCCCACAATAATTGTATCCAGGTAAATGTAATTCAAATGGTAAATGATTTATAATCCAATTGAGAAGACTATTCTCTTCAATACACATCATAAGACTGATACATTTTAGACAGAACACTTAATAAATATTCGATTTATCAATCCAACTGTTTTCAGAAGAAGACAAGCCTAACCATTTTACTAAAACTCTGTCTCCTTTTCTTTTAAGAACTTTCTCAACAAGATATAAATTAGGATTTTTCGTCTTTTGAAGCTCTTGTTCATAAAATGCACCTAAAATGGGTTGACCTCTGATTGTATCTTCTATTAAGTAGGTAATAGGATTTGTATTTTGTATCTTTCGAATTTTAAATATTTCTGTAGACCAGTTGGGAGTGTAACCTTTTTCAAATATTCCTTTGTACTTACTGATACGCACATAATCACCAATTTTATATTTGCTTCTAATATTCTGATTTTTTACCAATCTTGAATATCTCTCTAATATACGTTTTTTGTTAATGTTATTCACATTAGCGGGAACTTCATCAATTGTCCGATGATAAGTGTGATTGTATTTGTTAATAACATTATTAAGCATGCTGTCTATCCAATTGTAGCTGCCTCTTAAACTGAATTCCTTATAGACTTTCGATTTCAATGTTCTGATAAATCGCTCAACTATTGAAGCCTTTTTTGTTGAGAAGGTTGAATAATGATTAATGTGATAAGTTTGCATAAGCTTTTGAAACTGATTATTGTAAAATTCTGTTCCTTTATCCGTTTGTAGATTTTTAGGAACACGCCCTTTATTCAATAATTTCTTAAAAGAGTTACATATATTATCTTTGGTTTTACTTTTTAGAGGAAAAGTATCCCTCTTCCCCCGGACCGCCGTAAGGTGCTAACGTGTTCTCAGTGCTGTCGTTATTATTTATAAATATTATTTAAAAAAGTTATCTATTTAAATTCAGTTAAAAAAATAGGAGTGCATAACATTGTGGAGGTATCATTACTACGTTGTCAAACGCTGCGTACGACAGCGTGTACGTGTGCGCCTGGTACCTGACTCACCGTAGTTAATCCCGCCCCCGTGCGCCTACGCCCGTTCTTCATCTTGGTTCGTGCACTAGCCACACCCATATATCAAGCAACTGGACGACGCTCCGCGCCTACCCGGCCCACTCATTAAGCAGCGTGAATTACCTACCTACATCTTACTTCTGGTGTCCTAATACTTGTGGACGCAACAATGAACAAGTCGCTATCGGATACGGACCTTAACCAGTCGGAGCTACATACACCCCCAAGCTATGTGTACCAGCGGGTGAAGAGAGGCCGAGGTGACTCCATTGATAAGCAGTTAGGGGCGTTCAAGGAAGAGATTAGAAAGATGCTGGGCCTATTCTCCGAAAAACATGAAGAAGAGACTCAGCGCATTACTACTACTTTAAATGAAATCCAGAAATCGAATAGCAAAATAGAGAGCTCTATTGCTTATCTTACTGCCCAAAATGAAGATTTTAGAAAGAAAATTGAGCAACTAGAAAGCCAGTCTAAAGAAGACAAAAATTGCATCAAAATTCTAGAGGATAAAATTGAAATGATGCAAATAAGCAATCAGAAGACCAATTTTGTAATAAAGAATGTACCTAGAAGAGCTAACGAAACTAAGGAAGACCTGATTCAAATGACTATGTCTCTCGCTAAAAACCTAGACTGTACTTTCACAAAACACGACATAAAAGACATATATAGAACACGTGCAAAAAGCAGTGATATAATTAACACGCCAATAGTTGTTGAAACCGGCTCGACCCTAATTAAGTCAGAAATTATGAAAATGGGTAAGGCATTTATTATTAAATTTAATTCCAAGTTATGCTGCAAGCATCTAGGCTTTAAATCGCAGGAAGATACTCCTATCTTCCTCTCAGAGCATCTCACTCCGAAGGGTTCCCGCTTGCATTTCCTTGCTCGGGACTTAACCAAATCTGGTGAATTTAAATTTTGCTGGACCGCCTATGGAAAAGTTTTATTAAAGAAAGACGAACATTCGCCGACCATAACTGTGAGAAATGAGCAACAGATTCATCAGCTGAGAATCAGTAAATGACTAAGATATGTCGATTTTTTAATGTATTTGCCTGCTATAAGTAATTTTCTAAGATCACCTCTGTTTTGTTACTATGTAATTAATTGCTCAAGAACTTTTCTCTTTGTTTGTGAATGCAATTTTTCATTATATCTTAAAAACATTAACCACTCACAAACATATTGTTTATATACTTACTTAGCTTGTTCTTTCGTTACCATAAACTTATTCTGTGTATATAATAATCACAAAAATTATTCACTTGCACCCACAACACATATCCACTTACTTTTACATACTCAAAAACATACTGACAACAATCACTCCACACTTAAATACACTACAAAAAAACGGTTTCAAATTCGTTACAAAACTAAAGAAGATCATTATACTTTTATGTTAACAAGAGCACTACTTGATGGCACGTCTTTTCTATCGATAAATGTATTTAATGGATGACTCATTGCAAACCCTTAATGAGATAGACAGCATTGAAATTGCTCGCAGTATTGAATGTGACTGTTCGGAGTTAGCTAAACGCATAAATATAAAAAGAAATGACTTCACTGTTGTCGCTCAAAATATAAGGAGTGTTTCTTGTAACTTTGACGATTTCTTACTTACTCTTTCGAATTTTAAGTTCGAAACCGATGTTGTCATTTTAACTGAATGTCGACTAACTCCTGGAAAAATTATCCCTCAACTCAATAATTACTCGTCCTATAATACGTCACACCAGTTGAACCAAAACGATGGGGTGGTTGTCTATATTAAAAATAATTTAAAATCTAAAGTTAAAGAAATAAAATTATCTCAGGCGTCCTGCTTGCAGCTGGACATACTGAATAATATTATATTATGCATTTATAGATCCCCTTCAAATCAGAACACGGAGGCTTTTATCAGTTCCTTAAGCTCCCATTTAGATACTCTACAAACTCAGAAAAATATCATTATTGCGGGAGACATTAATATTAACATTAGACCTAAAGATGTTGAATCTTCTTATGAACACAGAAATAGGACTACTTACCTTGATACCCTATCCCTGTACGGAATATTACCTGGGCATATTCTACCTACAAGGAATGAAAACTGTTTAGACCATTTTATGCTTAAATTGAACAAACAAAAAACATCAGCATCTATCGTTATCTTACACACTAGTATTACAGATCACTACACCACACTTCTATCCCTATCAAAATTAAAAAATACCCCATTAGCTAACAAAACTAGATCAACTGTGGATTTTGAACAAGCACTTAAGTACATACAAGAAAGTAATCTAGCAGATTTACTTTTTTGTAATGATCCTGAAACTCTGACTAACTTACTAGTAAACAAACTAACAGAATCCATCAATAAAAATACTATTACCACTAAAATCCCCAGCAGTAAGCGCATTATAAGACCATGGATAACCCCAGGAATTTTACGTTGTATTAAAAATCGAAACAAGCTACAAAAAGATAATAAAAAAGACCAACACAACGACATATTAAAAATAACATACATTAGATATAGAAATCACTGTAATAATCTAATCAAAAAATTAAAAAGAAAATATGAAAGAGAATTAATTACGAAATCAGTTACCAACAATAAATTACTTTGGAAGAACATTAAAACTATAACTTTCACAAATAAACCTAACAATTGCAATACAGACTTACTTAATATAAAATCAACTCCTCTAGAATCAGTTAATTATATTAATGAATATTTCGCGAACATTGGCAAGAGCCTTGCTCAAAAAATCCAGCCAATTCTAGACTATGATCAAAATGACCCGCACCTTTTACAACGATCTCAACCCAACTCCTTCGTAATGTTAGACACTGACGATGTTGAAGTGAATCATATCCTAATGAGTCTTAAGTCTGACAGTGCGTCTGGTTGGGATAATGTCTCCACTGCATTCCTAAAATATATAAGAAGGGAGGTTGTTCCCATAATTACACACCTTGCTAATCTTTGCTTTGGTGAGGGCATCTTCCCAGCTTATTTGAAGCTAGCCATTATTACACCAGTGCACAAGGGTGGGGACAGCGACGATGTCTCAAACTTCAGGCCCATATCTGTATTACCCTCTATATCAAAAATATTAGAAAAACTCATGAATGTAAGGCTCTTAACATACCTGAAAAATTTCAACGTACTATCTGAGTCCCAATTTGGCTTTCGTAGAGGGATTTCCACTGAGGATGCAGTTACTGCATTAAGTAATCATTTAACTGAACAGCTTGATAAAGGTAAAAAATGTATAACTGCATTCTTAGATCTAAAAAAAGCCTTTGATACCGTCTCTGTCCCTATCCTTGTGAGAAAGCTGGAATGTATCGGAATTCGTGGAACGCCTCTTAGCCTCTTCAGGGATTACCTCAGAAACAGGAAACAGAGAGTTAGAGTGGGTCACTACACTAGTGAAGACGCATACACGTCATATGGTGTCCCTCAGGGAAGCGTATTGGGACCTACATTGTTCCTTATCTATGTTAATGAACTCTGTAACATTAATATTGCAAACGCACAAGTATTCTGTTACGCGGATGATACTGCTGTGGTCTTCACCGGGGATACTTGGCAGGATGTTAGGCTTAGTGCTGAGACTGGCTTGGCCAAAATCGCCAAGTGGTTGGCAATTAATTTACTTACATTGAACATAACGAAAACAAATTACATTTGCTTTAGTGTCGGCCAACGTACACAACCAGGGAAAGATTTTAATGTAAGAATTCATAATTGTAATAACGGCACTCGCAAAAGTTGTGACTGCTCAATAATCAACAAAGTACCTCATATTAAGTACCTAGGTGTTATTATGGACCAGAGACTATCATGGTACCCACACATTGAGCAGGTTGCCAATAGAATCAGGAAGTTAAGCTGGATGTTCAGGACCCTTAGATACGTCGTTCCGAGGACTGCCAGTAATCAATCAGGCCATCAAAAAGATTTCCTTAAAATGATTTATGTTGCGTTGGTCCAGTCGGTACTTTCATATTGCATCCCTGTCTGGGGTGGTGCAGCCAAAACAAAATTTCTAACGCTAGAAAGAGCACAACGCGCTCTTATCAAGTGCATGTATTTTAAAAAAAAGAGATATCCTACTGAAGACCTATTTCGACTTAGTAACTTGCTCTCAGTCAGGAAACTTTACATAACACAAATTATATTAAAAAAACATAAGTCTCTTTCCTACGATGCAGGTATACTGTCAAAAAGAAGGAAAGACATGATATTAAATGTCCCTAGGACAAGGACTTTATTTGCCAGTATGCAATTTAGCAAACGATCTGCAGCGCTATATAATAAAATCAATAAATACATCTACATTTATCCAAAAAACTACTATGACAGTAAAAAAATAATAATGGAATGGATACAAACTCTCACCTACAATGATGCCGAAACACTTCTGAAACCTTGACACATACACACACTCACACTCTCTCTCTCTCACTCACATACACTCACCCACAAACGTACACCAACTCTTAAACACATTTAATTTAATGTAAATTAACCTTAATCTATGTAGTTTTAGTATAATAAATAATATTACGTTTTGCTTTTGTATAACACAACTTGCTATGGAAGAGCGGACTCTCCTAACACAGGCACTATCTGCCTAAAAGGAGGATCCAATCACAAAAAAATGTTAAAACCTAAACTTGTTTTACCAATAAACTATTTTTATTTTTATTTATTTAAAGTCCAAGCATATTTTGAGAATGTGTCAATAATAGCAAGAATAAATCAGTAATTTTTATTTTGCTTTGAAATTGATTGCATATCGATTAAGTCTGCTTGCCACAGGTCATCTATATCTTTCATGATAACACATCTGCGTGGAAAGTTCACCCTCGCATTTTTATGAATTTCGTTTACCACGTCGGTTTTGCTCATGTTCACAATTCAGTGCATTTGTTTTGAATCCGTCTATAATACTGAATGAAAATTTTATGGTGGTGAGTATTTATTCTTTAATTATGCCAGCTTCTTTTAATTCTTCAACAATCGACAATATTTCATTATCATGATTTGTGTTGCCAGCATCTCTGGAAGCAACTAATAGTTTCAATCTCTCAACGAGTTCGTTAGGGTCATCCCAATATACCAAGTCAGTGTTATTTTTGTATTTCTTTAGAGTTGGTAAGCTTCCTCCAGTGTGAAAATTTTCATTTAATGATTCGGAAAATAATGGTTTGATTACTTCACGATATTTTATTCCCTTATCGCCTCTTATTTGTCCACCAGGATTAAAATCTCTCTTATGAGCATTTGTATAATGCAGCATGTCTTTGTAGACAAGTCTATCTTTGCTTGATATTAATTTTAAATCAGGTTTTCTTCGAAGTAAAAGTTCCTTCAAGCCAGGAGTTAAATTATAGGATTTGTCACCAACTTTAATTAAAATGACACTGTCGTCATTCAAACTATCGATTTTAGAAAATGAGACTACAGAATTACCCATTAGCAATGTTTTGTTTACACTTCTTATTCCAAACGGTATATTTACACTGTCATAAATATCATGGATATCACGACCCTCTAGTGACATTTCTAAATCATCTAATATTTCTTTTGTAGGAGACTTTTTAAGTACTGGTGCAGACTTTAGTTTTAGATCGTAGCAGTCTTCAAACTTTGAAGATGAACTAGTATTAATGTCATCCAATTCAATGTCGTCAAGATTCGAGAGTGGTAAATGTTCTAAATGCTTTATTTTTTCCTTTGACATATTCGAATAGACTAGTGCATTAAGGGGTTCCGTGACGGTTTTTAGCATTTTATCAAGTGACAAGTTCATAGAGTGTTCCTGGTTCTTCATTTGTTTTATTTTATTCTTTATGGATTCCACAGACTTCATTAATTCTATTTTAATATTCTTTTCCATGTCGTATTGTGACAAGTGTATTCACCCAAAGAAAATATACTACTAAGTTATATTTTTGTCTGTTATTGGTTTATATAATTACACATTATTTGCTCAAAATTTAAAAAAGCTATCTAAATTCTGTCTGTACCTTCCATTGCTTAAAGACGAGTCTTTGCAAATACTAACAAAGTTATATGGCTCTCTCCAAACTGTATTACAAATCTTCTTGAATTGATTCCAGGACATATCAGAACTAACATGCTCTTCATAAATATGTTTCAAGTTTACATCGTCTTGCTTAAATATTATGAGAAAGTTTGCATTATCACGCAGCAACTGTTTTGGAATTTTAGAGTATGTTTGACATAAATAAAAGCAATCAATATGTTTATGTCTACCCATAGAGAAGTAATTACGAATGTTTATTTGATTTTCACATGCCACATCATCGAAAATAAATACAGAATTAGTTAGTGCTTCATCCGGGGGTATGACTTCTTTATTATCATTAAATTCATGAAACTTAACTTGATGCACTCTCTTTATAACTTCTCGTAAGATGTTGTATTTTGGTTGAAAGTTAGTTTTCGAGTACAGGTAAAGATTTTGAAATTTTAGACCATTCTCATGTAACAATAAACTAAGCACAACGTTTGTTTTTCCACAATTCGAGGGACCACATATAATACAACGAATCGTATTTGGTAACAGAACGCTATGCCTAATGTGGTTATCAGAGTCACCAAGATTTATATGATTAACATTAAGTGATGTGTGTTGTTTGATCAACTTCATTTTGTCTAATAATTCAATTTCACTCAAACATAGATATATAAAGCATAAGTATAATAAAAACAAATGATTTAGTTGTCATGTCAAATGTAAAGCGAAATGTATACCTTCTTAAAGTGCTTAAACATTTTTAAGTTTATGTCTGCTGTAAATAATAATAAGTTAGTGTGGTATTGCTCGGTGATCATAATGCTTTATTAAAAATGAAGAAGACTGTAAGCCCATAACAAGAAAAAAACAAAACATGCGTCAGTTATTCAATATTTTATTCAGATATTACAAATTTAAAAACGACAATCAACACTACCACTCACTAAATTAATAATGTATGGCATACTTATACTAATTATAAACAAAGGTTATCATAATAATATTTCAGTTTATTAATATAAACATTGTTATTTATAATGATGTATAAATTAGTTCTCAAAATAAAGTTTCATAGTGACCTAAAGGTAAAGTTTCAATAAGGTTCGTGAGTATTTGCCTCTTATCATCATTTCTATTTATTTTTATTTTTTTTATTTGTTAGGGACAAAAAACAGTTACATACCAGGCTTAACTAGAGATTCTTAAATTAGCACAATACTTCGAAATACATATAAACACAATTAATTCCATATTTATGTTACTACATATGTAACCAACAACATTGTCCACGAATTCACAAAAAAAAAGTTAATACAGAAAAAAAAAAAGATAGTGTACATCATAAAAGAGTAATAAGAAGAAGGGAGAAAAAAAAAATATACTTATGAATTTAGTAACTCTATTGCTCCTGACTTGAAACGATCTTTGGAAAGACTAAATATGTCAAGCTCCATAAAGCGAGTGTTGTACGCATCAACAAGGCGACGAAGAGGCACGCGTACCCCAGCGTTAGTCCTACACGAATTCGTGTGGAATAGTCGAGGCGCACGTACCCCACGAAGCATGACAGATCTAGGTACTATATAATGTAATCTATTTGACAAAGGAATGCAGTCGAATCTATTATTGCATATACCATGCAGCATCATTACACCCAGAAGAAATCGTCTAGACTCCAAACTAAGAACATTGTAACGTTTCAGTAATTGTTCATAGGAGACTTTAGGACGATGACATTTATAATTCATAGTACGTAAATACTTTTTCTGCATAATTTCTAGCCTAGCCTTGTACTTATCATATAGAGGATCCCAAATTTGGACGGCGTATTCTAATTGTGACCGAATCAGAGTTTTATATAATATTAAGAATGTAGAGGGTCGCACAAAGCTACTTGAAAATCTCATCACCAGTCCATACATCTGAAAAGCTTTTTTTACTATGTTGTCAATATGAGTATCAAAATGTAGACTAGAGTCAAGCGTAACACCCAAGTCACGGACGGATTGAACTTCATTAAGACTTATATTGTTTATTGAGTAATTAAATTTGATCTGATTTTTATTTTTAGTAAAAGAAATTGTGTAACATTTGGGAAGGCTAAGAAAGAGTTTATTTTTGAGGCAGTATTCATAAAATCTATCAAGGTCCTGTTGTAAATAATGGCAGTCGCGAATAGTTTCACAGGTGACATAAATTTTCATATCGTCTGCATACATCAAGAAATGTGAGTTGACAAAACAATGTTTAATGTCATTAATAAACAATACAAATAGAAAAGGACCTAATACTGATCCCTGAGGAACCCCGGATTTAACAACTATAGAGTCAGATTCATGCCCATTAATGACGATCTTTTGAGTCCTATTGAAAATATAGGAAGCAAACCATCTGAGTAAATTGCCACGTATACCATTAAAGGCAATTTTTTCCATGAGCAGGGTGTGATCCACCTTGTCAAAGGCCTTCTGAAAATCCGTGTAAACAGCGTCAACCTGTACCCGGCGGTCCATATTTTCAAAGAGATAGTTTACAAAGGTCATGAGGTTAGTGGTGGTAGAGCGACGTTTGACGAAACCATGTTGTTCTGGTATGATAAGATGACGGATATGAGGATATAGCGCACTGTGCACAAGTCGTTCAAAAACCTTTGACAAAGTGGAAAGAATGGAAATGGGCCGATAATTCTCGACATTATTTTTATCGCCACTCTTGTACACAGGGGTGATAGAGGCTCGTTTCCAAACTGTAGGAAAGACCCCCTCCTTCAAACATTTATTAAAAATTATATGTAAGGCGGAAGACAAGTGGTCAGCTGTACATATGAAGAAGGAGGGTGGTATGCCATCGGGTCCAGCTCCTTTAGAAGAATCCAGTGACTCGAAGGCTGTGCGTATTGATTCCTTTGACAAGTAGATGTCAGAGATACATGGCGAATTGTCTTCATAGCAATTAGACGGTTGCCATACGTCTGGGTCAAAGGTGGAGGGTTCGTAAACTGAACAAAAGAAAGTTGAAAACAAATTGCATATTTCCTTGGGGTCATCGGAAGAAACATTTTTGTAAAACATATTAGCAGGGTACTTAGCTTTGCCTTTCTTGGAAGAGACATACGACCAAAAATACTTAATAGATTTGGGAATACTGTCTTCAACTGATGTCATATATCTCTTATAACATTTAGCGGTCTCACTATGAAACAATTTGCGATACTCTGAAAAATGCATATAATCAGAGTGATTACCATATTTCTTCCACTTAATCCAAGCGTGTTCTTTGGTTTTAAATGTTTTTACTAGAGAAGGTGAAAACCATATCGGAAATTTTGAGTTTTTAGTATGAGTTAATGGAGTGTGTGACCTGATAACTCTATATATAGTTTCATAAAAAAAATCAACAGCCATTTCGGAAGAATAATGAGAGAGTGACTCTTCCGAATCTACATTGCCTAAGTCGTGTTTAATGCAATCATAGTTTGCTTTGTAAAAGTTATACCTGCGAACCGGATGGCATTTCATTGGTTTGAAACGCACATCTAGGTGAGTTAATATCGAAAAGGGGGGGTGGAGGCTATCAGGATTCACCAGGATATTGCAGGGCATCGTTTGTGGATCCGCGTTAGAGATTATCAAGTCTAGCACACGACCTAAACTATTTTTTGTGTAGTGAAATTGTAAACCATTTATTATATTTATAAAATTAAGCAATATGCGTCCCGTAGAGTCCGTGTGACGCGCAGTGGCATGGTTGCCTTGCTGCACCCAGTCAATCTCAGGCAAGTTATAGTCACCAAAGAAATGATATGAATTGCAATTGGGATTATTAGCTAAGCCTTGCAGCATGTCTAAGTATTGCTCATATACCTCTGCACGAGACGCTGGAGGTATATACACGACACCAATAATATGCCGTGTGTGCTGCTTCGTGGCAGGCAACTGAACTAATACTTGTTCAATTTCGGAGTTAAATAATAATTGAGTTGTCAATATTGTCGCCCGCAATACACGAAGCACAGCTATTAGAACACCTCCTCCATCCTTTTTATTCGTCGCGACACGGTCACGGTCACATCTAAAGACAACATATCGGTCATCGATAAATTCACTATCCCGGATATCAGGGATAAGCCAAGTTTCGGTCAGAACGATTACGTCATAAGAATTACTCAAAATGTTCATGTAGAGCGTTTGCAGCTTTGTACGAGTACCTCTACAATTCTGGTAGTAAAACGTTATGTTTTTAGTAGTCATAAGTAACAGTAATGTAATACATTTGTATTATGTAACACTTACCACCCAATAGATAATACTTAAGCACGTTGTCTACAGTAATTATATGATAAGTTACAGATAAGCCAGAATTACAAAATAGTAAAAGTTTGCCGCAGTGTTTGTACTTAAAGGTAGTTTCTAATATTATACATAATTGTTTAAATGACACAAAAAGATTCGATCGTATGTAACACAGAAATCCTAGAATAAAATTAAAGATTTTTTCAATTATAAGCAATAACAACCAATAGTGTGAGCTAGTGGGCAAGAGATAGATATAACATTCGAAACTTACATACCCATTAAATAAGCTTATAAACCTACCAATTAAACATATAGAAAAGGAATAACGATAAAGCTCAATATAAATATACAAAGAAACTGTGTGCACATAGGTGTATCTATGAATCAGGGTTTTCAGTACACTTCCTCTCACTGATAACAATCCTCTTAAGATCTCTCCCAGAACGTATAGCAATTGATGACAGTCCATCCCGCTCCCGTACAAGTACTGTCCCATTCCTGACCCAAACGTATTTAAAGCCGATTTCATTGGCAATCTTCTTAGCTTCTCGAAATAATGCTTTATTATTGAGGGTTAAATGTTCATTAAAATAAACGTTTACCGAGGCACCAGAAATCCCCAACTGATCAGACTTTAGGCCCTTCTTTTGACGATAGGCACTAAGAATATTATCACGTATAATACGTGTTCTGAACTTTATTATAAGGTTTTTAGGTTTGCGATCATGTTGATGAGCGTGTGGCACTCTATTTATCGATATGATGTCATTATGAGATACAGGTAAGTTAATAGCGCCGCTTATGGAATCCACGATGGCGAACAAATTTTCATTTCGCTTTTCTGGTAAATTACAGATTTCAATGTTACATGAACGTGCCTGCTGCTCCATTGCCTCAATCTTAGCCTCAAGAGTAGCCACAGATTGTGCATTCACACTGTTAGTCATGTCATTCAATTGCTTAACATTCTCCTTGTGTGCAACTTCCAGGCTTTCCAGACGAGACTTCATCTCCTCATAGTTCAAGTTGAAAAATTGAATTGATTTTTCAATCTCAGTATATGACTTCTGGATATTGAGATTTTGTTGTTTCAATTCAGTAACTTCGGCAACTATTTTGTTGAGGACAACATCTTGATCATTTTTCCATGACTGCAACATATTCCTCAAATCCTCGAATCCGTCAGTCTCCTTGCAGTCGTAGTCACCTTTGAAGCGTTTATTGCTCTGCCGTATTGTGACGCTATCCATGTTATCACCGATATTCAATCCAGGGATAGATGCTTCAGAGGACAAATCAGGCTCTGACTGAGTCTGAAGCAACGCAATGGTAGATTTCTGGGGGGTTGACCGACCAGTGCGAGACATTGCTGTTCTGCGTAACTGCTACACAATAGGAGTAAAATAATTCAGTGGAGGTCCTTGCAGTCGAAAGAGCTTGGTTATGTGTTATAATATGCTGCTGTATATGTTCTCCCTGAATTGGGGTAATTTTTCTAGGCTGGCTACTTTGATTAATTACAAACGTCAAACTAGCCCAAAAGGCTAGGTATCAGGGCAGGAAAAATTGGTGACTTTTGTTGTGACAGTGACAGTTGACACTGATGACAGCAGGCGGAGAATGAAAACACGAAGAGTGAAGTTTAGTACAACTAGCAACTATTCACAAATGGAGGTACTTGAATGTAGTTTTGCAACGTACTTACAAAAACCACGATGAGTTTTTAGCGTTTTCTCCCACAAAACATTAAGTTATCACCACAAACAATATTACTTAAGCACAGTAGTGTTATTCACACAATATATATACGTATTTGTCAGTAATGCACTTTGTTTACACTACTTTTCGCATTAAAAACACGGAGACACTATGAGGTACGTGTTGACGATTTGACAGTTTTTTTTTTTTTGTTGTATTTAATACTACTTTATGAACTTCTTGAGAGTAGACTACATGCTTGAGTGATTTAATTATATTCATTTTACATTTGAAATTGACATTATTTGTTAAAGCTTTACTATAGTGAGATAATTTTAATCGATTAGTAACAGCTTTAGATATTCCTTTTGCTTTTGCGATGCGAGTTTTTGAAGTTTTTATACAATATAGTTTAGCTCTCAGTCCCACAAATTCGCTTATGATGTCACCCCCGAGTTCATCTTTAAATAGTCCTGGAATTTTAGTATTTACTCTTGGTATGCTGTAACAATTATCAGGCTGGAAATTACTTGTATCAAATTTTGCAATATCATTTTTTATGTCTTCATAAAAATCTTCTGTATTTATAAAATAAAGAAGGCTGTCTGTGTCTGTATAACACAGTCTTGCGCGATTGTTATATTTATTTTTAATAAAGTTGTAGTGGAATTTATACAAATGTTCTTTTGCGAATTCTAGAACTGTAAACCCAATGTAGATAGGGCGATCTAAGATAATTTTTTCAGGAGTTAATTGAATAGCAACAAAATTTTCAGAAAAGATCGCTATACTTTTTAGATTTGGTTTTGCAATTAATTTTTCTGCACCGTGGTGCTTGTTAATTTTATTATTGCAATCATCCCACATGGTAACTAATTTGACATTTACCTGTTTGCGTCTATTTTCAATAGTTTTCCCAAATATAGCATTATTAAGGAGTTTGAAAAAGTCTTTCTCAAAAGCGGTTGTAGAAGCTTGACGCAATGTAGTATTCAAGTCAATATATTTTTGTAAATAATTTTCTTGTCTAAACGTTAAAACACGGTGATTTTTTTTCAAAATTAATCCATTCAATAAGCATGCCTTTAAATGAATGTAATGTATAACATAGTTGAATTTGTCGTATAAATTAGCAATTAATTTTGGGGTTTTGCCTCCAGGAGGTGTGAACCTCTCGGGGGCAAAAGGCAAATCACTATGCGTATTATGTAAACTCTCAGGATATATTAAATCAACTTCTAAAATATATCCATATTCAGATTCGTCTGATATTGATAAAACATTCATTGTTTTTATCTCATGGATTGTCAAAAAACGGAAATCTGAAATAGGCATTTTTTTTGTCATTGCGTAACCATATAAATTGTTACAGTCAAGATAAACCAAATAAGATAATTTTTGAGAAGCATCATAATGTGGTAAATATTTATTATTAGCTTGAGCATGGCGAAGAGAACATTGTGCCAAGCCTCCACGTATTCCCTTTTCCAAAAATTCATACATTTCTAAACAATGAATTAATTCTAATTTAACACCTGTGTACAGTAGCATCGCATCCCAGCTTAAGCTAGGTGCGGTAATGTAATACGCTGGATCAAGTTGATAATGATCTAGACAAGTCTCTCTAAATTTTTCGAATACGTCACAAAGAAGTAATACGTCGGTCTTTAAATATAAATCTGTATATTCTCCTAGTGATTTAATATTAAATGCATGTGCGTATTCAACATCGCTAATGTGTTGACAATTCAAACTGTTATAGAAACAAACTTTTGATGGAAGTTGAGTCTCATTATATTTTGAGAACGCATTCATATAATCGTAGGGATAAATTCCTTTTTGTCGTAACAACTTTAACTGATTATAACTTATATCTGGAAATTCTTTTGATAAATTAACAAAGTCGGTTTCATTCAAGTTATCAACTAATGTGCTTAAACTTGAGTTAAGGAATTGATAAGAATCTATGAACTTAACTTGAATAGGCCTTGATTTTAATGCATTCTTAGTATGGAATACCTTTGTGAAGGACATGTACCTTTCTTTGGTTTTTGGTATAATTTTAAAAGCACCTTCATACTTCGATAATTCCTTTATAAATAGATGAGAGTCATAGCCGGACAGGTTATGAAAAATAACAGGAACGAATGGGCAAACTCTTAACATTAAATTACAATGAGAGTGTGCTGCACCTCGGTATTGCGATGTAATGTGATCATGATCCATTACTTTATCGTCAAAGAGCAAATGATTACAGATATGACATGTAGTAGCATTTTTGTAATCGTTTTCTTGGTTCTTAGTTAATGGTGCCATAGGTATTTTATTTATTAAGATACTATGAATGTTCTCCAAATCTCTTATTAAATATTTTATAAATACTTCTACGCAATCAGCTCCTCTATAAGTAACATACTTATTCAGATCCGTATTGTGTGAACAACAAATATAGTAACCAAAACATGAAGGCTCGTGAACCTGATAGGTACGAGTATTTTCGGTTACATTTATGTTGCAGTTTAGTAAAAGACTTTCAAAATCAGCGTATATAACGAAATTAATTTTTTGTTTTCTTTCGTAGTTCTTAAATTGAAGAATACTATTTTTTTCAGGTAACATTGTCAAAATCATGGGACACTTATTGTGGACATTATACCTCGTTTCACTCGTGAAAACTTGTAAGCATGTTTCACATAGGTACATTTTACCTTTATGTTTACTTATTTGACGTTTAATTAATCTCAACAGATTTTTTATTAAGCAATAATGTCCATTGCCTTTCTGTTCAAAATACAATAAATTGACATGCTGAATTTTTCTTAAACTTGTCACATATAAAGGACCAGTGACCATATTTTTATTATCTAATCCATATATATTGATACTTATGTCGGGATTCAAAGTTTCAAATATTTTAATATCTTTACATGATGGGGGAAATGACAGACCATCTATATTTAAAACGTTTGAAAAATGTGGATATGAACTTGTTCTGCAAACGTTAATTTGGGTGGGATATAATGCTGCCACTATACTCCATAAAAAGCAGTTGTTATCGCTGTTTTTAATATTTAAACAACTTCTAGTTTTTTTTATTATTGGCGGCAAATCTATATAGGTGCCACCTTTCAAAGGACAGTATTTGTTAATGTTAATTTCTAGATGACTTATAAAGAAACAAGACCAACCAGATTCACGATGTTGGAACTCTGAGAGCTTTCTATCAAATGTATTAATTGTTTTCAAATATAATTCCTTTAAATCTGTGTTATTATATACAATTTCATATTTTGTGTTAAATGATTTAAGCTGAAGTTCATCAGATTTCGGAAGAATGAAATAAGCAAAAAGCTCAAAGTTTAATTTAACACAGTTATGTTTTATCAAACAATCATTAATTAGTCTTATGACCTTATCCTGGTTATCAATTAGGAATTCCTCAGGCGTTAGGTATTCCATTGATGGATTCAGTTTGTAACTTATTATTCTCTTTTTAAAAGCCGTGGCTATTATATCAATATTTTCAATTTCAGTTTTTTGTATACAATTAGATTTATGCAAATTCGTTCTCAAATGATACTGATATTCAGTTTTAGGTATTTCAATGTGACATTTTTGACATTGTTTTATTATATCGTTTTTATTTTTTCTGATTCCGGGTCTAGGTGTAACTGTAAGAAAAAAAAAAAACAATGAACATTAAATCAAATTTTATGTAATATAAAGTATTTAATTTCCATAAACGATTACATTACATTACACGATTAATATCTTAAATCTATTTATTCTAATTGATTACAAAAGAATATTTATAAACACATTATAAGTAAAGCAATAGTGTATATCTATAATATTGAAGTCGCGATATGCCTTTTTTATATGTCAATGGTATAAGTGAATAGGCATGTGTTATATTGGGGGGCTACGTTTTAACTGGATAAGTAACTACGTAATACATTTAATAATAGTTACTTACAAACGTTGGTGGGTACTTAACATATTCTTTACGTGTAGCCATAATAAAATTAGACAAATGTTGCCAAGCATCTGTATTGTCAAAGGTCTGATTTTTAACGGTGACAATTGCTTGGCGCCATCTATTCATTGGCGGAACTTTTTCTATTTCATCGCACCGGTATATTTTTAAATCAATATAGTGCGATCCCGGCTTTTTTTCATAGATTTGACGCGAATGGCCGTTTGCAAGACGTCGAGTTATATATGAAGCTAACGGTGTTTTACCAGTAACTGCAGGGACCTCTTTCTCATCGTCCTCGCTATCGGTTCCAAACAGATCATATACTGTGCACTTCTTCGGAGGGATGGGCTTAATACGGGTTTGATGCGGCTTCTTTAAAGCTGATGGACGCGACGGCGGCGGCACCGGCGACGGCTCGACAGGTGTCGCAGATGTGGACGGCCCGGGCGTCGGACTTGCTCTCGATGGCGACGACCACGACCTTTGTGCCGGCTCCGTCGTGCGAGTTGATGCGTGCTTCCTTTTTCGTCCGTCGTGCTTCTTTTTTGGAACCTGAGGTTCCTCGTCGACGTCGGAGGGAAAAAGAGCCTCGGCGTTTTCGTACGACCTGAAATGGAGAGACACAAATAAATCCTATTAATACAATCACTTTGACATGTCAGGTAGATACACTACTATAATGAATAATTATTTATTGTCTTTCTAGACCTAATATTGAAAAAGATACATATTTTTAAAACACTGAAGCATGTGATCAATAATTATGTACAGGAACGGGAGGCAGGTGTTCTTCAATAATTGATTTATTAATTTGATTTTGATGTATTTTAATTCGTCTTCTTACAAGCAGTGTGTATTAGGGAGTAACAGAAATTTTAAAACAAAGATCCTATTTAAAATGGACGAATGCGAACAACGCATGCTGTGATTGGTCGCCGACGTTGGCGAGCCCTTATTCGTAGATGAGAAATGTGATGTCCCGGTGCGTCGACAGATGGCGCCAACATGCCGGCCGCCTTGGAAGCTCCAGCTTCCAATAAAATTGTGTGTCTACGTTGCCGCTTGATTGGAGACGCCGCAGGCTGCATTCATGGTGTCGTCCTCCGCTGATGATACAGGTAGAGGGCAGATTTTGGAGAACGCCCGTTGTACAGGCCCCGTAGCAGTCTGGATGGTCGCGACACGCGACACGCCGTCCTTTCCTGGGAAAATATGGGTAACTCTGCCCATACGCCATTTTAGAGGTGGTAAATTATCCTCCTTAATGACGACGAGCGTGTTTAAGGCTATGTCTTGACTATTCGTCTTCCACTTCGTCCTTGTCTGAAGTTCAGCAACATATTCTTGTGACCAGCGTTTCCAGAAGTGCTGTTTTATTTGTTCCACTCTTTGAAACCGTGTCAAGCTGTGAGTCCGAGCTTCGGTGAGGTCTCTGCAGGCTGGTGCGGTGAGTGGCCGGCCGATGAGGAAATGAGCTGGGCTTAGTGGACGAAGGTCATGTGGATCTGAAGACATAGGAGTTATAGGACGGGAGTTCAGGACTGCCTCGATTTGTGCCAATACAGTGCTGAACTCCTCGTACGTTAAATTAGCGGTACCCACGACACGCTTAAGATGGAACTTGCAGGATTTTACTCCTGCTTCCCATAATCCCCCAAAATGAGGAGCATAAGGGGGAATAAATTTAAATTCAATATTGTCAGTTGATAATGTATCAATTATTTGCTGTGAATTTTCTTCTAACATTTTATTAATTTCTTTCATGGCTCCAATGAAAGTTCTACCATTGTCAGAGAAAATTTGAGATGGTTTACCCCGTCGTGAGATAAACCTTTTAAGCGCTAGTATAAATTCTTGAGCAGCTAACGTACTGACAAGTTCTAAGTGAATGGCCCGAGTAACAAAACAAACGAATATGCAAATATAGCCCTTTTCCAGTTTGGCTCCCCTTCCTTTGCGATTTAGTACGGCTATGGGCCCAGCATAATCTACTCCACATCGAATGAATGGGAAACCAGGTTCTATTCGTTCAGACGGAAGGTCGCCCATGATTGGCGTTAGGGTTTTACCTTTCATTCGAGTGCAGCGGACACATTGGTGGACAATCCTTCTGGCTAGGTTTCTACCCCCTAACGGCCACCAATTCTCACGCACGGTAGCCAATAACAACTGGGGACCAGCATGAAGAAGCTCTTTATGTTGATGTTCAAACAACAGCTGTGTGAAGTTATGTTTACTAGATAAAAGTATCGGGTGCTTCTTCTCGTAATCAAAGTCAGGTGAGTTACTGAGACGGCCGCCTACTCTAATTATATCGTTTTCATCTAGAAATATATTTAGCCTAGAAATCGAACCTGAAGTTTTCAATGGCAAGTTACGTTTTAAATTATCGTATTCCTTGGGAAACGATTCGTGTTGAGCGAGGCGCGCTAACAACTGTAATGAGTCATTCAATTCATCTACTGATAACGGCCCCTGTGTACGATCTTTCTTTGGTGTGCGTAAGTTGTGTATGTATCGCAACAGGTAAGCGCCGGCTCTCAACATACGCTGATAAGAACGAAACCTTTCAAAATTAATAACTTTATTTTGTGTTACATCACAAACCATAACGGTTGTCGTTTGTGATTTCAGTTCTGGTAAGTCGGAGTGAATAGTCGCAGATTGCTGTGACCATGACGACTCAGAGGTTTTTAAGAACTCAGGTCCGCTCCACCACAGATTACTGTCAATGAGTACATCAAGGCTAACACCGCGCGAGACCAAATCCGCTGGGTTGTTTTTGGTGCCTACATGTAGCCATAACGCGTTACTTGTTATTTCATTTATCTCGACTATTCTATTTTGGACAAATGTCTTTAACGAATGTGGTGACATTCTTAGCCAACCAAGGACAATAGTTGAGTCTGTCCAAAAGTAAATTTTGTGGAAATTAACACGCAAGGACTCGATAGTTTTCCTATATAACCGTGCGCCTATTAAAGCCCCACACAACTCGAGACGGGGTATACTGACGGGTTTAATTGGTGCAACTTTACTTTTCGCACATAATAATCTAGTAGTCACCGGTGAGTCATCAGAGTAGGTGCGCACATAGGCGCATGCACCATACGCACTCTGCGACGCGTCCGTGAATACGTGTAATTCTATGAACTGTGTATAAGCACTCATAACATGACGCGGTATACGTAATTTATGCAAATAGTGAAGTGTGTCAATAAATTTTTCCCAGGACAATGCAACATCACTGGGAACGGGATCGTCCCAATTTATCTTGCACAACCACAATTTTTGCATCAATATTTTAGCTACCACAACAACCGGTGTTAAAATGCCTAAAGGATCGTATATTTGTGCAATTATCGACAACATGGTACGTTTACTTAATATAGTCGGTCTAACTATTTGTGTGGTGAAATGAAGATCATCACCTTTGTTATACCAACCCAATCCTAACGTCTTACTTTGGCAATGTTCACCTAATGATAATCTTTTAGATATTTCGTGATCACTGATATCAACGTTAAACACCCACTTACGCAAAGGTAAACAAGCCGAGTTTAGAGTATTTCTTAACCTTTCACAGATACCTAGTAACCTATTTAAATCGTTGTCACCGAGGATGACGTCATCAACGAAAAAATCATCCCGGATCACTCCCGAAACTTGATCATCCTTACACTCCAACGCGAGCTGACGCAAACATCTCATACTAAGGTATGGCGCAGACGCGGTGCCATACGTCACGGTGTTAAGGCGATACACACATATTGGGTCCGACGGAAGTTTACGCCATAATATCAATTGTAAATCTCGTTGGTCTGGTTGTACAAGAAAATTCCGAAACATTTTCTCAATGTCTGCACACCCGACGTATTTATATTGTCTAAAGCGTAGTAGTATGCTAAATATGTCATTTTGAAGTGGTGGACCAATATGTTGAATATCGTTCAACGACTTACCGGATGACGTCGCTGCGCTTGCATCGAAAACAGTGCGCAGTTTAGTCGTACTGCTATTTTCATTAATAACGCCGTGATGCGGCAAAAAATAGTGAGGTGACTCATAACTTTCAACGCGACTCATATGACCGAGCCTTTCATATTCTTCCATGAAATCTAAGTATTTTTCCCTAAATTGTGGCAAACGAGCGAATTTTCGTTCTAACGACAACAAACGTTTTTCAGCCGCTGTATAACTGTCTCCGAGTACCTCAGCTGATTCCTTTAAAGGAATGCGTACGGAAAACCTACCATCATCCATACGTTTTGTCGTTTTAACAAAAATATCTTCGCACGCACGTTCGTCAGCACTAAGGATATTTTTAACGTTATTGTTTATCTCTTCGAGTTCCCAAAACGTTTTCAACTGTGTGTCAATTGCTTGGGAGAAATTACATTGCACACTTTTAACTTGAAGCGTGTTATTATGTAAAGGTCCCGACACTATCCAACCCAACTTTGTGTTTTGTAATTAAGGTCCTTTATTCAATTTAATTTTGCCATCACACAATAATTCCCAGAACTTATCCGCGCCTATCAGTATATCGATGTCTGACGGTGAGTGAAAGTTCGTATCCGCGAGTTGAATATTGTCAGGTATACACATATTATTTACATCGACACTAAATGTGGGTAACTTATTTGTAATGCACGGTAACACTAAACAATCAATCTCCATACAATACGAATTTAACCTTGAACGTATTTTTATTTTACAAATGTGGGTGGACTGCGAAATTGTTTGACCCACCCCAGCAACGTGATAAGTGGACTGTAATAACGGTGCATTTAATGTTTCACATAACGATTTCTTTATGAAACAATGTTGACTACCATTATCAAGCAGTACGCGCACAGTGTGATATTCGTTATTATAATCTGCTATATCCACTAACGCTGTGGACAGCAAAACGTTGGGTAATAACGAATATTCCTGATTACTGTTTTGCGAAACTGAATGATTAGCCATAACGTGTAATGATGACGAGGCAGTGGAGACGTTAGCGGTGACCGGCTGTGCTGGTGCACTCGACCCGCTCACCTGTGATGCGCCGTCTACCTGCCTATTAACGTGAAGCAAACTGTTGTGCTTTTTATCACACAACCTACACTGCCTAAACCTGCATTCGTCAAGCGGGTGGGTTGTGCGTAAACAATTGATACATAGCTTATGCATTTTAACGATATTATCCCTATCTTGTACAGACAAATTAAGAAACCTTGAGCATGAATAAATCGCGTGATTACCACTACACATCGCACACATGCGGCTTTGCTTTGTCTTTGTGATCGTATTACCCTTATTGTTATTATTACTAATGTGCGTAGCAACATGAGTATGTGAATATTGTTTCTTAGAATGTGTTTGTTCGCTGCCTTTGTTCTCGTGGGTTTTGTTATGATTCGCTTTAATCATTTCTAACACGTCGGCCCTGTCTTTGAGAAATTTAAGCAGGTCATCTAGTTTCAAGGCTGACCTTGACTCAATTAACGAACTAGCTGTACCTTTAAAATCCTCCCATTCGCGTTCAGTGGCCTGATCTAATTTGGAAACGACCATGAAAATGATTAAAGTGTCCCATGAATCCGTTGGTTCCCCTAACGTTTTAAGGGCACGCAAATTTCTCAAAACAATATCTATTAAATTCCTAATCTGGGAACCAGATTTTTTATTTAACGATGGAATTTTATATACTTAATGCCTTCACATGATTATGAACCAATAGCCGCGGATTATTAAATCTATTCTCTAATAGCTCCCATGCGTGAGTATAGTTGTTAGCCGTAAATTCCAATGCACTTATAACGTGTGCCGCATTACCGGACAGTGACGATTTTAAATAATGGAACTTTTGAACAGGATCTAAATCCTCGCGACCATGAATCATACTAACGTAAGAATTTTTAAACTCTAGCCAGCAATCGTAGGAACCGTCAAAGGAAGGTATTTTAATATCGGGTAATTTTATGCCTATCGGCTTACATTTTGAAACACTAGACTTGTCAGCTACCTCCTTTTGCAATAAAAGTTTCGCAGAAGCTACAACACGATAAAATTGATCTTCAAAACGATCTCTCTCTTCCAGTTGTTTTGCAAGATCGAGATCTTCTACTACTTCCTCCTCAATTTTAGTCTGTATTTCACTGTACATGTCTGTCAAGGTCGAAATACTATCAACACGTAACTTTAATTCTAATGACTGTTGATCACTCAAGGGTAAACTGAATTTTTTAACGTAATTTTCAAAGAGAGTTAATCTACCTTTTAAAATTCCTCTTTTCTTAATTAAATCTGACAATTTTGCCTCACTCATTTTGGGAATTTAAGGAAATCAGGAGTACTTACAATTGCCAATTGCTGATGCGCGCGATTCAATGTGGGTGCCGTCGTGTAGGTAGGTACCGCCACTTGAGCACTGAAATTGGAATAATAGCACGAAGTTAACACAAATCGAAGGATTAGATGGGGAAACGGATGGGAAGTTCAGACCTGCCACTCCTGTCGATGCCTTAACGTTGCAGTTCTTCGCTTGATACGTAAATCTCCTCTTTGTATCTTCATGCGGCGAATCTTCGAAGATTTCAAGCTTGAACTCCTTATCCGGCTCGATGGACCATTTTATGTACAGGAACGGGAGGCAGTTGTTCTTCAATAATTGATTTATTAATTTGATTTTGATGTATTTTAATTCGTCTTCTTACAAGCAGTGTGTATTAGGGAGTAACAGAAATTTTAAAACAAAGATCCTATTTAAAATGGACGAATGCGAACAACGCGTGCTATGATTGGTCGCCGACGTTGGCGAGCCCTTATTCGTAGATGAGAAATGTGATGTCCCGGTGCGTCGATAGATGGCGCCAACAAATTATAATAAGAATAAATATAAATAGAAAAAATACTCTATTTAAAAACAACACTAAATAGAAGAGCAGATTTATCGTTATAGGAATAATAACTCATTGCTCTAATAGGGGAATCGAACCCTTGACACTTAGCTGTTGCTGAAACTACTTACAATACATTGGTAATTTGGTACTACTGCTATAGTAAAAGAAAAGAAATTTATAACTTGAACTACTTACATTTTTTATTCCTTATTTATTGCAGGCTGATTCTCGGTAAGTACTTGCTGTTAATCTGGAGCTCCTGACACTGATGTGATGCACCTAATTCACTCTCCAGTGTTTAAATAGCCGGGGATCCACGTGACATTTTTCCATATATGTAATGCACGCGTGGTCCTAAAATCCTGACTCAGGACTTCTTCGCCTCAACCTTTGATCTATCTCCTTAAATGAGATTAGAACTTACATTGCAAATTAGACATACTACTTATATGCGATGGTTTTGCTTGCCGAATGTTCTCATTAAAATGTATGAATTAAATTACAATGAACAAACGTACCGCAGAGTTTATACTTATTATCGATATGTATTTATAGTAAACAATAATATAATTGGCGCCGTGATGTTCTGAGGTTTCAATTTCACCATACTATATTTGTCCGGGATATCAACATCTAATTAAAATGACGTACGACTTTGAACTCTATAATTAAAATAAAATTTTCTATAAATTGAGAGAAATTAATTAAAATCGATCATTTAATTTCTGCATATGACTGGATAGAACGTTAATATCGTGAAATATCGGTAAGTGTAATTAATATATTTCTTGATTTAAAAGCGTTAATAGGTGAACCTAATAATAGGTGTCTCGTACACCACTGTCAATATTTCTACATAACACTTTGTTTCAATGATAATTGTTGTTTTCAAAAAGAACATTATAATGAAATATTAATGTAGAATCTTTTTTTTTTTCAGGTTTGTAATAAAGTCTGGACATATTATAATTAAATATGTCAATCTCACCATTCTACAGTCCTGTTTCGGATAACATTGTCCAACAATGTAATGTATGTATCTAAGTGACCAGCAATTGAATAAATATTTGGTGCTGTTTAATGATACAAAATCATTCATCAATATCATTTTTTATTTCAGAATTTGATAGATAGCTCTGATCCAGTTCTAAATCCATTTTACTATGCTCAAGACCAAGAAAGCTGGTACGCTGAAGTGGCAGCAAAAACATGTGAAGAGAGTAGACAGCAAGAAATAGAAAAGAAAACATTAAAAAACAAGAAGAAGAAAATAAAGAAACGTAAATCTTTTAAAAACAAATCCTTTATCATGTGTAAAGAGCCCGGGCATGTTCAACGAATAATTAAAATAATTGTACATGATGTGGATGGTAGTCATAACACAGAAGAAATAGACAGTGACCCTGATAATGCGAGCGTGAATATACAATACTTAGTACGAAGTGATTCTGATGAAATCATGAGTGAAACTGAATGTTTAGTTAATAAAATAGTTAAAAAGTTAAGTTCAACTTAATGTAATTGATGTTTAAATATAATCATTGTAAATATTATTTTGCATTTTATTTCTATGCCATAGAATTTAAATAAATAACCACTGCACGACATATAAATATAAGGCAGCGCGATGGAGCGGTGCGAGCGCATTCCATTTTCGTTAGGCTATCGTGTCGGATGATTAATATTATTATACCGACTGTTGCTCGAATTTCATACGCGTGTCTTTGAATACCTAGTTGAATGGGTGTCATAATTTAACAATGATCAATTAGAATGATTTGTGGGTTATATGATGTAATCTGAAAGTGAATAAATAATACATAAAATTGAATGAATGAAATGATGAATACATGAAATGATGAATGAGTTAAAATTGAGGGTTTCCAGATCTTATCTGATCTGGGAACCCCAATTTTAACCTACTACTGTTTTCTTCGATCACTTCTTTATACATTTTTGTTGCACGTTCTGTATTTAGTAGGTTGAAATTAAAGTCGCCAAAGACCACAACCCGCTTTTTTTTATTTAACTGTTGGGAATAGGTATCTAAAACGGTTTTGATGTTTGACTGTTCTGGTTTTCTGTATACTACACCTATAGCCAGAGTATAGTTTTTGGTGTGAATCCAAAGATAAAGGTTGTAGTTTTGACAAGTTTCTTCAGTCAGACTATGCTTCAAGTTATTTTTCACAAATATTGAGACCCCACCGCCCCTCGTATCTGTTCGAAAGTTGTAATAATGTGTGTATCTTGGGATTTGACATCTTTTTCCTTCTTCGTCTGAATGTATCCATGTTTCTGTTAGAACCACTGCATGTAAGCAAGATGGAAAAGCTTTACAATACACCAGGTTTTACAATACTTCGCATGTTTGCGTACAGAAATTTAAAAGACTTATTTGAGGTTACAATGCTGCTGTAGTTATCGACAACTTGATAAAATATTTTCTAGTTATTAGGATCAGTGTCCTTATTTATAGTAGGTGCGGTGGTTATTCGTTCTTTGATAGTAACGCCACAATTTTTGGTATGCCGTTAATGTATCTTATTGTCAGAGTTTTGCCTTCATTAACCTGTCGGCGGTTAAGTTGATCTTTGAGATTTTGCAGGTATTTTCGCTGTGTGGGTGTCTGATCAGAATATATTTTAATACTGTCCTGTTTTGAGTTACTTTGGTTACGCAGTATTGATTTTGCAATTTCCTGAGATTTCAAATATACTTTTGTTGGACGAGTTTTGTTTGCATCATACTTTCCCAATCGCATGATCCTTTTTGGTTCGGGATAGTCTTTATCAATCGACTTTAGTAGAATAACGACCTCTTTTTTGTCATTTTTATGCGTTCTTCCTTATTCGATGATAATGGTTCTGATATACCACTGATAATAATATTCTTGCTTCGGAATTCTCTTTCGTTAATTTTTGCAATGATGATTTCTTGTGTTTCAGTGGGGAGAGAAACTTGAAGAGGTTGTGTATCTGAATTTAGCAGTTGAACAGCCTGGTTCTTCAACTTTTTTCTCGGTTTTACAATTGTCATTCCGTAGCGATATTATGTCCGACTTGATATTGCTTTGTTCAATGGCAAGATCATCAGTAGTGGATTTAATACCGTCAGTTCGTTCCTTAATCGTTGTAATATCTGCAGTGATTTTTTTTGTGAACTCGCTTTGTGTTGTCGTTATGGTTTTTAGCATTGACATCATCTCAGACATTTGTTTTCGAGGTGGCGGAACGTGAGAGGGAGAGAACCTCACGTTCCAACCGCCGCGGGAGAAGAACCGGGCGTCGGGGGCCACGTCGTGATGGCTCTCGGCCACCGTACGCGCGGGCCTCTGGACGGTGAGTAATGGGCTAGCTCGCCGTCCGTCCGTCGTATGACAACAGGCCGTGTCGACGGCGCGTTCGTGTTTCATGCGCGGCTCAAAGAGATGTCAGCAAACGGGAGCGGCCCGCAATGGCCGATGCCTGCCAGGGCTGCGGGACCGTTCGAAAGAGATACCGCGGCCCTGGAACATAAAGGGCAAAAGAAGGAACATGGATGGTTTTTAGTCAGTAAAAGTCTGACACTCCCTTCCGCTCAGCCCAGGGCCGGCAGTCTCGACATAGATACCGACACTTTCGCAAACTTTCGATCGCTTATTAATAACGGAAAAAATCGGTTGCAATAACGTTGCTTGCGAGAAACGCATCTTGGATGTTGAGACTTGCATTTCTCGCAAGCAACGTAATGTACGTTGCTTTTTTTTCTGTTATTATTAAGCGATCGAAAGTTTGCGACATTGTCGGTATCTATGTCGAGACTGCCGGCCCAGAGCGGGAGGAGTCATGTGATGATTTCCCATCCGAAAAAAAAAGACATTTGTTTACAAATTTCACTTAATTCAGTTCGAATATGTTCATAGAGGTATTATTTAAAATTAACGGATATAAAAAAAACTGTAGTACTTTCATTAAAAAATATTCATTTATTTTACTTAAGTATAATAAAATCGTTGAATAAAATCTGTGAAGTAATTATTTACCTAATTAGTATGAAATGTCTTGAAACACGGTGCCGCACATAAATATACTTTACAAGTAGTGCACACATAACGCGTTGATTTCCTTTTTTTTCAATAGAACACTGCCTACAACGTTGGTATTTTTTATGAAATGTAGGTAAATGTGTGACTGTATTTGCAGGCAGTATTCTAACCGGATTAATCGAATGGTCGAAATGAGGAGTCCGCAATATTTTATCAACATTGTGTAAATCAATAATTTGTCTTATTACCTCCAATTGATATTCTGCAAAATGCGCTTTTGTTAAATCCTTTACCAGTCGCCAACAATAAAACCCATTTAATAAAGACATATCAATAACGTGGAGAAACATTTTTTTTATACCGTTTGATACTTTTTCTAATGCACTGTATAGAGCTAATCATCATGTCACAAGTATCTACAGTTCCCATATTTTTTGAATACTCTTCGATACACAATGGCTTCATCTTTGGTTAGCCAGTGGCTCTATCTGTTTTTAATGTAGGCAGTATTATTGCATTATGGATAGTAGATAACATGTATACATTTTTTTGTCCCTCCACTTAAGTGCTATCAATGGAGAGAAGACTTAGAAAGCATTTGCCCTTGTTTTATTTTGTCAAGAACGGGGGTTTTCCAGGTCCCCCGCAAGCGTAAATATTGTTATCAGCGAGATACTTCAATAAGCGCGAACTTGTATACCAGTTATCAATATACAAGTGACGATTTGATTTAAAAAAGTCTTTAATAAGGCTAATAACTACCGCTCCACCTACTCCCAATTTTAAAGGATCGTACCTGCACCACAATACACTATAAAATCAAAAATTATGCCACTAGTTACATCGCATAACACGAACAGTTTTATTCCAAAACGATTTCTTTTATTGGGTTGTTTAAAAACTAATCTTTATTTAAAGAGGACAATGCTTTCGTCAATACAGAGGGTTTTAAATGGCGTTATAATAGTTTTTTTACAAATTTTATAACCATTTCAATTTTGTTTAGTCTAGAGTCGGAAGATTTAAATGGATCTGAAAAATGTAACAGTGCTAGAATTGAACAAAATCGATTTCTAGCCATTAAATTACTAAAAACTGTGTACAGTAAAGGGTCAGTTGACCAGTGCTCTTCAATACTGAGATGGTGATTACGTGTCATAAGCATACATACCTATTGACAAAAATAACTTGAAATCGGGAACAGTAACATCATACCACTTTTGCAGTCTTAAATGCACTCTGATGTCTACATTAAGTACAAAATATCTATGAAACCTATTAATTTGTGCAACTATTTGTGTTGCAAAATCGGTATCTACGAAATATGAAAAATAACTAACTAAGCATACAACTATATTGTTCAACCCACAGAAGACAAAAGGCAGGCGTGAAGTCTACATTCGCAAAAAGACAATTCCCTAGGCAACCATCCCATTTATACAATCTTCTTAATAAAGAACTTGACACATACCCACTAACCTACCGCGAATGCAAAAACTTTGTCTAAATGGCTTAAGTTAAAAAAAACATATTACGAAGTAGAAAGTATGGTGCAATTGATGAGACTGTAATATACACATTATATTTATCTCACTCTCACCTACTCAGTCTTGCAATAATGTTAATCAATACTTCGTCAGTGTTGGAAAGAACCTTGCAGACAAAATTCCTGGAAACCGAACTCAATTGGGTTTGGCACCCCCAACTACCTGTGACAAGTCATTTGTGCTTGAGCTAACAGACCCGGACGAAGTTGTATCCACTATAAACTCACTGAGAGTCACTGCTGCTACTGGATGGGACGGAATATCTTCTTCTTTTTTGAAAAGATATGCGCGGACTCTGGCCCCTGTTCTTAGTTATTTGTATAACCTTTGCTTCCAGTCAGCTATCTTCCCTAATCCTTTTAAAACAGCAATAATTCATTATCTTTAAGGGTGGGGATGGGGCCGAACCTAGTAACTACCGACCTATAGCTGTTTTAAGTGCACTGTCTAAGGTACTTGAACGCTTACTGAATAAGAGACTCGTACGCTATCTTGAGCATTTTAAATTATTATACCACAGCAGTTCGGCTTTCGCTCAAATAAATCTACTTGTGATGCAGTTAATGACTTAGTCAATCATATAGTTGGTGGTTTAAACAACAGAAAAAAAGTGGTAACAATTTTCCTCGACTTAAAAAAAGCCTTTGATACGGTTCCCATTCCCACCCTTCTAAATAAATTGGAAAACCTTGGTGTCAGAGGACTACCACTTGAACTTTTCAAAAGTTACCTTACTGATCGTAAACAATGCGAGTGAGGAACTTCCCATCGAGTATGGCGTCCCTCAGGGCAGTGTCCTGGGCCCATTACTTTTTTTAGTATTTATTAACGACCTCTGCAACCTCGAGATTCCGAATTCAAAAATCGTATGTTTTGCAGATGACACTGCAATAACGTTTACTGCTGACTCTTGGTCGGACCTACAAACTATAGCACAACATGGTTTTAATAGTGCCCTAAACTGGCTTGATTCACATTCACTAACTCTCAATGCGACAAAAACTTGTTTCATTCACTTTTCTGTGAGCACTGCCTCTCAACCGAATAGTTCCTTCACCATAAAAGCGCACTTGTGTTCTATGGATGACCATATGTACTGTCAATGTCCTACTCTCACACCAGTTGATCAGATATCTTGGAATTGTGTTAGATAAAAATCTCAACTTCAAATCACATATTAGCGCTCTTTCAGGACGTGTACGGAAACTGATTTGTATTTTTTAAAACTTACGACACGTAGCCAGCCTTCGATCATCCGTAACATGTATTTCGCACTCTGCCAGTCAATCCTCACCTACTGTATCACCTGCTGGGGAGGCGCGGCTAAAACTATATTGAAGCCCCTTGAGACTGCTCACAGAGCTTTATTGAAGGTTTCTACCTTTCGGCCGATTCTATTTCCAACCAATGAGTTATACAAAGCCTGCAATGTACTTAATGTACGGCAACAATTTATTCTTCACACTGTGTTACTTCAGCATCGTAAAACTCCATTTGTAGAAATGACCAAACGTCGCAAAGACCAAATCTGCACTATTCCACCTGCACACACTGCTTTTATAAAAAAATTCAACATCTACCTTGGTCCATCTTTGTATAACAAAATCAACTCGCATTTACTAGTCCACGGCTCGACCCTTTTCAATTCTAAAAAGTCTGTCCGTTCATTCCTATCAAACCTGAATTATGGCGAAACCGAAATTCATCTAACGACTGACAACATTCACTAATTACTCTCACAGATGCACACACACGGATGATTACACACACCTGCACGAACACATACACATACACTCTCACACACCACACGCACACAACACACGCACACACACACACTGACACGAAACACACCCACACACTTAATTTGCAAGTTACGGTTGTCTTTATTTTGTTTTATTTTTTTTTTCTTTTTACCTTATTTTGTTTTTTAGTTTACTTTATCTTTATCATTTACTCATTGTAGATTTTCCTTGTATATCCGTTTGTTAATTACCACTTTTGCCAATCTGCACATGTAACACGTACCAGAGCCAATCATTACCTAGGGATCGAAACTGTGTCTCCTAAACACAGGCTATTCTGTAGCCTAGCTAGGAGGACAGAGCTTCACCCACCTTATTGTAGACTACAATTTATTCTGTGTTACCTGTTATTATTTAAGTTAAAAAGCTGTAATCTACAATCTGTTTATTTTGAAATAAATTATTATTATTATTTTTGGGATGTGCTTTTGCTTCTCAGCTTACTGGTACTTCCAACTACATTTACGGGTCGAAACCAAAGTAAATGCAGCGTTTGGTGTGTTATGTTGAGAGTGTGTTGTGATGAGGACCTACTTCATTTTCATCTATTTGCATAAACTTTCTGACAATTCGACATGTATTTAAAATTGCAGCTTTTTGCAGGGTGATATAGAGCGTTTCTTTCAGATTTAGTAATTTGAGGCTATGAAGTAAATGATTCGGGATGACACCTGTTGTAGAGAGGACTATTGGGACCACGTAAACTTTTTCCTGGCGCCAAATTCTGGTTACTTCCTGTTTGAGTTCTCCGTATTTACTAATTTTTTCGGTGATGATTTTTTGTATGTTGTGTGTGTTGGGAACTGCGATATCTATTAAGTAAGTGACTTTATTTATTTTATCTTGTAGTATTATATCCGGTCTATTATAGTGAATTGTCCTGTCGGTGAGAATGGCGCGGTCGTAGTAGAGTTTATGAGTATCATTTTCGAGGGTAACTTGTGGTGTGTAATTATTATTATTATTATTATTTATATTACGTTATGATATTTATGCCGCTAATTGAAGTTAATGTCAAACATTAATTCCGATCCCAAGACTAGTCGCAGGATTAGCTTGCAAAAAAGAATTATCTGCATATTACTTCAAATTACCATAGATATAATTCATCTTCCTGTATAAGGTGTGGATACAACCCTCACTCCCACACTTACTCTCACCCACTACTCACATACACATTCACCTCTACACAATCTCCTTCACACATAACACACATCACAGCGCGTTATTTGTCTGTCATAAAAATACTGTGTATCCATTTTATTCTTGCATTTTTATAAGTTCATTTATATCTTGATCAGGTCCAATAACTTAAATACAATTACATAACTTAGGGAGGGGCGGAGCATCCTAAAACAAGCATACTATTTGCTTAAAAGGATTCTCCCCATTGTAACTAGAATAAGTTATTTAAGTTGAAGCCATAAACTTTTTTTTATGTACATGCGATTGTGATTTTGAATTTTTAATTATAAACAGTGGAGCGCGGTCAAGAAGGCGTACACGTTTACAGTCCTGACCTAAGCCCTAACGATTTCTTTACATTTCCTAAAATTAAGAAAAGTCTTCGTGGTCAAAGGTCCCAGTCCGGTGAAGAAGCAGTCGACGCTTTCAAGTCAGCCATATTGAACACCCACTTTAGAGTGGAATAAATGTTATAATAACTGGTTTGAGCGAATAGAAAAGTGTATTAAGCCACGTGGTGAATACTTTGAAAAACAATAAAAAGTACTATAAGGTTCTAGTTGTGTTTTTTTCTTCAAACGACAAAACTTAAAAGGCATGCCTCGTCTTCGGGTTCTCAACGCTCGCGCCACTGGCAACGCGGCCGCACGCTCGGCGGCGTATTTAGTCGGTTAGAAAGCTATCAAATGAGAGCACGTACGCGTCTTCTTCACCCCGCTTGCACGAAATTAAGCCTGAGCACTCTTTTTACTGGTAAACCCTTTATATCAATGGTCCTTCGAGCTGGATCGGCAATCAGAAACACTTTTCAAGCTTCATCCGTTTATTTGCTTCGCTTCAACTAATTCACGCACGACGAATGTATCGCACACCGACCGATGGATCTAAGTGAAACGTCATAAAGAATCTTGTCTGTCTTGAAAAATGAAAGTAAACCGCCAGACTGATACATCTGTGGAAACCGTAACATACATAAACAAATGCTACCAAGTGTTGTTAAAAACCGTGCCTATTTTAATTCACGGACCAAAAGGAACGTCGCGCAGTGGCACTTCTGGACGATGGCTCGACAGTGACACTGATAAGCGCCAAGCTAGCGTCGCGCTTAGGGCTGCACGGCTACAAGCAATATATGCGTGTGTGCGGCGCGTGGGACAATACCGAACTAGTGTGCGATAGTGAGATTATAAACTACAATAATCTAACATTGAGGACAACAACAAGTTTACAATAAAAGCGCGTAGTGTTAAAAATCTAAACTTACCTGTGCAAAAACAAACTCGAACTGAGACTTGAAATAAAAAGTGTGATAAGTGGCGGACAATGTAAACCAGAAATATTGATAGGGCAAGATAACTATCATTTGCTTTTGCCGTTGGAAATAATAAAAGGCAAACTTACCGAGCCATACATCACGCATACTCCGTTAGGGAGGTGCATATATGGCTCGGTGCGCGCGTCGTCGCTTGACATTCAGAAAGCGACGCCAACTCTGCAATCTACACTTTTCATAAATGAAGAAGACCAAGACTGTGAGCCATCAGAAACTGAGCGTATCCTAAGAGACATGCATGAAGAAATACGCCAGTCCGGTCCTATTCTCTTGAGTCACTAGGTGTCTCTAATAAACCTAGACAAAACGCAGACGACGCCCGAGCTTGAACACCTGGAACGCTCCACTAAATTAATAGACGGGAGGTGATATGTTGGACTACCGTGGTAAGATCCAAAGTCCAATATGCCTGACTCGCGCAACAATACAATGAGAAGACTCTGTGGAGTCGAGGAGAAGATGAAGTACAGTGATGGCTATGCTACTCGATACCAAGAAAGAATTGTTCATCTACTTACTAATGATTACGCTTCACAAATTGAAACCAAAGAAGACGTAAAAAACACCTGGTACTTACCGCATTTCGGGGTCGATAACTAAATAAAGTTTGACAGAAAATGTAACAAAAAATTGAAATTTTAAGTCTTTAATAGAAAAAAATTAAGCATAAGCTAATCAGCCTTTACAATTAGGTTCACAAAGCTTGTAAGTTTTACAAAGAAAAGTAATGTAAACATACATAATTTTAAAATATTTTAATCAACTTTTTGAGGACACACAGTTCCCATTAACAAGCCATCGCTTGCATCATACAAAGACAGTGGAGGAAATTGTCTTTCACGCAAATACTATAAACTTGCGTGGAAGCACAGGGAAAAATATGATCCTCTCTGCCTTTGAATTAAAACTCTAAGACAGAGTGATGGTTTGCTTCTTCCTCCAGTTTTACGCCGATTTTATCGCTCTGTCACAATTTGTGACAGAGCGATGACTTGCTTTACCCTCTTATTGTATTTGGATTTGCTTTATTGTATTTGTATAAAAGTGGAGGAAATTGTCTTTTGTGACTCACTCACAAAAGACAACTTCCCCATTTCTATTCAAATACATTAAAAGCCTTAATGGGATGGGCGATGAGTAATATCAATATCTGAATGAATATTTCATGTAATATTGTATTGATTAGGTCCTTATTATTATTTTAAATGTTTTTTTATTTTATTTCAGACCCGTTTATCAAAACAAAAAAAAATGAGGTGGAGCAGCTGCACCAGGCCCACGACGCGGCGAGCGCGCTGCAAATGTTGGTGGAGGCGGTGGACGAGGTATCTACCGTTAGTAAGAAGTTTTCTTTTTTTAAATCTCTCAGTCATTATTTCCTTTTTTGTAGGAACGGACCCCGGCCTGCACCAGCAGTACCACCAGCGCGCAGCGTGTGGCTCGCCTCGTTCGACATATTTACAAAAATGGTATAACTTTGAAGATTTGGAATACCAAGCAATGAAAATTTTATCTTTACAAGAACCAGTCACCTGGACCGGCATTACTAGACTCCAGGAATTATTAAATATTGACTTAGACAGTGACAAATTGTACGATGAGGTTGGACTTTTACGTGAGATGCAACCACATCTCGTTGAAGAAAATCGAGTAGATTTACGCTGGGTTGACTTCTTTACGAAATCGAAAGACAGAAATCCTTGTCCTGAATTGAAAAAAAATGGTCACGTTTGTTCTTTCCATTCCTGTCTCTAATGCTTCATGCGAGCGCGTATTCAGCATGATGGAGCAAGTATGGAGCAAGAAAAGAAACCGAATGAGTATTTATTTAGTGAAAGCAGAGTTACAAGTACTAACAAACTTCGATTTTCATGTAAAAACTTTTATGATTTTGTGGTGAAAAACCGACAAATATTAATGCTGCTCGAAAACAAAATAAATATAAGTTTAAAAATTAAATAGTGATTTTCTTTCAGTGTACCCCCCCCCCCCCCACATAATTTCTTAAACATACGAATTCTCCCGGGTTAGTCCTTTCGAGAGTTGGCAACCCTACTCCAGGAGCGTGTTGATTATGGGGAGCCCTGGTGATCGTTCTTGTCCAAGCGACTCATCAGGGCTCCCCCAATAAACTATGAACTTTTCCTCAAGTTTTTTTTATTTTAGTGCCCTTTGAATCTAATTTCCATCACACATACTGTCATGAAGTGAAGATTTTCAACAGGTAAAGCTGATAATAGGTAAGTATGAACTACATAGATAGACTCCATTGTACTACTACAAAGAAGGATCCTAATTGTGTTGGTTGAGGTGTGTACCTAGGAGGTAGGACTTTTTTTTCTTTCTATATTTTTGGCATGGTTGCAGAGGTCTGTGCCATTTTTTTCGTACATTATAAAGACTTGGTTTTTTTTCATTATTTAGAATTAGAAAAATATGGGAATTGAAGGATTTCTGAAAGTATTCGTTATTTTATAACTATAACTACAAAGGTTTAGCTGTAATATGTATAGGTTATAAGAGTATTTAAGTAGTTTTTAACTGACTTCCAAAAAAAGGTTCTATATTCGACTGTATGTATTTTTATCTTTGACGTTATTTGTGCCATAGATATAATTATCGAAGCGTTGTGGTAGGTACACCATGAATTAATATATATTATTCCACCCTGACACCATCGCGCCGATGGACTCGACTGACGGGTAGTTACAGATTGGCGTAACACATTTTATAGCATGCCAATTTATATGCATTTTATGAACTTAACAGCGAAAGTGTTAATACGGCTGATATAAATCCAGGAATCAACAAAAATATGATTCAGCAAATAAAGAAAGCTACTGAAAAAATGAAGTTAGAACATAAAATATGTATTATTCTGTTTGACGAAATGTTACTTAAACCCAATGTGACATATTATAATGAACGAAAGGACAAAGTTTGTGGGTTTGTCATTAATGGCCTAGAGACAACCTGATTATGCAGATCATGCGCAGGTGTTTATGGTAAGAGGGTTAAGTAAAAACTATAAGCAACCTGTTGCATACACTTTTTCACAAGCTGCATCAAAGGGGCCTGAACTGCATAAAATATCATTTGCAAGAGACAAGACGTAACCTGTTGAGAAAGGGACAAGAGCCCCTAGATAACAGTTTTATCATAAACAACCAAGAAATCATACCACTATATGACCCACCCCATCTGATAAAATGCATACGTAATAACTTGATGGGGAAGTAAAAATGGCAAAATGGGCTCATATCATGGCCTTACACAAAGAAAACCAAGGGTACAATGGAATCTGATTGGTGCCCAAATTGACAGATGCCCACTGTGACCCGAGCAAAATTCCCCGGATGAAGGTCAAGAATGCTACACAAGTTTTTACTCAAACTGTAGCATCAAATAATATGGGCTATCTAGCAGGTAAATGTCATCAGTACGTCTTTACATACTGATATATCATGTTCTTTTTTGATAATTACATTTAAATACATATATTATATGGACAGACGATCTGATGAAGACCACAGGATCGCGCTGGATGCAAGCCGCTTCCAACTGGTCCTATTGGAAATCTATAGGGGAGGTCTATAGATCGGCAGTGGACATCCTACGGCTGGTATGATGATGATGATGACATAATAATACATTAAATACTTACTGTAGTTTTACATTAGGTACGCAGATCAGACAATAAAACATTATTTAACAAACTATATTTTTTCACAGTTAAGGGTATACTTCGTAAAGAAGCCAAAGACACTGCAAACATCCTGAAGTTCTTCGACAAACTTTTCGATTCCGTGAACGGCAGCTTTGGCAAAAGTAAAAAACATGGGAAACCTCTTCTAGGACCTGCGACACCTACTTCTATCCATCACAAAACATAGAAGGAATGTAAAATTATTATGAAAGACATGAAATTTATTAACCCTAAAACATCCAACAATGAATATGTTCCCATATTGGACAATTGGGTATGGACACTAAAAGGAACAGAATTACTATTAAAAAAATGCAAACGAAATATGGTGTAACATCAGTTTGATTGCGGCATTTGAATAAAGACCCGATAGAAAAAACAACGTAAATCCTACACCAGAACGATTTGAAGCAGCATTCACGACGTTGCTAGTGAACAGCCTCTCTAGTGTCCACTCTCCTGGAGCTAACTGTAAGATAGACAATTGTGAAACTTTGCATGAAGTACTCATCACAAGCGAACTTGGTAACATTCCCGATATTTCATTCACACCCCTTGAGGAAATAAATTACCCACGCGTAATTGGGGGCCTACAGTACGTAAGTGGATATTTCGTAAAAAGCGCCAAGAAAAAGGTATTCAAGGGCTGTTTTGAATGTAAACTAGACTTATTATCAAACAGTGAGCCCGAATATTTAAGATATCGGGAATACGCAAATAAAAAATGGCTTTGCAGTCCCAGCGACTCTCTCTTAAATTGTGTCTCAAATCTGCAGGATATAAATTGAATGTCTTAGTTAAAAAAAGTCACTAAGTCCATTTGTCTATGAGTTGGTCTCATCCTTTTTTTAATTAAACGTAGCTAAGTAGTTATTTTCCAATTCCTCAAATCACTAAATCCTCTGAACTGAATTCAAAAATTCAATAAATCCAAAGAAGATTGGCAAAATGGGTACCGAACCAAACTGGGTCAATTTTAAACGTTTCAAAAGAATACTAACTGCAATTTGCAGATCAACGCACTGTTGGTATTTTCCCATTTAAAATGTTTTGATAGCTGTTGGAGGTAATAAATAAATCTTAAAAGTTAATTCTTATGCAATCGTAAACAATTGTAATGCAAAAATAAAATGCATTAAAACAACTCATACAATGCGTGTTGCCATAATCAGCAAAGAAACCGGTATAGTTAATCGATCATAGAAATCATCCGATTTTAAGACCGGTGCTTATTGTATTAAAAAATGGTTCGATATAAGTGGACTAAACATATTTCGTCAAATATTATGTTAACGAACATCTATTTATATAATCAACATTTCAATCCCAGAAATAATTTACATAATTATGATGATAGGCTAGATATCAAATCGATTTTTTACTGATTTCTTTACTAATAGTGGCAACACTAGTTTAAAAAAGAAAGGATTCAAAAATGTCTTCCGTTTTATCTCGTGCTCTCGTTCATGGTTTCAGGTGTTATTTTCGATACTGCGTAAGTGAATGTGAATTAGAGCTTTGTGTTTTGATTTCTCGTGTTGTATGTACTTACCTACATACTGTTTACGATTTGTGTTGAGTTGAACAATCTTGTTCCTCCGTAGGATTGAGTGACAGTGAGACAGGACTCGGTGTATAGTTTAGTTTTTTTTCTATTGCTTTTATTAGTTTAATTGAGAAAGTGACTCTTGTGTTATTCCTATTATAAAATGTCGGCGACCGATCTTCGCTGCATAAACTGTGATATACGCCTGTATACGCCTAAAGCTGGGTTCCCACGGTGCGTGATTCTGCGGATCATCACGCACAGCCGACGACCACGGACGGCAACGCACACAGACAGGGCTCTTTCAACGGTGCGTGTCGGTCTGTGTAGATCTTTTATAGCATCGTATGCATCAGTTTTGTTCTTATGTTCCGGCGCCGTAGAATTCCATAAAATTGGTTCATTTTGATAAAGATTCAAAAATAAGTTCGTTTGTCCACTCCATTTCTCCGCAACCAACAACACAACACTACTACTCGTGTCAGCGACGCGCGTACGCGCTCGGATCCCGTCGCACCGCACCTTTGAAGTTACCGCCTCGCGACGGATTCCGGCGCACCGCCACAGACGTTCTGCGCTACCACGGACGAGACCCTTCCCACGGTATGTCGTGCGAGCTGGTCCGCGTCCGTCCGCGATTTTACGGACCGTGGGAAGCTAGCTTAAGACATCTAAGGCGACATGTCATTTCTGGTGAAGGTGATGGTCTTAAAGCTGTAATCCAACACTGGACCTACCCTCGAAATGTAAGTAAATAAATAAAAATAACTCTAGTTTAAAAATATCAATTGATCTCGGCATTTTGTTCAGTAAGTGTAATGATTTAAAAAAAAAGTATTTTAAGGTGGGTAAATGTATTAAGGAGTGTAAACAAAACTTTATTGACTTGTTAGACATAAAAACAGTGTATTAAACATATAAAATGTATGTGGACATGAGAAAATATGTAAAATACCTAATTGATAAAAAGGGCTTTTGGTTAGGAGTGGTTTATTTTTATCATTTTCTGTAAATTGACTAAAGGTTTTATAAAGTCATATGATATTATAAACAAATAAATGTTATCCTATTTTCCGAAGCAATGGTTGTATTTTAACTGTTTATTGTTGCTATATACATTTTATTTTTTAGTTTAGTTAGTTTAGTTTATTTATTAATAATTATTAAAAATTACAGATTAGTGATACCGATTGCATCTGTAATGCATGCTGGGAGTTAGTCAATTACCAATTATCGACTGGCAATCAACAAGCTACTACATCACAACAAGTTGGTCATCGTCAACTGAGTATTAATTGTGGACGTTCTATTTTACGGGCCAGTAGCCGACAAGTGATCAGGCCAAACGCTAATGAAGAGGAACAACGGATGGCAACTATTATATCTACATGGATACACCCACGTCAGGTATGTTCACATTTATAATACACAATATTAGTTCTACTGTCGAACAATTTAATTTATAACCAACTGCTACTACTAGACACAACAGGACATGCAAAAATATGTTTTCCTTTAGTATATTATGTCATAAAGTAATGTTCATTATAGACAATCATTTAAAACAAGAACATTGAAATCTCGTAAAATGCGCATTGCTGTAAGCTAGTAGTGTATAAAAAACATCATAATATTCACATTTTTTGATGAAATATAATACATCGGTTGCTGTTTGTTGTAGCTCATTTCAACTGACCAAGCATGTGTTCCCTGCTGGCTTCGGGCTCAAAGAGCCTCAAGACGACAACAGCCTCTAATTATAAGTGACCAGCCACTTCATGTACAAGAAACAGACAACCTTCTAAGTCCAGATGTCATACACAATATGTGTATTAATTGTGATGTAGAGATTGCCTCTGAGGCTGGACATATCATATCAAATGTACATGAAAATCTTGTGGCGATTATTAAACTATGGACCTTCCCAAGGCCTGTAAGTATGAGATATATATTATATATGTTTATCTTGCTGTGGTGTTATGGCTGTGCCACTTAAGTTAGACTCAAGCTCCCCTCTGGCTCACTAGTATTGCTGACTAGTACTACAACTAGTACTACAAATAATACAGCTTTGTATATCTAGTACTACTAGTGGACATACTCATGAAAATAATGTTTTTTTCTTTGTTTTGTTTTATAAGCTATCAATATACTGTTGTTTTTTTACTGGACTACAATTTACAATTAGTTTAAATACATTTCTGTTCATTAAATGCATGTTGTTTTAGGTCAGTGCAACTGAATGGATTTGTAATACTTGTTGGGAGATGGCAACATACCAGTTGCAACATACCTGCATTGTTTGTGCAGCAGCTCATATTATTAATTATGCATTAGATGAAGATAATCAGATAGCTGCAATAATCAACCAAAGGATCCAACCGCGTCAGACATGTTTATTTTTGTGATTTTACTACAGAGGGAGTAGCATTTCTCAGACATGTTTTGTATTTTACGAGATTTACAAATACATCCTTATTGACATTAACCACTATCTGATGCAGAGAATCACTTTCCCATTTCTGTCAACGAATGTGGCAATGATTTGTTGATTGCTACATATAGAAACATACTTGCGCATATCAAATGGACATTATTGCTAATACAGTGCATCTCCCCATGTATAGCAACTTATTGATGGCCCTATTACCAGTGGTGTTTTTCTATGATTAAAATAATAACAAGCAGTCATAATAGTATTAGCAGTTTCAAAAAGGAATATTATAACTTATTGATTAGTAAGCAGTAGAATTTATGAACCGCACAAGTACTTAAATCAGTCTTTATTCTATTGAACAGGTCACACCCAATGAACCAGTATGTGTAGCATGTTGGGAACAAGCAGATGAAGATTTAATCAGGAACATTGAACATGAACTCAGAACCCAAACAATAATTCTGCCTAACTTAAGAAGAGTAGCGGAAACTCCTAGGCATTGTTTATTTAGTAGTTGCACCAATACAGAACGTAATCATGTTCATGATAATATACGACGACAAGTGTTGAGGAATAATTATTTGTATATACCCAGAGGTTCTCGGGTATGTAATTATCATTTACACCGCAACAATTATAATGAACTATATACAGCTGAATATAGTTTTGACTACTTTAATCCGAATCAGATTGAAGATTTGATATTCATATTAACAGAAGACCAGAATGAATTTCAGCTTGGTGATATACAAGCATTAACAGAACACTGGGTGCATTATTTTGTTGGAATAACAAAAGAGCAACACCAGCAGATTCTCAATGAAACCTCAACGACTGTGCAACATGCGTCGTGGGAGCCTTGCACTGACTGCCTTGTTGTGCAAATTGCGAACTGGTGACTCAAATGAAAGGCTTTCAGCACTCTTCCAGGTTCCGAGGCGAACATTAGAAACGTTGATGGATGTTGCAAGGGAGATTTTAATTCAAGACTTTGTCCCGAGTCATCTGGGTATACAACACATATCACGAGAAGAAGTTGCAGCCAAAAATTCGATCATAGCAGATGGTTTATTTGGAAATCCAGAAGTGCCAAATGGCCAAAAAAATGCAATAGTAATTGCTGATGGCACCTACATCTATACTCAAAAAAGTTCAAATTACCTTTTCCAAAAAGAGACATATTCTCTACATAAATACAAAAAATTGGTCAAACCATTTTTAGTTGTATGCTGTGCTGTGTGTGTATTTTAGACATATTTGGTCCATATGCTGCCACCACAAATGATGCTACCATTATGAATAGGTTGTTGGAGGAAGAGGCATTTGTGCAGTATTTTAATGAAGGTGATGTTTTCATTTTAGATAGAGGCTTCAGAGACTCCATGGACAAAATTCATGATAAGGGTTTACTAGGTCATATGCCTGAAAGTCTATCACCTGGCCACTCACAATTGACAACTCTAGAAGGAAACAGATCACGATGTGTGATAATTAATAGATGGGTTGTGGAGGCAGTCAATGGCCACATAAAAAGGGACTTCAGACTTTTCAGGCAAGTCGACATTTAATGAAAGATTTAAAAATTGCATGTGCAATACTAAATGCATTTGGAACGCGGTTTCGAGACTCAGAAAATGCAACTGAAATATTAAATATAATTAATGATCGTCTGTTTATGGACAATGAATTAGCCTCAATTGTGTCCATGGAGCATCTGAATCGTCGCAATGTTTTGTGTAGAGACATAGATTCCTCGAATATTTCATTTCCTCGTTTGTCATATGAAGAATTGGTGTTGTTTGCGTGTGGCACGTATCAGATCAGGCAGGCAAGATCATATGTTGGAGAGTATTTTCGCTTTCATGGAATTTATAATCTAGAAATAGGTCGCGAACAAGTGGACTTGACCAGTTTGGGGGGAGAAAATATATTATTAATAAGGGCGAAAATAAAATCTCGTCACGTGGGACGGAAAACTTATTTCTTTTTGATTGCTGTAGAGAGGGAACAACAAGGTAGGAATGCCATCATCGGTTACAGTTGTAACTGTATAGTGGGGCTGAGAACAGTAGGCTGCTGTTCTCATGTAATGAGTGTAATATGGTATTTGGCATATGCGAGGCATGAGGGCAACACTCCTCCGGCCGAATTTCTCGACAGTGTTTTGTTAAGAGTGTAATAAATACAATAAAATGCTTTTCTAAAGTATTTGGAATTTGAACATTCTTTTGCAGGAATGGAACATAAATTAGCTTTAATTAAATACATAGCCGAAAAGTATCTAAATATTCGTTTTCACCACATTGCTAAATTGGAAGGGATTTCTAGATGTGTTGATAGCAAAAGACAAATCAACAAAAATTTGAACCAACAAAAGGGATTTTAAAACTTTATTAACATAAGTAGCTATTAAATAAGTTGTAAATATTTTTATTTTCAATGTGTTTTATTTATTTTACCTTTTCTTTAACAATATTCGTCACAAAAACTTGTAATAAAACCCAAGGGAGATCTTATAGAAATATTGTTCAAAAATGAGTAAAATTTTCCTTCAACTGGCATCCCTTTACACACGCACACACAGTTACGCCGCCGCAATTTTGGTGCTTCAGTTGTTTATAATGAAGTTCCGTCCGCCTTTTTTTATAGGTCCATGGCTTAAGTATTCATTTCACGGTTCTAACCTTAAAATATTAATCCACTTGGTTTAATATTTTGAGGTTAGAAGTCGATGTCAACATTTTTATTCCCAACACCTAAGTAAATGCTACGATTACATTTTCTTTTAGATTACATGGACATTTGCCATTCTCCTTTAAACAAAAATACCCAAATCCAGTGAAATTTATGTGATAAGTCACTAAGTCCATGCATTTTTTAACTGTTTTAAACTATATCCTGGTCACACAGGCGGTCGTTTATTTTCACTGTTTTGAATGTTGGAACAAGAACAGTTTGCACAAACTGTTTTAAAGTTATTAACTTAAAAATTGAAGAACGAACCGAAATAAAGTGCTAAATTGGAGAATTTACGAATGTGGACATATACTTCAAGAATTTCTTTTATTAGTTCATAGAGTGCCACGATTTTGACAAATCAAGAAATAATGATGAAAATGATACCAGAAAAATAAATAATAACGAGTCAAGTTAAATGAAAAAACGGGAGAAATTGTATCAGATAGTGAAGTTGATCATAGTGTAATAGAAACAATAGAAGTTTATGATGTATCATATACTGAAAACAACGCTTCAAACATTGAATTTCGAGCTGTTGAGCAAACTAAAAGAAGAAAAATTTTAAATGAAATAACTGGTGAGTTTTATAGAAATACACACATCAACACCGTCTAGGGATATTTTGTATTAAGTTCTTAAACTCAAAAAATACTGGCCAGTTTTAAATTCTTTTGAAGAAAGCTTTTTGTAAACCTTTTTTAACGATTCTAAAGGAGAATGGGCAAAATGGTACCCGGCTCCAATAGATATGATTGTAGTGTCGTTTAAAAGGTCTTACCAAGAGGAACAATATTTACTATAGCCGCCAGTCTCAAATCTGATTGCGTTTGGAGATAAATGACAGTCGTACTGACTAATAAAAACCCTGTTCCTTCGGTTGCCCTTTGCGTTCCAGGAACACAGTAACATGTTTCGACAGTCCTGTGGCCCGGGCAATAAACATACCGCACACCTAGATAAAGAGTGGCACAATTCAAAATAATTCAAAATCGAGCTATTGCGATTATCGGAATCTGCGTCAAAAATTACATTAACTCCAAAGACACCTGTGTACAAATCTCCATGAATAAAAAATAGATGGCGCTGTAAGTCAGTCTTTCTGAGTAGCTCTACGGTTACCTCCCACCAACAACAGTAACGCATCACCAGTTACGACATGTCAGCCGTAGGAGAAGGTGCTGTCAATGCGCACAAAGACAAATTAATTCGACTTAGTTTTGTATTCGTGATTAACCGCAGTAATCAAGCGTGAATTATTTTGAGTTGATTTCGTATTCGTGATTGAACCGGTCTTGTTTCTGGGGCGTCTTCAAAATTTATTTCCACTTACCCCAGTATTATTTACAAATGTAAGTCATTTCTATTTTACTAATTAATAATAGTTTAGTGTTGCTGAAATTATTTTATACTATTTGATCTGTTATTGCTGGTTAAATATAAATTCGCTCTTATTCGAAAACCATACATGCTAGTGTTTATTTTGATATAGGCATATTTAGAGTTACCATTGTATTTTTGAAGCTGAGTTTTCAAAGTTTTAATTCTTTAATAAAATACTGCAATTTATAAACATTTTTGAGTTAATATGGTATTCATGAATTTTATTAACTTCGTATTTTTTTGCTACAGATGATGAGGGGCCGTGGTCTTTTACTTCTACAGAAGGCGATGGAGACTAGTTCAAATGAGCCTGAAAGCAGACATGTGGAGATAGAGCTTCAAGCGAATCCAACAGCACCTTCGACGACCACCAAGGTGATGGAAGAAATCTCGGGAAATGGCACCATGGAGTTACAAAAACAGGTGAAACCATCGTACTATATTTCACCGGTTAACAGCGAGGGTAGCGATTTAGACGATTCAGATGCGGATCCGCTCTTCAACCCTCCTCCCAAAGAGAAAACTCACCGTCCATCACTCATCGTTCCAAGAAAGAGGTCTCGCTCCTCTAGTACTACCTCCTACAGCCAATCTTTTAAACGAGAATCCGGTTACTGAAGTGTCCACCTCTCAATCGATCATAGACCAGTCTAATGATCCTGAAAGCCTTCAAAGGGGTAGGAAAATTACAAGGAAAAGGTCTCGTTCCTCCAGCTCCTCCTCCAGTTCTAGCTCATCATCTAGTAGTTCCAGCAGTTCTTCAATCAGCAGTAACACAGAAATAGGTAGTAACTCTGTGCCGTCTACCATGCCGCGTTCTCCTAATCTTTTAAACGAAAATCCACTTGCTGAAGCTTCCACCCCTCAACCTATCATAAACCAGTCTGCTGATCCTGAAAGCCTTCAAAGGAAAAGGACAAGAAACCCTGCGGTTGGTCCACAAATGTTAAGAAATTTCGTCGAAATACCGGAAAGACTTATGTAAGTTCAACTAATAAGAGCGTCCCTGAAAGAGCGGTAAAGCCTCCATGCCACGATAAGTGCAAATTGAAATGCAAATCTAAAATAAGTGAAATATCACGCAAATCTTTGTTCGACAAATTTTGGGGACTAGGCGAACTTCAAAGGCAAAGAGAGTTCATTGTAAGGCACACAAAAAGCTACCCTAAACATAAGCGACCAATGCATTAGGACAGCTCTTTCAAAACGACAAGAAGGCGGTTTCATAGAAGATGACCGGAGGGGTAAGCATGGACAGCACTCCACCATAGATAATGAAATAAAAGAAAGTGTTATCACTTTCATCAATTCTATCCCCAGAATAGAATCTCATTACCTTCGAGCACAAACAACGAGAGAATTCATTCCAAGCGAAAAATCACTTGCGGATCTATACCGTGATTACAAAGATCTACGCGAAAATGAACATTTACCATTTGCTTCGTCGTCAACTTTTAATCGTATATTTAATACACAGTTTAATATTTCTTTTCACATCCCGAAAAAAGATGCATGTGATCTTTGCGAAACATTCAAAAATGCTAACGGAGAAGAAAAACAAAAACTACGTGAGGCTTATGACCAACATTTGAAAGAGAAAGTGCTTTCCAGATCAGAAAAGGAAGCTGACAAGAAAAGAACAGACGCAGTTGTTGCAGTTTACGATCTCCAAGCCGTGATGCAATTGCCTAAAGGGCAAGTATCCTTGTTCTTTTACAAATCTAGAATTAATTGCCTAAATTTCACAATTAGTGATTTGTATGCAAAAGATGTAATATGCTTCTTTTGGGACGAAATCGAAGGCAAACGTGGTGCCGTGGAAATTGGATCCTGCGTACTGCAATATATACAAATGCTCGATGAGAAAAATACATCAGGTACCGAACTGGACATTATATTTTACAGTGACAACTGCTGTGGTCAGCAAAAAAACAAATATCTGCTGTCTGCCTACGCATTTGCTGTTGCAACCATGAGAGTAAACTCAATTACTCATAAATATTTGATTCGTGGTCATTCGCAGAATGAAGGAGATAACGTGCACAGCGTTATCGAAAAACAAATCAAAAGATATACTAAATCAGGCCCGATATACTGTCCACAACAATACGCCACCTTAATACGAACAGCTAAAAAGACTGGGAAACCTTATCATGTGGAAGAACTTACACATGACAAGTTCTATGATCTGAAAGCCCTTCAAGATGAATGGGGAAAAAATTTCACTATTAATGTTGACAGAGAACAAAAATAAAATGGCACGATATCAAACAACTTCGCGTTGAAAAGCAGCAACCGATGACATTTTTTTATAAAATTTCTTATGAAGAGACTGTTTTTAAAAAAGCGTTTGTAAGAAATCAAAGGCGCACACAAGATCACCAATTTTCTCCAAGTTTAAAACAAGCGTATTTGCAAAAAATACCATTGGGTGACAATAAAACGCGGGATATTAAAGAACTAATTGATAAGAAAATTATTCCACAGAGTTATGTCGATTCTTATTACAAAAATGCTCTAGATATTATAGAATAAAAATTTGAGGACCTATGCATGTAGGTATAGTTTGGAAGAAAATCTGAATACTTATGTTTATGATAACAATAGATAATAATAATTTATTAGGTAAAAGGTTCAAAATAAAAGTCTGATTTAATTAAGTAAAAAAGTTTAAAATTCCTAATAATAATAATATTGTCTTTTTAGATGCCTAAGATATTGGGCCTTGTATTAGATATTAGGTTAAAATAAAAGTCTGATTTAATACATAAGTTCCTCTCGGTGAGACTGATAATAATAAAATAGTTAAGTGTTTTAGATGCCTTTATTCATGTTACTTTTTGGATGTAGTTTTTTTTATTACATAAGTTAAGTGAAAACTTTTTGATACCTAGTAGGTACCTACATCATTGTCATGCCTGTTAAGTTAAGTAAGTAATAAGTATATTGTGTTATTGTAACAAAGTTATTCCTAGAATATCTATCAAAAGGGTGTTTTTTGTGAAAAATATACTACTATTCCTGTAGTTGAGAGAATTACGGTTCTAGTACTGGTTAAAAAGAGATGTTAATTATAAAAAAAAAAATATAAGAAAAATGACTACTTTGTTAAAATTTAACAAAGTAGTCATTTTTCTTATATTTTTTATGGTTTTCAAATAAGAATAATGTAAGGTGTACGTTGTATTAGCCGAGGCATTTCCTAAACAAGTGTTGTGTTTTTTATATCTTTGTTACAAAATAAAGATGTGTCTTAACTAAAAATAATGTTTTACTTCATTATTACAATAATTATACGAAATAATAATTTAGATACGCTACTCTTTCTGTGAAGATTATAAAAAAATATATACAGGTTAAGAGCAGATTAATTAAAAAAAAATCACTAATATGAAATCAATTTGAGTTGATAAAAATATCAAACAATTATTAAGTCACGATTACTAATACAACACGAAAAACATTAATAAAAAGTGATACAATGTATTTGAAGGTAAGTAATTGAGCAAAATAATATCTTAGTAAAATAATATACAACATGATACAACAATATTTTAAATCGGTCAAATAGAAAACGAGTAAAACGTTTTTTCCAGTTCCTGAAAAAAGAGGTATTTTGAGTTGTGCTACTCTTTAACTAGGTGTGCGATACATATACGAGTATATTAGGTACCACTTATCTATGTAGGAAAATGAGTAACTAGGTAATATTTTCTGCATTTCCGTTCATGTTTTCTATTAATAACGCTTTTACAAGGATAGTTTGCACAAACTGTTTGACTTTGCCATGCACCCCTCCTTTCAACTCGAGCCCCGCTGCTCTCGAGCGCGGGGTGTGCGCGACTGCGCGGGGGCAGTGGGGGAGGCGTCGTCCACGTCAGTCGCTCGTTTGTTTTGCACTCGTGACAACGACGTTTAGCTGCTGTTTGAGTTTCTTTTGTACTTTCATAACTTGGCTTTATTAACTACTGACCCCTGCGCTCCTCCTGGACGTGTTACTCGCTATTAACGTTGACCTGTGCTAGTGTTGTGGACTATACTGATTTGCTTTTCGAACTGGAATATCGCAATGGAACGCCTCAACTGTGTAATGTGTCGGCGAGCTCTACACCGACAATTTTTAATGGTTGTTTTGCCGCGGCAGAACAACTTGCCATAAGGAGTACTTTCGAAGCATCGAGTTAAAGCAAAAAAATAAAGATGTTTTTGTTTTAAAATAATTTAAAAAATATTCATCAAATCGAAAACGTGAGAAACAATAGTAACACTAGACGTAACTTGTAGATACTACTCGACCGCACGCGCCGCCGCCGACGAAGGGAACAGCTATGCATAAATTTTCAAAGCAAATTAAGCTCTCGCACGTGGTGATACGGCATAAACTAGTTTGCACGCAACAATACAGAATACAGTCGCGAAGCCGACAAAGGAAAGACCGACTTATAAATGTTCAAAGCAAAATAAGCTCTCACGTGTAGTAATACGGCATGAACTAGCCTGTGCGCAACAATTACAAACCGCGGCATGCTGCGTGCTGGTTTCGTATTGTATTGGTGCGGCGGCGTACTTAGTTTTCCCGCGAATGTGCAATGGATCGACATCAGTTATTGCAATTTGGAGTACGTCGCTATGGTGCAACTGTATGCTAGAGCTGATTATGACTGCCATGCTGCCCGGCGATTTTACGCGGAGCCGCAACACTTGGAGTCGCTCCGTCTTCGCGGGGTTCTGAACCCCCAAGCCAGTGCCTTGGCCAGCAAGGAGCCCGGACCTAACTCCGTTAGACTTTTACTTGTGGTCAAACGCCTGGTGTATCGTGAGGAACACGAAACTCGCGACGCGTTAATGACTGCGATAGTAGAAGTTTTCAATATCGTAAGAAGTGACAGAGACACCTTATTCAAATTGAAAAACAATCAATTAAAACGTCCTCGATTGTGTATACAACGCAGTGGCTTGCACTTCGAACAGTTACTCAGTTACCGGGAAGTGTGAGTACCTACTCGTACTTTTGTAAATTAGTAGTTTAGTTACTTAAAATCATTGTAAGTAAGTTGATTCAAATTTTTGACATACTCGTACGCCTTAAATTCTTTGTTAGGTATCTAATTCAGAAAATTATTTTTCTTAGATAATAAACTTGTTTTTATTTAATTTCATGTTCAGCAAATTGCAGCTTAAAGTATTTATGACGGTCCTAAACCCGTAAAAGTATGAAGGGATAATTTTAATAACTTGTTGGGTTAAGCTTTTATTACCATGTTTCATTAACTGAAGAGTATAAGTTATCAGCTTATACTCTTCAGTTCAGTCGGCCGCGCGGCCGTTCGGCGCCCGGCTTGCGCTGAGTGTAGGTATCGGGAGGTATTACTATGGGTTCGTGGTCGCTTTCGAGTTTTGTTTTTCACAATGGTTAATCTGCCATTTTTTGGTTCTTATATTTGATTTGTTTATATTACGATTGTGTTACCAAGACAAAACCATTTGGCTGCGGGAAAACAACCATTAAAATTTCTCGGTGTATATACCAGAAGATACCAACAACATGTTTTGACAGCAAATTTGTCAAGAACGCGCCCTGAGTTCGCTGCGTTCATACATGAACATGCCGTTCTGGAGGTAAGCACTTCCATTATTATGATGTAGGTGTAGTTTTATTTCACCATCTCTTCGGCCGTGCCGTTTATTCTCTTGTGACGAATTTGGAACACTCACAATAATTCGCTTTAGAAAACTAGTTACGCCATCTTTGCCGAAAGTTTTGCACTAAAAACCTTGTTTGCAGTGTGTGTCACAAAATAACATAGAGATGTCGCTAGTATAGGACTGCATAATAACAGCAACCGGTAGGTAAAACAGTCACCAGAGCCATTTTGACTGAGTTTGAATTTGCAGTTGGTCAAAAAAGTTTTTCTTGGTGTTTTCACGAGTTGTTGTGAGATAGCTGTAATTAATATTGGAGAAAAATGGATCGTCAATTGAAGTGGTGTTCCGAATATGAAACTTCATGCAGCTTGGTGATATATGGTTTCTGGTCATATTTGGAACTGCATGCAGTGTAGTTGAACATTTTATTACAGATAATATGGTTACTTGGGCTCGACATTTAAACATCATCCCAGATAGCAGTGACGACGAAAATATATCAAATGATGATGAATATGGAGTCCCAACACCATTAGAAAGAGTGTATATCCCAGAAAGCGACGAGGACTGCAGTGATGATACCATGCCAATTAATGATGAACAAGAATATGAAATGGTAGAGGAAGATCAGCCTTCTTCACTAAAAATTTCGAAAAAAAGTAAAAACGATTAATTATTGTAGTCAGATGAAGGCATAGAATACGATGAGTCGCAAATTGCTTTTTTAGGATGTGAAGATCTTCCAGACGAAATATTGCAGCTAGAAACACCAATGAATTTTTTCAAATATCTTTTCCCTTCATCAGCAATTAATTTGATGGAAAAGGAAAGCAACCTATATGCCTCTCAAATTTCGCCGGAAGGTTTTAAGGAAGTAACAGATGAAGACATTCGTAAATTTATTGGCATATTGATTTGTCGGTAGTTCACCTGCCAAGCACACGTCATTACTGGAAGGATGGTACTTATATTGAAAAGGTAGCTTCTGTAATGACGTGCAATAGATTTGAAGAAATCAAAAGGTTCTTGCATTTTTATGATAAAAAAAAGAATTGAAGCCCAATGACCCAAATTTTGATAAGTTTAAAAAAATACGCCCTTTCCTAAACATATTACGTGAAAGATTGTTAAAAGTGCCAAAAGAAGAATTTTTAGCAATTGACGAGCAGATGATTCCCACTAAAGCTCGTACTTCAGGTATACGGCAATATAACGCCAAGAAACCACATAAATGGGGCAATTTAAATTATGTGTTGAGTGGAAGCAGTGGGTTCAGTTATGATTTTGAGGTCTTTGGAGGAAAACATTCTGGCCCACCTGAAAATTGCCCTGATTTAGGGGTCCCTGGCAATATTGTTCAAAGATTATTACAGACAGTTCCAAATAACTTGAACTAAAAAAACTTCGTGGATAATTGGTACACAAGTTTGCCACTAATGTCCAACTTACATCTAAAAGGTTTTCTACCTTTAGGGACTATACAACTGAATAGGGCACGAGATCTTGATTTGCAAAAAAAGCTCTGCTAAAAGAAGAACGTGGCTACTGCGTAGAAAAATCTACGATTATTGACGATGTTAAGTTATCAGTTAGTTCTTGGATTGATAATAAGGTAGTCAGCAGTTCTTCGTATGTGGGCAAAGAACCTATGGGGATGGTAAAACGATTTGATAGAAAAAAGAAGGCTAAAATTGATGTTCCTTGCCCAAAATCAGTTATGATTTATAATAAATATATGGGCGGTGTGGATCTCCTAGATTCGATGCTAGGATTTTACAGAATAAAGATACGTAGCAAGAAATGGTACCACCGGTTATTCTTTAATTTTATTGATCTCGTTTGTGTTAACAGTTGGATATTATGGAGGCGGCGCATGAAAGAGAAAGATATTTATCTACCTTTACTTGATTTTAAATTAATGTTAGCAGATGTACACGGGGCAAACTTAATCGGTTTGCAGGGCACACCACAAAGATGTTGGTGTGCGTAAAATCAACTGGTGTATTACTTCGCCTATTTGTTAGTGTTTGCTTCACTATAGTATATGTATAATATGAGGTAAAGAATATGAAGCATCAATTTAACCCTATGACTAACCGGTGTCGTGGCATAGATGTGTAATCATTCGGCTGGTAAATCAAGTGTCGTAGGATCGAATCTGCGCCGCTGGCGTCAACTTTTTGCATTATTAAAAAACTTTTATTTTCATTTTGTTGAATTTTTATTGTAATTTACCTGATAATAAGAACATTATTCGAAAAAAAATATGGAAGTAAAAATTAAACAATTTGTATTAAGAAATCAACAACATTTATTGACTAGGTTTTTTTTTATATTATAATCACAAATGAAAAAGTTTTGTGCATGACAAATATTCTAAGTCGGACAAGAAATAACGTTACTTTTCTTATTCAAGTGGGTAATTTATTTATTAGTGAAATGAATAAACATGTTAATAAGATAGATATTAAGATACAGGTATCCTAAATTGTTATCTCACTAACAATAACATCACTCACATAAAACAAATCGAATTACCCCCTGATATTTTTATTAATATCCTATTGGTGCGCCTTCGCTATCTATGACTTATTCATGCACGAAGTAAATGTCTCCACTAGACCTGCATGGAAGAATATTTTTTTTATGATAGCGCTCACCATCTTTTCGCCACAATATTTTGCGACCGTCCTTGTCTGATTTAAAACATTTTTCATCTCTAAATATAACTATATTATTGCACCAATCAAAATCTAAATATTCTCTTGCGAAGCGTACCCGGTTTTGCCTGTGAATATCTGACATTCAAATTTTCTTGGCTGGCCTACAACATTTCACACCAGCTGCTCGCAAGTGGTTTCGTACAGTTTGTAATGTCACGTCATGTTTAGTTGCCGTGGAACGAGTAGTGAGGAAGGGCTCAGCGGTATGCGTAGCAACTATATCAGATGCCAATCTGTGAATGCAAATCCAGCCTTTGGTCCCGGTCGGCAAGGATCAATGCTTCCCGAATCTGCATAACGATGGACCCACAATTGCACAGTCCTTCTCTGTGAACAATAATAAAATATTGTTACAAAAAACAACAATCAATAACATGTGGATTATTTAAACATATTAAACTTCTAAACATCATAATAACATTTTGTTACTCACCGATATCTTTAAACGTCTCGCAATTTCACTAATTGAAACATTTTGCTCATGCAAAAGAATTATTTCAGCTCATAAAAGTGTGGTTCAATGATTCATATTGATTCACAAATAAAAGCACTTCTCAAAAAACGCAGGGTATAATGTCTAAAAACGTAACGAAACCCCAATAGTCAATAGCATTATGACGATGAACTTAAACTACTAACTTAAACATGATTTGTCATTTTTAGAGGGTAGACAACTAATACATTCTAACCCAAATATAAAGAGACTTGCTAATAGTTAAGCAATAAATTGAACAAACAAATGTAAAATATTTTATTAAAACATACAAAAACATTAAGCTGTTGGCAGTCGGATTCGATCCTACGGCGCCGGCGCAGTAAGTAATTATTTATCGCACGCTCGACTAATGCGCCACGGAGACGATTGTATGATAAGCTAAATTTATGCGTCATATTCCCTGCAACATTAGTGACAAGAAATTTTATTGTGTGTGCGTGGACAACGGGTAGCAAACACTAATAAATAGGCGAAGTAATACACCAGTTGATTTTACGCACACCAACATCTTTGTGGTGTGCCCTGCAAACCGATTAAGTTTGCCCCGTGTACTAATGCACCAAGATGTCAAAGTGTTTACACCTACTACACGCAAAAGAGGACGCCCATTAAGTCAAGATACTATTATAAAAAATAAAAGACGACGGCGGTTAGAGCTACCTCCACTTGCAATAGCTGAAGATGGCATGAATCATTGGCCTGAGTGGAAACAAGATCGCCAAAGATGCAAAATGGAAGCATGTGGACAAAAATCACAAGTGATGTGCACAAAGTGCAAAGTCTATTTGTGCTTGAACAAGGACCGCAATTGCTTCAAACGATTTCATACATAATTAAGCTATTTTTTTTATTGTCCTAAAACACTACTGCATAATGTACCGAATTAGGAACTAACAAAAATAAAAGCGTTAATGCATATTGTCCCAAATCTTGAACAAATAGTTTTTATTAAATAATTTTTCCCTACATAGTTGAAATATTTTTTTATCATTTTTTCCGGGTCTTATTTTTGAATTATATATATTATTTTCGAGTGATTTAAAAAATCCATGCGGTAAAGGGTTAATCTAAGTATATTATGTTCTTCATTTTAAATAAGCACAGGTGATGCCACTTAAGACGGTCATTACCAATAACAATATTTAAAGGCTAACAGTACAAACAAAAGGGCCTATCCTTTCTAACTCGATATTAGCTACCTGGACACTGCGCACGTGTGGAGTCATCGGACCTTCGAAAGTCACTTCTATTGTTCTAATGCGCTATTATTTTGTATTATCCCTCCATAAGCTCTGTAAGTAAGCGAGATGGACATAGAGAAATGATTTATGGCCCGACGACTCTGTTGAATCTGCGCTTACTATAGCAAAAATGTTGTTAGGTTACGATCGACACTTTAATATTTAGTATTTACGTGATATTGTTTTCTCAGTTTTATTTGGCTTAGTTCCAAAAAAATTAAGTACCTACTTATACAAAAAAAAAACCATTAAATATTTTTACCACTTTCAGGTGGTATTCGATGGCACACGACGTGTGTGTCACCGATGTTGGCAGTCCGCTGATAATGCAGTGAGAAGACATGTGAACCCTGCGGTGCAGGTAGCAATGCCTGAAGCAGTGTCTAAAGCAATGCCGGATGCAGTGCCGGAAGCAATGCCGGAAGCAGTGCAAAATGTTCAGGAATCTCAAGTTTCGGAGTATACACGTCCTACAAACACACCATGGCATTGTATATTTAACGACTGTCCAAACGCAACTCGCCATCAAATCCCAATAACAATAAAAACTCACATCTTTTGTGAATATAAGCTTTATATTCCAAATGGTGCAAGAGTGTGTACACAGCACTTAGAGAGCAATGTTTGGGATCAGCTACCTCAAACATGTTATGTCTCGCTCATGACTTTAATACAGACCAGTTTACTGATATTTGTGACATGTTAAGAATGGCCTTACAACGTGGACCTCGGCTAGACTTCAACATAAGAGGCGCTTTAACCAACGAGGAGACGCACTTTTGGACAGGACGCAAGTGCGAAGATCGCTATGTTGGTACAAACACCTGCACTAAACGAAAGATGTAGAGAGCCGAGAACTGCATTAGGTTTTTATCTTACAAAACTGCGTACCGGGGAGCCAGATGAAAGTCTTGCGACATTTATTAACATGTCTCGACGAAAGCTTGAACGTTTGTTGGTTATTGTGAGGGAGTGTCTCAATAACAATTATGTCGGGCTGCATTTGGGAGTGGATCACATTGGCAGACACAATTATTGGAAAAAAATCTCACTATACCAAAAGCATTATTTGGAAATGAAAATAATGATAAATTATTATTGATTGGCGACGCTACATACATTTACATAAATAAAAGCTCGAACTTGTTATTCCAAAGATGTCCTACAGTTTACACAAGTTTCAGAATCTACTGAAACCTTTCCTACTTGTATGTACTGATGGATACATATTAGATGTAATGGGCCCATACGCTGCAACAAAAACAGATGCGCAAATAATGGGCGACATTATGAATGATGGAGAACATCCACTACGCTGCTTACTCCGAACAAACGATGCTTTTATAGTAAATCGAGGTTTTAGGGACAGCTTTTATTGTGGGTATGAATCCTATGTACCACCAACAAAGAACCGAGGAAGAAGAAGAGAGCCGAGCCATGTCATCTTTTAAAAGTATAGCTTCGAGTGTTGATAAGTTTAGTGATGAGGAAATGGTGGATGTCTAGTTTGAAGTTAAAACTTGTGCGTGCCACGCAACAACGAAAGGGAAGTGATGTTCAGCATCAATGGAGTACTGAGTATTACAAAACAACGCAGCCTTCTACGTCGTCATTTAAATTATCCGGCCCATCATACTCGACTCGACCAGGTTACAGTACTCAAAAATCTACAACCATTGAATTTGACACCGAAACTATTAGTAATGTGGAAACATCGCATACAGATGAATTTAATAAGTAATTATAGCAAACAATAATTACTTACCTTAATGTTACGGGCAATCTAATGTATGTAGGAATACTTTCTCGCATTTTGGTATTTTCATGTCGTATATTATTTTCTATGGTTGTCAAAAGCTTGTCAAACGTATACATTTTCATGCGAAAATAATCCACAAATTTTTCCTCATGTTGTCGCATTACACAGTAAAGGGTAATGAACCCACCAAACTCATTTTTCTCTTGTATAATTGGATGAACCCAGTAAAGTCTCTTGGTTTTTGTTTCCTTTTTCATTTTGTTATAATAATAATATGCAATTATCATTCTTTTTTGCTTTGTAGTTAACATTTTTATAAATAAACGAAAATGATTACGTCTTGTTATTACTTGCGCGCCCTACGCCCGACTGACGACTGCACGAAAAAAATCGTGTCGTGTACACGTACCGATTGGTCTTGTCTGCGGAAGACACGAAAAGTTTTCGTGTGTAGAACAGACAAAGTTCTTGTTGTGTACACGAAGAATTTGTCTTGTCTGCCGCAGACGGTAAATTTTCTTACCGTGTACAAGCGCCCTAAGTGGCTAGTATGCTTAGTCTGGAACTAAAAAAACATTTTTCAACGTTTTTTACAGATAATCATCAGCAGCAGGTGTTGCCGTCATTTTATTTGATTCAGCTAAAAAAAAAAACAATAAGAAAAAACAGTAACAAAAAAAACTCCTAACTAGGAATGTCATATTTTTTTATAATGTTGATTTTGTAAATACTATACTACGATATTATTATTTTTACTTTTGTCCAGATAATGTGACAGAACTGGACAGAGAATGGCGGATGTTAAGACATACATACCTGCCATTTGAAAATGAAATCCCCGAAGTTTGTCAATACTGGAAACACATTTCTGAATTGAAAAATGGAGACGGTTCACAAAGATTCCCGATGTTGTGCGACATGGTAAAAAACTCTTATGCTTGCCACTTAGCAGCGCTGCCGTAGAAAGGCTTTTTTCAGCGGTAAACATTTTGAAAAGTAAACTGAGAAACAAAATGTCTTCTACTACGATCAAAGGCATTTTACATACAAAATCCGAAATAAACGAATGTTACACATTTGATGCTACTGAAAATCATATGAAAAATTTTAATCAAAGGATGTACGATTTTAACAAAAACAATGAAACAGAAAATGTTGAGGATAGAGTAATACACAACAATGAATAATGTTTGTAACTTTGAGTACCTATTTTTAATAAATAATATAATTATATGTAGGAACGGAATGTTATGATAGATGAGTGGAATGAATCGTAAAGATACATCTGTCACTCAACTTTATGACATATGTGAAGCATGTTAAATGAAAGAGATGAAAGTATGAAATAGTCTAGGAGTGAAAGAGAAAGCAAGTGAATGCAAAGGAAGGTGAAAGGAAGGTAACTGGAATACGGGGGGAATAAGACGAAGGACGTTAGCTACAAAGACGATAAAAATTAAAACTACTACTAAAGAATTTTTTTATTAAGTTTACTAAAGAAATCAGTGCTTTTATTTGGCTTACATCGATCAAATCCCACATATTTTTGTGGGCTCGTCCGGTATTGATCGATATTTCCAGTTTACTGGGCCAAAGCCCGGAAAAAGATGGGAGCAGAAAAACCGACGCCAACGACGTGAAGCGGCCGGGGACTTTTGCTCTAGCGAAACAACGCCAAGACGATAGAAGATGGTAACAGTAGTTACAAAAGACGAGGCAAAGACGAAATATGGGTGGACACGGAAGGGATCGCCGACAAAGCCGTCAAGCGGACTATGACGAAGACGACCGTGCGGCAGCTGCATCGACGAGACAACCGTTCTGCCGAGATCAGGGTATATTCCAGACGGAGAACTTGGTAGAAAAATTCAGCGGACAAGATAAATCGTATTCGGTGGCAAAATGGGCAACTGACATTGACGATAACGCTGAAATATTTCAATGGACGCCCCTACAGACTCTGATAGTCGCTAGAAGATCTCTGACGGGAACTGCAGCCCTGTGGCTAAAATCTGAAAAACCATTCAAAAGTTGGGACGAGCTGAAGGCGGGTTTGCTGAAAGAATTTCCCAATTCGATAGATAGCAAAACCATACATGAAATGATGGCCGCTAGAAAGAAGAAGAAAGACGAACGTTGTTTAGACTACTTGTTAGTTATGAAAGAAATGGGAAAGCGCGGCAAAATGCCTGATTATGTCGCCATAAAGTACATCTTAGACGGCATAATTGATTCAGAAGTGAATAAAATGGTGGTATATGGTGCTACTACGTACACGGAGCTGAAGGAAAAAATAAAAATATACGAAACAATTAAAGAAAAGATGGGCGCAAGTGACGTCCGAAATAAGAAGCCTGAGAGCAGTGAGGATAGTGCTGGTACGAGTAACAAGAGGTGCTACAGCTGTGGAGAAAGAAATCACCAGTCGTCACGGTGTCCTAATAAAGAGAAAGGTCTGAATTGTTTCAAGTGAAACGAAATTGGGCATATCTCGACGCAATGTAAACAAAGCGGAAACATTCGGTCAAGAACGAGTGAAAAGAACGTGGAACGAGAATGGCGTAGTGAAAAAAAGAAAACCGAACTCTTCGGAAGATAGACGAGCGATGCGTGTGGCTGACTTCACTCCGGGCGTTTACGAGGTTGGCAACGACTATTACGGCAGCCATGACAGCTCATTTGACAGGCGTACCAACATTAGCGACAAGATAGCGAATGCAGTGGGAACTGACGCTAATTTCATGGAAGTTTACGACGAAATAAAGACGCCGGCGCAGATACGTTTTGAAAATGCCTGCAAGACGATATTTATCAATAAGTGCGAAGTGACCGCGTTAATTGACTCGGGAAGTGAACTGAACTTAATGTGTACCGAGCTTTACGTACATTTAGGATCTCCGGAGTGTGTGAAAACCGCTACGAATCTAATAGGCTTGGGAGGCAGTATAGTGTCGACGGAAAAGTTAACTGCTTCTGTATTGTTAGACGGACACGATTATAGTGATGGGTAGCTATTCTAATAACTAGCCAAATACCGGCTATTAACAAAATAGCCACGGCTATGATATCCGTCACCACGATAGCTAGCTATTGGCTAGCTAGAATATTCGACATCGACAAGTTACCGCAAAGCGGGCAGCGGCCACAGAGTATACAAACGTTTTGCAGCCGCCAGCCGACCCGCGCCCCGTCAGCCGGCTATAGCCAGAGTAGCCGATAGCCGATAGCTGTGTGCGCGCTCACTGCGCTTAGCCGCTGAGGAGAGCGAGACGCGATCGCGAACTTCATTCATTCGCATCGCACATCTCTTTTTACTTAGCAATTTCGTTCAGTACTTAAACGAATAAGATTATTTGATTTTTTCAAGATTATTGCTATTAAAGGATGCAATATTAAAGGCACTGATTGACTTGAAAGAAAAAACTATGTTCAGTACCTACGAGCTTGATCTTTTGCAGGATTTATCAACGACTCTTACTATCGTAAAAAGTACTGTAGAAGGTATTTGCCAAGAAAAGGCGAATTTATTAACTGCGGAAACAGCCCTGCAATTCATGGTCACTAAACTACAAGAGAACAATGGGTTTATCAGTAGTAGACTCCTTCAGGCTTTAAAATTAAGAATCGCTCAACGCCGACACACAGATCTGGTATGTACACTGAAGTATTTACACAATCCTAACAAATACTACCAGGAACAATCTTCTACTGTCTTCCCTAAAGTAGGAAATGATGTTATCACCAGTCATAGTTGACATACAAAAAAAATATATTTTAATCAAAGACCTTCAACGATAACTTATACTGGCGCTTCTGATGACGAAGATAATAATAATAATATAATAATAAAATTCTTTATTTCCAGCACACAATTCCAATGTTACTACATGTTCCAACAAAGTATTATTTAAGTTTAAGTTGAGAATTGCATTTAACACAATATTATACAACTCTGACACCCAAGCTAAGATTGAACTTGTGTTATGAGTGTCAGGGCTCTCTAAGTTCACTAGGACAGTAAATACATACAATTCGGAGTTTGGTAAACGTCAAACGGGAAACAAAGACATAAGGTATGAAAAAAAATAAAATAATAATAAGTACACTTAAAAATAATTAATTATTAATTGAAAGGCAAACCATAAAAAACTGTATTGTGTTTATGTTTTGTGTAGGAATGTGTGTAATGTGTATGTAGGATATGTGGGATGGAGGAGAGTTTGGGAAAGGGGGAGGGTAATAAGGTCATGTATTTAGAATTTTTTCGACCTCATCATAACAAAGAGTGTTGATCCATTTAGTGACTAGAGCCTTGCAGTCAAATTTATTATATTTATAAATGTTGCACTGTTTGTTGACTAAATTGTATATACGACCACCAAGCACCGTATAATGACGCTGTGCAAGCGTGGTTCTATGTCTTACGGAGGGACAGACGTTAGCAATCCTACGCATTGCCGGACGAGCAGGATCCAACCGCAGGCTGGTATGTTTACGCAACGTACAGTTTAGCACAAAGAGCTGTCTCACGGTCAGGACCTTACATTCCTTGTACAGTTGTGCGGTACTATGCCGGTAGTGTTTGAAAGTCATGACCTTGAGGACAGCTCTCTGTGCCCTTTCCAGTTGTATCATGGTTGTTTTCGGAGCCCCACCCCAGACCGTAATGCCATAAGTTAATATTGACTGGCAAAGAGAAAAATAAACCATACGTAAAGTATCCACATCAGCACTATGCCGCAGGCTTTTAAACACGGTTATTAGTTTTCTAACTCTGCCAGACAACATCCTAACCTGAGCATTCCACGAAACGTGATTGTCTATAAGTACACCCAAGTATCTTACACTGGTGGCTCTTGTCAGGGGAAGACACGCACAGTGGTTCGGGTGTGTATCGCAAATGTGAGCCTTAACTGTAAATGAGTTGTCTGGTTGCGAGGGAGATTTCAATGAGAAAGTGATGAAATTAGTTTTTTCAACATTTAGGGTCAGACTATTCGCCGTTAGCCAAGACATGACAATGCTAAGGACAAACTCAGCTCTCCTCCTGGCTTCGTCCCAACTTTCAGCATGCACCAGAAGGGCCGTATCATCAGCATAAGCATAAATTGAACAATATGGTAGTGCTAAATCACATAGGCCATTTACATACACAAGAAAAAGTGTAGGCCCCAGGATGGAGCCCTGAGGCACACCGAAGGACAATGAACACTCGTCACTAACATATGTGTCGATTTTAACGCACTGCGTTCGTTCGGATAGGTAACTCGCGATGACTGCAAGTGCAGGACCTCTAACTCCTATTTGCTCCAATTTTTTTAAAAGAATAGGAACAGAGACAGTGTCAAATGCCTTGGAAAGGTCCAAAAATAAGCCTAGACACTTAGACTTTTTATCCAGTATCTCAACAAAATTGTCAATCAGGGTCGCAAATGCGTCTTCACAAGACTTCCCCCTACGAAAACCAAATTGATTGTTGGATAGGATGTTATTATTCTCTAAGAAAGACACAAGACGGTTGTTGAGAACCCTTTCAAGAACCTTTGATAATGCTGGCAGGACCGAGATCGGCCTATAATTGTTGACACTGCCTCTGTCCCCTCCTTTGTGGATAGGATGTACGACCGCTCTCTTTAAAACTCTCGGGAATTCACCTTGAGAGAAACAAACATCACATATGTGAGTGACGAGGGGCACAAGAGTTTTTCTGCTCAATTTCAGAAGTTTAGAACTGATTCCATCCCATCCCGGGGCAGAATCAGAACGAAGACCCATAATAATGTTTTCAACTTCGGCATCATCAGGGGAAAGTAGGGCCATTGAGTTGACCTGCTTATCCTGCCTCACATAAGACTCATGTTTCGTACCAGCATGTGCATGCCTAGCCGCGAGCTCCTTACCAATATTTCCAAAAAAGGTATTGACTACATTCAATGAAGCCTTGCAGTCTAGGTTGGATACAGACAACAACTCCCTAGGAGGAGGTCTGGATGTTTGTTTATTAATTATACTGTTAATTACTTTCCAGGTCTTTTTAGGGTTATTTTTGGCTTTCTCCAATTCATCTTTTTCATATTTATTTTTAACCCTGTGCAGAAGTTTATTGCAGAAATTGCGATACCGTAAATAGGTTAATTTTAGAACATAGTTGTCTGGTGTCTTTTTGTGTTCTCTATGCATGTTATCCCTATGTCTAATGCATCTGAGGAGTCCTGGTGTGATCCAGGGCTTGATTATTCTCAGCCTAGAGGGAACGCAAATGGTGATGGTATTATTTTTTATGATGGACACAATAGTATTAATAAGAAATTCAGTAGCCCAATTAGCGTTGTTAGACGAAAGAATGGCACTGAAATTTGTTTTTGCAATTTCTAAAACAACTTCACTCAGGTCTACTTTTGAGAGGAATTTATTCGTTTGATGTTTTGATTTATTTTTAACACAAAAAAGTACAGGGACATGGTCAGTAATATGACTGACCACAATGAAAGACACTACAGATTTCACTGTTCTAATCATGACGTGATCTAAGCAGTTTTTTTCTCTGGTAGGTGAGGTGTAGGCCGGTAAGAGTCCGTGAGATGCAGTCACAATCATGTATTCATTATAATTAGGGTCATTACTTGTTGGGCTAATGTTAATGTGCATGTCTCCCACCATAAATACACTCGAGAGCAATGAATCCGGGTCACTTAAAGAATGTTAAAAATCTCGGAAACTAAAAATGATAGGTTAATGCAATAAATTGTATTTAATAGACAATGTAATACTCCTTAAATGAAAGTAAAAAAAATATGAGTCGCCATACATTTTATTAACACAAAATTACATAAAGAAAAAAACTGCTGATCTCTCCTTAAAACAAAAATAGGAAACATGACATTTTTGAACTTTATTACGATTTTCTTGAATTTTAATACTTCGTATTGCCTCCTCGTGCTTCCATTACTGCGTTTACGCGGTTTGGCATGCTGTACACCAAGTTCCTTAAACGATTTTGGGGAATATTCTCCCATTCCTCTGTGAGAGCAATTTTGAGCTCACGAAGCGTGATTGGGGGAGGGTTTCGTTGTTTTACGCATCTGCCTAGCTCGTCCCAAGCATGCTCGATCGGGTTGATATCCGGGCTGCGCGCTGGCCACTCCATACGAGTAATGTTCATCTCTTGAAGGTAGTCATTCACAATCCTACCTGTATGAGGTCGGGCATTGTCATGCATAAATATAGCATCCTCACCTAAATTGACCATAAATGGACCAACGTGATCATTGAGGATTTCTTCCACATACCTTACGCTAGTTAAAGAGCCGTTTTCTATGATCACCAGCTCTGTGCGACTTTCAGAAGAAATTCCGGCCCACACAAGTACAGACCCACCACCGTAGGCTACTTTTTCTTCGATGCATGCTTGCTTGAATCTTTCCCCTGGTCTTCGATACACTCTGTGTCTTCCATCGTGCTTGTAGAGCATAAATTTTGATTCGTCGGAGAACATAACTTTTGACCAATCTTCAATACTCCAATTTACGTGGCTCTGGGCATATCTTAGTCTTGAAATACGATGCCCACGCTCCAGTTTAGGGCCGTTTGCAGGTCTAAGGGGTTTTAAGTTAGATTCAGCAAGCCGACGTCTTACTGTCCATGCACTTGGGTTACTTCCTCCGAGGCGTCGAAACTGATTTGTGAGTTCAGTTCCTGTGAGAAAGCGATTTCGAAGCATGGTGTTCACCAAGTATCGGTCTTCTCGTGCTGTGGTACACCTGGTTCTGCCCGTTCCTGGTCTGCGTAGGTTAGAACCAGTTTCTTCGTAACGTCGGAGAACTCTTTGTACTGTTGACAGCGACACACCGACAGACCTGGCTGTATCGCGCTGACTCCGGCCGGTTTCCAGCATTGTAAGTATTCTGGTGCATTCTTCAGGCGTAAGCGACATAATTTCAGCTTAAATAATGAATATAGAGCACTATCAACATGGTTTATGTACCCACATAAATGACAGATTACAAACAAAAGCAAAACCAAATGCTGTAATTTCGTAGTTCCATCTTCGAAAGTGGCCCTTTTTCAAATTTGATTTTTTTATGATATTACTTTACAATAACTAAGAAGTTTTAATACCTTCACTTAAGGAGTATTACCACAGTATAAATATTAATACAGTAGGACGACGCCTTTGATCTCTGGAAAAATGCCGACAATGTCTAGACAATCTCGCAACGGCGTATGGATGCCAGGGTTGTCACAAGTAAACAATATTTATGAAATTATTTATTTATTGCAGATCAACATGGTTAGCAATATTATAATTAAAACAATATTATAACTTAATAAAAGAATGTAAACAATTTTAAACCCGCTCTTTACTGCATTTATTATTAAGATGTTGAGTATGATAATAAAAAATGCAGTGAGGCGTATACAAATAGATTTATGAACTGCAGACATGGATTGAAGAATTCGACACTTGTAGGTAAGAACCTCGGTAGTTCTGTTGGTAAGAGCATCGGGTGTACTGAATGCGAAGGTCGCAGGTTCAAATCTCGCTTGCGGTTTGAATTTTTATCTTTAGCATCGGTCTGTATGTGGATGGAATCTTTAGTTGGTAAAAATAACGTTGGCATAGCCGTTTTCTTCAAGAATTGCTTCCCGTACATACCATTCTCAAAATGCAAACTGCAAATACATGTATATGTATCTTTTAAACTTTCGATGGACCTTTCAAGTAAATCCGGTCTTCTACAAGCTTCTACCCATAATTTACATCTGAAATATTAATATACAAAACAAATTTATAAATATATTGTGCATCTACAAGGTGTATAACCGAAAGGGTAATCCATAATTATAAAAAAAATTACGTCCGCCATCTTGGATTTCAAAAAGTATGGCTTTTTCGTAACAAGCACCCCAATTATACTTAAAATTGACACCCATATCAAATTATTAAAAAAAATGACGTCCGCCATCTTGGATTTCAAAAAGGATTGCTTTTTCGTAACAAGCACCCCAATTATACTTAAAATTGATACCCATATCAAATTATTAAAAAAAATGGCGTCCACCATCTTGGATTTCAAAAAGTATGGCTTTTTCGTAACAAGCACCCCAATTATACTTAAAATTGACACCCATATCAAATTATAAAAAAAAATTACGTCCGCCATCTTGGATTTCAAAAAGTATGGCTTTTTCGTAAAAAACACCCCAATTATACTTAAAATTGATACCCATATCAAATTATTAAAAAAAAATGGCGTCCGCCATCTTGAATTTCAAAAAGGATGGCTTTTTCGTAACAAGCACCCCAATTATACTTAAAATTGACACCCATATCAAATTATAAAAAAAAAAATTACGTCCGCCATCTTGCATTTCAAAAATGGATGGCTCTTATTGAACACATAATATTAGGAATATTAGGATAAAAAATACTTTTTTTTTTAAAGTTGTAAATATATAAAATTTTATCGTCCACCGTTCGGCCATTTTGTTAGCATTATCAACGTGACACGAAAAAATTACAAACAAAATTATGCAGTCTACAATAATAAAACATTAGGTATTTATTTACCTTTCTTCTGTGCGTGGAAACTGATGAAACCGCAAATCTTTATTTATAAAAGATGACGACTTGCAATCTTTCACAGCACACGTCGTATTCACCATTTTAAATAAACAAATATAACAAACACGCGATAGCCCTGAATGATGCCTCCCGAACTACTAACATAGTTTTGTTCGCAGTCCGGGAGCGGCTTTCCCGCGTCTCGCCCCTCACACCCCGCACGATTGCCCTGTCTAGACGGCTTCGTCGGACGACTGTAGGTTTTTAGACTGTGGTATTACATTGTCTATTAAATACAATTTATTGCATTAGCCTAGCATTTTTAGTTTCCGAGATTTTTAGGATTCTTTAAGTGACCCGGATTCATTGCTCTCGAGTGTATATTTCCATAGGAGGACACTGACGTTAATATATTATTGAGACTGTTTAAAAAGTTGTCTAATTTCCGAAAAGATGGCGGCCTGTATATAAGGTGTAAAAAAATTAACTGCAAGAACTTCGTCCACATACTCGACATCGAAAAACAAACACATTAGAAAAAAAATTTTTTTTTTGAGCACATAGAAAGTGCTCAAAAAAAAAATTTTAATAAAACAATTTAGTATCATATTTTTTGTGCACTGTACGCAGGGCTGCGGGAGGGAATAGTAGCGGGCGGCGGGGGTACGACGCTCGCGCGCGGTATTGGAGCGAGCCGTTAGCGCAGCCCTGCGTACAGTGCACAAAAAATATGATACTAAATTGTTTTATTAATGTGAAAATATAGAAAGTGCTCAAAAAAAAAATTTTTTTTTGTAATGTGTTTGTTTTTCGATGTCGAGTATGTGGACGAAGTTCTTGCAGTTAATTTTTTTACACCTTATATAGTTACAATTACAATGTCAGTGAGTTTACAAATAAGGCAGTTAGCGTCAACAAACTCCGGCTCTGTTATGTCATGTTGTAAATCAGAAAGAACATAGATAACCAGACCATCGTTTTTAATCAGGCTGTTAGTCGTTGAATAGGCTGTGTATCCAGGCAATATCGGAATATTAATACTTTTACTGAGCCAGCACTCTGAAAATACAATGACGTCACACCTGATACCCAAGGAATGCAATAGAACCAAGACGCTGTCGAAGTGCTTAACAATACTACGTATATTTAAATGTAGTACATTAATCGTTTTGTTTGGGTTTCCCAAGATCTGAAGGCATTTATCAGGAGGACAAATGAACGATTCGTGGGACCCAAATGTATCTAGATTATCAATGATTTCACTTATATTATTCATTTTTACTGAGATTAACGTGCTGTGCACTAGACAAAAAGTTTAATTCCACATTTACCCTTAAGATATCATAAGCGAACCGATTATTATTGCTCCCAAAAATAATCAGAGCAGTACAACATGTCCGATATTGCTTTCCCATATTATAATATCGCATAGTAAGATAAGTATCATTGCCTAAATTTATCAATAAACTTTGTGATTTGTGAATGTTTTTAATGTATATGAGTGAATTGTATACTTGTGTACTTAATAAATTTTCGTAAATGTGTGAAATGTGTGAGGGTGCCTTTAAAAAAGAGATGATAATACTTAAACAATAAGAAACGCGATCATGCTTACATAACATAAAAGTTCGACAAGTTAAAAAATTACTTTTTTTCATGCAGTAGGTTTTGAAAGCTCGATTCCGAATTGATGAGTACCGGTTTTTCCCCTTCTTTCTTTCGAATAAAAATTTTTCCGTTTGCTATCCAGCAGTATTGACATCCGTTGCTTTTAGCAAACTTTCGGGCATCATAGAAGAGTTTCCTGGCAGTTGCTGGGAGACGTTCAGAGACAAATATAGGGGTAAGTTCACAAGTTAAACCGGCATGCTCGCTATTTAATTTTTCGGATGGAGGCTTCCCTTTGTTAAAATCTCGTACAGCACGGAGTACTGTGTTTTTTGTAACAACCGATTGAAATTCGGCAACTATTTGTTTTGAAGGGCCTTGGTTACTCTGCACTCGATAAACGTCCCGAATCTCTTCTGGTTTAACCTCCACGGCAAGGGATCTACACACACCCATAACTATTTCCGCCAAGTCGCTGACATTTTCTTTGTCCTTAGTGGAGATATTACGCAGCTCAATCACGGCAGGCCTATGATTTCCATGCATATCATGAATTTGTTTTTCCAGCTGGTCTATATATTTTCGTTGCTCTGAACGTTCACTATCTAGCCTTCCCATACTAATTCTCATATCCTCGTATTTGGCGTTCATTAGTTTTGCCGACTCCTCCAGATCAGTTCTGATGTTACGCAACTCTTCGTTTTGAGTTCTCAACTCTGTTAGTTCAAGGGTTATTTTGGACATAAAATTTTCCACAATACTTTCCTGTTTTAAATTCGATTTAGCCAGCATTGTTCGCATCTCTTCTTTAAAGTCATCAAATTCACTTGTTGGACTAAAATCTAAACACAGACGCTTTGTTGACCTTTGTTGTGTATTAATGTACTCAGATTCACATGGTGTAGTCGCAATACTAGCGGTTGATGAAGCGCATTGTTTTTCAATCGTAGCGGCAGACTGAGAAGATGATTGCGTAATGTTTACTTTAGGCATTTTAGAAAAATGTTAGTGTACTTTCAACTTCGTTATGAATGCTCTACCTGTCTTATCTTTAGCAAGTAGTCCGGTGGGAACGATAACAGTACGCTGATCCCAGCCGCGACGGGCGGGCTCTGCTGACCAAGCATTCTCGATATTGTTAGAGTGTAAGTCTATACGCTAGATAATAAGGAATGTTTATCCAGTTGTTAGTTAAGATAGAATAAGTTAGTCTGAAATAAACGGTCGTCAAGTAAAGTTGTGCCTTTTAAAAACTCTCCAAGACTCCCCGGTAACTTAAGTGGCGCAGCCGGTAGGATACCCAAAATTTAGCCTGTGCTTCGAAGGACACTAAATCGGTTCTGTGCGCGTGGTATTGGGTAAACTCGAACCAAACAAATTCCTGTCAACCGGGTGCCGAGAGTTCCTGTTTCTACGATTGCTGCTCTACGGGAAGGCATGGGATCGAGCGAACTGTAAGTAGACCTTCTTACGATTCCTGTCTTGTCCTTGTTATTTCCTGTGGCTGCGAAAGTAGATATATATCGTAATTTTCGAACTAAAATCGTCGAAAGTTATTTGACTTCATCAATATTTGTTAATTAGGTTATTATTTTAAGTGTGAAGTGTTTGAGCTTTATTCTCGGAATTTTATATTTTTATACTTAAGTATTTTAAATTTTATATTAATAATTTTAATAATGGCAGACCAAGTACAAGTTATTCCAAGAGAATTGCTCTCCCTTATCCCTAAGTTTGATGGGGACCAAAATATGTTAAATTCATTTATCAAAAAGAGTGAATATATATTGAGAAATTTTAATGGACCGGTAAATGCGATACAATCAACATACGTATTTCATTGTATTACTAGCCGATTATGCGGTAGAGCCGCAACTCTACTAAGTGAAAGAGACGACATTAATTCTTGGGAACAATTGAAAAATACTCTCATACAGCATTTTGGAGACCCTAGATCAGAGGAGTGCGTAGCGATTGAGCTCGAGAATTTAAAAATTAAAAATGATGAAACTTACTTACAATTTTGCAACAGAATTCAACAAACGCGTAGCACCCTCTTCTCTAAGGTAAACTTGCTCACGGACGAAGGTTTAAAAGCTGCTAAAATGATAATATATAATAATATGTGTCTTAATGTGTTTTTATACAATCTTCCGGAGGATCTAATTAGAATCGTACGTTTGAGAAACTCTAATACTTTAGAAAGTGCACTTAGCATTGTCATGGAGGAAGTTAACTTTCAGTATCAGTACAAAAATAAAAACAAAGCTCAGAAACAAACTTCATTACCTAATCCTAATAATTCTGTAGATCCTAGATCGCCTAAACAATACTCTTTATCGCCCAACAGCCAGCTTTTTAAATTTGGAATCCCGCAACAAGCGCAAAATAATACTAGGCCTGGTTTTAATAATGCTAATCGATTCGGCACACCACAGTTCACACCAACAAATTTTAAGTTTGGTATTCCAATAGTTCCTCAGCAAGGTTTTAGGCCCAACTTACATGGTCAACAAAATTTTAGATTTAGAATCGTTCCTCAGCAAGGTTATCAACCCCAATTTAATAATAATACTCCAAATCAGGCCAAGCCAATTTCCAATGGACCAAATCAACAATTTAAATTTGGCATACCCCCACAAAATCAACCACAACGTAACCCACCACAGTTACAGGAAAGTGATGTCTCTATGCGTACAGCTCGCCCGATGAGACAAAACATGTTAAATATTTTACTCGATGACGATAATAATCTATTCTACAATATTGAACCAGTAGAGACCCCGTCAGAACAATCCAATCAAAATGTCACTTATTATTTAGAAAATTATGCTTGTAATTTAGAAATGCCCGAAACTCAAATTGACAATGAACCGTCCGACAAGAAAAATGATGAAAAACCACACGATGTTGAAAATTTTCAGGTACAAGCCTCCAATTTTCACCCGAAGTAATTCAGTTGAATTGTGATTCACTCCTAAAACTCCCGCATATAGAAATTCCCGAAATCAAGGCCCGTTTCATGATAGATACTGGAAGTACGCGGTCTTTCATAAGTCCTGCCAAAGCAAATGAATATTTTTCAAAATATAAATTATACGAACCATTTGAGGTCATAAGTACGCACGCCCGTAGTCAACATAATGAAATAATTTATATACCACTTTTAAAGACCTTTAAAACTTTAGGTAAACATAAGTTTTACGTATATGACGTAGATAAAAGATATGATGGTTTGATAGGCTCAGACTTATTAAAACAATTAGAAGCCTCTATTGATATGAAAAACCAAATATTACGTACACCCACGACAGACATTCGTATATTATATAACCCGCCATACGAGGTCACATTAGAACCAAGGACAGAGTCGCGAGTTAAAGTTCCGACCGATATGAAAAATGGAGATGCTATATTAAACTATAAAGATTTCGGACAGGGTGTTAGAATGCCGAGTGCTCTCGTGAAATGTATCGATTCATTTGCAACTACAGTTATACAGAATGCTTCAGAAAATAGCGTCACATTAACGTTTCGGCAACCCTTGATTACATATAAATTAAATGACAATACTTGTGAGATAAATATGACAAATAACGAACCATTGAGCAACTTTGAAATCGACGATTTACTTAAAAATAACTTAACTAAATTACGTCTGGACCACACCAATGCGGAAGAACGTGAGGCTATAACCAAATTATGTTTTGAATACAGAGACATATTCCATTGTGATGAACTCCCTCTTACTTTTACCAATCAGGTAAAGCATCAGATTAGAACTAAAAATGAAGATCCCATTTATGTCCGCCCCTATAGACTTCCACCGTCGCAAAATATAGAAGTACAAAAACAAGTTGAAAAATTATTGCAAAATGACGTCATTCAGGAATCTTTTTCGCCTTGGAGTGCACCCGTACATCTCGTACCAAAAAAAATGGACGCCTCGGGTGAACAAAAATATAGGATGGTTATAGACTATCGACGCTTGAATGACATAACTACGGACGATAAATATCCCTTACCTAACATAAACGACTTATTTGACAAATTAGGGAAGTCCACCTACTTTACGACACTGGACCTCGCAAGTGGCTACCACCAGCTGGAAATAGATAAACAGGATAGACCCAAAACTGCGTTCACTACCCCATCAGGGCACTTTGAATTCACCCGCATGCCCTTTGGCCTTAAGACCGCACCTGCAACATTTCAACGCGCAATGGATAACGTGTTGAGGGGATTGCAGGGTATCCATTGCCTGGTTTACCTAGACGATATAATAGTCTTTTCAAACAGCTTGCAGGAACATATAGATAAACTTAGGAAAGTTTTTGATCGACTAAGACAAACCAACTTGAAGGTGACGCTTGACAAATGCGATTTTTTACGTACAGAAGTACTTTATTTAGGACACAAAATTACCAAAGACGGACTAGAACCCAACAATGACAAAGTAAAAGCAGTACTAGACTTTCCGTTACCGAGAACGCCCACTGAAATAAAAAGTTTCCTGGGCTTAGTCGGTTATTACCGTAAATTTATAAAAGACTTTGCTAAAATCACGCAACCACTCACCTCTTGTTTAAAAAAACGAAACAAAGTACAGATCAGCCAATCCTTTATCGATGCCTTTAATAAGTGTAAAGAGTTGCTAGTAAACGCGCCTATTCTTCAGTTCCCCGATTTTTCCAAACCTTTTGTCTTAACCACGGACGCCTCCAATTATGCTCTAGGAGCAGTCCTTTCACAAGGCCCTATTGGAAGTGACAAGCCCATAGCCTACGCAAGCCGCACTTTAAATGACGCGGAGACACGTTATAGTACAGTAGAGAAAGAAATGCTAGCAATTATTTGGGCAACAAAACATTTTCGTCCGTACCTATATGGGCGTAAATTCATTATCTACACGGACCATCGTCCTCTAGCCTGGCTTACCTCATTTAAAGAGCCTGACAGTAAGCTCACTCGATGGAAGCTTAGATTGGCTGAATTCGATTTCGATATCATTTACAAAAATGGGAAACAGAACAGTAACGCCGATGCCCTGTCACGCATAAAATTAAATATACTCACCAATAATAATGATAACGAATCCATGCAGTGTAACGCAAGTGAAACGAACAAAGATAACGATACAATAGTTATCTCCGATTCATCGGAAACGATTAGTGCGCCTTCACTTACCTCTTATCCAGTCCGCTCTGCAACATCTAGTACTATTACAGCCTCGTCATTACCTGAAACAATTCACTCTGCCGAGGATGTTGATACCGACGGAATTCCTATATTAAACGAAGCAGTAGACACGAAGCCCCACCAAGTTCTTGTCTTTACCTGGAACAGAAACCAGACATTAGTTAATGATTTATCACGAGATAAACAAAAAGTTTTAGAGGTTCACTTACCTGTTGATAATCCCAGTTTAGTTAAAAACTTCTTACTAGAATACATAAAACCTAAAACTAAATACTTCTTTTATTTCGAAGACAAAATACACAGAAGTCAGTTTACGGATGCCGTTACTCGATTATTTAAAAAGAATACAGTTAAAATTTATGAATGCACTAAAAGAGTTGTATACATCGAAGACGAGGACGAGCAACGCGCAGTTATACTTACGTATCATCGCGGTAAAACATGTCACCGCGGAATTAAAGAAACGCTCATGCACCTTAAACGGACATACTACTGGCCAAATATGGATATAACTGTTGCTACTATGATTAATAATTGTGACATCTGTAAGACAATGAAATATGACCGCAAACCCATTAAACCGCAATTACAGCTTACTCAAACCCAAACCAAACCACTTGCCGAAATCTTCATAGACCTGTATTCCATTGAAGGGAAATACTTTCTTACCATAGTTGATGCATTCAGCAAACTAGGACAAGCCTTTGAATTATCCAATCGCTCGACTCCTGAAGTAGTTCGCGCACTTATCAAATATTTCTCATTTTATGGCGTACCAAATAAAATCAGTGCTGACCCTGGGTCAGAATTCAACAACACTTTATTGAAAGAAACTCTTCAATTCTATAAAATAGACTTGCACATAGGTACTGCACATAATCCCAATTCCATGGGAATAATAGAGCGTTTTCATTCTACTATAGCAGAGATATATCGTAGCGCTAAATATGAACATAAAATAACAGACGCAGCCAACGTCATGACATATGCGATTATGGCCTACAATCAAAGTATTCATTCCACGACAGGTCTTACACCCTTTGAAGTTGTTTTTGGCCATACCGAATCTAATAGTACTTTTGCCGTAAATTTCGAGAAACAATACACACAACAGTTAGTGAAAGATCATGTTCAGCGAACGAAATATCTCTATAAACAGCTAACAGATAAAATAATACAAAATAAGGAAAAGGTAAAAGAAAAACGTGGCGGAGAGACATCATTTGATGTACAAGAGGGGGATGATATATACATAAAAGGGGCCAACATTAGACGTAGCAAAGATAAACCTCGCTACCAAAAAGCTACAGTAACCGGAGATATTACTAGGAACACTTGTCCAGTTAAAATCAAAACCCGCGATACCAAAGTACCTATTAAGGACATTAAACGACCTTCACAGGTACCTCCTCGTGCTCTTGATCCTGACCTTCAGGACCCAGGCCCTTCAACTGCACAGAATTAATAAGAATCCAGGAGTGATTCTTACGAAGCAAGGTCAAGCTAGAGTAAGTTATGATAAGTGGAATATTATTAAGGTTCTAGACTTAAGTTCGATGCGAGAAGACTTAGAGTTGAATATAAAAAAATATGTAAATTTCAATAACCAAGTCAGGAGTTACTTTGGAAATAAAACATTCGATCGACAATTGATGGACGTGAAGTTTCAAACCGATTATGTCATGAATTCCAGTATAGAAAAATTCAACCAGTTAGCTCCATCGATTAGAATTAAGCGAGGGATCTTTAACCCCTAGGATCTATTATTAATATAATTTGTGGTAATTTAGACTATGACGATGCTATCAGGTACGAACAATTGATTAGGGATATAAAAACACGTCAAGACACTTTAACAAAAAAAGTAATCGTTATTTCAGAAATGTCCAGATCGCTAATTAACGTGGCGAATTCTACTATGAATAATTTCATCCACATAAATGAAGAGTTATGGGAAATGCAAAATTGGATACACAAAACTAATATTAATATAACAATACATAATTTCGTTATCGTGTACAATTTATTCTTACATCATTTCCAATTACTCTACATTCGGTGGGATGTAATTGAAACTTCGGTAACCTTCAGTAAACTAGGTATGTTGCATCAGTCTCTTATAAACTCAGATGAATTACTAGAATTATTAAAAGTAATAGAACAAACTAATAAACTTGTATATCCAGTTAATTACGATAATCTAGTAAAATTAGAACAGTGTATAAGTATAAAAGCATTTTCAAAAGGAAGTCAAATAACATTCGTTTTAGATGTACCTATAGTAAAAAATGATATATATAACTACTACCAAGCAATCCCGATTCCTACAACTAATCCTTCTAACCAAACTACGCTCATAATTTCAAAATATCCTTACCTGCTAGTAAAAGGGTCGAAAATGGTCTCGCTCTCCCAGCCATGCACCGAACTCTATGAGGAGACATACCTATGTAATGAAGGTATGATGCCTTTCGTGGAGGAAGATACTTGCATAGCGGCTTTGATGAAGTTCTCCAACAACATTAGTTCCTGCAATTCAGTTCCAGTCGAAATCAATAACCTAAAGATCCAGCCTGTGGGGAAAGACCGATGGATACTCTACAGTAAAGCGGAAACCATCCTATCAAAGATCTGTGAAAATAATGAAATAACCAAAGAAAAGATACGAGGTACTTACTTCTTGATATTAGACGATAACTGCAATGTCCAGATTGGCGAAATGACTCTTAAAACCCGCTATAGCACCACGAGTAACTTGAACCTGCCGAAACTGCCTATCATTAATCTTCCTGAAATCGAGCTCTCCGAATCTCAGATGCAGCGAAAACCTATCAACTTGGATACAAGTGATTTAGTGAATTTACAACAACTTAATGGCCTGTTAAAAATCAGTGAAAGTGAAGTGGAAAATAACCGTGAGGCGGTGATAAATGTGAAAACTGTTAGCATCGGAACTCTATTATTATATATAATCATAATTTTAAGCATTTCTGTAACTCTAATATATAAGTACTGTAATTTCAAATTTCAAAATAATCCGAGCGATAACAGTCCCTCGGATAATTTTGAAGCTGCGGGGGGAGGCGTTATGAATGCTCTACCTGTCTTATCTTTAGCAAGTAGTCCGGTGGGAACGATAACAGTACGCTGATCCCAGCCGCGACGGGCGGGCTCTGCTGACCAAGCATTCTCGATATTGTTAGAGTGTAAGTCTATACGCTAGATAATAAGGAATGTTTATCCAGTTGTTAGTTAAGATAGAATAAGTTAGTCTGAAATAAACGGTCGTCAAGTAAAGTTGTGCCTTTTAAAAACTCTCCAAGACTCCCCGGTAACTTAAGTACTTCTTTAAATATTCAGCCAACAATGGTAAACAAGTATTGTAGTGTGGCGAGCATAACAAAAGCGCGTAGCAGTTAAAACATTCGTAGCGATCGTAGCAGCAAGCGCGTAGCCGATGCTCGTCAACGATGTAGTGCGCGCTCCGTAGCAACGTAGCAGCAGGACACAAATTTCGTATGATGACGTCAAGGTTGATTTGGCGTGGCCTCTGAGTACGCTGTCTCTGCGCTCGGTGTCCGTAGTTCGAACCCCAGTGGAGTAGTCGTTGACTTTTCGAGATTTACAAAATCTTGATTATGATTTATTCGACTCACCGAAGCGAGAGACGTCCGCGCCCGCCTTCCCGTGCTCACTCATGAGAAAGTGAGACTTCCGACACCAACCAATATGTCCGCCACACCTTACGGACAATTCCCCAAGAAGAAAGAGGAGGGTCCGAGTTTCGGTAATATTTAATTAAAATAATGATTTAAAAATAAGTTAAACAGAAGTGACTTAAAAACACACAAAACACGTCCACTCCGATCGGGCGCTGAGCAGAGAGGAAGATGACATGTTTCTAGCAGATCTACAGCATTGTCAAAATGAAGAAGCGTCTAGAATCACAAATATGTCAATAAAAGAACAGCTGCAGAAAAAAATAGATGATGAAATGTGTGCAAGGCCTTCTACGTCCACAGCAACGTGCGAAGATGATCTAGAATCATCAATAAAAATTCAGATAGGTTTATTTGTCTTGGCGCTCCTGCGTCATATAAAGCCAACTCAGGCTTATGACGTGTTAATGTGCTTTCCACCAACTAGTGTAGAGTGCGAAAGGGTATTTTCTTCTACGAAGTATATCTGTAATCATCTCAGATGTCAATTAAGCGATGATTCCATAGACGCCTTAAGTTTCCTCAGGTCTCACTTTCAAAGAATACGTAAATAACGATAATTATTATGCGCTGTGGTGATTTTATATTATAACTAGCTTTTGCCCGCAGCTTCGCCCGCGTGCAGTTTGGGAATTGCCCACAGGATCTTGCCTACTTCTCGGATAATAAGTAATCTATATCTATCTGTATAACCTATAATCTATCTCTGTGCCAATTTTCATCAATATCTGTTCTGCCGTTCTGGCGTGATTGAGTAACAAACATCTTGATTTTGGAAAAACTGTGACACACGTTTCTTATAATTTTAACTCTGATTTCCAAATCTTCGAAGACATAGATTGGCGTACTAATTTGGCATTTTTTACCGATTTGCTCGAACACTACAAATAATTTAAAAAACAATGCAAGGAAAGAATCAATTTATAGATGAGCCTTGGGTGTGTCTAAAATCATTTATAACTCGGCTTTTTTGTTTTATAACTTCATAGCTAAGAACGATTTAACTCACTTTCCACGTGTAAAATCCATGGCACCTCATTTATGGGAATTCTGTGTGTAAGTTTTTAAGATTGACAAGAACTGATCTGACGGCTCGTCAATAGTTTGTAACATAGAGTTTAGCTTAACTTTATACCTGTTTTTTAGCTCAAGAAACTTCACCTGTACTGAAAGTTTTGACTCCAACCAAAGTGTACAAGAAACAACTGACTTGTAAGAGTACAAAACTTGAATAACCTACTGAATCTAGTGCATTTTTATGTATTGACACACCAAAGAAAAGGAAATTAACGGACACTCCAAAGTGCAAGAGATTTAAAAAGAGCCTTAAAAAGATCAAAAGAGAAAAATATAACAGACAAAAAAAAATAAGTAGTAAAATTAATAACATAATACATTTAGAAAATCATCACTTCAAAAGTGATGCTTCAAAAATTTTGACAGTTATGCAATTTAAAAAAATTAAAAGACAGTGGAGCGAGGCAGAAAAAAATTTTGCCTGTCTCTTTATTTTAAGTCCCCTGCTGCCTATAAACATCTATTAAATACAGGCATAGTGCTAGCTTCACTGACTACCATTTAACACTGGCTCCAGTCATCTAGTTGTCTGCCAGGTGATAGTGAGGATGTTTTTCAAAATATAAAAAAAAGTTTTGTGATCAACCAATAAATTAATAGGGCCTGTGGAGTTTGCTTACACGAAATGAGTATTATGGCTGATTTGGAATATTCAAAAAAATATTTTTTGATTGAGGGATTTAAAGATTTTGGTGATGGTGAGCGTTCCCCGAAGGAAGCAAAGTATGCTTTGGTATTTGTTACCAGAGGCATTTACGCCAATTGGAAAATGCCTCTGGCATATTTTTTATCACATAAAAATGTTAATGCCGACAAATTAGTATTAATTATAAAACAAAGTGTAAGCAAATTTTTTGAAAGTGGTTTGTTGCCAAAAGTAATTGTATATGATGTATTGATGATCGTAAAATTTATTCAATTTTCGATGCCTCGTTGGATTAAAAATATTAGAAACAATTTGCTTGATAACTATTACTATTTTAAATGGTAATGAAATTTCATTCAATGATATATTCAACGTTTATAATATCAACAAAAATAGTACAAGCAAAGCATTACGAAAATTGACCAAAGTGCACATAAAACCTAATAATTTTCAAAAAATGAAAGTTAAGCTTGTCACCCAAATTTTTTGCAATTAGTAGCAGCAGCAATTGAGACTATAATAGCAAGTGGAGAGCTATACAGTGATACGGCAAAACATACGGCTGATTTTATAAAAAAAAATATCAATGATTTGTTTGATTCGCTGAATTCAAAAATAAATTTGATAAAAATCCATTTAAATGTGCAATTACGAAAAATATAAACACTTACGTAGAAAGAGCCAGCCCTCTGGTCACGCGAAGTGTCGACCAGTCGGCGAGAGATTTCCTTAAACTTAAATAGGAGACGCGCACTCGGGCCCCATGTCCCGAGCGTTTCGACCCCAAACGGCTCAAAACTGTAGTTACCAATAAGGTTACAGTATTTGCGCCGCTTGAGGATCTCAGCAGCCGCAGCAGCAGCGCCCGCAAAGCCCGCCGTGCTTGCAACGTGAGATGGCGCAAGGGTGTGGACACAAGTTGCGTCCCACACCAAAGGCCTACCCATCTTCCAAGGCACCAACGTCATGCCGTCTGGTCTCTTCCCATCGTCACGTACCAAGCAGTTTGGTTCTAAAACCGCTGGTACGCCGGGCGCTAGCAAGAGCTCGACGAATCATGTCGTTAATGCTTGCGTGCCTTGCAATGCGACCTGCGCTCCTGTAGCAGGACAGGCCATGGTGTCCGAGGCTGTCGACAGCTTCACCGCAGTGACACCGATGCGGAGCAACACAAGGTGCGCCTAAGCGTAGACACGTAAAGATTGGGCTGGCTCTTTCTTTGGGCAAAGAATTAGCATTTCCATTCAACGTGGCAATGCTGCCGGTCTTCTGGGCACGTTTCCAGATGATAGCGATGCGGAGTACTTTTACGCCTAAGACGTGTCCTATTGTCGTCATTGTACTCGTATATATATAGGTACTTTATTTTAATCTTCTTTTTATATTTATTTTTGTTCTATTTGTAGTATGTATATATAATGTACATAACATAAATAAATATTAAATTCTTACGTTAATAAAACATTAATTAGGGGCTTGGAGATCTTCAGTGATTTAAAAAAAAAGATCATTTAAAGAATTTTCTGAAGGTCAGATTTCTAATGACATACCGCTTAAAACAAGGTGTGCTTGAAAATTTATTTGGAATTTATAATAAGAGGTTGTAATCGGAAACCGACATCTAGAAGCTTAAGAGCTATGTTCCGGTATAAGAGACAGATACGCTTTCACACATTCTTGGGCCCGAATGTAAAAAAGATGAAAGTGGTGTCATTTATTAGCTTATAGTTGGCCGCACGCCGCCCACGCAGCCTGCTGGGAACGCATTTTCGCGCGCTTTTGCTCCCGCTATTCACGCGTAGTCGACATGTCGAGCGATTCCAGTGATCTAGATTATGAACCATCCCCTTCATTGGATTCTTCTCAATCTGATTCAAACAGTGATGAGTCATCATCGTCTTCCGATGTACCATTGGATCAAAATCCCGCGCAGCAAGCACCATCAACAATACAAACGTCTAATTGGCATCATTGGAACGGATCACGACAAAAGCAGTTTCCGTTACAAATACAACCAGGTATTGATATTCCAAATAATTGTGAGACTAAATTAGATGTTTATAAATTATTCGTAGATAAAGATGTAATTACCCTCATGGTCCAAATGACCAATTCATATGCGAACAAAACGAATTTGCCTACTGTAATGACACGCCATATGAGGCTCAACAAATGGACAGACTGCACTGAAGAAGAAATAATAAAATTTCTTGGCCTGTTGGTATACATGGGACTCAAAAAACTACCTCAAATACGAGACTATTGGAGCAAAAAAAATGTATATGAGAACAAAGTCGCTCCTCAGGTTATGAGTAGAAACCGTTTCGAATTGTTATTAAGATGTTGGCATTTCGAAGATACCATATTCGTAGGACCCAATAATACGGATCGTCTAATTAACCACTCAACCGTTACAGCAAACATAGTAGCCTAATAATTTTTCCGGTCTAGCGTTACAGCTACTAGGGTTGCTGCGCCGACTTGTTCCCTTTAAACCGTTATTGTACAATGGTAACTCTATGTGAGTGTCTAAAAATTATACGAGGTGGCGCTGTATTAAATTCCGCGCCTGCAGACCCGTGGCACACTGTATGCAAGCATAGAGAACAATTTAAAAAAAAAAGTTGAGTGTCAGTGTCTAGTGTCAGTGTCCAAGTGTCGCCATTTTCATTGTAAAATTGTTACTAAAGGAAAATTAGTTCCTAATTCTAATCACAGATGGCGTTGTTAGTTTACGTCCATTTTCTAGATCGCGGTGTTAAGATTCTCCGCGATCTAATGACCCTCCGTGATTATTTTTTGTTTAGTAAGTTCAGTACTACATTATATGTGATTGTGATATAGACAGTGGTTTTATTAGTATCCCTGGAATATCCTTCGCTCAGCCAGATTGGCAGTAGTGCAAGTGCTAGTAGGGAGGTGCGTCGTGACCAATTAAACATTGGTCCTTACGAGCCGGAGGTGACATAGTCACAGTGAGTGGTTGCGGAGAGGGTGCCGACACAGTAGTGGATCGCTGCTGATGGTACCAAGGTGCTGGTGAGTTGTTGCACCGGGTTCAATACCCAGAACGAGCACCGGAGGTTGCGGCGCAGAGCAGCAGAACGGAGCGGAGGAGCAGGGCGAGTTCGAGGCAAGTGGAGGAGCCGGGCGAGTACGAAGCGAGTGGAGCCGGGCGAGTTCGAGTCGAGTGGAGGAGCCGGGCGAGTACGAGTCGAGTGGAGGAGCCGGGCGAGTACGAGTCAAGTGGAGCCGGGCGAGTACGAGGGCAGCGGAGCCGGGCGAATACGAGAGCAGCGGAGCCTGGCGAGTACGTGAGCAGCGGAGCCGGGCGAGTACGTGTTACAGCGAAGATGTGTCAGTGGCATGTTCAAGTGGAAAGTGTATAACAATAATTCTAACATTGTTGTTTGCAAGTAAGATCTAACTGTTTATTTAATTACGACTGCAACTAGGTTAAGTCCGTACACTGGTTTATAGTTTGTTAGTTATTGATTGTTTAGTGGCTTTATTCAATTATTTACTAAGTCATTTTAATAGTTAAATATGGAGTCCTTATTCAAGTTACAAGACAATTTAATAAACACAATTGAGAAAGGGAGAACTAATTTCAAAAAATCTCCCAAAGAAAGAATAACTCTTGGTTATATGGAAACCAGATTAGAATCTTTAGAAGAACAGTGGTCTACATTTAATAAAAGGCATGAGAAAATGATTGAAACTGCCACATTATCGGATATAAAACATAGTTACTTTACTTCTGACTGCCACAATGAGACTGAAGAAATTTATATAACGTACAAATCAGAATTGAAAGATGGTATTCATAAATTAAAGTCTGTCAGTAAAATAAGTGAACCTTGTACTACAACATCTTCAAACGTCAGATTGCCAAAAATTATCATACCTTCATTTTCTGGCAAATACAGTGAATGGACTAGTTTTAGGGACCTTTTTGTATCGTTAGTACATTCCGAAAAGGGCTTAGACAACGTACAAAAACTTCACTATTTAAAGGGATGTCTGACAGGCGAAGCAGAACTATTACTTCGACAAATACCAATAACGGCTGGAAATTACTCAGTATGTTGGGAGCAGTTAGAACAAAGATATAATAACAAACGTCATTTAGCAAATTCAATTCTTCAACGTTTATTTAATCAAAAACAAATGAATACAGAATCAGCTGTAACCATAAAACAGTTATTAGACACAACGTCGGATTGTATGAATGCATTTAATAATCTAGGTCTTAGCATGAACACCGTTGTAGACATTATCGTAATTTATGTAGTTTCTTCAAAACTGGACCCGGAAACCCGTAAGCAGTGGGAGTTGAAGATATCCTCTGACGCGGACGATCCAACTGAGCCACCAACTCTATCACAATTCAAGACATTTTTAGAAAGTAGATTTAGAGCGCTTGAATGTATAGAACCACAGAAAACATCGGGACAGGGGCGAGCGGGTTCGCGAACAGAAGGGGTTTCTAGTCAAAAGACTTTGCTCGCTCGGAGTGAAGATCCTGGCCCATCTGGTCAAACGAAAATAAGTTGTGAATATTGCCGCGATAACCATAAACTATGCTTTTGTATTCCGTTCACAAAGATTAGTGTTGATCAAAGAAGAGCTTTTGTGCAATCGAATAAAATTTGTTTCAATTGTTTGGGTGGCAACCATTTAATTTATCAATGTAGGAAACCATCAGTATGTCATATTTGCAAAAAGAAACACCACACACTTTTACATGTTAACTATGAACAGAAGGCTAAAGAAGAGGAGCAAATTGCTAGTTCAGCTAACAATGATACACCAACTGATATAAGTCCAGTAGTCTCGTGTATGTCGACTAAACACATCGTAAGTCCTAATCAAGTATTGCTAGCTACTGCGTTGGTTAAGGTTCAAACCGCTACGGCGAATTATCATACAGTTCGAGCCTTGTTGGATCAGGGATCCCAGGCTTCCTTTATCACAGAAGCTACGGTACAATATTTACGTTTAAAGAAAAGTCCGGTTAAGAGTGTTGTTTCTGGTCTAGGTAGCATCGAATCAACAGCAAATTCAATTGTAACCTTGGTGTTAAAATCAATGACAGAACCCAGTGTTATGTTAGAAGTTACTGCATATGTTTTGAAAAATATTACCTCATACATACCGGAAAGACAGGTAGCCCATCTTGATTGGTCTGAATTAGAGCAACTTACACTGGCAGACCCGCAGTTTTCTACACCCAATAAGATAGATATTTTATTAGGTGCAGACGTGTACAGTAAGATACTGAAAGAAGGTCTTAAGAGAGCGCCCAGTGGATCAATGGTAGCACAGTGTACCAAATTAGGTTGGATTCTTTCTGGTGTCACACAAGTTGAAAATAAAGATAGCGCAGGTAATATCACAGTTATGCACACAGCGGTGGACCAAAATGATCTACTAAAGAAGTTCTGGGAGATCGAAGACCAAGTTCCGCAAACTAGTATCTTAACCGAGGAAGAATTAAGGTGTGAAGAGCTTTATAAAGCTTCTACTTCAAGAGGCGAAGATGGACGATACATAGTTAATTTACCATTTAAGGATGCAATACCGGCCTGTGTAAATAGTAACATAAAAGAAATAGCTGTAAGAAGATTCAAGGAATTAGAGAGAAAATTCGCGAAGAATTTAAATCTGAAAGAAAATTACACAAAGGTTATAGAGGAATATTTACATTTGAACCACATGAGAAGAGTACAGAAACCGGACAAAAAGTTAAATAAAGCAGCTTACTGACCTCATCACGCCGTCATAAGGGAGGACAAATCTACATCAAAGGTGCGCGTAGTGTTCGACGCGTCCTGCAAGAATGAAAAGGGAGTATCACTCAATGATACATTAATGATAGGACCTACCTTGCAGTCGGATTTGCGGCATATCATTCTTCGCTGGAGAGTTCACCCGATAGCACTTACTGCAGACATAGTAAAAATGTACCGACAAGTGAGAGTAGCCGAAGATAATGTAAGATACCAGAGAATAGTTTGGCGGAAGGAACCTGATGAAGAAATACAAGATTATGAGTTATTAACCGTAACTTTTGGTACAGCTTCAGCACCTTATTTGGCGGTTAAGACTTTGCATCAAGTCGCCTTGGATTATAAACAAGAATTTCCAACAGCATCGGAAATAGTACCAACAAGTTATTATATGGATGACTTAATGACAGGGTGTTCCACAATAGAAGAAGGCAGGACTTTGTATATTGAAATGAAAACCTTGTTAGGAAAGGCTGGATTTGAATTACAAAAGTGGAACAGCAATAGTTCGGAATTAATGAAGAAAATCGAGACATATGAAGGTAAGGATGAAAAGGAAATATTAAATGATAGTACAAAAATTTTAGGACTTACCTGGTGTCGTAGTGTAGATCAGTTTAAGTACACGGTGCTGCTTCCTTCAGCATCTGAAACTTTAAGTAAACGTATTATTATTTCGGATATCGCGCGTTTATTTGACCCGTTAGGCTGGATAGCGCCTAGTTTGATCCTAGCTAAAATACTTATACAAAAATTGTGGCTAGCAGGAGTAGGATGGGACGATATTGTACCGGATAAAATAAAAGAAGAATGGGTCACTTACCGTCAAGACTTGGAGAATCTATGCAAAGTGCGTGTTCCGAGGTGGTTAGGAACATCAAATGGTTCGGTTATAGAGTTGCATGGCTTCAGCGATGCTTCAAAGGCAGCCTACGCAGCAGTTGTGTATACTCGATGTATAGATCCTTCAGGCAATATACAAGTCGCTCTTTTGACAGCAAAAACAAAGGTCGCACCTATAAAGACAGTCAGTATCCCTCGCCTAGAACTATGTGCAGCAGTACTTTTGACACGTTTGTTGACCGATGTGGCACGGGCTATGAACATTCCCAAGGACAAGGTGCGCGCTTGGACGGACTCCACAGTAGTCTTGGCATGGCTAAATAGCCACCCAAGCCGATGGAAAACCTTTGTCAGCAACAGAGTCTCAGAGATCTTAACCACATTAGAAGCAAATCAATGGGCACATGTATCTACGAAAGATAATCCCGCAGACTGTGCATCAAGGGGAGTTTTACCGTCTCTCTTACATGAAAATAAAATTTGGTTTCATGGGCCTCAATTCTTACATAATGCAATTATAGAGTATAGTAGACCATTGAATGTAGATATTAATTTGGAGGAGAATATTAAATGCCATGTTACGGTAGAACCTAAAGGTTTACCGTGGGATAAGTATAGTTCGTTAAGGAAATTATTAAGAATAGTAGCTTTATGTAGAATTTTCTTTTATCATTATGTTAAGTCTAGAGATATACCCAAATACATAAAGGCGACAGAACTAGACGAGGCATTAAAGTGTTGTATAAGAAGATGTCAAAGAGTGGAGTTCGAAATTGAGTACATACAGTTACAAAGGAATATGCCTGTAAATAATAAGTCAAGTAAAATTAGTTCTTTATGTCCCCTTTTAGATAAAGACGGTATAATAAGAGTTGGTGGTAGATTACACCATGCTTCATTGAGTGACAACGAAAAACATCCTATAATTTTACCACATAATACCCATTTCACTAAATTGCTGATTGCAGACGCACATGATAGGACGTTACACGGTGGTCCTCAGATAATGATTAACTATCTAAGATCAGCTTATTGGATAATAGGAGTAAAAAGTCTTGCTAAAAATTATGTAAATAAATGTGTCATTTGTGTAAAAAATAAAGCTAAAGTATATAATCAGTTTATGGGTTCGCTTCCTTCATCACGTTGTACTCCATCGCGACCATTTCTGAATAGTGGTGTAGATTATGCAGGTCCAGTTCAAATTAGGACGACAAAGGGTCGAGGGCATCGCTCTCATAAGGGCTACATTTGTGTGTATGTGTGTATGAGTACTCGAGCTATACACTTAGAGGTGGTGAGTGACATGAGTACTCAGGGTTTTCTCGCAGCCTTTCGTCGATTTGTAGCGAGACGTGGCCATTGTGCAAACATCTGGAGCGATAATGGCACCAATTTCGTAGGTGCAGCAAGAGAACTTAGGGAATTAGCTTCGATCCAACAAGATATTGCAGAAAGGTTAGAAGATCGTAATACTACTTGGCATTTCATACCACCGCATGCTCCAAATTTCGGTGGATTATGGGAGTCAGCAGTGAAATCTACCAAATATCACTTAAAACGCGTAATAGGTAGTTCAACATTGACTTACGAGGAGATGAGCACTCTGTTGAGTGAAATAGAGGCGTGTTTAAATTCCAGGCCAATGACTGTGATCAATGGTGAAGATATTCATGAACCGATGCCATTGACCCCAGGTCATTTTTTAATCGGTGAGCCGCTAGTCACTGTTCCGGATATTAGTTATGAAGGATCTAATATCAGTTCTTTATCTCGATGGCAGCATGTACAAAAAATGGTCCAAAGTTTTTGGAAACGCTGGTCGGTAGAATACATGAGTAGCTTAGTTCATAGGTATAAGTGGTCGCACAAGACTCCTGAGCCTAAGGTCGGGGATGTAGTTCTCGTTAAGGAGTTTGATATGCCCCCTGCTTGTTGGTTTCTGGGTACAATTATTGAGAAACATCCAGGACCCGATGAAATCACACGAGTAGTAACGCTACGAACTAGTAAGGGTTTGCTGAAACGTCCTACGTCCAAGCTCTGTATTCTGCCAGTCAATGAATAAACATAATTGATTGGATTTAAAACCAGAATGTTTTGTGAACTCTGTTATTTTATTGTTAAAGGTTACATTAATAGTTCAGTAACTGAAGGTTTATTGAATAAACTAGTTTTTTGTTTGTTATGAACTGTTTATATCTATGCTATATCTAGGCAAGTGAATATAAATAAGCTCTAAGTTGTTGTGAATTTGTAGTTAAGATTTTAGGTATTTAAGTAAGGATTCTGTTTTATTTTATACAAAGATTTGTTTGATATAAGGGTAAAGTAATTGTTAACTTTGGTTAAGATTTAAGAAGTTAATATTAAATGCTTATGTTTGTTTTTTTTTATAAAGATTTTATGTCAGGCTATGATAGTTAATAGTAGAAACAACTTGTATTGTATGTCATTTAGTTTTTTTTTTTTTTTTTGCCCTTAATGTAAGTGCTAGTTCTAAAAACATTAATGTACACAGAATATTATCTTTTTTGTTTGAAGGACATTCCTCAATAATGTCCTTGGGGGGCGGGATGTCCAAGTGTCGCCATTTTCATTGTAAAATTGTTACTAAAGGAAAATTAGTTCCTAATTCTAATCACAGATGGCGTTGTTAGTTTACGTCCATTTTCTAGATCGCGGTGTTAAGATTCTCCGCGATCTAATGACCCTCCGTGATTATTTTTTGTTTAGTAAGTTCAGTACTACATTATATGTGATTGTGATATAGACAGTGGTTTTATTAGTATCCCTGGAATATCCTTCGCTCAGCCAGATTGGCAGTAGTGCAAGTGCTAGTAGGGAGGTGCGTCGTGACCAATTAAACAGTCAGTGTGAAGTTTTCGCAAGCGGCGTGTTTACGATGTAAGTACAATTTTATTTAAAACCCAATGTATTTGTGTAGTATATCAAAAAAATCCTCAAGATTCAAGCTTTACGAATATCTAAAAATTTCATAGGTTCAAAGTCTAATGAAAACGATAAATATCGAAATCCAAAACATGGTCGTGTCGCCATGTTGGGCATGGGCATTTTCGTAATATTTTTGTATGATTTACTAAATAATCTATTAAAATATTACTTGTAATATGGAAACTCGTTCATTATTAGTATTTACACACACTTAGAAAGTAAAATACAACGGAAATAGTTAAGATTTTATGTGTTAATAATTACGTTCCACAGGTTGTCAGTACGGGCTTACACAGTAGCTGTAACGTTTACATTATTGGACCATAATAAGGGTTCGTACAAACGAAAAATCATGAGTGCGATTGATTTTTCTTAGCTTTTTGTTTTCAACGGTTTTGCCGACTACGGCGAACCAAAAAAGAGGGTTATGATTTTTTCGGTGCAGTTTATTTCATTTTATTGTTTGCGCTTTTTTATTGGTGTTTGGTGTTTTGTTTAGTGGTTTACGTCTTTCATTGGTGTTGAGGACGAAAAATAATGTTTTTTTTTTATGCTTAATTGCTGCCTTTAAAAATAAACTATGAAATCTAAGTCAAGTTTTGATTTTAGGTCTCAAAATTTGAATGCTGGCCGAGGTCGTGGCAGGTTGCCGTTAGACCAACCGTGAGTATGCTGAACTAAAATTTTTTCCTTGAAAGAGTATTTAAAAGCTCATTTTATTATTATTAATGATAAACTAATCCTATGGTAAACGTTTAAGTATTTATTTTTGTTGCAATTTATTTTAGAACTACAAGTAATCAAGAGGATGGAGGGCAGGTATCAGGACGAGGACGAGGACGAGGCCGTGGGAGAGGACGAGGCCGTGGGAGAGGCCGAGGGAGTGGAAGAGGACGAGGTGTACAGGTGTACGTATCTTTTGATAACGTTTAAAAATTGAATTCGCTATACTAATATGTTTAAAGATATATGGTATTCAATTCTTCAATGTTTTATGGCTGCATAATTTTTGGCAGTGGCGTTCTGGAAGACCCCCTTTCCCAAATCAGGGCAGAGAGGCACTTAACGCAACGCCGAATAAACGCGCTGCCAGCGAATGCCCGGCAGGAGCTTATCGCTCGGAAGCGGGTGGCTCAGCTTGAGCGGATGCTCTTGCCGGATGCACCACCACGCAAACGGCAAACAAGGTACATTTTGGTTCAAGTTTTTTTCTATATTGCCCAGTCAACGTCATCTACTTAATTTTATTTCATCTTGTTATTCTCTGAAAGCCAAACTGCAAAGTCAAATCTGTCAGTTCGTCCGCAAAGTTTATAAATTATGTGCACTATTGTGTGTATAGATTAATGTTTTTTTTTTTTGTTTAACAGAAATATATCTCCAGAACGGCAGCCTTGCATATTGTTTGATCCATCAGGTAAGGTGGTTGCATGATTTTTTGATGGTTTTTCTTTGTACTAATTTACTATAGCCATAGTGGCACACCTTAACCTACATTAAACATCTTGCTTTATTTGTTGCAGAACACCTCGCAGTCGAAGAACATGTGGAGATCGAATATAGTAAGTTATTGTTTTATTTGTTTAAGAAGACTTTGTAAGAATGAGTTTGTAATACAAAAGAGAATGCTCATGGAAGTATGGAATCCCGTACCATGCTGCATCAAAATCAAACCTTGTTTTTTATAGACTACACTGATCGTATTAACTCCTACAAAAATTATTTTTGAAAAAAAAAACCCGCGTTTCAGAGTTATTTTATAAAATCGAAACTAACCTAAAAAGTAGGTCTATTTTTTCGACGCTACCAACGACGGATTTTAACACACATACATTACATTATTGCTCTAAAAACAGCGTAATACACTAATATTAGTAAGAATTACGAGTTAAAGTAACATCCACAGTATGCTTGACTGAAACTCGATTTTATTTTAGACCTTTACATTGCCAATAGTCAGTCAGTACAGTACAAATGTCAGATGCCACAGATAAGATAACTATAAACCATAGAGTATAGTAAGTGCTATAAACTAGTCGGGATTTAGGGATGTAATCGATAAATCAAAATCTTTAGGCTGAGAAAATCTATTTTGTTGCAAATAGCAATAAACCAAACTAAATCGATTTGGTGTACTGATCTTACTTAATTGTAATTAATTTTAGAGTCCGCTCGACAGACAAGGGTTTGTTCAATTGAAACGGAACGTCATTTATATTCAGTTGAAACGGAACGTCATTTATATTCAGTTGAAACGGAACGTCATATAAAGGGAGTAAAACAATATTCGTACTTTTAAACTCGAAAAGTATATTTCCAGTTCAAAAATCAAATCCCCGACGCGTAATGCCGTAAAAAAATATGAAACTAATTACTATAATATTTTGGTTTTGAGGCGCGAGACTTTTTGGTACCAACTTTGGTCATTGTCCTTTGTTTGTTGCAGTTGAAGAACCCGAAGCCGCAGCCGCAATCGCTCCTAACAGGGAGGACGAGGAGCCAGGTACGCCAGAAGCGGACACTGTTCCAAATTATAATAAGTTATATTTTGTTTAAGCAAACAAAATATAATTTATTTACTATAGCCATAGTGGCACACCTTAACCTACATTAAACATCTTGCTTTATTTGTTGAAGAACACCTCGCAGTCGGAGAACATGTGGAGATCGAATATAGTAAGTTATTGTTTTATTTGTTTAAGAAGACTTTGTAAGAATGAGTTTGTAATACAAATTTGTTTGTTGCAGTTGAAGAACCCGAAGCCGCAGCCGCAATCGCTCCTAACAGGGAGGATGAGGAGCCAGGTACGCCGGAAGCGGACACTGTCCCAAATTCGCCGTACAGCTCCCCTAGTAGGCTTTCAACCAGTTCGAACCAGCTAATGGGACTGTTGAGGCCAAAAAAAATCTACAGAAGCTCTTTATCAGAATCAGAATAATAGTCAATAGTTTTTTAAAATCATATAGCCATTAAAAATCATATTCTTTTTTTTCTCCAGATGTTGTTGCAAACGCTTTCCAGGCTGGGTTATCGGAAATCGGTAAGTATATGTGACTGGTATACAGTGTACGTCGTTCAAACAGTAATATCAGTAGAACTTCTGACATATTTTTTGTTCCAGGTGTTACTGACAACAGATTTGACAGTATTGTACAAGACTGGATTCAACTGACGAGTAACTGTTGTCTCAGCGACGACGATGATGATGACAATGTTAACAATGACGCTGTCCCCCTGCCGACTGTCCAGGAGCGCAATGCAATGACTGAACCAGCCTGCGACAGTGACTTGACTATGCTCCAAGCAGAAGTGTTGCAGAGAGAGGATGCCGCGAATGACCAAGCTCTTCGCGACATTGTGCCCAACGACTGCTTCACTTTTAATTGGAGCAAAGACAGACGGACATTTCTAGGACGACGAGAGACATTTAATTGCACAACGGGACCGACTTTTGAGGTGACTGACCAGGCTCGACCGATTAATATTTTTGACAAGATGTTTGACACTGACCTGATCGATCGTTTGTGTACGGAGACCAACCGTTATGCCGAACAAACTATTGCTTTGTTCCGAGAGCAAAACAAATTAACATCCAAGTCTCGCTTTAACCGGTGGTCTCCTACAGACAGGGATGAAATGGTAAGTTTTTTAGCAATACAAATTTTGCAAGGCCTGTACCCCTTGGCGGAGGAAGAGTCATATTTCACGTTCAATGGGTTCGGCACCATGGCTTATTTCTCCAAAATAATGTCATATAACAGATATGTATTGCTAAAAACCTTTCTACATTTTGTCGACAGTCAGAATTTACAGGATACGACTAGACTGTGTAAAATCCGACCAATAATCGACTATTTTAATGACAAGTTTTCCACTTTATACATGCCCTCTCAAGAGATAGCCATTGACGAATCTCTGCTGAAGTGGCATGGGAGGTTGTCCTTTGCGCAGAAGATTTCGACGAAGGCCGCACAAGTTGGAGTGAAAACTTACGAGTTGTGCGAGTCATCCAGTGGCTATCTTTGGAGGTTTTTTGTATACACTGGAAAAGCTCAACCGACAACAACAACTGCTACTATCAGAACCTCCAGACGACCAGACGAACAGACTGATAGACCAGACGATGACGAGACAAATGACGGACTTGACGATGACGAACCGACTGACAGAGTTACGACGGGCGATAGCGATGACCGTCCCACCAACGCTACCGCGAAAATTGTTTACGACTTGGCCGAGCCGCTACTTCACCGTGGACACACCATAATAATGGACAATTTTTACAATAGTCCATTATTATGCCGTAGTCTAAAACGTCAAAAGACTGACTGTTACGGGACTCTACGACTGAACCGGGAATTCGTACCCGAGTCAATCAAGACTATGACAAAATCTGAACTTCGACAAGGAGAAGCAGTGGCTACGTACAGTTCCGATTTGTCGGTTCTGGTATGGCGAGATGCTAACATAGTTAGTATGATCTCGACATACCATAACCTTCAAATTGGGACTCAGGACAAATATAACAGACGGACTTACAAACCAAAAATTGTACTAGACTACAACAAGAGCATGGGAGGAGTTGACAGGAAAGATCAATTCCTGTCAGCTCAGCCTATGGAAAGATGTAGGAACAAAGTTTGGTACAAAAAACTCTTTCGCCGATTGTACAATACGGCAGTTTTTAACTGCTTTGTGATATATTCCAGTGTTCACCGGAATATATCACATCGTCAGTTCCGTACGGTATTGGCGGAAGAGTTAATGAAGAGACACAGACAAATCGACCTAACGACTGAAACCCGACGTTTGACCGTAAGATCAAACACGACTGGACAGCTGGTGACAACGACGGTACGACGTAACACTCGACACAAGACGCAGACCAGAACGATACTTGAGCACAACCACTTTCCAATTCGTACAGGGTCCAAATTCACCGTTTGTCGTGTTTGCACCAAAAAGTCCAGGACGATTTGGAAATGTGAGGAGTGTGACGTTCCCCTGTGCATTGAAATATGTTTTAAGGCTTACCACAAGCCTTAACATCTACTGACAGCACTGACAGACCAGTCGAGGACGAGGCCATTGACAGACTTGACGATGACGAGATAAACGACAGACCTGACTTCGTCAGAATACCGATTGCCGATGCCAATCTACATGGTCTTCACACGCACATCCTTTCATGGAACTCGAACGCTTAGGCAGAAAATCTGTTTGATCGATACCCATCTCCAGCGGAGTTTCGCTAGCTAATTTATTTTATCCCTGTATTACAGTTTAGTTGACGTACAATTATTTTGATATAATATCCTTGTAATTCTGTAGATATATCAGAATTCGGAGTTTCGCTAGTTAATTTATGTTGTCCCTGTATTGCAGTTTCATTGACGTAAAATTATTTTGAAGTAATAAAAAAAAATGTCATCTTCCAAAAAAATGATAGGCGGAGTTTCGCTAGCTAATTTATTTTGTCCCTGTATTACAGCCTTGTTGACGTACAATTATTTTGTTTATTTTTATTTTGGTAGGTACATTTTTTTTGTAGATATCGGAATTCGGAGTTTCGCTAGTTAATTTATTTTGTCCCTGTATTTCAGTTTCGTGGACGAAGTAATAATAAAATTGTCATCATCCAATATCATTTTAATTGTAAGATATTAAATAAATACAATACCTAATCATTGTCTCATTTCAACTAAAATCACAAAATAAATCATTCCTTCCAAAATAAATCATGTGTAACCTCGTGTGGGAGAACCCTACGGGCGGCCATCTTGCCGTGATTTCACTAGCGCAGGTGAGCGCAGGTATCGTCAAATTGATGAAGGAATGGATTGTTTGTTTTGGTTTATTGTGCTACTCAGAACATTCCAAGTAATGACTTAGTGGTATCAAAAAAAAGCTTATACCCTCTTATTATAAAACGTGGTTTTAAAAAAGTACCGGGTTTAGTACTAGGTTTAAACCATGAACTTGAATAAACGTTATTACAAAAAGAAGTTTATCGCTAGTCCTAGAACTATCTATGGTACCAAAGTTAGACCATCGTGACCCCTAGTTTAACTATGGTACTAAATTGTTACACGTCAAATTCTTAATTTTGAGGTTAGCTTTCGGAAATTATTATTTTGTGATTTTAACCAAAAATGGATATTGACATGATTGATATAGTTGATTTGGAAGATTTGGAGTTGTTGGATACACTTGAGAGTGCCCGGGGCCTAACAGAGTTCGTCAACGACGAAATCCATTTGGGTTACCTGACGAAGATTTTCGGTATAAATATAGATTTAGTAAAAAGGATTGTCGATTTACTACGTGAAGATTTGTGTGTACGTAATCTAACATGTCCGTTATCACTAACCTTTTCTTCTGGAGTCCAATTAACACCCCTTTTTTTCTTTGGTTGTTCCATTTTCTTAAAACGATGCACACACGATCTCACCACAAAGTGCCCAAAGAACTGTGCCTTTATTTAGATTATTAATCTTGATGTGAAACCGGACATCTAGTTTGCTTTTAAGTTGTAACATAAACATTTCGATAACATTACTCGAATTACGCGCGCTGTCAAGTTCACTTCGTTATACGTGTTATCTCGATAGATGATCCAAGCCAGAACAATTAAATTGTGAACATGCATTCAAAAAATTAAAAGTCGGATTATTTAACTACCTTTAAATAGCAAAACTTTATATTTTACCACTACAAATAGCAATTTATAGAATATTTTTTCTTTCAATTACGTAACAACATTTTGTAAAAAGGAACGGCGCATAGAACGCTGAACGAATGATTGAATAGTTTCAATATTTTGTTGCTTATAATCTGTGTATAATGTTTAGACCATGGACTATCTTTGGTATTAAGTAGTCCTTTGTTGGTCTACGATTTGTAATACGAATGACAGAATTAACGTTAGTACCGTAACAAACCTAGACCTTTTAGTCTTGGTTTAAACCTGGTACTAACGGAAGTTTTATAATAAGACGGATATAGTCTAGTTTAATTATAAATAGGTTTTAAAGACACAAACTACAAAATTATTGGTAAAAACTTAAATAGAACAAATATTTTACTGATATTCAACCCATATTCTCAAGTTTAACTTTTTTTTAAGTACCTGCAACTAGTTGCTGTAATTTAGTTTTTACATTATGTTGATTCTCCATGGTTTTAGCTATACACACGTATTTTTTATTTCGGTGTAGCTGCAGTAGTTTACTAGATAATCAGCTGTATGTTGGACAAGGCACGGGGCGCTTGCGCGCAGAAATTCCGTTCTCGCGGCTGGACGTTCAACACTACTGCAGCTCCGCCGCGTGGACGTTTGAGTGGTTAAGATTAGGCGTTTTGTGGAGTTACTTACACGCAAATTTCATGATTTCAAAACCCCAGGAGAATATGTGACTATCGACGAGAGTATGGTAGCTTTCCGAGGACGCATAGTATTTATGCAATACATCCCCGGAAAACGGCACAAGTATGGCATAAAGCTTTTTAAATTATGTGACGATGACGGTTACACACACGATGTAATTAGTTACGAAGGAAAAAATGTAAATCGACAGACAAATTTGTCCACGGATGTAGTCATGAAGCTCTGTGAACCCTACCTAGGAGTAGGCAGGGGTGTCGTTACCGATAACTTTTACACAAGCGTAGAACTATCGCAGAAATTGTTGGAAAATCAAACTTATCTAATAGGCACACTGCGAAAAAATAGGAGGGGCTTACCGAAGCAAGTTATACAAGCAAAACTTAAGAAAGGTGAAATGACTGCTTTAGAAAACGATGATGGCGTTCTTGTGTTGAAATGGAAGGACAAGAGAGACGTTTTTGCTTTATCTACGAAACACTCGGTGAGCTATGTTACAGTGAAAAGCAAAAGAAACCCACGAAAGACAGTTATGAAACCTGCTTTGATCGCAGATTATAATGATCACAAGTGTTCCATAGATTTATCTGATCAAATGGCTAGTTATGCCAACCCTGGGAGACGAAGCATTCGTTGATTCCAGAAAGTAGCTGTGGAGCTTTTATTATCTACAGCTGTCGTAAATGCTTTTATAATTTTTTAGGAAAAAAAAGCAATTGACTAGTAAGACTTACACGATCACGAAGTTTAGAGAAAATCTTTGTCTCCAAATGTTGGGATTATTTTCAAGAGCATCCCCATCAGTTAGTTTGCGAAACTTGCCAGAACACCAATTCAGTAAAACAACACTGTCTGATCACAGAAATAGACTGGTTCGCAGACGATGTGTACATTGTTACGAAAGGCTTCGAGCTACGGGGTTGTCTGCCATAGAAGCTAGAAATAAAACAAAGAAGGTCAACACTGTATGCCTGAAATGCCCGACAAAACCGAGTGTTTGCGGGGAATGTTACGGACAAATCCACATGCATATTTAAAAAAATAGTTGTTTTTTTTTCTAGTTATTTTTTCATTTTTTTACTTCTTTTCCGTAAACTTAATTAAATAAACAAATAAAAACGTAACCTTAAAAATGTCATAAAAGTCGTTTTTTACTCAATTTATTTTAAGCCCCATTGTTAAGTCAATAATGTCCGATTTTGGTCGGATTTTTTCCCATGAACAGGTCTTAAAGAGCACTTTTAAATGCATTTACTTTCTATCCCTTATCTAGCAAGCCAATGACAAAAAATTAATATGAATTTGTGGGATCACAGCGGACCACACGGCCTGCTGGCATAGTTCACGGTGTATCCCGCCAGCCGCCCACATGGCTTGCTACAAAAGTTAGTTCAATTGTAGTGTGGCCAGCTGCATAAAAATATATGTGACCCGCACGCCGCCCACATGGCCTGCTCTTCTAGAAAATGCTTATATATACATGGCGCTGAGAGTGTTACTAAGTACTTATTGTGAAAGTGAGTTATTATGTAACAAGTAGGCAACCGCCTATACTAAATAGCTGATTTTAGAACTGCGATTGCTATTGTATTGTTGTAATAGACAGTTGTTTACTACAGGGTGCAATTGAAGTCATGGGCATTATTTTAAACTAAGGCTCTACTCACGATACAAATTGCATTAGGGCTACTAATTACGCAAATCAAAAATATTATTAATGCAAATATGGAAAACCTTTTAAATGGAGTAAGTCATATCGCAAAAGGCTTATTATTGCAAATAAACACTAAAAGTAGTAAAAACAAAATACTTCATAAACGCCAAAAAGTCTTGAAGTATCAAAATCTTAAAGCGCAATACAGCGCGGAACGAAAAGTAAAAAAACATCAAATAATACTAATAACTAGTCACTGCGGCCGGCCGGCACGCGCGTGGCCCCTTTCAAGTAGCAATAACAATTTATGGGCAAAAGCCCCGTACTCTCTCCGTCTCGTTCCCTCACTCGAAAAAATACGAATATCAACCACGCGCGGGGGCATCCTCCCGAACCAGTGGCTTTACGACTGCACAGGTGTATAATTGACGGATGTTAATTTACGATTGATTCCGTGACGTAATCGCCGCACGCGCCTCTCGCGACCCTTTTGGATTGCAGTGCATTAAGTATTAGTGGACTAATATTATGAACACGATGCCTGGACCGCGTAATGTGCAGTCTAGGTACACAAACCAACAATACCTACAAATGATTTGCTTTACGATCGCACAAGTAATTTAGTGCGAACTCGTGAATTGTTCCATCGCCGCTACCCGAACGACCCTATTCCTTCACGGGGTCTCATTTTAAGAACCACGCAGAACCTGTTGGATTTTTCGTCTTTTCACGTCCCAGTACATGCACAAGCTCGTGGAAGAGCACCCGTTTATCCTATTTCGCTTTACCGACAAATGAGGTTTTTTCAAAATAATCCTCAAGCTAGCACCCGACAAGCGGCACTACGCTTTGGTGTTAGCCACTATTGTGTTTGGAAACTGTTAAACAGTTCTGGCCGGCACCCATTCCACGTTCAAAAGGTGCAAGAATTAACATTGGCGGATTACACACCACGGCGAGAGTTTTGTAACTGGCTTTTACAAAATTTAAATAATAACATTTTGTGGACCCATGAAGCCATATTTACCAGAATCGGACTATTCAATAGTCATAACGAACATAGGTGGGGCAGACGTGGGCGCAACCCCCCTGTTACACGCCGTGACGCTTTTCAACATCCATTTTCAGTAAATGTATGGGCAGGCATTTTGAACGATAGGATAATTGGGCCGTACTTCATTGACCATTCGTAACCGGAACTAACTATTTACAGTTGTTGAGGGACGTTGTGGAAGAGCATGAACTGGAGGAAGTACCTAATCTGTACTATCAGCACGACGGTGCTCCGGCGCATTTCCGACGCGATGTTCGTGCCTACCTGAGTGACACTTTTGGCGAGCGATGGATAGGTCGCAGTGAGCCCGTGCCGTGACCGGCGAGGTCGCTGATTTAACACCCCTGGACTTTTTCTTATGGGGCTAAATTAAAAGAATTGTTTATAAGCGGGAAAGTGAGTCGAGAGATGAGATTTAAAAAACAAAATTGTTAACGTATTCGACATAGTGAAATCACAGGAATTTGTGTTGAACAGGGTGAAAGACAATCACAGACGTAGGGCACAGTTGTGTATTGAAGAAGGCGGCGGACATTTTGAGCATCTTTTAAAATACGTGTAAGTGCTAGTTAGTAAGTTAGGTAGGTAGTTAAAATTATTGTAAATACATCGTGATTCCTGAACAATTATTGTAAATACTGTGATTCCAACTTTGTAAATACGCCAAAACTACCTACAGTAAATTAATTTTACCTACGATATCAAATGTTTAAAATGTTTTTTTTTTTTGTTTTAATGTGTGTCAGCTGACGTAGTTTTGACCGTCCTAAGCCGGTAAAGTATCAAGGGAAAGTTGGAATGTAGGAATCAAATTGTTAGCAACTTACCTATGTCACGTGAGTCGGACGAGGTCAAAGAGTTCACGCACAATGCCTTGTACGGCGTAGTGTACCTACAACAGCATTCGCTAGCGCGATGCGCAACTACACTTGAGAGCAATAAAATCGCACACCTTGACTTTTTTTGTTAAGGCAGTTTTTTTTCATGAATCTGAATAAATATTTTAAAAAACACACACACTAATTGAAAGTCTACCTCATTACCTTTCTAATGATATCAAATACAGTGTAAAAAATACCCATAAGAGGTTTTACGGCACCCAAACCCAACAAACGAGTAAAATTACCCAATTTCGTTTAAGAAATTATGAAAATCAAACTCAAAATTCTCGATCAAATTGTTTATTAGTAAGGTGTATTCCCTCCCCTAGCCTTAATTACAGCTCTTAATCGGTTTTTCATGGACCGTATTAATTTTACCATGAAATCTTGTGGCATAGCGTTCCCCTCCTCTTCAATGGCAAGTTGAAGCTCTCGGAGGCGCGTAGGAGCAGGGCTTCTTGCTCGAACTCTTCTTTTTAGCTCATCCCAGACGTGCTCAATCGGATTGAGATCAGGACTACGAGCTGGCCACTCCATCGCGGTGATTCCAACGTCTTCCATGTAGTCGCAAACTGTTCTAGCGACATGCGGTCTCGCGTTGTCGTGCATTAGGAGAAAATCTTCTCCCATAAGCCACGCAAGCGGCCTCACATGTCCTTCGAGCACTTCTTCGACGTATCGTGCAGCCGTCAAACCTCTCGATCTCGGGCCGGTATTCGCTCCAGTGATGAATACAATGTCAGTTTTAGTGTCCAACATTATGCCACCCCAAAACATACACGATCCACCGCCAAAAGCCACACGTTCGCTTATGCAGCATTGTGAAAATCGCTCTGATGACCTTCTGTAGACCCTAGAGCGTCCATCATGGCCATGTAATGTCATTCTGCACTCATCAGAGAACATAACAGACCGCCATTGGTCATACGTCCAATTTAAATGTTCCCTGGCAAATTGTAGTCGGGCTTGTCGGTGAGCTGTGGTCAATTTGGGACCATTTGCTGGGCGATGTGAAGTCAGTCCTGCTTCACCAAGTCTTCTTCTGACTGTCCACCGACTTATACTGACATTGCGAACTTCTCGAAGCTCTTGTCCCAGTTGAACCGCATTCAGTTGCCGATTTCTTAAAGACCTCGACACAAGAAAGCGGTCATCACGCTCTGATGTTCTTCGTCGCCGGCCAGATCCTGGTCGCCGAATGTAGCCACCGGTCTCTTGAAACCTCTGGTACACACGACGAACAGAGTACCGGCTCAAATTTAGTCGTCGAGCAACTTCACTTTGATTAAGGCCTGCTTCGAGCAAGGCAATAACTTGAGCGGCTTCTGCGGGCGTGGTATCCATATTTTTCCGTATGCTTTCAGTAGAGATGTTATCACGTTGACCTTCGGTATGCAACTGATTAGAATTCCAAAAAAACCGACCCTTTTATACCTGCGGGTAAGGGGTGCAAGTAGTGACAATGCTAACGGGTGAATTTGGGGAATTTGGTGTACGGCTGGTTTCTGTAAGTTACGAGAAGGTCAATGATTTTAATTTTGTGTTTTTTTAAAGCTAAGCTTGTATTCTTTAATTTTGCCTAATGATTTGTACCCAATATCTTTAGATTTAAGAAAAAAAACAGTTATAAACCAAATTACAAGAGGTGTGCGATTTTATTGCTCTCAAGTGTATTTGATACTTTGTATGATTTACTACATTTTTAAGGTTTTCCATAATTGCATTAATAACATTTTTGATTTGCGAAATGCAATTAGTATCGTGAGTAGTGCCTTAAAATAATGCCCATGACTTCAATTGCACCCTTTTTTTGGGATGGGAAATCATCAAATAACTCCTCCCGCTCGGGGCAGAGCGGAAGGGAGTGTCAGACTTTTACTGACTAAAAACCATCCATGTTCCCTCCTTTACCCTTTATGTTCCAGGGCCTCGATATCTCTTTCGAACAGTCCCGCAGCCCTGGAATGCACACCTTGGGCGTTTTATCGCATTACACTTGCCCAACTGGAGTAAAAGCTTCTGAACGCACGACAACACGACAAGTCAAGTCATCACACATAACCGGGTTGAACACACTCTGTATTATCGACCGCGCCTGTAAACATGGCCCCAATTGCGAACTTAATTCATGCCGTTGAAAATTTTATAAAAATAAATTTTCAATGTAGCGGAAAACGCTACTATGGACGCCCTATAAATCATCCATATCTGGGCGTTTTGCTAAGTAATTTACGGGAGACAGTTGTCGCAATGTCTAACCCTAATACCCCCGTGGCTCTGAGGCAGTCTTTTCATGACTGTAATCCCCTACCATATGCTCAGTGTACAGCACCACCTGATGCAGATGGCCGTCGCCGCCGTTTACCGGCTGGAGCAGTTGCGCACCCGGACCACCCATTATTGATGAATGCGGATCAAATAATACCGCCGCAATATGATCAAGTGGATTTGGAGGAGGATATCAATCACTACCAAGATTTCCTGGCCTATTTAGAGCGAAAGAAGTCGCCTTTGCTTAGTGGCCCATGTGCTATTGACTATGAAGGTCAAGGACACCGCCGTCAGCTAGTATCCAATTTTGCTGAAGACATACGAAACCCTCCTTTCCCTGGAATAAATGTCGTCCCGGAAAACTATGCGCAGACGACTGGACCGATCGGGGGACCTCAGTGAATTTTGGTCAACCGAAGTTCTGGATCCTGATGAATTCTTCGTCGGGGCTCCAATCTGTGATGTAGTAGTTGTAAGGTATATAATAAGGTATCTTTATTCCAATGTAGTAAAGTTTTGTGAGAAGGATAATCACTGAACATTAGTTCGGGGAGGTCCTTCTCACAATACTATTTACTTTGTCTTCCATATAATATATTAGCTACTAACACTAGAAATAAGTAATTTTATTGTTTTAACTAACACTATGGATCATTGTTGTCTGAAAAATAAAGAATATTATTATTACATAGTCAGTGTATTCTTGAACCTCATTCGTTTCATTTGTCTCCTAAACACCCGACCTTACATGGCGACCCTGCCTGTAACAGTAGTCGGCACGGGCCCGCGCGCGTGTGTACCATAAAAGGACAAAGTATTGTAAACAGTCAGTGCAGTTAATGCGGACTTTAAAATGAAGAAAAAATACACTGGGCTCCCTAAGCACAAAACGTGTTTTACTGTTGCGTATTCGTGCACGATTTATTATTTTGAAAAATGGGAAACACAAACAGCAAGGAAGAAGTAGTGATTGCTCAGACCGCTGGAGTCGGTAGTAACACTGCTCGTACGCAGCAGCAGTAGTAGTTTTTGGAGTAGTGCCTGCATCGCCTATGATGAATGTGGCTCAGGCATCGCATGCTGGTGCAACCGCCGCAATTCGCGCAGTATCATCCAAGAATTGTGCCGGTATTATCTTGGTACCTAGCCCAACTAAGGTACCATATTATAGATATCACATTTGCGCAACAGTCTACAGTTCGTATGCCTACAATGCAGTTGCATGTTGTAGTATTGCTTCCCTACCTCTTCAAGAGCTGTCGTCTAAAGGTGAACGCACACTTATCCGAGCCGAACGAGTCGAACGAAACGAATTTTAGAATACTGTATAAAAGGTGTTTTTGACAGCCCTCCACAAAAACACAGGATTGATTCAGCTCCTTATTCTGAATCATATCCCACTGGAAATCTTATCAGGAAAAAAAAATTATGCCGTTTTTTCTGCTGATGTTCCTTTATTTCAATGTAAAATTACATTCTCTGTATGCAACACTCCATTTATGTAAATAAAACACCTGAATTAAAAAAAACAGCAATGGATGTTGAAATACTCTAAAACGAACGACGCTTGAAATCAGCGGTTCACTTCATGCCTAGCTACAGTACATCGAACTCGCCGATTTGCACGATTGCACGATTGTACAATGCCACGATTGCAGTGTTGCCAAGTTATTAGACCTTAATTTGTGAACAAAAATGTTAGAACAAATTTGGTTCACCTTAAACCTAAGAACCTCTTTTCTATGTTAAGATTACAGATTTGCATTTATCAATTATGCAAATCTTTTTATGCACCTAATTTTAAACGAAAACTGCACTTAATGTGCCCTTGAGTATTTGTGGCACGTATCTTATTAATTAATAAATTTTTTATTCAAGTGATCACTGGAACCAGTATCTAAGCCACCCAAGGGGTTTTTACATGGCTTTACAACAGCTACCTATTGATAGTAGAGTCGGGAATCGAACCTATGCCCTCTGCAATGGCAGCCTAACCTTACACAGGACTTGCACTACTCATACTTTACTTAACATAACATTTAAATTAGATTGACAAATTAATCGTTTCAGTCCGCCACGAAAAATGACTGCTAACTTTAATCCATTTCGCTTTACGAGATGCGAGCCTAAGCGGACGTGTTTCTCTGTACTTGCTTAAATGAAATATTATAAACAATTACGACAAATATCAATAATTATTTGTGGCGTCAATTAAAAACAAAGTAAAGTGGGTCACCTATGACTTAGTGCCTGACTATTGTACTTTTATGTGCAAGATGAACTAAATTATATTTATTTTCTATTGACAATAAATAAAGTGTTGCGGTTAGTATGTCTAACCCAGGATCGAGCCCATTTGGGGCCCGCAGCCAATTACTACGACGAAGTCCTCTGCCAACGCCTACCGGAGAATTGCCCTCGAGTGAACCAAATCCACCACCACCTGTACCAGCACCTGTACCAGCACCTGTACCAGCACCTGAGGAGAATTTCTTGCCGAGTGAAATTGTGAGCACGCCAGAGATCCAGAAGTGGTTGCTTTCTATTGATGGCATTCTGACCGTAGTCTGCACTATTGTGGGTGAAGGAAAAATGAACTCGGACCAGAAGCAACGTGTCGTAATTCTTTGCCGTAAGGTCCAAAATGGGACTTCTCAGATGGCTGTCCTTTACCAATCGATAAAGCAGAAAATGATCCAGTCCCACAGTACTGTCCAGCACTTACAGCTTCAGAAGAATATTATGACGAACTCTCTGGACCAGTTTAAAGAGGTTATTGAGTCGAAACTGAATACGTCTAGCAATTCCTATGCTAACATGGTGAAGAAAGGCTCCGACAATTTCATCCGTCCTGCAAACTTGAGTGCAATCGCCATCTATCCCAGCGATAAAACTAAAACAAGTGACGACACCAAGTCACTTGTTCAAAAGTTAATATTCCCCGAGCCACTCAAACTTCACGTACGTGGCCTGAAAAAAGTGAAGAAATGGGGGAGTACTAATTAGCACTGAAAATAAAGGCGATATAGACAAATTGAAGAAATCGGAGAAGATATTCACCTCAGGCCTCACAATAGAAGAACCTTCCAAACGACGCCCTAGGATTACTGTCATTGGTGTTCCCGTAGCCCTTACTGAGAAGGAGGTATTTGACTGTATTTACGAGCAAAACTTATCCGATAAATTGCCGAATACAACACGCAGGGGGGGGGACAGTTAGAACAAGCTCAACTTCAGTGAAGAAAGATACGCCATCTACAATTCTTCACATAGAAACTATTATGCCCGATTTCACCAGTAGCCCCTAAACAGTAACCTAAGTAAGGTTCCCTTATCTTAGGGGACCCTTCAAATCATCCCCTTACCTAAATTCTCTTTCACCGTCCTAAGGGCTACTTATGTAAGTCCCCTAGTTAGGTGACGTATAGTGCGGAGGTACTGCAGAAACGTTTATCGATAAATTGTTCGAGTTATCGATTTTATTGATATTTAGCTTAAAAAACAAGATAAAACACGTAATTTCACTCAGTTTATTTGGAAAAACTAGGGTCTGAAACTTTTTAAATATTAGATAAATAATAAAAAGTTAAAATTTTACTTTTTTTGGCTGTATGGCGAATGCCATTGCCTAATAAAGTCGCAGTGACATTTTGGTGACTTGACTTGAGTGACATTTCGTTTGTTTGTTGCGTGATTGCGTGTTCTTTTTCTTTGGTGTTTATTGTTGATCGGTGTTTATAGTATTTTGTTACTTACAAAGAATAATGGCAGAAAAGAGAAAACGTGGACAAAATTTTTCACTAGAAGATAAAGATAAGTTAATAAAGTTACTGCTCCATCACAAAGAAACTATTTTAAATAAAAAGACAGATGGGGCCACAAATGAGGCGAAAAACAGTGCGTGGATAGCCATCACAAATTCTTTTAATTCTACATCAAACACACACAGGTATGAGAAATATACGTTCCCTATGTATATTGTTTCTTATGTACTTATTACCTAGATTACTCTTAACGATTTATTTGATAAAAGTTACAAACATACACCATTTAGGCTGATTTTATAGTCACGCGTTTCAGCAGCGCCGTCGGAGCGCGCGCGCTCGGATATGTATTGGGGTAGTAGTAGCGTTTCAAATTCGCGCGCTTGAGCAGCGCCGTTCGGTGTTCCTGTTCAACAGCGCGCTGCCCAACGGCGCGTCTAGCGGCGTGACTATAAAACCAGCCTTAACCTTAAAATCTAGGTACTAATTACTAATTCTGTGTTTTTTTTTTAGAAACAAGGAGTCTGATGACAATGTGGGAGAAATTAAAAAGCGAGAGCAAAAAATATTATGCTCAAATAAAAAATAACACCACAGACTGGAGGTGGTCCATTAATTTTAAAAATTGACCCTGTACTGGAACAGGTGTGTTCTATTCTTGGACGAGGGTGTACAGGAATATTAGGGGTACCAGATTGTGACGCTGAGTCTGGACCGGAGACAGAAAATGCGCATGTAAAAGTAATTTGCACTCAAAATGTTTTGTGGCAAACTGCGGAAGAAGCAAATGTGCAAATAAGTGAACCAACGATAAACTTGGAGGTATACTTATGTTGCTCTCAAACTTGTTCATCATATTAAAATTGTTGATTTAATTGCCTACATTTTATGGAAACATTTATTTTTCAGACACAAAGAGAAGAAATAGCAGATAGGACCCAGCCCCAAATATATGAGTGTATCAATATTGATGACAACTTAGCCGAAGAACCTAAGGCTGATGTAAGTGGAAAATACTATTTATGTGTTCTAAATAACTTTTTATACATATATACATAAAATCATAATTATTTTTATTTTATTTCTTAGAACATACAAGAACTTCAAAAGTTGCCTATTAATAAAACACCACTGTGGTCACGAAGGCGGCCACAAATATCAAGTGTCAATGAGCGGACTGAGGCAACTTCGTTAGTTTCCTGCAGCATACAAAATGTGTATAAAAGGAAGGAAACTGTTGAAGACTTAAAAGAACAGATATTGAGGGAGGAGTTGCAATTTAAAAGAAAATTGTATGAATTACAATTGCAAGCAGCAGCCAGAGAAGTTGAAATTAAAACTGCAATTTTAGATCAAATAAGAGATCATACTCACGAAAAAGCTTTGCCGATGGTGGCGCTGCGCATCCGGTCGTTAAGTTCCCTAAAAAATGGTTGAGCTAAGCGGCGCGGATGTGCAGGTCATGTCCGTGAACGGATGCTGTCGGTCGGAGCTGGTCGGCTCACATTGCCATGCAGTTATCAGCCCTGTGTTATCAATAATATAGTGTAACCTGAGTTTAGTAACCTTAACTTGTAAGCAACTAGTAATATAGTAAATATAAATTGTAAGCCTGAAAAAAAAAAAAAAAAAAAAATCGCATGAGCATGTTTATTAATATAAAAAAAAGATGGACTCACGTAGAGTTTAAGTTTAGTATAATGTAAGTGTCCGAAGTAGGAGCACGAATGCAATTTTAAGTAGTACTCACATAAAAAAAAACAATATCAAACAAGGGCGCGGACCACCATGTCTGCGGTAGAAAATTAATAAAAAAAAAAAAAAAAAAAAAAAAACTTTAAATTACAGACTATCAAAGTATTGAGTCATTTGACTTCTTTGGAATCCATAGACAGGATCACTTATGGTAATCGGTGGACGGGGAATTTGACCGTTGTTAATTAATTCTTCTAAATTTGGAATAGAGCCATCATTTATAGGTTCACATTCTTTATGAATTATACATATGTTATGTAAAACACAACATGCCAGCATGACATGGATAGATGTTTCCAATCGCAGTCTGATACCCACTGCTAGCACTGGAAATCGTCTTTTCAGGACTCCATATTGCCGTTCAACTACATTTCTTGTTTTGATGTGAGCATCATTATACTTTTGCTGACCATGGGTTACAGGATTTAGATATGGAGTCAGAAGATGGCTCTGAAAATATAAATCATGACTTCATTAATTTATTATTTCACTGGCCGTTTGGCTCAGAGGTAGCTCCCCTGCCCGTTTTTGACGATGTGAATTTATCAGTTGCTTTGAAATATCGCAGAAATTTTATTAATAAATCGTTTATTTGTTTCAGGTGGAGGCTTTTCTTTAAATAATTTATTTGGGGTTCAAAATGAAAAAAAGGATTAATACAAGTAATAAAGACTTTCTCACTGAAATAAAATCATTAGTTTTATTTTTACCTTTAACGGATATCCACTGTCTCCTAACAAATAATTTCCTCTGTAGTCACCTCTTTCAAACTTAGAATACCTACGACTACTTTGGTAAATAGTAGCATCATGTGTTGATCCCGGCCAGCGTGCCACCACGTCAGTTATCAACAATTTTGCAGTACTTATTGTTTGCATATTAATAGACATGTAGCCTTTTCTGTTTCGAAATAGTTCGGCATCGTCTCCTCCTAAAATTTGCAATAGGTAGGTAAAGAAAATGTAATTAAGTTTCTAGTTCTTACAATTAAATAAAACATAGAAAACGAAAAGATAACCCACCTGGCGATTGAATCTTTATGTGTGTACAGTCCTAAAACATTCGGAAATCTAGCTATTCTGTAAAATTCTTCTTTTACTATTTGTTGATCTTCTTGGGTGTCTGGAAATTGTATAAATTCGTTTCGTAGACTCACAATAGCTTCAGACACTCTCTTTATAATTCGGCTGCAAGTAGAAATACTGATGCCGTTTAGATCTGCTATTGATAATAATTGATTGCCTGTCGCATAAAATCTAAGGGAACACAGTAGTTGGTAAATAAAAAACAATGAATTAGGTATAAAGTTACATACTTAAATACAAAATTAAGCAAGTAGCTATCTACACGTAAGTAGTAGTAGGCACTTTTCCAATTCACTATAAAGGTACCTAGGTGTGGGAAATTACCTGTCATCGTGGAATTCTAATAAATGTTCAATTTTTTGCAATATAAATAAAACACTCTCCTTAGATAACCTATATCTTATGAAAAAGTCTTTGTTATCATATTTGTTAAAATCCTTCGATCTTTCACGATAAATACGAGGTCGCCTTAACAAACTTCGGAACTTAATAACTCTATATCTTCAACTGCTTCTAAAGCTTCATATATATCGTGGTCACTATCCATTTTTATCTCGTTAACTAAGAGTAATCTTGGTCGGTCACAAAATAACCTAAAAATATGTGTCACCTAAGTGTTACGGGGTCGTCAATTCATCTCCTAAATTATAAGGCCCCCTTAATGCTTTAGGTGTCACTTAACCGTTGGTGAAATCAAAACTTGCGTTAGGTGCCCCTTACATTTGTTTAAGAGACCCTTAAATTTTAGGGGCTACTGGTGAAAACGGGCATTATTCTTTCTAACGATACCAAAAACATCACCATAACATTACAAATTCAAGTATTAAGAACCATTAACCATTAACCATATCATAACAAAAGCAGGTAACAAAACGAGGTATGCGAGCGGGTAAGAAAACTTACAACGTAATGTAACAAAAAAAAAAAAAAAAAACGTGAATATTTTCGGTTCTACACGTGCGATTTTGAAGCTGTTTTCAGCAATTTTTTTTGTCATAACTAGGCGTCCGCCGACGTCCTGACGATATTGCACTCACCGACCAACCCCTATAAAAAAGTTCCTACCAACCCTTAGAATTTTTCGATTTTTTTGTGATAAAATCATCAAAATTTAGTGTTTTTCCAAATTTTGTTTTAAAATAACGTTAGATTATAGTTTCAATAGTACTCACCCTTCATCCCTGTGTTCTGGTCCGCGTTCCGTGAGCCGGCGCCCGGGTTGGAGGTTGAAACCCTAATTTTTTTGGTTCAAAAACTGGTTTTTTGACCAAAAGTTCAAAATTCCAAGGGGTAGACTCTGGTTTTCACCAAAAAATTTTTATACGTAATTTGGCTTTAAACCAGTCTGACCAAAAATTTTACAATTTTTAAATGTTTTTAGCATAATAATTTTACTTAATTTTGTAATTTAACTTTATTTATTTTAAATTTATTATTTTTGTAATTATATTGTATTTGTATTTTTATTTGAACTGATTTTATAATTTTATTGCTTGTGTTCCCCCCTTTACAGGGCAACACAAGGGCAACTGTTTTTTCGGGAAAATAGTCTTGTTCGTTTTTCGATAAATAGTATTTCTAAGGCGTGTTGGCAAGACTTTTACATCATTTTATTTGATTTTTTATTAAATATTTTAATTATTTTGACAAAATCCCAGTTTGGGACTTATTTTAAATATTATACCTTGCCTTATTATTACCACTGGATCCCCCCTTTACAGGGATTCAGTATTGTCTGTGTTCCCCTACACATTAATATCCCTGTGCGATGCTCGGCATTAGGTCTCCGGTGCTGAAGGCGAAGGCTGCGGAGGACAGTGTGGACGTGGAAGGGGCATGCCAAGTACAGGCGGGCCCCTCAGTGCGGCGCAGTATTGGCGAGTGGGAGGCGGAGAAACTTAAATCGGGGCAACCCCGCAAAATCCCTACACCCGCTACCACTTCACCAAAGAAGACACTCGTGCCTACTTCCCCCAAGCTTAAATCCAATGCCTCAACCTCGCAGCAGGCAAAGCAGGCTGAGAGGGCGCTGGAGAGCTCGCCTCGAGAAGTGCCACCCGTTAGGTATATAAACAGAACCACGGAGGCCAGAGCGTGTCTCTCCAGCGCTAAACTTCAGCTGGACAGCTCCCGGAACCTCAAGAAAGAGATCAAGGACGCCCTTATAAAAGCAGTCGACCGGCTTTATCACCTCGTAAAGGAGGGGGAAATGGAGAGGTGTAAAGCATCCGGGGAGGCGGCCGAACCCGAGAAGGCCCCCGTGGGCCTGACACCGGCCTCCGGCGCGCCGACAGAGCTCATGAGGCAGCTTATGGAGAACCTCCAGCAGCACAACAAGGCACTGGAGGAATGCCAGCTGCACACACGGGCTCTGTCGGAGCGTCTACAACAGGCACCTCGTTTTGTCGCAGGTCAGGGTCCCTCCTACGCGGAGATGGCTGCCGCCCCAAAGCAGCACTTCCAGGAGCCTCTTTACTCGATGGTCGTGTCATCAGCTGATGACAAGGACACCGGGGAAGAGGTGCTTGAGAAGCTTAGGACGGCAGTCAACGCGAGAAATGAGGGTACCAGGGTGGAGAGACTGCGGAAGGCGAGGGATCAGAAGGTGGTGGTCGGCTTCAGGACCAGGGAGGAACTGACTAGGGTGGCCGAGAGGATCAAGAAGGCCGGAAACTTAATGGTGGAAGAGGTGAAAAATAAGAATCCTCTCATCATAGCTCGTTCCGGGCTTCCCGAACACACCCGAGCGCTCGAAACTACTACCAGGTAATCCAAGCGAATCTGCAGAGGAAGAACCTAGCAACCCAAGAGCTCATGATAGTGACTAGTGAGCGGAGGGTTGCGTTCGCACTGCTCCAGGAGCCGTATGTGGGTGGGGTTAAGAGGATGAGAGACTACCGGGGAGCGAGAGTCTACCAGTGCGCTGAACAAGGAGATGGAACTGTGAAGGCGGCAATAGCCGTCTACGATCACGACCTTGACGTGACACAGTGTCCGAAACTCACCACCAACAACATCGTGGTGGTGAGGATCCGTACCAGCGCCTGGGAAATCGCAGTAGTCTCCTTCTACTTTGAACCAGACCAGCCCATACAGCCATACCTGGAGCAACTCATGCAGATTCGCGAGGAAATAGGCCCCACTAGGATTATAATTGGCGGCGACGCCAACGCCAAGAGCACCTGGTGGGGTAGCCTGGTAACCGACAGCAAGGGTGAGGACATGTCGGGAACCCTCGAGGAAATGCGCATGCAGGTACTCAACGTCGGCAACACTCCGACCTTCGACACCGTCAGAGGAAACACCCTGTACAGCAGCTTCGTTGATGTAACAGCTTGCTCGACGGACCTGCTGGACTTGGTGGAGGACTGGCGTGTCGAGGAAGGTCTCACGAGCTCGGACCACAACGGTATAGTATTCAAAATTAATCTTCAAAATTCTAAAGGCATAAACATAAACAGGACCACAAGAACTTACAGCACGAGGAAAGCAAATTGGAGCCAGTTTCATGTGAAACTGGCCCAATTAAACGCTGACTCAAACTTAAACTCAACGGAAATAAATAAAGTCAATAACAAAGTAGATTTAGAACATAATGTAAATAAATTTGTAGCGAATATTATAGATTCTTGTGAAGACACTTTGAACAAAATTAAAAACAACACCCAAATTACTATACCGTGGTGGTCCAAGGAGCTCGCTGAGCTGATGTCGGAGGTCAACACCCGGAGACGCCGCATTCGATGCGCTGCACCGGTCCGGAGGCAAAAAGTCGTCGATGAGTACCTGCAAGCAAAACTAAAATATGAGTCCCTAGCCCAAAAGGCACATACGGAGGGATGGAAGGGCTTCTGTGGGAAACAGGATAGGGAGGGAATGTGGGAGGGGATTTACAGGGTCATAGGACGGACCGCCAAGAGACAGGAGGACCTGCCGTTGGTGAGGGATGGAGTACCACTGAGTGCACAGGAATCGGCTTTGCTGCTGGCCGAGACCTTCTACCCCGAAGACCTAGAAGAGGGAGAAAATGCTGACCACCGTCGGAGACGTGAAGCGGCCAGTCGTGTAAACGAGTGGGTGCATGGTGAACAACATGACCCACCGTTTACACTTCAGGAGCTGAAAACCGCGGTGGAAAGCTTCAACCCGAAGAAGGCACCCGGGGCAGACGGTCTCACAGCCGATATCTGTGCCCAGGCGATATTCCGGGACCCAGGGACGTTCCTTGCACTGGCCAACAAGTGCCTCGAGCACGGACACTTCCCTAGGGTCTGGAAAGTAGCCACGGTGGTGGTCCTCCGTAAGCCCGGCAAAGATTCCTATACCACCCCTAAGTCGTATAGACCGATTGGCCTCCTACCAGTCCTGGGTAAAACGCTCGAAAAACTATTAGTAGCAAGGCTGAAGTGGCACCTAATCCCGCGGCTCAGTACTCGCCAGTTTGGCTTCATGCCACAGAAAAGCACCGAGGACTCCCTCTACACCATGATACAACATATCAAAGGAAAGCTGAGTGCAAAGAAGCTGATCACTGTTGTATCACTGCCTTGTCCACATAGAGGGAGCCTTCGATAGCGCATGGTGGCCGGCTATCAGGACCAGACTGGCTGAGGAAAAGTGCCCGGTGAACCTTACGAGGCTGCTAGACAGCTACCTGACTGGTAGGAGTGTTCGAGTTAGGTACGCGGGTGTTGAGTGTCGAAGAGACACAAACAAGGGGTGTGTACAGGGGTCTATTGGCGGTCCGATCCTATGGAACCTGATCCTCGACCCCCTGCTGAAGGGGCTGGAGGAGCGGGGCGTCCACTGCCAGGCGTTCGCCGATGATGTGGTGATGATCTTCGACGGTGACACAGCGTTGGAAATCCAGAGGCATGCCAATGCCGCCCTCGAGTATGTTCGGGTGTGGGGCATCGGAAACAAGCTGAAGTTTGCACCACAAAAAACTTGTGCAATGGTGATTACCAGGAAGCTGAAGTACGATGTTCCACTCCTGAGCATGGGCGGGGTAGACATTGGCATGTCAAAGGAGATTAAAATACTGGGGCTCACCGTCGACCACCAGCTCACTTTTAACACCCACGTCGCAATCGTTTGCAGGAAGGCTGTAAACATTTACAAACAGCTGGCACGTGCGGCCAAAGTGAGCTGCGGCCTTAACCCGGAGATCATCCACACCATATATACGGCAGCAGTGGAGCCGATAATCCTGTACGCGGCGAGCGCCTGGGCGCCGGCAGCTAAAAAGATCGGAGTGCAGAAAAGCCTCAACACGGTCCAACGAGGATTCGCGCAGAAGCTTTGTAAGTCCTACCGCACCGTTTCGCTGAACGCGTCCCTGGTGCTGGCTGGGATACTCCCACTTGACCTCAGAATACAGGAAGCAGCTGCTCTGTATGAGGCTAAGAGGGGGGTGCCACAGCCGGCACTAGCGGGCAGGGAGGTGGAGCGGGTGGTGGCATTTACAGAAACTCCGCACCCGGCGAAACATACGGCCATGGGGTTCGTATGCCTGGAGGACCAGACGTGTGTGGACAGCCACAACGTCCAAGCAGTCAGGGTGTTCACGGACGGCAGCAAGATTGCGGGCAAGGTCGGAGCAGCACTGTCCCTTTGGGACGGTCACGCCGAGATCAAGTCCGTCAAACTTAGCTTGCCGTCGTACTGCACGGTCTACCAGGCGGAACTCCTGGCCATATGCGTAGCCACGCGCGAAATCCTCAAGCGGAAGGAGATATCTATAGTGACTCGAAGGCCGCACTACAGACAGTCACAAACCAAGGTTCCCTCCACGCCCTGGCCGTGGAGGCGAGAGCGAACGTTGCCGTGGCTTTATCCCAGAGCAAAGATGTGTATTTGTTCTGGATAAGGGCACACGCGGGGCTAGAGGGCAACGAGCGCGCGGACCACCTCGCGAGGGAAGCTGCACTCCGATCCAGAAAGAGGCCGGACTATGACCGCTGCCCGGTTTCATTCGTCAAGCGGCAGATTCGTGTGGGGTCGCTTGACGAATGGAATCGGAGGTACCAGAACGGCGAAACAGATGCGATCGACGCCCACAGGATCGTGCTAAAGATTAAACCAGTCGGTATCGTCACGCAGATCTTAACAGGCCACGGTGGGTTCTCCGAATACCTGCATCGTTTCAGGTGTAAGGAGAACTCAGCGTGTATCTGCGAGCCGAATCAGGTGGAGTCGATCGCACACATCCTGACAGAATGCCCAGTATACGGAAAAGAGCGCTACACTGCCGAACGACAATTGGAGACTACAATTACAAAAGACAGCATAAAAAACATAATGTCCGAAAATAAAGCCAGGAATATTTTCTTAGATTATTGTATTAAAGTCGCAACCAAAGTGATTAATAGGAATAAAGACCTTTAAAACACTGTGCTTTTCCAAGTATGGACATTTCTTATCAGAAAAGATATTTAGGTATAAGCATAGTATAAAGTAGTAAATAAAAAGATAAAACAACAAATTAATTAGAATAAATAAATTAAACACGTAAAATCATTTAAAAACAAATTAAAATTTGAATATTAAAATAAACTAAAGTATATTAAAGTATAAAAAGTCTATAAAAGGTCTCGGACTACGTCAGGGGGACACGAGTAGGGCAGGAGTGGGTTTTAGTCGGTTCGAGTCCGACACTACCTCCACTGTCTCACATCCTGTGAGATAGTGGAGGTGTCCGTGGGGATTTCCCACTCCTGCCAAAACAAACAAAAAAAAAAAAAAAACGTAATGTAACAGACAAGGATAGAAGATGACACAAAGATGACGTAAATCACGACACATTGCTTTTGAAACTTGAGCATTACGGACTAGGTAAACTTGCACTTAGTTTGGTAAAATCTTATTTAAGTGATAGACAACAATATGTTCAAATAAATGGTGTTAATTCACAGGGTTTAAAAGTAAAAATGGGGGTTCCGCAAGGCTCAATATTGGGTCCTTTCGTCTTTCTAGTATATATAAACGATCTACCCTATTTATTAAAAAACCAACCTCAAAATATGGTGTTATTTGCTGATGACACTTCTCTAATTTTTAAGATAAATAGACGGGCCCAAAATCTGATGACGTAAATAATGCCCTACTTCAGGTCCATAATTGGTTCACAGCAAACAATTTAGTATTAAATGAAAAAAAAACGAAATGCATAAGATTTGCTTTACCAAATGTTAAAAGTAACGAGTGTGATATAGTATTGAATAAAGAGACACTTGAATTCGTAGATAAAACCGTTTTCCTGGGGCTTACGCTTGATTCAAGGCTACAATGGGGTTCTCATTTGAAATTTCTTGCGGGGCGCCTAAGTTCAGCAGCATATGCTGTTAGAAAAATCCGTCAATTTTCTAATGTAGATACCGCTAGACTGGTCTATTTTAGTTACTTTCATAGTATAATGTCTTATGGCATTCTGTTATGGGGACGGGCTGCAGACATTGAGTCTATATTTATTCTGCAAAAAAGAGCCATCAGAGCCATATATAATCTTCGTAGGCGCGATTCTTTAAGGGAACTGTTTAAGGAAATCAAAATCATGACGGTACATTGTCAATACATCTACGAAAACATAATGTACGTTAGAAAAAATCTACATCTTTTTAATAAAAGAGGTGACAGACACAATTACAGTACGAGAACTAGAGACCAATTAGTTCAGCCGGGCTTCAGACTCGCTAAAGTAGACTCATCTTTCATGGGGTACTGTTTAAGATGCTATAATAAAATTCCACAAAGTATTCTTGAACTAAATGAGACGAAATTTAAATCATGCATTAAACGCACACTATGTAAGCAAGCATATTACAAGTTGGACGATTATATCTCTGATAAAAATGCTTGGCTCAATGCCGGTCCTGCTCCACATGGACAGGGGCGCATAAACTGATTAATGGATAGCATTAAATAGTATTGTTGGAGCTGCTGAAGATTGTACAACTATCTTTGCATTGTATAGATTCAATTTCTTTTGGTATTATATAACCGCATAGCCCATATTATGTGAGTACTATGTAATAGAAAGCTATCCTTCGTTGGAAACCTACGTCATTTTTTTTTTTTTTTGACTTGAATTTGCCCTGGCGGTTAAGTGTATGTCATGCTCACTCAAATGTCTCGCTGATGGTGGCGCGTGTGTCGGATCAGTTAGTTCCCTTCAAAATGGTTGAGTTGAATGGTGCTGATACATGCGTCATGTTCGTGAACGGGCGCTGTCAGTTGTGACTGGTCATCTCTTGGTTGCCACGGCTTATTTGAATTAATTATTTTATTTTTTGAATTGTTCTTTTCCTTGTTTTTACTATGGACACTTTTAACGTGCACATCTTGCTACATCGCTCTCACATAATGTACCATCTAAACATGAATGATGTAACCAAGGTTTTGTAAAAATATTCTGATTTAAAAGAGTGTCCATGGAGTTTCTTGCCCGTTCTTCTCCATAGAGATCTACGTTAGGGAATGGGCAACTACAGTACTTTCACAGTTTTTATGCCTTGTGACTGGGACTGTAGCTAAATTTCATTGTTGTCTTTGTTTCGACAGTTCAAAAGTGCCTGTAACGGGCCTACTTGAAATAAATGCTTTGATTTTGATTTCGACACCACATGCTGTGAGGTGTGCGAGAGGGTAAAAAAACGTACAATGTAATGTAACAGACAAGGAAAAAAGATAAATACACCACGTGCGGTAAAGCGGTTCTTGTCACCATTGTCGGGTATTATTTAGTCGTTACAAATCTGTGACTGCTAACACACCTTGTTAAATTTCTTCTCGCGCTTTTCGTGGACAAGTTTCGCTATGGCTAATCGTGGTAATTATGACGAATATGTTGCGGATATTCATTTCGTATATGGTTTTTGCAATGGCAATGCCAGTGCAGCAGTGCGCGAGTACCGTAGAAGGTTTCCAAACCGACCCACACCGAGTTATCATACGTTTATTGATATTCACGCAAGATTGGCAAATTATGGTATAAGAAGACCAGCTCCAGAACGTGTTCGCGATCTACCAGTGGCAGCGGAAGAGGACGTGTTAGATCTCATATACAGAGATCCTAGATTAAGTTTGAGACGCCTTTCAAGGATGACGGGCCTGGGGTACTGGACTATTTCAAAAATATTACACCGACAAGGATTACATCCTTTCCACTTCCGGAGAGCACAGGAAATAACAGGCCAAGATAATTACGCGCGGTGTGTTTTTTCCTCTTGGATAAATCTCAGAGTGCGTCGCAATCCCGATTTCCTTGCTAAGATTATGTGGACAGACGAAGCAAAATTCACAAGGCGAGGAATTACAAATTTTAGAAACCAACATTTATGGATGGCTGAAAATTCTCATGCTGTACGAACATCGACATTCTAACACGAGTTTTCAATAAATGTATGGGCTGTCATGATTGACGATATTTTAATAGGGCCCATTGAATTGCAAGAGAGATTAAATGGGCCTAGATTTCTGCATTTTCTGCAAAATGAATTTAACGCAGAACTCATGAGTTTGCTACTAAGCTATCGGCGCCACATGTGGCTACAATTAGACGGTGCTCCTGCTCATTTTGCCTTGAGTGTTCGCCAATATCTAAACGAAGTCTTCCCGAGATGGATTGGACGCGTCGGAACAGTTGCTTGGCCTCCACGTTCGCCCGATTTGACGCCTTGTGACTACGAGGGCGGCACTGAAAATTTCGGGAATCAAGGAAGTGCCACAACATTACTATTTAAAAATGTATTTATTGCCTTTCGAAGTATTCTCCGCGAAATTTGACACATTTTTCCATAAGATGGAACCAATCATTGAAGCAACCATTCCATTCGGAAGTTGGGGTCTCCAAAATGACCGTTTTGTAGGCGTCCACAGCTTCTTAAGGTGATGAAAATCTCTGACCACGCAATTTATTCTTTATTTTAGGGAAAGTATAGAAACCATTAGGGCTTAGGTCGGGGCTGTACGGCGGATGGTCTAATAATTCTATGTTTTCTTGCTCTAAAAACTCTTTTGTTCTGTGCGCGATGTGAGAACTCGCATTGTCGTGATGGAGGATGATGCGACGGTTGCAGTTCTCTTTACGGAGTTCAGAAACGACCTGTGGCAAACAAATGCTAGCATACCATTCTGCATTAACCGTTCTTTGTCCCTCAAGAGGAATAGTCGCAACATGGCCGGTTTTGGAGACAAATGTGGCCACCATTTTTTTTGCAACACTCCGTGAACGAACAATTTTTTGTTGGCTTTAACTCATTTTCGAACACCCAAACTCGTGACTGATTTTTTGTTTCGGGTTCGTACGCGTATATCCAGGATTCGTCACCTGATACGATGTTGTATACAGCATTTGAGGATCCTGCGTGGAATCTTTCGAGAGTTCTGACGCACCAAGTAACGCGAGCCGCTTTTTGCTCTTCACAAAGCGAATGCGGTATCCATCGGGAAAACAGCTTTTTTACACCTAATTGTTCATGCAAGATTATTTGTACTTGACTCATACCAATGTCTAAAGTTGCCTGAATTTCGCGGTATGTCACATGTCGATCTTCCTCAATCAGCTTACGCACAGCATCAACGTTTTCTTGGTTGACTGCAGTTTTTGGACGACCTTGACGGGGATCCTCACTGAGCTTGACACGTCCACGTTGAAATTCAGCAAACCAGCGATAAATTGTGGTTTTGGATGGGCATCACCAAATGCAGAAATCATCCGGTCAACACACTGTTTTTGTGTTAAACCACTTCGAAAGTCATAATAAATCATCGCTCTTGAATTTTCTCGAATCAATTCCATTTTCTCAACGACTAAACAAGTTTGACAAAACCTTGTGACAAGACCGATAATCTTTTTTAAAATAAATAAATGGTATTCGATTTTTAAAACCAAGGATTTTTCAATTAAAAAGATTTTAATATGACAGGAACAGTGGAAATATTCCATTCCCGATACTTTTAGTGCAGACTGCGTATCATCTTTGGGGATGGTTGAAGCAAAAAGTTTATTTCGTCGAGGTAAACACGAGAGAAGAGCTCCGGGAAAGAATTAGGATCGCCGCTGACGAACTTCGATCTGCTCCCGCGCTATTAAGACGAACCACGCGACAAATGGCTATAAGAGCCACCGCCTGTTTACAAAACAGAGGAGAACACTTCGAACAGTTAATCAATTAATTTTAAGCATTAAAATGTTTTGTTTGATTGTATTTTTCAGTAGGGTTGATTTTAAATAAATGTAAAGTACATATGAGTATAACTGGTTTCATTTACAAATAATGTTAAGTATGAGTATTAAGCTTACACAGGGGAAACTACTTAGAATTGATGATGTTATGGTGATGTTTTTGGTATCGTTAGAAAGAATAACTCAAATTTCACTTACACCACAGCCAATATTGTGCTACAATCACAGACAATAATGATTTGTAGTTTATAATTGATGATAAGACTAATTGCAACTAATTGATCTCTACGTATCTACCAAATTAAAAGTTAATCGTCTAAGAAGTTAGTTATTTTTTTGTTGTTTCTAATGTAAGTTTAGAAAGTTTATGCAAAAGTTGATTATTTTGTAGTACTTTGCTAAAAGTGATTTAATTATAATATTTTGTACTCTTATCTGCGTTTTTTTTCGATAAAACCGTAAAAATAACATGTAATATAAATAATATTGATGAACATTTGGTACATTAATATAAATTTAGGTATTTTAAACCCAATTATATACAGGGTCAATAAGACCCTCCACAACCTCCACGTTACTATTTTCACCACATCCTCGCCGGGTTAAGGCCCATCTGCCTTCAAAACAATGGGATTACTGTTGTGTCTACTAATTGCTAATCAGAAGCATTAAGGTTATTATGTAACTTGACTAAAAATTATGTTAGTATTATTATTTTCCTTTATTCAATTATTCTCTTATCAATTACATTTTCAAAAACAAAAGTATGGAAAACATTTAAAAATGTAAAAAATTGATGGCCCATCGGCATCACGAATAAGATCCAGGCTACCGGTGGTCAGGGTTCCAGAGAGAGGAACCTCCTCACTTTGTATGCTGTGTCAGAAGTACTGCTTTCTGAATCAAGTTCCCAGCCGCGCAATGAGAGCCTCCTAAGATGTTGGTTGAGGCTCAAGGCTCAAGTTGCAGTGTAAATATTAGTATATTTATTAACATGTATTGTAATTATTCCAGGTGAAAGTTACAGCATCACTGCTACAACTCAGCAGTTTGAGGCTATCAGTGTTAGTCCTCCTTCCAGTAATCTTCTTGCTACTTCAACTTCAGGTATAATAATTATTAGTTTGTATTCCATCAAAATCGGGTGCATTCTCTTGCATACCAAATTATTCATGTATTTTTTATTATGTTTTCAGAGAAAAGTCACTGCCCTGCTGCCACAAATTATGTGGCAATGGAGCACAATTATAGCATGATGAGAAGGACTCACACAAAAACGATTACTCAAAGGTAATTTATGTTTAGCATTACTACTATGCCACAGTTGAGAATTGGCCGGCACAAATATTAAAATTCCATGAGTGATTTTACAAATATAGCTAGTGTCAAGTAATCAACTACATAATGTATTTGTGTAGAAACAGTTTTAAATTGGACGGATCGGAACAAAATATATGCTTAATCACTATGTTTTTACATTTTTCAGATGCTGGTGGAAGTATTGGGGCGCGGTTCAATTGCGTACAAATGAGACCCCTCCAGAATAAAATAAAGTATCTTCGAAATGAAATAGGTCGTTTGCGCAAAAAAGGACAGTCATTCAAAGCACGATTGGCTAATGCTGAAAAATTGTCCAATAAATTTGCATTTCAACAAGTAACAAAAAATAAGACAAAACCAGCACAACTGTTTGTTCACATGCAACTGTAGTCGAAAAATAAATCCAAGGGCAGACGGTATTCCATTGAGGAAAAAGTTATGTCCTTGTCACTCTTCAAAAAGAGTCCCAAATGCTACAGGCTGTTGTGCAAATACTTTGCATTGCCATCTGCAAAAGCTATGAAGCGATTGCTGAGCCAAATTAAATTGGTACCGGGTATAAATCCCATCATTTTTGAAAAGATAAAAAAAAACTCTAGCGGAAAAGGATGTGCCAGATCGACTCTGCAGTCTCATGTTCGAAGAAATGTCACTTACACCACAAGTACAGTATAATGCACATAAGGATGAATTGGAAGGGTTTGCATCAAATCAAGAGGCATCATTTGCTGACCATGCCCTTGTTTTTATGGTAAAGGGTGTGAAAAATAATTTTAAGCAACCAATTGCTTATTATTTCACAACCGGGCTAAAAAAACAAGAACTGGAATTTTTAATAAAATCTGTGGTCCAGCACGCACTGGAAAATAGCCTCATCGTGGTTAACACGGTATGTGACCAAAGTCCTGTTAATGTTGGCGCTAAAATCGAATTGGTCCATAAAACTAAAGCGGCCTATCTACGTCAAGGCAAAGAGTGGCGTCATGAAATGTTCAGAGTTAATGGTCAGAGCATAATCCCCCTGTATGATACACCCCATTTAATAAAAGGTCTCAGAAATAATTTGCTGAACAAAGATATGACATATGTCACAGAAAATCAAAGAAAAACCATAAAATGGGAATATTACCAAATGGTATATGCTGCCGACAAATCTTATGGAGAGTTACGTCTTCTTGACAAAATAACGGAAGAACATATAAATCCGGAGAAAATAAATAAAATGCGTGTGAAGTCGGCGACACAAATATTTAGTCACAGTGTTGCTGTTGTGACAGAACACTTGACAGCAAGGAAGGATCTTCCTGAAGAATGTCGTCAATTAATAGACATAACTTTATTAATAGATAATCTATTTGATTCATTAAATGTAAGCAGTATGTTCATACCAAATGGTAAAATTTATAAAGGTCCTGTGAAACACAATTCGCCGCACCATGAACTGTGGCAAAAAGCTAAAAAAGTTTTTAGAACTATAAAATATATTAAAAAAATTAAAGTTGGGAACAAAATCCGTCTGACTGAGACAACTATACCATCTGTGACAAATCTAATTAAAACAATAGAGGGCATGGAATCTCTTTGGACAGTGTTGTCTAGTAAATATGGTTTAGATGCAATGTTGACACGGAACTTCAACCAAGACCCTGTCGAAAATTTTTTCGGGAACATCAGGAGCTATGGGGCAAGGAATAATGTACCTAATATAGTGAATTTTGAAGGAGCTTTCAAAGCTCTACTATTAAATAATTTTAATTCTCCTCATTCAAGGAGGTCAAACTGTGAGGAGGATTCGAATGAGTGCCTCCAGACACTGGATTTTTTTTTAACCACTTGTATGCCGAGTATATAGACACAATTAAAAAGCCATTGTGTCTCGTGTAGATCTACGTTCCGGCACACGAAAGGTTAAGAGAGAAGCTTGCGTGTAGATCTACGTTCCGGCACACGAAAGGTTAAGAGAGAAGCTTGATACTCCTGACGTTCCCGGGGAAAGTGAAAAAATTCATTTTAATAGTGAAATTTGCTTTAACCAGTCAACAATTGATGCTGGTCAAAGCAATTATGTCTGTGGTTGGGTTTTAAAAAACTGTTTAAAAAATGTTGTAAAAAGTTGTCAAAATTGTAAAAACATTTTACTAGAGAACACAAGTAATCAAAATAATGCATTCATAAAAGTAAAAGAATATGAAAACAAAAAATGCCTTTGTTATATTTCTTTACAATACGTAATAAGGAAAAACACATTCACTAAGATAATGCCTAAAAAGTATAGTTGTATTAAACCGTGGATCACACCAGGTCTCGTTCGTTGTATAAGACACAGAGACAAACTTCACTTAAAATCCAAACTTGCACCTGATGACGTAATACTTTCTGTTACTTATAAAAGATATCGTAATTTCTGTAATAATATTTAGAAAAAAGGTCACATAAAGGTACATTAAGGTCTAAAAATTCCGAACCTCCGCTAGATTTACTATTAACAGAAATAAACCCATCCGAACAACAACAAATAAGGTTAACCAATATTTTATCAACGTTGGTAAAAACTTGGCTAAAAAATCCATAAATATTAGCCGTCCTCCCACTCAAAACCCAACTAGGCCATCTTGCACGTTAAATTCTTTTGTTTTATTAGATACGGACGTTTATAAACGAAGTAGTTAGAATAACCCTTAATAAGGCAAAGGGATATAATTTCCCACCAAGGCTTCTTTTGAAAAATATTTAATTTTACATGACTTTTAACCTTTAAATGAACGCAACTATACTTAGCAGCTTCTCGGTTAATTTAAAATTTCTAAACTGGCAATACATTTGGTAATAATGTCATCTTGTGGATGTTATGTCAATGTCAAAATGACATGACGTGAAAGTAGTGACCTACGACGGTTGTTTTTCGGAGTTCTTGAAGAAAAATATTCAAATTGTTCAACAAAGATTTCTGTAAGTAGAATATGTTTTATATTTCGTATAAATAGATTATTCCAGCAGTGTTTCGTATGGTTTTCATATGGATTCAAGCAATTTTTACCTGTAAAAAGTTCAAATTACAAAGTGGGAAATAATTTCCCTTTGCCCGATTACGCCTGCACTTAGACACATAACTATCTATATAAAAAATACATTTGTCAGTCCCAACTCCTAATCAAATTTTCTGTTTATGCCTGTTTTTGTGAATGACATGTTCATAATTTGTATATTTACCTACAGGTTTTATAGACCATGAATAGGAAAAATAAGAGAATACACAGCAAGGCGGAGTTGGAAACCATCGTGGACAACCTGTCTGATTTATCTGACATAGACTCTGACGATGATGCCTATTATCAGACAGCCGCTGTTACTAGCCCAGCAGATAACCTAAATGTGACTGAAGATTCCATTATCGAAAGTCGTCTCGAGGAAATTTTAGGTGCTTCTCATATTTTAGAAGAAAATATTGAATGTACAGAATTATATTCGGAAAGTTCGCTGAGAGATGTTTTGGAAGGAAACAGCACGATTACTAGAGTAAGCGAGAGATCGGAACAACTAAATGAGGTTTCACCAACGCAGATGATAGAACATACAACACAAGAAGAATGGAGAGAAATAGTGAATCTCAATGATAGAGAAATCGAAATACAGCAATGTTTGGATGAGATATTCCATGAAACCAGTTACGATTATCCCATTCACACAGATGACACGAGTGCGGGACCTTCTAACCACAATGTAACTGAAACAGTAAATCAAGTATCGGAACATCATTCAAGGCAAAGAAGAGCTTGTAATGTATCCAGGCCAAGACAACCGCGAGAATGGAAAATAGAAAAAGAAATACATAATATTCCAGAATTCATTAATCCAATTCAACCACAATCTGCATATAATCTGAAAACTCGCCCCATTGATGTTTTTAATAGATTTTTTCCAGAATATTTGATTCAAATCCTAGTGGAACAAACCAATAGATATGCAAGTCAGCAAAACAGTAACCACTATACACCAGTATCAGCAGAAGAAATTAAGGCGTACCTTGGGATATTAATTATGATGGGCCTAAACCCATTGCCCGATATGGAACTCTACTGGTCAAATGATCCTTTTTATAATAATCCCGAAATATCAAAAATTATGATAGTTAAAAGATTTAAAAAAATCACTGAAAATTTGCACATCAATGACAATGAGAATGAACCGAGGAGGGACTCACCAGAATATGACAAATTGTACAAATTAAGACCAATGATTACGGAACTAAATAGAGTGTTCCAGCAGGAGACAGTTAATTCTAGTACACAGTCAATAGATGAGTGTATGGTAAAATTTAAAGGGCGATCATCCTTAAGACAATACATGCCCAAAAAACCCATTAAACGTGGGTTTAAGGTCTGGGCGCGTTGTGACTCAAAAACAGGCTACCTCTATCAATTTGAGGTTTATACGGGGAAAGGAGACAATATGGAAGACGAAGGACTAGGATAAAATGTTGTTTCAAAACTTTCTACTGATCTTCCTGAAAACACACTCCTTGCATTTGATAATTTCTTTACAAGTTGCAATTTGCTGGATGATTTGTATGAAAGAAAAATCTTTTGTGTAGGTACGGTAAGAACAAATAGAAAAGATTTGCCAGATATACTAAAGAAATCTCAGCCTAAACATCTAAAACTGGAAAAGAATCAATTTGCAGCTATAACTGCAAAACCTATTACAGCCATTAAGTGGCTTGATACCCGAGATGTTACTGTTCTCACGACAGCTCACCATCCAACTGACGCAATATTGGTTAAACGAACTCAAAAAGATGGGACAAGGAAAGAAGTCCTCTGCCCCAAAGCTATTGCAAGCTACACGCTCGTCATGGGAGGCGTAGATCACTTCGATCACTTTCGATCGTCATATCCCATCAATCGTAAGTGTCGAAAATTTTGGATGAGACTTTTCTTTTTTATGTTTGATGCGTCAATAATTAACAGTTACATTACCTACAACACTGTCCACGTTGTAAATACGCATTCACACCGACAATTTAGATTACGATTGGCTCGTGAGATGATTTCACACTATTCAAGCAAAAAAAATCGGCAAGTTGTTTTCAAGAACAAAAAAGGCTCAAACTTCGGCGTGCCTGATGAGATCCGCCTCCTCAACGTTGGAATTCATCTCCCTGAGGAAGGCAATAGCTATAAAAGGTGTCGTTTCTGCAGCACCAAGAAGGAGGAAAAGAGAACTAAAATAATGTGTTCAACTTGTCAAGTAGCACTATGTGCAAAAAACTGTTTTAAATCCTTTCATGAGGCTTCACCTCAGGATTAATTAAAATTTAATATTACTAATAAAGATATGATTCCATATTCGTCATTTTTTCATTTATCAAAATATAAAAATATTAATTAATTCTAAAAAATAAATTATAACAACCGAAGCCAGGAAGAAACACTTGTATTAGAATAACAACGAAAGTACGGTAAATGTATCTAACCTTACCGGGCAAGGGGTATTATTTTCCCACTTGACCCAATGTGTACAGACAGAATCGGGCAAGGGGAATTAATTTCCCACCGAAAAAAAGGGGGTTTCCATGTCCCCCCCCCCTTATTTTTTTTTTTTTTTTGAAATCAGTGGTATCAATATACTCTAAATTCACCTTCAATTTTGTAGTTACTTTCACACAGGCTTGCGCCTTATTAAGGGATAATAGACGGCTTAAAGGATGTTTGCGCAACTGGGTGGGATCATAAATACCCAATAATGTACTTAAAAGACTACTAGCCCCTCCGCTTACCCACATCTTTCAGCTTTGTTTATCTAAAGGGATATTTAGAAAATTGCTGAAAAAGTCTGTGGTGACACCTATTTTTAAGTCTGGAGACAAAAGGAGTGTGAATAACTACAGACCCATTTCAGTACTAACAGGCCTGTCAAAAATTTTAGAAAAAATCATAAACGGTAGACTGATAAAATATCTAATAGGTTTAGGCCTAAAAAATCAACTAACCAACCAGTAAACAAATTGATTAATTACATTTCTACACATCTGGATAGTGGAATGCATACAGTGGGTATTTTTCTAGACCTTGCCAAGGGCTTTGAGACTATTTCTTGCACTACTCTTTTGCAGAAGCTTGAATCACTTGGGATAAGAGGAGCGCAGCTTCAACTATTATCTGATTATCTTAACGATCGACAGCAATGTGTAAAAATTGGTCCGACTGCAAGTTCTGATCATTGTAATACTTGTTTTGGAATTCCACAAGACAGTATACTAGGTCCTACATTATTTTTAGTCTATATTAATGACCTTTGCAGCCTGACACTCAAAAATGGTGTTGTAATGTCTTATGCGGATGATACTGCTCTGTTATTTGCAGCTAAATCAAGGGCTGAGGCCTATGAACATGCTCAGAATGGTTTCAAAATTGTATCTAATTGGCTCCAGAATAATCTTCTAACACTGAATGCTGATAAAACAAAATACATTTTATTTACAATGAGAAATACTAACATACCGCTTACTAACCAAATAATTTACGCGCATACCTGTAGCACGTACGCTGACACTGCATGTTCTTGCCCTACTTTAGAAAAAGCTGACCATTTGAAATATCTTGGTGTCACTATTGACTCCAATCTAAATTTCCGTAAACATATCGAGTTACTATGTGCTAGAGTGCGCAAACTAATTTGTGTTTTTAAGTATTTACGTAATGTAGCCGACTATAAATTAATAAAACAGGTTTATTTAGCGTTGTGTAAGTCTATTCTAACCTATTGCATAACATCCTGGGGGGGGGGGGGGGGGAAATTCGATTCCTCTCCCTCTAGAACGTGCTCAAAGAGCAATTCTAAAGGTTGCTACCTTTCGTCCGTTTAGATTTCCTACACACCTGCTCTACAAAGCATGTAATGTGCTCACAGTACGGCAATTATTTATTCTTCACATTATACTACAGCAGCACTCTACCCTTCCCTATGACCCAGTTCCTTCCAATAGGAGAAGGAAAGAACTGGTTTGCACAAAGCCTCAAACTAGACATGCTTTTGCTAGTCGATTTTATGTGTTTTTAGGCCCTTTTCTGTATAATAGATTCAACAAGAAACTAAACTTCTATAGTCTAAGTTATAGGAAATGTAATTTTGTAATATCGGATTATTTAGCGATGCTTAATTACACGGACACAGAAAAACTTCTAGAAGTCCTGGTTTGATTTGATATGTCTTCCCCTCGTATTTAGTTGTACAGATTGTGATTAAGTTAGTTTTAATGTTTAATGTTTTTGTTCCTAGATTTACTTTATTTTAATACTTTTCCTGTCCTAATTAAATTATGCATTGTAAAGTGATGGCCTGAAACACAGGTTTAAATAAACCTAGATCAGGCAGGTCGCTACCTAACATTGATTTCGCCATTATCGTAACTTGCAACAGTAAACAGTTACATATATTTTAGTTATAGTTTACTTATAAGCACTAATTATACAATTGTTTAGAAATAACACTACTACACCTAAATGTACACTTTTGTAATACGTACTTTTTTTTAAATAAATTATTCTTATTCTTATTTATGATGAAATGATTAAATGTAGCGCAAAAATAAAATTTTTCACAAGATTTCGTGCGAAATTTTCGTGTAGTTGGCAACATTTGTCGTCGCATCGCGAGCAGGATGCAACTTGCTGGCACCGGCAGTCATATATGTATATATAGTAGTCTTTGCTGGCAGTATCGCACCCTATTGTGCGTAAGCGCATGTCGATTCGGTTCGGTTCGCCCGTGCAGTCTCGTTGTGACACGTTCGGTTCGTGTGTGTTACGTTCGTAAATTTTTTGTTGTTGTGTTGTGAAAAATGGCTACATTTAGTACGCGTGAGTATGGAGAAATGATGATATGTACAGGAAATGCTAGGGAAACCCTCCGAATTTACATTGATAGGTATCCCAAATATTTTTTTCTAGATTCTATAATGTCTTTACATTATACTTAAAAAGTATATTTTTTATTTAGTTATTATTTAAACCCAGAAAATATTATACAAAAAGTGAAAAATAAGGGAGGGAAATTCAAACTTACAAAACGCGTAACCATTGGTCCAAACGAAATGTGACGTCAATGGTCATGTCATTGGATGTATCGGCGTCGATATCCATACTGTGTTAGTAGTGTTTGTGAGAAAAATTGTTTAAAATTGTATTGCTGTGTGATTACTTGTGAATATTATATTTGTAATCAATCTAGGACGATGACAGAAACTGGTTTTGTCAAAGCACAATCGGATAATCTACCGAAAATAGATGAATTTATGATGTCAGCATATTTTGCAACAAACCTTGATTTTACGAGTGCAGAGATCAAAGGAGTGAAAGCTGCAAGGTAATTATTATGTTACATGGTAAACGTAATATTATATTATTGAAGCTCACTCGAGTATATGTTTATATAATTTTTGTAAATATTAGATAAATACGATATTCCGATTTACATGAACTATATTTTCTTTCGGTATTTAAGTGCTTGTTTGTTTCAGATCTGAACGAGAATCTTACGGTGATAAAGCAATTGGCTATGTCCAAGTGAAACGAGATGGAGACATATGTGTAGTTACAAGCTCGGATTACACCTGAGCCACCTCCGACAAAAATGTTATGTTGTTACTTGCACTTGCAATGAAAAGGAAGAAACTACACTTCTGGACACATCTATTGGCCCACCTTGTATTTTCAGTTTCGTTTGGTTCTAGCTAAAATTTTATATTAGGTCGAGCAAAAAGTTTTTATGCAGTTTTGAACCTGGCACATTCACAATTTCATTCAATAGTCTTTTTTTTTGAATTTCGAACACAGAATTTAAAGAAACAAAAGACAATTTGGAGCCTGTTTGTTGATATCAAACAATCGAATACTAAGAAAACTTGGTTTTATTGGTTTACTTGGATTTAATTCTTGAAAAAGTGATTGATATCTTTGGTTTTGCAACAAACATTACTTATTCTTAACATTAAGGTGAGGTTCTATCAATAATCTATGGATACTTCACCTGAAGTCGCCGCCCAAGCTGTGGCACTTATTCAGGCCGGACACAGCCAAAGAAACGTGAGTGCTCAACTTAATTTAAGTCGATCAGCGGTCCGAAATGTTTATCGGAGGTACCTAGAGACTGGCGGCTGTGTTCGTCGACAAGGAAGGCCACGATCTCGGGTCACAACTGAAAGGCAGGATCGATTCATCGTGACGACCAGCTTGAGAAATCGTCACCTTACCTCCATTGAGATACAAAACCAACTTCGCGACTTCCACGGAGTATCTGTGAGCGCTCGAACTGTTCGGAGAAGGTTAAAAGAACGCGATATGGTACCACATAAGCCAGCTAATGGGCCCAAACTAACGCGAGCCCACCGAACAGCGCGCCTTCATTTCGCACGCAGTCATTTAAATTGGACACAGCAAGATTGGAGCCGTGTACACTTTTCTGATGAGTCTAAAATTGTGTTACATGGCAATGATGGAAGGAAGAAGGTCTACCGACGTAAGGGAGAGCGTTTCGCACAATGCTGCTTTGAAGAGAGGGTTGCTTATGGCGGTGGCTCATGGACTGTCTGGGGCGGTATATCCGCGAGCGGCAAAACTCAACTTGAGGTTGTTACAGGACCACGGCTGCCAACATTAAATGCTGAAAGGTACATTCGTGAGTGCTTAGAACCTCACGTGATACCATACGCGGACTATGTGGGCCCAAATTTCCTTTTTATGCATGATAATGCGAGGTATTCCTCGTAGCGCTCCCGTTTTGAAACGCTCCCATCTAAGCGCTCCCGTTTTGTTCCTCCAAGCGCTCCCAAAAAGAGCGCTTCGAGGAACGATTAAAAATATTAAAATTTATTTCCTCGAAGCGCTCCCATGATTTACTTTCGGATAGAGATGGAACTATACTAACTGAAATTATCGATAATAAGTAGAACACATTGTTATAATATACAACTAGCGGCCCGTCCCGGCTTCGCACGGGTTTGGTAATAATTTTTTTTTTGTTTTATTTAAATCCTTTAGTCCACCAAATAGATGAATATAATCTACCGACATATGTACCTATTCATATTTTATTATTGTTTAGAAAGCTTATGATTTCTCTCCATTATGTTTCCCATTACTACCCCCTTCCCCGCACACCTCAATGTTTTTTTTTCGGAAGTTTTTCGTAGAAATAAGGCAATGAGGTGTCTATCGTTTACGTCAATGGTAGAAATGACTTTCCTTGTCCTAGGCGGGGCGAGAGAGTGTCAGACTCTTACTGACTAACCACCTACGGACTAAAATCACCTGCTCTGAGCCGGGATCCAGTAACGTATTGCGCTCAACGGTGATGCTACCTATGCGATTGATAAAATGGTTAAAACAATTTTATAATTAATTTTTGCCAAAAATAGCGATACTAACTTCTTAACTAAGAGTTAAAGATACGGCGCGCGCGGCGTGTGAGTCCTGCACACACACATACAAACCGTAACCCCGCCTCCCCATTGTATCCTAGAGAGTCGCGTTTAACGAATTCACACGAACCCAGCCGAGCATTGCCCGAACTTGTGTTTACGTAAAATTGCGTTTTGTTGTTATCGCAAGTTGCGCGAATGTGTCACGGAAGCAAGTTTGTTTACAAATAAAGTTTGTGAAATAATTGTGTGAGCATGGAACCAATTGCTGGACCAAGTACTGGAAACGTGCTAATTAAATACGTCCAAAGTAAAAAAGGAAAGAAAGTGTTGTTATGTGATAATTATACAGAGTTGATACGACAGAGGGGCATTAAATTACACTACGTATACTATATAAATTCGGGTTTGGTCGAATCCGCCCTCAGGCGAATATAAAAAAATGGATTTTAGGTGGAAAAAAACCGAAACCAATAGAAAAATTTTAATTGAGCAGTCACAAATTCGATTTCAAAGAATTGAATATCTGAGAAAGATAAAAAAAAATATAGAGAGGAAGGAAGACCTATCATTTACACTGATGAATCATACGTCGATAGTTCCCATGCGTCTCACCATTCTTGGATAGACGCACTAACATAGATTTTGCTTAATCATGCGGCCAAAATTGAAGATTTTAAACTATTCACAAACACAAAATCCTCCTCTTTCGCCGTTAACAATAGAACAGGCGATAATAAACCGGTCTTCTCGGGTTCAAGACCCGCGCGGGGTGCGTGCGCAGGTAGTCAAAACTTGTTAGTCTCCCACTACGCACGCGCTTTCGCTCTTTACGCTATAAAAGTGACTTGTTTATCGTCGTCAACATTTTTGTTTTGTTTTTTTTTATCTTACTATGTTTTATTTTATTATGTTCCAGGGCCGCGGTATCTCTTTCGAACAGTCCCGCAGCCCTGGCAGGCATCGGCCCTTGCGGGCCCCTCATCGTTGCTGACATCTCTTTGAGGCGCGCGTGGAACACGAACGCGCCGTCGACACGGCCTGTCGTCATAAGACGGACGGACGGCGAGCTAACCCATTACTCACTGTCCACAGGCCCGCGCGTACGGTGGCCGAGAGCCATCACGACGTGGCCCCCGACGCTCGGTGCTTCTCCCGCGGCGGCTGGGACGTGAGGTTCTGACCCTCTCACGTTCCGCCACCTCCTTCGCTAGCATGACTGCTTCGCAGAAGGAGGTGACGGCTTCCCATTCCCTCTCGCCCCGGACCATGGCTTGAACCAGGGCCGGACGCGAGAGGTCGCCGCCGCCAATCGCTTCTACGAGGACACGGCGGTGCTCCGTCCAAGCGGAGCAGACCTCCACGATGTGCTCCACCGTGTCCTCTGGGCGATCCACACAATGATAGCACCCGGGCGTTTCGTCCCGCCCTATTCGGTGCAGGTACCTCCCGAAACAACCGTGTCCGGTGAGGACCTGCGTCAGGCGGAAGGTGAGGGTGCCGTGGCGCCTCTCTAGCCACTCCTCAAAGAGGGGACTTATCTATCGTGGCGTGCCCTGCACGGGGTTGCGATAGTCGCTCTATCCATGTCGCCATGAGATCGCGCCGGAGGTCGGTCCGCTGAGCGACAATTTGCCGCGGCAGCGGCATTTCCCCCCGGCGCGGAATGGCCTCCAGATCCCATGGCGGCAATCCGGCAAGGATGCTCGCCGCCTCGCGGGAGATCGTGCGATACCCACGGATCAGCCCTACGGCTACCACCTTTTGGGGCGCGTTCAGGTAATGCGCGGCTCGCAGCCTCAACAAACACGCCCACACCGGGGCCCCGTAAAGGGCCATGGACCGCACGATCCCCGCGTAGAGCCTCCGGTAGGAGGCGTTTGGACCCCTCAGGTAGGGCAGGAGCCGCTTGAAGGCAGCCCCGGTCTTTTCCAGTCTGGGAGCCAAACGTCGATTGTTTAGGTATCCCTGAAAACGCAACTACCCTGCGATAATGAGTAGAAACTACAATAACTTTAAAGGCAACAGAGCCTACCAACGAAAAGCTACCACTGATCCACGAGATCAGTCCGATCAATATGATCGTGCGGAGGAAGTGAAGCCACTGGGCAAGAAGAAACCGGCTTATTCCACTTTTCCCCGTTGGATGATCCCCATTGATGGGGATTAGTGAACTTTTTGTTCACTATTCCCCGTTGACCCAAAATTTTTATTTAATGGGGATAAGTGAACTAAAAAGTTCAATAATCCCCATTAGGTAGGTACGTTAAAAAAATAAAATATATGAATCATGTTACATTTATTAATTAAAAATATAACTTTCTTATACCTAATAAAGTCACAGATTGTTACAATCATTAATTTAAAATTGTAGCATGAAAATATTTCTTTCTTATACCTTGTAAAATCAAAGATTACAATCACTTAAGTTTTTCTAATTAGGTACGTTAAATAAAAACAATATAAAAATAAAATATATGAGTCATGTACTTTTATTTTTATAAGGTAAGAACAAAATTTTAAATTACCTACATACCTACTTTACGATTTTATTACGATTATTACGATTTTGAACGAAAAACAGATTGTTGCCCCAACGAAATTGTTCTAACGATGTTTGGGAATAAGACCTTATATCTATCTATCTAATAAGATACACAATACTGTAAAAGATGCTCATTTTCTAGAGGCGCGCGCGCAAGGCGGTGGCGGAGCGGGGTGCGAGTTAGCTCGTATGTGATTGGTCGACCCATCTTTTGTTTTTGTTTCGTAGTCGTTAAGGGTTAGTAGTGTGTAGTGTAGTTCAAGCGTGCAGTTCTTATCAGTTCGCAGTTATTAGTTTAATATAGGAATAAATAAAGGAAATGGCTGGTAGTTCAACTGACGTTTGTTTAGAGTACGTTAAAAAAGGTAAAGCTACCATACTTCTCCGGGCCGGACATCAATACAGTAAAAAATGCAAATATAAAAATGGTGGAGTTTTGTGGGAGTGTACCACAAGAAAACAAAGTAAATGTGCCGGATCCATCACTGTCATGGTAAGTTACTTATTATATTTTGTGATTAATAATGACAATAATAACTCAGGTTATGTGTGTTATCAATATCACGTTTATCAATATCAAAATTTAAAAATCAACGTTAAAGTTTAAACACTGTTTCTGTCATGGCGGCACGTGTGACGTCATTCTTTTGTCAAACAAGTCTATTACACCTAGTGTAAAAGAGTGTAGCTGAAGTGAATTGTATATATTTAATTATTATTACATATTTTAGTTAAGCATAAAGTGAAATATGTTTTGTTGAACTATTCTGATAGGATAACAACAATTTGTTATAAGTTTTAAAGGTTGTTAAATAGCCTATTTAATTTTGTATTCTATGTAAGTGCAATATTGTTTACTTAAAAAATAATGTAAAGTAATTAATTATTATTACTTAATTTTACAGGACAATCAAGTTGTAGCTGAGAAACGACACAATGTTTGTGAACCTGATTTTGCGCGGAATGAAGTTACCTTGAGGTTATTCAAACTAAAAACTACACTTGCGGATCCAGAAGCACCTGCTATTCCCACTGCTTACAACGCGGCTGTGAGCTCACTAAAAGATACCGGAATTGACAAAATAAAAGAATTCCCTGCCCTGAAGTCTATCAAAACAACATTATATAAACACAGAAATGCAGCATTTGAAGTAAGTAAAATTGAGTTCAAAAATGTTGAAGAAGTTAAAGTACCTCCAGCTCATCAGGAATTTATTTTAGCAGACTACAATGACAGTGGTATCCGTGTAATAGCTATTTGCTCTGAATTTGCCCGACATCAAATGAAAAATTTGAAGATGTTCTTGGGTGATGGAACGTTTTGGATCTGTCCATCTCCCTTTTACCAACTCTACACCATTCATGGGGATTTGGGCAGTACAGAAAAACACATAAACATTGTGCCACTTGTTTATGCCCTCATGAGCCATAAAAATCAACAAACATATGAAATTTTATTTAGTATGCTAAAATCTGCATTACCTGATTGGAATCCAGAAATATTTAAATGTGACTATGAAGTGGCTCCGATGAACGCAATGCGAAATGTTTTTGTAAATATATCTATTAGCGGCTGTTATTTCCATTTCACCCAGGCAATATGGAAGAAAGGAAAACAACTCAAACTAACAAAAGATAAATTAACCAGAAGACAAGTTGCACTTAGCACTGCTTTGGCTTTGTTACCATCAGATAAAATCATTGCGGGTTGGTTTTATGTTGCCTCTCAAAGCCCTGATGATGATAATAGCAAGGAGTTTAGAAATTACATGCTCAGACAATGGCTACAAGATGATTTTATTAAAACGTGGTGTGTATTTGGACAGACTCATCGCACTACGAATTTAGTCGAAGCATGGAATAATAAAATAAAAAGGCGTGTGAAAATAAAGAAACCCAACATTATGAAGCTCCTCACAGCGTTGGCTGAAGATGCATCGTATTACGAAGTTCTTGCATTGGGGGTTTCTGAAAATAAAGGTATAGCGGAAAAAACAAAAAAAAGCATCAATCGCGATAATTATATACAGGAGGTCCAAATGGAACTCATTAATAATGAAATTACGATTGGGCACTGTTTAGAAAAACTTAAGTGAGTGTAATCTTTGATTTTACAAGGTATAAGAAAGAAATATTTTCATGCTACAATTTTAAATTAATGATTGTAACAATCTGTGACTTTATTAGGTATAAGAAAGTTATATTTTTTATTTTAAATTAATAATTGTACAATCTGTGATTTTACTAGGTATAAGAAAGTTACATTTTTTATTTTAAATTAATAATTGTACAATCTGTGATTTTACAAGGTATAAGAAAGAAATATTTTCATGCTACAATTTTAAATTAATGATTGTAACAATCTGTGACTTTATTAGGTATAAGAAAGTTATATTTTTTATTTTAAATTAAAAATTGTACAATCTGTGATTTTACTAGGTATAAGAAAGTTATATTTTTTATTTTAAATTAATAATTGTACAATCTGTGATTTTACTAGGTATAAGAAAGTTACATTTTTTATTTTAAATTAATAATTGTACAATCTGTGATTTTACAAGGTATAAGAAAGTTATATTTTTTATTTTAAATTAATAATTGTACAATCTGTGATTTTACTAGGTATAAGAAAGTTACATTTTTTATTTTAAATTAATAATTGTACAATCTGTGATTTTACAAGGTATAAGAAAGAAATATTTTCATGCTACAATTTTAAATTAATGATTGTAACAATCTGTGATTTTACTAGGTATAAGAAAGTTATATTTTTTATTTTAAATTAATAATTGTACAATCTGTGATTTTACTAGGTATAAGAAAGTTACATTTTTTATTTTAAATTAATAATTGTACAATCTGTGATTTTACAAGGTATAAGAAAGAAATATTTTCATGCTACAATTTTAAATTAATGATTGTAACAATCTGTGACTTCATTAGGTATAAGAAAGTTATATTTTTTATTTTAAATTAATAATTGTACAATCTGTGATTTTACTAGGTATAAGAAAGTTATATTTTTTATTTTAAATTAATAATTGTACAATCTGTGATTTTACTAGGTATAAGAAAGTTATATTTTTTATTTTAAATTAATAATTGTACAATCTGTGATTTTACTAGGTATAAGAAAGTTATATTTTTTATTTTAAATTAATAATTGTACAATCTGTGATTTTATTAGGTATAAGAAAGTTATATTTTTAATTAATAAATGTAACATGATTCATATATTTTATTTTTTTAACGTTAGGTACGTTAATCATCAAAATCCCCTAATGGGGATTATTGAACTTTTTAGTTCACTTATCCCCATTAAATAAAAATTTTGGGTCAACGGGGAATAGTGAACAAAAAGTTCACTAATCCCCATCAATGGGGACAACGGGGAAAAGTGGAATAAGCCAAGAAACCGAAGCCAACTAACAGGGACAAGCGTCGTGCCGATGCTTACCGCGAGAGGAAAGGTGATAATGAGGGCATGGATGCTATCCAAGCCGAATTATTAAAAACATTACATCCAGGATTCGCATCTGTCGCAAATGCAGTCAAAGATCTATCTATATCAAGCGAAACAGCGCCAGAAATCCCTACTTCTAGTATTGGAATCGGACCACTAATCCGAGATTCAGTTCTCAGAACGGAAAGTGAGATGAGGGGTGTTAACAACTTACCCCAAAATTACGATAGACACGCATTCTATCGTGTTGCTCTGGCAATGTACGACACCAAGTTGTACACTCAGGCTAAGATGCAGAGTAAAACGGTAATGGAACACGTTCCGCGAGCAGCTGAGCCACCTATTGAGATTAGAGACAAATTGTTTTTATCTTACGGGGCAATCTACACATCGCCAACAAAGGCTCTTTCGAACCAGAAATTCAGAGACCTGGAAAAAATGTTCGGGAATGTGGGTCTCCTGACGGGTGACATCCAGATTAATCCTACTGCCCCCTGTCTGGTCATGACCACCGAAATATACTGAAACCAAAAGAACGCGTTATTGTACTGTTTTTTATCTTACAGGGCAATCTACACATCGCCAACAAAGGCTCTCTCGAACCAGAAATTCAGAGACCTGGAAAAAATGTTCGGGAATGTGGGTCTCCTGACGGGTGACATCCAGATTAATCCTACTGCCCCCTGTCTAGTCATGACCACCGAAATATACCGAAACCAAAAGAACGCGTTATTGTATTGTATTTATCTTACAGGGCAATCTACACATCGCCAACAAAGGCTCTCTCGAACCAGAAATTCAGAGACCTGGAAAAAATGTTCGGGAATGTGGGTCTCCTGACGGGTGACATCCAGATTAATCCTACTGCCCCCTGTCTGGTCATGATCACCGAAATATACCGAAACCAAAAGAACGCGTTATTGTATTGTTTTTTTTTTTATCTTACAGGGCAATCTACACATCGCCAACAAAGGCTCTCTCGAACCAGAAATTCAGAGACCTGGAAAAAATGTTCGAGAATGTGGGTCTCCTGACGGGTGACATCCAGATTAATCCTACTGCCCCCGGGGTGTCTGGTCATGACCACCGAAATATACCGAAACCAAAAGAACGTGTTAATGTATTGTTTTTTTATCTTACAGGGCAATCTACACATCGCCAACAAAGGCTCTCTCAAACCAGAAATTCAGAGACCTGGAAAAAATGTTCGGGAATGTGGGTCTCCTGACGGGTGACATCCAGATTAATCCTACTGCCCCCTGTCTGGTCATGATCACCGAAATATACCGAAACCAAAAGAACGCGTTATTGTATTGTTTTTTTATCTTACAGGGCAATCTACACATCGCCAACAAAGGCTCTCTCGAACCAGAAATTCAGAGACCTGGAAAAAATGTTCGAGAATGTGGGTCTCCTGACGGGTGACATCCAGATTAATCCTACTGCCCCCGGGGTGTCTGGTCATGACCACCGAAATATACCGAAACCAAAAGAACGCGTTAACGTATTGTTTTTTTTTTTATCTTACAGGGCAATCTACACATCGCCAACAAAGGCTCTCTCGAACCAGAAATTCAGAGACCTGGAAAAAATGTTCGGGAATGTGGGTCTCCTGACGGGTGACATCCAGATTAATCCTACTGTCCCCTGTCTGGTCATGACCACCGAAATATTGCGGTCGAAACTGTACGCTGGCGATCACATGAGGGACCTCGAATTTGTTGTGTTGGACGAGGTCCATTTTATTAATAATATTGAGGTATGGGCTTTTTTAATTGATGTATATGTAATTAAAATTATTTTTGACACACCTCAATTATAGGCCTTCGTGTAATAAGGGGGCTACATAATTGTGTCATCATCATCCACAGCCTAAATTCACATTCATCCAGTATAGGCCTCTCTTTTCTTCTGCCAATCTCCACGTTCCTGTGACATGACATGATGACAACTATGTCGTCTGTCCAACTGGCCGCTCCACACATTTCACACACACACACACATTTTTTTTATTTGTACTTGGAACATTTAGTTCCAAGTATGGTCTTCAATCAGTAAACAGTGATAGTTAGCCCTAAACCATGCATTTATTGTATTTTGTAGTTATAAGTTTAGGACAGTAGCCGAAAATATTATAAAATATTAATCAATTCAGGGGGTGGAAGAATCATATTCTTATATATTTCTTCTTGACAGCGCGGCCACGTCTGGGAGGAAGTAATAATGCTGCTGCTGGGTCACGTGCGCATGGTGCTGTTAAGCGCGACAGTTCCGAAGCCGCTGCAGTTTGCGGCCTGGCTGGGTCACACTAAGCAGAGGAAGGTGTACGTTGTGTCCACGCCTAAGAGGCCCGTGCCGCTATGCCACTTTTTGTTTACGGGTAATTTACTTATACCTAATATTAAACGCATATTGACCACACTCCTTTTAAAATTGGAGTACTGAGTCTAGAGTACAGTCAGACAAAGTCTAATAACATGGAAACTTGGACTACAGAGTCGAGAGTACAGTCAGACAAAGTCTAATACATAGCATGGAAAAACGCCTTTTTGCAATGAAGGTCGCAAAAAATGCAGGTGCTTAAATATTTCGGTGTAGAATCAATTAGTGCATTTCAGTTCTTGGACATAATAGGACACTAAATTGCGGTGGCTTTTACTAATGTGATGACAATTTCAGGAATAAGTTCATCATCCAGGCACGAAATCTTCTTGGTAGTTGATCTGGATGGCAACTTCCAATTAGATGGACACGATAATGCAGTTGCCGCCAAAAAATCAAGAGAGCATATGTCTGCGTTCGATGAATTTTTCGGTAAGCGGAAACTAAAATTGATGAGATTACGAGTATGTCCTTTTAATAATAACTGATGTCTCACAAGCCCTTTTTTCAGGTGATATGCTTCAGTTAAGTCCACATAGGTTGAGTCAAAGTGAAATCAAGTACATGTGGCAGTCATTGCTCGACAGTTTGAAGGAACAACAAAAACTACCCGTCGTTATATTTATGTTTTCACGTGACAATAAAGCGTTATTTTTATGTAATAAATATCTGTGTTATGGGAGGATGCGCGGTTGTATTGGTAGATACTAGGGTTTCTGAACGTTTTAAATTGATCAAATCAGTCAATCGCATTCATTCTTCTGCCTGAACACGTCTATACTTACCATCAATTAGAAAGTTATTTCTAAAGAATTTGATTCCAGATTTGACTGCGTTGGTCTAGTGGCCGCAAGAGCTAGTGCTGAACTTGAGGTTCTGGGTTCGATTCCCGGGTCGGGCAGTGTTATTGGGTTTTCCCATCAGGAATTTCTTAGTAGGAGACATGGAGTCCGGATTTGTGCCCGGTTGATGGCAATAGGCTCGCCTCGAAATGTAGATGTACTATTAGGTACCTACAACTGCCTAACCTTTCGCGGATTACAGGCGTGATGTTATGTTTGTGTTGATTCCAGATGTTATGAACTTGCAGAAAGTCTCATAGCAGCAGAGGACTTTACCACTGCTACCGAAAAGTCCCGGATAAATTCTTGCTTCCAGACGTGCCTATTAGAAAAACTGACCAGAAGAAGAGGTTAGATAGGAGAGGTTGGGTTGGAGATTACCACAGGTAATTAACGAACTAAGAACTTAACATGATGATGCATGATTGCATGATTTTAACGAGGAGTTTCAATATAATTGTATATTTTCTTTGCTCTAAGGTGCATCGGTGTCGAAAAATGTGCCTGAATGGGGTAACGGTCCATCACAGCGGAATTTTACCGCTTCTCCGCGAAATAGTCGAAGTATTGTTTCAGTGTGGTTATGTTAGTATAAAATTCACAAATAACCATATTTTCCATTAAAAATCGATTGATAATCATCTGCATATTTACAGATTAAAGTACTATTCACGACTGAAACGCTTGCGGTGGGCGTGAACATGCTCGCGTACGGTCGTTTTCGATGAAATAAAAAAGTTTGACGGACAACACCGTCGTACTCTCAAGCCTGCTGAATACGCACAGATTGCAGGCAAAGCCGGGAGGCGAGGTAGGTGTTCCATGGTTTACGCGATGAATGCTGCATTTCCTGCAACAGAAAAAGCTGTTGAAATTAAGCCAAGGATACACTCAGGGGCGTGCCGTCCATACAGGCAAATAGGCTTAGCCTACCTTAGCCAAATTCATTTATTACAACAAATCAACAATCATGTACTTAATAAAAAATACAAAATATAAAAAGAAAGTTAAAACTCCTGTTATAACACTTATAGCAACTTGTCGCGCCCGTGTGACGTCACACGGGCACACGCTACTACTCCTTAGGCCACCAAACGAACTGCCTTCATTTCTTATCGACTCATTGATGAATTTACGCACACTGGTGCATATTTTCGTGTGTATGAACGGCACACATGTATAGATTATGGGCGGGAACTCCGCCGTAAGGAGACCGCCAGCGCAGTTCTGATTGGCTGGCCTTGAAGGCCAGCCAATCAGAAGTGCCAGTCAAGATGAATGAAATGCAGTGCAGGGTTACCAATTTGTGAAGATTTCCCCGGATCGCGGGGAATTCGAGAAACAGACTACACACTGAAACGATCGTTTCCATAATGACTTGCTACTTTAAAAAAACAGGGTGGTATTGTCGAATATAAACCTTCCAAAAAAATATAAATTATAAGGAATAGCAAAAGCCCTATTAAAATAGTAAAAAATACATGAATTTTATTTTTTCCCAAAATTTTGTGAAATTTCGCTTTGATTTTTGGGAAGTTAGGAAAATAACTGTGGCAATCCGGCAAAATGATGCAATTATTATTTGGTTTCTTAAGAAGCCATATTTGTGTATCCGCGATCTTGAATGTTTTGCTTTTTTTAACGTACTCAATTAAAAGTAATTTGTTGTTTATTGTTTGTTTATCTACTTAAAAATGGTGTTCTGTTGTGAAGTTTGCGCTGATAATGTGTGTTTGTTAGAAGTTCAAAGTAGTAAGTTTTCGCATTATCGTTTAATGTTAAGATTCAACTTGATTTGATTTTGATGATTTTAAGTTATTTATAAAGATACGAGACGAGTTTGAGTGACTGTGACTGAGTTTGAATCTTCAGAAAATCGTGATTTGAACCTTGAATAATGTGGTGAGTTCTTGTATTTATAACTTTTATAACACGCGTTTTCGGCAATAATCTCGTGAATGTACTTACATCCTTAGCTTCTACAAGTTGTGTGTTCATAATAAACTGATTTCGTTTGTGCTATAAAACTATTGTTTCTTTCACTGGATAGCCTACACCCCCACCATACTGTTGTTTTTACAGGCTTTCTTTTCAATTTTTTTTTTTTAAATATTATAAATCAATAAATGTGACTACTTTAGGGTCATCATCATAAGTAGAGCGACGTTGTGATGTTGCGCGAAGTTTTTTTTTTTGGGTATCCGTATGCGTGGCCTACCTTCCGTGGAGAACCACTGCACGCCACTGGATACACTAGGGAACATTTTGTCCCGCAACATGACGCGCAACACTTAATTTACGTGACGCTGCAACGTTGCATATTGCCCCGCAAGATGCCCCGCAACATTGTACGTGACGCGGGGCATGTTGCTTGCTCCCGCCTCGAGAGCGATGGCACGTGTCTTCCACCATCAACATCATCAGTGATGGTACAGGTTCCGTAAGTGATGATTCATCACCTACGGAACCTGTACCTACAAAATCTACTACAAAGAAACGTAAAGTACCTCCCGATGATGATAATACTGCTCTGATGTCTATTATTGCAGAAAAAATCAAGTCTATTAATAGCCAACCTCAATGTGATCCGGATATACATTTCATGTTATCATTATATGAAGATTTTCACAAGATACCGTCGGAGAAATAGATGGATGCTAAAATGGAGTTGATGAGCATAATTAAAAAATTTAACGATCCAATGTACTCGCCCAATACTTATCAATATACCTACTACACGCGCAACACGCAAGTACAATTTAATAATTTACAGTCTCAAAACCAATATGATTCACCACTATCAGCTCATTCAGATTATTCCAATCCACTGTCAGAATTTAATGTTGATACCCATATGTTTGATGATGATAATAGTTCTTTGCCAACTGACACACAATAGGGATCTTTAGTTCTATAAATCTGACTTTACAATTTTGACTATTAAGTCATTATGAGTGCAATTTTTTATAAGAAGTTGATTTATGTACGGTCTCCATTGTTCAATAAAGCTGTATGTTATTGATAAAAGCTTGTTTCAATATTTTACCTTTAAAAACAGACTTACCTAAGTGTCATAACAAGTCTTTCTTCTGCGGAAATGCTGTTTCGAAATGGAGTATCACGGCGCTCAATACTACTCTTAAGAAGACATAATAATTCACCAAAAGACTTTTTTGACATTCGGACGTAATTAAAGAATTTTTTATTACTACCATATTTCAACACTTTGAATACTGTTATATAATCACTATTCACATGTCGAATCGACATCGACGTTTCGAAATCGACATTGTCGATTTCACCACACATTGTGGTGGTACCGCGTGGCTTTGATGGCCAAGCGCAGAGGAGAGGCCACCCACGACCAGGATCGTTTGATCCATTTCGTCGAGGGGTACGACGTTGTGTTAGGGGCAGGAGCCGCAACCTACCTAGCAGGGATGGGTGACTATTGTGACGTCACGGGGATCACCCACTACATGACAGAAGCCGAACCAGGTAATGACGGACATTTCGGTTTGATTAATGAACGAACGCATCGCGACTATGAAACGAAGATCGCACCAGCAGTCTCATTCAACCGGATTGTTTCGGACGTTTTGGCAGCTGACAGTCGTGACAACAACGAGTTTAGGATGCCAGATGGTATCCTTCCCAAAGTTCATACCCTGCGTTCGCATTTTTTCCGAGAAAGGAAGAAAGTGAAATCTTCAAAAACTACTGGCAGCGGAAGAGATGCCGTGAAGTCCAGTGCATGGTTTGCATACGATGCAATGAAATTTTTGCTAAAGGGAGCTACAACTTCTAGAATCTTGGACACGTTGGACACAAACGTAAGTCATATTTTGTCATTTGTAATCACTTATCTTGAAAATATCTGAATGGAATGTAATCCAATAAATTACTAAATAAAAAAGTTTGCGCTGAGTTAGCCGGTCCTTGAAATGCGCGTCCCATTCGCTCAATGCCTACCGCACCGCTGAGTCACCGTCTCAGTGTCGTTGATTGGCTGACAACGTAACGTGACTCGTGAGACGTCACATAACCAGCGGCAAACTAAGCGCGAACGAGTTGTACACAATTCACCCACACAACTTCACTTCTAAACCACAAGCATTGTTCTCAGTACGCGCCACGATGTTGTACAGTAAACATTAAAGGAAAAATTATAGTAGACTGTACAATACTAGTTTATTTACAATTTTGACTATTAAGTCATTATGAGTGCAATTTTTTATAAGAAGTTGATTTATGTACGGTCTCCATTGTTCAATAAAGCTGTATGTTATTGATAAAAGCTTGTTTCAATATTTTACCTTTAAAAACAGACTTACCTAAGTGTTATAACAAGTCTTTCTTCTGCGGAAATGCTGTTTCGAAATGGAGTATCACGGCGCTCAATACTACTCTTAAGAAGACATAATAATTCACCAAAAGACTTTTTTGACATTCGGACGTAATTAAAGAATTTTTTATTACTACCATATTTCAACACTTTGAATACTGTTATATAATCACTATTCACATGTCGAATCGACATCGACGTTTCGAAATCGACATTGTCGATTTCACCACACATTGTGGTGGTACCGCGTGGCTTTGATGGCCAAGCGCAGAGGAGAGGCCACCCACGACCAGGATCGTTTGATCCATTTCGTCGAGGGGTACGACGTTGTGTTAGGGGCAGGAGCCGCAACCTACCTAGCAGGGATGGGTGACTATTGTGACGTCACGGGGATCACCCACTACATGACAGAAGCCGAACCAGGTAATGACGGACATTTCGGTTTGATTAATGAACGAACGCATCGCGACTATGAAACGAAGATCGCACCAGCAGTCTCATTCAACCGGATTGTTTCGGACGTTTTGGCAGCTGACAGTCGTGACAACAACGAGTTTAGGATGCCAGATGGTATCCTTCCCAAAGTTCATACCCTGCGTTCGCATTTTTTCCGAGAAAGGAAGAAAGTGAAATCTTCAAAAACTACTGGCAGCGGAAGAGATGACGTGAAGTCCAGTGCATGGTTTGCATACGATGCAATGAAATTTTTGCTAAAGGGAGCTACAACTTCTAGAATCTTGGACACGTTGGACACAAACGTAAGTCATATTTTGTCATTTGTAATCACTTATCTTGAAAATATCTGAATGGAATGTAATCCAATAAATTACTAAATAAAAAAGTTTGCGCTGAGTTAGCCGGTCCTTGAAATGCGCGTCCCATTCGCTCAATGCCTACCGCACCGCTGAGTCACCGTCTCAGTGTCGTTGATTGGCTGACAACGTAACGTGACTCGTGAGACGTCACATAACCAGCGGCAAACTAAGCGCGAACGAGTTGTACACAATTCACCCACACAACTTCACTTCTAAACCACAAGCATTGTTCTCAGTACGCGCCACGATGTTGTACAGTAAACATTAAAGGAAAAATTATAGTAGACTGTACAATACTAGTTTATTTATTTAAAAATTATTCTGCCAGGGAACACATCCTTCTTCACTCGTGAAATATTCAGCAAATATCACGCTTCAAAAAAAAAAAAAAAAAAAGGAATATGGCCATTTGTAAGGACATGCCTTTGCCGATCTCCATTAAGACAGTCGTCGGTCAAATAACATGTCACGATTCGCAAGCAAAGCATTAATATTCTAGTAACTAAGTAATTTAAGTTAGCAATATGATTTGTATGTTATTAATAAAAGGAACTTTGGAATGAACAGTTGTTTCCATCAGCCACCCATCCTTATGGATACATTTCATGGCGACCCTGGCATAAGAACAATTTATTGAAGAAATGACAACCAAAAATTAAGAAGAACTCAAGAAAGAAAATTCAACATTGAAGAAAAAAAACCACCAAGACCGAAGAAACAAGAAAATTGAAGAAAAAAAAAACATCAAGAAAGAAGATGGGAAAAAATTATTCAAAAGAAGAAGTAGTAATAGCTCAAAATGCAAACGGTGAAGCCAATGCCAGCACCAGTCAAAACTTTGGACCACTGATCAGTATTGAGAAAATACTTTTGATAACAATACTGATCGTTTTACTTTTCGGAGCACTTTATTTTATCGCCAAAAAGTGCCAAAAGAGCGCAGTAAAAGTCTTAAGAAGAGAACTCAACGCCAGCACTTTTAGTGTTGCCTCCCAAGCACAAGCAACATCAGCAGTTTAGAACGAGGAGTCCAGGGTATAGCCCGGCCCAGTAGCAGCGGAGTCCAGGGATTAACCCGGCCCACGGAGTCCAGGGTATAGCCCGGCCCAAAAACAGCACCATATCCAGCTAAACTGCCACCTGAAGCCATCAACATCGTGGGAAAAATAATTGCTGTTCCAGTACCCGTCGCCACCGAGTCGTCATGTCGAATCAGGTTTCATTGTTTTAGTTAATTAAGTATAGTTACGAAAGTAACCTATAAATCTGTAAACTGATGAGATATTGTGATGCCTTTGAAAGAGCTGCTATCTATATCAAGCAACTTGAAAGAAATTAAGGATTATCTTATAAAAATCGGTCCTGTACGGAGACAGACATCCGATACAGCAGAACAAAAAGTTTTATTAGCTCAAACGGAATATTGCAAGTTGGAGTCTATTTTGCTCGAAGTGCAGAGAAAAATTGAAAATTCTGAGCTAAGTACTGATAGTTCAAAAACTATTAATTGTATCATAAATAGTATACATACTTGTTATAACAAGAAGTAAAGAAGAGAGAAGAGAGAGAGAATGAAAGAGAGAAGAAGAGAGAGTGAGTGAGAGTGTAGAAGAGTTAATGATAATATTTTTGGCGAAGATGAGTTCCTGAGCTCATATGTTACTGATAGGCCTTATGTAGATGCTGACACCGTTGCGCACACCAGATTAGATATGGCTGATACACAACCAAATATTGCTCTGCCTAGAACATCACAACCTACCAATATTAAACAAGAAACTGACAGATTGGATATGGCTGATACACAACCAAATATTGCTATCCCTGGACAATTACAACCTGCCAATATTGAACAACAAACTTACAGTAACCAAGTAGGTATAGAATGACCAGCACCATCTTCATCCACTGGTACTACACTAGAAATAGACAAAAATATCCTAATGTCACCTGAAGTCATTCGTCCTTTCCCAAAGGACCCACCACGTACGAATAATTCTACCAGAAATAGAAAGGTAAAACAAGAGACTTAACCGATACTCCTGAAAAACAGGAATTAGAGCTTTTAGCCGCTAAAAAAAGAAAGAAAGAAGTAAATAAAAAAAATAACTCAGTCAAAAAGTAAGTTTTCAAGAAAAAAGTTTAGAGAGAACAAGAAAGTAGTAGTTCTGAGGATGAAACTGATGTTATCTTAGAAAGTGACGATTCATGTGATGACGTTCTAGAGAAAGATAATTGTGTGGGGTGCGGTGAAAATTATTTCACTACTTCAAGCACAGAAGACTGGATTCGGTCTCATCATTCGGTATCATCTGTGGATTCTGGGCCCACGAGACTTGCACCTCTTTTGAAAATTACTGTCAGAAATGCGGTATCAAGTCTAAAGAAAACTAGTAGTAATGTTTGTGAACATGTTTTGTTATTATTTTTGTTTTCCTGATTATCTAAAAAGTGATTGAAAGTAAGCTTTGTAATGACTTTTTTTTTAAATAAAAAATTAAGATTATTTTTGGTTTTCAATGCTTTAAATACCATTAACATAAACTTAAGCTGACCATTGACTAAAATTTCCGGCATATGAAACATTTAGATATGTCAACTGATAGAGATAATACTCATCTAGCGGCAGTTTAGGTTTACAAAAATGTGTCCCAAGGAACAAATATTGGTGTCCCGAGGTATAAGCCATGATTGTACCTTGGGACAAACATCCTAAAGTAATTAATTGTCATTTTTTCATTGACAAAATATAGTAGGTCGGGTGTTGCATCATAATATTGTGATGTTATTGGCTACTTAATAGAAATTACAACATTCAAGGCCATAGATCAATTTGAACTTAAATTATGGAGGTTTAAAGAAAAGTGTCCCAAGAAACAAGGATCTCCCCTACATAGGAACTGAGTTACGTGCATTAAATGACGAACACAGTGTAATTATGGCTAAATATTATATTAATAATATTTTATTAGATGCACGCTTAGGAAAATACCGTACAAGTTATAATAATCAAAGCCAGCCAATTGTGCAACAGGGCTATAGCACTGTATCCAGTGATATCAGCCCGGAGCCTTCTGAAGAGCATATTATACAAAATATACTTGCAACTATGGATTCCTCGAGCACTAATAGAATTAATGACAAACATACATAGAACATAGATACAAATTAATTTACGTTGGTCGCTATATCTATCTTTTACTCTGTCAAGTTATAGATTAAAATTTCTTTTACTGAAAAGTTCTTTACAAACTTCTGGTACTATTTTACGTATCAGTTGTTTTGACACTCGAAAAGTGTACGACAAGGAAGCATAAGAATCTCCAGTCGACAAGTACCTCAATGTAATGGCAAGTCTGATATGAGGACTAATAGCGTTCCGTAATATTGTATCCTGTTTGGCTATGGAAGGTCCGATCATTTGCAATAAAGTTTCAAAATCAGATGATGACATTGTACCATTAGTTTACTCATTAATGAGTCATAAGGATCAGAAGAGCTACGAAATTTTATTAAACATGATTAAGTCACAAATCCCAGAGTGGAAACCCAAAACCTATAAAACAGACTATGAAGTTTCAGCAATGAACGCTATCAAAACGGTTTTTCCAGAAGTCACAGTTAAAGGTTGTTTCTTTCACTATAATAAAGCTGTGTCGAAGAAGGGAGCAGCTCTTGGGCTAACTAAGTCAAAACTTTTGAAAAGACAAGTGGCACTGAGTGGCGTACTCGTCTCGTAGATAATGTTAGATCTTCAATAATTAGGTTCATGATCCTAATTTCTTGAACCTGAGTCAAATTCAAGACTCTTTCGTGAGAAGTTGATCTTAAACGAGTGTGATATAGTATTGAATAAAGAGAAACTTGAATTCGTAGACAAAACCGTTTTCCTGGGGCTTACGCTTGATGCCAGGCTACAATGGGGTTCGTATTTGACATCTCTTGCGGGACGTCTAAGTTCAGCAGCATATTCGTTGGTTTGGATGAACAGGGTATTAACTCAAAATTTACGATTTTTAACCTAAAAATACAGTCCTACTTCAAATCATGCGATCTTTCTAACGAACGTGGTTGCATAACGATATTACGTCAAATTGGCGGGGGTGCGGGGTAGTATCTTCGTCTCTTTCGCACTTCTGTACGTGTCGGTTTGAACAACACTGTCGTATTCAGTCTTACTCGCGGAGTTGTGGTGAAAGGACGTCGTTCGTTTGTGATATACAGTTTTAACCTTTAAAAACGCAGTGTTCATTAAAAGGTGAGTTCTGTTTGAATACTATTGTTTTGTGAAATAGAGTAGTAATTTCAAGTTAATACCTTCTTTACAATAAATTGTTGCATTTGGTTTGTAACGGGTGTTTCTAGTTTAAAGAACTAATTTGAGATACTACCATGTTCACAAAAGTTTTTTTGAATTTAGTGCAATTCTTTCTCGATGAAAAAGTATTTATCGTGAATAATATTATGTAAATTTAAAATAACGTGGATTTTTAGGGTTTTTTTTGGTTATGAATCTTTATTGTTTAGAAAAACTTAAACAATAATAGTATTAAACACCTGACCGTTATTTGAAGCTTAAACATATAATGAGATAGGCCTATCTGTTTTCCGCTCGTCTTACCTCTCTTTCTACCCTAGTAGCACCCTCTCGCTCGCACACTTCCTCTCACTCCACCACCGGCGCGGCCGCTCGGCTCGCTCTCGTCATTGGCGTCCTGTTTTCCGCTGCGCACGGATGTGCTTAGGACTCAGTAAATAAATTTTGCATATCTTTGCAAATTCATTTACATGTAATAATATATTCCTGTTCCACGTACGTAAGTTTTTAAAATTATATTTTAATCAAACGGTGTTACCGTTCGTATTTAAAAGTACGTAGGTTTTGGTACCCACCTACCTACATATTTTGCTTTAATTATTTTTTGTGTGGTTTTCTATCCTAGATTTTACAGCTTTACACAGCTATTTTGTGTTCTTCAATTGTTTTGTTTGAATAATATTAGTTGTGTTGACATGGAAAGTGACGAAAGTGTTTCAAATCCGGGCTCGAAAGCCCCATGTGCTAGTGCTAGTGCTCCCGCTAATAGTGACAATAAAAAACGATCGCGTATTCTACGTCAGTCGCGAGCTAGGTCCTGTTCGTCGAATAGTAACTCATCAGACTCATCTGGCAGCTCGAGTTCGTCGTCTTCGGACTCGAGTCCTCGACGATCCACGCCGCGTCACCGCAATAAAAAAAGGGGGGGCAAACGCCGGCATCGACGACACGATTCTCGGAAATTCCGTAAATTATCACGTCAGGTAGACGAACTCCGAAATAAATTAATTTTGTGCAATAATAATTCTGTGCCCTGTTCTGCAGTACACTTTAATGAGAATCTAGTTGACGGAAACGTTAGTGGCGAACTTTACGAGGACCCGATTGTAAATTCTATCGAGGTGCCGGTACCTGTTGCTCAGTCAGATTTTATTTTTGAAATTGAGACTAAATTGAAAGAACCTAGTATTCCAAAGACTCCTCAGGAGTTTCTTCAAACGTTAAAGGATTTGCAACACTTAGATAGTAGTGATTGGTGCGAGGTTCGTTATGCGGAAACCCAAAAACTTTATAATTCTACCCCCGGTTTTATTGACTTGGAGATGAATGAAGAAATTAAGGCGTATGATTCGTTACGCCATCTTGCTCACGCTGACAAGGCCTTCGCTGCCTTATCGTTCTGCATCCTTAACCAGCGCGAAGCTTTGCAAACTTCTGTCAGAAGTTTTTTACAGTGGGCACGAGGTTCGGATTTGTCTTACGAGGGTATTAACGAAAAAGTTAACGAGCTATTTTTGAAAGGCGATTTTTTCAAAGTTTCTTCCGATCTTTTGCAATTAACTTGCGGTCACCGTGCGGAGGTTATTCAGATGAGAAGGGATGGAATTACAAACCACGTGCGCGATCCCCTTGTCAAGGCCGTGTTACGTAAGATCCCTCCGTCGTGTCAGCACGTGTTTAATGCGGAGTCACTAGCCACAGAACTAGAGAAGGCAGGTGGTGTTCGAAAAGCCTTCTTGCCTTTACAAAAGCCCGGCAGTTCTGCTTCCGTTTCGCAAACGGGTCAAAGCAAGCCCGCACGCCGCCCCTCGCAGGGGCAGGCTTTACGTAACGTACCCTCGCAGGGTACTGCTCATGGATGTTGTGCGCCTACGCATATTTCCCATGCTTACAATCAACCCTCGCAGGGTTACTGTAATGCCCGACCCTCGCAGGGTCATGGCTCTAATCACGACGATAATCGCCCATCATTCTCCGGCGGTTCAAGAGGTTCCTTTCGAGGCAGAGGAGGTCGGCAAGGCTACAGGCAGCATGACAGCAAGAATAGCCGCAAGCGAGCCGCATCGCCCTCTGAGAATTACAACCGGAACAAGAAACGTAAGTATTGACTATCGATCCCGAACATTCAGAGCCGGTCGTCTGGTTCGTTTCCATCATCGGTGGAAGGAACTAGGTGCGCCAAGTTATCTGTTAAAGATAATAAAAGGGTATCGCATACCCTTTTTACATCGACCACCACTTGTAGTACCACCGTTGAACGAACGTCAGTTCAGCACGGTTCCTTCGGATGCAATGACGTCCATAATCACCCAAATGCAACACCAGGGTGTATTAGATGTTGTCAAGGCCTCGCCAAGTTTTGTGTCCACAATGTTTCTTGTGCCAAAGGACGACGAGTCGCACCGACCCATCTTCAACCTAGCTGCCTTGAACAATTACGTAATCACCGGCAGGTTCAGATTGATAAATGTATATCGAGTCCCAGACTTCCTTCAACCAAAGGATTGGATGTGCAAAATAGACCTGTCACAGGCCTATTTTCACCTTCCTGTAGCTCCATCTCACAGACGGTTCCTACGTCTAATCTACAGAGGAAAATTAATGGAAATGACGTGCCTCCCGTTCGGTCTGAGCACGGCCCCCAAGGTCTTTGCCTCCCTATCCAATTGGGTAGCTCAGTCACTCAGGGATCAAGGGATTCGAATAATCGTCTACTTGGACGACTATCTCGTTGTACATCAAAACCCACAGATATTACAGACCCATGTCCAAATCACGGTAGAGAGGTTGCAGTATCTCGGTTGGTTGGTAAATTTCGACAAGTCCATACTCACACCTTCTCAATGCCTAGTTTACCTGGGCGTTCAATGGGACACTCTGGCAAACAAAAAGTCTCTTCCAGAGAAAAAGGGCCTGAATCTAACGTCCAAGATATCGACAGCCCTAGAAAAGAGAGCTCTCGATTTGAAGGCTTTGCAGAGCCTAGTAGGTCTATTAAACTTTGCAAGTTTTGTTGTACCAAGGGGCAGGCTTCACTTTCGAGCAATCCTCTCTTTCCTGAACACAGTCACCAAGATGCCAGTTGCCAAACAGTTCGTGATTCCGGTACATGCCCTGAAAGAGTTAACTTGGTGGTTGCAGAACCACCCTTGTCCTTCTCCGATTCACTTCGCGCCTCCAACGCATTTCCTAGCGACCGATGCCTCAGACCTAGCTTGGGGAGCGCAATTAGACGACCGTTCGTTCACGGGACCGTGGAACGAACAAGAACAACCGATACACTGCAACCAGAAGGAACTTCTAGCATTACTGAAGATATTACAGGACCAGGCTCAGTCTCTGTGTCGTTCCACGGTTCTATGGCAGTGCGACAACAGAACAGCCGTTGCTTTCATTCGCAAGGACGGCGGCACGAAATCAAAAGCTCTCTTGGACTTGACAATCGATATTTTCAAGGTTCTAGATCATTATCAAATTCACCTAGCCGCTCATCACATTCCCGGCAGATTCAACTCCCACGCAGATCATCTGTCTCGCTACCGATCTCCCCCCGAATGGCACCTTTTGCCGGCGTGTACAAACCTGATTTTCAACAGATTCGGGGTTCCGGTAATAGATTTGTTTGCGTCGAAAAATGCGCATGTGGTGGCCAATTATGCGTCTCTGGACCAGAACGACGACCAAGCCCTATTCCACGACGCTTTTTCCCAGACTTGGAATTACCACCTAGCGTGGATATTTCCTCCTCCATATTTGATCCCCAAGGTACTCACCCATCTCAACCGAGCCAAGGGCCTCTTTCTGTTAGTAGTGCCTCGGTGGGAACGTGTCTTTTGGAGGGCCGATCTCAAATCCCGAGCACTAGCTGCTCCTTTCACAATCAGGCATCTGAATCGCCATCTAGTAGACGTCTCGACGGGCCTTCCTCCTCCCAAAGTACAGGAAATGACGCTAGAAGTATGGAAATGTGGGGGTGGTCTCATGACCTAAATAATTGGAACCGTTCCCAACTGGACCTACTTTCATCGTCCTGGCGTCCCTCTACACGTAGTACATACAAAGCCGCATGGCATAGATGGCTAGGATGGTGTAGAAAAGAGAAAACTGACCCATGTCGCCCCACCGGTTCAATTCTAGCAAAATTTTTAGCTGATTTATATTTGAATGAAAACCTATCATACAATACTATACTATTACACAAATCAGTGGTGTCTACGCTCTGTAATACCGAAATATCGGGAGTCTTAAGTGCTCATATACTGGTTAAGCATGTTATGAAATCTATTGCATTAAGAAAGCCTGTGCCCCACAAGAATACTATTTGGGATGTCAATGTTCTCATTTCCTTTTTGTCTTCATATGAATTTAACGAAAATAACTGTTTTGCCACCGCCAGACACACTGCTATGTTGCTGCTTTTGGTTTCTGGTAGACGTATCCATGAGCTGACCCTTCTGGCAGTCAATCAAGAACATTATATTGACAATTCTGATCATATCATTCTATGGCTCAGATTTGGCTCTAAACCGTACCGTACCGTTCTGATTTCAGGCAATCGGGCTGGAAATTAATAAGAAATGAAAATATTAAAAACCTCGATCCGGTGTTTTGGGTGAAGCACTGTATCAAATTGTTTAATCAAAAACGTAATTCCTTAAATAATTATTCTTTATTTGTTAAATTAAGAGGTGATCATAAGCCAGCATCGCGTAGGTACTGTGATTGCAGGCTGGGTAAAATCTCTCCTATCAGAGGCTGGTATTGTCGCAGCTCCCGGTAGCGTCCGCTCAGCAGTCGCTTCCGGAAGTTGGGCCGATAACGTCTCAGTTGACGAAATTTTGTCACAAGGTAACTGGAGGTCTGGTGACACATTCCGTCGCTTCTATAGGCGCGAGGTCGTCCAGGCCCCTGTTAGCTCTGGGATGTCAAATTGTTTTCGCCCAATTTAAGTGAAGAAGTTTATTACATTTTATTTATTTTTATAAATAATTAGAACTTCTATGTTCATAATAATATTATATGGTGATTCCATAAATTTACTTAGTCTCGCACACTTACAATTTTATTTATATTTTTTAACCACTGTAACCTTCATTGTTACCTTTTGCGCCTTCATCAGCGTGTAGATGTGCATACCTTCACATTGGCGTCCTCCTCCACCAGGCGATAACAAACAGGTCTCATTATATGTTTAAGCTTCAAATAACGGTCAGGTGTTTAATAACAGCGTTTTACCCTGAAATAAAACGCTTATTAAATACCTACCTTATTTGAAGCTTAACTTTTATCCTCTGCCTGGTATAATTCGACACAATGACGAGAGCGAGCCGAGCGGCCGCGCCGGTGGTGGAGTGAGAGGAAGTGTGCGAGCGAGAGGGTGCTACTAGGGTAGAAAGAGAGGTAAGACGAGCGGAAAACAGATAGGCCTATCTCATTATATGTTTAAGCTTCAAATAAGGTAGGTATTTAATAAGCGTTTTATTTCAGGGTAAAACGCTGTTATTAAAACTAAAAAGTTTTATATTCAACATAATTTGTCGTGTATTTGTTTTAATTAAGTATGAAAAGAACTCTCTTCTATCACTACCTAAATTTTTCATTTTACAGAATGGTTTCGCAAAGACTTACCTTAATCAGAAACGCTGTTAAAGCACCTGATCCAAGAGAGTGAGAATCCGCATTAGTTTCTTATGATGAGACCTTGAATATGTCTACTCAAGGTATTACTTTTGTTGTTAGTACTTTTAAAGTATAAATATATCTATATTATACGTATCTATAAGTATTTCGTTTATAGATTATTAACACTACATTTGCTTGTTATAAATAGTGGTTTAATTTGAATCTATTTCCATTATTATTTGTAGCGACTAATCAAGAAACGCTTTTAAAAGAACCAGCCTCAGTGCCCGAAGATAGTCCTGCCTGAAGACCCAATAGCTTCAACTTCTACTTTCAATGACACATCTAACAACACAACAGGTAAAATTGTAGGCAATGTCTCCAAAAAATAGTGAAGTTTTAATTATGTAGGTACTTATATAATTCATAATTTATGTTTTGTGTTAATTACTGATTGTTTTTCCAGAAGCAAATCAATTAGAGGAGATTGACTCTGATTCGTCATCATTGTCCTCGGTCCATCAAGTCGAAAATCATGGTAAAGTTCTTGAAAGTACACAAAATCTGATAATTCTAGAAACAATGTTTACTAAACAGTTAAATGCTTAAATATATATTTCTTCCAGAACCATGTTTTCCCAGAGTCAACTCGGATGACAGTGTTAAAGATCCGAACTACCCATCTTCTACTTCGAGCGATTCGGATTCTTCGTCTAGTGACTCCGAATCTTCAAGTATGCCAACAACAACGGCTCCGGGAGAGTTACATTCAACTCTGTCAGATAATGAGGTGCAAGGTACAATTTCACTAACTGATATTACAAATACAGGCTCAAGCAGCGACAATAGAAGAAACCTTACTCGAAAAAGACAAAGAAACGAACATAAGTGGTTACGTATAAATGCAAAAAGATTAAGAAATTCTGGGAAATCTTACATCACTAGAACAAAAAAAATCAAACCAGATAAGAAAGTGGGACCACCATGCACAGAAAAATGTCGCCAAAAATGCTCATTGAAAATATCTGAAGAGGTGAGAACAACGATTTTCCAAAATTATTACAAGTTATGTGATGTAAATCGGTAACGTCAATTTATTGTTAATAGTATTGATGTAGTTCATCCAAAATACCGCTATACAAACGCGGCGAACCCTCGCCAAAATAATTATTCATACCATTTCAACGTTGACGAAAGCAGAATTCGAGTTTGCAAATTATTTTTTAAGGCTACATTATGCATTAACGATAAAGTTATTAAAACTGCACTGACAAAGAAAGATCAGAATATGAGTAACGTGATAACAGATGATTTGAGGGACGGAGTCGGAAATCACCTGAAAACTCCAGAAACAATAAAATTAGAAATACGTAATTACATTAGATCTATACCCACTATAGAAAGTCACTATTGTCGTAGTACTACAACAAAAAGTTATATTGACGGCGGGAGATCGTTGGCTGAATATCATCGCGACTATATAAATGATTGCAAAATCCTTAATTAAGCCATTTGGAAACTATTTAGCCTATTACAGTATTTTTAACAATGAATTTAATATTGGCTTCCACTCACCAAAAAAAGATTTATACGAGACTTGTGTGGCTTTTAATAACGCAATAGGGGATGCAAAAGAAAAATTAGCAAAGAGCTATTTGAAGAACTACAATCGAATGTTAAAAATCGACTACAACAATATTCATGGAAAATGTCATTTACCATTGATGGATGGACGTCCATTGCTGGTAGGAGTTACTACGGGATCACTATTCATTATATAGACAATGAATGGAAGTATCGATCTGTAGTCCTTGATTTTATACCATCGCGCGGTCGACATACTGGGTTAGATATTGCAACGATTTTCCACGAATGTTTATTGGAATATGGCATAATTGATAAAATACAGGGTATCAGGGTGGACAACGCAACTGCAAATACCAAATTTATGCAAACAACTGCTGCATTTTGATTCAGACAATCAACATTTCCGGTGCTTTGCTCACATTTTGAACCTTGGTGTACAAGATTTACTAAAGACTTAATATTACACAGTGAAACTGACAATAAAGAACAAGAACAGCAGTATGAAGACGAAACTGAGGAAGATGAAGAATATGCGCCAAATATTGGTGACTCACGAACAGGTATTACAAAATTACGCAGTATTTACAGTAAAATAAAAAGAAGCGAGATATTGAAGAGGAAGTTCCAGTCTGCTTGTGAAGCAGTTGGCGTGCCATCAAATCTGAATCCTATACTCGACTGTCCAACAAGATGTAATTCCACACATGATATGATTGGATTTGGTTTAAAAGTGAGAACTGGCATTAACATATTATGCGTTTCAGTTACCGAATTGAATGATTTTCAAATCATAGAAACTGAATGGCAAATACTCGTAAAAATACGTCAGTTTTTAATAAACTTTAAACTTTTATCAACGAAACTTGGTGGAGAAAAATATGTTACATTACCGCTAGTCATTGTATCATTCAATCTATTGCTTGATAAAATTGAATCCATGGTAAAACAATTAGATGAGAAACCTAATTGAACTGAAGTGGATGAAAGGCTCATTCTAGGTTTCCAAGCAGCCCGACTCCCGAGATAAAATGCTGAAACATTATAAGAAGAGCAACTGGATTTACTGTACCACTTTAATTTTAGACCCAAGGCACAAAGCTCAGACTTTTGATATGACATTACGCACGTAGATGGTGCTCCTCCACGTGCAAATGTGATTTCAGACGAAAGAGTTATTAATTATTATGATCGCAATCCGACGTCCAGTCTGCGTAATGCAGGTCGACATTTTCGTGTAAATCACAAAACTATTCAAAAAGTTTTGAAACGTGACAAACGCAGACCTTATAAGCAGTGGCGTAGCTACCAAAAGGCTAGGCGGGGCAGTGCCCCGGGGCCCTCAAGCTCAGGGGGGCCTCGAATCCTTACCAGAAAATCTCAATCGAACTCAACTTTTGAAAATTTCTCCCAATTTCAAAATAAATATGACAGGTGGCAACTCGAGTTCAATCATGCACTATAAAAAAAGGTTACTGAAGTCAAATGATTCGCGTTTGGCTCGAATCATCTATACGTTTGGATACGGCGAAATGCGCATGACCGTTAAACCACAATATTCCATATTTATATTGTGGTTAAACCAAGTACCACGTGGGTTTGAAAATGTTTCTTGAGCCAAGCGACATATTTTTGAATGAACAACTCAATGACATTAAATTTAGTTCTATTTACTCTATTCCAATTCTCTATGACATTTGTTTTAAGTAATGTAAAAAGTTCATTAAAAATCACACTATTTCTTTCAAATAAAATTACGATTAAATTGAAATAAATATTACATTGTAATGAATATAATTTGAGAATCTTGAAAAAAAAAACATTACTCGCTGTGGGAACCGAACCCATACGATATGTGCGATAAGCCGACGCTCTACCACTAGAGCTACGGAACACTATAGAAAATGGTAATTAATAAACATATATGAATTGACTCACATATATTCAAATAGATATACGCATATTTGAAACTATGTCCCTATGCCCGTGGCCGTACCCGTCTCTACCCCTCAAGCGCCTACCCAAAAGCACGATGCCCCTGAAGTTGTCTCGACTTCAGAACTCCAGAACTGGATGGCGATTATCGAACAGAGCCTGAAGGAGGTGTGCGCTATTGCAGCTGAGGGAAAGCTGAATGTGGAGCAGAAAATGCGCATCACTAACCTATGCCGGAAGGTTAGTCACGGGACCTCGCAGATGGCTGTCATGTATCAGTCCGTCAAGGCTAAAGCCCTCCAATCGCACTACGCCGTCAGAAATCTGGAAAACCAATTGGATCTTTCGCAGCAGCTACGGAACCTTAAGCTGAGTATCGAAGATTCGACGAAACCTGCCCAGGGATCTTCTTTTGCTGACATGGTAAAGAAAGGTGCCAACAATTTTATCCAGCCAAGCTATGTCAGTTCCGTGGCCATCTATCCGAGTGACAAGTTGAAGACCAGCGATGAGACTAAAACCCTTGTCCAAAAAATTATCAGCCCTGAACAAATGAAGCTCCACGTGAGAGGCCTGCGCAAGACGAAGAATGGTGGTGTTATCATCAGCACCGAGACGAAGGACGACATCGAGAAGCTCAGACAATCGGTGCAGCTAACCAAATCAGGCCTAACAGTCGACGAGCCCTATAAAAGGAAGCCTAGGGTTGTAATTATAGGAGTGCCGTCATCTATGCAGGAAAAGGAGGTTTTGTACAACCAAACCTGTGTGTACAACCAAAACCTAGCCGAAAAACTTCAGGACTGCAGCCTTGAGACGTTCTTGAGCTTAATTAAATTAAGTCATAAGTCAGGTAAGAAAGACACGGACACATGTAATTACATTGTTGAAGTATCTGCAGTCGTACGCAAAGCCCTGATTTCACAAGACCGAGTTTTCGTAAATTGGTCATCATGCCCTGTAAGGGACTTTACTTTGGTCACACGATGCTATAAGTGTCAGCAGTATGGACATGCGGCCAAGTCATGTCGACAGACATCGTATACCTGCGGCCACTGTGGTGATCAAGGTCACTCAGTAAAAGAATGTCCAAAGAAGGCTGACGAACCAAAATGCGCTACTTGCTTGCATTTCAAAAAGCCAGACAAGCATAACACAGGGTCTGCTGACTGCCCGGCGAAAATAATGGCTGAAAAAAGGTACATCAATTCTGTAGATTATGGAGGCGCCTAAAGCTGGGTTCCCACGGTGCGTGATTCTGCGGATCATCACGCACAGCCGACGACCACGGACGGCAACGCACACAGACAGAGCTCTTCCAACGGTGCGTGTCGGTCTGTGTAGATCCTTTATAGCATCGTATGCATCAGTTTTGTTCTTACAACAAACAAATTCTGACCTGTCGTCTGTGCAACCACGGACGCGCTCGGATCCCGTCGCACCGTACCTTTGCCTCGCGACAGATAACGTCGCACCGCCACGGACGCGGACCAGCTCGCACGACACACCGTGGGAAGGGTCTCGTCCGTGGTAGCGCAGACCGTCTGTGGCGGTGCGCCGCTATCCGTCGCGAGGCGGTAACTTCAAAGGTGCGGTGCACCGGGATCCGAGCACGTACGACGCGGTCCGAACGCGTCCGTGGTTGCACAGACGACAGGTCAGAACTTGTTTGTTCGCCGACACGAGTATTGGTGTTGTGTGTAGTTGATTGCGCAGAAATGGAGTGGACAAACAAACTTATTTTAGAATTTTTGAATCTTTATCAAAATGAACCAATTTTATGGAATTCTACGGCGCCGGAACATAAGAACAAAACTGATGCATACGATGCTAAAAGGATCTACACAGACCGACACGCACCGTTGAAAGAGCCCTGTCTGTGTGCGTTGCCGTCCGTGGTCGTCGGCTGTGCGTGATGATCCGCAGAATCACGCACAGCTGTCGTCTGTGCAACCACGGACGCGTTCGGACCGCGTCGTACGTGCTCGGATCCCGGCGCACCGCACCTTTGAAGTTACCGCCTCGGTACGGATAGCGGCGCACCGCCACAGACGGTCTGCGCTACCAAGGACGAGACCCTTCCCACGGTGTGTCGTGCGAGCTGGTCCGCGATATCACGGACCGTGGGAAGCTAGCTTAAGAGCGCCGTTAATTAGTTATTTTTCTGACCTGAACCAAAATGATGGTGTGATAGTTTATGCAAGAAATCATCTGGATGTCTCTGTAGAGGAACCTGAGATGCACGACTGTAACAGATTGTTAGTTAAAATTGGACTAGAATTTGCGATATTAGCATTATATCGACCTCCATCTTTTAAAAATACTAGCAATTTTACTGACTCTCTGAATGAGACCTTGCAGAATCTGTCATCCATTAAAAACACGATTGTAATTGGAGATATTAATATCAATATTCTTCCAGGAAGTGCTGATGCTTCTGCTCAGGACTACCTCAACCTATGCGCTTTTCATGGCCTGCTGCCAGCACACAGCTTTCCTACACATCACAGTGGCTCCTGTTTGGATCATATTATGCTAAAATCGAATTTCCCTTCACTTGCACTTGTTGTTAACTCAACAATAACCGATCACAATGCTGCCCTACTAACCCTAAATTGTAAATTACCTAAACAAGACACTCGCACAATTTCAAAACTGAATATAAATAGACTTGAAGAAGATTTACGCGTCATCGATTTTAATCCAGTCTATATTCCGCTGACCCGCAGTTTTGCATGTTGTTTGTAATTAAAAACTTACGAAATGCAATTCAGAAAAACACAATCGTATCGCAGCTGAGCAGCAAAAATCACATCAGAAAACCATGGATCACGTCAGGTCTTATTCGCTGTATGAAACATAGGGATAAACTGCATATGAAAGCTAAATCTAATCCAGACAATGCAGTATTGCAACTTTCGTACAAAAGATATCGAAATTTTTGCAACGATCTCCTTAAAAAAATTAAAATCAACTACGACAAAGCGGCATTGGAAAAGGCTGGAACAAATAGTAAAAAGATCTGGAAATATATTAAAGACGTAACGTATAACACGAAACAATATGAGTCATCTTCAGGTTTATTACAAGTACACTCGTCACCGGTGGAATCCGCTAACATAGCAAATAATTTCTTTGTTAATGTTGGTAAGTCTCTGGCAGAAAAAAATATGGGTCAATCCCAAAACCTAACGAGCACTCCTTTAACATGCAACACTGCTTTAACTTCCTTCGCACTGCTAGACACTGACGAGACTGAGGTAGAAAGTATAATCATGACCTTGAAAGAAGACTGTGCAGTTGGCTGGGACAACATATCGAATAAAATTATTAAAAAATTCAAGGACATTTTGGTACCACCACTGACTTATATTTTCCGCATTTGTTTATCTTCAGGTCACTTTCCAGAGTGCCTCAAAAAAGCTGTAATTGTTCCTGTCTATAAATCAGTCAGCAAAGAGCAAGTGACAAATTATAGACCTATTTCTTTACTACCTTCTATGTCAAAAATATTGGAGAAAATAATAAATAAAAGGTTGTTGAAATATTTGGAACATAAATCAATTCTGTCTAAACGGCAGTTTGGTTTTAGGCCTAAAATTTCAACTGCCGATGCGGTACATCATCTGACTGACTATTTAGCGCAAGAACTTGACAAGGGTAACCACATAGTAGGAATTTTCCTGGACCTCGCCAAAGCTTTTGACACAGTTTCCATTCCAATTCTGTTGCGCAAGCTTGAGAACATAGGTGTAAGAGGCACCCAGCTAAAACTGTTCAAAAGTTATTTAGAAGATCGTTCCCAGTGCGTAAAGATTGGCAATGTTCTTAGCGCGGTTCAAAAAAACACATTTTTTGGTGTTCCCCAAGGAAGTATTCTAGGGCCCACTCTTTTTTTGATCTACATAAATGACCTTTGCAATCTAAAGCTAGAGCATGGCACTATCGTAACTTACGCTGACGACACTGCTTTACTTTTTTCGTCTGACTCAGAAAATGAAGTCTACAATCTTGCGCAACACGGATTTAATATTGTAAATAAATGGCTTCAAAATAACTCACTAACTCTAAATACAGAGAAGACAAATTACATTAAGTTTTCGATGCGCAGGCAAATATCGCCTATCCCGTCAGCGCTGCATGCTCATTGTTGCCCAGTCCCTACAGATAGCCAGTGTAAGTGTCCCAATATTAAGAAGACTGATAAAATAAAATACTTAGGTATTATAATAGATGAAACCCTTTCCTTCAAACAACATATGGAAGCTCTAAATAATAGAATTCGTAAGCTGATATTCGTATTCAAAAAGCTACGATTTATTGCAGATCCAAAAATACTTAGGCAATATATTTTGCTCTTTGTCAATCACTTCTGACTTACTGTATTACTTCGTGGGGTGGGGTGGGTAAAAGTCTGTTACTACCCATTGAAAGAGCTCAAAGAGCTATTCTCAAGGTGGCTACTTGCCGCCCTTTCCTTTTTCCCACTAACCTCCTGTATAAATCTTGTGAAGTACTAACAGTCCGACAATTATTTATTATGAGCACTGTACTAAAACAACACGCGGCACTTCCATACAGCACTGAATTTACTAAAAAGAGACGGAAAGATATAGTTTGCCCTCAAAAAAGTACAAAACATGCTTTCATAGCCAAATTTTATATATACCTTGGACCGCTACTCTATAACAGGCTAAATGAAAAAGGAAACATCTACTCCTTAAATCATAGTAAATGCAAGAAAACCCTTAAAGAAGCCCTTCAAAATATGTCCTATGAAGATACAGAGAAGTTATTACTTGTGCTAAAGTAAATATTGTTCGTATTATTGTAATTTTTTAAAATTAGTTAGCTAAGTTAAGATACTATAATTTTTATATAACTTTTTACGTAGGTACCAATAAGATTAGTATGATAATTATGTGATTATTTAATCAATTAATGTTACTTCCAATCGCCTGAAACACAGGATTACCTAGTTCAGGCACAAATCATGAGTGAACTTGACATAAATTTAAGAAAAACTGTAAAAGTTGTACCGTAGATTTTTGAATAAATTTTATTATTATTATTATTTTATTATTATTATATGTTATACTCCTGAAACAACTGAAAAACATTTTTTAACTGAGTATTTATTATAATTACTTCAATCATAACAAATATTTACTTTAAAACTATTTTTGAATTGTCTCAAATACTTGAACGTGTGTTGTAACGCCATTAGAGCTTTCATGCGACTGCGCGTGTTTCTTGGCTCAAGAAACATGAAGTTCTTGAGTCAAACTGATTGAAATTGAATGAAACGAAATTGATTTTATTTAACGATAAATCGGCCAAACTCCTAAGGAGTTTGTCTTCAGAAGCAAATTTTTTACAGTGGTGAGAAATTCCAAAGTTATAAAAAGGGAATTCCCCTAAATTATTTGTGTGGGTTGACAGTGTTATTAATGTTTTCATCAATTTGTCGGATATCAATATCTGCATATTATTATTTATCGATGTGCGTTTTTGTGATTCGCGATTGTGAACTTCGAGTCAAGATTTTTTTCGAGAATGGTTAAAAAGTTAATGTATCAGGAATAAGTAAGCGTATGTCAATAATTTTTTTGTACTGGTCCATAAAAAAGTTCAATTTTATTTGATTATAGTACGTATACATAGTTACGTAAGGAAATCTATCGATTTCGGTTACTCACTATATAACGCAAAATACCGTGAAAAATACAAGTCACCTGCGGTAGGTAGGTGGCCGTCCATTAATTACGTGATGTTTTTTGTCATTTTTTAAACCGTCAAATGTGGTAACACTGGCGGCGATAAAATGTTTACCGGGGATTCCCCAACGACGTCTTGTATCGTATCATTACGTTTCTCTTTCCTTTTACTTGTAATGTTGTCAGTGAACAGTGAGTACCTACTTGAGTACAATCTTACATAAATATTGCATAAATAAATTAGAAAACTAATATTATGGACAAAAAAAGAAACCCTGTGGTGCATTTAAACACAAACAACGCCAAGAAAGAGAAGAAAGTAAACAAAAATTGCCCAAATTTGACAAGTTTTTTAGTCAGCCTTCTGCTAGTACTTCTGGACAAATTATTTCTATTGATAGTGACTCAAATAATGTGGTAACTGCAGTGTTGGTTGAGAATCCTACTGAAGAAGATTCAACAATTACTGCAGTTGAAGATACTTCCGCCGCCGATCATGTGAACGTGAATGATGTTTGTACGGCACCTATGAACATAAGAACGGATGATTTGGAGAAACCACAGACCTCTACATTTTACGAAAATGTGTTCGATAAATCGCTTTATGACTTGGGAAACTTCACGAACAAAATACTAAATGATAATGAAAGACGTCAAATTCTTGATATGGGACCTTTACAGTCATTAGGACCTTTTCGAACTGATATTAACCAGAACAATAGGTGTTTTTCAAAATCATACTACGTTTCAAGTTCAAAATATGGACCAGTTAATCGTTTTTGGTTGTGCTATTCCAAAATACTAGACGCTGCCTATTGTCAACCCTGCTGGTTATTTGCTTCACAGAGGAATAATGTCTGGTGTACGGGAATTCGTGATTGTAAACATTTATCAGAAAGAATTAAACAACACAGTTATTCGAGTGACCATACGGAAGCATGTGCTGTGTATGAATTTTGGAAAAAAAAAATGATACTATCGACAAGGAACTTGAAAATGAAATTCGCACAGAAACATCCTTTTGGAAAATGGTTCTTCAAAGGTTATTTGATATCATACTTACCCTAGCAAAGAGTTTTTTGGCTTTGAGAGGACATCGAGAAGATTTAAGTCAGGAAGGATACCATGGAATTTTTTTGTCCTTTGTAGAGCTTGTCGCCCGATATGATCAGATTTTGCGGCGAGTTTTGGATATGGGCCCCAATGGTAATAATAATAATTTTATTTTGTTTTAATATTATTCATAATTATTAACTGTTTAATATCAGGGCTTTTTAAAATTGTGTTTTTTATGTTTTTAGGATCTACAAGATATCTGAGTGCAACAATTCAGAATGAAATAATTGAGTGCTTGGGGACCAAACTCGAAATCCATCTACTAGAACAAATTAGGGCGTCACCGTTTTTCGCCATCATAACGGATACGACACAGGACACATCGAAGGTAGATCAGCTAAGCATTGTTGTGAGGTATGCAGTAATAACCAGATCGGAAAATAGACAGCCAATTGATATAGAAATACAAGAAGTGTTTCTAGGCTTTTATGCAGCAATCAAACACGGCGCAGCAGATTTAGTCAATCAAGTAACTACATTACTTAAAGACAAAAATATTGATTTAAAAAAATGTGTGGGGCAAGGTTATGATGGAGCCAATGTGATGAGTGGTGTGTATAATGGTGTACAAAAACGTATTAAGGATATCCAGCCTAACGCGGAGTATGTACATTGTGCCACTCATAATTTAAATTTGGTGATTAATGATGCCATTAGCAGTTGTGTGGAAATACAGAATTTTTTCGCAACGTTGCAAGATTTGTATAACTTTTTCGGAAACAGTATCAAGCGTTGGGATCTACTATCAAAATTCACAGGCGAATCAGACCAGTAGAGTCAATACGATATCTGCAATAAAACTTCGTTTTTTTGATATTATCAAAGCATTATCATAGCATTATATTAGAAATGGTTCTAAAGAGTCCTAATAAAGATGAGCGTAATGAAGCAGAGAGTAATAAAACAAAAATGCTAAAGGAGGATGCAAATTCCGGTCCCACCTTCCAATAGCTATGTGTTACATCGTTGGATAGGTATTTTTGAGCTGAATATAAGTTACTATGGCGCCAAGTTCCAAATCTTAGTCTGTTCAGAGTTATTCTTTAATAAACATGATAGTTTATTCAGTAGCCAAGTAATGCTATTTTTACGTAATAATTGCATTTGTGCTTTATACACGTAGTGTAGACGGTAACGCAAACCTTTTTATCGGTCTGTCTCACTCGCACTCGTTAAGTATGCTAAGAACAATGAAACTGGTCAGCGGCACGGATAGGCGGCGAGAGTGCGCGCAAGCGCAGGTAGTCGTTCGTTTGTAATACGTGTGTGACTAAGTCTTTTCATTCCGTTCGTTTACAGTTTCTTTTTATTTGATCCCGGCTATCTCTTGGACGTTTTTGGTATCTGTTTATAATAAAATTGACATTCGACTTGTACGAGGGCGGCACTGAAAATTTAGGGAATCAAGGAAGTGACACAACATTACTATTTAAAAATGTATTTATTGCTTTTCGAAGTATTCTCCGCGAAATTTGACACATTTTTCCATACGATGGAACCAATCATTGAAGCAACCATTCCATTCGGAAGTAGGGGTCTCCAAAATGGCCGTTTTGTAGGCGTCCACAGATTCTTCAGGTGATGAAAATCTCTGACCACGCAATTTATTCTTTATTTTAGGGAAAGTATAGAAATCATTAGGGCTTAGGTCGGGGCTGTACGGCAGATGGTCTAATAATTCTATGTTTTCTTGCTCTAAAAACTCTTTAGTTCTGTGCGCGGTGTGAGAACTCGCATTGTCGTGATGGAGGATGATGCGGCGGTTGCAGTTCTCTTTACGGAGTTCAGAAACGACCTGTGGCAAACAAATGCTAGCATACCATTCTGCATTAACCGTTCTTTGTCCCTCAAGAGGAATAGTCGCAACATGGCCGGTTTTGAAGACAACCGTGGCCACCATTTTTTTTGCAACACTCCGTGAACGAACAATTTTTGTTGGCTTTAACTCATTTTCGAACACCCAAACTCGTGACTGGTTTTTTGTTTAGGGTTCGTACGCGTATATCCAGGATTCGTCACCTGATACGATGTTGTATACAGCATTCGAGGATCCTGCGTGGAATCTTTCGAGAGTTCTGACGCACCAAGTAACGCGAGCCGCTTGTTGCTCTTCACAGAGCGAATGGGGTATCCATCGGGAAAACAACTTTTTTACACCTAATTGTTCATGCAAGATTATTTGTATTTGACTCATGCCAATGTCTAAAGTTGCCTGAATTTCGCGGTATGTCACATGTCGATCTTCCTCAATCAGCTTACGCACATCATCAACGTTTTCTTGGGTGACTGCAGTTTTTGGACGACCTTGACGGGGATCATCACTGAGCTTGACAGGTCCACGTTGAAATTCAGCAAACCAGCGACAAATTGTGGTTTTGGATGGGGCTTCATCACCTAATGCAGAAATCATCCGGTCAACACACTGTTTTTGTGTTAAACCACTTCGAAAGTCATAAAAAATCATCGCTCTTGAATTTTCTCGAGTCAATTCCATTTTCTCAACGACTAAACAAGTTTGACAAAACCTTGTGATAAGACCGAGAATCTTTTTTTAAATAAATAAATGGTATTCGATTTTTAAAACCAAGGAGTTTTCAATTAAAAAGATTTTAATATGACAGGAACCGTGGAAATATTCCATTCCCGATACTTTTAGTGCAGACTGCGTATTAAGGATTATTGAAGTGCTTTTCGATTGGACTATTGTTTGTTACTATGGATGTTTCACGGAACTGTGTCATGTGTCGTAGAGGATTCTATCGCGGAAGATACCAGCAACATCTTTTGACTAATGAACTTACGAGAATGCGACCAGAGTTTGCAACATACATTCAGGAAAATGCATTGTTGGAGGTAAGTAATTCAAGAGATATTGCGCTAGACAAAATAGAGAGACTACAGAAGTTAAGCATAGTACTACGCGCGCTCGAGCAACGCACACACACACATGAACACGCACTCATTTAAGAATCCGGTTTCCTAGTTTAAGTTCCGGTGTATTCCGTGTCGGTGGGTGGGTGGATGTCTATGTTTGCGTTGTTTGAGCGCACGTAGTACTAAGCTTAACTACTGTACTTTATATTTAGACTATGATGTATCTATAAAAAGAAATAATGTGTTTATTAAGTATACTTTTTTACAGGTTGTATTTGACAACACGCGGGGTGTGTGCCATCGATGTTGGCAAAGAGTTGAAAGTGCAGTCAGACCGCCTCCTCCATTGCCTCCTCCTCAAGAAGCAAACGACGAGCCACAAGCACAAATCTCAACAGCAATTCACGTTCCCGAGTATTCACGAGCACCAAACACTGCTAGGCATTGTATTTTCCTCAACTGTCGTAATGTCACTCGACATAGAATACCAGAAGTCATAAAAATACACACTTTCTGTGAACACAAGCTGTACATCCCCAATAGCGCCAGAGTTTGTCAAGAACACCTAGGGAGTAACAGTTGGGACGAATTACCTCAACATTGCAATGTCACCCATGACTTCAATGCAGCACAATTTAGTGACATTAGTGACATTATGAGAAAAGCTGTACAAACAGGTTCGAGGTTAGATTTTAACACGATAGGTGCTGTTACTAGCGAAGAAATGCACTTCTGGACCGGCCGTAGTTTTGAGCAATTCCAAGAGATGTTGGAACAAACTCCATCATTGAGCCAGAGATGTAAAAATCCTAGAACCGCTTTAGGTATCTTTCTAACAAAGCTGCGAACCGGTGACCCAAATGAGAGGCTCGCGACTTTATTCAATATGTCGAGACAAAACCTTGAGCGATTGATGGCCATAGCTCGTGAGTGTCTCACCAATGAGTACGTTGCTCATCACCTAGGGCTCGACCATATAAATAAAGATGATATTTTACGTCGAAACCTGATGATACCAAAAGCTTTATTTGGAAACGATGAAAATACGAAAGCTATCTTAATATGCGACGGGACATATGTTTATATAAATAAAAGTTCGAACTTCCTGTTTCAACGACAGTCTTATAGCTTACACAAGTTTCAAAATCTTTTAAAGCCGTTTGTTATAGTCACAACGGATGGCTATATAATTGACGTCACAGGGCCCCATGCTGCTACAAAAACAGACGCAAACATAATGAGCGATATTATGAATAATGGTGAACATCCAATTCACTGTCTTCTTGAAACTAATGACGTATTTATTTTGGATCGCGGATTTAGGGACAGCTTGGATGATATAGAAGCCTGTGGTTATGAATACCATGTCCCGCCTTCAAAGGATAGACACGAATCCCAACTTACTATTGACCAAGCCAACGAATCTCGATTGGTCACTATTTGCCGCTGGGTAGTGGAAGTGGTTAACGGTAGGTTCAAACGGGATTTTAAACTGTTTCGCCAAAAATATTTCAACAATGCGTTGCCGCATATGTTTTCTGAGTTTAGGATAGCTGCTGCTATCACAAACCACTTTCATATACCCATCGAAGATAGTCAATATGCAGAAGCTATCGTCACCGAAATAAGGCTGAAGTTACATACCCCTAATATTTTATATGAATATGTGGAACGGAAACGTTTAAACAGCAGAAGAGCGGATTTTACAAGAATAGAAGCAAGTGATATTGATTTTCCGCGATTCAGTGAAGAACAAATCATTTTGTTAGCTTTGGAAACCTATCAACTGAAGTTAGTGAAATCTTACTGCAGCGAACATCTACAAAATGGAATGTATACAATAGAAATATACCGAGAAGCTGCACTGGAGGATTTACCTGATTTTGGCATTGATGAGGATGCTTGGCTCTTACGTGGTCGTATACCGTCGCGACACGTGAGAGCTAGAAAGTACTACTGTTACTTATTAGTTCGCAACAACGATATTATACAAAGATATTGTACCTGCATAACGGGACGACGTACTGTAGGGACCTGTGCGCATATCGTTTCAATCATTTGGTACCTAGGGCACGCCAGAAATGAGGGATTTGTAGGCCCAGCCTTATTTTTAAATAACGTCATTGTAGATAACGATGATTAAATAAATGTAAAGGTTTAAATACGCTATTGTTTTATTTGTAAATATATAGCATTTTGTCAATGTGGACATCTGTTTAACTTTTTGTCGTAAGGTTTGCGACTCAGTGACGCAATTGATAACACCGGTCAACAAAAAAAAAAAAAAATCTGTTTCTGGTATTTAATGAATATTTTCTGATTTTCTATTTCGAAAAATATCCAAAAACACCTTTCACAATAAAAAAAGTTTGCATTTGTACATTTACAACAAAAAAAAAAAAAAAAAATTTTGGCTGAATTTTCGAGAAGCCTTTGCCTTTAAAATGCTGGAGCGGGAAGGGAGAGGGAAACATACAGTGGGCAGTGACAAGCAGTCTGTCACGGTAGTAGTGTCTGTGAGCGCTTTGTCAAGGAATAACGTATTTTGTGTCTCGTGAGGCCTAAAAATGGCGCCAAAAAAATGTAAAAATGACGTAGACTCTTTTTGTTTCATTTGCGGCGAATTTATTAAAGTAAGAGCTAAAAAATTTAATATGTCCGCTAATATAAAACTGTGTGAAGCTTATGAAGCCTATTTTAAATTACCAGTACGCAGTCAAGATAAAATATGGGCACCTCATTTCTCATGTACTAACTGCAAAACCACTTTAGAAGGTAAGAAAATACTTAATATTTCTAAGGAATGTTTATATACATTTATTTGTACCTATACATATTTTAAACCTGTGTAATAAATTTATCATTTGATAGCGAATATAATATAATGTGCGGATGATTAATTTTTTTACAGCCTGGTACCGAGGAGAGAAAAGAAGTATGAAGTTCGCAGTGCCAAGAATATGGAGAGAGCCTACCAATCACAACAACGATTGCTATTTTTGTATGGTGAATCCACGTAAACGTCGCACGGGTAAAAATGCTAATAAAATTGAGTACCCAAATCTACCATCAACATCTGCTCCAGTACCTCACAGTGAAAGTTTACCAGTGCCTATATGTACAAAGGAGAAGGCAGAACAGCAGCAATTACTATCACAAATGTCTAGTTATAGCGAAGTCAGCGATTTTTTTACCGTATCACAGTCTACTGAGCCACATCTCATTAATTCAGAAGAATTAAATGACTTGGTAAGAGACTTAAACCTACCTAAAATTAAAGCAGAAATATTAGCTTCTCGTCTAAAGCAGTGGAACTTGCTCAATAAGGATGTTAAGATAACCGATCAAAGAAAGCGTCATGAAATATTTTCTGCATTTTTTACAAAAGAAGATGGATTTTGTTATTGTAATGATGTGAAAGGCTTGTTCGATGCAATTGGTATCTCATTTATTCCCTCTGAATGGCGTTTATTTATCGATAGCTCTACACGAAGCTTAAAAGTAGTTCTTCTTCATAATGGAAATAAATTTCCATCTCTTCCTCTGGCTCATTCTGTTATGTTGAAAGAAAATTACGAGAGCGTTAAAATGGTGCTTCAAGCTTTAAAGTATGAAGAGTATGCCTGGGCATTGATAGGGGATTTCAAGATGATTGGCTTCCTGGTGGGAATGCAAGGCGGATACACAAAATATCCGTGTTACCTTTGCTTATGGGATAGTAGAGCCGACGCACTTCACTACCAACAGCACTCATGGCCCCCACGAGCCGAGTTTCAAATAGGAAAACATAACGTTAAAAGTGAACCAATTGTTAAGCCCGAACATGTCTTAATGCCTCCACTACACATAAAATTAGGCCTCATGAAACAGTTTGTGAAGGCTCTTCGTCAAGACTCTGAAGCATTTCAATATTTAAAATCATTTTTTACGAAGTTATCAGAGGCTAAAATTAAAGCTGGTATTTTCGTCGGTCCACAAATAAATAAAATAATGGCCAGTGAACAATTCGTACAGTTGCTGAATTCTCACGAAAAACAGGCGTGGCTTAGCCTTAAAGCAGTGATTCATGGCTTTCTTGGCAACAGAAGGGCTGACAATTATAAAGAGCTTATTTCTGATATGCTTCACAGCTTCAAACTTATGGGTTGCAGAATGTCCCTTAAAGTACATATGCTACATGCTCACTTGGATAAAGGAGATTGCCCATTTTGTTAGGAGACTTGGGCCCCTAGAAAAAGAACGCGGGCAACGGTGGTTTTAACTTGGTTTTGAAGAACAACAATTACCTTTTCAGATCCTGAAAACAATTTTCAGTTTTACACCCTATTTTCAGAAAAATGTTGTTTTTTACAGATGATGAAATTGAGGTTATAAAACAATATTTTTTATAGAAATATTTGAAATTGAAATAACAATATTGTTTATGTATTAATATTGATTCCAGAATTAAATAAAAACATTACATAGCATCTTCTGTTGCTAGATATTATGTTGGACTGACCACCCAGCAGTCAGCATTAACTGGGCTGTGCCCTCACAAAATATTAAAAATAAATACTTACCAATGGCAAATAAATACAAACCTTTGGTTAGAAGAACTTGTGGCTGTTACAATAACCGCACAGATCTATCTCAAGTTAAGCTATGCTTGGTCAGACTGCGGATGGGTGACCATCCATTACATACAAACTCCTCCTGAGTGGCTGTTAATACATTCAAGCTGTTGATTCTGCGTGCTATATTTGAACCTTAGATACTCATTATAATGAGTTCACTGTGCCATCCATGATTACACTATTATTCTGTGTTTGTAGTTTATGTAGGAAGGGCTTAATTATAGAGGAGATTAAAACACAGTAAGTTGCTATACAGCTCTTTAATTATAGAGGAGGTTAAAATACAGTAAGCTGCTATACAGCTGTTTAATTATAGAGGAGGTTAAAATACAGTAAGCTGCTATACAGCTGTTTAATTATAGAGGAGATTAAAGTACAGTAAGCTGCTATACAACTGTTTAATTATAGAGGTTAAAATGCAGTAAGCTGCTATACAGCTGTTTAATTAGTAAAATAATCAATAACAATAATAGACATTTATTCTTCAAGGAATATATTATCTAGAAATTGTGCTGGGGCGCTTATATCATTAAAACGACCCCAGCTTAAATACCACAATACGGTCATAGTATGAGCGCAACATCCTACTGTACGATTTCCCACTAAGCAAGTACAATAATGAGCAATGATGCTCTCTAAAGAGTTTGCCCTATGTTGCTCTCTACTTATTAATAAATATGTGTAATAAATCCTGCTACTCACATGTCTCGATTTAATTCTAGCCCTAACTAGATAATTATTTAGACCTAATATTAAGGGCAAATCTTCTTCTAATAACTCATTGCTTATTTCTACACTGTACGTACCATTTGTCCGCACGTGCTCTCCATAATAGGATCTTGCTTGTTTTAATTGGTAGGATCCTAAAGCAAATCTTCTTAATTCGATTAATGATAATCTTGGAAAATTATTTAGATGTGGAGCACTACTATTTATGCTTTGGAAAATCGTACGTCTTCTATTTATATGTTCCCTTTGAATAAACTCTGACAAATAATTTACTGTATTTAATCTTGACAGAGCAATATTTAGGTACTCCAAAGCATCGGGTCTATCGTCAATTGTAGGGTGGAACTTATTCAAAAGGGAACAAGCTATTTTGAAATCGATCATAAGATGACTCGACGCTCTATTAAAATAGTCCTGGCGAAACAATTTAAAATCTCTTTTGATTCTCCCATTGACAACCTCTACCACCCACCGGCACATGGTTACACATCTAGATTTATTAGCCTGCTGGGTGGTTAATTGATGTTCGTTTTCGGATAAAGACTCTGGCATGTGAGTTTTATAATTACAACTTTCTAACTCAGGAATCACATCCCTAAAACCTCTATCCAAAATGAATACATCACCAGGTCTGAAAAATGAGCGCATAGGACTATTTTCAGTAGCAAACAAGGTACTCATAATTGATGAGTCATTTTTTGTGGCTTCATATGGCCCTACACACTCTAAAATATATCCATCGCAGCAAACAAATAAAAACGGTTTAACAAGGTTGGCATATTTATGCAGACTATACGTTTTTTTTTGATAAGAGTAATTACTGCTGCTTTGCACATAAACATATGTGCCATCACATATTACAATCGCAGGTTTAACATCTGAAGCCATGTTAGCATCTCCAAAAAAGCCCTCTGGAATGATTCTATTCCGTGATGCTACATTTTGGATAGTAATGTGGTTAATTCCTAAATGACTAGAAACAAATTGTTCATTTAAACAATTTCTCACAATATTCATTTTTCTTTCCAATGTGGATCTTGGCATTTTAAAAAGAGTTGATAATCTTTGATTACTGTCACCTGTTCTGAGTTTCACTAAGAATATACTGAGAGCAACAGAAGGATTTGGAAAGTGATTATATAACATAGGGTTACAATTTAGTAGTTCATTGAATTGCTCTGCAGTAAGTCCTAACCAATAATGGCATAAATAAGAATCCATTGAGTTTATGTCATTGAAGTCTAACTGTCTCTCAGTAGCTTTTTCAAGTGTTGTGAACATATCATCTACTTGAAATCCAGTAAAATCTGAATATGGGGCTTCTAGTTCATCCCAACTATTGCTATTTAAATGATATCTACAGATTCTTGCAGTGAAGGGTATATACAGTTTATGATTTAACAACAGTAGCTCCTTTATAGCACCAGGTACCAAAAGACGTTCAGTATTTTCACAACCAAGGAATAGGCAATGACGTGAACTTGCCGAAACCCGTTTATACTTAAGTGAGTTAATTTTTGAAAGTGATCGACTTAATTGTTGTTCCTGAGGCGGTGGAACAGGCAGTGGTAATGGTGGTGGTATAGGTATCACAGCATCTGCAATGATGTTACTGCCCATGTTATCAGATACTGGTGCAGACTCCACAGTGGGTTGGTCAGCAACGGGTTGCCTCTGTACTACTCTTGATGCAGCCTCCCAACAAGGATGACAAACTCGTTCCAAATGCAAGACCTAAAAACAAAAATATTATATATATACTAAACATTGTTATTCAATTACTATGTACATTAAGTTTAAATATATAAATAAGATTAAACACTTACGTGATGAGCTGGTGTCCATCTTAGTATAACATTCCTTTGAGGACAATCTTGACTAACTCTGTGAGTTCTGCGACTTGCAATTGAAAAGCCACACGCAAAACATATGTTTAGGTGTCCAAGAGCAGGGGATACAAGGGATAGACTTGTGTTAGATGATGTCCGGTTTTCTAATAATATAAAACATTCTGCACACAGGATGTCATCAGAAGATATCTGAAAAGATAACAAAAAAAAAATCTGTGAATTATAATATGTAATTTAATTCATGTGCTTAAAATTCATTACAAAATAGTTTTACCATAAATGATAGATTATATTGTAAATCTATTATTATTACAAGGGAATAGTCAAGAGGTATATCCAGAGGATAGGTCTAAGACGAATACATGATATATGACATGAATATATGACATTTTGTTTATAAATTAAAATAAATGTATGATAACGTAAAAAGTTCAAGTATGCACACAAAAATCTTACTTTTTACACTATGCCGGCAACATCTTTTGCTATTGTGTGCACAACGGCTTAATAAACTAAGGACACACAGAAAGCTGATGTCTTTTCATAGAAAGCACACTTAACATTGTTTAAAACGAATTGGAAGTTAGCTGCCTGAATATTTGCCTGTTTTGTCAGACGATGACTCCTTGATTGACAGGTAGGCATCGTAAGTATTTATATAAATATTGTAAATGACATATAAACTTACCAATGTAGGTGTTACCCAGGATCTCAGAAGGATAAGCATTGCTTCATCTAACTCTTCGATTTGACGTCTACGAAGATTAGGCGCCAGACGTAAAGAGCAATTGACACACCGGCGAGACAAAGAGTAGTTTACCCGATCTCTACCAGGTGCAGACATTTTTCAGTAGTAAAACCAGAATATAAGGCTTAACTAAAAACGAGTCAATTTGCTTACTTATCACTAAAACAAGAGTCCAAAGCTCACTTAAACTAAAAAAGAGTCAATTTGCTCACTTAAACTAAAAAAGAGTCAATTTGCTCACTTATCACTAAAAAAGGAGTCCAATATCTCAAAACAAACCCACTGTTTACTCAAATTGTAACGATATGAAGTAAATACGGAGGAATAAATTCAACTCTACGCAAAACGACCGGCACGAAAACAATTTGAATGATGTATTGATTTGACAGATTAATCTGTTTAGTCTCGCCTCGCGTTCCGAGTTACGACAAAATCGATGTAAGCGCGGCAAAACAATCCGAGCGGAGCGCGGAGTGTACCTAGCGATTTCTTGACGCGCTAACCAACCGCGATGTTATTGTGATTCGGAACGCGGGGTAGGACGGTGTGGCCATGTTAAATATTTTGTTGTGTTAAATATTTTGTTGTTTGATTTACCAAATCGATTTGATAAAAGTAATATCATTTAACAATTGTGGTGTGACCGTTTTGTAGTTTTAGTTTTGTGGTAACTTTCGTTATGTTTGTTCTTACGAGAGCAATGTGCAAGTTCCTATTTTATTTAGACCTTTCATTATCATAGAAAGCCTACATTAATTATATGTCCAAACGTCTATTAAGATATCATCAAACGTTATTTTTTAAACGATATAGCCAGTTTTAGTCGGCCATATTATCATGAAATGCAACTAATTCATGAAATGGCAAGTCACATCATAAAGTGATCAATTCTACGATCTGACCACGACATATAGGTATATCCTCAGATTATATTTCCTTCGTGTTTTAGTTTTTTTTAGTTTATTTACTATCTATTTCTATTTTTTATTTTATTTGAGCACGCCCGTTGCCTAATCCGCTCCTGTTTAATCGGCGATTTGAATATACGTCTAATCAGTTACATGAGACCTAGATTATGACCGGAGAAAAGCTATTGTAAACATCTCCGGTACTTTTAGTCGGCGGAATAGTAATATATCGATATTTTCAATCGATAACTACCAATTAATTTACATAATCTGTCGTTTATCTGGCAACATTCATTCATTCGTTAAGTTTTAATTTCTTAGATTCAATAAAATAATTATTAATTACGGTTTCTAGTGCTAGGGTGAAAGAGATGTTGATTAAATTAAATTGGACTTATAAAATTACGACTTAATTTTTGAGAAGTAAATAGTCTACTCCCGGCACTGCAAATATGGGGCCTATCGGCGGTCAATCTCCTTTAAAGATAACTTGGGGGCATATTCAGAAGAACAAGGGGAACGTTTTCATCAAGATATAATGAACTTTGAACAAAGGTATCAAGGACAATATAATGAGAACATGATGGGTGACTATATTTGGGGGCTGATACGAGAAAGTTCTAGCTTACATAAAAGAAATGCCAAAATTATTCACTTTTAAAGCATTTTTGTATATTTATAAATATCGTCTGTTTAAATAAATTGATAAAAACAATTTTAAATTAGTTTTTTTTTATATTTTAAAAGTAGACAATCGGGTAAATAGGAAGATTTTCTTTAGATTTTTTTTTTTAAATTTCGTTCTCCTAGCTACAAAAGCAAACTTTTTTAGAAAAAAAAATTTAATTTGTCATTAGTTAGGCATAAGTAATCAAAATCAAATGTACAGAACTCAGAAACAAAATTCGTGTTGACCGGTGTAATCGTAGGTTAGTATCTACACTACGTGTATAAAGCACAAATGCAATTATTACGTAAAAATATCATTGCTTGGCTACTGATAAAACAACCATGTTAAAGAATAACTCTGAACGGACTAAGATTTGGAACTTGGCGCCATAGTAACTTTTATTCAGCTCAAAATTACCTATCCAACGATGTAACACACATAGCTATTGGAAGGTGGGACCGGATTTCATAGAAACTCTGGCATCATGTTGCTCTGTGAATTCATGCATATTGTATTGAATGACATCAATTATGCATCCAAAATTTTACAAAAATCCGACAAATTTGGACGAGGCAAGTAAAGCTTTAGCAGAGACCAAAGCAAAGTTGCAAATTTATAGAAATGATTTCGAATTATTCAAGTGCAAAGCCTGTGAAACTGCAAGAAAATATGATTTTCAAGAAAAAAGGCAAAGAAAAGTAAAAAAAAAACATTTTGAAGAATTAACTGCTGATCACCGATTTTCAACCCGAGAAGAAATATTTAAAATTGTGATTTTCAATAAGGTACTTGATACATTAATAGCTCAATTAAATACCCGTTTTACTGGCATGAGTGCAGTTTGTCAAACATTCTAATTTCTAACACCAACATTTTTATTACATGTTGATAAAGCAACTTTAAGCGTAAAATGAAAATATAGGTTAATTAATAATTATAAATTGGTTTTTATTGATATATGCCATGGATTTAAGTAAAAAAATGAATTTAATCCAATAGTGGATACTTAAGGAACACATTGGCATCAGTTCCATGTGTGTTGGTACGTGGGGACGGAGCCCATACATTTTTGCCCATAGTCCTTTCGTACGTTCATTCCTCCATCAGCGATTCAAACGCCAGTTAGATAAAAGCACTTCATGGTACGAACCTTTGCGATTCAGTTTAGGAACCTAAACTGGATTGCATCGGAATTGAGTGGCTAACTAAAAGTTGATGGTAGGCCTACAGTTAGTGTTAGTCAGTGAAATGGAGACTTATTTGATCGATCAAATAAGTCTAATAACATGCACACCAAAATACCCACTTTATCATGGAGTTGCGGAAAATAACCGCCTACTAGACCAATACCAATACTAATTTTGGTGTCATAGTCATGATGCACTTAATTTTTAGAAGTACAACCCGCCTCGCCAATCACCAATTCCTTTGGCAGCTGTGGCTTTTTTCGCCCACAATTTTCTTGCGGAACCAAAAGAACGCGTTATTGTATTGTATTTTTTATCTTACGGCAATCTCACTCCTGACGGGTGACATCCAGATTAATCCTACTGCCCCCTGTCTGGTCATGACCACCGAAATATATCGAAACCAAAAGAACGCGTTATTGTATTGTTTTTTTATCATACAGGGCAATCTACACATCGCCATCAAAGGCTCTCTCGAACCAGAAATTCAGAGACCTGGAAAAAATGTTCGGGAATGTTGTCTCCTGACGGGTGACACCCAGATTAATCCTACTGCCCCCAGTCTGGTCATGACCACCGAAATATACCGAAACCAAAAGAACGCGTTTTTGTATTGTTTTTTATCTTACAGGGCAATCTACACATCGCCAACAAAGGCTCTCTCGAACCAGAAATTCAGAGACCTGGAAAAAATGTTCGGGAATGTGGGTCTCCTGACGGGTGACATCCAGATTAATCCTACTGCCCCCTGTCTGGTCATGACCACCGAAATATACCGAAACCAAAAGAACGCGTTTTTGTATTGTTTTTTATCTTACAGGGCAATCTACACATCGCCAACAAAGGCTCTCTCGAACCAGAAATTCCGAGACCTGGAAAAATGTTCGGGAATGTGGGTCTCCTGACGGGTGACATCCAGATTAATCCTACTGCCCCCTATCTGGTCATGACCACCGAAATATTGCGGTCGAAACTGTGGGACATGAGGACAACAAGGACAACCTCGAATTTGTTGTGTTGGACGAGGTCCATTTTATTAACAATATTGAGGTACGGGCTTTTTTAATTGATGTATATGTAATAAAAATTATTTTTCACACACCTCAATTATAGGCCTTCGTGTAATAAGGGGGCTACATAGTTATGTCATCATCATCCACAGCCTAAATTCACATTCATTCAGTATGGGCCTATCTTTTCTTCTGCCAATCTCCACGTTCCTGTGACTTGACATGATGACAACTATGTCGTCTGCCCATCTGGCCGCAGTAGTTGAAATATAGGGTATTCAGATCATAGATCCGAATACCCTATATTTCACAGTTCGACCATTCGAGTATCCCTATATTTCACTATTCAAAATGAAGGTTGCATTCAGAATTCTCTATTCAAAATGAATGTTGCATTCAGAATTCTCAATTCAAATTGAATGTTGCATTCAGATCGAAATGAGACTCTATTCAAGATCGTCTATTTAGAATACTCCAATGATAGATTTCTTACATTTCTAATTATTTACATTTTTCACTGAACTAAGTAATAGAATACAGGTAAATTTATAGCTTAGACATTCACACTTCGATTCATAAGTAGGTTTAACATTCTATTATCATTAATATCTACTAGGATCGTTCGTATCTTATCTTACTGACAAAACACTTTATTTTCTTCACACCATTTATTTAGGCAAAACACATTTTTTAAGGCACATACATATGATGCATACAACTTATGAACTAATACACTAAAGGAACATCCCTTCCAGTTTTCTTTTACAAGGATTGATAAAAAGTATTATTCAAATATGGTAGCAAGTCTTTGACACGTGAGTATATGTTATCATTGTGAATATCCTTCACAATATGCTGAACACATATTTCCGCACTGCACTGGCACATAGAATTACTTTGAAATTGGTTCGCATCGTAGATTTCGATCCGTATAACTTTAGCACCACCGATGGAAAATGTTTTGTAAAAACTCATTAACTCTATCTTGTTTTCATTAGTTGTATTTAGTGTAGGTGGGGTTCTGCGTCGTTCATCCATATCCAAATAATTGATGGCTCTATCAACCATATCAGGATCTATCATTAATGGAGGTGAAATTGGTGAATAAACCCAGCTTGGTGTCTGAAACAGAACACATTATCGTTGCAGTACTGGTATTATTAAGGCCATAACATAATTCAGAGTATTTATTTTTTAAACTTGGACACTTACCGACATTGTAGAATTAGTAGCACACTAAAAGAAATAAAGAACTAAAGTGAAACTGTATCTTTTTATTTTTTATTTTATACTTATATGAAAATTTGTTGTAGCTGATCCAACCCAGTCAGGACTCAGGTGCAGAAATTGAATGATCGATTTTATTTTATTTTTTCCATTTATATATCTTTTAATTTTTATCAATAGAGTTCAAAGTCGTACGTTTTCTTTTTTGCTAGATTTTGATATCCTCGGACAAAATGGTATGGTGAAATTGAAACCTCAAGACATCTCGGCGCCAAACATTTTATTGTTTACCGTAAAGTTATATTGATAAAATAAATACTACTGTACGTTTGTTATTAGTATTATTTCATACATTTTATTTAGAAAATTCAGCAGGCAAAATCATCGTATGTTAGTAGTATGTCATTGATGATGACTTTGCAAAATTGTAATTATTTATATGGAGATGGATCAAAACAAAATAGCAAATCGACATACTATCGTTACTCCTGGTTTTGCCTACTATTATTATGTCGTTATTCAAACTTATATTTTTTAAAGTCACCTAAAATTAACTTAAAATTAACTACTGGTAGATATCCCGATACAGAATTGTTTGTATACTATAAATATTGCTTTTATTATTACAGCAAGACTGTAAAACTGTTTAAAAATCTATCAGTAGATCTTGAGTCAAAACAATAGTGATCATAGAAATGTTCGCTTAAAATAAAGGTTGATAAACACATCACAAAATTATAAGATAAAAAAGAAGCTTACTCTTATACCGAAATCTGAGATTCTGACTCGTCATATTTCCACTCCTCAACGTGTCTAGGAGTTACATGCGAGCGTGCAAACCGCAGCGTTTGTACCGCCGGCGTGGAAAATATTCAGCAAAAACAACAACCTACGAACTTTTTTCTAAGTACCTAAGTATGAAATTCCCCTATTTTTGATTTAAGTAAGTACCTACATAAGATTCAAAATCGCTTAACATTCGTCTTATAAAAACGCTGTAAACTTAAAACCATAACCGCTACGATTTGTACGCTCGTGTACCCGTGTACACAATTGACAATTTTTGCAAGTATGCAGTTTTACAAATTTGGATTGAATGACGTGATTTTAGGGCTATAAAAACGCTTCACAAATGAGCCTCCGGTACAATTCCTCTCTGGAACGAATCCACTCTGCAAGGAATCAACGCTCCGAGCTCCCTAATCAAGCTAAGCATCAATCAAGTCTAAGCATCAATCAAGAATGTAAGTACCTATTCATAATCCTAGCTAACTATTGAATGGTTAGAGTAATGTATTAATTGATGTATTCGGTACACGCTTAGCTCAGAGACTGAGTGTTGCTTTTCTATGCTGCAGGTTCGATTCCTGCACATATAGAATGGTATGTATATTCATCTAATAAAAATTGTTTTTTAACACAGTCAGCGCAGAGGCTGACTGATCGATGTTTGTAAGCATTTGTGTCCTGGATTCGATTCCTGCACAAATCAAACGATATTACTATGTGTCAATTATTTATCTTCGTCATGATCACTTTTTTTTTTTTTTTTCAAAATGTAGGAATTAGGAAGGAAACGGATTGATTGTAATGCACTATTTTTTTTTTGTTCACAGGTCGGAACTACTCAACAACGACCTTTTCCTCTCCAGCGATGACTCTGATCAAGAAGTGAAGTCGAAGAGGAAGACAGAGGAAAGAAAAACGAAGCGAGAAAGGTCCAGCAAGTCGAGTGAAGATCAGCCATCAAGACCAAAAAAATCGAAAACGATCATTTCGCCAGTAACACTGCCAGCTCGAGTTACAGCTAAGGAATTATTCGGTGAAGACAGCGGTAATGAAGAAAGCGTCACCCCCACACCGAGATCCTGCAAAACTGGTAATATACCACCACTTTACTCATATTTTACAAGAAGGATGGCGAAGGGATATTCTCGACAGATAAGCGAGACTAAAGAGGGAAAATATTATGTAGAGGTGAAAATTTACAATACAGAAGAAATTAAAAAAATATTGCCTATAAATAGATGGCGCTCGGCCATAACTACCATCAAGACGAAACTAGATGATAGTAAAGAATCTTGGGTCCACTTAAAGGAGTTTGTTAAATCAACTCAAAATGATTTTAAAAACTGTGCCATCACCCACATGGGTGCCTATGATGTTTAACGTGTGTTTTTATTTGATTTTTTCGTCTGTGAATATTTGCTTTTAATCTTTCTTTACATTGTATCTTCTTTTTAGTTGTTTTTTTAAATAATAATATGTCTTATTAATAATTGTTTTATATTTTATAAGTATGATGTTGTAGTATAAATAAATATTGTATTAGTAATTTCGTCATTGGATTTCTTTTTTTACAGTTACACACCTCAACAGCAAATCGAGATCTAGAAAGTCAATAACCTGTCATAAATGTAAAATTGAAATACCAAAAAATCAGTATTCCTATCATATGAGAACGAATATACACAAAGCAAATTGTTTATTGAATACCAAGTTCACAGATATTCATATTATTGCAACAGCATTCAAAAACAGATTAATGACATACAGATTGAATGTTACTCAGGAAGACGAGTACCTCGGTTTAGAGGCGTTCCTGGGTGATCATCTCATGAATATAACAGAATTGATAAATATGTCACTTAATGAACACAATTGCATAAAATTGAGTTTTGAATTGTTTGCCTTTTTTATGTTATCAAAATCAGACGAACAACAATTAAAGTCGTTTAATACCAAATATGAAATTATATATAAGAGCACTGATTTGAATGAATTATTAACCAGAGTAATAAATAAACTAAATAATAAATTAACCGAGTTCCAGCACTGTCAATCTGGTTGGACATTTGTTTCTATGAGTCATCTCGAAATTAATATAAACAAGTATTCCCCTATGAGAGGTGGGTCTTATATAGAACTGCCCTCAGATATTAAGCACTCGAAAAGTTGTATAAATATTAAAAATAATGATAATTGTTGTTTATTATGGAGTATAGTTGCTGGATTATACCCAGCTAAACATAATGTATGCAGAACAAGTTCATACCCTCATTATACCTCTGTTTTAAATATTGAGGGAATGTCATTTCCTCCTACGATAAATGATATTAAAACGTTAGAAAAAAATAATTCCAACATCAGTTTAAATATATATGGTATACAAAATAATATTGTGACTGGACCTCTTTATGTAACACAAAATAAAAGAAAAAATCATTTTAATTTACTTTATATCGAAAAAAAATCTATCGCACACTACTGTCTAATTAAAGATTTAATACGTCTAGTGCGACGTCAAGTGACTCGTTCTAAAGGAAAACTTTATTTATGTGATGCATGTCTACAACTATTTAGTAACGAAAATAGACACAAGACTCATAACTGCTCTAAGATTTTGACTATATTACCAGAAAATAAATCTGTACTAAAGTTCAAACATTATGAGAGGAAGCAAAAAATTAATTTCATAATTTATGCTGATTTTGAATGTATGTTAATAGACTGTAATGAAAGTAATTTAAATACTTTGAATACTCAGAAACTAAAAACACACCAACCTTCATGTTTCGCTTATTATATTTGTTGCGCACATAATGATCAATTAAACAAGTATGTTACGTATCGAGGTACAGATTGTGTGGAAATATTTGTTAAATATTTACTAGAAGACGTTAAATATATACATAAGATTTTAAGTAGTAAAAAGCCAATGACCCCATTATCAGCAGAACAAGAGATGGATTATCAAAATTCGAAGACATGTCACATATGCAAAAAATTATTATTGAATGATAAAGTCCGAGATCATGATCATATTACATCTGAGTATCGTGGAGCAGCGCACTCCCATTGTAATTTGATGTATAGAGTTTGTTCATTCATTCCCGTTGTCTTTCATAATTTGTCTGGATATGACTCACATTTATTCATTGAAGAGTTAGCAAAGTATGAAGGCTCTATTAATATAATCCCAAAAACTAAAGAAAAATACCTTTCAATAATAAAAGTTATAAATACAGAAAAAAACAATCACCCTATACAAATCAAATTTATTGATTCCTTTCAGTTTCTTAGTTCTAGTCTAGATGCACTAAGTAAAAGTTTATCAGAAGACGATTTTTCAAACTTATCAAGAGAGTTTACTGATAAAAAACAATTTGATTTAATGCGGAAAAAAGGTGTTTATCCATATGATTATATTGATTCGTGGTCTAAATTTGACGAGACGAAACTTCCCTTAAAGTATAATTTTTATAACAGTCTGTGCGAAAAACATATAACTAATGAAGAATATTTACACGCTCAAACAGTTTGGAATATTTTCAAAATAAAATCTCTTGGTGAATATACAGATTTATACATAAAATGTGATGTTCTTTTACTATGTGATATATTTGAAAAATTTAGAAAAACAAGCTTACATTACTATAAGTTGGATCCGGCTTATTATGTAACGTCTCCAAGCTTAAGTTGGGATGCAATGCTTTTATATACCGACACTGAACTTGAGTTGATAAGTGATTTACAAATGTACGAGTTATTAGAAAAAGGAATTCGTGGTGGACTAGCACAGTGTTCTCTACGTCATGCTGTAGCAAACAATAAATATTTACCACATTTTAATGAGTTTGAACCAAGTAGTTATCTAATATATCTTGATTGTAATAATCTATATGGCTATGCTATGATGAAGAAACTTCCTATTAAAGAATTTAAGTTCTTGAGTCTGAAAGAAATTAGCAAGTTTGATGTAAATGATGTGTCAGATGACAATGATTATGGATATATTTTGGAAGTAGATTTAAATTATCCAAATTATTTACATTCCAAGCATAAAGACTTACCTTTCGCAGTTGAAAAAATAGTACCTCCTTATGGAAAATCAGTAAAATTGGTTGCAAATCTCTATGATAAGCAAAATTATGTAATTCATTATGTTCACTTGAAAGAATGTTTGAAAAAAGGTCTGGTTTTAAAAAAGATTCATCGTATACTAAGCTTCAGACAAGAATGCTTTCTCAAAAAATATATTGATCTGAATACTAGTCTTCGTCAAAATTCCAAAACTGCGTTCGAGAAGGACTTTTTTAAATTATTGAATAATGCCATATTCGGAAAAACTATCGAAAATAAACGCAAGCAAGCCGATGTAAAATTAGTAACGAAATGGACAGATAACAGAAATAAAACAAATAAGCATCTTGACGCTGAGAAATTGATATGTAAACCAAATTTAAAAAGTATATCAATTTTTTCAGAAAATTTCGTAGCTGTGGAATTGTACCGTGAAAAGGTCGTTTTAGATAGACCTATTTATATTGGATTTACCGTTTTGGAATATTCGAAGCAACATTTATACCAATTTCATTATGACGTTATTAAAAATAAATACGGAAACAATGCTGAGCTGTGCTATACAGATACTGATAGCCTATTATATTTAATTTATACAGATGATTTTTATCATGATATGCATGATGATCTTACCAAGTTTGATACCAGTAATTTTGGAATAAATAATCCATATCACATACCGCAACTTAATGCTAAAATTCCTGGATTATGGAAACATGAGGTTGGTGACGATTTAATTACAGAATTTACTGGTTTAAGAGCTAAATTATATTTTATAAACAGTTTGAAGACTGAAATTAAAAAAGCCAAAGGTGTTTCTAAGTCTGTAACTTGTAACCTAGAATTGAATGATTACAACAATGCACTGCTGACAAATAAAGCGCATAGATGTAAAATGAATATGATCAAATCAATTAAACATGTTTTATACACTCAGCAAGTAGATAAACAAGTTTTAGAAAGAAACGATGACAAAGTTCAAGTATTACAGGACCAAATTCATACATTACCCTGGGGGCATTGTGATTCTATGTTTGTAGATTATTCCAGTGATGTGTAATCTGTAAATGTGTATTATTTTGATTACCAATAGTAAACAATTTTACGCTGTTTGCACACAAATTAGATTTAAACATTTACTTTGTTGTAAGTACCTACTAATATAAAATTACTGTTTAATAAATGTCTAATGTGTAATAACCATGTACGTTTTATTTTAATTTCCATTTACACAATATTCCTCAAGTTTTACTTACAAGTTCAGAATTAATTAATATAAAAATAAAACATACCGCCTTTTAGTCAAGAAGTATATATACTCAGGTCATTTATTATTACCTCACATTTCACAATGAAGTTCGTCAAGCAATCACAGACTTTAAAAGTCAATAATATAAAATTAGAAAACCATTCACAAAAAGTGAGACACAGCACACTCTTGCCTAACACTATCAGATGTATTATATGTGGTCCATCTAACTGCGGAAAAACTAACATAATGCTTAATTTACTATTAAGGTCAACCGGGGCAATTGCGTCATATAAAAACCTTAGTCTCTTTTAAAAATTTATATTACACTAACTTTAAATTTCTTGGAAAAATCTTTAACGCAAATGTATAAAGAAATTATCTGTTTGCAACCTTAATGAATCGTTTCTTTCATTAGTTGCAATAAATACGAGTAAATATACTTTTTTTTTAAAAGAGTAATTTTAGACGCAATTTCCCGTATTGGGGCAAACGCGTCTTCATTAAATAAGTTTTAAACCTGTGATGTTTGAAGGCTGGAATAGATATGTTTTACTTCAACTAAAGTTTTACACACAAATCTTTCAGTAAATTAAGAAAATATTAAATAATTATTACATCAGAAGCGATGTTATAAAATCTGGGAAAATGCGACTATTTTTTCTTAGACGCATTTACCCGCTATCAAATCCAGACGTTCAAAACATTTTATTTTTGAAGGTAAAATTAGAATAAAATCTTATCTAATACTGCTGTTTTTAATGTTTCTAGAGTGTATTTAGAAATAGTCTTTTTTATAATTACGCACCATCTTCAAATGATTAACATCTGAAATAGAATTAATAAAGTTGTAATATACTTTTGTGCTAAGTTTGAGATGTTATTTTAAGTATTACTCAAGAATATTTATGTATCGTTTGCATTGTGATTTTGTACCGAAAACTTTAAGATTAACTTTAAAAATAAATGTCTCAAGTTTCGTCATAACTTACAAATTATTCAAAGAAAAAAACAATATTGCAGTTATAGATTTTCATGGCAATATTCGCATTCATCCTCAGTGTAGTGCATGTACAAAGTATAAATAGTACAAGATGGACACCAAAATAATGAACTTTCTAATAATGCCATTGCAATTGAGTATTCCTAATCAAATCAAATGACGAGGTCCAGTTGGTGTCGCATGGGACTGTCCGCATCCGAATTCCTAAACTTCTCATAAAAAGTTAAAAAATTAAGAAAGGCAAATTCAATTCAAACAAAGCTGTTAAAACACTTAGTCACGAAATAAAATTGACTAAGTACAAGAAAATACAAAAAAAAAAAGGTTTAAGATCTCTGGTTTTGGGGCAAATGCGTCATGCAGACGCAATAACCCCGAAACAGCAGACGCATTTACCCCAAAAAACCAGACCTAACCTAAAACAATTAAATCTTCATTTCTCCACAAATAAAACTATTTCAATAAAAATAACTATCGGTATGCACAGCCTATAATATGTTGTGTATGAACATTTCATTCTAAAAACGGAAAACTCAGTAAAAACATGGATTCTTAAAGATTTTAATCACTCATCACGCGGAGCACCTCTTGACGAAACACGCGTTATTTTCAATATGGCCGATATTTTAAATTTTTGCGGAGCAACGCCATCTATTGAAAGTATATGTTATGATTTTATTCAAAATAAACAAAAATAGATGGCAGGAGAGGTTGGTTTTCAAACAGATTTTAAATTATTTCGATTAGACGCAATAGCCCCAAAGACGCAAATGCCCCGGGTGACCTTACATGAAAATGGAGTAAAATTCAAGAATATTTATTTATACTCGAAGACAGTTTTCCAGCCGAAATATTGTTTTTTAAAACAAGTCATCCGTTGCATACCCAATGCAAACTTATTTATCTTCCATGATAATAAAGAAGTTCTACATCCTAATGATGCCTTAACCAATTCAATTATGATTTTCGATGACGTCACATGTGAAAATCAAATAAATATTCGTAACTACTTCGCAATGGGGAGACACAAACAGATAGATTGTTTTTACTTATCACAAACCTATTCCAAAATACCTAAGCAACTAATACGAGATAATGTTAATCTTTTGTTAATCTTTAAACAAGACGACATAAACTTAAAACATATATACAATGAACATGTAAATACGGATATGGAGTGGCTTCAATTTAAAAAACTTTGTTCTACTATATGGCAAGATCGGTTTGATTTTTTATTAATAAATAAAGATTGTTCTCTAAATGAAGGTAGATATAGACGAGGGTTTGACATATTCGTAACTTTTGAAAATACGTAATATAAACCATATTACTGTAAAAAAATGTTCAATCTTAGTCTACTACCTCTATATAACGGTTGGATATTGTCGGGAATCATTATGGAGGTTAATATAAAAGAACAATTGATAAAATCGGTAGATAGTATAAAAAATAAAATTAAAACAATACAAAATGCAGAAGATGTCGATAATTTAAAATTTAAGAAACTTTTCAAGCCAATAACAGATCCTCTAGAGACCTTAATTAAAGTTAATGATAAGAATAGAACCATATTGGGTACGCGTAAAGGTGACGATAATACAATGAGAAGATGTAGCTCATCCATAGATTTTGAAAATTTTAAAGAATTTATAGAGAAATATTCAAACGATGATTCTGAATCCTATAACTGCACAGGTAATGATAGCGAGAACGATACATTTATGTCACTTAATAAAGAAGATATGATTGAAATCTATGATAATAACATGAATGTACCATTTGGAATTCGAAGTGAAAACAAAAATTTGATGATGGGGAACTCTAAAGTATCATTTTCTTTTACAAACAATGTTAACGATTCCCTCAAATCAATTATAGCCACAGTGAATGACAAACATTATGAAATAACTCCTGGACTAAAAGAACTTTTACTACGTAATAGACCTGACCTCAGTCTGGTAACTGAAACTGATAAAATGGTTTACAAAGATATGCTCAGTAATACAAATGCTCACAAACGCGATTTTAATCCAAACAGTCAATTAAAAGGTGACAAAGGTTTGAAATACCGTCAAATCATTAAACCATTATTTTCTGAAAAAAATTACGTTCAACATGCAGAACAAGTCATTCAGTCAAAAAGTGGTGGCTACTTACCTAAATTGAAAAAGAAGTATAAGAGTAATACAGATTATGTTTATTGGGATGACCCTAATGAATTAATCGATAGATTACGACTGTTAATTGCTTCAAAAAACGCCGGTAATACTAATCATGACAATGAAATTATATCAATTGTTGAAGAGTTAAAAGAAGCTGGTGTTATAAAAGAATAAAAAGCATTGTAGCTTATTTTATACTTAGTTATTTAAAGCGTGTAGACCATGAAGGTTCATACAAAACAAACATCGGTGTCTCTTAACGAAATAAGCTCAATCATTGAGAACATAGACAAATCAACCGAAACCGAATGTTGCAAAAATACTAGTAAATTCAAAATTGAAATATTAATGAAAATAGAACAATTAAACAAATTAATTACTAGTTTGAATATAAGATTAAATAAAGTTGAAAACACCATTGAATTAAAAGAAATTGCAGGGAAGTTAAGCAAGCATTATGAGCAAAATAGACGTCATAAATGAAATCCATAAAAATGCTAGAGTTAATTTTCCAAGAAGAAATGTAATTCTTAAAGATATAGATGACCTTTGGCAAGCAGATTTGATGGATATGCAAGCAATATCAAAAGTGAATGCGGGTTTTAAATACATACTGGTGATTATAGATACTTTTTCAAAATATGCTTGGGCAATTCCACTAAAACAAAAAAATAAGCAACAGGTATCAGAAGCATTTAAAACAGTAATTGAAAAAGGACGTGTCCCAAAAAATTTACAAACCGATCTTGGGAAAGAGTTTTATAATGATCAATTCAAAAGTTTGGTTAATAAGTATAATATTAATCATTATTCTACTTATTCTACTAAAAAGGCCTCGATTGTTGAAAGATTAATAAGAACGTTAAAGAATAAATTATACAAGGAATTTAGTTTGAATGGAAATTATAAATGGTTTAACGGTATTTTAAATAAAAAGTTACATGAATACAATAATGATGTACACAGAACTGTCGGTCAGCCACCTGCTTCAATAAATCAAAGGAATAAAACAAATATACTGCAAAGATACTTAGACGCAGCTCAGTCCCGAAAAAAAGTGGAGTGTAAGAAATTTAGTGTAGGAGATTTTGTGAGAATAAGTAAATATAAAGGATGTTTTGATAAAGGTTATTATCCAAACTGGTCCACCGAAATATTTAAAATAAAAAAAATCCAAGAAACAAATCCAACTACTTACTTAATAGAAGATGTTAGATGTAGACCAATACTAGGCGCATTTTATGCACAAGAACTTCAGAAAACACATCATCCTGACATATACCTCGTTGAAAAAGTTTTGAAACGAAAAGGAAAACAAGTATACGTTAAATGGTTGGGGCTGCCGACCAGTGAAAATAGCTGGATTGATAAATTAAATGTATTATAACTACTGACTGAACGATATTTAAGCATTTTACAAATAATTATCTATTCACTTCCACTTTGTTCTTATTGCAATAAAGACATAAAATATAATTCAATTTTATGTAAAAACAATTCTTAAAAAAAAAATAACAATGAAGAAAGCACGAAGTACAAGCAATAAACAAATGGCTGGTTTATCATCTGTCAAAGTAAGATCTGGAGCGGGTTTTAGAAAAACACTGAAAAATATTGTATCACATACCAAAAAACACATCAAGAAACTAAAACCTACCACTAAGAAAGCATTAATGGAATTAGCCTGCGCTGCAGCTCGAGAATTTGCATCTGATTTACCCATAAAATTACCCAGAATTATACCAGTACCTAAAACTGGAGGATTTCTTCCTTTAGTGCCAATATTTGCTGGTTTATCTGCCGCTGGGAGTTTGGCTGGGGGTGCTGCTGGGATTGCAAAAGCTATTAATACATATAAAACAGCTAAGAAACAGTTGCTTGAATCGGAACGTCACAACAAGCAAATAGAAGCTTTAATGATTGGAAAAGGATTACATCTTAAGTCGTACAAAGAAGGTTTAGGAATTTATGTTACAAAGAAAAAAAACTAAATTGTCGGCTACCCAATAGAGCTTTAACTAATATTGATATATTGAAGCATTCAAATAGTATCCCCTTCTTTCGAGGTGTATTTATGAGAGATGAATTACCAGATGACCCATTACCATTAGAATGTGGAGTGATTAATCTTGATATTTCTAAAAACTCTGGCACTCATTGGGTAGCCTATGCCAAAATATACGATCACATTGAATACTTCGACAGTTATGGTAACTTAAAACCACCCAAAGAATTTATAAAATATTTAGGAAACAATATTCAGTATAATTATGAAAATGTACAACATGATCACTTGTATAATTGTGGGCACTTATGTTTAAAATTTCTTAAGTTATTTTGGAAAAGTAATAAAGGAACATATTAATTAATTAAGTGATTTTTTATTTCTTACGACTCCTTTCGTTAAACAAGAAAAATATAAATGACGTTGCTAGTTCATGCACGTGCATTCTTCGGTTGTTGGTGATAACCATCACTAGTGAGAGTTGGAAAAGTATTTAATTATTATTTAAAGTAACCTCCTCCGTTTTATTCGTACTAACCATGCTAGTTCTTAATAAAACTCCTAGTGAGAGAGGGAAATATAACATAAGACTACCAATATCCAAAGAAGTGAGACGTGCCGGTGCAGTGAAAATTAAAAAAGTTTCAAAGGAAAACAAAAGATTTCTTCAAGACATTGGTTTTAAAATATAACATGCTTCAAATTACAGATTTACCGCAATATGAGACCTCTATTGAGGCTTATGAGATCCATAGCTACAATCCATATAACAATAGCTTTAAAGAAAATGATGAAATTAGAATACCCATACAACAGCAAGATTTATATGTATTGCCATCAGGTAGTTCCATTTATATAGAAGGATATGTAAATGTGTCAACTAGAGATGCAGCGGGAAAATTAATAAAAAAAGATGTCGACTTTATAAACAATCCAATTTCATATTTGTTTCAAGATATTAGGTACGAAATAAATGGTGTTGAAATCGATCGCATTAAAAATGTTGGCATTACAACAACCTTAAAATCGTATGTCTCTATGAATGAAGGTGAAAGTAAAGCTGCAGCAGTCTGGGGATGGAACTTAGGTGGTACGAAACTAAGAAACGGATATTTTAGTGTTATCGTGCCATTGAACAGAATACTGGGATTTGCAGAAGATTATAACAAAATAATAATCAATTGTAAACATGAACTTATATTACAACGAAGCAGCTCGGCATTGAACTGTGTGCTTATAGACAAAAATGATAACGTAGAAATGGACATACAAAAGATACAATGGCGTGTGCCGCATATTAAAGTTTCTGATCGTAATAAATTGTTATTGCTTAAAAGCCTGGAGAGAGATCGTTCTATACAGATAGCATTTAGAAATTGGGATTTGTATGAATATCCATTACTACCAAAAACAACGAAACATTCCTGGTCAGTAAAGACAACTTCCCAGCTAGAAAAACCGAGGTTTGTTATATTTGGTTTGCAAACAGCTCGAAAAAATAATAAAACTAGAAGTTCTTCGATATTTGATCACTGCAATGTAAACAATATTAAATTATATTTGAATTCTCAATACTATCCGTATGACTCACTTAATTTGAAATTTGATGAAGGTAAATTTAGTATATTATATGAAATGTATGCTAATTTTCGTCAGTCGTATTACAACTTAGGCATTGATCCATTGCTTAGCTTAAACCAGTTTAAAGAAATTGCTCCACTTTTTGTGATTGACTGTTCAAGACAAAACGATTCACTTAAAACTGGACCAGTTGACGTGCGATTAGAAATTGAATGCTCTGAAGATATTCAAGATAATACAACTGCCTATTGTTTAATAATAAACGATCGACTGTTCGAATACAAGCCATTAAGTAATATTGTGAGAAAACTATCATGAATGTCATCGTAGATGTTCAAGGGTTTAAGAGTGAAGGAAACGAGTTTATTCCAAAAGAAATAGCAATAATGTACAAAGGACATATACAAGTACTGTTGATAAAACCACCACGGCCATTTTATGATTTGACGAAGAAAGAACGGTTACAAGTGGCTTGGATTGAAAAAAACAGAGGAATAAACTGGGACGAAGGCTTTGTACCATATTTTAATTATAAAGCAAACTTTGGCAATTTTTTTAAAAATAAATCTATATTTACTAAAGGAAACGAAAAAGTGTTATGGTTAAAAGATATATTCCAAATTAATAATGTATACAATTTAGAAAGTAAAAACTGTCCAAGTTTGGTAACATTATATAGCAATTATTCAGATTCATCTGAGATTATAAGTTGTCTACATCACACCAATATATGTGCCTTAAAAAATGTGTTTTGCCTAAATAAATGGTGTGAAGAAAATAAAGTGTTTTGTCAGTAAGATAAGATAAAAACGATCCTAGTAGATATTAATGAATATAGAATGTTAAACCTACTTATGAATCGAAGTGTGAATGTCTAAGCTATAAATTTACCTGTATTCTATTACTTAGTTCTGTGAAAATGTAAATAATAGTAATGTAAGAAATGTATCATTGCTTTTATACCAGTACCTAAAACTGATAAAATGATGTGTACAAAATAATATTTTTATAATTATGTAGAAATAAATATTTAAACCTGACCTATATGTTTTATTACTTAAACACTAACAATATTAATACAACTGTTAACAGCCTGCCAACCGCATGTAATAGTTCGACATCGAGAGCAGTTCATAGAGCAGTTCATACTGAACAGCTTGTTATAATGAGCAGTTCATATTGAACTGCTCTGTTTATTTACACACACGAACGTATGTAGTTGATGAGTATGCTACACTACTACTATACAGGATTTTAATTAAAAAAAAAATGTTTTTGAATAGGCAACTCTAGAATATTGTTACTAGACCATTTTAAGACTTGACGAAGAAAGGATGGTTACAAGTGGCTTGGATTGAAAGTACGAGGTATAAACTGAAATGAGCATTTTGAATAATTATTAAATAAAGAGGTTACAGAGGAATAAACTGAAATGATTTACTGGAATAATCTTATAAATCGAAGTGTGAATGTCTAAGCTATAAACTGACCTGTATTCTATTACTTAGTTCAGTGAAAAATGAAAATAATTAGAAATGTAAGAAATCTATCATTGAGTATTCTAAATAGACAATTATGAAAAGATGTCTCATTTCGATCTGAATGCAGCATTCATTTTGAATAGTGAAATATAGGGATACTCGAATGGTCGAACTGTGAAATATAGGGTATTCGGATCTATGATCTGAATACCCTATATTTCAACTACTGGCCGCCGGACGACCCACATTTTTTTTCCACACATTTCACACACACACACACACATTTTTTTATTTGTACTTGGAACATTTAGTTCCAAGTATGGTCTTCAATCATTAAACAGTGATAGTTAGCCCTAAACCATGCATTTATTGTATTTTGTAGTTATAAGTTTAGGACAGTAGCCGAAAGTATTATAAAATATTAATCAATTCAGTGGGTGGAAGAATCATATTCTTATATATTTCTTCTTGACAGCGCGGCCACGTCTGGGAGGAAGTAATAATGCTGCTGCCGGGTCACGTGCGCATGGTGCTGTTAAGCGCGACAGTTCCGGAGCCGCTGCAGTTTGCGACCTGGCTGGGTCACACTAAGCAGAGGAAGGTGTACGTTGTGTCCACGCCTAAGAGGCCCGTGCCGCTATGCCACTTTTTGTTTACGGGTAATTTACTTATACCTAATATTAAACGCATATTGACCACACTCCTTTTACAATTGGAGTACTGAGTCTAGAGTACAGTCAGACAAAGTCTAATAACATGGAAACTTGGACTACAGAGTCGAGAGTACAGTCAGACAAAGTCTAATACATAGCATTGAAAAACGCCTTTTTGCAATGAAGGTCGCAAAAACTGCAGGTGCTTAAATATTTCGGTGTAGAATCAATTAGTGCATTTCAGTTCTTGGACATAATAGGACACTAAATTGCGGTGGCTTTTTACTAATGTGATGATAATTTCAGGAATAAGTTCATCACATCCAGGCACGAAATCTTCTTGGTAGTTGATCTGGATGGCAACTTCCAATTAGATGGACACGATAATGCCGTTGCCGCCAAAAAATCAAGAGAGCATAATTATGTCTGCGTTCGATGAATTTTTCGGTAAGCGGAAACTAAAATTGGTGAGATTACGAGTATGTCCTTTTAATAATAACTGATGTCTCACAAGCCCTTTTTTCAGGTGATATGCTTCAATTAAGTCCACATAGGTTGAGTCAAAGTGAAATCAAGTACATGTGGCAGTCATTGCTCGACAGTTTGAAGGAACAACAAAAACTACCCGTCGTTATATTTATGTTTTCACGTGGCAATAAAGCGTTATTTTTATGTAATAAATATCTGTGTTATGGGAGGATGCACGGTTGTATTGGTAGATACTAGGGTTTCTGAACGTTTTAAATTGATCAAATCAGTCAATCGCATTCCATTGCATACTTTTCTCTTCTGCCTGAACACGTCTATACTTACTGGATAGGAAACTTACTTGGAAGGATGAAATGAAATGACGTGTGCCTCCGATAGCCAGCCAGCCAGTTCAGACTTTGTTTTCCACGGTCCAGGTTCACGAGAGGGTTAGAGCTTGAGGATTCACCACACACAGCACATAATTTAGAGTTTTTAGCGGGAGCGAGGAACGCACGGATAAACGTGTCGTCAGGTTGCGATCGGGTTTAGGAAAGGGAAGAATATGGCGGTTTAGTTCGAAAGAACGAACGGAAATATGGGAGTGAAGGATTGATTTGGATAGGAGATCCTTCTCGAGTGAGTTAATGCGTGAGGAGTATATCAGTGTCTGTGGTACGTGTCTATGATTTCCATAGATAATGAGATAAATTAATAATGAGATAAGTATAGATAAAATAATGCGAGTGGCGCCGACAACTCCCCCGGACTAGAGGTTTTCCTCTAAATTAAAACTTTATGAGAACTTAAGAGTTAAATGAGTGAATTTAATTAAAATAGAGTTAAGAGAAAGAAATAAAGTAATTATTGTGTAGGTAGCGGACAAAGTCTCACTACCGGGCGTATGTAAGAACCGGAAGCAGTTCTAACCTTCACAGTCCTAACTATATTATCCTTGCCAGGATAAGTCGCATCTATGACACCTAAAGGCCAACAAAGCGGGTGAGCGTTGTTGTCTTTGATAACAACAATCGTACCTAATTCAATAGGCTTTGATGGCGTGTTCCACTTCTCCCGCTGTTGCAAGGAAGTGAGGTACTCCTGACTCCAACGATGCCAGAAGGAATGAGTTATTTTAGTGAGAAGTTGATAACGCGATAAGCGATTGTCTGAAATGTCTGTGACATCTTCAGCAGGTAAAAATTTAAGCGGAGTTACGTTTAAAAAATGGTTAGGTGTTAAAGCACTAATGTCAGACGGGTCAGAGCTTAAAATACTTAGAGGTCGATTATTTAAAAGACATTCAATTTGAACAAGTACGGTACTAAACTCTTCGTATGTTAATATCTGAGAACCGATGACTTTAAAAAGATGGGTTTTGACACAACGAACATTAACTTCGCTGAGTCCATTAAAATGAGGACCGTAAGGCGGACTATGTTTAAATCGTACACGATGTTCAGCTAATTGATCACCTATGTAATTTATATGAGATTTGGATTGAATTAGAGTGTAAATTTCGTTTAATTTGCGCTTTGCGCCAATAAAGTTTGTGCCTCCATCACTATAAATCATAGCAACAGGACCTCTACGAGAAATAAAACGCTTAAAAGCGGCGAGAAATAAATCTGAACTAAGGTCAGAGACCAACTCTAAGTGTACTGCCTTAGTTGTTAGACAGACGAACACACAAATGTAAGCTTTGTGGCTCTTAATTCCGCGTCTTCGGATATGAGTAACGTAGAAGGGACCACAGTAGTCCACAGCGGTATTAACAAACGCTTTCGCTTGTGAAACGCGAAAGTCTGGTAGATCACCCATAGGAGGGTAAGTATTCTGAGGTTTAAGTTTAAAACATTTATTACAACTATGCACACGTTGTCTTACAATGTTACGAGCGGATAAAATCCAGAATTTTTGTCTAATTATACATAATAAAAGCGCGGGACCCGTATGTAAATTGGTTACATGATAAAAGTCAATTACGAGTTGAGTAAAACGAGTTTTAGTTGGAATTAAAATGGGGTGCTTTTGACCAAAATCAAGTTGAGAATGAGTTAATCTTCCACCTACTCTGAGAATATTATTCGAATCCAGAAAGGGGTTGAGCTTAGCGAGACTTTTATTTAAATTTTTATTAGATTTTAAAGCGTTAATTTCTTCAGAGAAATATCTACTTTGTACGTAACGAATAAGGTATATTTCCGCGGCATCCAAATCCGAAACGGTGACACAACCACGCGTGTTTAGTAACTTGCAGAAACGTAATATCAAAACCAAGCTACGTAGTAAAATTGAATATTTAGAAATGCGGTCAATTAAAGCTTGAATAGGTTGAGGAACCTCTTGCGTTACTTTAACCGAGAGAGCGATATTTTTGGTTTCCATTACTTCCGAATTATTAGTATTTAAATTGACCTTAAATGGCTTGATTGGCCACTGATTTAAGGGGGATGAGAACCAATGAGGGGCGTTAAACCACATAGTTAAATCTAATAATTGTTTAGGCGTTACGGGACGAGAAACTACATCAGCGGGATTTTCAGTTCCATCTATGTGAAACCAATGTTTAGCGGGTAATTTTGAATTAATTTCAACAATGCGATTTGCGACAAAGGTATGAAATTTATGCGAGGGCGAGTGGATCCAGGTGAGCGTGACTGTTGAATCAGAAAAAGCAAAAATATTATTAATCTTACAGCGTTTACTTAAAATTTCTGCAACTGAGTTGATTAAGTTTGCTAATAGAAGAGCTGCACATAGCTCGAGGCGAGCTAAGGGCGTATTTTTAAGCGGAGCGACGCGAGATTTAGAAGTTAGTAAGAGGACTGATCCGTTATCTTCATCGTTAGAACTGATCCTTATGTAAACAGCGGCACCATAACAGCGCTCACTGGCGTCTGCGAACCCAAGGAGAGTGACATGAGAACCAGAGGTGATACCTACATGTCGCGGGAATTTTATTTGTTCGAGATAGGAAAGTTCTTTGTGAAATTGATTAAATTTATTTTCAATGTAACGGTACGTTCACACGGCGTCGAGTGTTTCTCTACCGAATCTGTTTTTTGCAGGATTCGGTTTAGTAGCAACAGTATTTCAATGAATGAGTTCACACATGCATTCGGTTTCAAGACACGACAAAAAAACCGAATCTTGCTGAAGTTGACACCCGATTTAGCGACTACAAACCGATCCGGCAATACTGCAAAATATCAGATCCGGTGCAGTGGTATAGCGCATTCAATTCACGCGTTCATACGATACACGCGGGGGTAGATTCGGTTATTTGCCGGATCTTGAAACCGAATACACCGTCGTGTCCAGTCGTCGTGTCGCACAAGCGGGGGAGGGGTGGGCGGGGAGGGACACACCGCATGTACGCTCGCCAGTCATTTTCGCCCGCTTCAACTGACCGCTCGTTATTCTCTCGCTATGACGACGAAAAATATAGACGTTGAACTTTTAATTTCTCTTGTCCAAAATCGGCCAGTTATATGGGACAAAACTCTTGAAATATACAAAGATAAAAACTTGAGGACTGCTGGCTGGCGAGAAATATGTTTAATTTTGAAGGAAGATTTTGAAGAAATGGAGGAGAAAAAAAGGCAGGATTATGGTAAGTACTTAAGTTGTAATTTTTTAAAATAAACAGGTGAAATATTTGTACATAAATTAAAATAGCAGTGCGTTACAAAATTAACGTTAGATTGATTCGTCTTGCCAAGGCACAGCTCCTGCTGTAGAAATAAAATAATTTGTGAATTCAGTTCGTATAACATTAGCACATCGTCCACCTCGTGTACTATTTTGTTCATTGGGTGCATCACTGAACACGTTAACCATTGCTGATACATTGCTTGTTGTTTCTATGTTCGACTGTACACCTTCCATATCTATTATAAAATTATGAAGTACAGTGCAAGCCTTTACAATTGAAATTGCTGTGCTGGTATCTACATCCAGTGGACGATGAAATATTCGCCACTTATTAGCTAAAATTCCAAAGGCGCACTCAACATAGCGTCTAGCTCTGGTTAATCTGTAGTTATATATTCTTTTGTTTCTATCCAAATGGTTTCCGCCGTAAGGTCTCATCAAATGTTGATGCAAGCCAAAACCTTCATCACCTATTACTACAAACGGAATCGATAAATCGGAATCGTTTGTCAGTGGACATGCTGCCGGCAAATGCAAATCACCATCTATTAGTTTTTTCCAAAAAGAACACTCCTTGAATATCGTCGAGTCGCATTCTTTTCCATACGAGCCCACACTGATGAATGTAAATTTATAATATGAATCAACCACTGCTAATAATACGATGGAAAAGAAATCTTTGTAATTCATAAACATGGAACCACTGTTGTTTGGCTTTTTTACTCTAATATGCTTACCGTCCACTGCACCAATGCAATGGGGAAAGTTCGCTCTAGTATTAAATCCATTGGCGATATATTCCCAGTCAGATACTGTGTTGGGTAATGTCATAAACTCCCCATGCAAGTTGTTCCAAACAGCATTCGTTACTTCCTTAATAATGTTACTGATCGTAGACACTCCGACTCGGTAGGCGTAATGTAAATCCTTGTATGAACAGCCAGAAGCCATATATCTGCAATTAAATTTAATTATATGTTTCAGCTAAATTGATCGTAAAGAAGTGGAGTAATATTAGAGACAGCTGGATGAGGAGTATTAATGAGAAAAAGAAATCAAAAAAATCAGGATCGTCTGCGACATGTACGAGAGACTACGTCTATCATCGTCAATTGCTGTTCTTAAAAAAAATTGTGACGCCAGCTGACACCCATGATAGTGCGACTATTGACACACCAAACCTAGCAGACGATAGTACAACCGCTATAACAGTTACATCAGATGTTACCCGTGACAGTGCTATGGCTCAGGACAATTTATTGTGTGAAGAAGATACAAATAATCAAGATGCTACAAAAGAAAGTCAACAAGAAACTAATAATGAAAATGTCGTAGTAGGTGGTTCGAAAAGACAAAAAAACAGACCATCGAGGCAGAATTTAAACGTGTTTGATAAGAAGATGAGTGAGTTTATAGATTATCAAATGGAATGCAAGAAGAAAGAAGGAATGAAAGAAGACCGTAATTTGTTTTTCTTTAAAAGTCTACTTCCATCATTGGCAACGCTAAACGATAATCAAACATTAGAATTTCAATCAGGCGTGTTAAATTTATTACAAAATATAAAGAACCGAAATGAATGGTCTCCTGCACACTCATCAACATACAACTATCAACCAAATGTGTCACAATCACAAGGCTATTTTACATCGCAGTACCAAGCATCACCAATTACCGATTCTCAAAGTATTCAATCGAATGCTTCTGATTTCCCAGACTTTCATGATATGTAGTTAGGAAACTGTGTACCTACCAAGCGATATTCTATCATTTCTTAATCATATTTTTAATAAATAATTTAATTAATAATAAAAATCAGTATTTCAGTCTTACCTTATACATATTGCTAATTTTTCTTCTGGTTTAATGCTTTTCCTCATGTTTGTATCACGCTTTGTCAAATCTTTTTCCACTTTTTTCAAAAGATTATCAAATGTGGGTATAGTCATTCTAAAGTAGTTAAAAAATTTTTGTGGATCATTTCTTAATTGCTGCATAAGAGTTGTAAAGGCACCAACTGTTGATCGTCTTTGTACTATTGGGTTTAACCACAATCTTTTTCTACGACGCTGACGGCGATAATACCAGTATATTATAGCAAGACTGTTCACGTCCATCGCTTCCAAATCAATGAGGAACTGTGCGCACTCTTGCTAATAAAAACCGGATGATGTGTTCACACGAGATCCCGATATGAGGCCGTCTGATACGGCAATGCAAGATGTGCTGTGTGAATACAACATTCGGTTTTTCCAGATCCGATGAAAATAAGATTCTGGAAATCATGTCTCCGTGTGAACGTACCGTAAGGGGGTACAGGGTCATCCCAATCAATATTATGCTTCCAGCATTCCTGAACTAAAACTTTCATGAATGCGGTAACTGGACCTATAAGACCTAAGGGGTCAAATAGCCGTGCGGTTGCGGATAAGACGGTACGTTTCGTACATTTAAGAGAATTACCATTTATTTTAAATTGAAAAGAGTCTTCTACAGGATTCCACTGCATTCCTACAATTTTAGTATTATTATTAGCGTCAGCGTCAAATTCTATATTTTGCGGATTTAAATGAGTTGAAGGAATTTTATTTAAGAGTTCGGAACTATTAGAGATCCACTTTACAAGGTTGAAACCGCCTGACTTGAACATGGCGACCATTTCTTGATATGTCTGCTCAGCTACTTCAGCGCCATCTAGCGAACATACGTAGTCATCCATATACATATGGTTTTCAGCCTCGTAAGCCGCGAGCGGGTATTTATCCCGACTATCAGATGCGAGTTGGCGAACTACTCTCATAGCTAAATAAGGCGAGCTTGAGACACCGAAAGAAACGCGGTTGAATTCAAAAGTTGAAATCTCAGAATCTTTATTGAATCTGTATAAAATGCGTTGAAATGCGTGATGATCAGCGGAAAGATTAAGTTGAAAATACATCTTTTCGATGTCTGCAACTACAGCAACGGAAAACATGCGAAGATTAATTAATAAATCGAAAATGTTGCTTTGTAGATTCGGACCTACATAAAGGAGATCATTTAGCGATTTACCTGAGCTAGTTTTACAGCTAGCGTCAAGCACGATGCGAGTCTTACTGGACTGTTTATCCGGTCGGTAAACAGCCCGATGCGGAATATAATAATGCGGGATATTGAGAGAGGGATCTTTGACCTTGGCCAAATAACCCTTGTCAAGGTAATCTTGAAGCGTAGCGTTGTAATTAGTTCTGATCTCGGGATCAGAATCTAACTTTTTTTCTAAATGAATGAGGCGGCGCATAGCCGTTGAGTGCGAATTTCCTAAGTCTGTACACGGAGCCTTAAATGGTAGCTGCACTGTGTATCTACCTGTTTCATCGCGCGAGTGAGTTGAGTTAAATATTTGTTCACATGCCTGATCATCAGGACTCAAGTGAATCTTATTAGGAACGTTTTCAAGCTCCCAAAAGCGTTGCGTGAGCGTATCTAAACTAAGCGTGCTAGTAGCACACAGAAAAGATTGCTCGCTTTTATTTTTGTTTATTTGAGCGGAGCGAGCGAGCGAAGTTAGCCGAGGTTGACAATCAGCTCGACCCATGATTATATAACCAAGAGTGCTTTCTACAGCGACGACCGAGGAGCCAGGTAAAGTTACCTTTCCACTTCCCAATAAAAGCGGGAAAAGTTCATTGCCGAGGAGACAATCTATCTCACCGGGAACGTGGAACGCGTCATCAGCCATAGGTAAATTACTTAATGGAGCGAGATTTGTGATATCTATGGATATGTTGGGCAAGTCGTCAGTAATACGATCTAAAACCCGAGCGTGAATCGTATAACTACAGCGATGATCAAAGCGAGAAAATATTTTAAATGATGTAGTACCAAACGAGGGTATTTTTGCGTGACCTATACCGAAAATAGAAGATTTGTCAGGAGTAATTTCTAAGTTTAAGCGTTTACAGCAAGCCTTTGTAATAAAATGACTCATTGAGCCTGTATCGAGAAAAACGCGGAGAGTGTATGGTTTATTATTACTATATGTGTATACTTTGGCTGTTGGCAACAATACAGTCGTATTATTTTCAACGCACGAGGTATTTGAAGTCATTGACAAATAAGGAGCGTTTTGAACCTTATCACCTCCCGACACGGGCGACGAATCGAGTGTCACGTGAGCGGTAGCCGGCGGGGGGTACTGAACGGCCCCGCGGGGAGCGGGGGGCGTGGTATTCGCAGCCGGCGGCGGTGCGCTTACCCCATTATTTAAATTGTTAAAATTGTCTAAGTGTATTAGCGAATGATGTTTACGGTGACAAATCGAACATGTGTTTGATGACTTGCACATTTTAATATCATGAAATCCTAAACAATTATGACAAAACTTATGTTTGTTTACAATATCTAATCGTTCTTTAGCGTTTTTATTCATAAAACGAGAACATCTATAAAGTGGGTGTGAACCAGGGTACCCACATACTTTGCAGGATCTTACCGGCGTGTCTTGGCTAATGCTCGCGTAGGCTTGGCTATTCTTAGCTTTATATGAGGATTTACTATTTTCGTTATTATTATTACGAACTTTAGAGGGATTTGCGTGATTACGAAGCGTTATTACTTTACTTTGTTCTTTTAAGAATCGAGAAAGATGATCGAAAGTGGGTATTTCGATATCACTATGTGCTTGCTCAAATAAGTCGACTACCTGCTTATCAAGTTTACTGAGTGCAATATCAGTTATTATAAAATCTGACAAATCCTTTATATTTAAGCGTCGTAAAGCGGCTTGTGCCGAATGAAACTGTTCAATAAATGTATCAATAGATTGATAAGGTTTAAATTGAACCATTTGATGTAAATACATGGAAGCTTGTACGCGCGTATCTTGATATTTTTCTATTAATGCATTCCATATGAGTAGGTAGTTATTAGCGGTAGGTATGATACCTGAGCAAACAATTAATGCTTTGCCCGAGAGACAACCTATTAAATATTGAACCTTTTCGGCGTCAGTTAGATGCGAATTATCATGAATAAGGCTTTTGAAGTTTTCATGAAAAATGGTCCATTTGCTGGGCGTGCCATCAAATGAAACAAGTTTTAACGGTGGTAATTTACGATTTAAAAACTCGAATTTATTAGTGTTATCATTACTCGTATTTTGTGACTTGTGAATGTTAGATTCTATTGCTTTAATTTGACAATAGATTTCATCGAATGTGGTAAGTGGGGCGTAATTCGGCTTTGTCGTCGACCCACTTTCTAATAAGGCTAAATTATATGCGTCCAGAGTTTCCATAAAGTTTGTTCTAATTTGCTCAAGGGAGCTAATTCGAGCTAGAAATTGAGATTTTAATGAATTATTTACTGAAACCTGTAGGCCGAGATCGTAAATAGATTGCAAAATTTGGAATAAATTTTCTTTTTTCGACTCATATAAAATTACTTTAGGGTCCTCCTCAGTAGAAGTATAGGAATCATTGGCCTTACTACGCGTGGAAGCCATTTTTATGCGTTGAGAAATACTTATTCGAGTTCTTAGCCGTGTATTAAAATAAATAAATTAGTGATTGTATGCGTGCGTGGACAAATAGATTTGTCTATGTGCGTTATGTTTTTTGAAATATGCGTAAATATGCGTGGGATGAATAAAATATAATTATAATATATTAGATAAAGAGTGTTTAAATATAAATAAGATGCGTTTATATAAAAACAACTTAGTGTTGATGAGATATTGAGCGGTGAGTTTGCCCACGTGCCCACGTGGTGTGGTCGTTATGGCGGATGCGTGATTGAGCGTTTTTACGCGAATAAATATATAAATGCGATAAATATGATGTGTGTGATGAGTGTAGCGTAGATGCGTAGTGGATGTGCGTTTTTTATTGGGTTCGAAGGACCAGAAACTTGGATAGGAAACTTACTTGGAAGGATGAAATGAAATGACGTGTGCCTCCGATAGCCAGCCAGCCAGTTCAGACTTTGTTTTCCACGGTCCAGGTTCACGAGAGGGTTAGAGCTTGAGGATTCACCACACACAGCACATAATTTAGAGTTTTTAGCGGGAGCGAGGAACGCACGGATAAACGTGTCGTCAGGTTGCGATCGGGTTTAGGAAAGGGAAGAATATGGCGGTTTAGTTCGAAAGAACGAACGGAAATATGGGAGTGAAGGATTGATTTGGATAGGAGATCCTTCTCGAGTGAGTTAATGCGTGAGGAGTATATCAGTGTCTGTGGTACGTGTCTATGATTTCCATAGATAATGAGATAAATTAATAATGAGATAAGTATAGATAAAATAATGCGAGTGGCGCCGACACTTACAATCAATTAGAAAGTTATTTCTAAAGAATTTGATTCCAGATTTGACTGCGTTGGTCTAGTGGCCGCAAGAACTAGTGCTGAACATGAGGTTCTGGGTTCGATTCCCGGGTCGGGCAAAGTGTTATTGGGTTTTCCCATCAGGAATTTCTTAGTAGCAGCCACGGAGTCCGGATTTGTACCCGGTTGATGGCAATAGGCTCTCCTCGAAATGTAGATGTACTATTAGGTACCTACAACTGCCTAACCTTTCGGGGATTACAGGCGTGATGTTATGTTTGTGTTGATTCCAGATGTTATGAACTTGCAGAAAGTCTCATAGCAGCAGAGGACTTTACCACTGCTACCGAAAAGTCCCGGATAAATTCTTGCTTCCAGACGTGCCTATTAGAAAAACTGACCAGAAGAAGAGGTTAGATAGGAGAGGTTAGGTTGGAGATTACCACAGGAAATTAACGAACTAAGGACTTATATTGATTTTAACGAGGAGTTTCAATATAATTGTATATTTTCTTTGTTCTAAGGTGCATCGGTGTCGAAGAATGTGCCTGAATGGGGTAACGGTCCATCACAGCGGAATTTTACCGCTTCTCCGCGAAATAGTCGAAGTATTGTTTCAGTGTGGTTATGTTAGTATAAAATTCACAAATAACCATATCATTTTCCTTTAAAAATCGATTGATAATAATCTGTATATTTACAGATTAAAGTACTATTCGCGACTGAAACGCTCGCGTTGGGCGAGAACATGCCCTCGCGTACGGTCGTCTTCGATGAAATCAAAAAGTTTGACGGACAACAGCGTCGTACTCTCGAGCCTACTGAGTACGCACAGATTGCAGGCAGAGCCGGGAGGCGAGGTAGGTGTTTTATGGTTTTCCCGATGAATGCTGCATTTCCTTTAACAGAAAAAGCTGTTGAAATTAAAGTATCGATTAACACAAGGTGTAAACGGACCCTTCACGAAGTTCAACCAAGCATTCTGTGCATCAAATTATGTAACCCTACGTTATTGCTGGGAAACGATTTTTTTAGGGTGAAAAATCACGTTTTACGGTAAAACTCAATGTAAAGCACTCAAAACATTATGCTGATGGATGCATTGCCACACACAACTAGTGCCTTTCAGCTTCGTTAAGGCACAAGGTTAGCTGCAAAAAACAAATGATGCCACAAGTTTACCTTTCGTCGAAAATGCCACTATCACCCACCATACATTTTGCAGACCGCAGCATTCTTGATCAAAGGTCACACTCCTAGTATTGCAAAACAATCACAATAAATCAATGAATGTTGTATTATTTCTTATCAACCAGGTCTGGATGACACGGGAACTGTCGTTATAGTCTGCATGGAAGAGCTACCTGACCTTCAAACACTGAAGGGCATGATACTGGGCAAGCCTCAGCAACTGTTCTTGCAGTTCAGACTGACTTACAGCTTGATACTCAATTTACTATAGTAAGGACTAGTATGTTGTTTTAATTCTGCTTTTTTCAATCTAGAGAAAGATAAATTATTTGGGTGTGTAATATATGCCATAATAACAGATCAGCCAAATCAGCACCAGCCAAATCTCGTACCTTTACGAGATTTGGCAGTCTCGGTACGAGAAACGGGAAAAAAAAACTCGTACACATTTTTACGAGATTTTAACAATGTTAGAAACATTATAACATACAAACTAAATTTAAAGAAAAGAATACATGTCCATGCCACAAACTCGACTAAGCACATCACTAGATTCATTAACTCATTACTAAATGCATCTTTAGTCGCTGACCGGGGAATCACCGCAAGATGTATTACACTAAAGATTACATTAAAGTTAACGCGTATAGTGGTTGAAGGTCCAGCGCGTTTTAGAATTTCACCGTAATTATTCAGTGGTTAATTTAACATTATGAGTAGTGACAATGAATCTTCATCCACTCCACCTAGAAAAATACCAAAAAAGGGAGGATGGACAGCAAAGAAAGCAGGTAACACGATTTTTGAACATCATTCACAAACTTTTCGCGAAGAATGGTTAAGGAATCCGATATTTCGAGACTGGCTGCAGCCAGATCTTAAAAATCCCAAGAAAGCGAAGTGTGCATATTGTCACAAATCTCAAATCACATGCCGAATCAAAAAAACATTTGAGAAACAAACCTGGTTCATCGGGTCTACAATCCCAAAAGTTGACTTTATTTGGTTTCAAGACAGGCATAACTCAAATAAACAGACAAAAGGATCAAGCTGAAATAAAACTAGCTGCATTTTTTGCAGAACACAATATTGCTTTTTCTGTGGCTGACCACTTGACTGATTTGTTAAAAGAAATTATTCCCGATTCTAAATTAGTGCAAGAAATTCAATTGAAGCGTACTAAAGTCACAGCAGTTGTAAAAAATACTATTGGGGAAGGGCACAAAGTTGATTTGGCGAATAAATTGAAATTAACTAAGTTTTCAGCGCTTACTGATCGAGACTACAGATCTACAGTCAAAACGGGCTTGTGTTGTAGTGCGTTATTTTGATGCTCAGAAAATCTGCAGCTTCTGGGAACTGTACAAGATTTTTAAGGAAACAGAAGCCATTGATATTCCTACGGCGAATGCTGAAAATATATAAAGAGCTTATAGATTATTTTACCAGCCGTAATGTGCCACTTACAAATATGATTGGCTTCGGGTCGGACGGATGTTACGTCATGATGGACGATAATGATTCAGACAAAACTCGTTTGTCGCGAGACTTACCAGGGATCGTTATTTCAAAATGTGTTTGCCATTCAGCCCACTTATGTGCAAGTCAGGCTTGTAAAGAAATTCCGGAATCTGTAGAACAACTGGCTCGTGACATATATAATTTCTTTAAAAATAGTGACAAACGTCAGTTTGATTTCCGCAATTTTCAATCATTTGTTAAAGTTGAGCCGCATAAAATATTGAAACCATCTCAAACAAGATGGCTTTCTCTAACAGCAGTAGTCTCACGAATCTTGGAGCAATGGGAAGCACTGCGCTTATTCTTTATTGATTTCACTACGAACCCAATACACAAAGTGAAAGCAGAGGTGAAAAATCGAGCAATATTCATCTTAGAAAAGCTATGTGACCCTTTTCATAAGCTATACTTTTGTTTTCTAGACTGGTCACTGCCTTTGTTTACCAAATTCAACTTGGAATTCCAGAATTAAAAAGTCGTTATTCACAAATTGCATGATAAAATTCGAGATTTATATCAAGAAATTCTTCTGCGTTACTTACAACGGGAATATGTTATGCAGCAGAATATTAGTGAAGTAGATCCTAAAAATGAGCAATTTCATACTCGTTTTAACTCGTATAGTGTACTTAATCACTGTTGTATAATAAGTCTAGAATTTTCAAAATTAAATAAGACTTTTCTTTGTTTTCAGATTTTTGTGATTAAAAATATTCAGATTTGCTAAAAATGGCATCCGAAACTCAATTTTTTGAATATAAAAAATGTTCGCAAATAAAGAACTCAGTCTGGCAGCATTTTAAACGCAGTGTTGATGGTGCTCAGGCACAATGTAATATTTGCAAACAAGTTTTGAAAATCGCAGGATCGACATCAGCTTTACATAATCACCTTCGATCAAAACATTCAATTAATGTTAAAAATCAAAGCACTTCAAGACCAGGAGGCACATCGATTGGCCAGCCAAGTAGTTTGGTTAATATGACAACACAAGCATCCACGTCTTATTCTGAAGAAAATGTGACACCAAATAAAAAAGCTAAAATAGTTGATTATTTTAAGTCTGATGAGTACGAGAGTATGGAAGTGATGATTTCTAAATTGGCAGCTCTAGATGGATTGGCATTCAGTGCTTTCTGTACATCTCAGACATTGCGTAAACTTTTTTTAAAAAGTGGGCCCCACACAATTAAAAAGATTGTTTTAAATCATTGTGAAGAATTAAAGGTCGACCTGAAGAAAGAATTGGACCGATTGAAATCGAGAGAGTGCAATTTTGCAGTAAGGCTGGATGAATGGACATCAGTTCAAAATAAAAGATTTATGAACATAAATATACACTCTACACAGTTTAAAAACGAATCATTTATAAATTTAGGACTCTCCTTGATGTCAGGCAAAGGAACGGCGGATAATTGCCTTAGCCTTCTCAAATCAAAGTTGACACAGTATGGTCTGTCACTGAACGATGATGTTATTTGCCTGTAAACAGATGGCGCTTCGGTGATGTGTGCTCTAGAAAAAAAACACCAGTGTACCACCAATTGTGCTATGCACACGGGATTCAACTTGGAGTTCTAGACATTCTGTATAATAAAAAAGACCCTGCTGTTGTCATACAAGACAATACTGATAATGATGACAGTACAGAAGATATAGATGTACAAGAAATTGAAGACTCCGATGGTGAAGAAGGTTTTATTGTAGCTACAAGCAATGTACATACAACCGGTTGTAGAACTGAAATTTGTTTAAGAAACCAAGATTATAACGAAATAATAAAAAGAGTTAGAAAAGTAGTCAAGATGTTTAAAAAATCACCAACCAAGTCTGAGGTGCTTTATAAATACACCGCAGAAGGAGAACAAAAGAATGTTCGTCTTATCTTAGACTGCAAAACAAGATGGAGCAGTCTTGCTGATATGATTGAACAATTCTTATCATTAAAAGATTCTGTATTCAAGGCGTTAATTGATTTTAAAATCTGATATATCATTTACTGATACGGAATTACAACATCTTAAAGAAATTTCGGAATCCCTTAATATAATTAAAGCTACGGTAGAATCGATCTGTGAAGAAGATGCAAACTTACTGACTGCTGAAACAGCGTTAAGATTCATGATTCAGAAATTATCGCAAAAAGACAGCATTGTCAGTAATGAACTTCTAGTATCACTCAAAAGAAGAATATCACACCGACGAGTTCCAGATATAATCGGTACAATGACATATTTACACAACCCCCACATTTTTTATGAAGAGCGAAGTACACACGACTGTCCTTTTGAAAATCCTTCAAACGAATCTATGAGACTGACGATTGTTAAAATTATTTCTACATATTTTGACACACAACAACCAGACCAAACAGTCATAACTTCAGCTTGTCTTGTACACAAGATACAGAAGGTTGCTCTTCTTCAACTGTAAGCGTATCAATTAAAACACAAATACGAGAAGAAATCACCCGGTTTATGAGTCAGCCATCTTCTGCACAGCGACCGACTTCTTCAACAAATTAATGATTTAGACACCACAATTCGAGTAGAGATGGCACTATTTGATGAGAATGGTCAGAGAAGCAGGAATTTAGAAAGGGTTTACAATCTACTTTTATCAATACCACCGACCAGCGTTGAAGCAGAAAGAGTGTTCTCTGCTACAGGATATTTATGTAACCATTTAAGAACTTCCATGAAAGAAGATTCATTATATAGTTTAAGCTTTTTAAGATCATACTACCAGAATTTTGATAAAAAATAATTTAAGAATTACGTAATATTATATTCTAAAGGGCTTTGATTATTTTCAGATATTTTGTTCATGATTGTTTTATTATATTTGATTTATTAATAATTGAGCTGATTTGCCAGAGAAACTGATATTTTTATTTTATTATTTTATTTTAAATAGGTTGATTTGATTGAGATGTTGTGATTTGTGATAAATGTAAGATCTCATTTTTAATTAGAATTGTTTTTAGTATGAGAAGAATAGATACAAATTATTTGTGCGGTATGGTATCAGTGTTTTATTGTATAATTTTAGAAAGTGAACTAGTTTTTTAATGTGATTGTTACTTGAAATATTCGTATAGTTTATTATTTCTTTGTCATTTTGCTTGAGAGACTGATTAAAACGTGTTACAAAAGCTTATTACTTTTATTTATAAAAAAAAAACTAAAAAATATCCGTATTATCCGCATTATCCGGATATTCCGGATAGTAAAATATTAATATCCGTATTATCCGGATAGTAAAAATGAACGGATATTGCAAGCCCTATACGTACCGTAATTTAAAACGAAATTTTATTATTTTCTGTTTGTATTGTACGTTTAGGAACTATGTTTAACGGGTCCTTTAAGGGCATTTATTTTTACTTTTAATTTTATTATAACAGTGTTTTTGTTTAAGTGTCTGGTCTTTTCCAGCTACATTTCTTTTATAGAGACGAAATTTAGGCTTATGCCAATCATATATTACAATAAAATTGTCCGCCTTAATCCGCCATTTTGTTTTTTAACCATTCGAAGTTAATGCATGTAAAAGTTGAATTATTTCAACATTGTAATTTTTTGTTTTTTTTCTCTCGTAGATTCTTCTAAAACCGTCAGGAAATTTACCAGAACAGCTTTATATGACATCCTGAAAGAATTCAAGGGGAAAAAAATGGACGAAAAGCTTTCATTAATGGAAAAAAAACTTGTGGAAATGACTAAATGTCCAACTGATCAAAAAACTGTTTTAAGTCGGGCCTTAAGGTGTTTCAAGAGGGATTTCAAGAAGAAATGGACAGCCGGTAGTTACAAGGATGAACGTTCCTTGAAAAATAATGAAGAATAGCTCACGTCTTCGATCGAATTGCCCTACTGGTCTGCAGAACCTACACAAAAACCAGGACGTCCACCTAAAACATTCGAAGAGCTAAGTGACCGCAGTAAGCGTCGAAAAACAAAAGTACTACAGGAGCAGGTACCTGTCGAGGAACTGACGTATGCCGCTGGCGTAAGTCAGCGCACTTCAGGAAATAGTGATGTGTCAAAATTAATAAAAGAAATGACATCCACGCCAACCAGAGCTACAAAATTTCGCAAAATTATTACTTCTGCTCAAAAGCAAATAGTTGTTAAGAAACATACACCCGAAAGGGCTCTGGCAATCTTTGTAGAAGGCGACTTCAGTCGAAGACAGTGGGAAGTTATACACGGGGCTAACAAGAGCATCTACCCCTGTTATTCAATCATAAAAAGGCCAAAAAAGAATGTTACCCCAATGAGCAATCGATTCGGGTGACTGAAACATGCTCTGAGATTGAACTACAAGCTTTACTTGACCACACTGCATTGCGTCTTGCGACTGTATAAATACTTAGCAGAGGTTGTAGATACTTGTTCACAGGAAGAGCAGCAAAACATGGTTTTAATTTCAAAATGGGGCTGTGATGGAGCGCAGCAGTTGCAATATAAACAAAAGTTTGAAAACAATACCGACAGTGACGCAAATATTTTTCAAAGCTCATTCGTGCCTTTAAGATTAGTTGTAATGGTTGATGGAGAACAAAAAAAAATCATATGGCAAAACCCAGTCCCTTCCTCTGTCAGATTTTGCAGACCAGAATCAAAAGATGTTACGAAAAATGAAATAGCCTACATCAAAAGTCAAGCTGCAAATTTAAAAAAAAAACAGAATTGCCCGGCGTTCGCAAGTAAATAAAAGTGACTGGTTTGCAGAGAAAAATAAAAAATTACGCGAACATGGCGCTCAATATTATGGAAAAATTAAAAAAGATTCCAAATGGGTCTATGAAACTATAAAAGAACCAAAGCGTATAAAAGACAGATGCAAATGCGACAGCAAAACGGGTATAATTAAGTGTGCTACTGTAACTGATGAACAAAGGATAATAATATTTAATACATTTTGGAAAAACTATACATGGGGAGAGAAAAAAGTATTTGTCAATGATACTGTTCAGGCAATTCCAACAAAACGTCAAAGGGATCGAAAACAGTCAGATAAATCTCGAAGAACAAAGTCATTCAAATATAACTTGAAAACAGCTGATGATAATTATATAAGAGTATGCAAAACTATGTATTTGAATACGTTGGCAATAGGAAGAATGACAGTTATAGCCTGGAAAGATAAAATGAAACATGATTGCACTCCTAATCAACTTAGTTAGAGTTACTAAAGATAGAGCAGACAGTTTTGCAGACAGACAAAAATCAATGAACGAATTCTTCGACTCTCTGCCAACAATGGAGTCCCATTATTGTCGAGCCTCATCTTCAAGACAGTATCTACAACCTGCTTGGAAAACCAAAATGGATTTGTATAAGTTTTACGTGTCTGACTGGTGTAAATCACATGACACAGAACCGCTATCAAGAACTTCTTTCTTTGAGGTTATTGCATCTAGAAATCTTTCACTGTTTCGTCCTAAAAAGGATGAGTGTGAAACATGCACAAGATATAAGTCTGACACAGTTGAAGAAAATGATTACCAATTACATGTATTGAAAAAAGAAGAAGCCAGAAAAGAAAAGCAAGCTGACAAAGAAAATAATAAGTTTGTATTTACAGTAGATCTCCAAGCAGTTTTGATGGCACCTAAGTCCAATGTCAGTACATTGTACTACACAACCAAGCTGCAAGTACACAATCTGTGCTTTTACGATAACGTCACTAAAGATGGCTATTGTTTTGTGTGGAACGAATCAGAAGGAGGGCTAAATGCTGATGAGTTTGCTTCTATTTGGACGTATTTTATTGAAAAAAAGATTCTCTCAAAAGTTGAGAACAAAACGGATTTACGTGTTATTATTTATTGTGATGGCTATATATATATGTATCAAACGCCCTCCTAAATTCGGCAGTTAAAAACTAAATAACAATAGAACAAAAATATTTAGAAGTTGGACATACACAGATGGAGGTGGGTGCTATGCATTCCTCAATGGAACGAAGGATGCGTAATAGGAATGTAAACGTACCCGCAGACTACGTTCAAATTATTAAGTCCGCCCGCAACAATCTATTCTACGTTAAATATTTGGAACATGATTTTTTTAAAGCTTTCAATAATTTAGCAAGCTATAAAAATATTCGCCCAGGCCGTACGGCGGAAGACCCTAAGGCCACCGATGTACGTGCGCTGATGTATTCTCCATCGGGAGATATCTCGTACAAACAACGGTTCAGTGAGCCATGGAAGCTGCTGCCCCAGAGAAAAGGATTTTTTTCAGCAATAAATTTTGACGAAATGCAAAATTGACATCAAAATAGACTGAAAATTAAAGCTAAAAAATACAGATGGGAAATTTTAAACTTTAAATTTGAATTAAAAGATTACGGTTAGCGGGGGAGGGGCGGAGCGAGCGGTAACAGGTGCGGGGGCCGTGCGCAGTGTTGCCAATTTAGCGAATTTGTCGCTAGAAACGATGACTTTTGCTTAAGTCTTAGCGACTAAAAAAAGTTTTGACGACAAAAATAGTTTAGCGACTTATCTAGCGACTTTTGTAGTAGGTATAAATTAAATCAGTTCTAGAGTCATTATTGGATAAATTTTTAGTCAACTCGATACAGTGCCAAGAGATACAATAAGGAAAACAAACGCACCTAACTTTATTAAATTAAAGTCTCTTTAAAAAACATATTCAAATCAAAACATTTAAATTTTCTTCCAAATCTAAGTTTTACATTAACCTATTAGTACCTATATCAGATTTTAATTCATAAATACTATTTAATATCGCCTGTAGCCGAGTTGGCAACACTGCTCAATAGCTCGATTCTTTCATTGGTTGGCGGTCGGTCACGGGCACACGGGGGAATCCCCGGACATTATGTTTTGTTGTTTGTTTGTTTTGTTTTGTTATGTTTTGTGTTATTGTGTGTTTTTGTGGCATGTGCCAAATAAATGTTTTCTTCCTTCTTTCTTTTCTTTTGTATAGGTACTGCACAATCGGTTTGACATTTGACATCGATCGACTCAGTTGATTGTTTCATAACGCGCTCTCTTTTGAATTAACTTTAAGTAATTATAAAGTGCTTAAACTTGTGTTTTGATACTTGTGATAGCTTAAATCATGGATTTACCTAATAAAAAAACGCAATACGTTCAAAAATATCGAGATACGTGGGAAGCAGAATCTGAATTTAAGGGATGGCTGAAACCAGTTTTAGGAGACTCATCTAAAGCAAGACGTCAAATATGTGTCACAGGGTTTTATGCTAAATTGAGCGATATTAGAAAACATGCGAAAACTAATAAGCATAAACAAAAATTGGATTTAAAAAAAACACAGGCCACCTTACCCTTTAAAATTGCCCCGAAAACTTTAGTTAGAATATCAAGCAAAGCGGAAGGTGTCCTTTCTTTATTTATTGCAGAACATTGTTCAATTTCAGCTGTTGATCATTTAGGCGAACTGTGTAAAAAGGTGTTTGCCAGTGATGAGGACGCTCAAAATATGCAATTACATCGTACAAAGTGTACTAACATAATAACTGAGGTATTGGCTCCATATTTTACAGAATCATTGGTTGAAGATATAGGTGACCGAAAATATAGTGTACTTATTGATGAATCCACAGATGTTTCAGTTTCAAAAACACTGGGAATCGTTATACAGTATTATAGTGTAAAAAACCAAGCCATTATATCAGCATTTCTAAAGCTCGCTTTAGTAGAATCTGCAGATGCAAAAAATCTGACTGCTGTTCTTGTGAATTCCTTGAAAGATCTTAAAATCCCAATAGCGAATATGATAGGAATTGGTACAGATAATGCTTCTGTGATGGTGGGAGTAAATAATGGTCTCGTCGAAATACTCAAGAAAGAACATGGCTTAAAACATTTGATATTGATTTGCTGCGTTTGTCATTCTCTACAGCTTGCGGTTTCACACGCCTCCGTAAATACTCCTAGAAACATAGTTTCTTGTACGGGAAACCTACAATTGGTTCTCTATTTCGCCTAAAAGACAAGAAGAATATAAAAAGGTTTATGAGACTATAAATTATGGTAAACAGCCGCTAAAAATTTTGAAAGTCTGTGCAACCCGTTGGCTCTCAATTGAACCAGCTGTTTGTAGGATTCTGAAACAGTGGGAAGAACTAAAGCTACATTTTTCATTTGCGATGGGTAATGATCACAGCTGATCTTTTGTACAGAATGTATTGTGATGACTCAAATCAACTTTACATGCTTTATCTTAAACAAACTTTAAAAGACGTACAAATAGCACTAAAAGCATTTGAAGGGAAAGACAATGATCCCACAAAACTATTAGATACTCTCGTCTTTCTCATGCAGTCACTCGGAAAAAACATAGTTTTTCCTACATTTGATTTGTTGACAACATCAGTTCCAAACGAATGTATGTACGCGAATCCGCACCTTGGCTATACGTTTGAACAGAAAATGTTGGAGTCAAGTTTGTCTCAAGAAAATAAAATATATTTAAAAAAGATATAGTTAAATGTTGAAGAAACATTAAAAGTGAATAAAACTAATGCATTAGCCGATGTAGCCAAAGAATTAGGTTTTAGTAACGAGTTTATAGACGGTATGCTGCAAGAATGGCATAATATTAACTTTATAAAGTGGAACAACACTACTAACACTGTTCGATTTTGGATTGAGGTTTTTCAGTATAAAAATGCCGTAGGAGAAAATCCTTTTTCTTTGATTTCACAATTGGCAATCACTATTTTAACACTACCACACTCAAACGCTGAAGTCGAGAGAGTCTTCAGTTCTATGAATATAATAAAAACAAAACAACGCAATAGATTGTCGTTAAAAACTATTAATGCGTTGATCCTGTTGAGAGATCAGTTAAAAAAACAAAATAAAAATTGTGCATCTTTTGAAATACCGTCGGAAGTGCTGCAACTTATTGGAACGAACAAAAGCTATTCCTTTGCAACAACAAAAAACGTTGAACTGCAACATCCGCTTTTGAGCGACGTTCAACCCTCTACTTCTGCTGCGGCTGTATTAGATGAGCATGAGACTGAAGAATTATTTAGTAGCAATGGCTCGTTGGTCGGGTTCGCACCGCGCTTACGCTGTGGAAGCGTATATTCAAAGCAACGAATCGCCGACTGTGGCAAGGCGAAGATTTTGTGCTCGATTTAATATTCGTCGTATGAGTGATGCTCCAAGTGTACAGCTTATTCGTACGTGGGTTGAGAAGTTTCGGCAAACCGGATCTACTGTAAATAATCCATTACCTGGCCCGTCCAATGCGATATCAAACGAAGAAAATGTCAATTTAGTGCGGAACGCAGTCATCCGAAATCCACGGCGATCGATTCGTAAACATGCTGCTGCTTTGGGCCTCAGTAAGTCATCCATACATCGAATTATGAAAACAAAACTTAAGTTACATCCTTATAAGATGCAGTTGGTTCAGTATTTAAAGCCTAACGACTACAGTTTGCGAAAAACATATGCCGAAACAATGCTACAGCGATTTCGCACTATTCGGACACTTGGTAACATAATTTTTAGGCTTATTGGACGATTCGCACGAATTTAACTCGCACAAAACGTGCGAATCGACTCCTTTAAAACATATTATTTTTTCTGTAGTCGATTCGCACGAATTTCATTTATTGGCGTGCGAATCGACACCCTCACAAATATGTAGTAGGCTATTCGCACACATTTCATTTTAAGGTTTAAAAAAATTCAAGTACAGTCGTATTCAGCCATCACTGAAATAAAAATAAAAAATAATCGAAGTTTAAAAAGCAGATATTTACTTGAAAGTAAGAAAGATCTGTATGGAATAAGTGATAATAATAATTACTTAAAACGTGGCATATCTACATTTTTACTAATACAAAACAATATAAACATGACCGCAAAATTCCGCCTATTACAGGAAAAATGAAAGAGAAAGCTATATATATGCTATCACGCTCACTCGGGTTGGTCATGGGTCTACATTTGGTTTACTTTTGTATTGTAACTGTAGAAAGTACACGTGCCGGACGGTAATTTAAGATAATTATTGTGATGTGACACAGTGTTGTGTGCTGGAAGGACATCAAAGTAATGTGCAGGCGTTAAGCATGTAAGTAATAGAATTATTAGTATTAACTGTGATAACATTATTAACCCCTTTATTCTGAGTGACTGAGAATTATGAGAAATCTTTCTTAATTTTTAATTTATTATTTATTGCCTATAAAAATATATTTTATAACGATCTACTATAGTTCAAATATTAATATAAAAAAGCTTTTTATACTCCGGTTTGTATTTAATACTACATATTAATAATAAATAATTATAAACTGTGGTCGTTGAAGAGCAAGTGACGCCACCTAGTGGAAGCGTCACCAAATCATCGATTACAAAAATGAGTCAACATAAGTTTGCTTTTAGTATTGCATAAATGATGATGGATACTATGCACAACTTTTATTTACTATCTGCTCAGCAAAGAAGTTAATTATATTAATAATGTTTAATGCGATAAAAGTAATTCTGGTAAAACCTCCTTGATTTAATTAGTATCTCATTGGATACTTATTTTAATTTTCAGACAAAATAGAAAGCTTCTTGAAAATACCTAAGTATGGCGGCAGAACCATCGACGAGTAGAGATGAAAGGGCTGACATTGGTTTTATAAAATCAGAAAGAGGTCAAGAACTTCTATTAAGGCATGGATATAGATATAATAAGCAGCGCAAGAACAAAAATGGTGTTACAGTCTGGAGGTGCGTCAATAGACAACGTTGTAAAGCACTCTTACATACAAATAATGATCTCCTGTTAACAAAAGAAGAACCTCATTCATGCCAACCAAGCGTCATAGAAAATGAAATGAAGTATCAGTTAGACAAATGCATTAAACGATCGGAGAAAGAGCTCACAACTATACCAAAAATTTATGGTGAAATGGTTTCGGACTTGCATAATGCTGGATATGATCTCATACAAAAAGTTCCTGATTTTAAAAATATTAAGAAAAGACTCTATCGACACAGAAACACATCACTACAGGTAAAAAAATTGAGATTCAAAAAAGTTACAGATCTTATTATTCCTCCATGCTACGAAGATTTGAAGTTTGCTGATTATGGATATAAGAAAACAAGAATTACACTTTTTGCAAACCAAAATGTTATAAAATATATTGAAACAGCAGAAAGCGTTTTCTGCGATGGGACGTTCAAAAGCTGCGTACCACCATTTTTGCAAGTATACACGTTACATATAGATTTGGGAAGTACCCATGAACATACAAATATTTTACCAGCCATATACGCTTTACTACCGGACAAACAAGAAAAAACATACGAAATTTTTTTTTACCTTATAAAAAGTCGAATTCCTCAATTTTCTCCACGTATATTCACCACAGATTTTGAAAAAAGTGCGATGGCTGCTATTGAAAAAATATTTCCTGACGCACGTATTCAAGGTTGTTTATTTCATTTCCAAAAGTCTTTATGGAGAAATGCAAAGAAGTTAGGTATGGATAAATCATTAATTGATAAAATGCATGTTAAACGTTGCATGGCTCTAGCATATGTACCTCGAGAATATAGATCAGATGGCTGGTTATATATTGAATCAGAAAATGAGCCTGAAAAGAAAATTACTCAATTTAATGATTATTTTGTTCGTACTTGGTTAGATGAAAATGCTTATTTCTCAAACACATGGTCATTTTTTGATGTGTGTCATAAAACAAATAATGCCATCGAATCATGGAACTCGCGTTTTAACAGATTGGTAAAACCTAAACCAAACATTGCAATGTTTTTGGATACTTTACGTAAAGATTCCAATTATTATTTAACTCTTTATAATAAAAATCAGTATATTTCAGTTAAAAGTCCTGAGAGAATAAAACTTCAAAAAAGAATCGAAGACATCGTAAGCCAATTGAATCGTGGCGAAATTAATATACAACTTTGTATTGAAAAATTACGAAATTAGTTGGCGGTAATATTGTATACATAATACATATATAACTGATGATTATTTTATTCCTAAAAGGTAACGACTGTGATTTTGATTGTGATTAAAGCCAAATATCTATTTTTATAATTCTCGTAAGTTTATTTTTTAACCTGTTATATATAAATTAGAAGTAAGCATTTTATTATTGTTGTGACTTGATTTATTATTGTTGATTTGTTAGTTGTATATAAAAGTTTAGTCACTTTTATACGTTATTTTAAAGAAAAATCTGTGATTCAAATTGTGATTATAGCCCTAGTTCTAGTTTTATGATTAAAAGTTTTATTGTTATAATGATGAGAACTGTGTATTTTAGGTACACTTCTAAAAAACATTAAGACATGTTTTTGTTGTACCAAATGTTCGTCAATAATAAATATAAGAAAAAGTTGTTAATTATATATATACCTACCTTATTAAAAAAGTAAATGTTTGGGTAAAGTAAAAAAAAAAAAGTAAATTTTTAGTACTTTTATTTTTTATTACGTGGTTAGTGGAGTAGTAGTTTGTTAGTGACATTTATTATTCTGTGATCGATATTTGCTCATTTTTAATCCTCAAACCACGAGCTTAGAAGATGTTTAGTACTTAGTTTTAATTTTAATACAGATATTGTTGATTATAGATTGTGTTTTTATTTTCTATCTATTACGAGTAAAACATATTTGAATCGCTTGTTTTCAAAACAGCACATGTCCAAAATTCCAAAAAAATTTTTTCAACGGCAACCCTCTTATTTCGGTACTGTTCAACTTTCTTTGAAACAATACTACACTAGTCCCATACATTCTGTCAGATTTCTAAGGGCTACGTAAACTGCGTTTAGTTTCCAAACATCTTTAGTCCGGGACTTATGCTCTATGGAAAACAAACATCAGTCACTGACATTGACAGTTGTCACTTGTCAACTTCATCGTTTTTTGCCGCTCTCTCTTGCTTGTCCTGTCGTCGTGTGATTATTTCTCTGTTATGATTGGATACAATACATGGAGCCTGAAGCTGAAAACCCCGTTGAAGCATCGGGAAGTTCTTCCGAGACTTCCAGAAAGCGAAAGAAAGGTGTATCACATGTCTCGGAATATGCAAAAAACAAGATTAAGATCGCCCGTGTCTCAGGAGCAGAATACACTACTTCATCAGGACGCAGTGCACCAAGACGTTCGGCTAAAGGTTTTTGTGATGTTGGATGCAGATACAAGTGTTCTTCTAAGCTCACATTGGATGACCAAAATTCAGAATTTGTGAAATTTTATTCATATGAGACAAGCATTGAACAAGATGTTCATTTGTTGGGATTGATCATTAAAACTGATATCGTCAGACAACGGCCACGAGCAAATTCACAAAAAAGTAAACCTCGAGCTGCTACGTTTACATATTATTTACCTACTGCCGCCAGTGGAAACAAACAGAAGGTTTGCAAAACTACATTTCTAAATACATATGATATAAAAATGGGAAGAATTAGACGTTTGCAGACTTTAATGATAGCTGACAAGGTTCCAAAACGAAAAAACCTTGGAAATACACATCGTTCAACCCCAGCTGAAATAGTAGACAAGGTAAAAGAACACATAAAATCCTTCCCTACACATGTAAGTCACTACTCGAATAGAACTTACACTTATCTGGACCCCAGGCTAACAATAAAAGATATGCATACTTATTTCAAAACTAAGTATCCCAGACTGAATGTCACATATGGTCTATACTATGCCATTTTCAAACAACATTTTGACCTTCACTTCGGTAGACCCCAAGTAGATACATGTATAACGTGTGAGCAACTGAATATCACCATAAAAAACTCACATGTGAGTGATTCTGTGAAAAAGCAAGCCGAGTTAGATCTAAAAGTGCATAAAGCAAGGGCAAACAAGTTTTATAGCTGTATTAAGAACACTAAAGATTTATGTCAACAAAGAAATGATATAGTCGGACTCTGTTTTGATTACATGCAAAATTTGCCCCTTCCGCACATACCTGTACAGGATGTATTTTACCTGAGACAGCTATGGGTGAATGTATTTTTAATACACAACCTCAAAACGGGACAGTCGGTGGCCTATGTATATCATGAAGGTATAGCAAAAAAAGGAGCAAATGACGTGTGTTCCATGATACATGATTATATTCAAAACTACATACCTGCAAGTGTGAAAAATTTAAGATTGTTCTCGGATGGCTGTACCGGGCAAAATAAAAATCACACAATGGTTAGATATTGTGCTGCACTTGTTGATACTGGCCGTTTCAACAATGTGAGGGAATATTTCCCTGTGAGAGGGCATTCATTTAACCCTTGTGACAGGGTCTTTGGCACAATAAAAAGGGACTTGTCAAAAAGTGACCGAATTTATGTGCCTATGGAGTATGTCGAAATCATTACAAATTCAGTAAATACAATAGGCAGATTGGAGGTACAGCTTTTAAATGACAGTGAGATCTTTTTGGATTTCAAGAACTGGTGGCCATCTTATTATTCCAAAACAGCAGTATCCGAAGAAACCAAAGGCAGGGCTGTCAGCAGACCCCAGAAAATTCATTTCCAGCCCACTGCCTTTAAAGAATTTAGACATTCAGTCAAAAGGCCAGGTCTTGTTCAAGCACATGAGTTCATAAACAACCCTATAAAAAATACATTTAAGTTACGTTATGCCCAAAGAGTACGTCTGCCACACAAAAAGGCATATGAGGGTGTTAACCCCATAAACTCAAAGAAAATTCAAGATATTAATAAGCTGATGAGTTATATTCCTGATATTCATCAAGATTTTTATACTAAAATATTGGCATGGCCAACAACACAAGCCGATGTAGACAATGAAGATGATTAAAAACTTGCTTTTTTATGTAAAATTTAATGTAAAATGAAAATAAAAATAAAGGTTTATAAATTACCTACAAATTGTATTATTTTAAAATAAAATATTAGTATGAGTAGTATTACATTTACTGACTAAACAACACATGTCCACTTTTGTTTTCCAAACAGCACATGTCCAAAATTTTGAATATAAAAAAAAGGGTAAAAATATAATTTTTTGTATTATTTTATTTGCTTAATCGGTAAAAATATATATTTTATTTGTTCTCAATTGACAATAATCATGGGTCATCCTGAAAAATATTTTGCTATCTTGTTTTTTGTTCCTCCTGTAAAAACACAGTTTTGGACAAGTGCTGTTTTGAAAACAAGCGATTCATTTGACCTTACTACTTCTGTGCTCAAGTGTACTTTATCTTAACTGCATTTCATAAAAAACAATATGTGTGCGAATAGCCTACTACATATTTGTGAGGGTGTCGATTCGCACGCCAATAAATGAAATTCGTGCGAATCGACTACAGAAAAAATAATATGTTTTAAAGGAGTCGATTCGCACGTTTTGTGCGAGTTAAATTCGTGCGAATCGTCCAATAAGCCAATTTTTAGTGATGAGGCTCATCTTCATCTGCAAGGCTATGTGAATAAGCAAAATTTTCGATATTGGGCTCCAGGAAACCCACATGAGAAACATGAACAACAACTTCACAGCCCAAAGGTGACAGTGTGGTGCGGAATGTCTATGAACGGGATTATCGGCCCATATTTTTTTGAAAATAACGGTCGCGCAGAAACTGTGACATCTCAACGTTACTGCAACATGATTGAAACATTTTTGCACCCAGCATTGCAGAACCATCCAGGATACAATAGAAGAACCTGGTTTCAGCAAGATGGCGCGACAGCTCACACGGCAAGGGTGTCTTTAGAGACTGCGAGGCAAATTTTCGGAACAAAAATAATCTCAAAGTTTGGAACCATCCCTTACCCACCAAGATCGCCTGACCTCACGCCCTTGGATTTTTTTGTGGGGCTTCTTGAAATCTAAAGTGTACGACCCGCCGCCAAGGAATTTGAGCCAACTTAAAAGAAACATTCATACCCAAATAAACCAAATCACGTCAGATTGCAGCGTGCGTTGGAGGAGACTGTACGAGCAGATGGGCGTCATCTCGACAGCGTCATTTTTAAAACCCAAAATCCGCATGATTTCTGTGTTCAGTTTTGTCATTAAAAGTTTTCTATAATCATAGATTTTTTTTTCATTAATTTTTAAAGTTTGAAATTTCCCATGGGACACCCTGTACTACGATCTAGAAGTCCTGCCAGCAGATTTCCGAGAATTTTATGATAATTTACCGCATGATTAAATGTTGCGATTTTTGTAAACCTTTCATTTACGTTTAACTATTTCTTTTAATAATAAACGACAGTTATTAAGTAAGTTGTTTTATTTTTTAAACAGAATTCTATAAATAATAAAATTTGATAACTCCTAAACCTACTGCGGTAAAAAAAAATTGCAAGTGTAAAAAATGCTAACTCCAATTTTAGACCCTAAAGTGTAGTAATATTAAGAAAATTGAAAAAATAATGGTGTTATATTAAGTACTGGTAAAATATCTACCAACGGGAATTTAAATATTGCAGTCGTTTAGTTATTATAATTTAAAATTCTTTTTTTATTATTTCTGACAAGTAGTATGATTGGGAGTTAGCAATTTAGATTATTTAGCCGACGAGATGATTCCGATTATGAAGATCAGAATGAAGACGGTCATGATGATCGTTTTGAAATTGAAATATCGTCAGTGCAGGCAGAACCAATAGGACACTTCAAAGACTTGATAGAAAAAGTGCGAACTCTCGTGAGATCATTTCGGAACTCAACTTTAAAAAGGGATGTCTTGCAAACTTACGTCAAGAAGGAGCTAGGGCTTCAGCAGGAATTACAACTTGACTGTCGTACACGCTGGTCAACCATGTCTGATATGATTGGGGTATTTTTGAAGTTACAAGATTCTGTACTCAAAGTTATGATTGACATGAAATTAAATTTCCCATTTACTCAACAAGAAATTGACTCTCTCACAGAAATCCACCGAAGCTTAGAAGTTGTAAAAATTACCGTGAACGCATTTGCCGACGTGAAGCCACACTTCTTACAGCTGACACTGCGCTGCGTTTCATGTTGAAAAAAGTTGAAGAAAATACCGACTCTCTGAGCATGAATTTAGCGAACAATCTAAGAAAACGAATAAAAGAGAGAAGACTTGAACTCTACACTACCTTCACGACTGCGAAGTTTTTTTTTCATCAGAAGAAGATGATACTTTTAGAAAACCAAATAATGAACCGATATCTGAGACAATTGTTGACTTTTTTAAAAGACTAAAATACCGCGTAAACTTGCCATCTACATCATCAACAGAATCACCAACGGAAACGTATGAACCAGAGTTGCACCTAAATGTTGCAGAGCAACTGGAGCAGGAGTTAAGCAAATTAAAAAATAAAAAACGAAGCACTCCATCTGCTAATTTGGATCTGGATGGATTCGTAAGAGTAGAAAAAGCAATTTATGACAATGGCGGATGCAGAGGAAAATACCTTTCAGAAGCGTACCACTATCTGCTGTGTCTTGCCGACGAGCGTGGAGTCAGAACGAGCATTCTCGGCAGCAGGCTTTTTCTGCACGAAGCTTAGAAGTTCTCTTTCCGACTCATCTTTAAATGCCTTATCGTTTCTCAAAACATATTACCAAGACCTTCAGTGAGATAAGTTCGTGATTATTATTTTATTGTAACTTGCCAAACAAATGTTTATTTTTTATGATTGTTTTAATGTTTTTTTTATAATGAGTATTAGTTGTCTATTATTGTAACGTCTGTCTGTCAGACAGTAAATTTTTAAACTAAAAGACTGATTCTTGCCAAACAAATGTTTATTTTTTATGATTGTTGTTTTAATATTTTATAATGCGTATTAGTTGATAACGTCCGCTTGTCAGACAGTAATTTTTTAAACAAAAGGTAGATTTTTAAAAAGTAGATTTTTAGGTACCTATACGTTCATGCATGATTATTATTTTATTGTAACTTGCCAAACACATGTTTATTTTAAATGATTGTTGATTTTTTAATACCTTCTTTATAATGCATATTAGTTGTCTATTATTTATAACTTCTGTCTGTCAGACAGTAAATTTTTAAACAAAAACACTGATTCCTTAACAAATAAAGCTTCTATTGATTAAAATAAAGGGCCTTTTTATTAATTTCTAAAAAAGCTGTCAACTCCGGAGCAAACTCCGGAGTTCCGGATTTGATTGCTCAACATCGTAACTAGCTCCGGAGTTGATAAATATCTGAGTTTGAATGCCCTAATTAGAGATACGTGAAAGAATTGCGCTGTTTCCATCCCTAGCGCTCAAAATACTGGGATCATTTAGCGACTTCTAGTGACTACGCACGTTTTTTATCAAAAAGCCAAACTTGTTAAATGGCATGTGTCCCGTCCTTAACCTATGTGTGTGTGTGTGTGTGTGTGTGTGTATGTGTGTGTATAACTATATATTTTCGACTGATTCTCATAATGACTCTTGCATCGAGGAAACGAGACTCGAAAACCTTTCTTTATGACAAGTACATACAAAATAAACAATTGCTTTTTCTTATTTCTGAACCAACGATTCCTAGATGAAACAACGAGAATTTTAAATCTTTTTAATGACCAATAAAAGATAAACAACCGACTGCTCTTTACAATTTCTAAACTAACGATTCTTACATGACGCAACGAAAATCCTTTTGAAAATAAAACCCTCGCTTTTTCACTTTTTTCCGAACCATTCTTGCATGAAGCAACGAAGATCCTTTTGTTTTGTTTTGTTTTGTTTTATTTCTTAAGAAAACTTACAGCTAGGATACAGATAGTTGACAGTCAGAAAATGAAGGCCAATTAAAAGTTTTCACTGATAAATATAAGGTTAGGCCAAGAAACAGTAGACAGGCAAGAGAAAGTAAGAATTAGTAAGCACTCGGAGTGATATACAATATAAGAAATGGTTTTAGTGGATGTCAAAGAAGTTTTTACATAGTAATTTCTTAAGTTTAGGAACACTGGTGGAGAATAAATCAAGGTCATCAACACTCTGACACATCGAGTTGTATGCCCTGCTAGCTCTTATTATATAAGAGTTTTGTCGATATATGCACCGCACAGAGGGAACATACAGAGGCTGATGATTCCTTAAGGTGAAGGATGGAACACGCAACCCAATTTTGCTCATCAGTTCAGAACAGTCGGTTGAACCATTTGCCAAATTGAATAAGAATACCATGTCGGCAATTTTTCTCCGCTCAATAAGTGGAAGAATGTGGAACTTCCTGCAGCGGCTGTAATAATTAGGTAAATAGGTTTTGGATCTGAACTGAATGTACCTCAAGAACTTTTTTGTATAACAAGTAAGTAAGTGATGCATTCAACTTCTTTATTGAACAATTTAAATTATTTTATGACCTTTGCTTCCCCCGTAGACGTATTAGAATATCAACAAGCCAAAAGCCAAAATGGATATCACGAGGACTTAAACTATGTAGCTTAAAAAAAGGCAATTATTATGGACATCTAGACTTAAACCTACTCAAATAAATAAAACAAAATATTCAAATTACACAAAAGTATTTAAAAAAATTATAAATCTGACTAAACGATCACAAAATAATCACAATATTAAAACTTCTGACAACAAAAGCAAAATGACATGAAAATAATTAAGAACTCAAAATTAAATCTACCTAATGACTCAATAAACACAATTCAAATTGACAACAAAACGATTAACAAATCGCAATTAATTGCTGAACATTTCAACAACTATTTCATAGACAAAATTATGCCAATATCCGGATCGAGATCAAGATCGAGTGCGTATATCACGAATAAACAAAAATCAATGTTCATGCCTCCATGTCAACCGATACAAATATTTAACATAATAAAATGTATTAAAAACACTAATAGTGTAGGGTATGACGAAATTTCTACTAAAATTATAAAACATGTTGCCGACTTAATCTCTAACCATTTGAGTCATATTCTTAACCTGTGTATCAGCCACGGTGTTTTTCCGGACCATCTTAAGGTCTCTATAGTGAAACCTATATTTAAAAAAGGTAATAAGCAACAAATGGAAAATTATAGACCTATTGCGCTTTTACCATTTTTTTCTAAAATATACGAGAAATATATTTATAATGAACTTTACACTTACTTAGAAAAAAAAAAAGATTCTCTGCAACGAACAAAAAGGTTTTCGGAAGAACATGACTATAAACATGGCTATTTATGACTTTTTAAATAAAATTATGACTAATATTGATAATAAGACACCTGTCTGTGCTGTGTACTGTGATATGACACAAGCTTTTGATTCCGTTGACCATGCTATCTTAAGAAAGAAACTTGACTCCTATGGAATAAGAGGTAATGTTCTGGACTTATTAAGCTCTTACCTTTCAAAACGAAAACAATTTACCGCTATAACAAACTTAAAATTAAAGACTAAAGAAGAAGTAACATACCTGTCTAAAGAACGCACAGAATACTTTGACGTACCACAAGGCAGTGTATTGGGTCCTCCGTTGTTCCTAATTTATATTAACGACTTGCCCAAAGCTATAGACTTCCCGATAACACTATTTGCTGACGATAGTACGGTAATGATAGCTTGTGATAAACCTGAATCGTATGAAGCTGATGTCAATAACGCGGTAACCTCAATAATCTCTTGGCTTGATAATAATAATCTAAAAAGTAATCTTGGTAAAACACAAATAATGCACTTTGGCCAAAAAAAACTTATTTCTAAAATGGAGGTCCAATACCAGAATAAAAAAATTCACGATGTAGATAGTGCAAAATTTCTAGAGTTAATAATTGACAGGCAGCTCAATTGGAAGGATCACATTGAAGCGCTATGTAAGAAAATTAGTAGTTCATCCTATGCCTTGTATAAACTTGCCCCAACAGTAAACACGGATGCACTAATAACAGCTTATCATGGTCTTGTAGCATCTGTACTAAGATATGGAATTATATTCTGGGGTAATTCTACGAATAGAGAAACCGCCTTTAAAGCGCAAAAGCGATCCATCAGAGCCATGACGGACAGTTGTGAACCATTTTTCAAGAAATACAAAATTTTAACACTACCGTCTCTGTATATTTATGAAACTGCCTTATTTGTTAAACTGAATTCACACCTGTTTCCCAGCTTATCAGATACAGTTCAACGTAACAGGCGGAATATGTTATGTGGACGTCGAGCAAAAACAGCGTTGATGAGGAAGAGCATATTCTGTGTGTTTAGAACAAAATACCAAAACAAATCCAACAGCTAAATTTAAATGGGTTTACAAAAGGAACTCAAAGAGTTGCTTTGTAAAAAATGTTATTATAATCTAAATGACTTTCTGAATATTTAGATGAAGCAACGAAGATCCTTTTGTATAACAAGTACAAAATAAAACCCTCGCTTTATTACTTTTTTAAACGAACCATTTTTAGATGAAGCAACGAATATCCTTTTGTATGGCAAGTACAAAAACACTCGCTTTATTACTTTTTTAACCGAACCATTCTTAGATGAAGCAACGAAGATCCTTTTGTATAACAAGTACAAAATAAAACCCTCGCTTTATTACTTTTTTAAACGAACCATTTTTAGATGAAGCAACGAATATCCTTTTGTATGGCAAGTACAAAATAAAACACTCGCTTTATTACTTTTTTTAACGAACCATTCTTAGATGAAGCAACAAAGATCCTTTTGTATGACTAGTACAAAATAAAACCCTCGCTTTATTACTTTTTCAAACGAACCATTCTTACATGAAGCAACGAATATCCTTTTGTATGGCAAGTACAAAATAAAACACTCGCTTTATTACTTTTTTTAACGAACCATTCTTAGATGAAGCAACAAAGATCCTTTTGTATGACTAGTACAAAATAAAACCCTCGCTTTATTACTTTTTCAAACGAACCATTCTTACATGAAGCAACGAAAATCCTTTTGAAAATAAAACCCTCGCTTTTTTACTTTTTTAAACGAACCATTCTTAGATAAAGCAACGAAAGTCCTTTTGTATGACAAGTACAAAAACAAACCCTCGCTTTTTTACTTTTTTAAACGAACCATTCTTAGATGAAGCAACGAAAGTCCTTTTGTATGACAAGTACAAAATAAAACACTCGCTTTATTACTTTTTTTAACGAACCATTCTTAGATGAAGCAACAAAGATCCTTTTGTATGACTAGTACAAAATAAAACCCTCGCTTTATTACTTTTTCAAACGAACCATTCTTACATGAAGCAACGAAAATCCTTTTGAAAATAAAACCCTCGCTTTTTTACTTTTTTAAACGAACCATTCTTAGATAAAGCAACGAAAGTCCTTTTGTATGACAAGTACAAAAACAAACCCTCGCTTTTTTACTTTTTTAAACGAACCATTCTTAGATGAAGCAACGAAAGTCCTTTTGTATGGCAAGTACAAAAACAAACCCTCGCTTTTTTACTTTTTTAAACGAACCATTCTTAGATGAAGCAACGAAAGTCCTTTTGTATGGCAAGTACAAAAACAAACCCTCGCTTTTTTACTTTTTTAAACGAACCATTTTTAGATGAAGCAACGAAGATCCTTTTGTATGACAAGTACAAAAAAAAACAGCTCTAAACCAAGTATTCTTAAAGGAGCAACAAAAATCTGTAACTTTTTTAAAGACCAGTACAAATATTAAATTCTCAAACCAAACACTAACAAGACGGAGAAACTAAAATCGATAATACCCTTTTTATCTTGTGCCTAGTCTTGAAAGCCGGCAATTAGCGAGTAGACGGCGCAAGTTAAAAAAAAGTGTTTTTAAGGGTCAACTCACACCGAAAGAGCGGCGAAGGGCAGCGAAGCGGAGCGCAGTTTCAGTTTCATATGAATTTTAACTTTATTAACATTACCATAATACTTATTATCGCATGAGAAACTCCGTTTATGGAATTCCCCGGAATTCCTGCGGCGCCGCGGGCATCCGCGCGACTCGTTCGAGTTTCTCATGCGATAATAAGTATTATGGTAATGATAATAAAGTTAAAATTCATATGAAACTGAAACTGCGCTCCGCTTCGCTGCCCTTCGCCGCTCTTTCGGTGTGAGTTGACCCTAAAACAGAGTTCTCGCCGATCGTGTGAGCAGACAGCTATCAATGATTTATACCTATGCATGTCTTTTACGCACATAGGACCTACAATCCATAGATTAATGTAATCGTATCGTCAAGAAACGTACAATCTTTGTACGTTTCTTGAGCAAAAAAATCGCTGACAGCAATTCACTTTCTCGTGGGGCAGGGACCTTATAGTAACATAACATAACATCACGCCTGCAATCCCCGAAAGGTTAGGCAGAGGTGTACCTAATAATACAGTCACGAGCACCAATATATTTACATTTTCCTAAGTTTAAAAGCAATTTTCGCGAGAAATAACGATTGTAACTTGGAGATAGGATCTTTTTCATAAAATATGAGTTCCGGAATACTATGTTCGTAACACCATGATATTTTAATTAGAATAATAAGAGAAAAACACTTAAAAGTTGTTAAGTTGTTACATATTGGTGCTCGTGACTGTACACCAGTTCCATGTGGGCGAGCCTATTGCCATCAACCGGGCTCAATTCCAGACTCCGTGGCTGCTACTGAGAAATTCCTGATGGAAAAACCCAATATCGCTGCCCAACCCGGGAATCGAACCCAGGACCTTTTGCTCGGCAGTCGCGCTTGCGAGCACTAGACAAACTAGGCCCTACGAGGAATCTTATAGTAATAAATTAAAACAGAGGTTACTCTTAAAATTAATTGCTTCACATAAAAGAGAAAAAATAAAAAGAAAACTTTTATTTACAAAATGAGATAATTTTACAAAATCTAGGAAAATTCAAAAACAGACGCTCGCACATTGTAGTCGGCACAGCGTTCTGTCAAAATACCACTTTTTACCCAATACAATACTTTTTAAATGGCAGTGTTCACAAATTAATCACTAAGTACAGCCAATTGTTCCGCACCGAAAATACGCGCTTCGGACGTGGAGTTGCGGACACCAGCCCGTTATACAATACAATACAGCCAATTGTTTTTCTTATTATTAAACAGAGTGAAATTAAAGACATGCAAAGAATTATGAAAATCATTACACATCTTAATTCAAAATTTTGTTCATAGTTTAAATTAATTTATTAAAAGACTTACCATGACCATGTTCTGTCAAATAAATAATGATTGAATTTTTTTTTTGTTTGATTTTTGACTTACAATTTGATCCGACTCTTTTACACAAGGTCAAAATAACTTAGCGAGTGAAACAACGCAAAGGTGTTATTAATGAATACAAATAAATAACATTAAGTGTCTGTTTGTAATATCAAAATAACAGCTTTTACTGAATGCATACGAAAATATACATTTACTTGTAATTTTTTTTTCTCTCTGTTTGTTTGTTCCGGTTAATCTCTGAAACGGCTGGACCGATTTCGACGGCAAATTCACTCGCAGATAGCTGATTTTATAAGGTCTTACTTTTATTATTTGGAAAAATAGTAAGTGATCCTTGCAAAAATAAATAAAACCGTTGAAATTGTTTATCTTGTTATCAAAATCCGAATCAAAAACGGAAGTAATATTTTTTGTAATAATTTCACGCGAATTGAAGTCACGGGCAACAGCTAGTATCAAAATATTATAAAACAACTATTTCTTTTTAGATAGCCTATACTGTCCCACTGCTGGGTAAAGGCCGCCCCCAATTCCCTCCATGCACATTTTTTTTTCTAAATATACATATATATAGTTTCCATATGTATTGATTAAGAGAGTGAGAGGGCGCCAAAAACAAATCACGTCTGCATTTTCGCAAGCTATTTCAATTTGACCCTAAATTCTTACAACATGAAAACTGATATAAAAATACAGGAACATAGTGCAATAGAAAATGTTTGTATACAGGGTTATTTGTAAAACACCAGAAACCTCTTAAGAGGTCATTGTACTCATCACTATGAACAACTTTTACTATGGGACCAAACCTGAAAACGCGAAAAAAAATCAGCTATTCCCTACATTAATGATCGATTAACTCATCAAAATGTAGGGAACAGCTGATTTTTTTTTCGCGATTTCAGGTTTGGTCCCATAGTAAAAGTTGTTCATAGTGATGAGTACAATGACCTCTTAAGAGGTTTCTGGTGTTTTACAAATAACCCTGTATATATGACTGTGCGGCTACTGCCATTCTTGCTTTGAGCTGACAAAGTTCCTACGCCCGAATTGTTTATCTGTGCCTAAACAGCATTCAAGAAAGATCATCATTTCTTGTGTTAATCGTGTTCAGTTTCGTATGAGAAATTCACCCGAAGATAGTTTCAAACCTTGTCAAGTTTCAATTAACGTTAAAGTCAAAAGCGGCGCGGCGGAGGAGCAATGAGAGACATCGTTTTTAAACTCACCAGATGGCGCCACTGGCAAGTAAGGTCTTGTCATTAATTATATTTTATAAATACTATAAAGGACCAATAACTTCAAAAAAGTTTATTTTATCACGTTTATCAACATACTTCAGATACATATTTACAATATTGTCCCTAAAATGAGCAAGCATGGAAACATTTAAAAATCATTCTGCCTCCGAGTTACTAACAAATTAGATCCTAACTTGCTACTTAAAATCTTCCAAGTCATAATTAATCAGGAATGGCTCAATCTTGACCACAATCGTGTAGTAAAAATACGTGACAAAAAGCGTGCAACGCGCGAACACTATAGGTACGATATCTGACATTTCTAAAGACCTTACTCTCTATACACGAACGCCTCTAGCGGCGAATTCATGCGCGATTGCCTGCATTACAAGGATGACAAAACACACTATATATGACGAAAAACATTGCGTTGACACCACCAATTCATTAAGGGGCAAGCGCTAGGGTAGCCCACGAAATTCAAATTTTCTTACGTTTTTTGAAATTCAGGTCAGTGTCAGGTTGGATGCCTAGCGGCCGTAACAAATAAGGCTTTACAGAGTTATTACCATTAAAAGCGTCACCCTTTAATTTCAATTAATCCCATTGAATGAGTATTCCATATGTGGAGGCGACGGCCCCCGTTTTAATTTTGTGTGTGACTCGGCTATTAAATTGAATAAAAATTCATGAAAAAGTCTGATGATTAAAATCTAGACTTTTTTATTGATGGTTTTTACGATTATTATTATGTATATACATGCGTATTACTGCCGCAAAACATATTTTGGTCAACATTTAGCCTGACACTAGACTAGCAAATTGCAAAAAACATAAGAAAATTTGAATTGCGCGGGTTACCCTTTTGGGATGAGGAATCATCAAATGACTCCTCCTGCTCTGGGCGGAGCGGAAGGGAGTGTCAGACTTTTACTGACTAAAACCCATCCATGTTCCTTCTTTTGCAATTTGTGTCCCAGGGCCGCGATATCTCTTTCGAACAGTCCCACAGCCCTCGCGGGCTACCCTGGCGCGTCCACCATAATACCAGTGCAGTACTGAGATCCTAAATATTTACGTCCCTTAAAGTTTACGTACATAAAAACATAAGCATGCCTACATCCATGTAGGTATTTCATGACGAAATAATATTGTGAACTGACCTAAGGACCACACATTATTGTAAAGGAATAAAATGAATATTAAAAAAAGAAAAATAATATGATTATAGTATCAAAATAAAATCATTAATTCCTGATTTTTGAGGTCTGTAGCATATCTCTGCAGATTGTTCAATCCGCGAAGACACGGCTCATTTTTTACCAAGCCTGGGGAGGGTCTCGGTGTTTGCATTAAATATTTTATTTCAAGTTATACGTTAGTGAAGATCAAAGAAACGATGTATGGACTGTGTAAAGGATGATATGGTAAGAAAGAAGGTGTCTGATGAGATGACGAGTAATGGACTAACCACAATTATTCAGCTCTGTTCAGGTTTTGTCCATGTAAAACAACTATTTTGTATGGAGATGCGTACGCATTCGTTCAGCTTTCCATGTCTATTCAGTTGCGTACGCATCTCCATACAAAATCGTTGTTTTCTATGGACAAAAGCTGAACAGAGCTGAATAAGTGTGGTTAGTCCCTAATAGAGAAGAATGGAAGAAAAAGGCGCCGCCCCCAGATGTATTGGTATAAGGGCAGGAGAATGATCATGACGTTAGTGTGTGTATGTTATAAATTCTATATACATAGATGTAACAAAAAAATATTGCAATGATTGCATAATTAACCAACCGTTCCATACCACCGTACCATTAACCTACCGTTTTGGCCATATTGTAATTATTTTTGTAATTCAATTAATTCAATTCTAAATTAATAAGGAACTCACTTGATTTCATTATAAAAAATAGAGACCATCAAAAAAAACATATTTGAGTTAGATACGAGCTAACATTTAGGATAAAAAAAGTAATAAATTCACCCTGTTTTAAAAAAAATAATATCAAATCTCATAACTTATCGAAGCTACACAGTCAGAGCAGTGAATAATCATAATTATACAGGGAGGAAGGGACACGACCCACAACCGGTTACCACGTAATCATTCTGAACATAGAAATTTTTCGCCGGGAATTAAAAAAAAAATCGGACCTGATTTAAAAAAAACCGGCCAAGTGCGAGTCGGACTCGCGCACGAAGGGTTCCGTACCATTATCTATAAAAACGGCAAAAAAATCATATCTGTTGTATGAGAGCCCACCTTAATATTTTTTTTTTTAATTTTTAGTATTTGTTGTTATAGCGGCAATAGTAATACATCATTTGTGAAAATTTCAGCTTTCTAGCTATCACGGTTTATGAGATACAGCCTGGAGACAGACAGACAGACAGCGAAGTCTTAGTAATGGGGTCCCGTTTTACCCTTTGGGTACGGAACCCTAAAAAAAGTAGCGATGAATAATTTCATATGGGGGTTCAGAATGATGGACTGAATACGTGGTAACTAACTAATGGTTACCAGTTTGTGAGTCGGTGCCCCTTTCACCCTGTATTAAAATGTTAAAAATAGGATAATGAAACATCAATACCGTAATCCCCCAATGGCTCTGCACATATGTTAATGGAGGTTACCTGATGCTTCTAAGCGTAACGTAATTTATGTCAATATATGATTATTGATCCTATCTACACGGTGTAAACAGACCCTTTACGAAGCCGTTAACCAAGCATTCTGTACATCAAACTAAGTAACTCTACGCCATAATTATTGCTGGGAAACGATTTTGTTTGGGGTGAAAAATCACGTTTTACAGTAGGACTCTATGTAACACACTCAAAACAATGTGCATGGATGCATTGAATATTACGGGGGTCGTGGATGTTTTTAAAATAAAGTCATGACATTAAAAACTTGTATGTTTAAAAAAAAAACTTGTGAAAAAGTTGGCACTTTGACCCTTAACTCCGTAACTAGAAGGTTCCCAGGTATAACTAGAACAAAAAAAAAATATCGGAACGGCGGGGAGAACCAGTGCTTCGTTAAGGGTCTATTTACACCCTATATGTGATATTTAAGCTAAGCGCACATTACAGCCGCAGTATGCCGCATTAGAATAATAAAGCGTGAAGCAGCCCGTCTGTGTTTTCATCGTCAGAGATAAAGTATCTCTGATTTTACAGTACAGTGCACCTTTATTGTCGTTGCCATAAGGTTCATATTCTAATGGCAACGACATCCTCACCCTGTTTTACCCTCTAGGGTAAAATAATGATGAAGGGACTGCAATGTGCTATAGTTCATTTAAAATGTTAGGGTGTTACCACACCAATCGACCGATCGTCGATTGATGCCATAGAACGGTGATAGAAAGGGTTAGCCGAAAGAGAATAACTATCGATCGACGTCGACTAATCCATTCTACCATCGATCGGTGGCATCGATAGACGAGCGATCGATTGGTGTGGTAAACACCCTAAGAAAGTCATACAAGAGGAGGATTTTGACACGCTGCGTCACGCCTAAATCTGCGTCAGCCTATCGCAGAAACTGGGAATAATAATTTCAAACAGAAGTTCATGTGATGTATAATTTTGTGATAACCTAAAATTCATTAGAATAATTTTATAAAAATAAAGATATCAAATAGATACTTACTAAATAAACGGGAATGAGTTCTGTCAAGGGGTGTGCTTTAGGGTATGCCACGAAATTCAAAATGTTTTCAGTTTTTTGCAAATTGCACCTCTGTGATTTTGATCAACAATCAAAATGTATTGAAACTTTAATAAAATTATTAAATAATAAAAAACGGGCTTGCACTTTTTTTAGAAGCTTCCATAACGACAAAGCCTGCATATTCACAAAGAAAAGCGCAAGATTGAAGAAGTAAAAATAATTGCGAAGTGCGACTATGGTATTGGGTTCTTTGAATTTAGCAGGCTACCTTAGAGCATTCGACTTAAACGGTTTAGTCAATACAATAAAAAATAAACCATATGTTCATCACACAGACTGCACATCTTCTACTAATGCAGCATCACTTAACTTAAACATTAGCATACTAATTAGCAAATACGTAATTATTACAAAACGACAAAAATAATGTCATTTGTGATTCTTCTCAATTTCATAAAACCATTCATTCACAACTAAAATAATACAGTTTAGCTTTACATATTAAAAATGTAATTACATATAATAAACGTCTACTGGTTTACAGTATTTCATACGCATCTACAAATAATGGGATTTAATTTCATCCATATTACATTAAAAAAATCACTGCCATAAATGGAATCATACTTGTCTAGAAAAAGTAGACAATAACTTCGGCATTTTTTTATGAATACCTTCAAAATGCTTGCCGTGGCAAGATTACTTTAGTACCTTTTCGAAAAAAACTAACTAACACCCCAAACCAAATAGCCACCACATTCGATGTTGCCTGATTTTAAAAACGATATAAAAATCACGCATTCAATTTATTTTACAACTATAAAATTTACATATAATTTAGCTATCATGAGTCAAAAAAATCACTAAAAACGCCGTACACAAAATACAAAAGAAATATCGTCGGATTTAATCATTTTAAAATCCGTACATCTGGCAACACCGAGAGTGGCCGAAGTCAAAACGACCGCGAAGTCTACATAACCCTACGTATAACTACTGTCAGTCTTAGTTCAGTGATCTGCGATCGTGTCGGTGGCGACCGCATGGGCGATCTCACAAGTGATCTCGATAAACGCCGCGTTCTCTTTTTGGTCACGAAAAAATTTTGACAGCCGTTGTTTTTGAATATCATTATAACTTTTATTTGTTAACCTTACTTCGTCTAAGAGTTTTAACACAGCCTTGTTATTAGGAGACACTTTGTCCGCATGTTTTAGGTCCATGAGAGCGTCGTCATAGTTTTTAAGGGCGTAATTCGCTTGACCGCGCCTGTACAGAGCCTTTTCATTCCTTGGGTCTATTTCTAGTACCTGTGAAAAAACAAGTCGGTATTACCAATCTAGAACAATTATCTTGAATATAGTGCCTTTTTTTTTTTGGTGGTTGGGAAATCATCAAATGACCCCTCCCGCTCTGGGCGGAGCGGAAGGGAGTGTCAGACTTTTACTGACTAAAAACCACCCATGTTCCTTCTTTGGCCCTTTATGTTCCAGGGCCGCGGTATCTCTTTCGAACAGTCCCGCAGCCCTGGCAGGCATCGGCCCTTGCGGGCCTCTCCCGTTTGCTGACAACTCTTTGAGGCGCGCGTGGAACACGAACGCGCCGTCGACACGGCCTGCCCGTCGTCATACGACGGACGGACGGCGAGCTAGCCCATTACTCACCGTCACCAGGCCCGCGCCTACAGTGGCCGAGAGCCATCACGGCGTGTGAATATAGTGCCTTACAATAGTAACAACAGAAAAAAAGGTATATTAGCTACAGTCAGTATAGTGAATAAATGAGATTTATAAAAGATGGGATTTAAATAAGGTGTAAACAGACCCTTCACGAAGCCATCCACCAAGTATTCTGTACGTCAAACTATATTGGTTTGAATAGTCACGGTTTACGGTAGGACTCAATTTAAGGCTCTCAAAACATTGTGCTGATGAATAAATTGATCAGTAGATTCCCTCTACTGATCTATAGTTGTAAAAAATTTGGAACTTTGACCTCCATAACAAGGTCTAGAACAAAAAAAAATGATCGCAAAGAAGCTGAGAACAACTACACTTTCCGTTTCGTTAAGGACCTTTATACATTAATTAGATTCATCTCTGTCACTCATACCCAATGGGTGTAAAATACTCATAACGAACATCAGCACAATGTTTTGAGTGCGTTACATTGAGTCCTACCATAAAACGTGATTTTTCACCCCAAAAACATCAACCTGGGAATGGAATCCAACACCTCATACTCAACAATCGCTCTTACGTCCAATAGTCAAACGAGACAGTCAATATATAAATGAGCAACTTACCGCTGTACTGTATTGAACAGTAGATCTATAATCCTCTAACTTCATGTAGCATGCCGCCATGTTGAGGTAGCATTGTGATACGTATGTTGTTCTTATTTCTTGTACTGGAAACAAAAAAGAACATCTTAGAGTTACTATGACACAGGGAATTTTAAAGTGAGGACTAGTGTATTCAATATAATTATATCGGTCAATTATTTTAACAATAAATATATAATATTCCTTTATTCATTTTTCTAACGTAGTATTCACATTTTTAATTATTTTAAGTAACAAAAATTATAAAAAAAAAAAACATTTAAAACTATAAAACATCGGCATCGAGAACAGGGTCCGAGCTACCAGTGGTCAGGGCTCTTGAGAGAGGAACCTCCTAACAATACGCGCCGTGTCCAAAAGAACTGCCTTCTGAATCAAGCACTTGATCCAGCTGCCCAGCGAGAGCCGTAGAGAGAGTATTGGCTATTAAGCCATTGGCGGACACGACTATCGGCACAATGACTGCTGTACTCACGTCCCACATGTCGACAACCTCGCGAGCCAGATCTAGAGATTTGAATTGTTTATCTTTCTCTGCTTTCACGAGGTTCTCGTCATGCGGGACAATCATTGCGCGACGCTCCAATCGATCTATCACCACAATGTCAGGCTTATTGGCAACAATAGCTCCTGTCAGTGACGATAGGTCGATCCCAATACAACGTGATATTACCATCATCGAGAACTGGGTCGGGCGCATACTTATAGTATGGCACTTCTGATTCCACAAGGTTGTACTTCAAAGCAAGTTGCTGGTGGATAATCCTGGCAACGAGGTTGTGTCTATGCAAGTACTCTCCGTTAGCTAGACGAGAACACCCAGAAATAATGTGTCAATGTGTAAATTTCGAGTTTGAGATTCTTTCACTTATCGAGGACTTTGAGATAAGTAGTTTTTAAACTGTCAATGTCGACTTATAGAGGCATATGTTCAATGAGGGTTTCGAGATAGTCTTACGGACAGAATTTCCATTTACAGAGGCCGCAAGTTTACATATTGCTTCTTCGAGATAGAATCAGCTAGATTAGTACACGTAGTTCGAGTTACAGAGCGTGAGATCGCCCGAGGGTTTTCCCGCTTAAATCCTTTTCTACGCAATATCTTCATAAATAATAAGAATCCATTTATTTCAGGTAACAAAGACCCATAGATAAATACCTTCACCTAAATATACATGCTAATAACATTTTTATTAGTATAAGATATGCAACTTAAAACTATGTTAATATATTGTCATATGCGTTCAGTAAAAAGCTGTTATTTTTATATTACAAACAGACACTTCAATTTTATTTATTTGTATAGAGTATAGATGTATAGATAAGAAGTAAGATATTACATAACTGTCTAGACAGACAGACCCAAATATAATAAGCATCATTAATCTACATTGTATCTAAGATCTAGGGCACCCAGATCAGACGAAATTGGGTCAATATCCTAATTTAATACACTTACGTTAGAAAAAGCTTAACCTAATCTCATCATAATATTTTCTTATTCGGCCACAATGTCCTCTGATTGACCTAATAATAGATTAAAAGTAATGTTTTCTATTACCCAGTCTCGCGCTTTTGTATAATATTGATCACATGGCAACAGCCCAATGTTGCACATAAAATAAACATCACGCCTGTAAGTCCTGAAGAGTTAGGCAGAGGTGTATTCCTAACTAATATTATAAATGCGGAAGTAAGTTTGTTCGTTACCTTTTCACGGCTAAACCACTGAACCGATCATTCTGAAATTTTGCATATACGTTGTCAGGTGTACAGAAACGGACATAGGGTACGTGTCATTCCGAAAAAAAGTACTGTACCCGCGGAAAAAAAAAAACAATAACGTCCTTATGATAATAGATGGCGCCACGTGTCTTTCGAATTATGATTGAATTATATTATTACAAGCAGAGTACAACGTGAATAGATTGACTGACTGACTGACTGATGGTCTGACTGGTAGAAAATAATAATATACTCACTCTGTTCCTTCGTATCCACGTCCTTCACTTCTTCTATCCTAAAAAAAGCGTGTTCCAAATATCTGAGGCACTTCCGATACTTCCTAACCGCTGCCTTGTATTTGCCCTCGCCGAAGTAACAGTTGCCGGCGCTCTTCACATCTCTTATAGACGATATTAAATGTTCGAACTGAAATGAAAAAATACTTTTTTTTTTGTAACAGCCTTGATTTTAATTAATTCTAAATACACCATTTAGAATCTATTCAATTCCAAGAAAAAATGTGTACACACGGCGACACATCAAGCTATACATATCCAGTATAACATGGCCTCGCTTTGTATAGATTTACCGTACAATGAGAGATCCGCATAAACTGGTTTTGTATAGGTTGGTTGGTCGCCTTTCGTACCGTATAACGCAATGGTTATGCTTTATACAGATAATTTTAAAACAATTACTTAAAACAAATTATTTTTTAAATCTTCAGAACAAAAGAGATTAACATTCTGTGCATTACAAGGATACCTACTCATAATTATTAATAACATGTGCCGTGGGAAAAATTATGAAATACTAAAAAAATAGAGTGGTTCAGTACATTTGTGTTCAAAGCATTTATTTTAATTAAATCGTTTACTGACACTTGAATTCGGTTAAATTGGGACAAGCCCGCCACACTATTCCCAAACCACTGCAACTCCTGAAAGCCAGAATCAAGAGTGGCGACCACCAGAAGAGCGCCGCGACAAGGAAACTCGACGAAGTCCCAGAGAAACAAAATCAATCAGAAAATAATTCGGAGAGGATTCGTTCAGTTTTTTAACCAGTCACCTTACCGTCCGCCTTTTTTGTAGTACAAAGAAGGGTTATATTTATAAATAAATAATAATCATTTTACCACGTTTTTTTTTTCTCTTTTGTTTTTTTTTCAATTGTTGGGATATGTGTTGCGGTTACGAGTTTACTGTGTAGTTGAGTGCCTCGTAAGTTTAGTGGTCGCTTAGAAATTATTCATTGGTTATTTAAAAAAAAAAACAGCTTTTCCATACATTTTGACCGTGTAGGTATTGCACTTTTGTAGGAAACAGTGACTACGTGGTCACCGTTTCGCGTCGGTGTCCCTTCCACCCCGTATAGCAAAGTAAGTTATGCTTATTTTTCAGCCGTTACCCAGTTAATGAACCAAGGAGGTGTGGTTAATGGTGATGGTAGCGTTACTATATAATATAATATAATATTAGTTACTTACCGTTATGTTTTCGTCCCTGTAGTCTTCAGGGTACTCGGGCAGTTTGTCAGCAGTGCCATCTTGACAACAGACATCCCAGTCACTGGTTATGATCTCACCGCAGTCCTCAATCACACACTCCTGTCAAATAAACAACATCTTCATTGTAATCGAATAAGAGTAAAGGATGAATTAAGGCGAGGTATTCCTGCAAAAGTAGGCATTTAGCGCTGTAGGCTGCGCGCAAAATACTTCTCGTGGACACAGCGCGTTCGTGAACTCGCGTGACCTTGCCTAGCGACACAGCATAGAAATATGCAGTTGGATAAGTAATATTACTTGACTTTTATGAAATATTTTTTCTATGATCAAAATTTGTTACTATCTAGTAGCGATAAATTAGAGCTTTGTTAATAAATGAAATAATTGTCTATAAAATATAAGAATATAAAATAATCATAATTGGGCAGTTTGAGTAACTAATTGAAAATAAACAGCCAGTTCGCTATTAGTAGGTTCGAGAACTGTAAAGATAAAATTTTGATTTGTTTATGTGTTTTTGTGTAAATTTCAATAAGTGTATTTTTATTGAACCTTCCTATTTCATTCAAACAAATTTCATTTTTTTTTAATAATAATATAATATTAACAATCACAAAACTAGAAAGAAACTCAACTAAGTAGATGAAATTAAAATATTTACTATAGGCCCGGCGCAGCCCTATCGCGTACGTACCACCCGGCTGTAGGTAATTATTTCAAAGACAGGGCCGAGTCACAATACTGTATATATTTGTACTGTGACATATCTTTGGAGTACAATCTTTTTATTTGTTACTTTTATTGCTTTACACGACTTTTTTCGCTTGCGTTGTTTATTGCCCATTATAACTTGAAACAATTATAATAAACTTGGTCAAAAACAGACGGTATGGTACGCGAAATTGTCGCGGAAAAAACTGACACAGGTCCGTCGTCGGTAAGCGCCAGCGCGCGACTAATCGGGCCTGTCCGAGCCGCCGCGAACGCTTTTAATTCATTTTAAAACATAGTGATTAAGAAAATAATGTTATCAAGTCAAACTCTGCCACTTTGTCTAGAACTAATTAGTTTCTTTAACTTAGTATAAAAATTAAATGTAAAACATCAGTAATTTAGTCATAATATTGAAAAAAAGTTACAAAAAGGGGTAACTTTGCGATTTTTTTCTATCGAGTGAAGTTCATCAAATCTTGCAACTGAATGCGACTGTGACTAGATAAGATCCTTAACTATAACATATATTTTTTTTAAATCTGTAAACACTATATTCTTTGTCTCAGATGGTTTTAAAAAACCCAAATGTGCGCCCACCTCGCCTTAAGAAACAATGGATGGACTGTGTTAAGGATGAAAGGGCCAGAAAGGCGGTTACTGCTGAGATGACAAGTAAGGAAGAAGACATGTTGCGCTGACCCCAAATAAATTGGGATAAAGGCATCAAAAACAAAGATGATGGTCATTGTTTTCGGCAAAACATATTTTTCTATCCTAGCATGATGTGTTCCTAGGGAGTTTTTTCCGACATTTCTTTTCCCCAGCTTAAAACACCAAGTGGTGAAAGCCGTGCGTTTTTTGGGCGGTCTTATGTTACATTTAACGTTTTATAAATTCTTGAAAGTACGCCTAATTTGAATATGAAGATTGGGAAATATCAGACAGACAAACAGACAGACGTAGGACCGGAAGAATTTATAAGGGTTCCCTTTTAGCCATTTGGCTACGGAACCCTAAAAATAAGCTGGCGACGTTAGTTGCAACTGTAGCCACGCGAGATCCATGACGCGCTCTAACTTTAAGCAACGGTTTTCTAATTAAGCGGGTTAGTTTAAAAGTTACAAGGGAAAAAAAAAACATTTTAAAAAGCAGTGATTACCAACATACCACCGTGGGGCGGCAATGTTCTCCGTCACCGTATTTCTGTATCTCCTTGACGATGCCGATGCCCGCCATTACTTCGCCGAACACGACATTGGTGCCCTCTAAGTGAGTGCACGGCACCGTTGTGATGCAGAACTGGGAACCGTTGGTGTTAGGCCGTCCACTGTTAGCCATACTTAGGACTCCTGGATCATGCTAGACGAGAAACGATGAGGCTTTAGTTTCTTGGGATTATCACCTGCTTTTTCCCAACTATTTTGGGGTCGGATTCCAGTCTAACCGGATGAAGCTGAATATTAGTTTGTTTACATGGAGCATCTGCCTTTCTGACGTCTAAACAAATGACAACGGCTTAACGTGGTTTCCGAGACGGTTTTTGGGATGGTTTTACAAAATTACTAGTAACGATTGAGAGCGTCGGCTCACTTAAGTGGGATTAGCGCGCAAACTTGACATTTATTTCTCTTTAATGTATGAAACGGTAAAGCCCTATTCAGACAATGATCAGTGCAATAAATATACAATATTCTATAATTTTGGGATAATTGACTAGTTTAATAATTTAATGTTGTAAAGGATTTTAAATTTCAACTCTTAACCAACAACTGCTGAATGAAATTAATAAATCTTTATCAAATACTTCATTACATACCGAAAGTCTAATATCGACATATCAGCGGGTATCGTATTGCCCAGTGGCTGAGTTCTGGAGATCAGATAGGCAATCGCTCGATTAAAATACTGGTATTTAGCTGCATCAAGTTTGACTGGAATCCGCCAACCTTAATATAGTTGGGAAAAGGCGAGGTAGATGATGATTTTTCTTAAAGTACCTTTAATCTAAAATTTTCATCTTCAAATGTGGGTCCATATATGCTTTCACCTCCGCTTCCATCACCGTTTACTATGTCACCTCCTTGGATCATAAATTGGGTGACGGCTGAAAAAAACAAGCATAATTTACTTTACTACATACAAACCATATCTGCAGGCCTTAATCCTGGACCATGCAGTACACCCACATTTCGCCAGATATCTTTAAGTCCCATGTAATAGGGTGCTATTGCCAAAAACTGGGCGAGCATCTAAAGTTCATAGCTGCTTCTGAGGAATTCCTGATGGCAAAACTAATAAGACTTTATCCAACTGGGGAATCGATCCCAAAAACTCATCCCGAGCAGATATAAGGGTTATACCAGCTACTGTAACTCACTGGGACGTCATGGCGTCGTAGCCAGGTCGGGCTGCCAACAAAATGCATACATATCTATAGTGGTTACATAATTTGGCATTCTTGGTCACGCAAACAAACATACATTTTGTTGGCATCGCGACGTGTCTGCGACGCCATATCCTCCTAGTGAGAAACAACCCTAAACAAGGCATCAAAAGGAAATAACACACATATCAGCCCGGACAGGGACCGTCACCGTATCGTGAGCTTGTCCCGAAGCGAGGCGATTACGTTACGATCCCGTTTAGTGTGCGTTGCAGTAGGGAGTTTCATACAAAGAATACTGAATGGCTCGAGTTGAAACTGTGACGATCCCTTACCGAGCTGATATGTGTGCTGGGACCTTTAGGAAGTAATCACACTTATCGGCTTGAATCGATCATGTATCGCCACATTAGTCGCGTTTAATTCGGTGCGGTATCGAGTCTCCTTGTCCATGTCGTTAGGGGGCAAATTATGACTTTTTTATATGCTTTTATCTAACTTGCTTTGTTAGTTAATTACTATGATTTACCTGAAATTTTGCACACACCTTTGGTTCTGATGAGAAAACATTTTTATGATAGACATGATTGAAAAGGTTTTAATTCTTATTATAAGACTTAAAACTTTGAACCTTTTTGCTAATCTGACGCTAAGTGTCATAAAAGGTAGTTTGATCACATTATCTCGATTTCGGGTGACTTGTAGATTGGGACGTTTCTGCATAACTACGTCCATTTGATCCTGCAGCCAGGATCGCCTTCTCACGAGAGAACTCGTTCAACGGTTAATAACACGACCACGAAACTTTGTATAAGCGTTCAATGTTGATAGATAAAACTATTTTTTTCCTTATTTTTTTATTTACCTTTGTGAAACCGCGTGCCTCTAAAATGTAAAGGTTTTCCGTTAATCCCAATTCCCTTTTCGCCCGTACAAAGCGCACGGAAATTCTCCGCTGTCTTCGGAACCACATCACTTCTTAATTTTATAATAATACGGCCGGCTGAAACAAGAAAGATAGTCCTTAGTAGCTCTATCAATGCTAGCAGAAAAAATTTCATCAGCGCTACCCAGCGCTAAAAGGCACTTCTCAGAAAAAAATTGACCATTGTTACTAAGTTTGTTGTAAATGTGGTTTCATAAAGGATCCGTTTACACGATGTAACAGATTTTTAACTATGAAATTAATAAATAAATTAATATTATAATGTAAAATAATAATAAATTAATAATTTATAAATTAATAATAAAAAAATAAAAAAAAATTAACTAAGAAATTGCCATTTTTTTCTCACATTTTGTTCGTAACTTTGACGTATTTTCCGAATTCCATTTTTATTGGATTAATTTAAATTACGTACATTTTAGAGTTTAAAAACCGTACTAGTAGTTGCATATTACCTCATAGGGTAGTGTGTCAAAACACCTGTTTCAATGTGCCGTCGGTTTCACTACTTCAAGTAGGTATATTTTTGTCAATGACTGTTTTCAGAATTTAAGATACGCAGTGCAGCGCAGTTTTTTTCACTCTATAGTTTGCAATTGCATCATAATCGGTTCCGACGTTTCCAAGAACAATAAAAAAATGTTAGTATGGAAATATCACTTTTCACGAAATCGTCCATACAAATCGGCAATTTCATACTTTAACTCCTAATATTAAAAAAAAAAACAATTGAGTTAATATCACTTGAAACTGTTTTTTTTTATTAACTTCAAAGTTTGGGCGTTATTAATGAAATACCCTTTATAAAAATCATGTTCACACACGCTAGTCTCCGAAACCACCCGAACGACTTTAATCACATGGGAATGTGTATGGTTGGTTCCAGCTTGAAAGATAATTTTGGACCCGATAGGTAGGACCGTGGGAAGCAGGGGAGATCGCTAGTCCTATCCTACAAATATTATAAATGCGAAAGTTTATGAGGATGGATGGATGTTTGTTACTCTTTCACGCAAATACTACTCCAGATTTGGATGAAATTTTGCACACAGATAGTTAATAACCTGGATTAACACATAGGATACTTTTTATCCCGGTAGTACAATCCCGTGGGACAATAAATTATCGAACTACACGCGGGCGAAGCCGTGGGCATAAGCTAGTAAGTTATAAGTTAATAAGGGTCAATTCACACCGAAGTAGCAGCGGTCGGCTGTAAGCCTAATATAATCTCGCCCCGGTTGCCGGATCCTATCCCATCGGACTGTGAGTGGGAGGAGGGGGAGTGGAGTGTTCGCGCAAACACTTGTGCCCTCTAATATCTCGTCTCGTCATGTCGAGACTACCGGCCCAGTAGGTATTTGGTCCCAGATAAAGCGCAGGTCACACCGCCAGCTAGCGAGCGAGCGAGCGAGACGGGCGAACCTCTTTTCATCATTCGTTGCGGCTCTTTCGGTAGTTCGCGGTGTGAACCAAAGTATGAAAAGAGGTGAAATGTTGCCTCGCCCGGCTCGCTCGCTCGCTAGCTGTCTAAAGCTCTGTTATACACTTAAACTTTCTAGTGTTTCTTCACAAAGACAAGTAGTAAAAGAACCCTACTAATGAGACCGCCATAACCATTAATTTAACTCTAACTTATTAATAAACAACAGCTATTTTTTTTCAGGTTTCAAAGTATTTTCTCAACCAAAATACCAGGAATTCCTATAACCTTTATGAATGAAACTATAAAAACAAGGTGGACAGTTACAAATTGATGTTATGCTATGCTATGTATTCATGATTATGCTCCACAATGGCAATTACTACGTCATGTCGCCTGCAATCCGACCTTGTGTCACTCAATAGCCCGTATAAATCAAGCCATGTCCTGCATTCAGTTTCACACCCGCGTTGTTACGTTTTTGTTCGCAATTTTATTATACCCTTGACCTATTTCTATGTAATAAAATAACTTTCAAAATGTATTCAAAACTTACTGGCATGACCAATGTGTCCCTACAAATGTACATACCTACGCCGCGATTACCGTGGCCACCGACTGGGCCGAAGAAACTTGATTGCATCGATAAATAAGAAGAATTTAATTGATTGTCCAAATAAATTCGCGCCCATGAAACTATGTAAACTGGCCGAATAAAAGGACGTGTAACTTGCAAGGGGTGAAAAAAAAGACAAGATCAGATCTTAGACCCAGACATCAGACCCCCCAGTCCCTGATATCTAAATAACAGACCTCTTCTGGAAGGAAATATAAATAAAGGATGCAAAAAAAAATGAATGAATGAAGGATGGATGGATGGATGGTTGGATGGATGGATGGATGGATGGATGGAAGGATGGATGGATGGATGGATGGATGGATGGATGGATGGATGATGGATGGATAAAACTGCCCCCAACAATGAAAGCAGTTTAATGTGCTTATGAACTTAAATGTTTGTTCAAGATATAGTACCAAAGTACCAAGGGGTGGTCCTTATTGTTTTCATTGCAGTATTTTTACATTTTAACTGAAGTGCACTTAAATGTATTATTTATCATTCTTATCATCAAGAAATTTATGTCAACAATTTGACTTGCAGTGCAGCAATCTTGCATTTTTCGGAAATTGTTATCTGCAGATAACAAGAAAGATTGCCTCATGTAGTTTTATCTATTAAGTTTCTTACTATAAAAAAAGGAAAACCTTTTATAAAATTACAGGTTCAGTATATTTTTGACAGTTAATTGAATGCCTACACAAGATCAACATTAGATCCAGTCATTGAAAAGGGATCAATGCCATAATTACTGCAACAAACTTGCCATTCAAGCAAGAAGTGAAAATAATCTACCTAGCCCCCCTTTTCATCAAACTTTAAAAATGCAACAGGATATTTATTTAACGCATATTGTTTTTTTTCAAGTATTCTTCACATACTACTCCTCAAAGGTACCTACAGCCTTGGAAGTTGAATATTTAATAACACTCCAACAACAAACAATAGAACAATTAATTATAGTAATACATGTATCAAAGATACAAGATTGACAGTCGGCTTACTGCAAGAATTCATTAAGTGATGGTAACATAACTTTGAGAAATCATTTAATTACTTTTTATCTAAAAAAAAAGGTAAAGTAAAAGTAATTAAATGATTTTTTCTAAGCCGATGGCTATGTACATATATATGGCTACAGCTCTGCCAGACAGCCTTCAGATATGCCTATGTGATTTGGTGTTGATGTTTAACAAATATAGCAGAAACAAGACAACTGGGTCTTAGGTTTTAAGTATATTAAAGATGCAATTTCATGGAAGGCTCAGTTTGCAAGAGTGTAAGCGGTGTCTTCTGACAGACAATAGCCCATCTTCCATCTTGCACCGCATGCTCTGACACATACACACTTGATGACCTTATGACTGCATCAGTGAGTGTGTTGAACAGAAGTTTTGTCTAAACAACAGACAAATACTGTAAACACAGCAAGTGAAATCTTATCTTACTCCAAACTGATCTGGAGTCATAATAAAAATTCTGGAATAATGTCAAATTGTAATTCAAGGTGATGTATATAGGCATTGAACTTGAAAATAGTATCTTGTCAGATAAAAACTGAACCTTACAGAGAACCTACATAATATTCAACAAAATGGCGATTAAAAGAACTTAATATTCCAGCAATTTCTGGACAAAAAATGACAATCCGCACTGCACTGGTAGAGAAACATCAGTGGGGATTTCTGGAATAAATCATCAATTTTCAAACCTTAACAGGAATACAAGTAGGTAAACACATTCAATTTACAGACTGTAGGTAATCTGCACTCACAAGGTCAATGCATTATCTATGCAATTATTTACATACTATTTAAATTATGTAAGCACTTATTATAGGTATCTCCGATATTAATAAAATATTTTTAATGGATTCATTCAACAATCCATATTGTGTTAATCTCCATAACATACAGTAACCGATTCCAGATTGTTCATTGTGATGAACTTTATTTAATGGACAATTTTTTTTTTAGTTTTTCTACCGTTGTCTTTCTAGGGATATGATTTTTTAAATTATAACTCTTAGTTTGGTTTATCTATAACATTTATTATTGTATGACAAAGGAATCTTGTAAAAAAATGTTGTCTCATTGTTATAATGACCAGAATACCTAAAGTTTATACATGAGCTGGGTAGAAAATGGATTAGGTGCTAATATTGAATTTAGCTTTTCTTTAACAACTTAAAACCAAAGAAGTAAGAAAGCATAGATACACCTAACAGTTAGTATGAGTAGAATACATAGATTGACAATGAAGACACCTGCCAATTTCTCAACCCCAGCACTACAGGTAAGCGCAATAATCGTTTACTTCCTCTACAAAGCCATTGTTACAATAATTGCAGAAATATAGTGCATCCTGAGTAATTATCAAGTAGGCTGGATCGTAAGGATTAAATCAAGATCAAACATACCTTGTTCTCCGTCAATCGAAATATCCAAATAAACTAGCGGATTTCTTTGCGTCAGGGAAACGGAATTCATATTATTGATCAACATCGAGCACAATTTTAAATTGAACCAACAACACTAATATTATTTTAATAAAACAAAATGAACAAAGAATTTCGTGAAAGCAAAGCACGTATATAATTTGAGCATTATTATTTTATTTCATGATACTATAAAACTAAACTCAACAAATAAAATTGAATTATTGACGCTCGTCACTGGTCAACCGAACGAAAGTCAAACAACGAAGCGTGAAGCGTCAACCATGAACCGGTCGTCATTTTCTTTGTCGAGCGACGACGCCGACGACCGCTACCGATCAAAAGTGTTGCCAGCGGAGCGGGACACTACAGACCTCCCCTATTATTATTAGACTCTTTGACAGAGACTGTTCTCCGAGTCTCTCAGATTACTCAGTGAGAATCCAAAATAGATGATTTAAATAACTGTCCTAAAGGTCTTTCTTATTTTGTAAAAATAAGTACACCACAAATACGCAAAACGCTCTAAGTTCATAAAGCTGTAGGAATGACTTTTTCTGTTTTTTTTTTGGTTACTACGCCTTTATGAACTTGGAGGGTTGTATTGGTGATTTTGATGATTATAATTCTGTAACTACATACGTCTTACAGCCGCGAATAATATTTTAATCAACATACAACCTAGCACTGGCCTGCAAATTGCAAAAATGGCAAGAAATTTTGAATTTCGCCGGCTGGTTGGAGCATTCACCTTAAGGTGAAAGCGCCAGTGTAGCCCGCGAAATTCAAATTTTCTTACGTTTTTTGCAACTTACAGGTCAGTATCGTGTTGATTAAAGTGTGATTCGAGGCCATAAAAAATATGACTTTATATAGTTATAATCGTTAAAATCATCAAGACAAACCCTTTAAGTTCATTTAACCCTATTGAATGACTATTTCATGAAAAATCATTCGATGGGGTGAAATGACATACCTGCCTACTAAGACCGTAAATCATATTTTGTTCAGCATACAGCCAGACTTTTTTTTGCAATTTGTAGGCCAGTTTCAGGTTGTACTTATGTTGATGAAAATATGATTTGCGTCCGTAACATGTATGTATTAACAGAATTATAAACATTAAACTCATGAATACAACCCTCTTCAGATCATTTAATCCCATTGAATGACTATTATAAGAAAAGTGTGATGAAAAAATAATAATAAAATAACATTCACAAATGTTTTCTGTAGTCAGTTCAGTAGTCGCTAAGTACAGTCGCCAGCGCATCAAGTTACCACAAACCTCCCGTATTATTATTATACTCTTTGCCAAAAACTGTCAAATCTCATTCATTTTTTAAGTTAATACAACAGTATGGTTTAAAATCATTTGGAGTATAACAGTTTGTGGTCAGTTAATGTACTGGCAACTGTATATACATACATAACTCTTATTTCTGTAAGAATGGTCAAAAGAAAATCGAATCGAGAAATGCAAAAATTCGAACTGCGTTCTTTTCATTCATGATATGAACTTTTCTTTAAAAATTAACACAATTTCTGTATTAATCGACGAAAACAAAACCTATGAAATTCGAGCGAGGATGCTAAATTATTTTATTGTATGATGATATTGATGTTAAATAATCGAAAAAGTTATTCCTTGTGTGAATCGCCACCGACAAACAAAAACTTAATCCGTGTTGGAGTAGGTAGTACAAGCTCTTTTCGGGGATGTAAAAGTGCACTCCGTTGAAAATAATCCTGCCTGGGGTTTATTGTTTGTAGTGTTCTGTTGACCGAAGACCGTTACTCAGCGTTTTATCTTCTTTTATTAATTACAAAAAAAAATTGGTCATGTAAAAACTTACTTTTCAACAGTTAATTAGTGGGCATGGCCTATTTTGTTAAAGCTATCGGTAGACCCCCCCACCGATCTGGGCATGGCCTATTTTGTTAATCCTATCTTTACACCCCCTTACCGATCTACATACAAACTAATTGTGTGGTCCTCTACGACCATGGATGATTACCTTAATTTTAATGCGGTACATATTCATGAAAAAATGTACTACTTTATTGTACTAGCGGTTTTAAAAAGTGGACTCACATATTTTCGCTGTTATAACATATCGACCGTGGCCGTGCTAGGTAGAACCTTTCTGCCACGTCCACTATAGATTTTAGGTAAGTATTTTTATCAACTTTAACTGAAAAGTTATATAAATATAGTGTACTGAAATGTACTCCATTTTATATATAATTTTAAGCAGTTATTTACCCGTTTTAAAGCGATTTTTTTTCTGCGGTGCATCTATAGCACTATGTTACGCTATTACTATTTCTAGGTAGGCAAAATTCAATAAAATTACATTTTGTATGGATACATAATTGTTTTATTATACGACACGCACGTGACGCACGTATTACAGTCTTATAATAATTATTAAATAGCGGCATACATCAATAAAACCACATTATTATTCTTAACATCAGCGGATTTCATAACTTTTTTTTCTAAATCATCGTAAGTGTTCCACTGATACGATTGCTTACAGTGAACACTTCATGTTTGTCGATTAAGTATAACAATACTAAAACGAGTAAAATCTCTAGTATTATTAGTGTGAGATGGGTAGTTTGCAAAAATACCTAGGTGAATATGACGGCTCCGGGATCTAGTTATTTTATAAGACAAGTGCAACTAAAATAAAAATTATAGAAATCATTCGAATCCATACAATGTGACCTTAAAATTAGCCATGTAACACACACGTGAGTAATACTACAGGTCGATAACAGATGGCGCTGACTTTAATTAATTGCATTGCTGCCAATGCTAAAAGTTCTTTATGTCTGTTTGTGTGTGTCGTCTGTCCGCACATTTTCTTCGTGGCACTGTAACTCCCGAACCGTTTGTCCGATCGAGCTAAGTGAGGTCTTAAAAAATATTCAGATCGGTCCGGAGATGGTGCGAGTACGATCGCGCTCACCCAGGTGCATGAAGGGTGCATATTTTTGATATGGTTGTTAAAACCATATTAAATATCCATGGGATAATATACATATATTATTATTTTATTTATTTATATTTTAAATCTAATTTATATTTCCCGCAGTTTTAACTTGGTCGGTCCAACGCATTGGTGACCTGCCGCGCGCTCTTGTACCTTCAACCTTTCCCTGTACTACAAGTCGCTCCACAGATTTGTCTTCTTGACGTATGATAAATGTCCAAAGAAACTGCACTCAATTCAATGGTCCACTCCACGAATGTGCAAGAAAAGCCACAGTAAGAGAGGAATGGCGACGGATTGTAAAGCGTGCTACCACCCCTGATGTGACGACCACGACCACTCTGCCAAGAGTGTGACGACGAAGAAGAAGAATATTTCCCGCTTTTCGAATTACGTGTTGCAAAATGTAATTTTATTGAATTTTGCCTACTTGGAAATATTAATAGCGTAACATAGTGCTATAGCTGCATCGCAGTAAAAAGTCTTTTTAAAACGGGTAAATGAGTGCTTAAAATTAAATATAAAATGAAGTACATTTCAGTACAATATATTTATATAACTTTTCATGTTAAAGTTGATAAAAATACTTACCTAAAATCTATAGTGGACGTGGCAGAAAGGTTCTACCTAGCACGGCCACGGTCGATATGTTATAACAGCGAAAATATGTAAGTACATTTTTTAAAGTCGCTAGTACAATAAAGTACACATTTTTTCATGAATATGTACCGCATTAAAACTAAGGTAATCATCCATGGTCGTGCTGGAGAGCAGTGGCGGCGCTAGACCACACTTGGACGTCGGCGAAATTAGGTACGCGAGGCCTTTTTTATTTCCCAGTCAAAAAGAAAACGTTAGATTACATGAACCGAATTATAGTGAAACTAATGTGTGAGTAAACGAGTTTTATTGCTAATCAAATGATGACAAAAATCACACAAATAGAAATTAAAATAGACGAACTTTTCGGCTTTTGGCCTCACTGAACTTTTTCAAGATTACGTCATAGTGGATTTTATTTTCACATTTAAATAGGACTAACATCGAGGTTCCCCACTCCAATAAAAAATCGAATCGTTAAAATCGGTTTTTTTTCGGATGGGAAATCATCAAATACTCCTCCCGCTCTGGGCGGAGTGGAAGGGAGTGTCAGACTTTTACTGACTAAAACCCATCCATGTTCCTTCTTTTGCCATTCTAATACTAGCCGCTATTTCAGCTTCAATTGATAGAATTGATAATCGTTCGTTTTTTCCTGGCTGTTCTTTTTTCTTCAAATTGAGACTGAATTTCGAAAGTACTTTTTTCCACAAACAATCGAGCTTGTGCAACACTATTGTCAAATCCTGTATTACGGAATTCTTGAATCCAGCTTTTCACTTCACCCACGCAAGTGTATGAAAATAAATAAGAAAAAATTAATAAATTTTAAATAATTTGTAAAACTTTTGCGAGGCCCCCTCAGGTGCGAGGCCGTCGGCGGTCGCCGACGTCGCCGACGCCTAGCGCCGCCACTGCTGGAGAGGATGACACAACTAATGGAGAAGGCTGGTCAAAGCTGATTGTAGATGGCGTGTCCATAGCTTAGTCCCAATCTGTACAATGAGGACAAGCTATTTTGAAATATAAAATGACATTGACAGATTTTCAAGCAATGACGATGCTTGGTACAAGCTATGCTAGCGCCATTAGATTTACACTTTTACAGTTGCCTTCCCCATTCCTGGCTACGGCCCTGTGAGTAAGTGAGAGGTGACTAGGATTACTATGTTAGAATACGCGAGCTGGCCACGAAGTCACGAACCGCTAAATCAATGGTATTTCATGATTAGCAACACTGCTTTTAATAGGACCAAAACGTTTAATGCATTAAAAGCATGAAATATATTGTTATCTCGTTTTCTCACACTTGATCACACCATTGCTGTTCTGTTGTCAATTTAATGCTAACAAATACCAAAAAAATGTACTTGTTTCGTAAAAGATAATTTCACACGTATGTTTGCGGGAGATAATGTAGATATATTATTCGAAAAGTTTTGAAATTAGCGTAAGTATTTGAGTTTATCACTTTAATATAATCTATCTTAACAGTTTCAATATAAATATTAGTGAAGAAAACCTTATTTCATAAGTTTTCATGACAATTAAAACTGGTTTAGGGTCAACTCATATTTGGCTATGAGTAACTTGTTAATTGTTCTGTTTCAGCTTCAAAATGTCTTCTTCCGCAATATACATCTTGGATGTAAAAGGTAAAGTCCTCATCTCGAGGAATTACCGCGGTGATGTCGACCTGGGCATCATAGACAAATTCATGCCATTGCTCATGGAGAAAGAGGAAGAAGGTATGCTTACTCCGCTCCTGCAGACTAGCGAGTGTACCTTCGCTTATATCAAGACCAACAACTTGTACATAGTGTCTACTACGAAGAAAAATGCTAACATAGCACTTATTTTTGTGTTCCTGTACAAAATTGTTGAAGTAATGACTGAATACTTCAAAGAATTGGAGGAAGAGAGTATTCGGGATAACTTCGTGGTCATCTATGAGCTACTGGATGAACTGATTGACTTTGGGTATCCACAAACAACAGATAGCAAGATACTACAAGAGTACATAACCCAGGAAGGCCATAAGCTTGAGATGCAGCCGCGTATACCTATGGCAGTGACAAATGCAGTGTCATGGAGGTCTGAAGGCATTAAATATAGGAAGAATGAAGTTTTCTTAGATGTTATTGAGTCTGTAAATCTCTTAGCTAACTGCAATGGCAATGTTTTGAGAAGTGAGATTGTAGGAGCAATAAAAATGAGAGTCTACTTGTCAGGCATGCCTGAATTACGTCTTGGATTGAATGATAAGGTTCTATTTGAGAGCACTGGCAGAGGAAAATCAAAGTCTGTTGAGCTTGAAGATGTGAAATTCCATCAGTGTGTCAGATTGTCTCGTTTTGAAAATGACAGGACAATTTCTTTTATTCCTCCTGATGGAGAGTTTGAATTGATGTCATACAGATTGAACACTCATGTCAAGCCTTTGATTTGGATTGAGTCTGTTATAGAGCGTCATGCCCACTCTCGAGTTGAGTACATGATCAAGGCCAAGTCACAGTTCAAGAGGCGTTCTACTGCTAACAATGTTGAGATTATAATTCCCGTCCCAGCTGATGCTGACTCTCCTAAGTTCAAGACTACCATAGGCAGTGTGAAGTACACACCTGAACAGAATGCCATAACCTGGTCTATTAAATCCTTCCCCGGAGGCAAGGAGTACTTAATGAGAGCTCACTTCGGTCTGCCATCTGTTGAGTGTGAAGAAATTGATGGAAAACCACCAATTCAAGTCAAATTTGAAATCCCTTACTTCACCACTTCTGGTATTCAAGTAAGATACTTGAAGATAATTGAAAAGAGTGGTTATCAAGCTTTACCTTGGGTGCGGTATATCACACAGAATGGAGACTACCAACTAAGAACTAACTAATCATTTAATTATTACATTCCATAGATATAAGAAGCACCATATTATGTTATTTACAAGTTGTCTATTTTGCATTATTATAATCATAGGTATTAAAAAGTAATTATGTAGTATTATGTATTTGTTTTGACTACAATAAATTAATATTCTTCAAAGTATGGTTATCCCTTGTCTTATTCAAAATATTAGGTTAGATAGACAGTTGCTCCATGTAAAATACTGGTATTCAGCTGCAAATGGTTAGATTTAAAGCTGACTCCAACATTTGTGGGAAATGATGATGATTTAAATTATGTTAGTCATTTAGATGATTATTTGAAACACGAAGTAGGTAACTTCGTGGTCTGAACAGAGAAAGTAGTACCTAGTAAATCTACTGCATGCACACACCACTAAAAGTGCTTGACTAACTTCAAATAAAATTGATGAAATCATTAGTGTGCTATCATTATTTATGTATCAACAATCATGATTGTCTTGCCTACGATCGTGTCAATGATAACACTTAAATGATTCATACTCAATTAGCCTATCTTATACATAGTACATATTTATTTTTTAAAATTCATGGTATTTCCGAACGTTACGACACAATGATTTAATGAGGTTTTGAACTGAACTACTAATGTCAACATTGTCATTCACAATTTCACACAGAGAGCTGAGAGAGCCCGCGAATGCGCGAATGTTTGTTTATATTTGTAAAAGTAGAATTAAAATGAGAATCACAAACCAAATCTTTCTTAGAAATCTAAGAAAATTACGAAATAGTCATAGGTTTTATAGTGACGTACTACCCTCTAGTGAAGTAGTAATAATCAAGAAGAAAATTGAAAACAAAGATGATAACCTCAAAAAAGAAAAAGTTACTGAAGAAAATAATATTACAAAAAATTCTAAGGAGTTTAGAGTCAACGAGGTCAATATACAAATGATATCAAAAAATATTTACGAGCAGCTGTTTAATAAACCGTGTCAAAGCGTAGATACTCAGATTATAAAAAGGTAAAAGCAATGTTGTTTTTTCTCAGTGAACATTTATTAATAAATGTTATGTACCAGACAAGTATTATAAGCCATGCTTAGCCATAGTACCCCCTTTTTCTTAGCGTGTTGATGACAATCTAAATTGTGTGGGTCCAGAAATTGGCTACAACTTTGGTGCCTTCAGTGGTGTCTTTCAGTTCCTGTAAAAAGCAAACAACAGGACTTGCAATTTACAATATTAAGTGCCTCCACGTTTTTTATGTTGTTGGTCTAGTGGTTGCAAGCGCTAGTGATGGTTGTGGTTGGTAGGTAGGCAGATGCCTAGCCTTTTCCCAACTTTGTTGGGGTCGGCTTACAATCTAACCGGATGGAGCGACTGCCTTTCTGACCTCCACAACCCAGTTAGTACTGGGTAATACTGGTAAGACTGGTTGTCATACTTTCGGGCCACTGACGATACAGTTTGGGTTCAATTCGGGTGAGTTGCTTGTGGCCAGCTGAGTTCATTGCCATTCTTGACATTTTTGTTATTACTGTTTTTCATTTTATTTAATATGTGTTATGTTTTATATGTGTAAAAATAGACTAGATTATAAGATGCCATTAAAAATATCAATTTTATACAGAACTAACTGCCCAGCGCAACTTCGTTCGCGTGGTGTCCTACCCCTTACCCTACCCTACTCCTAACCTACTCCTACACTACTCTTATCCTACTCCTACCCTACTCCTACCCTACTCCTACACTACTCCTACCCTACTCCTACCCTACTCCTACACTACTCCTAACCTACTCCTGCACTACTCCTACCCTACTCCTAACCTACTCCTACACTACTCCTACCCTACTCCTACCCTACTCCTACACTACTCCTACCCTACTCTTAACCTACTCCTACCCTATTCCTACCGTACTCCTACACTACTCCTAACCTACTCCTAACCTACTCCTGCACTACTCCTACCCTACTCCTAACCTACTCCTACACTACTCCTACCCTACTCCTACCCTACTCCTACACTACTCCTACCCTACTCTTAACCTACTCCTACACTACTCCTACCCTAATCCTACCAAAAAAAAAAGTATCCTAGTGTTGTTTTTAGACTTATCCAGGCAATTTTTTAAATTTTTCTTGCCTTAAAAACCATCCTTGAACTTAAACGAACATTAAAAAAAAAGAATTGGCCAAATTGGTTCAGGCGTTGTTGAGTTATGCGCTTACCAACACATTTTGCGATTCATTTTTATATTATAGATAAGTGCAATATCTTTTAGGTGGTGATTCAGACTATCAAACTGGACAACATTCCACGTGTCGAAAAAAGTAAATCTGCTAAAACTTCCCATACAAAATATCACATTGGCTGACCTGATTAGTATGAAGAGTCCAATTTTTCTTTTTTCAAGTCCTATTCCTTAATGAAAGTTTTCCTGTTTGATGGTCTTCGACAGATAAGTTTTCATTTTCGGTTGAAACTGATACCAGTACCGAAGGTCCGGTTTCGGTAGGACACAACACGCCCCTTATTACATGGAATTAATCATAAGTGGCAAAATGTGGGTGTATTATTAGGTACATCTCTGCCTAACCATTTGAGGATTACAAGCGTGATGTTATGTTTAAAACAAATTGATCATTTTTCAGTTGTCAAGACCATCTCTTAAAGCATGGCATAGACTATAAGAAATGCAGCCACCTGCCTGATGTAGAGTTAAAACTGCCAAAACTAGAAGGGAATGATGTTGTGGAACATTTTTATAATATTGGAGAGAAGCAAAGTGCCCCATACAGAGAATTACTAAAGAGGCTGGCTAGCTGTGAGTTACCACCAATGCCAAAGGTATAATTAGTACATACAAGGTGTAAACGAACCCTTCACAAAGCCGTCAACCGAGCATTTTGTACATCCAACTAGATAACTCTACGCAAAAAGTATTGCTGGGACCTATTTTTTTAGGGGTGAAAAATCACGGTTTTTGGTAAGACTCAATGTCACGCAACTTATGGATGCATTGAATAGTACAGGGGTCAGGGAGGTATTTAAAAAAAAGTTATAACATTAAAAACATTTTTTTAATGTTATAACTTTTTTTTTTAAACTTGCGAAAAAGTTGGAACTGTGGCCTCTAATATTTCCGTAACTAGAAGGTTCCCAGGTATGGTCCAGAACAAAAAAATATCGCAATGACGCTGGTGGGGAGAATATGTGCGTTTCGGCTTCCTTAAGGGTCTTTTTACACCCATTATAAAGATTACATAGCACAGACTTTGGCTTAATGTTTGTTACTGTCACTGTCTTGTACCCAGTAGACCCCCAGGGCACTAATCGCATCATATTGTCAAATCACAAAATAAAGAGTGAATCATATCACAGTCAAAGCATCTGCTAAGTAACTTTTATAGATGTGCGCATTTGAAAATAATACCGACTTTTAAATTAAAATAGCCGCCAACTCTTAAAATATTGATTCATGAATGAATTGAATATGATTGGCCTGCTGGTCTAGTGGTCAGTGACCCTGACTGCTAGGACGGAGGTCGTGGGTTCGATTCCCACACAGGAAAAATCTTTGTGCGATGAGTATGATTATTTATTCTGTATCTGGGTGTGTAATTTATCTATAATATGTATGTATTTAGAAATATATAAGTATGTTTATCAGTTGTCTGGTTGCCATAGTACAGGCTCTGCCTAGTTTGGGATCAGATGGCGGTGTGTTGGTTGTCCCACGATATTATATTATTATATTATTGACACAAAATATCAGTATCCATACAAAACTGCAATGTTTTCCATTCAATATGTATGAAAGAGATCACCACCTTTTTTTTTTTTTTTTTGGTGGGTGGGAAATCATCAAATGACCCCCCCCGCTCTGGGCGGAGCGGAAGGGAGTGTCAGACTCTTACTGACTAAAAACCACCCATGTCGAGGACGAGTCCGAGGTACCTCAACGTCGCCTCGACTCCGACGGGAACCCCTCCTACCGTCAGTGTGGTTCCCGACGGTGGCGCATTCCAAGGCCCCTGAAAGCACATGGCCTCGGACTTGTGCAATGCCACCTCGAGACCCAATTGCCGGATCCTCTCAACGACTATCGCAACCCCGCGTGTCATCAATTCGGCCGCCGCCTCGTGCCACCTCCCCTGCCCCAGTCGTAGCCGATGTTCCACAAGGGCGGCCCCAGAACCGATCCCTGTGGAACACCGCACGACATCTCTCGCCGGTTCCATTCTCCGTTGTGTTGTGACCGGGATATATGACGTAAGAGATCACCCCCTGAAATATTGCCTGAGAATTTTCTACAAAGTCAAGCAAAGTAGATCATCAAATATATGAAACACCACTTTTTTTATTACCCATGAATGTCCCACTGTTGCTCAAAAGCCTACTACCCTGGAACTCTTTTCCGTTTTAGGAACATCCCATAATCTAATGAAAAAAAAACTGCTTATTACTTAATTCTTAAATTTTATTCCACAGGAATGGTCCAAAAATTCAGGATGGACAAAATACTCAGGTGAAACTGAAGAACGAGTGCCATGTCCTCCTGATGATGCATTGATCTTTGATGTGGAGGTTCTTATGTCTGCTGGCAAAAGGCCCACATTGGCTTGTGCGGTGTCCACTGATGCATGGTGAGTTTGTCTGTAAACATTTGATAATTGATAAGTACTCTTCTAGGGGAAAAAATAAAGGATAACACTTTAATGTTTTTTTTTTTTTTAATTTATTAATTTATTTATTCAGTAGTACACATACAATTTAATCTGTCAAGTTGGTGCCAACATAAACTCATTAGAGTTTTACCGTGCACCAAAATCATCGACTACATAATTTAGATAATTATACACACTTAAGTAGGTACTTAGTAAAACAGAAACTACAACTAAAATTACAGCGGGTATTTAGGCGAAACAATATCTAATACTCGTACCAACGAGCGAAGCTCGGTGACCAGCTGACCGTCCGACCGTCCGTTCTTAAAAACAGAAATGGTGGAGGAAGTTTTTTAATTTATACAGGTTGTTACAAAAAACTTTGTTTTAAGTAATAGTTATTATTATTATTGGTTTATGTTTTTGTGTTATGTTATAGTTGTAAGGTATTATTTTTGCTTCATTGTGATGCTTTAAACTATTTATCTTCAGCTAATTAAAAATATATATTTTTGTTAATATGCATCCTATCTATCTAAAGTATTTATGTTTTGTAAAAAATGTTGCTTTAATTTGTATTTTATGTTTTTTTGAGTTAGTTTATCCCTTTCATGATTTCATTAAAGTGTTCATCTTTTTTCGATATCTATCGATCAAATCTCCATACGACCTAACTACATCACTAATTGAGTAACATGGAACTTTCGAAAACGGAATAATATGTAGATCAACAATCGTTCCAAAACAAACTTTGTTCTAATGGGAAAAGGTTGATTTTACGTGGCATAGAGGAGGCATCACGCCATGACAGCGTCATGCTATCTTCCGTCACGGCATACGACTCGATTTTACTGCCTAGGCGCGCATATAGATATAAGTTTTTAAACTGTAACATTATCATCAACACTAGAAAAGGGGTATTTACCATGTTTACTGTTACCTGCGTAACAGGCGGTGAAAAACAATGACACCCAAAAATCGGTCATAGCTCAACATCTTCTGGAATCAGGATCGAACCACTGGATTGAGTAACATAACCCTCAGGCCATCTCGACAGAATGCCACTATATTCCTAGACTGGTTAGAGAAGCTATTGATATTACCAAATATAGGAACTTCAACCGGGAGGATGGGTTTCAGCTGTCGAGAGCATGGAATTCGGTGTAAAAACCGAAAAAGTGCCGAAATAAGTTCGCGAGCGGACACAGTGAGTTTCGTGTGTCGGGAACAGAATCGAGTTGCGAGTGACAGTGGTAGCGGTATTGAATGCAAAAAACGAACAAGAAAGAGTGTAGACCGATTTGTCTGCTCATAAACACCCACCCGCAATAACTTCAGTTTATCCGTGATTATGGTGCAACAGCGCCGAAATATCGGGAACTCAAAACAAACTGTAAACATGGTAAATATCCCGTTTCTAGTGTATTTCATAGATAGTTTCGCATTAAAAAGTGCTAAAGGCGAGTAGGTACTTGCTGTTTGTTATATTGACTGCCCTGTTGGTCTGACTTGGTCTATATTATAGTCATGACAACTGCTAATCGGCCGACAATGATAATGACGGTTGAGCAACGTGTAATTGAGTTTTTCCATCAGCAATTTGTCAATAGCCGTCACAAATTCTGGATTTGTGCCCAGTTAATAGCATAGCTCACCCCCTATTACATGGGGCTTAAAATTAACTGACGAAATGTGGGTGTATTATTTACATCCCTGCCTAAATCTTTGGTATGATGTTCTGTTTAGTATGATTTTTGTAGTTCAATAATTGAATTGTCACTTAATTTTAATTCTAATAGGGGGTGACCCTATGATATTAAATTTAACTGTTCACAAATCCAGACTGTGGCTGCGACTGACAAATTACTGATGGAAAAACCCAATAATACTGCTATGCGGTTGACTGAAGAACATTTAAGTAGTAATATACCCATTTTCACGAACACCAAGTGACATCTAAATCAAGCCTAATTATTACTGCAATGTTTGAATATGAACTCGCGGCGCTTATTCGAGAGATTCTTCAAAGTAAATGGTTTTTTCCTTTAATAATTCAACGTCATCATTCTCTTGCCCTTATCCCAATTCATTTGGGGTCGGCGCAGCATTTCTTCTTCTTCCATACTTCTCTTAATAATTCAATATATTCTAGTTATTTACATTTCTGTCGGAACCAGGCACTATATGGTTAGTTTCCACCAAGCTGAAAAATCCTCGCGCACTTTTTCGATGTCACTTAATAAAGTACTTTATCAGAATTGCCTTTAATTATCAAATTGGGCGCTCGAACGTCTTCTCGAGAACGCACGAGGAGACGCTTTTTTGTTTGTGTCGAATTGTATAGTCTTTTATTCAGTGACTGATACGGCGAAGCGTCACCATTAAATGGTTGAAGTTCCACAGGCCCGAACAAAGCGCTATGCTTAGGGGCCGTCTCCACGAGCGCGAGAATCGCGGCGATATTACGTATTTGTATGGGATAATATCGCCGCGATTCTCTCGCTCGTGGAGACGGCCTCTAAGAGAGTGTATAGAAATACGTGGCAACGACGATAATATCGTCGCGATTCTCTCGCTCGTGGAGACAGCCCCTCAGTCTTTTATTCAGTGACTGATACGGCGAAGCGTCACCATTAAATGGTTGAAGTTCCACAGACCCGAACAAAACGCTATGCTTCCACATTTAGTGTGCGAACCAGTCCAGTCCAGTTTCAGTCTGTGGACCATTCTAATCTACATCTCTTCAAAGTTCGAGTGAATCGGTTTCTTCTAGGCACGCGTCATCACTTCAGATCAAGCGAATTGCGGCCAAACGCAAGCCTATTTAGTGATCATCATCTTCCTGCCCTTGTCCCATGTTACTTGGGGTCGGCGCAACACGTTTTTTTCTTCCATTCTCCCCTGTCAACCGTCACGCAATCATTTACACCTTTTTCCTTCATATCATTCCTCACACAATCCATCCATCGTTTCCTTGGTCTTCCTCTCCCTCTGCATCCATCAACATTTATAATCATCACTCTTTTAGTCACATGCGATTTCGCAAGCCTATATTTAAAAAAACCTACTCATTCTATTTCAAAAATGCTTTCTATGATGGAAAGCTACACTATTGCCGAGTGCGGGCGAATTCGCGGGTAGAAGCTAGGACGCTTACTAAAAAAAAACAATATTTCTAGTCCTTAATTTCTATCTTTAAATAACACAGGTACGGCTGGACAAGTAACCCACTCGCAAATGGAGACCCCCACAAAGTGTTTGATAACATAAACTATGATGATCTTATACCTCTGGAGACGGATGGCAGCATACCAGTAGGGGATCTTAACAGACACAGGATTGTGGTCGGCCACAACGTCTCCTTTGACAGAGCTAAAATCAAAGAACAGTACTGGTTGGATAGGACAGGTAAATAAAAACAGTTTTCTCTCACGGTGAAAATATTAACCAGTTAGCAAAATGGCAATAGTAATCTACCAACCTGCACTGGGCCCATAAGTGGATAATCTTCTCACAAAGAGGGTGTCTGTGTCCCAGCATCATCATGATCATTGTCCTGCCCTTGTTCCAATTCATTTGGGGTCGTCGCAGCTTGTCTACTTCTTCCATACTTCTCTATTACTCGTCATCTTATCAGACATCTACTTTCTAGGACATCGGACAAATGACAGGGCCATGATGTGGAAAGCGGTGAGCAGGATGTTGTTGCACAGCTTGAGGGAACCCTATGTCCAGCACTGACTGTTATGCTGAGTTGATTCATTGTTGCTTGTTGTAACCCGTGGGGTTATTTATAATATAACCCAGGCTACAAATGTGATTTCACTTCTTTGTATTGACAGGTGTACGTTTCATGGACACAATGTCGATGCATACTTGCGTGAGCGGCGTCACCAGCTACCAGAGAACTGTACTGAAAGCGAAGAATAAGGAGCCTCAACCTTCTGATGATGACTGGATTGAGATCAGCTCGCTTAACAACCTTAGTGAGGTATGGTACTAACGAAGTCAGTTATCTATATATACAGGGTGAATTTTTCAAGTGGGCGTGGATGGCCAAATCCGAAACTATGAAGAATAGCGAAAAATACTCAAAGGAGTCTCGAGCCCGATTTTAATGAGAACTAAAACTGCATCATTAAAATTTTTTTTTTAATCAATATTCCAAGCCAGGAATCGAACCTATTGATTACAGAAAAAAAACACACTGTATTATTACACTATTCGATAGTGTCGCTAATAAAGATCAAATTCTTGGAAATCATGGCATACGGCAAACTAAAGGAAAGAGTTCATTTTTGATAAAAAACATAACAGTATGCAAACAGTTAGTAGGTAATCAACGAAACGTCGAACGAAATCACTATTGACGCCAACTCACTTGTGAGTTCTAATTTCAATTGTTACAGATTTTTTTACTTTTATTGTGTTCTTTAGCCACGAAGAGTCAATAAAATTGAAATTAGACCATAATGTTGTGAAGATCGACTGCGCTGAGGGTGTCACCATTCATCAATCAAGGACATTATTAAAATACGAAAAAACATAAAATTTAAGATTTTTCTTAAGTTTGCCGTATGTCATTATCCTTATTAGCAACACTATTGAATGGTGTAATAATACACGTCCGTTGTCCGTCCGTCCGTGTCCGTTTTGACATTACTTATTTTTATTGATTTTGACATTATTATTTTTAATTATTTTGACATTATTAGTAAATAACTATTACCAAAATTTTCCAAATATAATTATGTACTAACACTAGTGTTTAAGATGTGTATGTAATACAGTATGTGTGTATTTTTTCCAAAATCAATGGCTTCGATTCCTGGCTAGGAATATTGATTTTTTAAAAATCTAATGATTCAGTTGTAGTTTTTATCAAAATCGGGCTCGAGAATCCTTTGAGCATTTTTCGCTTTTCCTCGTAGTTTCGGTTTTGGCCATCCACGCCCACTTGAAAAAATCACCTGTATATAAAAACACGTGTCACCATGTTCGTAAAGGCTAATCTCCGAAATCACTAAACCGATTTCAATGAAATTTTGTGAATGTGTAAGGTTGGTTTCAACTTGAAAGATTGGATAGTTTTGGACCCGGTAGATGGCGCCGTGCGAAGCAGGGGAGAGTCCCTAGTTATCGTTATTCACGTCGGTTATATCGCTGACTTTGGAACGTGGACCCCGGTCTAAAGTTAAAAAAAAAGCGTCATGTAGTGGAACCGCGTTCCGACTGTATAACGGGATTGCACGGATCCATGTTCCGATACCAAAGGTTAGACATTCAACTCGTAGCTAACTAACAACAGACTCATTATTTACTATAGAGTAAAAAAAACATTGTGCGGAATAATTTCTCTTCATAACAAAATTTGCCTAAATATAGGTAATCCACCTCATTACAGAACTCTATCTTTTGCTCAAGCTCAAACCACTTCGCTAGTTATTGTAGTTTGAGCATTATATCGAGTTTTTATTACAAGACTGATAACTTAGCATTGGGCTCAAGTATCAGTTTTGTATAAAGAACTGTCTTTATTTTTCTTTTAGATGCTTATACAATAGGAATTAGGTTCAAACCTCGTCGATATAGCATTATAATCTAATTCCAAAAACAAATATTCCACACAGGTCCACAGACTATACTGCGGCACAGCCATAGACAAGCAAACCAGAGATATATTCGTGGAAGGAACCATGGAGGACGTCCACGACAACTTCCAAACTTTAATGTATTACTGTGCGAATGACGTTGTTGCGACCCACGAAGTGTTGAAGGAACTGTTGCCGTTGTTCTTGCACAGGTTCCCCCACCCTGTCACGTTGGCTGGTATGCTGGAGTTAGGTAAGCTTATTAATAGTACAATGTATTAAGAAAAGAGTATAAATTATAAATGGCGTGACCTCTATCTGCTTTTTGCTCGCCCAATTTCACAAAGGTCACACTATCTCTTGATCTCACATTATTTCAGAAATATAAATGGGATCGTTTTTAAAAAGACTGGAATTGCCTCTGGTGGGGCAGCTGACCAATAACATCAAATAAAAGTTTATCTGTTACTATCATAACTCTGACACCCAACTAACATAACTCTGGCTCTGCGATAGCCTGATTTAACAAAATTCGGCACAGCCTGTGACAAATTAGGGCGACACAATAGGGATGTTGACACCATTAAAAAATAATTCCAACACAACTTCTCTAAAAAAAACACTTTATTTTAGACCTGAAATGGCGATTTATTTTAAGTTAATTGCTAAATTAGATTTTTAGTTGCTTTGAAATCAATAAATAATTGAGTCATTGAGTTGACGAAATAATGACGTCACAGCGTGCTATAATTGCCATACAAAATGTAAGGGGGAATCGCGTTTTGACAGATCATAAAAAGCGAAATTGATTGGTGTGTCAACTACCCTATTATAAGTGTGTGGCATCTCTGTAGACTGTAGTAAGTAACTAGTCGCGACTCAGATATGTTGAGAAACTTCGTAGAAAATGAGAAATTAAACCTTTAAATTTTAATAGAACAAAACTCATTTTCGCTTAACAGGATCAGCATATTTACCAGTCAACTCTAACTGGCTGCAATACATAGATTCAGCAGAAACAGTATTCGAAGATTTAAAGTTGGAATCTCGACAGTTACTATCGCTTAAAGCTGACGAGGCTTGCAGAATGATGGCTGATAACTCTTACAAGAAAGACTTGTGGATGTGGGACCAAGACTGGTCGGTACAGACATTAAAATTAAAAAAACAAACCAAGAAAAAGAAAAAAGTTCCAGAGAATGAAAAGGAGGTTGAAACAGCCGGTGATTTTGAAAATAGAACTTCCATTACACAAACAGAATCTTATACTGAAAATGAAAAGCCAGATTTAAAAAAGTTCGAAGTTTTAAATGAAGAATACATAAGATGTTTTGAGTCTAGAAATACTAAAATGAATGAGAAAACTGTTGGAGAGTTAAGCAAAGAGTTTGATCATTTGTTTGAGTCAGGTGAACTGTTGCCAGTAAAAAGGCCGTATTTGGCCGGTTATCCGGCTTGGTACAGGAAGTTATGTACTAAACCCGGAAAAGACCCAGATTGGACTCCGGGAGCGAATCACGTTACAACTAGTATGCAAGTAAGTGTCTCTATTCCATTTTATTTTTCGTTGGACCTTGGTACTATTTGGTTAATACGCGTCGTCCAAACGAGTTGTTTATTTTTGAAACAGTTCTCGCTGGCGATGTGACCAGTCTGAACGGTAATAAACGATTAATACAACATGTATCACAAAAGTGCGGTAATCTTCTTAAAGGTATAGCACAGACCATTCAACTGAACAAAAAATTCTATGGGACCAACATCTTAATTGCGAATAAAAATCAGCTGACCCATACATTTGGAAAGATTAGGTATCGAACTTTTGTATGGAAAATCGAAAGTGGTTAATTTTGATGGTCTGTATCCACACTCTTAAATTAATATGACCACTATTTGTGATACACGCTGTATATATATTTTTCTCATACGGGGCCTATGTTTTATACGTTTCTTTCTCGTTGGCGTGGGACAGGTGGGATAATTTCTGACCCTACGGTGAAGCGGAAGACAGAGTACTGAGGCGCGACTTGGGAGACTCCATGCCCAGGATTTGTGAGCAAACGATAGTAAATAAATACATAAATCTTTTCTCTAGATAACACCAAAGCTCCTTCGCCTCTCCTGGGAGGGTTACCCCCTCCATTACATAAAGTCAGAAGGGTGGGGCTTCCTCGTCCCATACAGTCGACAGCGCAGTGAAGATGCAGAGGAACCACTAGTGCCTTTAGAAGAACTCTTGCAAGCCTGCCCTTTGGAATTCTGCAAGGGTACAGAGTTCCAACCCGATGTGTATATGCTGCCTAAAACCGTGGAGGTGAGAGTTCAAAATCAAAAGTCATTCATTCAAATTAGGCTCACAATGAGCGCTTTTTGAACGACAAAATTTAGTTCCTAGTGTATAACTGGGGAGAAAAAATGGCTGAAATAATTCTCCAGTAAACCACAAAGCATCAATCCTGTAATCCCCGAAAGCTTAGACGTGTACCTATACATATGCAAAGTCCTATGTAATAGGGGGCGAGCCTATTGCCATCAACCGTGCATAAGTCTAGACTCCGAGCTGCAAAAAGCACGACTGCTGAGCCTGAGATCCTAGGTTCGATTTACTATCGGGCAAAGTGTTATTGGGGTTTTCCCTCAAGAATTTCTGAGTAGCAGTCACGGAAACTGGATTTGTGCCCGGTTGATGACAATAGGCGCATTATAATATTAGTCACTGCTGGGTATAGAGGCCTCCCCTTTTTTCTGTCACACTTCCTAGTTCTGTGCGACCCTTAGGTATTCCCCACGACTTTGACGATATCGTCGACCCAACGAGCTTTAGGACGGCCCTGGTTTCTTTGGGCTAACCTTAGCCTAATGGCATATAATAAATAGACTCGCCTATATTTACTATACGGAGTGGAAGGGACACCGACGCGAAAACGGTTACCACGTATTCACTTATGGGTGTACTATTAGGTAGACCTCTGCACCTCCGCTTAACCTTTCAGGGATTGCAGATGTTATGATACAAATCATTATGGCTTGAACACTTTTTGTAGGAAGATCTAGGCAAGCGTGCTTACTACGCTAGGAAGAAAAAAGACGAACAGGCGGCCGCTAACAAGTACCACGGCCTTGGAGTGTGGGCCGGGATAGAAGTTCAAGGTAATTCAAGACTCAACTATGTCCCTAACTTAAGATATACATAACTAGCGTTTGCCCGCGGCTTTGCTCGCGTTATGGTCGGGTATTTCCCACGGGAAGGTCCTGTTCTTTTCAATAGACATGCGTACGTTTCTATAGTCCGGAGGCCGATGTCCAGCAGTGGCTAGCTCCGTGGTGTAGGCTGATGAATTTGGGAAATCACTTATTATTTTGCTCTTTAAATGATTCTAGGAATTATTGTTCTATGTAAAATTCTAAAGTTTTTAGGGTTCCGTACCCAAACGGTAAAACGGGACGGGGGACCCCACTACTAAGACTTCGCTGTCTGTCCGTCTGTCACCAGGCTGTATCTCCTGATCCGTAATAGGTAGACAGTTGAAATTTACACAGTATGTGTATTTCTGTTGCCGCTATAACATGACACACAAATAATACAAATAAATTAAAAATTAAAGCAGGCCTACCACAATGGTACGGAACCCTTCATGCGCGAGTCCGACTCGTACTCGATCGGTTTTTTTAACCACACTTTTGATTTTCAGGTTGTTGTCATTTCGTTCGGCTGCCACATAAGGACGGCCCAAAATATAAAGTGGGCAATCCTTTAGCCAAGGACTTCTTAGAGATGTTCAGTCAAAACGTGCTCTCAGCTCAAGGGAATGAAGCTGAAAAGGTAACGACTTAGATGAATAAAAAACTTTTATACCTACTTATAAAGTGTAGTTTCCACTGCAACTCCAATATTTCAATTAATACTCTAGCCATTCTGAAATCAACTCAATTTACACAGTGTAAAATTGGTTTTTCTTCAATTTGAAATCATAATTTGAACAGCTATGGTAGCTGACGTAAAGCAAATCCCACATCACGATTAGGCCACAGCTGTCAAGCGTTAGCCCACCGGACAAAACCCTCTTTCAATGGAGGATGATGAACTTCACACCATATTCTTCATACTTCTACTGCTAGTAACAAAAAGGTATAGTCATGTTTTAAAATGTGGTAAAGACCATCAAACTAAATCACTTTCTCCAAAGCGCAGCATATCTTCATCTTCCATACTTCTCTATTACTCGTCATCTCATAAGTCACCTCCTTTCTAGCCATATCATCCTTCATACAAGTTTTTAAACTGTCATGGTCACTAACATTATAATTAACACTAGAAACGGGATATTTACCATGTCCACTGTTTGTTTTGAGTTCCCGATATACACACACAGACAGTGGACATGGTAAATATCCCGTTTCTAGTGTTAATTAAAATCCTTCATACAGTCCATCGATCGTTTCTTTGGTCTTCCTCTACTCTTGTAGCCATTGTACATTCATACTCAACATTTTCCTAATTTCTCCGCATCACATGTCCATACCAATATAGCCGATTACCACACAACTCTTCAGCCACCGGCGCCACTTTCAGACTTATTAATTCCTCTTATGTGAGTACTTTCCTTATTTTATCCATTCACACCACACATCCCCAGTCACATAGGTATAATTGCCTTTCATGCATCCCTTTTGTGGCCCAACATTCTGATCCTGGTTTTATAAATATTCCCCAACTAAACAACTTTCTTCATGGGACTATAAAAAAATGTTTTACTGGGCCATAGAACATTTTTTTTCCTTCGGCCGTATGTCGTTCTGGCGAAATAGTGAGGAGCGTCTACTAAGCCAGCAAGTGATCCGTTTGCCGGACGATTTTATTCCACTAAAATTTGTATTATTAACATCGTTCTGAAATCAACTCAATTTACCAGGTGTAAAGTTGGAATTTGCTTAATTGGAAAACATATATTTTGCTAATGGCCTCTTTCATTCGTGCCTAGGTGCTAACATTCGGTCGTATGATGTCGTACTGGCGAAACAACAGGGAACGTATACTCAGCCAGCAGGTGGTCTGGTTGCCGGACGAGCTCCTTCCAACGGCACTGCGCGGTGCTCTGAAGAAGTACGGAGCCATCATACCACAGGTTGTGGTCTGTGGGACCTTGACGAGACGGTGAGTGACATGACAATTTAAATGTGGATAAGAACTGGTGAAGGAAAAAAAATCTTCTTTTGAGATCTATTATTATGTGGATGTTCGTTAGGTACCCACATTTCTAGTTAAGTTTAAGGTAATAGGGGGCGAGCCTCACGCCGTGATGGCTCTCGGCCACCGTAGGCGCGGGCCTGTGGACGGTGAGTAATGGGTTAGCTCGCCGTCCGTCCGTCTTTTGACGACAGGCCGTGTCGACGGCGCGTTCGTGTTCCCCGCGCGCCTCAAGAGATGTCAGCAAACAAGAGGGGCCCGCAAGGGCCGATGCCTGCCAGGGCTGCGGGACTGTTCGAAAGAGATACCGCGGCCCTGGAACATAAAGGGCAAAAGAAGGAACATGGGTGGTTTTTAGTCAGTAAGAGTCTGACACTCCCTTCCGCTCCGCCCAGAGCGGGAGGAGTCATTTGATGATTTGCTACCCGAAAAAAAAAAAAAAAAAAAGGGGGCGAGCCTAATGCCATCTACCGGGCACTTATCCAGTCTCTGGACTGCCACAAATTCGTGGGAAAAACCCAATAACACTGCCTCATCCACTCACCACACGGCAGCGAAATTTTTAATTCCAGAAAAATAAATCAAACTTTATTGTTGGTCATCAGTGCCAGCGAGCCAACATGGATGACAGCTAGCAACGCGCACAAGGAGCGCGTGGGCTCAGAGCTGCGGGCCATGGTGCAGGCGCCGCCCGGACACAAGTTTGTGGGCGCTGACGTCGACTCACAGGTAACGTGTGTACTACTGTTACGTCTGCTGTTTTACGAGAACATTCTGGAATACGTTCGAGTCTAGAATGTTCCACTATGGAACTGTCTAGAAGATTTGAGAATAATCCTAGAATATTCCAAAATGGAACTGTTTAGAAGAATCGAGAAAGTTGTTGAACTTTCTCCAAGGGTCGGTCCAATTATAAATAGCGGTCACGTTTGCGGGAGCATTCAGTCTGATTTAGGCGCTACAACAAATCGAAGTGAACTAGAAGTGGAATATCAAGTGAAAAGTGATCAGTAGTGTATTGTGATTGAAATCCTCATCCTGCACGTCTCTACTCCGCTCCGCTCAGCTCCGCTTCAGTAGAAACGCAGCCTTAAAGTTGGTCGCGACTCCAGCAGCTGCGCTCTCGCCACGAACTTGGTCCTTGGTCGTCTGACGCTCGTACTCTAAGATTTCCTGCGCCGTATTGGTGTAGTGTAGGCGGGAGATGTACACCAAATTGTTCGTAATACAATACATATAAATGAATGAATTTAAGATTGTTATTGAATGGATAAAATTGTATCTTCCTAACATTTTATTCTAGGAACTATGGATAGCAGCGTTGCTAGGAGACAGCACCCTCGGTGTTTGCGGCGGCAGCGCCTTCGGCTGGGCAGTGCTGGCAGGAGACAAGAGCCGCAACACCGACCTGCACTCTCTGACTGCCACCGCCGCCGCCGTGTCTCGGGATCACGCTAAAGTTATCAATTATGCCAGGATTTATGGTGAGAAATCTTTTCAGAGATAACATAACACCACGACTGTTTCCAGCGTTAGGTTAGGTAGACGTGGATCCTACAAGGTGTAAACAGTCCCTTCTCGAAGCTGTCAACCAAGCATTCGGCTACGTTATGGGTAGTTTGTACACCCGTTATACTAGTACAACCACATTTCATCAGTTATGTTTCAGTCGCATGTAAAAGGGGCGAACACAAATCCAGACTCCGTGGCTGCTAATCGAACCCGGCCCGGCCTGGGAATCGAACCTATAAGAACTCATCCCCTACTAGTCACTTGCACCACAGTTACCCTTTGGAATTAATATTCTAGTCTAGTCTCATAATAAAGTCTTTTTACTTACAGGTGCCGGTCAGAACTTCGCAGAGAGATTGCTAAAACAGTTTAATCCTACCATGACAACATCGGAAGCCAAGAGCAAGGCTGCTAAAATGTTCACCTCGACTAAAGGCAGGCGCATCTACCAACTGAAGAAGGAGTACATGGAAGGGTTTATGGAAGAAGATTTGGATGAACAGGTACTAATGCCTATATTATTTATTTTTTTAAACTGATATGTGACATGGTCACTGACATTATCATTAATACTGAACAACAAATAGTTAATACAAATACACACACACAAATAGAACCACAAAAACAAATCCCGTTTTCAGTGATAATTTATTTATTTGGTACACCAACAGCAGTGCATATTAAGAATTAATGTGAAATAATAAAAATAACATAAAAGTGATGGTATGTATGCCTATAATAGGTATACACAGCATTCACCATAGGACAACAATATAATGTTATCAAATATTAATTATAAAGTAATACAACAATAAAAATGAATAAAGGAAATTAATAATGCTAATATAAATAGTATAGCTTATAGTCCAGTCAATTTTATAACCAATAAATAAAAATACAACAACACACACACAGACAGACAATAGCATACATACACTAATAAACTATAGCATTCTCTAATGGATTGTTGTTACCATCATCATTTGCATTTTTTTTTGTTCCTGTGATGGAAAATCCACACGGATGTCCTCCGCCCTGGGGCGGGCGAAGGGGTCTGTCGGACTCTAACCGACTAAAACCACCCCGGTGTTCCCTTCCCACGCTTGCACCGGGGATAATGGGAACTAGTGCGCCTTCCACGATCCCCGGCTAGTGCCTCCTCCAGTCTGCGGGGGGAGTGAGGTGTCCTCCCCCCGTAACGCCAATAGGGGGGCGCGCGGAACACTACGCGCCACCGCCTCGGGTCCAGTTATACGGGGGGGGGGCGGACGTCCCCAAGTCTACCGTCACTCTGAACCCGTTTAGGGGGCTGGAAGAGGGCATAGTCCGCCCTCCGCCGACGCCCGGGACGTCTGCTGCGGATCGGGAGAGTAGTATCGACCTCCCTCAACCTGTCCGCTCTATCATCATCTGCCTAGCCCAACTATGTTGAGATCGGCTACCAGTATAACCGGATGCAGCTAAATACCAGTATTTTACATGGAGTGACTGCCTGTCTGACCTCCCAACCCAGTTACTACGTAATACGATACTCCTTGGTAAGATCGTTTGTTAGGTTTTCTGGTTTCTGACTATCCGTAACGACTGCCAAAAATCTAATCAAATGACAGCAGGGTTCAACGGCTTAACTTTCCAAGGCACGGAGGTAATCGGAATTTAATGGATGGTCACCGATCCACCGACCAACCTCAGCAAGACTACTTAACCTTAAGGATCGACCGTGCGGCTATTACTTAGCCACAAGCCCCCACAAGTGTTAGTTATCTGTGTATTAATTTTTACATGGGTCATTATTTCAGGCGGTAGAGATGACGTCATACCAAGCGATGCGCCTCGCGAAGATGAGCGGGAAGCAGGTGGAGGACATGTTCGAGAGGCCCAAGTGGGTCGGAGGCACAGAGTCCGATATGTTCAACAAGTTGGAGGAAATCGCTGGTAATTACTTAACATAATATCACACTTGCAGGCCATGATGGGTTAGGCAGAGGTACTCCCACGTTTCGCCAGTTATATTTAAGTTCCATGTAATAGGGTAAGCCTATCACAAATCTAGAAACCGTGCCATTTATTACTGAGAAAGGGGTTTTTATGGGGGATTTTTGTGTGAAATGTGGCCATTCCGCCATTTTCTTTTCAAAATAACGGCCACGCATATAACCTATATTAATCAATAGCTGGCATCAATACAAACGAGTATTGTATGAGAGAAAATCTTTTAAAGCGTCACGTTTCGTGATTTAAGTTATTAAAGTTTACTATGTAGTGATTAATCTTCCACAACTCATCATCTGCCCAGCCTTTTCCCAACTATCTTGGGGTCGGCTTCCAATCTAACCGGATACAGCTGACCAGTATTTGACGTGGAGCGACTGTTCGCGGCTGTTCTTGTTTAGTGTTTTTTTTATTGGTCTAGAAAGCTTTAATAGATTAGTAGACTGAATAAATTATATTATCTTTTTGCATAAATCTTGAACCACGTGCCTTACGATTATAACGGCTCAAGATTGTTTAGTCCGTCTCGACACTCGCGCTACACTGTTTGCGTTGTGTATGTGTGGATAGCTACGCACACACGCACAATGCTGCGGTCTTTTACCTAAACTCGAGCGTTAAAATTTTGTGAAATACCTCTTAAGTATTACCTCATGTTCTGTAGAGTCCCCTCGGCCGGCCACGGCCTTCCTGTCGGGGCGCCTGTCGCGCGCGCTGGAGCGGTCGGCCGGGCGCTGGGCGGGCACGAGGCTCAACTGGGCCGTGCAGAGCGCCGCCGCTGACTTCCTGCACCTCATGCTGGCTAGCATGGCACATCTAGCGCCGAAAGCCAGGTAAAAAAAAAGAAAAAATATTAGCATCCCCTTTCGCATAAGACACCTACGCTATTTTTGTTCATTAATACAGATAGGACTGCCTCGTTGGTCTAGTGGTCGCAATTGTGACAGCTAAGCATGAGGTCCCGGGTTCGATTCCCGGGTCGGGCAAATTGTTATTGGGATTTTCCATCAGGAATATCTGAGTAGCAGCCACGGAGTCTGGATTTGTGTCCGGTTGGTGGTACGTGAGCCCCCTATTTATTACATGGGACTTAAAGATAACTGGCAAAATGTGGGTATACTATTAGTTAGGAACACCTCTACAGATTGAAAGGCCGAGTGAAGCGTCTTGTAGAAGTTTGGCTCTTATTATATTGGAGCCTTTTAAGTACTTGCACATAAAACATGACCCTTAACGTACACACAAACGACAGCACAAAAGTAATAAGTCAGGGGTAAATATGCTCTCTCGGCCACCGTAGGCGCGGGCCAGTGGACGGTGAGTAATGGGCTAGCTCGCCGTCCGTCCGTCGTATGACGACGGGCCGTGTCGACGGCGCGTTCGTGTTCCACGCGCGCCTCAAAGAGATGTCAGCCAACATGAGGGGCCCGCAAGGGCCGATGCCTGCCAGGGCTGCGGGACTGTTCGAAAGAGATACCGTGGCCCTGGAACATAAAGGGCAAAAGAAGGAACATGGATGGGTTTTAGTCAGTAAAAGTCTGACACTCCCTTCCGCTCCGCCTAGAGCGGGAGGAGTCATTTGATGATTTCCCATCCGAAAAAAAGAAGTCGGTTAAAAAAAGGGTAGCACCGGCCCTTTAAAATCAAAATGCAATATTATAAATTAAAAAATAAATAAATAATTTATTAAATGAAATATTATTATATTATTTTTTATTTTTAAATGAATTGAAACTAATACTTATTTTCTGTTATATTCTTTTTCTTACAGGTTTTGCCTGAGTTTCCACGACGAGGTCAGATATCTAGTGTCGGATGAATACAAATATGAAACTGCGCTGGCGCTTCAAATAACGAACTTATTGACAAGAGCGTTTTGTTCACAAAGGTAAAACCAATTGTTCTCTGTTTAAACTTTGGCCTAACTGAAGCAATTAACCCATGACCAAAATTGGTGCCCTTTAATATTTCGCACCCTCTAACGAAACTATTTACAAATAGGAGAAAATAGCAGAACAAACAGAATTTTGTATGGCGGTATAGTTTGAAACTCAGTCCGGACTGAGTGAAAACAGTTTATACAGATGATGATTTTTACGCTAGCTCATTAGAGCTAAAACCGAAACAATAGGTAATAGAGCAAAATGGTCAAAGGAACAATGATCTTGATTTTGGAGGAGAATAAAACAGCAGTACAGGTTTTTTTTAAACTTTGGCCGGTCTCAAGAATCGATAATAGCGACAAATTAATGTTCCGTAACTTTTCCGATGTCGCATAAATGTTGTAGCAAATTGGGCGATAGTGCGACTTCTTGCTGTCTATGGAGACACGTCGTGACCCGGGACAATTGTCCCCTGGCTTTTTTTTTTTTTTTTTTTACATAAGCTTAGTATGATCAGCCTGTAATGTTCCCATTGCTGGGCCACCGCCCCCTCAGGGGTGGCTAGATGTCATAACCTGACATTTTCTGTTTTCTATTTTTCAGAGTTGGAATAAACGACCTTCCCCTATCAGTAGCGTTCTTCACATCAGTGGAAGTGGACCAAGTATTAAGAAAAGAGTCAAATCTCAACTGTACGACACCATCGAACCCTCACGGTTTAGATAACGGCTATGGGATCCCTAATGGAGAATCTTTAAATATATTTGAAGTGTTAGATAAATGTAAATTGAATAAATCAATTGATCAATATGTTTTGGGTTTTATTTGGTGAAAAGCTATTGTATGTACTTTTTTATATTAAATGGGTCTACTCTTGACCTCAATCTAGTCCTGAGGACAGAGATGAGGTCGACGATGGCACGAGCTTACCCAGAAGAAGCCTATTAACTCGCGACTTAAATAGATTGGGGTCATATGAACTTGGGAACACTGACGAAGGCAGGGAATTCCACTCCTTGGTTGTGCGCATAATAAACAATGTCGCGAAGCGCTTCGTGCGAATGTGTGGAATATCGACAAGGAATGGGTGATAACCCGCAGTACGTCTGGACTCCCGATGGAAGAAGGGAGATGGTGGAATGATCTCGTGGAGCTCTTGTGCACACTCACTGAAGTACAGCCTGTAAAAGACCGACAAACATGCAACCTTGCGCCGGTGGGCCAAACTATGAAGCTTGGTACCCACCAGCTTAACGTCACCAATGAGCCTCTTGGCTCTGCGCTCAACAGAGTCGAGTGTGGCTAATTGGTATTTGGCTGAGCCATCCCAAAGGTGACAGCTGTACTCCATGCCGGACCGAATTTGAGCTTTATATAGGACTAAAAGCTGTCCTGGCTTGAAGTAACGCTTAACCTTATTTAGGATACCCAGCTTTTTTGCCGCTGTTTGAGCTTCCGACTCAATGTAGGCACCGAAGTTGAGATTCGCAGTCAACTTCGTACCAAGAAGCTCGAGGTTGTCGGTAACTGGTACAGATGTACCCCGGAAAGTAGGAGCCAGATTGAACGGACTCCTTTTGGCGGTGAACAGGCACACTTGGGTTTTGGTGGCGTTAAAAATAACCAGATTTTCATCACCCCACTGTTATGAGTAAGTATTAGTAACGTCACTATTGTAAGAGAACATCACTAATCGCCAAGAAGGCGGGCTGTCAATATGGCGTCCGCGGCCCGAGCACGGCTAGCTCTTTGATCATGTAATACTCTAAACTAAACCATTTATTAAACACAAGTATTGAAGTTCAGTATTATCATTTCCAGTCACTACCATAATATACCGACCAAAACACCCACTTGGGGACAAGACTTAAGGCTGAATTTGTTCGCTCCACCATGGCCTCTCTCAATGAACGCACTTCTTCACCGCTTAGCTGAGATAGAGTTTGCAAGAGATCCGAGTGTCTGCAATCACCCAGTCGGTAGGTACCTAGTGTGCAAAATAATTTTGAGCCAGTCTTGTCCCGTTCACTGTCCAGGAGGAAGAGATATTGTAGTTTTTTTTTGTAGTAGTAATAGTAGTTTAGAGAGACGTACTGCTGAAACTGAAGGAAAGTAAGGTTTTTCTAGAATAAGGGTGATGTTCATGAAATAGTTTCACTCATAAATTATAACGCTCACCACAAAATTATAGTTTCCCATTGTTTGTCGAATGAAGAGGATTTATCGCCAACCTTATTGCGTGTAATGGAACAAATTCTATTCCAGTGTCAAAAATGACACTGGCTGTCATTGGTAGCGTTCCAGATCACTAAACAGACGTTATTACTTTTGCATCCTACAAAAAAACTTCCACTTTAGATTTGCCGTAAAACATTTGCCAGAAGCACACAAATGCTTTAAAATAACGATTTACTTATCTGTTGTATTTGTATAATAATACTGTCCTTGATTGTTCTCTTCTCGTATCCTATTATTTAAATATTAATCTTTACTCTGAAATAATGCACTACAGTGAGACAGTTATACAATGCTTAAAACATAACGTATGGGGCTGGAACGTTACTAATCCCAACTAACCTATTTTCGTGTGAACGTGTGATACACAAAAAATAACAAAATAAAGTCTCTAAAACTTTTATTTAACTGGCTAAATTCATGTTTATAATAAGAAACCATGTCTAAGGTTACTAAAAGGAAACATGTGATGAATGAAGCTTTCTGGGACGACTTTGAGCTGCCTAAAGAAAATCAAAGTATTGTAAAAGTTTTGAGAACTAAAGGCAATAACTTACATGAGGTAAGAAATTCTTATTTGTAACTTTAAATAAATGCATAGGTACTAGCAGGCAACAGGCATTCCTATCTCATGTTATTCACAATCTTTGCATTCAAGAAAAAACCAGTTCATTACAGACTTGCAGTACCTAAAATTTTATTCTTTTTTTCAGATTACTACTCCAACCGCCGAAGAATACTTGGTATCTATGCCAACAAAATTCAGAAAAAACATATGGGTGAAGAGAGGCGATTATGTTCTAGTAGAGCCAATACCAGAAGGTGATAAAGTGAAAGGTGAAATAGTTAAAATTATGAACAAAGACTCTATCAAATATTATAAAGAAAATAATGTGTGGCCCAAAGAGTTTGAGGATAAAAAAGAAACAATTGATGATGGTGATGATGAGTTATTTGTGAACACCAATAGAAAGCCTATGTTGACTTATAGTGAAAGTGATTCGGATGATAGTGATACAAACAGTGATGAAGGAATTGATCAAAAATAATTCTTGTTTAGCCTATATTCTGTATTTTTATACACAAACCATTCTTTGAGTGTTGGTTATGTTGATAAAGCAGCTACAGTATTTATTTATTATGGTGGTTTCACGGTAATTTAACCATTGATTTTGCATCACTCTTAAAATCATGGTTATCTTTTTTTTCATTACAGTATGTTGACTGCCACTCTTAAAGTCTGCAAAATTACAACAACCTTTATTTTTTTTAAGTTTGCTTCTGTCAGTTGTAAAATGGCTTGTGAAAGGTCTTAGAGTAAGTCTTAATAAAGAGATTTAAAAGAATTGCAGAGCTGACATTAAGGGTTAAAATCAAATAATTTTATGCTGGAAATGTTTGATTTTGTCACGCAAATGCTACATGTTAAGCGGGCGTGTCCAACAGACCGATTTGTTACTAAGTAATAACAAGACAAGTATTGGATTACAATTTTCTTTGTCTTGTCCCGTCTATCGCTCCTAAATGTTTGAATGTGTTTGTCTTTACATATTTTGGGCTCTATAAATTTAGTTGGCAGCAGCCATCATTTTCCAGAACAAGAAATATTGGTACATAATGATATGTATTTATTTATTTAACACTTGCAAGCTCAAAGTACAGGGGCGGACTTATTGCAAGAGGCATTTTCTACCAGCCTACCTTTTTTTTTTTGTGTTCTTCTTTTTATGAATTTGACTGTGGACCATTGTTTGTAAACATTATTTTATTTTACCTTCTGAACCTTAGAGAATACCTCAATATAATTTCAGCTTTAAAGTAACTGAGCTTATTTTGTTAAGGGTTGTTAGGTGCTGTTAGGATAAAAACATTATATTTGTCTTTAATTTACTTTAATATTAAGTAACTGCAACATTAAAAATATCTTTAGTAGAAATAATGTCTTAAAAATAATTTTATTTGAGATCACAAGAACTGGCTGAGCCATTGCTACTTGATTATGGTCTTCAAAAATTAAAATGAAGCTATAATATACATCCTCTCTTCTCGTGAGAAAGTGCAGGCCTTTTCCCAGCTGTGGGACACAAATAGTCGTAAGAGTTTTTTTTACATACTTATGTCAATGCATTTACAGTTACAGACCATTTTTTCTCCTAACCTTCTTTGTCCCACTCCCAAGCAAAGGACCACTTCTGTCCATTACATTATACTATTTATGTCTCAGATGTTATTTCCATTTAATTGATGAAATTGATAAGCTATACTGCTAAAATAAAATGTGTTAAAACAATTTAAACTATGTGATTTTTCTTTTCTTTCTTACTAATACATAACAAATCATACTTTTCTTACTTATACTTTTTGATCAAGCATACAGTTACATATGGAAGTATGGATCTAGCAAGGACTAGGAAATCAATCGCTAATTTAGAGTATATGGCTAAATAACATCAGCTGCACACGTCAATCTTCGAGGTTAAATCGTGCATGCCAAATTTGGTCTGTGAACGGATGACCATCCATTACATACAGAGTTTACTCTGCCTTGCCTTGATTTGGCCTTGGCTTAAAGATCATGTCAGTGGCCGGAAGTCTCACAACCAGTCTTACCAAGGGTATGGTATTACCCAGAAGTACCTAACTGGTTTATGGAGTTCAGATAGGAAGTTGCTCCATTTAAAATACAGCTAGGCAGATGATGATGATACCAGTAATTTCATGTACAATATTATAATACTTCTTTCACTTATTTTGAATGTAAGAGTATTTTTATTTATTTCTATGTCTGTCAATGGAAAAAGTTTATTTAATATCTGCATCAATTTCATCAGCCATTATGTATTCATAAATCCTTTTGATAAGTTCTACAGACTTCACTTGGGCCCATCCCTCAGTTTTAGTGATCAGTTTCGCCTGACCATCTTTAATAAACTCCAGGGTTAATTGTTTCAAGGCATTGGCAGAGTGCAGGTCAGCCAGTTGCAATGTTTCTATTGCATTTTCAACAGTCAGCTTCTTGTGCAAGGCCTCCTCACAGAGACTCTTTAGTCTGCTAAGTTGATAATAGTCTGCTGCAGCAAGCAACTTCTCTGGTATCTCATCAACTCTTGGAGCTTTGTCACTGTATATGAAAGTCAGGACTTCTCTTAGAACTTCAGACTCAAGTGGCGTCTCCACTACATTTGTGTAGCATTCAGTTGTGTTGTGCTCAAAATGAGCCTTCAGTACTGCACTCCGGCTCGCCAGAACTGCCTTGTGCACCTTGTACTCCGCTAGCTCAGCAGATTTCATGGTTACGTCAGAAAACAAGCCATCGTTGAGTAAGTTTTCGAAATCATTACTCAACTGCGCCTCAGGGACGTTTGAGCGATCGACTTTTATATCATTAGATACCATAAACTGGAATTTTAGTCTTAAACTACCATCACTTAGCAAGAATATGTCCCTGCCATCATAACTGGCTATATCTCGCTTGAATAACGTAGCTAAGTACTGCCATTTATTTGCCTGAACAGTATGATACTCCTTTATCACTATAGAGCGCTCTTCGAAACGTTTCAAACATATTGTCAGAATTGACTTCAAGAATACGGGAGTCGGAGACAAATAGTAGATCTCAATAATGTCATTAACCCTCCCCAAGAATTGCATTTTTAATTGGAATCGTGATTCTGTTAAATCTGCCGGATCCTTGGACTTTTCAGTGCGAAACTCTCTGGTAGTTTTATTTTCCAATAGGATGATAAAGTTAGGCACCGTCCATATTATGGTGTTTATTTTAGTTTGTCCTTCGGTACGGGTTGTATAATTTATACTACTACACATTTTTATGGTAGTTTATTAATTTAAACCTCAGAGACTAACAAAACTATTTGTTTACGAGCCACACAGGAATTCAATTTACCACGCACTAATGTCAATGTCCTAAAAAAAGTATAAAATCAAAAGAGTAGTGCTGTCCATGCATGCAATGCCTGCAAAAGTACGTATTTAATATTAATCGACTAAAACTTGACGTACACTGTAGTTCACAGAGCAAGTTTAAAATAAAATGTTTATTATGCGCGTTATTATATTACATCCGAGAAAATTTGCTTAGAGCACGACCTAACAGTGAATTTTTTTAATTAAATTTCACATATAACTTTAAAAAATATATAGTATTCAATATTTTCTGAAGAGCAACGAAATTCAAAATTGAGTGAAAGACTAACAAATTACACCTACTCATAACACTCTTCGTAAAAAGCATCTAATATTTTTTGCTCGACCGACGTCGATATTTTCGCTCTTGGAGTTTTCTTTCCCATTGTTTTGGCTAAAGAATTGATTTGACAATACGATTTCGCTATCTAATCTATAATGAACGTGTGATCGTAAAATAATCTTGTTGATAAAATATCAGTGATTTATCGTAATGTAATAAACGTTCGATTCATCAAAGCGTAACAGTGAGAGGTGAAGATTACTAAATAAAAAATTCTTATTTTTTTCTCGCGACAAATGTTATTTGGTGCTCATTATGGAGGATTATAAGTTTCTATTTAAAGTAGTGTTAGTTGGTAATGCAGGTGTTGGGAAAACATGTTTGGTGCGTCGTTTTACCCAAGGTCTCTTCCCACCTGGGCAAGGTGCTACAATTGGTGTTGATTTTATGATTAAAACTGTAGAAGTTGACGGTGAGAAAGTGAAGGTGAGTTCCGTGAGTTTCTTTAACGCTTGTACATATTTGGTATCACTATTGCATCATTTTTAATGCTGAAATTGGTGCTATACTATAATCAGATGTTGATCATGTTTTTGTTATTAACTAAAACCTTATGTAGATGAATCAGGTGTCCTTGTATTACATTAATATCATGCAACAAAAACAATAAGATTCTCTCAACTGTAAATGCTTGAGTTCAATAATTGGAGGATTACTTTATTAATTATCTCGATTCAGTATCCAAGGTGAAAGTTCCTAAAAATATTAGAACAGGTGAATAAAATTCATAAGAAATTATATCATAAGCTTTCAGTGGTAATAGAAAATTCTGATATTTAATTTTTTCAGCGTCAGTGCATATAGTGATACAACAAAGCACTTTTTAAAATATTGTGACTTTAATTCAAATTATATAATATTATAATACAATAATAGAACACGCATGTATCATGATAATACAAATTAAAGTGATATGAGTCATTAAAACTTTATCACATATTAATATTTAAATTGATAAAAAATATTCAATGAAGAATCTTTAAGCGTAAGGGTGTCACGCATTATTTCCTATGTATATCATGCAAAAAGTTACCATAAATTATAATATATATTTTTAGTTGCAAATATGGGACACAGCAGGTCAAGAGAGGTTCCGTTCTATCACCCAGAGTTACTACAGGTCTGCCCATGCCCTTATATTGGTGTATGACATATCTTGCCAGCCGACTTTCGACTGCCTGCCGGACTGGCTCCGGGAAATTGAGGAGTATGCCAACAATAAGGTTCTTAGGATATTAGTTGGTAAGTAAACAAATGCTTGGTAATTATTATTCTTAACATGTAGCTGGCAATCTAAATTAAGTGGATCCAGAATTTGGTAATGATTTAGTGTTGTCACTCGCATTATTCAGTTCATCATCATTGTCCTACCCTTTTTTTTTTTTTTTTTTTTGGAGGGTGAGAAATCATCAAATGACTCCTCCCGCCCTGGGCAGGGCGGAAGGGAGTGTCAGACTCTTACTGACTAAAAAACACCAATGTTCCTTCATTGGCCCTTTATGTTCCAGGGCCGCGGTATCTCTTTCGAACAGTCCCGCAGCCCTGGCAGGCACCGGCCCTTGCGGGCCCCTCCCGTTTGCTGACATCTCTTTGAGGCGCGCGTGGAACACGAACGCGCCGTCGACACGGCCTGCCCGTCGTCATACGACGGACGGACGGCGAGCTAGCCCATTACTCGCCGTCCACAGGCCCGCGCCTACGGTGGCCGAGAGCCATCACGGCGTGGCCCCCGACGCCCGGTGCTTCTCCCGCGGCGGCTGGGACGTGAGGAGGTTCTCTCCCTCTCACGTTCCGCCGCCTCCTTCGCTAGCATGACTGCTTCGCAGAAGGAGGCGACGGCTTCCCATTCCCTCTCGCCCCGGACCATGGCTTGAACCAGGGCCGGGCGCGAGAGGTCGCCGCCGCCAATCGCCGCTACGAGGACACGGCGGTGCTCCTCCCAAGCGGAGCAGACCTCGACGGTGTGCTCCACCGTGTCCTCCGGTCGATCCTCGCAATTGTAGCACCAGGGCGTTTCCTCCCGCCCGATTCGGTGCAGGTACCTCCCGAAGCATCATTGTCCTACCCTTATTCCAATTTATTTGGGGGTCAGCGCAGCATGGCTCCTTCCATACTTCTCCATCACTCCTCATCTCAGCAGTCACCTCCTTTCTAGCCATACTTCACACAGTCCATCCATTGTTTCTTTGATCTCTACTTTTTTAGCCATCTACATTCATACTCAACATTTTCCTCATCAATTATTGCCATCTATTGATAGATATAATTCTGTATACTATGTACACCATTGAGTAATTTTATTTGAAATTTCACATATTATGTTAACACAATGGGCAGTGATATATAGACAAACAGGTCTAATGGCTGCCTGTGTAATTAACACAGCCCCTATAATTTGTATTTTTCCTCTATTTTTCATTCATTGACTATTGAGTTTTTATATTAACTCCGTAAGGAATGAAAGTGTGATGTAACAATTGACATAATTATTATTTGAAAAGAGAAAGTGTATTGCCTTGCCAGACCTTATATAATCACGGTACAATTTTATTGGGCACACAACCTTATACAGGAACTTGTAAGTGAAGTCATTGATTCATTTGACCCTAATTTTAGGACCAAAGCTGGAACTGATCAATGATTTGGGGCCCAGTTAGGTGAAGGACATGACATTTATAATGTTACTTTCGAACATTTATTGTTGTTTAAGAATGTCTAATTTGATTTATGTAAATCAAATTATACGACTTTCTGAACATATGGCGTGACGGTTCTCACTTCATTGCCAATTTGATAACTACTAAACCATCTTCTTCATCGTATGGTTAGTGCCTAACCATGCTGAGGATCGCGCCCTCATGCGATCTGCCTTTAAGTTATAAGGTCTTCTGCAGAGTGAACCACTCATTACAGGCTGCCTTCGATGTTCGTTCAGAACAATATTTTAACATTCACATTAAAATAATGTTCACATTCGTGTGTACCGACGCCCAGCACTTCAAGTTACTACAATCTGTCAATTTTTTTTAATAGATTTTCAACTTTATTCCTAAAGCTTAAAGGTTCAAGATTGATTGGGAAAATTTGACAGTTTCGGGTAGATTGATATGCACAGGTGTCTGTACTTACATAATTATCATATTATAGATAGTCTATGAATTTTACCCTTATTCCCTAAAGAAGCACTTAAACAAGTAATTTTACATACCTAAAGAAGCCATGAATTGCTCGGCATTTAGATGGTCACAAAACACGCTAAAATTACAGGTAACAAAACTGATAGAGAAGACAGAGAGATCCCAAGACACATTGGAGAGGACTTCGCCCAGCGCCACGGGATGTACTTCCTGGAGACATCAGCCAAAGAGGCCGAGAATGTCGAGCGGTTGTTCATGGAGATAGCTGTTGAACTTATGGAGGTAAGATGATCTGTAATGCTCTAGTTACTATTAAGCATTATGTTGTTCCACTGCAGTGCAAAAGCCCTTCCCTCTTTCCACTTTTCTTGATCTAATCCAATAGTAGGCCAATCCTTCACCAATGAGTTCAGCTCACATCCGGCCATATCCCGTCGGCTCTAGGGAAAAGGCTAGACACAAACTGCGGGCAGTCAGCTGGCAAATGCTGAACTCTCATTTGCTAGCTGACGCGCAGATTTCGCGGAACATTTTTTTTCTTGTTAACGTAAAACCGCAATGTTTAGTGGTTATTAGAAACAGCAAGCTAAGTAATCGATTCTATGTAATAAAGCTGAAGAGAGTTTTTGTTTGACCGCCCCACTCTCGGGAACTATCAGTCGGATTTGAACAAATGTTTTTGTTAGCTCAGTAATTCATCACGCTACCCTTAGGAGCTGAGCAAAACAGCGGATGAAATCGCGGGCCATAGCATATTGTAAGAGTAGCACTTTAGCCGTCTCGTCATGACAAAGTGAAATTTCGATAGCTGCAAACGGAAGGAAAATCATGATAATCTTTTCGTTCTGTCTCATGGTGTAGTTATTTTATTGTCAACATGGTCATACCGTAAATAAAATAAAATAATGACTCATTGTTAGACATATTAAGAAACAAGATATACTTTACCATTGCCTCACAGTTACAGTCCTTGGCACTTCCCACGATTATTTCCGGCTACGCTAAATACCAAAAGTGGCCGTGGAAAATTATCTGACAATGGATTGTACTTCTATTACTTATAATGGATATCGAAATTTTAAGTGTTTCCTTGAATTCTAAGTGCTAAAGGAACTCCGTCTGTCTGTCTGTTCCTTTTTCACGCTCAAACGTCTGAACAGATTTCGATGTAATTTGGCACACAGCACTTGTAGACCATGGCCTGTGTTTGGACAAAGGATACTTTTTATTTATTTATTTGCCAGAAACATGGTATGTTTCTATAGGTGTTCATAATATTGGAGAGCAGCGGTGGCGCAGTGGTGGCGGCCCCGACTTACGAATAGTAAGTCGTGGGTTCAAACCCAGGAAGGCGGATTACTTTGTGTAATTTATTTCATCACCACTGCTCTCAAAAACGGTGAAGGAAAACATCGTGAGGAAACCGGCATGTCCTAGAGCCAAAAATTCGAAGACATGTGACATCTACCAACCCGCACTGGGCCCGCGTGGTGGATTATAGCTCACTCCCTCTCTAGAGAGGAGGCCGTGTGTCCCAGCAGTGGGAACATAATAGGCTGATTATGATTATGACTTTCGATTCACATCAGTAACATTCCATTCATTTTTATCTCGATAGTACGTTCCCGTGCAAAAATTTCCGACATTTACGTGGGTAAAGCCAAGGACTAAAGCTAATTAGATAAATTAAACTCATTTGATAACGAACAAAACAGATATTAAACAGCTGTGGAAAAATTGCGCAAACTAAGGATGTACATAATATTATACAGGCATATATATTTTACAGACAGTTAAAGTTAATGGGTTTTCTCACGTGTGAACAGTGGAACCAATACGTTAGGTAGATACCTAGTCTTTTCGCGGTTCACGCGTGTTAATAAATTAGGCCACTGGGCCACGGGTCGATATAGCTACATCCCGTCATTTGGGTGTTGTCATGAGTGCCGGCAGAACCATATGTTTCATACTAGCTATTGGCCGCGGCTTCGCCTGCATGGAGGTTGGAAATTATCCCACGGGTATCGAGATAAAAACGGTTCCATGTCCTAACCCAGGTCATGGTCAACCTGTGTTTAAAATTTTATCGAATTCAACAGTAAAGGCGCGAAAGGGTAACAGAACTAACAGATAAACATGCATTTATTTACTTTCGCATTTAGAATTCGACTCATCGTGGTGAAAGCAGCTCGATAGGCTTCTTTCATGCACTCCAAATTAATTTGGAATATTCATTATGGAAACGTGTAGGATGGAAGTATGGATTTGAATAAAACCAAATGGACAGACAGGCAGATTCAGTTTGCAATGTATATTTTTTTATCCTTTTTGACTATTTTTTTTTACATTCCAGCAAGCTAAGTGCAAGGAATTGCCGAAATACGACGGCAGCTTAGGACCAATCAACGGGAAGACGACGTCGGTAGGTGACGGTTCATGTTGTCTACGCTCGTAGGCTTAACGAATTTATCTCATTGATATTTAATATAGCTGTTAACGTGCTGCGGTGTTTTTGAAAAGAACCTTGTTTTACTACCATTGAGTAGTTGGCTTCAGAGAGAAAATGCGCGTAATTACAAAATGCATTCGTTTTGACAGTTCAAAAACATCAATTTCGTTGAAATTGTTTGAAATTGTGAATCTGGATTTTACGATATACAACGCAATGGATATTTTTGAAGTAAGTCGTTAGGAATACGTTTTGAAATTAGGCTGATTGCCGAACTAAGTTTAGTTCGGACTATAGGTGTATAGTGCATCATGGTTTTTTTTTTTTTTTTTGGGGGGTGGGAAATCATCAAATGACTCTTCCCTCTCTGGGCGGAGCGGAAGGGAGTGTCAGACTCTTACTGACTAAAAACCACCCATGTTCCTTCAAAACCCATGTTCCTTCACCACCCATGATTGTGGCGCTAGAATTACATTGTGAGGAGGGCGCTGTTGGTAAAAAATTGTGAAATTGTATATGTTGACTTTTCTTTGACGGTAATAATGATCGGAATACCAGTTACCATTGCTTACGATATCGACAATAAAGGAATTGAGATGTTCTTGTAAGTCAACGAATTATTTTTATTGAATTTAATTTTATGTTAGTTGGTACTGTTTTTGTTTTTTTATTTTACATTCTTGCCAACGAACGAAGGACTGATGAGAATTTTATAATTTGTATATTTTTGTTAATATTTGATTTATCTTTTCAAAAACACCACATCGAACGTGTATTTCGTAGAACGGAGGTCATTCCACTCGCTTTTAAGTGCTGTGACGTTGTCACAATGTCATGACGCCGTTGTCATATTGTCATTCGTCACTCACTAAGTCGTGTCAATTCGTAGATGTAGTGTGTCGGTACCATTCTATTGCATATCAAGTGTTAATTCTATATTCTATTTATAGTGTAATACTTACTATTGAGACCAAACATAGGTTTACTCGATTCAATGTTCATACATGCATAAATACGGAACGTTAAATGGACGTCAGGGAAGAATAGTGAAATCTTCGACGGAAACTAATAATAAACCACTTTATGTATTAACATGTTTAATAATGTTATTACTTATTGGATATCTTGTTTCCTAACATACAATGTTTGTGTGTAATTGACAGTAGTGTACAGTGCGCGACTATCCTAACATGTCACCAACGGGTCTTGTAGAAATACACATTTGAATATTTATTTTATCGGCTTGCCGCCTAAAAATGACAAGAATATGACATGTGCTTAAAACGCTTTATCACTTGCGTCTGTTTTGAAAACAAGACACACACAAGAGTATGAGCGGCGCGGGTGCTTAAAGTCGCGGCCGGCTGGGGGCGCGTATTTTCGTTTTGGGCATTTTTATTTAGCAGACGGCCTAAGGATTTATTCCACTGCCGTTGACAGAGGTCGATGTTTGTTATCATTTTTTAAATGTACTTATTGAAAAACAAGATGGCGGCCTTAGTTTCGATTTTGGCCATGCGCCAAAAGATCCTTGTAGCGCTTTAACCATAAATCCTGAATGCCCGCGAAATTCGCAACTAGAACGAACTTACAAACTGAACAATAATAATAATAGAGATGCCAATAAAATCTGCGCCGTATTTTAGTCGATTCCAATCGATACCTAAAATTATTTATTTAATCAGATATTGATTAAAATCTTTTGCATACTAATGGGTTTAACTAATTAATATTGCATCTTCGTGTGAAGAAAGGTAGCGTGTTGTTAATTGGATTATATTACATGTTAAGGTGTAATTAGTAATAATTGCACGTTATAAATCAATTATTTGTCAAGATTCTTGCTAGTCTTCGCTGCTAACGTCAAAAGAGTCATGACATTGTCTCAATGTAATCAAGTTATACAATTTTGCTGTTTGCAACTTTTGTTATTATTATTATAAGCGTCCCATAGCGTACCTACGCCCCTAATATTTGTAAAAATGTTTTAAAATTTTATTTCGCAGTAAGATGTTTTTAGTTCCTTATTATTAAATTGGTTGTATGTTAAGGCAGCTTTATAAAAAAATCTTAATTATAAAGATCTCTGTTGTGTGTCTGACAACTGCCTCAAAGGTCTAGTGGTCGCAAGCATTTCGGTTGAGCATGAGGGCCTGGGTTCGATTCCTAGGTCGGACAGTGTTATTGGGTTTTTCCATTAGGAATTTTTCAGTATCAGCGACGGAGTCTCGGTTTGTGCCCGGTAGATGACATAACTGGCGGAATGTGGGTGTTGTATTAGGTACACTTCTGCCTAACCTTTCGGGGATTACAGGCGATATGTCATGTTATGTGACACAGTATTTAATTTGTACTTATAATTAATGCAAAGTATTATTGAATGTTTTACTCAATGTAAGTTTTTAAACATTTTTACACAATTCATCGGGTTTATTAGATCGCCTCTTGGAATGGTTAACTAGATAATGTAGGTTATAATCTTACTGAAATACTATTTTGTAGACAGTTGACTAGAATTTAATGTACACTAATTTAAAAGTTAGAACTGAAAGTAATCACAAGATTTACAGAATCAGAGACTGTTTCACTACAGGACAATATGTATGTTTTGAATGAAATTGTTGGTAAGGCACAAAGCTGGGTTACTCGTGATAACCGGATAACCGTCTTGCATAAGTAGCACTGGGAAAAACATATGTATAACCTTTTGAACGCAGTTGTCACATATACGTGACAAGCATGCGCGTGCCCTGAAATACAACGACACAAATATGTGACAAAATGCGGTGCACTATTTAAACACGACGAAAAAGTGTACACTAATGAGCAAAAGTGTATAAAGCGCGGTTTGGCGAATCTATAATTTAAATATATGGCTTCAAAAGAATCTGAAGTATCGGATGTCATTACCTCAATTTCATTATAGAAAGATAAGCTTTACGTGTTGACGAGAATGTTGTACCTACATGTTGATAGAAATAAGGCCGATTTATTGTTACATTCCTCATAGCTAAACTTAGGATGTTGAAGTTCTACTGGTGGTAATAAATTGTCTGTCACACATGTATTTGTTTATGGTGGGAAATATGATAGTGTGATCTCTCATATTGTAATAATTATTTCGATTTTTTTTTTCCAAATAAATTGGAATAAGGTCAAGAGATTGATGATGATTTCGATTTTTTGCTATAAGTCTGGTTATCATAATATTTTGCTACTACTTAATTAAGCTACATAATAGTGTTTTAGTAAATTGTTAATTTTAACTTAGTGTTAAACAGTAATATTTATTATTTTCTTGTTGTAGGTGCCTATTTTGGAATTTTATATGTTATTTTTATACTAAACATCACACTAACTGTATAATGCACTTAAATGTGAATTGTTTAAGATGATTTTTATATTATAGTTAAATATTTCATGTTGTTCGTAATTTTGTGCAATATAAAGTTTATTTTTGACGGCCACACTTGCCTAGTTGACATCACTAAGTTTAATCAATACATAATATATTTTAAATCGTGTTATAAATTGCGTAATTTTTATGCTTTTTTATGATGTTGAATTTGTCAGATACAATATAAAGTTGGTCCGTGGGTGGTTGCACTATAATTGGATCTGAAATATCTAATTGAATAAACATTTTTTTCCATATTAAATTGATTATAATTATATTAAAATTAATCCTCACCAAAGAAATTGAATTATTGTAATACTCGGATTATAATAAATGATCACTTTGGATATAACTTGCAGTTGTTTCAATTACATAATATTAAAGTCGCTTACGGACGAAGGTCACGCGACGAAAATCATTGTAGGAAATAAGTGTGGTTTCATACTTTGCTTGCGTGAGTAGGTTCATAAGAGCAGAGAAGCTGCCGAGTGCATCGTCGATGCTGCCGAGTGCAGCGCGTGCTATAGCATTCTCGTTGTAGCAAATGACGGTTCTGATCGACAGAAAACGCGAGGACCTTACTATATTAGATTTATAGTTGAGTTAAAGGTGCAAATATTTTACTTCGTCATTTTTGGCCTCAAATAGATAATTATAATAGGTAGTTGCAAATTATTTTGTGTGTATATTATTTACATAGGTCCCAAGTGTGGTTACCAAAACGAAGTTTTTTAGTGAGTTTATTCTTATTCTTATCGTACATTTAAATGGGAGGTGTGGAGGTCTCGAGTCTCGAGGCTTTATATGAATAATTTCCTAAACCGATGCATCGACATGTAGTTGTGGTAGACAAGGGCCTCACCCCGCTCTCCTAGGCAAAAGAGAACTGACGCAAACCTGCAGTGCTTGAAATTAACGACCGCAGGGATGTATGGCAGAGTAAGGAGGTTCACGAACGCTTTTTCCGGGCCCTGCATGGGCCCGATATCCTACCAGCGTCCGTAGCCTGGATGTCTACCGGGGACCTCTTCGGGGAACCCAAAGGTTTTATCTCTGCAATTATGAATGAAGTTATGATAACGAATACCTACGGAAGGACACAAAGAGTATAGTAATTGGAAGGACGGCACGATTGACATACATAATTATGTCGGGTAAGCCACTGTTCGGTTGAATCAATCACATTTTCATACACATACATTATCACATCTAGCTAACGGAGGGTACTTGCATAGACACAACCTTGTAGCCAGGATTATCCACCAGCAACTTGCTCAGCCTTGTGGAATCGAAAGTGCCGTGCCGTACCTACCTACTATAGGTATGTGCCCGACCCAGTTCTCGAAAATGGCAATATCGCACTGTATTAGGATCAATCCATTATCACTTACTGGACTATTGTTGCCAATAAGCCTGATATAGTGGTGGTGGATCAATTAGAGCGGCGCGCAATGGTTGTTGACATAAAGGAGCATGACGGGAATCTCGTGAATGGATTGTGTGAGGAATGATATGAAAGATAAAGAAGTAAATGATAGCATGACGGTTGACAGAGGAGAATAGAAGAAAAAAACGTGTTGCGCCAACCCCAAATAACATGGGGCAAGGGCAATGATGACGGGAATCTCGTGAAAGCCGAGAAAGATAAGCAAATCTTCTTGACTGCTTATCTTGACTTGGCTCGCGAAGTTGTCGAGATGTGGGATGTGAGCTCAGCGATCATTGTGCCGATAGTCGTCTTAGCCAATGGCTTAAAGGCCTCGACCAATACCTGGGGAGGCTCTCGTAACTCTCGTTAGGCAGCTGGATCAATAAATGAAAAAAGGAAGAAAGTGATACTTCTGGACACGGGTTCAGGAGTATCGCGGCGTAGGTACCTATTGTTAGGAGGTTCCTCTCTCTGCAGCCCTGACCGCCGGTGGTTTGGGCTTTGTTCCCGATAACGGAGAGCTACTATCACAGCATCTTAAATAGCTACTATTTTATATTTTTAAATGTTTTTTATATTATTTTATTATAGATTAAAATATTTAAAGATGTAATTAATGTGTAAAGACATAAATAAAGCAAACAGCAAATGAAGTTTCAATAATAAATGTAGATGTTAGTGCTGTTTATGCCCACCACCACTGGTAGCTTAGTCCCTGTTTACGATGCTTGTGAGCTAATAAACAGCACAAACATTTACAATACCAGTAATATTTCAATAATAATAATATTTCATTTTCATTACCACTTACCAGTTGCATATTTTTACGTAGATAGGCACGCAAATTTGTAGTGTTGTATCAAAAAACTAAAAATTCAGAATCGACTAAAAGAAATTCAATAATTTCTCACGAACACCGAATTAATTGTGGTTATCTCGGATGTGCATTATTTTTCAAAATGAAAAACTATCAAAATATAATGATAGAACGTTAAAAAAGAGTAAGCCAAAAATATCAATTTTAATTTATCTGTCATCGAAAGGTATCGACTATCATGTTTATATTATTTATCGATCCACTCTAATGTCGCTTTGAAATGGCCGACGTTTAGGGGGAGTGTCTAGCGGAAATCGAATTTCTGAGTAATTTTTACCAGATAAGGTGAGTGGTTGACCGTAAATTATAATTATAATGATAACCGATACAATATAAAACAAAAGTGGACCCCAAGTCTCAGGCTTAATATAAGTTGAAAGCATTTCCGGTGCGACAGCCGGCCGAGTTATTCAAAACAAAAGGTGTTTTTACGGTATTTTGTAGATTTCCATCAAGGTATTTATGGTGTTCTGTTACAACTTTGAGATACAGTAAAACAAACAAACTGTGTTTCAAATAAAATTCCCATTTTCTGTTACAATATTTCTATAAGTGATCATGGTACAAAGAAATACTGTCTATGTGTATGTGTAGCCTGGTTTTTTCTAATTAGAAATGCAATTAGTGTCTGTGTAATGTTTATTGTTAGTCGAAAAATACCGTAATGTAGTGTCAGCAGTAATAAAAAAATATTTTATAAAACTTTGAAAAATTGTTTCAGACTTACACACTTCTACATACATTCCAAATTTAAAGACTGAGAAACTTTTTTTAAAAAGTGGATAAACATGGCTTGGCGTTTCAAAGCCTCTAAGTATAAAAATGCGGCACCGATTGTGCCTAAGCCGGAGGCATGTATTAGAGATATTTGTGTTGGATCATATCAGACTTATGGGAATAACATTTGTGCATCGGCTGCCTTCATGGCGTTCAACTGGGAGCATGTTGGGTCAAGCATGGCCGTGCTGCCGCTTGATGACTGTGGGAGGAAGAGTAAGACAATGCCTTTGCTTCATGCGCACTCTGATACTATAACGGATATGGAATTTTCTCCATTCCATGATGGATTGCTGGTGACTGGATCTCAGGATTCGCTGGTAAGTTCATGTGTTATTATCATTGTTTTAAAAGTTAAATATAGCTAAGAATGCCTTTGTTGAACAAGTTCAATTGAAATTACCTGTGTCTATTAAATTATTTTTAAACATAATTAGTGAAGGACCATTTGTTTATGGTTGAACATTGTTTAACCATGAAAATTAAAACATGGAATGACATAATGGTAATAATTCATAATAACACCATTATGTGTCACGTCACTACTTTAGCTAACTGATCCTTTTTCAATACAGAAATTCAAAGTAGTATGTTGCTTTCTTACTAAAAAGTATAACCCCTGTTTGTCACCTCTTTCCTTAATGTACCATGGGACAAGTAGTGTAATTATTCAATAGCAAGTATACTTTAAACTCTCCTTATTAAAAGGAACTAAAAATTATGCACATTTACAGTAAAGTCGCTGTGCTAACCATCTTAGAAAGTATAAAAGAAAAAAACAATATTCCAGAAAAGGTCCTTAAAAAGAGATTCTAGCCATGCCTATAACATGACCAGCAACAATTTAATATTTTTTTGGCTCTACATGATATGTTTGCACCGTCTATGACTACACACATTAACATAGACCTCCTTAGTCACTGGAGTGTGCAAACTAGATTTTTGACTTTCCAATGGCAATATTTTAGCTATTAAGACTTGAAGATTTCTATTTATGTGTTTAAACTTCAGCTAGATGTTTAATACTATAATATGATGAATACTATAACTCACACCTATCTTAAATGGGGGTAAGCAGAGTTAACAATTTTGCTTTAAGACAATTGAATTTAAACTACTGTAAAAATAATGGTGTGTTGTTATTTTGGTCAGTCAATTTTACAGCAGCTCTTTATATATAATCTGACTGCTGTATAGTGCTGATTAGTCAAGACCTGGCTACCAGAATGTTTGTATTCCTTTTTGAAGTCATTTTATTACATTTCTCAGCTCAGAAAGCAACCAGGCAACTGTGTAAGCAACTGTATTATTTCTAGTGCAGGTGACAAGCAATGTTATAATGGACCAAACAAATTAACTTAAGGTCAACACACACACACACACACACACACATAAGCATAGCATAGGATCAGCTCAAATCAAGCCGTTCAAGATTCTTTAGATGACATTCCATACTCTGTACATGGGCATTGCCCTTTTAAATGATAGTAAAATACAGCCATTATTAGACAAGTCCTGTAAAAGCATTGATGCTAGAAATAGTAATTCTGTCACAATGAAAGTACACTCCAAAATATAAAAATAGGTAAACATACCAATGCAAATAGATAAAGTCATACTTATCTCATGGAACTTGTACTCTAGATAACAGTTGTCATGTTATTTCGTTCAATTCATGCACATTTCTATGACATTGTAAATACCACACTTGCAGACCCCGAAAGGGGTAGGTAGAGATAACATTGTATGAAAGAAAAAACATACTGCATCATTGCTTCAAGTGGTTGTAACTATGGCTGCTGAGCCTGTGGTTTTGGCATTGGTTTGCAGATCTGACAAAGTGTTATTAGGTTTTCCATTTGCAATTTCTTAGTAGTAGCCAGTTAGCCTTTATGAGGAATAATGAAGTTCTTAAACCATAGCCACAGAGTCCGGATTTGTGTCTGGTTGATGGCAATAGGCTCGCTCCCATCGGACTTAAACATAACTGTCAATTACAAGCGTAACAATGTTGCAATAAGAGTGAGGAAAAAATGTAAATTTATTAAGAAAATATAAAGGAACAATATTGTGAACCTCACTTAGATATAAGTAAAGGACGGGTTGTTTGCGGAAGGTTTATCTGTATCCACTGACACTCATCAACTGCCACTGTTAAAACCGGCATTATGAACACTGCATACACACCACAGCGGTGCAGAGTGTCTTCTTCTAATTCCATACTTTTCTATTAATCATCATTGCAGCAGACACCTACTGTATTGTATGTGTAATTTGTGTATGAACATTAATTAACTGTACTGGACGATATGATAAGGATGGTTTTGACATATCGCCATAGCACCCATGTGACGATACAAGGGGCAGGTCTTACTTCTTAATACTAACATTTAAATACAAAAGTTTGTAAGGATGGATATTTGTTAATCTTTCATGCAAAAACTACAGCAATATATAGATGACACAAATAGTTAATAACCTGGATTTACACATGAGATATTATCCAGTATTATGGTCCCATGGGACACTTACCGGACTCCACATAAGCTAATAGCTAATTTTGTGACCATATTATATTGTCACCGGTAGTAGGAAAGAAAAAGCACTTATTAGTTAACTCATTTGTATTGTGTACAAACAAATTAATGCAGTACTGATATTGTTATGAGTCAACCTAAATATGTATTTTTAGCTACGAGTACTTTAAGATTTACAGGAAAATAGTTCATAATTGTTAATGTGGTTTGTTTATAAGGAAATGACTATTATTTTGTAGGTATAACAACTAAATTGTGTAATGGATGTGATGATTTTAGAAACATGCAACTTGACATGCAACTTTGCGCCGGTGGGCCAGGCTATGAAGCTTGGTATAAATTATTGATGCGTGTAAAAATATAAATTTACACGCATGAAGTATAGGTTTTGGTTCCATCGTACTTTCTTGTATGTCATGTGCATATTTGGCTGGCAGGTAGGTGCTGCTTTTTGCATCCAAGCCTGAATCTAATTCATCGTCTCCCTGCCCTTGTCCCATTCAGTTTGGGTTCGGCGCAACACGATTTATTCTCCCCTGTCAGACGTCACGGCATCATTTACTGCGTTTTCTTTCATATCATTCCTCAAACAATCCATCCATGTTTTCTTTGGCCTTCCTCGCCTTCTCCATCCATCAGCATTCATGTCTATCAGTCTTTTAGTCACATGCATTTCATCCCTTCTCCTGACATGTCCATACCATTACAAACGACTTCCTCTTCCTTTCAATTTTTCTGTAACAACTAACGTAACTTACCAAGCCTGGATTTAATTTTGTAATGAAAAGTAAATATTTTTGCATAACATAATTATATTTATGTCATGGGTGTCCGTAAAGTAACGCGTGATTCCATAAATTAACTCTGAAAAGCATAAATCAAAATTCAATTCCCTTGTATACACGCGCACCAGTCGCGAGTACTACGCACACGATCTTTCTGGACAATAGTGATGGGCGTTGAATCAACGAACTAGTTGAATCAACGTTGATGTCTCTTCAACGGGATCAACGTTGACCGTGTACAAATCAACTCGTTGAATTCGTCAACGAGTTACGAGACAACGACGTTTATGAATTCAACTCGTTTGACGAAACGAGAAACTGAACCCAACGTTTTGTTATTTTCAACGTGCGTAAATTGTATTTCTTTAACAATAAAACTCCCGCTAAGACGCGATAGTCATGACAATAATTTGAACTCTAATTAACGAATACAAGATTTGATATTTATGAATTCTTAAAATTATCATATTCGTGCGCGGAATAAAACGTTTCCGCGCCGGCGGGCGTGTGACTCAGTACTAAGCCTGAAAAAGGTATGAAGGGAAGATCATCTAGAACCCTAGGTAGGTAGTAGGTAAACTCATCATAAAATGTTATCCAATTTCATTAGGTAAACTGCATCAAATTGTTCGTAAATTAACATTAAACAGCATATGTTAATAAAAGCGTTTAGGCGTTTATCGTTCATGCAAGTTGACGTTCATAACACGTTAACTCGTTGACGAAATTAACTAGTTGATCAACTAGTTGACAAACGCAATTCAACGTTCACGTTTCGTTGACGGAAAAACCTTCAACGACCCATCACTACTGGACAACATAATTAGGTCATTGTACATCCTTCTATGGCGTTTTTGAACGTGGACAAAAAGAGTATGTATCGTAGTAGGTGGCTTTCGGTAGTTTCTGCCTTAATGTTAAAAGTTAATGTATGTATCACTCCTCCTAGGTCAAAATATGGCACATCCCTCCCGAGGGTCTGAAGGAGTCTCTATCCACCGCGGAATGCACGCTGTCCCAGAAACAGCGTCGGGTCGAGAATGTCGGCTTCCATCCAGTGGCCGATGGACTGATTCACGTCGCGTCGGGTCATGAGCTCGCGTTGTGGGACCTCACCAAGCAGAAGGAGGCTTTTGGTAAGTATTTAGGCACATTTTGATAGTTTTATATTTCAACTAGCGACCCGCTGCTTCTCAAGGCGCCGCCTATCGGGTCCAAACTGTCTTCAAACTTACTACAAAATCTTCTAAAGCGTTAATATCGTTTATATCAAAGTTACAATATTCGCCATTTGTAAAACTTTGAAAGGTTATATTTTGGAAACCTAACGCTTTAGAAGATTTATCATAATAAACTTATTTGTATTGATACCAGCTATTTATTAATATAGGTTTAATGCGTAGCTGTTAAAATAAAATGGGGGAAGTAATGCAGGCCAAATAATCGAAACCTCTTTCATTGAAATCTGTTGGGTGATTTCGGTGATAGCATGTACATACGAACATACTGACGTCATTTTAATGACAACTACATAGAATCATAGTGAAACAATATTTTCTCCAATTCAAACAGTAAACAGAGACCACGGGGAAGTCATACAATCTACGTCTTGGAAGAAGGACGGCAAGCTGCTGGCGACCTCCTGCAAGGACAAGAAGGTTCGCATCATCGACCCGAGGGCATCCACCGCTGTCGCCGACATTGCTAACAGTCACCAGAATATTAAGGATAGCAGGATTGTGTGGCTTGGGGACCAGGATAGAATATTGACTACTGGTGAGAACACTTTTACAAATATAATGGAATTTACGATGTCAGTGTATTAATCAAAATCAAAATATTTTTATTTAACATAGGCCTACATAGCACTTATAAAACGTCGACAAAAAGGTGCACGGTTCGGGTTAGTCATTTCTTATGGAGAAGAACCGGCAAGAAACTCCATGGTTACTCTTTTAAAATGATTAGATTTTACAATATTATCATGTTACAGCATTAGTACTCAAGAATGGGGGGGATTTAAGAGGCAAACGTTTTCGCGAATCTTTTTATGATTATCTAGAATGTTCGGAATAATACTTGCTTTTTTTTTCTTGCGGTTGGCTTGTTTTAAATAATGAAACGCAATATTAGAAAATTATTACTCACATGTTAGGATCGTGACATATAAGTCTTCAGTATGTGCTGAACAAATAAGCAATTAGTACATATTCGGGTTTATTTGTGGGTGTACAATTACACCTCCGCCTAATTTTCGGGTTTATTTGTAGGTGTACTATTAAGTACACCTCCGCCTAATTATTAAAGGCGTAGGTAATGTTATGTTATTCGGGTTTCTTTCGACCCTTCGAAGAATTCCGATCGGAAAACAGCATTAACCATCGCTGGATCATATTAGGGTCGGATTGGCACTATTCGACCGACGCGCGACGTTGTCGAATGTATAGATATCATACATGTATTTAGTGTCGGCTATGCCAAATCATGCCAATCCGAATATATGTGGAGCATTCCAACCACTTTCATTTATAAAAACAGCGCAAGTTACATGACACCATCATCCAATACAAAAAACATTTTTCATCAGGTTTCGACTCCAACCGTCTCCGTCAAATAATGATCCGTGACATCCGCAACCTGTCACAAACGCAGAAGACCTTAGAGCTGGACTGTTCCACCGGGATCCTCATGCCGCTGTTCGATCCTGACACCAACATGCTGTTCTTGGCAGGGAAGGGAGACACCACCATATTGTATATGGAGCTGACTGATAGAGAGCCTTATCTTATTGAGGGACTTAGACATTCTGGTGAGTTGGGCATTTCTTGTTTGTTATTGAATGTGATATCGGAGAATCCTTACAGGTTATTATATAATATTTAAGGGAACATTGCAGTAAGTTGTTTTTTTTTTTTTCTCAATAAATGCGCTGTATCTAGGGAATGCAATCTCGTCTCGCCGAGATCCCGATCTCGCGAGATCCCGGCCATATTTTACGAGATTGTATCTCGTCAAATTTCGTACGAGATCTCGCGAGATAACGAGATCGACATTGGCATGCAAAATCAGAAGTCGTCTGTCAGATGATACTCTCGACATGATGTGTTTTTTGAGAAGCCATTTTCAGACAAACTAACTTGCCTTTCCGTACCTTGATAACTTCATCTGACTTCTACTTCAAACTTTTTTTATACGATCTCACAACATTTATTTGACAACTTGTGAAGTTAAGTTTTTGTTTTGTTGTATTTATTTACCATAAGTAATGTCCCTATTACTCTTAATTATTGAAACTAAAGTAATAATTTACAAAGGACTAAATATAGATAATTATTGTTTTGTTACCAACATTGTAAGAATTTGAACTGATTAGCTACAGTAGGTATAATAATTATAGACATAAACAAATGTTATTAGAGTTAGAGACAAAATAATAAGTACTCTGTTGATTTTTAAAATAAAACTTACATTATTTTTATAACTAAGCAACGCAGTTTCTATTTAATTACATATCATGTCAATTACTAGTTCTTAAAACAAGCATTTGCATATGTTTTAATTGCGATTCTCTCAATCTCGCGAGATCCCGTAATTTGCGAGATCTCGCGAGACTGGGTTTTGAGTCTCGCGAGATCTCGCTAGGCGGAAATCTCGTACGAGATTGCATTCCCTAGCTGTATCAGAGTCCCATAAGATTATTCTATCATAATTAAACTTTTGAACGCCAGCGCATAAATGCACGCGCGTGCCCTCCACGCCAAGACACAATTTCACCGCAAATACCTTTTTTTTTTTTTGTTCATAAAGGATTATTGGTGGTGCAATTAATAAGAACAGACTCACTTGATGAATAAAAGTGTATTTTATATAAGAAATTAGAATTACAGTTAACAAGCTTCGTTCATAGTGACAGATAGAGAGAGAGACCCCTAGCGACCAAAGTAAGTACTAATTGAGGTTGCGTTCACAAACATTTAACACCCACCCTTGAACGCAAGCCCCATTCTTGCTAAACAATAAGTATGTTTCTCAGAGGTAGTACCTTTAGTTAGAATATCTGCTACCATTTCACTACCCTTACAGTAACAAAATTTAATATCACAATTATAAACATGTTGTTTAAGAAAATGATGCCTTATGTCAATATGCTTGGTTCTGGGTAAATAACAATCATTAGTAGAAAGTCTTATAGCACTTTGACTATCACTAAAGATGACGAGAGGTTCATTCGGCTCACAACCAAGCTCCCCGCTAAGCTGGCGCAACCATAGCGCCTCCTGCGTGGCTGAAGACATGGCCATATACTCTGCCTCTGCCGTTGATAAGGCCACGGTCTGCTGCTTGCGTGAGGACCATGAAATAGCACCTCCCTGTAACAAAAATATATAACCACTGCACGACTTGCGGTCGAGCATATCACTGGCCCAGTCGGCATCACAATATCCCATGATGTCTGCATTACCATCTTTGGTGTATATGAGTTTGAGATCCTGAGTTCCCTGTAGGTATCTTAGAACTCTTTTTACTGCAGCTACATGTTCAGTCTTTGGTTCATTATTGTATCTACTTAGTGTGTTGACTGCGAATGCAATATCTGGCCTTGTGCCTTGAGCTATGTAGAGTAGACAACCAATGATCTGTCGATAAGGATAATCAGTTCTTGTTTCAGTCTTCATATCATGGCTGAATTTTAGTGCAACTTCAATAGGTGTTTTTACAGCATTGCATTCCAACATTCCAAATCTTTCCAAAACTTCACTTATGTATTTCTTCTGCTCCAACATAATTGAGTTTCCATTTCTTGTAATATTGAACCCCAAACATTGACTTACTTTTCCCAAATCTTTCATTTCAAAGTGTTGCATTAGTTTATCCTTTAAAATCTCCTTCATGCTTTGTTGAGAAGTAAATATAAGTAGGTCATCAACCCACACAGCAATGTAAGTATTCTTTTCTGTATTGTAATATACACATGGGTCTGTCTTACATTGTTGCATTCCTATGGTTTGCAGAACATTGTTCAATTTTATGTTCCATAGTCGACTAGCCTGCTTCAGACCATATATGGATTTATGTAAATGACATACTTTAGATCCTTGCTCATATAGTTCAGGCTGTACCATGTAGATATCAGTGTCTATTTCCCCTTGCAGGAATGCAGAGACAGCATCCATCTGCTCAATCTCTAGGTTATGTTTAGCGGCTAAACCAAGTAAAAAGCGTATGGTCTGATACCTCACAACAGGAGAGTAGATTTCATCATAATCTATGCCTTTTCTCTGGGCAAATCCTTTTATGACTAACCTTGCCTTATAGCGAACAATTTTCCCTGACTGGTCAGTTTTTGTTTTAAACACCCACTTTGATGGTAGAGCCTTTTTGTTAGAAGGAAGATCTGTCAAGTTCCATGTGTTGTTCTTCATTAAGGAACTGTATTCTTCATCCATAGCTCTCTTCCAATGCATAGCATGTGGGGATGACAGGGCTTCTTCTATTGACTGTGGGTCAGACAGATTAGTGTAAAGGCAATACAGACTATTCTCATTCTTTTGTTTTGTTTTATTACGTGGCCGCCTCAGAGTAATATTACTGACAGAATCCTGAGATTTAAATGCTTGCCTAGGCGGTTGGTAAGTCTCGTCTAAATCATCTGTCCCTGATTGATATTCACTGGAATCTTCATCTTGTGAATCAATTTTAAATTTATTACCTGTGGCCGTTGAACTTCCTGATTTTGTTGAATTTTCCTGACTTGGGCTGTCTTTCACCAGGCTGTCATGACTGATCTTATCTGTAACTGATGAACTGGTGCTTTCTGAAGACAGGCTCTCACCACAAGTATCAACTGAAACATTGTTGTCACACAACATGTTATTATCAAATTTTTCATGAAAAATCACATCTCTACTTTTAATTATTTTGTTACTGTTAGTGTCTAGTAGGCGGTATCCTTTAGTATTATCACAGTATCCAACCAGTATCATTTTTATTGACTTTTTGTCCCATTTTTGCCTCTTCACTTTCGGAATGTGGACCATGGCATCAGAACCAAATATTCTAATATGTGATAGATTAGGTTTATGCCCATGCCACATTTCATAAGGAGTCTTACCTCCCAGGCTCTTTGTGGGACAACGATTTGTGACGTAAGCAGCATTAGCTACAGCTTCCGCCCAGTATTTCTTTTCCAAATTGGCATAGAACAACATACACCTTGCACGCTCAACTAGAGTGCGGTTCATCCTCTCCGCTAGGCCATTGTGCTGCGGAGTATAGGGAGTTGACGTCTGATGTGTTATTCCATGATTAGACAAATAACTCTGAAAGCGATCATTGCAGTATTCCTTACCATTATCTGTTCGGAGGGTTTTTACTTTCCTTTCAAGCTTAACTTCTACTTTTGCCTTAAAATCTTTGAAAACCTCAAGTACATTAAGTTTATCCTTCATTAGATATACATGAACCATCCGAGTGTAATCGTCAACAAATGTTATAAAGTATTTCATACCTGAGCACGACTCGTTTTCCATTGGTCCACATAAATCCGAGTGAATGAGTTCCAGAGGCTGTGTGGCTCTAGATCCCACATTGTTGAATGGAAGTCTCGTCTGCTTACCCTCCGAACAATGTGTGCACTTGATAGTGTCACTTTTCCCTTTGTTCAGAGTCACTCCCTCAGCACAGGCAGACAGCTTATTTATATCTGAAACATTAAGGTGAGCCATCCGCAGATGCCATAAATAAGTGTTGTTGACTTTTTCACTATACGATAATAAGTGAGCAGTCTCAGAATTATTTACTACTGTGTTCAGTACATAAAGTTTATTATTAATTGTTGCTGAACAAATTATTTTATTATTTGTATCTTGTATATGGCAACCTTTGTCATTAAATGTTATTTTGTAGCCACTTTTAACTATGCTACTCACAGAGAGTAGATTGGCTGCTAAACCAGGGACATAAAGAACATTTTTCACCTGAATATTCCCTTCGGGTAGTCTAATGTTGACACATCCAACACCATCTACTAATAACGGCTCTTTGTTGGCTACCGTTATACTCTTAACTGGTGGTTTGGTGACGTTGTACATCCATTCTCGTTTTCCAGACATGTGCATAGATGCACCTGAGTCTACAAACCACCTGTCATTTAGTCCATCCAATGTAGCTGAAAACGCTGCAACAAAATTTGTACTGTCTCCATCTTTATGCTGTTTGTTTGTCGCTTTCTTGGAACTCTTGCAGAACTTTGCATAGTGACCATGCTTGTTGCAATTATAACACCTTGGCCCCTTTGGTTTATCGGGATGCTGATTATTCTTCGTCTTCTTAGAGTTTGTGTATAGAGCTGCACTTGCATCTGTCGACTTGACTTCTTGTAGCAGCTTCGTCTTGACCAAGTCAGCGCTAATCTGTACACCAGAACTTTCTAGCCCCATTATCATAGGCGCATAGACATCAGGAAGACCTGCAAGCATTAGCGTCCCGAGCCACTCTTCATTTACTTCGAAGTTTATATTTCGCAGTTTGTGCGCGGTGGTCATTATTTTATTCACATAATCCTCGACACTGTTGCTTGATTCGAGTGATGTGTTAACTAAATCTTTCAACAGACCTACCTTCCTTGTCAGTCCATTGTCATCGAAGGCCCTTTTTAGGTTATTCCAAACCTCTCGTGCGGTCTTGCAATCTTGAACATGAACGTAGTTTAGGGGATCAATCAGTAGAATCAATTTTGATTTCGCCTTAATATCCTTTTTATGATCAACCGCACCTTCTGAACTAGGCTCCACGCACTCCCAAAGGTCCTCGTGCTCCAGATATGTTTTTACACTAAATTTCCATGTCGCGAAGTTCTCACGACCTGTGAGTTTCTCCAAATTAAACATATATGAGCCCATCTTATTTTCTTTCTGAGTAGTTAGGTCCTGAGACTATTTTTCCAATTGCCGGTGCCGGCTTTAGCACGTGTCAGAAAAATTTTCTTAACCTCAAACTATTTTACCGGTACACTTTTATTTTTCTGATTCTTTACGATCCTATATCTGATTGCGAACCACGCTCTGCTACCATAAAGGATTATTGGTGGTGCAATTAATAAGAACAGACTCACTTGATGAATAAAAGTGTATTTTATATAAGAAATTAGAATTACAGTTAACAAGCTTCGTTCGTAGTGACAGATAGAGAGAGAGACCCCTAGCGACCAAAGTAAGTACTAATTGAGGTTGCGTTCACAAACATTTAACAGTTCACGGGGTGAAACCTTCAAAAGGCGACCGGTCTTTGGGGATAAGACCGGGGAGTGTGGGATTTCTACCTCACTAAAACCACCCCGGTGGTCACCATCCGCACATGGGAGGAGGCACCGTTTCCTCTTAAAAGACCTGTCCGGAGCCCCCTCTGTGCAACGCCTGTGAAGGCACATCCCTGGGGAGATTGTAAAGAGTTCTCCCCTGAGCCTCGCTGTGCAAGTGTGCACGGCAGCACGTGACCACTGTGCCGCTATCTTTTCTGAGGTCACTCGGTGGGCGGACAGAGTCCCCACTCTGAACGCCCGCGACCTCAATTTCCCATCTGCTTTATGCAGGCGGGGTTTCGGCGTGTTAGGCATCGAGGCGGTTGCCTCCCCGACGCCTTCTTCTCCGAGCTGGATCGGCCCTTCTCACGGTCCCGCTCGGCAGCCTCCTTCTGAACCATCACTGTCTCACAGAACGAGGCCACCTCACCGCAAATACCTGCAAAAATAATAGGGATTACAAAACTATTTAATTGTTTATTTCGTATTATAGTGCACCGCGAATTTTTCTCACATATTTGTGTCGTTGGCGTACAGGGCACGCGCTTGCTAGTCACGTATATTTTGTGAGTAATAAATAAATAAATATATATGACAATGGTGTTAAAAGGTTAAGGAAACAAAAAGAATCAATGAAGGATGTTTACATTTTGTTTCTCCTACCTACAAACTTACATTGTGGTGCAGTCAGTGGTACACCACTGTACTATGGTGGCATTCTGTACCCTCATTAGCAAAAGGCGTGAGTATGTATGTAGACTGCCTCGTTGGTGTAGTGGTCGCAAGCGCGCCTGCTGAGCATGAGGTCCTGGGTTAAATTCCCAAGTCGGGCATAGTGTCATTGGGTTTTTCCATCAGGAATAATAAAAAAAAAAATATCTTGGGACAACCAACACACCGCCATCTGATCCCAAACTAGGCAGAGCCTGTACTATGGCAACCAGACAACTGATAAACATACTTACAGATTTCTAAATACATACATATTATAGATAAATTACACACCCAGACACATAACAAATAATCGTACCCATCGCACAAAGATTTGTCCTGTGTGGGAATCGAACCCACGACCTCCGTCCTAGCAGTCAGGGTCACTAACCACTAGAACAACAGGCCAGTCAGGAATTTCTCAGTAGCAGCCACGGAGTCTAGAGTTGTGCCCGGCTGAGGGCAATAGGCTCGCCCCTGTTACATGGGACTTAAACGAAACATAACTTGCAAAATGTGGGTGTACTATTAGGTACACCTCTGCCTAACCCTTCGTAGATTACAGGTGTGATGTTATGTTTATGTTATGTATGTATGATACACCATTTTTATATCGTTTACACTGAAAATACGTGATTGTTACAGTTATTTTTATTATTAGTTTTATTTTTTAGTTGGGTTATAACGCTTAATTCTAAGAATGGGGGACATTTTGGGAAAGCGGCATTTTGGGAAAGGGACATTTTGGGAAAAAGACATTTTGGGAAAGAGACATTTTGGGAAAGGGACATTTTGGGAAAGGGACATTATGGGAAGTTGACATTTTGGTACCAGGAGACATTTTGGGAAGTTGACATTCTGAGCCTCAACGCATTTACAGTTACTGGTTTTATACATCACAATTTTTTATCTTTTCCGGAACACGGTAATGTTTTGTTACTCCTTGTAATCAATGGTTCGTTGTAGGTGAACAAACGAAGGGCGCCTGCCTGGTCCCGAAGCGAGCTCTCCGCGTGATGGAGGGCGAAGTGAACAGAGTGCTGCAACTTGCTGGCTCTTCAGTCGTGCCCATCATGTATCAAGTTCCCAGAAAGGTATGCCTGATTTTATTATAAACTAGCTGTTGCCCATGACCTTCGTTTCGCGTGAAATTATTATTGAAAAAAAAAATACTTCACATTAAATCAGATTTTGTTACCAATTTCAAGGGTTTTTAATTTTTTTTTTGCACGGAACCCTAAGGACAATGACCAAAGTTGGTACCAAAAAGTCTCGCGCCTCAAAACCAAAATATTATAGTAATTCGTTTCATATTTTTTTACGGCATTACGCGTCGGGGATTTGATTTTTGAACTGGAAATATACTTTTCGAGTTTAAAAGTATGAATATTGTTTTACTCCCTTTATATGACGTTCCGTTTCAACTGAATATAAATGACGTTCCGTTTCAATTGAACAAACCCTTGTCTGTCGAGCGGACTCTAAAATTAATTACAATTAAGTAAGATCAGTACACCAAATCGATTTAGTTTGGTTTATTGCTATTTGCAACAAAATAGATTTTCTCAGCCTAAAGATTTTGATTTATCGATTACATCCCTAAATCCCGACTAGTTTATAGCACTTAGTATACTCTATGGTTTATAGTTATCTTATCTGTGGCATCTGACATTTGTACTGTACTGACTGACTATTGGCAATGTAAAGGTCTAAAATAAAATCGAGTTTCAGTCAAGCATACTGTGGATGTTACTTTAACTCGTAATTCTTACTAATATTAGTGTATTACGCTGTTTTTAGAGCAATAATGTAATGTATGTGTGTTAAAATACGTCGTTGGTAGCGTCGAAAAAATAGACCTACGTTTTAGGTTAGTTTCGATTTTATAAAATAACTCTGAAACGCGGGTTTTTTTTTCAAAAATAATTTTTGTTGGAGTTAATACGATCAGTGTAGTCTATAAAAAACAAGGTTTGATTTTGATGCAGCATGGTACGGGATTCCATACTTCCATGAGCATTCTCTTTTCATTCTAAATTAAAAGTAGCCTTAATCTACTCCTTACAACATCAGCTATCTGCCAGTCAGTCCCGTCAAAATAGGTTTAGCCGTTTCGGAGATGGGCCGGAACAAACAGACAGACAAAAATTGAAAAAAAAAATGTGTTTTTGTTATTAGTGCCGTATTTATTCTCATATGCCATCAGTAAAAAGCTGTTATTTTGTTATTACAAACTAAACACTTTAATTTTATTTATTTGTATAGATATGGGTAAATTTTTCTCTCAGAACGTAAATTATGGAGTCCCTAATGGAAAACTTAGAAAGAAAACATACTGAAAATATGTTCTGAAGCATAAAATCGAAGACATGTGGTAACTGATTGGTGTTAATAGGCTAGCCCCCTATTACATGTGACTTAAACATAACTGGCGAAATATGGGTGTGATGTATAGAGTTCATCTCTGCCAAGCCATTATAGGATTGCAGTTTTGATGAAATGCTGTGAAATCAATTAGCGGATTAAAGCTGGCCGTAAGCCATTACACCCCCTCTCAGAGCGAAGGCCAATCGCAGCAGTGAGCACATTACTGGCGAATATGTATGACACAAACAGGGCTCCGATAACACAACTACAACGAATGTTTTTTCTGGCAGAGTTACCGCGACTACCACGCAGACCTGTACCCGGACACATCCGGTTCCGTGACCTACCTCAGCGCGCCGATGTGGCTCGACAACTTGGACCACCCCGTGCCCAACATCTCGCTTCACCCCGACGCCAACAATGGCATACAGGTACGTCACTAGTTGAAGTTCGAAGGTCAATGTTCTTGAGAATGCATTAAGGTGGTTGTTCACGTAATTGCGATCGTTTAGCCAAAACATGTATTTTTTTTTTCACACACACTAATTGTCTCGATTGGTATGGCTGAAACGATGAATCGTAAATTCGTAAACGATTTGCAGTTAGGTGTACGGTGGCCTTTAGAATGAGCTATTGTCTGCCCGGCTGTTCAATTTTAGTGTTGAAGGTCAGGGATAATATTTCACTATAAAATATCTTTTAAAGAATGATTTTGTTAAAGAATTTCAAGAGTCGAGTGTAGTTAAACGAGTAGTTTGGTGTTTCATATCTACCACATCTGATATTTCCATGGCTAGGTTTCTTTTCTTTGAAATAGATATAATAATTGCATTGTTGCATGACCTACCTTATCAATGTTTAAGATGAAAAGTGTTGTAAGTTTTTTAGTTTATTTTTCATGATTCATGCTCTGCCTAGTTGTCAGTGGGTTTACTTATAAAATGGGAAGTATTGCGTTACCGTCACTTGATACCAAATCATTAAAGGGAAACTAACATAATATTGTAGGGAAATCATTGAAACTGGGTTAATCCTGACATTTTCTGAGTTTGACTGTACAAATCGAGATAAATCAAATCAAATAAGTGTAAAATAGTACCTTAATCGAATCAAACACTATTTGACGCAAAATCAACGCGCGATGTCGGTATTAATCCTTTACATTATTTAATTATAAGATTATATCATAAACGGACCCTTCACGAAGCCGTGAACCAAGCATTCTGTACAACAAACATCAAAATAAGCAACTCTACGGAAAAATTATTGCTGGGAAGCAGTTTTTTTTTGGGGTGAAAAATTACGTTTTACGGTAGGACTCAATGTAACGCACTCAAAACATTGTGCTGATGGATGCATTGAATACTACAGAGGTCACGTAATTAAAGTTCCAACGTTAAAAACTTGTATTAAAAAAAAAAACTTGTGAAATAGCTGGAACTTTGACCCCCAATATCTCCTTAACTAGAAGGAAGCCAGGTATCTATGTTCTAGAAGAAAAAAATGATCGCCATGACGGGGAGGATAAGTGCCTTTCAGCTTCGTTAAGGGTTCTTTTACATCCATCATAAGATAACTGGTAGATTGACTGTCGTAGATTTATTTTCTATTGCTGCATGTTTTATTTTTAATTATGTTTCTTTTTTTTTCTCTATAAATGATTTTCATAAAAGCTATTGTGTTTTGCGTATTTTTTATGGGTTTACATAGAATATTAACCCATGGTTTTTCTCAACTTTTTTTTTTTTTACAATAGTGTTGTGAATGAGCGGTAGAAAAGTTGATTTATTTGTATTTCCGTAGTTCAAGGTGAGTTAGACGCTTGTTATTCAGTGAGTTGGTGTTATTTTTAGTTTATTTAGTTATTTTGTGTGGTGCTTGTATTATTTAACATTGCGGGTGTACAAGGGTAACGTAAGTACTGCAACTTTTATTTTTTCTCTCTATCTTTCGACTTATAAGTAAATTGATTAGCAATTCTCCTTTTAGATTCACCGAGGTAATTTAGAAGAAATGGCAAAGGCCATATTAGCAATGGCTCCACCGAAAAAGACAGATTCGAAAAAGCCTACAACTCCTGCTCAAGTTGAAGAGCCGGCGAAAACGGTATCGAAACCGCAGGCGCAACCGGAGCCGAAAGACGAAGACCGAATCGACTTCGTGAACGTAAAAGACCTGATCAAAGGCATGGAGAAGAACAAACCCAGCAAAGTAGATTACCAGAAAGAAACGAACGGTTTCCACAAGAAGATCACTGATAACGGTCATGACTGTAACGAGAAGAAGAGTGATTCCGAACCAGAGAAGAACGAACCGGACGTTATTCCGCAAAAGACCGAAAAGACCTCGGAAAAGACCGAAAAGACCATTGAGAAAACTGATAGTACTGAGTCCACAGAGTCTTCTCTATCAAGAAGCAATAGTATGATCAATGGGGTGCCTATTCAGGTGCCGAAACCTATGCCCAGATCCTCAATTTCGGAGCCAGGGTCCATCGATGAGCCTTCGGAAGCCCCTAAACCTAAACCTAGGACCACAACGGTGCCTGGGTCTGGTTATAAGGTACATGAGGTTTGTGGTTTGCAGTGTAGATTTGTTATCGATGTATTGAGTGAGAGTGAGTTTGTTTTTTTTAAAGCTGTGCACGTAATTTTTTTTTTCATCCTGATGCTAATTTCTCTTTGGAACGACGAGACGTGAGGGTTCGATTCCTACACGAGACAAATAATTGGATTTGGTCATTTTAGCAATGCCGAGCGATGTTACAAGTAGATATTTTTTATGCTTAAAATATATTTTACTTTGTGTTTTATTTTTTGTTTTTTATTTACGCTATTTGTTGTGAAATTTTGATTGTTATTTTTCCAAACGCTAAGTATTTTTTTTTTTTTTTATATATTCTTTTTGTTGTTTTATTTCGCATAGAATACTAATTTCAATCACTCATTCAGGATTGATTAAGTTTTGTATTTTTAACTTGCTCTTGATTTATGCCTTCTTCATAATTCTATAACTGTTTTATTAATTTAGTAAGTCATGCCCGATTTAACTACATAATACACACCTCAATGCAAATTATTGTACTTTTGGAATCGCTTTTATGTTGACATTCTTCATCTATGTGTAGTGAAAACGGTCATTAGTAGTAGTATTCAAGACGATTTATCGATGTCACATTACATCTTTAAGCGTATACTCGTCGACGTATTGTCGTCACGCTCGCACAAGTGCGTCGGCGCCGAGGGCAACGCACTTGTGTGAGCGCGACGGCAATACGTTTGTTCGCGAGTGACAGAGTCAAGTTATGACAGGTCATTGTAGGAATTTCTTCCTGCTCCGCGGCTGGAGTATGGAGTGAGTATACATGCGACAACAGTGGAAAAGTGAACTGGGGACTGTTGACGGCCCCAATTTACGTGTCTTAGGTTCCAAACCAGCCAGGATATTTTTATTATAATAAGCCTGTTGTGTCTCACTGCAGGGCAAAGGTCTCCCTTAATTTTCTCCATTCTTCTCTCTTTAGAGTTACTCGTATTTCAGCCCAGTCCTTTAAGTAGGAGTCCATCTCATCACACCATCTCCTTTTCTGTTGTTCGGAACACAATCCGTAGAAATGTTCACCTAATTCTTATGCGATATGCGGCATATATGGCCTGACCAGTTCCATTTTAATTTGGCTGCTGTGTTGCAATTTGTGTTTTGGAACGAAGTATACAGTTCCTTAAACGGTCAGTAATGTTGACTCCGAGCATAGTTCGTTCCATTGCTCACTGACAGAACATCTTAACTTCGTGCGATTTATTTAATCACCACAGTTTTCAAGACGCTGAAGGAAAACATCACAGAATATATCCTTGAGTAAAAAAATCGATGACAAGTGAAGCCACCAGCCCACACTAGGCCTGCGTGATAGATTGCATCCCCCAGCATTGAGAACCTCATAGTTTTTTGTGATCATGATATGCATTTAGCTTACAAGTATAATAAACCTCTGAGAAATAAATTGTAATGTTCAACAGCCTCGTCTTGGACCGAAGCCGTTCTCAGCAGCGACGGGCAACGAAGACTTCTCATTCGACAAAGTTTTTTCGGTACCAGCCGTGCCCGGACTGCCCAAGTCTGATTCAGGTAAGATTGAAGAATGTTAACTTTCGGCCTTTTTGGACTAGTTGTCGCAAGCGCTACTGCTGAGCAGCAGATCCTGGGTTCAATTCCCAGTTTGGGAAAAGTATTATTTTGATCTATGGCTCGTTTTGTCAAATAACTTGAGCCCAGTACACCACGTCACCCAGCCACCAGCCAGTAGCCACGTAGTAGTAGTAGTAGTGGCCAGTAAAACGTTGTCCCATTCAAGGAATTCCTCCTGTATCGTAGGTGCGTTTACAAACATTTAAACTCACATACGCAAACAGCCAGACCCGGAACAACTACCTATAGCGTCTTTGGTGTCCGCTAAAGGTTTATTGAAACTTTGGACACTCCAGCAAGTGGGCCAAGGTCTGTTCGGGAGCACCGTATTCACATAGACTGCTTGTTAGTGGATTTATCATAATACTTTGCCCAACTTAAAAATCAATCAGGAATTTCTAAGTACAGCCCGGAATCTGATGAGTGCCCGCTTGAAGGCAATATGCTCTGTCCTATGACGCGGGACTCACTGGAAACCCTAGCACGAGCGCGCGGTGGAGACGTAACGTAAATACGTTTCACATTTATATAATATTTTCATAATTTTAAGAATTTATTCATATCTGTGTATGATACTGATGGTGCTTGTTGCAAACAATTTAAATGAAATGCTTTAAGATATTTGTATTTTCGATTCAGATATCGACGTATTTATGTTATGTTAACAATGTGCGCTCGTGCTAGGGCCTCCGAAATACTGAAATACTTCTGCCTAAATGAATAAATGTGTTAATTTCATAGCAACATCGCCCGTGTCCGGTCAAGCGACCTCCCCGACCGCTACGTCGACGCCGCCTGCCAAAGATGGCAGCGAAGAGAAAGACAAGTCGTTATCGCCGACCAGTGACGTCGAAATAGCGCCTAACAAAGGTAGGACCAACTCTGAAAACACTAAAATTAGTTAATTAATCAATTACACCTTGTATACAGGGTGGCGATGAACGTAACTGTCATATTAAACAATTTTCCCAAAGAAACCCATAACCGATTCTTGAAAAAAATAGGGTGGGCTCACCTTGAAGGATCATCTTCCTGTCCTTGTCCCATGTTAGTTGATGTTGGCACAACACGTTTTTATCTTCCATTCTCCTCTGTCAACCGACATGGTTTCATTTACTCCGTTTTCTTTTATATCTTTCCTCACACAACCCGTCCATCGTTCAAATGTTGATGGATGGAGAGGAAGACCAAGTTTCCTTGGTCTTCCTCTCCATCCATCAACATTTATATTCATCACTCTTTTAGTCACATGCGATTCGTCCCTGCCCTTACCATGACAGTCGATTCCCTTTCAACTTTTCGGTAACTGGCGCAGTTTTCAAACTTCCTCCTCCATCTCCTTGAAGGATACAGATAACTAAATCGCCGTATCACTAATCACTAATCGCTTTAAGATGGGTAGTTGACTCCACCAAACAATTGACTTACTTTTTATAACCTGTCAAAACGCGATTCCATAATACGTTGTCTATGAGTATATATGGCTATAGTAGCAAACTGCTCTATGAATCGGCTATTTACTTATTGGTTTCAAAGCAGCCAATGTGGCGACACTTTGGGGAAGGCCTATGTCCAGCAGTGGGCGTCTTTCGGCTGAAATGATGCTGAAAAAAATTAAAAAAGTGATATTTTAGAGAAGTTGTGTTTTGGAATTATTGGTTACCACTAGCCTATTAGTTAACGTTATTGGTGTAAAAACTGTTTATGTATTAATTACAACCTAATAGTTATAATATTATTTGTATTATGTTTTACTCATCTTATTCGTGTTTCCTTGAACAGAAGAATACACGAACGGCAAATCGGACACGAGTCTAGAGGAAGAGGTGAGTTCGTCCGACTCTGGATACCGCCCGAAGACGCCCAGCACTGCCGAACGCAGGAAGATGTTTGAGAACACTGAGTAAGTTTAACTATATCATTTTTTTAGGCAAAAACTAATAAATCACCCTTGTTTTTTAGTAGTTTAAGAATATTGAATAAATATCATTTAATTGGTATGAAGTCTTGGGTTCGAATTCCAGGCCGGGCAAACAGTAATTAGGTTTTTCTACCAGGAATTTCTCATTAGCAGCCTAGTCTGGATTTGTGCCCGGTTCAGGGCATTAGGCTCGCCTCTACACTTGGGAATAAGGTTGTGTTTAACTAGAGATTTGCGCTTGTGTGCAGTGAGAAATGTGCAAAAAACTAACCAATCACAACGAACGAAGCAATATTATTGGTTAGTTTCACACACATCCTTCGCTACGCATCCTCGCAATTATTTAGTGGAATCGCAGCATAAAAAAATTTGGGCGAAATGTGGGTATGCTATATAATAGAAGTTATACCTTTGCTTTGGAAAGTTAATTTCCAAGCCTTGAATAATGTATAGAAACATTAACACTCTTACGAACATAACACCTATAATCCCTAAAGGTTTAGGCAGAGGTGTACTAAATAGTACACCCTCATTTCGCCAGTCACGTTTAATTTCCATGTAATAGGGGCGAACCTATTGCCATCAATCGGGCACAAATACAAACACCGGGCTACTACTGAAAAAATCTTGATTGAAAACCCCAATAACACTGTCCGACCTGGGAATCAAACCAAGAACCCATGCTTACCAGCGCTTGCGATCAGTAAGTAGAATCAATCAAGCAATTATGACTGATGAATCCGCAGCGGCGCGCAGTCCATAGCAGACCGGCGGCGCGCGTACGAGGCGCGCTCCGTCAGCGTGGCCGTCGAGTCCGACACGCCGCCCTCGCCCGCGCCGCTCAGGTACACGCGCTATACACGGTGGAAGGGACAGCTCTCCGCACACTGATGGGGTGAATTCAGTATATCGTACTAAGATGACCGGTACAACGAATTATTTAAGGAGCGTTATGGGAATCGAATAAATTTGATTTGTTTTATTTCCTCAAACGCGATGTATCGTTACCGTGGCAAAACGCACGTAGCAAACGGCAAGCGCGACGATGAGTCCGATGTACTCTGTAGCTAGGCAGTAAGTGAACAGATGATTTCAAGGGTCGTTCTTTAGAGTATTTCAACATCCATTGTTGGTTTATTGATTTTAGCCGTATTATTTACATACATTGATTGTAATTGTACATTGAAATTGTACAAATTAATTGTGTATTTACATACATTGATTGTAATTGTAATTGTCATCCGCTAGGTGGCGCTGTAAGTGTGTTGACCTAAGTTTTTGCTCTCTGTAAACTTTAATTTATAAATATAGAAAAAGTAATAAATATTGTGCTTATTCGTCATAATCAGTTAAAGCAAGTCTTCAAATAAGTACAGAGTTGTGGTGAACTAAATTAACTCCGTGTGATCTGTGTTTGTCTTCGGTGATTATAAACAGTGGACTTTGAGTGATTGAACCAGTCAAGTGCCGTTAAACCTATACCTTATCCTTTCACCATCTTTGGATCAGCGAGTGCTACATATAAACATTGATTTATTACCAATTTCAAGCTGTGAGACTTTAATTCAGTGACAAGCAAAGCTTCAATTTTGCATTGTCATACGGTTGTAACCATACAAACCAACGCCATCTATGAGTAAACGTTAAAACTGCGAAGATATCTCATTAGCTTACTCATTAACATCGTATTGTTAATCTATGCGCAAGCGATACATCGATTGAGTGACAGTTCGTTACGTTATTCCGTCATAATACGGCGGAAGGTGGCGCTACCGGTTGCTTTGTTTACGTACTCATAATAGTCATATCATAACGCACCTCATTCAACATGAACTGTGCTGGCTGTAACACACTCTTTGTCATTGGGGCTAAGCTACTGAAATGTAATGCCTGCGAAGGGAGTTATCACTCTGAATGCCTAAATATACAGCCTCGTCAATATGAAGCACTTACAAATGAGTTTAAGGCGGTCTGGAAATGCCCGTCGTGCAATAATGTCACCCGCCGTACTAGGTCTAACCTACTTACACCTGTACGGTCCACGCAAATTCCTACACACGAGGATAGCTTGAATATGTCATGCGACGTCATAGAACATTGTCCCACCTCATCGTATAATCCGTCAACCGGTAATGAGTCTGTCGCTCAGGACACTGCAAACACTTTCCAAGCATTCACAAATGAGTTACACATTACACTGCAGGGGTGGAGAAGTGACATAAACAATACGCTTGCTACTTTTAAGGAGGACATCAAGACTACATTGAACGGCTGGCGCGATGAAATAGATACGAGTTTAAATAAATTGAATAGCGAATTGAGATGCGCCCTGGATGAGATAAGGGATGAAATGAGCAGTATTCGTACCGAACAGAATATTTTAAAACAAAATGTATCTGATATATCTCAGGATGTAACCGAACTCAGAACCTCATTGCAGTATCATTCAGAGGAGCAGGTTGAACTCAAGAAACGAATGGCTGACATTTGCCGACAAAGTGCTGAGCAATCTAGCCAAGCTATTAGTCTCCTTGAGTCCAAACTTGATTATCTCGAACAGCAAGCGAGACAGTGCAATGTGGAGATCCTTAATGTGCCTGAGACTAGAAGTGAAAACCTGATTCACGTTTTGGAATCGGTCGGTAGTGCCATTAATTTTCCCATCACACAAAAGGATATCATATCCATTCACAGAGTTCCGCATGCTCATCAGCAAACAAATAGACCGAAGAATGTAATTGTAAAGCTGTCGTCGCGTATCCTGCGGGACAATTTACTTGCCGCTTTCCGCAAGGTCAAAACCTTTAAAACAGACCAACTGGGTTTTACAGGTTCGCCGTCGACTATTTACATGAACGAGCACCTGACACTCAAGAAGAAACATTTATTTCGCAAGGTTAAGGAAATGGCCACACAGCTTAACTTTAAGTATGTCTGGATTCGGAACGCCACTATTCTGGTGCGCGAACGGGATGGTGATACTGCATACGCAATACATAAAGACGACGATTTTCGCAAGATTAAAAGCAGCCCGTCGAACAATAACATTGATAGTGGCTCCTCCTCCAACGCACTATAGATGCGTTTTGTTTTTGTACCTGCATAGTTTTAGTTTTGTTTCCTATTTTATTGTTTTAGCCTTTTTAATCTGGATTGTTTATGCAACCAAAGGTTATTCTATTTTGTATGCATATTATGTATTAAGGTGCCTGTGTTTGTCTGAATTTTTCGGTCTTTTTGTAGTAATACCCTGCCTTTTGTGTTTGGATGAGTATAACGATTTTATTATTCATTATTTCATACAATTTATATTATACTTGTTAACGCGTCGCTATAGTAAACATATTAGTTTGTCTTATAATCTATTTCTGCTGCTATTTTTGATTACTGTAACACTGCGCAATAATATTATAAGTAACCAGTTTAGAGAGATCTATTTTAAATACATATGTTGTTGTATCGTCGGGGTTCAGTCTTGGTGTGTGATTGGTGTCATTTATGTAACAGAGAAATATTATTTTTACATCTTCTCAACTTCTGGACTTTGTGTTGAGCATTGCACGAGCGGATACCTGCTACCTACTTGTGTTTACATTGCTGGTAATTATTATTCAGAATACTTAATATTTCGTGATGAGTAACAAACATTTATCTATTTATTACCAAAACTGCAGAGGTATCCGTACAAAATTACACACTCTATACATGAACATTCTGAACGGTAACCACGACATCATTGTGCTCACAGAGACTTGGTTGATTCCTGAGATTAGCAATAATGAGTTTATCGATCAGCGCTATATTGTGTACAGGTGTGATCGTGATCGCATAAGCACTAAAAAATTGGATGGCGGCGGAGTGTTGGTTGCCTTGCTGAGGACACTCAAATCCTCGGAATGTAATATTTCTATAACCCAGGCCAACTCGCTATTTCGCAACCTTATTGAACACGTCCTTATAGAAGTGCCTAGTATGCGACCATCGATGAGGCATATCATTAGTGCCGTTTACATACCCCCAAAAACGGCTACCCTTGTATATGAACAACATTTTGACATCTTACAGGAGGTACTGGGTGACCCTTCCGTTGACTATTTTTACATAGTAGGCGACTACAATCTCCCAGAGATAACCTGGAACATACCGGGTCCAACGGTATCCTTAATCGGCGGTGGGTTGGGCACGGGCTCGTCCACGACTTGTACTCAGTTAAATAAGTTAATTTCATTACTTGATGCTTCGCAATACAATGTTGTGGCAAATACCAATGGTAAAATCCTTGATCTACTGATATCAAACCACCCATGTAAGGTATCGAGTGCGATGATGCCTCTACTTCCAATCGACACGTATCACCCACCTTTTGTCTGCGATATAAGTCTAAATGTAGATACTCTTCCCATGAAAAAGCGACCACTACAAAAATACAACTTTTATAAATCGGACTATGAGCACATCAACCGTAAAATTCAGAATACTGCCTGGGCGGAACTTCTTACCCCTCTAGGGCCCGAAGAGGCACTTAGGACATTTTATAATAAGATTGATGAAATTATTAAGCAGCACACACCACTATCAGCATCCAGAACGGCTGGCTTTCCAGTCTGGTTTAAAAAAACTCTAATTAGCACATTTAGAAAAAAAAAAAAGTCATGGGTCAAATGGAAAAAGTATGGCAACCTTGCAGACTACGAAACTTTTTCTCAGCACAGAGCCCTATTTAAGGAAAATTGTGACAAATGTTTCTCTAAGTACATACAGTCGATTGAGGATAACATTCATAAAAATGTTAAGGATTTTTGGGTCTATGTTTCCAATCGCAAAGACAAACCCGGTATACCGGCAAAAGTACAATATAACAACATTGTCTCCAACGATCCTCAATCGATTTGCAATATGTTCTCCGATTTCTTTGCTTCTGTGTATGAGCCTGCTTCACCTGCCCTTTCTCGATGGGAGCCACCTTCTGAAACAATGCCTAATGACATAGTTATTTCTGACCTTCACTTCAAAGAGGAAACAATAATGACAGAACTGAAATCACTGGATCCAACTAAAGGCCCAGGTCCAGATGGTCTGTCTGCGTTTTTTCTCAAAAATACAGCCACTGTTATTTGTAGACCCTTAGCTATAATTTATAATAAATGCATCACTGAAGGGGTCATGCCGACGGTATGGAAACATGCTAATATCACACCTGTACACAAGGCCGGATCCAAGCGTAGTGTTGAGCAATACCGACCAATTTCTATTCTGTCTACCTTGTCGAAGCTTTTCGAGAGACTAGTGCATAGCGAAGTGTACCCTATTCTTCATAAAGCTATCATACAACAACAGCATGGATTTGTTAAAAAGCGATCAACGACAACCAATTTATTGGCTTTCTCTAGCGACCTATTTGATAATATGGATAATCGTGTACAGGTTGATGCGGTGTACACGGACTTTCGGAAAGCTTTCGACAAGGTGGATCATGAATTACTGCTGAGCCGAATAGCCTTCAATGGCATTCGTGGTAACTTGTTGCGATGGTTCATCTCCTACATCACTAATCGCTGTCAACGGGTTGTAATCAACGGTTACCACTCTGATGCTATTCAGGTTACCTCTGGCGTCCCCCAAGGCTCTATTCTTGGTCCTCTTTTATTTATTATCTTCATAAATGATATTGGTAACTGCTTTCACAACTCAAAATTTTTGTTATATGCAGATGACCTTAAAGTATACAGACCTATTCGAAATATACAGGATTGCTATCTTCTCCAAGAGGACTTGGACAGACTGACGGACTATTGTTACACAAGCAAGCTTCTTCTAAGCATTCCCAAGTGCAACTATATAAATTTTACCAAAAATAAAAACATTATTAGGTTTGTATACTCTCTGTGTAGTATTTCACTGAATAAAGTTAATTCGGTACGTGATTTGGGCATTTTGCTTGATTCTAAACTGTGCTTGGATCTACATGTCGAACAAATCATTAATAAGGCATACAAGATGTATGGGTTTATAATGAGATCAACTCATGATTTTAAACGGACCTCTTCGTACCTCTGTCTTTATAAAACTTTGGTGCGCTCACAGCTTGAGTACGCTGTGCCCATCTGGAACCCGTATTACAAAAAATATATTGATATGTTAGAAAATGTACAACGCAAATTCCTTCGTGCAATGCATTATAGATGTCACAGAACGTATCTGCCGTATGACCAGTTGCTCATTAGGTACAAACTTCTGACGCTCAGCTCCAGACGCAAACAATTAGAAGCAATGACCTTATATAATATTATAAATGGCAAATTTGACTGTATCGATCTAAATAATGTACTGTGTTATGCGGTCCCCAGAACTGTTCATAGACGCCAGGTGCGTGCAGGTACACTATTTGCAATAGGTACCTGCCGATCTAATACTGGCGAACGTTCACCAATTCGGCGAATGGCATCATCCTACAATAAAGAATTCGAACACATTGACATATTTGCATGCTCCATGCAAAAGTTTCGTAGCCTTTTGTATGATACACTTAAGCTCAAGGATTAAAAATAGTATTCCTAGTCAGTAATTTCATTATTAGTCGGCATAACACTTAGTCAGTAATTTCATTATTAGTCGGCATAATACTAGTATATTTCTTTTCTTTTCGTATTTATAATGTATTTTGACTGTCATGCATGAACAGCTTATCTCCTAGCAATTTAAAGTTTAGTTATTAATGGTAATCTGTGAACAGCGCTGTGGGCTACATTATTATTTAAGTTATTTATGTTATCATGTTGTAATATCCCATAATGTAGCTGTTTGTTGTTCCTATTTGATAAAATAAAAATAAAAATTGAAATAATGGTAACTGAAAAAACTATAAAATAAAAAAATGAAAAATTTGCTGAGAAAAATTCCGATGGAATATGATCCAAAACAAGGAGTTGAATGCACCCTGTCACTTGCGGAGGGCTGTCCTAACACCATGTATACATTTTGACAGAATATCCTTCTAGATTATTACAGTTGAATCAGAACAGGTATGTGCTTCGGTAATCTTTGTGTTTTCGAATTAGTATGAACGCCACCACATAGTAAACGGCCATAGTGGCAAAGCTTTTCTGTCCGTTGGCTTACCTACTCTAGTCGTATCTAGTCGATAATGGAATGGCTTCGAGCTGGTAATGACTACCGAAGCGCATACTTTTCTTGGGCGATATGATGCTCATGCTTTAACTCAAAAAGATTTTCACTCTTCATTGTAAATAAATTTTCGAACAACTTCGAAAACACTATCCTTAAAATGTATCTCATGCAGGAACAAATGAATGGTATAGTATTATTGTATGCTTTGTTTCAGACGGCGAGATTCACTGAAGTCCCGTAAAAGTCCGGATCGCGAAGATAAGAGAGCTTCAGTTCCGAATGTCACTACTAAGAGGACATCCACCGTATTCGGTGAGTCATTGAACAGCAATCTTAAAACTATTTAGGGACCATTTACGGAGACACGGTGCGCTGTGCGGCGCGTGCCGCGTCGTTTTTTTCGTTTAAGGAGAGGCGGCGCGTGCAGCGGTATCACACGCGCGAACACTAATATATGGCAAGGGACGATGGTGTGCACGGACACGCCGGGTACCGCCGCATGGCCCGCGCGGGCTCATGTTCTATGTTAGGGGTTTTGGTTTCCACACTTAGTCCCTAAAGTGGACCATTGTGCGTGAGCCATGGTGGCTGTTACTCCAACCAGCCCACCTCTCTGAGGCAGATGAAACTTCCCGGTCTTCTCAAGACATCTTTGTGTTCCAAGAGTCGCCTCGCGGGTCTGGGTGACGCCAGTGCACTCGAGGAGTACGTGCGCTATCGTTTCCTCCGCCTCCATGCACGCCCTGCACAGGGGACTGTCAGTGATACCTAGGGTGTGGAAGTGTTTGTTTAGTGAGCAGTGTCCAGTGATGGTCCCGGCCACCAGTCGCAGGCTATCTCTATCCAGGCGCAGAAGGCGCTTGGTCAGCTTTCTATCCAGGAATGGCATAGCCTCCTTGGATAGCCTACACCCTGGTGTCGAGGTGCACCATTTCTCCGCTTGTGTTTGATTGTGATCCTTAAACCAACTTCTTAGCTGCTTGAAGGGAATGGGCACAATGGGTTCGGGTCTGAAGGCTTTTGTGCTAGAACCCCCGCGCGGTTGCGGCCGCGTGGCCCGCGCGTCTCTCTCCCCGCGCGGCTGATGTAGCGCAGCATTTCAAGCAAACGCGCGTAAAATCGCTTCTCCGTAAACGCTCTCATACATCGCCATATGTTTGAATTAAAAGCGAGCCGCGCCGCACAGCGTCCAGCGTCTTCGCGATGAACCCTTAAGAGACATATTCATACAGTTATTCACCAAGTTTCTCCGCCAAGGATTTCTCAGTAACAACCCAGATTTGTCTGGATTTGTCCGGTTAATGACAATAGGCTCGCCCTCTATTACATGGGACTCAAATCAAATATGACCAATTCGCCAGTTTTGTTTGACTATAAATACAGCTCTGCGTAATGATTCAGACATTTTAAGGAGTTTTTTTAAATACATTAAAATGTCCAAAAAATATTGTTAGTAAAAATTAATTATGGATTAGGCAGAGGTGTACCTGTACATTTCGCCAGTTATGATTAAGTCTCATGTAATAGGGAGCGAGCCTATGGCCATCACGCCTATGGCGCAAATCCAGACTCCGTGGCTGCTACTGAGAAATTGTTGATGAAAAAACCCATTATCACTTTGCCTGAACCGGGAATCGAACCCAGGACCTCATGCTCGGCAGTCGTGCTTGCGACCACTAGACCAACGAGGCAGTAAAAATTAAACCTTTAAAATATCGTCACATTTACCAGAACGTTTTATTTGTGCAGGCAAGGTGTCCAAGTTCCGTCATCTGAAGGGAACTCCCGGCCACAAGTCGACACAAGTGGAGAATATCAAGAATATTAGCAGACAGATTTCCGGAGAATGCAACGGTTTCTATGGTGAGTTTCAAATTAAATTAATTCACGAAATATGTGCGTATGGACGAAAATGCTGACCTATTTAGGCTCCCAACTGCCATTTTTCACTGTAATCAAGTAGATAAATGGATTACGAATGTAGTATCCGCGACAATTTCAAATTGAACCTAGCAAGATTTGCGAGAGACAACTATTCAACGTAATCTTGATAGTAGAATCCATAGTATTAAAGTGTACCTGTACAGTGCCAGCACTAATAATATGTTTACACTTAATAACTCTTAAAAGATCCTACAATATTGGTTGTAATGTTTTGCTCTATGACTGAATAGTTTACCTACATGATTAGCTTTGTTTATGGCACTATAAACGCTCGGAATATTTCATAATACATAATATTGTACAGACGCCAGCTCATCAAGCTACTACAATCTGTCAAATTTCTTTAATAGATTTTCAACTTCATCTCGAAAACATTAGGTTCAAGGTTGGTTGGGAAAATCTGACAGTTTCGGGTAGGTTGACCTGCTGGCGTCTGTACATCAGGGTATAATAAATTGTCGACGTCATTCGGCAATTATTCCAACAAGGCTGCTAAGAAAGGTGATCAATCAAGGGACCATTCCCCTGAGAACGCTCGTTTGCAGTCCATGTCCATATTAACCCAGACACTTTCAGTCCTGCGGACACGCTCTATTTGTTTTTGTACGTAATTCTCCCTTAAGTGCTATATATTTTTTTACCATAGCCACTCTAAAAAGGGCATTTTTATTCATCGATTAGAATGATTGAAGTGAACTCTCTTTTACTCTAAGACTACACTTCTATTTATTTTCTCGCGGTCAATGGTAAAAAGTAGACTACACCACTCGTGAAAAAAAACATTGAGAGGCGTCAAGGGACACCCGGATGGAACGAAGTTCATTTCGATTAATTAGTGGCAGTCGTTGCTTAACCTTGATCACCCATCCACAGACCAACCTTGGCAACCGTTGCTTAACTTGGATCATCCATCCACAGACAGACCTTGGCAGTCGTTGCTTAACCTTGATCACCCATCCACAGACCAACCTTGGCAACCGTTACTTAACTTGGATCACCCATCCACAGACAGACCTTGGCAGTCGTTGCTTAATCTTGATCACCCATCCACAGATCAACCTTGGCAACCGTTGCTTAACTTGGATCACCCATCCACAGACAGACCTTGGCAGTCGTTGCTTAACCTTGATCACCCATCCACAGCCAGACCTCCGCAACCGTTGCTTAACCTTGATCGCCCATCCACAGACAGACCTCGGCAACCACTGCTTAACCTTGATAACCCATCCTCAGACCAACCTTGGCAATCGTTGCTTAACTTGGATCACCCATCCACAGACAGACCTCGGCAACCACTGCTTAAGCTTGATCACCCATCCACAGACCAACCTTGGCAACCGTTGCTTAACTTGGATCACCCATCCACAGACAGACCTTGGCAGTCGTTGCTTAACCTTGATCACCCATCCACAGACAGAACTCGCCAACCGTTACTTAACTTGGATCACCCATCCACAGACAGACCTTGGCAGTCGTTGCTTAACCTTGATCACCCATCCACAGACCAAAGATGAAACGACAATATCTGGCTTGCTTTCTATAAGAGAGAGAGAGAGACAGACAGAGAAACATGCGCACGCCGCACGGCTTACAAAATAGCTTACTATAGCAAAAACACATTACCCTTTGCGTCGCGCAGTCGGGTAAAAAGTGTCGTTACAATTTTTTCCGTCGAGCCCCCTTTCGCAACGCGCGATAAGGAACTTCGTTCCAAAAATCTTCTCGGTTCTTGTATCGCTCGCTCCGCTCAGGATTCTAGAATCCCTTGCTAAGCTCGGGATTCTACTCTAGAATCCTTCGTTGCTCTCGGGATCCAACGTAGTCCCTCGAATTAATTTCCCTTTTTTTACTTATTGAACCTACTATTATGTTTTAATCAAAATCAAATCAAAATCAAAAAAGTTTTAGTGTTTATCGAGATTTCTAGGTCTGCTTGAAGGGCTCAGTGAAATAAGAGATTTCAATGGAATTGTTAATGTTATCGATACAATTTGTCTCCCAGCTAACGGCGTGCGTTGCGCCGTGCCTCTGTCCGGGGGCGGCGGGCGCGTGGGCGTCGTGGAGCTGCCGCTGGGCGCGACCCGCCTGGGCGCCGCGCCGCCCGCCCACCCGGCCGGCACGCGCGTGGCGGCGCTGCTGCACCCGGCGCCGCTGCAGGACTGGGCCTGGGACCCCTTCCGCGCCGAGCGCCTGCTGGTGGCCTGCGACGACGGCCAGGTGCGCGAGTGGATCATACCCGACGGAGGTAACATATATTCATATCATGACATCGCATTGCTCATCACGACTTCACTAGTCGAGGCAGTCGTCTCTTCCTGATCCTGACGCAGTGAGCCGGACGGAAACCTCTCCCGAGCTGCGCCAGGAAATGACTTCCTCTAGAATCTTACCTCATGGCAAATTAATGCACACTTCTGTTTCAGCGATTTTGCTACCAAACAGATTATAAATTAAAACACTGCCGGTGTACTAAAGATGTTCACGGAAATACATTGATATACTACCGAGTTCATTGACAGTCTGTCACTTTTTACCCTTATGCCCTAAGTAATAAGGTTGAAAGGTGGTCGACTGTCAGTGAACTCGGTAGAACATCAATGTATTTTCGTGAAAACGTAACATATTGGTAACTTAATATACACATTCCTCCATCAGGCCTCCAAGAATCAACGAACGAGCCAGCCCGAACATTCTCGGCGCACCCTGACAAGATATACATCATCCGATTCCACCCGACCGCTTCCGATGTCCTCACGACCGCGGCACATGACCTGAGCGTCAAGATATGGGACCTCAGTCCGGAGACTCCCGTGGCTTCCATAATACTGACCGGCCATACTGATCAGATATTTGCGCTGGATTGGTCGCCATGTGGGGAATATCTCGCGACAGTCTGCAAAGATGGACTTATTAGGGTGAGTTTTTCAGTCATATCTTATTTATTTTTAGCAACTTGCTGATAGAATGTGTACGAGGCTGAAGTACCCTTCGCACAAGTTATATGGGAAGTAAACTTACAACTAATCTGACTTTACAATTAATATTCCTTCGTGCCGCGCTGCACTTTTCCGCGTCCGCCTATATACCACTCTTGTACATGAAGTTTAAATAAATAAAAAATATTCATTTTTCGAGGTCTAAGTTTGGAATAACTTTACTTCGCGATTATAAATAATAAGGTGTTAAAACTGTGGCAATGAGTTTGCACGCCATTCAGCTCGATTCTCGGTAACTGTCATTCAGGTGTTACCAACCCTCCTGAGGCCTGAGGGCGTACCACCTTACGTTTGCCGAGTCTTCACTCAAGAATTAGAAGATTATCAACGATCACCGATCGTTCATTACGGCTACTACGGCCGGCTCATTGCCACTTTCCTGTACTTTTGTGTTAACTAATTGAATGAACGCTCGTAGGTATACAAGCCCCGCTCGTCTACGTCGCCGACGCTGAGCGGGCCGGGCCCGGCCGGCAGTCGCGGCGCGCGCATCGTGTGGGCTCTCAACGGGACGCATCTCGTCGTCACCGGCTTTGACAAGTAGGCACAAATATTCTAAAGATTCAATAAACCTTGACTTTTTCAGGAAATAGTTATTGAATGGGGTTGTCCTTTTTGCACAGAGTATCAGAGCGCCAAATCCTGCTGTACAAGGCGAGTGACCTGTCTGCGCCCGTGTGCACGGTGGGGCTGGACGTCTCGCCCGCCATCCTGCAGACGCACCTCGACCACGACTCCGGCACACTGTTCTTGACGGGACGGGTGAGTACTCGCACATTTCCTATTGAAAAAAAAAACACCCAAGTTACTTTGGGTTTTAAAGCGTTTTCTTTACTACTATTCTCGCGTCAACCGTCACGCTATCATTTCTTTACATAATTCCTTACAGAATCAATTAATCTTTTCTTTGAACTGTCTCTCAGTAGCCAACCAGTATTTGTATTCATCATCATTCTTTTGGTCATACGCGTTCAGACCAAGACAGATGACTCCCTTCGGTTTTCTGACGACGCCACTTTCAAACTTCTTCTAATATACTCATTTTTTACTTTATCTAGTCTTGTATGTACATCGCTCTCACTCATCTCTAATAACAAAAAGCATTTGAACTCTATAAGCTACGATTAGAGGTTTAATAGAAAATTAGCCAATTTGTGGTCAAGTCTCTTGTAAAGTTATTTGATCTTACGAATGTAAACTACGTACTCTTTTCAAAAGTGTAATATAATGTTTGTGTGCGTCCAGGGCGACTCCACGATCTACTGCTACGAGGTGACGAGCGAGGCGCCGCACGTGTGCGCGCTGTCGCACCACCGCGCGCCCACGCTGCACCAGGGGATCGCCTTCCTGCAGAAGAATCTAGTCGCCGTGGAGAAGGTGTGCTTTATATTGACTGTTCATACAGGGTCTCCGCAGACTGATCGGGTGAATTCAGTATATCATACTAACATGACCGGTACAAGGAATTATTTCAGGAACGTTATGGGAATACAATAAAGATTTGTTTTATTTCCTTAAACACAATGTATCGTTACCGTGGCAAAATGCACGTACCGAACGGCAAGCGCGACGACAGGAAGCTAGGTAGGAAGTGAAAAGCTGATTTCACGGTTCGTTCGTTAGAGTATTTCAACATCCATTGTTGAGTTGTTTGATATTAGCCGTATTATTCAGATAAATGGAGTGCTGCATACAGAGAATGTGATTTTACATTGACATAAAGGTATAGTAATTGAAAAACGATATAAAAAATGAAATTTTCTTCGGAAAAATTCCGGTGGAAAATAAGGATTTGAATGTACCCTGTCAGTTTTTGGAAGGCTGTCCCTAACACCCTGTATAAGGTTTAAGGAACACGGTGGAAAGTTCCTTGTCCCTTAGTAAAAAGGAAAAAAAGGTCTTTCAACCAAACAGGTGTAAGAGTCTGGTGGGCTACTGCCTGTCGGTTGTTATTTGGCTGTTGTATACAAGGTGTAAACGGACCCTTTACAAAGCCGTCAACCAAGCATTTTGTACATCAAGCTAAGTAATTCTACGCAACAATTATGTCAGGGAAACTACTTTATTTTTTGGGGTGCAAGATCCCGTTTTATGGTAGGACTCAATGTAACGAACTCAAAACATTGTGCTGATGAATGCCTTGAATAGTATGGGGGTCGTGGAGGTATTTAAAGTGAAATTATAACACTAAAAACTGGTATTCATAAATAAAAAAAGTTGGAACTTTGACCCCCAATATCTCTGTAACTAGAAGGTTCCCAGGTATGTTCTAGAACAAAAAAACATCGCAATAAAGGGGAGAACCAGTGTCTTTCGGCTTTGTTACTCTGTAACCGCGATGTAGGATTTTTTTGACGTCAGGTTCGAATTACGATGCGTAGTTCTTCTATAGCATTGTAGATACTGCCACACACACAAGTATAATTTAAATTAGTATCACAACATGCTTATTAATTGTTTCAGATTAATTATTTTAGAATAAGATCAGAAAATTTACCTTGGGGTTTCACAGGGCAGCATTCTTGGTCCAAAAATGTTCAGGATGCATGTATCTTGATTGTACTAACCAAATAGCGGAAGATATGTTACTTTTGTCCCAGCTATTATTAAAGCAACAGTTTTCAACCTATAAACCCGTTGCAGGTGGAGTTCGCGCGAGCTCTACGACTCACCAATGGCACCATCGAGCCCCTCTCCTTCACTGTACCCAGAATAAAGGTATGTAGTGAAACTAATTATTGTTTCTCTTTCATAATGTACTGGATTAATTAAAGACATATCGACGCGCAAACTTTTACTACCATGAATTCAGTACATGTTTTAGACCCACCAGCGATGGATTTTTTTTCAGTTCAGCTGTTCCATACATTTTGATCATATTGGTTTGTATGAAGTTACATTTTTTTAAACCAACGAACAATATTGCACTAAGGTTCTAGAAACATGTGCTACGCAAGAGTTTGCTTATCCACGTTCCTTGCTCTGCGGCAATGTGTATAAAACCTTCATAAAAAATAACTTGGTCCTGAGTTTCTCATCATCGCTTCTCATCATCATCGACTAATAGAGGGTTGCAACCCTCTATTGGTCGATGTGGAGACGCTAAAGGCATAGATGGAAACTCGTTTTCACTAACACTAGCCCGTAGTCCACCAAGTGACGACGAGCGGAGCGGAGAGTAGACGTGCGGAAATCGACCAATCAGATTGGTTGGAAAGTCTACATCACGTGACACGTCTCTCGTCTCTCCTGTGATTGGTCAAATCATGCACATCTCTTCTTCGCTCCGCTAGTCTCCCCTTTGGTGAAGTCCGGGTCTGTCGCTTCCTGAATTGAGAATTTGAATTTGAGAACCTGTCAGTCTATTATTTGCACTTCAGGTGATCCCTTCGATATTCAAAATGAAATGCTATAGTTTGACATGTTTTCAACTTCCAATTCTCAAGTAACACTATGTCGGAGGCAAAGTGGATATCCCGCCGGGTAAACGCTGCAGAAACGGGAACAGTCGGCTAAGAAACAGCTGACGGTTGTCCCGCGCAAACCGCCGGCGGACAACGGCTCGGTTGCGATACCCGGTGTGGGTATTGTGGTCATATTTAACTGAACAATGTTCTCCATAGGACCAACATTATATAAAAAGAGAATGCTCATGGAAGTATGGAATCCCGTACCATGCTGCATCAAAATCAAACCTTGTTTTTTATAGACTACACTGATCGTATTAACTCCTACAAAAATTATTTTTGAAAAAAAAAACCGCGTTTCAGAGTTATTTTATAAAATCGAAACTAACCTAAAAAGTAGGTCTATTTTTTCGACGCTACCAACGACGTATTTTAACACACATACATTACATTATTGCTCTAAAAACAGCGTAATACAATAATATTAGTAAGAATTACGAGTTAAAGTAACATCCACAGTATGCTTGACTGAAACTCGATTTTATTTTAGACCTTTACATTGCCAATAGTCAGTCAGTACAGTACAAATGTCAGATGCCACAGATAAGATAACTATAAACCATAGAGTATAGTAAGTGCTATAAACTAGTCGGGATTTAGGGATGTAATCGATAAATCAAAATCTTTAGGCTGAGAAAATCTATTTTGTTGCAAATAGCAATAAACCAAACTAAATCGATTTGGTGTACTGATCTTACTTAATTGTAATTAATTTTAAGTCCGCTCGACAGACAAGGGTTTGTTCAATTGAAACGGAACGTCATTTATATTCAGTTGAAACGGAACGTCATATAAAGGGAGTAAAACAATATTCGTACTTTTAAACTCGAAAAGTATAATTCCAGTTCAAAAATCAAATCCCCGACGCGTAATGCCGTAAAAAAATATGAAACTAATTACTATAATATTTTGGTTTTGAGGCGCGAGACTTTTTGGTACCAACTTTGGTCATTGTCCTTTAAATAATTAATAATTTTAATAATTCTAATTTCTGTCTAGTTACTAAAAATGTTTTGTTTACTTTTATTCTTACATCTACCATATTGTTAACTTCCTAATATTGTTACTATTTTTTATCTTATCTTTAATTCTAATTAGTCATATATGATTTTACTTGACTTTTATGTTCAACCAATAACTTGTATGTGTAGTGTAATCTGTCAGTATAAGTTGGTTATAATAAATAAATAAATAAATAAAATAATAAATCAGCTGTCCCTAACATTTGGATCGAGCAGATATAGGAGTTTGTATGGGACAACTTTTAATATGACGGCACCTTTCTGATACACGCTGTATTCAGCTGAATGCAGAAATACATCCAGTATTTCGGTTGATATGATGTCCTATAATGATGGTGATGATTATTACGTTATATGTTGGTCCGTCCACGTGTGCAGAGCGAGTTATTCCAAGACGACCTGTTCCCGCCGACGCTGGTGACGTGGGCGCCGTGGCAGAGCGGCGCGGCGTGGCTGGGCGGCGCGGCCGTGGCGCCCTGCCTCGTCAGTCTGCAGCCGCCCGGCATGGAGCCACGTGAGTACATGCAATAATAAGAATAAATTTATTAAACCATTGCAAATATATCTTAAGAGCGCGTTTGCAAATCATCCAAAATTATGCTGTTTTTCGGTACATTTTATGTCATAACTAAACAAAATCTAACGTAACTAATAACTACCTCGTATAGATTGTTTCTTCATCTTCAAATGATAATAACTTTATTATTGAAAATTTTAGTTATTTATAATGTAAAATCGATCTTTCGTTGCCATTTTCCACAAAATTAACGATACCGGGTTGAGTTTAGGTACATTTTTTGTGCTATTATTAACATATTTTACTATTTTAAAAATACTGTGTGTAGGCAAACATAATCAATTCTTAATATTAGTATTTTTTAAATCTAAATGCGTTTAAATTTACTTGATAATACACTTCTCATCAAAAAAATCGAAACACTTTCGTTTTTATTGTTTTTGTCCTAATTTTTTACAAAAGAGAATTAATTCCATGAAAAAAAAAACATTATTGTGTAGCTGGCAGTTTGGTCATTACAGTAAGAAGAAAAAAATCAAAATTCGAAATTAGAATTTCATTTGTTTATCCTATAAATGAAATTAATCACTGTTTTGAGACAAATGTGTATTTAGGGTTGGAGTACGTTTCTCGTTTAAAAACTAAAAATTAGCGCTTGTCTTTAAACTTTTTGTTTCTTATTTCATTTACTGTGACTTTGGGACGTCTGAAAAAACTTTTTTTTCTAAACCATATGGATACTTCGCCCGCAGAAGCCGCCCAAGTGGTGGCATTGCTGGATTCTGGACTTAGTCAGCGTGTTGTGGCTGCAAGATTGCATCTAAGCTTATCATCTGTTCATAGAGTCTACAAACGCTATCGGGAGACTGGTTCGTTCACGCGCCGTTCAGGATCTGGCAGGAATCGGGTCACTTCTGAGCGAGATGATCGATTTATTGTAACAACTTTTTTACGAAATCGACGCCTTAACGCTTTTCAACTGCAGCAGCAGCTTCGCGTTGTACGAAGAGTAGCTGTAAGTGACTCTACAATAAGAAGATGGTTGAAGGAACGCGGATTGGCACCGCATAAGCCAGCGAATGGGCCGAAATTAACTGCAGACCATCGAAGAGCGCGCCTTAACTTTGCACGCGAGCACCTAACTTGGTCATACCTTCAGTGGAGCAAAGTACTGTTTTCTGATGAGTGTAAAATTATGCTGTATGGTAACGACGGAAGGAACAAGGTCTACAGAAGAGATGGAGAACGCTTTGCACAATGCTGCATTGAAGAAAAGGTCAGCTATGGTGGCGGTTCGTGGACGGTTTGGGGAGGAATCAGCGCCGACGGTAAGACAGAACTTGCCTTTGTGTCTGGGCCACGGCTGCCTGCACTAAACTCTCATCGGTACATCGAACAGTGTCTTGAACCTCATGTGATGCCCTATGCACATTTTATTGGCAACGACTTCATATTCATGCACGACAATGCTAGAGCTCGCACCGCGGGCGTCGTACGAGATTATCTTACCGAAGTCGGTATCTCCATTATGGTATGGCCAGCAAGAAGCCCGGACATGAATCCCATTGAACATCTATGGGATGAATTAAAGAGACGAATTCGAGCAAGAGATCCAGCCCCAGAAACACTTAGCCAGCTGCAAAATGCAATCCAAGAGGAATGGGATAATATACCACAACATGTGATCGTGACTCTCATCCGATCGATGAAGAACCGTATGGAAGCAGTAATAAGAGCTCGCGGAGGGAATACAAGTTATTAAATAAACGTTTCTTACATTTTTTTTTCATTTACGCGTGTTGTTTTACCCATTTCCTTCATATTCCATACAGGGTAAAAATTACTCATTATACAAAATACGAAACCTATGAAGACTTAATTTGAATTTAGAACAATAACATTAGGATTTAAAAACCTCATACTACTCACTATTAAATGACATTTTACATTTATTCCTAAATATACACATTTTTCTGATAATCCTTATCAAATCATAAACTGCGAGGTGTTTCGATTTTTTTGATGAGAAGTGTATAAATAGTCGCAGAAAAAATTAAAACCGAAACTTATTTTTCCACATTTTTTGCTATTCCAGATGAATCTTAATAGATTGCATTAAGGGTTATTTAAGTTTTGGTTTTTCTTGATTTATTGCACAAGCATTTCGAAAGAAACTTCAATCCGCGCACGGCCGCCGTCGAGAGTGGACACGTATCGCCTGTTTGGAGCGGCTCGAGTTGAAAAAGATCGCTGTACAAACAAAATCACTACATAGTATAAATCAAAGTCGCTCCCTGCTGTCTGCCCCAATGTATGCTTAGATCTTTAAAACTTACTACGGATTTTCATGCGGTTTGAAATTAAATAGAGAGAGTGATTCAAGAGGAAGGTTTATATGTATAATACATAATACATGCATAATATAGTAGAGAAACACTGATAATTCTAGAGGTTTCTAATGTGATGTCGTAAATAAACACATTTTTTTGCGCTTGCATTGCAAACGCTGGCTGAACCCTACGAGATAGATCAAAATAATGTACTACAGTATTGTACACCTTAAAAAGGTCTACAAAAAAGTCCGCGATGGGGTATGTCTATTTCTTAGGGGTAACCCACAATAACCATTTTTTATCCTTTACTTTTTACGAGAAATTATGGCTTATTTACGAAACGATTTTAAGCAATACAGCATTAATCCTTATCCAATTAAGTACCTTAAATACATTGTTCGAACTACACTCGAGAGCAATGAATCCGGGTCACTTAAAGAATGTTAAAAATCTCGGAAACTAAAAATGATAGGTTAATGTATATAATAAATTGTATTTAATAGACAATGTAATACTCCTTAAATGAAAGTAAAAAAAATATGAGTCGCCATACATTTTATTAACACAAAATTACATAAAGAAAAAAACTGCTGATCTCTCCTTAAAACAAAAATAGGAAACATGAAATTTTTGAACTTTATTACGATTTTCTTGAATTTTAATACTTCGTATTGCCTCCTCGTGCTTCCATTACTGCGTTTACGCGGTTTGGCATGCTGTACACCAAGTTCCTTATACGATTTTGGGGAATATTCTCCCATTCCTCTGTGAGAGCAATTTTGAGCTCACGAAGCGTGATTGGGGGAGGGTTTCGTTGTTTTACGCATCTGCCTAGCTCGTCCCAAGCATGCTCGATCGGGTTGATATCCGGGCTGCGCGCTGGCCACTCCATACGAGTAATGTTCATCTCTTGAAGGTAGTCATTCACAATCCTACCTGTATGAGGTCGGGCATTGTCATGCATAAATATAGCATCCTCACCTAAATTGACCATAAATGGACCAACGTGATCATTGAGGATTTCTTCCACATATCTTACGTTAGTTAAAGAGCCGTTTTCTATGATCACCAGCTCTGTGCGACTTTCAGAAGAAATTCCGGCCCACACAAGTACAGACCCACCACCGTAGGCTACTTTTTCTTCGATGCATGCTTGCTTGAATCTTTCCCCTGGTCTTCGATACACTCTGTGTCTTCCATCGTGCTTGTAGAGCATAAATTTTGATTCGTCGGAGAACATAACTTTTGACCAATCTTCAATACTCCAATTTACGTGGCTCTGGGCATATCTTAGTCTTGAAATACGATGCCCACGCTCCAGTTTAGGGCCGTTTGCAGGTCTAAGGGGTTTTAAGTTAGATTCAGCAAGCCGACGTCTTACTGTCCATGCACTTGGGTTACTTCCTCCGAGGCGTCGAAACTGATTTGTGAGTTCAGTTCCTGTGAGAAAGCGATTTCGAAGCATGGTGTTCACCAAGTATCGGTCTTCTCGTGCTGTGGTACACCTGGTTCTGCCCGTTCCTGGTCTGCGTAGGTTAGAACCAGTTTCTTCGTAACGTCGGAGAACTCTTTGTACTGTTGACAGCGACACACCGACAGTCCTGGCTGTATCGCGCTGACTCCGGCCGGTTTCCAGCATTGTAAGTATTCTGGTGCATTCTTCAGGCGTAAGCGACATAATTTCAGCTTGAATAATGAATATAGAGCACTATCAACATGGTTTATGTACCCACATAAATGACAGATTACAAACAAAAGCAAAACCAAATGCTGTAATTTCGTAGTTCCATCTTGGAAAGTGGCCCTTTTACAAATTTGATTTTTTTATGATATAACTTTACAATAACTAAGAAGTTTTAATACTTTCATTTAAGGAGTATTACATTGTCTATTAAATACAATTTATTGCATTAACCTAGCATTTTTAGTTTCCGAGATTTTTAGGATTCTTTAAGTGACCCGGATTCATTGCTCTCGAGTGTATTTATTACCTACAAGTACAGTTATGATGGCATTAGGATTTTATTCCTTCCGAATTATGGATGACGTTATCTGGTTGTAAGAAGCGTGAGGTGTACAATAATTTTGAGAACAATGACTCAGATTGTTGCTAATTAATTTTCCTAACCCTTTTCCTAAACTATATGAAAACATAATTTAGCAGCAACAATTTGTAGTACAACAAAGGGGAGAACTACTTTCTGTTTGTCCTACCTGTGATGAACCTTGTACAATGTCTGGTGAATTTTGAATGGGGATACAGCCCTGAGCACTCTCCAACCGGGTCGGGTCCTCCGTTTCCACAGGCAGGCGAGTGTCAGGGCTGGATTCCCTTTGTGATGTACATTGAGTGTCATTGAAGGTCATCATGTCTACACAGTCTGCATTACTGTTACACCTATTGACTAACTCGTTTGCAGCAAGGATATGTTCCATAATTTGTTTTTGAGAGTTCACATACTTAGAATAACATGATTGTAGTTGACGCTCTGATACTTGAATTTCAGATTGTAAGTTTTAAGTATCTATTTCATAAAAAATCACACTGTCCTCTTATTTGATTTGATAATTATTTAACTTTTTGTAAGAAAAACACGTTCTTTTCTTAGTTTCATATTGCTGGAACTATGTTTTTGTTGTTTCTTAAATTTATTGCATTTTTTTAATAATTTTATTAAGTTTTGCATTTTTTTTTTGTTTTATTTTGGTTTACTTTTTAACTGCTACAATCATGTTTCAGAATAGAATCTTCAGTAAGATCTATTGTTCTTAAATAATGTGGGTTGCATTTTGAATTCAATAATTGATTTTAAAGGTGTTCTGTTTCCCTAACCTGAGTACATTCTCTTTCTTTTTGAAACTCAATAATTTGTTTGTTAGCATGAAGCAGTTCATCTTCTAAGTCCCTAACCTTACATAAAGCCTCCTCATACAAGTTATTGCAGTTGTCGGCTGTTATATCCAGCTATGCTGAGCAGTTTTTTCATGAACGCATAATGATATCTACTTGAATTTAATTTCAAACCCGGCCTGTGCCGAATCAGCCCGACCCGCCTGTACCACCCTTCATATCTGTGTTATCCTTGACATAGCATAAATACGTACGTTTATGTCCCAGTGTCGGCGCACACGGCGGCGTCGCCGGTGACGCGCGAGGCTCGCGACAAGCCGGCCGCGCAGAAGCCCAAGCCTGACCTCATCAAGTCGCATGTACCGCAGGACACCAAAGCTAAAGAGGACAGCGTAAGTAGTCTCAATATATATTCATCAAGAAAAAAAAAACATATCTCCTACCTTGACCAAATCATTTGGGGTTGGCGCAGCATGTCTTCTTCCATACTTTTCTATTAATCGTTATCTTATGAGTCGGTTTCTAGCCTAGCTTTCACACAGTACATCCACTGTTTCTTTAGTGTTCCGCTACTCTTATAGCCACATTCATACTCAAAACTCTCCTGACGACATTTTCCTCATAACTCCGCATCACCTGACAAAAAATAGCATTGTCTGCCTCGCCTTGTCTCATTTTACTTGGGGTGCAATATGTGTTCGGCCCTGTTATAACCAAAGCAACCGAAGCTATCATCGCGTCAACTGAAAGCACTAGTAATTTAAGTATTTGTCGATCACGTGTTCATACATCGATCATAGATTGTATTAGGGCGCCAGAGTTCTTCCATTCTCCACCATTAGCTATCACGCTATCATTCACTCCCTTTTTCATTCATAAAACTTCTTCACAATCCATCTACATGTCATTTCTTTGGTATTGTTCGTCGTGACGTTGAGCTCCTTGAGTTATAAGTCGAGCTCCACGATAACATTAACATTGTGAATGTGTGGACAGTGTAGGCCTTGTAGATTCCTAGAGGTGTGATAACTTTTGTTAACCTCTTATCTTGTTTTCCGTTTTTTTTTGTGTAGTAAGCAACGACTTATTGTCAGGCCTATGCTGTCCCCCCATACTTGAGTACTAATGCTGTAACATGATAATATAGTAAAATCTAATCATTTTAAAAGAGTAACCATGGAGTTTCTTGCCGGTTCTTCTCCATAGGAAACGACCAACCCGAACCGTGCACCTTTTTGTCGACGTTTCATAAATGCCCATGTAGGCCTATGTGAAATAAAAATATTTTGATTTTCATCTATCTTTTCTTTGGTCTTCTTCTCCCTCTCCATCCATAATTACTCTTTTAGTCAAATGAGTTTTATACTTCCTTCATCACATGCTCATACCAAGGCAAGAAGACACAGCTTACCTCTCATCAGCCTGTTCTCCTCCTCCCCCATGGCTTTCCAGTTTTCTTTATTTTTTCACTACCTCGTTGTTGGTTGGTAGTGGTAGCAAGCATGAGATCCTGGGTTTGATTCCCGGGTCGGGCAGTGTTTTTAGATTTTTCAATCAGGTATTTCTCAGTAGCAGTCTTGGAGTCCAGATTTGTGCCCGGTTGATGGTAATAGGCTCGCCCATTATTACATAGGACTTGAACGTAACTGGCGATGTGTGGGTGTACTATTAGGTACAGTACATCTCTGCCTAACTCTTCGGGGATTTCCGCTCTTCTCTTCCGATTCCACTAACCGATTGTATTTCCGACAGATAATGAAATCCATAAGCGCCAAAGTGCAGATCAACTTGAAACTGGAACAAGACAGCATGGAAGGAGTGGACGAAGCCGAATGGGAGCAGTGAGAGGTAACCCGACTAAATCAAGTGCAATTGAACAACCCTAGCTTGTAGTGTTATTTAGAGGCTCCCGTACTCGGTCGTGTTATATGTATCGTCGATTGACCGCCGCCCGTACTCAGGTTTTGGTAGTACGAATAAAGAAAAAAAATTATATGTTACCGATGCTGGCCCTTCAATTTGCGTGTTTGCACAAACGTTTGTGTTGTTTTACTAATACAAAGTGAATCTTATTCGAATGAAGTTTGGGTAAATTTTGTATTGGCCAAATAGCGCGAATATTTGTACAAATACGCCAAGTGCCAGAATTAAGTGCAAAGCTCTAATGTCTAGTAAGTTGCCAATTTCTATTGTAAGCAGTAATTTGTTAGTCCAAATTAATATTTGCAACTGACAACTTACTGAGAAGCAACTCATTGAGAATTTATTATCAACTAAAACGGGAGAAAAGTATGTTTTTGATTACAGTAATCAATATTCTGGAAATTTAATAATTGATAATTGTAAACTTATTCAATATCTTTATTCGTACCACCAAAATCAAAACAGGTATAGCCCCCTCGCAGAATAAAATTAACTTTTTATACCTAACAAAAACTTGGGATTTCTAAATATTTTCTAGAAATTTTCCCGTCGATCCCATTTTTACATTTTAATCTTAGATATCAAATAGTCGTGGTAATGTAGAGTACTAGAATAATATGTCGGCACATAAGTCCAATAATATGTACTGATTATAGTTTAAGTCATTTATCAGAATATTTCGTGGGATTTGGAAATAAGAGACGTCGATCAAGAATGATAAAATAATGATGATAAAATAATAGAAAATAATAATAATTTTGTCCGATAAAACCAAAGAACATTTAAAATGAACTGACTCAAAATCAGCGACTGCCCCAATATTAATATGACCTTTATAGCAGCGTAATATGAATGTTATTATGAAATAAGGAAGCAGTTTGAGAAGTACGACCAATAAAAAAAAAAATTGACAGTCGGCAAATTCCTGGCAATACGACTCTTATTTCCAAATTCAGACGATTTAAAAATATCAAATTCAATGCTAACGGCCAGTCACATTTCCATTGCCGCACTGCTAAATAAATTATTTGCTGTTCGCTAACTCGTGATCTCATCGATTTTCGACCAAAACTAAACCAACCATGCTCATAGAATGCTCACTATAACGCGTTTCTTTATTGACCCTACATTTGTTGTAATAAGGACTTGCAAGAAGTTTATAAAAAAAAGTTCTCAAATGCTCAAAATTTAAATTGACACAAATTAGTTGACTATTGTCTGTAAACTAAATAAAGTTGATACTTTTAGTATCGATTCAAATCCAATCTATATCGATTTAAATCGAAAATCGCATAAAGTTTTTATTAAACAAATAGGTGTCAACGCAACATTCCTACATTTTGCCATAAAAAATGCATTTATTTATATTGCGTATTTACTTTATATATGAAATAACGAAAAATATTGATTATATGTATGGTTTGTATCTAATACTTGTATGTAAGAATGTGTAGGGTATTCATACTTATTAGGGAATTGACATTTTACAATGTAACCGATATTAATCTTTAGTCACCACTAATATTGCTAGTCACTGTGAATCTTAAATTCAACATAACAAAATATACCTCTTTACCCGACTACGGCGAAGCCAAAAGGAAGGGTTATGATTTTAGCAGTTTATGTAAGTACCTATGTATGTTTGTATTTACGTATGTTTCTCCGTAGCGCCTAAATTATTCATCCGATTTTGATGAATAAGGTGTCAATCGATTCGTTATTATGGCCCGAGTAACATAGGCTAACAATAGGAGAAGTCGTTTTTACCTTGTAAACTGTACTTCTGTACTTGTATTGTAGTCGGGGTTTTAGTTGTACTATACCACACAAATTCTTGTTATAAACAGATATTATTTATAACTGCACTGAAAACAATTATTTTCTTTTATATTACCAGGTGACGTATAAAATTATAATGTTAGTGAAATTAAGATTTGCAGTGATTACTAAGTTGGTCTGGAGACACATCGAAGTCGGGGTATGTTTAATGGACGAAACAAATCTCTTCTCCTTCTTAATAAGGCCCTGTTTTTCAATTGAGAGCAAATTGATGATAACTTTTTGTCATAATCAAAATATTGTTTAATTTTGAAAGTATTCCATTTATAAATGTACCTTAAAGTTAGTATGTTCTTGTGTAAAGTAAAAGATTCCCTCGCATTCGGTGTGTCCCTATCTTAGTCTATGTGTATGAAAAAAAAAAGATATCTGTAACTAATAAGCGCGACTTAGTACCGCTAGTTGATGCCATAAACACATCACGTTTTGCTCAAAACGCCAAAGACTATGTTTTTTCTTGTCAATGTGTTGAAATTGTATTAGTTTATATTTTATTTGGAAACGTATATGAGATGTGACAGTAAGTGGAACAGCAGAACTCGAATAAGTCGTCATCAGTCAAAAGTATTTATTTAAAGTCAAAATGTGACTGTTGGCGAAATTCTGTTAAAGTTGCTACTTTTAACACATCTCACCCCTATTTCTCTATGATTGAAAATCTGTCTCTGCTGCAACTGACAGAAAATTCTAGATAGCTAGATTTTGTACCTAGTATTAAAAATGAATCTCATTTTTTAAAATTATGTAATAATAAATATTCCCATTCAAAATTGAACTTTAAAGTCATGAAATTAAAAGTTAAAGCGCATCAATAGCCCTACAAGAGCGAGTATGACTTGTATAGCGTTCTCTCACTTACATCTACTAAGTCTGAGCGAGACAAAAGTCAGAAATGTCATACTCAAGCTTCCGTATTTTACTTAAATATTTACGAATAGGTGTAATTTTATTCACTAGTCAAAAAGTATATACTTTAAATGGGAAGATTCTTAAAAATATATTCAAAATGTATTACTTTATGATTAATTTATGATTAAGATTTCTATGTATATTTTTAGTTTAGATTTAAGCGGTTTGTTGTCGGTGTGGTTCTGGTATAAATACTGCGTTCCTTTGTTAAATTGTTTATTTGAAATACACAGACAAGCATTGGTATGTTTCTGTCTCTCATTCTTATAGATTTAATAAAGCGGACCAAAATAAAACTAGAGTATAACAAACCATAGCATCCTGTAGCTTTAGGAGACTGAAGGTGTCACGGATTGCTCAAACAATAGGTTTAAACGTTAGTAATAGGGCGTGCGGAACTCGGTTTCGGTTCCATAGTAAACCCCGGTTTCTCGGGTTTCCGAACCGAAACCGAGTCCGGGTTCCGCATGCCCCTAGTTATAAAACCAGAATTTTAAAATGTCTACCACTGACGCGCTATTTAGAAGCAAATCTTAAATATAAGCTACATATGCTCTTTTATAAATTGCAAACGACTGCTACACTGTCTCAGAATCGAAAAATATCCATAGAGTTCAACCCTGAACCGCTATTACACATCATGTAATAGTTCGACCAACTTAATCTGTCCGTGCCAAAAGCGACCTTATATCCCAAACAAAAAGTTCGTTGCATAAGCAGCATTTTCACAGACAAATCAACATCATTCAGCGCGAGAGATAGCGCTATTCCTGAATAGCTCCATCTCTTACTCTGAACAATGATCAAGCATAGTTGTCGAACTATACTTTTTCAGTGCTTTTACAGTTATTTTTGTCTAAAATAAACCTTATGACAAGGAGATTAAAAGCCAGCGGCCAAAATCGGAGATAAAATAACAATCAGAAGACATTACATCAAAATACCACCGACAACAAACATTCGCTACATACTACTGCACATTGTATTCATATCAAATAAAATAAATCACCATATTATATCGTTTGTTTGTAAGAACGCACCTTTGGTAAAAACAAGTATTAAACATAGTAAGATATGGCAAGAGAAATAGAAAAGTCTAGAATGGGTTGTGGTCTTAGTAATAGCGGGCGCATAAACTGAGCGGGTTTTGAAATGGGCGCTTTACTGGTAAAAATTGAAATTCGTCTATGGTCCATAAAATCTAACTTGATAAAAATTACAGCTGCCAAACTAAAGGTACTAGTGGCTTTCGTCATATCATACAAATGCATATTTATGCAGTCAGTATTTCAGGATATGTAAATGTTAAATTATTTTAGGGCCAATTAAATTAAACTATAAAAAACATAGTCTTAATAAAATTATCGGCTAAATTATGTACATTCTGACAGCTGTCATTTAAATCAAGTTAAACTTTGAGAACTATAAGAACATTTTGTCTTCGCGGGAATATAAATATCTACTGCATGTATCAGAAAGATTTGGTCATATTTCAGGATGTGATATTTACCATCAATCTGAGCAAATTTCTTCGTGACCAACAACGTATAACCAAAAAAATATCTGCTGTCCCATAAGAAAATTAAAAAGATTATTTTTTCGCGATTTCGATGTTTCGATGTTGGCTGCATGGAGGAAGCTCTTCAGTGATGGTCTGTACGACACCCTTAAATATGACCACAATATTCTGGTATACTCTATACACCGTGATTTTAGCCGTCTTACAACGGCAGTCCACTTCATGTATCCAATGACTACTACAAAAAATATGTATTTATGAGATTTTAATAATTTAAAAATAAGAATATTATTCATTATTATGACGCATGACGTAGTTGAAGCGAGCCCCTTGTTGCGAGCGATGATCTGCTCGACTCGTGCGCTGGGTAGGTATGTTCTACCGTTTGACACGTAAATATTATTAACAGGATTTTTCATAATTCTAATGTATTATTATTTTTTCTTTGTAACTAATGTCTTTTAATCGCGCCTAGACGTGTTTTATGTACATGATGAGTGATGATGATACATTGAGTGGACCACCTTTGTAAGACGACTGAAAAATCACGGTGTATACACCCGATAACTAAACCTGTGGGGTGATTGCGTAACAATCTTACAATTCCAATTCTATTTAGTACTTTATTTACGTTGTGGTCTTATATCGAGTCTTCCTAACTATCTGAAAAGAAAGTTAATATGTTTTGATCAATTTAAACATGAAAAAATATCATTCGTGTCTCTAAATAGACACATAAGACATGGAAATGAATGAGATCAAATAGGTAAGTATGTTGTCTTTATTTACCTTGAAATTATATTTTTCCCCTTATTTTAATAGATATAATTATCTAAAATACCAAGTATTACTCGCCCGTTTTGAACCCGTTTCTGCAAAGTCCACACCCTGTCTATTTTCGATCCGTTTTAGTATTCATTCTACATTGTTTAAAAGATTTAAATCAAAAGTAACATTTATTTGACGGTTTCTTATTATTCAAGTTTCTGTCTACTCGGCAATATTAATTTGTCAAGTTGAGCTTAAAATATTTGTTAACTTTTAAACTCAACTTTGCTATCAAGATAGATAAATGAGTATAATTTAATAATAAAACTTTGATACAATAGCACAATATAATTACGCTGCGTATTTACGTTGAGAAAATATCATTTGTTTTGTTTTTTTTTTGGTTATCTTTAACAGCAATTTGGTAAAGAAATCGTCGAATAAGATATTTTTGGATGCGCAAATCTTACCAGCATTAATTTGCTCTCTAATAAATTCCCTTACCAAAGTTGTGAAATGACAATAAATTTATTTTGTAACTTTAAAACCTTCCTTGTCACTTTTCAAATTGTTTCGTCCAAAACATGAATGTATTTAATACGTAAAATTGCTACAAAATTGGGAATCTTGTGCCAATGTTTCCTTTTTGTTTGATTATTATGAAATCGGCGTTAGAAGTCTTGATCTTTTCCCTAATCCTGCTTCGATAAAATTGATCGAGAGATCTTTTGTTTTGACAGATGACATTGAGAAATTGGCGCCAAAATATCTGTCAGTTTTATCAAAGCAGGTTACATGTAATGTAATATATGATCAGTTGATCACAGACGATACCCTCATTGTGTGAGTGCGTGTAATTTTTGTATTTTTGGATGTTGTAAACCTACAGATATCCTAGCGTTAAGGCTCAATATTTGGAGATATTTTTATTATTTTGCATTTTTTTATTAAACTCTTGCTAAATTATTGGGTGTTTGATTTATTACCTCGACGCATTTTGGATCATTATATCATTACACTTACCCAATACATTGACTCGAAATTCTGGACACACTAAATAATGAATTACAAGGTGACCCTTGTTTCAATTACCTCTAGAAAAAATCGTCTGGAATAAACCATTGTGGCTCTGATCTTTGTTAATTAAAGACACACGACGCGGCATAAAACAACACACGCAATTTAGTTTCGGGAATTAAACGATTAACTTAACCTACGAACATCCCATAAACAGGCAATGCTGATGGCGTATGGATTTAATTGACCTGGAGCATGGTTCAGGCATGTGACGAACTTGATTAGTAAACCGAACAAATGGTAGTTGTGGAAGCACATCATCATCATCATGCACAGCCTGAATTCAACCACTGTTGGGTATAGGCCTCTCTTTTCTTGTGCCTATCTCCACTTTCCTGTGCCAGGAAGCGCATTATAGCAAATAAGTAGAAATTTATAGTCACCATTTCAATGTTGAGTGAATTTGGGGGGATTTAGAGCATCCTGAGATCCGTACCAACGGTGATGATTGACATACGAAAGTTTACCGTAATAAGTTGCAATCCCACAGCTCATAGGGTTAAAAAACTGTCTAGTGACCCCAAAATTATAAGCATACTATTTACCTACTGCACTAAATAAGATATAGAATTTGATTTCTTTTGGTACGCCTTTAACCACTCAACTACTCAAGGCAAAAATAAGTATGCTTTTCTGATTGAGAAGGGGTCTTGCTTCAAGTCTACTTATGCATCAGTCCGACTAAACCGCAGGCCAGGCAGGAAAAGAGGATCGCCCGGCTCGCTTGATCTCTCGCTAGCTGGCGGTGTGACTTGCGCGTTAGGACTATGCATTTAAGAGGAAAGGATAAGTGTAAAACTAGGAACATCTAATTTAAAACATCACGCATTGCTCCGTACTAACTACTCTGTGCTTCGCTCAAATACCTTAGCCATGGAAACATTGTCAAAAAGACGCTTTCCACCGTTTATCGAACCTCCGAAGTCACGCCACAAACATCCTTGGTCCATGAAACCATAGATGTATAATGAAACTGTATTGTCGAGCCATGTCGTGCCGCGTGAATTGATGGGCTGTGTTAATCTCAGTGGTGAAGGGTCAGGAGCAATCAGTCCAGCCTTGTCACTCAATCTGATGAACATGTGTTTCGCGCTGTAGGTGCAAGGACACGTAGCTGTCGCATGATAAGGGCAATACATTGTACAGGCGCCGTCAGATATATTGTAGCAGACAAGGTGACCAAATACTTCTGAACAATTTAAAATGTCAATAAGTTCCATACACTACAAGTTACCATTAGTATCTGAACATTCATTAGTTCATTAATATCTGAGCAGATGCTTGTCAATCATTTCTATACACACAACTAACCAAAAATATCTGAACTGAAGATGTAATCTTCTTCGGTGGTGCAACGTTGGTCGTTATGTAAACTGGTGATATCCATCTGCATCTTTCATCTTTTTTGACCAAGTATAGTGTCTGAAAAAAGAATTTTATTAGCAAAGAAAAAAACGTTGGTTGGTAAGAAGGTAGTGATTTGTAACAAATGGGTACTGACTCTCTAAAGAAAAAGTTTAGTTTGGAAAGTTAAGTTGTTAGTTTTTTTATGAACTGAATAATTTTCGTTTTTTAGAGTTCCGTACCCAAAGGGTAAAAAGGGACCCTATTACTAAGACTTCGCTGTCTGTCTGTCTCCAGGCTGTATCTCATAAACCGTGATAGCTAGAAAGCTGAAATTTTCACAAATGATGTATTACTATTGCCGCTATAACAACAAATTAGCCACACTCGACTCTGTTGAGCGCAGAGCCAAGAGGCTCATTGGTGACGATAAGTTGGTGAGTACCAAGCTTCATAGCCTGGCCCACCGGCGCAGAGTTGCATGTCTGTCGGTCTTTTACAGGCTGTACTTCGGTGAGTGTGCCCAAGAGCTCCACGAGATCATTCCACCATCTCCCTTCTTCCATCGGGAGTCCAGACGTACTGCGGGTTATCACCCATTCCTTGTCGATGTTCCACACATTCGCACGAAGCGCTTTGCTACATCGTTTATTATGCGCACAGCCAAGGAGTGGAATTCCCTGCCTTCGTCGGTGTTCCCAAGTTCATATGACCCCAATCTATTTAAGTCGCGAGTTAATAGGCTTCTTTTGGGTTAGCTCGTTCCATCGTCGACCTCATCTCTGTCCTCAGGACTAGTTTGAGGTCAAGAGTAGGCCCATCAAACATAAAAAAAAAAAAAATACTTACTAGAAATTAAATATTAAGGGGGGCTCCCATACGACAGATATGATTTTTTTGCCGTTTTTATAGATAATGGTACGGAACCCTACGTGCGCGAGTCCGACTCGCACTTGGCCGGTTTTTTTTCTTTAAAACGTTGCCCCACACTAGGAGTTTCTTCTGCATCGTGGGTGCGTTTATAAACATTTAAACCCACATACACAAACAACCAGACTAAAATATTGAAAAAAACCGCATCCAAATCCGTTCACTCGTTTAAGTGCTACGTTGCCACAGACAGACACACATTGCGGTCAAATTTATAACACCCCTCTTTTTGCGTCGGGGGTTAAAAATTGGCATACTTATTTTAAATCTAAAAACTTGGATGACAAACTAAAACGACAGGAAAATGTGGCACTTCCGCAAACAAAACGATTTGCTACAAAAAATATATCGAGAGGTTAGAAATTGCGGTTTTAAAAAACCCTAAAATCTTCTGGTCTTTCATTAAAAATAATAAGAAATCCAGTAGTAATTACCCCGCAGTAATGCATCACAACAACAAAACTGCATCAACTGGCCATGACATATGCAACTTGTTTGCTGAAAACTTCGCAGGTGTCTATAACACTACGACGTCCTCGCAACCGTCAAATGTTGACATAAACAACAACTCGCCGACTCTCTGTAAACTAGAACTCAATCCTAGCGAAATATTCCGAACCTTAACATCCTTGGATGAACAGAAAAGCGTAGGAGACGACGGTATTCCTCCCGTGTTCATAAAAAGATGTGCAAAGGCGCTGGCTTTACCTCTTAGCATTATATATAACAGATCTCTTAAAGACGGTATTTTTCCTGACCAATGGAAAAAGGCACTGGTCGTACCCATTTTCAAAGCAGGGCAAAAGAACATGGTGTCAAACTATAGACCCATTTCTATTTTGGTCATCTTCGGCAAAGTATTTGAGAAGCTCATAACCGAACGTCTAACATCGCATGTAAAACACCTTCTCACCAGCGACCAACACGGTTTTATCAAACACAGATCTACGACCACTAATCTCATGTGCTACGTGTCGGCTCTATCTGAATCCTTAGACAAACGTATTCCAGTTGACACCATTTACACTGACTTCAGTAAGGCGTTCGATAAGGTAGATCATTCTCTTCTTATTTCGAAACTCCAGCACTTGGGTGTAGGAGGATCAATGCTAAAGTGGTTTCAGTCTTACCTCAGTGACCGGTCGTCTAAAGTAGTAATGAGTGGCCATCATTCAAAGTCTTTTAAGGCCACATCTGGGGTTCCACAAGGATCACATTTGGGCCCAATTCTCTTCAACATCTTCATTAACGACATCACGCACTGCTTTAGGCATTCAAAATTCTATCTTTTTGCCGATGACATGAAAATAATGAAACCAATGGTAACTGAATCTGACGCTGCCTTATTGCAGGAAGATTTGAACAGACTGACTAATTGGTGCATAACGAATAAAATGCTTCTCAACGTCTCAAAGTGTTACTACATGCAATTCAGCCGTAACAAAATTGTCAAACCAAACACTTACACGATAGGCCAACAAATACTAAAACAAATAGAAGAAATACGTGATTTGGGAGTCACACTTGATAGACAACTTAAATTTGACAAACATATCCTTAACACGGTTTCAAAGGGGTTTCAAATTTTGGGATTTATCTTACGCAACAGTAAGGAATTTAAAAAGGCGTCTACCAGAATAAAATTATTTAACACACTGGTTCGCCCTATACTTGAATATGGCAGCCCGGTTTGGAATCCTCACTACGACATATACATCAAACACCTGGAAAGTGTCCAAAGGCGCTTCCTGTATCACCTAGCCTACAAAGAACGATTAGCTAAAAAAGTAAACAGCTACAAAGACAGACTACGGCACTACAAAATGGTCTCACTTGCCGACAGGCGAAAAACGGCAGACCAGATTCTACTCCACAAAATATTTAATGGAGTCATAGACTGTAGCGAATTACTAGGCAAGTTACATATAAACACGCCATCTCGCCTGCCGCGGAAAACCAGCTATAATTTGTTTTATGTCTCCGGTTCCAAAACTAATCTAGGACACTTCGCCGCTCTCCCAAGACTCTGTAGGCAATACAATGAATTGGCAAAGCAAACTGACATGGACATAACCCTCCCCATCTCTAAATATAAAAATAAATTGACCACTGCAATTAATGTAGTATAATAATTATAATTTTTATGTGACACAATTTTATTACTGATTTCGTGACATCAAATGTTTTTTTTTTTTATTATTTTGGTTTTTATCTTATTTTTTTTTAAATAATTTAATATTTTTAATCTGTGTTAACACCTAGTTTTATGTGCATGCTGTGGTCTCCTGTAATTGAAGGAACACACTTAAAAGAACCTTTTTACAACTGTGACTTATATTGTATCTGTGTATCTTTTGTTGGAGATCCAAATAGATAAATAAATAAATAAATAAATAAATAAAATCACGAGAAAAAGCCACTTCGCGCCGATGTAATTCAAAGGTAACTTATCTTAAGAATGCGCTGAAAAAGGTCTCGTAAAAAAGGTTTCAAAGAACTATTAGTTGATAGATGTTGGCAATCTGTTGGCCCGACTTGAGTGGTGGTTGATCGCGACACGATTTCTCAGCCTTACTTATCTTCAAGCTTTTCCGGCGTGTGGGTGAGTAGAAAGACCAGCGGTTTCGATGCATACACATAAAAGGTGCTACCCGTGGTTTATAGTGTGGATAAGAAACATGGTGTACTTATTCATGAAATCCTAAAAAAAATACGTGCTTTTCGTGATGCGAGAGGCTATAACAATCGTTTAATATGTTCTTTTAAGCAGGGATTTTATTTAAGGCACTAGCTGTGCCCCGCGGCTTTAGTCTACGTGAAATTATTAAAAAAAATACCTATTTGTACAAAAAAATTAGAATTCTTGAAATTGTTAGGTATCAAAATCCGATCCAAATAGGGAATTTGGATCTGATTTTGATAATAATTTCGAGGTTTTTTTTTGCATGGAACCCTGTTTTTTTCTAAAATAAAAGTAAGTTAAAATAAAACGTAAGTTATTCCTTATAACATCAGCTATCAGCCAGTAAAACTCCCGTCAAAATCGGTATAGGCGTTTTGGAAATTATTCCAAACAAACAGACAAGAATTTAAAACAATGTTTCTTTGTTATAAGTACTGTATATTTTCATATGCATTCCGTAAAAATATGTTATGTTGAAATTACAAACACTTCAATTTTATTTATTTGTATAGTTTACGTACATACAAAAATCAACAGTTATTAATATAAATATAATAGTCCTAGAGAAATGATGACTCAACTTTTTCTTTCCCTAACTTCCATATGTCTTCATAATATCTGTCCCGACAAACCTTCCACTAAATACGCTCCAAAATGTCAGAGAGTCAAAATTTTAGTGGAACAAACGTCATTAATTGCGATTCTCCTCCTTTACGGGACAGATATTGCCTCCTTTAGTATCCAAGTTATTTAATCTAAGTAACGTACGCCGTAACTTTCGGGGCCAACTTATTTGTAACGGTGTACGTGAGCAACCTTACAGAGAACACGTAAAGGTTTGATGAAATACTCAGTTCGTGATGATCGGGAGCAAAAGTTATTATGGTGAATTCGGATATGGGTACCTTCTGTATATTATCTGTGCTTCTGTCTATCTATTTCTTAAGAATCGTCTGTTTGACCAACTTTGGAACCAAGAGATTTTTTTCGGAGTGCAGATGCAAATGGGTCTAAGCAGTAGCATCGGTAGGCATCTTGAGATTTAACATAATTGTATTTTTGTAGATTAAAAAAAAAATTGTGGAAAATCCGAAATTAAAAAAAAAAGACGGTAAAAGATTGTGTGTGTTTGTGGTTGGTTTGTGGTTTGTGGGTGCTTATGATGCAGGCTTATTCGAGCAGTTCTATAATTTTGTTTCCGTTTTCAGTCCTTTGTTTGGACATAATGCTCACTTGATTACTGAAAGCCCGATCTAGTCTTAATCAGTATCTAAGCAGTACCGGCGTTATGGCCACTGACGCCCCGGGCAAGAATATTGCGGCGCCCACTTAAGGAAATCATTCAAGTGTTAATTTTTTCCTGAACCAATGTTAAAATATAACGTAACGTTTGCCGTGTCAGCCCCAGACCTCGGCGCCCCCCCAAATTTGACGCACCAGGCCGTCGTCACCCTCTCGCGGCCCCCCTAACGCTGGCACTGTCAGTAGGTAAATCTTCTGTTGAATCTCGCTTCAGCATTATTTGTGATTTGTGTGACAATGAGTACCTATAAAGTTACAGTACACAGTTTTTGGTGCATGAAAGGAGCCTCCCCGAGCGGCGTTAACACAATTCGTTCTGCGATTTAAAACGCCCGGCGCACCCTGGACAGCTAGCACTCGGTGATGAAATGAGAAAATATACGTGACTGTATATAATAAATTCTCGCATAAGCTGCGACATCGCTTCCGTCTAAAATGAACAGGTCGGGAATGATGTACATACCACCTCGTGTACGACGATTTTTTATAAAATAGTGAAGTGAGATGAAAAATTCTTGTATGTGGGTCGCAAATCAAAAGTTCTTAAATGGCCTTCTAGAGGGCGATGCTGTAGCGTTTGGGCCGGTAGAAACGCGACGGGTACTATAACAGCCAGAAGTCGACTTACAATCTAACAAAACTATTGCATAGGCATATTAGTTGTACTTATGACCTTCTTCTTTAAGAACGTTTGACAATACTACACACACATTGGCAACTTGTTGCCCGCTTATATTGTTATTACTTTCAATTAGTTAAGTAAGCGTTACGGTGGCTAAAGTGGTTAGCACTGTGCCTCGCATGGCGAACGTTCAGGTTCGAGTCTCACATCAAACATGAAAAATATTTTTTAAGTATTACATGTGAAATAAGAATGCTGAGTTGCTAACAAATATGTTAAATATTCCACAACTAAACGAAGATTCTTTCGTTTTACAATTATTTTCAATCTTAGCGTCGGCGTCGTTATTAAAATATGAGGGTAGATTTGAAACAAAGTGATAATTTCACTTTGTAAATCTACCCTCATATTTTAACTACTTTACTAGTTTACATAAATTATGCCACTATTCGCTGTTGTTGGTTGGTGAACATAGTTACGAGCGTTTGTGTTATCTTGTTGTTGCTATTTTAGTATTCTTCTGAATTCAATATGCAGGCTAATATTAGTATTGAAACCAAGGCAAATATTGTGGCCCTATATTCGAATGGCCTTAATATATCTCAAATATCGAATGAAACCGGCTTATGTGTAAGTTTATTTTTTTAATTTTATGTGATGATACCTACAAAATATAATGGTAGATAAATCGCTTGTTGCAAGTGTGTAATATAGTTTTTTTTTTTTTAGAGAGAGACTGTTAGTCTTTGGGTGAAGAGATTTGAGGAAGAAGGTAGCCTGAAGAGTCGTGAGAGGAGCGGAAGACCACCTCTTATTAGCCAGCCTCAGCGACGTTATATGGTAGCTGAATATGAGACGAATGGTTTCATCCCAACAAGGCGTTTTGCCGATGAGTTCGGCACATCAGTACGCACCGTTCGCCGCATACTCCATGCCGAAGGTCTTCATCACCGAACGCCAGCTAAAAAACCGTTTTGAACGCAACGGCATAAAGAGGCGAGGTTAAGTTTTGCCCGGGAATATTTGGACTTTGATTGGGAGACGACAATATTCACCGACGAAAAATCTTTTAAATCGTGCCAAAAAGGAAGGCTGCATTTGTGGCGTAAAAATAACACGCGTTGGTCTGAAGGCAATGTCAGACCAAATACGGAGTCAGGCAGAATCAGTGTGAATATGTGGGGGTGGATAAGTGCTCAAGGGCCCGGTGAATTAAGTTATATATCGACGCGAGCCAACAGTGTCAACTATGTGGAAGTGTTGAACGATATAATGTTGCCTACGGTGCGTAATGTCTACCCCGCAGAAGACTTAAACGAGATAAGTTTTGTTCAAGACAATTGTCCTATTCACCGTGCCAGCATTGTTCGCGAATGGTTTATCAATCATCCGGAAATTAAAGTTATTCCTTGGCCAGCTCGGTCCCCTGACTTAAACCCCATAGAAAATATATGGGGTTTAATGGTGCAAAGATGGGAAGCTCGGGACGAGAGATGCCCTAAGCTACTCAAATCCCATTGCATGCAGTTATGGGATAGTTTGCGCGGTACAAATATCTGTGCAAATATTGTGGCGTCTATGCGTCGACGTCTCATTAGCTGTATCGAGGCTAACGGAGGTCACACGAAATATTAAAAATCATAGACAGGGGTAATTTTGTGTCAGGGGACATAGTGGCCGTAACTTTAACAAATTAGTATTTATATCATTGTATTATTGAGGTTAAGTTTCAATCCTCTTTTCATTGAGAAAATGAATAATTAAGCTTTGTAATATTGAGGTTAAGTTTCAATCCTCTTTTCATTGAGAAAATGAATAATTAAGCTATAACCTCTTAAATGATATCAGAATTTTCATAATATCTATATGTAACCTAAAATGTGTTTTTTAACATTCAATACTATAATAATAACATAACTAAGTAAAGGATTTCTTTTGTATAAAAAATATTACAATATTACCATATCAAAATTTGTTTCATTTATTATCATATTATAATAATAAATTACCTATAATGTAATATCTATTTGTTCAAAGTAATTTACTAAAATAAATTACTAAAACACAAATAATATTATAGGCCCAACTAGGATTCGAACTCACATCTATTCGGATCACATTAGCGAGTGCAGCCTCGTTACCGATCTAGCTAATGTTAACTTATATTCACTAGTTGAAATTTTGCATTACTATGAAAAAAATAATCAGACTGCGATAAAAAAACAAGTTACTGATATTGTCATCCTTGTCTAGCATTGACCACATCTATAACTAACTACTCGTAGCGCGATGCTACACGACATGTTAATTTGTTAGCGTTGGAACATCACTCACACGGATAAATATGCGTATGTGTGTATAGGCGCCGCAGCTCGTATAGCGCAGGCGATAATGGTAATTGCGGTGTAAGTGGATTTCTGGCCGTTGACTGTACCTAAATACAAATTTTGACAGTTGATTTTCAAGTCAAAAAACCAATGGAATGTTAGCAACATGGTTATAGTCATGAAATTTATGAACCCCAATGCCTCTTAGCTCAATATATACAAACACCTACATCGTGAGTTGGGTCTACTTCTATTGGATGCACTGGTTTGATAGATCATGTCTGTCGCACACATTGTTGTTGGTAGTTGTAAGGCTAGGTCACAGATAACTCTAGATTCCGTCTGATGAACATTTTGTTTGTATTCGAGTTTATCAAAAGCGGGAGGCACGCGGTGCGCGGGGAGCGCTAACTGCCATCCGATTGTTTTTTTTTTTTTGGGATGGAAATCATCAAATCCCGCTCTGGGCGGAGCGGAAGGGAGTGTCAGACTTTTACTGACTAAAACCCATCCATGTTCCTTCTTTTGCCCTTTGTGTTCCAGGGCCGCGGTATCTATTTCGAACAGTCCCGCAGCCCTGGCAGGCATCGGCCCTTGCGCGCCTCTCCGGTTTGCTGACATCTCTTTGAGGGTCGCGTGGAACACGAACGCAGCGTCTACTGTCGTCATAAGACGGAAAGATGGTGAGCTAGCCCATTGCTCACCGTCCACAGGCCCACGTCTACGGTGGCCGAGAACCACCGCGTGGCCCCCGATACCAGGGGCGTCTCCCGCGGCGGCTGGGACGTGAGGTTCTCTCCCTTTCACGTTGCGCCACCTCCTTCGCTAGTATGACTGCTTCGCAGAAGGAGGTGACGGCTTCCCATTCCCTCTCGCTCCGGACCATGGCTTGAACCAGGGCCGGACGCGAGAGGTCGCCGCCGCCAATCGCCGCTACGAGGACACGGCGGTGCTCCGCCCAAGCGGAGCAGACCTCCACGGTGTGCTCCACCGTGTCCTCCGGGCGATCCTCGCAATGATCGTTTCCTTACCTGCCGTAGTGATGGGACGATGACGTGTCGATATTTTTCGTGCGTTAGGTAAGGATGTTTTCATCAGACTTGGAAGCCTGAATACATAATTTGCTGCTTATCAGCCTTAATCTTATTTTCGCTGTTTTATAACTCCATGAGAGCGGTAAGCAATGTAGAACAAGCAGCAATCACTTCCGAGGATGGTGATCAATATTTATTCGTTCGTTCCTTATCTGTATGGGAAGGGTGTCTACCCTTGCCGTGTAGTACATAGGTACTGTAGAGCTTATGTATGGATTTGGCATTGGATCTCCACGAATATTTATTAATTTAATGGTATATTTTATAGATAAACACTATGTCGTATTTAGAGTAGACGGTCAGTTGGATAGCGTTCGACTGCACGTCACAGAGATCTTTGACGGTCGTTACAGGAAGTCAGTAGCCCAAAAGCAACCAGCCAGGCTTACCAAGGGGCTTAGGGGTATTGTTTTTCCCAGTAACTCGGTTTTGGTGGTCAGATAAGAAGTCGCTCCATGTAAAATACTGGTATTCAGCTGCATACGGTTAGGCTGGAAGCAGACCTCGAAGCTAGGCAGATCATGATGACCTATTTATACTATTTTACAACCAAATAAAGGTGTATTTGATTAATTATATGAGCTAATTCTCTTATACCACAGTACCTAGCTTTCTACAGTAACGTTTTTAGTTTAATTTTATAATAAAGTTCCTATCTTCGAATGCGAATTCAGTAACCACAATCAACAGTCTGGAATTCTTTAGCCGCGTGTTTTCATTAAACAAAATATCGAGATTAAGACCCGCGCTTAATTTAATATAATTGTGTTTGCTTTTCGCCAATTCGCTAAGTGTTTCGGTGTGTTATGGCCGTGTTCTACAATTAGAATATTAAGAACATTTCAGCCGTTTTTGGTGTAATTTTAAAGAAGCAGCTGTTTTATTTGTTTTGGTCGAGATTAAAATGCCTTTATGTTGCTGTGGTAATGTTTCTGGTGGAATAATTTGCTGAAAGCGTCGTCTGTCGTCTGGAATGATCTATCGACGGGAACTGGGTGTGCACAGTTCCAGTTTTGTTCATAATTGAAAAATTAGTTAAGTATTTCCAAAGCCTAGACTGCCTCGTGGGTCTAGTGATCGCAAGCGGGACTGCTGAGCATGAGGTCCCGGGTTCGATTCCGGGGTCGGGCAAAGTGTTCTTGGGTTTTTCCAACAGTAATTTCTTAGTAACTGCCACGGAGTCTGGATTCGTGCCCGGTAAAAAGCAATAGGCTCGGCCCCTATTACATGGGACTTCAATATAACTAGCGAAATCTGGGTGTACTATTAGTACACCTCTACCTAACCCTTCGGGCATTATAGGCGTGATGTTACGATGTTAAGTAAGATAATTTCTACTTCACAGCCATAAAAGCACTAGGGACGTATACGTAGCATCTCGGATTAACAAAATAAGTACTATAGAGAGGCGCCTGGTGAGTTGGATATCGTAGTAGTTTCCTGACAGAATACTATAATGACCATGCTCTTGACATAATCCGACTTTTGCCTCGTTGGTGTAGTGGTCACTTTATAATAGCCACTGCCGAGCATGAGGTCTTGGATTCGATTTCCAGGGATTTTTCCCTCAGGAATTTCTCGTTAGCAAACTGGTGTCTGGATTGAAGAGCTCGTGGCTAGCAGCTAGAGCAGAGGAAAACATGCGGAAAACGAGGTTTTTCTTACTTCTTTGTTTAATTTAATTGTGAGATGCAAGGCAGTTGATTCGTTTCTTCGGCACCCGACTAGCTTCATAGCCAGTCACCAATGATGATTCTGGCTTTCAGGAGTTGCAGTCCAACGACTGTAACAACAACGCTATTCTACCAACGTAGAATAGCGTGAAGGATTTGTCCCAAAATGACGTCCCGACATGTCAGATGATATTTTGTGATTATACTATAGTTTGCTTATTAGGTATGGCTTATCTTAGACATTTATAGGACCCATAGCATAATCAGCCTAGAATGTTCCCACTGCTGAGACACACGACCTCCTCTCTATGAGAGGGAATGGGCTATAATCCACCAAGAGGGCCGGGCGGGTAGTGCGGGTTGGTAGATGTGACATGTCTTCGAATTATTGGTTTTAGGACATGCCGGTTTAATCACGATGTTTTCCTTTTCCGTTTTGAGAGCAGTGGTGATGAAATAAGTTACACAAAGTAAATCCGCGTTGATACGGTCATAAGCTCGGACCAAATGGACTCGGATATCTACTCCGACGCAACTCGTATTGTGGCAACCCATAATCCGAGCGCACTTGGACGACGGCGTCAGATCCGTGTAGACTCGGATCGCGTCCTATTTTTCCGAACTAGCTCGTATACGAGTAGGGAAAAAAATCACATTTTTCGATGTTGACTGTGAAAAATATGCTATAAATGTGATGCGGAGGAATGAGGAAAGTTTTGAGTATGACTGTGAGGATAAGAGTAGAAGAAGACCAAAGAAACGATGGATGGACTGTGTGAAGGATGATATGGCTAGAAAGCAGGTGTCTGATGAGATGACGAGTAATAGAGAAGAATGGAAGAAAAAGACATGCTGCACCGACCCTAAATGAATTGGGATAAGGGCAGGAGAATGATGATGACTGTGAAAAATAAAAAAAAATCCGAGTAAACTATGTAAATATATCAACAGCTATCCTAGTACACTCGTAGGAGTAGCCTGCGAGTGTACTCTGACCGTGTCAACGCGGCTTAATGCGCACGCCTGGGTTCGAACCCACGATCACTTACTGTTCGTAAGTCGGGGCCGCCAACACTGGACCACCGCTGCTTTTATAGGACCCATAGTCCTTTTATTATACTTATGTCAATTTGATTAGTTAAAAAAAAAAAAAAAAATTAAATATGTTAATAGTTACAAAAAAAGGAGCTACGTCTGCCAACAAACTGTTTTGCAGTTTGGCGGAGGTAAATATAGTAATGTATAAAATTGTTTCTGTGAATAAACACTTTTTAATTATTTTTTTTTTCATAATCACACGGAAATCCCTCCTTAAAATTATCTTTTATTGTGGCCCATACAGAGTACAGGCTGTTACGGTAAATTGTGTTGACCCATAGCGTACAATTGACCACACAATAATTAATACCGATCTGACTCTCACCGGCCGAGCTTGGCGCTTTGTTTGAACATGTTCAGGTACCGTATCGTTCTATTATTCGTGGCCATGTGCTGCGTCCGAGGGTAGAACAGAGGTGGCATGGAGTTTCCAATTCCGATGCAAATATGTATAAATATTTGTGGTTTTAGATGTTTGTTACTCAATCACACTTTAACGACTGACAGGATTTGGATGAAACTTGACACACAAATAGACTTAACACCTGCATTTATAATACCTATAGGAAAGGTAATATTAAACTGTTAAGTACATGAAGTAGCAGGGTTTGCAGGGCAGACTACCTTGACCTTGCAAATTTCAAATGTGTGGGAAAAATCCCAAAGATTTTCTTTTTCCAACCAATTCCATGGGCGGTCCTGTTCATGTATGCCAGGCCTTTTGATGTTAGTTAGTTCGTGTCGCCATCTTTACCTTGTTGTGCTGCAGTGTCGACTAGCTCAAAATTCAGTTTGATCCATGTCTTCATTCTATCAATGATTAGATCTTGAGATATCATCCGATATTCTAACAGAAATATAACATAAGCTATTCTTGGAAGAAGCTATGAACAAGTTCTAAAAATTACAATTCCTTGGAATTCAATATTTATATCACCTCCTTCAGATGATATTTCGAGCTGTTTTTACATTCAAGTTTTTACGAGTTCCACATCCATACAATTAAATGATGGCTCCTTCGAAGAATTCCAATTTCAGACTAGACAAATAGCAAAGAGCTTATTTATAAATATGTTTTTATTCAACAGTTTTATTGCTGGATCAATTGAACTTATTCTGAAGTGCAATTAAACGAAGAACAACAATTCATTAACTTCTATGAGTATAAAAAAGTCCGTGTCATGTCGCGTAGCTCTATGCGTGTTTAGGATTTTAATAGTTGCGTTACAGGAAATATAGAAGGCCCACTATTTTGTGACCAAGGATTTACCCTATGCACAAATCGCGACTGCGGGGAAATGTTGCACTGTGAGAAATTCTGTTAGATAGGGACCATGCACCCTAATTATGTATCACAATGTGTTATCGCATTCTAACACACGTATCTATAAACAAGTTACTTGAATAAAAGTAATTATTTAAGACAAGAAAAAAAAAGTATTCTGTTTTTTTTCTGTGTTTTAGTAATTACTTGAAGTTAGAACTGTCAAAAATTAGAATTCTTAGCTTTGCTTTCTTTGATGGTCCTTACTTAGTTTAAACTCTTGTCTAATGCATAAAAATGTTTGCATAATTACGTAAACTCAATACGGGTGTAAAAGTTTCGGAAAATTACTAATACATAACTTCATAATTTTGTTAGACAATGTCAGAAACGTAGGTAATGAATGAATTGTCAAAAAACTTAAATAGCATTGGGAATGCGACCGTGGTACTCAATTCTAATTCAGATTTTTGTTAGTAACAAATTCCAGCCTAAACTGATTTAATATAAGCCCACTTGGCTTAACTGATAGTGTCTCCCAACGACACGTGTAGGCAGTTACAATATTAAAACAGTCTAGAATTACTGCTGTCGCTTATTGCACGTGCTTATGTTAGGCCTATACCTAAAATCGTAAAATTGTATTTTGGTTCAACGAGTTTTCGTGTGTGTTGACTGAAGTACACCTTCTCTCGTTTCTGTGTTTGTGTCAATATTATGTGGTAATTTGGTATTTAAAAGGTAACTGTTGGTAGCGATACACATTGTGCCTCCTGATTGTATAGGGAGCGCGCGTTATTTTATTATTGTCTTGTTTCATTCGTTTCTTTTATGGCGATGTGAAAATGTGACACTCGATTTTGGATTTTCTTTTTTGATATAAAAGGTGAGCTGTTTAAAGATTTATTATTAAATAATATTTTAAGATAACGATCACAAAAGTTTCCACAAGAGCTTTCCATAAAAAAGTTTATCTTTTCTCAAAGTTATTTTTTTTTTAAGTTCGCATTTAACTTTTAATTGAACACAGTTGTTAACTTTTTGTTCGTTAATATTTTAATAAAAACCACGTTTTACAAAAACTCTTACCAAATTCAGCTACATTTATAAAGCAAAACAATTGACTGGTGTTTTAAAAAGTGAAAAATAAAATGGCGATGACACGCGGCGCGCTATGGCGCTATGGTTCACAGAATAACAACAAAAGGTTCTCGATGTACGTACGGGGCTTTCATTGACAGTATTCAAATGTGTTAATCTGAGTGGATGTAGGTATGTGAATGTATGAGTCATACACATCCACCTCATAGGTACTATGCCTGTAATTAAAAATAGAGTCGAAGCTGGATGAGCGAAAGTGAGAGCGACCAAAGGATGTATAACTTTATGCCTTTTTAGGGTTCCGTACCGCAAAAGGAAACTCAAACTCAAACTCAAACTCAAAGCATTTATTTCAATTAGACCATTACAGGCACTTTTGAAAGTCAAAAACAAAAAAGCTAAGCTACAGTCACATTCACAAGGCATAATAACTTGCGAAAGTACTGTAGTTGCACATTCCAAATCGTAGATCTCTATGGAGAAGAATGGGCAAGAAACTCCATGGACACTCTTTTTAATCAAAATATTGTTACAAAATCTTGGTTACATCATTCATGTTGAGATTATACATATAAGTATGTGAGAACGATGTACAAAGACGTGCACATTAAGAGCGTCCAGAGTAAAAGATTAAACTAACAATTTAAAAATAAAGTAATTAAAATAAACCGTGACAGCTAAGAGATGACCAGTCCCAACTGACAGCGCCCGTTCACGAACATGACGCATGGATCAGCGCCATTCAACTCAACCACATTGAAGGGAACTAAATGACCCGACACACCCGCCACCATCAGCGAGACATTTGTGTGAGCATGACATTCTCTCAGCTACCAGGGCACATTCAAGTCAATGAAGATAACTAAATGTAAATGGTAGCTTTACCGTACATAGTACTCACACATGTGCTATGCGATTATATAATACTAAGAGATTGAATCTATACAATTCAAAGATATTTTTACAATCTTCTGCAGCTTCCACAATAACTTCACATGGCAATCAATTAGTTTGCCCCTATGGTTGTGGAGCAGGACCAGCATTGAGCCAAGCATTTTTATCATCAATGTAATCCCCCAACTTATAATATGCTTGCCTACATAGTGTGCGTTTTATACAAGATTTAAATTTCGTCTCATTCAGTTGTAGAATGTGGGGAGGTATTTTATTGTAACATTTTAAACAGTACCCCATGAAAGATGAGTCTACTTTAGCTAGCCTGAAACCTGGTTGAGTTAGTTGGTCCCTATTTCTAGTATGATAGTGGTGTCGGTCACCTCTTTTACTAAATAAATGCAAATTTTTCCTAACGTACATGATGTTTTCATAGATGTATTGACAAGGTACTGTCATGATGTTAATTTCCTTAAACAGTTCTCTTAGAGAATCGCGTCTACGTAGATCATATAAGGCTCTGATAGCTCTTTTCTGCAGAATAAATATAGACTCAATGTCTGCAGCCCGTCCCCATAGTAAAATACCGTATGACATAATACTATGAAAATAACTAAAATAGACTAGCCTCGCGGTATCTACATCAGTAAATTGACGGATTTTTCTAACAGCATATGCTGCTGAACTCAGCCGTCCTGCAAGAGAAGTTATATGCGGACCCCATTGAAGCCTTGAATCGAGCGTGATCCCCAAGAAAACAGTTTTTTCGACGAATTCTAGTTTCTCTTGATTCAATACTATGTCACTATCACTACTTTTGACATTCGGTAGAGCAAATCTTATACACTTCGTTTTTTTCCCATTTAATACTAAATTATTCGCGGTGAACCAATTATGGACCAGCAATAGGGCGTTATTTACGTCGTCAAGATTTGTGGCACGTCTGTTTGTCTTAAATATTAAAGAGGTATCGTCGGAAAAAACGGAACCCTTATTTGTAGGATCACTTTGTTGTCCTCTGTCTGTCTGTCTGTCCGTCCGTCTGTCAAGACCCTTTATCTCGAAAACGCGTGATATATCGAGTTGAAATTAAAACCATATACTTAGATCTACAGACCCTTGAAGCTGTGAAAAAATCAAACTTTTTTATGCCGCAAAAAAGTATCTTTCGACACTCTCAAGGGAATCAAAATTTATAGGGTACTTTCCGTTGACTTAGAACTATGAATTGGCAAGTTATATCGTCTTATACTGGTAAGTACAGGGAAAAATCTGAAAACTATACCTACATTTTTAATTAAACCATACAAAAGTAGTCATAAAATATAGACTCGATTCCTGAACTACCAATAATATGCACTGTTTTAAGCTTACACGGTTTAAAACTAAACTTATACTGTCACTTACGGGATTTCTTCCGTGATTGTGAACAATCAGGAACAATCACGGAAGATATCCCGTAAGTGACAGTATAAGTTTACCTGTACTATGTACCTAAATTAAATTTGTACGGAACCCTCGGCAGGCGAGCCCGACTCGCGCTTGTCCGGTTTTTAAAGAGATTTTTCACTTAAAGGTGCATGTACGGTTTTTTACACTTACAGAACAACAAATACAAAAGCACAGAAACAAGTTATAGACATATACAAACATTTTATTTGTCAGACATGAACTATCAAGTATCAACATTTTCACAGGTCAAATGACATTAGTTAGAGAAACTCCGCAGACGTGATTATATCTAAACACACTAAAACAAAAACGACGCCCGCGTCGTCGAAACAGTCTGAATAAATACAGGCCGGTTTCTTTATGAGGATTCGCAAAACGTGAAGCACCCTGTATTCCCACAAAGCCTCTTCTCAAACAGAGCGTGCTTTGTAAATTCACGTTGCTAATTACTGATCTCAGGCTTCCTTAGAAATCTATATTTCTTGACTATGGTTTCTGTGTTAGCGGCGGCGGTGGTGCGGCGTTGAAAAAGGTACATACAAAAATAAACTAAAACAACGGTAACAATTAGTTGTGTGGTCAGTTACACGTTCCGGGTCTGGCTGTTTCTGTATAGTTTAAATGTTTGTAAACGCACCAACGATACAGGAAAACTTCTTAGTGTGGGGAAAAGATACATAAGAAAAAACAAAAAGTTACACGTTGTCTTCAGACTTGAATCCCCCCGCGTTTCAGAAGAAGGCTGGTTAACCTCCGGGTTACCACGACAATTACTGAAAGAAGAAAGTTAACGAAGAGTAAATTTTAAAGTTAACTGTATCGTAAATAATATATTTCTTCAAAGCTGTCGCTTCCGTAAGCCGGAAACTTGCTCAGGACAAGAGCATTTCCTTTTTGCTTGAAACGTAGGAGCCAAGTAAAATAGCTATGACATTAATTTAAAAACTGCATTTCTGAGATTTAAAATAACAAGAATTTATTTCCCTCTTTGGTTGTGGAGGTCAGACAGACAGTCGCTCCATGTAAAATACTGGTATTCAGCTGCATCCGGTTAGACTGGAAGCCGACCCCAACATAGGTGGGAAAAGGTTAGGGGGATGAATTTATTTCTCTCTCATAGATAACAGGTATGTCCCCCAGCACCAGAGCTGCAGTGGGAACATTATAATATGCTTATGGAGGATGCGCTTAAGTAGCGCGAGTTCATTGAATCACTATTTCATGAAAAATAATATTTTAATCTACATACAACCTGACACTGACCCGACAAAGAAAATTTTAATTTCGTAGGCTACCTTCGCGGTTTCACCTATTTATTATGATTTGATGATGATTTTATTAAAAGTTGACCACAGAACACACACACATACACATACACAACGACGACACACACACACACACGATACATGTCTACGTACCCTTTTTAAACATACATAAAAACCAAAGTAGATAGGTAAACGTTTGAAAAACATTGAACGTTCAGAATATTCAAATATTAATTATCAAGTACCTAGTTCATTGGGTTCATAATATTTTATTCCCGAATTGTGGAACGGCAGCTCGAGAGAAAAGCTTCGGACGAGTTTTGACAGAGTAGCCGAACTTTAATACTGCACTATTGGTATCTCTTTAGCAATACAATGTTTTATAACACACTAGCTGTGCCCGGCATGCGTTACCTACCTACCCTACCTACCTACCCTACCTACCTACCCTACCTACCTACCTACCCTACCTACCTACCTACCCTACCTACCTACCTACCCTACCTACCTACCTACCCTACCTACCCTACCTACCTACCTACCCTACCTACCTACCTACCTACCTACCTACCCTACCTACCTACCTACCCTACCTACCTACCCCCTTATCACTTAGGGGGATGAAAAATAGATGTTGGCCGATTCTCATAGATACCGGATAAGCACAAAAAATTTCATCAAAATCGGTCAAGCCGTTTCGGAGGAGTATGGCAACGAAAACTGTGACACAAGAATTTTATATATTAGATTATGCAAGTATGTAACAGAAATAATTAATAAAATTCCATATAATATCTATATTGTAAGTAGATGCTCAATTTTTAAATTCTGAAATAACATCATACCGACTGATTTTTCTTTGATTTTTCTGTCAAAGACTTGAAAGGCCGCGCGCGTGGTTTGTGATGCGGAGGAATGAGGAAAATGTTGTGTGGAAAGTTTTGAGTATGAATGTGGATGGATAAGAGTAGAAGAAGACCAAAGAAATGATGGATGGACTCGGTAAAGGATGATATGGCAAGAAAGGAGGTGTCTGATGAGATGACGAGTAACAGAGAGGTATGGAAGAACAAGACATGCTGCGCCGACCTCAAATGAATTGGGATAAGGGCAAGAGAACGATGATGACTTGAAAGGCCGCGAGTTTCTGCTACAGTCCCCACCTACATGCTCCTTTTGAATCGTCAACTTCACGTCTGATGATAATATATACGCATTTGCGAATTCTACGCAATCCAGTTCCCTCAATCTGCTTCTAAAAATGTACCTACCATACAGAATACAATCCAGTAATATAACACAACAAACTTAACTTCTTAATTCATTCCGTAACCAACAGAAATAAACAAAGAGAAGAAACAAAACAAAATGAATCATAGACAGAAAAGAAAAACTATTATCAACAAAGTTATACAGGGATTGTTCCACAAGATTGTTTACTAAAGATTTACTCTGTAATATCCATGCTGATCACATTATGGAACTTAATGCTTTATGCATGGAAGATTATGATTTGCGGGTCTTAATTCTTTGCTACTCGACGCTTTGGTATATCAGTACTTTCAACTTTTGTTTATAGAATAAATTAAAGTTGTACTGACGGCGAAGATTGTAACTTTGATTGCTTAAACCCCAAACACATGACGCTTTAGAAGATTTAGTCTCATACAAAACTTGTTTAGGTACCTAGGTTACCGACGTAGCCCGAAGAATTGCCAAACTTAAGTGGCAATGGGCAGGGCACATTGCTCGCGGAACGGATGGCCGATGGGGCCGAAAAGTTCTGGAATGGCGACCGCGAACCGGAAGACGTTGCGTTGGAAAGCCTCCCACTAGGTGGACCGATAATTTGGTGAAAGTTGCGAGGATCCGCTGGATGCGAGAGGCACGGGACCGGTCAATGTGGCGAAACTTGGGGAGGGGTCCTGTGTCCAGCAGTGGACGTCTTTCGGTTGAAATTATGATACTTGTTTGTGATGCCAGTTATTGATTAATACGGGTTTATGCATGGCTGATATGTTTAAAATATTATAAAATGGCGGAAGTTAGCCAAACAGATATTACTAAGTTCTTTTCATTTTAAAATATTTAGTGAGTCTAGCAGCCCTGTAGTGAAGTTTTTCCTGTAGCGATAGGGCAGGGTGGTTGAATTCTCACTTAAATCGCGCAGCTATAGAAGACATTCTGCTTAGATAAAGTTAAAGCAATTGTACCTACTACATAAAAGAAAAGTAATAAATCGATCCCCCGTTCGTTTCAGTGACACAGTTTTCAATGCGCTAAGTGCACTTCTAATTCCACTGATAGCGTTTAATATTTAATGAGCGAGCGTCGCGTGACATTATCGATCTTAACACAAACGCGCCCTACATTCGTTCATAAGCTTTCCGCTACTCGAGCCTTGGCCCGTATTTACTCACAACTTTTTTTTCATTCTTATTTTAAATCGAGAACGATGTGTAGTGAACTTTATAAAAATGGAAATAGTGAATTCCGATAAATGTGTTCGATTTGTTCCAATTTTGAGTCGCGATCGGCGAAGTGAACAGGTATATTGAACAAAATTTATTTCTGTGATAGGATTGAGTTTGTTATGAACGTGTAAAATTGTGCTGCGTTTTCTCGCGTTATTATGTATGTATAATGTAATATAGACTTCCAAAGAATAGTTAATGAATATAAATTTTGTGTTGTCAATTGAAAATTTTTGTTTCACAGAAAAAAGTTTTGTTTCTTGTGTAGTTTCAGTAGATGTCCTCAAATCTAGAAGTTAACATTTTACGTGTTAACTCTCTTGTCGGTAAACGTAAAAATATATTTTCCTATTTCTATAAAGTGCTGTTCTATGACTACAAATAGAAAATACTAAAATCTAGGCCAACATGAAAACAAATAAATAATGCATTGTCACGTAGTTGGGACTTTTGTAGTGTTTTGGCACTCACTTTACCTATTCATAACTTTGTTTACTTCGTTAGCATAACATGAGGTTTTGGTATGTTGCAGTACTCTAGGCAGTAAACGTTTTACAATATTTTTTTTTATTTGGAACATCAAACAATTACATAATAAAGTATAGAGACATAAAACTTAAAATTAACAATTATGCAATCAGCAGCGTTATTCACAGAATACAAAATAGTATTAAGATGTGCTGGTACCCATTCATCATTATATTCGTATCTGATTTATTCAGGGTCGGCGCAGCATGTCTTGCTTATAGTTATATCTATTAACCGTCATTTCAATAGCCCCTTTCTAGCCATTTTATCTTTCACTCAATACATTCGTCTTTTCTTGTCATATTCAAACCATCAACCTCTTCTTAACTATTATATTCTTCGTTGCAGATACAACCATGATTCTCCTCGTCTTTCTTCTGACCGTAACTGCGGCGTTAGTCGTCGATGTCGCAAAGAAACCAGAACCGCCATGTCCCTCATGCTTGCTGGTGAACACCACGTGCTACAACGTCTCTTATCTCTTCGATCTGGATGTTCCCTTCAGGAAACAAATCGTCATCCATAAGATGGACCTCCTTCGATCCAAAGACGTCTTATTCTTCAGTTTCGAACCCACCTTTGAAGATGAAGAATATTACAAGACTGGCTTCGTAACCTTAGAGCCTCCCAGGCAGTTTGGAATCATCAATGGCGGTCAGATACTTAATTTGGGCACTTTCGATATAGATCAGGCCAACGGATTGATTTATTTCGGAGGTAGTGATGGAATATTTGTCTTAGATACGACTTCTAATAAAATGTCGTCTTACAGCAGTCGAGGGGACACCATCACGAATGTGTGTTACAAAAACCAACTTTATTTCGTCAAATACGAGGACAGAGGCATCATTGTAAAGAAAGGTGATTACTTTGAAACGATTCTCGAATATTGGCCGATACGAAAATTTTTAGTAGTTGAAAAAGATAACACTAATGTAGTTGTATTCTTAACCAATTTAGGTTTATTTGTAAGTAAGGGTAACGTTGTTCACCGTCTTTCTAAGAATGCTTACTTTAGAGGTATCACTATTGATTTAGATGGGGATGTGTACGCGTGGTGGATAGATGGTATTTACAAAATTGAGTTTACAAAGAATATTATTCACTCCAAAATTTCTAGAGTAGCTAAGCTCCCGTCTATCGGTGCCTTGGCTTTTGACAACTATAACAATATTCTTTTCACTTCTGATAAGTCTTTGTATGTCATGGAGAAGACGACACATAGTTGTGGTGTGGTGAAGCAAGAAGAAGTAGTGAAATGGTAATTAAAATATGTTAAAAATTGTTTTAAAGGACACTAGTTTTGCTATAGTTTGAATCTGTTGGCAAGATGACGCAAGATGACCCAGGTCCTTACATCTTCGTTCATAGAAAAATGTATCTTCTAATAATGGTTTTCTTTTCAGTCTCTCTCATTTGTAGTAGGTATTGTATAATTAGAAATAGCAATAAACTTAATGTTAATTTGTAGACATGCCATATTTGATATTATTTAAAAGTGCACAAATTAAATTGTAGGCATTCAATTAAATATGGCTTTGTTGTTCTGTGACTCTATGTGTCGTTTGTGGCATGGTAGCTCGGAAACGGGTTATTTGAATTCAAAATTGTTTTTTTATCACAGAAATCTGCAAAATGTGTTTTTTAAAAGATTGATCTATCTTATTTTGATGTTCATAACTATTAATCTGAATGAAATAAGATGGTGCCACTGTGTAGGTGTATTTAATGCTTCACCGAAAACGTACGTTTAATTAGCATTACTTGAATCTTAATTAAAGTAATATAGACATGTAAGATTCTAAGACAAAGTACCTGTGATTTTGTAGTAGTTTTACGAAGATTACACATTTGCAAGTAGGAAATCTTTCTTGTATTAAGACATTATGAAAGGTGTAAAAAGGTCCATCATCAAATCGAAGTCAAGAAATCCTTTAAGGGGAAGCGGCAGGGTAGCCCACTAAATCATACGTGTTACCGTCGTGAATCATATTTTGTTCAACACAGGTACAGCCTGATACTGACCTGCAAATAGCAAAAAAAAAGTAAAAAAAAATTGAATTGACGATGACGGCGGGAAGACCTAACTATATCGGTTTGGTGATGATTTTTTCTACGCTCTTCATACACACACACATAGTTAAGTAAAATTATGCACAGGTCTTATATATTTGTGATAAAAGTACCTTGTATGAAAATGAGCACTCATTTTCAATTGTGAGCACATTACATATACGTAATAATCCGTAAGGTAATATTTTACCAGTTTTATTAAGCAATCTTAATGTTACGAGTATTATTTGATATTACAAATTCGTTAAAAATAAAAAAGTTCATAATAGTTAACAATGTAGTGTAGTATATAAATATATATATTAAATGATCAATGTTATAAACCTACTCGTACATTGGTGTAAAACACATATTAAATTAATATAAATATTGTCTTTGATGAAAGAAGGGACGACTTTAAGGGAGTTTTAGTAGCGTTAAAATGAAAAACATTTACTATGGGACCAACTCTGAAATATTAAATAAATCGTTCTCTTAAAGTATGTCCCTTCGAATAACTTAACACCCTGTATTTTGGAATATATCTCAAGTATTAATTCATGCTAACATTTAATACTGTTTTCCTTTAATTTGATTTACACATTGTATCTAAAATTCTGTACCCGTAGACCGTAATATAATAAAAAAATACAATAAGTAAGAGGACTTCTTAATTTTTTATTGTATTAACTTTCTGTAGTACTTTACACACCGTCCCCCACAGGGCAACATAAAATAATGTACAGTCACGAACACCAATATGTAATATAGGTACCTAATGACCAAAATTCAAAAGAGATTTTCGCGTGAAGTAACGGTTGGAACTTATATAAAACACCTTGAGCATAGGAAAAAATAACTAAAAAACTTTAAATACATAGTTGCTAACTGAGGATACTGGTACTTGTGACTGTACTTACAATACAAATAAAACAACTTGTAATCTATGAAAGCAGACGGATTTTCCGTAACACGCGCGATCCCGTCCTTACTCGTACATTCTAGAGTAATTCCTACAATTGCCGAGGTCAGGGTGAGCCTGTGTACTCACAGTGCAGACGGATTACCGTAAGCCACTATAATAAGAACGATGCCGTCAATAAGTTGAGCGAAGCAATTAGCGCTTGTTGAGACAAGGTCGAGGAATCCTATCCTCGGGTTTAAGGACTCTATGTACCAAAGCCGCACCCGGCCACATCGGCGTGTCGTTGTGTCGGCGACTTTGCTGTCGGCTAGTTATCAGCTTTAAATTATTGCAGGTCGAAAAACTTTTTCAGCGGTACGATATATGCAGCCAGTGTTAGTAGCTTGGGGATTATTATCTCTTTGTTGGAGAAATAATTGTTCTAGGGGTAATTTCGGGAAAGACAATCTGCAAAGCGACATTTTATACAGCCAAATCAGTAATTTGTAATAATAACTTGTCTATAAGGCCGCTTCCTCACCGGAAGCATTCGCATGTGTCATTTTGAGGAAAAATTCAACGGGTTGCACTCCGGGAGTGCCGGCAGAAGTGAAAACTTGAATATTAACGTTGTGCATTTTTGATATTTTGGATTGGTATAATTTTGCACGAATTGCTTTAATTATCAGTATAAAAGTACTATCATTTATGTGGTAAAATACAATATTCATTTATTGCGCTATCGTACACACAATAAAAATCAACGAATATTATTACAAACCAAACCTAAACCTTTTGATCTTGTGGGATAATTCCATTTTTGGTCTACTGTCCCTCCGTCTTACAAATTTTCGATCAGGTCACGTGTCCTGACGCGAGTTTAACATTTTTTACACATCACAAAAAAAGTGCACGACGCCCGCTAAAGAAGTTTTCACTTCAAAAAAAAGGATTGATTAAGGGGGAAGTGTCACGGTAGCCCGCGATATTCAAATTTTCGTACGATTTTTGCAACTACCAGGTCAGTGTCAGGTTGTATGTTGATTAAAATGTGATTCGCGGCCGTAACAAACATGGCTTTACAGAGATATAATCATTTAAATCGTCAATACAAACACCTTAAGTTCATTTAACCCCATTGGGTGCCTATGATAATTTTAATGATTATAATTCTGTAAATACATGCGTATTAAGTACGCCGCAAGACATCTTTTGCTCAGCATACAGCCTGACACTGACCGGCAAATTGCCAAAAACGTAAGAAAATTCGAATTTCGCGGCTACCCTGCGCTTTACCATTTTTTTTTTTTTTTTTTTGGGGGGTGAGAAATCATCAAATGACTCCTCCCGCTCTGGGCGGAGCGGAAGGGAGTGTCAGACTCTTACTGACTAAAAACCACCCATGTTCCTTCTTTGGCCCTTTATGTTCCAGGGCCACGGTATCTCTTTCGAACAGTCCCGCAGCCCTGGCAGTTGCTACCACCCCTGATGTGACGACCACGACCACTCTGCCAAGAGTGTGACGACGAAGAAGAAGAATATTTCCCGCTTTTCGAATTACGTGTTGCTTTTCCCTTAAGGCGAAAAATCAGAAACTCGATCTAGCAACCTTTTGCAACTTTGTTTACAATAGGTACAGCTTGGTCGCCGACATGTCGGCAGGTAACACGCGCGCACGTATGTCGCTGACATGAATCTTTTCATATTAGGCCGCCCGGCTGTGTCGGCGAATCGGCGGCTTTCATGTGTAGAGCCTATTAGCTCAATTATCGCAGTATGGTGTTCCCAGGTGTTCCCGAAAGATAGGATTAATTAGCAGTTGTAGCTATCATTAAAAGCTTTATTAATAGAACAAAACAAAAAAATTGACACTGGATACGGTGAGTCGCCTTGAGAACAATACTTATTGAGTTTCTACTGTTTTTAAAGCAACTATCTTAACGGGTTCAAAGGTTTTAAATATGAGCTCTGTTCTAATTTTTTTTGGTGTAGGTAGTAAGCATACCTATCTACATTTTTTTAAAGTTAGTGATTTTGTCGATAGGAGAAGACAAGTACTGCGTTTCACAAGAGTTTCAGAGATGCGGCCGTTCTGCAAGTCATTCAGGTGAAAGTTGAGTCACTGGGATTTTGTTGGTGGTTGGTGTTTTGTTTTTGTTGGGTTTTTGTTAGCGTTAAACAATATACAAAAAAAAAATCCGGATCACATCGAACGAACGTATTCTAAATTAGCTTATACCCGCGGCTTAACTCGCGTGGAGTTCGATAACTGTCCCACGGGATCATGATACCGGGATAAAAAGTATCATATGTGTTAATGCAGGTTATAAACTATCTGTATGCTAAATCTCATCCAAATTCGTTCAAAGGCTTTTGCGTGGAAGAGTAACAAACATCCACACATCCTCACAAACTTTCGTATTTATAATATTATTATACATATTGTAGGTTTAAGTGATCAAATCCAGCTAGCACTGTATTTTACTGAACTGTAATTTTTCTTCGCTGAATAAAAGAAGAAATGGCTGTCTCATACAATAGTGTTTATCATCGATGAAAATATTCTACTCTTATATTGTACAGAATCATGAATTGAATTCATGGTAACAATTTACGTGTTGTAGTTTCTCACACCTTGTATGGTACAAATAGTGACAAGCTATGAACGGCTGCGAGGACCGATTGACAAGTCCACCGGTCGCCGGTCGGTCTGTGTATGGTTGACAGTTACTTAGGTACCCTATTATTCGCACCTACCATGAGAGGCAACCCTCAAATGCCGTACCTACGTCTGTTGTTGTTCAACAGCATTTGATACAAGTTTGACAGTCAGACAACTTGTGTTGAAAAGCTTTGCAGAAACTGGTTGTGGACCTACTTCACTACATTTGTCGTACATAACTTCACGCTTGGTTGCCTGAAGGTTTAGATTAGGCAGGTGGTAGGCAGAGGTGACCTAAAATTTAGTTCACTCATATTTCGCCAGTTTTGTTTCAAGTCCCATGTAATAGTGCGCGGGCGGGTTGGTCCAATCAATCGTATACGAATCCTGACTTAGGGTTGCTATTGAGAAGCAAAAACTTCACGCCTGTAATCCTTAAAGGGTTAGGCAGAAGTGTACCTAATAGTGCACCCACATTTCGGCAGTTTTGTTTCAAGTTCCATGTAACAGTGGGCGAGCCTACTGTTACATGGAACTACATCAACCGGGCTTAAATCTAGACTCGTGGCTGCTACTGAAAAAAGCCTGATGAAAAAACATAATAACACTTTGCCCAACCCGGGAATCGAACCCAGGACCTCCTGCTAAGCAGTCGCACTTGCGACTACTCGACCAACGAGGCGGTTCAAAACTGAATAACATAATAATACATCATATCAGCAACTAGTCCACTTGAGTACTATGCATCAACTGGCGGAAATATGTTGTTATAAACGTTGTAGGCGTCGGTAGTAACATGCCCTAAGGATTACGTCACAGCGTCTATGAATGAAGGAATAATATGGATCTATCAGCAGTATCTCATCCTGTAGGAGTAAATAGGACAGTGTGTCGTAACTTGGCCTAAAACAGTGGTTAAATGACGAGATGAGCTCATGACTTAGGAGTTCGGAGTTCGAAAATAGACGAGCAGACCCATGATGTACATAAGCATGTCTATGTATTTACTCTCGTATTTTATTTATACGTATTTTCGTGTAAATTTTCTATTAAAATTGAAAACATTAATTTCAGACCATGACACAGTAATTGATACAAGTCCATATTATGTTAGTAGGTAGGCTACTAACATAATATGGACTTGTATCAATTACTGTCATATTATCATATATCATACTATCATATTATATCTGTATCATTCAAGCCATGGACCGGGGCGAGAGGGAATGGGAAGCCGTCACCTCCTTCTGCGAAGCAGTTATGCTAGCGAAAGAGGTGGCGGAGCGTGAGAGGGAGAGAACCTCACGTCCCAGCCACCGCGGGAGAAGCACCGGGCGTCGGGGGCCACGTCGTGATGGCTCTCGGCCACAGTAGGCGCGGGCCTGTGGACGGTGAGTAATGGGCTAGCTCGCCGTCCGTCCGTCGTATGACGACAGGCCGTGTCGACGGCGCGTTCGTGTTCCACGCGCGCCTCAAAGAGATGTCAGCAATCATGAGGGGCCCGCAAGGGCCGATGCCTGCCAGGGCTGCGGGACTGTTCGAAAGAGATACCGCGGCCCTGGAACATAAAGGGTAAAAGAAGGAACATGAAAGGGTTTTTAGTCAGTAAAAGTCTGACACTCCCTTCCGCTCCGCCCAGGGCGGGAGGAGTCATTTGATGATTTCCCATCCGAAAAAAAAAGCCTTGAGTCATATCACAGTAAATTGAACATACCGATTTATTTCGGTCAACATTTGCGATTACATTATTTAAAAAGTCATAAATGGCCATATTAATTACACTTCTCATCAAAAAAATCGAAACACTTTCGTTTTTATTGTTTTTGTCCTAATTTTTTACAAAAGAGAATTAATTCCATGAAAAAAAAACATTATTGTGTAGCTGGCAGTTTGGTCATTACAGTAAGAAGAAAAAAATCAAAATTCGAAATTAGAATTTCATTTGTTTATCCTATAAATGAAATTAATCACTGTTTTGAGACAAATGTGTATTTAGGGTTGGAGTACGTTTCTCGTTTAAAAACTAAAAATTAGCGCTTGTCTTTAAACTTTTTGTTTCTTATTTCATTTACTGTGACTTTGGGACGTCTGAAAAAACTTTTTTTTCTAAAACATATGGATACTTCGCCCGCAGAAGCCGCCCAAGTGGTGGCATTGCTGGATTCTGGACTTAGTCAGCGTGTTGTGGCTGCAAGATTGCATCTAAGCTTATCATCTGTTCATAGAGTCTACAAACGCTATCGGGAGACTGGTTCGTTCACGCGCCGTTCAGGATCTGGCAGGAATCGGGTCACTTCTGAGCGAGATGATCGATTTATTGTAACAACTTCTTTACGAAATCGACGCCTTAACGCTTTTCAACTGCAGCAGCAGCTTCGCGTTGTACGAAGAGTAGCTGTAAGTGACTCTACAATAAGAAGAAGGTTGAAGGAACGGGGATTGGCACCGCATAAGCCAGCGAATGGGCCGAAATTAACTGCAGACCATCGAAGAGCGCGCCTTAACTTTGCACGCGAGCACCTAACTTGGTCATACCTTCAGTGGAGCAAAGTACCGTTTTCTGATGAGTGTAAAATTATGCTGTATGGTAACGACGGAAGGAACAAGGTCTACAGAAGAGATGGAGAACGCTTTGCACAATGCTGCATTGAAGAAAAGGTCAGCTATGGTGGCGGTTCGTGGACGGTTTGGGGAGGAATCAGCGCCGACGGTAAGACAGAACTTGCCTTTGTGTCTGGGCCACGGCTGCCTGCACTAAACTCTCATCGGTACATCGAACAGTGTCTTGAACCTCATGTGATGCCCTATGCACATTTTATTGGCAACGACTTCATATTCATGCACGACAATGCTAGAGCTCACACCGCGGGCGTCGTACGAGATTATCTTACCGAAGTCGGTATCTCCATTATGGTATGGCCAGCAAGAAGCCCGGACATGAATCCCATTGAACATCTATGGGATGAATTAAAGAGACGAATTCGAGCAAGAGATCCAGCCCCAGAAACACTTAGCCAGCTGCAAAATGCAATCCAAGAGGAATGGGATAATATACCACAACATGTGATCGTGACTCTCATCCGATCGATGAAGAACCCTATGGAAGCAGTAATAAGAGCTCGCGGAGGGAATACAAGTTATTAAATAAACGTTTCTTACATTTTTTTTTCATTTACGCGTGTTGTTTTACCCATTTCCTTCATATTCCATACAGGGTAAAAAATACTTATTATACAAAATACGAAACCTATGAAGACTTAATTTAAATTTAGAACAATAACATTAGGATTTAAAAACCTCATACTACTCACTATTAAATGACATTTTACATTTATTCCTAAATATACACATTTTTCTGATAATCCTTATCAAATCATAAACTGCGAGGTGTTTCGATTTTTTTGATGAGAAGTGTAGTTTTGTTTTTCCTAAAACCTTTTTGTTCTTCAGTCAATATGTCTTGTTGTACCATATATATTTGTGTATTTGTTCATAAATGTATTTTTAGAATAATTTAGAAAATATAGGAACATGTGCGATCGGCCTGTATGATTCTGTTTTATCTCGATCGTTTTTTTTTTGTAAAGTGGTATTACAATCGCAGTCTTTAGTTTGGTCGGAAATATACCTCGCGATATGCATACATTAATGATGTGACTTAAATGGCCGCTAATGATGTCTGACACATATTTTATTGTTTCTGTGGATATGCCGTCAGGTCTTACGGTCCTAGTATTTTTTAGGGATTTGATTATTTGTTTTATATCGTCATCGTGGCTAGGTGCCATAAACATCGAGTTGTTCGATTGGGTTATATTCGAAGTGGCTCGTATTCCGGTATTAGGGACAGGTTTAATCTTGTTCTGCAATGAGCAAAAGGCAACAGGACATGTATGACGCGATATTAAATTCCTCATCGTTTGTGGACCAGCATTACATTTACACTCCGGAGTAAAAAAACGTATATCGTCGTCGTCGTATCGTTATATTATGTAGTATGTACATATTTGAAAATACTAAACACAATCGGATCCTAAAGGCTGGTTTACATTTGGATTAAGTAGCGAGTCTCTTTTCCCTCCACAGTGCAAACTGTCATTTATGGTGCTATAGGGTGCGTGGACATGGTCGGGAGAAACGTCAAAATATTTTTTTCAGTACGATTTCCACAGATGACATCACGAATAACATAATTTCGCAAATGTTTACCGCAGAGCCCTCCTGGCAATGTCATTCGGGTGCTAAAAGAACCATTCTGCACCGTAATATAAATATAAAACAGCCATAAGTGTTGCCTACCATTCTATGTAGTTTGTCTGATAAAGACATACGAGTTAAAGACATATCGTGTAGATAACGCCTCCCACTCATTCAATTGAGAAAAATAGCTATAAATAGAAACACCAACGTTTTTCTATCGGTGCAAAGTAATTAACGCTCGCTCGTTGAGATAAAACGATGTAACAAATAGAATAGACAAAAGATATAGGTATTACTCATGGGTATGGTGAAGACTCGTGAGTGGGGAAAATTTTTGTTATATGCGTGGCGGACTTTGTTCACTGAATTCACGTTGCAAGTTATACAAGGCATGTGATTAGAACATTAGAACAAAAAAAATTGAGAACTTTATTGTGACATCTACCATCCCGCAATAGGTTCGCGTGGTGGTTTTAAGCCCACTCCGTTTAGCCGAGAGGAGGCCCAGCAAAGGGAAAAAGGGCTGATTGTGGTGTTGTTCACTTTGTATGGAAGAAAAAGTTTTAAGAAAAGGTTAATCTTAAAGGTTAATCTTCCTGCCCTTGTCCCATGTTACTTGGGGTCGGCACAACACTTTTTTTCTTCCATTCTCCTCTGTCAACCGTCACGCAATCACACCAAATCATACCATTCCTCACACAATCCATCCATCGTTTCAAGGTTAATGTGTCATGCACAAAAAGTCTAAATAAAATGATGTCAATTTCAAATAAACATTGTAGATTAAAATATAATTTGCTCAGTTGTGATTTAAGGTTTAAAACTTATCTAAATCAATATACCTAATAAACATTAACAAGTTTGTGTGTTTGGATGAATGAGGAGCCACTGATGCAATTCCGTAAATTCTTCCACTAATCTGCGAAATCACCCAACCGATTTTAAATGAAATTTTGTGAATATGTTCGTTCCAGCTTGAAAGAAAAAAAACTTTTGGACCCGATAGGTGGCGTCGCGCGCCGTGCGTAGCGGGGACGGGTCGCTAGATTTATAATATAAATTGCGCTGATATACAAAATTGAGCAAGTCTAAGCATTTTACATGACACTAGTTTTTGCCGGCTTGAATGTCGAAGATTACTAACGGGATGAAAAGTGTAGTATGTCCTAATCCAGCTCATGTTCTATCCATGTGCCAATTCGTGTGCGTTACGATTGCTCCGCCAAGTTATCCAAACAAAAAAAACTTCGCCAGAAAAATGGACAAAATTTGTCAAAATCGAAGGGAACAAACCAAAAATTTGTCAAAGTAGCATTATAAAAGATAACATTCTTTTTTCGATAATTTTTGACAAATCTAGTCTTCAATTGACAAAAAGAATTAGATCTCTAACCCATGTAGTTGATGAGATCTCTATGGCCGCGCAATCCTCCACGTTACGTTCGCACGGCCAACTTAAAACCCTCTTATCTTTTATAATGCTACTTTGACAAATTTTTGGTTTGTTCCCTTCGATTTTGACAAATTTCGACAATTTTCCTGGCGAAGTTTTTTTTAGTTTGGATAACTTGGCGGAACAATCGTAACGCACACGCCAATTCTATTCAAATCCGTTCAGCCGTTTAGGCGTGAAAACATACAGATAAACAGGCAGAGTTACATCCGTATTTTAACCCGACTACGGCAAAGCCAAAAGAAAGAGTAATAATATTAGTATTGTTAATTACAAGAATGAACGCAGTCACTTACTCAATCCCGGAATACTAATCGTAACTGAATCTTGTAAATGCTTCCGTTTCGCGTCTGTAATATTATTTCGGTGCCCAAACGTTTGAAACACGGAACAGCAACAAAAGTAATTAGATGTTCCGATTGGCCAAAGAAAGTTAAATTCGATTCACTATCAATTTTCCATTATTCTGCATATTAAATAATGGAGTTTATTAGTTAAAGATCTTGTTTATTCTTTCTTAAGCACTTAGTAACTTCGTAAGTCTTCTGAGTAACAGCTTTAAGAAACTTTACCGAAAATTATTTTGGTGGAATAAGATATTCCGCAAAAGTCCAATTAATTTGAAGACTTGTTAGTTTGACTCTGATCGGCTTTTTAAAGTAAACCCCATTAATTTTGCAGAGTACCTAATAAGTGCTAAGGTATTTTTAGCGGTTGGATAGCACCATTTATAAAAGAAAATCCCGTGCGATTACCACATCTGTTTACTGCCCCTTTTTGTGTAGTAAAATATAACTAACTGTTACTTAGTTTAAAAACAAACCTCAGGCTCTATTAATGATCACAGATGTTTGACCACCCTTTTTCGGTCAATAGGAATAAAACAAAATGGAGGACCAAGGAAGAGAAAGTTTTTAAGTGTTTATAGCGGCCGGGCGCTGTATAAAGGCAATTGTATATTTTTGGTAGAAAGTAAGTACCATTTTGGGTAAAAGGAGAAAATCATTACAGCCAGATATATCTACCTAGGTAGGTATGTACATATCGACATGTTAGGCCGCGGCCCCATGTCCACGGCGCGGCGCCGGCCGCCGTGTGACGTTGCGGCGCCGCCGCCGTAACACGGCACGACGTCGTGCCGCAGCACGGTGCCGCGGACGGTGCGCCATCCATTGCCCCTCAGTCGATCGAATCAACTGCGAAATATCGACTGAAAGGGGCAATGGCGGTAATTTCCATTTGTGTTGTCAATTTTTCTGTGTTGTCAAATTTTGTGCCGAATTTCCTCCGTGCCTCGGAAAGCACGATATCGTATTACCCAGTACTAACTCGGTTGTGGAGGTCAGATAGGCAGTCGCTCCATGTAAAATACTGGTATTCAGATGCATCCGGTTAGACTGGCAGCCGACCCCAACATAGTTGGGAAAAGCACAGGCAGATGATGAGGTAATTCTGCTGAAGGTATCTTTCGATTTAAGTTAACATACATAATTCTACAAACAGCCCACTAAATATTTAATCCAGGCGATAAAACTTGCACCCAGTAACGCTGAATTTCAGGATCTGTTTGACTGACAATAAAATTAATGTCTTTCAGTTTGACTCATTTCGATGAAATACCTCGGTGAGCTCTCAACTCGATTCTCGATGCTATTCGCTCGACAGATCACGTGTAAGGTTTAGTACAGACGACCGATTTTAATCAGTAACCTATTTTCAAGTGACTGGACTCACACTGGCCAGACTGACCACACTAACTTATTGACGCGTGCAATAATAGCGTAAAAGACTTCATTCGCCTTGCTTCGGATAGGGCGATGGATGCAACTCGACATAAACAGATCTGCAGACCTACAAAATGTTTGTCAGTTAATAAAACCGGCCAAGTGCGAGTCGGACTCGCGCACGAAGGTTTCCGGTTCCGTACCATTATTTATAAAAACGGCAAAAAAATCATATCTGTTGTATGTATATCCCTTAATTTTTTTTTTTAATTTTTAGTATTTGTTGTTATAGCGGCAATAGTAATACATCGTTTGTGAAAATTTCAGCTTTCTAGCTATCACGGTTTATGAGATACAGCCTGGAGACAGACAGACAGACAGCGAAGTCTTAGTAATAGGGTCCCGTTTTACCCTTTGGGTACGGAACCCTAAAAAAGAAATTAGTTGTTTCATACAACAGAGCAGGGACAAAATGTATGATTTTTTTTTTAATAATCAGACAAATAAATTATTACCTCGACTGATTCTTTGGTCCAGTGTTCGCAAGCACGACTGCTGAGTATTGTGTCCCGGGTTCGATTCCCACGTCGGGCAGTGTTGTTGGATATTTCTAACAGAAACTCAGTGGCAGCGACGGAGTCTGGATCTGTGCCCGGTTGATGGCAATAGGCTTGCACTCTATGACATGGGACTTAAACATATCTAGCGAATGAGGGTGTAATATTAGGTAGACCTCTGCTTAACCCTTCAGGAATTATCGGCGGGATGTTATGTTGTATTATTAATAATAATTATTATTCATGGTAACAACTTGCGCATCGATGACTAATATACACCCTGTATACATAATATCTGACAACTTTTTTTATAAGTGAAATAACCACTTAAATGTTAACATCTATGATACTCGTACCTATGGTTGAACCGATACCATTCGGTTCTTTTGTCGTTCTCCACACAACTTTGCAAGGAAATACAGACGAAAATATTTTTCAGCACCGAGAGCGTATCGGAGCGTTCTAAGGACTGTGTTTGACGTTTGATGTTTCAACTTGTGCCCAAACAAGTCAAGAACACTTAGTTGAGCTGCTAGACATTTTGTGTGGTGTGTGGAGTGAAAACTGAGCGGGTATGAACGAAACATGTTGCTCCAAACTGTACCGTCAAACGGGGTAAATAGGACGGGGGTGAATCTAGACGAAACTTTAAAAGGTATTTTCCCATTTAAATGTTAATGGTAGCTTAAAAGGACCCTATTTTTATTCTAATAAAGCAAATAATAATTCCAATACCTTTTTAGTTACAAATTATTTGTGTTCAACGTTGTAATCCCGTTCAAAGTTTTGTCCCGATTTACCCCCTTTGGTGGTATTTTTTCCACGTAGAAACTTCAGTGTTCAAGACTTAGGAATACAATCCATTGGATAGGCGAAAGGATATATCACATTCTTAGCTATAAAAGATGGGATTGGTCGATAGGCCTGCCGAACACGACGAAAACTCAAAAAGAATAATATCTTTAGTTTTTAACACGCTTATAATTAGCTTCATCTGTTATTATGTAAAAAAAATCTTTAAAAATTGGCCAGCATGGACCACGCGCGCCATGTGGCTGCTGGGCCAGGCTGGCCACGCTGGCCTGGCCGCCCGCCCGCCCTGCTATCTCATAGCTGACGAGTTTTCCAGTTTCCAATTGAGCTGAAATTTTGCATAGATATTTATTTTAGATGACAATGCATGTTTAGCTAAGTGACGTCATTCTAAATCCAACATGGTGGACTTCCAAAGATGGCGGACTAATTATTATTTTTTTACGTTGTTATCAATTCTGCCCTAAGAGTACCTCGGTGTCATCAAGAAAACAAAAAACTACTGTCGCCATCGTCCGACGTATCAACGACGAAAATGAAAATTGTCGTGATCCGACTATCGTTCTACAGTCGTTTGAGCCATTTTACCTTTGAGCACAGCAACACAAAAGCAGCCTTATTGAGAAAATTATAAAGATTATTGTAATTTCGACAAATTGGTCACTGACTGGCAGCAGGACCAGGCACCTTATTTTAACGACACTGAAGATCAGTGATGCTAAGTCAGATGACAACTGTGAAAATATGACCCACGATAAAAGTGCCGTCACGTAGAACATAGCGGCATCGAGCTCTAATATGGCCACCATTCGCTAGTCACTCGCACCCATATTCACTGAACACTCGACAGCTTGACCCAATTACTGAATGGGTGAAGGGACTTCATGTTCTAATGGGTAAATATCAATGCTGTCTTTTCTCTTCTCTGTAAGACTAACATAGAAGTAGTCAGAAGGCGTCGTGGCAGTCTTGGTAGGCGGGACGAGCTGGACAAAACCAACGACCAGTGGTCTACCTTAGCCCCGAATCGAATGAACTGGAAGTCATGGGGAGAGGTCTATGCCCAGCAGTGGGATGGCGCAGGCTAATAGTAACACGCATATACTCGTAACCATGTGATTCATAAGGACATCTATTCTGAGTATCGATCTATACATATTATAAATTGAAGTCACTTTTCGTCTGTATGTGCGATCGCATTATTCATCTAAACTTAGTAATCAATTTTGATGTGGTCTCCATTACCATTTACAGAATTTATTCCGAAAGGTTTAATCATCTGCCTGGCCTTTACCCAACGTAAATGTTGGGGTAGGCTTCCAGTCTACATCTCACAGAAGGAGGCTGCGGAGAGGTTGAGGGAGGTCGAGACCACTCTCCCGATCCGCAGCAGACGTGCCGGGCGTCGGCGGAGGGCGGACTACGCCCTCTTCCAGCCCCCCTAAACGGGTTCAGAGGGACGGCGGACTTGGGGACGTCCGCCGCCCCCCGTATAACTGGACCCGAGGCGGTGGCGCGTAGTGTTCCGCGCGCCCCCCTATTGGCGTTACGGAGGGAGGTCACTCCCCCCGCAGACTGGAGGAGGCACTAGCCGGGGATCGTGGCAGGCGCACTAGTTCCCATGGTCCCCGGTGCAAGTGTGGGAAGGGAACACCGGGGTGGTTTTTAGTCGGTTAGGGTCCGACAGACCCCTCCGCCCGCCTCAGGGCGGAGGACATCCGTGTGGATTTTCCACCCCGCGATCAAAAAAAAAAGGCTTTCAGTCTAACCGGATGCGGCTGAATATCAGAGTTTTACACGGAGCGACTGCCTATCTGACTTCCACCACCCAGTTAGTACTGGATAATACGATACCCATTCGTAAGACTGGTTGTCAGACTTTCAGGCCACTGACTACTTAATAAAAGTCAAGGATCTACAAATGACAGCCGAGACCAACGGCTTAACTTTCAGAGGCACGGAGGAAAGTCGGTTTGTTATGGGTGGTCACTCATCCAAGGACCAACCTAGGCAAGCGCGGCTTAACCTAAAGATCGATCCGAGCGGCTGTTATTATTTAGCTACGAGCTCACGAGGTCTGTGTGTGTGTTTTTTTTATATAGCTGTAAAAACTGTGCGAATTAGCGGCGGGTCACTTTTCGGCCCTAGAGTTTCGAAGTTAAGAGGGGGGAATGGTCCACTTTCGCCTATTTTCTTAAATAACTACAAAATTAGTTATCTTAAAATTATAAAAAAATATATCATTTGATATAATTATAACACGATATAGTTTGCAAAACTTTTTTTTTTCATTATCTAATTTAAAAAGTGGCCCCATGTTTAAAATTCAGTAATTTACGTAACACGTTCGTATTAGGGTCACTGATTTACATATGTGTACCAAATTTCAACTCAATCGGTCCAGTAGTTTTGGAGGAAATTGGCTGTGACAGACGGATAGACAGACAGAAACGCGAATAAGGGTTCCGTTTTTTCCTTTTGAGGTACGGAACCCTAAAAAAGTGACTATTTTTGAAAGTCATGATAGTGGCACTAGAACGAAAAATTTGTGCAGCTTCGCTGACATAAATGGTTTTCTTCGAAGTAATTTAAGACTACGTCTGATCAGTATTTTTCTATTATTTAAGAACATGTTGAAAGCTACTGCACTTAGTCGGGCTCGAGATAAAAATACGGAGACCGCGAGATAAATGGACACAGTTAAAGCCAAAGCCAACCAAAATTTATTTGAGTTTGGACTAAAAAAATGGACAAATCGTCTGTAAAAACACACAATGACAATTTATGTGTGGCTGTAACAAAACTAGGTAACGCCTATTATTAACCCAAAAAACTGCACATTCCACCAAAACATATAATGTTTAACAAAGGAAAATTCTAAACTCGTTACGCGTTCAGACATTTTTCATCAATTCTGGGCCGATTGTTTCGGTCTACGAACTGTAACAGTCGCTCATATTTTCGATTTTCTAACTCTCCAATTTATTTGGAAACCGCCAATGTTGGAGTCCACGGTAAAACCGTTGATGGTTCCATTCAAACTGTGATGGAAGCCGAATGGTAGAGGTATCTACTATAGTTTTTTCATACATCGCAAAATTGAACTAGTCTGTAGTCTAATATGAGTTCCGTTTGTTAGTCCTGTCAGTTTTGTTTGTAAAACTACTGCCTCCAGTCCCGATTGGTTCAAAATCATAGGAATATCTGTATTGTGTTTGTGTTGTTCGGTAACAGTTGCTACAGTTTTGGCTATTGGTTTTCCGTGTATTTAGTTGAAACAGTCGTTCTGATTATTGTGCGTTAACAAGCTCTTAAATCGATTAAGCAAAAAGTGATAATAAACTCCAAAATATGACCGATGTGTTTTTTTAACCGGTTCTCGTTTATTCATTAACACAAGAACAAGCTAATTAGAAAAAGTAAACACTTACTTTAAACAACGGCAATGCAATCAAACTAATAACGAATAAAAAGCTTTAAGTTACGGAATTTTCAATTCACCTTACAACCTCTTTTACAGGAAAATGCTTATTACACCCTTGCTCTTTGAGCTGAAAATCGCGTGTGCAAAACATGAGTTCACACAATAAGGTGCTAAGGGTCGAACTACACATTGTCGGAGTACGCCACAATAGCGTATTTGGCTGGTTCATGCTAGTCACGCTCAACTGCGAAAGGAATTCATTTGTAACGAAAAAGTTCTGCGATTGTGCGGAGGTATGGGAACCGTTGTGTAGATGTGTTTGCTCCTTAAAATGTTTTGAAGTGTTGCACGCTTCTATCAAATGCTAAAGGCATTTTCTTTCAGTATTTTGTAATTCGTTTTTGAATGGCTCGTCTGAGAGAATTTCTCTCAATAATTTGGCATGCGGCATTTAACTAAAGTATCTGATTTTGTTTTGACTTAATTTGCGATGCTATCAATGAAAGCCAGATTCTTACGCGGGTTGGGGTGAAGCAACTTTTAGTCTCTTTTAATTCACTAGTAGGTATATTAATGGCCTAGAACAAAACTTGAGACGATATGGGGCAATTAGGTCCGTTGTTGTCCGATGTTTTTTATTTGCATGTTGTGAGAAAATAACCGTTTATAACGCTGCGCGCTGGTGGAAGAAGCGGAGGTCGCAGTACAGGCTGCGTCAATATTAGAGGAACTTAAGTAACACACTGTAGATTGAGCAGTACATTTGGACTAGGTTTGCCAATTTACAGTATAATTTATTGTTATCCAATTAAAAGGTGCTTAATTTTTAATTCAGAATAGTGAGGTTAGGTCCTCAGTCACAAAGTCGAAATGTGAGTGTATTATTACTATTATTAGACACACCTCTATCAAACCCATCGGGTATAAGAGGCGTGATGTAAAACCAAATCATTTTAAAAGAGTACCCATGGAGTTTCTTGCCGGTTCTTCTCCATAGGAAACAACCAACCCGTACCGTGCACCTTTTTGTCGACGTTTTATGAGTGCCCATGTACGCCTATGTGAAATAAAATATTTTTATTTTGATGTTACGATGCTGTGTGTTTAAGTTCAACAATGGAATGAGAGTGAAATGTCATCAACCGAACACAAATCAAGACCGAGCCATTTTGGAACAAATTTATAAAACTTATAACCCATTGAATCTATTATTTCTAACGTTTATTTTTCAGCCACGCAGTCCAAGGTAATGCCGTAACTAAGTAACCAAAGTCAAGTAAATTACTTATACAAACTAGAAATTCCAGCTAAAGAAATCTAGAATAACAAATGATACCAATAGGGTCTAAGTAATTGCCCTTTCTAGATGTAATTTACCAGACGTTTTAGCTTAGAGCACTTTGAAATCACAATAAAGGAAAGTACACTACATTCTTTTTACTATTTGCGAATTTGTAAACAGAGTCAAGGGTCATAGTCATAATATTATGAGTAAACTGTGAGGTCCGCGGTTAAGCTATGCTATGTTAAGGAAACTGTTGTATTCCCAAAAACTTTCTTGCACTCCATCTGTTCTTGGTAATGGACAGCAGATTTTAAAATATGAATTTTCTCACCACTATTTCTCTCATACATTTCCCAGAAAAAAAAATAACAAAAACGCACAAAGACTTGCGAAATACGATTTAAGTAAGTAAGTAAGTATATTTATTTGCTCCAAACATGCAATATATTAAATATAATTGGTTCGACATGTTTGCCACATAGGTGACGTGCAAATAAGTCTTTTGAACGGTGTATTCCCGTTGTCCCCATAATCGGTGTCCCCATCATGGGGACAACGGTACGTCACATAATTACTTACCGTTGTCCCCATAATCTGTGTCCCCATCACGGGCACATCTGATCCTTACCGTTGTCCCCATTATGTACATATGGGCAATGGGGACAACGGACAGTTAAGATTTCACGTATCGTTGTCCACTTTAAATTTTTAGTTATTTTTTAAACGTGGGTTATTTAGCGCGGCAAGTCTAAAACTAAAATGAAAGATATTTTGTACATAATAGATTTTAATCCAAAATATAGGAAGAAATAAGACATGTTTACACACAAAACACATCTAGATTTTTAAATGGAAGGCAACAAACGTTAAGTATTTAGTTCACACAATCAACATAGCAGCTACCCATAAAGTAATAAAAAAATTAAGTATTTAGTTCACACAATCAACATAGCAGCTACCCAAAAAGTAATAAAAAAATTAAGTATTTAGTTCACACAATCAACATAGCAGCTACCCATAAAGTAATAAAAAAATTGTTTGTGGTTGGTATGTTGTAATGATTAAAATTATTTATAGCACACAATAGAGCAACAAATGAGAATAACTAAATACACTCGTTACCCGTAGTCCCGGTGGGTCGACCCATTACCGGGTCCATGGGTAATTTTAATTACCCGTGGTTCCATGGCATTAGGGATTGCTCCCAGACTTCTGACTATATCGATAAAAAATGAAAACCATCAGTTACATACAATATAGTTTACTCAAAAAAATAATAATTCCATCCTTGGGAACAAAAACATACTCATACCAGAACTACATATATTGAAAATAATGAATTCATAAACCGATACACTAATGACTTATGACTCATAAACTATCTTAACATTTCTAATGCGTATCCAACTGATATTTCGCCAGTAATTAATTCACGTCATGCTCCCTGGCGGAACCACCTTTGCTGTAACAAGTATAAGTTACATGAAAAATTCTATGGAATGTCTATTAAATTCTAGTCCTATTAAAAAAAGTCTATATCTCTAGTTTCGACGTAAACTTTTATTTAAACTGGTTGCGCTGCAGAGTATCCTTCCCAGCGAAACCACCATGATATTTCTATTACTATTCATAGTATTTGCAAATATATAGTATCAAATAATTCTATAACAATTCTATATTGAACTGGCACCCCTAAATCTTCAATCTAATTTAAATATACGAACCAAACGGTGCCTCAAACTTTGTCTTCGAAATAGTCGCTAAGTGCCTAGAAATAAGAATAGACACAGAACAACAAATGCCCTCGAAGGCTGGCATCACCGCATTAACAGACGTACGAGTATCCCTAAAAAATTCATACATAAATTACAACAAGAAAGTAAATACTGGGACAATATATATATAAACAATCTTTATTTCACAATTTCCGAGAATCGGAAAAGCAAAGACATCCATTTTGATGAACAATATAAAAAAATTGTTAAAAAAGCTAAGCGATAACCGATTGTCATTAGCAAAATTTCTGCGTAAAGTTATTTTTCTACAATTATTTAGATAGCCATTTTATAGGTTAAAACATAATTTTACGAGTATTACAATTAATATAATTATCATCAAACAGAACTAAATAGTTGATGAATCCTTACAATTTAAAAAAAAAACAATGACAAAAACAAAAAAACCAATGATATCTGTGCTTTTGTTCTGCGGCTGCATTGCCGCTCGGTGCCGGCGGCGGCGGCGCATCCTTTTCAAACGCACATATTTCATTACTATTATATATTCATACATATAAAACTATATATATTTAAACAAATACATTCGTAAATTATAAATACTTGTGTGGCAATCACATGTGTAGCTATTATTTAGATAGTATGTGTTTTTTTTTAATTTTAAATGTAGTCATTAGTTCCATTTTGTATTGGTACAATATTCTCTGTATTAAGGCACTCTCACTTCTAATTTGAACCAACGGGGACAACGGGCATATTTTGAGAAGCATATATTACAAGAAATTAACGGGGACAGCGTATGGGGACAACGGGCAGTAATTTTAATTATTTTATTAAATTCCCTCTGTCCCCATTAACGGGACATGGCCTATGGGGACAACGGGCAGTAATTTTAATTATTTTATTAAATTCCCTCTGTCCCCATTAACGGGACATGGCCTATGGGGACAACGGGCAGTAATTTTAATTATTTTATTAAATTCCCTCTGTCCCCATTAATGGGGACATGGCCTATGGGGACAACGGGAATACATCTTTTGAACTACAACAATGACTAACTTTACAACAAATTGTTAAAAATTACAACACAAATGTCAAAAATTACAATACAAATGTCAAAACTTACAGTAAAAATGTCAAAAATTACAATTCAAATGTCAAAAATTACAATACAAATGTCAAAATTTACAATACAAATGTCAAAAATTACAATACAAATGCCAAAAATTACAATACAAATGCCAAAAATTACAATACAAATGTCAAAAATTACAATACAAATGTCAAAAATTACAATACAAATGTCAAAAATTACAATACAAATGTCAAAAATGACAACACAAATGTCAAAAATTTCAATACAAATGTCAACATTTACAATAAAAATATGTCTATATTACAATAAAATGTCAAACATGGTATGACAACAGACCTTTTAATAAACAAGCCAAATGCTAACTTCTTGTAAGTAAATGACTCCATGCCAAATTCGTTAATATCATAATATGCTTTACTCGTCAAAAATAGTTTTAATTTTGTTTTCAAAACCGATTGATAATTATTTTAGTTTTCACGCTGTCAGCCGTCGAGGGTTGTCTGTCCTTTGCACAGTGAACTGTGTTTCTCTCATCTCATCATATTTTAACATCAACATAATATTTTAAACACCTCTACGAAGAAGGTCGGTAGCCATCCAAAAAAAAACCTCTACAGGTGACGTGCTTTTCAAGATTCGTTGTGAATATTATAAGGTACTAGCTGATGCCCGTGACTTCATTTGCGTGGAAAAAATAACCTATATGCTATTCCAGACTATAATCTATCTCAGTGCCAAATTTCATCCAGTTCCGTTCTGGCGTGGTTGAGTAACAACCACCCATCCAAAATTTCTCATATTTTTTTAAGTTCAAGATATGGGTAAGATAGAATTGATCTGACATTAAGCTCAGAAGTCGAACTTTCGGAAGATTACTGACTAGAGAACATACCAATCAGTGATACATTAACTTCACTGGGGTGTTGTAGTTAAGAAATTGTCTGAATGTTTCAGGTTTTCTCGAGGTCCTACTCCTGACTCACTCGTATCCGCCAAATCACTGTATCTGTAGCTCAAAGTAAGAAAATTACGTTGTTTACATTATTGCAACCAAGAAAAAGAACGCATCATAGTCAAAGTAAGAAATAAAAATAAAAGCGATAAAAATTTCTAAACGGGGATATTTATCAAGATACTTGGAGCGGGTCGTTTGTGTGAATTACTGTTTTTTGTTGTGATATAAAAAGGAATAAATATATTATTATTTGTATCGTAAGTTGGGTACGGGTGATAAATTGTGGTAATTGTGAGGTAGGAAGAACGGGCAAAGAATTACTGTTTGATAAATATTCGTTTAATCATTCATCGGGACTCTTTGTGTAATAACAGCCGCACGGGTTCAAGGTTAAGCAACGCTTACCGAAGTCAGTCCGTGGATGGGTGACCATCTATTCTATATGGAGTCCCCTTCGTGACTTGGAAAGCGCGTTAAGCCGTTGGTCCCGGATGTCATTTGTAGATATTTGACAGTCGTAACAGGTAGTCAGTGGCCCGAAAGTCTGACAACCAGTCTTTCCAAGGAGTATAGATGATGATTGAACAAAATATTTTTATGACTTAGTAATTATTCCCGGTATGGCTGTTTGTGTATATGTGAAAGAACACACACAACTGTGTAATATCTGATCAAGGTTATATGATTAATAAAAAAAAAAAACAACGGGTTGCACTCCGGGAGTGCCGGCAGAAGTGAAAACTTGAATATTAACGTTGTGCATTTTTGATATTTTGAAATGGTTAGGGAATAATTTTGCACGAATTGCTTTAATTATCAATATAAAAGCACTATCATTTATGTGGTAAAATACAATATTCATTTATTGCGCTATCGGACACAAACATGACAATTTATATTACATTAAAAATTTTACACTTCAGAACTCCATCCGTCTTACGCTTTTTCGATCAGGTCACGTGTCCTGACGCGAGTTTAAGATTTTATACCCATTACAGAAAAAGTGCTCAACGCCGCTAAAGAAGTTTTCACTTCAAAAAGTTGTTCAGTCTTAGTACACACGGCGACACATCAAACTAAACATTTCTAGTGTAACATGACGTCGCTTTGTACAGATTTCCCGTACAATGAGAGATCTGCTTATATTGGTTTTCATAGCTTGATACGTCATCGTGAGTAGGTTCTAGTGTAACCATTGTTAAAGTTTCTAAAGCTGATATCAGACGCTGTTTTCGAGATTTTTTTTCAATCGTTTCTTCCTTTTGTTTTCATACGTTTCACCAGTGAAAGCTGAATGCCGAATGAATGAAAAATATGATTTGACGAAAATTGAAGCGTCTGATATTTACTTTAGTATCTAACAATAAAAACTAACTTAAAGTGGTTGGTCGACTCTTCACGTGACCAGAGGGCGGGCCTATTTTTGGCCAAAGAATCAGTCTTCTGGGCACTTTTCCAGTTGACAGCGATACGGACGAACTTTTGGACGCCCTGTAACCCTTTTCTACTTGTACATGTTTATTACTATTATAGTTTTGTAGTTTGTTAATAATTTAATAATCTTTGAAATAAAACAACTTAAAGCTGTATTCTTAGTGAATAACTTAACATTTCTTTGCGAGAAAAAGCAGTACCCAAGCGATTCGTTATAAGTACATTACGTGAGGTTTGCCAGCAGTGGCCATAAATTATAGAATTCTCAAGTTACGATACTAAATCTTCTACTACTAAAATAAAATAGAATAGTGGGTAAAAGATAAATGATTTAGTTTCAGCAGCCTTGTAGCCTTTTTGATTCTTGACTTCTACTCTTGACAACAACTTCTTTAAATGTTTACTGCCGTTTTTCTTATTAGAAGATTTTGAAGAAAATTCCTAATCTACTGCTTCATATGTTTGAAAAATTGGTCTGCTCGGTAATTTAAATAATGCAATGAATGTTGTTGAATTTTCATTATGAAAGGCATTTCCATTATAAGTGTGTTACGCAATTACCCCGCGGTGTCCTGTACCGCTGGTTCCCATTTCTTTGTGGTGCCGACGACGGCAGAGGCGGCATTTCCTATAAATTAATTTGCGTAGCGTTTCAAACCAGCGAAATGACAAATGACATCACGAGACACGTTGATTATACGCTAATAATAATGTAAGGCAGACACACTTGACAAATTAGCACTATTGTTTACTGCCAACGAATTTATTACCTACATAATACGTTACGGATGTTACAGATGTTTATTCTCCAACTAGCTTTTGCCCGCGACTTCGTCCGCGTTTCCGTCGTTTTTCGAAAAAAAATTAGCAGATGTCCTCCCTCATAGTTTTGAAAAAGTACCTACGCTTTTACCTACTCAATACAAAAAAAATAAACATGAATGACCCAAAACTAACCTATCAGTACTTATCTAAAAGTCTATGAGTACTACTTCTACTTCTATTCTACCTACTACTACTTCACTTAAAAAAAAATAGCAACTATTAATAGTTTACAATTTAAACAAAACTAAACGTAATTCATAAAATAACAACAAAAGAAATTAAAATAAACTATTTAAAGACTAAAAGTCGCGCTGATAAGCACGGTTTATAAAATAACAATTATTGTCTGTCAATAAAGTCCAACACTCTGAACGCATCAACAGCCAAATATTGAATGAAGCTTGCGCTTTTTTTGTTTTTTTTTTTTTTTTGTTTTTTAGAAGGTTGTAACTGCTTAACCGGACTATCCTGTGGTGGCCAAAAATTACTTGAAGGCCCCCAGCCAGGGCTTACAAACTAAGGATTTACATTAAATGAACGATCACTAAGGGCACCCCCTGCGGGGTTCGGGCCTAGGCTTAGTGCGTCATTGAGAGGGCAACAAGGGTCGGGCTGGGTCAAATTATTATTTGGGGATTGGTTTATTACTACAGGCTCAGCGGCGCGGGCTGGCTCGTCGAGCAAGGGTCGGGTAGTGATGTTACTGGGGGGTCGCGGAGGGCCTCTGCGGCGAGGCCGGGGTCGCGGACGGTATCTGTTTCTGTGTTTTCTAATTGTGCTAGTTTCCCTACAGCTTTCTTGAAGAAGGGTGATGGGGTCGTCGGGTTCTAGGAGAGAAAGCCTGGGTCGGCGAATTTTCCCTATTTTGGTGGGGACGTAACGGACAGCCGATGAGACTAAGGGGTTGGGGTGCTTTTCAGCCGATTCGAAGAAACGCTTTGAAAGGCGTTTCATGCATTGTTTGATTGTCGGGATCTTAAGGTCGACATGTAGTCGTTCATTCCTAACGAACCACGGGGCACCCGTGGCCTTTCGGAGAAATCTATTCTGGAGGGTCTGCATCCTATGGATATGACGGGGCTTTGCATGTGCAAACACGGGGCAAGCGAAAGTCATGATGGGCCGAATGCATGCGGTGTAAATACGCAACTTGCACTTGAGTGACAATTTGCTGCTTGCATTCAGCACTGAGTGGAGCCTACCGAGAGCGAAAGCAGCGCGCGAACGCACCGTCTTTATGTGCTCACTGAAGGAGAGTTTATGGTCCAGTATGACTCCCAAGTATTTGGCTTGCTTCTCCCAAGGGATCGGCTTGCCGAACATGGTTATCGGTCTGAGGTTAGAAGGAGGGAGGCGTCTAGTGGGTTTTGTAAAGAGGACCGCCTGGCTCTTATCGGGGTTGACTTCGATTCTCCATTTCCGGAACCAATCGCCTAGGGCGCTTGCGGAGTTTTGGAGGGTACGGGAAATGCTGTTGGGACACTTGCCTGAGTAAAATATAGCGGTATCGTCAGCAAAAAGGGCTAACTGGGCCGTTTTACTCCTGGGCATGTCGCTCGTAAACAGCGTGAAAATTAAAGGGGATAGCACCGAGCCTTGTGGGACTCCGGCGCGGATCGGATGAGGGGCAGAAAGCGCACCCTCGATGCGGTAGCGGAAGGTGCGGTTTGACAGAAAGTCTCGCAAGATGAGTACGAGGCGATCCGGCACACCGAGCTGATACAGCTTGTATATCAGTCCGTTGTGCCAGACCTTGTCGAACGCTTTCGCGATATCGAAGAACAGGGCACCAGTCGAAAGGCCTCGCTGATAGCGGGCGCTAATATGTTCGACGATACGGTGCACCTGATGGACACAGGAATGTTTGGTTCTGAAGCCAAACTGTTCTTTAGGAATTAAACTCTTCGCCTCGGCGTAGTCTTTGAGACGCTTATAAATAAGCCTCTCGTAGACCTTGCCCATGACGTTGAGGAGACTGATGGGACGATAACTCCCGGGGGAGGATTTGGGCTTGCCGGGTTTGGGGATACCAATAACGGTAGCCTGCTTCCACGACTGTGGGAACATATTGTTTGCTAGAGCACCATTGAAGATGGCGGTCATTAGCATAATGAGTACGGGGGGGAAGAGTTTGAAAACCCATTTGTGATCCCATCAGAGCCAGGGGCTTTTCGGTGTTTGAGACCCCTTATGATCCCCTCCACCTCATCTGGAGTGATGGGGGGCAGAGGATCATCCGGGTCCTCGACTGGGGGGAGAGAAGATCGGCGTTCGACCTCAGCGTCCACCTTAGCGACGTGGGCCGGGTCTACTGGCTGAGAACTTGGAGAGCATTGAGACTCTAGGCTGTCGGCCAAGCATTCGGCCTTCTCGTCGTCGTCAAAGGCGACGCTTTTGTCAGGGCGTATGAGGGGGGGCATGGAGGCGGTCTCCGAGGAGCGAAGTTTCCTTTGAAGGTCCCAGAACGCCTGGTGGGTTGGAGCCAGGCCATCGAGCATCTTGTCCCATTGGTCATCACGCACCTCTTTGACGCGTCTACTTACTTTGCGTTGTAAGTAGCGCATAAAAGCTTTGTTACTGGCACAAGGGAAAGCACTGTAGGCACGGGTAGCCGCGTTCTTCTCAGTCACGAGATCACGCACGTCGTCCGGGAGGGTCCAGCGGTTGTCCACCGCCGGAACCTCCCTTGAACAATCGTTCAGGACGGTTTGCACGTGTTCCGTGAGCGAGCTGATCGCGACCTCCGTATCAGCTACAGTCTCGATGTTGTTAGGGATTTTATCGAGGTGAGGGGACTCAGGAGATTTCAGCAATTCGCTTACTTTCCCCCAGTCCGTGACCACTTTAGTGGGAGGAGGTCTATCGGGGTCGAAGGGGCCAGTTCTGGGAGCGAGTTCCAGGACGACTGGTCTATGATCAGAGTCTAGTTCGTCGAACGCTTCTATAGAATGCAATCGCAAGTTTACATTCTTCAATAGCGCGACGTCCAGCACATCAGGGTGCTTATCGGGGTCAAGGGGGTAGTAAGTGGGATGCATCGGGGCGATGACATCAAAGTTGCTGGAGTTGCAGAGCTCAAATAGGATCCTGCCTCTAGGGTTCACCATGCGGCAATTCCACGAGGGGTGTTTGGCATTAAGATCTCCCGCCAGAAGGACGGAGTCACTTAGGCCGAAGATTTTGGTGAGGTCGTCTCTTAAGGAGGCATTACCCTCCGAAGGGTTAGTGGGGGAGAGATAAGCCGAGACGAGCGTTATAGGCTGATGCCCTGTCATGCCTAGCCGACAGACAGAGACCTCAAGATTAGTGAGAGGGGGGGGGGGTCCATAGGAATGCAGTAGAGGGTGGACTTGTAATAAATGAGAGTACCTCCCTTATGACAGCGGGCCCTGTCGTTGCGAACTATTCGATAGTTGGCAATTTTCGGGTCCCGCTGATGGGGTTTTAGGAAGGTCTCCTGGATTAAGAGAATATCTATTTGATGGTCACGGAGGAAGTTGGTGATCTCATCACGTTGGCCAGATAGGCTATTGGCGTTGAATGTCCCAACTTTAAGGGATTTCGGTTTTAACCTACATGGGGGGGGGGGGCTTTATCCATTGCGGGTGGCGTAGTGGGGGAGGTTTTTGAGGGCTCGCGTAACATCAGAGTACGCATAGTAGATATTAGCGAGCATCACGATATCGCCGTCGCAAGCGATAATTTCGCGGGTCATTTGCTCCGCACGGGGGGTGCGGAATACCCCAAACGTACTTGTTATGACCCTGAAGGGGTCAAATGGGTCTAGGACCTCCTGGGGTGGGGGTCCGTACACCAGGGGGGGAGGGGGGGCCGAGAACCTAAAGGGTGCTTGGTGCATGGGGGCTCTAGCAGGGGGGAGGGGTGCTGAGGGCACTGCTGCCTTCATTATGGGCCTGGGGGGCGAGGGGGGGGTGATGGGCTTATCCATCAGCGCTGGTAGGGCCGATGGAGACTGAGTCTGGGGGGTCCTCAGTGCCGGGAAGTGCGCCTGATGGTTCAGGGCATTCCAAGGGCTGGGACGTTGAGGGCTTAGGGAAGATGGAAGTTTCCCTGACAGAGTGGGGCATTCCCTATTTTGTTTGGCTAAGTTTCTCTTAGCCAATTTAGGGGCAGATGACTTGGGTGCTTTGGGGCACCCTCGGTAATTGGTCGGGTGGCCTTTTTCGCCGCAGAGCACACAGCTGGGAGGCTCTGTGCAGAGCGAGCGGTCCTTTGGGCGGCTGCAATCCGCAGTGCCGTGGTCACCCAGACACTTCACGCATCTGGGTTTACCGAAGCAATTTTTCTGTGCGTGGCCATATTGCTGGCACTTATGGCACTGGGTAATGATGCCACTTTGGCGTGGCTTTTCGATTGTGAGGCCGGAAAGGCCGCAAATCCTTCGGATTTGGAAGATGGGGTGGTGCCCCTCGGTTGGGTGGCAAACCACTAGAATCATGTTGTATGATTCTTTACCGCCTTTACGGTGCATGCGATGCACCTCGGCGACGGGGACGTTTTGTGACTCAAGGTCACAAAGGATTTCTTGGGTGGGGATTTCAATGGGGATGTTCTTGATCACCACCCTGATCAGTTTATCCTCCTGAAGGGAGTAAGTGTGGAAGGGAATGTCCCTAGATCGGAGGAGCTTGTTCAGCTCTCTGTAATCGTTCGTTGTGGGAACGGTTACTTTAATGCCCAGCTGGACGGCGCGGGCATTAGTATAATTAATTCGGCGCTCACTACACGCCTTAGAGACCTCGGTCCACTTGCCCTTGTCGTGAATAAACAAGGGGGGGGAGGACTGATTTTCTTGGGGGGGGAGGCCGGGGAGGAGGCAGCCGGGGTGGCTTCGGCCTGAGAATTAGTAGCCATGGGGCTGGAGGGGCGGCTAGTAGCCCGGGATGAAGGGGGCCTTTCGGTCGAGGTGACCGTTGGGGGGGGGGGTGTGGCTCTCGCCATGACCGGTTTCTTGGCCTTGTTGGCCGAAGAGGAAGATTTCCCCTTCTTCCTCTTCCCGGAACCTACTAATAGATAATCGTCCTCTGAGGACGATTCGGGGGGCGAGGGGGGGGCGGATTCAGAGGCGGAGGTCGCCTCATCCTCCGTGTTGGAGGTCTCCATTTCATTTTCCTCTGTGGTATCGGTTTCCACAGAGGAGGCGGGAGATACAGGGGGAGCGGGGGAGGTGGGAGATTCCAGCGCGTCGCTGAATTCAGCGACGGCTGACTGCTTGAAAGCAGCTAATTCCCTTCCGTATTTATTTTGGAAGTAGGGATCTTCCAAAAGAACCTTCTTTAAGAAGGCGAGAAGTTCGGAGCTTTGGTCCGTCATCCTAGGTCGATGACAGACACTAAACTAACAGATAAGAAAAACAGCAAGGGGGGGGGGGACTAAGCTCCTAACCACGCCCCGGGGGGACACGTTAGACGTGCGTACCCCGGGCGGACAACTCCCACAAAGAGCCCAACCCGTGTGTCTTTCCTAGTGTTTCACCAACGAGAAGAAAAACACAAACAAACTCGTTGGCTATCGCCTCCCGCCCCTTTTATACTCTGCCGCCGCGAGCCGTGTCGAGCGCGGCAACCGTTACGCAAAAATGATCCTTACAGCTTGCTTCTCTATTCACGCGCGATGGCTTGTTAGCGTAGGTATTTCATGTATAAGTTTGGTGTTTTTGTACCGATTTCTATGATTCTTTTTTTATTAAATAGGTACTAATATTCATTAAAAAAATAAGGATGATGGTGAGTGTTATTGGTATTATATTATACGTAATAGTAAACAAATATAATAACAAATCTCTGAACTGCTAAGCTATCGGGAGTTACACGTGTTATTGTGAGTCAACTATAAAAGATAGATATATGCTGTCGTGGGATATTTTTTATATAATTTTATGTTGAATATTTCCGTTATACATGATTTCTATGTAGCTTTAACCATTAAGGCTGCACACGCGACGGAAGCTTAAAAAATCAAGTAATTTCTCCCGTTTTCCCAACATTTCCTTACACTGCTCTGCTCCTATTCATTGTAGTGTGATGAAAAGTATACTATAACCTGCCCAGGAGTTCGAAGAATAACTGATGTTTTTTTTTTAATTGGGGTTGAGTGAGAATATTATAAACGTAAGAGTAAACAAATATAATAATAACAAATCTCCGAACTGCTAAGCTATCGGGAGTTACACGTGTTATTGTGAGTCAACTATAAAAGATAGACATATGCTGTCTTGGGATATTTTTTATATAATTTTATGTGGAATATTTCCGTTATACATGATTTCTATGTAACTTTAACCATTAAGGCTGCACACGCGACGGAAGCTAAAAAAACCAAGTAACTTCTCCCGTTTTCCCAACATTTCCTTTCACTGCTCTGCTCCTATTAATGGTAGCGTGATGAAAAGTATACTATTACCTGCTCAGGAGTATGTAGAATAATTGTACCAAGTTTCGTTAAAATCCGTCGAGTAGTTTTTTTTTCTATAAATAACATACAGACAGACAGACAGACAGACAGACAGACAGAAAGACAGACAGACAGACAGACAAAAATTTTACTGATTGCATTTTTGGCATCAGTATCGATCACTAATCACCCCCCGATAGTTATTTTGTAAATATATTTCATGTACAGAATTGACCTCTCTACAGATTTATTATAAGTATAGATTAATATCGTGCGTAATTTTTGTAATGAAAATAAAATACATTTTTAATTTAAGCATTAATTCATTTGTAATATATGAAGGTTTCCAAAAAAATTATGTACAAAATATCTTTAATGTCCTATTGGAACGGTGCAAAGTTGTTTGCAAAAGAGAGAAACGAATCCATTCAAAATAAATGTTACGGTTTGTTATTTCACAAAAGCAAAGAGTTCAAAAAACAATCGCCACTTCTCGGAATATCTACGTTTTCAAACTTGCATTTCAAATTCAGCTTTTGGTACGTTGTATTCGGCATCGCTGTATCTCGCTAACCCTTTGACTTTCGCACTACATCGTTACGTACCCACCATTCCTTTCCCGGTATTTTTTCAACATGTCCGAACTATCCGCAGATTTCATTACCTACGTTTGTACAAGAATTCGTGAATCACGTAACAACGGGATTCGAGCGTAATTCCCAGGCCCCGGGGCGCGGGACTGCCTGCCTCCGGGATTTAGCACGAACAAAGTTAGATGGAATAGTGTGAGATGGTAGTTTAACAACTTAATACGACATAATGAGCATTATTTACATTGTTTCAATTGAATTGGAACTTGGTGTTTACAGGTTCCTAGAAATGCATGTGATTTTTTGGAATCATAGCTTTTGTAGTTGTAATAACGTCGTGTATTTCTAGAATTCGTCAGTGAGTTTCTAAATAATCCCTCCCAAGTATTAGTGTATCATAAAATATCTTCCCCGTATACATTACAGTTGAGTAGTCAGGGAAAACATATTAGGTGCATTTTTTATTTACTCAAAAACAAAGAAGAACAAGTTAAAAAAAATGCAGTTTTACAAAATAAGTACTATATCTTCAAACATGTGAGCACTGCTCTCCTAGCTCGGTTATGAAAACCTTAAGGAGAAGATTTGATGATTTTCAGCATGAAATATGAAATGGAATCGTTCAAGGGTACCACTACAGAATGGGAATATGGGATTGCTGAGAAGAAAAATAGCAAGTTATTACTTAAGTTAAAAGAAACGATACCTTTTAAAAAACTGACAAAAATATAAGTCCAGTCGAATATCGCCTTGTAAAATATAGAAAGAATTATAGAAGTTTGAAAGGAAATTTCGTTCAAAGTTTGCGATCGTTTCCACAAATATTTGATCCAATAAAAGTTTTGTTGTATTTATTTTCCATCGCAAAATTATTGAAGGAGACACAAACTTATTTGAGTGATGTTTACGTAAATTTTAAGGCTTTTAATACTTTTGAGTTTACTTAAAAGTTGTTTTTGAGGTAATCCAAATAATCTTAGATTTATTTTAATTTAAGAGTCGCCTGATTCATAATTGATTCCGTTGTTTACTTGAGCTACTTCGATAAGAGAAAAAATCTGCAAATTAACAGAGGAAACGTCATAAAAACTGTGATCTCATCCCCCTTTTTTTTTTTTTTTTTGGTGTGAAATGACCCCCCCCCCCCCGCTCTGGGCGGAGCGGAAGGGAGTGTCAGACTCTTACTGACTAAAAACCACCCATGTTCCTTCATTGGCCCTTTATGTTCCAAGAAGTAAAACTGATACAATTACTCACTACAATTTGTGCAGTCACAAGTCTCGAGAGATCTAGATTTATGCCTGTGTTCCTGTCTGATTCGCTTTCAGCATGGTGCGAATAAGTCTGAACGTTCAACGGGTAAATGTCCGTCGGGTTTGTTCACCTGTACAAAAAAAAAAGAAAAAAAGTTACTATGTGGAACAGTACTTTACGACTTCAGGTTATGTCACTTGCGACGCAACAAGCGTCAATAGATACGCGCGTTTGTCACTTGTTTCTTTCATGTTAGTACCGTCGCCGCGTCGCGTCACTTAGAGCTCCCGAGCACACGATGCGATGCGGTGCCGTGCCGCGGAGATTTCACCGTATTCAGTGGGCAGCGGGCTAAGCTAGCAGCCCGCTGATACGGTGAAGTCTGCGGTGCGGCGCCGCAGCGCATCGTGTGCTTCCCGCTCTTACTCGCAAGTTGCGTCGCGATCAATCGTATGCTACGAGTGATCGCAACTTACATTTCTTTTCTCCGCAGTCAGCGAACATGCGTGTTGTTCGAGTGAATTAATAAACGAGCAAATTCATTAACTTTGCGTATATGCATTATTTAAAAACTATACATAGAATTTAAATATGTACAAATATCAAAATGGAAAAAAAAAACAGGGCGTCGAAAAATTCGTCCAGATCGCTGGCAACAGAAAAAGTGCCCAGAAGCCTGGCAGCATTACCACGTTTATTGGCTATGCTGATTCAAAGCGGTGGACGTATTAAAAATATTATTTCTTTAGTGTGGGATGCACCTTGCGTCGACACCCTTGCGCCATCCCATCTTCCTAACACGGCGGGTGGTGCTGGCGCGGCTGCTGTAGGTGCTGAAAATCTCAAACGGCGCCAATACGAACTAGAAACAATTCGCAATACGATGATTACGTAACGGGCTATCAATGCAGAACCGATGCCGGTTCCCACATTTCAAACACCGTTACGGAATTAAACTAAACGATATTTCTGTAGAACGTAAAGTTCAGGGCATTTTATCCCAATACCGGTGCGTGTAATATCTCGTAGACTCCCGATTTTTCCGAAATTTGTAGATCTCGAGAATCCATAGCAGTATACGTACAGTGTTACTTAATCGACACCGACCATAATACTTTACCAGTGACTGTCATAAAATGTCAATCATGCACCTATCGGAAGAGCGGCAATCAATCAACATCAGAATCATTTATTTGTTAAACATAAGTATGAACACGGATCTTATAAGTAGTAAAAGCTCTTGCTATGTTTCGTCGTTACTGACATACAAATTAAAATAGAAAAAGCCAATTAATGTCTACCTGTTTATTGATAACAACATACTCTGATCATCAATTCGTTTGCCATGTGTGGTGATTTTAGCGATGTGTATAAGTGTTGCATTTTAGCAGGATTAAGACCAGAGGGCCAAAGGGTTTTCCCTAATATGTCTTTGCTCTAATCAAAACCATGAACAATGTATTGTTTTTCATTGGAAAAACATGTTTAGGATCACGAATCACTATTGATATTATCGATTCAAGACGTTAAAAGTTTTTCCATTTTAGAAATGTAGAATGTCTATAAATATGAGTGGGTCAATGATCTGTTGCAATGGTGAAATGCCAAAAATCATCATCATCTTCCTGCCCTTGTCCCATTCTATTTCAGGTGGGCGCAACACGTTTTATTCTTCCATTCTCCCCTATCAGACGTCACGGCATCATTTACTCCTTTCTCTTTCATATAATTCCTCACACAATCCATTCATCATTTCTTTGGCCTTCCTCTCCCTCACTATCCATCAACATTCATGTCCGTCACTCTTTTAGGCACATGCGTTTCATCCCTCCTCATTACATGTCCATACCAGGACAAACGACTTGTAAAAAAATACTATAGTTATTTTGAAGTCAGGAAGAAAACGATATAAGTTAGATTATCATGAAACCCATTTTTCCCCAATGTTCTATTGAACTAAATCTTACAATCAACTACTGCACTCAACTAAACATAATATATCACTGCTCACAAAAGCATATAAGTGTGAATAGTAAGTACATAATAGCAGTATCAGAGGCCAGTGGTACGGCATTAAATTATCTCATTCCATTATATACGAAGTTAGTAAGTTCAGCCACTTACTTCATTTACATGGAGCTGCGAAATCCGGCAGAGTCCTTTGTATTTAGATATTAACTGACATTAATGACATGGCTTCCAAATAATATGATGTAAAAAAGAATCTATATTTCTATAAAATATTAGCGTCAAAACTAAATAATTTTATCGCTTCCCGTTTTTCTTTTAAATAAAATTAGAAAGAAAATGTAAGAAGTAATTTGAGTTACAATGCAAAGCAAAGTCTGACATAATGACATATTATTATATCATGTATAGATGACACTTTAGAAACAATAAAACAGTTTACAACAAACTGTACTAGACGAGGCAAAAACAGTATGTAAGGATCGTAGCAGGTCACAGGTAGCGTTCTGCGTTTATGTATGTATACCAGATGAATGCACTAAACTCTATTGTAGAACATGTTTGGTTACGCCAAATTACATTTTCTGCTGACTATAGACAAAAATTGAAAGGTCAAAATCGAATTCCAATTAATTATTAAACCTTTATTAAGATGATGGTTACGAGGCCACTGATTGTAGGCACACAAACCTAACCTCCATATGCATTAAATCAGAAGATAGTAATACTGAAAATGATGATAATTTAATATTGTAATCTTAGCAGTTCCCGGTCCTGCTCGTGGCGTGTGGGTTATAAATCAGAGGTCGTTGAAAGTGCCCGAATATTGCGGCGAGCTGTGATATTACGTGTACTGTACGCGGAGGGTAGGCAGCATTACCAGTGAGGGTGTACTAAGATAATAATGAAAGCGTGGGAAGATGATGTTCTTGTAGGGAGTCATGTCTGGTACAATTTTTCTCGTGTATGAACATGAGAACATGTTTGTCAGAATGGAACGACGTTGAAAGTTGTGCAGGAGCTGTATGCTAAGGTGTAATTGAGACAAGTTAAATAAGCTAATTGTTGAAAAAAATAGCTCCTCTATGAAGGATCAAAACTATACTAAAGCAGGGTGTAAAAAAAAATTAAAAACTTCTTCTTGAATCTTGACTTTGTGTTTAAGTCGATCAAGTAACTCCTGTATGAAAACAATTCTAACCTGTCCAGGGTAGGGTGTTCAAATTTCTGAGCTCACTTCGTTAGCTCTTGGAGTCTTGATTTTTTGTTCTTAAAATTGTAACACTAAGTCAATTAGATAACATCTATTTCTGAATATATACATATAACGGCGCGCGATGATTTAGTTTATTTATTGCAACACTTTTTATGAGTTGTAACACCGAATGAGGTTGTGAATGTCATGGTGGCGGTGACAGCGCTTTTTGATGTGACTGTCACCCAGTGATCACGCACAAATCCATTGGCTCTAAACTCAAGTCTAATAATTATTGTAATTTGGATTTAATCAGTAACTATCATTGTAATTAGAGATTACAGATTCATTTTGATAATATTCCGTTGAAATCTTTGTAATTATAATATCAAGAGAATTATTCTGCACGTATTATTTTTCAACCATCTGCACGTACACGCCCATAATGGAGGACCAACAATTAATAACGAATAAACAGCGACACGTGGTGTCTCGGCCGCTCGAAAATCCGATATATAATACTTTTTTTAGTGGAGAGCTAACATTTTCTTTTAGTTCCTAGACTTGTTGACAAATAACTCGACAAAATTGGTAACTTCTGCTTCTATCAACAAGTAAAGAACATCTAACCAATCCGAGGTACTAACATTTTTAACGTGATTTCATTTTAGATTCTTAGAAGAACTTCAGCTGCATCCGGCGATGCCCTTGCCTATACCTAAACGGCAGATCACTTCATGATTGGCAGATCTATAACAGAATGCCAACTCTATTTGAATAGGATGTTATTCAAATTATTTTTGTGATTTTCGAGAACTCCATTAAAAACGTACGTTACTCGATAAAATATGTAGTTTAATTGAGAATGATCTACACTACATGGCTTACTTTAAAGCTATTTGAAAGTTTATTGTCTGTAGTGGAATCACTAACGTGAAGGTAAATGCGGAAGTACTGGCTAGTGGCGCTGCAAACACTTTTATAACAGGTAGTGATGAGCCGACGAGCCGACTAATCGGCCCGACACGACTCTTATATGGGTGAAGGATTTTTATCCATAACGATTGAGGGCCGATCAGAATGGCGTCAAAGAATGGGAGGATTTTTTTATTATTTTATTAAACAATGGATGAGGCCTGACACATTTAATGGGTTAGCTCGCCGTCCGTCCGTCGTATGACGACAGGCCGTGTCGACGGCGCGTTCGTGTTCCACGCGCGCCTCAAAGAGATGTCAGCAAACAGGAGGGGCCCGTAAGGGCCGATGCCTGCCAGGGCTGCGGGACTGTTCGAAAGAGATACCGCGGCCCTGGAACATAAAGGGCAAAAGAAGGAACATGGGTGGTTTTTAGTCAGTAAAAGTCTGACACTCCCTTCCGCTCCGCCCAGAGCGGGAGGAGTCATTTGATGATTTCCCACCCGATAAAAAAAAAAGAAAAAATGGCCTGACACATTAAATATAGTATCCTGTTACAATAACCGTCATCGCTTTATAAACACCGATGGGGGATGGCATTTTCGACTGAACTTTACTGTCTTAGCTTGTATCAGCTGCTGAATATTAAAGGAAGAAAGTGTCCATTACGACTTTTTAGTCCGACGGAGACAAATATGTGTTCCTTATACCAGGAAACGAGAACAAAGACTCATTTGAACTGATCAACGTATTACAAAAATTGTTCTTTAATCAGGAAAAATCGATATTCAAGAAACACCCATGACCCACCCCGGACCCGTCGCTCAGCTCGGCCGCGCCGCCGCCTGAGTTCAGCCCCATCGTGAGTGCTGTGACACCGACGTAATTTCAATCGACGTAAATCAATAATTTTCTTAAAGTGTGTACTATTTTCGGTGAATCTTATCAATTCCGGGGGTACATCCAGTTGTTTTACCATTTAACCAACTCAATATTTCATCGAGCAAGGGTACTATTTCATCACACACGGATGAATACACACACAATTTATGAGTCTCTCAACACAGAGTAGAACTAGTCAGATATACTACTTTCCATAGGGATTACCTTCTATGGGAAAATTTAATTCCGGGTTAGTAGCAATATTACAATGGGATCTTTCCAGGAAATGTATTGGAGAAATTTTTACACGGCATGTAAACGAAGTTCACACTACGTTCATTTTGTATTTTCCGCGCGTAATATTTTATGTTATACAATCTGTGGTACATATAGAGCACGTACGCACAGCGTTAGTAAGTGTTAACCTCTCAAGATTTAAAATGTTAAAGTTTGAGGGGTTAACTTACTGACGCGACGCGACGTGACGTGAGCATAATCTACAAACGTGCGAGTGAAAGTTACACTAAATAAAATAACTAAAAAGGATTTGCGAATATTAATTAGCTTTAAATATTGTTTCTCTTTTTAGGTAAGATTAATTGTACCTAGTTTTAAGGTCTTAAGTGTTAAATGTTGAAGGCATAGTAATTAATAAAACTTCTCTTTTGAGAGCACCTCAATAATAGTTTATACTTCAAAATCCTAAACTGATTGTAAAATCACATTATCAGCAAATACATCATAGTAAGTACAATGTTCATATATGTATTCTTTTTTTCAAAATATTGCTGTGCCATTCAAGTTAATTAATTTCTACCTAGATGATCAAAATGTCTGAAACAGTTTTTTTCGTATGATGGCGCAATAGGCCCGTTCCTTTTTACATGGGACTTAAACGTAACTGGTGAAATGTAGGTACACAGGTAAACAGGTACACTTCAGCCAAGCCCTTCGACAAAAGCAGGCGTGATGTTAGGAGACAGGGTCTGGTCAAGAAGATAGTATTAGCCAGTTAAAAACGTTTCAGCGGGGCTGACAGTCCTGGATGTTACTTGCACTTTTGAGGATCTAAAGAACACCACTGACGCCGCAATCAACGGGGCGTACTGATCAGATATAAATTAGTAGATAAATCAAAGTAGGTAACCGTCAACACAAAAAAAGGACGAAGAAGAAATAGCACCATTTAAGAAGGCTATTTCAGAAATTTTAATTATTAACACCTTACCATTCTAGGTCCAGTTGAAAACCAGCTTCAGGTAACTCAGGCACTTCGTGGAGCATTTCCGACGTTTGGCTCCCAGACTGGAAAAGGCCGGGGCTGCATTCAAGCGGCTCCTGCCCAACCTGAGGGGGCCAAACGCCTCCTGCCGGAGGCTCTACGCGGGGATCTTGCGGTCCATGGCCCTTTACGGGGCCTCGGTGTGGGCGCGTTCGTTGAGGTTGCGTGCCAAGCACTACCTGAACGCGCCCCAAAAGGTGGTAGCCGTAAGGCTCATCCGTGGGTACCGCACGATCTCCCGCGAGGCGGCGAGCCTCCTTGCCGGATTGCCGCCATGGGATCTGGAGGATCGCCCGGAGGACACGGTGGAGCACACCGTCGCTTGGGCGGAGCACCGCCGTGTCCTCGTAGCGGCGATTGGCGGCGGCGACCTCTCGCGTCCGGCCCTGGTTCAAGCCATGGTCCGGGGCGAGAAGCGGGAATGGGAAGCCGTCGCCTCCTTCTGCGAAGCAGTCATGCTAGCGAAGGAGGCGGCGGAACGTGAGAGGGAGATAACCTCACGTCCCAGCCGCCGCGGGAGGAGAAGCACCGGGCGTCGGGGGCCACGCCGTGATGGCTCTCGGCCACCGTAGGCGCGGGCCTGTGGACGATGAGTAATGGGCTAGCTCGCCGTCCGTCCGTCGTATGACGACGGGCAGGCCGTGTCGACGGCGCGTTCGTGTTCCACGCGCGCCTCAAAGAGTTGTCAGCAAACGGGAGGGGCCCGCAAGGGCCGATGCCTGCCAGGGCTGCGGGACTGTTCGAAAGAGATACCGCGGCCCTGGAACATAAAGGGCCTAAGAAGGAACATGGGTGGTTTTTAGTCAGTAAGAGTCTGACACTCCCTTCCGCTCCGCCCAGAGCGGGGGGGGTCATTTGATGATTTCCCACCCCCCAAAAAAAAAAACAAAAAGGTAACTCAGGCACTAGTTGTCTAGCATTTTTTGCTGAACAGAGCCTATTTGGCACAGCCGTGAGGCCAACATTTCTGTTTTTCTTTTTTTTCCTATGTGTATCTTGCAGAATATGCAGTGTGTCTTAGTCACATAAACGAAGACACACTGCATATTCTAAATAAATGTATTTTCTTTCTTTCTTCTTTTTCTTTTTAATCCCTTTTACAATAAACCATTGAAAAAAGTTAAATTGAAAAGATATAATTAATTGAAGTTGGAATGCAGACCGTAATTCCTCTGTGAAACTGAAGCTAACTGTCATATACGATCGGTTTCCATTCGTGTATCATCGAACGCCCCGTTAATTTGTCACGAGTAATCCCTAAAGAGGCGGGCAGAATGAGAGGTGCTTTTGTATTATGCTGAATGAGGAACATGTTTTCAGATGAAGCGGTAATGGCTTTGTTTATAGAAAAATAAAACCTCACGCTGGGTCGTGGTTGTGGGTGAGTGAAAATACCAAATACAGTGTGATATTATACGAATAGATGTCCAACAGCTCGCTCTATGGAAAATACTGACATTTACCCGCATCCGGATAGACTGGAAGCCGATCGAAACATAGTTGGGAAAAGGCAGGCAGATGATGACGTATAAGTATAACGGCCATGAAAATATTTATCTGAGAACCAAACCAGCAATTCGTAAGGAATAGGACGTGCGGCATGTGTCAACCCATCAGTTTCTCTAGAAAACGGATCATGATTCTACATAAACTGTAGAACAAATACTTCAATGGATTTTTTGAATAAATATTTATTATTAGAGATAATATTTTCCATCCATCAGATTAAATTGATGCATATAATTTTCTTCTAGACATTTTTTTTGCACAAAAGGGCAAAAGTCGTATTTATTTTTTAAACCGCCATTAGCACAGAGCCGCATTTGAGCCCAATGCGTTCCATTCACTCAGTTGGATTTATTCAGTGACGCCCCCTGTATAAAATTATGACGGTTAAATTATTTATTTATTCATTCGTAATAATATTTTGAATGTAGGTATGTTCTGTATATTCAGGTTCAATGTGCAGAGCCAAAATGAATTATTTGTTTAGTTTAATTTAAATTGGTTTAATCTTTTATTTCTTTCTTACTACTCGTACTATTATAAATGTAAAAATTTGTGAGGATGGATACATCGGATGTTTGCCAATCTTTCACGCAAAAACTACTGAACACATTTGGTTGAAATTTGGCACACAGTTTATAACCTGGATTAAAACATGGGGTACTAATAGAACGAAAGGGGGCCGTGGGCGAAGCCTCGGGTATAACCTAGTCTGTTATAAATTTCAGCTGCTGTCATCAAAATAATTTAATGACTGAAAGATTTTAAGTCCGCCTTTTAATCAAGTTTAGCGTTTTTTTAGGTAGGCCGATATTTCATTCCATGAGCCAGAACGATAAAACAAAAGAAGCTTACTAAAAGTGTAACTTTTCTCAATACCGTAACACGAACTATAATTCACAAGTAGAACTTGTAAGTGGCAAACAATTCCACCTCGTTACCGCCGCACCTGGGAACTATCACAAGAATCCGAAACACTAAGATTTATCACGAACACTTCTTCTGCCTTTATTGGACCTCAAATTCGCCATAAAATATTTCTTCCGCGAAAGTAAAGCACAAAGAGGAAGTTCCCAAACATTACGGCTTCGGCCACAATTCACTGGGGCTATTGAGGGCAGGCCCGGTCCGGCTATCCGTAGGTCTATAATGGCATCAACAAAACAATAACTTCATTCATTACTGGCACAACGTTGTGCGTGGGACGGTGATTATTTCGCTTTGTTGTGAAGCCAAGCGCGCCGCGCGCCGCTACTGTTGGTTGGCGTTTTAGTTGATTTGTGAGCGAGGAGCACGGCTTTTTTTGTGTAACTTAAAAACGTATTTTATTTCTTTTGATTTTTCACATTTTTGCTTATACTTTAGAAATTGTATAATCTTGCCATTTCGTTATTAAATGGATCAGTATGCTATAGTATCTGCCTTTAGGCGTCTGTTTATGCAAGCATGTAGTTAACGGTACGGACATAGAATCTTCTGTCCAGATGACGTCATTAAGTCGCGTGTTGCCTTGTAATTTGTTGTAAATTGAACGAGAGACAACCATGCAGTCACTACGTCTAAGGTATGTTCTTAGTTAGATGCTGCACTCTATTCCATCCTATGTATACATTTTTTTAATCACCTAATACTAGGGGGCTAAGTCTGCTATTTCCAATGATTTGTCACAGACTTATGTACCTACGTGATTACCAAATACGATCAATTTTTCCAGTGGAATGACAATGGCACGCCACCGGAAAATCATAATGATGAAAGCCTTTCAATTTATTAAGAGATCATCGAAACTGACAAGTATGCAGTATCAATGATCGGCCATACCAACACAATTGCGTTGGTCCCTGTTACCAGTAAGTAAGTACTGTGTCTGCAAACAGCCAAAGCACATAACATACATTGCGGCAAGCGATCGATTTCCCATTTCCAATACTTTATATTTACACCGTTCTGTAATTCTACTATTTCACCCACATTCCAGTTAATAAGGTCGAACAAATAGTAGCACACAAACACCGTTTGCCCGCAAACCGGCCCGTAGTGCTGCATTAAAATCGCATTACGATGTCGATACTTTATATCGATATTTGTTACAGCACTGGCACGACAGTACGAATATGTTCATTTGATTCCAATACATTTTTACTTTTATAGCAAATTGGTATCCGACTGCAGCGGTACGCGGTTGTAAAAACGAACTTTATTTTGCTGCACATTTTGTAAAAATATACGATCGTATTGTTAAGTGAAGTGGTGGAATATTTTAAAATATTGATAAAGGCAGATGTTTGCTTCCACTTTGTGTGTAAAAACGTAGGTACAGCATATGTCTATCTTCGACGCAAACTCAAATCATGCAGGCTGGTTGAATAATTTACTGGTCACAGTCGGACGCTCAAACTTACGCTAATTTACAAATTAGAAAGATAGAACAAATCGCTGATTGATTGAAATTTTGGGCTGATTCAATTTAAATGTCATCGACACGCTAAGAAGAACATTTCGGGTGAGATATTATATGTTTCTGGTGTCACGAAATGATTCCCTTAGTTCTACAGTACCGACTACGGCTAAGTAGCATGACAAATTTAGATCTTTTTATAACCATTTTAATTTAAGTAAATAAACTGTTAAAAAAAATACGAATGATAAAAATAATTCCATGAAAAACAAGGAGCGATGAAGGGTGCACTGAATTATTCATAAATTCTAAACGAGAAATCAAAGACCGCCAATGAATATAATTTACTTACGTTTTTTTTCCAAATTCGCCCCTGCGAGATTTCGAACTTTTGTTTGCATTTCCGAATAATTTAAAATGTTTCCTTTGTTACAAATCTACGTGGTCCGGTCAAAATAGACATAAAAATTAAAAATGACCAAACGACCAGAGTTTGCCTATCGGCATAAGCCAAATGAAAGTACCTAGTAGTAGTAGTGCGTGCAGTAATGGGGATTCCCCATTTTTAAATAAAAGTGCTAATTGTAAAACCATTTCGAGAATAAGGTCCCTAATCATTTATTTCTAGTTAAAATGGAAAAATACTCCGTAATTATTTGTATTTTTGAAGAAATGTGGTTAACCTTTATTTATCCTTTAATAACGTCATCTCAAGAAGAAATTTTGTGAAATACTCTGAAGCCTGCTTTCAGACGCGGCGGAAACCGCGCGGTTTCAGAATCGCGTGGATCTAAATTAGATTCAGATGTCTGTCTACGCGCGGGTAGTCAAGGGGCGCGTACTATGTTTAACTAAAAAATAATTAAAAAATAAAGGTTGAATTTTTGGACCATGCTCATTGCTTCCAGTAGGCTTTGTTGTTCAACAAATTCTGGCGGATTGAATGTGGTGTTCCGAAAAAGTGGATGTTATACAGTAACCAATACTTAAGAAGTAGGTACGAACGGGAGATGAATAAAAGCCGTGGGTTTACTTGTGTTGTTTACTTTTTAGTCCACACTTGTACACATATAAAGTTCGAAGAATTGAAGGAGAAAGTCAAATCACTTGAGCCGAGATATAGGCTCAGGTAGACAAGCGCGCGAGGATCATACGGGGCGGAAGGGACATCGCCGCGGAAACGGTTATCAAAAAACAGCTATTCCATACGTTTTGATCGTGTAGGTTTAGCACTTTTGTAGGAAACAGCTGTTTTTTTTTTAAATAACCGATAAAAAAATTCTATGTGGACACAGAATCATGTGTTGCAGTTGAATACATGGTAAACATTTTCGCCTCGGTGCCCTTCCACCCCTTATAGTTCTTAGCGTGTAAAGTTGTATCGTTATTTTTTTTGGTTATACTCGTAATTTTTTCATTATAATGTCAAACCAAACCACAGACGATTGAAGTACAGGTAACGTAAGGTTAAGTTTAAGGTTTTATAAGTGATGCTACACTTACTTTGGTAAAATATGCTTGCAGTGTTGCTACGTTTTGCGTTCTGTTTTTGTTCACATTTTCTTCCAAGGACCGCGTTTGACGTAGACGTAGGGATATTTCTAGAATTATTCTTAAAAAACTTTTTTTTTAAACAACTATAAAACAAGAAGACACACTGTCATTCCGAGATTATCAGACACACAACTAGCGGCCGTATCACATAATACGAATATGGCTTAAGCCATTATTGGGGCTTAAAATCTGGTAGGTAAGCAACAAATCTGAGCTTAGCACCGCGCCGCCGGGTGGCACCGCGAAGCCTCACAAATTTGCACCCATTATGCCTGATACGGGATTTGCCGCGATTCTAAATCCTCGCTTTTCGGGGATTGTGGAACAACAAATCCAGGGTGACGTATCTTAATATGTTGTTAATTTTGAATGGATTTCATTATGTCGTCTTTAACGTAGGATCGGATAGGGAAATTCTATTCCAAAAATGAACATCTTTTTGTTATTGTTCCCAAGAAAAGCCTCTTGTCTCGTTTTACGAGTATTTTTATTCGTTCTCATGAAAAATTACACGTGGAATTTCGTCGCGTGTTTTTTTCTTTAGTACCAGTAGTGTGTTGTTAGTAGTAGTGTTTTTTTATATTTGAGTCACGTACCAATGAGTCAACGCTTTCAAATCCTACTAATATGTATGGATGGATGGATGAATGTTTGTTACTCTTTCACGCGAAAACTACTAAACAGATTTGGATGAAATTTGGCACATAGATAGTTTATAACTTGGATCTTTTGATCCCGGTAGTATGCTCCCGTGGGTCAGTTACCGAACTTCACGCGGGCGAAGTCGCGGGCTTAAGCTAGTTCTCCATAAAAGATTTCCAATTAGAAGGCAGCCGATATCGATAGTAGGGTTTGGGTCCCAGACGTCTCGTGTCTCGAAGTCCCGGGACTTTTCGTAATTTTTGTTGTCTCAAGTCCCAGGACTTTCAGGTTGAGACACGAGACGAGACAAGATTGTCGAAATTGTTAGTTTGGAATTACTGTATAAAGCCTTAAACACAATTAAACCGACATCTGTTGAAAAAGAGAGAGTTGTCCGGTGGCATTATTACAAAAATCAGAAACAGATTGTCGGACAAAGCTGTTGACGCTCTGATTTATTTTATCAAATCAGCAAATAAGTCTAATTAATGTGTTAGTTGATTATTTAAAAGACTGTTTTATTATTTAACTATGAAACAAATCTGTGATTATGAGAATTAACAATGTTGTGACTATGACCAATGATTAGGTACTAGAATTACTAGACAATAGTAAAGTTTTTAAGAATTTGTATGATTTTTAATAACTAAGTTCGTTATATAACTACAACATTTAACTGCTTAAAAGTGAATCTGTGTGTGATTAAAAGAAATAAACAAAGCAATTATTAAGACTGAAATTAAAGTTCAAGATATTATTTATTTAGTTATTGATTATTACCAAAAAAACATGCCTTTTTTAATACGTTTCACCAGAAATTAATTCAATTAAAATTCTTTAAAAAAGACGCCTCTTAAAAAAAAAAACAAAAAAAATCTTAAAAGTCTCGAAGTTCCGAGAATTCCCGGGACTTTGATTGTATGCGGTCTCGTGTCCCGGGACTTTAAATTGTCGGGAATTCCCAAACCCTAATCGATAGGTAAAACTTTTTCGAACACAAATATGGCAGGTTTACCTAATGTTTTCAATCAATATAACTAGTTCTTAATAGAGACCTCGCGCACGACCACGACTTTTGGTCGAAATCAGGAAGAAAGTTTGGTCGCACGGCCGGGCGTCACGACTGGCCATAATTCACCACGCAGGTCCAGTACAGTAGGGTAGTTGCATACTGGTTACCTCACGATGTTATCCTTGAACATTTTGACATAGTGATGAAAAAAATATTTATTTTACACAAAAAAACTCACTCGTAAATCGCGGCCGTTAATACTGGGCCACTAACTGCTCTCCAAAACCAGTATCCACCTAGCCTTTTCCCAACTATGTTTAGGTCGGCTTCCAGTCTAACCGCATGCAACTGATTACCAGTATTTTACGGGTACTCGACCTGAAGAATATACCAGATATTTTACTACCATATCAGTGCCATTTGTACAGTCGGGAAAAGTGATATTTTAATTCTAAATAACTTATTATACAGATACCGCCAAAGATCTGGGTGTAACTATCGATTCCTATCTGTCGTGGCGAGCTCAAGTCAATGAGGTTAGCCGTAAGGTACACTTCTCTCTTCATTCGCTGAAATGCCTTCAGAGTCTCTTGCCTTTGAAGACTAAAATTTCTTTGGCTCAAACACTTATTCAGCCGATAATAGATTATGCCGATGCCTGCTACCTGGATGCTACTGAGGAGCTATAAGCTATGCGGATAAGCTTGAGCGCTTGCAAAATTTATGTATTCGCTTTATTTTTAGCCTCCGTAAATACGACCACGTTTCTCACCTTCGCAAAGAACTCAAGTGGCTCCCAATCGGCCTTCGCAGGAACACTAGGATCCTATGTCTCCTCTTCAATATCCTACACAACCCATCCTTATCTTACTTACCTGCGTGATTTTCTTATGCCCGCCTTACTGACGCACCGTGTAGATCGCACCTTAGATCCCTTCTAAAATTCCATCCTCATAAATCCAGCTACTACTCATACTCCTTCTCCGTCCATGCTGTAAGGTTGTGGAACTCACTTCCGCCTAGCATTCGCGATTTGAAGATCATTTCAGTATTCAAAACCAGAGTGAAAGAGCATTACCTTTCCTCTCAATTATGATTTATTATATACATATGTATTTTTATTAGTTTATAGAAAATCTTAGCATTATGTATTTATATAAGTATATATTAATATTTACTCATAATGTGTATTTACACTTAATACTTTAGCCAAAAAATAGGCCCGCCCTCTGGTCACGTGAAGAGTCGACCAACCGCTTGGCGATTTTCCGAAATACTAGGTGGGCACTCGGACCCCATGGCCCTAGTGCTTCAACCCGAAACAGCTCAAACACATAACTACAAATTAAATCATTGTATTTGTGCCGTTTGAGGTTTTCAGCACCTGCAGCAGCCGCCCCAGCGCAGCCCACTGCCCACTCATTATATGTATTATTGATTTATTCAAACATTATTAAAAAATTTCACTCTCTGTGGTGGAAGCGTTAAATCGACCCTTTTCTGTCTGACTATACATCGAAGTTTTTACGCCTATCAAAACAGGAATATCTAGGTATTATTCTTCGGGTCGAATCTAGGCTGTCGTGTGGGCGCGGACCCTATTTTACATGGAGCGACTGCCTATCTGACGGAATATGGAACACTAGTTGTCAGACTTTCGGGCAACTGGCTACCTGTAACGACTGCCAAAGATCTACAAATGACAGCAGAACTAACGGCTTATCGTGCTTGCCAACGCAAGGAGCAGACTCGGTATGTAATAGATGGTCACCCTTCTACGGGACCTTGCCAAGCGATTTTTAACCTTGAAGACATGTGCGCTATTACCTATTGTTAAGCCACGAGCTACTACTGACTGCTCTCCACAATACTGTGCCCTAAAATTATATAAACCTGTGCAAATGAAACAGGCATTTCAACAACTCGAAGAAATATTCAATTACGTACGACATTCGTTTTGAAACTCGTAAATTATTCTCCAATAAAATTAATATTCCTCCTTACCTATGTTTCGTAGTCGGAAGTTCGCACTCGAAGTCGGAGAATCAATTAAGAGTTCAATTTCGAATACCTATTATAAAGTACATTAATAATTCAAACTTTTGTGGGTTTGTTTTCGTCACATTTTTCGAAGTTTTTTGCGTTTAAAAAATGTATTTTATTGGACGACTTACTATCTTAGCAGGTTTTTACAGTTGGTACTTACCTAAGTACTGTTTCTACGGCCGGTCTTGATGTTAAAATAATGAAATGACAAATCAAAATCAATGTAAAATACCTACCTCGAAACGGGTACCTAATAATCACATATTTACTCCGATGAGTGCGATTTGGATGATTAATCTATTTCGAAATATTCACATTCATTGCTCATAGATTTCATGTTTCCAATCTATGCTAACTGGCGGCTAGTACAAGCAAATACACATACATTAATAATTCGAGAACTCAATCGTATGTACCAGAGCAAACTACAATTTAAAAATACATAAAGCAAAAACAACATAACATACAGCCAGTCAAAGTTGTCAGCCCAAAAAAATAAAACACACGCTAAAGCCAAATCTGGGAGCGCGAATAAAAAATGTTGCCAAGTAAAAACTCACGGCAAGTAAAAAACGGCAGTAAATTGCAACATAAATTACGTAAGAAATCTGTAATACTGGCAAGGTGGGCCGTTCATCACAATTAGGACTCTTGGAAATCGCGAGAACATTTGTGGAAACGGTTTCTTTGTTAACGGGTTCTGATTGTGTTGGGGGTAAGGAGAAACGTGGGCTGTGGAACATTTGTTTATTTATCCATCTTATATATTTCATTAAGTGCAGGATTTTTTCAGCAATGTCGTTGGGTTCGATTCCCCAGTCAGGCAAGAAATTCTATTTAAAAAAAAACCTGATGTCACTTACATTGGGTTTTTTTATATAGAATTTCTCAGCGTCTGGATTTGAGCCCGGCTGATGGCAATAGGTCGCCCTCTATTACATGGGACGAAAATATAACTGACGACTGCATTGGTTTACGGGTCATGACGAAGTATGATTTTTCTTGTTTCTTTGCGAATTTCAAAATGAAATAAACACTCATTTTTAAAGCACGCACGGCCAGTACTATTCTTCCTTCGAACTGAACAACATATCTAACTAAACCATAGCGAATCTAGCCAAAAATGGCCTTGAGCGAGTTAGACATTATGCATGTCTGTATCTAGTTGCACATATTCTGCCAATTAGCTGAGATATCTCGAGATATCGACCGGTTATAAACTTAACGGGTTCCGTATATCCATACGTTCGTATTGATGAACTGTTTCAGATTCCAGCAGCAATTCCGTGACATCCTTCCTATCACTGTTTCATACTATTACTGATATTGCTAGCCTGCGTCATCTCACTGCTGGGCATAGGTCTCTCCCCATCACTGGTCGTTGGTTTTGTCCAATTCGTCCTGACATCTTCTACGAGCTTCAGATGTTCGAAAAATTCACACACGTCACAATAAAATTATGTTTTCAAACTAGACGTGGTTGGTGTTACCTATCCAAATATTCTGACAAGAACTACTAAAACAGACTCAGAGAAAACAGTTGCTTTTTCAGTCGGCATAACCTTGGTCAGGTTATCAGAGAATCATGCAGATTAGTGTCTGAGATGGCTTTTTGAGGAAAGAACCACACAAATTTGAGTAGACCTGTCCAGTCAGTTCCCGAACTTGTTAGTAAAGATTTGTGTACCATACGTTGTGGTAGAATATACGAGTACACTGTACAGGACTCATACAATTATTCACATCATTCTTTGTAAAACTACATTAAAAAAAAAAGAATATTCTAATTCTGTAGCTCAACTCAGAACTTAAGGAGCTCAACGATTCGACGAACAATACGAAAGAAAGGACATACATCACGTAGGTAAACTATTTAACAGGATGTGCCTGCACTGCAGAGCTGAGCGAAACATTTGCTGCAATTAATAAAACGGACCCGTACATCCGGATTATCCTTCTCGCTTACGAGACCCGATTTATCGACACGAGTTTGAATCCGAATCCAGCTTGAAGTTAAGGTTTGAGTTCCGGTGGGTGATAGGCTATTGTAACAAGAAATCGCTTTTTGAAGCGTTCGAAGTGAACTAACAATTTTGGGATCAAACGATTTTCAAGGTTATGGCTCTCGGTGAATGTGAGCCGATGCCAATATGTTGCATACAAAAACTATAAATGAAACCCACCTTAAGGATCAGTAAAATGGTACGGACAAATTGCGGACAGACACCGGACACTGACAGATGCTTCAGTTCATTAGTATTTGCATGAAGGTGTCCATGTCCTGAGCCACGCACCTGCAATCTCCTCCTTTTTTGCAGTCAGTTTACAAGAGACTCTTATTTTTTTATTGAATTTATTGATCCTCTATTTGTTGTCTCATCAGTCGAGACGTTACAGGTTAAAGCTTGTGTAAAAATAGCTAAACATTATAGTTATCTTTGCTTTTTATGGGCAGTCATCTTTACACCTGTATGTGGGTCGAGTGTACAGCTAAGGCCGTCGATACATTTACGACTAACCTCGGCAGGGTATAAATCTTAACTTAGTACCGATTTTAGGTCCCGTAGTAAAAGTCGTTCGGAAAATATTAGTTCCAATCGGAGTTGTTTTTAACGTGATTTTTCTAGAAATGGAAAAATAAACATGAAAATTAAAATAAATAGGTTACGGATTCAAACATGACCAGCATTGGTCCGCGACTTTGGCTTCGTTGCGGTCATGGTTTATATCCTTTTACCAAATTTTATTGACATCCGTTTAGCCCTTTTTTTTTTTTTTTTGATGGGTGGGAAATCATCAAATGACCCCCCCCGCCCTAGGCGGAGCGGAAGGGAGTGTCAGACTCTTACTGACTAAAACCCACCCATGTTCCTTCATTGGCCCTTTATGTTCCAGGGCCGCAGGTGGAAGCGGCAGTGTAACCCGAAAATCGAAAATTCTTACGTTTTTTGCAGTTTGCCGGTCAGTGTCAGTCAATCAAAATCAATCAAAGCATTTATTTCAAGTAGGCCCGTTACAGGCACTTTTGAACTGTCGAAACAAAGACAACAATGAAATTTAGCTACAGTCCCAGTCACAAGGCATAAAAACTGTGAAAGTACTGTAGTTGCCCATTCCCTAACGTAGATCTCTATGGAGAAGAACGGGCAAGAAACTCCATGGACACTCTTTTAAATCAGAATATTTTTACAAAACCTTGGTTACATCATTCATGTTTAGATGGTACATTATGTGAGAGCGATGTAGCAAGATGTGCACGTTAAAAGTGTCCATAGTAAAAACAAGGAAAAGAACAATTCAAAAAATAAAATAATTAATTCAAATAAGCCGTGGCAACCAAGAGATGACCAGTCACAATCAAGTCAGTCAATCAGCACCATTCAACTCAACCATTTTGAAGGGAACTAACTGATCCGACACACGCGCCACCATCAGCGAGACATTTGAGTGAGCATGACATACACTTAACCGCCAGGGCAAATTCAAGTCAAAAAAAAAAAAAAATGACGTAGGTTTCCAACGAAGGATAGCTTTCTATTACATAGTACTCACATAATATGGGCTATGCGGTTATATAATACCAAAAGAAATTGAATCTATACAATGCAAAGATAGTTGTACAATCTTCAGCAGCTCCAACAATACTATTTAATGCTATCCATTAATCAGTTTATGCGCCCCTGTCCATGTGGAGCAGGACCGGCATTGAGCCAAGCATTTTTATCACAGATATAATCGTCCAACTTGTAATATGCTTGCTTACATAGTGTGCGTTTAATGCATGATTTAAATTTCGTCTCATTCAGTTCAAGAATACTTTGTGGAATTTTATTATAGCATCTTAAACAGTACCCCATGAAAGATGAGTCTACTTTAGCGAGTCTGAAGCCCGGCTGAACTAATTGGTCTCTAGTTCTCGTACTGTAATTGTGTCTGTCACCTCTTTTATTAAAAAGATGTAGATTTTTTCTAACGTACGTCAGGCTGAAGGGGCTTAAGTTGTATTGATGATTTTAATGATTATAACTCTCTAAAGCCATATTTGTTACGGCCGCGAATCATATTTTAATCAACCTGAAACTGACTGCTAATTGCAAAAAACGTAAGAAAATTTGAATTTCGATTTTCGGGGTACCCTACCTGGCGCTTCTCCCATAAGAAGTGAAAATGTAACATGCAGACTTATAGATACGGAAGACTCGGATTGGTTACGGTATTTCTGGGTTGAACGTAGGATTGATGACATACACACACAGTTGCATCAATAATTAGGTTAAAATGTATCATTATTTTACTGGAACACTATGAAAAACACATGGATTACTATAGATCTTTGTTATTTTCTCATGGTGGGTTCTTAATAGAAATATACTGCAATCATATATGTATTTAAAACATCAAAGACTAGTAAAAGCGGTAAATATTGTGGTTCCACCAATGCAGCCCCATAACGAACATAAAATAAATCAACGAATAAAAAAAATGCTTTGCCTCACATCAGTTCAAAACCATTCCTTCGTAAGGTCTCTGATCAGTTAAAACATATGACCACAATGGGTATTCAGCCGTAAGAATCGCTGCAATAAAACTTATACAGCGATCGTTGCAACTAGACAAAGTGATTAAAAGTCGTCAATGTGTCGTCGGCTTTATATGTAAGTAGGAACCTATTGGGAATTGCTAAATATCTTAGTTAGGTTTTAGTGTGGTTTCGGCTGATTAAGCTGGTTTATCTTTAGGGAGTTAGGTGTTCTGAAAATATCAGTTTCTGGGTGCTAACCGCGCACTGAGTCCACGTGGTGGACTTTCGGCCGCTCCTCCCAGAGAGGTAGCTATGGGAACATTTGAGGCTGATAAAGAATTTCTTGTCTGACCCAAAAGTGTGGATTCAAGAAACCTGGAGGTGACTGTTCTTGGACGGGCCATGATTTATTTTTCTTTTATGAACTTTTATCTTATGTTTTCTCCCTTTGCGCCAAGGAGAGCACGTGGTACATTCTAGTTGTTATTGTTTTGGATATGAAGACCCTTACGATTTCAATAGCTGGGTCAGACCATAAGATATCAGTTTAATAGGTAAGAGTTATTTATGAAAACGCACCATTTTTTTAAATTGACAATCATGTCATTATTAATTTACTTAATTGTTTAAGTAATTTTGCTTTAGTACTTGTCCATAAAATTATAAAAATCTAATTAAAATTCTAATAGCCGTAATAAGTTAACGATACACAATGATTCTTGATGACTATTAAAAAATTCTTTAAAAACCTCACATAGATATATTATAATTACTTATCATATATCATTCTACTAATATTAGAAAAGTGAAAGTTTGTATACTTGGATGTTTGTCACTCAATGTCGCAAAAACGGTTGAACGGAGCACACAGATTGTTTATTACCTAAATTATTAACTCATGGGATAGTTTCCATCCCGTTAGTACCTAGACTCCTGTTTTTGAAAATAGAGTGCCTTCTAGGTCAAGTCATCGCAAGCGCGACTGCTGAGCATGAGGTCCTGGGTTCGATTTCCAGGTCGGGTAAAGTGTTTTTCAATAGCAGCGAAATGAAATGTGGGTGTACTTACTATATTAGGTTCATCTCTGCCTAACCGTTCGTCCTTACAGGCGTGATCATCATCCTCTGCCTAGCCTTTTCCCAATTATGTTAAAGGCCGGCTTTCAGTCGAACCGGATGCTGCTGAATACCATTATTTTACATGGAGCGACTACCTACCTAACCTCCACAACCCAGTTAGTGCTCGGTAATACGATGCACTTGGTAAAAGTGGTAGTCAGATTTTTGGGCCACTGAAGGACTACCTGTAACGACTGTCAAAGACAGTTGGGACTTACTGCTTAACGTGCTTTCCGAGGCACGGAGGAAACTATGTTTGTAATGGGTTCTTAGGCAAGCGCGGCTTAACGACCGATCGACCAGCTGCTGTTATTATTTAGCCGAGCTCCCTACAGAGTACAGGCGTGACATTATATTGAAATAGTGACGATTTTATAAATGTTCTAAATTAAATAGTGTAAACCTCACTTTAGATGAATCCAGCAGGTTTAAAGGATGTATAGACCAAATACAATAAATAGTACCTTTGCATTCGAGACTTAGTTGGGTACAGATTCTAGCTACGGGGACTGCAGTAAGCCAGGATCTGCAGCGGTCACTAATGAAAATACCGAGCTACGGTTAAAGTCTCTGCACATGTCTACCTAAGTACAGAAGCTACATCCAAAGATAGGTTACATTGTCTGCTGTTTGAACTAGAACTGAAATATATTTAAAACGAAGTTTAATGATCGTAGTAGAGTTTTCTTGAACCTTTTACTGTCAACAAAAAGTTTTATCTATACTAATATTATAAAGAGGTTTGTTTGTAAGTTTATATGTAGGGTGTAAATCTTTAGAACTACTGATCCGATTACGAAAAATGTTTCACTAAAGGGAAGCTCGTACATAACGGGAACGAAGCCGTGGACAAAAGCTAGTAATTTATAATATATGTAAGTATGTAATAAATATGAAGTTCAAAAATTCGGCATTGTAAAGCATCGTGTACAGACACGTTATGTTACTATATCTGGAGCATATTTCCAGAGCTCGTTGTGGTCATATTTACCTACGCTCGGATCCATAAGAAGCTTTTTAAAACATACGACAAACTTTATCCAACAGGCACTATTTGAAAGTAACCACTCTCTGCCTATCCCTTTTGCGAGTAGGCGTAATTCTATGTAGATGGTGCTCCACAAACAATACCCCAGGACCCAAAAGTCAGAGGTCAGATTGAAGATAAGTACATCAACTTGTAAATGTCCGAACTTAGAAACAAAACTGAAGAATAGTGCTTATCTTTCCGAGTGAATAGGAAAGAATATAGGGAAAACATTCTATTCGTTATCGGTTAAACAAAGAGTTACGCCTAGGCCTAAATTTCACTTAATAATGTTATACTGAGATCAGGTGAGTTGCGGCCAAACGCAAGCCAAAAAGATTTGTTGTTCATAAATCCTAATATTATAAATGTGAAAGTTTGTGAGAATGGATGTGTGGATGTTTGTTACTCTTTCACGCATAAACGGCTGGACCGATTTGGTTGAAATTTGGTATGTAGATAGGTTATACCCTGGATTAACATATAGGCTGCTTTTTATCAACACACCACGCGGGCGAAGCCGCGGGCGGAAGCTAGTATTTTATAATGGGACTGCTTGGTAATCGGGTAAAGTTGGAAATACAATGCTTATTGTAATGGTTTTTACCATAGCCAGTTCTGAGAGTCGTGTGACTTTTGTCCTTCTCACTTGTATCTGCAGCACTACACTATGTGAAATCTTAAGACTCGATGCATTGTTATTAGTTTTGTAGGAAAATAATTATTACAACCGTATCTTATAGCTGACGCACTACAGTATTTCTATTTTTAAGGCTAAAACAATGGGAAACCAACCCAATAAGTGTAGTAACGTAACTCCCTATTAAAATAAAGACAGAAATCTCTATAGCAAAACAATAGGCTACTGAATCATCTACTAAGAAATGTATAACTGCGATTACTAATCAGGTACTAAATCTCTTTTTAATGGTATTGTTTTAAACTTTGAATACTTAATTTGTCTAATGATTTATATTTGTCTTAATGAAAACGATAAACCACCTTGTTTATAAATATACTAGCTTTTGCCCGCGGCTTCGCCCGCGTGGATGTCGAAAAATGCAAAAGTTACAGGATTAAGGAATGTCTGTCATAAAAATGTATTGTCACCAGAACCAAAGGTGTGTGCAAAATTTCAGCTCAATCGGTTGAAGATATCTGCTTCAAAATTGAGTTGCAAGATTCCATCCGAACAAAAATAGTTACATACCTTCATCCCCCTTTTCAACCCTTCGGGTGTAGAATAATCAAAAACGCTGATACACGTATAAATTCATTTTCAATCGTCAGCCTAATCACAAAATTTGAAGATCCTAACTTCAAAACTGACGGACTTTCATACAAACTTCCATCCCCTATTTTACCCCTTTAGGGGTAGAATTCCCTGGTTCAAGCCATGGTTCGGGGCGAGAGGGAATGGGAATCCGTCACCTCCTTCTGCGAAGCAGTCATGCTAGCGAAGGAGGTGGCGGAACGTGAGAGGAAGAGAACCTCACGTCCCAGCCGCCGCGAGAGAAGCACCGGGCGTCGGGGGCCACGTGGTGGCTCTCGACCACCACCGCAGGCGCGGGCCTGTGGACTGTGAGTAATGGGCTAGCTCGCCGTCCGTCCGTCTTATGACGACAGGCCGTGTTTACGGCGCGTTCATGTTCCACGCGCGCCTCAAAGAGATGTCAGCAAAGCAGAGGGGCCTGCAAGGGCCGATGCCTGCCAGGGCTGCGGGGCTTTTCGAAAGAGATACCGCGACCCTGGATCACAAAGGGCAAAAGAAGGAACATGGATGGTATTTAGTCAATAAATGTCCGACACTCCCTTCCGCTCCGCCCAGAGCGGGAGGAGTCATTTGATGATTTCCCATCACAAAAAAAAGGGGTAGAATTCCCAAAAACGCTAAGTCACGTATAAATTAATTTTCAATCATCATCATGTAACTATGTTTGTTCGGGTGGAATCTTGCAACGGGTACCTATTTGAATATCGAAGATTAAAATACCTACTGCTAAAATATCGATGTTCAAAACATCGAAAATGGAAATATCGAACGACCATAAAACCGAAAATTAAAATAGCGAAAGTTTATATTATCAAATGGTTAATTATCCTACGTCCAATATATCTAAAATCTTTATATCTACAAAAGTTACATCGAAAGATCCAAGTATCGAAATACAGATTATCGAATGTCCTAAATATCTAATATACTATCTTATACTATCGAACAAAGTCAATATGTTGTGCTACTAAAGTTAGTGACAGAAACGTATCGCTGCAAAATCGACTCCACGTAGTCTTGTGTGCCCTACCCCTAGAGTGTTATTTAAAATCGCGTAGGCGAGGCGGCCCGCGAGCTAAGGAGCAGGTGGTTTTAACGCTCGCCGCCGTGGCTGAGGCAGGCCAGCAAGCCGAAGCCGCGGTGGTGAGCGTGAAACCATCTGCGACGGTAAGCTTGCATGGGACCGCCGGAGCCGTGACAGAAACCATGCCTGCTGCATGTTGCATGCATGCTTGCTGCATGCTTGCTTGCATACTTCATGCTGCAGGTATGGTGTATGCTGTTTGCATGCCTGTAGATATTATGAAATTAGATGTATTAAATGTTGATATTTTGAACTTAGGCATAATGTAATTCGATATTTTGAATCATTCGAAATTTTAATCACTCGGCATTTCAATCTTCGACGTTTTAAGCGTAGGTACAACAATTTTCGACATTTTGATATAATCGATATTTTTGATTGAGCTGAAATTTTGCACACATCTTTGGTTCTGGTGACAATACATTTTTATAACAGATATTCCTTAATCCTGCAGCCGAATCGTCTCTTCAAGAGAGAACTCTTCAACGGTTAGTAGCATGGACACAAAATTTTGTATACGCGTTCAAGTTTTATAGATAAAGATGATTTCTATCATCCTCTCATCCTGCAACCAGGATCGTCTTCTCACGATTGAAATATAAGGTCACGGACACAAAGTCAGAGCAAACAAAGTGCAGTGTCAAACCACTGGGGTTGGGATGTGTGTTGATAATTATATCACCCAGTCAGTCAGTCAGTCAGTTTACCATCCTTTCTATAATCCTTATTAATATTATAAATGCGAAAGTAACTCTGTCTGTCTGTGTGTTACACAACCACGCCTTAACTACTGAACTGATTGAAATTTTTTTTTTTTTTTTAATGCGAAAATAGGGCTGTAACGGGTTGATATAGGGGATGAAAGTTTGGCGGGAGGCGACTCCTGTGTGTCACCAGTGCGGGTGCGACGAGGACACGGCGCTTCACACCCTTGAGCATTGTCCTGCTTGGGTGGTGCAGCGCCGTGCTCTCGCAGCAGCAATCGGGGCAGACCTCTCATTGCCAGCCGTGGCAAAGGCCATGGTGGACAGCAGAGGGGCATGGGAGGCGGTAGCGTCCTTCTGCGAGGACGTTATCTCGCAGAAGGAGGCGGCGGAGCGCGTCAGGGAGGAGGACTCCCTCGCTGACGCGATTCGTCGCAGGAGGACGGGGCGGCGGAGGAGGCATCATGGCGACCTGATGCCGCCCTAGGAGGTGCCAGCGGGCGATAGACCGGGGAGTCTATCGTCGTCGCTTTGCACGGCCCTCACGAGTGGTGGCGATGTCTCAAACACATCGCCAAAAGAGTTTGGTGCCCGGAGACGGGCTGCGCTGGATGGGTCACGAATGTCATGCGTAGCAGTTCTCGCGGCCTATCCGCAAAGGCGTCAGTAGGCTCACGGCGGTGTTTTTTAGTGGGTGCAAGCCCCACATAACCAAGCCGTCTCCCCGGACGGTGCGGTATGCGTTAGGCATTTTTCACCGCTTACTAAAAAAAAAAAAGGGGATGAAAGTTTGTATCGAAATTATGTCCTTTTTAAAGCTAGAAGCTTGAACCTTATTTTTTAGGCTTTTGATCCTACTATATAATATTATAAATGTGAAAGTTTGTGAGAATGGATGTGTGGATGTGTGGATGTTTGTTACTCTTTCACGCATAAACGGCTGGACCGATTTGGTTGAAATTTGGTATCTAGATAGGTTATACCCTGGATTAACATATAGGCTGCTTTTTATCAACACACCACGCGGGCGAAGCCGCGGGTGGAAGCTAGTGTACGATATATAATATTAGTATTTAGGGTTCCGCACCTCAAAGAGAAAAACGGAACCCTTATAGGATCACTCGCGTGTCTGTCTGTCTGCCTGTCCGTCTGTCACAGCCAATTTACTCTGAAACTACCGGACCGATGGAGTTGAAATTTGGTACATATATGTAAGTCATTGATTCAAAGACGGACGTATAAATTAATTTTAAACATGGGAGCCACTTTTGGGTCGTAAATTAAAAAATGAAAATATTTCTAAACTACATCGTGTTATATCAAAAACTGTGATACACGTGTCTCATAATTTTAATTGAAGAGTGATGTGTACATTAAGTTTTGAGTCAACCGACCCAGAGAATATTAAGTTTCACAGAAAATTCAACCCCCATTTCAAAACAAAGAATACATCCTTCAAATTTCATGTCATTAAGACCAGTGGTTGATATATCAGTCAGTCAGTCAGGACTTTGAATTTTATATATATAGATCTCCCTTTTCCAAATTATCTCAGTTCTAAGTTACTTAGCTGTCGGTCGAGTAATTCCTATCGATTTGCGTTCCACAAATAATAAAATGGATCGTTCATATAAGAGGATACCGTTGGAACTGTTACCGGAGGGTACATATTACGTTGATAGCAGAGAATTAATTAGTGACGAAGAACTTGCTCTTATAAGTGACACAATGACTATGCAGCCGCCCTTAGGCCAGAGAAGAAGCGATACCTTGGATGTAAATCCGCCACTCGGTCAAACTTTCGAATCAACTGGGAGTGCAGGCTTAACGAGTGAGACTGCGAACACAGAATCTTCCGCTGGTCCTGCCTGTACCCAGCCAAATACGGAGGAACCTGACCATGAAGAAATATCAGATTCAAAAAACCCACAGTGATATTACTAAGTACTTATTGTGAAAGTGAGTCTGTTTTTACGGGTTAACTATTTTAAGCACAATGTTTCTGTTTTTTAATTCAATTGTGTTATATTCACATATTTATGCATTAAATAATTTTGATTTTTAAGTTTATTTTTTAGTTTCCTTCTTTCAACTTAGTCAGCTAAGAATATTAGGGTTCCGTTCCCAATGGCAAAAACGAAGATTATAGATTCCTTGTAGATTCATCCATCCGTCTGTTTGTCTGTCCGTCCGTATGTCACAGCCATTTTACTCCCAAAAATGTTGGCACTACACAGAGTACACAGTTGAAATATAAGAGAGGTGTCTTCCCTGAAACGCTACACAAGAGATGTGAAATTATAAGAAAAAAAAGGGGTGGTCCTCTATACATGTAAGTGAGGGTTGAAAAACATTTTTTCTACGTATATAACTGTGTGGGGTTAGGTGACAGTTTCCTAACGCCACAAACCGAGGCGCTCAGCAACACCATGTCGTCCGCATAGCTAAGATTATTAACACAAACATTATCTATGCGACAACCGACCCGCTGGCCGCTGAGCTCCTCGATTAGGGCATTTATATACAAATTAAAAAGACGGGGCGAGCTCAAACCACCTTGTCACACGCCTCATTCCAATTTGTATGGATCTGAGAGGGTGCCCGCCCACCGTACATTATTACTTTGATTGCTATACCAGTACTTTATGATATTCACAAGTTCAGACGGTAGTCCGACTTCTTGTAACTTTCTCCACAGAATATCATAACGGACTAAGTCAGAGCTCTGCTCAAGTCGAGGAAACAGGCATATACAGGTGTGCCCCTGTGGGTATAGAACCTGACAGTATGCTTCATGCACAATATGGCACTTTCTATCGACAGCTATGATCTAAAACCAAATTGATTGTCATGCAGAACTATAGCTTCCGCCAATTATGCATGCAGCAACTTGTCAAGCACCTTAGCCACCAAAGACGCTAAAGATATCGGCCTATAATTATTTTTGTCGGAGATGTCTTCCGTTCTATTTTTTACGATGGGCACTACAACAGTTTTCATTAACTGTTCCGGCAAGTAAGAGTGGCTTAAACATAAGGAATAAAACATCATGGCCAGGAGACTTTCCTCTTTTCATAATGTCGAATAACTTGAGCCACCACTTTTGCTGAAATCTTTAGGTTCAACCCCACACCTTGGGATCCAGTATTGAGCATCGACACCGACGGGCCAAGTGGTGACCTAACAAAGAAGTGGTCTTTAAATACATTAGCTATGTTCCCAGGATCCGAATGACCCTCAACACTGGCCTGTAGTTCAATTTTCTAGTGTCGTTCCAAAAACTAGAGAAATTCTTATCTGTACACAGTGTCGCTAACCTATCCATTTTAATTTGTTCTCTATGATCTTGACACCACTTCAAGCGTGACTTAAAAATGTTTCTACTTTCGCACATTGCCTCATAAATTATTCCTGTTTTCGGCTTGCCATGATCAACCCAGTCCTGGAACTTTAGCTTGGCCGTCCCGTGAGCTTCACTCACATGCCTGTTCCACCCCATTACACGCTTACACCTATGTTGCCTATTTCCCCGAAATGTAGCCTTCGCAGATTCACGGAGGGCGGCCACTATGTTACAATATATTTCATCAAGTAAGTGTTTATGATTCCGGTGCCTCTGCATTTTAAAAGAGTAACCATGGAGTTTCTTGCCGGTTCATCTCCATAGGAAACGACCAACCCGAACCGTGCACCTTTTTGTCGACGTTTCATAAGTGCCCATGTAGGCCTATGTGAAATAAAAAATATTTTGATTTTGATTTTAGTAATTAAAATGAGTTAGTTTATTCTATTGTACGTGGTGTTTTTTGGTACATTCCAGAATACTTTTGTATAAGTCCTACTTGTGTCCTATGTACCTGTATGTATACCGTTTATTTATAGTTTAACGTTGTTTAGTATTTTAAAACCGATACTATTAAGAAATACGCTGCATCGGGTTAGACTGGAAGCCGACCCCAACTTAGTTGGGAAGAGGCTACTAGGCAGATGATGACTATTTTGAAATGTCTTATCTCAAAGGTGTAATTATTAATCCATGAGAAAATGGCTTATGAATTTTCCTAAGTGTTCACATACCAGTGCTCGTGACTGTACATATAACAGATACTGACACAAGAGGGTACTATCAGCGACATTTGTGGTAGGCCTTATGGACATATATCACTCGTTCTATATCTCCACTAAATTCAGCGGAGGTGTCGAGAGGGAATAAAACTAAGGATGGGAGCAAAACAAATGCCCACCGGTGAGAAATGGTGTGCGATAATCTATACTTGTGTTTGTTTTTCACCTTTTATAAGTAATTTTGACTGGATTAATTATCCTTGTAAGGGTTGTATTAATTACCTAATATTAGATCTTTTTTTTTTTGGGATGGGTAGTCATCAAATCACCCCTTCCGCTCTGCGCGGAGCGGAAGGGAGTGTCAGACTTTTACTGACTAAAACCCATCCATGTTCCTTCTTTTTCCCTTTGTGTTCCAGGGCCGCGGTATCTCTTTCGAACAGTCCCGCAGCCCTGGACCTACTTTAAGATCTGTATTACTCTCTCTCTCTCTTTTCTTTTTTCATCCTTGTAAGGGTTGTGTTAATTACCAAGCAAGCAACAAGCAAGCAAGCAAGCAGTAGCAGGTAAGCAGTTTTGCAAGTAGGCTTGACTGTGAGTTTGTGAACCACTGCTGCAAGGTTTCAGGGCCTGGCACCTTGCGGCAATGATGTCGTAATCTCTTTCTGTGTTTGGTTTTGTTTTTGTCTTGTGTGTATTACTAACATAGTTTGTAAGTACTTTGTTACTAACACTATGAGTCTGGTTGCTCGAAATAAATGATGATTATTATTATTAAAATCCATGCACCTTTGTAACCATTTATATGCGCTATCCTATGAAATATATTTCAGTATTATTCGAGCATTCACTGGATTCATTTACCATCAACACCACACCCTATAATCCTAATTTAGCCCTAGGTTCTTGCATGAGCCGCTTTAGAACTTTAAAGACGTATGAGAGAGGATTTATAACTTTTTAAACTTGTCTGTTTTATCCTACATTTAAACGTACGCATAAGGAAGATTAAACAATCTTTTCCTTTCACACAAAACAAATCTCAGCACAGCACCTACACTAAATCATGATCTTTTAGTTTGGTCATGTATATAAAGAGCGCTAACTACACAGTCTTCAGGGAAAACAATAGTTCAGGTAGAGAACTAATGAGCGTTCAAAGCGTAATTCTACCTTACTTTAGTTGAGGACGACCGCCGATTGGCAATGAGCCGGCTGTTCTCGCGGGGCTCGCTAGTGTTCGCTATATGCCAGCCTTCGCCACTGTGTGCAGGCGATGTTGAAGATTATCCGGGAGAAATTTGGGACCCGTTTGATGTAAGTACTTATTGAAGAATATTACGTTTCAACAAGTATGTTGCAGGTATGTATGTATTTTTCACTCTAATGAATAGCCTATGTAACACTACTGTACATGCATAAGCATAATCAGTCTTTAATGTTCCCATTGCTGGGAAGCAGGCCTCCTCTCTATGAAAGGGCCACGTGCGGGTTGGTAGATGTCACATGTCTTCGAATTTTGGTTCTAAGACATGCCGGTTTCCTCACGATGTTTTCCTTCACTGTTTTGAGAACTGTGGTAACGAAATAAATTACACAAAGTAATGCACCTGCCTGGTTTCGAACCCACGACTTACACGACTTTGACTTGTAAAATTTTAATAAATAATGAATGTTCATTTTTGTTTCTTTTCTCATTTTTGTGTTCTGACGTTTTAGTAAAAGATGCCAAATGAAAAGCAAGTGAACAGAAAGTGAAGCATCTGTTTTCGGCATAAAGGGCTACAGAATAAATGGGTAATTTTGAATTTCTTCAGAAATCTTTACAGATTCCTTAAGTACCACCAATGCATACAAGTACATTTTTTTTTTGGTCGCCGCGCTTTTGTTGAAGTTTTCACGCTTTTCGAACAAACACTGGTGCGTCAAATAGCGGAATATAAGCAATATATCCTTTTTTTCTGGAAGAGTAGGTAATCATCAAATGACCCCTCCCGCTCCTTCTTTGCCCTTTGTGTTCCAGGGCCGCGGTATCTCTTTCGAACAGTCCCGCAGCCACGCAAGCATCGGCCCTTGCTTGCTTGCTTCATAAGATCGTCGGACGGCGAGCTAGCCCATTAGTCACCAGTCCACAGGCCCACGCCTACGGTGGCCAAGAGCCACCACGTGGCACCCGACGCCCGGTGCGACTCCCGCGGCGGCTGGCACTTGAGGTTCTCTCCTTAAGCAATATATCCATGGTTTATGTTAAAATTCATTGGTATATGTCTGATTCAACTAAACCAATTTCGAAGTATCGAAATGTGCATTCTCGACATACAACGTCATAACATTAACATTTATCAATTTCGGTCATTCGCAGTAACAAATACATTTCCCAAAAATCGCTGGTATTTGTCTTCGGAATCCGTGAATTGTAGTCACCCTACGTATTGGTTACACGAGCAATGCACCCGAAGCCGTTCATATGGATAAAACATTCAAATGTATGGAGAGTGAACTTTGTTACATGGAGTATAAATAAAATGGAGTTACTTTTGGCGGTCGTTGTAGCCAGAAGACCAAAAGTATGATAACCAGTCATACCAAGGGGGGCAGCCGGGGGGGGGGGGGAAGTAGAATAGGTATACTCTATTTGTTTAGGTAGTTAACTAAAGGTAAACAATCTTGATATGTCTTTTTATGTAAAATAAATCGTATAAAAGACATACAAAGATTATTTAAATGAAGTTAATTACCTAACATCTATTTAAGTAAATACCTAATTGTAAACATTTTTAGATACAATTTTTAGTCATTTTTTTAGATAAAAGACATGCTAAGATTGTTTACCTTTAGTTAACTACCTAAACAAATAGAGTATAGTCGCCCCAAGTAAAAACGGGTATTCAGTTACATCCGTTTCGACTGAAACAAACTCCAACATAATTAATTAGAAAAGGCTAGGATGATGATGGTGATAATATCATAAAGGTAACACAGTTTGTTTGATTGTATCCGATTTTAAAAAAATCGTTTCTTAAGATAAAAAGCTAGCTGCGCTATTGCCCCATGCCCGTATACTTCGATTGACTTGATTACCACGCGAACGTAGTCACGGGCAGAAGCTATTTTACTATAATGGCAAACAACAACAACCCAGTATTTTATAATTATGCTCAGCAGTGGAAAGCGGTAACGGTAGTAGATATAATGACCAAAATTCCTTTACTGTCAACACAACAGTTTTCCTTTTCAACTTTAGAGAGCATAACGTACTTATTGATCCTCCATTTATTTCATACTCCTTGTTGCTACAGGATCAGTATCACGTGCATGGAGTTCGCACACCGCCCGTGCAAATAGTTCGAACTGTTCGAAGAACCTCGATTCCCATTAAATGTTAGCTTGATTGCTAATGTGGTATGGTTTGAATTGGAAAGAGATTTTCTAAGAAACGCAGTTTCTCTGATATTTTGTGATTTTAGAGATTGTCAATAGAAGAGCTTGGCAAAGCATAAATACATTTATCTATTTCGTGCGTTATATATATTTACGAGTACCTAGATGTTAGACGATACACATGAGAAGCTGACCCTTTTATCTGCCAAGCCTATTCCCAATCATATTAAGGTCGGCTTCCAGACTAACCAGATGGAGCCGAATACTAACACATTACATGGAGCGACTGCCTGTCTGACCTCCGTAACACAGTTTTTAGGTAACTATACCACTTGTTTAAACTAGTGGTCAGATTTCTGATCACTCCGGCTTCTAAGTACCCATAAGAAAGAACAAAGAAAAAAATGTTTTATCTGTCGCAGGGACATGACGTGCATACAAAATGACAAAAAATACCCCATAACGACTGTAAGATCTACAAAGGACATAGGTCCTTTTGTGTCAGTTGAGAAAAGGCTAGCCATATAATGATGGCGTGTCAGACAATATGTATGTGACTACGTAATATGCAAATTGGGTTAAAGAAAGCTTTAGTTTAGCTGTCGGTCTGTACAGGGATAAAATAATTTGAAGATTTTTTGATGGTTCTGACCACTTCCTATAGCAAGTTTTGATATTACAATCTACACAAAAGTGAGTACGAAAACTTTTGTTTGCAGTTATTCTATGCACATTGGGGCGTAGGCACGTTTATCAAATAAAATTCTATCTATTCGAACGTGTATTCTGCCAGTGATTTTTATAGGCATTTTTTTGGTAGGTTTCGTGAACAAAAAGTAAACTTTATTGTAGCACTATTGCCCGGGTAGTTCAAGTCCATAAATCTCGTTTTTATCTGACTTAGACCACCTAAGTAATCAAGTGGATGCAAATACGACTGCTGAGCGTAAGGTCCTGAGTTCGACTCACAGATAGGGTGGTGTTATTCGTTTTTTTTTTAAAGTTGCAGGTATCCCGAAGTGTAGGTTTCTGCTCAGTTTATTTTCAAATGTATATCTCGACTTATGTCTATCTACATATACTTCGTATTGGCTAAATCAGACACTATATTTAAAACGTACCTGTGGGATATTTCGCCTCACCAAAGCGGAGAGGAGAAGAGATGAGTAAAAGCTAGCGTGTATCCACCGACGCGGAGATGTGCAAAGCGGCACCCCGCTCTTTGCACACAGCACACATCTCGCCCCACACCGCACACAGGACACATCTCACCGCACACCGCACTCAGGACACATCTCACCGCGGACCGCACACAGCACACATATCGCCGCACACCGCACACAGAACACATCTCACCGTACACCGCACACAGGACACATCTTACCGCGCATCGTATACCGCACACAGCACACATATCGCTGCACACCGCACACCGAACATTGCACACATCTCACCGGACACCGCACACAGCACACATCTTGCCGCACACTGCACACAGGACACATCTCATCGCACACCGCACTCAGGACACATCCCACCGCGCACCGCACACCGCACACCGCACACATATCGCCGCACACCGCACACAGCACACCGCTCACTGCACGCCGCTCACGTCTCTTCTCGTTTCCGCTGGCCTAAGCAATTGCAAGACGTCTCGTGTCCTCTCTGCTCAATCAAGGCGGAGTCCGGCCCTTAACCTAGCGAAGCCTTGGGAAAAGCTAAGTTTTATATATAATACGTACTAGCTGTGCCCGGCATGCGTTGCAAATGTCGCAATGCGACGTAAATATGTTTTTTTTTGTGCCAGAAACTTTCGCACGTGTACACAGAAGGATCCCTTAAACTTTCATCCCAATCAGTTCAATGGTTTAGGAACGCATAGAGGACAAACATACAATCTTTAATTTTTATTTATAGAGAAGATAGGTGCTACAGAGCTCGTAACCAAGTGCCGCAGACATACTTCAACGATTTTTCTATCTACCTATACTTTTGGCACCATTTTCTCTCAGACGGGTGTTGAAAGTATTAAAGTATGATAGAGATGAGTACGTGCCGACGACGTCTCGCTTCTGACGGATATTGAACACTGCGTCAAATTACCTAGCCTTAAATAAATTCTTTACTTAAATTTCATAACACATTTTGGATGCTGCGTATGTAGGCATATTTTTATTATTAAAATAAACCGTAATGGTAGACTGATTTACTTTTGAATAATGAGTAAGCTCATCATATTAATTCTCTAGAAAATTAAGTCACTTTATCAAAGAGATTCCCCCATTTCAATAAAGCACCTACCTATACGCAATGAATTCATAAAGTATACCACATAAAGTTCACGCATCGTAGCTTCTTAGAGCATCTACACGGCTACAGCTTTGCTACGAGCTACGCCGTAGCCCGTGAGGTTATAAATTAACCCATCCTCTATTCGGCAGATAAAGCACCCCGTATAATACATCCCTCGAAGATATATTTAAGCGCTGAGGGAAAACGTTTCTCGTTTTATACGGGAATAAGCCTTTTTGTAAAAATGCCGATTAATTTTCAATTTACGCCTGGTGTTCTCGAATTTTCGTGTGGTTAATTGTTTTTTATTGCTTATACTATAGCTGTACTCATGCGTCGCAATGCATTTTTTCCTACTTCCTTGTATTTTTACTACTTTTTACTACTCTTCTCTAATTTCTTCAAAATCGGTCAAGCCGTTTCTGAGTTTTAGCGAAACTAACGAATATAAATTCATTTTTAAATATATCGATTTTGAATGCTGATTGAGTTAGAATCTAGGTTAACTTGAGACGACAGGCTAATTAGGGATTTTACAGGAAACTCCTGCGACATAAGTATCTGCAAAATAAAATATCTCATGACTGTCGGGATACAGTACACATTTCGGTACAACAGTAAAATTTACGAGCAAGTCTAAAACAATCATTAATACGCGTTTTATTGCGGGATATGGAACGCGGCTGTATTCTGTATAACGCCCAATGTCGTCACGGGTTATAATGACGTTAGGACTAAGACATCGGGTGCACGCCCGGTGTTGGAAAATATTTTAGAACACAGACATATAAAACGCCTTGTAAAGTGCTTATAGCAAAGTGTTACTCTGGTAGATATTTCAGGGGTCAACAACAGTCAGTACTGTTTGCTCTCAAGCGAAGATAGGCCAATGGGTGAATTCGGGTTGTGGATGATGATGATATTCGCTCTCTGGAATGACATTCATACATGACATGGGTTCTTTTGTATAATTTAATCATAATTAATAGTTTGTTATTCTTACACGACTTTTTTTTTTCGGATGGGAATCATCAAATGACTCCTCCCGCTCTGGGCGGAGCGGAAGGGAGTGTCGAGACTTTTACTGACTAAAAACCATCCATGTTCCTTCTCTTGCCCTTTATGTTCCAGGGCCACGGTATCTCTTTCGAACAGTCCCGCAGCCCTGGCAGGATTCTTACACAACTGGAAGACCATATTTTCAACACCCTTCACGTACTGAACGTATTGGGCTAAAATTTGGCTTACAGATAGCTATTTAGAAATAGGCATACGCATAGAAAGGATTTTTGAAAATTTGACCCCTAAGTGAAAATAGGGGTTGAAAGTTTGTGTGAAAATCCGTCACCGACAAAGCTGATGCTGGTTGGCTTGTACCAATTGTATAAATAGGTAGATAAAGTAGTTTGTTTGAATACTTTTTGAAGTTTATCTCTGGAAATACTGAACCGATTATAATAAATAGCTACATTAGTGTAGATAATAATGTAATAATGCAAGCGGGAGAAAACCCGAAAATATTTATAAAAAAAAATCAGCCATATATTTAAATTAGCCGCCGAATGTTGATGTACCTCGTGTTAGGTATCCTTTTGGTACATTACTTAGCCCTATATGGGCGTACCAGGATGAAGCAAATGAGGGTACTCTCTTTGTTTGTTTTTTAAGGGTTCCCGCATAAACGGTTTATCTAATTTATACATTTAGAACTAGCGATGCCACGAGGTTGTGTCTGCCTGTTAGTATTTCAATTTTCCGGTATGATAGTTGTCCTACTTTCTATGTGTAGTATCTAGCTATCTTTATGGTGTGATTTGACCAACGTCGATTTGACAGTTTTCATGTTAACTTTTTAAGCCAGAGCATAAACGCACGCGCGTGACCTCCACGCCCAGACACACCTACCATTTCGTCACATATTTTTGTGCTTGTCACGTATATGTGACAATGGCGTTCAAAAGGTTAACCAACATATTTTCTCTTTTTGTTTTTGTTTTTCTATTCCGATGTTAATGTTCACGCTTTTTAAGACATAATATGAATTCACAATAGTGTCTATTTCGATGATGATGACGAAGTTACTAGTTTCAATTTTTTCGCTACAATACGACATATTAATATAAAACTCCAACTTATTTTCCGCATAACACATAATAAAAACTGCACAATGATATCTAAAACGGAGTGGTGTTTAATTTCAGGCTGTCGTGCTCGCGGTCGAATAACACTGAAACGAATGGGCCGCATATTATAAATGTTTATTTTTAATTACATTCCCTTCAAGCACGGACGTGTGGTTCAACGGACACGTGTGGTCTCGGTACGCTTTTAGTATTTATTATTGTTAATACATGTTTCGGTGTGTGGTGGGCTTGAGTTTGGAGAAATCTTCAGAGTCTTGAAGTAGGTTAGCGAATACAAAAATTAATTGTCCAATTTGGACTTGAGCATTATTTTAGTATTTTGTGTTCAAATAATCAAATTTTACAACTTTTTTTCAATCATGAACTGTCATCACCAATTAAGGTTTTCTAAAATCTTTCGTTAGTGCTCATAGCATAATCGGCCTGTTATGTTATGTTCCCAATGTTGGGACACAAGGCCTCCTTTCTATGAGAGGAAATAGGCTGATTTACTTGTAATAACTCTATCATAATTTTGAGTTTTATCCTCATATTGTTCAAATTATTTTTTGCAACATGTTCCTAAATGTAGATATAGTCCACAAACATTTTCCAAAGTCATGTCTTCCATTTTTGGATCAAGATGTTTCACCGAAAACCTTAGTGCTGTATATCCTCTGTTATAATAAACTTAAAAAAAAACTAAATTTCAATCTTCTTGTGTAAAATTTCAATCTTCTAGAAATGCAGATCCATCAGTTTAGCCCGGCTGTGTAAAGTAGTACCTAAGTAAGAGTAAATTTAATATTTTTTTTAAACTTAAAAAAAAACTCACTCACAGTTTCTTAAAACAAATATGGTGTTTAAATAATAGTACCGCGGTTAAGTACGTCGCACACCATGTCAATCTCTACAGGATCAGGCCAGGGAAATTTTATAGCCATTCACGTTTAATGGAGGCTCACTGTTTTATAGTTCAATTATAAGATCGAGGCGTTTTTGTTTACCTTCTTAATTGAACGCTCTTTAAATAAAACAATTGGATTTTTTATGTTTTATATTCAAGCGGCTTCTGGTAAAGATTTGATTTGTTTGCCATAAAAGCGACTAAAGCAGATTGTTTTTATACTAGAAAAATTTAATATAATTTGATTTTAAAAGACATTATGTGAGAGGATGGGCAGGTAAGGAGTTTTTTCTGCGGCAAACTTAGTGGTTATATAGCAATGCCATACGATCGCCATTAGATTCTCAAACGTGATTCAGTTTAACAATGTTTTCGGCAAGACCGTTCATAATAGTTATATATTTTGTATTGCTGTTACGAATAGGTCTGTTATGAATAGTCTGAACTTGGCGCCGGTGACTGAAAAGTCGTGTGGTAATCGGTTGTCGTGATATGGGTTTGTGATGCGGAGGAATGAGGAAAATGTCGTGAGGAAAGTTTTGAGTATGAATGTGGATGGATAAGAGTAGAGGAAGACCAAAGAAACAATGGATGGTCTGTGTGAAGGATGATATGGCTAGAAAGGAGATGTCTAATGAAGTATGGAAGAAAGTATGCTGCGCCGACCCCAAATGAATTGGGATAAGGGCAGGAGAATGATGAAAGTGATGATGTTATGAATAGGTTGTATCATAACAGCCTTACATATAGTTATTTATTCATGACTGATTCATGCAGAATAAGTTCTCTTTGCAGTTTTAAATATCCAGCAGATGACCTAGATTTTATCCGCTACTTTCTGAACACCAAGTGCCTGCGAACGAGCCAGCATAAGCACTTCTAAACTAAACACCTTTCAAGTCCTAAAATTTAAACGTAAAGGCACTTTGTCCCTCTCCCTCCCACCCCTCTAAGGAAGGATAATTTTCATAGTAATTAACCGTTCCACCGTCGTGTCACCTGCCCTGGGAGGGGCGGTGCTGTCATACACTTTTTATTCAATTTATCAAGAGCACTATTTTTTGTTACAGCTTCATTTTTCACGTGAAAAAGTGGAGCGCTTTGGGTTCTATTTTCTTGATGCAGATAATAATATATCTAAAATTTTAATTTTGTATTTGGTATCATATATTCTCAAATTTTAGATATTTGTTGAAAAAATTATAAGTGTAAAACATAAAAAAACTTACAACGAAAATTGATTTGAATAAGGTTTGATGTTTTGTTTTTGAGATATGGGACTTTTTCATCAAACTGCATTGTTTTTCACATACTATGAAAAACAAATTTAGTTTTACTGTTAAATGTAATACAATACAAAATGAATGAGCCTTCAAAGCAAAATTTAATTATATTGTTTAGTGCTACGAAACCCTGTGTGCTTGTGAGAACGACTCTCACTTGGCCGGTTTTTATATTAAAAAAATCCCAATGCTATTCAAAATAATAGTGCATAGTAAGATTTCTCCCATATTATAATATAACTAGCGAGCCGTCCCGGCTGCAATCTTGGTACACAAACATATAAACCTCCCTCTTGAATCACTCTATCTATTGCTGAAAACTACATTGAAATCCGTTCCGTAGTTTAAACGATCTATAAGCGTAGAAACAGCGGGAGCGGCTTTATTTTATACTAAATAAAGATTATAAGTAGGATCGAACTTTTTATAGAAATGTTTTACTCACCAAATTAATCCTTCTTTTAAAACCAACTTCTTTTGAAATGCTCTTCATTAACGTCGTTATGAAGTTCCGCGTAGCGTCCAGGTTTTTCTGTAACCGGAAAGCGGAAATAAAGGAGGACAATGATGGCCATGTGAATGTAATTAGATCCACATGGCCATCATCGTGTGTCACCCTACATTATATTTGTATGTCTTGTCGTAGAACTGACGGTACAATATCACACGATTAAAAGGATTTTAGTGGAGAAAATCCTGTAAGGGGCCAAAAATTAAATTGATTAATCGGCTAGTTGTAGTAGTTGTAATAAAAGTATTCTATACGGATGTTCTGGACATGCTTTCTACTTTATAGCTGTGCAATACATGCTGTGGTCTCTTGTAAGGAAGGAGTACACCTACGTGATACTTTTGTCATCCATTATTTATTTCGCATGATCTGTGTACTTGACGGCACGGTTGGCGCAGTGGTCAAGCGATTGACTGCTGCGCTGCATGTCGGGGGTTCGATTCCCGTACTGAACAAATATTTGTATGACCTACAAGTAGTTGTTCCGGGTCTGAGTGTTTTTCTATCTATAAAATGTATGTATTTACAAAAAAAAAAAATGTATATATGTAGTTTATCAGCCATCTAGCTACCATAACACAAGCATTAGGTTGCTTAGCTTGGGACTAGATGGTGCTGTGTGAAATGTCCAGAGATATTATTTATTTATTTACATCCTATATTTGATATCCAAAATAAATAAATAATTCAGTTCAATCCGTTAATGTGTTAAGGCATCGTTTTCCTGCCCTTCACCTTATAGAGAAGTATGGAAGAAGAGTTCCATACTTCTCTATTACTGTCGTCATCTCAGCAGTCACCTCCTTCCTTCCCACAGTCTATCCATAGTTTTTTTGTCTTCCTCTACTCTTACAGCCACCACATTCATACTCAAAACTTGTTATAGCGCGTGATTGAGTAAGTAACGAAAATGAAAATTATCATATTTACAAACAATATATAAAGGTAGTTCGAAGGCGACAACAGACCCTAAGCATCGGCTTTGTGGTTGACAATAACCGCACACGTCCATGCCGCTGCGGTTTGAATTCCGTAAGTAGCGTCATAAGTTTTACGGTAGCGGCATTTTTTTTATTAGTTTTCAACAGACATTTGTTAAACAAAATATCGCACTCTGTGACGGTCCTAATGGTTCGCGGCCTGCGATCGCCCCTGGACCGCAGCTTCAGGCAGCAATTTGGTCACCTACGGAAGCGTGTTCATTGAGTTACATACATAGTAACGACGATAAGCTGGTGGGTACCAAGCTTCATAGCCTGGCCCACCGGCGCAAGGTTGCTTGTCTGTCGGTCTTTTACAGGCTGTACTTCAGTGAGTGTGCCCAAGAGCTCCACGAGATCATTCCACCATCTCCCTTCTTCCATCGGGAGTCCAGACGTACTGCGGGTTATCACCCATTCCTTGTCGATGTTCCACACATTCGCACGAAGCGCTTTGCCACATCGTTTATTATGCGCACAGCCAAGGAGTGGAATTCCCTGCCTTCGTCGGTGTTCCCAAGTTCATATGACCCCAATCTATTTAAATTCCGAGTTAATAGGCTTCTATTGGGTTAGCTCGTTCCATCGTCGACCTCATCTCTGTCCTCGGACCCTGGCAGGCATCGGCCCTTGCGGGCCCCTCCCGTTTACTGACATCTCTTTGAGGCGCGCGTGGAACACGAACGCGCCGTCGACACGGCCTGTCGTCATACGACGGACGGACGGCGAGCTAGCCCATTACTCACCGTCCACAGGCCCGCGCCTACGGTGGCCGAGAGCCATCACGGCGTGATCGCTGCGGTCTGTGTTAGTGATCGGGGCGGCATTGTCGCTGCGGTTAACGGTTGTGGTAGACTTTGGAAGCCTTTTTACAAGAAGAAAAAAAACAATTATATAAACCCAATGCTATTTCTATTAGCCTAGCCTTCATCACCCGACTGCTGGACAAATCCCTCTCCCCACGACTTTCAGTTCTTTTCACCCAAAACAATAACCTACTTAATACTTATCTTAACTGTACTCTTTACGGCGCCTGTTTTGCTACTTACGGCTCGGGACTTGAGCATAACTTTTGCAATTCTACAAACAGCTCACGAGGCGCACGAGATCATATAATTACGCCACAGTGATGATTGATCACGTTCACATACGTCATTTGTCTTCGTTTCGCGCCTAACGACTTCAGGAATGAAAGTCGGTCAGAAGTATTAACAAATATCATAGCATAACATCACGTCTGTAATCACCGAAAGGTTAGGCAGAGGCATACCTAATAGTTAACCACATTTCGCCAATGTTTAAGTCCCATGTAATAGGGGGCGAACCTATTGCTTTGAACCAATAATGAGAAATGCTTAACGGACAAAATCCATGAATACTATGCCCGACCTGGGAATCGAACCCAGGACTCATGCTCAGCAGTAGTACTTGCGCTCAAAAGACCAATGAGGCAGTTGAATTAATCGTTTGTTCCTACTAGTTCTGCTGAACAGTAATGGGATCTTTTTTTCTCACTAGTACTACGATATTAGGTATAACAAAATAATAGTAGAACTATTGGGATTCTCTATTCCCACTTGTTCTACCTGTTCCATCTCTAGAACCTATGGGATGTTTTGTTCTCACTAGTACTAGGTTTTGAAAAGAACCGTCTACCGTAGAACTGTTCAGTAGAACTAGTGGGAACAAACGGAATTAATACATATTTACTATAATATTATAAAACGATGAAATACTAAACTCTATAGTATTTAAATAAATAAAAAATTAAATAACACTCGACTTGAAATTAAAATGTTTCCTACACTTTAATTTGAAGTCGAATTTTATCATCAAATGCTTCGCCCGTAAATAAGTTAATGACGATTTTGAGGTTTCCCAAATATCTTCACTACCCCGTTTAAACTCTTTAGATTTTTCACTCATACTGAGCTGCCCTCATGCCTCATGCTCAGCAGCCACGCCTGTTTTTTAATGAATTCAAAAAGAAGTTCGCTTTCAGTCACAACCAGGCTCTATCCCACGTCCATTTTTTGTAACATCCCTTATTATTGAATTAAGATTCAGCGAGGTCGTGTAATCCTCAGTAATTAACGAAGATTTTTTTAAACGCCGCATTTTTTGCTCTCTTTAATCAACCAATCGGATTTCATGATCAAATGAAAGTTTGGCGACGGTCGCTTTTCGCTTTGATCATATCTATTTAATCAAGGCATAAAGTACACATTTATAATTGATTAACAGGTGAAAAAAAGAAATCGGGTGATAAAGTTTAATTCAATGATAACATTCAATCACAAAGAGACAACACCGTCTCCAGTCAGGGCCACTCCATCAGACAAAAAGCCACCACAACCAACACAGATCCTGGATCAGCCCATGTGCATCTGTCTGTGGATTCTTCCACCCACATTAGTCCTCTTCTTGATAATATTTGTACCTCAAGGATTTCCTCCCAAGTCATTGTGAGGAGATCATTCACGCAGAGGTAGGGCTGATTCGAGAGACTTTTGAGAAGATGCCCAAAGTCTTGGTTTGCCAAACCTCACAACCCGCTCCTGACATTAAAATTTATGAAGATCCAAGTTATATGAGCCCAGGGAATGCAGTTGATCGTTACCTCTCTGTGGGCCCTCAGTCAGGAGGTTCTCAATCTCCTGGCCAGTATGCTATTCAACAAGAACCCATGATAGCCTGTCAGTCCTCGGGGTGCAGCTCAATAGGAAGAATGCAGACGGATAGAGTCTTCATTCTTCCTATTGAGCTGCACCCCAAGTTCTGAACTCTGCTAAAAGAGCCGACGGGCCCTCAAAATCTAAACTTGTTGGAGGCTATAATAGATATCTCTTATCTCAATACTAACCAGCCGCAAAAGGTGTTCCACATCTTCAAAAACTTAATCAGGACCATTGGAGATGGCTGGTTGTCCATCAACAAACACCTGGCCGTGGCTTCCGGACAGGGTTACATCTCTCTACTCAACGGTCTCGAGCTTGCATCTTCTCTTAATACCTATGCTTTATCTAAGCAAGCAGTAAAGATGACCGACAATCTAGGAGGAATAGTTGATTATCTCCAAACTTATGAATTAAACCAAAAAAGAACTATAACCCCAGCACACCTTCTAAAACTCATCACTAAACTCAATTTGTCATTCTCTTTCACACAGCGATCCCTCATATATAGAGAGAGCTTTGTACTCACAGGATATTTTTTACTTTAGAAAAGTTCATCTTTTAAATGATTAATCTAACTGTATACAAACCTTTTTTACTGTTACAATTTTTTTTTTTGTTAACATTTTGTTGGTTAACGTGGTCCTTCGAGCCGGATCGGCGTGAAGGTGTTTTTTGGTAGTCATCGGTGGTGGTGGTGATTATCACTCCCCAACGTCAGTACTGGGCAGTGGATTGCTGTCCAGAGCATCCCTACAGCGAGGCGTCAGCGCTGACGTCATCGAAGCAGAAGATCCGGCTGGGTAACGGAGGAGTGACGTTGCGTGGAGGACCCAGGCAGAGGAGTTCGCGGAGCGGGCACCAGAGGGCGCTACATGTGCGGCGTGAGACGTCGAGTATCAGTTTCAGTGAGTGTACAGTGGAGAAATTGTGAGTACATTTTCGACCTTATTAATAGGAAGAATTTAACTTCAACAATTCAAAAAGTGCATTGGAACCTTAAATTCACTAGATAATTAACTTAGCCGTTGGTATGTACTCATTTTAAGCAAAAAGTGGTTCAGACGGGGAACTTCTGCCCGATTTTACTCAGAAATACAAGTTTTCCAGGGCTGCGGGACTGTTCGAAAGAGATACCGCGGCCCTGGAACATAAAGGGCCAATGAAGGAACATGGGTGTTTTTTAGTCAGTAAGAGTCTGACACTCCCTTCCGCTCCGCCCAGAGCGGGAGGAGTCATTTGATGATTTCTCACCCCCCAAAAAAAAAAAAAAAAAAAAAAAAAAAATACAAGTTTTAAACACTTGTAAAATTTTAAACGTTATCTGGGAGTTCAAAAACATTGAAATCCTTCAAGGAATTTAGAATTTTTTGTGGTGTTATTGAATGTGTTTACTGAACAATAAGTTTCTTTATAGTGTTATAGATATCTCGTTGAAAGAAAATTGTATATTTATACGGAGTGGAAGGGACACCGACGCGAAAACGGTTACCACGTATTCAGTACATCATTCTGTGCCCCAACATAGAAATTTTTCATCGGTTATTAAAAAAAATCTGATGTTTTCTACAAAACTGCAATTCCTAGACGGTCAAAATGTATGAAACAGCTGTTTTTTTATAACCGATGAAAAATTTCTATGTAGGGGGCTCAAAAATGCTTCGGGAGGTACCTGCACCGAATCGGGCGGGAGGAAACGCCCGGGTGCTACAATTGCGAGGATCGACCGGAGGACACGGTGGAGCACACCGTCGAGGTCTGCTCCGCTTGGGAGGAGCACCGCCGTGTCCTCGTAGCGGCGATTGGCGGCGGCGACCTCTCGCGCCCGGCCCTGGTTCAAGCCATGGTCCGGGGCGAGAGGGAATGGGAAGCCGTCGCCTCCTTCTGCGAAGCAGTCATGCTAGCGAAGGAGGCGGCGGAACGTGAGAGGGAGAGAACCTCCTCACGTCCCAGCCGCCGCGGGAGAAGCACCGGGCGTCGGGGGCCACGCCGTGATGGCTCTCGGCCACCGTAGGCGCGGGCCTGTGGACGGCGAGTAATGGGCTAGCTCGCCGTCCGTCCGTCGTATGACGACGGGCAGGCCGTGTCGACGGCGCGTTCGTGTTCCACGCGCGCCTCAAAGAGATGTCAGCAAACGGGAGGGGCCCGCAAGGGCCGGTGCCTGCCAGGGCTGCGGGACTGTTCGAAAGAGATACCGCGGCCCTGGAACATAAAGGGCCAAGGAAGGAACATGGGTGGTTTTTAGTCAGTAAGAGTCTGACACTCCCTTCCGCTCCGCCCAGAGCGGGAGGAGTCATTTGATGATTTCCCACCCCCCAAAAAAAAAAAAAAAAAAGGGGGCTCAAAATGATTTTTTTTTTATACTACTTATGTACATATTTTTTAAGTTTTCTATGTTATGGCGAGACGAGCTAGACTAAACCAAAGCTCAAGAGAATTGGAAGTCATGAAGTTGACATCATGGGACCTTTGCCCAGCTGCAGCAGTTGGATGACGTAGGCTAGCAGGTAACAGTAATATTTTCTTGTACAAAAACATACGCAACAATCACACAAATATAAGCCGAACGACACAATCGAATCGAATCTCGAGTACTAGGATAACATAAAACGTAATAGCTCGATCACATAGTTCCACTGACATATTGATCACGTGCGCCTCTAATGGAGCGTTAAGATCGCGAACGATTCCCGCCTCCATGCTATTGCCCTTTGTCTTATGTGCTACTAACTGTTAACCGCGACGTTCGTTCGCGTGAAATTTTTATAAAAAAATGTTAACTTCCTTTGTTTTGAACCAATTTTAAGCCACTTTCAAGGTTTAATTTTTTTTTCACGGAACACTAGTCTTTATTCTAAAATAAAAGTAGCTTTAGTAATTCCTTATGACATCAGCTATTTGCCAGTAAAAGTCCCGTCAAAATAGGTCCAGCCGTTTCGGAGATTAGCCGTTAGAATCGGATTTTGTTAACAATTTCAAGGGTTTTAATTTTTTTGCACGGTACCCTAATTATTTTAAAAAATAAAAGTAGGATATGTTAGACCTTATAACATCATCTACTTGCCAGGAAAAGTACCGTCAAAATCGGTCTAGCCGTCCCGGAGATTGGCCGGAACAGAGACAGACAGACAGACCGACAAAAATTGAAAAAACTGTGTTTTTTTGTTATAAGTACCGTTATACTTACATTTGCATTCAGTAAAAAGCTGTTATTTTGATATTACAACCAGACACTTCAATTTTATTTATTTGTATAGATATAGATGTACACATAGGTATGGAAATGTGACGCCTGTTGACTTAAATAGCTATACAGGAGTGTAGGTATTACAACGACTTTTTTCGGGCCACGAATGTAGTTATAGTATGAGTTTACATAAGTTAACCGAAAAACTCAATCGAATGTACATACATAAACAATTATACTTCGTTGCATCGTCCTTCGAGATTAAGATAACAATGTAGTAATACGTCTAGGGTATCGCCTTTCATCCACTAAGTTTGATTTTTTTTTTTTTTTTTTTTTTTTGTGGGTACTTTGTCTTCCTGTTAGTTATGCCTGTACCGCCACTCATTTCGCGTTTTAGTGCGTCGCCGATCACCACGTTAATTTCTTCCATTTAATTGAATAGTGCAAGAAGATGCCAAAACGTAGTCACAAAAACGACGACAGTGATTATTTAAAAAAGAAGATTCGAAAACTCGAAAGGAAACTTAATAAACGCGACAGACGGTCGCGTGTTCGAATTTGTTCCGAGAGTAGTTGCTCTTCGACGAATATTATTATGTCGCCAGCACTATCGGACCATGAAGGTAAGCTGATCTGTTATTTTTACAAACAGAAGATATTGTGAATAGTTTTTCGGACTATATCCGTATCATAATCTGACATGATTGTCATATCTTAAAATAGTGTTGTGTACATCTTATGGGGATGTTACCTTCACATAATTTTGGATTCCCAATTCATTGGGTAATTAGTGATTGTGTACATTTGAAAGGAATGTTACCTTCACATTATTTAATGACCTACTTAATAATAATTGCATTTTATATTCGTACGGACTAAAACATAGTGTTGTGGGTAGTTTTAAGGACTATCGCCGCTCTAAAACCACTAGTTCTATACTAGGAACATTGGTAGTAGTGATAATTTTCACATACATAACAAAATGTTATCACTTGATTTTGTGATTTTGAATATCGGTATAGATGATAAACTTGGTGTTGTGGACATAGTTTTGAGGACTATCGCCGCGCTATATTCTATCCGATACCTACATTTGGTACATTTTATATTCCAGCTGAAATCGAAGTTCAAGCTGAAGTCGAGTCAATTCCGATTATTGACTCGGATGAGCCACAACCGGGTACGTCCACCTCGACAAGACATGATGTCCCTGCTACTGACGCAGTACAGACAGTGCAGTCGGAACTACCTGTTGAAGTAACGCACCCTGAGCTGGACGAAGAGATTCTGAATCTCTTGGGCGAAACTCCATCAAAGGATAAAAAATATGGACCAGATATTAGAGGCGAGTTATCTGCTCGCTGGGAACATATCGCAACGACAGGCTTGACCAAGGATGCCAGAAAGGAGCTCCTGGAAAAGCATCTTGTTCCAAAAAACTGCACAAAGATTGATGCACCGAAGTTAAATCCAGAGATAAAGGCCGCTTTATCGGAGATGCTAATAAAAAAGGACAAAGCTCTAGAGAATAAGCAGGTGCAGGTCGCAGCAAGTATATCTTGTATAAGTAAAGCTCTCAATATACTCTTTATTTCAGATTATAAAGATCAGTCGGTACTAAAATTACTGATCGAAGCCGGTCGACTGATGTGTGACTCACAACACAGCGAGTCCATGACTCGGCGTAGTTTTATATGTTCTACAATCAAAAAAGATATAAAAGATCAATTGTTTAATACAGAAATCGATAATTATCTATTTGGTGAACATCTGACCGATACTCTAAAAGCTGCAAAAGCTATATCAAAATCAGGTGCTGAAATAAAAATAAACACACCGGTTAGAAGACCTGCACCAGCGCAAAGACTGCGGCAGGCCCCTGTCCAGACTTTAAACCAGACGCCTCCGTTCCCGACATCGCGGCAAGCGGGAACAGCGAGGAGGACAGCGCCCGCGCCGCGCCCGCGACCGGTGCAGCAGCAGCCGCGACAGCAGCCGCGCTTGCAGCAGCGCCAAGTCCCGCGGCGCTAGATCCGGTACGTTCCGCAGGTCGATTATTCTACTTTTATGATCAATGGCAATTGATAACCAATGACCTCCTTCTGATATCGTGGATAAGAGGTTACAAGATACCGTTTACTAAACCTGTCTATCAGTTACACGAACCAAGTTTACCTGTATTATCTTCATCCGAGTCCTTTAAATACAAGGTGGCTATCACTGATCTTATAAACAGTGGAGCCATTTCACATTGCGAACCATGTGAAGGACAGTTTCTTTCTAGTTATTTCCTGATTAAAAAACCCAATGGCAAAAACAGATTTATATTAAACTTAAAGTCTTTAAACAAGTACATTATAACAGAACATTTCAAAATTGAAGATCTAAGAACAACATTAAAGTTAGTATCAAGAGACAGTTTCATGGCCACCCTTGATTTAAAGGACGCGTATTTTCTCGTACCTATACACCCGACGTATAGAAAGTACCTACGATTTAGGTACGATGGTAAAATTTACCAATTTAATGTATTACCGTTTGGTTTAAATACAGCCCCATTTGTGTTCACAAAGTTATTAAAACCGGTAATTTGTTTACTGAGATCATTAGGCTATTTGTCATCTATCTATTTAGATGACATTTGTATCATTTCTAATAGTTATCAAGATTGCTTGGATAATATTTTACAAACAAAACATATTTTGGAGTCCTTAGGATTCATAATAAATACTAAAAAGAGTTGTATGATTCCAAGTAATATTTGCAAATACCTTAGTTTTGTGATAGATACGAAAGAATTTCATGTTAGCCTACCTAAAGAAAAACGAAATTTAATTAAACAAGAGTTACAATCGTTTCAATTGAAATCTCGTTGTAAAATAAGACATTTTGCTCGCTTGGTAGGCCTCCTCACTTCATCCTGCCCCGCGATTCAGTACGGTTGGCTTTACACCAAGCAGATGGAAAGATGCAAATATCTTGCAATAAGTAAAACGAGGAATTACGATAGCCACATGTTAGTACCACAGTATTTGCAGGACGATTTTTCCTGGTGGTTAAAATCTATTGATACCGCAGTCAATCCCATTAGACAGGACAGCTACTGTCTAGAAATATTTTCAGACGCTAGCAAAAAAGGGTGGGGGGCAGCATGCGGCGAGGAGACCGCCAGTGGCCAGTGGAGTAACACAGAGTCCGACAAACATATTAACTGTCTAGAACTCCTGGCTGCTTTCTTGGGCTTACAAACATTTGCAAAAGGATTAAAAAATTGTCAAGTGTTACTACGCGTTGACAACACAACTGCTATTTCGTACATCAACCGTATGGGTGGAGTAAGATTTCCACATTTAACTGAAATCACAAAATCTTTGTGGCAGTGGTGTGAAGCTCGCGGTATATTTGTATTCGCTTCATACATAAGCTCAGAAGATAACGAAATAGCAGATGCTGAGTCTAGGAAATCTCACCCCGATACCGAATGGGAGATTAAAAATCATGCTTTTGAAAAGATTGTGAGAGCCTTTGGACAACCAAAAATTGATCTTTTCGCATCAAGGTTGAATAACAAATGTATTAAGTACGTCTCATGGAATAGAGACCCAGGAGCAATTGCTGTGAATGCTTTTACTTTAAACTGGACAAATCTTTGTTTCTACGCATTTCCTCCTTTCGCAGTTATATTAAAAGTATTAAGAAAACTAATATACGACCAGGCCGAGGGTATTGTTGTGGTCCCATTTTGGCCCACGCAACCCTGGTTTCCACTTTATCAAAAACTTCTCTGTTCAGAATTAGTTCAGTTTAGACCATCTGATAAAGTGTTATTATCTATTTCCAACAGTGTCCCCAAGCTCACGTTGATTGTAGGGAAGTTATCAGGACGGCGTTACTAAACAGAAGAGTACCACAGTCATCTTTAGATATTATGATAGCTTCTTTATCTGAAAAGTCAATAAAACAATACGACGTTGCAATTCGACGTTGGGTAAACTTTTGTAAAACTCACAATATCAAAATACATGAAGCGTCAATTCCGATGGTAATGTATTTTCTCACGGAGTTATTTCATTCCGGTTTACAATACGGATCTTTAAACAGTCATCGCTCTGCTCTGTCTTTGATCTTAGGATCGAGAGTAGGGTCTGATGATCGCGTTGCTAGGCTATTCAAAGGTTTTTACAGACTTCGTCCTCCAGCCCCAAAATATAATATCACTTGGGACCCGTCAATAGTTTTAGAATTCTTATCGAAATGGTATCCAAATAATCATTTAAGTTTAGAACATTTAACCAAAAAGGCCGTAACTTTGCTCATACTTGTAACTGCACACAGAGTGCAGACCATTAGCAAAATCAAATTAGAAAATATGACTGTCAATGATAATCTTATATTGATCAAGATAAAAGATTTGTTAAAAACATCTCGACCTGGTTTATCTCAACCTTGTTTAAATATTCCATTTTACAAAGACCGGCCGGAAATATGTCCCGCTGAAACTCTTATAGAATATATTGATAGGACAAAACTTTTAAGAAACAATGCCAATAGCCTTTTTATAAGTATTAAAAAACCACATAAATCAGTATCCACAAATACCATCAGTCGGTGGATAAAGGATATATTATCGATTAGCGGAATTGATACTTCAGTTTTTTCTGCCCACTCCACCAGACACGCAGCCACCTCAGCTGCTCATAGAGCTGGTGTCAATATTGACACAATACGAAAAGCAGCGGGGTTGAGTGGCAGCTCCAATGTTTTCGCTAGATATTATCATAGAGAGGTTCAATGTGAACAAACTGATCAATTTGCCTTATCAATCCTAACCTCTGATTGATGTTAGATTTAATTACTTAAAATGAATATATAATATTTATCTACCCCTAATTAAAGAAAAACTACAATTTAGTTACAAGAAAACAATAATGTAATGTTTGATTAATATACATGTACCTACCTAAGTATAAAAATCCAGTGTTTTAATATTTCACCATCTTTCAAAATCTACATTGTTATCTTAATCTCGAAGGACGAAGCAACGAAGTATAATTGGAGATTAAACGAACTTACCTGAAGTGAAGTTCTATCCAAATTATACGAGTTGCTTCGTCCGAAGAGATTAGTTCCCTCCCAACCCTATAAACCCAATACCTAAAGTGAAATATTAAAAAAGGTTCCAGGCTTTCAACTAAATGAGTGGCGGTACAGGCATAACTAACAGGAAGACAAAGTACCCACAAAAAAAAAAAAAAATTCAAACTTAGTGGATGAAAGGCGATACCCTAGACGTATTACTACATTGTTATCTTAATCTCTTCGGACGAAGCAACTCGTATAATTTGGATAGAACTTCACTTCAGGTAAGTTCGTTTAATCTCCAATATTACTGCAGAAACATTAATCTCCTTATAAGAGTATTATAAATGCGGATTAAAGTTACACCTTCACATTAATTAAATTTTTCGATTAAAATAAAATCAAAATAATTTTATTTCACATAAGCATGGGCTGGGCACTTACAAAACAAAAATGAGGGATACAAATAAATCACTTAAAAAAAACCACTAAATAATGCTGTTTACCCTCAATACAAAAATGAACTACATAACCTTCCCTTTTGACGTTGCCGTAGTCGGATAAAAATGTAGAATTCACCATAAAATTTTACGATACGACTTTAAAAAATAACTGCCATAATAAAGAAAAAAAAACTACGAATTTAAAAAGCCCCTGCGCACTACATGCGTATTTTTAATTAAAAAGAAACACTGTTTAGCCAACAGGGTTGCAATTAATAAAAGTTAATTTGCATTTTTAGGTCAAGGGAATGCTTTAATAAAACAATTTTGGGCGTCTCTCGCTTGTACGCGGGCTTGCCTAGAATGTTAGCACATAAATAAAATTATAATATTGTATTTCATTATGGTGTACTCGTTCGTACAAAGTACATTGTACAAAAAAACACAATATACAGTTTAACAAAAGTACAGCAGGCAGAAGTTTTATTGAACCATGGAAGGAGCAGGTACGTAGTTCAATTGAGTACGTAACAAGTACTTCTACGGTAATACTTACTAATTCCATACATAATAATTGTTAACTATGTTTCTGGCGTTTACAATAACATTTGAACTATACCGAAAATTGTATGTATCGTTCTAATGCGGGATATACGAACATACCCTACTCGGTGTGAACTATTTTTCGCGTGACGAAAAACGACGACGTGTACGAAAAATAATCAAAGTAAAGCTGTGGCCGAGTGGCGTACAAGGACTGGAAAGTAGGTCGTCCGGCGGTGAGATCCGCAGATGACATTGTTGTCATTGGATGAGACTGGCACAAGCAAAGAGAGGCCTATACCCAGCAGTGGGTGAAGTCGGGCCGTGGATGATGATGATGGTATCGTACAAAACTTCAATACCTTCTCACTACTTCTCAACCAAAACATTTGGGGCTGCTGATTATTTTTTCACGACTACGATGTTGTTCCCATTAAGAAAATATTTGAGTTTGATGGTCAATACCACACACATAAACTGCATAAACATCACCACAACTTTCTGATATACGCCCTAGAAACCTGCATACAGTGGTCCGTCCGTCATTGTGATAATTTTGGTTGTTCTAGCTAGACCATACCAGGCAACCTTCTAGTTACGGAGATATTGGAGGTCATGGTTACAACTTTTTCACAATAGATTTTTTTTATGTTCGAACTTTACTTGAAATACTTCCATGACCCTACACTATTCAATGCATCCATCAGCACAATGTTTTGAGTGCGTTACATTGAGTTCTATCATGAAATGTTTTTACACCCCAAAACAAAGTCGTTTCCCAGCAATTTTGCGTTGAGTTACTTAGCTTAATGTACAAAATGGGTTGACGGTTTTGTAAAGAGTCCGATAACAGCTCGTAGATAGTTAGCACTTGGTCGCGCTTTATCCAATTTTGGCGTAAGAAACTGGTCTTGTGTCGCACAAGTCGAAGCAGTGATTGCCGATCACAGCAATAAAATAAAAAAAACTCGGGGATAAATCTCGTGGGGTCGTACAAATCCTACGAAATAGGGACGATGTGTGTACTCTCCCAGGTGTCCTTACTCTCACTCGCACCTCTGCTTACTACAGTCCATCCGTCTTACATAATAAAACAACCAGTTACATCTTACTTCTATAGCATTATCGTTTCTCTAGCGCAGTTCACCATCTCTGCCTTGCCTGCTTTGGGGTCGTCTTCCAGTCTAACTAGATGAACCAGTAATTTACATGGAGCGACTGTCTATCTGTCCTCCACAACCCAGTTAGTACTGGGTAACACCCCTTATATCCTGGATACCCTTTGGTAGGACTGGTTTTCAGACTTTCGGGCCACTGATTAACTGTAACAACTGTCAAAGATCTACAAATGACAGCCGGGACCAACTGCTTAACGTGCTTTCTGAGGCACGGAAGAAACTCGGTATATAATGTGTAGTCACCCATCCACAGACCCACCTTAGGCAAGTGTAGCTTAACCTGAAGATTGATCCGAGCGGCTGTTATTAGTTAGCCACGAGCTCCTCCAATCTAGCGCAGTTCAAAACTCATAAAGCAAAAATATTCTACAATAACAAAATTAAACCACAATATTTTGGCGAAATTACGCTTTTGATAACCACAAAATTACGGTGTAAATAACTCCCTTTCATACGCCTAATCTTGTCCCTAGCATATCTTCACTCCATTACAAAAAGGTGATAAACACGACCAAATGCACCACAAGTAAATTATGTAGGATTTTTATGCGTAATACAATGCGCCCAGTATATTTTAGTACGCGACGAAATAGGGAACTAGAGGGAAATGTACAGGATCTGACATTCTCTTGCTTTTCTTCAGGACACCAAGCGCCGTTCTGGAGTACCAAATTATAATGGGGACACAGTAAATGTTTAATAAAACATTTTTTATCTGTGTTATATTTAAGAATGTTGTTTTGAAATTGTTGACATGTTATTTAATATTTGTTTTATTTTTGTGCCTTTTGTTTCAAGATTTAGTATAAAGTACAGATTTGGCGATTAATTTGTGACGTTTAAATGTTTGGTAGGATTTTGTGTTGGAAATCCATCACAACTTTACCATTGACCAAAATCAAACGCAGTAAAATAAAATTTGTATCTAACACTCAGTAGTTACGTGCGTTAGATACTACAACCGTCGCCCACGTATAACAGGCAGTTAAAACCTATACTAATATTATACAGAGGTAATCTTCGGAACTACTGATCCGATTCCGAAAATTCTTTCACGAGGTTACGTCATCGGCATAATGTTCCCGTGGGTTAATTTCCGTACATAACACAAGCGAAGCCGCGAGTTAAAGCTAGTAATCATATAAATTCGAAATATTTTTAGCCATAGAAAATTCTAAACCAAGACAAAGGAAAACCATTTTTTCCTCCATATCAAAGAATAAGATTGCGAATCGTCTTAAACGTACAGAATAGAATATAGCCGTAATAAAGACGCTTCACACGGACGTGAGTGGATGCACGCGACCGCGCGTCCTTATCGCGTGCGAATAAAAACGCGCGATGTGCCATTTTAATGTTTGCCCCTTCCTTCGGCCGTTTGGATGTAATGTGCTGTAGAGATGTGGCTACTATCGATGTCGACAAAGGAGAGTTTTCAGTGTTGCACTTAAAATATACATTTGCATGTAACACGGTCTCACAAAATTGAAAAGCAGTAGATTGGTTGGTCTCTCTCTTGTTCTGTTGTTAATTCATTACAGGAACTGATGTCGACAAACTCGTAGTAGCTCAGTACTGGACAAACTCAATTTAGATTGCCATCGACATGCTAAGAAGATGATTGGTCCCTTTATTTTCTTAACCAATGAATAGTATACGTATATTAATGCAACAGAGCTTACTATTTGTTATTATTCTGTCTTTGTCTTGTTAAATACTCTTAACGAAGTCGAAAGGCACTTGTTCACCTAATTTCTTTTTGTTCTGGACAATACCTGGGAATCTTCTAGTTACGGAGATATTGGGGGTCAAACTTCCAACTTTTTCACAAGTTTTAATAAAGTTTAATTAAGTTACGTTTTAATGTTATAACTTTACTTTAAATACCTCCTCGACCCCCGTACTATTCAGTGCCTCCATCAGCACAATGTTTAGAGTCCTACCGTAAAACGTGATTTTTCACCGTCGTTTGTGTGCAATAATTTTTGCATAGAGTTACTTAATTTGATGTACAGAATCTTTGGTTGACGGCTTCGTGGCGGCTCGTGCTTTACACCTTGTATGTTACCTCACCTCGCACTAAAACAATTCAGATTTGTGTAGTATGCAGAAAAAGTAACCTTACGTTTAAGTTTACGACGCATTTTCGTTTAATTCGTTGGAAACATACTTATCATAAGATCACATCCGTAATCTCCAAAGGGTAGGGTCAGTTGTCTTTAAGTCTCATGTAATAGGGCTGAGCCTATTGCCATCAAGCGAGTATAAATCCAGACTTCGTGGCTGTTAATGAGAAATTCCTTAATTAAAAACAAAAAAGAAACATAAAAAAGTAATTTCGTGAGGTACATATTAACAATACGTCTCGCCACATCACTATTCTGAAACATATATAAGCAATTTATGTTTACGCAGATATGGTTTAATAAAAGCAACTCTATTGGCTTTACATATTTCATGATTTGCGTTGTGATCTGGGCGCTTTTCAGATATTAAGTATTTTTATTTAACGTTTGGAAAATGTGTACAGTTCAGGGGCCAGTCTAGTATATATTCATTGCCATGCATTCTAAATTGAGTAATCGATGTTTAGGACTAAAATTTTACGATACCACTTGGTAAGACTGGGTATCATACTTTCGGCTCACTGACTTTCTGTAGCGACTGTCAAAGTTTCTACTAATGACAGCCGGGACCAACGGCTTAACGTGCTTTCCGAATCACGGAGGAGAGTTTCCTCCGTGCTTCGGAAAGTACGTTAAGTATTGGATGCTCACCCATCCACGTCATACATCCACGGATCGACCTTGGCAAGCGCTGCTTAACATCTTCACCAGTTACATAATCAAATATACATTCAAATCAGAAGTTGGGTATAAATGTAATTTATCGCCACTGAAGTGAAGTGAGTCACCGAAATTACTTCTTCATTGATTATGTCGGCTGTCATTCAAGAATAATTTCGACTCATTTTTAGCGACACATATTCCGCTGTTTACATTCATTCCTAAAAGCATTGCTCTTGTTTGCTTGCTTACTAAGCATAATATCTTCCGTCAGTACAAGACGTCGTCGTGAGTTTACGTTGTTGAGTAAATAAACACAGCATAGTGCAAGCATTAGCTGTTTCGCATCTGAATACAATTAATGTCGGCTGTATTGTCAACGTGAAGGCATAACTGGAAGCGAATGATTACTTTGTGTTTAGACTTGACTTGAAAATACAAATTGAGGGTTATGGATTGATGAGAACTAATTTTTGTTATTGTAAGAAAATTGAGAGAGTTTTGCCAGTACAATAACGATGCGTTACTCAATTTACAGTCAACATTGACAATAAGTATAATATGATTGACGTTGACGCGTTTCTTCACAAAGGTTGACACCAATAGAGGTGTGGCGGGAAGTGGAACCAGTAAAGATGGCCTTTGCCCTGTTAAAGACGTAAAATATGGAAGTGATCGTAATTTCCATAAATCTATATAGATAAAATGGTAAACTGACTGACTGTTGATATCAACACACAGTCCAAACCGCTAGTAAGACATAAGGAGTCTGTACTTCTGGGTATTTTTCCTGTTGGCAGCGATGCGGACGAATTTTTGTACCCTTTGTAATTCTTTTAACATTTTGAAGTATATTTTGTAGTTTGTAAACAATGTACAGTAGTTTGCGTATTTATAAAAATAAATCTATTTAACACTAGACCTGCGGCTGCTTCGCATTGGTGCAACATTTTTTATTGTAATTTTTATTAAAAAAACCATTCAAACTTCCGACTGTTTCGGCGGATTTTTCAAACATTTTCTTTCATACTAAAGGTTAGTATGAAAGAAGGGTAGTATAGTAGTATGGAAGTCCTGATAATTATGAAGACAACAAAACAAAATCAGTCAAATCGGTCGAGTCGTTCTCAAGTGATGATTCTTCATCTGTCGATTTAACAATGTACCGTTTGTAATATAATGTGTATGATTGAGGGCACCGAAACGAAATGCATGCAGTAAAGAAATCATGCGACGAACGATAAGCCAACAACACAACGACCAACGATAAAAACTTTAACAATTAATTTGCACATTATGATTAATTTTTGTATTCGCTTCCACCATTACCAGAACTTTGGTTATAACAAAAGATATAAACAATACAGGCAATTAATTGAGCCGTTAAAAAAACTTGGCCAAGTATTGAATGGGGGTATTGTATCCAAGTTATTGAAAGCTACTTTTTGTAAGGAGCGACAAGGGAAAGCACTTGGTTCTCGCCTGTTGTTCGCTGGATATCGATTGAGTTATGAATGTACAATGTAAAATTCATAATAACGGCAGCGAGCGTGGTTTCTTCCTCGCTTCGGGATACTATAGTATCCAATGCGTTTGTTTCTGATCTGGCCGTACAGATAGAAAGTATTGTGCTTCTTCAAAGTAGTGTGCTTCGTGATCGAGAGAAGGATTTTTAAAGAGTTTGTGGGAGATCTAGGTAAAAGAGAGCAGCGGTGTCGGTAAGTCGTGGGTTCGAACCCAGGCAGGCGCATTACTTTGTGTAATTTATTTCATCACCACTGCTCTCAAAAATGGTGAAGGAAAACATCGTGAGGAAACCGGCAAGTGGTAGAGCCAAAAAAAAAAAAATTCGAAGACATGTGTCATCTACCAACCCGCAGTGGGCCAGCGTGGTGGATTATAGCCCATTCCCTCTCATAGAGAGGAGGCCGTGTGTCCCAGCAGTGGGAACATTAAGGCTGATTATGGTTATGCTTATGATAGGTAAAAGAGACGCTAGGTTATTGATGTAGAATTAGACACTTAGAAACAACAAATTATGAAATTGATTTAGAGTTTTAAATGCCTAGCTGTGAAATACTTTCAGTTTATGTTTTATTGAGTTTAGAGGTTACAAAATCGAGAGTTTCTTAAACGACGTTGAAGTTATAAATGGTATTGTAAGTAAAAGAGAAAGCTTTATCACAAGTTCACAGTTCTCGTAATTTTCTACTTTCGCATTGACATTCGCATTTGTCGCCGTTACCAACTGACTCGATAAGATTCGGCTCCCCCCATTCATGGTACGATGAACATTTATTCTGATTATGTGAAAGTCGCATTAAGATTTAGTAAAATGTTTTTGGAGTTTGTATAAGCATTTATTTAACTCGTCTTGTTAGTTAGTTAGTTTGTATGGGTCAAATCTTGCAACTGAATTTCAAACTTGTTTCCCCAACCGATTGAGCTGAAATTTTGCACACACCTTTAGTTCTGGTGGCAATACATTTTTATGACAGACATTCCTTAATCCTGCAGCCAGGATCGTCTCCTCACAAGAGAACTCCTCAACGGTTAATAGCGCGGACGAAACTTTGTATACGCGTTCAATTTTTATAGATAAACCTAAATTTCTTCTTTTCATTTTAATAAAGGCTTGTTTTTTTTTTAATTTAATGTTTTGTTTTTTGTTTGTTTTGTTTTAAATTGCGCGACTTTTGTCGAGAGTCTATCTGGAGAATTCTTGGCATAACCTTTTTTTTTTGTTATATTTGTACGTAGATTATGAATGAAACCATATCAGAATATTTTCGTTATGTAAATTTTCAAAGTAAATACATAATACAAACTGTAATTTATTATCAGTTAAAAAAATGGTACATTACTATAATTAAAAATAAAAACGCATACTTATGTTTTCACGTGTCGTGTGTCGCTCTTTACAAAAAAATCTTCAAAACGAGTTTCCCTCATCGAATCCTTCTGTGAGCGGTTGATGTATATTTATTACCCTGAGACCTGAGTAACGGTTGGACAACTTTGGATAAAAGCAACCGACATTAGCAACCGAAATTTATTTTCACACTAAAATTAGTATGGAAATTATATTTTATGATAAAAGAGTTGGAGTTTACATTGATTATTTATTGTCACGAAAAGATATAATTTCATCAACACAAAAGAAAAAACCCAATGCATTTATTTCAATTAGACCATTAGTCTAGAACTTTTTCCAGCAGTGGGAATCTAACTGACTTACTTACATGATTCATTTACCTACTTAAACCAAAGAAATGTCAAGTTTTAGATTAAAGTAACAAAATCAAACGATGCTACAGAGGATACTATGAATGCAATTGTGTCTACACGTTACTATTAACTTACGAGTACGTCAATAGAATAGACAGTCACGTGAGCGAAGCCACGGGCACAGCTAGTAAGTTTATAACAGAATTACTTCTTTGTCAAAAAGAATATCTGCATCGGATAGAAATGCCCATGATTATGAATATACAACATTTTCAGCATAATTATGCTCTCTTTTACACAATAATATACACCATTATTTTTAGGTCGTTCTGGAGCCGAATACCATGAACTCGATCATCGAACTCGAAACGATTGGGACTATTTTTTTTCAAAAAATAACAATAAAAAAAAACACGAAAGAATAAATTTAATGTTTTGTTTTGTGAAATAATGAGAATCGATCGATGAATGAATTTTTCAATGGGTATCGTTCGCATGTGTTGCCGATCGTGGATACTATTTACACACACATATGCATTTGAGTACTCATTATGTAAAAAAAAACATTAAATTTATTCTTTCGTGTTTTTTTATTGTTATTTTTTGAAAAAAATAGTACCAATCGTTTCGAGTTCGATGATCGAGTTCATGGTATTCGGCTCCAGAACGACCTAAAAATAATAGTGTATAGAACAACACCACGTATAGTAAATAAAGTTAAAATGTCCCAGGACGTTTTCGCCGGAACTTCAGTACAAATATTCATATTACGATTTAACGTATGCAAAATGGAATTTGGTTCCCAAAGATTTTTTTCATATTATACCGCGAAGAAACTCCTTAGGGAGGCTGTACAATAAATTTTGTAAAAGGGTTCCATAAGGGGTCCTATTGGTTAGCAAAAGCCGCTTGTTGCCAGCTATTGATAAATTACCGAAAAAGTTGGTAGCTCTCCATTATATTTTTTTCGGCGGCGTCTTGGGGTCATGTTGAAGTTTGATGGAATTTTCATGAGCGTCATTTTGACGTTTTTTTAAGGAGTTAGTAGTTTTTAGCAAATCATAGTTAAATTATGGAGCTTTTAGGAATTGGAAATTAGGCTTACTTATAGTACAAAATTCAGCAAGCCATGTTTTACATACACGCGACAAATTCCCCATTTAGGTTGTAAAAAACAATAATCCCCGATTCACTCGTACACAGTGCTTTATAGGTTAATTTAGGCAAAAATCCAATTCCACTGGCAACCCCACGGACGTATAAATATTAAATACAGTTTAAACGAGGAGTCCGAACGGTCACCACCATTGAAGGGATATTCGTAGCTCATAAAGTGTACTTTGGGACGAAATATAAGTACGTGTATCGTTCGCGCGCCCTTTTTTGCTTTTGTATAGGAGAAACCAGTCACGTTTTTGAAAAGAAATGGACACTCGTCCCTTTCATGGTGGTTTGTGAGTAGCTATGGACCTTTATGGGATGGAATTATGATCTTTTAGTCTGTAGGTACTGTGATGGGCATCCTTGCCCTGCTACCGGAAAAGTACTTACCTATTGGAATAGCTGCTAATAAAAATCATTAATTCTTAAGAACACGTGCTTACTTAAATTTTAATATATAAAAATAACTTGAGTGCCACTATTTTGCACACGCTTATCTCCGAAACCAACTATACAATATCAATGAAATTTTGCAACATAGTCTAGTTTTGGATTGAATATAATATCTATAATAATAATAATATCTTGGGACAACCAACACACCGCCATCTGATCCCAAACTAGGCAGAGCCTGTACTATGGCAACCAGACAACTGATAAACATACTTATACATTTCTAAATACATACATATTACAGATATATTACACATCCACATACAGAACAAATAATCGTACTCATCACACAAAGATTTGTCCTGTGTGGAAATCGAACCCACGACCTCCGTCCTAGCAGTCAGGGTCACTAACCACTAGATCAACAGGCCAATCCCTAGGCGAATAGGCGGCGCCATGCTAAGCAGAGGCGGGTCGCTACTACATTTTTCAGACTGTAGTTGTATTCACACAGTGGACAAAAGTCTGACAACCAGTCCTACCAAAGGGTTTTATATTACTCAGTACTAACTGGGTTGTGGAGGTCAAATAGGCAGTCGCTCCATGTAAAATACTGGTATTCAGTTGCATGAAGCCGACCCCAACATAGTTGGGAAAAAGCTAGGCAGATGATGATGTTGTTTTCATACAGTATAACCAGTTCCAGGTACGCAGCCCGCTGCGCCCTAAGGCACTTAACCTTATTAACGAGCTAATCTAGCGTGGTTTCTAAGAAGACGTCAAAAATAACTCCTACTCTCACATTAAAGCAACTACGTTCAAAGGGTCACGTGGCCATAATTATGAATTCCCGACTAAAATTCCCGGGATTTACAAATTCCCGCTCTCTGTATTGTTTGCCTTGGACGAGACTGCGCGTACCCTTGTCAGGGTATTTCGTGACGCTCGTAGGTAAGACTAGGGGCAGTTCAAGTTCACAATAGTTTGATGAACAGTTATTGTGTTAATTTCGTGTGGACGGAAATGTTAGAAACTGCGGTATTGTTTTTGGATCTTTAAGTCCAAAATGATGTAGGTAATTTCTTGAAAATTGTAACAAACGATCAAGCTATACTATGGTGCACCCCTGTCTGTTGCCAACAAACGTGTTGTTGTTCGTTTTTAGGATAACAAACAAGGACCACTTATAGTTTCGGTATGTCCGTCTGTCTGTCCGCAGCTTAGCTCAAAGACTCTTAGTACTAGAAAGCTGTTTTGGCATGAATATACAGATTAGTTACGCCAACAAAGTGGTAAAATAAAATCTTGAAAAGTACTTTTTTCAGAGTATCTCCAGTACCTACACGTAAAGTGGGGATTTTATTTTCTCGCGTAGCCCATAGTGTGCGATGTCATTGGATAGGTCTTTAAAAATATTGCGAGTTTGTTCAAACATTTTTTCGATCAAGGGATTCGTTTGTGAAATATTACCCGCTACCAGCTAAACGGTGGGTGTTTGGGTGCGTGAAAAAAATCACGAAGATAGTATAAATATATAAGTTAAAAGGAAAACTATCACAGCTAAGTAGGCTTTACAAGTTTATGAGTAATAGTCGACCAACTTATAAAATGTACTTGGATAACATATTTTCCTAAACAATAAAATAATAATAATAAATATCCCTGGACATTTTCACACAGCACCATCTAGCCCCAAGCTAAGCAACTTAATGCTTGTGTTATGGTAGCTAGATGGCTGATAAACTAGTATAGGAGCACAGGTTTTTTAACTACAAATGTAACTTTGTTTTTTTATTATTACAATAAAAATCATCGTTGGGAGGCAAATCGAACCGTAGGCAGTGTCTGCATATTTTGATGGGCAACTACGAAACCCTACATTGTACGTGGCCCGACACGCACTTGGCCGGTTTTTATTATTTTGCCACTATCTTGGTTTGAAACTTCAAAAAGTTGTCTGCACCTCTGGGTTACCTATTTAGGGCCAGTCTAATTTCCAGGACAAATATCAAAATAAATAGAAATATCCGCAAAACTTTAGTATCCGGTAAGAGCTAAAAGTAACATCGCCACAAAAACGAAGCATTAAAATTAATTTTATTTATGCAAAGTTTCACGTAAACGTTCAGTCAAGAGGTTTAAAGGCAGGGTTTAAAACGCTGGATTAACGCCCCGGGATGTGCGGGAATCGCGCTAGATTCCCTAATTTATACACTTTTGCGTTCATCCTAAGATAGCTTTATGATAATGGTTGTGATTATGCTTAAAGCTTAGAATTTTAAGTGTCCGTTCGACGCCTGGATATTGACCTGTTATTATTATTCTAGTCTCGGTAACTTCTAAAAATACCACTCGTTTTTAGCTATTAAACGATTATCATATTTCCTTTTTGCTTTTAATACCGTTCTTTTGAAGAAAAGTTCGTTAAATTGCCTCGTTGTTCCAGAGGCGTCAAGAGAGACTACTGGTTGTTGGGTAAATTGTTGTCCCGTTGTAGCAGTATAGAAATGCTACATTGGTACTTTCTACTCCAACTTCCAAAACAGTCATACCAAAAAAATATTTTTTACCATTCGTCAATAGATTTCGTTCTCGTGAGCATCATCATCTGCCAAGCCTTTTTTTACTATGTTGAGGACGGCTTCCAGCCTAACCGGATGCAGCTGAATACAAATATTTTATATGGAGCGACTGCCTGTCTGACCTCCACAACCCAGTTACTAGTAATACGAAACCTTTTGGTAAGACTGCTTATCGGACTTTCGGACCCCTGACTGGTAGTCACAGTAATGACTGTCCAAGGCCTACAAATGATAGCAGGAACCAATGGCTTAACGTGTAAACAGGTTAAGCTATTGGCCCCGGCTATCACGAGGCACGGAAGGAACTCGGTATGTAATGAATAGTCATCCATGCGCAAAATCAAGTCTTTAGGGACCATACTAGGACCGTACAGAAAAACAACACGGTGAATCCAGTACTGATCCACAATAAAAGTCACAAAAGTAACTAATATAAAGATTTACGATGTGTCTACTGCCAGGATAAGTTTAATTCTCGTAGTGCAGTCTACCATTTAACTTGCCCCTAACTTGATGGTCTAGTAATTCTGGAATATGCTATTGAGTTAGCGTTCGATATTGTAATCAGAAATGTGTAAAGAATTAAAGAAAGAAAGAAACACTGTTTATTGTGCGCAGTTACATAAAATAACATACAATAATAAATAACTATAAGAAGCCAAAATTATCCAGTGACTAGGTCGCGTTTTTAAATGACTTTAAAAAAAAAAAAAAAAAAACGTTGCCTCACACTAAGAATTTCTCCTGTATCGTGGGTGTATTTACAAACATTTAAACTCACATACACAAACAGCCAGACCCGGAACAACTATCTGTAGGCCATACAAATATTTGTTCCGTGCGGGGATCGAACCCGCGACACGCAACGCAGCAGTCAATCGCTCAGCCACTGCGCCAGCCGTGCCGTCAAAACTTAAGTTGTTCTAACCAGCAACATCCGTGACGAGGTCATGAAATCCTGGAGCGAGACGACACTACATCTGTATGCCGCATGTCAGTACGCGGCAAGTCAGTAAATCTTATTCTTTACCACACATCGTCCTACTCGTACTTTTTATGACCGCGACTGCGAGTCTGCGTTTTGGTGAGCTTGCCGTTGCGATTTCTTTGAGTTGAGTACCGTTTTGCCCATATTATGCCTTCTAAGTAGGTATTTTTTGGAATGAAAATTACTGTGTGTCTGTGTAATATTTGATGTGAATTCAAGCCACGTGGCAATATAGTTAATTGAAACGAGTGAAGTCGGGTGAGCAACAAGTGCGTAAATTAAACCTTACTATAAATGCTTATCTTCGTCGTCTTGGATCCATACTCCAGGAGGATTTACTTTATCGTAATGTCTGTTGTTTATGGCGTTAACAGGTAGAATATGTTCAACAGTGAACGTCTTTTGGCTAAATAATGTTGATCCGGAGTTAAAAGGTTCTCGAAGATGCCTTTGAAGTTTGGTCTAGGTTCCCACGTGGTTCTTCTTTTTTAAGCTCGGTCCCTCAGTGCTGAGGATAGTGAACCATCATATACATAATTATAAATATATGTCTTAAAATAGATGGCTTGAAGCTAAATATATCGACCTTAAGCCGTTGCTATGTGGTTTCGTGGTGCTTGATTTTGAAGAAAACTGTCTCAGTTTTCGTCAAAATCGACCCCAAGACTGCTTTGAGTAATTTCGCTATTTGTATTAGTTTCGGATTTAATCATCCGCGCACACTTAGATAAACAATTGATCCTGCGTCATTCGTTTTAGGAGGTATATTATAAAAATAACAAGAACAAATTTTTAAACAAGCAATCCAATTTCAAAATTAACGACAAACGGATCCCCTAAAACTATTTCCCTATCATTTAATACATCCAATTTACGTATATATAACCGTGCCGGAATTATGCTGTCCCTAAATTTAGTACTTAATTGATTAACAAAGTTACAGAAGCTCGCTTTAGGGGACCCGTATCCCTGGCCTTCCTTCGCCCTATTCCTGGGTGTACGGATACTGGTAACTAGTTTATCCTGCAGTTATGTATCGGCGGCTCTTTTCACTGACTAAGTTCGTCTGGGAAAGTGTGAAGTTACTGTGCGAATCGGATCCCTAAATTCCTGTTCGATATAGATTGTTAAATACATCCTAGTCCAGTCTAGTATACAGGGTTATTTGTAAAACACCAGAAACCTCTTAAGAGGTCATTGTACTCATCACTATGAACAACTTTTACTATGGGACAAACCCGAAATCGCGAAAAAAAAATCAGCTGTTCCCTACATTTATGATCGATTAACTCGTCAAAATGTAGGGAACAGCTGATTTTTTTTTTCGCGATTTCAGGTTTGGTCCCATAGTAAAAGTTGTACAGACCTCGACGGTGTGCTCCACCGTGTCCTCCGGTCGATCCTCGCAATTGTAGCACCCGGGCGTTTCCTCCCGCCCGATTCGGTGCAGGTACCTCCCGAAGCACCCGTGTCCGGTGAGGACCTGCGTCGGGCGGAAGGTGAGGGCGCCGTGGCGCCTCCCTAGCCACTCCTCAAAGAGGGGACTTACCGCCACTATCGTGGCGTGCCCTAGCATTATTAGACCTTTTGACGTAATAATTTTAGCCAAAGTAATAAATCTCCTTCTTGCCGTATCGATGTTACTTCCATGTTACACAGTTTGGGCCCAGAAGGTGGTCACGATTAGTGCGGCGGCAGAGGTCGTCAAGAGTGCAGGTGAACGGACACCTGGGATACTCCAGCACGAAATGAGCCTCCCCGAGTGGCGTTAATCTAAATCGTACTCCGATTCTAAACGCCCGGCAGACCGTGGACAGCAAGCACTTGGTAACACAGAGTCTAGCTGAATAATCCTTTCACCACGATGATACTTACTAATATTAAATTTAGAAGTATGTTAATTAATGTTGGCAGTCCATCAAACAAATGGGTAGATGATGGCTATGACCTGGTTCAGACTCGCGCAGATCAGGTATGCATGGTACAAAAGGGAGGTAGCCGGAACTAGGCAGCAAATGATGATGATGAATCAATTATTCTGTAAAAATGCGAATACATGTTTTTTTTAAAGTTTAGTTTCTCATCCCAACATTTAGAGTATTCAAAGAAAATAAAAACTGATGTCGTAACCTTGTTAATTTCGAATCTATCACCTTTTTGTTGCTCACTCATTGGTAACTGACTCGACTGCGTCGTTGGTGTAGTGGTCGCAAGCGTGACTGCTGAGCATGAGGTCCTGAGTTCGGTTCCCAGGTTGGTCAGTGTCACTGGGTGTTTCCATCAGAAATTTCTCGGTAGTAGATTTGTGCCCGGTGATAGCAATAGGCACGCCCCCTTTACATAGGATTTATTTATTTATTTATTTATCTATTTGGATCTCCAACAAAAGATACACAGATACAATATAAGTCACAGTTGTAAAAAGGTTCTTTTAAGTGTGTTCCTTCAATTACAGGAGACCACAGCATGCACATAAAACTAGGTGTCAACACAGATTAATAATATTAAATTATTTAAAAAAATAAAATAAAAACCAAAATAATAAAAAAAACATTTGATGTCAAGAAATCAGTAATAAGATTGTGTCACATAAAAATTACAATTATTATACTACATTTATTGCAGTGGTCAATGGTGGTGGATTAAAACACAACTGGCGAAATGTGGGTGTATTGTTGGGTAGTCCTCTGTCTAACTCTCTGGAGGTTACAGGCGTGATGTTGTGTTATGCTCATTGGTGTAACCTCCACAATTTTCAGTTCTAATAAACTAGCATTCTGACGTCACACCACAGTGTCCAATTACCCGCAGCTGAAAGCGGAGCTGAATCGCTGAAAATTTAATACGTTTCGCGTCTGATTACAAGGTTGAATATTTGAACGCGAACAAAACATTGGTAATTGAAAGGATTAGTTTATAAATATATGATAAGGCACCAAAAGCATTAATTTTATAGTTTTGTAATAAACATTTTGCCTGCAAAATAATAAAATAACCCAATAAGATAAATAATGATGACTTCTTTTTTTTTTTTGGTTTTGGGATGGGAAATCATGAAATGAATCCTCCCGCTCTGGGCGGAGTGGAAAGGAGTGTCAGACTTTACGGACTAAAACCCATCCATGTTCCTTCTTTTGCCTTTTGTGTTCCAGGGCCGCGGTATCTCTTTCGAACAGTCCCGCAGCCCAAATAGACTTGGCTTACGAATTTGTCGAAATTATGGATTCTGGGCTCTGCCCACCAAAGCTGCTAAAACGTCGGTGACAAGTTAGCGATTTACGTACGTCCTCCCAGTTGAACGCTCAAGATGTAGTGTTAAAAACTTGCACGCCTCTTGACGACACTTGTCGACAAAGTTTGTCGACTAGCAACGATTTAAAGTCGCCAACCAGCCGGCTGACAATAAAGTCGGCACACGTGTCGGCAGGTCGGTGGCCCGTTATGTAGACTTGTATGTGATTTTATGCCGTTAGCTATGGCGGCTAAAGTTCTTTAAGACAAAAGCTTCGACCATCATCTGTTTCTTCTACAGTACTTTCGCCACTCAATTGAGTAAAAGGCTTAAGGTAGAAAGCAGTGAATTCGAACAAAGATCATGTTTGTAGGAGTTCCCTCAATTTCTTTCCCTACAGAAGTACTCGTAGCTCCGTCCAGCTAAAGAATCATGGTTAACTGACACTGTGCTATCGGATCGAAAGTACGGATCGTTGCAACTGAATGTTCTCAGCGGCAAGGAGATTTTTCATGAAACTTTGTAGATGGAGAACGAAAATATTAAGATCACGGCTGTGAAGGGACGTGTCAGAAATAAGTAATGGATACAGATTTGCAGTTAATTAAATATAACTTTAGATACCTGCTGGCATCTAAATAATTGATAATTCATACATTCAATTTCTAAATACAAATCAGCATAATATGACTTGCATTATTTCCCACAATTGTGCGTAATCCCAACATTCCTTATGGAGTAGTCTCCGAGGAAATTACTTGAGACTGACAGACACGAACGTATTACGTACCTAAATTAAAACGTAAAGTAAAATATTCAATTCAATATTTCACAGGATCCTTTTCCGTCAGTATTCATGAATTTTCTCTTAAATACTTAGTTTAGCGCAATTGCATGGTTTACTTACAATTTAACTGAATTTAACCAACAACACTACTTATCTCAACTTGCATGATATATAGAAATACTGCTTGGTAATAGTTTGCTAGGGATACAAATTAACAGCACAAATAAATTCATTTATTTCAGGTATTAATAACACCCATACATAAATTGATAAAAATCACACGTGTTAATTGAATTCGTAATGATTTGTGGCGGTTTAGGTTAGTTTCAGTGATTGATATTTTGTTCCAAGTTAGAATAAACGGTTGTATTCATTATTTTGTGTACCATGTTGTCTTTTTTTAAACGTTTTCGCTTCTGTTTCTGTGCTAAATTCAAAGAACCAATAAAATCAAGATAAAAAAAAGAAAGATATTAAGACTATTTGAGTCTTCTTAAAGTCGTGTGGGGAATTCAAGAAAGAACACGCGATTCAATTCTTTTTGCTCTTGCTTCTTTTTAATAAAATTGTCCCAATAATAGGCTCGCCCTAAGCAACACATTCTTTAGTACGATCACCCCAAATACTTATCCCGTGAAAAATCAATGTTTATGTTTAAAACTACGTAAGAATTCTCTTTTAAACACAAAAGAACAGTGTTGCCAGCTGTAAAGCGATTAAGGTACAGCTTGGCTTTGTTTACTTTCTCTTCATTAGACAGCAAATCCAATTTGCTTTGCTCCTCAATTGTTATTTTTAATTAATACCAATTATGCCCGTGCGGTTTTTTTCAGGTGTTTAAGAAATTCTTAGCGGGATGGAGAATTGTTCTCTGTTACTTGTATTGTACATTTGCTGCTGTTTTAATATTAAAAATGTATTTTTGAATTATATCACCGCTATCTTCTAGCCGCGGCTTTGCTCGCGTTAATTTAGAATTTTACAATCAATTGTGGGTTGTACTCTGCTTGTAATAATATAATTCAATCGTGATTCGAAAGACACGTGGCGCCGTCTACTATCATAAGAACGTTATTGTTATTTTCCTCAGGAACAGTACTTTTTTTCGGGATAAAAGTACCCTATGTCCGTTTCTATACACCTGACAACGTAAAGGTAACAAACAAACTTACTCTCGCATTTGTATTGTATTGTATAACGGGCTAGTGTCCGCAACTCCACGTCCAATGCGCGTATTTTGCGTGCGGGTGGGAAATCTATTCGATCAACCTCAGCTCCCCGAGAAAAGCCAGCAGCGTCTTGATGTCGCTGACAGTCTCGCGGAGAGTACCTGGGTTACCGAAGTACTTTGCCCTGTATGATGCAACCTCTGGGCAGTGCAGAAGCACGTGGGCTGCTGTCTCATCTTCCTCCATGCAGGCTCGGCACAGGGGACTGTCTGTGACTCCTATGGCAAAGAGGTGTTTGTTAAAAGAGCCGTGTCCAGTGATGGCGGCTGTAACAGTGCGCAGCTGTAGCTTGGTCAGCCGAAGCGCTTTTTTCGTGAAGCGGCCGTCGATGGTAGGAAGTGCATCCTTGGCCTGCCTACACTCACCATGGTTTAGCCACAGTTTGTGGTGTTGTTCACTGGTTCGTTTCCTTACCAGTGTGCGTAGGTATCCGAAGGGGAGTGGCACTATGGGTTCAGGTCCCACTGCTGCCATGCTCGATCCCCTTCTAGCGAGTTCGTCCGCTGCATCGTTGCCTCGGGACTCGCTGTGTCCTTTTATCCATTGAATGGTTATATTATTGAGATTACCAACCTGGTTCAGACGTTGATGACACTCGTGTATTAACCCAGAGTTGACTGTGTGGTTGTTTAATGCTAGTAGTACAGCCATGCTGTCTGAAAGTATGCGAATTGAGTGGTCCACAACTTCCCTGGCTAAAATGGCCGATGCCGCCAGGGCAATGCCCATACATTCTACCTGAAATACCGTGTTATGGACTCCCAATGGTGCGGCTATGTGGATGTTGAGATCTTCCGAGAAGACTCCAGCTCCAGTGCCGGTACTTGTCTTAGATCCATCCGTGAAGATCCGTACTTCCGCGGGGCTTAGACCCTCGCAGCGGTGATCCTCGTGGAGTTGGATTTTGTACTTTTTGTCGAATACGAATTGCTTGGGTTTCCGATCGTTGATAGCTTTCGCTAGGCGGAACTCGTTATAAAATCCCTCCAGTATCGCGGTGTGTTGTGTGTACTTCTTACCCCAAAGTTGAAGTGTCTCAAGACATACTGCCGCCATCAAGCGGTTCCCGAGCCCCAACATGGCCTCCAGAGCCGCGGTCGGGGTAGTACGCATGCAACCTGTAGTCGCCATGCAGGCAAGTCTCTGCATGCGTTGCAGTTTGATGGAGGCTGTAGCTAGTTTAGTGCGGGGCCACCAGACCACTGCCCCGTAAGTAATCATGGGTCGGATCACCGCGCAGTATAACTAGAGTATTATTTTAGGGGATAGGCCCCACTTCTTACCTATCATCCTCCTGGATTGCCAAAAGGTTATGCAGGCCCTGTTTATTTTGTTGTCTAAGTGATTGCTCCAGTTTAACTTACTGTCCAGGATGACTCCCAGGTATTTAACTTCGTCAGCTAACTGGAGATCAGTGTCGAATAGTTTGGGTAGGCGATAAGGGCCTAGTGCCCTTTTTTGGGTAAACATGACTAATTCAGTTTTCGTGGGGTTCACTGAAAGGTCGTATTCCCTACACCACCGTTCAACGATGCGTAGCGCCTGTTGAGTGAGATTGCAGATTGTCCCCGTCACTTTCCCCGAAATGAGGATGGCGAGGTCGTCCGCGTACCCGATAGTGTAGTAGTGGTTAGCGTTGAGCTTAGTGATAAGATCATTTATCGCCAGATTCCAAAGGAGGGGTGATAGTACTCCTCCTTGGGGGCAGCCTCTGGCTATCATAGCCGTCTGCTGCTCTTCTGCAAGGCAAACCACTCGTTTGCTTAACATGTTGGTGATCCAGTCTATCAGCACCTGTTCCACTCCGTGCCGGGAGAGGGCGGTGCCAATGCTGGAGAAGTTTGTTTTATCGAAGGCCCCCTCGATGTCAATGAAGGTACCCAGGCAGATACCCTTCTGATGTATTGCTTCTTCTATCCGGCTGACCACTAGATGAAGAGCTGATTCAGTGGACTTACCTGAGCTGTATGCATGTTGGTTTACATGGAGTGGGATCGTTTTCAAAGCTCCATCTCTTAGCTCTCTCTCGCAAATTCTCTCCATGGTCTTGAGGAGAAAGGAGGTCAGGCTGATCGGTCGGTGGGCTTTGGCGTTTGTGTAATCACTCTTACCTGGCTTAGGGATGAATATGACTTTCACTTCCCTCCATCCTTTTGGAACGTATCGGAAGGCCACGCACGCTCTCATTATAGGCAACAGTCTGCTGGCGACGGAGGCCCCACCCCACTGAATTAGGGTGGGAAAGATTCCGTCTGGACCGGCCGCCTTAAAAGGATGGAAGCACCGGATCGCCCACTGGAGTTTCTCCAGCGTTATCACTTTGTGTGCGTAGTTGCAGTCGTTTTCTGATGGTATATTAATTACCTCTGTCCAGTCAACAGTCTGTACGAAAGCGCAACCTGGGAAGTGAGTTTCAATAAGGACGCGCCTCGCCTCTTCTGGTGTAGTGGTAAGTGAGTTATCGGGTTTTCGGAGAACATCGGGCCCAGTCGAGTTCTACTGTGCCAGTATTTTCCTTACCCTGTTTGCTTGTTGGCATGATTCGATGCTGCCACAGTATTTTCGCCATCCGGTAGAGCTCCTGAACCTGATGCATTTTTTGTAACTGGATTTGATCCCTGTCGGCGCAGGTGTTCATGGCTCTGTTTAGGGCTGCCCTTACCTTCCCGCGCTTGCGCTCCAAATCCGCTCCCCACCATGGTTGCTTCCCTGGTGTTGTGGGCGGAGTGGTTTCCGGGCAGGAGGAATGGTAGCTGTCTAGCATTGATTTCGTAAGATGACTAACACGCCCGTCAATCTGCGACGTGTCCTCGAAGGTCATCCAGTAGTTTGTTGGCGCAAGCTTGGTCTCTAGGGTGCGCGTATAGGCAGCACGGTCTGTGTTGCGCGGGTTGCGTCGTGGCAGCGTTGGTGTAATACAGACCTTGGTGTCGAAGCGGATCCACCTGTGGTCGGAGCAGGAGGCCTCCTTGGAGACCTGCCAGCCGGTGGTGATGGCCGCTGCACCCTCCGATGCTAGAGTGAGGTCTATGATTGTTTGGCTTCGTCTGTTTACGAAGGTTGGTTCGGAACCTGTATTCAGTAGGGTTAAGTTTGTGGTGAATAAGTAATCAACTAAAGCCTTACCCCTTGCATTCTGCGCGTCCATGCCCCACAGAGGATGATGGGCGTTTGCGTCGGCGCCTATGATGACCTCCAGCCCTTTGCACTCGCAGTATCTCACGAGGTGGGCGAGTTCATGCGGGGGCGGCTCCTCTGCATCGGGCATGTATGCCGAGGCTACGACTACTGCCACCTCCGTATCCCCACGCTGTATGGTCAGCCTAGCTGCAGAGAGGTCCCTGCAACAGAAGTCTATTAGTGGCTGTGTTTTAATGTTACGTGTCGTATAGATACACGATCTTGGTTGATCGTGATCTGTGCAGACCATGAGCTTACCTCCGAGATGGGAGAGTCCTTGTATTTGGCCGGCCCTGATCCACGGCTCCTGGATCAGAGCAATGGCCGTTTGTTCAACCTCCAGCCACTTCCGCATCTGAGCCGTCGCGGTCTGGCTGTGGTGGATGTTGGTCTGCAGGACTTTACAGGTCGACGAAAGGGACGCCATCGCTGGTCGTACCCTCATCATCGCCCGCCAGTCGCAGCCCGGCAAACAGGTCGCCCGCGTCGAAGCCATCCCCTTCCGGGTCCGAGGCCGACGACAAGATGTCGTCGTCGAGCTCGTCACCCGAGGAGAGGATGGCGCCCACGCCGGCGGCTGTAGGGACAGCCGGCGCTGCTGCTGCAGGAACATCCGCGGGTGTAGCCGCGATGTTGGTAAGGGGAGCTGCTTCCTCCACCTGTGTCACGGTGATGGTTTCCGTGGCCGGATCCCATCCCTGAGGGACATCGACATATTTGCCGTTCGGACCCTGGAACTTCATGTACACCGTCCCTACCCCAAAGGAGAGACGGCGTCCAGCCTTCATCAGGGTCGGAATTTGGTCCTCAGGGACCCCGACCACCACAAACCATGCACCGGCCTGTTTGTTAATGTGCAGCAGTACCCATCCTCTGATGTCCACCCAGGGATTTTGGTAACACAGAGCACGCCCAATAATGGCCGCCTCTGCGAAGATACCTTGCTCATCAGGGATGAGTATGCCGCATCTTACTCGTTTTTGTATCTCCGCCTGCCTCTTGACCACCAGCGAGCTGCTGGTGGGGGGAGGCAACTCAGAGTCTCCGAGTTGCCTCCCCTGGCTATCCTTAGCCAGGCTAAGGTGTGGTCGTTGCCGCACCACAGTTTGAGGACCCCGTTGCTAAACACCGGCCTTCCATTGAAGATCGGTGCGGTTGAATCCTGTTTGGGGGAAGAGCACTCGACGACTATCTTCCTCTGGATAGCCGCGAGAACCTGCTCCGACACCTCTTTGCTGATCAGCCCCGTGCGACCGCAAGTGATTGCGACGTCTAGCTCGGAGCTTGCAGCTTGGGCGTAGCTACGGTTGGCGTCCCGCTAGCAAGCCTGTCCAGAGGGGTCTGCACGGGGTTGCCTGTCCTGCGCGTTCCTATCCCTCCTGTCCTGACGCCTGTTCCTCTGCACCTGCCAGGTGAGCGCGAACGCATCGCCGGTGGTGCTAGTCTCCTCCTGTTGACCAGTGACGGCCTGCAGGGGAGGGGCGGCTTGAAGAGCCATTGGCGGGGGAGGATGTGTAGGAGAGCTCCGACCACCGGATGTAACCGTCGTGGGGGGCTGTGTACCTAAAAAGGAAGAAGGATCGGTACTGGTCCCAGTCAGCGCCGGTGTCCTCCGTTCATTGCGGGACTTGGTTTTGGTCTGAGCAGCGGTTTTCGCCACTGCTGGACCGACACCCGCGCTGGAGCTTGCTGCGTTGGCAGCAGAGCATCCAGGGGCGAGAGAGGTGCTGCAAGCACCCCTCTTGGGAGTTTTCTTGGCTTTCGCCTCCACTCCGGTGTGTAACTGTTTAGTGGGTGATGTGTGTGTGGTTGGTGTGTGTGTTGTTGGTGTGTGTGTGTGAGTGTGGTTGCTGTGTGTGGTGTGTGTGTGTGTGTGTTGATGGTCTCTTTTAAGTTGTCCATAGTGAAGTGTGTAAAATTCATCTCTCCGGCGTCCCACCCTCCTTGGAGCCCGCATCTGGGAACGTCTCGCTACAAACTAGCTCAACCGTTAGGATTACCATCGAGATATAGGGGCGTGAGGCTGGCTTACAGTGCGACATCGGGTGCTTGATCGGGTCTTATCAACCCTCACTTACACCGTCAGCATGACCTTAACCCACCGCTTCGGCCGTCCGAGGACGACCTCCGTGGACCCCCCGCCCCTCGCCGTGGCCCTCTGACGGGACACTGTGGCCATTTCCCTACCCGTGGTTATTGGGTAGGGCCACCGTTTCGCTTGAAATCCAGACCAAAGAGGGCGTGTTGCCTCACGGACGCATTACCGCCAGCGCCGCTCGGCTCAACCCTCCAGGACTCCTTCATCCCCGCTTACGGCGCTCAACTGCGCAGGTCCTAGCGCAGGTGACTAGATTTACCTACTCGGCGCCATCTGAGTTTAGTGACGATCGAGCCTGCAACCACTCAGTCACAGAGGGTTGCAGTTAGGTTAAAAAGCGCCTGGTGGTTTCTGTTGCGTCTATTTCTTAAGGAATTAGACCAAGAACAGGGCGGCAATCTCGTGAAGGTAAACCCACCAGACTTGCCTTGAGGATCTACACGACTGTAGCGCTCACCCTCACGGCCCCACCACCTTACCACCTCTGAGGGATGTAGTAAGGTAGGCCTGCATCTATACTACCAAGCAAAGCATGTCGTTGTGCAACCGCAAAAGCATAAATACAAGCCCGCCCCAACAATAAGTATTAAAGAAACCACAAAGGAAAATGGAGGTAGACCCACCGGTACTAGGAGGAAGCAGGAAACGAACAGTAGATGCTGACAACAACGAGGCTGAAGTGTCTGATCCCAAGAGACCAAGAATAAATCTAGACAACATCACGAAGGAGAAAGTCTTGAGATATATAGTGAACAGCGCCATCAAACTACACGAGAAATTGAAGATATGTGAACTGATGGACAATATTACTGTTAGCCATCAGATCATGAGCATCCTACAGGGAGGGCACAACATATTGCGTAAGATGGCGAATTATAGGATGGCTACTCATCCCAATATGAGCTTGACGGCGACTGTAACTGTGGGTGCACAGAGTCATCACATAACGTACAGAGATGTTACAGAACTAATGAAAGTAGAGGCCTCGCAACTCGGTCTTGAGTACACAGCTTCAAACAGAACGGATAATAGCCACTGGTACGGAATTGGCAATCCATTGTTCAACATTTTATCGGCATTTAAGATGCGTTACGACGAAATCAGGATTGGTGTTTCTCGAATTCCTGTGGGTAAAAGAGGAAACACAACCGACTATGTAGATATTGCACAGTACGGGCTGACACCTGCTCACCATGTTCTTCTGGAATGCTCCACTTACAAGCCAGAGAGGAGATCTGCCATGGCTCAGAGGCTCGGACCTCTCACTGCTGTTATAGCTGCCTACAAATCTAAAGATCCTTATAGAGCAAAGTGGGTAGAGGCAGTGAAAAGAGACCTTGTGCACATACCCAATTCTCTGAATCTATGTAACGCTATGCAAGGAAGGAGAGCAGAGGAAGTAGCACCTGCTTTGAGCGCATTTGCTGATGTAGTTTTGATTGCAGGAGCCAGGAATGCACAACGAACATTCTTCCCCCTTTGCTTTATCATCTATGCGCTGGCTACAAAAGAGCAGTTGGCTTTGTGCAAAAAGATGAGAAATACTGAAGCAATGAACCCTGCTGAAGTGGATTTCTCCGGAAGAGGGATGTGGAGGATATACAAGGAATGCTCGAAGGTGCAATGGAAGCTTGAAACTGCTATGGATGACGTGTCGGCAAGCCAAGTAGTATATCACGCAATCTTTGGCACCCAAAATGAGGATCTGGGAATACTACAAACAATAACAGATGTGAAAACCCCCTGGAAGTTGAGATCTGAACTAGCAGACAAATTTAGGAGCGCAGGAAAGAGTGTAAAGGCTATAAGGCTCCCCAGGCAAAGGCTTTATGCTAAGATGGCACAAGCTAACATGACAGGGTTACTCACAAGCAAGTCTTTGCGGGAAAAAGGGCAGTGAATTATATAGATGCCTTCTACAAGCACATGACTTCAGATGCACCCCAAGCCATCCAAGGTGGTTTAACCCTTCATGCGTTGGCAGCATTCTACCGGAACCTTAAAGTGGAGTTGATGACCAAAAAGGATGAAAACACTGTTCATGGAACTGTGGAGTGGAGGGAAATATCTGGCTTGAATGAAAGAGAACACGGGCCAGTTTCAACTGAAACAATTAGAGAGAGTGGGAGATATTTCTGTGGGAGGCTTTAACTATACTTCTTTTCTTTTGTTCATAAAAAACACTTCTTTTTCCTATTTACTTATATAAAGGTGTTTTTTTCTCTAATCTATTTTACAATTATGTTTCCATTTAAGGCTTATATTCTATTCTTAGTTTTATTAAAAAGAGTCTTGTTATTACTTATTCTCGCATTTAAAATGTTATAGTTAGGAAGTTAGAATGTTGGCAATGTATGTACGAGTGAAAGCGACGCAAATTGAATAAATACTTTTTGTAAAGGTGCCATTAACATTTTTAACTTTAACACTAAATAAATGACATGTTGTACTAAATAGCCACCAGCCAAATAAATAAACTGGCTTGGCTGGTAATAGCCTGGTGGTTCACCAGGTTGGATTAAAAAAAATTACTAGTGAAACAAGATTTTAAACCAGGCACTAATTCTAAGAGAACTTCTATTTTTACAGAATTGGACATAATCTTTGAAACTCCCGAATCAAAAAGACAAAATATGGAAATGGTAAAATTACATACACATAATTTCTTTACACTAAAATACCGAATTCACCAATGAAGCGAAAAGGCCTGAGACTTTTAAAGCGGCCTCGAGATTGGGGGAAACCATAAATATGGTGCCTTCAGTTTTGTCGTATCGTAATTAATCTTGTTTGAGAAATGAGCCCGAAGATGCAGGCCGATACTTTGATAAATAGATTTTTGCTTCTTACCAACTCGTTCGTACAGTTTGACGATGTCCATGATTTGATTTTCTGGAAGCGGCTCTAAAATATTTCAGAAGATGGGCTTGTGGTTCTAGAGATTATATTTATGTTACTGATTGTTACTCTCATCATTTCACGAATGAGTCGTACATGGAGGAGCAAATGATGGAATAATTTTTTTTTCTGTCAGTAGGATTAAAATATTTATAATTGAAGATAAAGTTCTCAGTTGGAATCTACTTGTAAAATGATTGAATATCGCCCCTTTATGATTATGGCTAAAACGAAGAAGAGTAAAGAGAAAATACCCAGTTTCGAACTGGGCTGTGGAGGTTAGATAGGCAGTCGTTCCATGTCAAATACTGGTATTCAGCTGCATCCGGTTAGACTGGAAGCTAGATCGCGATGAAGGAGAGGCAAAAAATAAAGATTTTTACTGTAGCGAGAAATATTATTTTCTACATCTTTGTATTTTCCAATTTTGCCCCTAAGTATGCGGGTCGCGGAGGAAAAAAGCGCCAAGGCCAATTTCTGTGAATGATTACAGATATTTGGGGCCACACTATAAGTGCGAGGAAATATCGGTGCTTTGGTTCCTATCGACAGCGTATGAATGTCGCCTTTTATTTCGTCACCTTGGCCCGCGATTTATTATATGTGAGCTTTGATTTGAGATATTCGGTAGTGATTTTTGAAGCCGAATTTTGTAGTTTTATTATATATTTGTATCATTGTCCTCTATATCAGTGTTTTGTAACCTCAAAATATGGTGTTATTTGCTGATGACACTTCTCTAATTTTTAAGATAAATAGACGGGCCCAAAATCTAGATGACGTAAATAATGCCCTACTTCAGGTCCATAATTGGTTCACAGCAAACAATTTATTATTAAATGAAAAAAAAACGAAATGCATAAGATTTGCTTTACCAAATGTTAAAAGTAACGAGTGTGATATAGTATTGAATAAAGAGAAACTTGAATTCGTAGATAAAACCGTTTTCCTGGGGCTTACGCTTGATTCAAGGCTACAATGGGGTTCTCATTTGAAATCTCTTGCGGGGCGCCTAAGTTCAGCAGCATATGCTGTTAGAAAAATCCGTCAATTTTCTGATGTAGATACCGCTAGACTGGTCTATTTTAGTTACTTTCATAGTATAATGTCTTATGGCATTCTGTTATGGGGACGGGCTGCAGACATTGAGTCTATATTTATTCTGCAAAAAAGAGCCATCAGAGCCATATATAATCTTCGTAGGCGCGATTCTCTAAGGGAACTGTTTAAGGAAATCAAAATCATGACGGTACATTGTCAATACATCTACGAAAACATAATGTACGTTAGAAAAAATCTACATCTTTTTAATAAAAGAGGTGACAGACACAATTACAGTACGAGAACTAGAGACCAATTAGTTCAGCCGGGCTTCAGACTCGCTAAAGTAGACTCATCTTTCATGGGGTACTGTTTAAGATGCTATAATAAAATTCCACAAAGTATTCTTGAACTGAATGAGACGAAATTTAAATCATGCATTAAACGCACACTATGTAAGCAAGCATATTACAAGTTGGACGATTATATCTCTGATAAAAATGCTTGGCTCAATGCCGGTCCTGCTCCACATGGACAGGGGCGCATAAACTGATTAATGGATAGCATTAAATAGTATTGTTGGAGCTGCTGAAGATTGTACAACTATCTTTGCATTGTATAGATTCAATTTCTTTTGGTATTATATAACCGCATAGCCCATATTATGTGAGTACTATGTAATAGAAAGCTATCCTTCGTTGGAAACCTACGTCATTTTTTTTTTTTTTGACTTGAATTTGCCCTGGCGGTTAAGTGTATGTCATGCTCACTCAAATGTCTCGCTGATGGTGGCGCGTGTGTCGGATCAGTTAGTTCCCTTCAAAATGGTTGAGTTGAATGGTGCTGATACATGCGTCATGTTCGTGAACGGGCGCTGTCAGTTGTGACTGGTCATCTCTTGGTTGCCACGGCTTATTTGAATTAATTATTTTATTTTTTGAATTGTTCTTTTCCTTGTTTTTACTATGGACACTTTTAACGTGCACATCTTGCTACATCGCTCTCACATAATGTACCATCTAAACATGAATGATGTAACCAAGGTTTTGTAAAAATATTCTGATTTAAAAGAGTGTCCATGGAGTTTCTTGCCCGTTCTTCTCCATAGAGATCTACGTTAGGGAATGGGCAACTACAGTACTTTCACAGTTTTTATGCCTTGTGACTGGGACTGTAGCTAAATTTCATTGTTGTCTTTGTTTCGACAGTTCAAAAGTGCCTATAACGGGCCTACTTGAAATAAATGCTTTGATTTTGATTTTTGATTTTTTATCACATGTAGAGCTTCTTGAAAAGATCTTATCACCTTGCAACCGTTGTATCCGTGAAATTTTAAATCCAAAAATGAAATCCACTGTGGACGATTAAAAAAAAATAAAAAGTGAATAAAACGACTTGAATCTCGAAAAAACAGAGGTGTTTATGCAATTTTCGATCAGGCAAAACCTTGCTGCTGGTACCAAAAGATGAACAGACTTTAACAAAGACTATTATTATGTTGAAAATTTTAAAGAATGCAATGATCCGAACCGAGAAAAATATAAAAACGAAGATAGGAATTCGCGTTTGTAATAAAACGAACTAGGCAAAACAAAATATTCAAACAACCAACAAACAAGCCATAGTAGGTATGGTTTACCAAACAACGGTTTTGATAGTTTTATTTCATCAACAGCTAAGCCAGTTCGTTTACCAGTTAGGTCAAAAAATGAAAACTATGCCCGTTTCGTTTAACCAAACAATTTGTTGGCAACACTAAAACAATATAGGAAATTCAATTCAAACAATCATGTCATACAAACATGTGCAATATTCATAGACGGTTGTCCACTGAGCGTCGCTTTGTGTTCCCTACCCGGTCGTCAATGGACCTCGTTTCAATACACCGAATAGATTTGATTTACGTGTGTCAATAGCCGTTGTGTTGGACACGGTCCTAAGGGGTTGCCTAGTCGTGGGGACATGATTCCGGGATGTGTGCACTGGCATAATGTGGTGGTGGGGTGATTTAGGATAGAATTTCGAATGATTTATCCTAGGTGCTGCGGTTTTTGGCATCGAATGAGCTGGGCCCCAAGTCTGCTAATGAAATTGTGCCAGAATGGCCTGTCATTGACGCTTTTATTTTTAGTTTTGTTGGTTCTTCTTCTTGGTTATCCAATTGCGCGCTGTTGACAAGTCCTTGGTTTGGTATAAGCATTTTTATTTTTTTTTGGTGGATGGGAAATCATCAAATGACCCCCCCCGCCCTGGGCGGAGCGGAAGGGAGTGTCAGACTCTTACTGACTAAAAACCACCCATGTTCCTTCATTGGCCCTTTATGTTCCAGGGCCGCGGTATCTCTTTCGAACAGTCCCGCAGCCCTGGCAGGCACCGGCCCTTGCGGGCCCCTCCCGTTGCTGACAACTCTTTGAGGCGCGCGTGGAACACGAACGCGCCGTCGACACGGCCTGCCCGTCGTCATACGACGGACGGACGGTGAGCTAGCCCATTACTCACCGTCCACAGGCCTGTGATTGGTATAAGCATCCATTGATATTCTCCTATTATATTGACAATTCTTTCGACATAACTGTTTTACCGGGTTGTTTTCTTATTAACTTGCTTCATTCTTTTCATTTTATCATATCAAGCGATCATTATGATTTTTTTGATGAAGTCTACGAACATTAGGCAGAGTGGTAAAGGTGATCACCATTACCACTTAGTATAGCAGTCATATTGGCCATTCGTTGAAAATAGCAGACTTGGCCCCCTGCCATACCTTTGCTTCGAAGACGTTATCTCTGCTGTGTAATGTCCAGCAATATTCTTTTTCAAAGCACCAGACGTTAGTGTTAACTCAAAATGGTGACGTTGTCACGTTTTCTAGGTTTCGTACCCATAGGTTGCCAATAGAACCAGCTTACTCCGTCTGTCCATGTATCCGTACATCTACATGTTTTAAAGAAAACTCTCGCTTACTCCCTCAAAGAAATGCATGCAAACTAAAACTAATCTTGTGACAATTATATAGCTTTTTGTTATACCCACTGTACGAAAAACTTACAACCAATATAAGCTAAAGATTATAGATTAAAGGAATATTAATTATCTTAGGTCTGTGCAAAACTAGGGCAACCGACTTGTCTAAGACAATCTAATTCATTTGTTAACAATAACGGTAACTAGGCCCTTATTGATAACATCTTGATCTGTATTAGATATCGTAAATCAGACCAATTTATTCGACATACCAGTACTCGCAACCGGTATGCGTGTATGACTTTGACCTCTGTACCTTATTTGTGTGCGAAAAGTTCAAATAAATAAATGTATAAACGTAGACGAAGCAAAACAAGTTGGTAAGGATTGAAGGTTTCAGCAGTTGCCATTTTGTAGTTTCAGCCTACTCCCATGGGAAATCGGTGTGAGTTAAAGAATGTAGGGTTTTTGACATGGCAATATACTATCGGTCAAAACTGAAAAGGCATAGTCCAGATACAATTATTCACTTTTAGGATAATTCCATTTAAACTAATCTCGTTATTTAAGTTCTAAAATGAATCGTTTTGTTTACAGCCTATCCGATAATTTGAATTTATACATTAACATTTCAAATGCCAATTGGTATTGATGACGTGTATGTTATATTTAAGAATCAAATTTCCCATAATTTTAGTTTATAATATATCATACACTACATTGTATACGATTTACAGATCCGTTATAGTAGCAGCATTATTATAGCAGTATTATACAATGTGTTTGTTTAGACGAGAGCCATACTTAACTCTGAAATTTCAATAAAAAAAAAAACTGCTCCATACATTTATGGGCGCTTATTTAATATTTCAGAGTTACTCCTATAGTAAAATTATTTTCTATTTTTATTATTTCATCGTTTAAGTCCCATATATTAGGGGACGAACCTATTTCCATCAACCAGGCACAGATCCAGACTCCGTGGCTGCCAGACCCGGGAAACGAACCCAGGACCTCAGGCTCAGCAGTCCACGCTTGCGACCACTAGAGCTACGAGGCTGGGCAATAGAAATATAAGACAAAAATAGTCCATAAGATAACTGCACTTTAATTTCTTGAAGATAAAATTGTGGTCTCATGCATAACAGCGTTAAGAACAGAAGCGTCCAACAATGTTTGTTCCAAGACGGAGTTAGCTCTTACGTAAGCCAATCTTAAGCCCAGCCTTAACCGAGACAAAAGCTGAACGGATGTGGTCCGGTCCTAGCCGCACTTCCGGCAAGATGGCCGCACTATTGTGATAAACAAACTTGTTATTGAGATGTTTGAATTACGCAATTGTAGTGCAAATTAGGCCCTCCGATTATAATGTAAATAAATAGTAAATAGTGTTAGGGATTTTGTTTATAGTGATAGTGTTTACTGTTCTGGTTTAAGGGGTGTAAGTAGGGCATCATTAAAAATAATAGCACGCCTGTAATCCCCGAAGGGTTTTGTTTAAGTCCCATGTGCTAGGGGGCGAGGTTATTATCATCAGCTGTCCCCACCATACTGTAATAAAAAGGAACATACAAACTGAAATCCAACCACGATTTTATGTGACGTCATTTAGCCTGTAGCCTGCGGAACAACATCGCGCTCCCAACAAAATGTCATTTATCAAAATATGACGAGGAGTTAAGGAGGTATGAGGAAACTGACGAACAAACATACAAAGCTTGTTAAAATCTCACATTTACCGTAGTATTCAAATAAAGAAACAGAAAGGATTCCATTTCCACAAAGAAAATTCATTATAAAAAGTGTTAACCAATTTCATGCGTTATTTTCTTTGAAAAACCTCTCTATTCTGTAAAAGCTGCAACCCAAAATATGTTGAACAACAGTTGTATTAACTTAAAACAAGGTGCAGAAAACAATTGTATAAGAGACACCTGGTGACTATGTGCAATCAGTTAGAAAGGTACGTCACATTGCACTCGCGATATTTGAATCAAATTGTATCCAAGAAGTACTGAATACTTGGGAAAAGTCCGGGATCTGCTAACGAGAACGACGGAACTAGGTATCAAAGCAAGGGCGTTTGAAAGTCTTCCGAGTGATGAGATGATGTGGGAATGTATGAGAAGATAAGTTCAAAAGAAAGATTTTTTTTCTCTGCAGTCTCTGTCAGTTGTGACAGAGACTGCGACACTCCAGGCTCAACACGCGTGTTGAGCCTGGAGCTCTGCCGACAAGTAAACCTTTTGAACGCCATTGTCACATATTATGTATACGTGACAAGCAAGCGCGTGCCCTGAACGCCAATGACACAAATATGTGACAAAAAATGCGCGGTGCACTATAACTATAGTTATTTGATATTTGATTTGATTTAGTCATAGATTTTGTAAAAATATGTCAACAAAAAATAATTATTACCAAATGCGTAAAAATGTTTTGTTTTATCAAGAGAATCGAATATAAAATAGAATCGAAAAGAGCTAAGTTTAAGTTTATAACACATCCCTATTATTTTTGTAGGTATTTGTGGTGAAATTGTGGCTTGGCGTGGAGGGCACGCGCTTGCTTGTCACGTACACGTGCGCGTGCTTTTATACTCTGTCCTTCAAAAGTTTAATACAAGTATCTGATTGACCCGTTATAGGCAAAATTAAAAACATCTTCTATGGAGCAAATAAAATATATGATTGGTCAGAGTCATAGGTACTCTTGCTGTATGTCGGTGATTTCTGGCTACGTCTCCCTTCCCATATGCTTTTCTTACCATCACTAATGAGCGAGCATAACCATAATCAGCCTATAATGTTCCCACACTGGGACACTTGCCTCCTCTCTATGAAAGGGAATGGACTATAATACAACACGATGGCCTAGTTCGGGTTGGTAGATGCTACACGTCTTCGATTTTTTTCTATTCTAGGACATGCTGGTTTCCTCACGATGTTTTTCTTCACCGTTTTGAGAGCAGTGGCGATGAAATAAATTACACTAAGTAATAAGCTTGCCTGGGTTCGAACCCACGACTTACTGCTCGGAAGTCGGGGCCGCCACCACTGGGCCACCGCTGTTCCCCATTAAATTAGTGTAGGTTTGTATAGGAGGTGACTGCTGAGATGACGAGTATGGACGGCAGAATATGGACGAGTAATAGAGAAATGGACGAGTAATAGAGAAGTATGGAAGAAGAAGACATGCTGCGCCGACTCCATAAATTCCTCATAAATTGGGATAAGGGCAGGAGAATGATGATGAGGTATACATTGTATTCCAGAAAATGTGTTTAGAATCTAATGTGTCTACTGCTGCGTATGTGGTCCTGGGTTCGATTCCCACGTCGGTTGATGTCTTATTGGGTTTTTCATAACAGCCGGAGTCTGGAGTTGTGCCTGGTTGATGGCAATAGGCTCACCCCGTATGTACATGTGACCTAAACATAACTGGTGAACCTCTGCCTAACCGTTTCGGGATTACAGGCGTGATGTTATATAATGTGTTTAGTAGACCAACTGTTTAAGTCCACCGTTCCCATAAAAAGTCTAGACGAGTTACAAAGTGTATCTATTTAAATTCAAATCACCAAGTACTTGTGTTATGGGCTGTTACTTCTAAATATTGTGATAACTGCGCGACCGTCGCTTAGGAAACATACGGCAGGTGCAGGTCTTGATGTGCCCGTTCACTTAAATAAAATCGCAATGCACGGCAGAATATGGGCAGGTATAAACCCTAGCCGATGTGACATTCTTATTGAGCGCAGCGGTGGCCCAGTGGTGGCGGCCCCGACTTACGAACAGTAAGTCGTCACTGCTCTCAAAAACGTTGAAGGAAAACATCGTGAGGAAACCGGTATGTCCTAGAACCAATAATTCGAAGACATGTGATATCTACCAACCCGCACTGGGCCCGCGTGGTGGATTATAGCCCATTCCCTCTCATAGAGAGGAGGCCGTGTGTCCCAGCAGTGGGAACAGTATAGGCTGATTATGATGTGACATTATGTGCCAAAAATAGACTTTTCGCTGTTTTTAGGGTTCCGTACCCAAAGGGTGAAACGGGACCCTATTACTAAGTCTCCGCTGTCTGTCTGTCTGTCTGTCTGTCTCCAGGCTGTATCTCATAAACCGTGATAGCTAGAAAGCTGAAATTTTCACAAATGATGTATTTCCGTTGCCGCTATAACAACAAATACTAAAAATTAAAAAAAAAATATTAAGGGGGGTCCCCATACAATAAACGTGTTTTTTTCGTATTTTTTTTCTCAATAGTTACCTATAGATTATATATATAGATGGTACGGAACCCTTCGTGCGCGAGTCCGACTCGCACTTGGCCGGTTTTTTAGTTTAATAATAAAGGTAAGTGTTAATTTAATGAGTAGAAGCAGCAGCAGTGTGATGCGTAGTTCTAGTCACCCTTTAACATCGCTGAACACCCTGGGAGAGAAGCCTGCTTTCCAACCTAGCAGGTTGCGTACGCCTTGCCATCCAGAAGAACTCGCAAAGTGCTTGGGAACCGTTGGTTACCTTTCCATACCGAATTTTCCACGTTCAAAAGAATTTGGCACCTAAGAACCTAGAGAAGAATTTGGTGACCTTAACTGCACAAATGAAAGAAAATTGCAATATAATAATATTTCGGCTCAAAATTTAGTTTTAAATTACTGACAGGGAGTTATACCTCTTCCAGAGGTACGTCTCATTTGGTGGAATCGAAGTTAGAGGAAGGTGACATAAGCGGAGCAGCCAGGATTCTCTTCAGTAGCGATGTACAGCGACATGCACCGTGTTCTCCAGAAACACTCGCAGCTCTGGAGGCCCTTTCTTTTCCTGACGGCCATGATTCGGACAATGACTTCCTCACCACATTTCAGGTGGAAAGTTGCTCACAGAACGAAGATGATTTTGGGAAGAAGAGTGTGTGGCTTGTTTGTGTGTTTTATTTGTATCACAAAGTTTGTTTTGTATAAAAAGGATCTTGTTTTGAATTTTCGACAAGTGCTTCGCAAATCTCAGCCACACGAAGTTCAGCGCTAGTTCAGTGCTAAAGAGCAAGGGTTTTGAATTTACTATCACATTCAGCAGGTCGGTTCACAATATGCATTCGTGTGTCATGAAAGCTATCGTCCGGACGGTCGTGTGGCAATAAAAAGTAACCGCGGCGATAAGTGCGATCCTCGCGCTCCTTGCGCAACAATACTTTGTAGAAAGCTGTATCAACCTGTGGGCGAATTTATTATTTAGAAATAGCTACGGGATAGGTACAGATGCCAGCAGGTCGACGTACCCGAAACGGTCAGATTTTCCCAACCAACCTTGAACCTAATACTTTAGCGATAAAGTTGAAAATTTATTAAAGAAATTTGACAATTGTAGTAGCTTGATGTGCTGGCGTCTATACATACGTGTTATGTCGAGCTAACATCGCATAGTGTTTGCGCCAAATGAAACACTTCTTGAATAACAATTAGGTTTAATTGGGCTTTTAAAAATTTATATACTTTCATAGCACTGTGCGCTGGGAGGACTTTTACAAGATGGCGTTTGAATGATTGTGTGTAAGAATGACGAACGGGAAGGTGATGCAAATGTGTCATAGGTATGTATCTATGACAGATGTCTAACTAATTCTATTGGCATTTTACATATGAAAGACCAAACTTGAAGGAGTAACTTCTAAAATGAAGAAGGATGAGAAGAAACAAGGATATTGAGAAAATGTTCACACGATAATTTGAATAAAATAATTAGAAAAGTTGTAATGACTAGTATTTGTGATGATACTAGGAGGTGATTTGGTTTGTCTTCTTTATGCAATGTTAACAATTGAAGACGCTCCGACTCAAGCAAAAGTTCGGGAAGACGATAACATTTTTTTTTATTAGCTTGTTCTGTCCCAATGCTGGGCAAAGGACATAATTATTAAAATGATATTAAAGTCGCATTTAGTATATATTTGTGCATTCGTGTTGTTCTTCTAATCCACGCAACAAATTTTAATGTAATTCACATGCAATCTAGCTCTATGTTTTGTCAAGTCGTAAAAAACGTGCGAAGCAGGGGCGGATCGCTAGTAATTTACAAAATGATAATCACATTAACAGTACAATAATTTGGTCTGTGAAAATTATATTTGATACACTAACAAAACAAACAATAAGGCCTGTTCAGTCCTAACTGCCTTTACAAATGAATCGCACATACCTACGCAAAGTAATACACGAACTAGTAATCCTGCATGGCAGCTTATTTGCGTTACCCGGTGCTAAGCAGGCAATGTGCGCATTATGTACGCCTAGCGTTGGCTTACATTGCGAGTTAGTGTGCAGTCCACTCTGTTGACGATGTCCTCTCAGGTCGGCACATGAAATAATAATTATTTCTCTGCACTGCGAATGAACGAAGAGTTCCAAGTCTAGTTCTAGATGTGTTAGTTAGATTTACTGCTTATCCTACTACTATTTATTCATCATCATCATTCTCTTGTCCTTATTCCAATTTATTTGGAGTCGGCGCAGCATGTCTTCTTCTTTCATACTTCTCTATTACTCGTCATCTCAGCTGTCACCGCTTGCTACTACTTATAAACGCGTAAGTTTGTGAGGATGGATGGATGTTTGTTACTCTTTCATGCAACAGTACGAATGGATTTTAATGAAACTTTTCAGTAATATAGTTAACACATCAGATTAACAGATAGGCTATAATTATAAAGTTATTGCGCAAGTAATTGAATATAGGCGGGTGAAGCCGCGGGTGGAAGCTAGTTTCTAGTACGACCATGTAACACGGTTCAGCCAAATTGATTAATTTTGGATGAAAGTTTCGGTAATGAAAGATAAGGGCAATAATGGTTGACTCTGTTCAAAATGAATCTTTTTTCAAATTAGAAAGCGTTTGTAACTGTGTAATATTTCCAAAAGGTGCTTGACAGAAAGTGGTTTTAAAAGGATTACCCAACTGTTTTCAGTCGGTTTCTTTTGTGTAAACATGACGTATTCATTTGTTTATAGTGTTGTTCACGATAAAAAACTTGATATTCGAAATTAAATCTTAATGGTAAACACTCTTTGTGGTTGGCGCAAAAAAAAATACCATGAAAATGGCCATCATGTACATTAATCAAAGACAATCTCTGCAGATGGGGGTTACGGCTCAGATCTCAAGTGCGTATGCGGTGTCTCCCCACAAACAATGGCCCACCTTCCATCTTGCACCGCATGCCCTATCACCTGCGCTCTTGATGATTTAATTACTGCATCAGAGAGCGGGGTTCGCGTGGCTGAATTTTGGGCTAAACATATTTTGTTTTTTTTTTGCCATCGATACGCTTAGAAGAATATGTACATTAATCCACATTAACCCAATACCTGAATTGGCAAACAGACAAAGATTATCATTATGATATTATGTTATTCCATCGGTTCCCAGAACATGAACTGTGAATGGTTAGGTTCGGGCCTGTAAGTTCTAGATACAGAGATTGTGCCGCCCTTCTCCCAATAGGTCACATTTATGATATCTTAGGAACCCCTGCTGATCCAGGGCTGCGGGACTGTTCGAAAGAGATACCGCGGCCCTGGAACATAAAGGGCCTAAGAAGGAACATGGGTGGTTTTTTTTAGTCAGTAAGAGTCTGACACTCCCTTCCGCTCCGCCCAGAGCGGGAGGAGTCATTTGATGATTTCCCACCCTCCAAAAAAAAAAAAAGAGGAACCCCTGCTGATGAATTGCCCGACTGGATATACACATCTCAGGCGCCTGTGAGCTCATGTAGATCACTCATATTTTGCTTATCAAGTCTGATTTCTCTATTTTTCTACCTGCATGTTGCCGGAATTCTGTTTGGCTTGAACACCGAGTCAACTCTGGAAAACAACACAACGAATGCAATCATCTTCGCCAATGCGTTTCAACGTAACCCCAAAATGGTAAAGGCGTTCACCGAGAGGAACTGGTTACAAAAGAGGAAGGGACAAGTGGTCAAGAACTTTAAAGCACCAATGGCAGTGAATGGTTTGATTACATGGCCTTGCGCAACCTTGTCGTAACTGATTCAATGAATGATTTTGTGCGAAGTGCCAAGGCATCTTTGAACAACTCCAGGAGTAACTCATTCGACATGTACTTAAAAAATTACAACGTAGTTTAAAACAAACATTGGTCGATAGACTGTGTGGACTCATTTGTTAATGTATGAGTATAAATGTGGATTTGAGAAAATAATAAAAAAACTACTAGTCTATTGACTTGTGTCATCAAAATAATAAATGATTTTGGGGGAATAAGAATAATGCGGATTTGGAAGAATCAATGCCATTTCCATGTCTCTAGCTCTCCACGTTCATATATGCACTAGGGTAGTCAGACCAGGCGTAATGTATGTAATTCTAACGCGTGTCCAACATTTGCATGCAAATAAGATGTTTGTCCACTTTCTGCTCGCACACCGTCGCATTTAATTAGTTACGGTTTCTGGGATAGGTTATGCTCTATGGAAATGCTTGCTAAGCTAGAATTTTGAGTTGCTGGGAATTAAGCTAGTGTTATTCTGGTTTAAGTGGACCCAAAAATGTATCATCTAGTCTATTAAGAATCACGCTTAATGGCAAGGGACATCGTGACAGACCAAGGATCGGGATGAGCTGGATTCCTTTAACAGAGTGTGGGCCTTGGCAGCTTTGAACAGAGAGAGGTGGAGAGGACACCTTTGCCCAGAAAAGGGATAGCACGGGGCTGCCAGCAGATATTTTTAAATTATTCGGCAATGTTTTTGAAATTGTACAAAATTGAATAACAGGATACAAACAGTGCTTAATTTTTTTTAAACATACACTCACTTGAACTTACCTAAGTTATTTATTTATTATAGTATTCACTGGCTTAACGCGCAACCATATGACAACTCAAAAAATATCACCATAGATTGTGTTAGCAATGTTGAAATCTAAAAAACAATTTGCCTAATTGAGGTGAATCCTGATGCACTTTCCATACAAATGTTTCCAGATATTGTATTTACAAAAAACACATGCTTTTTAATTCAGATAATAGAATTTAGGCTTTCCGTATCCAATTATACATGAGGGTCCGAATACAAAGAGGATACAATCAGTAACCAAATTATACAGTTTTTGCATCCAATTATACAATCTCGCAGCCCGTGACGGACTAGAAAATGAAAACAATGAAACACTAAATCCTGATGATCCTGAGAAACAAAAAAAAAACAATAAAAAATAATGCAACAAGTACTGAGAAAAACCTTTGAACTCTTAAAGAATCTCCTACCCTGTTCCTGTACATCCACTTACCAGCCATTACATCCAGTAGCCTTTGATACAGGACACTTATACATCAACATGACAGGCATATCTCCACTGGGTGAAGTTCTCGGTTTTGAGGCATTAGGAGCAACCCGAGATGAATATGACTCAGTCAATGACTATTTAACATGTCAAAATATAATTCAGGAGAGTCCCCAATGTAACACTCAATGTGATACCCTCTCTCCCAAGTTGAAGGAGTTGCTCGGGCAACTCAAGAATTTTTGGAAGCAATTGGAAGACCCACTGGATGAGCGTATCATAGAAACCATGAAAGAGATAAGTGTCCTAACCAATGATAACAGGAATGATTTTGTTCAAAAATATAGAAGCCTTGTCAGAATTGTTGGCGAGGATATTACTCAACTCTTGGATGAGCTGATACTAAGCTGCCTGGATGGACCAAAAACTCTAATCCCAATGTTCAAAATTTCTATTATAGCTTAGTCTTTAGCATTATCTAAAAATGCGGAGAAATCTCTAAATGAAATAGCTCACTCCACCACTGAGCTCTCCCGTGCTGTTAAAATGATAAAGGAGCAGCAGGATGACTTTAAGACGGCAGCAGAGCACCTGTCTATGGCTTGGAATAACACTGCTTCCAGCATCACAACCTTCATGGCAGAGGCAGACAAACGACTCTTGAAGATTAGCAACGACATTAAATATTTAGCTCCTTGATTAAGAAGTTTTGATTTTAAGTCATCATAGTTGCTAAAAGGCTAGGCTATGATGCTATGTTGGTGTCGGTATCCAGGCTAACCGGATGCAGCTGAATACCAGTTTTTTACATGAAACGACTGCCAATCTGACCTCCACAACCCTGTTAGCACTGGGTGGTAATACGATACCCCTTGGTAAGACTGGTTGTTTGACCTTCAGGCTACTGACTACCTGTAACTATTGTAAAGATCTACAAATGGCAGCCAGGACCAACGGCTTAACGTGCTTTCCGAGGCTCGGAGGAAACTCAGTATGTAATTGATGGTCACCCATCCATAGACCGACCTTGCCAAGCGCGGCTTAACATTGATGATCAACCCGCGCGTTTATTACTATGTAACCACCAGCTATTACTATTATTATGTTTATAAAATATTGATATTTATACTTTCAATTTATTTTATCTTAATTCGTTTTAAATTGGATACAATGTTTTTGTATAGCGTGGCTTTCCTAACTTTCGCCATTTCAATTTTATTTTGAAGATAGCAGCTGCGCATAAAGCCTGTATTCATCAATAACTAGAATTAATACAAACAAATACTGCATGAGACAAAATCTTCTTAATCGTCACATTCTTGAGAAAACGTTACCACATAATTATTGTGGCGAATCTTCTATAAATATCTAGGAAGAAACACTTTGCTTTAAGGTTACGGTATATCCGTCCGTTCGATCTTGCTACTAAGAAAATCTATTTTTCTCTAAAGGATAGGTACTTACTAAGTACGTCCTTAATCTACGTTTATCTTGTAAACTAATCTAGTTTTATAGCTTTATTACACTGAGTTTCATAGTGCAATATATGTCGCATGATGTCACCGAGGAGGTAGGTACCTGGCAATATTAATTTCCTGCCACACGATCGCTGTGACATGTTGCAACCAGGCAGTGAATAATAACAGGAATTAAGGGAAAATTATGTGGTTATGTGGCATAGTCCTTTGAATATTTTAGTGTAGTTTGTTTTAATTTCGTTCACAGAGAACGATATGTTTTGTAAACGACTAGTTTTAACGTGTTTTTCGCGGCACGGAGGACTCTCCTTATGTTAGGGATGGTCACCCATCCAACGACCAACGATAGGGAAGCGTTGCTTAACCTTTGAGATCAATAATGCGGCAGGGACGGAATAATAACAACCGCCTGTTATATTAAGTCACGAGCCACCATTAAACATGAAATATGTGATGTCCTCACTCGTAAGTCACTGAAATTAATTGGCAAGCAAAATAGAAAACGGTACCTCCATTTTATTTACGGCACCTCAAATACACTTTGGCCCCTTTGCACTTACGACGACGTTATTTAATTTCCTACTAGTGCTACAAAGTAGCAATAAAATGTTTTTACACTTCACTCTCCATTAAAATAAATCGAAGCACTCTCAATCGATGGGGTACAAATTGTCCCCGGTGAAAGGTCGCCGACTCGAAGGGTTAACAATGAGGCGCCATTATTTCGTGTGAATTGAATTGGCATAGACGATTTAACTTGCTTAAGCTACGCGGATTTGTCGCTTCAATGACCTCCGGTCGATTCGACCCTCGGCTACAAAAAGCCGACTAGAATTTGTATAGCCTTATGAGGGTTAAATGATTTTTCTGTCAAATAAAACGCATGAATCTTTGTTCTGCGAATACAATTTTTTTTTCTGGAATAGCGATACATTTTTATCGTGATGAAAAATCAGGAGGTTATTTGATTTCCTAGCACAAAAATTCGAATCTGTGCAGTGTTTCGGTTTTTGTTCACGTAAACAATGGGCTTTGTTGGAGGTTTTTTCCCATATTTTGCTTTTTACATGGAACGGGTTGCTTTTAATCAAGAAGAGAATCGAGAATGTAAAATGTACGTTTTTTGTGTAGTAAGCAACGACTTGCTGCCGGGCCTATTCTGTCCCCCCATACTTAAGTACTAATGCTGTAACATGATAATATTTTAAAATCAAATCATTTTATAAGAGTAATCATGGAGTTTCTTGCCGGTTCTTCTCCATGGGAAACGACCAACCCGTGCACTTTTTTTGTCGACGTTTTATAAGTGCCCATGTAGGCCCTATGTGAAATAAAATATTTTGATTTTGAGTTAAAAAAAAACATGGTACAATACATTTTTGAGTTTAAACCTCGATCTGTTCATAATGGGGGTAATAGAAAAATATTCTCCGCTACTTTAACGTAATGCAATAAAAACTATACACTCAAGCAGAAATCAATATTACCAATCAGTTCGAACAAGCAACCTGTTACTCTGACAGAAATAATAGAAAAAATAAAAATTATGATAAAACTGGGATCTTGCGACCGCTATTTATCAGGGCGACTGTCAAAAATATCAACGTGCAAGTTTCCCGTAGTGGTTGGGAGGGCCACCAAGATTTATGCGTTGGCCCTCGGATCGGCCTAGATACTCCTTAGGGAGGCGTGACGAATGTATCGTGCAGACTTTAATTGTTTGCTGAAGCGGCTGTTGTAATTGGTGAACCATTCTTTTCAAGGAAGATTTACAATTTCAGATAATAGCGGAGTAAAAACCACTACATTTAATAAAAGTTGAGGATCAACCTTGGTGTCGACAATATTTCGAATTAAACATGAAATGAAAACTGGAATTAAAGCTCGTGGAATTAGTGAACCATTCGGTTTGTAAGACTTTTTAAAGAAGATTTTCTATTTCTGACTAAAGCAGAGTAAAAAGCAATATATTTCAGAAAATCTGGGAATCAACCTGGTAATCAAAATTTTTGGAATCAAACAGTTGCTGAAAACAGAAACATTCTGATCTCCACAACCGACGGACTTTTTGAGCTTCTTATCCGTAATGACTGCCTAGCTTTCCAAGACTATGAAATGGATGTAATGGATGGTCACCCATCCACGGACCGACCTCGGCAACTTTCGATCGACCCATATTATTGAGCCACGAGCCCCTCGATACTATCCTTACTCAGTTATACTATGTTTAGAGGTAGGAACCGCACTACATTAAAGTCAGAGGCCCGTTTAGCTGTCGAACGGTGGTCTCGTTGTGGCACTGTGGTTTACTATGTAGCGGTTAAAGGGTTAATCCGAGTTAATGAAACTGGCCAATTGACGTCTATTATGTTCGGCACAATATCTTTAAGTACATTGTGTGTTGGTAGGTAGACGACCACCTCCTAGATGCCATTAAAAAAATAAAATAATATACTTAATGCGAGCAGACGCATGAAAAATCGTTTTCAGTCGCTGCACATTTTTTTTCGCATAATTTGTTATCGTAGAGTGAAGAACTTATTTAAAAAAAAATAAAAATAATAAGTTTCAAAAGTGTGTGTGAGTTTTTGTTTTAAGTTTTAGATATGTTTTAGTCGTAGTTTCATTCGTTTCCGCTAGAAGAGCGAAATATTCAATAGTTTTTGGGAATAGCTGAAAATTATTTTTTCGTTACATTTCCTTCTGTCTTTATTATTTGTGAAATATCTAATAAAAAAAATTGTAGATGTCAAATATTAGTAAATCATATAAATTGCGAAATAGTCTCCGTCTCACTTATTTGCTAGTTTATAATTATATAAAATATTTCTAGAAAAAGGTCGAATATGTCACAGTATAACAAAATTGCTAAACGTATGACGATGAGATGCTACTAAGAGACTACTAAGTAGGTCTCAAGAATCTGAAGAAGACCAAGAAGCAAGATTCGCTGCAGCTAGAGAAAGGCAGGCCAGATCTTGCGCATCACAAAACTATACTCAACGTGAGTCTCGGCTAAGTACGCAACTTGCTCGCATTGCAACTTCTAGGCCTTACAAGACTTTGTTCCCCGAGTCGGGAAGGCAGTGGGTGCGTTGCACAGACTGTTACCCAATCTCGGGGGGCCACGAGAAGAAGTTCGCCGCCTCTACGCGGGGGTCGTGGACTAAAATCAACAGCCTGCAGCGGAAAATGGCTATTTGTATCGCACGAGGATACCGTACTGTGTCCTTTGAGGCGGCAACTCTCCTGGCACGTTTTCCACCGCTGGATATCCTGGCAGATATGGACACGAGGGTTTATAGCCGAATTCGCGCCATCCGCCAAAGTGGTAATACCTGTAATCGCTGTTGCAAGGCTGAGGCGGCAGGAGCGGCGACACGCGCTCGAGCAGTGGCGTGAGCGGCTGCAACAGCCGCAATATTCGCGTAAGCGCGTTGTCGAAGCCATCCTGCCACACTTCGAAGCCTGGCTGAAAAGAGAGGAGCGCATCTCCTATAGACTTACTCAGGTACTTACCGGGCACGGTTGCTTCGGTGAGTACCTGAATAAGATAGGGCGAGAAGCCACAACAAATTGCCATCATTGTGGAGGCGAGCTAGACTCAGCACAGCACACGCTCGAAGAGTGCCCTGCATGGGACTCTGAACGACGGATCCTGGTAGCCAGGATCGGGCAAAACCTGTCTCTGTCAGCCATAGTTGGGGCTATGCTGGCGGATTCTGACAACTGGAGGGAGGTGACCTCGTTTTGTGAGACCGTGATGGTCCAAAAGGAGGCTGCCGAGCGGGATCGTGAGAGGGCCGATCCTAGTAGGAGAAGAAGTCGTCGGGGAGGCAACCGCCTCGACACTTAGCACGCCGAAACCCCGCCTGCATTATTTAAAGCAGGTGGGACTTTGGGGTCACAGCCGTTCAGAGTGGGGACTCTGTGCGCTCATCGAGTGACCTCAGAGATGCCCGGCAGCATAGTGGTCACGTGCTGCCGTGCAAACTTGCACAGCGAGGCTCAGGGGAGATCTCTGTATAGTCGCCCCAGGGATGTGCCCAAACAGGCGTTGCCCAGAGGTGGCTCCGGACAGGTCTTTTAAGAGGAAACGGTGCCTTCTCTCATGTGCTGATGGTGACCACCGGGGTGGTTTTAGTGCGGTAAAAATCCCACACTCCCCGGTCTTTTCCCCAAAGACCGGTCGCCTTTTGAAGGTTTCCCCCCGAAAACAAAAAAAAAAGGCCTTACCGGACTTGAACAAGAACGCGAAGTGCGTTTGTACGCAGGACATGTACACATAACATTGTCGTGGACATCAAAAACTTTCATAGATCGAGAACCCTCGCTTGAGTTCGTAAAGGGCTTCTTAGAAACTGAGGAGGATCGCGAAGCGCGTTTGTCGGCAGATAGAACGCGCCTTACATTGTGGCGTGCATCGTAAACTTTCATAGATAGACAGGCTCGCTTGAGCTCTCAAAGGGCTCGAAGAGCCACTACCATCTCAACATGAATGATGTAACCAAGGTTTTGTAAAATATTCTGATTTAAAAGAGTGTCCATGGAGTTTCTTGCCCGTTCTTCTCCATAGAGATCTACGTTAGGGAATGGGCAACTACAGTACTTTCACAGTTTTATGCCTTGTGACTGGGACTGTAGCTACATTTCATTGTTGTCTTTGTTTCGACAATTCAACAGTGCCTGTAACTAGCCTACTTGAAATAAATGCTTTGATTTTGATTTTGAGAGCGGCTTCTCGGTCTTTAGAAACTGAGGAGGAACGCGCAGCGCATTTAAAGGCACATAGAACGCGCCTTACATTGTGGCGTGCATCGTAAATTTTCATAGATAGACAGGCTCGCTTGAGCTTTCAAAGGGCTCGAAGAGCGGCTTCTCGGTCTTTAGAAACTGAGGAGGAACGCGCAGCGCATTTATAGGCAGATAGAACGCGCCTTACATTGTGGCGTGCAACGGAAACTTTCATAGATAGACAGGCTCGCTTGAGCCCTCAAAGAGCTCAAATAGCAGCTTCACAAGAATTTGAATAATAAAGAACGTGATGCACGATTAACCAAAGATCGCCAACGTCACAACGATATGCTAGAGCTCTCGAAAATGACAACGATTAGAAGCGGCAAGAGTTAATTATGAACGTAGACGCCAAGAGAACGACAATGCTTTAAAGGCTAAAAGAGAAAAGGTGAAAGAAAATGCGACAAGCAGAAACGCCCGAACAACGTACTCGTAAATTTACGATTAGATGCTGATTGGATTCGTCAAAAAGTTATTAGATTATCAATTTCATTAGACGATTTCTATGAGCTACAACAATTTGATGCTGCGGGTCATAGTGTTCCTAGGGTTAAGAAAGAGAGAGCAGGTTTTACACATTTACCTAGAAATAACTATGCTGAAGCGTAGGAGAGGCTAGATGCGGTTTGGTCATATGCTGTAATTTCTGTGGCGCTCTCAAATGGAGAAAAGAGTCAAATCGATTATGCTGCTCAAACGAAAATGTGCATTTTGAAAGTTTTCAATATCCTCCAGAGTTTATGAAATCACTTTTAAGACGTGTTGCACATCCACAATCTAAACACTTTTTAGACAACATCCGCTTATACAATTTCAAATGACGTCTTCCGGAGAAAAAGAACTTACAAGCATAAATGACCCCCATTTATGCTAACATTTAAGATACAAGCCAAGTTTATCATCTCTTAGGATCTTTGCTACCCACAAGATGAGCCAAAAACTTCGTTTTTTTTTGGATCGGACTACATTTAACAAACAAATATCAGAAATAGGAATTTGTATAAGTACAGAGAAACGTGAGGAGCTCGTGGCTAAATAATAACCGCCGCTCGGATCAATCTTCGGTTAAGCCGCGTTTGCCTAGGTGGCTGGGTGACCACCCATTAGATGAGAGGAGAGAAGAGAAGACCCGAGAGTTATGGCTGCGAGAATAATTATAGTGATCGTGCTCAGCCTCTCCATGTGTCCTCCGATGCCCTTCAGAAGAGCGTCATTGTTTCCGCCAGCATCATTTTGATTTAGGAATACCTCGTCCTTTTCTACCTTGGAGTTACATATTTTGACAATCACTGCGCAACAAAAACTTTCGGCATGAAATGTTGGGGGTCCTGGGGTCTATTAAATCAGACAACCAACTACATCGAATGTCCTTTAATCATTGAATAAATGGGAATATATTTTATAATGCGCATTACAGTAAAGTGCTTCCTTAACTTAAAATTATACTTATATTCTAAAGGAGCGTCCCTGCTACGTTATGCACTATTAGAGAGCATACCTACACTTCAAGGTACCGAGTTTCTTACGTGCTTCAGAAGCGCTAAGCCGTTGGTCTCAGTTGTCATTTGTAGATCTTTGCCAGTCGTAACAGGTAGTCAGTGGCTCGAAAGTGACAACCAGTCTCACCAAGGAGTATTGTATTACTCAGTACTAACTGGGTTGTGGAGGTCAGAGAGGCATCCACCGTAGTTGACCGACATCTACATAGTTGCGAAAAGGCTAGGCAGATGATGATTATGTTAATATCAGTATAGTGTAAAAAGCGTTTTATACTATTTTCTGTCTAAGTCCATGACAATTCAATTCGTATTCCACAATTTTTCAAACTTTCGTACAAACATCTGGTACCGTTTTAGCAACCCAATATTTCTCCATTTCTCCAGAGATCAGGCAACTTGTGAGACTAAACCACGAAATTCTACGCTATTTCATATATTTTTCCTTGTGATGCATTGTTTCCATGTATGGGAGCATATTCGATATCAATTTGGCAAGAACACAGCGTCATCTGTGTTGCGATGCCGCAGTTGTAAATCAAACACATTATTTATCTTTAAAGGACGCTTCAGGAAGTGAGGGGTCCGAGTTAAAAACGTGAAGAGGTTGGGCTGAGTACTTACACTTATTAAATGTTATTTTCAAGATGAACATGATTTTATTGGAATAATATATGATTTACAAATCTACAATTCAAGATCAATTTAAGATCTACAATTTTGTAATTTTCCTGTACTTACTTAATTTACATATAATATATATATATTTTTATATATAATATATTTTTATAATATATTTTTATTTTTATATATATATTTTTTTTTTTTTTTATATATATTTTTTCATGGGTTTAGGTAGACCACAGACCACCATCAGCTACGATCCTAACATAAATTTTTCGCCTTGTCCACGTTCATACCAGGCATGCCTTTTAAGTTCTGTCGTTTACATATTTGCCGCCAATTTTGAATTTACAATTGTTTAATATTGAAATTTGTTGGAATTTAGAATATGAAAACAATTGAAGGAATTAGAATTAATGCATTTTTTTAGTCACAGCGTCGTTTTAAATCTGTCAGGTCACGTACGAAAATAAATCTCACTAAGGAAAATGTCCGTGTAATAATTTTCTATAACTTCCGAAGAGGCCTAACACGGTTTCAGTGTTTCGAAGAGCTAATATCTGTTCCATGATAAAGCCCCATGTCTGCGGACTGACGAACGCTGGTATTTAGAATTTTAGCGTGGACATACCAGTCTTAGTTACAAATCTCGTAAAGGACGTCCAAAATCCGCCTTCAATGAAGATAACATCGTTGCATGAGATATATCGGGAGATAAAGCCGTTATTAGGCCTCTCAGGGACAACCATTCAGAAGATTTTGCATGAGGCGTTTGGTGTGAGAAAGCTAGTTTCCCGTTGAATCCCGCATTTTCTTTCTGACGATCATAAGGCGGCCCGCGTCAGTTGGTGTAAGAAAACTCTTCAAAGGTTCAACCGACCCCATGCAACTTCAGTTTGCATTGAAGAAGATAAAAGATTCATTAATTGACGAAAAAGACTCGAAGGTGCTTAAAGCCGGAACAAAGAAGTTGGAGGCCTTCAGACTCCGTCTACGACATCATCAGTGGTGACGAATCTTGGATCTATGCCTACGATCCTGATTCCAAACAACAATCCACAATCTGGGTCATCCAACACGAGCCCAAGCCGACTAAAGTTGTTCGCTCTCGAAGCGTTTCAAAGAAGATGGTGACTACGTTCGTGGCCAATACCGGTCATGTTGCGACGATTGTACTTGAAGATCGTAGAACGGTTAATGCAGAGTGGTATACCACAGTTGTTTACCACAAGTCATCGCCGAACTTCGAAAATCTAACCCAATGCGACGCATCATCCTTCACCATGCAAGCTCACACAGCGCTCGTCAAACGATTGAGTATTTGAAGCAGGAAAACTTAGAAATTCTTGACCATCCTCCATACAGTCCTGACCTAAGCCCTAACGATTTCTTTACATATCCTAAAATTAAGAAAACCCTTTGTGGTCAAAGGTTCCAGTTCGGTGAAGAAGCAGTCGACGCTTTCAAATCAGCCATATTGAACCCCCCCCCCTTTGGAGTGGAATAAATGTTTTAATAACTGGTTCGAGCGAATGGAAAAGTGTATTAAATTACGTGGTGAATAATTTGAAACAATTAAAGTACTATAAGGTGGTAGTTGTTTTTTTTTGTTCAAACGACAAAACTTGAAAAAACACGTCAGGTACACCCCACGCCGGTTGCGAGTACTGCGCACCTAGCTTGTCTGAAGAACCTCAAGCCAATTTAGCCTTTTCAGATAAGTTTATTAGAGCTCGGAAGAAAACTGAGGGTGTATTGTATAAGCAGTTAATTTTATGTTAGTTGCGATGACCGTTTATCACTCCCGCCTGCTCCTGTAACTTCGACCTCCTCACAAAGGGACGAAACACCTAAATCTTCCGGACAATAATGTTTCCAGATAAAAACGGGCCTGATAACGAGTGTTATACGGGCCCTCTAATGTACACAGACGGCCGTTTTACAAACGTTTTGAATAATCACAATAGGTCCGGTTTTCTTAAGCGTTGAGGCTTTATTTTTGTTAAAAAATGTTGAAATTTGCTGTAACATTTGCCGGTGTGTGATTTTGTAATAAATGTACAAAAAAATAGCTGTGAATTTGTACCCCATCTTTGTGTATGGTATCTTAAAATAACTTGGATTTGACATTTGTAAACTACAATTTATAGTGATCTGTTATATATATATATCGTAGTTTGTAAATAATGTAAATAAAGATGAAAATCTATTCTAAATTAAAAATAACTTTGTGCCAAAAATCACTATCAATCATAATAAAAATAAATAATAATATTTTTTTTACATCCAGAAGTGCAAACTCAAGTTTTGCCAACGAGTAATGGAGCGCAGTATACTAGGTGTTAAATTAACGGATCGTGTTCGAAACACAATACTGCGCTCCAAAACAAATATAGCTGACATGGCTCAAAAGGCTGCCCAACTCAAATGGGACTGGGCAGGTCATGCCTGCCGCATGCCGGACAAACTGTGGGCCAAAATAGCAGGAAACTGGTGCCCTGACACAGTGAGGCGTGGTCGCAGCAGGCCACGAAGGAGATGGCGGGACGAACTGGACAAGTTCCGTCAGAACTGGAAGGAGGACGCGCGGGTTCGCAAGAAGTGGAAGGAGTGGAGGGAGGCCTTCACCCAGGAGTGGGGCAGGGCAGGATAAGAAAAAAATATATATATTTCACAAAAAACACATGTAAGCTTCACGAAAACAATTTCAAATAAAAATGAGCATTTCCGACGAAAGCGAATCGTTGGTGCCTGTACTAATGATAATCAAAATCATTGTACACACACCAGAATATAATAAGAGGTCCAGTGCTAATTTTAATAACGGATTATAGAGATCTTTATAAAACAAAAAAATACTACAATTTGCTCTCGGAAAACTTGTAGGGTTGCCTCATCGTGCTGCGTGCTGCCGAGCGCATGGTCGCTGCTGCCGCGTGCGATAGCACTCTCGCTCTAGCAAATGACGGTTCTGAGCGCGGAAAAGGATAGGAACATGGAAACAAGCGATTCCGTGCTGATAGATGAGGTTTAACCCTTAATCGCTTGATAACCTTCGGTTTCTTTTCAAATTCCATTCAACCACATTTACTTATTTTCTTTTCGTAAGAGCTTAAATATTTATTTAAAAAAAGGTTCCTATTATTCTTTGGAACGTGAACGTAAAAGATTTATGTTCGCAAGCTTATCTAACAAAGCATAGCATTTTATTTTGCAAGCTATCTCAAATGCATTTTTAAGTATTTTAATGGCCCTAAGAAAGTTTACGTAATTTGTTTTTGAATGAATTCATTGTCAAAGAATTTATATGGAAAAAAAGTTTCAATTGCTATTGAGCTTTGGATAACCTGGCCGACATTTAGAGTGCTACACACAAGTTCGGGTCAGCTTGATCCGGCACAGCCTTGCCGCCCGGCTTTACTCATTAATTTATTCAAACTATTTGGATTGCAATACTAATTCTAAGCTGTATTTACCCGAAAGATTAAGGTCCCGCATTTCGCCAATTATGTTGAAGTCTCATTGAATATGGGGCGAACCTATTGCCAACAACCGGGTACTACATCAAACAATACTGCTGGTTACTCTTGAGAAATTCCCTAGAAAAAATAAATAACAAAATTTTGTCTTAACTGGTAATTGAACCGTGGACCGCATATTCAGCCGAAGCACTTGCGTCCTGTAGACCAACAAGGCAGTTTAACGCAAAATTCGATGCTACCATCTATTTACAGAGACTTGGTAGTAGCCGATGGTAAAAAGAAACATGCACTTTTATCATTCTCCGTCTTGAACAATACAACATTCAAAACCACATCAGAATTCAGAATCAACACTGAATGAATTCACTCAAGTTATTCATGCCACACATTCATTCAAACAAAGTTATACCGTTCAACCTCTCGATCTAACGTAGGCAAATCATCATCTGTATTACATAATCTGTGAATACTAATCAGCATGGATCCCGGGACAGATGTAACAAAATTAATATGTATCGCGGTTCGTGGATTTCCCCGGTGATGTCGTGTCAAATATACCTTATTAGAATCGCGGATAGGGGTGTCAGGTTTGCGAGTATTCGATTCTATTGTTTTGTTTCATCGACTTAATATGTATCGATTATTTTATACAGTATGTATTAGAAAGGTGTGGTTATATTAAAGGGTGTGGTACAGACCATTAAACTAAATATTTCTCCATGGGAAGAACATCGTTATCGTGAAAAAATCTCCGCTGTCCCATACATTTGGGTCGAGTAGTTTTGAAACTTTAAATGTATGGTAAGTACGTATGATACTTGCTTGCTTGATCACCAATCTGACTTGCAAGCTTGGCGCTCAAAATCTGTGACTTCTCTGTATGAATAAACTTGGACAGTAACAAGCTGGGACTGTTATAATTGCATATGATACTTACTTGCACTCGGTTTTTGGAACGATAATATAATTATCGAAGTGGTGTTCTTAATAAAATACATAAAGACAGGCGCAGCATCTCGGCGCGAATGTAGAGTGAGTCGGTAACAAATTGAGAATGAATGAACTAGAAAATAAGCCAGCCTCATTATTGTTATCGTGAGCAATAAATCAGTTTGTTGGGCTTAGAAGATTCGATTGTAACTAATACTAAGCCGGAGTTTATTCGCAGAATCTGTAGGCAATGTCTATTTTTCCACAACTAATAATTATACGATTACTACTTATTTATGACAGATTTATCGTCGATTATAGTTAAGTATAAAAGTCACGAGGCTTTTTTATGTTGGACGGGTTCACAATCGAATAACTCGACTAGATTTTAATTTTATTCGAGTAGCATCACTGGCGACACATGTTCAGATTCAGTTAACTGCAAAAGGGGTATCTTCGATGAACCGAAACCCTTTGAGCGCCGAATGGTGTCAAAATTAATTTGTTCACATTTAAATATGTGGGTACAGCGGAGAATTAGGTTACAAACAATTTTGAATATTAATTGAATTTTATGCAAATTATTAAAACGAAAATATTTGAACGGTTATTGGGTGAGGATTTTAAAATTGATGGACCACATGTGACTGTTCCTAAATTACCCTAGGCTGATAAAATTTTACGAAAAGTACATCCGGGTTGGTGAAAGTTTATTTAATTATTATAGACTTAATTTCACAAATGTGTACTTTTAACATTGTGAGACACTTCTTCAATTATTTTTTTATTATATTGCCCTGTTGTTGTTTGAAGGATGAAGTTTCAATTAGGATGCTGTGCACTTCCACAGTAAATACGTACTGCAGCGTTCCCTCTGCATTAAAGCCTCTTTAAACCTATCCGCATCAAACCTCAAAGCCATATTCTTCTTTGTTGTTGTACTTTTCAAATACGAAAAAAAAACAAGTCTGGTATCTAGTTTGAAGGATTCATTTTTGTACCAAAAGTCAGACATGGTTTGATTCGAGATATTACACCAAAATTTTGTTGCCTGAACCAATTTTAATTCGAAGTAAACGACTAGTTTTTATTGAGAAATCGCTTTAAAAGCGTAACTTGTGATATTTTGACTTACTGTCTCGTTGAATAATCAGTTAAAAAGGGTCGTATATATTTACGCCCTTTCCTTATTCCTATTCCCCCTTCCCGGCCGTCTCGAGTTTCGTTAGTTGACTACAGCTTAGCCTCTTACGAGCGAAATTGCTAATTGGATCGACGACAGCGACGTTTTGCTGCGTGTTCTGCTTTTCTCGACGTGGACGTTTGTAGGAGACTGCAAAGAGAGACGTCACGTCATAAGATCTAATTACTCAAAGACGTATTTTCGTCAATGTCAAGGTGTTACCCAACTGATTTATTTTGAAACTTCAGTGGACGGATTCGTAGGATTATCCTACAGAATATAGTATCTTAAAAACGTTATAGCGATAAACATATATTTTTCTTTTTATGTTATTCTTAATTATTATTGAACTATATTTAGCCTTAGAGATTTGTGTATTTTTTTCAAAAAAGTAAGTGTTTTTGCAAAGAAGACTATATCTTTATATATATAATTCTTCTGTGAGTGTGTATGTCACTGAACTTCTCTCAAACGACTGGACCGATTTTGATGAAATTTTTTGTGTGTGTTCAAGGGGATCTGGGAATGGTTTAGATTCACAAAAAATTAGGGTAGGTAGGGTAGGTAGGGTAGTAGGTAGGAAAACATGCATTGCAACGCATGCCGGGCACAGCTAGTAATTGTATATTATCTTAAGTTTATTGATTATATTTTATTTAAAGTGGTGTGCTGCTTTTTTATTTTTTAACGCCACAATACCTACAGTGTTCTAGAAAATAGCCTGAATGCCTTTCTCCCTAACTTGTCATTTACCTAAGACGAGAAAGGAGTTCGTAAGAGTGCAATATTTTAAGAAAACCGTTTCTGTTGGTAAAAAATTCCAGCCATCGACATTCCAAGGTAGCTGAGAGCTGAGAATCAATTGCACAAAGTAGGTCACTGCGGTTCTATACGTTTATTCACTATAGCGACAGGTCACACCTACATCCAGGGACGTGTGGTTTTCAAGAACCGGTATTTTGTGGACGTGTATTATTTAAAGAGGTTTTTTATTAATTAAACGTGTTGAAATGTTGGAGATGTCTTCTAGATTCCCTGAAATTGTAAACAGTTTGCGGTTTTATAACAGAAGTCAAAACAAATTAATTTGAATGGATTTTTCAAGAACCGTCATGATGGCCAATTTTGCGTTGCACGTATCTAGCGCTCCATCTCCTAAACAATGCGACTGATAGACGGGATCGTTCCGTAAATATGTCATACGATACTTATACTTCATGTTTTTTGCTTTAGCTCCCATGTTCGAAGTCTGATTGCACCAAATATAATATCCTGAAAAGAACCTGTTATTGGTATTGTTTTGAAAAGCTGAGTCACCCATTTGTTCAGAAAATCGGAAGACATTCTGTCGTCGCGACGCCTCATTCGTGTTTTATCGGTGATTCTGGTGCTACATTGTCTGTCCCTGTGCTTACTGACTTATTGATACTGTTAGCCTGCATGCCATGTCATCCCACTGCTGGGCAAAAGCTTCTCCCCATGACTTCCAGTTTTTTCGATCAAGGGCTACTAAGCCACTGGTCGTTGGTTTTATCCAGCTCCCATTTTTTAGGAGAGCCGTCGCGACTTGTAAAATATTAAAAACCACAACTTTGTCGCCTAGACCAACGGCCTGTATTGGCACATTGGATGGGATAGATTCGATTGATAGAACAATCTAGATGTTTTCCCCGCGGATGTTTTAGTGCCTAATTGTCATCATCGGTCCACCGTCTTGTTTGCTATCCAAGTGTCAATTACTAAACACATTTGGCACCCCCCCCTAGGGGCTGAGAGGGGATGGCGCGACACTAATTCAATCAATTTGGTGGATTGATACATCGTGTTCCGTATAACCTATAATGTAGGTAATGCAGTGGTTAGTTGACACCCTTAGGGAAATTAACATTACAAATGTGACGATTCAATATGCATAAATATGTTTGTGTATCATGTATTAGTCAGTACAGTTGGTAAAGGTGTAGGTTCACGTTACGGTATGGTAATATAATATTAAAAAGATTCCATTAGTCCGGTCAATTCAGACATCCGAGAGTACAATAATTCGCACCCAGCTCAAAGTTGGTAAGATTGTTCAAAACACCATCATAAATGAAATCTAAAAATCCTCATCGACCCGATCACGAGTAATATTTATACCTGGTATAAATATTACTCGTGGTCAAATGTCATGAAAACGGGTTTTCGCGATTTTCAGCAATACGGTAAGTTTTATCATAAAATTAGTTCAGACAAAAAATTCTAGATCAGTTAAAAATAAAAAAAAATAAAAATTAATAATAATTTTAATATGTGGCTTGAGTGTCAAACTGAAGTGACGTAACATTTTTCTAACCGATTTTAATTTAATTTTTTTATCACATTACCTCTACAAAAATTGATTTCAAGCACAAATAATGAAAAGGGAAAAAAACCATTACCAAATAATATAAATGGACCACATTAAATAAAAATGGAACACAATACAAATCAAAACTTCATATCACTTCCGTAATAAATGTCACCGATGCTGACGAGACACCAAGCAGAAGGCACACCCACCATCTCCGGGCTCGTCGCTCAGCTCTGCCTCGCAGCCGCCGGGACGCGCCACACCCGTGAACACCGTGTCGCCGGTCGCTGCAGTTGCGTCGAGCTCGAGTGACGAGTTTTTCTCCCCGCCGTCGACTCCATAACCACCACGACGACGAGGAAGAGGACGGCTACCAGCGGGCTTGGGACTTCGAGGCCGACCGGCCCCGAACAGGGTCCCCGCTGCCGGTGGAAATGTGTCACGCATGCGATGGTCAGCCCGTTCAGTCAGCTCGTTTAACCATATTTAGACCCGAAGCTAACAACTATGCTGGTCCTGAAGCGACGGAGGCAATGCGTGTTATTGGCGGTGGGTATCACAATCCAAACATCCCACAAGAAGTAGCCCCGGGTTACGTTGCCTACGAGTTACCTGCTTTGACAGTTAAGCCCCCGAAGGATGCGGACATTGGTTATGTACAAATGTGGTACGACAATGTGATCCCAACGAACGCGGAAAAGTCAGGCCGCCTTGGAGGACCGAAATTTTTCATTGTATGAATTTGTGGTTAAGGACAAACTTAAACCACCTCTTGAAGCAAATGCCGCCTTCAAGATCACAGGTGGTCAAACTATTGTTACCATTCCAAGGAGATCAATGCCGTCGTGTGCCCTATTTTTAGTGTAGCGCAGGACAGATTGATTTGCTACTTAAACGCAACATAATGATAATGACGGGCATGTCCTATGATGAGTTTGAATCTAGAATTAAGCAAGGATTTGATGTACCTAGTCTGTGGCGAGAAACAAATAAAATAGAAAACGATTTCTCCAAGTACGACAAGTCCCAACACGAGACCTTGCTCAGATTTGAAGTTAAGCTGTATGCCTTGCTGGGAGTTCCAAAGTATTTTCTCGATATATGGTACGAATCTCACCGTAGGTCGACGCTGTGAGACGAAATGAACGGCGTGAGGATGGGGACGGAGTTTCAGAGGAAGTCGGGGGATGCGGTGACTTTCTTAGGTAACAACGTCTGTTTACTCGCAGCAATGTGCGCTAGCTTCGATTTCAGACACATGCACCTCGGTTTGTTCGCCGGTGACGATAGCTTGTTGTTCATGGAAAAGTATTACGAGACTCACGACGCTACGGGAGCTTTGGCAGATTGGTTGAATCTATTGAGTAAGTTGCTGGGCCAGTACCAATACCCTTATTTCTGCTCAAAGTTCCTAGTATTATTTATTATTTATTTATTTATCTATATTTTAGTTCCTAGTATGTGTTGAGGGTAGACTGTTTTTAATTTCAGACGAGTTAAGAACCTTGACGAAGTGGGGTCGGACGGATTTGGTGAATCCTGCGCACGTTGAGGAGTACCGGGTCTCTTTCTATGACAATCTCCGCTCTTTGGACAACTTGCTGTTGCATGGTCGGTTGGCTGATGCTTTGCGGGAAAGGTATAATATTTATTCGGACTCAGAAAAAACCATAAGAGTGATGAACACGTATATACAAGACCCTGAATTGTTCATGTCGCTCTATTATGCCGACGATGAGGAAAATTTAATGAAAAGTCAATGTAGACCTTCATTAGATTAGGTTAGAGTAATGTCTTAGGTTAATTAACTATCATGGGTAACGATCCGAGTAGTAGCGGAGCCTATGATCAGCGAGAAAGACATCATCGCGATCAACAGTGGGCCAGGGAAAGGCAACGAAACGATGCGTAAGAACGTGATATTAGGATTAAACTGGAGAAGGAGGAAGCTTAGAAACGTTGTCGCCTCGAACGCTTAGAGGATGAGAAGCGGCGGTCTGAAGAGAAGGAGAAAGACTGCAAGTTTCGCCTCGAAATGTTCGAAAAACAACAGCAGGCTATCAGAGAGCAGCGTGACTTCCGGCAACGGGAGATGCGCGAGAGGCCGAAGAAAGGAAAATCAAGCGAGAACAAGAACGTGAGGAGCGTGTCCGCAAGGAAATGTTACTTTGTGACCAACGTATCGCAGAAAGACAGAAGGAAAGGGATGAAACTCTGCGCTAAGAACGTGAAAAACGCGAAGCTGCGTTAAGGCTCGAGAGAGAAACATCTAGACTCGAGCGAAATGCCCAAAGATAGGTTAAGGTGGAGCGTTGTTTTAATTAACACGCACTTTGAAACTATGACTACTACCACATTCAAATCTGCTATTACTACATTGTTGTCTGCGAACCCAGACTGGAATCTTAAACTTTCAGGAGTTGCGAAAGTGACTGAGGAGAACGGTAACGTCTTCTTTAGTGCTAGTCTGAATCCGTCGACAACAATCCCACTACCAGCTAAGACATACACGGCCCGACTTCAATCTAACGCTGTGCAAGGTTTCCAGTTCCAAAAAGTTCAAACTCAAACTCAAACTCAAAGCATTTATTTCAATTAGACCATTACAGGCACTTTTGAAAGTCAAAAACAAAAAAGCTAAGCTACAGTCACATTCACAAGGCATAATAACTTGCGAAAGTACTGTAGTTGCACATTCCAAATCGTAGATCTCTATGGAGAAGAATGGGCAAGAAACTCCATGGACACTCTTTTTAATCAAAATATTGTTACAAAATCTTGGTTACATCATTCATGTTGAGATTATACATATATGTGAGAACGATGTACAAAGACGTGCACATTAAGAGCGTCCAGAGTAAAAGATTAAACTAACAATTTAAAAATAAAGTAATTAAAATAAACCGTGACAGCTAAGAGATGACCAGTCCCAACTGACAGCGCCCGTCAAGTAATCAAGTTCGATTCGGAACTTAGTTTTCCGAAACCAAACTGGAGGGTCCAGGCTCTGCCGTGTCGACGGCGCGTTCGTGTTCCACGCGCGCCTCAAAGAGATGTCAGCAAACGGGAGGGGCCCGCAAGGGCCGGTGCCTGCCAGGGCTGCGGGACTGTTCGAAAGAGATACCGCGGCCCTGGAACATAAAGGGCCAATGAAGGAACATGGGTGTTTTTTAGTCAGTAAGAGTCTGACACTCCCTTCCGCTCCGCCCAGAGCGGGAGGAGTCATTTGATGATTTCTCACCCCCCAAAAAAAAAAAAAAAAAAAAAAGGGTCCAGGCTCTCTACCGACCAACGTAGAACCAGCTTCTGCGGTTAAAGATAGTGTGACTAGAAGTGCCGTGCGCGCTTCATCGGTTTTGGATTTCACCGAATTATCAGTTGCCGATAAAAGTAAGATTATGAACCCTGGAACATACAAAAGAAAATCCTCATCAACCAAGGCCTCGTGAAGTACGAAGTTTTCATGGACTTCGTCGAAACACACCGGTTCATACAGTTCAATGTTAAATCCAACAGAGACCTCATTCGGGGTGCATATCCAGCTTTACCTACTAAAGCACCATTTAATCGTACACTCCGCTTCCCGGAGAACGATATATCGTGCATCTTGATGGAGGTGCTATTGACGGATGGATGGCGCAACTACTGCACGCTCTGGACCTTCCTGATCGAGCGATCGAGAAGGGAAATTCCTCAGGCGCTGATGTTAATGACGCCAAACGTTCAGCCAATGTCGCCTTCAATGAACTGCACAAAATTCTGGTAAATGTCGAGTCTTTAAATAAAAACGGCATTTACGATCGCGAGTCGTTTGAGACTCATTTTGGACTAGCTTGGGCTTAGCCCAGGTTTCACCTTACCTTTATTACCTTTATATATTACTACCGGAAACACATTGTGAAGCATCGAACCCTGTTCCCGATGCCGGTGGGCTACTATTTTTTATATTTTTAAATGTTTTTGTACATTATTTTATATTCTAATATTTAAAAATGAAATGAATATGTATAAAAACGAATAAAGATAATTTTAATAATCTCAGCGATCATTGTGCCGATAGTCGTGTCAGCCCATGGCTTAATTGCCAAGAGCCTCGACCAATATCTAAGGAGGCTCTCTAGGCAGCTGGATCAAGGGTTTGATTCAGAAAGCCGTACTTCTGGACACGGCTCGTATTGTTAGGAGGTTCCTCTCTCTGGAGCCCTGACTGCCGGTAGCTTGAACCCTGTTCCCAATACCGGTGGGCTAAATTTTTTTATATTTTTAAATGTTTTTTTAATGTATTTTTTTTTTAAATTATTATTTATAAATGAAAAAAGTTTGTAAATCGATGAATAAAGGAAATAATAATTTTAATAATATATTTAGACATTTTTTATAGATAATTATCTGATTTACAATTTTTTGTCTGAACTAATTTTATGGTAATCGGATCGATCCTCATCGATCCGATTACCATAAAACTTTTTAAATTTCATTTATGATGGTGTTTTGAACAATCCTACCAACTTTCAGCTGGGTGCGAATTATTGTACTTTCACTCCTATTTTTTGGTCCAATTTGACCGGACTACATAGCCATTTCCAGTTATAGAGAATTCTTAACAAAACCCAACATTCAAGCTCAGCGGACACCTCATGTTGTGTGATATTTTTGAGTGCAGTGGAGTCCAAACTTGGATTTCTGTAACGTAACATGAACGAAACATAGTTTGCGTCCACTAATGTGTTACTATTCTATATTTAATTTAATTAGAATAATATTCCGCCTAGCCTAGGCCCTTCACTGCCTCGTTGGTCTAGTGGTCCGCAAGCGCTTCTGTCGAGTATGAAATCCTGCGTTCGTTGCCTAGGTCGTGCTAAGTGTTATTGGGCTTTTTCGTTAAGAATTTCTCAGTAGCAGCCGCAGACTCTGGATTCTTATTTGGTTAATGTAAATAGCTAGCGCCCTATTATATGGGATTCAAAAATAACTGGTAAATATTGCGTTATTATTGGGTACATCTCTGCTTAGACCTTCGAGGATTACAGGCGTGATGATATGTTATGTTATATTCGTGTCATACATGGCCGTATATTTTATTTTAATTATAAAAATATTCCTCCTCAATACTGGCTGCATTACCATACTGAACACAAAAGAACTTATAAATAACGGTTGCCGATGCTAAGTTTTTCGAAAATTAATATCAGCATCGTTTCGAACCCTCGGCCACGCTTTGCCGGTGTCGCAAATTGTTGAGTGCTTCAAGTCAGGAACGCCAAATGTAAATAATTTTAATAATACAAAAATGGATGTATGGAACACCACCTGCCGCTTCATTACTTAAGTAGCTGATGTTGGAGCAAAAATAGCCAGGAAGTGGGCGTTCCACGAATGCACTAGGAAAGGTTCTCTGCACGCGGAGGGAGAACATCGCTATCGAAGTCAACCGCGATGAAGGTGGTGTGACGATCTGATCATGTATGCAGGGTAAACATAGCCAGAAATTGCACAAGATAGAGAGGATTGGAAGAAGAAACAGAAGGCCTTTATCCAGCAGTGGGACATGACGGAGGTTAGCGAAAACCACGATAGATAGAAGTATCTGAAAGAAAGAGTGTAAGAATGAAACGGACTGCTCTCAGGTGTATAAGCTAATATTTTAAAATGGTTTTGGACTGGCGTTTTAACTAGCCTGGGGTCAAATTAGCGAAAAAAAAAACGATTTAACACAGCAATTAATGTAACAACTTCTTAAAGATAGAATCATGGCTATATTTAGAAGATAACAAGCTAAACTAATTTGTTGTCTTGGCCACTATGGTTGATATAGTGGCTGAGTGGGACCTGAAGAAAACATAACATGACCCAGGACAAATCCTCAGAAACTGTGGAAGTTTTGAAAAAACAAATGAAGTTCGTCCATAACTTGCACCGCGGCACAATTTGCAAGTTTCGTGCTTACAGCAAGTTATACGGGACCCGAGCCGGGGGCATTGCTTTCTTTGTAGTGTTTATTTAGATCCACCATTTTTCAGCTCCTGCCATTTCTTACAAGGTACGTTAAAACTTTCGTGATAACAGTTGTTTCAAAATCGAAATATCAGGAAAACAATGAAAAGTGTTCTGAAACAGTACCTTGACCAAGTAATAAAATAATATCCTCCCAATCTCAGCGGAGATTAGCCAAGTACACAGCAGGTATGATAGTGCACAAGTGTGTGCACAAACACGGGTGCACTGTCGTGTTACTTTTTTACTCTCCGATAGGACAGCAATCTGACACGACGGGGAACAGATCTGGCGCAGGACGAACGACTTAACGTGCTTTCCGAGGCACCTGGGTGTCATACGGCCAATTTGCAAGCTCAGGCCTGCGATTGAAAAATAATGGAAAAGTCCATTAACACTTTTTGCCTGAAGCGGGAATGCCAGGACCTCGCCGCTCAGTACACTTGCGACCACGAGACCTTCGAATTCCCGAATACGATCTTGCTTAGATGAACGATTGTATAAACAATTGATTCCAACGAGTCTTCTGAAATAAGGTGGTATCTAATTCTGAACCTAAATAAATAAAACAAGTCTCAATCAAGTCTCCTGATCTTGTCTGACAAACTAATTGAGCATGTCTCCTTCAGGAGTTGCGCTTCAGTAATTTGTTTTTGGCAGTCATCCGTCTACACTGTATTATAGATTTCTACTCGAGAAAGTTTCTACAAAAGGGTAGGTTTTTTTTCTAGTTGGTATTGATATTAATCCGTTTTTGAGGACGTGATCGTCTCGGATTCATTCGTATTTATTACAGTGTACTCTTATCTTTACTTCTTTCATTTGCCAAAAGAAGTAAGGGTCGACAAAGGAAACGCTGGGAAGATGATTGCAAAAGAGTTGTCGGTCCAGAATGGATCAGAATTGCAAGAAACGGAAGTCGAAGGACAAGGTCAATTTTGTATTTTTTTTTGTATTTTTTTTTTTGTATTTGTGTTTGGTGATCTCATCCATTTGCAATGATGTCGAAGAAAGAATTAAAAAAAAGACGTGTGTTACGTGACTTCGAAAAGTGTAACACCGAATAACACGTCCCCGTATGTTTAAGAATACGAAACACTTAACAACAAATGCACGCTACCACGAAAAACTTATCGCCGCGCGCCGTAGCCATGCGATCTCGAATAACTAAATCTCTAATTCACCTATTCGAAACACTCAACAAATAATGCACGCTACCACTAAAAACTGAACAACGTAGCCATGTCATCTCGAATAACTAAACCTCTAAAAGTCTTTAGTCTTTATTCATATAACAATCAAACAAAACAAAAATTTGAGAAAAAAAAGCCATATTAATTGTGTGTCAATCAACCAAATAATTATATTTTTCCTTAGAGGGTCCATGGGAAAAAATATTAGCTGTATTACGCGTTCTTACAATACTTGTTGCGGTAATTTGCGGTAGAATTTGAGGAAGAATAAAAGACTATTGCTACACGAAGGATATTTGTTTACTTTAGACAAACGTTTAAATACAAAATGTTATTGACAGTGTGTAAAAAAGTGGGCATACTGTTGTGGATCGCAAATAATAACTCAGGTAAGAAGTGCTTATTAAGTATTGTACATACAAGTTGCATAATTATATTTTATTTTACCTTTACGATTAAAATCTTAACTAATATTCTAATATAACACTTAACACGTCCCCACGTCCCGTGTTAAGTGTTTAATAGTCAAATTCTAAATTAACGCGAGCGAAGCCGGGGCAAAAGCTAGTGATATAATATATTACGTGTTTTGTAAAGGCAGTCGCTTTCATAATTTTGTAAACTATTGTAATTGTATTAATATCAGTAATTAATTGCAGGAACACAACAGCGGGGTGAAGGAAATAACAAAATAATAATAATGAACATTGTCACAGTCCTGAACCAGAAGTAATAGATGACTTAAAATTGAGAGCTAGATTGAAAAGACGAGCGAAGCATAGTATAGATGGACCGGCACAGGTAATACAGGCGGCGATTCAAGATATTCCAAGTGGACGTGCCCCCTACTTACCCAGTATAAATGCGATGAGAATGGTGCTAAACAGAGCAAGGATGAATGGTGTTCCTACCATCTTTTGTCCGGAGACGTTTACACTGTCCCCATAGAATTAGCAATATTAAAAGACCCGTCTATCCATTCCTATCAATCTATCTAATAATATCTGTGAGCAAGTAGTGCACATACTAACTATAGGTTCAGAGTATTCAATGTAAATCTTTCATTTTGTATTTTCCTTTTATATCAAAGGCTTACTTTTCCCGCTATTTCTCAATTTCCCGTGTTATCCAGATGGTACATACACGTATGTTTTTTTTGTTTCAGAACGGCGTCGGCGGCGGTGGCCCTATCTAAATTAGTTTTCTCAGTTTACTAGTTTTTACTAGGTGTATGTACAAAATAAAGAGTGCACGATAAAAGCACTGGCGAAAATGTGGAAAAGTATCTTTTAGTATTGCATTTTTCTTGTGTTTGATTAATGAAACGTTCTGTGTGTTATTAATTTCTCTATAATGCTTTGTATACTACAACTTGTTTCAAAGATTAACGTTTAACATTATTTGTTTTGCTTGCATTATCATATTGGTTTACCAACAGTAACAATTTTTTTTTTTACATCGCCAGTTTCTTTTTATATGGTGTTGGTTGTGAATTATATCTTTGGTAGTGATTTTATCACAGGTCCCTAGGTCTGTAAGTGATCAAATTTATATTTATATGTATTACTTTCTAACTTCAGCATCTAGCTGAAGCAGTTGACACAACCAAGTTAGCCAACAGCAGTCGTAAATAATGTCAATTCAGCGTGGCCGGACCAAGTGGAGCGCTGAAGCATTTGTTTACAGAAAACTGCGCTCGCCGCAAATTGTTTCTGCATTAGACGAAGCAATAATAAACTTGCAGAGAAAATTAAATTCAGAATCAAGTCAGGAGCGTCATCATTACTAACATCAGAAGTGATTTTTCATGCTATGTTTGGAACATATCTAGAAGACCTGTCAATATTACAACAAATTACTAATTTGGCAAAGTGGCATCAACGCAAGGATATGAATGCCATTTTTCTAAAACATAACGAAAGAGCACAAATAGAGGTCACTCCTATTAGGTTTAAATACGTTTCAAAAATGGCACAGGCTCTGTTGACTAAAAGTTTAGGTAACATTGATCCTGTATCAAAGAGCAGACCTTCATTTTCCGGGTTCCGAAAACGCACTTTCACGCAAGAATTTCTCTCTATCTTTCTACAGGAAAGAGTGCCATTAACTATAGTTCAGATCCTATGCAACTGCAGTTCGCACTCAAAAAGATAAAGGATGGCCACGCCCTTATCGAAGATAAGGATTCGGATAAGGTTCTTCGCGCTGGTACCAAGAACATCCAAGACGATCCACGATCCATCTTTATATACCTCCCGCATATAAAGATGGATCGTGGATCGTCCATTAAAGGAAATGTAAAGTTCTTCGGTGTCAACAATGAATTGTAATTTTATTCATTATTAATACATATGTTGTATTCCTATATAGTTGTATTTTTGTCTAGGTTTTTATTGTACATATACGGGAGAAAATAACGTATAGATGGGCAACGCGGTTTGTAATTTATGGTATCTACTGTTCAGAGAAGAGCCCCAATACTTGCTTAATTTCAAAAGCGATTTTCTTACGAATAACATTTGCAACGGTTGAAATCGAACATACGAGTAGTATTATGTTTATGTTTTTTGTGTCATCGTTTATTATGCGCACAGCCAAGGAGTGGAATTCCCTCCCTGCCTTCGCCGGTGTTCCCAAGTTCACATGACAATCTATTCGCGAGTTAATAGGCTTCTTTTGGATTAGCTCTTTCCATCGTCGACCTCATCTCTGTCCTCAGGACTAGATTGAGGTTAAGAGTAGGCCCATTTAACATTAAACAAAAAAAGTATTTTCACACCATAGTATTTTGGAACCATGCAGGGCGGAAGAGACATCTCCGCACAAACGGTTGCCACGTCTTCAGTACATCATTCGGGACCCCCCCCCAGCCCGTGTAGGTATTGCACGTTTGTAGGAAGCAAGTTGTTTTTCTTTAAATTACCGATGAAAAATTTCTATGTTGTAACTGTTTTTGCGTCGATGTCTAATTATTTCACTCTGTATAATTATTTCCTTTGGTCTTCAAACATACTGCGTTCAAGAGCAGTGCCATTATAGTTATGGAATATTGACACCGACAGCTCTTAAACGCGGTTTAGTTAAACTGATCGCGTTCAGTTTCTTTAGTGTTTGCACAAACCAGCGAGGAAACTATGTTTTGACGTGCCAGATCCATCAATTGTCATTCTTATGTCCCTACAATAGTGCATTCTGTTATTGTAACATGTCAAAATAAAGCAAACACCACATACACGTTATCACTTTAATTTACGGTATATTTTACACATTTACGCATTAAAGAATTTCGATTTTATCTTTAGGTAATTGTCGAAAGCTGGAACCAAAGTATTTAAATGGGTAATAAAATAAATTAAAAACATTGTTTTAATCTGAATTGCAAATTGTTCGTGGTTGTAATGTATTGTATGTATCCATAGGTCGCTGGCGCCTGTTGGTGGCTGGTGACTTGGCCTTATCGCAATATCGCGCTGTAAATAAACAGTAAACAGCCTTTGAGATTTTCTTACAAATTTATTTAAGCCGATATGAATCATAAAAATAATTTTCACATATAATAACAAGACGCTTTACTCGCCCTGGGATCAATTATTTAAAAAGCGTATATTTGTGATTTCTATTAGAGATAGTTACCGAATTTCTTTTAAATGATGTTTAGAATAAAGAATAAGAGTAGTCGTTTAACCTGATAGGGAAACTAGGTAAACACTCCACAGTGCTTTCTCACTACAAAAAATCACACACCGCTATTCAGCGCTAAATTGAAAATATGAGGTAGAGACTATGCACATAAGATTAATATAAACACGCCACTGTCTCAAGCGCTGAAGGTACTTTTTTAAATCAGAAAAACTCTTTTCTAGTGGCTTCCTTTCCACACTTCCTGGCTGCGAACTTTCAAAACTTTTTTTATACAAGTCTGTGGGTTCTGTTATAACTTATGACGTCAAAAACATAATAGCTATACAAATCATTTATTTGCATAATACAGGTTCAGAGGATGTTATACAAGTTCATAAGGTACACTGTATTATAATCATGTGAGGTGTGCACATATGTTTTATTAGGAACACTAGTTTTCCGCCCGCGGCTTCGCCTGGCTCGAGTTCGGTTATATCGCGTTTCCAAGAGAACTCTTCAAAAGTCCGGGATAAAAACTATCCTATGTTCTTTCTCAAGGTCAACTCTATCTCTGTACCAAATTTCATTAAAATCAGTTCAGTGGTTTAGACGTGAAAGCGTGACAGACAGACAGACAGACAGACAGAGTTACTTTCGCATTTATAATATTAAGTAGGGATTATGACACAATTTATTCTTATCTACCCAGTGTTATTCCGAAGTCTAATATTAACGATAAAATGTATATTTAGCGTTTATTTTCGGCGTTATGTGGATACATAAAAAAACATACGAAGATATTAAGAATTTTTATCCTTCCTGAGGCTGGTTTAGAAAGTGTTGAAACTCTTAATGAATGTAAGAAAGCAATCCAAGCAATTCTCAGCACATTTTAAACTCTAAAACTAGCCGTATTCTAGTTTTTTCACTTTGTGTGCCATTTTAGTGAGTAGCTTTGCGAATGGAAAGAACATACGACGCATACTTATAAAAGATAAAGCTGAAGCTTGTAGTTTCAGCTTTAATGCTGCGGCAGACATTACATTATTTTTAATGACGTCATTATTTACCTTTTGCTTGTAGCTTTTTTAATTTAATTTTTTCGCTTTTCTTCATTTATTTTTTGTAGCCGGTAGTTACGTTATATTTTCAAAATTCAGATTCCTTTAAAACGAAGAAATACTTAATAATTATTCGGTAAAAGAAAATCCAAAATAGTTATTTTAGTAAAACCTTTCATACTTATACTTGTAGCTCACAATATTCAAGTGAGATTTGTTAACGGCTGTGTGCGGTGTCATGTTGCTGCAACGTGCACGGACGTATAAACTATTCAAGGCTTTTTGCCCAAAGCGGGAAGAAAGTACAAAGTAAAAGCGAAGGTAGCAACCAAGCTATGCTTTGCTTTTTACGAGTACAAAAACACTAATGCAAATAACTCCGATAAATAACAAAGCTAATTGTTAAAAAACACAAAAATGAACTTACAAAACTCAAGGCGCTGGAAAGCCACTGCCGGAGGCAAAAGCTAGGACTAAATAAGAACACAAAATAAGTGGGCTCAGAAATCCCACTCAATGCACAAAATTGATAACTTCAAATGACTGATAAAGAGTTTCTCGCGGCCAAACACCTTATTTTTACGGAGTACATAAAACCTCATTAGTGTCTCAGCTAGATGAGAGTGACAGTTGATTTGCTATATTGCTTGCGTATGTATTTTTTTTTCACTTTAACAACTGCAAACCGCTGCAAAGTGCAAAACCATTTTATATTTTTTTAGCTATTGATCCCACGGGATCGCACTAATGGGATAAAACTATCCAAGTGCGAGTCGGACTCGCGCACGAAGGGTTCCGTACCATTATCTATAACAACGGCAAAAAATCGCGTTTATTGTTAAAAATTTAGTTCATTTTGTTTTTAATATTTTTTGTCATAGCGGCAACAGAAATACATAAATTGTGAAAATTTTAACTGTCTAGTTATCGCAGTTCTTGAGATACAGCCTGGTGACAGACGGACGGACGGTCAGACAGCGAAGTCTTAGTAATAGGGTCCCGTTTTTACCCCTTGGGTACGGAACCTTAAAAATTGAAAAAGAAACAATCACTCCTATACCGTAACCTGGGTTATGGTCTACTGCAGTGCCAAATTACATCGAAATCTGTTCAAGAGTTAAGGCATTAGAAGTAACAAACAGATAGACAAGAGTTATTTTCACATGAATAATAATTAATTATAAATAAGTATGATTTCATGAAAAATTCAGTTCGTAATATTAAACAGGGTTGTAAGATTAGCTCTCTCTGATCCTTCTGCTTTAACTATCTCGTAATAAAAGCAAGAATAAGTGTAAAGCTAATGACTTGTTTGAGCACGGTGTCATTCGTTTGTTTCGGAAATGGATCGCGGTGTTGCTTTCCCTCCTGCGTCGTTGTTTTTGTTTCATGCATTACTTCGTTGCAAGGGTGAAAGTTTGCAAACGTGTTGCAAAATCCGCTATGCACATACGTGTCGTAGTTTTGAAGAATTCCTTTTGTTTTTATTTGTATTTACATTTTATGTGACGTTATTAGCGTGGCTAGTTTATTATAACTAAGTGCGGAAACCAAATCCCTAACATAGTTTATTATAAAGTAAGCTGTTGCCGGTTGAAAAGTGTACGAAGAAAATACTTGTGACTTTATAAATGCGACTAGATTGGTACTGTATTTGACATTATTAGTTTCGAAGCAAGTTGCAGATTGAAGGTTGTAGTAACTGCATATTTTTGTAATAAAATATTTGATATAAATCCTTCCAGTTTCTTTGAAAACATTTTGATTTTGACTTGAATAACTTTTGCATTTCAACAACCGCTGGCACGTACAAAATAAACATAGCATCTACTGAATACTAACAATAAAAGTCAAAAAGTTTTAGACTGGCATTTAAATGGATAATTATATAATAGTCTTGAACAGTGACGCGAAAACAACTAAAGTTCAAAGTTGTGCCGTTCAAGAAACTTGGTCCTTTCTATTTGAATCTAGTTTTATTTAGTTAAATGTTGAACAGGAATTAATTTGAAGACGTCCTGGACTTGCTATTGGACTTAGATTGTTGTGAAGCGATTTGGAAAGTATTGGGAACTTTGAATAGAAGTTTCAAAGGGAATTGTAGATGAACAGGCTACAGCGAAAATCATTTCAGCTACGAACCTACTTAACTATAGATATTAATAGATGAACTTTCTTATTAAAAGGTTAGTTTTTGTAAAGCATATCCAACATTATTGGTAGTGTGACTGGCCACTTTGTGCCTTCCTTTTTTTTCTGTTTATTTTTTTTCCACAAGAACATAATTATTGAAAAAGTAACAGTTTTTTATTTAACTAGAAATGAGTTTTTATGGAGGTTCCCAAAACTAAGTAGCTGTAGTATGTCGATACATAATTTGGACATTTTCAGTCAGTGCAGTCTTTACTGTTTCATTGGTATAGTGCTCGCAAGCGCGACTGCTGAGCATGAGGTACTGGGTCCGATTCTCAGGTCGGGCAAAGTGTTATTAATTTTTTTTAACAAGAATTTCTCAAAACAGTCTCGAGTTTGGATTTGTGACTGGTTGATGGCAATGTATGTAATAATGTTATGTTATACACTTTCAGTTTGAGAATCACTCTCTTACTTTACCAAATCAAAACACACCCCTTTATGGGGTTGCGTACTAAAGTACAACCTTATGGTTTAAATCTGAAAACGCATTGCGTTAACGCAAAGTTTAATTGCCATTATTATATCACCCTTTTTCTAAAAACCGTTGTCGTATTTCAAGTTCTCTATTTCCACAGTTTATAACTAGAGTTCACTGCGGTCGTTAAAAATTCAGTAGGTGATTTATGTATTCTCAAAAGTAAAATCGTTCCGGGCATTATTCAGTTTAAAAGTATTTTAGCGTGTAACTGCGATTTCATCGTGCTGCGATTTTGTTCCAATATTGAGTTTTATGTCACTTGCTGAACTTTTTGTTTGTTTTTATTTTTATCGATATGAAACTACGTTCGAAATGTAACTGTGAATAAAATTCACTGGTTGCTTCGTATTTATGTTACGATTTGGATTTTCATTTGTGTTGTTGGGACCTACGTCGCGTTCATATCTTATTATGTATAATCCTTAACTTATTTTTTAGTAATTTATAGGCATCTAAAAAATAAAATAAAAATAAAATCTGTATGAAACTATTTTATGATAACATTAAAATGTTGTGTTAGTGTATCTGCCATAACCACGATATGGAGCCCAGATAGCCAGAAAGCGTCACGGCAGTCCTCGTACGAGATGGCGGGACGAGCTGGACAAGACCAGCGAACAGTGGTCGACATTGGCCAAAGAATTGGAAGCCACTGAGAGAGGTCTTTGCCCAGCAGTGGGGGATTGTCATCGACACCTGTTATTTAAAATTATCAAAATGTTGATATCTAAAAACCTGCATAAACCACTTGAGTGAAGATCAATGAACAGTGTGTACATGCACATAAAATAATGGCTTCCTTAATACTGAGATAGCAAACCGCTTCAAGGGGATTACGTACCTACGTAACCATCGTTACTTGAAGCATAGAAACTAGGACTAGTGTGCAGTTTATGACTTATATTTTTACCGTGACAATAATTGTGTTTGTGTAACTTCTGGTCATGGTATAACATAACATACCACCTCGCCTGTAATCCCCGAAGGGTTAGGCACAGGTGTGTTTAAGTCCCATGTAATAGGGCTAGCTTTTTGCATAAAACCAGAGTCAGTAGCTGCTACTTAGAAGTTCTTGATGGAAAAACCCTAAAACCCTGACCTACGAATCGAACCCAGGACCCCATGCTCAGCAGTCGCGCTTGCGACCACTAGATGATTAGAACAACGAGGTAGTAATAGTATAATCAGCTGAAAATGCTTGCCACTGCAGTGACACGGACCTTCATAGAATACTGGCTTTAATCCACCGTGTCGGTTGATCCTTCTGACTGTAACTGTAACTGTAGATATGTAAATATGCACAAATTTCACAGAAATTGCATTTTCATTAACACAATGAAATGAAATTGCTTGAATTATGTTCACTCACCAATGCACCAAGAACTTATTCACCGTTAATTCACAAAGCAATAATTAAACCCCCCTTTTTAAAGGAAACTTCTAGTAACAATAACTGTTGTGAACGCAATAATTATATGGAAGAGGAGCTGTGAAAATGTAAATCGAGTCTACGCTTTTAGCCGAGTTTAAAATAACACTCATTTAGAACTTAAAGCCTAGATTCCTGGCGGAATAAAAACTTAAATGAGCGACGACGTGCCGAGCGTAGTCCGCTGAGGGTTTCAACACATGGTGCAAGTGAGAAGCGATGAGTAAGAGTAAACAAACAATAATAAGTCACGCCTGCAATCCCCTAAGGGCAAGGCAGTGGTGTACCTAATGGTATATCCACATTTCGCCAGTTACGTTCAAGTCCCATGTAATAGGGAGCGAGCCTATTGACATCAAGCGGGTACAAAACCAGCGTCCGTGGCTGCTACTGAGAAATTGCTGATAGGACAACCCAATAACAATTTGCCCGACATGGGAATCGATCTCAGAATCTCATGCTCACCAGTCGCGCTTCGCTTGTGACCACAAGAACAACGAGACAGTGTGTAAAAGGTATTACAGTATTAATATTACATCTATTAATATAAAGCGACTAAGCGAGCGAAAAAATGTAATATGACAAATAACAGTTATTTGTCATATTGCATTTTTTATATTGGTGTATAGTAATATTACAACTGTGAATGTATTTTTATACAGTACAACAAGAAGAGAGTCCTGTTTGTTAGTAAAAAGAAAGATTTGGTCTAGTGGCGTCAGGTGGGGTAAGATAGACAGCGGATCTAGGACAGCAGCTGAATGATGATTATTTTGACTATATTTTTATTTACTAAGCTATATAAAATAATATTTTATGATTTCTTGAAAAAACCGTAAAGTATTTAGAAAAAAAGGTTCGGTTTTTTCTTCCTTTTAGAACAGAACCTTCAAAAAAATATATATATATTACATTTATATATTTTTTGAAGGTTTTTTTTTATTTGACAAATTCCGCCTTGATGTTAGACGATTATGATGTTAATTTTTTTTATAAAAACAACGAAAACCGCTGGTATCTGAAAGCTTGTACCGCGGTAACATCGGTTCCCTTGGGAGCAAGTAGCGAGTGGGGAAGGCCTTAGCGCCACAACTGGCGCAATGACGTGTGGCGAGTACGACCCGCGGTTACAAGATTATAATGCTACACACTGGTTGCCAACCTTCTTGTTACGCTCTCTTACTTGAAATTAATCTAAAATAAATTATTAATTAGACAAACTGGATATTTAAGATTTCTTTTACAAATTAGGTTTTAATATTTTTGTGCAGAAACGTAGTTTTGTGTACATCTTTTCAGACGCATATGCACTGTCGGAGATACAGCTTGTAGTTCACCATTTCTTATCGTTATTTTATAGGTCACTGCTGGACGCCATTCAGCTCTTGATGAAGAACGAGGCTCAACCTAACCATAACCTTTTTTCATACCGATACGCGCAAATTGTGTACTAGCTGCGGATATCGGTCACTGACGGATACGTATTTATTTAACACACAGATACTTATTTTTTACATACAGGGTGTAAACTTACCGTTGACGAAGCCGTCAACCAAGCATTATGTACATCAAACTAAGTAACTTCCCAGCAAAAATTATTAGTGGGAAACGACTTTTTGGGGTGAAAAATCACGTCTCACGGTAGGACTCAATGAACTCAAACTCAAACTCGAAAGCATTTATTTCAATTAGACCATTACGGCACTTTAGAATGTCAAAAAAAAACACTAAAAGAAGCGAAGCTGCAGTCCCAGTCACAAGGCATAATAACTTGAGAAAGTACTGCAGTTGCACATTCCAAAGCGTAGATCTCTATGGAGAAGAATGGGCAAGAAACTCCATGGACACTCGCACTCGAAACATTGAGCTGGTGGATGGATTGAATAGTACGGGGGTCGTGGAGGTGTTTAAAGTAAAAATCTAACATTAAAAACGTGTATTCAAAAAACTTGTGAAAAAGTTGGAACTTCAATATCTCCGTAAAGCTAGAAGGTTTCCAGGTATAGTCTAGAAGAAACAATGATCGCAATGACGGGGAGAACAAGTGCTTTTCGGCTTCGTTAAGGATTTTGTTCCACTCTTTATACAGTATAATATCTGCCCAAGTTGGCTGTTCCGGCTGTTGTACCGGTTTGGTCGAAGCTTGTGTTTGCCATTTTACGGTGACAATTCGATGGCATGACAACCTAAAAATGGTCAAGAAAAGAAAGAAAATAAGTTGTTTTGGCACATGCCACATGTGGCTACACAAATCTGGGGTAAAAAAACTATTAGGTGCCCCACGACTACGCAAACAGGCATAGTTCAGCAAAAATGCCAGACAGCTAGTGCTTGGCACTGCTCATGCTAACCAGCTTAAAAGCCCATCGTAGAGACTTGAACAGAACAACTTGACAAGTTTGAGAACAACTTGCAATGCGTAGGTACAGACGCGTCTGTTTGTTCGCCGGGACTGCGTTATACTTGCGCAAGCCGGATGAATATTTTCACATTTATACACTCGTTTATTTGTTTAGTTCTTCTCGTATGCGAATCCATAGGCGTGTGCACATTTGTATGAGGGGTTTTATATTATAGATAATGAAGTCAGATAGTCATTTTAATCGATTTTAAAAGTACATAATTTTATTTATTTTGTTGTCAATTTTGTTTTGTAGTGGTCGCAAGCGCTACTGCTGGGCATGAGGTGTTTTTTAGGTTTTTCTTTTAGGGAGTTCTCAGTAGCAGCCAGCCTGGATTTGGGCCTGGTTGATGGAAATAGGCTCCGCTCTATCACAAGGGACTTAGAACATAACTGGCGAAATGTGTTACTATTAGGTAGACCTCTGCCTAACGCTTCGGGGATTACAGGCGTGATGCTATCTTATTACTGCTGTTGATGACAATCAGAAACTTTGAAAGAAAATGTGTTTGTTGCTGTTAAAGTGGCATGTTCTTGTAACATTTGAATAATTAATTGGTACTTCGGTATTTACCAATCACGCCAAAATTTAGGGAAGTTTCCATCAAAAGCTTAATAAATAAATAACTACGAGTATTTCCACAAACACCACAAGGTACATAAACCGTTTATACTCACCAATTTGCATGGCAAATACCTGAGGAGCGTGTTACACAAATTCCTCCAAGTTAGCGAACTAGTAACTGAGAACTTGGTACACTGACCGATGTTGCGAGATATTTAGCTGCCACCGTGCTAGGTACTTGTACGAATAGTTGCTTGTTAGATCACTGTTACTGGGTGGCAGTATGTCCTCAAACGATACCTATACGTACCATGTGTACATATAGGTATCGTTTACATGTGGGAATTTTAATAAAGCAGCATGTTGCAGTGGAAGAAGTAAGGGGGGACTTTTCCCAGGAGTGGGACAGAACAGGCTAGAAAATACATATTACCTGAATGCAGTTTTATCTATAGTTAGTATTGTATTGTATAACGAGCTGGTGTCCGCAACTCCACGTCCAATGCGCGTATTTTGCGTGCGGATCTATAGTTAGTATATGTGATCTGTATCTAAAAAAAACCATAAGGTAGTAGTTATCTCGAAATTCATTTTCTTTATCCGTAACAATACGGTCCATTATCTGAAAACACGACATGTCGTACAGAATAAAACGGGAGCATCGACGTTAATTAGTCAATCAGTCCAGACCATACAGTTTCGGTTTAAGCAAATATTACACTCAAAAGAAGAGAATAATAGAACCGGTGACGTGAGAAATAGAAAAACCTCTTCCGAATAAAATGTTGGAAACACCGATTAGTTGAAACGTGTCCAAAAAATCTAGCAAATCGCGAACGATTCACGAAATCGATTGCCCACTCGCAATCCGACTAATGCCCGTTTTTAGAGCATTGAAACGAGCATTTGGGGCACTTCCCTTTACGCGCAAAATACTGACCATAAAGTCGTGTGAATTATTTGTTTGTGAGCGACGGAACTGGCCGACATTATAACAAGCCATTGCCGAACGCAAATTCCGATAAACATTGCATAAACTGGTCTAAACGTGTATGCTGTTTGCGTTTTCAAATCAGCAAAGTTGTGAAGTGACGAACAATTTCATGAATGAATCGATTTGCAATAACAACATTTGCAGAAGTTGGTTAAAGTACCACAAATATGTCCCGAAAGATTTAATTTTAATTTTATTGTTTTGTTTTAGTTTACTTTAACAAAATATTATTATAACGTTTACTTACATAATCATTTTGGAATATTCTGTAAAGTTTAGTTTTTTATGCAGCTGAACAGTAACACAGCTTACATAAAATATCATAGACATTACCTAAACACACTGACTGATTCAAGTCTGAAAGTGGAACATTGTTTACTAAAGAATCGCGAAACCAATCGATACTAATTTCAAATAGCTTTGGATCGTTTTAATCGAACGTTTCCCCCGACCAAATTGTTCTGAAGTAATTTGTTAATGTTTGCCTTTTGATACTAACTTTCATTCAAATGCTTCGATGAAAGTATGTTTCAATTTTACAGGAATCCGGGTAGGTAATATAAATATTTGATTTGTTTCTAACGAATTTATGTCATAAATTAATGATTTTCAGACTTTTATTGCTTTAGACAATTTATTATTTACAACACTAATTTATATACAACTAGCTGCTACCTGCTACCTTCGTCCGCGTGAAATTATTATAGATATATAATATATAATAATGTAAATATAATTTCCCTTTTTTTAATCGGATTTTGTAAATAATTTCAAGGGTTTTAATTTTTTTGCACGGAACCGTAATTATTTTTCGATAATAAAAGTAGCGTCACTTAGACCTTATAACATCAGCTAACTGCTAATAAAAGTCCCTTTAAAATCGGTTCAGTCGTTTCGGTGATTAGCCCGAACAAACAGACAGACAGGCAGACAAAAATTGAAAAAAATGAGTTTTTGTTATAAGTGCTGTATAAATTTTCATAATGTGCATTCAGTAAAAGGCTGTTATTTTAATATTACAGACAGACACCTAAATTTTATTTATTGTATGTAGTGTGTATACATAATTATGTGTAGATGTTAAAACAAAAAAAAATGTCTTCCTTTATAATTTGCAAAGACTGTTCCCATTCTATCCTAGTATAATATTTAGGGTAACAACTTTCAGTTAAAAGCTTGTAACACTAACAAGCCTGCGGTACACATTTGGTTTTACTTTATGAAACTTGTTTAAGAAAGTCGCGAAGAAAAAGCCCCAAACGAACTGAATAAAGTTGTGCTACGACGTAGCGGCTGAGACTACGCCGTAGTAAGCTCGTAGCGGCGCGTAGCACATGCTACATTGTTATGGAGTTCGGTTAGTGTAGCGGTTAATATAATATTTGATTTGATTGTTTGGTTTTATTCAGTTTTCTGTGCAACAAAGTCAGTTACATAAAATAAATATTCTTATATAAATGTACAATATATTTACAGTTAAAATATTTTTTTTGACTATATTTTGAGTGCCATGCTCCTTAAGAGTATTTTGTCCTCCATTACAAAAACTCTTAAATAATATCTTAAAGCGATTGTTATTTTGCTCCATTACTAATAAAGCATATTGTTTAAGGTTACTTATTTACTATATTTCGGGGTATTTGGAGTTGGGACCTAACGAAAGTTATAAGATATTTTTTTAATTATCTTGCTGTTTTTCACATACACGTGTCAAAAAACACACTTTCAGGTAACTCCAAAAACAGACCAAACATTCTAACTACTGAGGCAGCGCACATTGACTCGGCAACAATGCAATTTGATTTGCATACGACTGTTAATGCACTCGTTTGTTAGTCAACCAGTCTTGCGTTCGAAATGGTTGCCGACGGCAGTTAAATAATATTCACTGTATTTCAAAAAACCCTCACTATTTTGTTAAAATCGGACGACTGAGTTTCACCCTGTTTTTTTTTAAATTTAAACATTGCATCGCAAATGTTATTTGAATACAAAAAGTGTTTGTGCTGGTATGCTAGTCAATTATGGAACCCAAAATGTAGGTTGTGTTTTATTACACTTACATATACAGGATAACGGGGAAAATCGACCTATTCCTTGAAAGGGGTTATAAATATATAATAAATAAAATAAAAAAGCCTTTTGTTTCATGCGTTGAAGAATAATTAACATTTTTACATTTGTGTGTTTACATTTATACATTGTAATAATTAAAAACAAGAGTTGTTGCTTTAATTATATAATTTTTGCATTTGGTATTAGTGTTTTCATAACGTTTTTCCATTTCAATTTTGATTTATTGATTATAATAAAAATATATTAAATGTTTAAATTAAATTCTTATTTAGATTATTGATTGCAATAAATTATATATCAAAGGGGTTATACTAGACGTCATTAGCAACAAATGAAGATCAGTTAACTAGGAGCTATCGAGCTGTACTAGCTGTAATATCTAACTTGATACCAAAAACAAATAATAATGAAAAAAAGGACTCTCAAACTAAACATTTATTGAAAAATACGCACTTTGGACGTGGAGTTGCAGACAACAGCTAGTGAAAGCTAAGTAAAGTGATCATTTAAAAACTAGCATTTCTTCTTGCTCCAAGACTTGAATGGCATAACGTACGAAAACTTTTTAAGAGAAGAAGTGAACATGCTACACGAGCGACATCCATGGAAGAGTTGAGGGAGAGGATTTTGGCAGCTGCCGAACACATAAAACTTCACTTTCAACACGAGTGACAGTGAGTGAAGTGCGTCGTAGACTGCGAGCTTGCATACGCAACAATGGCAGGCAATTTGAAAGCATTTGTAATTTTTTGCTTTTGTTTGTATTTTTTTTTTCAATTTTTTTTTAGTAATAACCTAAAAATGTTTTACTATGTATACATTTTATCAACGTCAAGAAAAAAAATTAAAGGTAAAAAAAAAGGTTTGCCGAAGCAATTAAGAGATCACATATCTATCATGCACCGTGTAAGACTAGACAATCACTATCTACAAGTACATTCTTCTCTAAGCGATTGAAGTCGCAAGTGGAAGTCGAAGTCGATTCAATTCTCATCACTAGCAACTGTACGGTTTAAGTGGATTGCCGTCCCTAGTGGAATAATTGAACGATGTTTTTGTACTATTCTCCGGGAACTCGATTTATGGTCGTATAAATATAGAGAACGGTGAAGCTGGATTAATTGTTAGAAATTACTTAGTTCAGGTAAAAGTACTTCAGATCTACAAATACTTTTTAAACTTTGTTAGGGGTAATAAGAATCTTGAGGGTTTTGTACAATATGAAATATATTTTGATTGCTGTTACTTAGAAAGTTTATTTCAAATTGACGAATCTTCTAGAACTGTCGACATTTCGTTGTTCTATTTTGTTATATTTTTTTCATTTTTCCCTTGAAATAAATACAGACATATTGTGTATACATACAACAAAAATATCATAAATGCAACAAAAAAAATGCTTGGCTCAGTGCTAGGCCTGCTCCACAACCATAGGGGCAAACTAATTGATTACTATGTGAAGTTCCTTTGGAAGCTGCAGAAGATTGTAAAAATATCTTTGCATTGTATAGATTCAATCTCTTAGTATATACTATGTACTGTAAAGCTACCATTTACACTTAGTTATCTTTTTACTTTAGTTAAATTCAGTGTAAGATAAAAGAATTAAAATTGAGTAGAAATTGACAAATTAATAATTAAATAGCCATGCGAGACGTGTGTACACGAACCCCCCAACTAGGTCGTGTTGAATGTGGATGGACTCAGATCCGCCCCGAGTACTACGCCATAAAATAAATTAATTCTGTCGCTCGTGTGTGAAATTGACACGACGTATTTTTTTCAAATCGAATTTAAATTTAAATTTTGTATCAATACAACAACCAACAACATTAATTTTAAATAATAAATAAAGATAAGAAAAAAAAACTCATACTGGACTTCAACAAACTGGACCCGTATATAATGAAATACGCCATAAAATGTCACCGATGCTGACCAGGCGAAAAAGCGGCACACCCACCATCTCCGGGCTGGTCACTCAGCTGCGCCTCGCAGCTGCCGACGCGCCTCAACCGCGAGCGCTGCGTCTCCGGTCGCTGCAGTTGCGTCGAGCTCGAGTGACGAGTTTTTCTCCCCACTGTCGACTCCGCCACCGCCACGACGACGAGGAAGAGGACGGCCACCAGCAGGCTTGGGACCAACAGGCCCCGACCAGGGTCCTTTCGGTGGAAATTTGTCACGCATGTGATAGACTCAGTCCATAAATTAAAATGTGATGCGCGCATATGATGGGGCTACAGAGGGAGGAATTAACCTTACAGCGTGCGGATGCTCTCTCTGTTTCAGGCACTTGAGCCTGCCGTCAATGTCTTTGCCCAATGGACTAATAGCAAAGAGAATCGATCAACGCCTGAGGAGGCTCTCGTTGCGCGGCTGGGTCAAAGTTTTGATTCAGAAAGCTGTACTCCTGGACTGGATGTTCCTCTCTCTAGAGCTCTGACCACCGGCAGTTTGAACCTTGTTCTTGATGCCGATGGGCGATCTGTTTTTTTTTTTATATTTTGAACTGAGTTTTATACTTTTATTGTCCAAATATTTAAAAATGTAATAAATAAGAGAAAAATGATTAAATAAATACATTTGTATTTATCGAATTTATGTAGCTCTGGCAATTCCATGTTGCACAAAAAAACTCAAACTAGACATGCGCGAATCGATTTTATGAGTTTTTAGGACCTTTTCTGTATTATAGACTCAACAAGATACTAAACTTCTATAGTTTAAGTTACAAAAAATGTAGTTTTGTAGTGTCAAATTATTTATCGATACTTAATTATACAAACACAGAAAAACTTCTAGAAGTTGTGGTTTGATTATTTTATCCCCTCGCATCTATTTTTACATATTTACATAAGCTAGTTTTAGTTTTTTTTTTGTATCAATTTGATTACACTTATAGTTGTTATTAATTTTATTTTAAAATTTTACTGTCCTAATTAAATTGTGCGTTGTAAAGTGATGGCCTGAAACACAGGTTTAAATAAACCTAGATCTGGCAGGTCGCTACCAAAGATCTGAATTGAACGATCATTACTTGCAACTGTTGAATATTTTTTAGATATAATTTACTTAAAAGTACTATTTATACCATTGTATGAGAAATATTTCTTCTGCGCCTGAATGTACACATTTTGTACTTGTAAATTTAAAAAAGAATAGTACGAACTATTCTTTTTTAAATTTATTATTATAAAATTAAAAAAAAAAATTCATCAGTCCTGTACCATTTTTTTCATAATTCATTTAGGTAGTAATTTATATAGACCTTACAAACTACTGAAATATCTATACTAATATTATAAAGAGGTAAAGTTTGTGTGTTTGTTAAATTGTCAGGGGTAATCTCGGAATCTACTGCACCGATTTTAAAAATTCTTTCACTAATAGAAAGCCACATTATCGCTGAGTGTCATAGGCTATATAAAAAACCGAAAAATTAAAAGGTTTTTACGTGGTAGTCCGTTTTGTAAAGAGAATCGGAGAAAAACTCATCGTTATACGTGAAGGCCACAGCAGCGCGGCAGCGGCGCGCGATGGTTTCGGCTTATTTCGGTTCGCGTTCGTGCTCACTTCGGAAGAAGGAGGCGTGACCTTCCTTTTACATCTGAGAGGTAGGTACCCGCGCGGCTCATTCGCGCGGTCGGCTCTTTACGCAACGGACGTCCCCAAAATTGAATTTTTCGTAACACACTTTCGACATTCATTAATTTTATTTTCGGTACATTAAAAAAAAAATCTTTTATGTTTATATAGTTTTCATTTAATTTAGGTTATAGATAGGCATTAAGTTTGTTTCATGTACCTAGATATTAAATTAGGTTATAGGTATTAAGTTAGTTTCATGTAGATATTAATTTAGGTTATAGGTAGGTATTAAGTTAGCTTCATGTAGATATTAATTTAGGTTATAGGTAGGTATTAAGTTTGTTTCGTGTAGATATTAATTTAGGTTATAGGTATTAAGTTAGTTTCATGTAGATATTAATTTAGGTTATAGGTATTTAATTTTTTTGCAATTAGGTTAGGTTAGGTTGTTATTTTGAAATCATAACTTCTGTCAATATGCCTAAAAATCGTGGCGACCATTCTCACAGGGCCAGCAGTGGGACAACTGGCTTATATTCCGCGGATACCTATGATTCCCACTGACTGACCCATACCGTTTAAAAGGCTACAGTTTCTAGTGAAGATCTCTTTTGCCCTCACTATTAATAAGTCCCAAGGTCAAACATTCTCTCTGGTGGGCATTGACCTGAGAAAGCCGTGTTTTTCCCATGGGCAGTTATATGTGGGCTTATCTCGGGTTGGAGCTCCTGATAGACAATATATTTTGCTACCAAATGACAACGTTACATCGAATATAGTGTACAGAGAAGTTTTGAACAATTAAAATTATCCTGCGACTTGGTCCTCATGGAATTCGTTAATCGGAAACTCCGAATTCGTTAATCGGAATCTCGGGAATCTTCTTTCACGAATAGAAAGACACATTATTGCTGAGTGTCATAGGTTATACATATAAAAAACCGAAAAATAAAAAGGCTTTTACATGGTAGTCCGTTTTGCAAAGTGAATCGGCGAAAAAACATTCGAATGAAAACGTTTCTTACGAACGCTGCCTTAACTATGAAAGATATATATTTTTGAACATTATGCCCAACGAAGTGGGCACGGGTCAGCTAGTTTTATATAAATATATAAAAATCGTTAAAAAATCAGAAAAAACAAAAACGGACTTTCAAGTCATGAAGTCTGTCAACGTTGTCGTCGTGACCACGGAAATGAAAAATAACATTAAGTAGTATGAATTATCGTAATGATAACAAAAGCTGCTTCCCTACGCGCACGCCTACCACCCCCTGACTTCTCGCTTAGTTCCTCTACGTCACTGCTGGACCCAAGATCACCTGTGTCAGTAGTGTCACTGGCAGCGGCAGTTACATCGAGCTCAAGCGACGAATATTTATCCTTGCCGCCGCCGCCGCCGTCCGCCATGTCGACGTCACCAACACCTGTACGTCGTATCGGCGGGAGAAACCGGCCACCGAAGAACTTACGACGAGTTGACACCGCTGGACCACTATTTTTTAAATTATAAGTTTTTAAAATGTCATGGTTACTAACATTATAATTAACACTAGAAACGGGATATTTACCATGATCATGGTGCTTGCAACAGCGCCGAAATATCGGGAACTCAAAACAAACAGTGGACATGGTAAATATCCCGTTTCTAGTGTTAATTATATTTTTTTAAATTGTATTTTAACAAATTTTTTTTTAAAGAAATATTTAAAAATGATAAAAAAAATGTAAGCGATGAAAAAACGGAAAATTAATTGTTCAATTTTGAACCTATTTAACTGAACAAAATAAACGGAGAATCGCATCACCACGAACTTGTTTGATTGTATATTACCTGAAGTACTTTTCCATGAAAACACTTACTAGCAATTCACAAATAGGAATGTATAAAATGTAGCCTTTAAATGACGTAATGAATTATGAAGTGTGCATCTGTAAACTATTGAGCGTTTGGGGTGTTATTGTGCGGCTTCACACCGGTATCTTTAGTGTGGACAATTACACAAATCTTTTTGAAACACCGAAGACACAACGCGACGCCCGTCTCCCGGCAACGGTTGCGCGTCGGCGCTGTGGCGCTCCAGGCAGCGCCACTACGCACCTCCTATCAGTGCTCATTGACATTATTTTTTTGTGAAGTTTGTTTGTTTTGTTAAAATTATTTTAATTTAATATTTAAACAGTTAGGTTTAAGTACGTGTTAAGTAACTTTTTACCTGTTTTTTTTTACATGTAAAACATTGTCGACTGTTGTGACGTCGAAAGGAGTGCCAGTCAACCTTCCACATCGCTGGATATCCTGGTGCGATGCCCACACTATTTCCAAGCACGTTTTTTAAGGGTGAAAGAGGCTTGAAGGTACATTTGGGGAAGAAACATAAACCTACAATGCAACTTCATCCTGCCCTGCAATACCCACTACTTTTACACCTAATTTTTCCACTCAACCCTTTTGGAAATATATTTCTAAATTAGAGACTCCTGTTTTAAAGACTTCCTCGTGACGCGAGACTTTCAGTAGCTTCCCGTTTAGCACACTGTGTCCGTCTTACCGCCTGAGAGAACACTCAAAGTGCTTTGGAGCAATTACTAACCTTCCCTTTTAGAATTCTACATGTGCAAAAAAATTGGCAAATAAAATAACTATAATAGCACAAATTAAAGATTACTGTAACATTTCGCCCCAAACTTTCGACCCTAAATTAATAACTTATTTCCCCCAAAGAGGGTTATTGCATCATGTAGAATCGAATCGAAGATATCGATATCAGTGGTGTAGCTAAGATCTTATTTAGCAGCGATGTGGTCGCGCCGTACTCTCCAGAGACACTAAAAGCTCTGGAAAGCAAACATCCCGCCCCGGCAGATGACCTCTCCTCTCCTTCCTTGATCCCCCCAGTCTGGAAAACAACTCTCTCGAAATTACAGCTCAGCAAAGTATGTGCAGCCGTTTGCTCCTTTCGAAGTGGATCCGCCGGTGGTCTCGACGACCTGACTCCGCAACATCTAAAGGACCTAATATGTTCAGGCGCCGGGGAAGCTGGTGAGTCCCTTTTGAAGGAGCTGACGGCCCTTATTAATCTTATGCTCTCCGGCAATGTGAACGAAGCCGTCATTGATATTTTGTACGGGGCAAAAAGGTTGGTGGCATTCGTCCCCGTAGGGTCAACCTATCACCGCATCGCAGCCATAATTTGCTGCGCGTTCTACAATGAGACACAAGCCAGGAAATTCTAGCCTTTACAGCTGGGCTTCGGGTCCAAAAGGGGCTGTGAGGCTGCGGTTTATCCACCTATCTCAATAGTGATAAAGGTGAGGACATCCTTAAGGTTGACATAAAGAATACTTTCATTTCCGTAAACAGGGACACCTTGTTTTAGTTTCAATTGTTGTATAAGTAGTTTTTTGCCTTTAAATAAAATAATTCAAGAACCAGTCTACTGTTACTTATGAGCTAAAAAGTTAAGTTTTTTGGAAGAGTTCCAACAACGTCTCGTAATAAAATATTATGTATCATTTCTCTTTACCGAATAAAGCGATGGCTTTTAACTATGAAAAAGCTTTACATACATTACGGGACATATTTTACTAACAAATAAATACTGTATTGTCGGATAAAAATAAATCTGTTTGCCTTATTTACTTATTGGGTAACTGGGTGATAAATATTGAACAGCAAATGACTTTTTTTCTTCGATTAAGAGCGTATACGACCAAACTTAAGTAGATTGTGTCTTACTAATATACAATCACTTGTTCATGACTCTGAAGTCATTCTAGAGTATAAGTTATTTGATGTAAATGAATCATACCCCACGGGAAGATCAAAATTGTATAGTGGCAATCTGGACGAGAATAAATTATACTAAATATATTTTAACAACGATGAAAAATCTCACAGAAATCTTTTCGCTAATCTTTAAACCAAAGTAATCAAGAGGACAGCATGCTCAAGCTATCTTTAGAATAAGTTGAGAGTTCTGTACCTGAAGTTTAAAAATCTGTCCTTTGAAACGTCTAATATTATGCTTTAACTAATATTTTAACATCCAAAACAGCGATCTTACACGTGTTTTTTAATGATTGTGATTTTTCGAAGCATAAAAAGTAAACCTAACACACAATATTAAATTTTCTACATAACCTTATATAACCAATATTTTACCGTATGTTACTCCAAAAAACATACCTTAATTTTTTCTTAACCCAAAAATATATCGGTCATGAATAAAAGTTAGTCATGCATTTACGTATTGGGCTCCTAAGGAGCGGTATAAAAAATAAGTGGCCGTTACATGGCCGTATCGACGCGTGTACGGCCATATTTGGCCGGAACAGGGCTATTTATAAAATGCTCGTATCATACAGGGTAACATTATAGCCCTTTTTTAAGGAGATCCATATTGAAAGGCTTTGTGGGACAGATTTTGCAAGGTGTATAGATTTTTCTATAGGTTGGGTAATATATTTAATGTATCTTGGAAGCAAGAATGTTGAAAATTAAGTGGTTGAGGTGACATTGCGACTTATTTTTGTTGTATTGATTAAGTTTTTTGCAGGAATAGAGTACCAGTTACTCTAGTGTAACTAAGCTGTGTAGTGTGCATTAAAAATCACTATTGTGGGTTCGGTGAAGACGAAACAAGACACAATCGTATGTAAAATCAATATCTCAAGTCAACTTACGTCTGACTAATTAGCAAGTTAACTGTGTAAACGATAACCGCAGTCTGGCTCTTGTATGCGTTAACTTTGATTGATCAGTACACACTACGCATTGAAGACATAATTGTTTGATTAAAGGCTGTAGTTTGAAACTGCGAAGTAGTGTGTATCTGTGTGTTTCAGCGATATAGTTCATAAATCAACTTGTGGATTGTTATTTATCATCTCTGATCTTAATTTTATTCTCTAAGTCTAAGTTATTACACTACCATAAAATCCTGAACTGCTTTTAGGGTTCCGTAGTCAACAAGGAACCCTTATAGTGTCGCCATGTCCATCCGTCTGTCCGCAGCTTAGCTCAAAGACTCTTAGTACTAGAAAACTGTAATTTAACATGAATATATAGATTAGTTACGCCGATAAAGTGGTAAAATATAATCTCGAAACGTATAATATTTTGTTTTTATCTTGTACAGTAATCGTAAAGTGGGTTTTTTCTCGTACCCCATAGTGTGGGATGTCGTTGGATAAGTCTTTAAAAAAATATTGCGAGTTTTTTCAAATAATTTTTCGATTCAGGGATCCGTTTGTGAAATATTAAGTTTTATAGTGCAAATTTTTGTAGACTCAAGTGTCCTCCCCCTCTACCCGCTAAACGGTTGTGTTTGGGTGTGTGAAATCACGGTGGTAGTATATATAACGAAGTTAAAAGGAAAACTATCACAGCTAAGTAGGCTTTACAAGTAATAGTAAGTGAGTAAAGTGGATTTACAAGTAGTAGTCAAATCAAATCAAATCATTTATTATCCAAATAATACAATCCAATTTGTTAGTAAAATCATACATACACATCTTAAACACTAGTGTTAGTACATAATTCTATTTGGAAAATTTTGGTAATAGTTACTTACTAATAATGTCAAAATAATTAATAATAATAATGTCAAAATCATTAAAAATAAGTAATGTCAAAATCACCAGATGTCCAAATCATGTTATATTTAAAGTAGTAGTAATAGTCGATCAACTTAAAAATGTACTTGGATAACATATTTTCCTAAACATAATGTATGGCAGCACAGGTCAACTGCAAATGTAAGTTTGTTTTTCATTATTACAATAAAAATCAACGTTCGGAGGCAAATCGGACCGAAATTATTCTACCGTTTTCGACGTACAAATATTTATACATAACGGAGTATTATCAATTATTCTATTAATCAGTTTAGTTAGTTAGTTTGATGGCCAGCTACGGAATCCTACATTGTGCGTGGCCCAACACGCACTTAATAGATTTTTTAAATGTTAAAAATTATTAAACAGTTAAAAAATCATGAGAAATTAAAAAAAAATAGCACACACCAACATCACAACGATACGATCCAATAATTTACAGTAACAGATACAACATGATGCGATACTCCGATATTTTGGATCGATAACAATGACAAGCCCCTAATTCCTCTTCAATTAAATTGAAAAAATCGAAATGTCCATTAATAATTTCCATAACAGGCTGTACGAACGCATTTAATATATAAATTTAATATGTCGTAAATTACATAGACAACTCCACACAAACACCACGCGAATATTAACAATCTAAATAGCTAACATTCAATGTGCATTTAACTACGCCAGTCATTTGGTTAACTATACCCCGCTTCGAATATGTCGAGTTTGTGATTACAGAATGTTATTTGCAGTTTCTGTTAATTTGAATGTTGATGAATTATAAATGAATTTTGTGAATGAAGCTTTGGGCCAATATTACAGGGACTTCGAAATGTGTGTGTGCTATATACGTCTCTGCCTATGCCTTTAGGGATTACAGGTGTAATAAGTCGTTTAAAATAGCGTCATACTAGGATAGCACCATTGTCAACCGGATCATCACCAACCATAAGTTGTGAAAGTCTGATAGTGGTCAAAACGAGCCTCTCATGTTATATTTAAAGTGTATCAATTTGTAGTACCTCCTAAATCTGTTAGTGGGATGAATTCCATTTCATCTGCGTTCCTACAGACAAACCGTAAAAATGGTTTTGTGAGCCATAGTTTTAAGTACAAGATGGCTGTAAACTATTTATAAATAAAGAAATATACATAGTAATAATATGGGACTAAAATACGTCATTAACGATAGTTATGGTTTTCCAACTTTATTAGAGACAGGTTCTTTAATACACACAAGATACTTTATCGCAAACTACAGATTTTTGTGTATTCGCCAAAAGGCCATGACTCATGAAAACTAGAAAATAAATTACAGTCAGCCCACGCTCATAAAATCGTATTCTAAGCGAGGACCAGAATGTTGAAAACTTTTATGCCATTCATTTGAAAAGTTACAAGGACATGATTAATAACAATTTTACGTGAAACTTCACAATTTTTGACGAAGTTATCAAAATGTAAGCCTATTCAACATAGGCATGAAAAACATTTTCGTTTTTCCATTTTCCATGTATACGCATGGGGGCCTCGAATTTTCTTTTTAAATTTCCCTCAACACGTCTATATGCATACGTATCTATTCCCGTGTAAAAAAGTCGGGGCAAATTGTGGTGAATGTTGCATGTTTGGTTACTATGAAAAACAATACTTTAATCGGAAGGTGACACTACATTTTTGGATGCCGTGGTTATTCCGTTCCTATCTCAATCCCTATTTTGTGATTTTATCTCTTCTAGCCCATCTCTCAGAGGATCGGTTGATAACCACCCTTAGATATTTGTTTTTAGATCACCACATCCCATCTGAGGTATATCTCATCTGTATAGGAATTATTCTGATCATATCTGGTACCTATTCATTGAGTGATGCCTCCCTCACAGGGGACATTGACTCCTTCTGGAAGAAATGCCGGATATCTTCAAGCCGGGATCTTATCAATAGTTCTGGTTCTTGCTATGTTTTGTCATTAGCATTACTGACATACAAATTAGAATAGAAAAAAAACAATAAATATTACAAACAAAAAAAAAAGATCACAAATGGAACAATTTGTCAATTATAATAAAATAAAAAACCACACATAAGAAATGTCAACAAAAATTAAATTCTTACAAATAATAAAGTATCAATAAAAGTAAAAATCATAAAAAAAAACAAATATAAAATGTCAATTAGGAATCATAAAATCACATATCGGAATAATTCATACTAAAAATTATCATTTAAATATTCATTCACACTGTAATAGCATTTCTCAAGTAGTATTCCCTGAAGGAACTTTTTAAATCTGTTTAAAGGCATATACACTCAAAATCTTTCAATAGCAACATAATTGCACTCGGACAGATAGTCGATCAATTCAAGGTATAGTCGGGACAGATGCGCAGGCAGATTGAGATGGATCAAGACTTCAAGGAAGGGATAACCAGACAACTCAACTCATTTACCCAGAGTGTGGCAGGACTGACAGAGAAATTGGACACCAAAACATTAGCACTATCTAGGCCCTCATGTCGGAAAATACTCACTCCGATTACCCCTCCTGTAGCCGAATCAACCAGTTCACCCCAAGTAGACATCCCCGGCAAAATCAGTCTAATCCCAACCACTGTATCAAAATCCACTCACCTGACAGTAACCATAGACCACGTGGGGCAAATAACCATAAGACCCAACACCGGAAGATCAGTTCCCCTCACCCAAATAGCGGCGTTAATGGTCAAGCCAGAGACCATTATTGGTATCCTCAACAGTTACAGAGATCTTGACATATTACTAGCTAGATTAACAACCCATGACAACTTTGCCAACAGTTTCAACACAACATCAGACTGGGACAAGAAACGACAAATGGTAACAGAGACCTTTGGGGACATCCCCCATAAGAGAAGATCAATGGTTGCAGAATTCAATGAGTGGCTATATACCTATACACCTGTTCGTACAATTGATATTAGTTAACAGTAAGCAAATATCCATATAAATCATAAGATAGGAATATCCAATACTTTAAGTTTGGTATGACCTAAATGTTTATCATTATTATTAATACATACGTTGTCTTTCAAACTCAAAGCATTTATTTCAATTTGACCATTACAGGCACTTTTGAATGTCAGAAAATAAAGAAAGCGAAGCCACAGTCACAGTCAGTGCCGGATTTAGGGTAGGGCAACAGGGCCCCTTGCCCCGGGCCTCCACAAGGAAGGGGCCTCCACAACTTGGTTAAGAAAAAATTACATCCTTTGCGTCCAAGAGTCCATCAAAGAGTGTTCACCCCCCGAAATCTCGAATATCTACCTATCCCAGGCGGAATACTACAATTTTCGAGCTCGCTAATACATCCTAATCCTATCTAATCTAAATGGTGTTATACTCTGAACTAGCTAGTATAGACTGGGAACCAGTGTATGCAAGTGTTGATGCCAATGCTGCTGTTGACGCCTTTTATGGATTAATTAATAATATTATTTCCCAAACCGTTCCTCTAACAAAGAATAAAACTGTGCGACTGAATTACCCAAAATGGTTTTCATCCGCTTCTATTAAACTAAATAACCTTAAAAAGGACATGGCCGAATCCTGCCCTCAGAATCAATTCATAATTCGTAATGTACACTAATTATTATTATATTAAAGTTACTTCTAAAATAAATAAAAATTAATCGCAACAATTACATATCTCTAGAACAGGCGACAAAAAATCTCAAAATAATAATGTGTGTTAATAATTTTTTTGTGGTTTTGTTTCATTGAATGCAATACAAAATGCATCTACGTTTGGATACACGCATGAGACAAACACTATCTATCTGAATTACGCCTGAAGGTCAGACTAATAATTCAATTATCAATTCTAACCTAAAAACGTTGGTGTTGCCAACTTTTCTATAAATTATTACCCACTATTATGGGAAATAATAATATGATGGCTTCTGCAGTGAGTATTAATTAAATATCTGAAATATTTAATGACTTTTTGCAGTTTCCCTGAACCTGATAATTTACGTCAGAATTGGATTGTAGCTACAGGACGAACAGATTGGACACCAAAACCGTCATCAAAAATTTGCAGCAAACATTTTGAGAATTAAAAAGAAGAATATAAGTTAATTAGAAAGAAGAATTCATAAATAATCATTTTGAAAGTCGACCTTTTATTGGAAACCACAAAGTTTTACTTATTAAGGCAATTGCCATGCACTATTTTGAACTGCGTATACATCACGCAACAAAAGGATTTGAACCTAAGCAAAAAATTAGAAACATACGAAACTTGTTTTATTTAAAGGACAATAATGTGTTAAATCAATAAAAGCTTATTAAAAATAAACATGTTCTATTATTTACCCACAAACCCAGAACCTACTATCACATCAGAAATGTCAGTAATTTAGAACCACATCATCATCATCCATCGTCACTCCTGCAGCCCTCATCGCAATTAATTTGAGTTCGGCAGCATGTGTTCTCCGCATCGCATGCCTTTGCGTACCGATGGTAACGGATATGTCATTGGCATATTCAGGCTTTGTCTTACGTACTAATTTCCAATTCTCATAAATTGTGGGGTAAATTTTTCCTCACCCGGTAACCCTAAATTCGTGACGTATTTATTTTTTGTCTCTTTTTGCGACACACTTTGCCGGTGTCTATAGGATACTCTGTCTACGCTAAAATGTATGTAAAACACCTGTGACTGTCAAATTGTATTGCTAGGGGGGTACCTTAAAAAGTTAACGGTTTCACGATTATCGCAGACACCACTTTTCGACCTGCCGCGCGTCTTGATGAATATATTCAAATATTTATTTTCAAGAGTGTGTATCCAAATAAACGAAACGGCCTTTAAATCCATTGGTAATAGCATTTCTCGTATTGTTTCGTTTCGGAATTTATGATCATTGCTATTCAAAATGTTTAGGCACATTTTTTGTATCCTATTTATAGTATCTCTCGCTTCTTCTCTGATCATAAAACTTAAACTATTATGATTACACACCTGTAAGCTTTAATTTGACGTACTGTTTGTCAATGTACATGAATATTTTTTGTAAGGGCACAGCTCTATACAAATTCCGGCCATGTCATTTAAAAATCATTATCACAAGCTCTACAAACGGAATGATAACAACCAACTCGATTATGCATTCTTTACATACTACAGGCGTCTACTAAAAAGAAGTGTTGAAGCAGATTATGCCACTTACACTGACCGTATTCAGTCTAATATTAAACATGACCCAAAAACATTCTGGACATTTGTGAAAAGTAACAGAGAAAATAATGAGCTGGCTACCTTCGGAGACATGACACCTATGCAGGTGGCAGATGCGTTTTCTAAATACTTTAGTAGCGTTTTCCTACCAAATTTGCCGTCATTAGATCCTGAACTTGCTATCACTACAGCAAATGCGATCCCTAATAATTTGTCCCATCTTGTGCATATTGATTGCATTCATGAATCAGAAGTCCGTAATGCTATGGCTCGGCTTCCTCCGAAATCTACTCAAGGACCAGATGGAATACCGCAGTATATAGTCAAAGACGGCTATGAAATTTTCAAATCACCCCTGAATCATATTTTCAACTTGTCAGTTTCGTCAGGTACTTATCCAACTGTTTGGAAAACATCTAAAGTGATCCCGGTACACAAAAGTGGCCCAAAAAGTGACATTAAAAATTACAGGCCAATAGCGGTTTTATCCATATTTGGAAAAGTATTTGAAGCGGTACTTTTCAAAAAAATATATTCCAAACTGCAACGGTGGTTTGCGGAGGAGCAACATGGATTTCTTCCAAATCGTTCAACCACGTCAAATTTACTCAATATAACTACATTCTTAGCCAAGAATATCGATGACAGAAAGCAGATTGATATCGCCTATTTCGATTTCCAGAAGGCTTTTGACCGGGTTGATAATGATATACTTCTGAGTAAGTTAGCTTTTTCAGGTTTCCCAATAACGTCGCTTAAGTTCTTCGCAAACTACCTTTGCGATCGCAAGCAATATGTTACATTTAACAATGCCAATTCCGCATGCTATTCTGTCACTTCTGGTGTAGGCCAAGGTACGAACCTCGGTCCCCTGTTTTTTCTAATTGTAGTTAATGATCTACCAAAGCATATAAAGCACTCCACAGTTTTGATGTACGCCGATGATGTCAAAATTGCACTTCCTATAACTAATTGTACCTAACGATACAGCCGCACTCCAACTCGACATAGACAACATCCACAATTGGTGCACTATAAACAACCTTAAACTGAATATCAGTAAATGTGCCATCATGACCTTCTCTAAAGCCACACAACCCACACTCAATGTCCCCCCTACACTTTGAACAATGAACCCCTAAAACGAGTTTCTACCGTACGAGATTTGGGTACTAACTTTGACCCGCAAATTACGTTTAACCAACATATAATACAAACCTGCAACAAGTCCCGCAAAAACTTAGGTTTTGTTTTGAGACAGGCTAAAATTTTTAACAATCGTCAAGCCATAACCCTAATTTACAACTCCTTCGTCCGTAGTTTGCTCGAAACCAATAGTGCAATCTGGAGCCCCCATGAAAAAGTCTATAAACTTATAATTGAAAAGATCCAGAAATGTTTTATACGCTACCTCTACTTGAAAATATATGGGTTTTACCCATATATGTACCCTACGCCATTCGTGCTAGGTATGGTGACATACCAGAGCTTAGAAGTTAGAAGAAATCTTTCTCTTATTAAATATGTCATCCGCCTAATTCGTGGTTCCCTTTTCAATACACCTTTATTACAATACATCTCCTTCAACATCCCACTACCCATCAGACACACTCTGCGCCCACGCCAACATCCTCTTTTTTCAATTCCTCAAACTAGCACGACAACCCTTAAGACCAGCCCATTATTTGTAGCTCTTACCCATATCAATAACATTTTAATGTATGACGAATCTATGGATATTTTTGCAAGTACTGAATTGATACTCCTTAACACTGCTTCTCGATACCTGGAATCCAATGCCACTGGACTCCAGGTATCGAGAAGCATGCACTAGCACTATCTCGGGGTAAACATAGTGTATCCCTATAAGATAATGTTGTTACATGATTATGATGATACTAGTTTTGTTCATTTTACTGTAATATCTTGTGTTTATTCTAATTTCTGTCTAGTTACTAAAAATGTTTTGTTTACTTTTATTCTTACATCTACCATATTGTTAACTTCCTAATATTGTTACTATTTTTTATTTTATCTTTAATTTTAATTAGTCATATATGATTTTACTTGATTTTTATGTTCAACCAATAACTTGTATGTGTAGTGTAATCTGTCAGTATAAGTTGGTTATAATAAATAAATAAATAAATAAATCTCAATTCAATATCAGTTGACAGATTTACTCCTTTCCTCACATCTGAATGAATGAGGGAAAAAGTACGTAATTTATTCGAAGAGGGTTGTGCGGTTATTATGTTACACCTTCTTTAAATATTTTTTTTTCGTCTGTCCCAAAACAAATTTCGGTGCCTCCACTTCTAGATTGCCCCAGGGCCTCCACGCCCATAAATCCGGCCCTGGTCACAGTCACAAGGCATAATCACTTGAGAAAGTACTGTAGTTGCCAATTACAATACGTAGATTTCTATGGAGAAGAATGGGCAAGAAACTCTATGGACACTCTTTTAAATGAAATTATTGTTACAAAATCATGGTTACATCTTTCCCATTATATCTATAGAATGGTTATGTAATGGGCCATTATGACAACTTTCTTTGTAATTTTTGATTTACTAAAGTGCGTCATCAATAAAATTGATCAGTTCAAGTCTCTTTTGCAACTAGAAACGTTAGTAGTTTGCACAGGCGTACTTTAAAATCGAAATATCTTTTCAAAAATCATTTTAGGTACATATCCGCACTTATCTGCAGAGGCTGCGTATATAATATCCGCGCATGAATAGCCGTACGTGCGTGTTTAAACCACAAATCATGCGCTGTATCGCGGCCCGAAATAAATGTGAGCCATTACGAACGCACACGAACATCACCGCCAGAGGCTGGCTGTCACACCGACGTTAAACGGGATTAAAACATAACTTTTTGTTGAAAGTCAATCAAAATAATTGTTACTTTGTTTATAATATTGATACTTTTTGTTCGCGTGAAAGAGTTCCAATATGGCAGTTAGTGCCGAGGACAACGGTAGACGAAATTAATGTAGCTGGCCGCGCATTCATATGAGTTTAAGAAAACTTATCTTTCATGTTTGACTTTTTCCGGTTCACATCTAAACGATTTAAAAAAAGGCTTTTTATCATTTACGCTGCGTGAATACTTCTAAATTGGTGACCTCGACAGAAAAATGTCGCAAGAAAACATAGGCGAAGGAAGCAGAATTATGAAGACGTTATTGGACCCAGCTGCAGTATCAGTCCAAGTCAAGATTGTTACCGTTCTGGCGAGAGATTCCAAGTGACTGGTTTATTCAATTTGAAGACTTCAGATGACCAGAAATTCCGTTAAGGTTTACAACAATTGCAAGCCACCGATCTCCAGCATATAACTGACATTTATAACCCGCCTGCGACAGATAAAAACGGCGCTGTGAAAAATCGTCTGCTCACCGTGTATGACAAGTTCGACGTTAAAAACTTTTAGAAGTTAATCAGTGGCTGGGAGTTGGGTGAGAACTTCGTAGCAGCATGATCACAGATGAAGGATTGAAGATCGAGTGGCTCAATCGTCTACCTACCCAGGTGCGCGTTGTACTTTCGGTCAACACTGAAGCATCGCTAGATACGCTCGCTGCGATGGCTGACAAGATGGCAGAATATTCGAGCCTACAAAGGTTGCTGCAGTGTCCACAACTTCACAAGATACCGTGTAGATTTTCTGATAACAATACCGCAATTTCAATTAAACGCATAAACATTATCCCGAGGGTCCTATTATAAGTGAAAATGTGTAATTGGCCCTATCTCTACAAAAAATTGTAACCACACTTTGTTAGTCAATTGTAGGTATGTTTTCCAAATAAAATAAAAAAGATGACTGACTACAACATAATATTATGAATTTACTCTTCAAGTCAAACTACGGTGTGACAGTCAGCATGAAACACAAAACAAAAACGTAAATCTCACATTGACCGCTCCACCTGCTTACATTAAGTCGTCTGAACATATTCTGTGACATCGGGAGGATGTGACGAAATAAGCCGGGCTTCATGAAACGAGAGAAAAGGATTGTCGTTGTATTATTATGTTCGTTGTAAATTCCTAAACCGATTTAGGTTTTACAGAAAGCTTTTATCAATTTCAATGGATTTTTATTTTTGAATCGCTCTTCCCTCTTTAGGTTCCACTTGGGACGTAAAAATACATAAAAATATATTTCATACCCATAGCTAGGAACAGATTTAACAACGTTAATGATTTTCCCGCATTTACTAATCTTCAGAGGTTGACGCAAGATTGCGGTGGAACCGTTACCGACTAGGACCTCATGAGTGATAGTGGCTCTGGCTATTAAGCATAAGTTAGGAGCGAGGTCTAAAAGGAAATGGTTGAAACACAAACATAAGCATTTCCCAAATACTGTGCCGTTACACAATATTTGTCACTCAATGAGATACTAATATGGTATGTTCGTTTTGTATTACGGTACACATGGCGCAATGACATACATTTACGTTTACCGGTGTAATTAAAATGTTTGCGTGTAATTAAAGAGAATACGGGCTCAACGTGTCAGTTAACTCACTTTGAAATAAATGGTTTTGGTTTAAATATAGTTTTATAGTATTTACTGACTAATAATAAATGCTTATTTTGTTGGAAAACCAAAACAAAGGGCTTAACTAATGGCTTGAAATGTTAGACAGTTCCCTCAAGATTCAGCCTGAATTGCACAAAACAAGCAGAGCAGGAGGTGAGGAATTGTCTCCGGTGTGACTCAGCAATCACATTTTATTTCATCGGAGTGCTTTAAATAAAAATGGAAGTCGTATAAAATATGTGATGCACTATGGAGATAGAAAAGTTCGGTTTGTATGTAGAGTTGTTACAGTCTCTGTCACGCATAGCATTTCTAAAAATCGCTGTGTCATTTACCCGAGTACCAGCTATAAACATATTTTTAACAGTCGTCTACAAATAAATTCCAAGTTAAAATCGATATAAAAGTTTATGACCGTTCCCATCAGAGCGAATGTCTGCGTGCCAAATCTAAGAGAGTGATATTAACTTTAGTAGCTTAAAAGTAGAACAAACAATACGAGTTTCCGATTGTAGAAAAACAAGATTCTACCAGCGTGGGTATGTACAGTAACAAACTTTAATAAGTAAACACGCAGCAACTTTTATAATCGATTGTCTCCTACTGTATCGATTAACGTTTTCACGATTATGGTATTTTAGAAGATTATATATGATAGATCTTATCTCAAAGTAGAAACGGTTATTTCACGAGAAAATCACTTTTGTTTTTGCTCATGTGTATACACATATTAGTGCTCGTGGCTGTACTTGTGTAGCCAAAGGCAAATGATGCTTTATTTATACAACTCTATAAAAGGAGTAAACGTACCCCCCTTCACGAAGCCATCAACCAAGCATTCTGTACATCAAACTAAGTAACTCTACGCAAAAGTTATTGCTGGGAAACGACTTTTTTTTCGGGTGGATAATTACGGTTTGTTTGGGTAGGACTCAATGTAAAGTATATGGGTCATGCATTTAGTAAAGATATAACATTAAAACTTGTGGAGAATGGAAGAAGAATGGGACAAGGGCAGGAAGATGACATAACCTACAGATAGTATTATAAAATTAACGATTTACATTCAATAAAAACGAACACTATACAATGTCATCCACATCTAATATGGAAGTAGACCCCGAAAAAAAGGAGAGAGACGCTGAATCTACTCGGAACAGATAAAGCCAATATGTTACGGGCAGAGTTAGATTCTTCAATCATTAACATAGATATGTCAGATGAGTTGGCAGGACTCTGTATGACGGTCTTTACTTGTCTCCTCAAGGAACAAAATGACCCTACCGGGTAAAATAGGTACAAGGCTTACACAGCAAAACTTTTAGGTGTAGACATAACGATAAACAGTGTGGTAGAAGAGATAAAGAAAATTGAACTAAATTTCCTAATTGCAACCCCAACAGTAGAGTTGATGACACTTTTCAAGTTGTGCTTTGATGAGGTTTTCAGATTCTACAGGAAAGGTAGTAGGGCGTTAAGATAAGAGTAGAGACATGTCACAAAATATCACACAGTACGGCTTGAAAAATCATCACGTGCCATTCGTGCAAGGAATAACATTTGTGCCAGAAAGACGTACAGGAGTTATTAGGTGTCTAGGTCCCATGGCCCAAGCAATAATGTTAGTCATGGAGGACGAATATTACAACAAATTGCAATCCGCCATGGCTAACAGTCTCCAGATGCTTCCAATGGGTAGCGAAATTATAAACTGTTTGAAAGAGGCAAGGAATCCGGGAAATGTGGCAGGCATATTGAAAGAATTGGGGGACATCCTCATATTGACCATCAAGATCCACCCAGAAGTTTTACTTCCTCTCACATTATAATATTTACTTTTGTGGAAGCGTAAAACACCGGCTTTTTCTTGGAGCTTTTCAGGGAGTGGCATGCTTAAGGCTAATACTGAGCTCGTTGAAACTAAGAATTTGATATTTAGGATAAAGAGTAGGGGAGACAGAACTAAGACTGCACAAGTGGTCTTCCACTCAATGTTTGGTTCGTACTTGGACGATTAGGATGTCTGCGAGCAACTTTAAACACTGGAAAATGGTTCCAAAGGAAAGAAATGAACCAAGTATTTCTGCAGAGAGGGGAAGCTCCAATAATAAGTTTTAAACCCATATCATTCAAGTACGTTACAAAGATGGCACAGGCTCTGTTAACAAAGAGTCTAGGAAACGTTGACCCTGTCAATACCTGCAGGCCCCCTCATTCTCTGGCATTCGGAAGAGGGGATTTAGCCAAGAATTTCTCAACTATTTAATGTCAGGCAAGGCATCCCACAGCTTCTCAAGCGATCCAATCCAGTTGCAGTATGCTTTGAAGAAGACCAAAGATCAAGTAATGGAGGACATCGAAACTGTAAAACTTCTGACAGCTGGAATTACTAAGTGAGAGAAGTTTGAAAATGGTGGATGGAGTTCCTGCGACTTTGAGCTTGCTGAGGGTTCAAGGAAATTTTTTGGTGTTTAAACTTTATCTTTGTTTTTTTGTATTAATGCTATTCCATATTTTAATCATCAATAATCATAAAAAAATAACAATAAAACTTGGTACTTTTTTAACTTGTGAAAATCTTGAAGGAGAAGAACTAGAAGGTTCCCAGGTATGGTCCACAATGAAAAAATGTTTACGATGATAGGGAGACCAAGTGCCTCTCGGCTTGGTGTAGGGTCTTTTACATTCATTATAAAAAATTACACTTGTATTCTTCGAAGGAGTGGAAAAAATACGTGGCATGGCAACACTTGTAACAATTGTTTCAACACTTATGCTAAACTGAAACGAGCGTACTGATGCTAAGCTATGTAGCGGAGCGAGTAAAATGTATTATGAAAATGCGCCATCGAACGGTAACTGTACGGGGAAGATGCGCAGCTCAAGCTATGCGACGTATCGATACTAGAAAAGGCACGGGGAGCCGTATCCATAGCACGCATCCATAACTCGCTTCCATGGCAAGCATCCACAGCACGCATCCTTCCTTAAAAAAAGCTTAGTTGCATCAATTTTCACCAGTGCTATGCTATGTGGACCAATGAATATGATTGGTGGATATCAAACGCATCCATAGCAACGTTGCATAGCATATCTCTGGTTGAAAAGCAGCCTAAAACCTTTGTAGCTAGATTAAATTAGCAACGTTGTGTTAATGGCTACATTTGGTTGATTCCCGCCGCAAATCCCTGTAAACACATTCCCGAAATAGAATCCTCATAACGTGCGTTACTTTGATGTTAGGTACAGGGATTATGTCAGATTTCAGGAAACGTCATATTGTTTTGAGGCCCTACTTATATACAGTTCACAGCACAAATAAAGTTCTCATAGAAAAAAAATGTTGAAAAAGCAACAAAAGGTACCTGTCGTACTGCCTTTAACAAACAGACACACTTCGCTACAGATTTACTTACTAACGGTCCAACTTGCAGTATCCATTGTTATCTAGATTCAGTGCAAGCTTTTTGTCACAACTTTTCTCTGTAAAGTTGGCACAGTCAAGTTTCCCTCGACCGTGGGTTTTAATCGCTTGCCACTAGTTATGTTTGTTACTTTAAGTTTTAAGACTTTTGGAAGATTAACTCATTTGTGAAGGTTGTTTAATCTTGTGTCAGCGGTATACAGGCATTAGCCTCTAAGACGGGTTTCTATTCGAAAGAGCCTGTAGTTGTGTTCAATTGTTTCTAATCAACAATTAACTTAATGATAGTTGTTCACGACGATAGGTCGTGGTGGAGCAAAATGAAACGTAGTGGACTGTATACATGTATATTAAGAAAGGAATTAAATTACAAACGGTCGGTTGGAACTAGTACATAAAAAGTTATTAGACGCTAGGAAAACGCATAAGCGCAGCCGTGCGTAGGGGCGTGCAACAGCTAACTGGTGTGGTGCTGGGGTACTCACTCGGCCGTCGGCCAGCTGACTTTCCGCTATTCCAGCAGCCCTCGTTCACTACGGTCTCAACAATAGTATTTATCAAAATAATTGATGATTATGATAATATTGATATTCTAACTGGTGTGAAAAATGACAACGAAGTGCGACGATCATTGCGAAGGCATACCTGGGGACCTTCTGGTTACGTAGATATTGAAGGTCAAAGTTCCAACTTATTCTCACGTTTTTTTACGAATGAAAGTCTTATTGTTGAATGTAGCCTGTTTTTACACGCCCAAAATAAAGTCTTTTACTGGAACAATTTTTGTTGATAGTTGAATGTTACTCGGTTTAATGTACAGAATGCTAAGATGACGGCTATATTATTAAATCAAGTTTAAATATTCTATGTATTAATAGGTAGAATCGAAGGCTTTTTTCTTTCATTTTATTTATAGACAATCCTAAAAACATGTAACCACATTGATACGTAAACAAAAACCTTTGTCGAGTCTGATAGAAAAAACAAACATCAAAATAAAGCGTTTAATGTTTAAACCAGTCCATGAATGTCGCGTGAATCGTGCATTCATATGCGAGCGAGTGGTTGCATTGCCTACAGTGTGCGTGAATACTTGATGCCTGATACCGGGGATCAGCAACGCGCTTGTGAATTCTTGATAGCGAATGTATTGGAAGCGCAGTGATTAAGTAAGTAAAACTTCTGCACACGCGGTAAATAAATGAAGAAATTACAGGAATATGAAACGATTCAGCTTTGTTTGTAATTTTAGCAACGCATCGGCTGACTCTGCGGTGGTGAATGTTATCGCTTAACTTAAATAAGGAAGGTAGAGGCACTAGAGGCATATCCTTTATCACACTAATATTAATACAGGAACTGCTTTACTGAACAATCGTTCATTGTTTGAAAATGCCATAACAGGGACCGTCGTTCCGTGTAAAATTCTGGTATAACATGTTTTTAATATGTCCTTCAAAATTATATTAATACATTCAATAGCATTTTCCTACTGAATTATTTTCGTAACCTTAATTTTTGCCCATTTCACAGCCAATCAATACTTAGGCCCAACTTTCATTACTAGGGAAGATTAAAAACAAAAGATCGTATCAAGGCGTTCTTAAAGTCTAATGGCGTTTTGAATAGCGAGCTCGCAGCTGCCGATAATGTGTTATCAATTAATCATTCTCGCTTGATGGATGACGGCGTAAACAACAGTTCGCCAGATTTTTAATAAGCACTTAATGTGGAGATGGGAATTAAGATTTTCGTTTCCTTTTTCGAGGTTTTGCTGTTTATGCTTATCATTTAGATAACGAAAAATGTTTTACTTTAATGTTTTACTTTTATAATGAACTAGCTGTGCCTGCAATGCGTTGCAATGCATAAATTTTCTCTCCGTAAGAACCATCCTCGTACTTCAAGGAATATTCAAAAAAAAAGAATTATCGAAATCGCTCGCTCTCGAGATTTGCGCTTAGCAACACATTCAGCGATTATTTTTTATATTATAGAAGAGAGTACGTTATGGCGATTAGGCTATGTAGTGTCCTCGTGGAGAACCTTGATCGTTTTCAATATTTAACGTAAAATCTAAACAACTTGTCGACTTGTTCAGTTATTATGAGAATGACTGTATAAATAAACTTTCCGTTCAGTCTGGTGATCATCCTGACATAACAAAAGCTAATATACATATGTACCCGTCTTAAGTTTTCTTCCTAGACCTCCCTTGTTTTACAGAGGTAGATACGCTTCGGCAGTATTTGATGAACAAAGTCCGAACCACCGAATCACCCCGACCCGAAGCAACTACTAAACATATTCGTTTTTTGCAGTTCGGCAACTTTCGTTTTAAAATAAATGTAAATTAGTTTGTTTCTTAATCAACAGGTTTTAACATATACATTGCAGAGGCCTTCTTTTAAGTGTGGAGATACCATCCCAAAAACAAGATCCAAGACTCGCATTTGTTTTGCATTTAATGTTTTTAAACAATTTTCGGGTCGGCTCAAAACAAGTCGAACTAATCCAAGCTTTTTCCTGAAAATACTTAAATATTTACATTTTTCCTGCATAAATAAATTATGAATAGACAACACAAAAGTTACGCCGATGATTCAAAAACCTCTACTTTAGATTATTTTTCCAGTAGTTTGTGTGTTTGCTTTACCTTTACAACATTGAAATACAGTAACAGATATGTTATGTTAAAGTTATTTCATTTTTTATTTTAAAATAAAAACCCCAACCAATGTAATCGACCTTTGACATCCACTCACGCACAAGAAACCCACAACGATACGACAAAAACCTTAACAAAATATTTCAAAGCTGAGCCTTGCTTCGTTCCTGGTCAATAGCTCCTGAATTTCGAGTCCCGCTCCTTGTACAAACAGGCCACTCGGTCATACCCTACAATCTACCGGACCTAAAACCGGACAAGTACGTGTCGGACTCGCACACAAAGGGTTCCGTACATTGTACAATATTTAGAAACATACTCTATTTAGTTGCATAATTCAATGTTTGGGTTACTTCAGATATTGTGTTTTGAAATTAGCATCTTGTTTATTATTTTTTTATAGCGAAATGTGTTATTGTACTACATAATTTTATTTTAATCGTCTTTTGAACCACATTTACCGCAAATAAATTAATTATTTTGGCTTGACTTTGACTTTATTTATCACAATTTTTTTTTTAATCGTTTGGTTTTTTTTAATGCACTGTACTGTCCCACTGCTTGGCAAATGCATTCCCCAATTCCTTAATATCTAATTTTATTTCCATTGATTTTATAGCGGCCATAGGAATACATTCACTGCTGCACTTGGAAATTTTATGTGTATACCTATAATGGTTCAAAAGTACCTATTGACAAAGGTACTTTTGAACCATTATAGGCAGACAAACGGATGAAGTAATATGGTCTTGTTAGCATCCTTTGGGTACGGAACCCTAAAAAGTAACAGAGAAAAACTGCTTTTACTAGATTGAAATTTCAAGGAGCCTTTGCGGCTATGAAACGGGCGTGAGTGACATGTGGCAGGCTTGACGTGCTACTTAAGTGTAGCCCGAGGTTGTGTGTAGGTTAGACGCGCGTGTAATGAGGCCTTGGGTAGCTGTAAACGGTGTTAACACTGTATAAACGCCAATTAATTAAGCCACGTCATTTTTGATTCCTCACAGTCTAATAAAACTCATTTCATCTAGCTGATAAAATGTCCCTAGACAATAATTATAATAGGTATAGTTGAAAGCATTTACTATAAAATTTAATAGATGATAAAGCTATTAATTTACATATATGATATGATTTAATCCTCGAATGACAGTATTGTTACTATAACGTTTTTTCTCATGTAATTTTTTGTAGTTTGCGCAAAGCAAAACAGTTTTTTTTTAATGAGAAGGTAAGTAAATAAATCAAGATTATAATTAAATTAATACTTTCATAGTAATCAAGAATAACTTTCGTAAAAATTCGGACAGAATTACAATTAGTGATTTTTTTAACTAAAAAAAATGCACAGTAAAAAGTCACATACGAGTATGTTATATTTATTTAGTTATATGTATAAGTACTATTTTTTTCTTGCCAAATGAACCTAGTACCAATTTTACTTTCCGCTGTCCTCATGGCCTCAACTCTACAAATCTGCTTTATATTTTGAATAAGGCTCTCTCTTCATCGCCTGTGTCCGGACCAGTTAATAAGTATTGTTGTAAGATTAGGCTTAAAAATCTTTGTATTACAACATGAAGCTGTAGAAATGCGATGGGCTTAGTCAGCTATATGCCTCGTTTAGTGTCAGTGGTAGTGTAGTGTATGCGAAGTTTAGTAAAATCACTCACAGGCCACAGGCCTCCCCTCTATGAGAGGCTGTAATGCACCATGCGCGCCCAGTGCGGGTTGGTAGATGTCACTGTACTCTTCAATTTTTTGATTCTGGGACATACCGGTTCTCACGATGTTCTGAATGCAGTGGTGGTGATGAAATGATTTTTTATTATACAACGTAGTGATGCACCTACCTGGAAACAAGCCCGCGACCTTCAACTCGTAAGTAGGACCGGTGTAAACCAGCCACCACTGCTGAACGAAAACAGTCTTTGTAAACCTCATATTATTCCTACTTCGTCGTACGGCTCAGGGGGAACTTAAGCCGTTATTTTACGACACTACTCCTAAGCACACTTAAGTCACTGTAGTTAGAACGGAACGTAATGGACTGAGTCATTCTTAGAAAAAATGTTTAGATCTGACTAGATTAAGTCTAAGCGCCCTTAATCGAGCATTGGAATGAACACAACAATAACGTTTCGTATCTACAATAAAAATAATTACTTTGAGGAGGCTATATTTTTCTACTTCCATCTTCTACTACTAGCTTTTTCCCGCGGCTTCGCTTGCATTGATTTAGAATTTCACAATCAATTCGGGTTGTACTCTGCTTCTAATAATATACTTCAATCATGATTCGAAAGACACGTGGCGCCATCTATTATCTTAAGAACGATATTGTTGTTTTCCTCGGGTGCAGAATTTGTTTTGGATGAAAGGTACCCTATGTCCGTTTCTGTACATCTGACAACGTATATGCAAAATTAGAACATGATCGATTCAGTGGTTTAAGCGTGGAAAGGTAACAAAAAACAAACAACAAACTTAGTTTCGCATTTATAAAAGTATAGTTAGGACTAGCAATTAGGATTAATGGAGATAAAGGAGACTTCCAGCTGATATTGACATGGATAAAATAATAAATAATTTCATCGTATCGATGATGGACGGCACAAGTTGCAGGTTTGTTTTATAAATATTAGAATTAGTTTAACTTGATAATTAATTACTTATAAGTAATAATTTTATGTAATTTTTTTTAACTGTGTCATATCATATTAGGCAGGAGAGTATTTAATATAAGTTTCACTTGCTAATACCACGATAAGATTTCATCTGTATGTTTTAACTGTTTTCAAGTATATTAGGTGGAAGACAGACCACCAACCACCGACGCACAAACGGTTACCACATAAAAAAAATGTCAAAACAAATCTGCTGTTTTCTACAAAAGTGCCAACACGGTCAAAGTGTATGGAAAGCTGTTTTTTTTTATTACCGATGAAAAATTTCTACGTGGGTGGGTTTACTGTATGTACTGAAAACATGGTAGGCGTTGTGAGTGCTGTCCTTTCCACCCTGTATAAATAATGGGTGAAAAAGACCTTTAACGAATTAGCCGAAAGCCACTTGTTCTTCCGGATTTCGATTTTTTTTAGTTCTGGAAATATTGAAAGTCAAAGTCCTACCTATACCACAAGTGTTTCTAAAGAAAGACAAGTTTTAAATGTAAAGTGTCAAGTGTGTCGAAACTTATAACTACATTTTAAATACCTCCATGACCCTTGAACTATTGAGTGGCTACCGTTAATCGTTATTTTTCAAACCAAAAAAAGTCGTTTCCCAAGAAGAATTTTTGCACAATATCACTTAGTATGACGTACAAAATCGAACTTTGAGAAAAATATGATCGACCATAAATACTTCTATGTAAATGATTAACAAACATTTTACAACCCAGGTAAAGAGAGCTGATCATCACCCCTCCTTTAGGAAACTTTGAAGATCCTCACTTTACTACCGATGTACTTACTGATAGGCAAGTGATTCAGATAAACTGGGTCTACACACCGCTTGTTTTATTGCCAGCAATAAAATTGGATCCCTGAGAGACTGACAGATCGATGTCTTGATTATCTCTAATCTTTTTATGGCTGTTCGGTATGGATGTGATTCTTTGTAATGATTTGAAAATATCCTGAGATCTGGTTTTAGGAAGTTATCAAACAAACTGCCTAAAAACCTATTATATTAATAATCAGTCGATAACCAGTCAATACAAAATAATAAATATATTTGTATAGATTTTCTAGCGCAAACTTGTGACGTTTTCCCACTTCATATTAATTTGTAGGCTGACAATGACCTCGCTACGTCACCTGATGTTAGTGGAGACAACTTGAAATTTGGCGCCACTTGTGCAGAAACCTCTTCTTCAAGCAGGGTTTAACCAGTGCCGTTGACATATGCGTTAACTTTTTTATTCCATCGGGGTTTTTGCATAGAACAGCGTAATGTTTAAGACCCATGTAATAGGCGACCCTGTTGCCGTCATCCAGGGACAAATCCAAGAGCCGTGGATGCTACTGAGAAATTCCTGATGGAAAGATCCTATGTCACTTTACCCGACCTGGGAATCAAACCTAGGACCCCTGCTCAACAGTCACACTTACAATCACTAGACCAACGAAGCAGTCCACAAGGACTTTAAGATTGTTATAAGTTTTTGAACTGTCATGGTCACTAACATTATCATAAACATGGTAAATATCCCGTTTCTAGTGTATTTAGATTGTTGTGTCTATTATAGCTCCCTTATACGACCTAAGTAGTCGTTGTATACGTTGTGACTACCTACATCATAGTTACATAAACATACACACAACTTACAATATGCATAAAAGTCAGTTTTTCCTGCATTATCAAATGTTATGGTAACCAAGAAGACATATTTCCCGCCATAAAATATTGTCTAAAAATAGCTCTGTAGATATTCTGCGGCTTATTTGTTTTACACACAATATCATTCTTAACGCATCAACTGTGCCCTACTTAGAAGATTTTTTGTGCATACCTCAAACGATTACCAACTTTATGTCTTCGCGTTACGGTTTATTGTGATTTCTTTGTTTATTACTAGCACACATCTTGGTGATAAATTAAACTTTTCTGGTGAAAGACAAATTTTGTTTCGTGTCTTCGCATCGTTAGCCAAGATTTGGGTCCGACCGGTTATGCCTTGGACCTTCGAGAGGAAAGTTGAGGGCTTCTGTCAATAATATCGGTTATTGTCAGTGAAGTATCGATATTGACATAAGGATCGTGAGGTTTTGGGAACGAAATAGGATACGGATTGTTGACCTTTCTTTGGGAAAATAAAATTGAAAATATTTCGTGGAAATTTCCAATTGTTTTGTATTGTTGTCTTGTGTATTGTGAGTTCTTTCTGCTGTTTTCTGAACGGTTAGAATTCAAAGGTTGAGTTTGAGTATGTCTACGTAGATATAGCCCTGAAGCTCATTTTATTTAAAAACTTTTATGAAATAATGTGTGTTAGAGATATTGTAATGAGACCTGTGATGTGATGACATGAGAAGCCATGAGAAGGGATGGAACGCATGTGAAAAAATGTAAAAGAGTGATAAATATAAATGTTGATGGGGATGATGAGGGAGAGGAAGACCAAAGAAAAGATGAATGGATTGTGTGAGTAAAGGAAAACGGAATAAATGATAGCGTGACGTTTGACAGCGGAGAATGGAAGCAAAAACGTGTTGCGCCAACCCCAAGTAACATAGGACAAGGACAGGAGGACGTGAGAGCTATAGCAAATCAAATCATTTATTGCTTTGCAAACATGGGTAAAAGATACATAGATGTTTCATATTTATAAACAAGTTCTCCACATTTTACCGTCCAATGGGCATGCAAATAGTGTTAATGCAGTTTCAGTTAACCATACTTAATTGAAAACATAATACACTCACAGGCGTGTGACATTGCGATCACACGCCAATAGGCCGCGCCTAAAGAGGCAGCCCAAAATAAAGAATAAATGTCAACCATAAATAAAAATTAAAAAAAAAGAAATGTCAAACGGAGTAAAAATATGTCAAACCATAATAATAATATGTGAATGACATGATGAATATTATATATTTCAATCAGCAAGTGCAATCTTTAAGAAAGTTCTCAATAGTATACTATTAGCTATAGCATTTAATAAGTAAAATTTCATTTAGCGCCCTTTTAAATTGTAACACAGTAATTATTTTTATAATATTTGGTAATTAGGAATTGGGTCGAATTTAGTAGTCACCTGGGCGGCTATTAAGGATGTCATTAGTTTTGATTGTTTTTGACTAGATGCTTTTGAATTTCTTTTTGGGAATGAATGCTGTCAGAAAATGAGTAAAGTGAAAGTAAGGGAAGTGTCATTAAATCATCCGAGGTGTGTAGTGAGTCATTAACCGAGATTAAAAGGGGGATACTTTTGTTTTGCCATAAATGCGAGGGGCGATACCAAAAAACTTTTTGCAGAAGTGCAGTTTTACATTTCACATGTCATAATTTATTAACGTATTGTTTATTGGAATATATGTGGGTTACATTTCACAAACAACGCCGTTTCCAATATACACTTCTCATCAAAAAAATCGAAACACCTCGCAGTTTATGATTTGATAAGGATTATCAGAAAAATGTGTATATTTAGGAATAAATGTAAAATGTCATTTAATAGTGAGTAGTATGAGGTTTTTAAATCCTAATGTTATTGTTCTAAATTCAAATTAAGTCTTCATAGGTTTCGTATTTTGTATAATGAGTAATTTTTACCCTGTATGGAATATGAAGGAAATGGGTAAAACAACACGCGTAAATGAAAAAAAAATGTAAGAAACGTTTATTTAATAACTTGTATTCCCTCCGCGAGCTCTTATTACTGCTTCCATACGGTTCTTCATCGATCGGATGAGAGTCACGATCACATGTTGTGGTATATTATCCCATTCCTCTTGGATTGCATTTTGCAGCTGGCTAAGTGTTTCTGGGGCTGGATCTCTTGCTCGAATTCGTCTCTTTAATTCATCCCATAGATGTTCAATGGGATTCATGTCCGGGCTTCTTGCTGGCCATACCATAATGGAGATACCGACTTCGGTAAGATAATCTCGTACGACGCCCGCGGTGTGAGCTCTAGCATTGTCGTGCATGAATATGAAGTCGTTGCCAATAAAATGTGCATAGGGCATCACATGAGGTTCAAGACACTGTTCGATGTACCGATGAGAGTTTAGTGCAGGCAGCCGTGGCCCAGACACAAAGGCAAGTTCTGTCTTACCGTCGGCGCTGATTCCTCCCCAAACCGTCCACGAACCGCCACCATAGCTGACCTTTTCTTCAATGCAGCATTGTGCAAAGCGTTCTCCATCTCTTCTGTAGACCTTGTTCCTTCCGTCGTTACCATACAGCATAATTTTACACTCATCAGAAAACAGTACTTTGCTCCACTGAAGGTATGACCAAGTTAGGTGCTCGCGTGCAAAGTTAAGGCGCGCTCTTCGATGGTCTGCAGTTAATTTCGGCCCATTCGCTGGCTTATGCGGTGCCAATCCGCGTTCCTTCAACCTTCTTCTTATTGTAGAGTCACTTACAGCTACTCTTCGTACAACGCGAAGCTGCTGCTGCAGTTGAAAAGCGTTAAGGCGTCGATTTCGTAAAGAAGTTGTTACAATAAATCGATCATCTCGCTCAGAAGTGACCCGATTCCTGCCAGATCCTGAACGGCGCGTGAACGAACCAGTCTCCCGATAGCGTTTGTAGACTCTATGAACAGATGATAAGCTTAGATGCAATCTTGCAGCCACAACACGCTGACTAAGTCCAGAATCCAGCAATGCCACCACTTGGGCGGCTTCTGCGGGCGAAGTATCCATATGTTTTAGAAAAAAAAGTTTTTTCAGACGTCCCAAAGTCACAGTAAATGAAATAAGAAACAAAAAGTTTAAAGACAAGCGCTAATTTTTAGTTTTTAAACGAGAAACGTACTCCAACCCTAAATACACATTTGTCTCAAAACAGTGATTAATTTCATTTATAGGATAAACAAATGAAATTCTAATTTCTAATTTTGATTTTTTTCTTCTTACTGTAATGACCAAACTGCCAGCTACACAATAATGTTTTTTTTTTCATGGAATTAATTCTCTTTTGTAAAAAATTAGGACAAAAACAATAAAAACGAAAGTGTTTCGATTTTTTTGATGAGAAGTGTATTATATTGAGATGTATCCTGACTGACGGATAGCGCCTGTTCCTGCCTCAGTAACCCAGCTCCAACGCCTAGAATCGGCCTTAACTTGGGTTTAGTATAAAGTTTTAATGACTTACAATAGGGAACACAACCATCAGTCGTCTTCAGGCCCCACATTGACCTGATGCATCGCTTTTGCAACCTAAACACCATTTCTCTATCAGTAGACTGCCCCCAGTATATAATGCCATACCGCAAAACAGAGGCAACTATTCCATGGTAGGCTGTTAAAAGAGCCTGACTATTGACTTTCTTTGAAAGTTGTTGATATAGAGCATATGCGGATTTGCTAAGTTTTTTACATAGTTCTTCTACGTGAGGTTTCCATGTAAGTTGATTATCAATTGTGATACCTACAAACTTAGCTTTATCTGCTTCTTCAATATCGCAGCTCTTAAAGGAAATATTCATCTTTGGGCTTTCACACCGTTGATAAAAATGCATGACTTTAGTTGAATGGGAATCATAGCGTTAAACGTATTGTATTTAAGAATAGGTATTGCCATTCGGGTATTTCCGGGGTGTTTCGGGTTTGATATAAATGATCTTTAACCAGTTTCGAGCAGCTTGTGGCTAAATTATAACAACCGCTCGGATCAATCTTAAGGTTAAGCCGCGCTTGCCTAGGTCGGTATGTAAATGAATGATCACCCATTACATACCGAGTTTTCTCCGTGCCTCGGAAAGCATGTGAAACCGTTGTTCCCGGCTATCATTTGTAGATCTTTGACTGTTAGATCGTTACAGGTAGTAAGTGGCTGAAAAGTCTGGTAACCAGTCATACGTATCAAGGGGTATCGTATTACCTAGTAAAAACTGGGCTGTGGAGGTCAGATAGGCAGTCGCCTTATGTAGAATACTGGTATTTAGCTGCATCTGGTTAGACTGTAAGCCAACCCCAACATAGCTAGAAAAAAGCTAGGTTGATGATGATGATCTTTAACCAGTTTAACGAGGACATCGAAAGTCTTATCCTCCGGCCGATCCGTCGAGCAGAAGTCGCACATTAAGTCGTAACACTTCGAAATGACAGTGGTACTGTCATCGATGTCGTTCGCAATTTTGGGGCTTCGACTTGGAAAATGTCGAAGTCTCCGAGCGACTTTTTATAACTATGTTACAATTATAGAGTACAATAAAATATATTCTATATATCTATAACTCACAATCACGCAGGAAAAATCCGTAATAATGAAAAGTTAATAATTTTCTCGTCGTCAACGTTGAGTGTGTTTTCCCGACACTGGGAGACCACTATTTTTTATATTATTAATTAAATGTTTTTTTTTTTAATACTGCTGAGCGTACTGGCTGTGGGTGAGTGGGACTCGGGCCTCTGGCTTCAGGCACTACCGTCACCTAATATAGACACTATGTTAGGTGACACAACCTTTCGGCTCGCTACGTGTTTGTGATTGGGCGGTCTTTGTGGGGCTCCACATCGCTGTCAATGTGGTGAAGCAGTCGACTGCCTCGGACAGCATGGCCTTTCTTACAGTAAGAGTGCAGGTCGAATTGCGCAGCACGCTAGTATTAAATGATCTCATTCGGCGTGCTCTTGCCACCGGGGTGCCAGCTGTCTTAGAACCCAATGGCTTGGCACGAGTCGATGGGAAGAGACCATAATGCCATGGAAGCATGGAAGTTGGGTAGGCCTTTGGTGTGGGCCGCAACTTGCGTCGACACCCTTGCGCCATCCCATCTTCCTAGCACAGTGGGCTGCACTGGGGCGGCTGCTGCAGGTGCTGAAAACCTCAAACGGCGCAAATACAATAATTTAATTGGTAGTTATGTGTTTGAACCGTTTGGGGTTGAAACACTTGGGCCATGGGGTGGCAGTGGGGCAGTGCCCACCTAGTATTTTGGGAAATCGCTAAGCGGTTGGTCGACTTTTCAAATCGCCAAGCGGTTGGTCGACTCTTCACGTGACCAGAGGGCGGGCCTATTTTTTGGCCAAAGAATCAGCATTGCCATCCAACGTGGCAATGCTGCCAGCCTTCTGGGCACTTTTCCTGTTGACAGCGATGCGGACGAATTTCGAACCGATCGAATGCCCTGTAACCCTTTTCTACTTGTACATATTTATTACTATTATAATTTTGGAGTTTGTAAATAATTTAATTATATTCGAAATAAATGTTTTTTTAATATATTTTTTTTAAAGAATTTTTCAAAATAACTATAAAAAGTTATGTAAAATAATGAATAAACGAAGTCTTATGAAGCGAAAAAAATATTGACTGCAAAACATGACCATAAACTTAAGCATGGCTATTTTAATAAGACTCATTTTATCTACAAAATGGTGTTAAAACATATTAAAAAACTGTCATCTTTTCCACGTATCTATCAGCATTAACCTTAACAATGGGCCGTCGAATGTCCCCACATTATTGCTAGTGACATACAACGACCCTTGGGACATTTTTCACCGAAAATTCGAGGGAAATTACAATAGTCTCTGGAAAAGAACGGACCTAGTGAGAGGTCTGTGATAATCGACTATAAAAATGTGTTCTGTGCGACTAAATTCATTTCTAATCGTACAATTTTTGTTTCAAAATTCGAACGCATTTTTTTCATCTTTGGCAACTGAGCCGACGTCGTCTATTGTGCCAGTGTCAATTTGAATGTTATTCAAATTCGAAGTTTGAAATTGCTGTCAACTTAAACAAGGTTTGCAGTAAAAAGACTCGTGTTTATAATGCCGAGAAATTGTTGTAAAAGTTTGACAAGTTCTAAATTGTTGCTTCGAAATATTTCAATGATAATAATAAAATACTTGACAGAATTTACGAAAGATTTATGAAATTTCTTCAAACACGCGATTTTGTTAAGCTGAGCGGCGTATTTCAAGCGAACAACTAACCAACTTAGCTACTAACAGTTTGTTATAGTTTGGTATTATATATCAGAAACATATTTCTCTAAAGTTATAGAACTCAAAAAAAACAACAGTAAATTGAAGGTGTTATCAGATGCTTTTCCCGGGTGAATATTTGTTCGGGTCTATGTTAATTTCATAGAACTTTAGAGCATGTGTATCTAACTTGTGTGTTGGTCTAGTCTGGTTGGCTACCCTGAAAAAAAAACAAAGAAGTGGTCACAGCACATCCGCTCAGGTAAGCGGAGGCATGATATTTGTTAGCTCGGTCAAGGACCCCATATACGTATACCCCGCATAAGACTAAGTTGGCTCAATAAAAATGATGCAACCAAGGTTTTATAACAATATTTTGATGTAGAAGTGTGATCATTTCTTTTGTTGCTTGCCCATTCTTCTTCATAAAGATCTACGCTTTGGAATAGGCAACTCCAGTTTTTTTTAGTTATTATGGCTTGTGACTGGGACTATAGTTTCATATTTTTGTTTTTAAATCAAACCTACTTTTCAAAAAGTCCTGCAAGAGTTTTAATTGAAACAAACGTTTCTGAGTTTGTCTCCATCATCATTATTCGACTATCTCGAATAAACAGTTAAGAAATCCTCAGTGTCCCAGCTCTAGTCGGCAAACAGATTTATTGAGTTGTCCCACGCTGGTACTTGTTACCTCTAGAGCAAGGGATTTTCCACTCTAGCAGTTATTGTGAGAAAAAAACCTCGTATGAAAGTATTGTTAGATGAGGGGTCGAGATTTACAGGTGCGGTCACACATCGCCTTTTATGGCACTTTATGTAATGTATTGAAAGAAATGGCGTTAGTTTGCGAAGGTTTTTTTTTACTGTTGGGAAAAAAGTTAAGGGATTTTTTTTGTAAAATTGATTCTTATAAATCCATTTTTCTTGAAAGTCGCCTGAGTCTTACGTTATGCGGACGATATTGGTATGTCTAATCAGACACATTTGGTCAGTACGTCTTAGGGTTTATCTACTTGCCGTGTGTGGCCATATTTTCACCATATTCTAGTAGTTTTGAATATTTACAAAACACCAAAGCTGCACTTTACCTGTCGTATCATTATACATATAGGTACTGTCCGAACACCCGCAGGTTTGTTACGAATTTTTAACGATGTTTAAAGTTTTATACAGCTGCTCGTTTCACGCACGTTTTTATTTCACATTCGCATAACTTTGCTGCTTATAGTGTAAAATTGAGAGCTATACAGCGTGTACCAGAAAGTCATACATGTAAGGGTGTGGTATACTATTTTTCCATGGGACCATCGTCGTAATCGTGATAAAAATTCATCTGCTGTCTCATATAAAACTTCAATACCTATCGACCTAAATGTATGGGACAGCTGATGTTATTAGACCTGTAAATCCTAATAAAAAACGTGAAAGTTTGTGAGGATATCTGGATGGTTGCTACTCTTTCAAGCAAAAACTATTGATCGGATTTTGATGAAACCTTACAGTAATATAGTAACACTTTTACGCGGGCGAAAGCTAGTGGATAGATATATTGAAATGAAATAGGTGGAAAGTTGGTTTCATGTGCTTTTCTCATAGTGTGAACAGTGTTGGAGGAGGAATATTATTCTATAGAAAAGTTCTGCCTCATCGGTCTAGTGGTTGCAAGCGAACCTGATGAGCACGAGCCTTTGGTTCCCGAAAATCCCAATTAGACTTTACCCGACCTGAGAATTGAACCAAAGACCTCACGCGCAGTAACATCGCTGTGCGCGGCCATGAGGTATGAAATATAAAAATAATAAATAATTTATAAGCCAAAAAATATTTTAAAAATGAATAGTACTCAATATGATTTCCAGACTTACATTCAGACTCAAGTTTTCCAGCCGTAAAACTCGAGAGGAATAGTAAAAAGGCAATTTCGCTGAGAAATTTAGCAATAACACTCCAGTTTGTTCTTAACTATGAAGTTTACAGGTGTTCGGAAAGTTTCGATTTTATTACAAAATTCTATTGAAATAAGTTTTAGATTTCATGTAAATCTTGTAAAATGCCTAAACGAATGATGCTGCACTTTTAAAACAGTATGTGCCTTGATAAACCCCCTGTCTACATTTCGAGAAACCACGGGGTATTAATAAAAAAAGACAGTGCTGATCTTATTAACACCAGAATAATAAATCTGAATAAAACAAAAGAAACTTTCTAGCCAAGTAACAATGCCATATTAGAAATCTTCGCTGAAGTTCCAACATCACGTAAGTCAAAAGTAAGACTGAAAAAACAGCAAAATTTAACATAGATACCATTACAATACCATTTTATAATTTGTGTACACTTCAAATGAGATAGAGACATTGCTTGTCTGATTGGCTGACACAACGCGTTTTCAGATTCTCTAGCAAACGGCATCAAAATGTCAAACTCAAAAAATTACTTACGTGGTGTGCAAACTTAAAAGTTTAACGACGAAATGTTTCGAATGGAAATGTATTAATCTCTTCGGTATTGTACGAGCTACATTGACCTTTGTGTAGTCAGTACGTCATACTCATTTATGTATATTGATATTGTTTAGGTATGCCTTTCTCTGATAAGTCAGCATGTAATCGTGTAATTATAATTCAGTAGCAATAAATCCATTAAGGGAATCATTCGTCTACTCATTTATATAACATAACATACTCGTACCTTAAAGTCGTACATAACATCTTCACGTGACTGTTGGGCATCATACCCAACAGGCATACGTAGCTTATTCCGTCTATTTAAAAAGTCGTTTTTATTCACTAACTAGCCAATAGCCAGGCCCAGCAATGTTCGGACCAATACTATAATTTTCTTCCTTGTAACATTCTGGTATAGCTTGATATTATTAAGGCGCGTTTGGTCCCATTTACGTGCTCTTTGTGTCCCAGCATGGTCTCAATCATGAAGAAGTACTCGTAAAGTTTTGGGGCCTGGATCAATATTGCTTGAGCATAGATAGGGTATTCTTGTTTTAATTGATAGTTATCGAAGGGTTACTCGATATCGGATTGTTTTGTAGTTGCGAGTAAGTTGGTAATGTCATACTTCTTATTAATATTAATTAATTAATTTTAAAAAATCTAGGGTTTTTATTTTTTTGCACGGAAGCCTAATTATTTTTCGTAAAATAGAAGTAGTCTAAGTTACTCCTTATTACATCAGCTATCTGCCAGTGATAGTCCCGTCAAAATTGGTCCAGCCGTTTTAGAGATTAGTCGGAACAAACAGACAGACAGACAAAAATTGTATAGGTACCGTTTATACATTCATATGCATGTAGTAAAAAGCGGTTGTTTTAATATTACAAACAGACACTTCAATTTTATTTATTTGTATGTACATATAGATGATGTTTTCTCACCACCAATCACACGAACTTAAAACATCGCTCTGTTCCTGTCTAACGCTTGAAGGCGACAGACAGAATGATTTATTTAAAATAAGTTTAGCATTAAGGATTGTAGATTTATTGATCATGATTACTGTTACTAGCGGGCCTACAGTACTGAAAGTATTACACCTATACCTTACACAATCTTGAAAGCGATTTCCTAATCGTTTTTTCGTGACCTTTAAAGTTAAATTATACGAGGTTACAGTTTTCTGCAAAGTTTTTAAATTGCTTAATAAACCTGCTTATGTTCTACTAGTTAACCCTTTATACCCAAAGACGACAGTTTGATACTAGGTGATGATGAATTTAACGTAAATTTAGGTAATATTACTGCTTTGATATAATTATTTTTGTTCGAAGTTTGTATTACAAGATAATTTTGGAAACGTAAAACTAATACCTGATCCAGTAAAATAAGTAACAAAGTTGGGTAGGCATATCTTTCTAATTTCGAGCATATGGAAGAATACCGAACTTCGTTGGAGGATTTGACAACTGCATATTCAAATGCATTGTATTACCCACTATTGTCTCAAGCAGTTATGGACAGATATAAGGTTAATGAAGGTGTCGAGTACGTTTTCCATGTTCTGTATAATTTTGTGCGGTCCGCTGAATTATTTAAGACTCTTTTCTATACACGTCCCGAAGACAATCCATGTCTTGATCCGTCTTTCGCAAAATTTAAATAACATGTAAATAGATAAATCGTTATTCAAGGTACAAATTTTCAATGAATTAAATTTTCTTTCAGTTATTGCGGTATAATCCCGACGATACAGTCGATAGAGTAATTATTTACGATTTGCTTGAAAAACTTTCTTTGAGTTCCGAATTGTATTTCACTTTAATTGTTCCCTTTTATACTAGAGAGCCTGTGGTTCGACCGTTTAAATTCACATTTGGTTTCTTTGGTTGATTCAGATGCCTAGAGCAGCGAAACCAACAGTAACCCAGGAAACTCCCAAAGCAACTAGATCTGCATCTATCGTAGCCCCAAGGGTTGAGACCGAGTTCGTCCATAAGTCTCCTGTTCGACAACTTCACACACCCATCACTTTAATAATGGCCTCAAAATATAACGGTTGGGATTATTCACAGGAACTGTTTTCTCTGCAAAGATTTTGTTCTGAAATAGAACTAACAAAAGTTTTGTTACAAAGTCATAGAATTCCCTTTTCAGTTAAAGCCCGTAGAGACGAGACAAGAGAGGTTTTAAGTAATCTCGTTAAAATTGGTTCTGATTACTTCTCCGAAAAAGTTCGATTTCCTGAGTCTGTTGTTTTAGTGAATTTGTCAACCGGTGTTGTAGCCGATTTATTTGATAAAATCCTATCTGCTTTAGACTTTGGCGAAAGATTTTTAGGAGACGGTACAACTAATTCAACAAATAAATTTAGTTCACTCGACGATGCCAAGTTGGCCTATTACAAGGGAGTTCAAAGACTGTTAGATATTATTTTCAAAACTCCTTCAGAGTCAAAAATGTTGTACGATATTTATAATAGAACTTCGATCGAGTCAAAACTAAACATAACTTGGACCGAGTGAGTGTTAGTTAAAATCTTTCGGTCGATATATTGTATTACAACTCTACACTATGGAAAACAAACATAGTTTTCAAGCCATTTGTAATTTGACTGTTTAATCATCATCATCTACCTAGCCTTTTCCCAGCTACTTTGGGGTCGGCTTCCAGTCTAACCGGATGCAGCTGAATACCAGTATTTTACATGCAGCGACTACCTATCTGACCTCCACAGACTGCCTGTAACGACTATAAAAAAATAGAAATTACAGACGGGTACAACTCGATATGAATTGTATGGTCACCCATCCACGGTCCAACCTTGGCAAGCGCTGCTTAACGTTAAAGATCAACCCGTGTGGCTATTATTTAGCCACGAGGTCCTCTTGAATATGCTTTGGTAATAATCTAAATAACGAATAAATCAATTCCAATAAGTTAACTGCAATGATTGGATCATCAATCGTGTTTATCAATGTCCCGGATCTGATGAGCATGGACGCCATTAACCGTACATTATAACGTATGATTGATTTCATAGCCGATTGATTCGGTTATGCGGGAATCAATTACGGAATAGTAATGGCGGATACGTGGTTATTGTAATGCTTATTATTATCATTGACGAATTCCTGGCGTAGAGGATTACTAGCGATCCGCCCCTGCTTCGAACGATTGCATGGCGACTTTTGAAAACAAAGATTTCTATGCTATACAAGGTGTAAACAGAACCTTCACGAAGCCAAAGTCAATGATAAGCCGTCGACCAAGCATTTTGTACATCAAACTAAGCAAAACTGCGTAAAAAAATATTGCGGAGAAACGACTTTTTACTAAACTACTTTGCGGAATCCATGACATTAAATGTTATGCAGAATATTTCCTTTAAATATTTTTTTGGTGTAAAAGCTTACGTTTTCGGTATTGCTCAATGTAACGCACTCAAAAATCATGCTAATGAATGCATTGAACAGTACAAGGGATGTACGTGTTTTAAATAAAGTTAGAACTTTGTTCAAATCTCAGTAACCAAAAGGTTCAAGGTATGGTAAAAATATTATCGTAATGTCGCGTTTCGGTTAGAACAAGTGCCTTTCGGCTTCGTGGAGGGTGTCTCTGTTATTATTTTGTAATGGTAACAAAATCAGTTAGTGTACAGCGCCACCTGCTGGTTTCTCAATAAATAAATAGTTCTGTTCGTCACGTCAACCGTTGTTTTAATTACAGGTTATGGGCCCAGCTCAAACCAAATTAAGTTTTAGTTAGTAAAAAGTAAAGTTTCACTATTGTTTTTGCGATAATAATGTCGACGAACTACCTAGCTAACGTGCCAAAATTGAAAGGGCGCGAGAATTACGATGACTGGTGTTTTGCGGCGCAAAATGTATTGGTGTTAGAAGGCATGGCGGCGTGCATACAACAAGAGCTATCGGCAACGGCTTCGGCAGCAGAATTGGCTAACGATGCGAAGGCTAAAGCGAAGCTTGTATTGACCATCGATCCATCACTTTACGTGCACATCAAGCGGGCAGTAACAGCGTATGAATTGTGGAATACTTTGAGAACAATGTTCGATGATTCAGGCTACACAAGGAAGATAAGTTTACTACGAAATCTCATCAATATAAGGCTGGAAAACTGCGAGTCGATGACACAATATGTGACTCAGATCGTCGAAACGGGTCAGCGGCTACAAGGCACAGGATTTAAAATAACCGACGAATGGATTGGTGCTCTGATGTTAGCAGGATTACCCGAGAAATATGCACCTATGATCATGGCCATTGAACATTCCGGCATTGAGGTTAGTGCAGACGTCATAAAAACAAAATTGATGGACATGTGTTTGGAGGTTGGTACTACTTCCGGCTCCGAGAGTGCATTTGTTGCGAAAGGAACGCATCGATCGAAAAATGGCAACAATAGAAGCGGCCATAGACAAAATTATTCATCAGAAATGTCATCAGTGTCAAAGAAGGCGATAAAATGTTTTCGTTGTAAACAAAGCGGACATTATAAAAATCAGTGTCCGCAGGCTGAACCTGTGAAAAGAAAACAGACGAATGCGTATAATGCAATTTTTCTTACTGGAAAATTCAATCGAGATAGTTGGTACATTGATAGCGGAGCAAGTAAACACATGACAGCATGTAAACATAACCTCGTAAATGTTTCGGAAATACTTGAAACCAAAGAAATTATTATCGCAAACCAGACGAAAGTTCCCGTGCAGTGTTCTGGCGACGTGAACATCGTTACAGTAGTTAATGAAGTGGAATATGACGTCGTAGTGAGAGATGTTTTGTATATACCAGAGTTGACCACCAACTTGCTATCTGTGAGTCAGTTGATTGACCATGGCAACAGTGTAATTTTCAAGGAAAATGTTTGCTACATATCTAATCAACAGAAGGAACTCGTTGGGCAAGCAGAATTAGTTGATGGGGTGTATAAGTTAAGAACATTACAGTCACAGACAGAACAAACATTGGCAGCCACAGCAGTAGCATCAAGTGGTATATGGCATCGACGATTGGGACATATAAATAGTGAAAGTTTAAACAAAATGAAGAACGGTGCTGTAGAAGGTATATCATTCCCAGAAAAAGCAAACATAAGTAAATCTTCATGCACTATTTGTTGTGAAGGCAAGCAAGCCAGATTACCATTCCAGCATAGTACATCAAAAACTGAGGATGTACTGGAGGTGATTCACACAGATGTGGGAGGACCTATGGAAAAGCCATCCATCGGAGGATCCAGATATTATGTTTTGTTTGTGGATGATTACAGCAAGATGGCATTTGTGTATTTTATGAAAGAGAAAAGTGAAGTTCTCAAATATTTTAAAGAGTTCGAGACTATGACAGAAAAACAGAAAGGTAAAAAGATCAAAATTATAAGGACAGATAACGGAGGCGAATTCTGTAGTCTAGATTTTGAGAAGTATTTGAAGGAGAGAGGAATTGTTCACCAGAAAAAAAATCCGTACACGCCCGAACAGAATGGTCTCTGTGAAAGGTTGAACAGGTCAGTAGTAGAAAAGGCCAGGTGTTTGATCTTTGATGCCAATTTGGAAAAAAAATTTTGGGCAGAAGCCGTTAATACTTCAGTATATTTAAGGAATCGATCTGTTGTCAAGGGTCTGAATAACAAAACTCCATATCAAGTGTGGACAGGCCAGAAACCCGATATAAGCCATCTACGTATATTTGGTAGTATGGTGATGGTGCACATCCCGAAACAGAGACGTTCAAAATGGGACAAGAAGTCTAAACAGCTGATTTTAGTAGGATATGCAGAGAATGTGAAGGGATACAGGGTGTACGATCCTAGTACTAATTCTGTAACGACTAGCAGAGACATTATCATCATGGAGGCTACCAGTGATCCAGAAATAGTTCAAATACCTATAGAATGCAAGGCTACAGCGGAGGACAATGAGTCTGAGGAAGAAAGTTACATCTCAGAGGAAGATGAAGAAGAAAATAGAAAAGATAAGACATATGTGCCAGATATAGAAGCTTCTTCGGAAAGTGATTCTCGTGAAAGTTTCTTCGATACAACTGCAGACTCAGAGATCACATTGGTAGATCTAAATCAACAACAATCCAAGCCAAAGAGAGTAGCACGTCCACCAGACCGTTATGGATATAATAATTTTTGTATTGCAGAGTGTGAAAACTACAATGACAGAGAAATAACACTCGCAGAAGCTCTAAATGGACCAGAAGGTAAATTCTGGAGAGCAGCAATGAAGGAGGAGTTGGGATCTTTTGAAGAAAATGAGGCCTGGGAGCTTGTAGACCATCCTCAGGACAGTTCAGTGATTCAGTGCAAGTGGGTATTTAAAAAGAAATATGACAGTGCAAGTAATGTGCGTTATCGAGCGAGATTAGTGGCGAAAGGTTTCTCGCAGAAACCAGGTGTTGACTTTCACGAGACATTCTCCCCTGTGCTTCGGTATTCCACATTAAGACTATTATTTGCTTTGGCAGTTAAGTTAAACTTAGATATAAGTCATTTGGATGTAACCACTGCTTTTCTGAATGGTTTTTTAACTGAAACTGTATACATGAAAAAACCTATTATGTTTGAGTGTAATGATGGTAGTGATAAGAAAGTGTTAAAACTTAAGAGAGCCATATATGGTCTCAAGCAGTCTTCCAGGGCATGGTATCAAAGAGTCAATGATTATTTAATTAATTTAGGCTATAAAAAGTCCGATTATGAGCCGTGTTTATTTACAAAGTTCAAAGATAATGTTAAAATAATAATAGCATTGTTTGTAGACGATTTTTTTGTATTCTCAAATTGTACCAAGGCTACAGAACAGATTGTTCAGGAATTGAGTAATAAATTTAAAATTAAAAACCTAGGTCAGGTAAAACAGTGTTTAGGTGTAAGGGTTAAAATAACTGAAAATGAAATAACTCTTGATCAGGAACAGTATGTAGAGAATTTGTTAAAGAGATTCAATATGTCACACTGTAAAACTGCAGAAACTCCAATGGAGATGAACTTAAGATTAGAAAAATCTGATAATGTTTGTCATATGTATCCTTATCAGCAACTTATTGGAGGACTAATGTATCTAGCGGTCTTGACTAGACCAGATATAGCGTTTAGTATTAGTTATCTCAGTCAATTTAACAATTCATACAATGAGACTCACTGGAAACATGCAAAAAGAGTACTAAGGTATTTAAAAAATACAAAGAATTATGGTCTCGTTTTTAGAAAGGATAATTCTTATATTGAAGGCTTTGTAGAGCTTTCTTCGGAGGCAAAGGCAAAACTGATCAAACTTGGATACCCAGTGGTTTCCCAGAGCAGGCGCCGCACTTATCCGGCAGACTCAGAAGACGAGGATTTGGATGAACCTCCAACCCAGAGGCACAGAAGCAGGAAGTAGGTCACCATCCCCATTCACTTCCTCACACACCAAGACCAAGGTTGTGATCGCTCTAAGAACAATTAGATTGGGGTTCAGATTCAGTAGATAGAAAGTCTTATTCCGGCTACTGTTTTAAATTATCAAACACTGTTATATCTTTTGAATGTAGAAAACAAAGAAATGTAGCTTTGTCCAGTACAGAAGCGGAATATATTTCTATGTCTGAGGCTAGCAAAGAAGCTATCTATTTAAAGAATTTGTTGGGTGAAATTGTTGGAAAGTCCGATCCTATAGTTTTGTATAACGATTGTCAAAGTGCCCAAAAATTAGTTTTGAATTCTATGTATCATAGAAGATCCAAGCACATAGATATGTCGCAGGCATTTTGTATTGACACGGCATTATACATTTTGCCTTCGGCATTTTTCATAACAGCGAGCGTTTATAAATTGCCGACGCCGTATGTAAATGGCGAAATCATACAAAATGCCTGCGACACGTACATAACAACAGAGAATCGAGGAGCCCCGCGCAGCGGGGATCCGTCGACCTGCTGACGGAAACGCTAACCCTAGACGGTCGACGTCAGGGGCACCCCGAGGTTCGGTTAGTTAGGTTCCTGTAAACCTTGCAGACAGAAATAGGAGCCCCGCGCAGCGCGGATCCGTCGACCTGTGTTTCGGCATATTAGATAATGACACGGCATTATACATTTTGCCTTCGGCATTTTTCATAACAGCGAGCGTTTATAAATTGCCGACGCCGTATGTAAATGGCGAAATCATACAAAATGCCTGCGACAGATATACGATATCATTTTGTTAGAGAAGCTGTGAGTAATAATTATGTAAAGTTTTCTTATTTGCAAACTGCTGAAATGCCAGCTGACATTCTAACAAAAAGTTTGGGTTCTGTGAAACATTTCTATTTCATGAAAAAGTTAGGTATTTTGCCTGTTGTATAAATATAAGTTTATTGATTGATTTTGTTAAGCGGAGGTGTTATTATTTTGTAATGGTAACAAAATCAGTTAGTGTACAGCGCCACCTGCTGGTTTTTCAATAAATAAAAAGTTCTGTTCGTCACGTCAACCGTTGTTTTAATTACAGTCTCTTACACATAATACGGAAGTACAGGTTAACACAGAAACTCCGTATTTACAGGACCCATTCAAACGAAAGTTCATGAATGTCCACACCGTATTTACAGGAATGTTTTAGAGGATCCGTAGCAACTGCAGGTAATTGTTCACCCAGTGTATTATGCCAGTTTCGTTGTACACCGATCAGTATACCACCAAAATTGAACAAGGATGGAGACTCTCGTGTTGTTTTGGTACTTAATAGGGTAGTAGGATCGGTGTAAAGTTCCTCTTCTCCATTGATAAGGGACGATCCTCCGACCAGACGGGTTTTAAGTCTGGTGGGCTAATGTCCGACGATTTCTGTCGGGATTTTGTAAACAGGGTGGCGATTTTGGTAACCACCCTGTATAGTTATCTCGCCGATAATTTTAATTGCGCGATGAAAGAGTTTTAGTTTCCACTAGCATTATAGATGTTGCCGCAAGATCTTTTTGTTAATTTGGCTGTTCTATGTCGCTACAGTACCATCGTCTGCGACGCGCGACGGAGGAAGCCTCCGTGTTATTGACAGCATTCACTTATGACGCAAAGATAACATAAAGGTGATTTTAATAAGGTCGGTTGCGAGAAGACAAATCAAATTTTTGCAATTATTTGTCAATATCTACTTTTGATGATCTGCTTAAACGATTAGAAAAGGATTTAAAAAAGCAAGATTCGAATACTCGAGGAAAACTATCTGCTATGTAGAAAAACTAGCCATTTTTTTAAACATAAGTGTAATTGTTCTTCTAAACAAAAAAAAAACATCGTGCTAAAAGTATTTAGTGGTTTTTTCAGTTAATTTTCATAGTAACAAATTATGATGTGTCTCATAGCCGAGTCCCCAAGTGAGAAAGCTTCCTCAGTGTTACCGTTACCTTACTTTATGTCAGCTGTCAAACTGACAGTGAGATTTACAATTGACATTACTAGCGTTTAGGTCCAGAATGTCCAATTTCCAAAATGTTCAATTCCCAGAATATCCATTTCCCAGGTACTACATTATTGTCCTTTAAAACTAAAACAAAATTTTAATTTGGAATACTGCTTATTTCATAGCTGTATAACATTTTAATATTTTTTTTAGGTGAAGATCCACCAAGCATTAAACGCAGGTACAACTTATAACAAATATTTATAAATACAACCGGACGGAACAAAAAAAAGTTGACAGCTTGGACGTCGTGACTGCTATGATGGGCCCACAGCACAGCGCTGGTTTTCAGTGGTCATCCGTGAAACACAATGATATTTTTATATCTATCCATTATAATCTAAAGCTCAAAATCCCAAACAGCAAAACATAATTACAAAAAAACACTGCAACTGCTCATTCAGTCATTCCCAAGTCCTCAAAGAATTATTAAGGTCGAATATAATAGGAAGTTCTTGTATAAATACATACAACATATTTGGTTCCAAAGTAGATTTTATCATTTTTATTTCTTTTTTTACTTGACTGACTCATGTCACCAAACAACTACGAGAGGCTGAAAACGGAGTTGGTGAAAAGGTTGACTGCTTCTAGAGGAAAAAAGGTGCAGCAGCTCCTTACTCATGAAGAGCTTGGCGCTCGCAAGCTCTAATAGTTTCTGCAGCAACTGCGCCATCTGGCGGGACCGCGCGTGCCGAAGGAATTTTTGCATCATCATCTGGACCAGCCGTTTGCCAAGCAGCACGCAGACAATTATCGCATCGCAAGTAATCATTTTAGACGAATAGACAGAATTTCGTGTAATATTTTTCAATAAGCATTCTAAAAATGAGATTTGACTTAGCAATTCTTTCTAATTTCCAAAAACAAATCGCATCACTAATCGGCTTCTTGATGCATAAGTGACTGGTTTTTCATTTTGCTTTAAAAATCATGTAGCTAGCCCATCTTTACTTGCATCAAATTGTATATGGTTACTGGTAATGTACTGTGTTTTATTTTTTGTAAAACTGGTGCATCGATAATAACCATTTTAACATAATCAAAATAATGTGCTTTCATGAACCTCTGTCCACAACCAATCAAGTCCAAGAACTTCTTGATTGCTGCCGTTACCTTACTTTATAATAGTTATCAAACTAATAGTGATATTGAAACTTGACATTACTACTACAATTAAAACGTCTTTTTTAGTAATAATGATAAAAAGTTATCAGAATTTCGTTTTTTTTTTTAAATATGAAATATTAACAAAACTGATCAAGTCTACTCAAATCAAAATCAAATCAAATCATTTTATTTGTGTAACATAGGTAGTAAATACAGAACACACAGAACAGAGACAGAACTGGCAATTGCTAGTCCAGCCTGACTGTTAATACTATTGATGGCGATGGTGTAGAAGCAGAATGACTTGGCACATTAAAATAACCTTGGTTTTGATTATTAGACTCTCCTTTTAATATTTTTTATCAGTTTAATAACCTCAGCCTGGAATTTTAAAGTTTGCAAATCATCCAGCATGGCTAGGTACGGCACCATGGCTTTTAAGAACGACAAATTACGATCTTCATGCTCGATTATCTTCTGTTTTAACCGTTCATCAATAAAGCTAAAAATTTTAGCGCTTTCTTCATTAAAATTTCTTTTAACTGGTCTTCGTTCTGGCGCGGCTACATTATGTATCTCACTTTGACTGGCATCTTTACTTAGTTCAATTTTCTGAATGTCTTCTACGGTAAGTTTGACATATTTTTCTGCTATGGTGTTGTCCTCTTCTTCACTAGCAAGCACGCTTTTATACGTTTCTCCTGCATTAACAACTTTTTTCATAAATAAAAAATGTTGATGATATTTATTTTTCGCTTTTAATGTTCTGAGCCAGGCATCCCTAATCTGTGTCCACTTCCACACAACAAGTGTTCCTAAAACAAGTAGTAATATAATAAGTTTTTTCTTTTTGAGTTGCAGCGTGTACTTTTTAAGATATTTACTATGCCTATGGTGTCGGTATAATTATGAACTATCACCAACATCATAGGAAGTTACACGATGCATAAAGATAATTTTTCCCACTGTCTCGGAGCAGTAGACGGAAAACACATCAGACTTAAAAAGCCAGCAAAACTAGTCCAAGGTTCATAAAATTACAAAGACTTTTCCATCATATTATTAGCGATCGTAAACTCTGACTTTCGTTTTCCATACGTCAGTATTGCATCTTAAATCGGGTAAAGATTATTTGCAACACAGCATATAATTCAATACATTTTAATGTGTTCGCGACCACACTAAACACTAAAACTACGTACACGCTACATGCATTTGCAGAGCGCTTTGACTTGCGTGCACTTTGTTTTGGACCGCCATTCGCGGCAGAGGTGCGCGCCTTTGAACAAGCACCTACCTACCTAGCTCGTGATATTTATATCGATTTTTCGAAAATGGACGGAGTTCATACTGACATGACTGTACTTGGAATCTTAGCCAGTAAATATTTCACGGCCTATAGACGTCGACAAAACAACAGCTATGTAGATAGCAAAGGCTACAAACCTTGTTAAGGGAAAAGGAGGGTTTAACAAGTTATAACAATGTATCTGAATCAATGATAATTGAAATCTAAAGTATGCAAATTCAGTTCGAATTGAAATTGCAAACTATTTCTTGTCCGAATCTGGGCAGTTATTTAGCAAGATGGAGCTATGTATTTAAAATTAAAATAAACACTTACCAAACTCCTGTCTTTCATGTGCCTCCATTAGTTCAAAATCATTATATAGAATAACGCATATTTCGCGCCAAGCTTCGGTTTTTGCGTTCTTGTCTTTGTATATTTCCAGCGTCTTGTCCCAAAGAATTGGTCTATTTTCAACTGATTTTATCAATAGTTTCTTGTTTATAAATGTATCAAAGTCCATACTTGCCATGATTAGCACACTCTATAACACTAACACTGCAACACGTGTCCTCCGGTGACTGAACCTGAGTAATGGCACGGCGCACCACGCAACGCGCGTCATCCATCGCGCGCACCCCACCGCGCCCCGTGCACACTAGCGCCGCCCCCTACCAAACTCCATGCAACAAGATATAGTACACAATGTGTAAATTTGTCCGTGTTATTACATATGGCCACATCACCTAGTAAAAAAGGGCCTGTAAAACGGACTACTTACTGTTTATTTTATCGGAACGAAATAATTTTCGGGTCCAAAATACTGTATTGTGTGTGAACTCGCTCGCACAACTGCATACGCCATCATCTAATAACATCGTTTCCGATAAAACGGACCTGTAAAACGGATCGCTGTGTGATCGACAGTTTAATATTAACTAACGGTTTGTATTGTATTGCACAACGGGCTGGTGTCCGCAACTCCACGCCCAATGCGCGTATTTCGCGTAACTAACGTAAGTAATTTAACAAGACATGTGAACCACATTTTCAAAAATCACAGCTTTTAACCTCATATTACATTTGGCACAATACGTAAAAGAAAACTTACCTTTTGGTTCATTGCTTTTAAAGATTTTCTTAGATTTATACACAACACTCAAAAATCATCAATTTTTAACATAAGATCGATCACCTGAGAAATGTCGGCCATGGTAGTATTTTCTTTTTACGGTTTGGCAGCGCTATTTATAGGCTTAACTAAAGAGCCAAAAGCAACATTTGTCTAATGTTTACTTTAGCCACGAAAATTCAAAATGTATGGTGTCCAATAGGTATACAGGGTGGAAGGGAGACACCGACGCGAACATGGTTACCACGTGCTTAGTACATCATTAAAAAAAAACAGCGGTTCCATACATTTTGACCGTGTAGGTATATTGCAGTTTGTAGGAAACAGCTGTTTTTTTTTGTAAATAACCGGTGAAAAATTTCTATGTGGGGGGGGGGGGGGCGATTTAGAATGATGTTCTGAATACGTAGTAACCGTGTTCGCGTCGATGTCCCTTCCACCTCGTATGGACAGAGCCATAAAGGGGCGACTTGATTTTAAAATAAAATATTATGAAGGTATAGCTAGGTAATGATAAATAATGATAATATATTCAAAAAAAAATCATTGGTAATATTGGTAATATTGGTAAATACTCGTACGCCCAGAAATATTTGTTTTTCTGACAACATTTTCAGGTGATTAATAACAGATATAGAAAAGTTTGACCCCGAAACTGAAGAGTACATAAGGTGCAAAAAACATGAATTTTTCACGAAAATAACCAACTCTGCTCAAATTACTGACTACACTTCATTATTTTAGTACAGGATCAAGAGGAAGGGAAAGACGGGGTTTAAAAAGCTACAGGATGCAATATGGCGTCCACTTCAACGATTCCAATACTGTGCTTGAGATTACTAGTCAGGCAATATCTAGTGAATCTTCGTGAGCAATTCGAACTTATTGCCAGAGCTCGCATTTCCATCCAGATTTACTAGAAACAAACCCCTTGAATTTGGGTTGAAGACGGGAGTAATGCCATCGGTGCTCCAATTTCCATTATTGTGTGTCTGGTTCATTTAACGAATGTTATGTGGTAAGTAAAAGAATATTCATCAAAATTACAGAAATAGTTCCCACAGAAAAAAATCTAATTTACCAATCCGTTCGTGTAGCCTGGTGGAAAATTCTTAAGTTAAAAATATATCACAATCCGTCGTTTTATTAATATTGTGCGTCACATACGAATGCCACGGGACATTGACGATGAAACCATTATGGCGACGCTATTATCGTAAATCGAAATTACCATTATAAGTTGGTACAAGACATAAAAGTTAAGTGGAAAGACGTCGTTAAGTGTAGTGTATGAAAGCAGGATAATAGTGGCCATATTCAAGTGTTGAGAGTAAAAGCGGGTCGGAGTTTCATGGAAAATAAAAGTGTTTTACAATAATAAGTAACTTTAATGCTGTTTGTCATAAATACTAGTACAAATTAATACCATGAAAAATTTGGTAGGCCCGCCAGCTAAAAATCAGCATAATAGACATTAGTAACATCACGCTTGCAATCCCTGAAGGGTTAGGCAGAGGTGTACGTAAGGCAGAAGTGTACGTAATAGTACACCCACATTTCGCCAGTTATTTTTAAGTCCCATGTAATAGATGGCGAGCCTATTGCCAACAACCGGGCACAAATCCAGGCCCCGTGGCTGCTACTGAGAAATTCCTGACGGAAAAACCCAATAACACTTTCCCCGACTGGAATCAAACCCAGGACCTCATGCTCAGTCGCGCTTGCGACCAACGAGGCAGTCTAAACTACCATTATTGAGTATTACTGGTGTCACACTCACGAGTTTACTCCGTCATACGCTTTCTCCTTCAACTTGAATTGACGTTAGTTCATATCGTTGCTATTAGGAACGGGAATAATTGATAGTGTAGCTCATAACCCGTATGTTTGTGATACGTGGTCGGTCAATGCGATCTATTGCCAATGATATGATAAGATATGATATGATTCCAATTTTGTATTTAATTTTAGTTGTGATTTTGATTTTGATTTTATTTTTATTTATTTATTTTTTTTTTTTGAATTTAATTAAATTTTGATTTAAAATTTTAATGTTTGCTTTAATTATATAACACTTGTGATGTATTATTGTATGATCCTAAGCTGATTGAAATAAATGTATTATTATTATTATTATTATTATTATTGCTATATTGTAACTGTAACTTTTGTTCTCAAATCTTGACTCGATATGAGGTTAAGTGCTTCAGTTATTGCTTTAGTGAAGTTGAGGTAATAGCAGAGAGTTTTAATTTAAGGGTTTAAAATCTGATAAATATCAAAGTGAATTTTACTATTGAAATCGCGTTCCTGCTCTGTGTTGTCGTGCTCAATCACTCAGTGTAAAAATGGTGAATGACAATGATAGCATACTAGAATAACGGTAGACCAATACCAATCTGTGGCCCGGGTGTCAATTTAATGAAATATTGGGAAACTCAATATGCAAAAGAAAAACACGGAATGTTATATTTCAATAATATGGAACATACCCCTACTACGAAATATACATAGTAAATAGTCACAAGCGCTGACTGAAGCCACGCTAGTCAGCAGCGAGACGGTCTCCGGACTCGTCGATCAGCTCGGCCTCGCAGCCGCCAGGACACTCCACAACCGTGAGCGCAGTGTCTCCGGTCACTGCAGTTGCTCGAGTGAGGAGGTTTTCTCCCCCGCCACCGTTGACTCTGCCACCACCACGACGACGAGAAAGAGGACGGCCTCCAGCGGGCTTGGGACGTCTAGGCCAACCGGCCCCGAACAGGGTTCCTGGTGCCGGTGGAAATGTGTCGCGCATGCGATAGACTCAGTCCATAAATGAAAATGTCATGCGTGCATAATTATGGGGCATTCTATATTGCTAGGGCTGCGCGGAAATGTCGGCGTGGTCGGCGCGGCGCCCCAGACCACTTGCGCGACTGCGCCATCATCTGTTAGATTTGACTGCTTGACATATATTTTTTATTTGTGATGTTTGTTTTGCTTTTTTTAATAATTTTATATAAATTAAGCATAAATTATCACATAAATTATATTTAAATATTTATATGTTCAACAATGTCTGTAGTGACACCGAACGGAGTCAACATCGTTGGATGTCTTTGTGAGATGCCCACACTGTTTCCGCACACGGTTTTTTAAGGGTGAAAGAGGCTTGAAAGTACATTTGGGAAAAAAAAAATAACCCACAAAATTCCATTTTCTTGCCATACAATACCCACTGATCCACTCACTCCACCCTTTTGGAAATATCTTTGAAAATTAAAAACTTCACCTCCTGTGTCTTTGCAAGCACGTAATGGAAATATTTATCGGTAATTTAAAAAAACTCGATGACGTTTATTAATCAAGTTAAATACGCTATGTCACTGCTGCACGTGATATAAATATCAAAATTAATCTTGTGCTAAGTGAAATTTATGCACAAAAATAAAAATTCGGCCATGCCTGCCCACGACAAGTGGTCCTAAATTTAAATGTAACTGTTATACATTAACTACTTGTTGCTTTTTCAGGAAACTATTTACTTTAATAACATGTTTTGGTATTTTAAGCTCAGCTAAACTCTTCAGTCTGTTTGAGTTGAACCATATTCAAACTTTTGATACAGCGATTTTTTAGGTTTCTGTTTAAAGTTTTGTGTGTAAGTTGTAAGTCATTTATTTTTTGATTAGCCGTTAATGTCCCATATCCCACTGCCAAGTATTGTATTGTATTGTATTGTATAACGGGCTAGTGTCCGCCACTCCACGTCCAATGCGCGTATTTTGCGTGCGATTTTTCCACTCGGAACGACGACCGATACGGCCGCGACCTGAGAGGACTCTTCGCAACATCATACTAAGCAGTAGCTAGTTCACTTTTGACTACGAAAACATGTCAACTCAGGTGAATGGATCTCTTACCGACGCTGTCGATGAGAAGTCTCCAAGCAAGCATAGGACCGGAAAGACGTCAAGACAAAAGCGCACTGACGCTTTTAGACTTTCGAAGAATGAGAAGACCCAATCAACCATTCTCTCCGATCTTTACGCTCGACTTAAGATTTCAGACCCGACTACCGTCTCCTCCGCTCCACTGGCCAAAGAAGTCCATCCCGTTATCACTCCAATCGGTGTGAAGACGTTGCCTTCATTTGTAGACCGCATTTGGGATACAATGGAAGCAGTTGGAACACGACCCTTCGGACAGCTGAACATTCCACACAACAAACGTGTTCAAGAAAGGAGCACTGATCTTAGCGGAAGCCAAAGTTGCTTACGCTCAGCGAACAACACCGTCTACTCCAGACGACGACCTCACGGCTCGAAAACTATATACAGAAGAAGAACTTCGGGACCTTAACCAGATGACCTCAACGGCACCACTACCCTTGGCTATCTACTTGGAATGCATTGGGAACACCAAAGATGCCGACCAAATAATCACACCTTCCCAGGCAATTTCACATGACCACCAGGCATTATCCGGCGCCCTAACATGGTTTCCCCGTCAACTACTACCACTGCCAAGTAATAAGGCTTCCGATATCTTTCCAAGTTCTCTTTTCGTGCGCCACCTCGAACTAGCCATCGCAGTGCACGCCCACCTTTAAGTTATTAGGAAAAAAATATGGGTTTTCAAACCAAAGAGTAAGGTCATGACTGTTTTACTTTGCAATTGAAAAAAATTGCAAGAAGTTTAGAAAAGTATCTTAAATCATATCAAGCAATGAGACTACTAGTTACGTACTGAGATATCAAAATAAACCACGAACGATAAAACAGCTTGTTAATTTTAAAATACCATTCGTCCACCATTACAAGTTTCGTTTGCACTCAATCGCCTTTTTTATTTTTCAAAACATAAATTGAAGTAATCCATAAACTATATTTACTTGATGCATAACAAGAGAGAACGGACGTTAAAATAATAGTTTTTTTTAAATGCCTTATGTACTCGTACATCTATGTACCTATGTATTTTCTGATCAATTTTTTTTTTATTTCTGTTGGTTATACTAAAATTAACTTAATAATAAACACACAACACTGACACTATACGTTAATAAATAATTTATTAACGTATATTTCATCCATTGTTCATATCAGCTAACTGGGCACGGTATCGGGAGGACAATCGCGAACAAATAGCGCAATTTGTCTTGTTTTTTGCGCGGGGCCTCGTTTCTGATACATTGCTGGGAAGGTCGGGTGACACGTTAGTCTAGAATAAATTACAGGCTCTCGATATTGATAATTTACTTGGTAGTTTTCATGATAACCACATATGAAATATACAAGTCCATATAATAATGCTTATCATGTATTCTTGGTTCTAAATAAAAAATGTATTTATTATTCTTTATTTAACTCTGTCTATCTGCTGTTAGTTTTTCATGCCTTGACAACTGATTGGATTTCAATGAATTTTGGCACACAAGACATGACCTGGATTGGAACTAAGATATATTTTGGCTGTGGCTTTATAGGAATATATTGAGTACCTACATCAAGCAAGCATCAAGCAATTGATCATCAAAGCCGTTATAGGTACAGTCAGAGGCAGGAAGTCACTTTAATAGAAAAAATTTTTGATGTAGGTAGAAACTTCACTTGTTTCTCTTATTATTCCTTTATTTAATTTAGTTATTTTTGTATTTTATTTTAATAATTAATTGGTTTATATCATGAATGAAATCAAAATATATGAAATTGAACAAAATTAAGGATCATAGTTTAAAATAAAAACATTTGTACCTAGACACGCGGTAGCGTGTTAAGCCAAGTTCAAGCTAACAGAACACCCACGCAGGGTGTACCGTTCTACGCCGCCTGAACTGAGAACACGTTTACCTAGCTTGCTTATGCACAAGAAAAACAAGGGTACTCTAGATTTGCAGCTGTCTAATTGCTTTGACAACAGCAAAGTTCGCGCCGATACCCACTTAATATTATACAGTGCAGCTGTAGCGGCATGTCGTGTAGGTCACCTCAAATTTCCCAACAACGACAGAGCTACATGATCAAAATTAGCTGTTCCAGTTTGGTAGTGCAGGATTTATCGCTGTATTGATGAGGCTAAAGCACTCGTCGGCAAGTTAATCTGCTTCAGGGAGGGCAACATTCGCCTTGTAGTGATGCAGTTTGTGAGGCGGGCCGTTCTCGGTGCCTGATATTAGTTCTCGTGATTATTTTGCTCTCGTCACAGAAGACCGACTTGCCTGAAGTAGAACATGTGTGCATGGGCAAACCGTATTCGTCGGAACAAGCGTGAGTGATATGGTAAACCATGTTACAAACATATTTGAATCCAACTTAAAAAAGGGTCTCGCGTTTAAAAAGAAATATATTATGTACATGGGTGAAAATATTCTTCATCCGCACCGGCCATGTGTAACAAACACAGAGTGTTCACAAAACAAAACATAAAAAGAGCGTTTGATTGTCGCGTCGCCATGAATATGCATCGATATGTATCAAGCGGTGTCACTTGCGCCTGCTGTGCCGACCTGTGCCAGATGAGACCGTATAGTCGCGACCGTACTTAGTCACGTGTTTTGTGCTTTTGTGCGAAGCTTTTGAAAAATGTTTATTATTAAAGCTATTATAACTATGCCTTACTTACCTACTTACTTAGCCTATGCCTTAATAGCTGGTGAAATTTTGGTATAATAATAGGCTTAGGACATCTGTAAATACCGTCAATGATTCAAAACAATTTACAAGCGATCCCGAAACAGGACTCGCAGAGCTTCATTGGGTCAGCGCTTTTCTGATAGTCGCCCCTGTTGATTCTGACTTTCAGGAATTGAGTTACTAAGGCGGGCTTATCCCAAAAAAGGCAATACCTAAAGGTGTCTTTTCCAACAACAATGTTCGACTTCAACGTGTCTTTCTTTCTTCTTTCCTTTATTTCTTTTCTTTTTTTTTTAAATCGATGCCCCACACTAGGAATTTCTCCTGTATCGTGGGTGCATTTACAAACATTTCAACTCACATACACAAACAGCCAGACCCGAAACAACTATCTGTAGGCCATATAAATATTTGTTCCGTGCGGGGATCGAACCCGCGACACGCAACCCAGCAGTCAATCGCTCAGCCACTGCGCCAACCGTGCCGTGACAAAAATGTTCGACTTCAACGTGTGATTAATGTGATTATACACCTAGCGAGGAAAATAATTAGCACTCAAAAACCCATGGCTTCTATGAAACTATATTTTATTAGATTGGCAGTTTTTATATAGTGTTTGCCATCGACGAAAAAACGTCATGTTGTAATTTTATGCTATTTTTTCTTTATTAAAATCGCGTATTTGCACTTTGTCTAGTTTTTTTTTTAATTTCTAGCCGTAAATAGCCATAGGGTTAGACAGATCCATCATGTCATCAGTTATGTCCCCTGTAGGTAATAAGGGGCAGGCCTATTTTCACCAACCGGATTCAACTTCAGGGCTGCTGTTGACAAATTCCTGGTGAAAAACAAAGTCCAATAACTTGCCCGACCCGTAACTTGCGAGCACGATACCAACGAGGCAGAAATTATTTAAACTTAAAAAGGTATATTTAATAGCACACATGTTGGATCCCGCGCACACATTTACTACAGTTACTAGTGTATAAAGTAGATAGATCAATTTCCCCGGTGCAGAGTGCAGGGGTGATCAATGATCATACATCAAGTGTACGGGACGCGAACAAAATTCTTTTAGCACTTTATATCTATTTTCGCGACGTATATTTATTGGGTGTCAGTTAATACGAGGTGAGTTGCACCGTTTATCTTAACGGAGATGTTTGAGAATTTTGCAGGTTAAAATATTCTATTCAGCGTTTTAAAATGTGAACGGGTTGGCACTAGTAAAGGATAGAATTGTGTAGAGAAGGAAGAGGGAATTTGACGCATACTCGTATTTCCCTTCAATTTTTTCTTTTTGTGTATAATTTTTGTAATGCGTTATGTTTAGTGCAATTATATGTATTTATTATTTTATTTCTTTTTTCAGGGAGGCCTTTGCCTTGAAGTAGGACAATACAGGATGGATTTATATTTCGGATTGAATTAATGAAAAACACATGTGTCACAAATATATGTTTCTTGGAAATAAATCAGAGACTGTAAAGAAAAGAAAAATGGTATTTAATTTGACACGACTGAGGTTGAAGGAAAAATCTAGGCTATGTCACCTTTCAAATCTCAAACAAGCGTCTAAGATAACATCTCCAACTTTTCTATTCACAGTGAAAAGTTAGCAAAGCGTTAAGCTCTAATTAAACTTTGATGCAACTCATCCATACGAGCAAGTGAGAAAAATAAAATATATGAACTTGCATCCACGTTAATCTATCATACATTTTTTTACTGCAACAACTTATTTTTCCAGGTTGAATTTCGTATTTATTAAAATCGTGAATATTTAACCTTTTTTCATTGAATTTTGTGTTTTAATATTTGCAATCTTATTACTTGTGTTAAATAAACGTTTAAATCAATATTGTTACAATCACCCAGACAGCAATTAAGTTTTTATTTGTGGAGAAGACACAAAATAAATATTGAATTTATTTGGTAGCAGCAGTTTTCGTTTCGTACGTATTTATTACCGAAATCCTATCCGAGTAAACTTTCCTCACAATAATATTAAAATAACTTACATATTACCAAAGGAAATTGACTAAGTTGGTCTACTTGCATCAAAGGCTAGGTTTTTAAGCAGGAAGGTACACTTTAATCCGCCAGTTTCGATAAAAAATATTATAATAAGAAACGGTGTTAACATAAAAATTTCATCCTACTCAACCCATACAACTAAACTCTGTGTCCTATTACACTATGAAACGACTATCCTACTCAATTTTCTATTTTATAGCTCAACAAAGTACCCACAATGTGTATAACTTTCTTCTTTTTAATCTAGGTCAGCACTAAAATAGCCCGCATTCATGAAGAGTTGCTACCCTGCTACTGCATAATATTCCCATTTTTGCAATATTCCTGTTCAAGCCGGGCCAGTAAGATTGTTGAACAAGCGACTATTGAATCTCTAATTGTGCGAATAAAATCCTAATTAGCTCAACCGCTTCAATCTTAGGAATGCTTGCATACCAGGACTTATTAGTTCTAGAAGATTATTTTCCTTCTTGAACATCGATATACACTCGAGAGCAATGAATCCGGGTCACTTAAAGAATCCTAAAAATCTCGGAAACTAAAAATGCTAGGTTAATGCAATAAATTGTATTTAATAGACAATGTAATACTCCTTAAATGAAGGTATTAAAACTTCTTAGTTATTGTAAAGTTATATCATAAAAAAAAACAAATTTGAAAAAGGGCCACTTTCGAAGATGGAACTACGAAATTACAGCATTTGGTTTTGCTTTTGTTTGTAATCTGTCATTTATGTGGGTACATAAACCATGTTGATAGTGCTCTATATTCATTATTCAAGCTGAAATCATGTCGCTTACGCCTGAAGAATGCACCAGAATACTTACAATGCTGGAAACCGGCCGGAGTCAGCGCGATACAGCCAGGACTGTCGGTGTGTCGCTGTCAACAGTACAAAGAGTTCTCCGACGTTACGAAGAAACTGGTTCTAACCTACGCAGACCAGGAACGGGCAGAACCAGGTGTACCACAGCACGAGAAGATCGATACTTGGTGACCACCATGCTTCGAAATCGCTTTCTCACAGCAACTGAACTCACAAATCAGTTTCGACGCCTCGGAGGAAGTAACCCAAGTGCATGGACAGTAAGACGTCGGCTTGCTGAATCTAACTTAAAACCCCGTAGACCTGCAAACGGCCCTAAACTGGAGCGTGGGCATCGTATTTCAAGACTAAGATATGCCCAGAGCCACGTAAATTGGAGTATTGAAGATTGGTCAAAAGTTATGTTCTCCGACGAATCAAAATGTATGCTCTACAAGCACGATGGAAGACACAGAGTGTATCGAAGACCAGGGGAAAGATTCAAGCAAGCATGCATCGAAGAAAAAGTAGCCTACGGTGGTGGGTCTGTACTTGTGTGGGCCGGAATTTCTTCTGAAAGTCGCACAGAGCTGGTGATCATAGAAAACGGCTCTTTAACTAGCGTAAGATATGTGGAAGAAATCCTCAATGATCACGTTGGTCCATTTATGGTCAATTTAGGTGAGGATGCTATATGTATGCATGACAATGCCCGACCTCATACAGGTAGGATTGTGAATGACTACCTTCAAGAGATGAACATTACTCGTATGGAGTGGCCAGCGCGCAGCCCGGATATCAACCCGATCGAGCATGCTTGGGACGAGCTAGGCAGATGCGTAAAACAACGAAACCCTCCCCCAATCACGCTTCGTGAGCTCAAAATTGCTCTCACAGAGGAATGGGAGAATATTCCCCAAAATCGTATAAGGAACTTGGTGTACAGCATGCCAAACCGCGTAAACGCAGTAATGGAAGCACGAGGAGGCAATACGAAGTATTAAAATTCAAGAAAATCGTAATAAAGTTCAAAAATTTCATGTTTCCTATTTTTGTTTTAAGGAGAGATCAGCAGTTTTTTTCTTTATGTAATTTTGTGTTAATAAAATGTATGGCGACTCGTATTTTTTTTACTTTCATTTAAGGAGTATTACATTGTCTATTAAATACAATTTATTGCATTAACCTATCATTTTTAGTTTCCGAGATTTTTAACATTCTTTAAGTGACCCGGATTCATTGCTCTCGAGTGTATTTAAACGACGTGAAAATACTCGTGCATCATTCTCCTGCTCTTATCATCCCAATTTGTTTGGGGTTGGTGCAGCCTGTCTTCTTCTTCCATACTTTACTTTTACTCGCCATCTCATCAAAAACCTGCTTTTATATGAGGAGAAAATTCACTATGTTTTTAATTGCTTTCAAAACAATATTTTCACTAGATATCTGTTTATTCATTACCTGAAACTTGATACAAACGCACAAAAAACACTTTTTTTAAAAAGACAGACGACAGAGAGGTTACGCAGAGACAAAACATAGAAATTTACAGAAAATATTTAAATTAATAATTTAGACCTCATGAAGTCTCAATCTTCGATGACGTTTCGGGCTTGGGTAAAATGTGGCGGAACGTGAGAGGGAGAGAACCTCACGTTCCAGCCGCCGCGGGAGACGCTCCGGGCACCGGGGGCCACGTGGTGGGCTCCCGGCCACCGTTTCCGCTCCTCTCAGAGCAGGCACCGGCACCTTCCGCTTCTCCCAGAACGGGAGGGGTCATTTGAAGATTTCCAACCCGAAAAAAATAATAATAAGGTAGTCTCATCGTGATCCCAGGAATGAATGATTGCATCTGGGTGATCGAGGTTAGATCTCACACAGGGATATGCAGGTGGTCTGCGGAACGCGTCACAACTATCTCTTTAGTGGATGAGTGCTGTGCCAACACAAGGGTGGGGAGTGTTGGCAACGTATATCAACTCCTTTTTGCCAATCTTTGATTTTACTGTTTTCATCCAGTTTTTCTTTTGACATAATTTGTGGGCCTTTTTTTATTTGTTTTCACATCTAAAATAAAATTCCCTTTATACTTCAGTAGTGGAACACTACGCAATTTCCACAATCCACAAAGGTTACACCACTGGTCGTAGTCCTGGGGCCCAATTCTGCTATTACAATAGACGACAACAGTGTCAGAATGGTCTGTCATTGATTTCATAATTGTTGATTTTGACAAGTTTTGACAAGTCAAAATCAACAATTATGATATCAATGACAGACCATTGTAATGGTAATTCTAATGGTCTGTCTTTGGCTCTTCGACGATAAGGAAAATTTCCATTTCAAGATTTATATTGTTATGATCTCAAACTAGTTGCCTTCTACTTCGCTGAGCAGAACGCTGCACTACCTATATTTTTTTTGTTTCCTGCCTCACAAATATGCTCTTTCCGCATTCTTATTTCACATCCTTTCAAATTACTGGAAAAAGTCATCCTCAACCAACGAATTGATCAACGACCTTGATCCTATTCCTATTCATAGAGCAAAGAGTATTCTAACATTGTTTGTTACGTAAACATAACCCTACCAAATCTAGGAGCTTTAACTCTTTACCCGCTATGTTCGTGGTTTCTTTGCCGACTAATTAAAAGGCGGTGGTTACGCAAATTACCAGCATTATGGTTTCATCAGGCCATTATTACTTCCGGCTTAATGGCTTGCCTCAGGGAAAGTGGAACAATTATATTTTATGTGGGTATCGTATGGGCGGGGCAGTTTAGGGTTATGATATGTTTGACAATAGCTGCCAGTTGTGGTTGTGTTGTTGGTTGACATTTTGTTTGTCTGTTAGAAACCATTTGTAAGAATATATGCCGCCGGTATATGAAAACTGCATAGCTCACACATAGGACAAAGACGGTGTGAATTGGAAGTATGACATTTATCTAATAGCAACTTATTACCAGTTTTTTTTTTAATTTATCTTAAATGGGCTTACTCTTGACCTTAATCTAGTCCTGAGGACAGAGATGAGGTCGACGATGGAACGAGCTACCTAACCCAAAAGAAGCCTATTAACTCGCGACTTAAATAGATTGGGGTCATAATAATATGAACTTGGGAACACTGACGAAGGCAGGGAATTCCACTCCGAGGCTGTGCACATAATAAACGATGTAGCAAAGCGCTTCGTGCGAATGTGTGGAACAATTGATTAATTGATTTAAAGGAAGCAACTTTTACAAGCCGTAAAAGTGTATTGATTGTGAAGTAAATTGTGTGTTATGTGAAAAAATATGACAGGCCTGTTCAGTTGATCTAGTGATTAGTGACCCTGACTGCTAGGACGGAGGTAGTGGGTTCGATTCCCACACAGGACAAATCTTTGTGCGATGAGTACGATTATTTGTTCTGTATCTGGGTGTGTAATTTATCTATAAGTATGTATTTAGAAATATATAAGTATGTTTATCAGATGTCTGGTTGCCATAGTACAGGCTCTGCCTAGTTTGGGATCAGATGGCGGTGTGTTGGTTGTCCCAAGATATTATTATTATATATAAATTATTTCCTTGGAAATAAAAAATATATATATTACAAAAATAAAATTAAATAATTTTACAATTGGTTTACAAAAACCATCACCGATTGCTACTATACGATGAGGCTTCCAGAAGAGGCCAGACCTTTATTATAAGCGTAACGAGGACATAACGTTATGGCCCTTGAGTTAATGGCGACACATACGATCGACACTACATACCGCCGTATTTCTGTACGTGGCTCTTATTTCATTAGCCTTTTTCGGACCCTTATTAAAAACCAAGACAAACAATGTTAGGACGTTGTACATTACTCATTAGTATAATTAAAATTTGTGTAAGATTTTGCTAATTTATTCAAGAAATAAATTGATCATGTTGTATCGAAAGTCGGACGACTTTCAGGACGAAATACGTTAAGTAACGACACCCTTAAGGACCACTGAGGGGTATCATGTTACAGTAACTGGGTTGTGGAGGTCAGATAGGGAGTCGCTCCATGTAAAACACTAGTATTTAGCTGCAACCGGTTAGACTGGAAGTTGATCCCAAGATGTTTAGGAAAAGGCAGTTGGCAACTTTAATTACTGCGTGAAAATGCACTAACAATCCTTCACGTAGGTATCTTCCTGCACTATAATATGGGTGCTAGAAACTTGTTCGGTTCGCCACCTTCGATTCGGCAGCTCTTATTGAACAACAACGCCGACTTGAAACAATCATTACATCGGCTTGTGCCAATCGGCAATCTTCGTTCTGCATTTACCCTTGCTGAATCATGTTAAGGTGTCGGCTCGGCACAATGCCAGCTAAGTCGAGCGGCTGTGCCGAATATTGCCGACCCGAACCCGAATGTGTAAAATAAAAAATAAAAAATTGCATAGATTGTAGGTAGATAAAATAAGATGTAGCGATAAGATGGGTGAGCCTCTTACAATCTACCTTATATTCGGCATGCAAACATTAATAAAATTGTTAAACACATTGAAATAGAATTAAAAAATGGTTTACAGTTAAAAATAATAGTCTGCGGAAACCTGAGGTAATAATAATAAGCTGGCAACACTAAATGTCAACAGACGTCGTGAAATTTTTTCCATAATTTTCTTTAACAACTTCACTAAAACCCACCAAAAATTTGAGTAATCTCTCTTTTTACACGACTGCCCAAAAAAAGGAGTGTTATGTTTTTAGGGTTCATGTATGTATGTATGTTTGTGAGTTTCTTTATTCCACCATAACTTCTAAACGGCTTAACCGATTTCAATGTATGTGGTATCATTAGAAGCGTTGAGTTATTCCGGGTAACATGGGCTAGTGAACATTTTCAAAAATAAAAAGGGGGAGCCATGGTTCCTGAACAAAACTGAAATATTTTGGTTTTTTCATGAAAATTTGACTACGAATACTATCATCGTCTAGAGCTTGCATAGTACATAACAAAAATATGTAACAGTAGTATTCAATATGCATTCGTTCACTAATAAACAAAAAGAGAAATTAAATCTTTTACACATACAATTCAAAGTCCTTACTGACTGATATATCAACGCACAGCCTAAACCGCTGGTTCTAGAGTCATGAAATTTGGAAGGTGTATTCTATGTGGAGCGTGGAACCTAATATAGAAACACACAATGACTAGATCTCAAAGTACGAATTAAGAATATAGCAGTACGATTTGGGATGAATGGTCTTAAATCGTACTTTTTTAGTTTTTTTTTTAAATTGTTTATTTCTGAGAAGTTTATAAGGTTTATGTTAAATTTGATTATAGAAACAATAAAGCATTTAGCAAACAAAAATTACTTTTATTTAAAACTAATTTATTATTCCTAATTTTCTAAATATGATGGTTTTCTCTTAAGGGGTACGAATTAGGCAAGTTTACCCTATGTAAACGTATTATGTCTATAAGTAGATTCTTAATAAAGCATTTGATTGTCGTCGCCGGTGCCCAATCTCAAACCAAGGTATCAATATTTGCTGCTTTTAAGCGGCTCTTGCCCAACCTGAGGGGCCCAAACGCCCAAACTATGCGGGGGTCGTGCGGTCCATGGCCCTTTACGGGGCTCCGGTAGGGGCGCGTTCCTTGAGGTGGCGAGCCGCCCACTACCTGAACCCGCCCCAAAAGGTGGTAGCCGTAAGGCTGGTCTGTGCCTCAAAAAGATGTCAGCAAACAGGAGGGGCCCGCCAGGGCCGATGCCTGCCAAGGTTGCGAGACTGTTCGAAATGATACCGCGGCTCTGGAACACAAAGGGCAAAAGAAGGAACATGGATGGGTTTTAGTCAGTAAAGTCTGACACTCCCTTCCACTCCGTTCGTTCGTTTAGTAAAAACTAATTTTACACAATACATTATATCTTAAATAAACTATTATAAATGCGAAAGTTTGGATGGATAGATGTTTGTTACTCAATGGCGCCAGAACGGCTGAACAGATTTTGATGAAACGTGGCACAGAGATAGATTATAGTCTGGTTTAGCACATAGATTACTTATTATCCTAGAAGTAAGATCCCGGGGGAAATTCCCGAACTACACGCGGGCGAAGCCGCGGGCATATGCCAGTAAAAAATAAAATTTACCTTTCGTGGTACATTGTGCGTTTGCAAAAATATTGTTTTATCACTAAAAGGATTAAAATAAAAACAAATAATTAAAAAAAATAAAAAACACGCCTGCCATATCAAAAAGTGAACTAAAAAATTCAAAACAAGTTACATGATTTTAGTGTTGAATGGCCAAAGGTTTTCAGTTTTCCACTTTTGACACAATGGCGTTTTAATTGCACAGTAAATAATATAATCTATTTAGTACCTACCTTTTGGCCATTCAACACTAAAATCATGTAACTTGTTTTGAATTTTTTAGTTCACTTTTTGATATGGCAGGCGTGTTTTTTAATTTTTTTAATTATTTGTTTTTTTATATATATTCAGTTTTCCATTTCTTAATTTAATAAAATGAAGCCTTTTTCTAACAATAAATACAAAAGAAAAAAACTGTGATCAAGAATGACGTATGTCATATCAACAAAAATGAAATAATGATAAAGGAAATAATGATTTCAAGATAACGACGATGTTGACGAGATCAGCTGCACAACGCGCACGCCTACCGCCTCCGAACCCGTCGGTCAGCTCCGCCTCGCCGCCGCCGGACTCCAGCCCCGTAGTGAGTGCTGTGACACCGGCCGTGGCAGTTGCGTCGAGCTCGAGCGACGAGTATTTCTCTCCGCCCACGACGCCACCACCTGCTCGTCGACGGGGAGGACGCCGGCCGCCGGACGGTTTAGGACCTCGAGGCCCACCGGCCTCTGATAGGGTCCCAGCTCCCGGCGGGAGTGTGCAGCGCATGCGATGGACGCAATCCATCAATGAAAATGTCATGCGCGCATACTATGAGGCTACAGAGGGGGGAAACAACCTGACCGCGTACCGTGTTCGGATGCTCTCTCTGTTCCAGGTGCTTGAGCCAGACAAATGTGCGGTCATGCATGTAAAGCGAGGGGAGATTCTGGAATCTGTGGGAACCCAGCTCTCGGATTCCATAAATCTTAGATCCCTTTCAGCAACCGAAACTTATAAGTATTTGGGTATGTCGGAAGCGCTTGGGCATCAATGTTGCTGACATGAAGCAATCGTTGAAGGAGCGCTTCTTTGGCCGCCTGAAAAAAGTATTTAATAGTCTTTTATCAGGCGGAAATAAGGTGCGTGCTTCAGCGGTTGGGGAAAGCAGAGAAAGATAAACAATTCAAATATCTGGACTTGGCTCGCGAGGTTGTCGACATGTGGGATGTGGACTCAGCGATCATTGTGCCGATAGTCGTGTCAGCCCATGGCTTAATAGCTAAGAGCCTCGACCAACATCTCAGGAGGCTCTCGTTAGGCAGCTGGATCAAGGGCTTGATTCAGAATGCGGTACTTCTGGACACGGCTCGTATTGTTAGGAGGTTCCTCTCTCTGGAGCCCTGACTGCCGGTAGCTTGGACCCTGTTCCCGATACCGGTGGGGTACAATTTTTTATATTTTTAAATGTTTTTTTATATTTTTTTATTAAATTAATATTTAAAAATGTATAAAGTTTGACAAAATATGAATAAAGGGAATATTAAATTACATTAAATTATTCAATCATAAATTCATAAGTCAGTGTTATTTAAATACATTGAAAATAAAATAAAAATTATTGGGCCCATACTAATAACACTTTTTTTTAGCAAAGCAGTATTACAACTCTCAACATGTAGTAGGTGTTTATATTGACTTCTTATGGGTCTCTTCCTAATCTCTGACACTAAAGTGAAGAGGTTTCTATTACATGGCATTTGCAATTTCTGATGGGTTACTAATGATGGTGTCTTGAATGTTGATTTTGCATATTGGCTTGACATTGTGTGTTTTGTTATTTATAATACGCCAAGACGCTTTTGACTTATTACTAGATGTGTTTATAAAGTAATTGTTTTGTGCTCTTTGGTTAATTTAATTTAGTTTTTTTGGGTTAATTTGTGTGTAGTATCACCCTTCACTGGATCAGTTGATGATGCTTTTGCAATTAATAACGGCGTGCTTTGTTTTTTCTTAAATGAAACTGAAGCCAACTGAACACAAACACATTAAACATGCAACGTTTCAAGAGAATAAAACATAGAACTTAAAACATTAACAATCCATAAATCTGTTTATCCTAGCAATTCTGCTAGTAGTACCGCGAAGATTTATTCTATACAAGTTACAAATGAACGATTTATCTCCTAGATTACAATAATGGTAGCCACAAATGGTGCAAATAAAATAAATGTATCTTTTTCAGTCAAATAGCGTTGAAGGTGAGAATTTTGGCCTAGTGAGAATTTAATTTATGGCCGTAAAACGTTTATTGCTGGTTTGTTTTATTAATATGTAATTGATTTATACCGAAAAATTATTTATGTATGCATCTATATCACACCTGAGGGCAAAGACAAATTGTTATTCTATCAGCAATACCTTTTTTTTTGGGACGGGAAATCATCAAATGACCCCCCCCCTCCCGCTCTGGGCGGAGCGGAAGGGAGTGTCAGACTTTAACTGACTAAAACCCATCCATGTTCCTTCTTTGCCCTTTGTGTTCCAGGACCGCGGTATCTCTTTCGAACAGTCCCGCAGGCATCAGCCCTTGCGGGGCCCCTACCGGTTTGCTGACATCTCTTTGAGGCGCGCGTGGAACACGATTGCGCCGTCGACACGGCCTGCCCGTCGTCAAAAGACGGACGGACGGCGAGCTAGCCCATTACTCACCGCCCACAGGCCCGCGCCTACGGTGGCCGAGAGCCACCACGTGGCCCCCGACGCCCAGGGCGTCTCCTGCGGCGGCTGGGTATCAGCGATACCTCACGGTAAATAATAGAAAAGTCAAAAATATTTGAATTGACATTAAACTATCGAAAAACTTGAATGTTAACCTTGTTGAAAGTTATTGTCACAAGTTTTAAAAGCGATTACGATATCGTGGGGCAAGTAATTTTTTCCAATGTGTCTGATGCTGTTGCCTACTCGACATGAGAATAGATCTTCTAAACATTAATCAACATTACGACTGTTTAGTGTTGGATGGAGATTTCAGACAGCTGAAGGTTTTGGCTCTTTTTTGGAGGCAGGCTACTGCTCGTAGAGGCCGCACACACCTGTATGAGCATGGGCGGTAGCAGTATAGCCCATAGGCTTTAATAAAAAAAAAAAAAGAAAAAAATCGTTTTTCGGGTCGATAAAGGAACCTGAAGTTCCAATAACATTATTAAAACACGACGTGCAAAAAGTACCTCTAGTAATCTCTCATAATAACCAATGTGCAAACATAATCTAACGTTGGCCAAAAAAATAGAAAAATAATATTTTTTCATCATCAATCACTTGTCGCGGCCAGGTTGCCACCTCCGATTGTGAACTCTTCGGTGGGTGGAAACTCCAGTCATTTCTCAAAATGACAGACTTTTCACGTATAAATCTATGTCACGGGCATACTGCACGGAAATGTTGGCTTCAACTTGCCCGATATTAGTTTAAAACTTCCTAGATTTAGTTTGGAAATGTGAGACCGCACTTTTTGTTAAATTGGATTGTATAAGATTTGAGAGCAGGACATTATCAAGCATTATCATTAACACTAGAAACGGGATATTTACCATGTCCACTGCTTGTTTTGAGTTCCCGACTAATAAGACTAATAAACAAGACTATAAGTATTATGATATAACAATAGACAGGCAACATAATTTTGTTATAAGTAATCAGTTCATTATAAATAAATTCCAGCCGAATAATGACCGCGCTTACTCACTCGATGTACCTAACGATTCGTGCGATACAAATCATTTTGAAATATAACATCCAAATGGGATTTCCCGATGGCGTACTTAAGGGTAAATCAATAATCTGGCTACACTCGCTGATTTATATTTGGTGAGCTTTTTACCTATATGCGGTAAAAGGAGCCGTGGTATGAATACAGTTATTTATGACACCAAAGTTCATTCAATGTCGTTCACTCGATGAAAAACTGCTTAGCGATTTTTTGGAACTCCTGTCTTTGTATCAAATGTTCCTTGACAGGTGAAAGTTTTTCATAGTTTGGTATTCCGCATGAGTTGTGCCGTGTAATTTCAGCCACGAATATTGCCAACTTTGCTTCGTGAAGTTATAAAAGGTAAATAGAGGTAGTACTACGACCTACTTTATAAACGTAAACGGACTGGAGTTGTTTCACAATATACATTTATGTATGTTTTTTGAATATTGAGTATATCTACTAGCCTTTATAAATCATGACGTAATCGTGCGACTTGTTTGCAACCATTCACCACCAATGTGGTTGCAAAATTATTTTTAATTAATAAAAAATACCCTTCTTGAATATCAATATAGACTTTTGATGCCTGGATGAAAGAGATGAATGTAATAAAAAAAACCGTTTTCCACAACTAGCAGAAAATCGTCTACTTCATTTACGAATTTCAGTTAAGTACCGCTTTAAATTTAAAACCATTCGCAAAGAACCAAATTACACACTTTTAACTTTTCATCAGAGCACTCAGATCGGGCCAATACGACCCAAATATCCTTACACTCCTTTCAAATCCGCATTCAAAACAAAAAAAAAAACGTTCGTGCCGTGCCGTGTCCGTATAAAAGCGTCGCACGGCTAAAAGCAATCTGATAGGTATTGGTGTGAGAGCGACACGGAATCTAATCTCAGGATGGTATGTGACGTCAGGATCAAACGTCCGTTGCAACGGTCATCAAGGCAACCGACTTTGAAAATCGAATTGAAACTTTTGTTTTTCGACCAGTATTGCTGTTGTTCGAATTATTCGGAACATAGAATAATGGAACGTGCAACCAACCAGAGACTAAACATATTTTATTTTTCTATAGAAACAATACACAAAATTGCAAAAGACTTTGTACTAAGGGCACTAAAGTTTTGTACAGACCTTTTAACAGTCTGCTATTGTAATTTTATTTTGATACAGTTTTTTTACAGTTTTGATATAAAATGACAAGGCATGAACTAATTTATATTCATTTTTATCTTTTAATCTGTTCTGTAAAAATGGCGTGTGTGAGCTGGATTATAAATAAAACAGAAATAGACGTGTACAAACTGAAAAGGGTGAGAAGGTTTTTGCCAGAACTGGGATACAATAGTCGATTTATCACTAACAGTACTTTGTTTCTTGAATTTGGGTCCTATTGCTGAGAAACAGATATAGTGATCTTCGGGATAAAATTACGTGAAACTAAAGTTACATCCGCAGTAACAAACTAGTTTCAGAAAGTGAACTGAAAGAATAATCATGTTCTGATTCTTTTCCGCAAAAAGTATATTATCTTCTAAAAATACTTCCATTAGAACGAAGAAAAGCTAGGAAGTTGAGAGTTGTATTGACACAATTTGATGGGAAAAACGTTTCAGTAAGGTTTCGACGAGACTTCAAAAAATAGCTTGAGAAATGAGAAACATTTTCACTTCAGAACTGAAGAGAAATAAAACGCTTAGAAGCGAAAATATTGGAAAAAAAAATTAAAGTAATAAACCTTTGCGTCTAATCTACAGGGATTAGATGAAACTACCGCACACAAAAAAAATATTGGTGTGGGGTAGTTTTAAAAGCATCGGCAGGAATTTAAATGTTTTGATAATATCATGCCTGCCATCCCCGAAGAATTAGGCAGAGGTGTACCTAATAGTATACCCACATTTTGCTAGTTATGTTTAATTCCCATGTAATATGGGGCGTGTCTATTGCATCAACCGGGTACAAATTCAGACTCCGCTACCTCTGAGAGATTTTCATAATAGAAAATCCCATAAATACGATGCCCGTCCCGGGAATCGAACGTCATTCATGCTCAGCAGCCGCACTTGCGACCACTAGACCAATGAGGCAGTCCCTACAGCGTTTACATCATAGACGAATTAACTAGCCAGCACACAAATAGCTAGTCAGTAACTGTAACACTAAGAAAATAATATGGTTTCAAGTCACGTTCGATTTATTAGTTATGAAACAAAATATTATTTTAGGTTAACTTTAGCTAAAACATTCATTCGCCTTATAATCTGGACCCGTTGTTTTAGGCCTGACAGGGATGAATATTAAATATATGGAAATACAACCTTCAAAGTCTCGTTTTATTCGTTGAAAATAAGTAATAAACGTTAGTTTTAGGGTGATAATCTGTTTAGTTTGTATATTGTAATTATGTAAATGATTCCGGGAGCACGCTCATTCTATTGGTTTAGTTATAAACAACGGTGGCATAACTTGACGCTTTTGGCTTTAATTTTAGATTGATGTCTTTTCTTTCGCTCCGTGTCTTTTAGAACGGTGAATGAAATCATTGTGTTCAAACCGGCATGTCTTACAGCTAAAATTAAAATACAAACACTGGGCACGCGTGATGGATGACCATGACGGCATAGTTTCACTAACAGAGCGCGAACATTTTACGCTGATTATATTTAGTGTCTTTGAGCTCAAATCAACTAAAGTTCTGTTAATACAATTTTACCACTGACAATGTGGCGGGTTTCAACTACTTTTGCCCTTAAACAAGCGACATTTTTGTGTTTTTACATTTAGATATTTGCTGTTTAGCTATCGAGCGTCTCTCACTGTTACTTGTATACACAATCTTCTTATTTTATATATTTCTACAAGGAAAAACAGCATCAGCGTAAGTATTACCAACATTTCATCCAACTCTCATTGGTTGTCCAGAAAAAGCTTGTTTCACGAAAATTTCAACTTTACGACTTAGTTTATAGGAGCATATATTTTATATTTTACGTTCACCTGGTGCAATAAAAAGGGGACCGGAACTGAAGGAAATCGTCGCAAACCGACAACCGACACTCGTTTTGTGAAATGTAGACTTTTTTGTTTGTTTTGATAAGGTCTGCGTGGCGAGTGTTTCGTTCGTTTGTGTCAAAGCTTGCTACATTTTTTGTTTGTTTTGCACTGCCGGATTACAAAATTGACACACAATCTATTGCAGAGAGATGCAGTGTAAAAATATTCTTGCATTTTAACGATCGTAGAAATATAATTTTTTTTACGCTGTTTGTAATCCGTTACCATTAGATTTGATGTTAACTTATCTAGCGTGTTTTGTACTATACGCTTCCGCAAAACCTATCGAAGTATGCAGGCTTGAAGTCATTTTTTAACAGCGAGATTGACGACATTAAAACCTAAACAAGTTAAAAAAAAAATTATATGCTTTAAATACCAAGACATAATTTGAAGGCTTCTTAATAATCTGCTTAAATATACATAGGTATTCACGGTTACAATATTAGTATTCTAAGTGTATCACAAAAAAAATCGGCTCTTATTATTGAATCGAAGAACCGTGAACTCATCTCATTAATATTAACAGAGACAGAACCTCATGTACCGACATTCAGGCTCTTCATTAAGAATGAACTTAGTGAAAAGTGAGGGATTCCGAAAGTACCTAAAGTCAAAGTTAAGTTAAAATAAGTGAGTTTTGAGTTGGTGAGGGGTCGCTTTAAGATGCTTTTTGAGTTGTAAGCGGTAGCGGCTGTCGTTTGTAGCTTGGTGAATGACTTAGGTATTTGGAAACACTTTTACTTGTAAATTGTAATCCTGGGTCTGGGACTGTATGATCTGAATGTGTACGCAAAAAAACATTCGCAATCTCGCAGAGATTTTTATGCGCAAAAAAGAAACAACTGTTTGAAATTGGAATGCTTCATTATAATACTAGCTGTGCCCGCGACCTTCGTTCGCCGTGAAACTATTATAAAAACAAATGTTACTTCCCTTTTTGAATCGAATTTTGTTACCAATTTCAAGGGTTTAATTTTTTAGGGTTCCGTACCCAAAGGATAAAACGGGACCCTATTACTAAGACTCCGCTGTCTGTCTGTCTGTCTGTCTGTCTCCAGGCTGTATCTCATAAACCGTGATAGCTAGAAAGCTGAAATTTTCACAAATGATGTATTACTATTGCCGCTATAACAACAAATACTAAAAATTTAAAAAAAAAAATATTATGGGGGGCTCCCATACAACAGATATGATTTTTTTACCGTTTTTATAGATAATGGTACGGGGAACCCTTCGTGCGCGAGTCCGACTCGCACTTGGCCGGTTTTAAAAAAAAAATATATATAAGTAACTTTAGTTACTCCTTATGATATTAGCTATCAGCCAGCAAAAGTCCCTTCAAAATTGGTCCAGCCGTTTCGAATATTAGCCATTTGAATCGGATTTTGTTAACCATTTCAAGGGTTTTAATTTTTTTGCACGAAACCCTACTTATTTTTCTAAAATAGAGTAGCCTATGTTAGACCTTATAACATCAGCTATCTGCCAGTAAAATCATTTCGTGAAAATCGTTCCAGGTGTTTCGGAGATTAGCCGGAACGAACAGACAGACAGCAGACCGACGGACCGACAAAAATTTAAAAAAATGTGTCTTTGTTATAAGTACTGTATATACTTTCATATGCATTCAGAAAACAGCTGTTATTTTGTATTTACAAAATTTCATTTATTTGTATAGATATAGATGTACAGATGATTTTTACTCAGACAGCCATTTTGGAATACCTTAGTTAGACTTCTTAGTAACTACTAAATAGTATCTTAAATAATATGTTTGGGTAGCGATCGAGGTGTAACATAATAAACGCAAGATTCCCGTGTGATCTCTCAGACAATGAGACAAAACTTGTTCAGTTTCATGGTCTGAGACAACACATGAGAGGTCTTGCGTTTATTATGCTGCACCCTGTACAACTTCCAGAACAAATGATATTATAGAAAAAATGTGATCTCATGTCAGTGAGACTATAGTAAACAATTTCATTTGACACTACGCTTGTGCCAGCAACACTTAGTCTGTTCACTCTTGTTTTGTTCGCGTTACCCGTCTACCATAATCATATTTAAATGTCTTTTGCCGCCTCCTCCTTTCAACTAGCACACCGCATTCGACATCGAGTTCTCCTAACAGTAGAATCTGTTTTCACAACGAACACCAACTTAAATTAGAAAGCTTAACCCGACTGTGAATCTTACATCCAAGCAAAATTGGCAGTTAATGTGTTTTACTTTAAACGCGTTGTTGATTTCACCAGAGTGCAAGGAATACGGAATGAGACTTAAAAAGGGATTTAATTTTGAACTGACGGTGGTAATCCGGATGAAGGGGAAGTATGGAGCCATAAAGTGAGATAGCAGTGGGATAACGCAGTCTTGTTAGTTGTTTTTGTTTATGCTGCGTTTTCCGAGGTCGGTATATGGATGGGTAACCGTTTATTACATATATATTATTTTATTATACCCCTCGGAAATCAGGTGGTACCGTCTGTCATTTCATCGCCTTGTCATCTTTGACAGTCATTACGGGTAGTCAGAACTTTAGAAGCCGGAAAGTCATGTTAGTAACTGGGTTGTGGAGGTTAGATATTTTATAGTAGCTTATTGCACAGTTAATTAATTATTTAAGATAATCCGACCCACACACCCGACAGATGAAAAGATGGCATGTAGAAGTTGCTTTACTCCTTGTTTTCGTCTTGCGTATTCAGACTACAATTTGATATTTCACTAAAATTACAAAACTATAGTTACACAATCCGATTAAATAATGAATCGCATTCAATTAATGTTCAAAGCAATCCAATTCCTAATTCAATCGTTTGTTACATCAAATCGCTTAGTTAAACGCAGTATTCGAATAAGTCATGTGCATAATCGTTTTCCATTGAAAACTAAATCGATTTCGAATTTTGTTCTCTAACATGGAAACAATAATAACTGATCACATTACATGATTAAATTCGGTTTCCGTATTATTCAGGTACAATCACAATTTAAATTCTATTGAAAATAGATCGATTCTGAATATTGTATTCTAGAAAATATCTGAAAGTACCGGTGACTGAAAATTTGTGTGGTAAATGGTTGTCATGGTATGCGGAGGGATGGCTAAATAATAGCAGCTGTTCGGATCAATCTTCAGGTTTAAGCCGCGCTTGCCTATGTTGGTGTGTAGATGCGTGACCACCCACTACAAATCGAGTTGCCTCCGTTAGTCTCGGCTGTCAATTGTAGATCTTTGCTAGTCATTACAGGTAGTCAGTGGCCCGAAAGTCTGACAACCAGTCTTACCAAGGGGTATCGAATTACCCAGTACTAACTGGGTTGTGGCAGTCGCTCCATGTAAAATACTGGTATTCAGCTGTATCCGGTTAGTCTGGAAGCGAAATACCGAACCCAGCATAATTGAGAAGTGGCTTGGCAGGTGGTGGTATGCGACGGAATGAGGAAAATGTCGTGAGGAAAGTATAGAGTATAAATGTAAGGGCTATAAAAGTAGGGTAAGACCTAAGAAACGATGGATAGTCAATGTGAAAGAAAATATGGTTAGGAAGGGGGTGTTACTGAGATGATGAATTAATAGCCAAGAGAAGTATTGAAGAAGAAGAAATGCTACGCCGACCCAAAATAAATTGCAACAAGGGTAGCAGAATGTTGATGATTCTAAAAAATAAATAGTGTACACCTGTATCTATAGTCAAGTTAAAGTAATAACTTATGCAACCATTTTTATACAATATACAAGAATTTGAACGAAGTAAGAACCGTAAAAGAAAACAAAGCTGCAACTGCACTGATAAAAGTTAGAATTCTTGTTAAAATTCCAAGCAATTACTAAACTACAGAATAAAATTCGTATCTTATGTAATTACTTTTACTCAAGTAATCACTTTGACTCGTTTATAGATACGGGTGTTAGACGAGTAACTGTGGCATCCACATAAGTCATGTGCAAGCTTTATCGATACTCGATTGAACACGCAAATCGATTTTGAATCGAAGTACTGTAGCATGTAAACAATATCAAGAGCTGTCAATACTATAATCTAGCAGACGTCTTCACGGTCACGTCCACTGTCGAGCTAACACGTCTCAGTAAATTATAGATCGGGTATTGGAGATTTGTGGCGTAGCGTCTTGCTTTTAATTTATATGCTGATTTATGAATGTTAAAGGTTAGTGTGTATATAGTATAATTTTAATTTTAATTATCTATAAAGATTATTATGAACTGGGGATAAGTATAGCTAGGTTTAGGTATCAGCAGGCATGAGAATATACTACCATAACTATGTATTTATTTACTATAATTAAAAACGTTCGAAAACCAATAACATTAATTAAAGACACAGTAACTGAAAATCATAAAAATGGTTTAAAAAAAACTGTACGTATATTCCAACCTCCTCGATAATAAATCCAGAAAACATGTTTTATTAAAAATCAACGCTCATTAGTCATTTCGAAAAAAAACACCATTTATAATTATAACCCTTTAATTTCCTCAAACTAATCTAGGTTTTATGAAAAATTCACTCTTCCGCGCGAAAAGTGTTCAAACTTGAGAGAGAGAATTTTCTTGATAGTTGGATAACAAGATAACGAAGTAAATAAATACTTACTTTATAATACTAATTTTTGAAGTTGAACTCGCATATAAAGGCTTGTTTATAGCGATCATTTTAACTACCAGCTTCAGCATTTTTTACACAATATATTTAATTATGATGACTTGGTTTTAGGTTCGCGACCCTTCAGAAATTATTATTTTGGTAATCTATTAACCGACTACTTTTCCTTACTTCACGATTTGTAATAAAAATTGGTGAGGCGAAGTGTGGGTGCTTACATACTCAGAGGAGTATGTAGCATTCACACTTCGCCTGTATATGTAGGTAGTATACCCACTTTTGGGAACATAGACGTGTAGCTAGCTTTTTAAGAACTCTTTAGTTCTAATTCATCGTCGTGGTGGTTGTTCTGATTCCTTTTGAGTTCCTGCTTACCAATTCTTTACTCTTCTTTAGCTATTCATATAAAGATGGGTACCTAAAAAGAAGAGAAGAGAAGTCATTTCTTCTCCTTATTTAGGCTTTCCTTTAGTTTGGTATGACTAAAACTACTCAATGTCTGTATTCTGGTATTTATGTTGATCTCGAATGTGTAACATTATTCGATCTAATTATTTATCCTGAATATTTATTTTTTCGGGCGCAAATTCGGTTGATGGCACTAGGCTCGCCCCCTATTACAAGACTCAAACATAACTGGCGTAATGTGAGTGTACTATTAGGTAAACCTCTGCCTAACCCTTCAGGGATTACAGGCGTGATGTTTGTGTAAATGTAACTAGCACCATAGAGGAGCGTACTTAAACGTTGTTTTATTCCTCAGACTATCTAATTTAGCGATACCTAATTACTTACTATTTCACATAAATTCTTATAAAGTTTCTTTATATCCCTACTTTCTAGATCGAGAACACAATTAACTTAATAGAGCGTCAGATCCAATAATTATGTTTAAGATTATTCGACAATTTTAGCTCCGAAGCCAGACTTATACGATTGCGAACGAGTTTAAAGTTCCACAGTTTTGCTCAAAACTTTGTTAAAGATGGTTAAAGTAACTGGAGGAAATAATAGGGCTTAAGTTGAAGGCGAGAAGGGAAGGTTTTACGAGCATTTTCAATTATGGCGTTAGAAAGAATCTTAGGGGAGTAAACAATGGGTATTTTGGAGCTTCATGGATATATTCGATGGTTAAAGCTTTTAGAACGAATAGCATTTAATCATAAGGTTTCTATAAATAAAGTATTCATTATGTAGATAAAGGATGTTAAAATAGGAATTGAAAGGTTTATGTTTAATTTTCTGCACAGTTATTTAGTACTAAATCAAATAAGTGCTTAAATTAATTGATTTTTGAGTGGTGTAGCACGTCTACACAAAGGAGCTGTAAACACTGATTACAATAATGTAGTACCTAATAACAATATTAAAATAAAAGAACTCAAGGAAAGCCGGTCATTTTAGTTACTGTGTTCTAAAATAACCCTTTTTAGGGTTCCGTACCCAAAGCGTAAAACGGGACCCTATTACTAAGACTCCGCTGTCTGTCTGTCTGTCTGTCTCCAGGCTGTATCTCATAAACCGTGATAGCTAGAAAGCTGAAATTTTCACAAATGATGTATTACTATTGCCGCTATAACAACAAATACTAAAAATTTTAAAAAAATATATTAAGGGGGGCTCCCATACAACAGATGATTTTTTTGCCGTTTTTATAGATAATGGTAGGGAACCCTTCGTGCGCGAGTCCGACTCGCACTTGGCCGGTTTTATTTGCTAATAAAAACATTCCAGCCGTAGACATGTATTACCTATTTAACTATACACAATTCGACGGAGATGTCATAGCATAAAACAAGAATTCTTTCCAATGATCACGACTGAAGGAATTGAGACATTAAACTCGAACGCTCCACTCTTATCACTTGTCACATTGTTAACGCTTGGTTGAAGTTAAGAACTTTAACGCGTCATTAGCCAGAGCTATGATAGAAAAGAATTAATGGTTTCCGATGGGTACCTCTCTTTTTAATAATATATCATAATCGAATGACCTTTTTCTTTTAACGAGATTGTAAAATGGCATGGTGGTTTTTTCGTTTTGTACAAACTGAACCGAGAAAACGAAATCGTATGAATTGACTTTGAAAATAACTTTAAAGGAACAAGAAAAATATTTTCAGTTTTAATACTTTTATATGACACTAGATAGAGGATGCCTGACGGAGATGGCAGGATGAGCTGAGCTAGTCTTTAGCAGTTTTTATATAGGGATTAGTGGAAGGTGATTGACATAGACTGCAAAAAGCTTGCCTAAGTCTTTGACCTGTAGTGGGATATCACCGATTTTATAACGATGACACGAATCCCTATCTGATTGCCTATCTGGTTTCCACAACTCAGTTACTGGGTAATACGGTACCCCTTGGTAAGACTGGTTGTCAGACTTTTAGGCTTCTGACAGCTGTAACGATACTAAACCTATAGTTTCAAATATAACGTTGTTAATAACATTCTCGTCTAAAATACCAACTCTAAAAATGTCTTCTTACACGCTTAAGGCAATTCAGTAGATATTTACATTTACTTCTTCTCATAAAAACAAAATATCTCCGATAGTCTTTTAAGGGACAATTTATGCAATGTATTTCATACCTCAGATTATCCGAATCTTCTCAAATATTCAGGCTTACACCAAATGCCTCTAAATATTCAGAGAGAGTATCGTATTATTTATAAAAATATTGCCAGTGTTTTTTTTATAAATATGAGAACAATTTTAAACCAGTTATGAACTACCACATTTTATTTAAAATGTAATTTATATTTTAGTAAAACAATTACTACTTGTTCGGTTTTTACATGGGTTTCGTTGAAAAATAATTAATAACATAGTTGTATAAAATTAAATAACGATGTTTCATTATTATTTTCATATTTGTTTTAGTAAGATGTTCTAGTTTTTTTCATTCTAGTTAAGCATTAGCTTGAGTCTAATCTTAAAAGCATTTTAAAAAGAATTGTTGTTCATACATTTTACGCACAAAAGCCCCACAGACGTAATGCGGTAAGGCGTACCTGTGATGATTTGATTAATTGTTTCTTAGGTTGAAAACTTTGTAAAGCCTACTTTAAAGGAGTACCTATACCTTCGTAATTTATTGTGAAATGCAAAAGCAGTTGAAATTCATTTGTTTAATGTAGTAAAATAGAAACACTTTTTTTCTAATCTTTTTAGCAAATAAACACATGATTTGGGCAAAACCTCCTTTCAAAAAATCTATCTATTCCCCTTACCCAATCATTTTATCTGCGGGCGACAATGCCGTATTTACATGCCCCTACGTGTCCCTGTATTATAAGTAGACTACCGCCCCCTGGAGGGACTTAGGGTGTTAAGGTAAAGCGATTTATGTAGTTCCCTTAAAGGGACGTCACCGCTTCAAAACAATTCCCGAGATTTGGATACAGGTTTATTAAAGTTTATGTCTGTTAAGGAATTTTGGGGATCGAGAAGATTTTGGTCTAAAAATAAAATAGTAAGGGTTGTCTCATGAGGGTTGGTCGTACAGAGTTTGGTGTTAAAGTAATCGTGCGGGGCTATGAGCTTATATGGACCAGACAAATATAAACCAAACTAAATAGGGTCTTAGTTTACAAGATATTTCTAACAATAATTTAGACAGCTCATATTAACATAACTAGATAATTCTATTTCTACAAGAAACTTATTATTGTTTTTATGTTATGATAAGTTCCGTACCGAGGTTTATTTCTTCACTAATATTTTCAAAAGATTTATCTGGAATATCTATATCGCGTACTGTAACAAACACATCCTCTTTGATTATTACTAATAAAACAGTACCTATAATATTCTCGGGCTGATCCTCAATTGTCTATTCTCTCTCCATACTAGAGTGATAAGAAATGGAAGTACCTACATAGTAGATAGATACGTGGGCGTCCGTCCCTCCCTTCCTTCCCCTCTAATTAATTTTCTGCGAGTTCAAAGAAAGTTTGAGGAGTTCACTGCTTGGTTTCAGGCGCTGACGTAGTTTTTGTAGATCTTGATTTAAAAGGTTGGGCACCTACTTGGTATAAAAGAACTGTATGGTCACTAATTAAACTCCAGCTTTCATAAGTTATTTTATCAGATTTTATTAAGAATCAAAGTCTGCAATCTTCTAATGTAGAAACTGGCCCTATCAGAAAGTGGAAAGTCAGAGGTGACTGGGTAAAAAGCGAATGGGTCTCGCTTTTTCCATCCACATCAATAAAGGTGATGATATAATATTATCAGGCGAAAGGCCTGAGTTCCATCGGTCACGATTCTGCGCTTTGTTTTTCCCAATTCTCAAGGAAGACATCCAGGTCGTCCCATCATGTCCTTCGTGGTCTGCCGCAGCCTCGAGTCCCGGTTTCAGGGCACCATTCTTGTGTTTTGCGGGTCCACAGCTTGTTCAGCATGTGGCAGACATGTGCTGCTCAGTTCCATTTAAATTGGGCTGCCTTTTCAGCCATTTGCGACTTAAGAGTGCAGTGTAATGCAAACAAAATACCAAAACCATCGTCAAGGACCGTTCAATCACAAATCCCGGAGTCACAACTCCGATTCAATAGCAAAGAGACATCATCAAAAAACGTGAAAACCGACCCTTACTCTAAGACCATCAATAAGACGCACAAAAGAGTATCTTAAACGAACTTTAAGATTAACAATGTCGAGCGGGGTTCGAAGCCGGAGCGATTGATTACAATTCACACATCATTAGGCACCCACCGGCGGGTAAGGCGCTTGATACATTACCGGGCTATCTCTTTTAAGGAGACTGGCATGTGGAAGTTGAAGCAGAAGTGAAAGTGTGTTTAATTTTTGTAAATAATTGAATTTAAGTTATCATTTTTAAATTAGGAGGTTTAACTAGTAAATAATTTGCAAATTAGGTGTTGGGGCCCAAAAAAATTATTAATTTACTAAAAGTTTAGAGGCCGGTCTGTTAACAACTGTTTTTGACCAATTATTTTGAATGGCAAAAACACAATCGAGAAATCGCCGAGTTGCGTGTAAATTAGTGGCAACGGGGCGACCCACGTAGGTAAACCTAAAAATCCGCCCAGTTTACCACCATTACGAAAATATTTATTTAAAATAAATAAATATTTTCTGTTGATGCATATAATTGGAGAAGGCCTATTACAAAAGTATTATGCATAGCGAATACACAGATACCAATGAAAGCAGTCTCGATAGTAATTATGTCATGCATTGTTGCTGTTTAATTTTATTGGTGATGCTGATGATTTTCAGAAGATTTTTAGACGTTGACCACAAATGTGCAACAAAACGAGTAAAAAAATTATTCATCTTTTCGGTTGCAATACAACTTGGATTTACTGCCTTTCGCTTCATGTTACATAAGTGCAAAGGATACAGAAAAAAAGAGGTGGAATAATTCTTTCCGAAAAACAACTTCCCAATGATTGAATCTGTTTTATGGTTTACTCAGGTAAATGCACCACTGAAGTGTTTTGTGAAGAAAAGGGGAAGTCATCACACTTATGTTACAAAAGAGGTAAACGGGACTAAAAGGATAATGATGGGGAAATGTTTGCAGCTGGTGTGATTTATATCTTCACGCTCACACCCTTTCTGGGGTGAGAATAACAAAACGAAAAACTTAATTTACTTCTTCAAGCTTCATGGTAATTTGTATTGAAGAATATGAGGTCCACTTCAATTATAGATAAAGAATTTCTGTAAAAGCGACGAACGCGGAATAATTGATTATTATTTTACTATGTCTGTTAAGAATGTTGAAGACTTTAATCCCACGTGCATTCTCAGGCTGTTAACTTGTGGGGAAGAAGATATGCAACGAAAATAACTAAAATACAAGGCAAAATAACTAAATTATCCCTCAAGCCGGTTTGCAGATGTTGCCACCGTCTCCAATATTCCCTCCGTTGTTTTTACCAAAAAATAAAGAAAATCTTTAACGCTTCATAAAACAGATTAGGTAAGCACAATCGTTCGTATAAGTCGTTATGTTCTATGGTTTTTCGATAGCTATAAAATAAAACCGTTTCTCCTCACAACCCCATCAGGCGTTGTATCCATTGTATGGTATCCAGGAAATGCATAGTAATAGCTTTATTACACGAATGGGGCTGTTCAATGTTGTAAAGTATTTACTTGCCGTGTTAAGGTGTTTGGGTACAGCCAATGATGTGTTATGTATTGCAGTACTAGGTTTTTTGTTACAATCGGATTTCAGCTTTGTGAGGATATATTATTACAGGGTTTGATCCAACAACATTGAGCCCAACCTCCCTTGGAGTGTCTCAGCGAGGGTTCAGCCACCATTATGGTATTTTTAAAGAAAGGATAATCACAAACGTAACAAACAGACGCACTTGTATACAAATATGTGATACTATGAAGCTCTAAAAATGCTATAAAGTGTGGGTCATAAAAGTTCAACTATGCGCAACTGCTAATAGGATTCCCGGCCGTACTACACGGTGGTTTAACTGCTCGGTTTAAATTAAATAGTTTTATTGTAAGCCGCGTTCAAGACAATTCACAACAGAATTGCACTATCTATTACAAACAGTTTATTCTCAAGTGAGCAAGTTCTGAAGCGCTAGCAAAAGCGCGATTCGTAAATACGTCAATTTACAAATCGAAATACAACTCAAAAATAACATAATGGTATAATAACCATTATGTTATTTTTACGACACCAATAGAAGTGAATCAATTCTTGAAATTAAGTAAAAACGTAATTTATTATACAGTGTATCAGAAATGTGTGGTTATATTTAAGGGTATGGTATAAGGGTAAGCCATCAATCCGAATATCATAATCGCGAAAAACATAATTAGCTGTTCCATACAAAACTTCGGTGCCAACTCAACCCAAATGAAGGGGCAGCTATATAATTTGTACGCAAATACGATGTTGGTATGATACAGATAGTTGTTCAGTTTGTTTTGTTTATTTTATGTTTGCTCTTTAATCTAAATGCCATTTGTTTTTTAATAAATAAAAGTTGTATCTAATAGAAAAACAATAGGTATTTGAAAACACAGACTTTTTAGAAAAGATACAGAAACACCCTTTTAAATATTTTACAATAACAAATTATTGTAAAATATTTAAAAGGGTGTTTAATAAAATAGTAGCAGAAAAACGAGGACCCAGCGGTAAAGGTTCGTACGGTATTTTCTAAACACACAACCACTATAAAGTTTTTATTTCCGAAGTTAAACGTATTTCCTATTATAAAGTTTGTTTATAATCTTTTCTAATCACTCGACTACAAAAATCCTTATTTTTTGTTACCCGACTGCAGTGACAATCTGAAGCCTTATTACTTTTTTGATGTTGACGGTGAAACCAATACGACGGGATCGATGAAAAATATAAAAGTCCTTTCCAATCTCGTACACAATTTAATTGGATCTTCGATCACAGTACCCATACCTACCTACTATGTAAGAGCAAAGGGGATAGATAAGGCTGTTATTTTCAACTAGCTATTGACCGCGGCTTCAGAATATCAAACGGGAACATACCTTCATCCCCCTTTTTAACCCTTCGGGGGTAGAATTATCAAAAACGCTGAGACACATATAAATCAATTTTCAATCGTCAGCCTAAGCACAAAATTTGAAGATCTTAACTTCAAAACTGACGACTTTCATATTATAAACTACCACCCCCAATTTACCCCTTTAGGGGTGGAATTCCCAAAAATCCTTTCTTAGTGGATACTTACTCTTCACAAAGAACACACCCTCCAAGTTTCATGTCTCTAGGACTAACGGTTTGGGCTGTATGTTGATATATCACCCAGTTAGTCAGTCAGTTTACCATTATATAGATACATAAGATATAAGAAGATGACTCCGTAATTCTCTGTATTTCTTCAATATTTTTATTTTTTAGGCCGTAAGCTTTTTTGCCGACGTCATCACACAAAAACTTTCATCCCCTATTTTTACCCTCTTTAGAGTAAAATTATTACAAACTTTGAATTCGTATTTGTTTATATCTAATCAAAAGCCTAAAAACTAAGATTCAAGCTTCAGGCTTTAAAAATGACGTATTTTCCATACAAAATTTCATCCCCTATATCAACCCCTTATAGCCCTTTTTTCGCATTAAAAATTATGTCCTTTCTCAGGCTCTAGATTATCTTTGTACCCAATTTCATTTAAGTCGGTTCAGTAGTTTAGGCGTGATTGCGTAACACACAGACAGACAGTTACTTTCGCATTTATAATAAAATAAAAATATAATAATAAATAAAAAAATCTGTGGCCCGGGTGTCAATGTGACGCAACAGTTTTTTCTCCTGATTTATAATTTTGTACAATTTTTCGCCAATTTTATTGAAATAATTTGTTTTAGACAGTATATAATAGAAAGGAGGAGAAAACAAAAATGATTTACAATAATTTGAAACTGAAAGAAATATACATACATCAATTTGAATGTCTTTGACAAACGCAACCAACGAATGAAGAAACGTAAAAGAAAAATAATATGCTGACTAGAAGCCGGGCCAAACTACTGGCACACCCACCATCTCCGGACTCGTCGCTCAGCTCCACCTCGCAGCCGCCGGGACGCGCCTCAACCGTGAGTGCTGTGTCTGCGGTCGCTGCAGTAGCGTCGAGCTCGAGCGACGAGTTTTTCTCCCCGCCATTGACTCCATCACCACCACGACGACGAGGAAGAGGACGGCCACCAGCGGGCTTGGGACCTCGAGGCCAACCGGCCCCGAACAGGGTCCCCGCTGCCGGTGGAAATGTGTCGCGCATGCGATGGACTCAGTCCATTAATGAGAACGTCATGCGCGCATATTATGGGGCTACTGAGGGGGGAAGCAACTTGACTGCGTACCGTGGTCGGATGCTCTCTCTGTTTCAGGTGCTTGAGCCAGGTGTCAGCGTGTCGGCGCAACGACTATCGGATCAGGTGCGGGTCATCCAGCGTAACCATATGTTGGATGACACCATACTTGATCGACTACGCTCCGAATCACGGAGTAACCTAGTTACGCCTGCTTCACCTATGATCGCGGTACAGCTGCAAAATGTTACCAGTGCTTCGCCGCGATCCGACTGCGGTGGTGAAGAGGATGATGATGAAGTTATATCCGTGAGTACCCAGTGCAACGCACAATTGAGGAGTGCTTTGGAGGGTGCATTCCGGGAGTACCGTTCCACACCGCCTGAACTTAGACCACGACTACCTCGTTTGCCTATGCACAAGAAAAACAAGGCGCTGGTGTGTGCTCTAGATTCGCAGTTGTCAAACTGCTTTGACAGCGGCAAAGACCTTGCCGATGCTCACTCAATGTTGTACTGTGGAGCTGTAGCGGAACCCTAAATTTTTCCAATTTTTGGAAAATATGGTTGGACGTCAAAAACAATGTCACCAATGCTGACCAGATTACAAGAGACATACCCCACCATCTCCGGGCTCGTCACTCAGCTCCGCCTCGCAGCCGGCGGACGCAACACATCCGTGAGCGCTGCGTCGCCGGTCGCTGCAGTTCCGTCGAGCTCGAGTGACGAGTTTTTCTCCCCACCGCCCGTCGACACCACCACGACTAAGAGGAAGAGGGGCCGTCCTCTTCCTCTCATACACTCAGAATGGCACATTCCAAAGCGATGAAAGGTGGGTATATAGGGCTTGGGAACGACCGAACCAAGGTGTGACTGATTTGTGTCTAGCGGATGATGACGCCATGTGTTCGTTCTGGCGCAGCATTTGGTCGGTGCCTGTCAATCACACTGAGGGCGATTGGACCCGGGAGGTTGAACAAGCGTGTGATCCAATACCAGTTGCCTAACTGGAAATCTACAGGGCCGGACGGACTGCACAACTTCTGGATCAAGTGGTTCCAGAGATCGCACGCTTGCTTGGCGTCCCAGTTTCAATCAGCCTTAGAGTCAGGGTCGCTGCCCCAGTTCTTGACGACAGGAATTACCCACCTACTCCGTATTTATGAAATATAATAGCGGGAAGCGATGAATGAAACTGCGGTTCCGAGTAACAACTGCTTTATTTACGCACACATAACATTTATTAACATACCCTACACCTCCCCCTTTAAAATATTACATACAATAACTTTGAAACGTTAGGTATACTTAAAATACGATTTAAATTAAAAACAATTTTCTGTATAAAATTCTGTTTAATTTTAACAGAAAGAATTGTGATAATTGACCATGCTATCATTTCATTTTTAAGATAAAAACCTATGATGCGGCATCGACAAAGTCGTTCACAGTTATTTCACGTTTAGCACCGTTTGTAGTGTACCTTGTGGCGATTCGTTAATCGTTATCATATTTGTTATATCTTTAAAATACTAACAGTAGAATAATAGTTCTGATTCTGAGTTGAGTGTACGACTAAACGCCGACAGACACTACGCCGAATGACTGAACACCGACAAGACTTTACTTCGACGGGACTCTTCGACGGGACTCTTCGCCGACAGGACACTTCGCCGACAGGACACTTCGCCGACAGGACACTTCGCCGACAGGACACTTCGCCGACAGGACACTTCGCCGACAGGACTCTTCGCTGACAGGGCATGAGCCCTAGCGACGCAATTTATCTCCGATAATCAGAAACTTACTTTGGAAATCGATTATTCTTTTCTTGATAAATAACCACCAAGTGCACTACCTTTGTGCTTTGTATGTGGGCACATTTGTCTACCTTATTTATTTTAATTCATCCTGTAATATACGTATTTATGTCTAATGCTATACAGGGTGTAAGGGACAGCCCTCCGCAAACTGATAGGGTGAGTTCAGTACATCATACTAAGATGACCGGTACATGAAATTATTTCAGGAACGTCATGGGAATCCAACAAACCTGATTTGTTTATTACCTCACACACACTGTATCACTGTATTTACCGTGGCAAACCGCACGTAGCGAACGGCAGCACAGCAAGCCTTCGGCCGCCCTCCCCGGTGTTTTATTTACATAAACGGAGTGCTGCGTACAGATAATGTAATTTTACATTGAAGAGGTGTTTAACAGGTTTTGCCGAGCTACTCGTTATGGAATGAACGATAACCTCATCAGTCCAAAACACGCGTCTCTGTCACCATTTCTATTCTTCCAAAAGTCCTTGGTCATCTAAATTCATAGTGACTATTATTTTGATTTTTTTTCGACATCTGACTTGATGTCAAAAAAAAATCAAAATAATAGGACATTAAACAATTTTCCAATGGAGTGAGTTGTGTTGGCACACTTGGCCCCCAAATAAGTTGTTCTAAACAAAACTTCTTTAATTTACCTGAGCTATGGTACTGCACTACAGAGGTCGTCAAACCGTGAATATCTGCATTTACACTGAGTAGCGAAACGTTTCGAATAAAAACTTGTACACCTCTCATTTTATTCGAAGCGCTTCAAATAAAAACGTGTACCTACCTACACCTCTCATTTTATTAAGTCGCTATGCGAATTTAGTACGTTTTACTGAACAAACGAATTTCTGTGTCTTTATCTTATGCTCGCAATTGTTTTTGCTGCTGAAACGAGGTTTACTATTTTTGTATGCATACTAACGAAATGAAAGTGGTTGGGTAGTCGCTATTTTGCTTGAATTTTGGTAAAAAATATATTTGTTTAGTGGTAAAATGTTTAAATTTTATTTATGCATTTCTGATATAAGTAGTAGTAATGATAAGATCATCAATATTCATCAGTCATTCTCCTGCCCTTATCCCAATTTCTTTGAGGTCGGAGCAGCAGTTCTTCTTCTTCCATAGTTCTCTACTATTTAGTTATATTACTCATCTCATCAGACACCTTCTTTCTTGGCATATCATCCTTCACAAAGTCCGTCCATCGTTTCTTTGGTTTTGAAATAAGTAAACAAGGTCTCTTAACACATCGTCTCTTAGGGCTAGGCTTAGCTTGCCATATTAGTATTACTTTATTGCTAGAAGCTACATTATGGCCCAGAATGTTATTAATAATTGTTACTTGCCCAAATTCGAAAAGAAACTTCGAAAAAAACGCGACGCCATATTTTTTTTTAGTTTAATTTTTTCAGATTCAAAAATGATGGGATTGAACCTGTCTATGCATTTAAAACTAAAATCGATAAATTAATCGCAAGAGAAAATAATGCGACTTGGAAGTTCGCTGTCCGTAACTATTTGGATAATGAGGAATTATATGGGAAACCATTGAACCTGGTTCCGATTATGTGGAGAGTAAGAAACTATCATTTTGGATAAAGGATGTGGTTGTGCACTCACTAAAGACCAAATCGTGACAAAAGAGATTTTCTATAATATGAAATGCGATACAAATTATTATCTCAAAAAATAGTCTTTGGCTATCCAGCTATACCTGTCAACCGACTTGGTACCTCCGGGACTGCACAATTTGGCAGGGTGTATTATCGGTTTAAAGTAAAGTTTTTTTGCATAGATTTGATGGGTACATAAAATTAGATTAAACAATAAAATGGATTATTAAGGTTCAATTAGTGTCTAAATATTATTTGAATTTGTAATTGACTGACATTTCTTTTTGATGCTCTTAATTTTGATTACGACTGATGAAGCAATTTCGTAATTTATTTTCCATTTAATCCTAGAACGAATGGAGAAAGATTTTATCTTATCGACAGCAAAAAATGTCAGCATTGAAAAGTCAAAAGGAGTAAGTTGTTCTAAAGCTTGTATTGCGTTGTGGCGGCAAGCGAGCGTTCGATGTCAGATTGTGTAGCGCGGTGCAGTCGCAACGATTTCTGACAACCGCCTGCGGCAATACTTTTGAGTTTCTAGGGTTGCTGCTACGGTGGTAGCTATTTCAAAAACAAATATTTATATCTACAAAGTAAACCTATACTGCCTTTGTCATCGAGACTCAAGTTCAGTTTAATATCAGAACACAGATAAAATTCTCTATTAATCCACAAAGTGGTTGCTAGAATTTGTCAGATTTTTCAGTTAAAATTAAGAATAAAACTTAGTTAAAATGATGTTTTCTTATTCTATAATGCACACAAAATAAAAAACAATATATATACAAATTGCAATAATATTCTTTGCAATGACGAGCTTAACCCAGAATTGGGTTTTCTTACAGCAAAATCTATAAAAATAATCTATATATATTTTAATTACATGATTAGCGTTTCGAGGGCGCTGGCTCTTTTTTAATGACCAGTACATTTTTATTCCTTATTTTTAATCCTACTACAAACATATCATGACGCACAATGACATTGTACAATTCATGCATGCAAAACAATCAAGAGTAATGGATTTTCAGGTCACTTTCAATGTAGCGAACCGAAAGTAACGCTCCCTGACGCTGAAACTTATCTTTTACTTATTACATTTTAATATTATTATCCTAAGAGAAAATGGAATGATGAAGATAAGTGCAGTGTCGTGTAGTTGTATGTGATATTGCTTAGTTACCCCTCGGGCAAAGGGGCTGCCGAATCTGAAATGGTTTTGCTGACAGACATATTTTGCGAAAGCGGTTTTTCGTTTGTTCGACAGACAAGGAAGTTTCATTGTGTTGCGTTCAAAGTTCATGTGAAATTAAATTTTAATGGAAAATAAATACAAATGTCATGACCATAACATAAAAATATATAAGAAATTTTAGAAAAATATATAAGAAACTTTAGAAAATTAAAGCCAAAGGAATAACGGCTTATGTTAAAATATAATATTGTAGATCAAAAAACACGCTTTCGAGTGACGTTATTTTATTTCTCATATTCTTCTCAGCAAACCCTTTCATTATATTTTCATATCATGGAAATGTACAAAAATAACTAGTCCGTCATCATTGGGAGCCCGCCATCTTTGGGAGTCCACCATATCGGATTTAGAATGACGTCAGTTAGCTAAGCACTTACCATGCATTGTCATCGACACTAAACATGTACCTATGCAAAATTTGAGCTCAATCGGAAACCAGGGTCAAAGTGGGTCAAAATCTGCTACGATTTTTACAAAGTTAGTCACAGATGAAGCTAATAAAAGCGTGTTAATAAATCACTCTTCTTTATAAATACAACTAGGCCAACGAAACAATTGAAAAATAATGTACATTTTAAAACCGTTTTGAATAAAATGCTGAATATTTTCAGTTATTTGCCAAAACAAGCGGCAACATGCAAGTGTGTGAATAAAATGAATATATTTTAAAGGCGTTCCGGGTTATAAACCTTGCTATGAATTTGTATTTTTTTAATGTTCGTTCAAGTTTGTGCTGATGTAACTACCTGCTCACAGTGCTTACTTTAAAGTTTATACGCTATAATGTTCCTACAGCTGGCACACACCCTCCCCTCTATGAGGGAGTGGGCTGTAATCAACCACGTGGGCTCCGTGTGGGTTCGTAGATAAGTGATCGAATTTTAAGTTCTAAGACATGGAGGTGCCCTCAAGATGTTTTTCTTCACCGTTTTCAGAGCAAATGTGTTGAAATAAATTACACAAAGTAACGCGCCCACCGGGGTTTGAACCTACGACCTACAAGACGGGGCCGCCGCCGTTACCGCTGAGTCAGCTTCGTACTTTAAAGTTTATTTGCACCTAAAACGTTACCTTGGCTATTATTACTTAGAGCTATCCCACCAAAGATCCCAAAACAGTGATTAAGTGCCATAACAAGATTACAAGTCCCCACACAGTGTCGTGATGACCATAGAGTAAGCAAACGAGCAAAGTTACTAACTGCCCAACTTATGACACCTGTGCCAAGATAAAGTTTTGATTGAACATTCACATCTTGGGAGGATAATTAAATAGTTGGGTAGGTACTAACATGATATTGTTGCAAATAGGGTTAAATTTATTTCGAAAGAAAAGTTCTACTAAAAAGCCGGACGTTTTCAAAAAAGTTGATTTTTGGACTTTTTACCTCATGAAAAAATATTTTTGTTTTTTGATGTGGCAGATGTCAAATATGATGTTGATGTCAAATTAAATGAATTACTTTGAGCTAGATAAAACATTATAAAATTACCTGTAAGTGAACTTCGATCACTATTATACGCAGTTAACGCCTCGTCTGAGGCTCCCTCCCGTTCAAAAATTTCCCACCCTGCTCAGTAATGAAAACATAAACACATAACCCTCCTTTTTTGCGAAGTCGGGTAATGAGACTATACCTACTTTAAACTTAATGAAGAGACGTTTACCTGTCAGTGTTGCGGGCAGGGTGGCAACTACATATTTAAAAATTTATTAAAGTAAAATTTATTATCTTTAAACGCGTGTTTGTTGATACGAATAGTACGTAGACTACATAATCATCTCAGACGAGGCGTTAAGGTAGCGAGGGTTAGGGTGGCGTATCTGCCTGTAAAAGTCCCGTTAAAATCGGTCCAGCCATTTCGGAGATTAGCCGGAACAAACAAACAGACAGACAGACAAATGAAAAAAAATGTGCTTTTGTGCCATAAATTTTCATATGTATTCAGAAAAAAACTGCTATTTTGATATTACAAACCAACTTTATTTATCTGTATAGATTTAAAGATGTTAAAAACTACAGAAATATTAAAAACCATGGTTTTAATTATGGAATTCTTAAAGCAAAATTGTAACTGTGGTGCAATGAAGTAACACTGCTTAAGATGGTAGAAATCATAAGATGCAATGATAACCTATTCAATGACTCAAACTTGCTTACACTCAACTAACTTTATGCAATAGTGCGGTAAGTAGAGTTCAGACAGAAATTCGACGTGCAAAGCCAAGGAACGGGCCCAATGGTGGGATATAATATCATTTAAAACTTGTTCGTTGTTCTGGGAACAGCAGCGCGATCTGTTTTATTGAAAACATAACGAAGAACTAACAGAATGAAGATCAAACAAACTTTTGTATCAGAAACAAAAACTTTGGCATTCCACGGCATAATGTTGGTCCTATATAATTATATTTATTAATATTTTTTGACACGTCGCCCGTCGTGCATAAAATTTATCATTAATTTTGAGTTCAAACGGAAGATTACTTTAGCATGGTATAAAACGGAATTGATTTTACCACTGGATGGTATTTCTCCAGTTTCGTGGCAAAAACATTTGAACTAAATATTGCTATAAAAGAAACCCACATTCAAGAATAACACCGATTTAACACTATTTACAGGGGCAACCAAAAACAAACCTAACAATGAAGAAATTATCTAAATAATCCTGAAATCTAAAATATAAATTCAAAAATTCTACAGCAAGCTCTTCGAAAAGGATATGCAAACAACCCCTTGGAGCCCGGAAGCTACCCCTTAATAGATTAAAATAGCTGAACATGGGGGACTAAATGAAATAATCCCGAATGAACAGGAAAAAAGCGGTTGTCATGGCAACCACAGTGATAATAAATTCTCTCCAGAAAGAAGGTCCATATTAAGCTGTTTGCATAATTTTGTGAGTGGAGAGAATGGGCTGTTTTCATGGTTGAAATTGATGAGGAACAGTTTCAAGCTGGTAGAAATTAACAAGTGGGAATGATGGTAAATGTACCTTTAGTAGAATATGTAGTTTCAACTACCTATATGATACAACTTTTTACCGTTTATTATTTTTTAAATCGCAAGTCTAGGTTTTGCGATAATGCTTGAAGAATTTTTTTGATCTATTATTGTAATGACCAACGGGATGACTACCATAGCCACTGAGGCCACCTGGACACAGATTGTTGGATGTTCCGTCTGCGCGCACATTTTATCATTCTAACTCTCCCTTGGATCGCGACCTGGTAATGTTGAATGCTCTACTGACATCTACACGGAGAATGATTTATTTGCCTCGAGATGGATATATGGTATATCGTGAATGTTTGAGTTACTGTGAGAGGATGAACGAAAGATGTCTGCTAATAAATGCTTGGCTCAATGCTGGTCTTGCTCCACAGCCACTTGGGGTGACTTGGGCTCACGAACTAAGATTTTAATGTTTGGAAGAGATGCTCACCCTCTAGTTCTTTATTTATTATTATTTTTAAATTATTTTTTGTTTTCTTTCTATTCTGGAAACGTAGTTACTTTGATTAGTAGGGCTTATCCTAGTCTTAAAGGTTTGAATTGTGTAGTTTTTTTGTTAAGGAAGCACTTCTAGTATAGAGCGCATCCAGCTGCTTTATATCTTTATATTCCTATATCTGTATTACGTTGCTATGGGTTGTTATTCTCCTTCTAGTTTGACTGAACAAATATACTTTTATTGAAACAACATTTTCTCTTTTTTTAATATGGTAGCAGAGCAATAATAATTAACATTGTTAGTTGCAATAGTGGAAAAACTAACGAGTTCTCAAATATGCAATCGTCCGGCGTAAAAATCGAGATCGGTCGACTGGACGGTATCACTAACTGGCAAACATGGAGATACAAGGTGAAATTACTACTGAAGAGTACTCCAGGTACGCTGGAAGCAATTGAAGGCAAGTTAATTAAGCCGAAAGATCCAGGACAAACGGCTGAAACTGAAGATTTACAAAAGTTTAAGAATGAAATGGATATGTTTCAAAAATGTCACAGTCAAGCACTATATGACTGAAGAAACTTTACAGAAGGTAATGCGATGTGAAACGTCATGTGAGATGTGGAAAGAGCTTCATAGGCTTTATGATGGAGCAAAGGAAGACAGGAGGTTCTTCCGCTACCAGAAAAGCGAGGAGCATGATATGGCCACGCATATTTCGACTCTCAAGACTGTTTGAACAATGAGATTGATGGAAATGATCTACCAGAAATTTTATTCATATGTAAAATATTGAATACTCTTCCTGAGCAATATTTCAACTTTAATTTGAGCTGGCTGTTGATGAATAAAAGTGACAGAAATATAGAAAACCTGACGACACAAGTATGTGCTTTTGGGAGGTCGTTAGACCAGAAGAATTTAGAAGAAAGCAGAAGTAGCAATGAACTTCTTATGTTAAGAGGAGAGAAGCGCTACGAGAAACAAGGGATTAGCAAAAAGAAATGGAAGAAATGCAATTACTGTGGAGAAGGCTTTCACAAAGTCACAGTTTGCCAGAAGTGGATTTCGGACGGTAGACCTCCAAAACCTCCAAAGCAATCTTCGAATAGGATGCTGACAGGCCTAGCTCTTGCTTGCGATATTAATATTAAGAAAACAGATAAAGACTTGTGGTATGTGGACAATGGCGCGACAAGCCACGTCACTAATAGAAGAGATGTATTTCACACCTTCGAAGTTTTTGACGAGCCTCATAAAGTTATGACAGCCAATGGAGAGGTGATTGAAGCCATAGGAAAAGGCTCTATTCAACTTGAAGCTGACATAAACGGCCACAATGAATTGCTGGTCTTAACAAACGTATGGTACCTTCCCAAGCATTGAATGCAATCTATTTTCTGTGCTAGCTGCACAAGATACGCTTAAAAATACTACTCCTCTACTTTATCTCTACATTGTGTGTGCAAACTAATTGATTAAGTACCATGTTAAATTATTGTGGAAGCTGCAGAAGATTGTTAGAATATCCTTGCATTGTATAGATTCCATCTCCTAGAATTATATAATTGCATAACACACATGTGTGAGTACTGTGTACTGTAAAGCTACCATTTATATTTTGTTATCTTTCATTGACTTGAATGTGTCCTGGTGGCTGAGAGAATGTCATGCTCACTCAAATGTCTCGCTGATGGTGGCGGGTGTGTCGGGTCATTTAGTTCTCTTCAATATGGTTGAGTTGAATGGCGCTGACCCATGTGTCATGTTCGTGAACGGGCGCTGCCAGTTGGGACTGGTCATCTCTTAGCTGCCACGGATTTATTTTTAAATTGTTAGTTTAAGCTTTTACCCTGGACGCTCTTAATGTGTACGTCTTTGTACATCGTTCTCACATATATGTATAATATCAACATGAATGATGTAACCAAGATTTTGTAACAATATTTTGATTTAAAAGAGTGTCCATGGAGTTTCTTACACATTCATCTCCATAGAGATCTACGCTTTGGAATGTGCAACTACAGTACTTTTGCAAGTTATTATGCCTTGTGACTGTCACTGTAGCTTAGCTTTTTTTTGACTAAGTGCCTGTAATGGTCTAATTGAAATAAATGCTTTGAGTTTGTCTTTTACTAGTTATTTTTTAATAATATCCATCATTCCATATAGTAAATATGTTTTTTTAACTGCGCAATTGCTTGAATTTGTCTATTATGTTGTACTTGTTTCCTCAAATAAATAAATAAATTCTGAATTAAAAATACGGGATTTTCACTATTTTAGTACACTCCTTTCACTATTCTTCTTTGCAAGAGGGATCAGGTAATACAAGGCACTGACTGTACACTTGTACAGTTCTAATATTAGTTTTTAAACTGCCATGGTCACTAACATTATAATTAACACTAGAAACGAGATATCGATGGCCCCACCGAATAAACGTGTAAGAGAAAAATGACAACTTTTCAGGAAAAAATAAAAACGTTAAAACTTCAATAACGCTCATTTCATTGTTTATAGGTATAAATAATGTACTATCGAATTATAGGTAAAAAAATAAACTATTGACTTGTATACTTACTTTTTTTTTAACATCAACGAATTTCAAGAAATTCATGAAAAACTATTTAATTTTTTTACTCTTGTGAAATTTGCATGACTAGGTCGCAGTAATATATCATTACACGTTTATTCGAGTAATAATACACAACGAATAAAACGCACTGTAATGTTACACTATTATTCTCCGTAAATCAGTTTATTTTGAAACCCAGCTATAACTTTGTACACGCTTGTTTACAGTACATTGTTCTGCTATTATACGATTGTAAAGATCGTATGCAGTTATATTAGTGTTAATAAGATCAGTTTTTATTTATGTAATACATCTTTGTTAATGCATGGTAAAATAATATAAATAATTTTGTAAAAGGATGAAATAAAATACAGATGTATATAGAATTAATAAATATAATTATGTATTATTTATCCACGTAAAAACAAAATCCTAGTTTTCTTGATTAAAAAAAAAAACGAATTGCAATTTTAGAAACACTAATCCTCTCTTTGTAGTCGTAAGTAGTTTTGGATTATATTTTTGAATATTTTAGTAGGTAGGTAAGGAACTTTAAAAAGAATGTAGGCATCGACGAGACGTCAATGATTGGTAAAGCGAGGGGAGATTATGGAATTCGTGGGAACCCAAATCTCGGATTCCATATTCCTTAGATCCCTCTCCTCAACCGAGACCTACAAGTATTTGGGTATGTCCTAAGCATTAGGTATCAATGCTGCTGACATGAAACAATCATTGAAGGAGCACTTCTTTGGTCGCCTGAATAAAGTGTTAAACAGTCTTTTATCAGGCGGAAACAAGGTGCGCGCCTTTAATGGTTGGGTCATGCCGGTTTTGATGTATCGTTACGGCATGCTCAAATGGACTCAGACGGAACTTGACGTCCTGGATAGGAGGGTCCGCACACTATTGACCGCAAACCGGATGCATCACCCACGGTCATCGGTGATGAATCTGTATATCCCGCAGAAGTGCGGTGGTCGTGGCTTCTTAAATGATAAAACCTTGCACAACCGTGAGGTATGAAGTCTCAGAGAATACTTTCTCGAAACCGACGTGGGGATGCACCGAGACGTGGTCTCAGTATACAAGGACCTCACCTTGATTCTCCTTGGCTAACGAGATCTGGCGCAAACCTGTGATATTGGATACTAATGACCGTAGGGAGGTATGGCAGAGCAAGGAGCTACACGAACGCTTTTTCCGGCCCCTACATGGACCTGATGTAGACCTCTTGGCGTCCGTATCCTGGCTACGATTCGGTGATCTCTTTGGAGAAACCGAAGGTTTTGTCTGTGCGATTATGGATGAAGTTATTATGACGAACAATTATCCGAAATACATTGTCAAGGACGGTACGGTTGACATCTGCCGGGCATGCCACCGTCCCGGTGAATCGATCAGACATATTGTTTCCGGCTGTTCTCGTATAGAACAGCCGGAAACAATATCGGAAACGATAAGTTCCCTCTTTGAGTAGTGGCTAGAGAGGCGCCACGGCGCCTTCACCTTCCGCCTGACGCAGGTCCTCACCGGACACGGTTGTTTCGGGAGGTACCTGCACCAAATCGGGCGGGAGGAAACGCCCGCGTGCTATCATTGTGAGGATCGCCCGGAGGACACCGTGGAAGTCCGTGTCCACGTAGCGGCGATTGGCGGCGGCTCGCGTCCGGCCCTGGTTCAAGCCATGGTCCGGGGCGAGAGGGAATGGGAAGACGTCACCTCCTTCCGCGAAGCAGTCATGCTAGCGAAGGAGGTGGCGGAACGTGAGAGGGAGATAACCTCACGTCCCAGCCGCCGCGGGAGACGCCCCGGGCGCCGTGGGCCACGTGGTGGCTCTCGGCCACCGTAGGCGCGGGGTGGACGGTGAGTAATGGGCTAGCTCGCCGTCCGACCGTCTTATGACGACAGGCTGTGTCAACGGCGCGTTCGTGTTCCACGCGCGCCTCAAAGAAATGTCAGCAAACAGGAGGGGCCTGCAAGGGCCGATGCCTGCCAGGGCTGCGGGACTGTTCGAAAGAGATACCGCGGCCCTGGAACACAAAGAGCAAAAGAAGGAACATGGATAGGTTTTATTCAGTAAAAGTCTGACACTCCCTTCCGCTCTGCCCAGAGCGGGAGGAGTCATTTGATGATTTCCCAATCCCAAAAAAAAGGTGGGTTTGCTGGGCGATAGATTTTTGTTTTGGGATGGGAAATCATCAAATGACTCCTTCATTTGATGATTTCCCATCCCAAAAAAAAAACGGAGGCTCTCATTGCGCGGCTGGGTCAAGCCCTTGATTCAGTGCGCAGTACTCCTGAAATTATGTAATAGTGCGCATATAATCACAACAAGACTGACCTTCCGAGCTAATCACCTAATTTCACACGCATCTTACGCACGATTGCAATAGAATTTATCGCGTAAACATTTGTTTATTCACCGTTACTAGCTATAAACTTAAACTAATATGCAGGGAATTTTAATGTTTGAATCTATAGCACACTGTTAGAAAAAAATAATTATAGTAAGAGACAACGCAATACTTTAATTTTAATACCCTATTTATATTCAAACTTCCATGTTGTGCGATAAAACATTACTAACAAAATTTGCATAAATTTCTACACGAATAAACGTGTAAGAAGACATTACCCAAATTAGAAAACAATCACAAATCTTCTCAAACGTCTGTAGGTTTTAACATGTTTATTCTTGTGTACTTGGCGACTCAAAAAGCATGTAATCAGACCATAAACTATTATTCCTGTATTTTTTAAATTACTTTTTTCCCTAGAATAAAGATATTCACTACTATAATAGGCGTGTTTTGAGTCTAAAATTCATAAAAAAAATTAAGTAGGTGCAGGATAGGCAAAATAAACGAAAAATGAAAAAAAAAAAATCGTGTAAGAGCTCTTGCACGTTTAATCGGTGGGTCCATCGATATTTACCATGTCCACTGTTTGTTTTGAGTTCCCGATATTTCGGCGCTGTTGCAAGCACCATGATCACGGAACCGAAAAAGTGCTGAAAAAAGTTCGCGATCGGACACAGTGAGTTTCGTGTGTCGGGAACAGAATCGAGTTGCGAGTGACAGTGGTAGCGGTACTGAGTACAAAAAATGAACAAGAAAGAGGGTAGACCGATTTGTCTGCTCATAAACACCCACCCGCAATAACTTCAGTTTATCCGTAATCATGGTGCTTGCAACAGCGCCGAAATATCGGGAACTCAAAACAAACAGTGGACATGGTAAATATCCCGTTTCTAGTATTAATTATAAGTTCTAATATTGTATTTATGCTGCTGTAAAGTAAATCCTTTAGGGATCAACCTTTGCCGTGTTGACCACAATACGCTTTTAAATGGTAGAATTCGTTAGGCATCGCATACCCACGAAAGACGTGATTCAACAATACTATGTGAAGCTGCGTCATAATCTGTCGCTAGCCTCTGTATCATCCTTTTCAACCGCCCCGCACGTGTCACTGGGGAGAATACACAAGTATTTTTGCTCCATGTAAAATATTGATATTCAGCTGCATCCGGTTAGACGTTGATGATTTATTATTTAAAAGGTAAATACAATATAACATCACGCCTGTAGTTCCCGAAGGGTTAGGGGGCACAGGTGAATTATAGTTCAACTACATTTAGCCGGTTATGTTTGAGTCCCAGGTAATAGAGGGCAAGCCTATTGCCACCAACCAGACAGTCCGGGCTCCGTGGTTGCTTTGACCAACCTTGGAATCGAATCTAGGACCTCATGCTCAGCAGTAGATAGTGTTCGCGACCACTAGACTAATACAAGAAAAATGATTCTTATTTCAACGTGCTAGGGCTGTGCAGTCTTTGCTCCTCATAACAATTTTGACGGACAAACAACGCTAAATTCAAGTGTCTACATTTCAATGTTGAAAATGTCCATCTAAACTGTGCGAGAATTAGTCGTCTCGTCACGCTGAAATGTTGGGGTCAATTGAGCGAACTAGGTCACAAGGCTCGATGGGATCAGCCTACGAGTTGACAATACTTGTGTAGCTACTATTTGCGAGCTGTAAGCCGTACCCAGGCTTGTACAGCTTTGAGAGCTTATTTGAACAGCTGCAAGAGTTTTATTCTGAAGTTAAGAGATAAGGAAACGGCTATGGTTGGGAGTTTTGTACTGTACTGTTGGGAAATGCTCGAGTTTCCCCTGTTTGCTAATAAACTAACTTTGGATGTCAAAGCAGTGTGTTTATTCGTAAACACTGCATGAGGTGTTGCCTATTTGAATCTCGACAGCGAGTGATATTTAGAGTAAATACGAATAACTCAAACACATACATTGTCTACAATGACATGTACTCACAATGTAGGTAACTTAGCGTTCTGTTTGCTCTAATATCAAAAACAAGCGTAAAGAAGCCCCAGCTATTCCGGCAGCCCACGCTATACCTTATTCTGTCTTTGTATTTGGCTCCGAAAACTTTCATTATCCAAACAAAGACGGGAGTAAGGTAGCTGTATTTCACCCCACAAATTGCCTATAAATTTTTATTATGGCCACTCTTATTTGAGGTACAGAGGTTTTCCAGATAAATAGGTTTGTTTTATTATGTAAGACTGACCATGATTTGTGGTGTCGTTAATTTTTTTGCTTTATGTATAAAAAGTTCTCTAAGGGCCTCTCGATCGTAATAATTGAGGATTTGTTTTGGGTTAGAGGTATCGGAATTAAATAATACTATAGATAGGGGTATTATATAAAAAGTTTAAGCTTTCAGAATGCGTCTACGAATGCGTCTACGACCACGTTTTGTAGAACGGACTGAAATATGAAAGGGAATTTCTTCAGAAAGCCAAAAATATTCAAGTTAAGTATTTTTTTACCAATATCTCTGTTGTTCCAAATCACGTAACAAAGCAATTTATCAGATTTCTAGTAAACAAAATGCTGTGTTATTTTCCGAACAACAGACCTGTAAGCAGACACGGACAGTTTGAAGGGAATAAATTAAATATCGTGCTTCGACAGACCGAGAAATCGAATCGGATCTGCGCGGTACAATAAGCCTTTTTTACAAGTCGAATGATAAAAATCGTTTTGTTTCTTACGTTTAATATCGTGGACTGCCTCGTTGGTCTAGTAGTCTCAAGTGAAAAAACGTGCACTGACAGTGACAGTAACCGTCAAGACGCCGAATTTTTTTTCTCAAAGCAATAATGATTATATTTAATGAGCAAATTCAATGTATAGTCGTTGATATGGTGCAAAACATCAGATAGTTGTCTTTTTATTTCGTCAATTTATTAGAATTTGAATTGTCAAAAAATCGTGGATTGGTCTATGTGCCGATGGTTATGATTTTTTTCTGCCAAAAAAATCTGTGCAGAAACTGCATTGTAAACTGTTGAGCTGTTGGAGGGTACTAAAATGACGGCGTGGTCGGTGCGTCGCCCCAGGCTGCCAGCGTGCCTGCGCTGCTCTCCATCGCCAGGCAACCGTTACGTTTGAAATTGTCTGTTTTGTTTATTTGTAAATGTTTTTATTTTTATGTCAATGTTTAAACTACTTTTTAATATAAAAATCAGCGCCAGCTGTAGCGACGCCGGAATAATTAATATTAGTCAACCTGTCATATCACTGGATGTACAACTGGTAAGATGCCCCTCACTGCTCCTGGGCTCGTTTTTTTTTAAGGCGAACGGGGGCTTAACATACGCTATGGCAAGGTCCACAAACCTCGCATTGTACCTTTGTGACCCCCGGCCACATTCCCGACTTCAACACCTTTTGAACAAACTTTGTCCAAATTCCAAAATTCCACTCCAGTCCAAAAAAGAGTTCCAGGGCGTGAGACGCTCTGTTGCACTGAGTTTAGCGCGATATGTCCGTCTCGCGACCCAATAGAACTTACAACGTGTCTGGGAGCAGTTATTCACTTTACCTTACAGCTTCTGCTACTTTACCTTACAGGATTCCGCATGCCCAAAACAATTTGGAAACTTGGAAAATATTTAACAAACCAAATTAAAGAAAACTGCAACAATTTGGACCGTATTTAAGATTCCATTTGTACTCATGTGGAATCCATTTTAAATGAGGGTGACATTAGGGGCCAGCCAGAATAATGTTCAGCAGTGATGTGGTGGTGCCACACTCACCAGAGACTCTTTCAGCCCTGGAGAGTAAACATCCATCGCCTGCGGTTGGTCTCACCTTCCCCGACCCGCCCGTCCACCCCGACCCCCTCGTTCAGGATGCACCTTTTATCAAAATTACAGCCCCGCAGTTGATCGCAGCCGTGAGTTCTTTTCGGAGTGGTTCTGCCGGCGGCCTAGATGGCCTGACTCTACAGCTTTTGAAAGTTTTCTTGAATTCAGGTGCCGGCGAAGCTGGTGAGTCGCTCTTGAAGGAGCTTGTGGTTCTGATCAACTTAATGCTCTATGCCCTCGTCGATGTTTTGTATGGGGATAACCTGTGAGCCCTGCGCAAGAAGGACGGCGGCCGATTGCCGTCGGTTGCACCTACAGGTGAATGGCAGCCAAAATATGTTGCAAGTTGTACAGTGAATCGCTTGCAACTAAGTTCCAGCCCCTTTAACTTGGTTTTGGTCCCAGAAGAGACTGTGAGGCTGCCGTACATGCCGCGGCAAATTGTCGCTCAGCGGACCGACTTCCGGCGCGATCTCATGGCGACATGGAGAGAGCGACTATCGCAACCCCGTGCAGGGCACGCTACGATAGTGGCGATAAGTCCCCTCTTTGAGGAGTGGCTAGAGAGGCGCCACGGCGCCCTCACCTTCCGCCTGACGCAGGTCCTCACCGGACACGGTTGTTTCGGGAGGTACCTGCACCGAATCGGACGGGAGGAAACGCCCGGGTGCTATCATTGTGAGGATCGCCCGGAGGACACGGTGGAGCACACCGTGGAGGTTTGCTCCGCTTGGACGGAGCACCGCCGTGTCCTCGTAGAGGCGATTGGCGGCGGCGACCTCTCGCGTCCGGCCCTGGTTCAAGCCATGGTCCGCGGCGAGAGGGAATGGGAAGCCATCACCTCCTTTTGCGAAGCAGTCATGCTAGCGAAGGAGGTGGCGGAACGTGAGAGGGTCAGAACCTCACGGTCCAGCCGCCGCGGGAGAAGCACCGGGCGTCGGGGGCCACGCCGTGATGGCTCTCGGCCACTGTAGACGCGGGCCTGTGGACAGTGAGTAATGGGTTAGCTCGCCGTCCGTCCGTCATATGACGACAGGCCGTGTCGACGGTGCGTTCGTGTTCCACGCGCGCCTCAAAGAGATGTCAGCAAACAGGAGGGGCCCGCAAGGGCCGATGCCTGCCAGGGCTGCGGGACTGTTTGAAAGAGATACCGCGGCCCTGGAACATAAAGGGCAAAAGAAGGAACATGGGTGATTTTTAGTCAGTAAGAGTCTGACACTCCCTTCCGCTCCGCCCAGAGCGGGAGCAGTCATTTGATGATGTCCCACCCGAAAAAAAAAAAGGCTGCCGTACATGCCTTATCCTTTTTCTAAACACAAAAAAAGGTGACGACAAAAATGCTTTCAACTCCGAGGGACACTTAGTAGGCTGAAGTCAAAAAACTACCCGAAATTTATGGTTTTATGTGGCAATGTTATAGGTACCTATCAAAATTACTTTACATGGACAACGTTTTCAAATCTGCAGTTGGTTGCCAACAAGGTGACCCTTTCGGGCCCGTCATTTTCAGTTTGACTATTCATCCCATAATTCAACAGGTTAATTCGAAATTCAACGTGTGGTATTTAGATAATGGAACGCTAGGCGTTGATGTGGACACCGATTTGAATGACTTACAACTCGGCTGTCCAATTTCAAAACCTAGTATCTGACAAATTAAAAAAAAGTGTGTTTTTGCATTTTTCGACCTTGTAGACCACTCTCCAAATACTAGGATAGCAAAAACTCCCAAAAATTAGTAAATAACGAAGATGCACAAAGTCGGAAACCTAGTATCTGCAGTAAACGTTTTCAAAATGCAAAAATTACAAGATTAAAACATAGTATCTTACATCAACCATTTTAAAAACCTAGTAAGTGCTTGTAGTTACTTGGATTTAAAATGGTTCATGTAGATACTAAATCAATGAAATGGTTGAAATAAACGTCAAAACTCCCGCGCAACTTTAGTAAGTGAGAAGAAGTCGTTGCACGTGCGTGTTTTTGTCTATAAAAATGAGTACAGGTCGAAATTGATCGAAATTGATTGCTTTTCAACTTGGTCCTGTTCTCTGGGAGAACTCCAGAAGGTGGAGAAGGAGTGTGGTCGTTTTTTTTCTTAAAAAGGCGAACAAGACCCTACTAAAGAATTACAGACCCATTTCGCTCCTTAGCCACGTGTATAAGCTGTTCTCAAGAGTCGTCACGAATCGTCTAGCGCGAAGGCTCGACGACTTCCAGCCACCGGAGCAGGCCGGGTTTCGAGGAGGATATAGCACCATAGACCACATCCACACAGTACGGCAGATCATATAGAAGTCCGAAGAGTATAATCGGTCACTGTGTCTTGCATTTGTGGACTATGAGAAGGCTTTTGACTCTGTCGAGACCTGGTCAGTTCTGGAGTCTCTGCAGCGATGCCAAGTCAACTGGTGATACATCCAAGTGTTGAGAAATCTTTATGGGAACGCCACATTAATGACCGTCCAAACTCAAAACCAGCAAACGGAGCATATCCCATTGCGTCGGGGGTGAGGCAATCGGACGTAATTTCCCCGGAATTGTTCACCAACGCACTGGAGGATGTGTTTAAGACGCTGGAATGGGAAGGACGTGGCATTAACATCAACGGCGAGTACATGCCAGACTTGAGATTTGCAGATGACATCGTCATACTGGCTGAATCGCTGCACGACTTGCAGCAGATGCTGGATGGCCTAGTTGATTCTTCAATACGCATTGGTCTCAGGGTGAGCTTGGACAAAACCCAGGTTATGTTCAACGAACACGTCACCCCAGGACCTATTGTTGTCAATAGCGGTCCTCTCGAGGTTGTTCGAGAATATGTTTACCTCGGGCAAACTCTGCAGTTTGGTAAGAACAACTTGGAGAGGGAGGCTAATAGAAGAATCCAGCTGGGCTGGGCAGTGTTTGGGAAGCTTCGCCGGGTCTTCTCGTCGCGTATTCCACAGAGCCTAAGGACTAAGGTCTTCAATCAGTACGTCCTGCCTGTTATGAATTACGGAGCCGAAACGTGGACACTGTCGGTACGGCTAGTCCATAAATTTAAGGTCGCTCAGCGAGCTATGGAACGGGCTATGCTTGGAGTTTCTCTGAGGGATCGCATTCGGAACGAAGTGATTTGACAGAGAACCAGAGTTGTCGACATAGCCCACAGAATAAGTAAGCTGAAGTGGCAATGGGCCGGTCATATTAGCCGTAGGACCGATGACCGTTGGGGTAAACGTGTTCTTGAGTGGAGACCGCGAATCGGCAAACGTAAGGTGGCGTCCCACCTTACGTTTGCCGATTCGCGGTCTCCACCGAGATCGTCACTCCACCGAGCCTGGATGCCCTCAGGCTCGGTGGAGTGACGGTCTTCGCGGGGTGGCTGGTAGCAACTGGATGAGAGTTTCTGAGAATCGAGTTGAATGGCGTGCGATTGAGACTGTCTACGAAAATCCGATACCATGTTCTTCTCAGCAAAGTGATGGAAGCATGGAAGAGTTTATTGAAATTGCGTTTAGTCCCCACTCAGTATATTTTAGAACGAGATGAAAACAAAGCAAGTGATCTTACTAAGTCTATTAATTTGCGTTTAGTCCCAACTCAGTATATTTTAGAACTAGATGAAAACAAAGCAAGTGATCTTGCTAGGTTTTGAAATTGTCACACTCAAAAAGTTTGGTCTAAGAAAACAATGTTTTTATTAGTAACTGCTTCTCTACATACATATTTTGTGATAGATGCATTAAAACTATTTTTTTGTAAAGCCTGTTATGTACCTCAAATTTTGCAATCACTCCCAAGAAGGTACGACTAATATTATTGAAACGGCACGCTGTCAAAGATACGAAATCGTTTTTCGGCTCTCCTGTAAAATTTAGTTATATGCAGATACTGGGTTTTGATATTTCACAGCCGAACTCCTCAAACAACAATTTAAATCTATTGGCCTGGACCTTAACCCCTCAAAGTGCGAAATTTACCTCTCTGACGTTAGATAAAGAAGGGCTCTGTTAATTTCAGAAGCGTTCATCAATTAAAGTATGTACAACATTATTTTTAGTATATGCGAAACCTGAATACAGTTTGTTCAGAATAAGTAACTGAATCGATTCCAATTATTTTTACACCATGTTATATTTTGTCCCAAAAATATTTAAAAAAGGTTACAAGTTGGACACCGAGCGACACTAGGTAGAAACCTGAATATAGTTTGTTCAGAATAAATAACTGAATCGGTTCCAATTATTTTTACACCATGTTATATTTTGTCCCAAAAATATTTAAAAAAGGTTACAAGTTGGACACCGAGTGACACTAGGTACCTATCCGCAATCATACGCGCACAACACAGGTCAACGGCACTAGGCGCGGGCGCACGGCGGGGCGGGGGTAACACAAGCCCTTCAGTCGCCCGGATGATACAGCTTGACGAGCACGTGTCACGTTGCATAAAGCAATTGCGAGCGCGCGGCCGCCGCTTTGCCGTGGGCCTTTCAGTGTTGTGTTTCCGTTGATCGTGTACCCACCTATCGAATGTAAAAAGTATCGTGTAACCATGTCTTTCTCATACACAAACGCTGGACGTAGCCACGTGCTACAGTTTGTGAGACCGTGGCGAGCAAGTCGTAGGTCATGTAGTCATTGTAGGCTGTGCTCGCGAACTTTTTGGTAACAAAATCTTTGCATAAACAAAACGACATAAGTCTTCATTGTCTTTTTGGCCACCGACTTCCGAAAGTCAAGCTATTTTAGACTTTTTTGGAAGCTGGTTCCTTTTGCAAAATAATTTTTATTTTACCCGTTTTAGTTGTAGTACACAAAAATTCTTGTCATGAATAAATTTTTCTTTTATTTTTAATATTTTTCTATTGAAGCTATCTCCTTCTGAAGTTTTTCCCCCCTTTGAATTAATTAAAGTAATATAAACTCTATGTGTTTGAGATAAAGTTCATTTTTAAACGGTTTTTGATATTGACATTTTGTTTGTAATCATTTCAGTTAGTTTATAAGTTCCTTGGTTCTATTTTACTTCTAATTATGCTTCAAATCCATTTAATAATCCTAAATCCGATAAGTGATACGTGTTATTTGTTATAATTTACAATGGATAAAGAAATGGAATTCGTAAAAAACCAAAAAGGTAATCGTAGTTTAATTTATGAGGGTTATAGATACAATAAACACTTAGAAAACAAAGATGGGAGCAGCAAATAGCGCTGTATTGACAGGAAAAAATGTACCGCGTCTGTACCATTAGATAAAGCAAGGAAAAAGGTAACAAGAATAAATAAAACTCATACGTGTAATTCCAACAAAATAAAAAATATTTTACATAAACATGTAACATCTCTGAAAAGGGCTGTTTGTAAGGATTTAGGCTCAGCTCAAGAAATTTTTGAAAAAAAAACCCGATATTCTTGATTTTCCATCTTTCAAATCAATAAAAGATACATTATATCGGGCTCGTAAAAAATTTTTGAATACGGATAAATTGAAGCACACTTGTATCGAAAATATAAAAATACCAGGTGGTATTGGGAAACATTTTTTAGCCTGCGAAGACTATTAGTAGAAGAAAATATTAGTGTTCGCTACAAAATTAAGCAGAAACATTATAAAAACCCTAACATCATTTTATGCCGACGGGACGTTTTATGCAGCTCCAAGTCCATTCTACCAATTATACGTATTACATGTTGACCTGAATTCAGACCAATCCACGACGAACATCATTCCAGTCGTTTATGCACTGCTTCCCAACAAAAATCAAGGAACATATGAGCGTTTTTACTGTATTTTATGTGATCAATTGGACATTCAAATTAAACATTTTAAAAGTGACTACGAGCTAGCACAGTTGAATGCAATTCAAACAATTTTCCCAAATGCCCAAGTAACCGGCTGCTACCGGCATTTTAATGCCGCTGTATGGAAGCAGCCTAAAAATGTCAAATTATTGGACACTGCGGAAGGGCGCAATACAGCGAGGTTGAGCACAATACTGCCTCTAGTACCGGCACGCTTAATACCAGAAGCATGGCGTTACATTGTGGATAATGCACCGGATAATACTGCAATGAGACGTTTTCAACGATACTATGAAAACCAATGGTATCCGAAGATGGTACCATGTGTATTGAGCTGTGCAGGACAAAAACACCGTACAACAAACGCTCTCGAAGGGTGGCACCACCGGCTGAACATAAGGTTACCAAAACGTCCCAGTTTGTATTTATTTGTACACAAATTAAAAAAAGAAGGTCAGCACTGGGATTCCCGAATTAAAGAAAGTTTGTTAAAAAATACAGAGGAAACCGAAGACTGAAAGATATTTATTTTGACAATGAATATAAAAAATACTTGAAAAGATTAGAAAGAAACCAGTTGTCATTGCCCAAGTTTTTGCGTAAAATTATTTTCTTGCAATTCGTAAAATAAGTTTTCATTTTTTTTTTCTACTTTTAGAAACTGAGTTACTTTGATTAGTAGGGCTTATCCTAATCTATAAGGTTTTAATTGTGTTTTTTTTTTCTTTTCTATCTCTACATTGTGTGTGCAAACTAATTGATTATCATGTTAAATTATTGTGGAAAAATATCCTTGCATTGTATAGATTCCATCTCTTAGCATTATATATCGTGTGAGTGTGTGAGTACTATGTACTGTAAAGCTACCTTTGCATTTTGTTATCTTTCCTTGACTCGAATGTGTCCTGGTGGGTCATTCTCACTAAAATGTCTTGCTGATGGTGGCGGGTGTGTCGGGTTGAAATGTATCCATAAGGATGGGTGGCTGATGGAAACAACTGTTCATTCCAAAGTTCCTTTTATTAATAACATACAAATCATATTGCTAACTTAAATTACTTAGTTACTAGAATATTAATGCTTTGCTTGCGAATCGTGACATGTTATTTGACCGACGACTGTCTTAATGGAGATCGGCAAAGGCATGTCCTTACACCTCCCCTGAAAAGTATCGACTATACCTTCCCCCCGTTAGCGAGAAAAAAAAAAAAAAAAAAGGCACAGTAATAGGTCAGTGTACAATTTTTTTTTTTGGTTTTCTTTAGCATCTGCATGTGCTTTTTGAAGTCTATATTTTAATTCTTTAGGATAACTCAAAATTATACAATGGATCAACATCTAATGTTAAATTGCTTGGCAAATTACACAGTTTTCCAAACACCAATTCGTATGGAGTGTATTTTGTCTCGGTATGTGTCGTAGTATTAAATGAAAAACACCAAAAGGGAACCCAATCGCTCCAATTGTCTCCATTATTACTACATTGAATTCTGAGATATGCTCCCAAATGTTTGTGTGTATTTTCAATTGAGCCTAATGTTTCATGGTGATAAGGAGTTGAATTTAATTTTTTAATACCTAATATTTCGCATGTTTCTTTTAATACGGATGACATAAACTCCGTTCCGTTATCGGTTAAAATCTCTTGTGGGATACCATATCGTAAAACAAAATTATTGACGAATGTTTTTGACACTGTAACTGTAATGTCTTTTAGTGTTTTTTAACATACGATTCACCCCCGCATGGCCACTGCTGGGTAATAGGTGAAAATCGTTAAGTATAACTTTTTTATCGTCGTCATCATAAATTCTTGTAATGCCTCTTAATACAACAAAACGTGGTAAATTTAGTTGCAACCTTTTGCTTTCACTTAACAAAAGTTTTATTATATTAGCATTTTTATTTTTAATAATTAACAACTCTGTTATGGCTAATCTTTTACAAATTTGATCTAGATCCCTCGCTAACACCTCTACGGTCGATAACGATCGGGAGTCTAAATATATCGCAGAATGCGATGGAACAAAAATACAAAGCTTTGCTTTTGATATAATGTTGTCATTATTTTTCAACATTTTCTCCTTTAAATCAGAAAAAACAAGTTCCACTATTTCGTCAGGTTTTTTGAGTATCTCTGCCGCGACTGGTTGATGAGACCTGTGCGCTGGGGGTGTCTCTTTTTCTAGTCCATCATTACTACGTGTCAATGCTTGATTTTTACGTTGATTTCTTGTCATTACATTAACGACGTGTTCCTGCATATCTTTTAATTCTTTGCTCGTTACAGGAATTCGACATGACGACTCGGTGGCGACGGGTACTGGAACCGCAATAATTTTCCCACGATGTTGATGGCTTCAGGTGGCAGTTTAGCTGGATATGGTGTTGTTTTTGTGGGCCGGGCTATACCCTGGACTCCGTGGGCCGGGTTAATCCCTGGACTCCGTGGGCCGGGTTAATCCCTGGACTCCGCTGCTACTGGGCCGGGCTATACCCTGGACTCCTCGTTCTAAACTGCTGATGTTGCTTGTGCTTGGGAGGCAACACTAAAAGTGCTGGCGTTGAGTTCTCTTCTTAAGACTTTTACTGCGCTCTTTTGGCACTTTTTGGCGATAAAATAAAGTGCTCCGAAAAGTAAAACGATCAGTATTGTTATCAAAAGTATTTTCTCAATACTGATCAGTGGTCCAAAGTTTTGACTGGTGCTGGCATTGGCTTCACCGTTTGCATTTTGAGCTATTACTACTTCTTCTTTTGAATAATTTTTTCCCATCTTCTTTCTTGATGTTTTTTTTTCTTCAATTTTCTTGTTTCTTCGGTCTTGGTGGTTTTTTTTTTCTTCAATGTTGAATTTTCTTTCTTGAGTTCTTCTTAATTTTTGGTTGTCATTTCTTCAATAAATTGTTCTTATGGCAGGGTCGCCATGAAATGTATCCATAAGGATGGGTGGCTGATGGAAACAACTGTTCATTCCAAAGTTCCTTTTATTATATTAATAACATACAAATCATATTGCTAACTTAAATTACTTAGTTACTAGAATATTAATGCTTTGCTTGCGAATCGTGACATGTTATTTGACCGACGACTGTCTTAATGGAGATCGGCAATGGCATGTCCTTACAGGTCATTTAGTTCAATATGGTTGAGCTGAATGGGGCTGATACATGCGTCATGTTCGTGAACGGGCGTTGTCAGTTTAGATTGGTTATCTCTTAGCTGCCACGGTTTATTTTTATTACTTCATTTTTAAATTGTTGATTTTATATTTTAATCTGGACGCTCTTAATGTGCACGTCTATCTACATCGTTCTCACATATATGTATAATCTCAACATAAAAACGATGTAACCAAGATTTTGTAACAATATTTTGATTTAAAAGAGTGTCCATGGAGTTTCTTGCCTATTCTTCTCCATAGAGATCTACGCTTTGGAATGTACAACTACAGTACTTTCTTAAGTTATTATGCCTTGTGACTGTGACTTCGTTTTTATTTTATGTTTTGACTGTCAAAAGTTTGGGTTTGAGTTTGAGTTTTAATTATATTTTTTTAAACGTCTTTATTAATATTAATTATTTGATTTGTTAATTGTAATAAAAACGAGTTTTTTTTTAATAATTAATAGTTTACATTTTTTGTTTCCTCCTACAATTCGAGCGATACCATATAACTTGGACATTTTATTTCCCAGTATCATCTCGGAATTGCATACAATTCCTAGGAAATACATACATTAAGTAAGTAAGTCTAATCTATATAGTGCCGTAACAATTGTAAATTGATTAATTGAGTTTAGAGCGTCTTTTATACATAACTTTTCGGGGTTCGCTTCCCGACCGTCCGTTACACATATCCCCTGAACGAGATTCGAACTCGCAACCGTTGGTTTCGAAGGCAGGGTAACTACGAACTACGCCAATCGGTCGTCATCGGGCATCTGGTTTGTATCAGACATTGGGATTTGACGCATAATATTCGAAAGGGACCTTTTGAGAATGGGACCTTTTGAGAATGGGACCTTTTGAGAATGGGACCTTTTGAGAATGGGACCTTTTGAGAGTGGGACCTTCTGAGAATGGGACCTTTTGAGAATAGGACATTTTGGGAATAGGACATTTCACGAATAGGACATTCGTTTTCACGGTGACATTTTGCGAATGGGACATTCTGCGTCAGATCCCTTCGTTCGTGTGAAATTATTGTATAAAGAAATATAACTCCCCTTTTTTAATCGGATTTTATTACCAAAAAATTTCAAGGGTTTTAATTTTTTGCACGGAACCCTAAAAGTCCCGCCAAAATCGGTCCAGCCGTTCCAGAGATTAGTCAGAACAAACAGACAGACAGAAAAAAATTGTAAAAAATGTTATTTTGGTATATATACCGTATATACAGTACCTTTGTGCTCTTCTATGTTAATAAAATTTGTCCTGTAAAGTATCTGTGTGTACATAAATAAATAAATACATTCATGTGCATGTAGTAAAACGCGATTATTTTAAAATTACAAACAGACACTTAAATTTTATTTATTTGTATAGATCTATGGTCTGAATCCATCATCTTCTCGTCCGCCTATTGCAGTTCTTTCTTAGTTCTGGTGACCATACGTTTGGCAATGGCTGGATTTTTACTGGACACCGATTTATCTTGCTAATTCGTGTGTACTGTGGCGTGTTTTTTGGACAATGAAAACAAAAGAATAATGAATAATAACGACAACACATTAAGACAATAATATTTATAATTGACATTGTATATTAATTTAATAATCTATTTAATTGTTCTAATGATCTTCATTTCTATTGTCTCTGCTATTAATTGAATTATTTTATTTTGTTTTTTTTTCTAATTATCTCTTTATTCATTTTTTTACACATTAATTACATTTTTAAATATTGGAATATAAAATAATATAAAAACATTTAAAAATATAAAAAATAGTAGCCCACCGGTATCGGGAACAGGGTCCGAGCTACCGGTGGTCAGGGCTCTTGAGAGAGGAACCTCCTAACAATACGCGCCGTGTCCAGAAGAACTGCCTTCTGAATCAAGCGCTTGATCCAGCTACCCAGCGAGAGCCTCCTCAGATGTTGGTCGAGGCTCTTGGCTATTAAGCCATATTATTTGTAAGCTGACTATCTAATTACTATTATGCTATATGGATTGTATTGTATCTGAATTGAAACGTTTATTATTATTATTATTCCCTTTATTCATATTTTTTCAAACTTTATACATTTTTAAATATTAATTTAAAAAATATATAAAAAAGCATTTAAAAATATAATTATTATTAAAATACAAAAAGAATAACATGACGTCGTCTTGGTCTGGCAGATTTAACAGCGTCACGCAGGTTTAATAATTAAATTTTTTTGAGTGAATCTTTGGATGGTTTAGATGCACAATTATTGTGCATCTAAACCATCCAAAGATTCACTCAAACGCTCACAAAAAAAAAACATTTTAATGGGCCCAGCCTTTTAGTTCAGTCACATATATACAGAAAAATAATATATGTAAAAGATTATTAATTATTTTTTACGTTTTAATATATATTAAGTATATTATAAAGTGATAGTGATAAAATTCAAGAAAAATCAATGAAGTATGATTCTCATACAGTATAATAACTTCTATACTTTATGGTTATGGAGGCTGATTTTTTGAAAACGTAATGGGTTTACTATACAATCCCCTTTTTATACATTTCGTTGCTGGCGATTCTGTGTTTTTTGTCTACGAACTATTAGCCTTAGCATAACGAAACTGTATGAAAAAAAAACAATGAAAAGAAAACTGGAAATTCGAAATCGGATTTTTAACCTTAAACGACATCATCATCATTTGAATATAAAAACCAACCTTCATTAAATTTTTAACCTTAACATTTTGCATAATGTTCCAAGTTGTAGGACGAGCTCCTGAACTATAAAAACAACTTGAATCTTAAGCCCCTAGTCACGGAGATGTCAAGGAGATTTGCTGAGTCATTGCCGGCGTTGAACACTCACTGCTCCAGGCATCCTTAGTACCCGTTAACTTGCTATTTTGCTTTTAGACTGCCAGAGCGATATAAAAAAAAAATAATGTGTGTACATGCCTTTTTTAGGTATGCAGGTTAAGTGCTTTTATAAGGTTGTAGGTACTACACATACAATCTTATAAAAGCACGTAACTATGTACTACGGTATGAAAGAGAAATAATGTTGACAAACTGTTTGTAGTTGAACATGGCTTTTCATATCGGTTAGAATATGACATGGCTTTTCATATCGTTTATTATGCGCACAGTCAAGGAGTGGAATTCCCTGCCTTCGTAAGTGTTCCCAAGTTCATATGACCCCAATCTATTTAAGTCGCGAGTTAATAGGCTTCGTCTGGGTAAGCTCGTTCCATCGTCGACCTCATCTCTGTCCTCAGGACTAGATTGAGGTCAAGAGTAGGCCCATCCTACTTCCTACTAATATTATAAATGTGAAAGTTTGTGAGAATGGATGTGTGGATGTTTGTTACTCTTTCACGCATAAACGGCTGGACCGATAGGTTATACCCTGGATTAACATATAGGCTGCTTTTTATCAACACACCACGCGGGCGAAGCCGCGGGCGGAAGCTATTTTAGTATAAAAAAGACTACTTTTTTGCCATACAAGGTGCAACAGACCCTTCACGAAGCCGTCAACCAAACGTTCAGTACATCGCACTAAGTAGGTTTGCGCAAAAATTACTGCTGGGAAACTTTATTTGGTTTCAAGAATCATGGTTAACATGGTACATTGAGCTCTACCTCAATGTAACGCACTCAAGATATTGTGCTGGTAGATGCATTGAATAGAGAGGTATTTTTTTTTTTTGGAGGGTGGGAAATCATCAAATGACTCCCCCCCCGCCCTGGGCGGAGCGGAAGGGAGTGTCACTCTTACCGACTAAAAACCACCCATGTTCCTTCATTGGCCCTTTATGTTCCAGGACCGCGGTATCTCTTTCGAACAGTCCCGCAGCCCTGGCAGGCATCGGCCCTTGCAGGCCCCTCCCGTTTGCTGACAACTCTTTGAGGCGCGCGTGGAACACGAACGCGCCGTCGACACGGCCTGCCCGTCGTCATAAGATGGACGGACGGCGAGCTAGCCCATTACTCGCCGTCCACAGGCCCGCGCCTACGGTGGCCGAGAGCCATCACGGCGTGGCCCCCGACGCCCGGTGCTTCTCCTCCCGCGGCGGCCGGGACGTGAGGCTGAGGCTATCTCCCTCTCACGTTCCGCCGCCTCCTTCGCTAGCATGACTGCTTCGCAGAAGGAGGCGACGGCTTCCCATTCCCTCTCGCCCCGGACCATGGCTTGAACCAGGGCCGGACGCGAGAGGTCGCCGCCGCCAATCGCCGAGAGAGGTATTTAAAGTAAAGTTAAAATATTTACAACTTAAAAAACGTGTAAAAAGTTGGACTTTTGACCTTCATTAACTCCGTAAAACCAGAAAGTTCCCAGGTACGGTCTAGATTTAGAACAATGACGCAATGACGGGCAGAACAAGTACCTTTCGGCTTTGTTGAGGGTATTTTTTCACCCTTTATAACAAACATGTTATATTGAGCTTTATTTGGTAGTATGAACCAGCTAATAACAGTCCACTTAATATTTCCCATTACAGCTTGCTTCCACTCTAAACAATTTGTAACAGAAATATCTCACATGGAAGAGCTAGCATCTGATAGAATATGACTTGCAATCTTCATAATAACGTTAATTTTAAATAGCAGAACTCACACACACTCACAAATCCGATTTGATTGTTTCTCTTTAGCCAAGCAATCCTTTTAATAAACTAAGTAAGCACACAATGAACACAACATTGGTAGAGAATGAAAACTAGGAGCGTTTCATTTTATTGCTTCATTTCATACGGCAATTGTCATGGCTCCTTTATGTGCTGTAAAAGTAGAAATTTTATGTTCACCATCAAACAGTGGTTTGTAAACTATGTTGCAAGCTTTTCAACTGATTGATATTGTGCTTACGCAGTTTGCAGTTTCTCTAGGGATTCCGCTAGTATTGTACAGTAAATTACAGTAGTAGAAATGGTATATTGTATACTATGTCATCTTATCGTTTGAACAAGTTTTTTGCAATCAATTGATGATATCCAGCTATTTATGTGTAGGTAGGTAATTTTGTCAGTTGCAAACAAATCACTGTTTTGTTTCTAGGCAAAAACAGATTTTGGAAAGTAGTAAATCTAAGGGATAAGATCATTTGGTATAATTATATGTTCCCATTGTAACAAAAGATGTTGTACATTATGAGAGAATAAACTTAATTGTTTCTTTAAACCATTCGTGACTGATGATAGGGCAAAATTATTTAACCGCCAAATTATAATATGTTCCGTGCGGGAAGCGAGCCCGCGACACGTAGCGCCGCTGTCAATCGCTCAGCCACTGCGCTGTGCCGTCACATTGAATTTGTACTGAATCTTCTGCTGGCCCAACACCGCAAGGACCGCAATATACAAATTTAATTTTAAAAAAAAATAACGTAGGCCTGCACTAGAAATGTTTCCTGTATCTTTGGTGTGTTTATTTAAACTCACAAACACAAACAGCCCGACCCGGAATATCTACCTGTAGACCATGCAAATATTTGTTCCGTGCAGGAATCGAAATCGAAACACGCAGCGCAGCAGCCCTTCGGTCAGCCACTGTGCCAACCATGCCACCATATAGCTATCGCTGTGGCTTCCTCGGGCATTGCTGCAACTTTCCTTAACGGTGGCTGGACTGCACCTTCCGTTTTCAAAGTGCCTCTGAATCTTGCAAGCGAAGATACCCCAACATGCAATATCACCAGAAACAGCGGCCGGGGAAGTCCTTTTGCAACACTGCAACTGCACAGTGTCGCATAAGCATGTATTAGAGGCGTTGAACCGCAGATGCAAGACATCCGCGGCAACCAGGCGCTAATGGGCTGCGTTGTCGTTTTGATTGCAGGCGACTTTAGACAGACACTGCCAGTTTTTGAGAGGGGCACACCGGCGGATGAAATAAACGCATGTCTCAAGACGTCGCCACAGTGGTCCAGGATCGAAAAGCTCCATCTTATGAGCAACATGCGCGTTTAACTGTGCAACCACCACGAAGCACGAAATCTTTGAGTAAAAGCTTCTGAAAATGGGAGAGGATCGTCTGGAATCGGTCGCAGGTGGGAAAATTCTATTTTCCGAAGAATTTTCCCATTCAGTGGCTACAGAGGATGAACTTATCAAGAATATTTTTACCAATTTGGACGTTAATATAAACAAAAATAAGAGTGGTTGTGTGAGAGGGCAGTGCTGTCGCCAAAGAACGAATGGGTTAATAAAAAAAAAATAGACATGATCGTCGATGATTCAAAAGTATACACATCCATAGACACTGCGATGACTAATGACGATAGTACTGCCTACCCCGTTAAATTTTTCAACTCCCTGGAGTTAACATAAGCTGGAGCTTACAGTTGGCGTTCCAGTTCTGCTGATGCAAAACCTTGATGCACCCAGACTGTGCAATGGCACCAGGCTTCGTATCACGGAGCTGGGCAGTAATATTATAAAGGGTACCATTATTACAGGAGCTGCTAAAGGAATAATTTAATTTTGTTTCAGACCTCTTCCGCCCGGAAATACAGCGCCCAAAATTACGCCTTCACATTTTGATCTAGCCGTCAGTTCTCAGACATAACATTACCTGTAATCCCCGAAGGGTTAGGCAGAGGTGTACCTTTTCGTACACACACATTTCGCCAGTTAGGTTGAAGTCCGAAGTAATAGGGGGCGAGCCTATTGCCATCAACCGGGCACAAATCCAGACTCCGTGGCTGCTACTGAGAAATAACAATAACACTTTGCCCGACCCGGAAATCGAACTCAGGCCTCATGCTCAGTAGTCGCGCTTGCGACAACTCGACCGACGAGGCAGTCGCACAGACACACATCAACATTTCCACGCGACAGAAGTCGCGGGCAACAGCTAGTCCAAAAATAAGAAGAGAGAGAAAAGAGAGGGAGAGAGAGGGAGAGAGAGGTTTCTTTGCAGGCTAGCTGGTACAAAAATAAAACTATTTTGTTAAACTAATTTTATTTACTGATACTAGCGGTTCTATGAAAGGACAATATTGTCAAATAATTGAGATTTGTTATTGTGATTTTAGGTGTACTAAAAATGTTCCTGAATCATTTAAATAAAAGGTTACTTAGATAATGTCTGTATTTTATTTAAATACTTACGACTACGTCCGATAACTAGGTACGTGATAAATCATTTGGTACGGGCTGGACGCATGTAGTAGGTGCATGGTTTTTTATCGTTTAGTGTTATTATAAAATAATTAGATACTTGGAAATTATGTAACATCTGTTGTTACATAATTTCCAAGTATCTAATTAATTTATTTTAGACACTTCGTCATCAGTATTTATATTGTAGTTATTCAAAGTATCATTAGTCTCTTACGTCATTTATCCCATACATGATTACGGCAAAGTCACTTTATAGAAATCGTGGTTACCTTAGTAAATTTATCTGATCACCCCTTAAGTCCGTGTGAAAATGGAAAATATGTCTTTGAATTAATTTTTCTTCACCAGCTTAACAGTATAGTTATATTCAAATAAATTTTACCGTACTCCCATATGTGTTATCAGTAGTTTAAATGGCAAAGACTCTCATATTACTTTTCCACCAATTATTTTCTAAAAGAGCCTTTAGAGTATCATACTGAATATGAATAAAAATAACAAATGGAAAAGGTTTACATATCAAGTTATTTGATTATTAAAATCGGATGATTAATTAAAAAAAAGATAGGATTTTTTAGTTAAAAAAAAATGGTTTTTCTCGAATTGGATTTTTGGTACTCCAGTAATTTTGCCTGTCCAGTGACGATATTATTATGTGTGTGTAAGCGTAATACTAGTATTTTTTGAAGTCTCACATTTCATTTTATTAGGGGAGGGCACAGCCAGTGCCCTCCCTGTAAAACAGTTTCAATTATCGCAGGAGTCAGAGAATCCAATATACGGTGTATAATGTTTTTCTGTCAATAAATAAATTTTGTTTTTTTATTTTATTTTATTTATAACATGAGGAAGGATTATAAAGGTACCGCATAATAGCATAATCAGCCTATAATGATCCCACTGCTGGGACACACGGCCTCCTCTAATGAATGAATCCACAGTGCGGGTTGGTAGATGTCACATGTCTTCGAATTTTTGGTTCTAGGACATGACGGTTTCCTCACGATTTTTCATTCACCGTTTTTGAGAGCAGTGTTGATGAAATAAATTACACAAAGTAATGCGCCTGCCGGGGTTCGAACCCACGACTTACTGTTCGAAGTCGGGGCCGCCACCACTGAGCCACCGCGGCTCTCAAAAGGTACAGAAGGTAAGTATATTTGAGTACCTACACTATTATAAAAATCCCGATGTCGAGCTGATGTATAACCAATGCCAGTAAGTAATACAAGGTCTTTAATGTGCTAGCGAAACATCGTACACGTGCTGGGTATCGATCTCTAAAAAAGGTAATAGAAAATATATATGAGGCTTTTTTGGGGTCAACCGCATGTAGTTTAATAACTGATCTGATATTGTTTATGTAAACTTCATATATGTACGTGATAGGTTTTGAAATCTAAATACGATAAAAGTAAAACTGACACTTTCATGTTGATATATCGATGCCGCCCCCACGTAATTGAAGTCTGCACATTAACCTTGTATATTATAAACATACAAGAAGTCATTCCCATATCACCGGCCACTTGGACTCCCAGTCAGGCGGGCCACCAAAACAGTCTCACGTAGACCAACTGCTCTCAGGGCAGGCGAACACCGATGCCATGAGACATTCAGATCCACACACATAAAAAAACACATAGAAAAACATACAAAATAAGTACGCGGAAATGTTTATAAAGTATTTAATATTGCGTTTTTTCATATCTTTATTTAAAAAAGGAAGAAAGCATTGGATTCATGCAATTATAAAATTGATGCCAATGACAAGTTTTGGAGTCCTATTATTCTAACAGACATCGAAGACAAAAACAACTAACAAAAGATAATAACTGATTTTGTTTTCAAATTTACACTACAGCGTTACTCAAAGCGAAAAGCAGCTTTAATGATCGCATTCCTTTAGTTATTCTACGCGACGGCGTGCGCCGTTTTAAGCGAAAAAGGGGGCGCATTTTTTAACAATAGCTCGGCTTTCTGACCGCAGCCTTAACAATGGGGGCACAAAATGAGCTCGGGGAACTTTGCCTTGCCTACTCAATTACATTGAAACAATAAGAGCATACGTACCACGAAACAATGGATCATTTGTAAAAAATTTCATTTTGCTGCGAAACATGGTGGTTGGTGTTCGGCGAGTTTTGAATGCAATATGATATTTTTTCTGGTTTTCAGTTGCGTTTTGGCGTAAGCAGCAAACCATTCTTGTACTGTGTGTACAGAGGCAATAAAGTAGTCAGTGAGATTTATATCAACAACGCTGTTAATGGATTGTAACGAAAAAATAAACGGAACATCTATTCTTTTAAAGAAAATCCTTGTCAAATTCTAATCTGATAAATTCTTCACTAATTTAAATCAAATCAAATCATAATTTATTTGTTAACATAGGTAAAAAATACAGATCTTATGTTTGATGAACAGAGCGCTATGTTATGCCAGGAGGCGTACAAATATGGTGTGCAAATCTAGCTGAGGATTACAATCATTTATTAAAATATTTGAAAATCATGCATAATTATGTTATTAAATTAGAAAATAAATTGAACAATTACATATTATTTAATGCTCCAATAATTATACCAGACCTAAATGAGGAATTATTAAAATGTCAAAAATCTATGTCAAAATAATTAAATGTCATTGCCCACGACACTAAACCTAGTTCGATAAGGCTAACTGGAATTTTAGATTACTGCAAAGCAAAAATAAAATGACAATTAATTAAAACATTAACATACAAACAACCAAATTATCAATTAATTGGCAAAAAAATAATAGAATTCAAGATGATGTCATGTAATAAGGAAAAAAATAAAAATTAAACAGTGGTCAATATTTAATAAATTATCATTAAATATAGATGTCAAATTATCAGATTACCAAAACAGATGCCAGTAAAAAAAAAATGACAAAAATTCAAACATATTTCGTCATAAAAATAAACAAATATTATCAAAATACACAATTCGATGTCAAAACAAAGATTCAGTAATAAAAAATAAAAAAAGAAATGTCAACTAAAAATTATAGTACCTACTATTCTATCCTTCAGAAACTCATTTACATTTTATTAGGATCTACTTACCAGAAAGTTCTTTAAATGTTTTTTGAATAGGTGAATATTTAATATTTTAATTGATTCTGGTAAATGGTCATAAATAGTTAGTGCCATACAAAAAACACTATTATGCATCAGAGCTGTTTTGGACTGTCTCGAGCACAACATGGCGTGTCGTCGACTCCGGTTATTTCTGTCAGATAGCTTGGGAAATAAATTCGGATTGGTTTTAACGAATACTGCAACTTCGAATATATACATACAGGGCAGTGTCAATATTTTACATTTAATAAAAAAAGGTTTACATGTATCGGTAGATTTTAATCCAAACATTGTCCTGATACACTTCTCTTGTGCCTAGTAGTAGTTTCCCCAAAAAATAACTCCATACGTTAAAATTGAACTAGCCATGCCATGGTATGCTGTAACAATAGCGTCCGTTCCTATGACTGGCGCAAGTTTGTATAAAGCATAAGCGGATTTGCTAAGTCTCTTCGCCAAATCTATCGTATGTGCCTTCCAATCTAGCCGCTGGTCTATGGTCTACGTTAACCCTAGGAATTTGGTTGTGTCAACTTGATTTATTTTGTTGTTCTCGTAAAGAATATTTATAGTCAAATTTTTGCGTTGGGTAAATGTCATTTATTTAGTCTTGTCTATATTTATCTCAAGGTTATTGTTATTAAGCCATTTTATTATTGATTTTATGGTATTAGTAATGTCATTTTCATATTATTATATTAGTTGTGTCATAATTTAGTTTATCTTTACAGTGTATGGTAACTGTGCTGTCGTCGGCAAACAATGTCATGTGATGTTCCGTTACTTTTGACAGGTCATTTATGTAAAGTGTAAATAGAGGGGACCAAGCACGCAGCACACCATATTCGACTGTTTTATCGCGCGACCGATAAACTCTTTCTTTCTTTGTTTTTTGATCCACTTGTGTAATTTCCACATATTGTTTTCGTTTTTTTAAATATGACTCGTTAAGTTGTAGGATATTGCCTCTCAATAATAATGCTTTGATGTGACATCTGTTTGTCAGCCTATTTTCTTATTTCGATTGCACTCGATGAATATTGAAAAGACAGTTTAACTATCAAGTAAATCCTAACATCGAAATATTAAAAAAAAGTTTCAAACAAACGAAATAGCATAAAACTGTTAACGAAATACAACACCATTTATAAATATTGGTTTTTATATTGGTTAATAATTCGCGTCTGGAAATAACATTCAAGGAACGAATTTGGTCAAAGTTTTTTAAGTAGCGAGTTAGCAACATGTTTTTATACCGATGCGGGGGTCGTTAACCTGTCGGTCTTAACCTATAAATCTACATCATGTGGTAAATGCTGAAAATGAAAAATAATTTCCTGTGCCTAAACTACTGGATATAATCGAATGAATTTTTGTATGCAGACTGGGTACGTCATGGGTATAATTATGCAGTTTAATTTATTGTCGAATTGTCGGCGCCACCCTATACAGCGTGGCGCTACAATGGTGACATTTAACACACATACACGTTTTCACATTTTCGTTTCATGAAGAAATTATGTTTCCATTAAACATTATTATTTGCGGATTTATTTAAAGTTTTATAAAATAGCATTTTGGAGCAACCTGTACTTAAAGAACTGTCGCGCAGCGGCCATTTGCCGAGGTCACGGATCATAACATCGCATCAATGAAATTAAAATGAATAAGCAATACTTTAAAGGAAAGAGATATCCCTTTGTCAACGAGCGGGCGGGCGGCGCGCGGCGCACGCGACGCGACGCGTGCCCCCACCGCGTCGCGTCGCAGCGAAATCGAATTCTTTTGTTGCATTTCTAAGAAATTTTCTAGTGCTAGCCTAACTCGTGTCCTTGACACACTTCTTCACAGTAGTGCGCATAATTACGTCGACTAATTTTGTGAATGTTTCCGCGAAAAAGACGCTTACCTATTGTTTTATTTATTTTTGTGTAATTAGGATAGTAATTCGATTATGGTACTGCGATAAAGACGCTTTGTTTTGTTTTCGTTTTCTCATCTAGTAGGTACTTTGACAACTCTTGTGATACGGACGCTTATTTGTGTTATTAGTGCTTGTGGAAACTTGTGATCGTGATGGCAAATACACATCCGAACTTCACAGCAGCTGAATATGCGGACATGATCCTAAGTTACGGAGAATGTCGTCAAAATGCCGCTCTTGCGATAAGGACATATCGCGAGAGATATGGCGGTTGAAGACAATGCCCTACTAATCTTCGCACTATTGTAGGAGCTCTTCAGCGCATCCGCGAAAACCGGCCAGTGGATCCTAGGTCTCAACGCCCTGATCGAGCACCTACACGACAAAACCCAATCCAGTTAACTGAAAATGTGCTACAATATTTCCAAAACGCGCTCTGGCGGAGGCTAGTTTTGGGTTGCCAAAACTAGCCTCCGCCAGAGCGCTAGGCATTTTCAAGTTCATCACAGAACCGTCCATAGGATATTAAAGTGCGAAAAGTGGCACCCATTCAAGTTTAGAAAAGTACATACTCTGCTATCGCGTGATAAAATTGATCGAGTGAATTATTGTCAGTGGTTACTGTACGTAAAATTGAAGAGGACAGAGACTTTCTTTCCCAAATTTGTTGGACTGATGAAAGCACGTTCACCAGAAACGGCATGTGGAACCAGCACAACCTACACCATTGGGCACCCAAAAACCAAAATCCGCGCGTGTGGCGGGAGTCAGCCCATCAGTACAGATTTTCTTTAAATGTTTGGGCAGCTATTCAAGGTGACAACATCATCGGACCCGTATTCATTGATGGGGCTTTGAACGGAGAAAGGTTTCTTAATCTACTAAATGATACGGTGTCAGAATACACAAATAATCTAAACGTCCATCAATACCAACAAATGTGGTACCAATTAGATGGCGCGCCAGCACACTCTATAACAACAGCCAGGCAGTGGCTAAATGAAACGTTTGGTGCACAATGGATTGGTAGATTTGGACCTCGTAGGTGGCCAGCAAGATCGCCAGACCTCACGCCACTCGATTTCTTTTTCTGGGGATTCATCAAAGACGATGTGTACGCGGAGAACGTCAATTCGGTGGAACAATTACGCCATCGAATAATAAATGCGTTTGAGAAATTGAGGGAAATGGCTTTGAGTGACAATTTATTTTCAAATGTGCGGGAAAACATGAAACGCCGTTTAGCTCTTTGCATCCGCCAACGCGGTGGTCTCATTGAAAATAAGAAAATTTAAAATAAAGACAAATAAAAGCAGTGATTAGTGATGACAGTTATAACTAATAGTAACAAGAGAAGGGTGAAATTTTTTTTTTTGAATTTACGAGTTATTTTAACCTATTTAAATTAATATGATTAAAGGGCACTAGTCCTACACGTGTGTTAAATTAATGTCACCGTTGTAGCGCCACGCTGTATATTGAGAAAGTTTCGGACAATGGCAGGAATATACACGGCGATCAGGAAGTCAATATGCAGCTCATTACGCTGCAAATCCTCCTTGTTTATGTAATAAAAATACTTTATTACAGACCTTGATCCATATGATGACAAGTATAGTGACAAGATGATGTTTAAGTTAGACATTCTGGTCTATTTTAGTTTTATTTAGTGCTTATACAAGTACTAATTAATTTTCAAGGCAGCAACATATTGGGATGCATGTTATGGAAGTATGTCATCATTTCAGCCGAAAGACGTCCACTGCTGGACATAGGCCTACCCCAAGTATCACCACATTGATCGGTCCCGTACGTCTCGCATCCAGCGGATCCCCGCAACCTTCAGCAGGTCATCGGCCCACCTAGTGGGAGGCCTTAAAACGCAACGTGTTCCGGTTCGAGGTCGCCATTCCAGAACTTTTCGGCCCCATCGGCCATCCGTCCTGCGAGCAATATGCCATGAGCAATGGAAGTACATAGTATGTCTTAATTGTTATGTCGCAATCTAAGTTTTGAACAATTGTTCTTAGTGTAAGTTTTTAACGATTCCTTTGATTCCGAAAACAATCTATAAAAATATAGATCGGAATAAAACTAAACTACTCAGTAATGGACGCGGTCAAACATTCAAACGTGACCTATGCCCAGTTTGTCCAGGTTTAAGCGAACATTGTAACGGTTGGTGTGACATCGTCCTTCGTCAACTTATACAGCGGGATTATCGGGCCATCATAAAGGCGGTTTTATTACAAATATGTCACAATGTACAACTATGATGTACTGATGTGTAAATGTATCTACGAATATGTGTGAATGAAGTATAATAAATACCATACCTGAGATATTTAAGGTGTGAAAAAAAGAGATTGTCAAAAATTGATTTTGAATAATTGTATAACGGGCTGGTGTCCGCAACTCCACGTCCTAGCGCGTTTTTTGCGTGCGGAAAGAATGATTTATAAAAACACTGCGTTATTTCAAATTGAAAAAAGGCAGAGATGTCTTAGATACGACACTCATTGCCATCGATTAACAAGTTCTAGCCACGCCGCTACTGTCGAGAACACATTGTTCAAACAGCATCTTCCACAAACTAGAACAAACAGCCTAAAGACGAGTAAAACAACCAAACTTAGTACTTATGTTAATGTAATACGGACTATGTCATCGATCAAAGTCACTTAAGACAGATTAAGCTGTGAAGTTGTAGGAAGTTGTTACAATCTTTGTTGCAAGTCCGTATTCCGTAGAGAATGCACCACAGGACTATGTGGGTGGCACGATAATAAGGTTTTTATCAACAAAACAATCTTATTTCTTCGATATTTTCTCTTGTGGAGATCTTTAAGGAAAAAGTACCTATCCTACCTACCTAACCTACTTACCTACCCTACCTACCTACCCCGTGTGATAAGGAAAATGTTACGTTACCTGTATGCAAAGGACCTCGTTAACGACATGAGCTTATCGATGACAATTTATTCTAAACATTTCTAGCAATTGATAGGATCTTCAACCTCATGTTTATAACCCAATAAATAACGTTTAAACAGATAGTAAGTAAGGGTATTATCACCTACAGACAATTTATCGTAATAATCTCGTCCATCCTAATACTCTTTCTGGCAACCTGGGCCTGCCGCAGAAACTATTACGGCAAAAGTTAAATCAGTTTTGTTGCCTCCTTCGAGGCAGTTTCATCTGGTTTCTTCCGGTTCAAGACATCCTCTTGTGCATGCAGTTATGTGAAGCATCGCCGCCGTAACCCCTTCGGGGATACCAGTTTGTGTTAACTGCGACAGCTTGGAGAAAAAGCGCATCAACGTGTCCTGCGGTCTCCTCCGCAGGACACCTTAATGTGGAGGATTTGAATTCTTGACATGAGCACTTTCCTGGATTGTTATCACGAATTTCACCATACTAATTTATCTAATGTTTGTAACTCCACAAACTCAACAGCAAACCAACATTGTGCTTTGCAGTGCCCTGACAGGATTCATGAACAAAAACCGACAGTAATAACTAGTGTAAAATGTGTGATGTGCAAGATAGCAAATAAATAAACTGGACGCCTGAGCGTGGACATCGCCGACGAGGTTGACCACGGCAAAGGTGGTGTGACGATCTGATCATGTTCGCGTAAACACAAAACACAAGACAAAACAGAGAGGTTTGAGGGAAAGGGAAGGCCTTTGCCCAGCAGTGGGACACAATGTAGGCTACGAAAAAAAAACTTTCAATGATATTTTGATATGAATGTCTATCATATGGTCGGTTAAAGTAAGGACTAGGTTGGTCGTGCTGACGTGGTGAGCGCTCCGCTCTGCTCTGTTCCCTTCGCGAGGGGACATCCTCCCCCGCCTATGGCTCCGCCGCTTGCGGTGCCGGAAGCGGACCACTCAGACGACGATGACGACACTCCGGAGGTGACCGGGATAGACCTGAGAGTGGCGGTAGGCCGGCTTAAGGCCAAAAATACCACCCCGGGATCCAATAGCTTACCTGGCAAAGCCTGGGTCCTGGCCTTGGAGGCTCTCAGGCCCCGACTGGAGGGGCTCCTAAGCGCATGCTTGGAAAGAGGCCAGTTCCCGCTTCGTTGGAAGACAGGGAAGCTGGTCCTCATCCGGAAGCCGGGGCTCCCTGCGGACTCTCCGTCCGCATACCGGCCCATTGTGTTGCTCGTAATCTATCTCTGTTCCAAATTTCATCCAGATCCGTTCAGCCGTTCTGGCGTGATTGAGTAACAAACATCCATCGTAACTTTCGCATTTATAATATTAGTAAGAAGTATAGATTTAGAACAAATTTGGTTGGCATAAAAAAGGTTATAGTGAGTTAACCTTAAAAGATAGACATATGCTGTCGCGGACTTTTTTTTAGAACTTTTAAAGAGGAATAATTCTGTAATACATGATTTTTGCGAAACTTTAACCGTTTACGCAGCGCACGCAGCGGAAGCTCTCAATAGGAAAAAATATCCCTCGATTTTGAAACATTCTTCATTAGTGCTCCGCTCCTATTGGTCTTAGCATGATGATATTTAGAGCCTATAGCCTTCCTCGATAAATGGGCTATCTAGCACTGAAAGAATTGTTCAAATTGGGACAGTAGTTCCTGAGATTAGCGCGTTCAAGCAAACAAACAAACAAACAAACTCTTCAGCTTTATAATATTATTATATATTATATTATATATTATATATTATTAGTATAGATTACGTTTCATAGTCTTGGTAAGTGGCATTAATTAAACAATTCAAAATGAATAACAAATCATTTTCGGATACAATTTAGGCGATAAACGACTTATCGTTTTTCTCAGTCAAGTTAATCTTATCAATATTCTGCGGGTAGCTGAAGAGGACGTCGGCCACGATATCTGATACTTCTCTAGGCTCACTGGCTCGAGCGTTCTGTTCCAGTTGGAGGGCGTACAAGTAGTACACAAGAATGAAGTACGCAGTAAGAGCTGGAAATAATACCCGTATTAAATAACGTAACATTAAGTCTACATTCCGCCTGCAGTTATGTTACAATACCATTTAATAGGGAGCGCACCTATTATCATCAACCAGGCACATCTGTAGACTCCGTGGGTGCTACTGAGAAATCTGATGTAAAAAGACAAATACACTTTGCCCGTTCTGAGAGCCTTTTTTTTTTTTTTGGAGGGCAGCCTAGGAACGTCGTTCTCAGTATTACTGCTTGCAAACACTAGATTCTAGATTGATATTTCTTGCGAATTTGTGTAGAGCGATAAATGTTAAGCATTATAAGTTACCTCTTTGGAGAGGGGAGGGAGAGAGGGAGAAAGTTACCATCTTCATCATCATACTCCTGCCCTTATTTCAATTTATTTGGGGTCAGCGCAGCATGTCTTCTTCTTCCAAACTTATCTATTACTCGTCATCTCAGCAATAAGTTTCGTTCTTATTTAAGCTAAGACGAAAGCAACTTATTGTATGCGCGCGTTTTAAGAGATGATTTTAATATCAATTGTCACTTCCTATAATACGAGTTAGAACATTGAAAGAGTGATATACGATAGTAATAGTCTAACGAAAGCATTTATAGAATATCTTTCGAACCCTTACCGATTTCCCCGCAGCAAACTACCATGGAGTGACTGGTGTGATGAGGGCCGTACAGCACCACACCAATGACGGACAGCACGAGACGAATGGTAGCAACTGTCACATGCAGCTTGATGTGGCCAGGTCGTTTCTGAAAATGAGACACGTTAAGATTTGATGCATTGAGGCCGTTGTTATCACCATAATTATCATTTTTTTCTTGTACAAAGCATTGATGTGAAATGTCCAAAACTTGTTAAAGATTACGTTGTGCCGTGAAGCTGAAATGTTATAAATTGTATGTATTTCGGTTATTTTTTATATTTTTTTTTACATTTATATTATAATTAATATTTCTTAACTAAACATAAAAAATAGTGTCCACCACTGGTTAGGCATGTATTTTGTTGTAATGATTTGCATATGAAATGCCGTATTATAATTAGCCTTTCTTCAGCCATCATTTTAATTGTAAACTAGTTTCAGGTAATACTTTACTCTGCGGCTAAAGATCATAAGCGTAAACTATCTCTATTAAATACCAACCATAAGGTTGTTTGTTTATATCTTAGAACATTATCGATGTAAACCCCCCATTACTAACTGCTTAAAGGTAGGGCCATAAAATTACTAATCGCCGATCTTGTGGGTCAGAAGGGAGGGGGTACAAACTAGGAACAAAGTGCTGAGTTCGTAAAGATGTTGCCAACTGCAAAACTTTCAACTCATTTTGCTAATATATTTCAATTTGGTTATCCTAGGGTCACCATCATAGTTTTGAAATAAGATTAATTAGTTAGTTAGTTTATTATTTTATGGAAGACCTTATTGAATGACATCATTATCACTGGATGAAAGATGCATCTCAAATGATCCATTCTTACGAGTTATTTGTTTTTATTACAATCTGATACTGCATTTCGTAAAAATAAAACTTCAGCGGTTTTAAAATATTCAGACTTTTCTAATTTAAATACACAATCTGCATTGCGGTACATTGACTTTGTTTTTCTACACGGAAACTCTTTGGAAGCCCCTTCCAGTGTTACTTCTTACGGTACTACTTGGTTGTTTTTTTACTACTCGTATAAAAATTTCAGCTAACGGTCATTTCAAGACTTTAAATAGACATCCACATCAATACAAAATCAACGATCTTTGTGTGTTCCTCCAAAATTTTGAAAGGAAGCACTGTCCAAAAGTCATGGAACAAGTTGGCAAACCTATCTGTAATTTGGTACAAACTGGCGTTCTGCCAGCCAAGTAAGTCAAATAGAACGTACATTTATTGTGGCCGTAGATAATGTTGAACACACTGCGTCGTGCGACGAGTCCGGAATGCGCTGTTGGACCTTTTATTAACTGAACTAACGCTTAAGTGGGGCTACTGTGTTTGTTTCTGTCTTAAATGTAAACACACAGCCTGAAAAATATTGGGTGTCTTGCATTTGGGTGGAATAGCCAATAAAAAACAATTGTCACATGTAGTCGGAGCATCATTTGAGGATGGCCCGACCGATTTAACAATTTTTTTTGCCAGAAAAAGGTTTGTATGAATGAAAATATTATCATTTTCTTAGTTAGTAACTTGCACCCGTGTGAAGACGCGGCGGGTTGCTACTTTTAGATAATTATTTTAAAGCCTACACGCTTGAAATGTTTGGTACCTACTCGTATCTAGGGGTCAAAATTTAAAGTATATAACAAGCCGAAGAGCATGTATATTTTAGAGTGTCGATCTAAAAACTAGTAATTATCTCGTCAAAACTAGATTTTTTATTTTTTTTTCCTTAGCCTATATTCTCCCACTGCTGGACAAATGCCTCCCCCCATAGCCTTCCACTCTTCTCTCTGTGCGGTTTTCTCCGGCCAATCTTTCACAAACGCTTCTACAAAAACTAACTATTGATAAAAAAATAGAATACAGACTTCTTTAGCCTTACCGTTTTCAAGGTCACGAAAACAAGCAAAAAGTAGATACTGCAAATATACATACCCTATGCAGACCAATGAGAAGGACAATGTTCATCAAAAACCAGCCGATGTTCAAGCATGCGACCAGAACAAGAATCGTGACAGTCACGCTCAACCTAGATCTGTCCATGGAATCTGGATCTGGGACCAAAACACCATCCTCGTTTTGTTTGAGACGGATATAACGGAAGCCGTGAGTGTAAAATGCTAGAAAGCTCAAAGTACCGACGAAAAACAAGGTGATGACGAAGTTTAGAATCTGGAATAAAAAAAAAATGATAAAGAAGTCAACAACTACGTATAGTATTTTTTTAACTCTAATTAATAATAAAAATATCAGAAAAGTTTTCAGCATGGGATAATAAGGCAATCAATGTGAACTTACATACTCATATAATACCTGGGCGGAGTGATAAGTCTGGTAAAAATCTATTTTGGAATAAAATTATCGCAAATTGCATGTAGCCTCCTTGTTCACAACTCTTTTGAGGGACTATTTTTAAATTTTCAGTTTTTTTTTTGAGAGCCAATGAATAAAAACAATTCAACGCATTTTCGCAAAGATTGAGAACAGTGAATTTCGAGTGTTGATTAAACATTACTTTTTGCGCAAAAAAACTATTACGGAAACGAAACAAAGGCTTGATAAATATTATGGGGACTCTGTTCCGTCGATTAAAATGATTCATAAATGGTTTACGGATTTTCGGTGTGGTCGGACAAGCACAAGTAATGCTGAACCCCCAGGACGCCCAGTTGAGGTCACTACTCCAGAGATGATCGCTAAAATCCATGATATAGTGTTGAACGACCGAAGAGTAAAAGTATGGGATGCTTATATCGATGATTTCTTCTCAATTATCAGGAGAAGAACTGCGTCGATGATGAGCAGGGTCCGTGGTAGCACCAACGCTGTCCTCAGAACGTTAGTGTGCAAAATAGATAATCCTTTTACTGTGTACTGGGCAAGTGTACACCTGCACAGAAATAGGAAATAGATTTAGTTTTACTTGTTTTGTTTACTAACAAATTACTAACATCTTTTTGTTGTCTCTTGTTTATTTTTTTGTGTGTACTACTAACACCCCTACTAACACTTTCTGTGTGTAAATGTATGGACTTATGTCTGAATTAAAGTTATATTATTATTATTAAAAGTGAGCGAGATAGTCGAGATAGTAGGCATCTCAGACGAACGTGTGCGCAATATCTTACACCAACATTTAGATATGAAAAAGCTCTCCGCGCGATGGGTGCCGCGTTTACTGACTATTGATCAAAAACGCAAGCGAGTTACCACTTCGAAGGCAGGTTTGGCGTTGTTACAACGGAATAAACCTGATTTTTTGCATCGTTATAATAACGGTAGACGAAACGTGGATCCACCACCATACAGCAGAAACCAAGGAACAATCGAAACAATGGATTGCTAGGGGCGAACCAGCTCCGAAGAAGGCCAAAGCAGTTTTATCGGCCAATAAGGTGATGGCTACAGTTTTCTGGGACGCACGTGGGGTAATCCATATTGACTACCTAGAGAAGGGTAAAACGATCAATGGCGAATATTATGCCTATTTATTGGACTAATTTAACCAAATTTTACCTGAAAAACAACCGCATTTGGCTAAGAAGAAAATCCTCTTCCACCAAGACAACGCACGAGTGCACACCTGCCCGATTGCCATGGCCAAATTACATGAGTTGCGATATGAGTTGCTATCTCACCCACCATATTCGCCAGATTTGGCCCCTTGCGACTATTTTCTGTTTCCGAATTTAAAAAAATAACTCGGTGGAAAAAGATTTAGCTCCAACGAGGAGATCATGCTCGAAACTAATGCCTATTTCAAAGGGTTGCCTAATTCGTACTTTACGGAAGGGATCGAAAAGTTTGAGAAACGCTGGATGAAGTGCATTGAGTAAGATGGAAATTACGTTGAAAAATAAATCATAATTTTTAAATAAAGTTGTCTCCTTGTTTCATTTTTGCCAGACTTGTCACTCCACCCTCGTATGTACCTGTACGTACCATACTGATATATCCAAGTACAAAGCAACCTGTCTTTAAGGGTATACAGAAGCAGCATTTTGAGAACAGAGAACAACCCTCGTTCCCTTTTGGGTAGATACTGTAACAAAATAAAAAAAGATAATGAAATGTATGTATGTATGGTGGAGGCTTCCATCATTTTTCTTCTTTGTCGTCCCCGCGAAAACAATACCAGCTGATCCATACAACATTATAATACTTACTCGACCCAAATGGATGGGACAGCTGGTCGTTTTTCGCGATTACGATGTTGGTCCCTGATGTTCAGTCTGTTCCGCGCCTTTCTAATACACGTTGTAGAAAGAAAGCCATTTAAACCAGCATTTCTCCTACTATGTTTATATGGAATTAAAGCAAGATGGCATTCAAACTGAAGTAGAACACGATGCTGGTAAGATATCACAAAAATCCTAACGACAAAGGTTAGTAGGGCATTATAAATAAGTTGTTGCTACAAGTCTCATATCTAACGATGATTGGAAACGCTCACACTTGTGATACTGTCATGTTTTTCTCATCTAGCAATCAGATTTACAAAGATTCTGGCATGACTGAATAATCACAGAGATTTTGACTACTATGCCAGCACACCACACACACACCATGTTTACATTATCCTAATTTAATCAATTTAGTCACGTTAACTGGAAGTCACATACATTCTAAACGGATTAAAAGAGGATATTGCTGGGAGGGAAACTGCAAAATGTACACTTAAAGTGAAATGGTCAAATAGGAAATACAATAAAACAATAATTGACTTTGGCTGTATCTTTGTATGCCAAATATAATCACCTCGGATTAGAAGCGGAATGCCGTCCGAAAAGCCACTCCAAAGGTTTCAAGGATAACACACGCATTTTAATAGATTCCAAGATATCTTAACTAGAGTAACTCGATATAGTCGAATTCTGGGTATAATGATTTCCTCCATTAACTAATCAATTAGTGGATAGACATAAAAATTAATAAGTACTGGCAATTACTGTTTTGATTGCTGACATACTGCTTTGCAATTGGAAATACTGATTACAGTTATATTGTGTAATTTCGGAATCAATAAGCTTAAAATGTATAAACCTAAGATTGAAAGCAAAACAAAAGAAAGATTGGTAAGTTATGAGGGAGGCCCTTGCCCAGCAGTAGGACAGAACAGGCTTACATAAAAATGTGAAACACGTTCAAATCAATTATAGCAAACTCGGTAAAAATTTACACTTTAATAACCAAAACAGAAGAACCTTACCTACCCATAAATGAGAAAAATTATAAGAAAAAACAGAGAGAGCACTTCTGATCGAGATTCACTCGCAAATAAGAATGTCGTAGGGACAGCTAGTTATCTTGCTAATTTGTAAGATAATAAAAGCAACATTTTCAGTATATTATTTAATTATTCGACTGCCTCGTTAGTCTAGTAGTTGCAAGAGCTACTGTTGAGCATGAGGTTCTGGGTTCCAGGCCAAAAGTGTTATGAGTTCTGGGTCCCAGGCCGAAAGTGTTACGAGTTCTGGGTCCCAGGCCGAAAGTGTTATTTTCACAACAAGAATTTCTCAGTAGCAGCCATGGAGTCCCGGTTGATGGCAATAGGCTCGTCCCATATGGACTTAAACAAAACTGGCGAAATGTGGGTTCACCTCAGTCTAACGTTTCGGGGATTTGGCAGCCATGGAGTCCCGGTTGATGGCAATAGGCTCGTCCCATATGGACTTAAACAAAACTGGCGAAATGTGGGTTCACCTCAGTCTAACGTTTCGGGGATTTGTTATGTTATTATTTGACTCTTTCAGTAAATTGCCTCGTCATCACAATGTCATCCACTTGTGAAAATATCGGAAGAAGCATGCTTACAAACAAACAGAGTTATGTTTAAAAAATGTTGTTTACGCCTGACGATGTCTGAATGTTTCTGTGTAAACATGACAACTCATGTCCTGTTATGTACGTATTATTTACATAAAATATTAGCTGAAAGAAAAGATTTTATCTGCAAAGCTAACATAAATACTACGCGCAATGTTAGAATCGAACTATGAAGACAATGGAATACTGTGTTAAAGTACCAAGCAGAAGTGATAGCCTAGTGGTGTGACCGTCGGACTGGCAAGTCATAGGTCTCAAGTTCGAACCCAAGACCCACACTTCTGATTTTGCGGATTCATGTGCGTATTGTATAATTATCACTTGCTTCGGTAAAGGAAAACATCGTAAGGAAACCAGCATGCTTGAGAGATTTATTTCTCGACGGTATGTAATGCCAAGTAAGTGTCAGAGGCCCATTGGGCGGCATTGAAACTCTGACACCAGGCTAGGCACTAACCACACGATAAAGAAAGATTTTAAATTACCTACTTAGGTGCAGTAGTAACATCGTTATGCATTCGGCGCGAATTCTAAAATGTAATGTTATGCTTTTTCTTTTATTTTTGTGTTATAAAGGGTATGATAGCAATGATGAAACAGATCTTAAAAGACACGTTTTTCTTTCCTGAGCCAATAGCATTCTATGATACCCAACCATTAATTTGTTAATCAACCTATTGTAAATACATCATTTTATCTTGATTATCCAGCTTACAGTTTTGTTACTATTGAAACTGTGTCAGGCAAGCATTCATGCTCTATTTGTCTTCCTAATTAACATATTGCTATCCGTAATACGTCAATCTATGAATCTAACATACGCTGTGTAATTGCAACGACAAAGCCTGGATTTTAGTTTTACCAGAAATTACCCATTAGAATTGAAGTGGAAGTACTTCACTATTTTTGGGAAGACTTGCCGCCAAATAAACATAGTAAGTGAAACTGTCAAATGTTACAAGCGGTTTTTTCAATATAAGTATATTCTGTTTTTTTTTTTTACTTTTTTAACAGGGTTATTACTGCACATTATCAGTCGGAATACTAATAGAATTTATTAAAAATATTTCTAAGCGGATATTTCTGTTCGCTTTGGCTTTTTAACCGACTTCTAAAAAAAGAAGGAGGTTATGTAAACTTATTTTGCGCGTATTGTGGTTCTCCAGTGTATAATTATTTTAGCAATTCGCTTTCATGTTAACAGAAACTGTGTCGTTCCACAGTCATACATAAACCAAATGAAACTCTTTCTTTGATTTATACATGAAGTGATAAAATAATAAAAAAGTAGTAAGCTTACTTTTCATACGGCGAAGTCATTAAACCGATCTACTTCACTAAATCTTGTTCGACGCGTGCGTACTTTGGCAGCTGTATCTCGACTGAGCTGCACACGATTAGTAACTGGTATTGTTGGTGGGGAATCCCAGACGTGTACTACCTACATGGTATGTTATACAATAACAATGTCAGAACTGACGTCATTCCGAAGTAATGAAAGCAAAATATCTTTCTTGTAGTATATTTTAAACAGAAACTGTGATCCTGATCGGCAGTGGCAAGTTGAAGCAAGTAGAAAGCTTCAAGTATTTAGGCAGCATAATTACCAGTAAAGGGGATCTGGACGCAGAGATTAATCACAGAATATGTGGTGCAGCAGCAGCTTTTGGAAATTGCAGCCAAAAGTTTTCAGTTCGCACGATATGAAGCTGACTACCAAGATCAGCAGATCCCTGCAGCAGGTCATGAGCAATTAGAGATACTTCATAGGGAACCGGTTGGTAGGTGCTTCAGCCCTTCGGTGAGAAGAGATATTTTCTGGTCTCAGAAAGGATTCTTCTTTACCCTTCAGTTGAGAGTTCCAGCTGAGGACACCCAGGAAATATTTCCTGCATAACTATCTAACATAGACTCCTATTATCTCTGTGTACATGGCAATAGTTCTTCCCAATCTTCTGTACTCGTCGGTAAAGTGGTGTCTCTATAGTAGACCATATACGGACCTTGGACAAATTCCATCTTGAATGCCTCCGAAACATCATGAACATCAGATGGTCGGACCGTATTAGAAATACAAACGTCTTAAGGCAAGCCAAGGTCCTTGGCATAGAGGCCTACTTGATGAGACGTCAGCTGAGGTGGTGTGGGCACGTCTCCAGAATGCATGATAAGAGGCTGGCGAAGCGCATCTTCGATTCTGAACTCCAGGAAGGAAAACGGAAACGTGGTGGTCAGTTTTTACGTTTCAAGGATGTTCAGAATAGACACTTCAAAAGATGCGAAATTGACCCCTTAGTGTGGGAAAAGCAGGCACAAAATCGGCTCGAGTGGAGACTTCATGTGCATCGGCAGGTCAACGACTTTGAAGAGAGAAGAAGGTCGCAACTGGACTTAAAGCGTGATGACCTTAAAGCTAGGCCACCTACAGCTATACCGTACAATTTCGTCAATGGTGTTCTGACTTGTCCGCTTTGTGCTCGGAGTTTTTCGGCCAAAGTTGGATATGCTAGCCACTTGAGAGCACATGATAGAGCAGCACACCGAAGCTCTCGACAACTACCCTAGAAAGCCATCGAATGCAGTCGCTGTGGCCGAAATCGGCTAGATGGCATCATCATCAAACAGAAACTATAGCGTAGGTCATTTGTAGATCTTTAACAGTCGTTACAGGCAGTCAGTGGCCCATAAGTCTGAAAACCAGTCTTACCGTATTACCCTGTACTAACTGGGTACCCAGTTAGTATAGGGTAATTTAGATTAGATGGGCAGGCGCCCCATGTTAAATATTGTTATTCATCTGCATACGTTTAGACTAGAAGCCCCAACTTAGTTGGAAAAGACTAGGCAGGTGATGTCTATAGCATAGTTATACGAACTCCTCCGTCGTTACAGGTCTCTGTGACGGGCTGCCATGGTGGTGACAGCCTGTTACAGGAACTGGAATCTGCACTGTGACTAACTTGCCATAGAGGGCAATTTTTGTAATTAATAGAGGTTAAAGTAGATATGCAGAAGCCGTTGAACGTAGTTGCCACTTTGATTTAAAATTAAACCTGCATAGTCCAAGATTTGTGATCGAAACTTTTCATAAACAAAAACTATAACATAATAAATAACATAATTTTAAATTTTTATTACATGCTTTTGTTTGACTTTCAAGTGTTTTTATACTCAGTATTTGAGTTAAACATGAAAACCAGTACGAATTACACTGTGCGTTTTTGGTTTAATCGCTTTCGTAGTGGAAACTTTAACTTGAAGAATGAATCACGAGGAATACCAGCCACTAAGATAAATAATAATTAATAGAAAGTAACGATGGAAGCAGATTCTTTTCAAACAATCGAAAAATTTGCGTCATGGTTTGACGTAACTTTACCCATAATATTGACTCATTTTCACCAAATTGGTAAAACAAAAAACTCAATGGGTGCCTATGAATTAACCAATGCGCGTAGAGAAGAAGGCGTTGAAGCTTGCCTTGATTTGATGAATAGGTATAGAAATGAAGGGATTTTGGACAGAATTATGATGTGTGATGTGCTGAACCCAGGTCAGATAGCGGAACAATGCCGCCCCTAAGCAAAGTTCACTCATAGAAAACTTATGGAACTATTTGGTTCGTCACTTCATGGTATAATTCACAATAGCTTTTTGAGATGCGGTGTATTAATAACAACAGATGTCTATTGTGAAGAATTTCGAACAATTTTGGGCGAACTCACAGATAAACAACCCCGATTCCTCAATCGGTCTTCGCCATTATTGCTCCATGATAACGCAAGACTTCACACTGCAAACCGTTTTAACATTACAAGACCTGCAGTTAGAAACCATTCGTCATCCTCCGTACTCGCCAGACCTGGCCCCAACTGATTACCTTTATTCCGCAATTTGGACAATTTCCTGCAAGGACAAATATGATTTTCTCAGGACGCGGTACAAAATGCATTCATAGACAAGGATATCAGTAGGTACTTGCAGTAATCAGAAGAATGAGTATAAAATCATCCGTTTTTAATTAATAGTTTTCTGTAGTGTCTTACGGCGGCTTAATGGTTTCATTTTCGTTTTTGTTAGTTAAAAACACATCCACATAGTTTTTTTTTATACATAACGTAACGCAAAATGACAGAAAGTACTTAGCTATACAGATCGATGATCCACTTCTACGAAAGAAAGCTCATCTTTCCCTAACTGCGGAATGCCATGTTCTACTTCCATTTTCAAATGGAAACTTGTTCAACAAAGTAAACAGTTTAATATTAACCCTGAAAAACTCCGTTACGATAACTAACCCTTCGTATTTCACCCTATAAAATTCTTACAATGATAAATTTAGCCTCACGAAAGTCGTTTCAGAACGGTTCAGAATCGTGCAGTTTGAGCTGGGATTTTTTTTCAAATATTTTATATTCCTAGTTCAAACTGCGCTATTCATTTAACTGCTGAGTCAACAGGGCGAAACGGAACACTTGGTTACACATGAATCAGAACCCGGTATCTGGTTGCGAATGACGACAAATGTTGGTTTTGCTACTTAAAAAGTAACTTTTTTATTCTAGAAGCTTTGAGAGTATTTGAATTTGTAAAGAAATGTGTTTTGAAAGAGAAGATTCTCTTTCCGTATTTTATAAACGTGAAAAGGTTTGCTCTTTATATTTTTATTGTATGAAATATGAAATACAGCGTATCCATAACGACAACATCTAAACGATACGTACTCATAACATCACAACGCCCGACAATATCAACATATTTATGGCATTTGTAATATCTTCATTATGTTGTTTCAATACTGTATTAGGGCCTGGACACAACACAAAGGCGTGGCGCGGTGCCATGCCGCGGTGCGGTGAGGTGACGCATCGCTGCGACGGGTCTCCGCCGCCGTGAGACGGCGCAACGTCGTGCCGCGGTGCGGTGCGCCGCACCAGCTCACGTTGCGCCCGCCTGGCAGTTAATGCAAAGAGTTAGAGTACACGTTTGAATCGATGGTTGCTGCCGTGAGCCAGCGCGACGCACCACACACGGCACCGCACCGCGGCACGACGACGTCGGCGTCGCGCCGTGGCAACGCGTGACGGCATCTCACCGCGGCCTGATGCCGTGCCTTGTCGATGTGTCCGGGCCCTTATTGAAACAACAATGTCAAAACAAACCAGAGACTGCTACTTATGTTGATGCGTCACAAACACATTCAATCATAATTTTAAAGACACTGATATTTCTTGTTGTTTAATAAAAAAATACAATTCAGTTCTGTATCTTAGCTATACGAAACAAAGATATTGTGACTATTACCAACTTTTACGACCAACCACATCTCATCATCTTCCACCCGTTCAAATATAGCTGTACCAAATGGACAATCTTTCGCAGCCGTGTTCTTGGCATATGAAATCTAGCCATCGGGCCGTGCTATAATGTTGCCATAGATCAGCGCTAAACGCTCCTCGCGGTGCCATTCATAAGTTGTATGATAAAACGCCACTTTGGCCGCCCCAGAAACTTTCCCCTCAAAGGAGGAATATTTTTGAGAAAATTTAAATCCGAACCCGATTGTGGATATTTTATCGCGTCTGTTTTATAGTGGTCAGCTATGGGATTTCAATTTGGATGTGTTACATTTATATTTCGACCTACAAGTCATAGGTTTTGAAGCTGTTTGTTCACAGATAGTCACAGACACGCTCGCATCCACCATGGTTTTCACTATCCCTGCACCTGACGCACCGCTCATTCGAACACCCACCCGCAAGGAGTATACTTACATCTCAAATTGGAAAACATGAAACACAGCAGGAGGAGAGGAGGTCGGAGGTGCTCCTATCTATAATGATGACCTTTTATTATCGCTAGTATTGTCATATCTTGAACCCACCAAGGTCCAATGCATCAATGGAGCATTGCGAGTGTTCCATCCTCTATCACTCCAAGAAACCGAACCGAGGAGGAGCTGGGGCAGGTAATTCTGGCGATTACCCTGGCATCACTGATGACTCTAGCGAAGCCTGTCACGACTCAAAACTCTCCCGCATATGCGAAGCGATGGCAGGCTGCGCTGACGTCACAGTCTCTGTCAGATGTGGTTCAAAGTAGCTCTTGGACAACGATAACCGGATAGGCTACCAGATTCCTCTCTATAGTGACTGGAAGAGAGGAGTTAAGAAGGGAGATAGTAGATAGGGTTCTGGTCCTAGGAAAGACCGGTGCTGAGGGTGCTGTTCTCGTCCAGGTCAAACTGGTATGGGAATATGCATCTCTCAAGGCGGTCCAATATATGGACCAGTTTATCAAGTTTAAATGCAGGGCACTTGAAATCCCTGCCGTGCTGGATCAGGCCATTGATCTAAAAATAAAACGGGACGCCGAATGAACACACCGACGACCGGTTGCCGTATGGTGGGGTCCGGGATGTGAACTCGCATCAAAGTTGCACCACGCACACTTCCCAGATCTGTACTATGCGGCTATCGCATTTGCCAAGGCGAACAAAATGATTGGGGAGAACTTCCAGATATCACAGTCGCACCCCACCGGCCACGCAGCTTTAATAAGAGTTGCACCACGCACACTTCCCAGATCTGTACTATGCGGCTATCGCATTTGCCAAGGCGAACAAAATGATTGGGGAGAACTTCCAGATATCACAGTCGCACCCCACCGGCCACGCAGCTTTAATAAGAGTTGCACCACGCACACTTCCCAGATCTGTACTATGCGGCTATTGCATTTGCCAAGGCGAACAAAATGATTGGGGAGAACTTCCAGATATCACAGTCGCGCCCCACCGGCCACGCAGCTTTAATAAGAGTTGCACCACGCACACTTCCCAGATCTGTACTATGCGGCTATCGCATTTGCCAAGGCGAACAAAATGATTGGGGAGAACTTCCAGATATCACAGTCGCACCCCACCGGCCACGCAGCTTTAATAAGAGTTGCACCACGCACACTTCCCAGATCTGTACTATGCGGCTATCGCATTTGCCAAGGCGAACAAAATGATTGGGGAGAACTTCCAGATATCACAGTCGCACCCCACCGGCCACGCAGCTTTAATAAGAGTTGCACCACGCACACTTCCCAGATCTGTACTATGCGGCTATCGCATTTGCAAAGGCGAACAAAATGATTGGGGAGAACATCCAGATATCACAATCGCACCCCACCGGCCACGCAGATTTAATCGACCGCTATGTAAAGAAGATGGCGTTGGCGGAACTAGGTGAGCTGTCAGAGGAAATGAAAACGAAGCTGCAGAGGCTGGGTTACCCCACTACCAGGAGACGGGTGGCTGAGGAATCTGATTCAGAAGACGACACAGACACTCACCACACAAGCACTTGACACCGACCAACATTTTCAGTATCTATCTTTATTTTTGAGTGTTAGGAATCTGTTACTCAGAACATTTAAATAATAGAGATTCACGAATAGGTAAGTTTTCAGTAAAATATTTTACTAGGCGTAAATTACCCAACAGCTGAACGAAAGGGAGAGTTTGTTTGTGATGAGCTCGAACATTACTCGCTGCTTGACAAACATGTTTGGACTTGATTAGCTGATTAGTATGCTATGGGGTATCTTTATTAACTGCACCAATTCAATCTCCTTTCTTTTTTTTTCTTTCTTCAGGTATATAACACAACTCTACAAAAGAAAAAAAAAGTTTGTTTCCTGTGTTTTTTTTTTGTTTCTATCTCAATTTGACACGTATTTTTTTAATATGTCAACAATTTTTCTCTAACAGCTTTTGTTTTTCAGTTATAGCTAACTACCCTCATTTACTATTTTTATTTAGGTTTTCGTTTTTTTGTTGGACACAAAAATATTTTTTGTCGTTTATTTCGATATGGCTTCGTCAAGAAGATGTTGTGTGCTTAATCCAGATTGTTTTTGTTATATTTGTGGTGAATATATATTTGAAAAATATCGAAAACCTGTATCGGACTTTGTAGAAACTGCTTATCAACAATACTTTAAAATAAAATTATCTAATCAAGACAAGTCATGGGTTCCTCATATTGTGTGTCAGAAATGTGTTGTATGTCTACGGTTATGGTCCAGTGAAAAAAGGGATGCAGTAAAGTTCTTAAAACCCATAATTTGGAGAGAACCTCGAAACCACCATGACAACTGCTACTTCTGTGTTGTAAAAATAAACGGAATTAACCCTGGAAATCGAAGCAAGTGGTTATATCGTAACTTGTCTTCTGCTCAACGACCTCAATTAAAGTCACGTGAGGTACAACCCAGCACATCTAAATCCTCTGATATTCCAAATCTCCGTAAATCCGAACAAAATACATCAAGTGGATACTCTGATCCCGACCACAAATTTAATCTTTCAGAACCTCAGCCACTTAATCAAAAAGAACTAAATGACTTAGTAAGCCATCTGAACTTATCGAAAGAAGCCAAAGCTTGGAACTCATTTGTTTCGGTTATATGTAATTTCCTGGGTAGCAAGAAATCTGACGACTATGTCAGCTTGTTGAGTGCATGCTATCGAACTTGAAAGAGCTAGGGTGCAATATGAGCATTAAACTCCATTTTTTGCACTCGCATTTAGAGCGATTTCCAGAAAATCTGGGTGATTTTAGTGAGGAGCAGGGTGAAAGATTTCACCAGGATATTCGGACAATTGAAGAGCGTTATCAGGGAAGGTGGGACTCACATATGATGGCAGACTAGTGCTGGAGTTGACAACCAGACCTACCTAACGTTGTTCATTCAAGAAAATCTTATAAAAGATCATTCGATAGTGTTTAATAAAATTTTTGTTAATATGTGTATAATTTCCTTGTATTGTTTAGCCTAAATAGTAAAATGGTGTATTTCAAAAAGTAAAGCTGTTACCAATCTTCCAGTATTTTTTTCATAGTCAGGACCATAGAGTTACCCAATAGCAATAAAAAAAATTAAGGAAACAAATATTGTGTTGACCAGTGTAATTTATGATTAAGTATTAGGTCGATTAATATCCAAGGGAGAACCCTAGGATATTAATACAACACTAATCAGAAATTCCAATAAAGCTCGTATACTACACCAAAGAGTAAAATAGAGATCTATCGGGTAACAGACTATTTAGCGAAAGCCCGTCTCTTGTTAAAAAAAAAACTCACTGCGACATTCTTTGTGTCCAAGTCACATCCCAGCTTATCGCTGAGACTTGACCCGAATCACGGTAACGCAGTGTTTTAGCTGTTTGTTTTTTTTTCTTTCTTTCTTATTCTTTCTTATTCTTTATTGCACACAAAATTAAAAGATATACACACAACATTACAATATATAGCTTATGTACAACGGCGAGCTTAACCCAAAATTGGGTTTTCTTACAGCAAACCTTACTTTGATAGCGAGATTAGCGGTAGAGGATAACCTACGTGCACAATCAGTAAAGGACAATGACCAAAGTTGGTACCAAAAAGTCTCGCGCCTCAAAACCAAAATATTATAGTAATTAGTTTCATATTTTTTTACGGCATTACGTGTCGGGGATTTGATTTTTGAACTGGAAATATACTTTTCGAGTTTAAAAGTATGAATATTGTTTTACTCCCTTTATATGACGTTCCGTTTCAACTGAATATAAATGACGTTCCGTTTCAATTGAACAAACCCTTGTCTGTCGAGCGGACTCTAAAATTAATTACAATTAAGTAAGATCAGTACACCAAATCGATTTAGTTTGGTTTATTGCTATTTGCAACAAAATAGATTTTCTCAGCCTAAAGATTTTGATTTATCGATTACATCCCTAAATCCCGACTAGTTTATAGCACTTACTATACTCTATGGTTTATAGTTATCTTATCTGTGGCATCTGACATTTGTACTGTACTGACTGACTATTGGCAATATAAAGGTCTAAAATAAAATCGAATTTCAGTCAAGCATACTGTGGATGTTACTTTAACTCGTAATTCTTACTAATATTAGTGTATTACGCTGTTTTTAGAGCAATAATGTAATGTATGTGTGTTAAAATACGTCGTTGGTAGCGTCGAAAAAATAGACCTACTTTTTAGGTTAGTTTCGATTTTATAAAATAACTCTGAAACGCGGGTTTTTTTTTTCAAAAATAGTTTTTGTAGGAGTTAATACGATCAGTGTAGTCTATAAAAAACAAGGTTTGATTTTGACGCAGCATGGTACGGGATTCCATACTTCCATGAGCATTGTCCTTTAAAACTTAAACTAACTTATTTTATAAACTAAACTAATAAATACAATATGTGTAACGCATACAACACCTATATATAAAACTATACAATATTACACTATATAAATATATATATATATACATATATTTATATACCACTACTATTACATATACTATATATATACATACTATCATCATGTTGACAGGAAATGTTCTCTTATTCCCCTCTTGAACACATCTAACGAAGGGCTATCCCGCAAGGAGTGTGGAAGCGAATTCCAAAGGCGCACTGCACGAACAGAAGAGAGAGAGAGTTTTTTTTGTTTATTATACTTTCAAAATAAACGTCAGCATGTAACAAGCTATCCGCCATTCATTTCCCAATACTTTCTTTTTTTTTACAAAATTACGCGCCATCTTTTGAATCCTATCCACCCATCTCCTCACCCACCATCTGCCACCACTTCTTCTATCACCTCTCAGTACCCATGTAGTGAAGGCTCTACTTCATTAATGATATTCGGAAGATCGTCGCTAAGACCTAGTTGAGACTCGCGCAGAGTATGGAACAATGGTACAAAAGGGAAGGACGCCTACACTCAGCAGTTAGTGGAACAGGGCTGCCAAAGATGATGATGATATTAAATTCCATATATTAATACTATTCGCATATTTATCTGTCAAGATAGTGTATTAATTAGCCAGACAACACACAATCACATCAATATTCAACCGTAAACAACGTCCGTAAACATTAATAACCAATATTGTTTGCATGCACAAGTTATTTACGATAATGCTCGATGACCATGTAATTAAAATATGGTGTAATCCTTAATCTGTTTGCCGGCTGATAAAACAGATCAAGCTGTAAATTGAATTTCGTACATTAAATAAAGATAAAGCTGAAATTGTTGCTTATAAAAGAACCCTTGAGGGTTTCATAATGAGTTTTAAATTGTACATGTAATCTGGAATATGAATTGAAAAGTTATACCCGACTCGGTTTCTCGTTATCGAAAAAAAAAAGATCATGATTCACAACTGTTTCAAATATTTATGTTTTCATAGTTCCGATTCGTCATCGATACTAAAGTACCGTCAAAATAATTTTTCAATTCAATTCAATTCATTTATTGCATCAAATATGGTAGGTACATGAAGTTCTTAAATAAATATTTAGTAACACACATTTGGCCAATATATAGCATGCAATAGTACAAGTTTTTACACTTAAGCTATTATTTAGTAGGGCATTTTGTCGATACCAGTTAAATATGTCTGTGTTTTAAAGTGTAAAATTTACAGGGACACTTTTGAAAAAACTCATCTATCGAATAAAAACACTCTTGTAACAACCATTTCCGCAACGCAACACAAAACTTTTTGAAGGGTAGTTGAGTAATTGACCTAGGCAAAGCATTGTAAATTAGGGGAGCCATATAAACGCAGCTCCGCCGAAAAAGTTCTAGCTTTGGAACGGGCATTTCAAAATCTAAATGTGTAGGTTTCCTTTTATTTGTATTATCTTTCCGTTCAAATAATTCAAGATTGGACCTCACAAACCTGGCAACTTCGTAAATATAAATGCATGGGACCGTCAATAGATTGTGCGACTTGAATATAGGTTTGCATGAGTCAGACCACTGCATTGAGAATATTGCACGAATACACTTTTTTTGGGCGATGAAAATCTTCGCCATTTCGGAAGAGTTTCCCCACACAACTATACCGTATCGTATTACTGAGCAGACATATGCGTGATACACCATTATGGCGGTACGCAAAGATGTAATAATTTTAATTCTTTTTAATGCAAATACGAATTGATTGATTTTTTTTGAAATTATTTCTATATGGTTCTTCCAAGTAAAATGCTCATCAAGTGTTACACCCAGAAACTTTGCATTGCGTACCTGTTCTATATTATGATTGTTAAGTGCAACATTAAGGCGTACAGGTTTACTTTTAAATGTTTTACAATGAAGTACATTAGTTTTGGAAATATTTATTTTTAATTTATTAATATCTAACCATTGTATAATGTCCTTTAATGTTTGCTTAATTTCAATGTCAAAATTTTGTAAGTTTTTACATTTAATAATAATTGTGGTATCATCGGCGAACAATACACACTGATGTTTTATTGACTGTGGCATATCATTTATGTAAAGAAGGAACAATAATGGCCCCAAGATACTACCTTGTGGTACACCACAGTAAATAGTCCGTGCTTCAGAATCAAAATCTTCTAAAGTGTTACTTAATTTGTTTAATTTTGTTAACCTCGTTACCTGTTTTCTGTCAGTTAGATAAGATTGAAACCATTCTTTTGCTGGACCTCTGATACCGTATCTTTCAAGTTTTTCTAGAAGCCGCGCATGATCAACACGATCGAACGCCTTACTTAAGTCTAAGAGCAATGCACAAGTAGGTATTTTATTATTAATATTAGTCATCATTGCTTTCACTAGCGTAAATATTGCCAATGTCGTCGATTTATTTTGTCTAAACCCGTATTGCTGGTCAACAAGAATGTTGTGTTTAGTGAGAAATTTCATCACTCGCCTGTACATAATTTTTTCAAAAATTTTTGATAAAATGGGAGTGAGAGCGATAGGTCGGTAATTGTCAACGTCTGATCTTGACCCTTTTTTGTATAGCGGCTTTATCAGAGACAGTTTCAACCTACTAGGAAAGCAGCCCTGTTCCAAGGATAAATTGACAATGTGAGACAATGGCGATGCTATATGTTGAGCTATTTTTTTAACGAGCTCGGTTGTGATGTTGTCATACCCAGCTGATTTCGTGTTTTTTAAAGACATTATGACACGATATATTTCAGACTCGTTAGTGGGTTCTATAAATATACTTTTATCATTTGATTCTATTTTATGTAGGTCAGTTTTGTTATTTTTAAGATTAGCGCAATTATCATTATTATTAGAAATGTCAACAAAATGATTATTAAATTTATTAGTAATGTCAGAACCAGATGTCAACGTAATACTACCATCAATAATTTTACTGATATATTCCCTAAACGGTCCGTTACCCATGTTGCGCTTCACAATATCCCACGTGGCCTTAATTTTATTACGAGAAAAGGTAATGTGTCTCTCATTACACAAAGACTGTAGGTTATTCATGCACTTCCGTAGCAATTTTGAATATGCTTTGTACTTATTCTTATTTTCATTATTTTTATTTAGGTAGTACTTGTACCTTAATGACCGCTTAGTATTACAACATTTTTTTATGCCTTTTGTTATCCATTTAGGTTTACCACTATGGTGTTTCATTTTAACTTTAATACTAGGGAAACATAGTTTATAAAATAATGTCAACAAATCATGAAACTTGTCAAAGGCTTCATTAATATTTGTTATACCATAGATTTCACTAAAACTTATGCAGCTGATATAATCCACGAATTTTATGACGTTCTCTTTATTTATATCATTTATAGTCATGAAACAGTAATCGACTTCCACTCTGTTTGAAGTTTCTTGTTCAATTTTGACTAGTTGAGCTGTGTTATGATCAGATAGGTACAAATTATATGTCTTACCAATGGCATTGTGAATATTGCTAATAATGTTGTCTATGCATTTATTAAGCCTAGTCGGTTCATGTATGTGATGTTTCAGTCCATAATTAAGCATTAATTCTTTGAAAGTAGTACTAGTTTTATCAGACAATAGCAAATCTATATTAAAGTCGCCACAAACTACTATATTGCATTTTTTGTGTTGAAGTTTTGTTAAAACTTTCGTTAAATGATCAAAAAATATATTAATGTCAGAGTTTGGTATCCTATATATACAAATTACGATAAGCTTTAGCTGTTTTATTTCAACACCACATATCTCGAAATGTTTATCAATAGCAAATTCCTTTACATCATCCAGCTCAACACATTCGTAACCTTTCTTACACAAAATACATGTGCCACCACGTCGTTCTAGTCTGGAATAGATTGCTCCAAGATAAAAATTATTTATATTCAAATGTTTTTCTTCACAAATTTTTATGAAATGTTAGACATACCACTACCACATTTTCATTGAGATCATGCAGCTCACTTAGTGCTACCTCTAAATCTTGCATTTTATTTAATGCACCAGCAATGTTTTGGTGAAACACTGAAAATTCATTTTTAGTTACGAAAAAGATGATTTTTTGTCCCTTCAGAATCATTTGAGTCTTTCTGTGAGGTTATTTTAAATGATTTAAAATAATAAGGTATCGTGCCTTTCCTTGGTTCTACATTAATATTATTAGTTATTGTTCGATCATTGAAGTTTACCTGCGAGGTTTTATTGCTTAGTGGAAAATAATAAGGTATTGTTCCTTTCTTTGGTTTGACGTTATCATGATTTTCCCGGAAATAATGTGGCGATGTTTTCTGTGTGTCAATACCCTTTTTGAATTTGTGGTTGTTATAAGAGAGGAATTTGTTGCAGTACTGGATAACATTTATCTGATGAATTATTTGTTGTGCAACATTCGATATATTGTCTGTTTCTATAAATGTACAGTTTTCATAGTTTTGGATAAGTAGCTTTAGCTGATTATTTAGTTTACATTCATTAAGGAAAAGATTATTAAGTATATTTACTACAAATACATTGCAATTTTTAAGAAAATGTAATGCTATAGATATGTCTGACATAAACTCTATTGGATTTACATCATTACTCCCTGTCATTATGATAACATTGTCGGTTTTTAGGGTTCCGTACCTCAAAAGGTAAAAACGGAACCCTTAAAGGATCACTTTGTTGTCCGTCTGTCTGTCTGTCAAGACCTTTTTTCTCAGGAACGCGTGGAGGTATCAAGCTGAAATTCATATCAAATACTCAAGTCTATGGTCTCTTGGAGCTGTGAAAAAATCAAACTTCTAAGTCAACGCGATCAAAAGATACTCCCGTTTATGCCGCAAATTTTCGACACTCGCAAGGGAATCAAAACCTACAGGGTACTTCCCGTGAACTCAGAATCTTGAAATTTGGTATGAAGCAACGTCTTATAGCAGAGATATAGGAAAAATTGCGAAAAGTATACATTTTTAGTTATATCATATAATAAAAATATTTTTAATAATTTTAAACTTACTACCCCTTTCCTCATGAACGCGTAGTGGTATTATATTGAAATTCATATCAAATACTCAAATCTATAATACCTTTAAGCTGTAACAAAATCAAACTTCTATGTCAACGCAATCAAAAGAAACAGGAATTAAAACCGCATATTTTGAAACTCGCCACTACTCGCAAGGGAATCAAAACCTACAGGGTACTTCCCGTGAACTCAGAATCTTGAAATTTGGTACGAAGCTACGTCTTATAACTCAGTTAATGGAAAAATTGCGAAAAGCATAAATTTTTAGTTACATCATATAATAAAAATATTTTTAATTCCGTTAGGTACCGTCAGCTTTCTACATTGTTATGTTATGGATTTCATTTAGCAATAAAAATACCATAACTTTTACTTATATACCTACAGGTTTGTACGGAACCCTCGGTGCGCGAGTCTGACTCGCACTTGGCCGGTTTTTGATAATGTCTTAGCCATGTTGCTACAGTCCGACAGGACATATTTCGTTCTTGCGTCTGGTCTTGTTATAGATTGTATTTTATAATCCCTAATTATCAGTTCACTTTTATTCTCGATAAGCATCTGCACGATGCCTTTCCCTTGATTGTCCGATAGAAGAAATATTTTGCCACATTCTTGATTACATAAACGGTCATTATTCTCAACTTGAGCCTGATGTTGCTGTTGTTCAGTCGGTGCCTCTTCATTTAAATCCTTCCCTACAAAGGTGCATCCCAAATTATCATTGTTAGAGTTAATAACATTATTGTCAGCGTTAATAAAGTCAGCGTCAGTTTTTAAATTTACGTCATTCCTGGTGTTATTACATTTTAAATGTCCTCCATTATCTCGGTTATCTTTATTATAGCTTCCATCCAAGCTCGGTTCCAGTCGTAGGCTCCCAGTATTCAATACTTCTCTTTCCTCTTTCGTATGCCGTAATTTATTCCCTAGTTGTTTCACAGTGACGTTCTGAGGAGTAGTGACATACCCTTCTTCTGTACTTAAAGTTAAACATTTGGTAGTTCGTTTTTTCTGGGACTTTGGTGTAGCCCTTCTTATAGTTGACAAAGGACTTTTGCATAATTGTTTCAAGGCAATCATCTGCTGATTGAGATGTTCAATTTCTTCTAAGAGACTATTTTTTTCTAAGATGATAGTGTCAAGTTCATTCTCTGTAGTCCGTAATTGTGATTTCAAGCTATTAATTTCTTCTTTTAATTCTTCAATATAACTATGATTAACATTAGTAGATAGGTCTAAGCTTTTTGCTAAATATTCTGAGTCCGTGCTAATGAGAGAAGTATTAAGAGATTCTGTCGATCTTGATGTAAATAATTTTCTTGGTTTAACATTTACATTAAGTTCATCCATTTTACAAACTGTGATTTTCTCTATAATTTAATAAATTATCGTAAGTAGGTGAATAACCTTCAAATTATGGTGCTTCTTTGTGTTTATAATATGATTTTTGTATACAGAACTGTTCTTGTAATTAGTTGATTTTTCCAAAATAGTCGATTATTCTTCGGTCTGAAAAGACTCGTATCTAGATTGTAGATTAAGTTTCCGAACGATAATAATTGTGTCACGACTGTACTGTACTGTATTCCAATTGGTCATTTAATGTGATGCATCAGCTAGTGCAAAGAGTTGTATTTGATTGTCATTGGCTATCTATCAGCATGATAAATAAACACAAAATTTAAATAAAAAACGGATTAACCAAACCTCTTACTCCAGATTTTCCAAATAATTTCATTACACCATGCCAATTCTTGCTACCAAAAGTTATTTGATTAATTCGCCAAGCACTGTTTTATTGGTTCACAATGTTTAAATCTCACTTTGTGTCTCTCTGTAGTACACACAACACAGTTCCCAGTACTATGTGTTTCACTTATGTTCCCGTCCGAATAACACTAGCACTCACTAATTGTGCACTTTAGTCCAGATCCTCACGTACAATTTGTCAATAAACAGTACTTTTCTATTTTTAATTAGTATTAAAACACGGAGCCAATGTTTACTTCATGGCAGTGTTGCCAGGTTAATAAACTATACAATTAATTTTTATATCTACATATAAGATTGAGAAACAGTTTTGTCATCATCCCCAATAACGATACTACCAACATTGGTAATACCTAGTTGTACAATTATATTATGTACATGCGCGATCTCTTTTTATTTAGGCGCGTTTCGGGAACATTATACTTTTTGCTCACGTTGAAAGGAGTACGTACCGATATAAACCATAGTAGAAATGTCAAGATGATTATGACTGAATACGGTTTTATTTTTTTAATAAAATGTATTTATGTCCTGTCATTTCAGATGTGTTTTAGTCTATGAACATTAATTTTAGATAAACACTGATTACGCATTTATTTTCTATTTTTGTGTAAAAATCTTACTGCGGTTCACTGAATACATCTACTTACCAAGTTTCAACAGTATAGTTCTTATAGTTTCGGATGTGACTGTGACATACGGACGGAGACATGACGAATCCATAAGGGTTCCGTTTCTTGCCATTTGGCTACGGAACCCTAAAAACCGGCCAAGTGCGAGTTCGACTCGCGCACTGAGGGTTCTGTATAAACTTGTAGATATTTTGTAAGGGTTTCAGATTTTTTCCTTTTACATTTATTTATTTATTTATGTGCTGTAAGACATTGCTTATTGCCAAATTTGATGATTCTAGGTCAACTGGAAGTACCATATAGGTTCCCTGGTATAGATTTCCCTTGTGAAATCTATACATATAATAAAATTATAAAAAAGTGGTGTCTGTAAAAAGTAGCAGGGGTTGTTATTATATCGATGCCGAACCCGAAATTGTAATTAATTTTTTTTTGTCTGTTTGTCTGTGTGTTTGTGCACGCTAATGTCAGAAACGACTCACTAATATATTGTAGTAAGCTTCACTTAACATTTAGTGTTTACTTCATGTCAATCGGTTCATAAATAAAAAAGTTATGTCAATTTAAAGAATCACGGCGAACATTTTGTTAAGGTATTCTATCAGAGTACGTACACGCCTCGCGCCTGCGCGTCCGTGGCTATATAAAGCGCGCTGAGAGCCGCGCCGCTACCCTTGGCTGGATGCCTTACATTCAAGGCATCCACAGGACTTGCTCGGTTTAGCAGTAACCAACCTCCTAGGTTGAACTGCGAGATGCACTATCCAAAAAAAAAACGCGCCGCTGCCATAAGGATTCAGTTATTCGCAGCGAACGCACGTATCCTGGAGAGTTCAGGCGAATAGTTGCATTCGATTATTGCGATTCACTTGAATACTGACTGTTTGCATATTTCATTTATTTATATTTTAGGATTTGTAAGTTAGGTTCTTTTTCTTAATTTTTTTTTAAATTTTGTAAATAAATATTGTAAGCATTTGTTATAGGTTGCATATCTTTCCTTGTGTGACTGTTTGTCACTTACTCCTAATTGTTAAGCACATATTTTAGTCTCGATCGTTATTTTTAAAACTCTTCTCACGATACGAAAACATTAAGTTTCTATTTTATGGCTTGTCGGTCAAGTGACCGTAATTAACAATACTGCACCACTCAGAAATGCATAAATTCTTTACTTAATGGCAAACCCACTTGGGACAAGGACTATTAGCAGGCAATTCTTGAGAAAAGATAAAAATATACGATTTCTAAACACATTCCTGAATACTGGCACAACATCTGGTTGCAACGTGCGTGGCTCTTGGCCGCCCGAAGTTTAGAAGGGATACTTAAAACAATTGAGACGGTTACGCAAAAACAGAAAGGTTGCTAAACTATTTCTCAGAAAGGACGGCGTGGGATTCGGTAGGGCGAAATCCAAGAGACGCACATGGGGTAGAGGCAGTGAATTTCGAATCACGAAAGAGGTCGGACGTAAGAGTCTGGGATTAGACAGGCTAAGTCACGGTATTCGGTCTAAAACGGTTAAAGTACTAGGACGTCCTAGGTTAGTCTCGTGAAATTAGCGTAGTCTTGGTACCAAGATGCACATGTCCCAGTGTAGGGTCGTAATAGAGCGATTAATGTTTTATAAATCAAATATAAGTAGTAGTAATAAGTCTGGTGGAAACAAGTGTCGTGACGCGCAATGAGACGAGCAGTGGCGGAGACGAAACTGGTGGTGTGAGCGGTATTCTGTAAGTTAGTTTTAGACTAATCATCTTCAGTGAACACGTGGTAAGTGTTAACTATAATTAAACCCTAGCTTAAGTAGCAGTTTGGCGGTAGCGTAAAGAACTGTTAATATAAAGCCCCGCGTAACCCATTTATTCCAGTAAGGCGAGGCAGCCACCTCAATCATCACAATGTCTAACTGTTAACATACTGCACCAGCGTAATTCATTAAATTACAGCATGCAAAGCAGTGATGCGGAGCCACGATGTATATAATTATATCATGTGTTATGTGTCCAACTCCTATTCCGCACCTTGGCAAATATCTACCATCTGCGTTTGATTCTAGGGAGACGGTTCGCTTTTCATAACGACATGTACAATTTCGACTAATACGAACGACTAATGTATATAGACAAATGTTGACTTATATTCTGACGTACCACAAATGGAAGGTGGAACCGCTATATTCAGTTTAAGTAGAACAATCCATATTGTTCAGTGGTGAAGGCAACACCATAATCACAGTTTGATTAAAACAAATGATATTTAACAGTAATTTATAATGCCAACTTGTACTTGTTGTACAAAGTAACCAAGCTCCGATGGTGATTATTGCTTCCTATAAAGGTCTAGCTCAGAAACATTGCGTAGGCATTGGTGGCGGGCATTTCGGGAGTGGGGTTAGGCTCCCTGAAGTATTTCACACTGAAACATCAAATTGATATCTCCGTTCTAAGGAACGCTAGGGACTGAAAAGTCAAACCCGGCTGTTTGTCTCGTTGAAACCAAATCTGGCTAATGGTATGCCTATTACTGAATCGACACTATTTAGCGAGACACGCAACCACGACATGGGGCAGATTAAAGAAATGTGAAGTGACGACAGTTCCCACTTCAGCGCCACCAATAACTATCGTAATATGTTCTGCTACAGACTGAGTCTACGGTGCGCTTGTGCAAGTTATGTTGTATCATAGTCAAGGTGTAGATTGCCGCAAGGGTGTTTAACATGAATACGCGTGTAGGAATAACTACTAAAACGTGCCTTCCTCAATGGCAGCAGGACTCCTCAGAACTCTGTCTTAGGATTGAGAAAGACATGTGAATTGTGCTTAGGGAGCGTGGTCTGTTAGAATTCGTAGCAGTGTCCTTAGTGGTCCTATGCGCTTAGGTCTAACAGTCACGTACTGAGGCAGTTATTGTAACCGGTTACATGCCATAGAGATGGGTTCGTAATACATTTAAATAATTGAATTAACGTAGCGGTAAATAATGGAATCCTTAAGCGCAAGCGTAACGTTTCCTTCTCCAACCCCTTTTAATCATATATCTTATCTTTGCGTACGTTTTTCTTATTGCTTCATACTTTATTGTTATATTGTTTTATATGATGTGTTATTATTCATGTATATGTCCTAACTGTGAACTCCTAATACTAACTTCACCTAGTACCCAGTCCTGTTCCTTAGCTTCTAAAAGTCGGAGCAGGACTGGAAATCCAATCTCCTTATTTCGGTGGAAAAGTAATTCCTCTTGGTTGGCTTTACAGAGCTGTGCGAGGCTTTTGGGGCACACCTCCTCTCCTTACCTGAATTGGGGAGCCGAAATAAGTACTAATATTTACATGACTCAGGAAAAACGAAAATTTTATCAGACTAGGGTCTTATTGGAACAGTCACATGTGGTGCCGTGACCAGGATTCTCGTCATTAAATGTACTGATTCACTTCAGTACAACGAGAAAGAACAATAAATATGGGTTACTATAATAATAACACAACGTAATTTTATGGTTCTAGAAATTGTAAGAGACGGCAATAATAACACAACGTAATTTTATGGTCCTAGAAATTGTAAGAGACGGCTCGAGTTACAACGGCTACAACGATTTATGTTTAATTAGATAACGATTTTGTTGTCATGATTAAAATCATCAACCATTGGCAGTGGGTTCAATTCCCGCATGATTTATCAGTTAAAATACTGCATTCCATTGTCATGGAATTAGGGTTTGATTTCCGCCTAGCGCAATAGTTGATAAGTAATTCTAATTAGATTCCTGTAATAAGATTCCTGTGTCATGGTATGTGGGTTCGATTCCCTACGTGTTTTGTTAGTTTATAGGGCATTGGTTCCAATTTTAGAGAAAAAGAGCTACATTTGTAAGATTGTTACTTGTGTTCCTGTGCAACTGTAAAGATGGGTTCGATTCCCAGTAGGTGAAGGGTTTGTGTCCGATAGTACACAGACCAATTTCAATTCAGGTTTGCAATTGAAAGTGTTTATATTTCTATGAGAAGAGAAAAGTAGATATAAGACACGCGCTCAACTATGGATAAACTTTATATTATTAGTGCTAAGATATCAAGAAGCGTAAAGTTTACAAGAGGACAATCAATTTACTAAGAGTTACATTAACTATTATCATAGAAAGTTAACCTAAATCTTTCCGACTCTGTAACCTATGTCATATAATTGGACAGATACTCGTGTGGACTTATTTCAAATTCCAGGATATTTCAATCTTCGTTTGGCTGACATTAAACTTTGTCTAAACCTTTGGATTGTGAGGTGCGCTCGGCTCAAAGTTTCATCAAATTCAGCTGACGTCGCCTGACTTCAACAGCAGCCGTAGCGTGGTTCCAGTTGCGAAGCTAAGTTCCACTTTTATTAGACTCTATGGTTACCTGTGATCACGTGGTATGACTTTGTTATCTCAAAAATAATTGTATATTGTTTTGAACTCTAGGACTATATTATAAACCTACCTAATCAGTTCCAAAATTGGGACCTACCGGATAAAATTCATGCCAATATTTTAATATCCAGCTATGGATATTATAATAATGTGTCCTAATAATCAAAGAATTGTTTGGATAATCTAGGGTGTCAAAATTTTAAAGTCAAGGCCAAGGTCAAGATTCTTATTTGCTCAATGTAGGTACACAAGATGTATTGTGATTTTAATGTAAGATAAGGCTTTTAATATTTATATAAATGTGTAAAAGATAGTTATTTCAAATAACATAACTTCGATTTCAACTACAATTTTCCAATTCTAGTTGAATTTCAGTACTGCTCTTTCCTCTTAGAATCGGAGGGGGGCGACTAAGTGGAATTAATCCTAATATTTTTATGTGCGGACTATTTCAGCCACTCTTGGATACAACTTCGAGGAGCTGACTCAGTGTTGAGGTGCAATGGGGAAGGCCTCTGTCCAGCGGCAGCTGCGTTAGGCTGAGTTTAGAACGAGAGAGCATCGTACGTAGCGTCGCCCGATAGCACAAATACTCTTATAAGAGACTCTGGTATGTAGAATTAAAGTATAAGCATGCACGGGTCTCCTGCAATTGCCTGAAACGTGGTAAATGATAGAAATATTTTGAGGGAGAATAATCTCAAATAGCGGAATTATGTATCAGTTAAAGATACTTCTGCGAAACTAGGCAAAATTATAGCAGACGATGTATCCTATTGGATTCATGTTCCAGTTGGAACAATAATAATAATCTGATTAGGTGAACATAGCGAGTGGGTGTACTTTTAAACTCTATAGTAATGTCATGGAGAGCCACAGTTCATCCTATTGTGAAAGCTCATACGCTGTACTGCGTCACGCGTCTGATTTTCAGAGGGGGGAATGTGACTGTTTGTCACTTACTCCTAATTGTTAAGCACATATTTTAGTCTCGATCGTTATTTTTAAAACTCTTCTCACGATACGAAAACATTAAGTTTCTATTTTATGGCTTGTCGGTCAAGTGACCGTAATTAACAATACTGCACCACTCAGAAATGCATAAATTCTTTACTTAATGGCAAACCCACTTGGGACAAGGACTATTAGCAGGCAATTCTTGAGAAAAGATAAAAATATACGATTTCTAAACACATTCCTGAATACTGGCACAACATCTGGTTGCAACGTGCGTGGCTCTTGGCCGCCCGAAGTTTAGAAGGGATACTTAAAACAATTGAGACGGTTACGCAAAAACAGAAAGGTTGCTAAACTATTTCTCAGAAAGGACGGCGTGGGATTCGGTAGGGCGAAATCCAAGAGACGCACATGGGGTAGAGGCAGTGAATTTCGAATCACGAAAGAGGTCGGACGTAAGAGTCTGGGATTAGACAGGCTAAGTCACGGTATTCGGTCTAAAACGGTTAAAGTACTAGGACGTCCTAGGTTAGTCTCGTGAAATTAGCGTAGTCTTGGTACCAAGATGCACATGTCCCAGTGTAGGGTCGTAATAGAGCGATTAATGTTTTATAAATCAAATATAAGTAGTAGTAATAAGTCTGGTGGAAACAAGTGTCGTGACGCGCAATGAGACGAGCAGTGGCGGAGACGAAACTGGTGGTGTGAGCGGTATTCTGTAAGTTAGTTTTAGACTAATCATCTTCAGTGAACACGTGGTAAGTGTTAACTATAATTAAACCCTAGCTTAAGTAGCAGTTTGGCGGTAGCGTAAAGAACTGTTAATATAAAGCCCCGCGTAACCCATTTATTCCAGTAAGGCGAGGCAGCCACCTCAATCATCACAATGTCTAACTGTTAACATACTGCACCAGCGTAATTCATTAAATTACAGCATGCAAAGCAGTGATGCGGAGCCACGATGTATATAATTATATCATGTGTTATGTGTCCAACTCCTATTCCGCACCTTGGCAAATATCTACCATCTGCGTTTGATTCTAGGGAGACGGTTCGCTTTTCATAACGACATGTACAATTTCGACTAATACGAACGACTAATGTATATAGACAAATGTTGACTTATATTCTGACGTACCACAAATGGAAGGTGGAACCGCTATATTCAGTTTAAGTAGAACAATCCATATTGTTCAGTGGTGAAGGCAACACCATAATCACAGTTTGATTAAAACAAATGATATTTAACAGTAATTTATAATGCCAACTTGTACTTGTTGTACAAAGTAACCAAGCTCCGATGGTGATTATTGCTTCCTATAAAGGTCTAGCTCAGAAACATTGCGTAGGCATTGGTGGCGGGCATTTCGGGAGTGGGGTTAGGCTCCCTGAAGTATTTCACACTGAAACATCAAATTGATATCTCCGTTCTAAGGAACGCTAGGGACTGAAAAGTCAAACCCGGCTGTTTGTCTCGTTGAAACCAAATCTGGCTAATGGTATGCCTATTACTGAATCGACACTATTTAGCGAGACACGCAACCACGACATGGGGCAGATTAAAGAAATGTGAAGTGACGACAGTTCCCACTTCAGCGCCACCAATAACTATCGTAATATGTTCTGCTACAGACTGAGTCTACGGTGCGCTTGTGCAAGTTATGTTGTATCATAGTCAAGGTGTAGATTGCCGCAAGGGTGTTTAACATGAATACGCGTGTAGGAATAACTACTAAAACGTGCCTTCCTCAATGGCAGCAGGACTCCTCAGAACTCTGTCTTAGGATTGAGAAAGACATGTGAATTGTGCTTAGGGAGCGTGGTCTGTTAGAATTCGTAGCAGTGTCCTTAGTGGTCCTATGCGCTTAGGTCTAACAGTTACGTACTGAGGCAGTTATTGTAACCGGTTACATGCCATAGAGATGGGTTCGTAATACATTTAAATAATTGAATTAACGTAGCGGTAAATAATGGAATCCTTAAGCGCAAGCGTAACGTTTCCTTCTCCAACCCCTTTTAATCATATATCTTATCTTTGCGTACGTTTTTCTTATTGCTTCATACTTTATTGTTATATTGTTTTATATGATGTGTTATTATTCATGTATATGTCCTAACTGTGAACTCCTAATACTAACTTCACCTAGTACCCAGTCCTGTTCCTTAGCTTCTAAAAGTCGGAGCAGGACTGGAAATCCAATCTCCTTATTTCGGTGGAAAAGTAATTCCTCTTGGTTGGCTTTACAGAGCTGTGCGAGGCTTTTGGGGCACACCTCCTCTCCTTACCTGAATTGGGGAGCCGAAATAAGTACTAATATTTACATGACTCAGGAAAAACGAAAATTTTATCAGACTAGGGTCTTATTGGAACAGTCACACTTGATTTTCGGTATACTTATCTTAATTTGTATTTAGGGTTTGTATATAAATATTATAAGTATTTTGTATAGGTTAGGCATTTCTTTTCTTGATTTTCTTTATTAGGTAAGTATAAGTTCATTAGCTCAGGTTAGTAATTAATTTTTCTAGCAATTCTTTTGTGTTATAAAGTTAGTACTGTATAATAATCTGTAAGCATTTATAATTTAATTGTTTACGATAGTACGTGTTTACTAAATAACTTTGTGTTAAGTAGTATACTATTTTATTGTAAGAATGCCTCGAAGAAGATCCAACCTCTTCCAATGTAGCAGAAATGCTAAAAGGATGAGATTAGTTCGATCACAGGAATCTCTGAGGAAGGTCGTGAGGCAAGGCTCTCTGCAACTCGGGAACATCAGGCTAGATTTCGTGCTGCAGAAACTTCGACTCAGCGAGAATCTCGACTGAATTCAAATCGTTCTCGAATGATGACAACTCGAAATAGGGAGGAGAGATTACGTGAAAGTCAATTAAATCGTTGTTTGTTGGCTATTCAAGATATAGTTACATCTATTGGGGGTAATCCTATTTCTCAATATGGCATGCCGGAGGCATCATTTGACGGTGAACGTAAATAGAGATTACGCGATGGAAACCAACTATGATCCAATTGACCTGGCCGAAATTTTACAAACTGATGTCTCGAGGCTAACTGATGAACAGCGTTTGATATTTGATGGGGTGTGCCGCAGCGTTGATAGTACTTTGGGAGTAATGCTATTTGTAGATGCACCCGGTGGAATGGGTAAAACATTTCTTACGAAAGTTATTTTGGCGAAGGTACGAAGCCAAGGTAAAATCGCGCTTGCTGTCGCTTCATCAGGCATAGCAGCCACATTGTTGCCAGGTGGGAAAACTGCTCATACAATGTTCAAAATTCAGATCGATTTAGACCGCACAGAAAGCCCTGTTTGTAATATTTCAAGAAACAGCGATAGAGCTAAGATTCTTCGTGATTGTAGCCTTATTATATGGGATGAGTCCACAATGGCCAATCGAAAAGCAGTAGAAGCAGTAGACAGAACGTTGCGTGATGTCAAGCGAAAACGTTGCGTGATCAACCCATGGGTGGCATTACTATGCTTTTTTGTGGCGATTTTCGTCAGACTCTCCCTGTAATACCACGTGGAACAAGGGCTGATGAAGTTAGAGCCTGCCTAAAGAGTTCTCGACTGTGGCATTACATCATCCCTTTGCATTTGACATTAAATATGCGTGCGCAAATTGGAGGCAACGAAAATGCTCAAGAATTTTCAGATTTGCTACTTGTGATTGGTAACGGTGTGTATCCGCAGGAACAAGGAAAAGTTGTGCTTAATGAAAACCTATGCAACATAGTTTCATCAATGCGAGACCTCATATTATCTGTGTATGTAAACGCAACGCAAATACAAACTTGCGAAAATTCATGGCTTTGCGAAAGAGCTATTTTGACGCCACGAAACGACCAAGCAGCAACAATAAACGCTGAAATTTTGAGCTATGTTCCGGGGGATTATGTTGAGTATATCTCCATTAACAGAGTAATGGAAGAAGGAGAATCTACAAGCTACCCAGTAGAATTGTTTGAATCCCTGAATGCTCCTGGACTACCAGCACATAAAATAAAATTAAAAGTAGGCGTACCCATAATGCTTCTTAGAAATTTAAGCCCCGCAAAACTTTGCAATGGCACCAGGTTAAAAGTGACCAATTTACAACGAAATCTGATAGAAGCAAACATTCAGGGTGTGGAAAAGGTGAAAGTGTTTTCATTTCTCGGATTCCTCTCATTCCAAACAATTTTCCATTTAGTTTTAAACGAGTCCAGTTTCCAGTCAGCCTATGTTTTGCGATGACAATAAGGCCCTTCGCACATGGAGCTACTTAAAAAGAACTAGTCACAAACTTAAATTACTAACGAGTTGCCTGAGCGTCACAGCCCATACATGTTCAATGGAGGTTCGCACACGACGCGACTAGTTACTAACTGGTCAGTAACGCGTTAGCAACTGATCACGCGCGACGCGTCGTACCGGTCACCACGCTACTGGTTTCCCGAGTTTCTTTGATTTTTGTTATAAAAATGAATGAGAAAACATTAAATATTCAATTTATGAAGGAGGTGGAAAAATACCCATGCTTATATAATTATAAAATAACAGAATATCCACGAAAGGATATAACAGAAAGAGCTTGGATATACGGATGAACCCAAAACCTGCAAATATTCCTTCGACGTCTATTATGATAATAGTATAATACAATATCGTCGTCGTCCTCGCTCGATCCAGTTGACATGTTTACCACTTGTTAACCGTGTGCTTTTGTAAACAGAAATAACAGAAGTGACTGAAACCTTACAACTTGAGTAGCGTTGTGTGCGAGTTACAATTTCTAACTGGTTTGTAATCGTAATTACTGATTGGTTCAGTCATTTTTGAGTAGCTCCATGTGCGAAGGGCCTTAATAAAGCCCAAGGTCAGACGCTGATAGTTGTGGGTGTAGATCTAAGTTTCAGCTGTTTCTCGCACGGTCAGTTGTATGTGGCTCTGTCACGGGTTAGCAATCCTAGGAGCCTGTATGCTTTCATCCCCGATGGCCATACGTCAAATATCGTATACAGAGAAGCATTACTGTAAAGTAAATTTTTAGCTACCCAAACGACGGTATATGTAATTCAGAATATGCTGCCCGAAAAATCACTATTCCACGCGGACGAAGTCGCGGGCACAGCTAGTAGCAAAATATGTTTTTATCGCTGTGACTTATAAGTTACATTTTTACACTACTCCAAGGTGTAATAGCAGAGTTGAGTTTTTAATATTAGTTTCAGCTTGATACGTGTTCCTGAGAAAAAGGGTATTGACAGACGAGTGATAATATATGGGTTCCGTTTTTGCGGACTGAGGTCCATAAAAAACAGCATTTAATAGCGTATTGTTAGGAGGTTCCTCGCTCAAGAGCCCTGACCACAGGCTGCTTGAACCCTGTTCCCGATGCTGGTGGGCTACTATTTTTTTTATTTTTAAATGTTTTTTTTATGTTGGAATATTTATAAAATATAATGAATGTGTGAAAACAAATAAAGGAAATTATATAATAATAACATTTATTTAAATATCTTGACTTGGCACTCGAGGTTGTCGACATGTGGAATGTGAACTCGTCTATCATTGTGCCGATTGTCGTGACGGCCAATAGCCTTATGGCCAAGAGCCTCGATGACCATCTATCGAAGCTCTCCTTAGGCGGTTGGATCACTGGCCTGATTCAGAACGCAGTAATCCTCGATACGGCTCGCATTGTGAGGAGGTTCCTGTCTCTGGAGCCCTAACATCACCGGTAGCTTGGAACCTGCTTCCAACACCGGCGGACCACTATTTTCTATATTTTTTAATGTTTTTTTAAATGTTTTTTTGAGAAATATTTAAAAATACGTAAAATGTGTAGTTAAATAAATAAAGGAAATTTATTTCAGAACAAGTTTAACATTCAATTTTACATACATTCACATACACATACACACATACATACTTAAAACGAAAATATACATACATACATTCTGAGATCTTATTTGAAATATTTAAATGACGCACGATAATTTAGTAACAAGGAAATCTGCTAAGTATTTTCTAAACAAACGTAACATAATGACTTACCCAATTTTAGTACAATTTTATTAGACACTTAGCCTCGATCTGGGGACATATTTTAATGAAACCCTTAGTTTATGGCTAGCTGTCTACTTTATCAACCTAGGTCCACCCATTATTAGACGCCAGACTGTAATAATAATATTTGGTCGCAGATATTTGAACAATTTTGTACCGTGGCAAATATAAATAAAATATTCTTTTACTACTTTGTTATCGATAAAATAAATGTCGTCAAAACATTTGGACCTAATAATACTCAATTACAAAATTAATATTTATTTACCTTATTTGTTTATCTTTAGGTAATTTTCAGTCTTCTAAGTTGTGTACAATTTTAATACGCTTTTTCATAAAAATATTCAGGCCACTTCTTCAATTATATTTCCCGAAGGCGGAAATCATCGGAATCCATCAGAGGCAGAAGCTATTACCATCAACCATACTGAAATCCAGACTAGTTTGGCCGATCTATCCATATAAAAGCCTAATAAAAATAAATCATCGAAACTTTCCAACAGTGACACTTCTACAGTGAACTTTCTGCAAACAAAACTCTTTCAACAAAAACGCACACACGGAATCGCGTTCCAAATTAAATAGCAATCCTAACTAACGAAACTGAGTTGAAAACTTTCCCCTAAGCAAGAACGATTCAGTTGTCACTGCTGCAACTGAAGAGAATCCATTAATCCAATTTGTGGAGTCAGCCAATCGTAGGAACTCCTTTATTGGATTCCTCGGGACAGAGCTCGTCAGCCACACTGTTTGTTGGCAAACATCGCGGTATAAAAATCTTTGGAATTCTGTGGGTAGCTGGTGCATTGATCGGGACGGAGATTGTCTTATACACTGTTTTGTATGCCGTTCTAACGTTGTTTTATACGAGATTTTGATAAGGAGAATTTACCACAGAATATGATATATATATAGGTAGGTACTACCTATATTGGCAAACTTCAGGGTTTTAGAAACTAGTATGAAAAAAAAACCTGTTGCATGATTTGACATAAACCAATAAACAAACATTGCAAGAAAAATAAAAGCTTGTAAAAATAAAAGTTAGATTGTTACAAATCTAAGTTTCAAGTATTATTGTCAAAAACATCTTCAAAATAACAACCATCCATCCGAATACCGTGCTAAAATCACAGAAATAACTTTATTCAGAGCACGCGACATTAAAGGTAAGGCCTGAAAGAGAAATTATAATGAAGCCAGCATGCCCCTTTTCACGAGTGTATACTTAACGACTAAAAAATAATAACATTTGCTGCTCTTAGGTTTAAGCACCTGAAAATGCTAAAAACATGTATGTATGTGTTAAAGCCTCCTCCATACACTTGCGCACAGATACAGACGACGATTAGTATAGATTTTTCTAGAAGTCTGTGCGAACGACACATGCGCGTGATCTTTAGTTTTTTGCATTTAAAAAATCTATGGTCCGTGGGATGAGCCGCTCTGCAGGTTGGTACGGAATAACCTTATTAATACCTACTTCTACTAATACTGCTCAGAGTGCTGGCCTGCCTGTGGGTGAGTGAGAGTATGGCATCTGTCTTCAGGCACTCGTCACGTAATATAGGCACTATGCTAGGTGACACAACCTTCCGGGTCGCTACAAGTTAGATAAGCCTTTGGTGTGGGGTGTAACTTGCGCCCATCTTCCTAGCACGGTGGGCTGTTGCGCCATCCCATCTTCCTAGCACGGTGGGCTGCCAGCTGCTGCAGGTGCTGAAAACCTCAACCTCGGCGTAAATACAATAACTTAATTGGTATCTGTTTGAGACGTTTGGGGTTGAAATACTAAGGCCATGTGGTCCGAGTGCTCACCTAGTATTCCAGGAAATCGCCAAGCGGTTGGTCGACTCTTCACCTGACCAGAGGGCTGGCCTATTTTATGGTCAAAGAATCAGCGTTGCCATCCAACGTGGCAATGCTGCCAGCCTTCTGGACACTTTTCCTATTGACAGCGATGTAGACGAATTTTTAGAAGCCAAGCCAAATACTTTGTCCCTTTTGATACTTGTACATTTTTTTTTCGTACCGCTCCGTATCCGTGCAAGCCACTTTCCGTCGTCGGCGTCCTCTGCGTCGCGTCGGTCAAGCACGGCACTTCCGAGTCAATCAGGGAGAGAGTTAAAAAACAACGTAAAATTGATAATAGGTGTTCGTCAATTATAGATCTACATAGCGACCTATCTGTCAGATAAAGAAACATGATAATATATAAAAATTAAACTAGCGATACAACTTTTATGAATTAACTCAAACAATTAATAATTAAAAAAACCATACTACATAATAAACGAATATATATATATATGACAAACAAATATATTTAACACAAACAGACACCATACATTTTTAGTCGTTTAGAATTCACTCTCACATACATAGATAAATATTATTTTATTATTATAAATGTTGTAATGTAATCTTACCTAATAATTATTATGTTATAAAGAGATCAGAGTGGAAAAGACGGAGTTCAGCAAATCAACTGGCTGATGTAATGACAAAGGCTGTACGTACCTAAAACTAGATTGGTCAATATATGCAGCATGTTGGGACTTGTGGTCAAGATTTAAATAAGGGAAAGTTTACATATCTGTAACCAAACTCTTTTAAGAAATACAATCAATTTAAACTGAACAATTTCAGTAGCCTCTCCTAGCTAGTTTATATAAAACAATAGGCCGTTTTTTTAGGTTCTTTGTGTACTTTGAAATAAAATATAATATACTATTTAATTGGCACAGGAATCTTTACACTGACAATATCCTGAAGTTTATCTTCTTACCGCTAATATTTTCCTGGCCGAAAAATATATTTAGAGCCAAATTCATCTGTATTGTACATTAAGTCGTTATGACCCACTAGGGACTAGCCTCGCTGGAAAACCAGAGGTCCAACTGTTGTGGGCTTGTAATAAACTAATGAGTTTTCATACCTTGAAACTGGCTATAAATTGTTTTGAAAATAAAATTACCTCGGGCTATTATTTAAATTAGACGTTTGTTCTTTGCATTTTTCATTTATAAAGCAACTTTTGTGTAATTTCGTTAATATTATAAATGATTGTGTTAATTTAAGTACATTTTTGAATTTTAGAAAATTCAGTATAGGAGAAATCAATACCTGAGTCAACAAAGGTCATCCGGTTCATTAGAGGTTGCTTGTTTCAGCCGACCTGGAGACCAGCCCCGCAAGGCGCCTAGGACATGTATCACAAACAATTCGTTTTGCCTTGATGCCGCGAAAACATTCCTTTATTACTTTGCACAGACCATAACCGACAAACTTAATGCTGGTTGGACATCTTATGACATTGTCATTGGTGAGAAGGACAGATCACCACCGCCTTAGATCTCGACTGTGCAGAACTAAGCGTATTTTCATCGCTTCCCAATCTCTTAGTGTTCAAACATGAGAATTGGGACGACAGGACCCCGGTTCCGCAATTGTACAGGCCTAATGTCACATGAACTTCAACATCATGAACTTCCTAGGAATGAAGAACCTGGCTGATGTGATGGACTGGGTATTTGTGGAGCAGATCGGAGACGACATTGATCGAATGATGCATGAAGAAGAGGAGCTGACCGATCCGTACTCATACTTCCCCTATCACGTTGATCTAGGATTGGTGGTAAAATCTGCGTACTCTACGACCGCAAATCCTTACTTCTTTGAATGGGTTCATCTCATTGGAACAATCCTCTGATCTCCGAGATCCATGAACGCCAGACACATCCATGACGGGCCGGTACTCAAACTTCTGCTTAATGCCGGATGTGTAGCATATTATGCATTCAGTCACACATCCAACTCACTAAAATGTACACACGTTGGTAAAACCTCCTGGATATTCATGAGTCTGATGAAGAAGATGTCAGTCCAAACGATTTAATTACGAAAACCTTGAAGTCTAATAATCCCACTGAGTGGGTTATCATGTTAAACTCCACAAACAACCAAATGACTGACAAAGTGACGGAGTACATAACATTCGTTGCAACCGACAATTTTGTAGGAAAAAAATATTTGGCTCTTAATATCCAAATGAAATATTTGTTATTTTACTGTATTTATTTCGTACAAACATTACATAATTCTACTTCGTTTTTACATACCATCTCCTCCTTTATCATTCTCATACAAGCTTAGCTTCGAAAACTACCTCCCATTTTCAAGCACGTTCTGTTATCACGATCCCGGTAACCCTCACACGACCTCCTTAAGAGGAAACCCAGTATATTTATGGTGACAATGGGTCGTAAACGAAAGCCGACTGCAACACAGGACGCTAACGAAGCGAACTGTCCGGGGAAATCAGACCGTTTTTATTAGCTTACCGCATAAATCGTGGTCATTGGAACCTATTAAGCGTGTATCGTAGGGGAATTAAGTGGTAATCAGCTTCGTGGGTCTTGGGTGTAACTTCTTTTCTTATTTTCCCTTATGTTTCACTTGAATATTTCAATTGCTTTGTGTCGGAATTTAAAATGGGTTGTTCAATGATTTCATCAGAACACAAGCAATACGCCAGTTTTGTTTTTGTAAATCTGAAAACTAAACATGAAACAACTTAGGGTTGGACAATCCTAGATGCCGCCAACCTACAAACAAGATGGATTCGTAATGAAATATCCATTTACTAAATAACATCTGAACAACGCTTACTACTTCCTATTGCGTGGGTGTTAGTTACATTCCTACGACATTATCTTTTGTATTTTGAAGTCTGATGAGATATATCAGTCGAAATGGGCGCCTGCTATAAAAAGAGCGTCCAGTCATGTACCAGTAATTGATGGTATAATAAAAATAACGAAGACGCAGTAAAGCAAATAACAGCAGTAATAATTTAACCTTTGTGTTAGTGACTGTTATTTACCTGATGATCTTATATACACTACTGTAGTGCCTATTATTAAAAATAAAACCAGAGATGCCTCTGGACGTTTACAATTACAGGCCTATATATCATTGGCGACTGTCATAGCCAAGGTGGTGGACAGTCTGCTTGACAAACATTTATCGAAGCATATTATATTAAAAGACAGTCAGTTCTACTTTAGGCTAGTTTATGCCTCAAGCAGACTGTACAGCACTATTATACTCACAAAAAAAATCCTGTTTGCCTGTTTTCTAGATTTGATCTCGTTAATTATATAGCACTGTGAAGCAAGCACTACAAAAAGACACTACCTTGCCTAGGGACATCATAAAGTTGTTTAAATATTGGTATAGTAATCAACAAAACAGTGTGAAGTGGGAGGGGTCGTTTTCTGATGTGTATTAGTTGGAGTGAGGCAATCTGTACATGAATCAGCTGCTCGTCGAGGTCAGCAACACTAATATCGGTTGTCATAAAGATAGTTATGCCGACGATCGGTGCCTTGAGGTGACGGGTGAATTTGTGAAGCATACGCGGTAGCACAAGGACCAAAGTATAACACCAAAAAGAGTGAAATAATGGTTTTAATGCAGGTGCAGGTTACACCAGAGATATCGCTCTGCGGCAGCCACCCTTAAATAGGGTGACCAATTTTAAGTACTTGGGTCACTGGGTTACCGACGATTTCAAAAATAACAGTGATATTGACGGAACGTAGATCGCTGTCGGTACTTCGTTATTTCCTTTTCTTACCGTGGCCATGCTACTCGAGACAGGGATTATGAACAGTAGGAAATTAATCATTAAATAAAAAGCTCATTCACATTTTTGCTAACTAAAACGACTAAGCAAAAAACTAAGGCCTTCGTACAAATGGCAGTCCAGCCATCAGTTGTGCTTAGTTAACTATGTACTTAAACATACTTAGTCGGTGCTTAGCGTTACTTAACGACTATTGGACGGGAAAAAAGCGGACCTCTTGTGGTGAAACTAAGTCGAAACTACTTAACTATTAACTGTATGCCTTTGAAGTCCGTATGGGGGTCGTCGTATCTTCATACTTGGGTGGTGAAGTGATTAAATTACTTATAAGTACTCAGTGCTGTGGAAATTGTGTGTCTGTTTATGCTCTAGCAAGATCGTTAGAACTTTGCTTCTGATCATATTATACTATTCAAACAGTTCTATGTTTGTGGCTAGTGGCTTCCACTACAATCCCCAATACGGCAGAATAAAATGCTGAGCTAGCAAAGCAGACTATCTTAAAAGCGGCTTCCTCCATTCTTATTCTTTATTGCACACAAAATAAAAGATATACACATTGCAATTATATAGCTTATGTACAATGGCGAAGTTAACCCAGAATTGAGTTACCATGTTACAGGATGCTGTTTTGAAGGAGCTTTCTGCGCCAAAAGGAGGATGGCTGGCCATATTCTTACAGCATCCACAGAAGGAGAATGACGGCATTCTTCTGTATTAAAGGCACAAGGCAGTGTTAATTTCCTAAGCACGGTCATGTTTTTATTTAGTCTGCATAAAAAATCATTTCTTCTTCAATGATTCTTTAATCCATTTTATCGGAAATCAATATATATTCAGCGACTTAAGTACTAAAAAAAATCATGTTTAATACGAAACAGTTTTTAGGATTTCTACGAAAGCAGATTTAAAATAGTCTTTACCTTAGCCTTAGCATTTCAGGGCATAAATGTTCCCTATCTTATAAAATTTCATCTTTCAGGTACCCGAGCCAACGTTAGGGTTTTAATAAATGATAATATAAACGTTGCCAGACCTTGGGAAAGCTCTATGGGCGCATATTATACATGTTTTGAGGTCAGGTAATTCAAGGTGGGGTGAAATTTAATTTGTTATTATAAAACGCCTCATTGGGCAACATTTCTGGGACTTGTGTAGGTTCCGTTTTCATAATTTGGAGTAAAAATGCTATCGCTCCATTCAATTTATCAGTTCAATTATATTTAAATCAGCAATGTTGTAACTTAATAGCAATAGAGGCTACTTTTGTATTTCAATATCATTGTTATATCAGTGCTATAACTAGGTAACAACATTTTAATTTAATTTGTTAACTATAGAAAAATACTCAAAGGCAAAATCGTTATCCAAGAAAGTAAACATACTCGTAACGTATTAAATATGTTTTCGTGTAAATATATAATTTATTCAATATAAAACCTGCTATCGTATTGAAAAATACAATATTCGGTAATTTGGATAATATGTGCTAAAGTGTAAATGGAAGTGACATTTTGTTGATTAAATAATAGATTTTTTTTGTCTATAAAGTCACAAACGTTTATCATCATCATCTGCCTAGCGTTTTTCCAACTATGTTGGGGTCCGCTCGCTTAAAGTATCCGGATTCAGCTATATAACAGTATTTTACATGGAGGGATTGCCTATCAGACCTCCACAAATTCAAATTCTTTATTGCGAACTAAGTGTAGTGGGTATTTTGAAGATGTTAACAATAGGAAGATTCTTAGAACTTGGTTGTCTGTCAAAGCATTGCAAAGCAAATGATTTAAATATACAACATGTCCCAAAATTCAACGATAAGCCAGCACCGGAGGATAGATCTGCCCATGACTACTCGGGGAAAAAAAGAAAAAAATATTTATCTCAATTTTTTTTGAAGTAATAAAAGAAATTCTTTAAAAATTGAGAACCTTTTATTATATTTTTCACTACCATGACCACATTTTTTAAAATATTTCTGTGTTTTTTTTTTATAGGCAACCTGAATAGCACTGCTATCTGCCACAATTCTTAAAAAATCAGAATACTTCTAGTTTTTTCACAAAAATTAATGAAACTTAATTTAATCCCAAATTTTTTTTATTGAAGATTATTTTTAAATAGGTATTAAATTGCCTCCTCTTGACCTCAATCTTCTCCTGAGGACAGAGTTACACGTTATTAAAAACATGTGAGCATTAAGGTCACGCATTTAAATATTACGACGATTGTCGATTACTTCAAAAGCCTAAAAATACCTATTGGCCTTCTTCAACATATGCTTATTTGACACCAGGAAACATAACCGCCATCTGCTACACACATTTTCCTTTGCTTAGCAATGCCGCATGAGTATAAATGAACTCATCTTTGCCAGAACGAACCTTTCACGTTCTGAATACCCTATCAAAAGCCACATCCAGTCGTGAAATCCCATGATTATCGGGAGCATTCGGGAATGTTCGGGACTTTCGTATGCACAGCGTCGGTTCTCGGACGCCTCACGACTTACAACATCGTATCCATTATTTTATACAAATTGAATTGTCACCGGGATGATTTGACCATCGTGTTTTCCAGACATTAGAGCCAAGTTTTTCATTTAAGAGTGTTCTCGGTAAAAAAAATCAATAATCATAAATTCGGGGATTTTTAAAGTGAAATTACTCCATTTTGCCTGGGATTTGTAAAAAACTAATTTCAGTATCACATTAAGCATATCTTTAAATTGTATTTGTATAGAATAAAACATTGAAAAATGACAAAAGTTGCGCTGCGTTATTTATTAGTAACTTTGGAATTTTATATTGTCGATGTACTAATGTAATGTATAATTTTTTTTTTAGTTTTCTATTTGCCTGAACCCCACTTAGAAATAGTGTTTTTTTTTTTAGTTATTTCTGCCGTAATAAAATATAAAAATGATGTTTTAGAATGCAACATTTAAGTAAAGGAAATGTTTTTTTTTAGGGAGTTTATGGATTAAAATTACTTTTCTATTCTATACAAAAACATGAACAGTATCTTGCCTTCCGCCATGATTTTTTCCAGACTTACACGACTCATTGTTGATTCACAATTTCATTCCGAAATTCAGCCTTCTCGCAAAATTCCAAAAACATGTGTTTAAAATAAGCTTTAATTTTGATAACTTTTGTCATTTTTCAATGTTTTATTCTATACAAATATAATTTAAAGATATGCTTAATGTGATACTGAAATTAGTTTTTTACAAATCCCAGGCAAAATGGAGTAATTTCACTTTAAAAATCCCCGAATTTATGATTTTTACCGAGAACACTCTTAATAAACCGTATCAAAAAATTTAACGCAATTTCGAAACTTTAATAGTAGGCCATTCTCCTACTCTGGAAAGTATGTTTAATATTGTATTTAACATTAAATTATGAATTATAACTAAATCATTTTGGTACAGGCAGATTTGAATAGTCAAATAGTCTGTCAGTTAGACTGGCAATTAGCTTCATTTTTTCATGAAGCTAAAAGTACATTATTGTTGCTTCTACAGGTGTGTGAGAACAATGCGGAAAAAAAGCTGCTTTGATTGTGGTTGTTTAACCTATTCAATCCCTGATCTATGCCTATGTTCTCTCAAATAGGTAACGTCTGTTATGAACGCATAGCTAAAAAAACTTTTTTATTAGAGCTCGCAGGCCTGTCAAAACGTAAAATATTTTATGATTATCAAATAACAACGTTTCCCCACTATTACGTTACGCGGCGTTTTATTTTATAATACCCAAGTTCTCCCGTTTGTCTTAATCTTAACTTTATCCATAAAAGCCTTTTAAGACATAAATACTTAATGGTTTTGACAAAGTTTTTCTTGAGTACCTACAAACATTTTTTACGATCTACAGCTACATGTGTATATAGAGTTTTATCAAGGAACCCGTTAGATATTTAATTAACTATCGATGGGTGTGCCCACAGCCTAAGCAAGGGGTCTTTTATTAGCCTGTAACTGAGTTGTGGAGCAGGAGAGGTATCAGCTGCATCCGGTTAGACTGGAAGCCGACCCCAATATTGTTGGAAAAAGGCTAGGCAGATATGGGTGTGCTAATAAAGTTTTTTTGGTTTACCTTGCTTAATTTGAACTATCAGAGATTTTCAACAATTCAAGTATTATCTTCAAAGCCTCTATTCGCATAACAATATACAACAGTTAACTGTCTTTTTTTCTCAATTCTGTCCATAACTGACAATCGAAAATATGTATCAAAATTGTTCTATAAAAGCAGTTACTTGTACCTCTTCGCTTCTCCAAAATGAATAATCGTCGTCTTATTTCTCGACTATAGGTTTTCTCGTCCGTTTTACAGATTGAAAGTCGTAGATAACTGCTTGATTTTATAGTTCCGCCGAGTGGACAGACCCAATATATCTTAAAATGTTAAGGTTTGAAATTGTGGCGGAAATATGATTTGCTGTAAAGTTTCCTGAGGTTTATGAAATGTCGAGAATTATTGAATGATGTTTTTAGGAGACAACTTATGTTAGTTCCGAATTCTGGATACTGCGTTGTGTCTGCTTTCCGGTGGGATTTCACAATAATTGCAAAACTTATATTTTAAAGAATAGTGATAAAATTGTGTATAGTTAACTTGCACCTCAAGATATAATTAATTTATTGTGTAGACAACTCGCACTCCTACTCTCTTTTTTTGGAAAGTAGGAGTAATTCTTATTCATTTTTGTACATTTAAAAGCAAATATAAATACTGACAAATATACATACATACAAAAATTCAGTCCTTTTTTGCAAGAGGGGTAGGCAGAAACTACAGAGCGCCACCTGCTGCGATCCTTAAATTACTTACCGCCCCTTCCGTTCACGTTCATACATCTTGTCATACGAGCTCGCCGTGCGCCGGTTGCGAGTATTACGCACCTATTTGTATTATAAAAACCGAAAATGAAGAAGGAACTAACAAAAAAATCATATCAGAATAAAAAAGTGTTCCCGAGTTCATATGACCCCAATCTATTTAAGTCTCGAGTTAATGGGCTTCTTTTGGGTTAGCTCGTTCCATCGTCGAACTCAACTCTGTCCTCAGGACTAGATTGAGGTCAAGAGTAGGCCCATTTAATATAAAATTAAAAAAAAAAAGTGCGAGTTGGAGTCTCGCGCACCGAGGGTTCCGTATAAACTTTTAGGTATTTTGTTATTAAACTACATATTTACGATTTTCTGATTGTTCCCTTTTCTTGTGCTATATAAGACAATGCTTCTTGCCAAAATTCATGATCCTAAGTCAACGGGAACTTATCATATAGGTTTTCGACCCAAAACCTATACCGGATACTTCCGGTTGACCTAGAATTGTCAATTTAGGTTAAAAGTAAAGTCTTACAGCACAAGTAAAGGGAAAATTAAGGTAAATTTTGTATCTGGTGTTATAATTGTATATTAATTTCAACTTGCTAGGTCCACCCGTTCCTAGGAAAATCGGTGGTAACACACGGACGGACAGACGGACAAGAGAGTGATCTTATAAGGGTTCCTTTTTTACCTTTTGAGATACGGAACCCTAAAACATTTACCGAGCAATACTGAAGAAAAATGTGTACTTAATGCAATGCATACGAATATTCGTATACATCGAATATCATGATGGCATAAGCAAAATGGAAGCCCGAGCATCACATTTTCAACTTATTACAGAAACAAGCTTAGCCTCAAAAAGGCTACTTTCACCAGCTAGAAATCAATAAATTTGCAAATCCTGTTTTTTAAATAAAAAAATACTAGAAAATGGTTTGAATTTTTGAAGGAGAAAGGAGTAAATGATGCCGTGACGTCTGACAGGGGAGAATAGAAGAAGAAAACGTGTTGCGCCAACCCCAAATAGAATGGGACAAGGGCAGGAAGATGATGATGATGAGGGTTTGAATTTTTAAGTAGAAAAAAAATATATGTGTACACTTATTATCGTGTTTTATTTCCTTTAACTAATAATTTATAAAAGAGTGGTGAAATTTTTTAAACACAAAGACGACTTAAGTATAATAGAATACAATTCAATTATGGAAATTTCAGCTGATCCCCTGAGTTCTTACAACGTATGTCAGAAAGATCTGGCAGGCCGAGGAAGAGAGGTTCTGATAGGACTAGATTAGAATCAAATTCCTCCACGGGGATCAATACTGTCATTTGTGAGCCAATTTGAATCCTTTTCAAGTGCAGAGAGCAGCCCGGTAAGAGAGCTCACAATCCACTGAATCAATCAGGAGAGTGTACAGGGTCGAGGCGTCCCTTACCAGTTCAGAAAAGACACGAACACCCGAGACTGTCTCAGAAATCCTCTCTAAGACCCTCAGTGACAACAGAGGCAACTGGCATGACTGTATTGACAGGAGTATTGCATTTACCGGCTTCAACGCTGCAGAGATGACAGTCAAAATTGTCTCTAAGATTAAAGTCAATTTGATTTTGATCTGCATCCTTGTCGGACTAGTGATGAAAAACAGCGTCGACAGGATTCTGGCTACCATGAAGTCCTCGGAGGCCAAGTTAAAGTTAAGCAAAGCTAAGAAGACCTTAAACTTGACTGACTTCATTCACCGATCATTCTTCGTGCAGTCTATTTCTCTGTGGAATGCGCTTCCCCAGGAATTCAGGATGGCAACCAATCGTTTGTCTTTGAAAATTAAAGTTCGCGAGTACATTCGGAAGAAGCTGGCAGTTTCGTCACAACGGTAATGTTTTCCCCATTGTTTGTCTTTTTATTTTAGTGTATCCGTGTAAAACTGCTTGTCATTGCATCACCCAAAGGTTGACTGGTAGAAAATGCCTATGGCATTAAGTCCGCCTCTGTACTTTGTGCTTGAGGTGTTAAATAAATAAATAAAGGTCCCTTACATGATGGTGCTTGAAGTGATAAATTCGAAGAATAAAGATTGGACAGCCAAAAAGAGGACCGAGAAAGCAGAAGTATCATCTAAGTACCTGATAAATGCTGATCTCAGATTCTGAGGCAAGAATCACAATAGCCAAGGATCTCAAAATAATTTCTGTGTCAGGGTTTTAGCAGTGTTGGCTAAGAAGTACCTGGAGGAAAGGTACGAATTTTCCAACCAGACAGGTTAGTATTCAACCAGTACCTTGTTTATTTTATTTTAGTTTATTAGGAGTTTTGTGTAAGTTAGATATAGTTTTATATCTAATTAGTTAGCTCTGCATTTATCTCCTTTAGTTCCTAGCTTATGCTGTATTTCGTTCTTGTGTAATCTATTATAATATAATAAACATGTAATCTTAGGTTAACATAAAAAAAAACAGAATTTATTTTGATTTTGAACAATTTAGCTATTCGTATTCGCCGAATAGTACTTTTTTGCCATAGTAGTATTGGTTGCATTACTAAAAAAATCCATTTGAAATAATATAAGAAAACAAAGAATAGCAGAAATAAAGAAAGACAATAATGTTTGCACTCCTTTTATTATCTCATCACTTGATTTGAAGCAATGATCCACGATCAAATTCTTACAAATACAAACTATAGTTAAGTATATAAACTTATAACTGTACAGTTTTGTTATGATCAGACTTTTATGCATTGTCACGCGAATTCGAAACGATGAACTTATATTTTGTGAGAAATTTTATGGGGAACTTCGAAAACAAACATCTGTGGTGAAACAGACATAAACCGTTCACAGAAAAAAAATCAAGCTCAAATCTTTAAAATTATAAGTCTATTTGCCCTTAGAAACTTATCGATAGACGAAAATTGACAATACATAAAACTTTTGATAATTTATATTATACGCCTTAATAGTTTCTAGAATCGAGTTTCAAGGTAGTTTGTGAACATTATGAACAACATAATCATCATACCATGCAGTTCTTCCACAGTTATATTACCTCTGACAGTAGCAACTTAAAAATGACTTTATTAAAACGGAAGTAAAGATCACGGCGATTTGGTTTGTGATGCAAAATCAAAAGGTAAAATAAATGTGAAGTCATCGGAATGTTTGATATCATAATTTTTGTTATTTTTTAAACATTGGTCAGAAAATGTAATCAGTACAAATTGTATTTTTACTACAATTATTTTTGTTTGTTAGAAATCTTTCCTCGTATACTATATTATGTACATGACTTCGCTGCAAATAGGTACGGGGATAAAAAATGTATTTTATTTACAGCTAAAAATTGATATGTTAGACATTATCTTCTTTGTAAATGCTAAAATCGAGTCTAGGCCAAACCTTAGGCGATCTTTTCTTTCATAGATATTTCTTACTTTGCTATTAGTTTCTAATTTAAAACAGTAACGATGCTATTACAACAACAAAACCCCAGTAGGTAGCATTGCTAGAAATAAAACATTATTGTGATTAAATCAACAATTACTGAAATTGGTAGGTTTAAACTAGGAGCTTCATAACAACATTACCTAGATGTATAAAATGTAATGTGTATTTAAAAACTGGTACACACATTACAGATATTGTAATTGGAATACAGAGCGAATTGTAATTTGTTATTAATATGACGTGTTTAATGAACCAAATTTATAGACGCCAGCACATCAAGCTGCCCGAAACCGTCATATTTTCGCAATGAGCCTTGAACCTAATGTTTCAGCGATAAAGTTGAAAATATAATAAAGAAATTTGACAGATTGTAGTAGCTTGATGTACTGGTGTCCGTAGGTACTTACGATATTTGATGGAACTTGGTTCTAACATAACCTTACCAGTATAAAATCCTGATCTATAAAGCGGTAAATTCAGTAGAAAAGGTTGATAAAGGAACAGTTAGTGGGTCTTTATCTACATTTTTATCAGCACCTGGAAGTGACCAGGTTGAACTACCAGCAGCTGTGATTCTGGGACCCATATTATCATAAGCAGATTTTAAGAAACACGTTCTACTCCTTCTTGGTAGTGTGGCACCACCTCCCAGGAGGTCTGGGTATTCATCACCATGCCCAGTCACTTGGACAGAAATAAAGATGTTACCATATGGAGCCGGTAAAGCAAACTCTGCAGGAGGTGGAGGAAAAGAACCAGGTGGGCCTTCTATAGTGATTTGGACAGGTTCTAAGCATCTTGCGTCATCAGACTCCATAGAAATGGATCTGTCCAGCATTTCAAAGCCGTAAGCAGATCCTAAATCTCCACTTGTTCTGTCACAACTAACTGCTAAAGAAGTATCCAATAGTTTTTTTTCTTGATCAGTGAAACTTCTACTCGGCGGCACTCTTCGACGTTTGGTTTTCCAGCAAACACAAGCTGATATAAACCCTGCAGTAGTCATGGCTAGCAGAGAACCACCTATTAAAAAAAATGTTGAGTAGTCGGGTGCAATTCGAGCCGTCGCTGTCCGAGCTTTCGGCAGAAACAGCGTAAGATAAGCATTTGCCTCTCCTACAGAACTCTTAGCACTACATTTCCACTCTCCCGATAAGTCACTCGTCACATTTGTTATAGTCAAATTGACCCACTGCGCACTTTTATTTAAGAAATCATCATTATATTCATCAAAATTTTCTAATTGGTACTTATTGATCATAATATCACTGTGTTTGTCCGTAGTGTTGTTTATTTCTAGGTGATGAAACGACCATGACACCGTAGGTTTTGGGTCACCTCTAACAAAGCAGCCGAAGGATATTTCAGCTCCAGTCTCCGTTCTTATAACTGTTGGTGACGATGTTGTAGAAGGAGGACAAACAAAATCATCTCTTTTTAAAACTCTCCATGACATTCCTGCTTTCTTTTCTGGTCCTCCACAAGAGACCTCTTCATTCCCTAAATTACTATTTAAAAACCAGTCATGGAACTCCCGTAACCGACAGTCACAGTACCAAGGATTGTCTGATAGTGTTAGCGTTTTTAGTACCGGGAGATTAAAAGTGTCTTGATGGAGATATGACAGTAAGTTTTGATGTATATTGACAGTTTCTAGAGCTTGAAGATTAACAAATGCAAATGGATGAACTGTTCGTAGTTTACACCGTGATATTTCTAGTTTCTTTAAATGTTTCAACGTAGGAAATTGCTCCGCGACTAAAACACTCATTGGGTTATCGTTAAGGATCAGATATCTTAGGCGCTCGGCGCCTTTGAAAGTGTCAGGTGATAGTTTGAGGAGTTGGTTTTGAGATAGATCCAGTTCTATCAATATTCGTAGATCTCGAAACGCATTTGCATGTAGTGATTGCAAACTTGTTAAACTGAGGTTCAAGCGCTGAAGATTTAACAAGCCCGTGTTCACAAAAGCGTCTTCTTCTAGCTTCTTTAAAGGATTTCCGTGTAGATCTAAGACTTGAATGTCTGCGGCTAAGGTAGGAAGCTGCTTCAAGCCTGCTGTAACACATGTAGCAGTTTTTTTTCCTGCGGACCATTTGCAGTGGCATTCTGTTATATGACCGCAGTCGAGCCAATCGCTTCCAGCTTGTGCGAGGGCGAGAATGAATGTCAAGTATCGACTCCATGCTCGAATCATATCAGTCTGGCTTCTGTTTACCTGAAATGAGGAGAAGAATTTACATTAATGTAAAGCTTATAAAAAACACGTAAGCACTGATCGGGTTTTTGTTTCACGGAATGGTTTTTCATTCTGTTGTATTGAGACAAGAAGACGAACATAACAAAATAAGCCCCCTGAACCCGTATCACATTAATCATGACGTTAAAGCATTCCGGTATCAGATGTGGGAATATCCTTTTCCATTTTGACTTCAGATTGGAACCCCGCAAAGTTAGATTAGAGAGTAGGCGGTTCAATGCGGGCGCTTACAAAATAGTGAAGCCTCGGGATCAGATAATATGGTAACTTGTACGCAAATTAGACATGTTTATTCTATAGATCGCGATCGGTCGATTTTACGCAAATGCGAGCTTGACTGTTTTTTTTTGTAATAATATCAGACGTGAGGTGCCTACATCTTTTCAGGATGACTCATGAAATTGATTGTTTGGCGACAATGAAACAAGATAACATGACGCGAAATAAGTTGATCAGATTCAAATACGATATTTTAATGTTATGTTGGTTTTAATATGTGACTCAATGCAATCTGTTAATAATAAAATATACTAAACATAGGTTATCGTATCACGTTGTAAAACATAAAAATATCAATTCCTTGAGGAATATAATATTACGCCAGTACAGTCCCACTTAAACTAAAATTACAGAACTATAGGCACCATTGAATTGGCACCGTTCGAACTGTGTGAAAAAGAACCTGATACTAAACCAGTTTTTTTTTAACTGTCAAATTACCTAAATTAATAACAGCATAAAATATAATACTTTTTCGAATCACTCGGGATAGACTAGTCACGAAATATGTCTGCGAAGTTACAGGAACTCCTATTATTATGAGACAACTACAAAAAGTTAACTAATTCATGAATAGCTAATAAAACTATGTACCCAAAGTGTCCTATGAACAGCCTAATTTATAATTACACACACTATTTGCAACAAAAGAAGGGACGGAAGGGACTGAACACAACTGTATTCAAACGACAACCTCAACCTTTTAATCATAAACTGTGACTGACCCATGTTCATTTAAACTCCATTCATTAATCCTAAGCACGACTTAAATATTACTGAAATGTGACACCTTCAGGCATTTAATATGACCAATACATAATTTAATAATCAGGAACAAAAACAAACAATCGAAACTGCTGGTTCGTAACTAGTTGAGAAAGAGGAAAAAATAATCTTTGTTCGAAACCCGTTTCGACCTAAGAATTATATTTCTTTTTACGAAGTCACGGTTGCGAAGATCTATAGATACAAGTGAGGAAATATTTTTCTTTATACGGAACCGGTAGGTATACAAACTTATGATTCATAAAATACTGGCCAGCTACAATTATTTATTTGTGTCAATGTCCAATCGTTTATGTCGTTAATTAATCCATGGTTGGTTTTGCGTTTGTCCCGTAAAAGAGGTTATTTAGATATTTGTTTGGTTATTGTTTCTTGTAGGTAACTAAAATTAGAAAGTGGAAAGGATCAAAAGTGTGAAAGAAAAATGGATTTTGTGTCTATACGAGGAGGAGTTTCCCTGCTGCACGAAGGGGGGGGGGGGGGTACCATATGCTAATGGGAACACTTTCTGGCTATGTAAAAATAATAGTGTCAGTGGCTGTTTAGACAGCATCACTCTCAACACCAAAAACGAAGTAGTGAAAAATAAATTACACGCTTGCAAACAGGATTTCGCAAAAATTAATTTTTTGCGAAATCCTGTTTGCAAGCGTGAAATACTAAAAGAACTTTATCAATTAAAACAAACAACTAGGTAGCTGTAATTTAGATTCCATACAGAAGCAATATGGATAATATGGTATGGAAGCTCGAAAATGACGGATTAAATGTAATAGAATAGATTCCGGAATTCCGAAACATTAAAAGCGGGCTGTATAACGTGCGCAATAAAGTGTTAGATGCAAAAAATCTCGATTTAGTTCATGTTTCGAAGTGGTTGTACCTGATAAATTTACATTATTGGCAGATTATCATGATGAGGATAACGATAAAAGCATTGTTGTATTGTGTAACAAAAAAGTAAGGGAACTGATTAAACACATTTTATGCGACCGGACATTTAAATTGAGCACCTGCTGGAATGAGAAATCATTCCAGCAGGTGTACTCTATGCATGGTCGCAACGAAAATACATCGGCTATCCATCTATTGATTTTTTGTCTGTTACCAGACAAAAGCTGTAATACTTACGAAATAGTATTTAGGCTGAATAAGTCAATTTTTCCTTCGTGCGAAATTGAAAAAGTAACAATCGACCATGAGCTAGCTGCGATAAATGGAATCAGGAGAGTCTACGCAGGAATTGAAATAAAAGGATGTTTCTACCATTTTAATAGATGCCTGTATCGCAAAGCTAAGCCAGTTAAAAATAACCTCACAAGTGAAAAAAAGGCACGTCGCACGCTGTGCAGGGTTAGCTCGCTTGCCAGTAAACTACGTAGAAAGGGGTAATGCGTATATCATGAAAAAGAGCCCATCGGGTGACAATATACGATTCAACACATACAATGATATGTAATTGCGATAAAGAAATAATTCGAACCACCAATAATATAGAAGGGTGGCACAGACGACTTAATCGCAATATTGGTCGTAGCAAACCAAATATTATTATAAACATTGTCTAAAGAGACCAAAATTATAATATTAGTGATTAAGTTTAATGTGAATTTAGAATAATATTACAGTCTTGTTTGAATGTTTTTTTAAACCCTCACAGATCATATGAAACCAGAAATACAGGTTTAGTAGGCGGCTGAAGATTTCTTCATCGAAATCATAAAAAAAAATTCTTTGTACGTAACCGTGGCTTCGTAAAAAGAAATACAACTGAAACTGAATTCGAACAAAGCATTTTTTCCTCCTTCTCAACTAGGTAGTTACAAACCAGCAGTTTCGATGGCGGCCGAAGGGGGTGGAAGGACACCGATGCAGAAACAGTTACTGCTCATTCAGTACATCATTTTGAACATAGGAAATTTTCATAGTAATTAAAAAAAAATAACCGATAAAAAATCAATGTGATCATAATGATGTACTGAATACGTGATAACCGTTTGTGCATCGATGTCCTGTCCACCCCGTATAATATTATGGTACCCTTTGATAAGACTAGTCAAATATTACGAGTATCTGCAAATGACAGCTGTGACCAACGGTTTAATGGGCGTTCCGAGGCACAGAGGAAACTCGGTATGTAATGGATGGCCACCCATCTACCGATCGACCTTAGCAAGCGCTACTTAACCTTTGAGATCAACCCGTGACGCTGTTATTATTTAGCGACGAGCTTCTCTTAGGTTTTTATCATTAATAAAAGAAAATGTGCAAAGTAAAAGATATGCCCGCCACAGCTTCAAAAATGACAGACTTGGATTTCAGGTTTCGTCAGATATGCAATAGCTCTACGCTAAAATATGTCTAAAACCTTGAGAAATCACAAATAAACACCAGTCGTAACTCTTTTACACTGTTATAACCCAAATATTCCGTTGAATCGAAGCCTGGGCCAGTGTTCTTACTATGCATATCGCTAAGATGAGAACATAAATTCAAGCCTTTTGCCCATGGGGGTGTGGGTAGGCAGAACCCACAGAACCGCCACCTGCTGCTACTCCTTACATACTACCTTCGCCTCGTCAACGTTCATACGTCGGGCCACACACGCACGCCGGTTGCGAGTACTACGCACCTGACCTTTCTGAAGAACCACCGTAATACGGTCAGTGTATGTTCATCTAGGGCGTCCCCTCCCGGCGTTACCTGTCACATATGCCTTGTAAATACCATTTTTTACTCATCCTCTCCACATGACCAAACCAACTACTTAAGCATATTTTTTTAAATTTGTATCTTCTTTTAGACCGCAAAGTTCTCGTATCCTCACTCCTCAATCAGTTCTTACTAGACGATGTGATGACAGGTGCCACTACTTCATCCTAGTTACGTTACACGTTGAGGCCTTCACCCTACTCCAATTATTCGGTCCCGAAACTCCGCCTAACATATCAACAAAGGGTAACAAACGGTTGTACTAATTAATATTGGGCACTTAACCTCAGTATCGGCGCCTATCTGTTCTGTACGTGGAAATACGAAATGAAGAGTTTTGTTAATTAAACGGGGTCAATTGAAATGTTAGATAATGTAGTAATGCAATTATGTTTTAGATAAATCGTATGCCCGAAGATATTCCAGCAAAAAAATTATGATACAAAAAACTTTTCCTTATGAACGAATACGTTCCAATCTCTACGCTTTCAAATAGAAAATCACAAACTTCCATACTATCGTCCCCTACCTAACGAACTTTTACAATGTTTTATGCTTCTAGAGCAAGTATTAATATTTTTTATTTTACTTCTGCAACCGAGCATGGTAGTTTTTACTATTATAAGAGCACCCTGGACATAGTATTAATATTTTTTGCTGTTTTGAATGAAAAACAACATCATTGGTTGTTGTTTAAGAATCAGAGTACAGTTAACATGACAATATCAAAACTACATTATCAAACATTTTCACACTAAGTAGTGCTGTGTGTGTGAGGTATTTTCAATTTATGAAGTTTCCATTAATCCTGACTAAAATCGAACATTCCTATCCAACAACAATGAATTCAAAATGTTTATTGGAAATTCATGTAATAGCACCACTTTGGTAAATGGACTAAAGATTTAATAAAAGCCCTGAAAATCGAGGAATTTGTGCAACATTTACGAATATAACGTGTAAGTAAAGCGACTGTTAAAAGCTCAGATTCTCACTTTGTAAGCATAAATCTATGAATAGTGTAGTGTGGCTTTTCGGTGTAAGGGTATGGGAATAACTAACCATTTGCGACGAGACAGACAAGCTGTATACACACGAGGTATGAACATGAAACTCTGCTCTGAATTACTCGCCGCTAACTTGAATAATAAGTAGAATGTATCGACGTGGTAGTACACGAGACACCATTTCAACAGCAAATATTTTTATAGAATTAAGTTATACAGCTATTTTATTCATATTTATTAGATTTTTAGCCTATTTTCAGTCTATTTTTATGTTAAGTAAATAAAAAAAAAACAATCCGTATTTTCAAGATTAAACAGTGTTTATAGACTTCACACAAATCACTCTGCATCTCTACTTAAACATTAATGACATAGAAAAAAATACAAACTGAACTTTTTTTATTTAACGTGCGCTTGCTACAACCGCCCTACAAATTTGAAAATTAACGGTAATAAACCGATTTTTATATTTCGCGGTGTCTTTTGGACTACCAGTTACCACGTCAGTCGCACCTCTGCGACTGACGTTTTTAGGGTTAACTCGAGGCGTCGGTTGAGATTTTGATAGATATCCAATTATGTTTTCTTGCGGTACCTACAGGTTAACGTCTTCCTGAGTCAACTCTTCACAAGATATCTTAAATGTAAGAGCAGTTTAAATTCTCACATGAGTAGTAATACCTTTTACTTCATTATTATGTCTACTTAAAAATAATTAACCATCTAATTTAAAGTTTTAAAGTGTATAAGTTCTGTATAATTTTAACTAGCAAAAACTTCGTTTTACCAGTTGTACTAAGCTGAGTTTATATTTTTATGTTCATTTCATAGAAGCGACTTTTGAAATTAAATTGGACGCTTGATAATTCAACTAATTTGCAAATTGTTATAATCCACTTCTAGTTCTTCTTGCTGCCCGTCTTGCTTATATAAATTTAAGTACTGCCTACAGTATCTCCGGAAAATGACGTTCTAGCTGAGGCAACACGGCTTAAATGTGGCGGCACCGTAACCGTAGTTCGGATAAGCCGAGTTTTGCGGTGGACCAGTGCCGACGTCGGGGATAGGCAGCTAATTGGGACTTTGAACCGGGACTCATAATGTATTCTGAGATATTAACTCGTGTCCAGCGACTTCGTTTGGGTTTGCCAATCCTGGGCAGAGTTAATTACATACTTGTTTATAACAACGAGGTAAAGGAAAGTGGTGAAGATTGAAAGAGAAGGAGAATAAATGAAAAGTTCTGCAGTATGCATTCGTTCTCTGCGCTCTTTCTTTTCTTTTTCGTGTGGTTAGTGTCTAACCTGGCGTCAGACTTATTATGCCGCCCATAGGCTTCTGACTTGGCTATACACGCCATTGAGAAATACCTATCTCTCAGGCATACTGGTTTCCTCACGATGTTTTCCTTCACCGAAGCAAGTGATAATCATACAATACGAATCCGAAAAATCAGAGGTACTCGTACGTACGGTCTTGGGTTCGAACACGAGACCTATGACTTGGCAGTCCGACGGTTACACCACTAGGCTATCAATGCAATAATCTATATCTGCCCTATAGAACATGGTTTTGAGTTCTATGATAACAATCGCTTCTGCTTTTTTTAATCTGTACCAAATCTGGTTCATTTGGTTGGTCTGGTTGACACTAAAACTAAACCAACAATCCCAATTTCAAGGGTGTATCAAGTACAACTGTCTACATAAATGCTTGTTTTCAAGTTGGAGGTTGCAACACATCAGACGGTTAATCCCCACTTGGTTCATTGAGAAGTTATAATGATGGCACAAAACGCTTAATACATAGGTATCAAAACTGTTACTGGCCGTCGTAAACAGTTCTGAGGCTCTCACAAACATGAAAACTGAACTGAAATGATTTATTATGAAGATGAAGTCGACTTGATTGTGTGACGGATAATTGTAGAGGTTAGAGAAACAAGTTAAGTGCAGTTTTTCAAAGTGTTTGATGCATTTTTCTATTAATATATAACTGTTTCAGTCTTCTAAAATGCAAAAAATCAGTATTGACCATCCTCATGTGGGAGGAGTATTTCTGAGCCAATAATTGGAAGCGTAGATCATACTACTACTCCCCTGACCTATTTCAACCTCCAACTCGGCCATAATAGCGCATTGAATCTCAGACATCGAAGTTATATTCAATTTAATGGCCAGTACTTTACCATTTCTTCACAGATCTGCTTGTATTAGCTGACACTTTGAATACATGTGAGTCATCAATCTTTGATAGCCTGTTCTGCTGTCTACCTTAACTTCAGTCCAAATGATTAGCATAAGATTGTCGTTGTATGCTAAAGCTACTCGCGGTTAAAAGTTGTTGTAAACACTAACTGTACCTAAATATAGGGTTATGTTACGTCCACTCCCCAAACTAATTTAGTTAGCTCTGGCGTTAAACTAGAAATTTAGCTAAAACTGAATTTAACTTAATGATGAAGCATGAACTCTAGCGGCTAAAAACTAAAACTAGTTATTGTTTAGTCTAGACACACTATGAATATTTAATCTTTACTGTATATTGGACATTATTAGCTGAATACATTAAAGCTCCTAAATTATATGAAGTACATAACTATTTAAAAGTTTCTAGGTCGTTAATTAATGTGAGATTGTAAAAAATGGTGATTTTGTCTCTTTATCTCTAACCCTTTTACTATACAATATCATGAGCAGACTAAGAACATGTAGCAACTCTTAAAGCAATAGTATAATAGTATACCAATACTAAGTATACTATACTACTTGAAATTATTAAACGATATTGATACACAAACACTCATGACATTACCTTTTTGGTTCTGGGTACCTATTTGGGAAATGTTGCTATATGAAATATTTAAAAATTAACTTCGCATCCCAAACCTTGCAAGTGTATTTCAAAGTACCCTCTAATTTTACTCCAACACAACTCCAGTCTATAAACCAATAAAACGTAAGCAAACGTGTTGAAATCCACACGTTCACAATAAAGTCGGACGTGCGTAATGTCTTGAGAATATCGATAGATAGCGCAGCCATGCGATCGCAGTCACACTGGCTGAAATGTACCAGCGCGACGTGAATGCGAGTGAGAAGCCTTTACTGACAGACAGATGGACGATTAAAATGTGATCCAAACTTTTTGTTGCTACTATTATGCTTCTTGAGAATGTGAGAAGAGCTAATTGTCAGCCCATGATAAGAGAATGTAACCAAATAGAACAATAAAATTACGATTACGAAAGATATTAGAGTAATGATATTGATATTTTATACTGTTATTTATAATTATATTCTAATCTTAAATTATTTTGCTGCGCCCTAACAGGATAATGAATTCATTTGTTTTTAAGCCAAGCTTGTAACTGTGTGCATTGTGCAATAAATAAATAAATAAAACCCGGTGAGCGAATGGTTCATTTGAAAATAATTCATTATAAACCATTATACGTTACGGGCGTGACACAATACCTATCCAGTGTTGCATTGGGTCCAGGTAGTAATACTCTCCGTTTTATTTGTATGGTACTGCAGCAATTTATAACGAGTGTTCAACCGGCACTGTGGAACCATGACTATACGAGCGGAGCAACACTATTAATGCGAAGCCTGGTGAAACAGTTCCCAGATGCAGTGAATCTTACAGCCGTACATCGTTCGTCGTCCTTCGTCGTTCGTTCGTTCGTTCATCGTTCTATTGCATATTGTCAAAACTTCTATGGCAGTAGCTTATGGAAAACATATTTCTCTAATATATAAATCTCGTGTCACAATGTTTGTCCTCAATGGACTCCTAAACCACTTAACCGATTATAATAAAATTCGCACACCATGTGCAGTTCGATCCAACTTGAGAGATAGGATAGTTTAAATCTCAAATTTTAGTCGCAATTTTAATTTATTGCTAATTATTTGTCTGTTATTATTTGACAGTCACAATTATCTGTTAACTCCAAATGATTCTAACAGATGTCGATACCTTTCGACTGGGTTGAGTAAGTAATCAATAGATGGCGCTGCTATGGTAAATCTACGAACGTGTCATATTAAGCTACATTTTAAGCGAGAAAAGAGAGGTAGGGTAGGTAGGGTAGGTGGGGTAGGTAGGGTAGGTAGGTAGGTAGGGTAGGTAGGTAGGTAGTTAGGTAGGTAGGTAGGTAGGGTAGGTAGGTAGGGTAGGTAGGTAGGGTAGGTAGGTAGGGTAGGTAGGTAGGGTAGGTAGGTAGGGTAGGTAGGTAGGGTAGGTAGGTAGGGTAGGTAGGTAGGGTAGGTAGGTAGGGTAGGTAGGTAGGGTAGGTAGGTAGGGTAGGTAGGTAGGGTAGGTAGGTAGGGTAGGTAGGTAGGGTAGGTAGGTAGGTAGGGTAGGTAGGTAGGGTAGGTAGGTAGGTAGGTAGGGTAGGTAGGTAGGGTAGGTAGGTAGGTAGGTAGGGTAGGTAGGTAGGTAGGTAGGTAGGTAGGTAGGGTAGGTAGGTAGGGTAGGTAGGGTAGGTAGGTAGGTAGGTAGGTAGGTAGGTTAGGTAGGTAGGGTAGGTAGGTAGGGTAGGTAGGTAGGTAGGGTAGGTAGGTTGGGTAGGTAGGTAGGGTAGGTAGGTAGGGTAGGTAGGTAGGGTAGGTAGGTAGGGTAGGTAGGTAGGGTAGGTAGGTAGGGTAGGTAGGTAGGGTAGGTAGGTAGGGTAGGTAGGTAGGGTAGTTTATATTATGTTCTCTTTCTTATGTGACGCAGACAAAGTTGCGCGGGTCAGCTAGTATTCTCTAAAAACCGTCAACGCATTGCGCGTCCAATATAACAATGCCTTTTTTTTTTTTTTTTTGGAGGGTGGGAAATCATCAAATGACTCCTCCCGCTCTGGGCGGAGCGGAAGGGAGTGTCAGACTCTTACTGACTAAAAACCACCCATGTTCCTTCATTGGCCCTTTATGTTCCAGGGCCGCGGTATCTCTTTCGAACAGTCCCGCAGCCCTGGCAGGCACCGGCCCTTGCGGGCCCCTCCCGTTGCTGACAACTCTTTGAGGCGCGCGTGGAACACGAACGCGCCGTCGACACGGCCTGCCCGTCGTCATACGACGGACGGACGGCGAGCTAGCCCATTACTCACCGTCCACAGGCCCGCGCCTACGGTGGCCGAGAGCCATCACGGCGTGGCCCCCGACGCCCGGTGCTTCTCCCGCGGCGGCTGGGACGTGAGGAGGTTCTCTCCCTCTCACGTTCCGCCGCCTCCTTCGCTAGCATGACTGCTTCGCAGAAGGAGGCAACTGCTTCCCATTCCCTCTCGCCCCGGACCATGGCTTGAACCAGGGCCGGGCGCGAGAGGTTGCCGCCGCCAATCGCCGCTACGAGGACACGGTGGTGCTCCTCCCAAGCGGAGCAGACCTCGACGGTGTGCTCCACCGTGTCCTCCGGTCGATCCTCGCAATTGTAGCACCCGGGCGTTTCCTCCCGCCCGATTCGGTGCAGGTACCTCCCGAAGCACCCGTGTCCGGTGAGGACCTGCGTCAGGCGGAAGGTGAGGGCGCCGTGGCGCCTCCCTAGCCACTCCTCAAAGAGGGGACTTACCGCCACTATCGTGGCGTGCCCATATATAACAATGCCTTCAAACTGTTATTGCGGCTCACACGTTTCTGCAGTGCATCTGCCATGTTCATGGAGGCTCGTACGGACGGATTCGCTGCTATTTTGCGCAGGAAGGTTGAGATCACCTCCTTATTGAGCAGAATTCGTGCTAGCAGCAATGGCATTCTGGCGGTTATTGCTGATAAAGACTGCCATATTCTAAGTCATCAACATTAGGGTGCCGACTAAGACGACTACCATAAAAGTGATAAATTAATTGTAAAATTATAAATTGATTTTTTAATTAATTAATGTATTTGAATCACCAAACTCCCACCACTAACATAGTTCTTAAGTACTTATTCACTAACACATATGGACCTTGTTGTTCGGAATAAATAGTTACTTACTATTAAGTATCTGAATGACACTAAACAATAAAAAAGATAGAGCTGGAGCAGGATAAAAACGAACTCCAAAAACACCAATTAAAAAATCACACAAGCCCCCTACATACATATATCGCACAAGGTAGCAAACTAAGTTCATATTGAAATGGTTATGGGTGCCATTCGCAGTTACACTGACAAGTTACATTGAGAAACGAAGACGGTATTACACCTTTTTCAACGCGATGAAGTAAATAGCCAATTTATTAAATAAAACAAACCATCTAATTGCGAATTCACTTTATATAATTTACCGGAGATATTTTTCGACAGCATGTGATCCTTTTCAATCCCTCGGTCAGACATGATACACTTTTATCGCACATTATGATTTTATAAGCTCCTGTCGGTCCATTTGATTTATGCATTGTTTTTAAAAAACGTGCTGCTCAAAAAATATATGATGTTGCGTTTTGGGTGCCTCTTACTTTTTGAATGGTATTACTAAGTGTAGGTATAGGGTATAGGGGTATGAAGAACAGGGTGTAAAGTTCTTCATCCCCCATAGAACGGTTTATTAGTAGTTGCAACTATTTTTCACATCTACCACCTTATGATTAGCGTAGCATTCTGTAAAGAGCACGCTACAAGTTGCTTGACGAAAGTTTAAAATATTAATATCGACGGTAGGGTTGTTTACGAAGGGCCTTACTTTTGCGTATTTGTCCCATACACGGCGCTATAAAAATTGTAAACCAGTATATTTTTTACATTTAGCAAATAGCTTAAACAAAAGGTAAAGGCAAGGGAATATAATTTGTGGATTTTAAAATACATTAAACATAATATATATGCACCAACGTGCAATCATGGCGGAAAAAATTGAAACAAAAAAATCAGGGTAATGAAAGAAATGGAGGGATTTTTTGGTACATATTTCAACTAGTCAAAAAATAGGGCCCAGAAAGGCCATCCTTCTTTCTATTTTTTAGTTGAAATACTTGGTGGTGTCGTGTCAGACGGCTAATTGATCGTCTAGTCTGACACCACTGGTGGAAGATTCCACATTAAGTGCCATCTGCCACCAGTGGGGATAGAGGAGCAAATGCGACTGAATCCGACGCAACCACCAAAACAGTGGTAGATGCGAAAAATAGTTGCAACTACCACCAGTGAGGACAGACCGGTGGGGGCAGATCGGAATAAACCCATAGAAAAGGAAGGATCCTCCGACCAGATGGGTGTTATGTCTGGTGGGCTAGTTGGCCGATAGTTGTTGTCGGAGTTTTCTATTATAGTCTTAAGTCGCGGATAGCTTTACCTACGCGATTTAGAATTTCGATGTTTAGTTCTTCGTTTGTGTCATAGATGGTGTCATAGTACTTTTTTGCACTTGGTTGCTGTAGTACTTTTTGTAGTGCCGCTAAGTGTCTCACGCTGCTGAAATGTCTCACGCTGCTGAAATGTCTCACGCTGCTGAAATGTCTCACGAGACTGTAATGACATGGTACTCATACCCTTCAAACCGGCTTTGTGATGATGATTTATTTATTTATTTCTACTCTCTTGACCTCTCTTTTAAGACAGTCATAAGTGCTTAGTGCCAAAGCGCTTTCATTACGCGAAAAAAGCCGAAAGAGCTTCACTAATATTGCCCATAATTCGCCGTTTTCTTCTGTTTTTCTTTATGTATCTCAGAGTAGCACATGGTGCTCTTATATAATCAGGTATAACGACAGATAGGTAATTATAAAGGCGACGCGGCTAACAGGATTGGCGACGTCGTTAATTTCAGCCCTAATGACATTAACGTCGCATCCTACGTATAGCGTTTATAAGGGTTTTATTATGACACCGTGCGAACAACGATTTATGTTGGGTAATTCCGTGTTTCTCGATACATTGCGCTTATGGCTACTAGTGAATGATGGTATGTTTCTACTTATCGTCTTTTGAATTATTTCCAATGGCATTTGCAATGTGGTTAAACCACTGCATTTTTTACTCAATGAAATTCAGTGATTACTTCACGATTAATATCTGTTTATACTTAGCGGACGTAGCAGACGGATAAAGGATCAAACTAAAAAACGTTCAAAACACGGAAATATTTAAATCTTAGCCTCACTAGACTCGCACCTAACAAAGGAAATACTTAAACCTCATCTCACGACACCAAAAAAAGATTACAAACTAAAAATTAAGAAGAAACTCAGCAAAAAAAAAATGTCCGTTACAGCATTCTTAACACGCTCTTGTCGGTGCAGTGCAGTTGGTCGTTCTAAAACAATATTAATGGAGGCGTCCCCTGGCCAGGTGCCAGGAGCGCATCGCCATGATTTAATTTCAAGCTACTGATGGAACCAGACGGTAATATTGAATTAAACGCCCGCAGGTTTACTCAATGCTCCGTGTTTTGTTAGTACGTTTCAGTGGTATAGATTATTGTTTCTCGTGTTTGGTCCGTGATTTCGTCGTGAAGCTTGTTATGCACCGTTTTAATGTTGTATAATGTATAGTAACGTCTATTAGTACATATTTGAATGTGTATAATTTTGTTACTTAATAGGTACTCTCGTACAACGTAACATTTCGAAATTTCAAATGTCCTGCCAAAAAGTCGGTCATTTTCTAAGGTTTCTTTTTTTAATCTTTCTTCTTTCGGGGGCCATTCAAAATTTTTCTATTTCTTAAAACTTCTCCTTATTTTGTAAAGTTCGGACCAATGATGACAAAGTTTCTCTAAGACCGGACAGAGAGCCTAAAAGTCGGACATATTCGGACTAAAGTCAAAAACAACCAACCACTGCTTTAAGCATATTAAATGTTTCCTACGTACATTTATACAATTTACAGAGATTGCGCTTGTTTTGTGGATTGATTAGGTACCTATATATACTTTCAAAAAACAAAAGGACTTTTCTCGCACCGGCCGGAGTGTATAGCTTCTTATAATAAATCGTTTGAAGCGGAGAAATCATTTCCCTGCCAATTAGGTGTTATAATAAAACATTTTTTAAAAATTAAATACCTTGTAATACTTTTCAGTTTCCTTATTAAGCCGCTACCTTTAATGGCTAAAACATGAAAAGGACCCGGAGACTGCAGCCTAGAATATACTTATTTTGTGCGGTGAAATGAATGTAGCATTATTTTATCGCGCGTGCCAAGATGAGAGAGCCATATGTTTACTTAATTCTATTGTATTAGCCATATGGCTCATACAATTAAACTAAGTAAACGTTTTAAAGTTGTCTGTCGAAATACCGGAAAAACAAGATGGGCGGTGTAAGTTCCGACTATACTTCCGACAAAAGATCCAAGCACACCAATGTCGAAATATACGTTTCTTGTGGCATAAACGCCGTATATTTTTTTAAAGTTTGATTTTTCTCAGCTTCAAGCTGTAGACCTTAGTACACGATTTTAATTTTAACTCGATACCTCCACGATTGAGGGTCTTGAAAGACAGACTGACAGACTTTTGTTTTTTTTTTGTTTTTTCCTTTTGAGGTACGGAACCCTAAAAACAGAAGAAAAACGCGAATTATGAGCAATATTCGTGAAGGTCTTTCGGTCTTTTTCGTGTAATGAAAATGCTTTGGCACTAAATAAGTTTTGATTCCCTTGTGAAATCGCAAAATATGCGACATAAACGGTCGTCGACATCTTTTGATCGTGTTGACATACACGATTTTTTTCTCCTCCAAAGAGTAGCAGACTTGAGTATTTGATATTAATCAGCTTGATACTTCTACGCACTCCTGAGGAAAAGGGTCTTGACAGACGGACAGACAGCCGGACAGACGGACAACAAAGTGATCCTTAATAAGGGTTCCGTTTTTGCCGGTTGCGGTACGGAACCCTACAAAGAACTCTTCCAGGCCTTTACTTTTATATTTCATCTAAGCTACCAAGACCTTGTTCCAAGAACCGTAATGCGAGAACACTGTGCACACGTACAGACTATCGGCTAGCTCCTCATTTTCTTTTATTTTTAAAAGACAAGTAGATAAGGTTACCAGAGGTAACCAGAGGTGGGTTGAACAACAAGTACCAGTATTACTAGCTATTATATTCGCTGAAAAATGTAACCTCCTCAGTGTTCCTAGTTACCTGATAATAAAACAGAGAAAATGTCCGGGTACTGTGTGTAGTGTCAGTGTTTTAAATTGAGGCTATAAATTCTTGCTTACTTTTCTTTATAGTGTAGTGTAGTGTACCAAAACAGAACAGTTTTGACATTTTTTTATTTCGACATGCATTATTTATTATTATGTACTAAATAGTATGTTTTGTATATAAGGAAATAAATAAATAAATCTTATCCAAATAAATACATGGTTATACAGATAGTGATGTTAAGAAAGAAAGCTACATCGTTTGTTATATTGAGTATCCTGTTAGATAGGAGAAAATCGTACTAATATTGGTTGTTTATTGAAGTGATCTTTAGGATTTCTTGCCGGAGGCTCTACGCGGGGTTCGTGCGGTCCATGGCCCTTTACGGGGCCCCGGTGTGGGCGCGTTCTTTGAAGCGGCGAGCCGTCCACTATCTGAACGCGCCCCAAAAGGTGGTGGCCGTAAGGCTGATCCGTGGGTACCGCACGATCTCCGGCGAGGCTGCGAGCCTCCTTGCCGGATTGCCACCATGGGATGTGGAGGCCATAGTCCTTGCGCGCCTGCATGAGTGGCTCGCGGAGGCACAGCGCCGGGGGGAAACTCCGCTGCCGCGGCAAATTGTCGCTCAGCGGACAGACCTCCGGCGTGATCTCATGGCGACATGGAGAGAGCGACTGTCGCAACCCCGTGCAGGGCACGCCACGATAGTGGCGGAACGTGAGAGGGAGAGAACCTCACGTCCCAGCCGCCGCGGGAGAAACACCGGGCGTCGGGGGCCACGTGGTGGCTCTCGGCCACCGTGGGCGCGGGCCTGTGGACGGTGAGTAATGGGCTAGCTCGCCGTCCGTCCGTCTTATGACGACAGGACGACAGGCCGTGTCGCCGGCGCGTTCGTGTTCCACGCGCGCCTCAAAGAGATGTTAGCAAACAAGAGGGGCCGATGCCTGCCAGGGCTGCGGGACTATTCCAGGAACATGGATGGTTTTTAGTCAGTAAAAGTCTGACACTCCCTTCCGCTCTGCCCAGAGCAGGAGGAGTCGTTTGATGATTTCCCATCCGAAAAAAAAGGGGGCGCCCCCCTAATGACCACTTAAACGAACGATTGTGAAGAAATATCATTTATATACTTACTGACAATAACAAGAAGCTTGGCAAATATGGAGAGGACGCCAGACAAGATGGAGTTTACGTGTTAAATATTTATGATATTTGAATCTGCCTAATATGTTCAACACGGGTCTCCCTTGTTTGACCGAAAAGAAATTGCCAAATTATCACTTCCCAAACAAATTTTCGCATAATTTCATTTGCCAAATTATTACTTACCAAAAAATCTCTTTACAAATAATTGTTACGAAAACCTATGTTTGGCAAGTGAACGTTTGAACAATAACTTGTTCACCAACTAGTACTTTTACCATTTTTTATCTTGTCAAATATTTCAGTTGGTATAACATATTTTACGCAAAATTACATAAGCCAAATATTTGGTGTCGTCAATTTTAAACTTACCATTTCAGTCAAAAGCACTATTAACTAGTTGGAATCTCCTATTTGGATTCGGTTGGGGCTCCTATTTCTGTCTGCAGGGTTTACAGGCACCTAACTAACCGAACCTCGGGGTGCCCGTGACGTCGACCGTCTAGGGTTAGCGTTTCCGTCAGCAGGTCGACGGATCCCCGCTGCGCGGGGCTCCTATTTCTGTCTGCAAGGTTTACAGGAACCTAACTAACCGAACCTCGGGGTGCCCCTGACGTCGACCGTCTAGGGTTAGGGTTTCTGTCAGCATCTGTTAAATTTCAATTACGTTATATTAAATCAATTTGTGTTATGTCTTCATTCCAAAATTTTTGCCTTTATATTTTTTGTCATAACAAATCATTTGACTAAACGTTTATTGTCTTAATTTTGTTTGCTGTAATAAATCATTTGGTTAAAGACCAAAAGCCTTAATGACATTATCCTTAGTGATAATCTGCCAAGTAAATATTTGACCAAATGAAAATGTGCGTACTAAAATTATTCCAAATATTACATTGGCATAAAAAAAGGTTGCTAAAATTTGTTTGGGTAATGAAAATTTGGCAAAATCTTTTCGGCAAAACGGCAGGATCCCGTTCAACACATCTAATCGTGAAACCGCCCTCTACTATGAACACAATGAAAATTAAGAATGAAAACTTCTCTTCGTTCTCTTGAGACTAGAAATAATACTACCTGACTACTTCAAAAATAAATGAACGAACTTAAAAATAAGTGCAACCATTCTCTCTGCCACCTGCCAATAAAACTAGAATGAATACGAAAGTAACGAGCAAATTATTAAACTCCATAAAATAACCCAATAGTTCTAACTTTTCACTTTTCACAAACATTTCACAGGTCAGTTGCCTCGCTGAAAGCATCAACTTCTCCCAACTTTAGTATATTTTAGCGTATTCCACGATAATAAACAAAACTAATAACGCCGTCAAACGTTGAGACGAGAATATTGTTTACATAATTTCTATGCAACGCAATTTCCTTGCAGATGTGAGAATAAAATGTAATGGCTATCCCAAATATTTCGGAGTTTGGATGCATAGCTATCTGAACTCTGAATATACCTAGTTCACTATATTATCATCATTATATTATTTATCTAAACGGGGTATCTTTGAGTCGTGTTTCTGAGTTTAAGTATCTAGGGCACGTTGTAACTGAAACCCTTAATGACGACAGAGATATTGAGAGGGAAAGAAGAGCATTGTCGGTGCGTGCTAACATGTTGGTGCATAGGTTCGCAAGGCGTACGGCACAGGTTAAGGTAACTTTGTTCAGAGCATACATGTGTGTACTCCATAGGGCGCTGGTGTAAAGCTTTTACACCAGCGCCCTATGGAGCAACTATACGCAGCGGGCCTACAATGCTCTTAGAGTGCAGTACAACAACGCCTTTAGGATTCTGGTGCGACTGCTTCGGTTTTGCAGCGCCTCGGGCATGTTTGCCGATGCGAGGGTGGATGACTTTTACGCTATAATGCGCAAAAAGTCAGCCTCACTAATTCACCGAATTCGAGGTAGTGGCAACGGAATCCTAAGGATGATTGCAGAGACCTGAATCTGCAGTTGTAGGTAGGCTTATCAGGCTGCATGTTGTATAAGTTTTGTTTTTTTTTTGACTAATAGTTTTAAGATATTGTTACTAACAACCTATGGACATTTTATTAGTCTGAAGTAAACGAATTTTATTTTATTTTATTTTATTTTTTATTTATTATTCTGTGCAAACTAAAAAGCAAACATATGCTGATGTTGACCTGGTTTAAGGTTAAGGTGAAATCCGTAGCAACGGTAAACAAAAGGATGGAAATAGGCCTATTATTTTCATTTTTGTTTTGTACCCGTACAGCCTCTCATGTCCGAAGCCTGTCCTTTGGACGCACAAGTCGGACACGGTGAGTTAGTGTCCGACACTGACATAAATCGACTGCGGTCTTAGAAACGGAGTGCACGCTTCGAGGAATCTATTATTTATATGTATATTTGTTATTTGAAATGCACTGTGCGGATGCGGTCTCATTGAATAACGGTGTATAATTTGGTCTATTCGATTGAGATACATTATCTTTCTTTCATGTTTTTTATTTCAGTTATTTCTCTGTTTGTAGGTATTTGTAACGCAGACCACCTTTTTTAGAGTTATTAAGTTCTTTGTGAGTGTTCACACCTTTCTGTGACATGCTGTTTATATATAAATAATAATACAGACGTTTAATTATAAAAAAGGGTACATTTACAATAAAAACATCTAAACAATTTAGTTTCCGAACAAACTGCAGAATCTATTGGCATATAGTTTAGTTTGAATATGTATTATGCTAGTGCGCATATTACAACGCTGCGGTATCGGCCGATAGATCGAAATTTGTTTGATGGGTTACACGATTGCCTTCAAACTATACTATCGGCCAACTGCTAGATCAGTATGGTGCTCTATCTCGAGCGCACACTTGCCGATTGTTCAATTGGCAGATCCTGCGAGCGCTCTCTTCAAGAGCCGCCTACCAATTTTAGTTCGTGTTTCGACGCAACGCTTAATAGACTGGTTCGTGTTTCGACGCAACGCTTAATAGACTGGTTCGTGTTTCGACGCAACGCTTAATAGACTGGTTCGTGGGCAGTTGTTTGCCTTACAACCACGGTGAAGAACAAGTGCTACAGCTGCGCATGAGGTAAGTTCGATTGCCAAAACGCCCAAATAGCGTTTTTCCATCAGGAATTTCTCAGTAGCCGCCACCGACAGTCTGACCTTGTGCTCGGTTTATGTCAAATTGTAGGTACACTTCTGCGTAAACCTTCGTGATTACAGGCGTGATGATGGATAAGTTATACATTTTATTTAATATGTGATCTAAATCTTCCTTCTTTATCGCGTGGTTGTTGCCTAACCTGGTGTCAGAGTTTATATTTAACATGACATGTGATCTAAATAAAACCAAGACAATTACGAATAACAAAATCTTCCAGCATGTCGTGTTATTGCGCGAAATAGGGAATATTTCTTGTTTGGAGTTTACTGTGCGCAATTATTGTGTGCGCAGGATGTAATACTTCGGAAATACGTTTTATTTTGTAAAAAAAAATTAACCTTGGAAAGGTTTTCATTTCAGCCTTAGAATAGTCTCGAAAACAATACCGTACCCTCTATAGAAGACATAAATAAAACCATTCGCCGGGTCCACGTACAACAAATGAGGAGCTCTTACCGTATTTCAAGTACATTAAGAGGGTTCGTCTCTAGTGACACTAATTAAATATAGCGACAGAATTCTATTTCACCGAATAAAATGTTTTTGTAATCAGATCTGAAAATTAAGTGATTTCAAGCAATTGACTCGATAGAATGTAGGAATGTTTGTCAATATCTCTCCTGAAGATGATTATTGTGGAAATGCATTTCAGTTTATTATAGACATGTCAAAGTGACATCGTAAGACTATTCAAGCATAAGAAGCCAGTTAAAACGCAGACAAAACGCGAATTTACACAACAACTATGCATAAGGACATTAAAAAAAACAACTTAAGGTACTCTTAAAACCATTAAAAAAACATTAGTTTTCTCAAAAGAAACCCTGATAGATAACATATCTTCCGATTGATGAAAAACAGAACAAGATGCAAGGGTTCCTGAAGTAATCATACAACGGCCTCCTACGTGATGCGGATCTCAAGTCTCAGGATTTAGACTCATCTCTCAGTTAAATCTAATAACATAGTTCGCCTAAACAATCTGAACAATCCTTCCCTCTCTGTGCCTCCAGTAACCCTCATAAAACACAGCGCACTTGTCTCTAACTTTAACGTAATTTTGATAGCTCTAACTTACACTGAGGACAGTCCGATGATTTTAATTAAACAAAACTTTGCTCAATTGTTTAGCCCAAAGGGACAGATGTGGCCTCGAAACAAATTGATATTAACACATTCAAAACATAAGCCTTTGGGGTTTCTATTATTACGATTATTAGTCTTTTGTTGTTCATTTTCAGTACGATTTTTCGCGTAAAAATTAAAATCAAAATCATCAAATCAAATTATATTTAAAAAAAATCGCTTAAAATACTATAAATATGACTACTGCTGATTAATAATAAAACTGTTGAACATGATGGCAGTATAGAATTTGGTGTGAAATGCCCGCATAATGTCACCAAGCTTAACAAATAAATTCGCAGTCTGACGCTATCAGGGTAATTATGTCTACTTGCCACCTTTGCAGACAGACACATTTATAGATTAGCAGTTAAAATTAGCCTTGGATTGACGAATTTCACTAGGAATATTTTGCAAAACTAGTTTTAAGTACGTACCTTACGAGTATCTTGGTACCAGGTGACAGAATTTTCTGATCACAAAGCCTGTTTCATTATAACCTCCTTTCTTCCTTTTCGCAACGATCTGAAGGCCGTTTTCATAATTGAAATTTGAAACTTCGAAACGAATGTCAAACATAAAAGTTCGGGGGGCCTGACAGAAAAAAAAAAACTTACTGAAAAGCTTGTCGCGATGATCAATATTTAATTAATTGAAATTTTGTTACTTTTTACTATGTTTTGTATCTTTACATTGTAAACAACTAGTACAATCTCAACTTCTGAACCGAACGTTACATCTCATAAAATAGAAGAAATATTTAATTATTTGTGTGGTGACAATTTATGTCCATTGGACATCCAGTCCAGCTTGTCCAAACACTTGGACAGACAGGACGCAAGTAACTTAGAGGTAAACATTTCCTTTCTCCTAGTGAGCGGTGCTGATCGCAGCTTCTTCGAAAAGTATTCACAGGCTGCCTCCAAAGGTATTGTTTCTCACACAAATCCATATTCTATAAAATATCATAAACACGAAAGTAACTACCCGTCTATCTGTTACCTCTTCCCTCCTTAACGACAGGATAGATTACGTTGAATTTAGTCACACGAGTAGACCATGGACCTGTGTTACGCTACTTACATACGATATATAACCTGGTTCAAGGAGATAGTACTTTTTCCTGGGATAATTTCTGAACCCAACGTGGGCGAAGCTGTAGACAAAATCTATAGTCATCATCTTCCTGCCCTTGTCCCATTCTATTTGGGATCGGCGCAACACGTAGTCTTCTTCCATTCTCCCCTGTCAGACGTCACGGCATCATTTACTCCTTTCTCTTTTATATCATTCCTCACACAATCCATCCATCTTTTCTTTGGCCTCCTACTCCCTCTCCATCCATCAACATTAATAATATTGATCACTCTTTTAGTAACATGTGTTTCATTCCTCATCATTACGTCATGTCCATACCAAATGCCACTTTCAAACTTCCTCTAATATACTCATTCCTCACTTTATCCATTCTTGTCACTTCACACATCTATCTCAACATTTTTATCACCGCTACATGCAATCGTTTTTCAATAGATGGACAAAAACTAGATTACTCAAATTAACTCTTACTCAAGAGACAGAAAAACGTTTTATCTGACCACTGCAGCGAGTGAAGACATGGTGTAGGTACATCAACGGAGGCATTGACCAAGCGACCGGGCTCTCTGCCAAGTCCCCCGAGATCACCTCCTCCAACCGTTAAAATATTTGGCCCAGGTATACAATTAAAAATTTACACTATTTTCTGGATCCGATAAATATCAGTGTTCACTTAGGCAATACTTGTTTATGCAAAAGGATTACTTCTATTAAAAAAAATGGTGTGGAATTTTCTTCTCAAGCGAGAAGGCTGTGTGTAAAGGATTGTCTCGTCCTGAATTCCATCACTCTTTCCGTAATCAGAAATTGCTTTGATTTTTATTTTTCTGGAAATCATTTTGTGGTATGAATAATGAAATCTGGCCAAGTACGAGTGGAAACAAGGGTTTCCCGTACCAACAACTTATGAAAGGATTTATGTCAGAAGTGATTCCAGAAGGTGATTCTAGAAGGTTTCTGTTGCTTTTTTTGCGAGTCTTCGATCCATAATATTCAATAGCGTATATCAACATCTACATACTAGGACATCCCCATAGGGATCGGAAACACACCACAGAATAACTAAGAAACGTTTCTAAATTGGTTGAATGTAGTAACCTATGTTTGTGTCTATTCATTCATATTTTTTTTCCTCATAGCAGAAACTACACAATGCCACATACGGCGGTAAAACTACGAAACACAAGATCAATGTCATAATAAACTAAGAACGACCACATTGAACCATTTCACTTTTCCTATGACATTAATAAAATACAACTATCCCAAGCAGTAATATCGGAGCAAATAAAGTTAGTAGATACGAAATTATCAGGAAGAGGATTTCCTAGGAAACTTTCTCTGTAATATATTGAATCTACATCCTAAGAAGACGTAGCTGAAAATATATTTATCGGGTAGGTACTTAAAGTTTGCCTGTGGATTGGTATATTGGTATGTGAAGGTTTTGGGCTACAGCCATCTTACGAAAAGTCTCGTAACTTGTAGTGTATTTCTTCAGAAACGTCTCATAAAAACCGGATGGAAAGCAAGTGAGGAACAATGAGGCTAAACGAGCATTACTGTACAGGGTGGAAGGCACACCGACGCAAAAACGGTTACCACGTATTGGATTCAATATATCATACTGAGTCCCCCGACACAGAAATTTTTCATCGGTTGTTAAAAAAAAAACAGCTGTTCCATACATTTTGCCCGTGTAGGTATTGCACTGTTCTAAATGTTTTCACGTCGGTGTCCCTTCCACCCGGTATATCCTGTCGTGCTTACCCTGCCTCGGAGTCTCTGCGAGAGTGTACAACCCCTTACAATAATTGTAAGGGGTTGTATTGATATATTTTGCACAATCTGAGTGCGTGTAGTGTGTGATGTGTGCATGCACACACTGGTTGTAACGTACGAAAGCCTATGGAAGATGAAAGACTTTGGACCTGCCACGTGAACGCGCCGCAGCTACACACATCCACACACTACATCCATAGAAGCCGAGGTACTACTCCGAAAATTTACTGACAGAAAAACTAGGTCACGATAACGTCTTCCATTCGAAATAGAATTGCACTCGTACACGATCGGCGAACGATGCAGACTAAAATCAGGAAGTACTTAAGTATAGGTAGGTATTTGAACTATATCGGGAGCACTAAACCTACTTAAAACAGTTTCCACTAAGTCTTACACAAAATTATTAGCCTCGGCGCCATTTATACACAAATCACAAACATTCAGACGCCGAGCAAACACCAGAGACCATACAAATATTTGTTCTGATGCTGGAATCGTACCCTTGACCTTGAGAACAAAAGCTGTGCTATTTATCTAGATACTTGTGAAATTAATTTCATTTACCCGCGATAATGAATACCTAACCGAGAGTTATAGCCATAATAACCACACTTGGCAAATGGAAAACTCAAACTCAGAACATTTCAATCCAACACTAAGGAGGGTCTTCGATGAGTCCAGATTACCAACTCGGACAGAAATGAGTGACATACCTCTAATTGCCTGGGACGGGGTTGTCTTGACTCAAAATTTCTCTATTAACACAGAGATCGATGAGAAAGATATAATTAAAGATACAGCCTGTTCTCCGTCAAGGGAGGATTGGGCAGCCCCTTACGATCCTTGTGCATTCAGGGTTCTCCACGGACAGAGAAAACCCAGACTCCTGAATGATTATGAGCCAAGAGTAATAGCACGCTATCTAACCATCATCATCCTCTTCGCCAGAAGAGGGTGAACTAGCGAGGAAGATCAATGACCAGGAAAATTACTACTACACTCACAACAGAGATGACATAGTGCAGTTATGTAGGAAGGAGAGAGAGCTGAGCGTTGAAGGGAGAGTATTCTGCAAGCAGACTTTCGAAATGCGTCTATTGCAGGTTACATTGGAGAAAGCTCTAAGCGACAACGTCCTCCCATTTACTAAATCTCAGACAATGACCAACACGGAACTGGAGGTCACTAAGAGAATGGATAACATGTCAGCAGGAATATTAGATGGAGGCCGCCACTTTAACATCAACCTCGACCTTTCGAAATGGAACCAACTCCAGAGGCATGAATTGAACAAGTATGTATTCCAGGAGTTTGACAATCTTCATGGTACAAACAATCTCTTCTTCGATTCACACCTCTGGTTCAATCGATGTGTTTGTAGAGTGTGTGTATTGGAGGTTTCGGGAACTCGTCACAATAAACACAGCTCTAACAATTTATAAAAGTTTATTGGCTTAAAACAATAATAAAAACATAAGTTTAACACTGCGCGATTTAAGTTCGGGTAGCCCGATACGTTGGTTAGCGTGGACTTGCGTGGACTTGCGTGGACTGGTGAGGGCGACCGAGGGGCGAATCTCTCCGTTTTTCGCCAATCTCTGTAAAAATTATGGCCACCCAATATTAAATCCGGTAGATGGAATAGCAAAGCTAAGAAAGAACTCTAAGAAGAAGATCAATGTAGATGAAACGCTTGCTACAAAGACACTCTGGAAATTTCGTCAGACCTACATGTATTCTTTCTACAAAAAACGAGGACATTATCCTTTCCATAAAATAGTAGGAAATATTAGCCAGCAACTGAGTCTATGTCTAAGTGATTCTCGATTACCAACATCTAAGTAAAAACCAATGATCCCTCTCAGTGATTGGGGACATATTCACCTTAAAAAGAATCACGAGCTGGCTTTAGAGATAGATGAAAACGAACTTCTTAAAGACACAGCATGTGCACCCCTAGAACAGAATGGTTTATACCATACGATCTCTGTGCGTTTAGAATCCTTTACAGCCAGTACAAACCTCGAGGGTCTGGTACATACGAACCGAGGGTTCTATCTCGGTAACTTAAAGGGGAAGAGGGTGAATTGGCGAAAAAAATAGGAGAACAAGAAAAGCTATATTACAACCACATGAGGGATGATATAGTTCAACTGTGTAGGAAAGAACGTGAATTGAACATTCAAGGGAGAGTCTTTTGTAAGCAAACTTATGAGATGCGTCTCCTCCAGGTAGCTCTAGAGAAATCGCTCAGTGATAATATACTTCCTTTTATCAGAGAACAGACAAGCACAGAAATGGAAGTTACCAAAAGAATGGATAAAGTCGCTTCGACCATTTCTAAAGAAGGAAATTATAATATTAATTTGGATCTCTCGAAGTGGAACCAGCTACAGAGACTAGAATTGAACAGAGGTATCTTCACTGAACTAGACCAACTCCACGGTAGAGAAAACCTTTATTCTGACTCCCACACATGGTTCAATCGCTGTGTCGTCCTGTTGAGTTCAAGACTTACACCTGCGAGGGTTGGACCTGATGGTGACCCCGAGCCAGGTGATTTTTGCCATTACGATCAACTAGGTGGGTTCGAGGGAATGAGACAGAAAGCATGGACTCTAACGACCATAATGATCATAAAATTAGCTCTCGATGACTGTAATTTGGTTGGGGAGACCATGGGACAAGGTGACAACCAGGTTATACATCTAAAACTCAACAAGCATCAGCAGACTGATCCTGTTAAGTACATAAAGCTCTTAATTAATACTCTGGATCACTATTTTTCCTTAGGAGGCCTGAAACTTAAGTTAGAAGAGATATGGTTTTCTCAGAATCTCTTTGAATACTCAAAAACAAGATTCTTCAAGGCTATGCGTGTACAAAGTGTGACAGTCTTAAAATATTGAACCGTTTAATACCAGACATAAATGAGGGTTTCCCTTCTATGCAATCTCTCTTAACAGGGGCATCCACCACCACGGAGAACTTATCCCGTAACTGTACATCTCCTTGTGTCCCGTTTCTCCTGTACTCAATAGAAGCCGGGAATATAATGAGGAGGAAACAATTGCTGAAACCAACCTCAGATAAGATGAGGCTTCCGGTCCTATTAAACTCACCTTCTATATTTGGAGGACTTCCTCTATCTAACTTATATCAACACTGCCAGAGGGGCTGTCCTGATCCATTAACTATCTGGGTGAAAATATGGCAGATAATCCGAAGTGACCATGTTGAGGTATTCAACTTACTGATTAGAGTTATGCCTTGCGCTATTAAAATTCCAATGGACCCGATTCGGTTGGTAGAAGACATGACGTATAGTTTAAATATCTCTAGTTTACCTAATTTTGAGAGAAGAGCGAGAGAAATAGTAGAAGAGTTCCTGCCTCACTATATCACAAATCCTCACGTCGTACAACTGTTAGGGGCATCCAGAGAGGATTTAGAAAGCCTTTGTTCCATCTTAATAACAATGAATCCTTACATTGCCAATCTCGTTCATGAGATATTGCGAAACAACAACTAATAGGGAGTTTCACGAACCTTCAAACGATTAAAAGGATGATCAATGAGCAGCCCGGGAATCAAGAAACAATATTCCAAGCCGGATTAATGAAGGACAAAGAAGCCATCCAAACTCTGGAGCGAAGATTTGACAGGACAAGACAGTCAACAAACTTCACACATGAAATTGCTGATCTACTGATCTAATGGAAACAGAGAGTTGCTCATTCTTGATTGCTAACAAGGCTAGAGAGGTCACGTCGGGGTCACCATTGTAGAGTGTATGTGTGTATTGGAGGTTTCGGGAACTCGTCACAATAAACACAGCTCTAACAATTTATAAAAGTTTATTGGCTTAAAACAATAATAAAAACATAAGTTTAACACTGCGCGATTTAAGTTCGGGTAGCCCGATACGTTGGTTAGCGTGGACTTGCGTGGACTGGTGAGGGCGACCGAGGGGCACATCTCTCCGTGCGGGGAGGAGGCGGCGGCGCGTCGAGCCGCAAGTCGCGCGGTTCGGTAAACCTCGGCAATGTTCGGAGTAGCCGAACGTAAGTAGTGTAGGTAGCTATAGCCTACATGTTTTTTTTATTTAAGATTTATCTACCGCAGACATGGTGGTCCGCGCCCTTGTTTGAAATTGTTTTCTTTTGTTTGCATGGTTTACTACTTAATATTACATTCGTGCTCCTACATTGGACACTTACATTATACTAAACTTATTAGAATAACTTAGAATCTACGTGAGTCCATCTTTTTTTTTTATACTAATATACATGCTCATGCAAAAGTTTTTTTTTTTTTTTTTTTTTTATATATTTACTACATATACTACTTACAAGTTAGGGTTACTAAACTAAGGTTACACTACATTATTGTTAAGACAGGGCGAATAACTGCATGGCAATGTGAGCCGACCAGCTCCAACCGACAGCATCCGTTCACGGACATGACCTGCACATCCGCTTCGCTTAGTTCAACCATTTTTTAGGGAACTTAACGACCGGATGTGCAGCGCCACCATCGGCAAAGCTTTTTCGTGAGTATGACAGACTCACTCTGCCATGCAGTTTTACATAATCTGTGTTTTGATTAGACTGGGTTAGGGTTGTTCGGGTTTGGGTTGGGTTTTGGGGTTTGGATGGGGATTATCCTTTACGTGGGTCGACTGACCAGGGACTTCGCTAGCCTGAGCAAAGCTTCCACAACAACCGCGTCTCGATGCTGCATGGCCGTCTTCAGGTTGTACTCGACGACCGTTTTAGTAGGCGCATCCATCGCTCTCTTTGCAAAGCGGCCCGTGGCGTCATCGGCGTCGTCGGTGTAATAGACGCAACTGACTGTATGTCTCGACACCGCCACTACCGCGTGGGAGATGCTGTCGTGGATTTGGAGTCTCCTGGACTTGGTGTTGACGATAATTACGCTGTCGAAGGTCAGGCCCTGGGCCTCGTGGATGGTTAGGGTGCGCGACCCCTCGCCGGACCCGTATCCCTGGCTGACGAGAGAAGCTTTCTCCTCTTGAGTATGAACCAGGAACAGGGTGTTTTGGGCAGTTCTCGGTATTTGCGCTCCTGTGTACCCCTTGACACCCAGTGAATGGACCTGCGACAGCGTCGACTTGGAGGAGTATATACCGGAGTATATCTCGCTCAGTGCAAATGCCACATCCATCGGGTTGCGGTGTGTGCAAAGCAGCTCCTGGGTGATACCAGCCACCAGGTTTGGACGGGTATACCTTAACTCGAAAAGGTTCTCTCTGTCCAAAAATGGTAGCTGGTTTACGTCTCCGATGAGGACAACCTCGCTTGCTCCGGACAACTTCACTGCCATAACTATGGCCCCAAAATGGTTCATAAGAGCCTCGTCTACCGTTAGGCGGTAGCATTTCTCTTCCTTCTTGAACCCGTTGGCTAAGATTGAGGCCATAGTGCGCACCTTTGTCTTTACTCGGTCTCCTAGGCGGTGCGCAAGCTTCTCTCTGAGGTCTTTGGCAGCTTCGGTCGTCGTGGTGGCTACAACGTCTTTCTCCGCATCGAAGTGTTTCACCACCCAGGTTGTCTTGCCGCAACCCGGGACTCCGTTTACCCACCTGATACTGGGTACCGTCCAACGCTCCTGCGATGCTGTGTTATCCGGGATCCCCGAAATGGACTGTGCCATGTCAAGGATCCTACATGTTGCCTACATGTTGTGTACTATTATGTTCGAGACTAACACCGCCGAGAATAGGGGAGGACGGATTACCAGAACCTGCGGTTTTCTGCCAGTATGACCAATTCGGGGGATTTGAAGGAATGCGGCAGAAGTGCTGGACGGTAACAACAATAATGATTATCGAGATCGCCCTATGTCAGTGTGGAATAGAGGGTGAGATTATGGGACAGGGGGACAATCAAGTGATTCACAATTCACATCACCGTAACAAAAGAACAAAAGACAAATCCAAACTACTACATCAGTCTCCTCCTGAACACCCTGGATCATCTCTTCAGATCAGGGGGACTAAAGTTAAAACTCCAAGAAACATGGTACTCACAATTGCTCTTCGAATACTCTAAGACCCGGTTCTATCGATCGATAAGACGCGATGATTCCCTTAAACGACTTAACCGTCTAATCTCTGCTAAAAATGAGAATTTCCCGTCATTGAACTCCCACATGAAAGGGGTTGGTACTTGCACTGAGAATCTCTCCAGGAATTGTGAGTCCGCAGTAGTCCCATTCCTATTATACTCCCTCGAGCTCGCTAACATACTCGTATATCGCAGGAAGCATCTCTTGAACCAAAAGGATGATAAGGAACTCTTACCAAAAATACAAGAAACAATCTTATTACTTATGATTTCTTGACATCAAATGTTTCTTATTAACACCTAGTTTTATGTGCATTGTGTGGTCTCCTGTAATTGAAGGAACACACTTAAAAAAATCTTTATATAACTGTGACTTATATTGTATCTGTGTATCTTTTGTTGGAGAATCAAATAGATAAATAAATAAAATATATTTTGATTAACTTATGAAATACGTAGGTACCTACTTTTGTCTAAGTGTCGGTCAGTTAGTCAGAAAGAATGAAAGTTCGAACTTCGAAAGCGTAACTTCCTGCTGAAAAGAACGGGCAGGAAAACTACTTTTTTAAAAAAAAAAGTTAGTCATTCTGTTGATGTTTTAATTGGCGAACAAGTTTTATAGTTTTACTCCTTGATAATCGTCCGTCCGTGCTCAGATTATTTTTAACACTCACGTACGATGACTTATTCATTGCCAGTGTTCATCGAAAAGTAGATATAAAATCCAAGTCATAATACATTTCTAATATTTCCTATTGCCTCTCGGGCTAGCCACAAAATGCGTTTTTAAGAGTGAAATTAGAATAGAATTCTGAATAATACCGTCATAATATTTCAATGGCGTCGGATTTGAACACGAGCCTTCCGTTCCGAGGGTCGTGGTCATTTGGGTATTGTGAATTGAAATGATACGTGACGTCTTTTCTTTGTGGGGCGAAAGCGATTTTAAAATAGCGCTGAAAATGAATTTTGACATTAAAATTTCATAAACGAGCGGGATTATGGAGCGGGTAAGAGAATCCAGGTGTGTTGGGTACTGCCTACCCCCTATGGGAAGTAGATGTGACTGACATTACTCACAAGTTTTACTAATTTCCTTTCTGTAGTACATATCCTCAGTTTTATAAGATCTCCTTAATAATATCTCGTTTTCAAGAGAAGTATGAAGGAGAGAAGAAAGATAAAGAGAAAGATATAAAAATATGCATAGCAGGAACCCTGCGGTATTTTAACTCGTAGTAAAGTGGGCTGAGATCTTTCTTCAGTTTTGCTGAAAGAGTATAATCAGGATGTAGACTTCAAACAAGACATCCGGATTAAAACAACAGCCCCTCGCAAATTTCCCATGCTTTGAAAATAATAATAATATAGGTTGTTGATAATATATGGAATGTAAACTCGGCTATAATTGTGCCGATTGTCGTAACGGCCATTGGCCTTATGACCAAGAGTCTCGATGACAATCTTCCGAAGCTCTCCTTAGGCGGTTGGATCAAAGGGGTAGCTTGGACCCTGCTCCCTACACCGGCGGACTACTATTTTTTATATTTTGAAATGTTTTTTACATAATTTTTGTTGATAAAAATATTTAAAAATATTATTAGTACGTAAGAAAAATGAATAAACGAAATATAGGTACGTTATAACGGATACAAATTGCAAATAAAAATGTAAGTATATGCATTTTTAAATATTTATGCAGAAGAAGCAAGCAAGAGTGTATACAGACACACATTCAACTCTTGTTGTAAACTCTTATTGTAACCACCATTCTTCAAAACTGCTTTTTAATGGGTTATTTGAAAAAAAATGGATGGACTTTAACTTGAACACACTCCAACGAATCGCAGTATTTATCTATAAAAATATGTTTCAGTAATGCGATTACTTATGTAAGATACTTCCAGCATAACTGATCTGGTGTCTAGTTCAATGTACTAATTACCAACTAATTAAAATTAAATAATAATGTTAAAGTTATTTTTGTTCTAAAAATAATACTTGTTTCATAAAGAGAAATGCTGTCAACACGCATTTATAATGGTCCCATTGTCCCGGTAAACTTTAATTCCTTTACAGGCTTAACCTTTTGTTAAGGTCACCAGCATGAAATTTTTATGTAAGGTTTTTATCGTAATTCAACATTAATAACAAATGTTGTATGAAATTGTGATATAATAATAATATAATAAATGATATAATAATTAATGAATAAATTATTTTCATTGTGATCACCCTGTTTGCCCATAAAACATGATGCGGCGGCACTAGGCATATAATTTTCTGATTTCCAATTTATAATATAATAACATCGATATAATCTAAACAACAACAAACATGACAACATCACAAAAACGTACAAAAGAAAAATATGATACTTACGTTCACATACACCTGCAAGAATCACAATAGCAAAACGCACATGACACTACACAGCGTAACCACTATGACAATGTTCGTAGGCGTTCGCGTCGCCACGCGACTGCTCAGGTCGCGCGCCCGCGTCCATCTGCCGGGACTGGGCGGGCTAAGACAGTGTACCTATTATAGATAAAGATAATTCTTAGGCTGAGTTTTGAAAGCGTTTTATATAAAACGCCTTCAAAAAGTCTTGAGATTACAGTTTTTTCCCAGTTGAGTAGATTCGATAACTAGGATCTGTTTTCCAACTACTGGAGTTTAGAATGTCTTTTGCTCTGTTGAGACACAAAATTAAAATCAATCAGTTTTTAATAAGTTCAGCAAAATCAGAAGAAGGTATCATAGAAATGTATGAATGTTGACGTCTGATTTAATCTTGCAATGACACCTCATCACAAATGAATTCTAGCAGCTGTCAAAACTTTATTTGAGATACTCTGCAATATTACTTCATTTTGGAAACAGAGTCATATTGAGAGCGCGTTATGGAAAGTTTGTATTCACGATCTTAAAATCGATAAATTCTTACGCCATGAGATTTTTAAAATAGCAATGGCAAAAGTCATGGGATTACCCTTTGATATAAACGCTTTTCGTCCTACCCTCAATCAAATGATCTTCATATGTGGCGATACACACTCTAGTTCACCGCACATATACTCATTAGCCATATGGTTGATACACAACTACATCTCCATTCGTTCCATTGTGAGAAGTTCTCACTCTATGGATTTTACATCGTGGGATAATACTTCAGATTATGAAACGAAGTTAGAATTTCTAACTGCATTATATCTCGCAATGGAGCTAACACTGCCTACGCTCGCCGATGGTGTTCTCATTGATGGTCTCATATATTATCTTTGTGGCACTATATGGATAGAGAATTTTAAGAATAATAGAGTAGTTACAGGCGTAATGATTAAGGATGAATTTTTCAAGAAACGTATGTTATATAAACTTGATAAGCAAATGGTTTATCAGCGCATGAATCAGCTGATTATGAAGACGTTTATACTCAATGTGCCGCGAGGGACATTAGTAAAGGATACAACTGGTCGACTACGTTGTAAGTATCTTATTGCCACGTGCTATGCCCCCAACGACTAGCAGGGCGTAGTTTAATTGCGTAGTTGTTTATTTTAGTTTAGTTATTTCATTTCTAGAGCCACTCGGTTTCAATTTTATACTCTTTTGTGTTATTAACTTATCACTTTTTTTGTGAATGCTGGTTAACCTGTAATTGTCGACTGTGTAAGTCCAAGACTGTAAAACCTGTACTCAAAATATTTTGTACACACAAGCTGTTGGTAGTAAACCTTTATTAATAAATAAATAAATAAATTTTACGTCAAGTTCTGATTACCGTCTGCCTGAACGAGACTTAACAAATTGAGCTTTGGAATTGTTCGTTAGTACTAAACTATGTGTATCTACGGCTAAATCAGATTTTAGTGAGACCACGTCTGTCCTTGGTAACTTAAAATTTGGAGTTCATTAGTCCCTTCTAAAGTTAAAAGATTCGTTTTTTTTTCTGTACAAAGGTAAGGCTTTTAGTTAATATCTGTTTAATAACTTTTCTTCCATATTAAATACCATAATATAAGCATGATCTAACATATTTTACAACACTAGTCTTTTTGACGGTGTGCTTTTATCCAAGAATCACCTAATAGTTTGGTTTGGCAGTTTGGTGTGTGTAAAATAAATTTTAGATAACAAAGCTCACTGGAAGAGACGCGACTCACATGAATGAATACTCTTTGTGAATAATGACAATTTCTATTTATTGTTTGCCGTCAAAATAGATCCGCACTTTTTAATAACAGACATGCGATCGTCGTAAAAACGATACCTAATTGAAAATTTACGTTATTTTTGCTTGATTGATTACCAGGGTTCGAAATTATTAAGATCATTATTTTCTAATTATCATGATATTTATCCATGCTACAACGACTATCAGGTTGGACCCCAAGCTATCTATTGGAGTAAAAATTATTGCAAAGTCTAGTATCACCCATTTCAAGTAATGCACATAATTACCAGTCACCCTGTATAGTGAAAAACAATAAAAAGTACCTACACAAAATTCTGTTTATTGATAAAACAACTTTTTCATTAAAGGACCATGGGCATGTTTCTAGAAACTCTGGGCGTAAGATCAACAGAATTTAAATATATATCTCAAATGATAATGATTAATTAGTACTTCACTTAGTCTAAAACAACAAGTACCTAAGTCACCGGAAAACAAACAGAACCACTTCTAAAATATTTCTCGCTACTTCAAATAGGTTTGACCTATTATTCAAATAAATAAGAAAGACGGTTTCAACAGCCTCTACAATTCTTAGTCGATTCTAGGACCTCCTCGGCCTTGCTTCGATTAATTACTGTGTCTTAGTTTTAGTACAATGTTTTCAACAGGATATACTTAAAAAAAATATATTGTTGTAGTCAAATCTTTCAAAATACAGGCAATTGCAGCTTTTACAATTGGCCGTAGCTCTGGTGTCCGACGACTTTGAAACTTGTCACATAGTATGAATTGGAGAATTTATTGTGAGCTATGATTTGAGATATATTTCAATACTATTGGGCACGCCCATTTCGACAAAGACCCTTTGACACTTAATCCGTTTAGATATACCCGTGGAAGCGGTAAATCGCGTTCGTATAAACTTGGAAGTGACATTGAATATGATTTATGTTATTATCAAGATAATTACCAAAGTATAATAATTAAGAATACGCTAACATACGTTAACGCTTCGAACGCTGTTATTTATTAACATCGTTTATTCGCCTTGGCTTCTTAATTAATATTTCGACTACTACACTCACTGACCAGATATTAATATAAACCAGATAATAATATAAATAACGACAAATTCACAAGTCATAAAATCTTTCAACAGATAAACAACATTATGTTCTTGCCTAATCTCAATAAATGCCAGCATTTCTCACACTGCCGTCAAAAAAGCTAAAAGAAAAAGCCCACCTACCTTTCTTTCCTTAGATTACCATGAAAGTAGACGGTTGGTAAGCTTTCACGGTAGTATATACCGGCGAAGCTTCTAAAATTAAACGCTGCTTACAGTGTGCGTTGATGAGGCAGGCGAGATAAATTAGGTTAGGGCCGGTACACACCAGCTCTAAAGCTATTAAGTGCGTGTAGAAAATTAACGTGTAACAGTTTGTCTCTGCATCACCCAAAAGTTGGCTGGTGGAGAAGGCCATCGACATTAAGACCGCCTCTGTACATTGTGTGAGCTTAAAGTATTTAATAAACATGTAACTTAGTTACAACGACAACAGATTTTTTTTTAAATAGAACTTGGAAAAAAAAGATATTAATGACGAATTGTAGGCCGATCTCGAGTAAAGAAGACCAAGAAAACTTCCTACAATTAGTATCCAAAACGATTTAGGTTCATGTGATTGTTGCTAGAGATCATAAGAAGCAGTTTTCTAGCTGACGTTGTCACTAAAATGCCTTCCGCGAAAAATATATTTTGTTGAATTTTTACAGTGTTTCATTCATGTTGACTCACACGAAAGTAGCTATAAAATTGTATATTGGTACTTGAATGCTAAGTTAGACTAAAGCGGTGATTTCTCGTTGTCGAAGAAAATGCATCACCAAAATCTTGAGCAATTGTGGTCTACCCTTATAGCAGTCAGGTGCGTTACTTTGAGCCGGTTGTAAAGCGCATGCGTGTACCAGGTGTCGTCCAAACATTACGATACCCTTTCATGTATACTAACGAAGCTCTTATTTGTAAACATTGTAAGTGAAAGTTATTTTGGGACTTTATGGGGTTCCGCAAGTTTAAAGTTCTGTTTGAAGTTAAAGGAATGGGTTATGAATACTGTAGACTTCGGGGGAACGACATATTCTGAGAACCGTTGGGACAGTACTGTAGTTTAAATTGGGAAACGAACATGTACATGGCGTAAGTCATTATATTAAAAATATGAAAAACACACATCATTGTTTTATCAACTAACTTCAGAAATAATAAATAAACTAGTAACGTATCGTTCGTCAGTCTCTTAAAGTACTTACATATATCCATTTTGACAATTCTATAATGTCCGCTTCTCAAAATAGATGTAGGAACGGGTCCCGCCGCAGTACAAAAGAGCTGCTCCTAATTAATATAGCCAATAGGCAAAGGGATCGCCGTTCCCAAAGAGGTCGATCGATCTTTTGGATAGACTATAAGAAGGCACGAGGGTTCTAAGAGTTGTATAAAGTAGACGCAACTCGTGCAATTGATATGTAGCGTAGCTACTTCTTTACTAAATATACCTTACAATTAAAATGAGTATAACAATTTAAATCTATTTAACAAATAACAAAGCCTGATTTTGAAAGAAAACTCATCCGTTTACTCAAAGAATTGAAGTGTGTGTGTGTATGTGTGCTTAAGATTGAAGTGTTTTCTATGGACGCAGAACTTATAACTTTTACGATAATAATATTTTATTGCCAATTAGCACACAGAAACACGTCGTGGCAGTTCTATTTTATAGAGGCAAAAAAGCAGTGTTGCCATGAACAAATAAAAAAATCTGAATGTTACTACTCTTAACAGTAATCTTGATAAACTTAGAATTTATGTCTCTATCTTTGTTCAATTTGCTGCAGAAACGCTGCATTCATCAACAAGATGTTTATCTCAAACCATGACCATCTAAGTTTAATTCAGGTTATCTTCCACAGGCATTTCTTAGAGGTGGTTGTCCATGAACCCCAATTTAGCTACCCCCATAATAAGGAGGTCTATGTTGTTGGTTATCCCGTGTCAGAACATCTTAACAACATAAGAGGGTTTGGAGAAACTGATATTCTCATGTGGAATATTGAGAAAGAGCAGAGTAATCAATTACTTTCAATGAAGGAAATTTATATCAGACACGGTCAATATCTTACTAACATAGCTCGCAATAATCCGTTTAGGTCATTGATGTCATGTCAATGTATTAACAAAATTTCACTCACACTCCCATTCAGAACACAAGTGGCGATGTCTTGCCTGACGCCAAAGAGAGCACGGTCAGAGTAACTCGTTCGGGCCGCAGCGTGAGATGCCCAGCCAGACCAGAGGCCGTGTAGCGTAGCTACTTATTTAATATATTTAAATTGTTATACTCATTTTAATTGTAAGGTATACTTAAGTAAAGGAAGTCAGTATTGTATAAACAAGCAAAAAGTAGTATTCACAACTAAATCTAAAATTTGTAACATAATTGTAACCTAATATCTGCATAGCACAAATAAAAATTAGACGTACAAACAGATAATTTTGTTATTAGATAGATTTTATGTGGTCTGTGGAACGCGGACCGGCAACACTGAGCTGACAGTTGGAAAACGTGACAGGTCGTAAGCATAAGGCGCTCACGCTCGTATCGAATAAACATTTTGTCAATAGGTATACCCCTTCTGTTCGCATGTTGTTGTGTTTGTTTGTTGCTGCAACCCCGCAAATCTCTTCAGATACAGGTTTCTAATATAATTTTGGGGCAATTGAGGACATTCCTTCACCATTCTGGATGTAACCATTCTGGATAGCCGTAACAAAATCCGTTTCAAACGGCTAATCTCCGAAACGGCTGCATCGATTTTGACGGGACTTTTACTGGCAGTTTTTATTTTAGAATAAGAATTAGTGTTCCGTGCAAAAACTTCAAACTCATGAAATTGGTAACTAATTTCAAAAAGGGAAGTAATATTTTTTTTTAATAATTTCACGCGCAGAAGGTTGCGGGCAACAGTAGTTTTACATAGTATAAGATCTGGTTCCGGTTTCTCATCCACATCGAAGAGACCGTTGTGCTGCAAGTAACAGCAGAAACCAAACACTGCCTTAAGCTTTCACGGTTAAAAACCTTACGGGATATCTTCCGCGATTAGATGAAGGAAAAATGTGTAAATGATTGAGTGACGGTTGACAGGGGAGAATAGAAGAAAAAAACGTGTTGCGCCGATTCCAAGTAACTCAGGACAAGGGCAGGAAGATGATGATTGTGTCCTGACTGCAGTAGATGTTCAGCTATGGCAGATTTTTGCTCATCATTGTTCTTTCACAGCCTCTATGTGCTCTTTAATGCTCGCTTAATACCGGGAGCTCAAAATAATCAATAATCACGGATGATATCCCGTAACTGACAGTATAAGTTTAGCAGAAACCAAGTAAAGCACTTAGTACGAAACCTTTTAAAAAATGGCCTTACCACCGAATTCGAAGTTCAACCTCATTTAGATTTCTATCGAACAATACGGCTCGAGAGCACCAAAACGCTAGGCTAACCCATTTCCGCATATTCAACTGAAAATTTGAAAACTTGTTGTAATAGACGATGGAAACTTCGGTTGCAAACAGCATACACTGTTAAACTTTGTAGTTCCAATATTGATTGAGTCCTGTTTAGTTTTGGCCAAGACAAAGCCTAGGTATATTGAAAATGTATTAGTTGCTCGTTCAATATTGTTATAACTTTTCAGGAGTTAAAGGTAAGATAACTTTTAGTGCTATAATACGCTGGATTTGAAACTGTACGAAATTTGTATTTCGCATTAAAAATCGCAGCGCTGTGTCATGTATAAAAAATATTGGCGTCACTACTACAAAAAAACAGAATAGTGGATTGTTTTATTTGTGAAAACATTGCAAAATGTAAAGAACACCATAGCAGTACTGCTAGTACCTAATTTTAAAGGACGTGGCCAATTTCCGTATGGGCGTTTGCATAGTTATCAAATTTAATGTACAACGATAATTTTTGGTGTTTCATATTCGTGAATATTGCCATATTAAATTGCAAAAAATAAAAAGCTCAAAGAACTTGGAATTCCAAATAACTAGACGTAAACAGTTTCATGTTACCTTCTATCAGATTGCTGGCAAAGTGTATGAATAATGATTTTGCTATTAAAAACCTCAAAGCGTTTTAAAATAACGAAGTGCTGTGAATTATTAGGCATTTCAACAAGATCCAGAATCCTTATTTCAGGTGGTCATTTTACCTGAACTAAGGTTTTTTAACCATAATATATATTGATTAACATTTACTGAACTGAGAAAGTCTGACAGAAAACTGAGACAAAGTATATGTTATTATTGTCACATTTATTGAAACTCCGAAAGTGACGTTTTTCTTCAACAGTTTAACTACTAATTAACAAGGGAAATACGAAATAAAACAAAAGATTATAAATAATTACTCATTTCTTGGTAAAAATAAGTAAAAATATTTTTTTTCCGTAGAGATAAGCAGGAGTCAAAAATATTAGAAGATAATCGCAAAAAAAAAACAAACAGTTCGTACGCAACGGAGGATCTGTGCAATCGCAGTACCACCATTTTGACATAAACAATGACACATTGTAAAACGCGTTCCGTTTTATGGTACGGTTACGTTATTACTATAATTGTGTGAAATAAATATATCTTACGTATCAACACTTCAAAATATAATTTAATTACATGTAAGAAATACCAATGAGAACAGTTTTGTTTAAATCAAAATGTTTCAGTTATAAGCATTTGTCGTTCATTTCACATACAATACAAGTAGTATGCGTGGTGTAGAACGTCTATTATTCTATTTATCTTTCTCTATGGTCCATAATGGCTAAAGTTGACAAAATTAAATGAGACTTTGAATTCTACTTGCACTACTTATTATATTGTAATCAATACTGACAAGTGCAGAGAGGTTAAAAACTACGCAACAATTCACTTCTCTATTTTTCTTAATATAATATAATGACTATGTAAGTGTATATGGAATGTACTTATTTGTCCATGTCCTTTGATTTATAAAAAGAAAGGGTGAAAACCGTAATTCTGCGGGCTGTGTATCAAGTTAGAAAAAAATATACAGAAATGGGATTAAGCAAGGAGTAGTGGGAGTATAACGATAAAATTAAGAACTCTTTTAGGGTACCGTACCTAGCGGTACTTCGCAACCGAGGTTGACTCGCATTTGGCAGAGTTTTAATCTTCGATTCACTATCATCATCTGTATCCATTGAATTCCTGTAAAATTAATCTACGTATTTTATACTAGCTCTTGCCCGCGACTTCATTCGCGTGGAAATTTAGATGTGTGAGAAAAAAAAGTATCATATGTGCTATTCCAGACTATAATCTACCTGTTTGTCAATTTTCATCCAGATCCGTTCAGCCGTTCTGGCATGATTGAGCAACAAATATCCATCCATCCATCCAAACTTTTGCATTTATAATATTGGTATAGATTATAAACGTATTATTATATAACAGATTTTTTTTTTGGGATGGGAAATCATCAAATGACTCCTCCCGCTCTGGGTGGAGCGGAAGGGAGTGTCAGACTTTTACTGACTAAAACCACCATGTTCCTTCTTTTGCCCTTTGTGTTCCAGGGCCGCGGTATCTCTTTCGAACAATCCCGCAGCTCTAGCAGGCTAACTGATCAGCCTAAGCTAATAATTATAACACATCAATGTTAGGTGGGTAATTTTTTATTTCTTTATTTTTGTTTTAAATAATCAAAGATCGTCATAATGTAATCCAATTCAATTCTGATTAATGAAAAGTAATTATGAAAAGTATTTCAATTCGTGAATTATGAAAAGTATAATCTTTAAATAAAATTTACTTTGCACTATTATAGTAGAATCGTCGTTAGTTCCGATCAAGAATGAAATCCAACCACCGCACCGGTCATTTTCAAGCCGACACCTACATTTCTTCGCACAAACCTAAAGAGAATCGCGTGACGTATGAAGCCATAGTTTACCGAAGCAGGACTAAATAGACTAAACAGGAAACAGGTCAGAAATCGGTCAGCGCCTGCGAATCGTGCTGCGTTTCACAATATCCAGTTAACTTTATACACGTACGGTTTACGATGTTTTTCCTTTCACATGAAAGTAAACCGAGTGAAAGATTTTAGTACAAAACGGTATACGATGGCTGCTTTAGATAATAATGCAGCTTTCATCGGTTTAAAAAAAAATCTTTTCATTTGTGAAATCTGAAAGCAGGTTTAAGGATTATCAGAAAAGAATACTCTACACAATTATGCACCAATCGCCATAGCGCCATTAAATAAATCATATTTGATAGTATTTTCTTAACGAAATTTCAGCCCTGTCGCCATTTAGTCTACAAACAGCCAAAACAAAAGCAAGATTGTTTTCAATGAAAGAAAAGCACAAAAACGCGTAATAGACCGTGACGAAGGGAAAAACGGAATCATTCCCCAAACTTACGTCATTAAGGAAGTTAATTAAGAAAAGGAGCTTAATCGAAAAGTTTGGGAACCCTGGATGTAACTGTGAAGTATATTTAAATAAATTATAATGGGATCATTTTAATGGGAATGAAAGAAATGCCGCCGTATTAGATCGTTTCGTTCCCCTAAGCTGATAAAACTCTACATATTTTTTCGAAAAGAAAATCTCAAAGAATTAAATAAGATCCTTTTGCTTATTTAAAATAAATGTTCTTATTATTGTTTTGCTTATAAAGTACCTACTTCTTGTAACAGTATTATCCACCTAGCAGTGGCGTGCAGTGGTTCTCCACGGAGGGTAGGCCTAGCCGGAAACCCAAAAAATTAACAATTTTAAAATGTGGATATTTCATCGTCTATGGAATACAGACATTTCTCCTATAGGAATGCTTTGAGTCTTGACATAATGAACTTTTATAAATTATAGTTTAAACACACATTATCAGCACAATCTTCACAACAGAACACCATTTTTAAGTAAATAAACAAATAATAAACACAACAAATAATTTTAACACTGCTGTTTCAAAACGAATTACAGGCAATGTTTTGCTTAAAAGGAGGCTCCAAACACGTTTATATGTACTGATTTTACTAATTGTGACAAACTATTTTGTATTTTTTTTTTGTGTATTGTACTTATAACTAAACATTGAAGATCGCGATATAAAGTGCTTGTCACATGAAACAATATGGCTTCTTTGGAAAAAAAAATATTTATGATTTGTTGATAAAACAAACACTACCAAATAAAATTGCATCATTTTACTTCCATGATCCCTTACAATAGCGGTTAACAAAATTTTGCCGGATAATACAGCACAGGGTTGCCGATACTTATTTTCCTGACTCCCCAAAAATCAAAGCTAAATTTTCCAAATTTGAGGCGAAAAATTAAATTCATGTAGTTTTTAATTATTTTAATAGGGCTTTTGCTTTTTGGATGGTTTACATTCGACAATATCACCCTATTTTTTAATTTAATTTTAATTGTCTCTAGTAGTCATTACGGAAATTATCGTTTCTGTGTGTGGTCTGTTTCTCGAATTTCCCGCAATTCGGGGAATTCTCCATTAATTGGTAACCCTGCACTTCATTCATTAAATCAAAATCTTCTTTGTGGGGCAGCCAATCAGAACATGCGCTTACTGTCTAAGGAGTCACGCCCATAATCTAATACATGTGTGCCGTTCATACACACGAAAACATGCACCAGTTTGCGTAAATTAATCAATGAGAGACTACCCAACCATTTTAAAATAGCCGTATTGGGGCCCTGGTATAACACAGTTAGTAACTGGACTGGACGGTAAACCCTGGGGGCTAAGTCTACTATTTTCAATGATTCCAAAACAACCATACTTAGTACAACCATACCAAGACAACAATACCTAAAACAACGCAACCTTAATTCATATGTGTCAATCATCAAAATAATATTAGACTACGACTTCTCACTAATTATGTACGAGAAACTAAAAATTACGGTCAATTTTCCAAAGAACGTTAGAGGCTACCTCAGAAACGCCGAGGGGACGCCCTAGAAGGCGAAACATACCTTATCGGTGAAGTTCTCCAAAAAGGTCAGGAGCGGTTATACTCGCAACAGGCGCGCGTGTATGAACGTGGACGAAGCAGAAATAACACGAGTATCTAAATAAGGACCCCCGCGGTAAAGTTCTGTAGTCAAAGTTCTGTAGTCAAAGTTCTGTAGTCAAAGTTCTGTAGTCAAAGTTCTGTAGTCAAAGTTCTGTAGTCAAAGTTCTGTAGTCGTCTACCCCATGGAAAAAAGTGCAAGTTTATGTATCTAAGCATGCATTAGCAGGTTTACCTGCCTTGACTTGATTGAAAACTGGCGATGACGAACCAACAAGTCAGGGTCCCCCACAATGGCGATGAAAACCCAAACAGGCGAGCAGCCACAACGACCCGGGCTAAGCTTAATTACAACCGGGGGATTAAGCCGGGACATATTTGCGTTGCCTGCTCAAAATTAGGGCACGCTAGGGATTTCTTATTTAATTTATTCGTGCCCGTGAAGAATGTCGGTTCGTGTCAGGAGGATGCCGTTTTATGTTTTTTGTTGCCTCTTTTCCGTATTTTTTGGGCGGGGTTTTTAGTTTTAATAAAGGTGAAAAACCACTACCCATCTCTTTAGACTTTGCGGTGTTCAGTATTTTTAAGGGTTAACAGTCTCTGCTGTGCCACCGACAACGTCGTGTAAGAGGCTTAAGTTTTGTGTAACCTAATTAATAGTTCTGTCGTGACAGCGCACCAAGAAGAAGGATCGACTAGACTACAAAGAGTCATATGAATCGAATCACAAAAATGTGGCTAGGAATACTTCTAAGGCTATACTGCACAGAATATGATTTAATACGTAGGTCTAAACACATTTGACAACAAAATTAAGTAACAATGCCTGTAATCCCAAGGGTTTGGCAGAAGTGTTTCTAATACTACACAAGTCACATGTAATAATGGGCAAGCCTTTAATTGCCATCCAACGAGCACAAATGCAAAAAATCCGTGGCTGCTACTGAGAAATTTCTGATGAAAAACCCAATAGGAATTTAAACCCGGAAACATCACGCACAGCAGCTTACGACCACTACACCAACGAGGCAGTCAATATCTGAAGATACAATTAACCCCTACAAAAGCTGTTACAACCTACCTGCTGTTATGAACCTTGACCAATAGCATTATTTCATTCAAATTAATACGATCTCATCACAAAAGTTTTTACAAAAAAAGTTAAGGTTGTATATTTTTTGAGCATCTCTTGTCATTTTCATCTGAAGTTTCTTTTGTTTCGAAATCTTATTTGGACGAGATTTGCCTCGTTGATTATTATGAGGATGTTGACTATATCAGGAATAATATCGTACGTGACTATGAAAATGATGCTATTATTTGGAGTTTTATTTTGTACTGGATTTTTTTTTCGTTTTCAACATAGGCCTTTTTATCGGTTAGGATCGGTTTTTATAATGAACCACGCCAAGCTACAATTTCAACTACCATTTTGTCACATATTTGTGTCGTTTGGTGTACAGGGCACGAGCTTGCTTGTCACGTATATGTGACAATGGTGATCAAAAGGTTAAACTTACTTTCTCAAAAATGATCGTAAAAGACAGTTATAAGGCAAATACAGGGTTTTAATTAAAAGAGTAAAATTTTAACTAAAGCAGAAACAATGTGTTGAACTTCCCACTCCATTTTAAACCACAGGGGACGCATTCACTCAGTTAATTTCGACTCAACTTTCAACCAATTCCTATGCTAATAAAGGAGTTAAGAAAATTATAGGGTGATGACTGCCTTGCCTTAGCGAGTCGTATTTACAATTTATAATGTAATAAGCAAGTGAAAAAAAGGACTTTTTGCTGTATTTTAAAATAACAGTAATTATTTTTAGACTAACTAATTTATAATAGATGGAAAAACGTATAGTATTGGAAAATAAAAATTTATTTAAAAGTTAATGCCTAAAACAAATACGAAAAATCCGCTTCCAATTATTCGACAATCGGTAAAATTAACCCTTGACCTTCTTATTTGAACGCTGAGTAATAATACCTTACTCTAATAAATTTCATTCGATTCAATTGATACGAATAATCGGAATCGTAAATCGAAAATTTATTTGAGTCACGTCACTACGTATTGTTGAGGGTTATAAACCCTTTTCCTTTAAACGAAGTACTGTTTTTATTTACTTTTTGTTAACTATTTATTGTTAAGGGTAAAAACTAGTTTTCATGCCTTCCTGTAGTTTTGGAACCGTAGGTTCATATATAGTCACTAGTTAGTAGTGGGACAGAGAGCTTGACGGAAATGTTATTAGAATACTGTAGCCAAACGCTAAACCGAAATGTAATCTATTTTCGGATCCGTTACAGTGAATTTGGGAAATGTCACATCATTATAACTCATGAAATTGACGGCTAAACTAATGGAAATGTCTATTCTAAACAGTAGTGCTGTCCTTTGTCAGATAAATATTCTGATAGGACACCAACGGAGTAGCCAATAATAGGTTTTTGTTGTTTAGAGTAGAGTGAAGATCGAGAGTGTTATGTTCTGCCTCAATTCGCTACTATTGAGCTTATGGTGTTATGGTCCTAGGTTCGAATTCCATTTCGGTAAGTATAATGAATGGAGTTTCTCAAAAGCAGCCCGATGTAGATGTTATCGGTAATCCGTATAATCCGGTATTCTATAATAATATGATGTTAATAAAATATGATTTGAATGTTGAAAAATGTCTAAAGCTTTATAAAGGCAAAGAATGAAATATAATTTCTGCCGCGGTTAGAATTATGTAGTTATTATATAATACTAAATTGATTTTAAAACATGAATAGGTGTTTTCAGATATCTATTAGTTTCGGGAACCGTATAATTCACAATGATAGTGCTTTAAGGCCACAGAAGATGGCGCCCATAATTGTGTTACAACTTATTCGTTGTAAATTTTATAAAAGTAGTATGATGTAATGTGTAACATTAAGTATGTAAAGAAGAAGCTCCCTACCGAAATAAGTTGAAAGTTTTAAGTTATAGGATTTTGCAGTGATGTAATTCAAGTACAGTCGCCAGCACGTCAAGAATCATTGAGAAATTTGACAGTAAACACCCAGCTCGTAATTTAGCTAAAAAATTATTAACAGGCAGATCAGTTCCGATATAATCATTTATTTAATTCTCAATTAATAAGCCAACGGTTGATGTACGCATAAAATAATTGTAATGCGATACACATCCTTATTACAAAAAATAAATTCCCTTTTAGTCGAAGGAAGAATTTAAAATGGTAATATCCGGCTCATCCCGGTTTCTCTCGAGGAGGTAATTAATGTTCAGATAATAAGTTAAGCACGAAAACATTAACGGAATTTATAAGACGAGATTCATAAGCCTTCAACAACGGGCCCCTCATAATTGGGCAATTTTTTACGGGCATTTGTTAAGACGAAGGTACGAATATTTTTGGTAAATTGCTTGAAATCCCTACGTACTTGTGTTTAAATTGTCATGCACTTGACGTAGTAAACTTCATTCAAGGTGGTTGTTTTTTAAGTGCCAGCCCTTTAATTCAGTTTTATTTTCAAGTCTATATTCTTAATACAAGGTGTAAACGGAACCTTCACGAAGCCGACAACCAAGCATTCTGTACATCAAACTAACTAACTCTAGGCAAAAATGATTGCTGAGAAACGACTTAAAATTAACGACAACATAATTTGGGGTGAAAAATCACGTTTTACGGTATGACTCGATGTTACGCAATCAAAACATCGTGCTGATGGATGCATTGAATAGTACGGTGGTCGTGGAGGTATTTAAAGTAAAGTTGTATCATTAAAAATTTTATTCCGGGATACTGCACAATAACAATAAAATTATTATTAAGTCTCTGCGTGTGTGCCGTATAAACCTACTATTATGGGAGAAACCATTATTCACTTAGTCAACATTTTAAGCAATTCTTAAATATCTTTATATTTTTCTTTTTTAATTCAAATTCTTTTAAATTCAAATGTTTTTTGCTCAACACAGTACATTTCATACATTTCCAGATGTCCACTGTGTTGTACCAATTCAGGTATGCAAAATTTATAATTAAAGTTATACAATTTCATAAATTTTCCAATTGATATCATAAACAGTGTCGCAGAGAAATTAAAATCGAATTAATACCTTATACAATGTCATACATTCAAATGAATACGTCATAAAAGGTCATAAAATAAAAAATGATACCCAATAATAATGTCATGAAAATCAAATTAATCCTTTATACAATGTCATAAATTGAAAAAATAGAATACCTAAGTGAGTAATGTCATAGATTCTAATCACTAGGTAATTTCAGAGTTGTTTCGGGAGGTACCTGCACCGAATCGGGGGGGAGGAAACGCCCGGGTGCTTTCATTGCGAGGATCGCCCGGAGGACACGGTGGAGCACACCGTGGAGGTCTGCTCCGCTTGGGCGGAGCACCGCCGTGTCCTCGTAGCGGCGATTGGCGGCGGCGACCTCTCGCGCCCGGCCCTGTTTCAAGCCATGGTCCGGGGCGAGAGGGAATGGGAAGCCGTCGCCTCCTTCTGCGAAGCAGTCATGCTAGCGAAGGAGGCGGCGGAACGTGAGAGGGAGATAGCCTCAGCCTCACGTCCCGGCCGCCGCGGGAGGAGAAGCACCGGGCGTCGGGGGCCACGCCGTGATGGCTCTCGGCCACCGTAGGCGCGGGCCCTGTGGACGGTGAGTAATGGGCTAGCTCGCCGTCCGTCCGTCGTATGACGACGGGCAGGCCGTGTCGACGGCGCGTTCGTGTTCCACGCGCGCCTCAAAGAGATGTCAGCAAACGGGAGGGTCCGCAAGGGCCGATGCCTGCCAGGGCTGCGGGACTGTTCGAAAGAGATACCGCGACCCTGGAACATAAAGGGCCAATGAAGGAAATGGGTGGTTTTTAGTCAGTAAGAGTCTGAACACTCCGTTCCGCTCCGCCCAGAGCGGGGGGGGGGGGGGTCATTTAATGATTTCCCACCCACCAAAAAAAAAAAAAAAGGTAATTTCAGAGTATATTATGTCATAATAATTAAGAAATATCTAATACAGGCAACACATATTAAGAATACAAATAAATAATTATATTTTTACAAAAATTAAACGGACTTACCTATGAGAGTAGCGTAGTGAGTTGCTTCTTAAATCCATTTAAATCTTTAAGTAAACAAAGCATTTGGTAATTTATTATAAATTCGTGGTGCAAGAATACAAATAAATATAATATTTTTACAAAAATTAAACGGATTCAAGCATTCACCTTAATTATATGCATTATTATCCTCACAAATTTCTATCTGACAGGTATTCATTTATAGTGTTAGTATGTTTTTCCTATCAGTAGCTTAATCATTTGGCAATTTATTATAAATTCGTGCATTCCTAGGAGATTTCTATAGAATACCGTTTTTTTGTGTTGCCTACTGCTTATTTTATTCCTATGTCGCGAGATGTGTAGTTTATTAAATAAGTGGAGGTTTGTCTTCACGAATACAGCCACGTTACCTCAAATAGTATAGGCATGGTATAGTTAATATACCGAAAAGTTTGACCTTTAAATATTTAAATTGAAATACCCTACCTACTTACTTTCAGTTAAGTGTGAGGAAAACAAGACTGAGATACATTTATAATATATATCGTTACCAGCTTGAAGCTATTCCAAACATATTGAGCTTGAAGGTCATAACAGTAATTCAGTGGCAAGCTGCTAGCCACTGCACAGTCTAAAGCGCGTTCCTCCCCATTGATTCTTACGACTTGCACGGCCAGATTAGTTGAAACTACACACAGAGGGCTAATAATACCTGTAATTAAAAATGTTCCAAATCTAGTGTGGAGTAGTACGAGTATACTAGCCATTAAAAATGTTCCAAATCTAGTGTGGAGTAGTATACCTACTAGCCACATTCGATATAAGTAACTTTAGCTGTAGCTGTCTTTATGCAATCCGATGCACACTGATTTTATATTCTCTTTACTCCCCCGATCACCGAACCTCATACTAATCACAATCTCATTTCAGCGATTTTCAATTTCAAAAATCTGACACAATCAGTGACAGATTGAGACTTTGTTAAAATGATGATGTGCGAGGTGTGCACTTCACTTTACGTCGTGCGTTACGTTTTTGCGTGAACTTATTCTGCCCCAGAAGAAATTATTATATTATTATCATTAAAATCATATGCTATTTCGTTGTTACAGCCAGTGCTCTTACCTGATCTGACTGAAAATATTTCTAACACTTGCAAAAATACCATTTCTGATCCAACAGCGCTTGGCCAGTTGCCCCACAGTTTTCCCGTATTGCTGGGCTGGGTGGGCTTGGCAGATCAATCACTCACTTAATCTGCTACATAGCTACATTTCCCTTGGGAAGATCTCATGCTGCGACTTCAAATTAACTTTTGTTAATTGCGCCGAAAAAGATGCAGCAGCGATAAATCTTTGTTTAGCTTTCATTTTTTTAGAGCCGACATTTTCAAGTACAAGATATTGTTGAAATGCGATATCGAAACTATTGGGAATATTATGTGACTTTGGGTTCATAATGCACATGGGTTGTAATTGACCGATTCCAATGCAGCCACAATAAGATTATATAAATAAAATAAATAAATATCCCTGGACATTTCACACAACACCATCTAGTCCCAAGCTAAGCAACCTAATGCTTGTGTTATGGTAGCTAGATGGCTGATAAACTACATATATACATTTTTTTTTGTAAATACATACATATTATAGATAGAAAAACACGCAGACCCGGAACAACTACTTGTAGGTCATACAAGAATAAGAAGAATAAGAATACATTTAATATTAAAAGTGGCACACATGCAATGGAAGAGTGTTGAAGTTGCAAGTGTTAGTTTGAAAGCTGAAAAGAAGAGTGAGTATGATGCTCTCAAGAAAAAAGCCACGAAAGCTAAATGTCATGTGCCAATCAAACTGGTCTGCTTTCTAAGGTATACAGTCAAGTAGCAACTGTCCGTGTTGCAGCGGCAAGAGAATTTAAACGTTTGATAGTATGTTCTTTGACCATATAGGAGAAGCGCCGCATTGTTAGTACTACGGGCAAAACATTGGCACAACTTATAATTCACAAAATGTGATCAGTTAAAATTCAATGTAAGGATTTCCAGCCAAACAATCCTGAAAATTGGTTCGGCACTATGGTGCCGTATCTAAACATGTTCTCGGCGTATGCATTGCCAACAAGCGAATTGCGCTTAGGTCACAACAACATGCCTATAGCCAAAGTGAGCGGCGTTCACAAAATTTTTCCAGTGTCCAAATATTTGGTGTGGCCTATTTGGTGCACACCACGTACTCCTCAAAGGCACTTCACTCCCGCTAGAGCGCCGGTCTTCCATAGTTCAAAGCCTGGGGCCTATGATAGCGTGGGGTCTATGACTGCCTGGCTGTGCAGGATTAGGAGTGATGGGACTTATAAAAGTACGCGGCTGCAGTAAAGAGGGCAATGTCACACATCCCATGCATAGACGATTTGATAGAACACACAAAGACATCAAAGCAGGCGTTTAAAATTGCTATGCTTACTACATTGTGGCTGAAATACTCGCTAGTCACCCAGTCGCTAGTCCCTTTAACAATCTTATTCTATTCTATTCTGCCCTCTAACAATCTTAGCGGACGTATGGAAGCATCAGAAAGATAAGCGGGCATTCTGCCACTTTTTCAGCACAACCGGCGCAGGTGGTAGGTAGGCGGCACACCAATTTCTACACTGCGGCAGGGCAATTTGAGGAGTTAAAGGCATCCCTAGTAGAATTTCATAGCATATTCGGCACATACAAAGGAGATCTCTCAATCTTAAGTAGTATCACCAATGTAAAAAGCTGGTTTACTAGGGAGGCACTAAGAGGATGCTTCCAACAAGATACCACTTCTGCCGTGGTCAACTACTACAGATACCACTTCTGCCGTGGTCAACTACTACACAAAAATGTCATGTGCAAATCAAACTGGTCTGCTTTCTAGGGTATACAGCGAAGTAGCAACTGTCCCGTGTTGCAGCGGCAAGAGAATTTAAACGTTTGATAGTGCGTTCTTTGACCATATAGAGAAGCGCCGCATTGTTAGTACTACGGGCAAAACATTGGTACAACTTATAAATATTATTACGTCTACTCTCGAAGAGCTACACGATCAACTGAAAAAGCAAAATGGGCCGCTAGAGATGGGTACAACAATGGAAGCATTGATTCTCTGGCTGGTAAGAGTCCCTGGAGATGTAGTAGATGTTGTAGTGACCACTACATTCATTTATGTATATTTTATCATGTACACACAAACAAACGTTGACAAACTTCACGTACTACCATATCCTCTCTCTTCTATGAATGGTGTAAAAATGTCCTCTGCTGCTCCAATAAACTGTTTATCAGATTTCCCCCTCGGAAACAATGACCACGCACCTCAGGAGGAGCAAAGAACAAAGTTAATGTTCAAAAGGATGACTTCAAAGATGAGAAACCCCTTTACTTTTCTCTAATTGTGCCAGAGCGGGTATCTTGGCACCTGATACAAATTGACATAAGGAATCGTGAGAAGTGGGAAGGGGGATAAAGGTTGAGGAGAGCAGTTCCAAAGGTAGGCTTCGATTAACTCTCGAGATGAGCATGATTCATTGCGGTAATATAACCTATTTCATGTTTGATTGTTTTTTTTTATAATTATAAGATAAAGTTATTTAAGAAAATAGGCGAAAATTGACCATTCCCCTCCCCTTCCCTTAACTCCGAAACTACAGGGCCGAAAATTAGTTTTTTGCATAGTAGAGGAAAACCTGTCAGAAATCTTACGATTAAAACAACTTACGAGATTTTGATAATTAACGTACGGAACCCTCTCAACGCGAATCGAACTCGCACTTGTCCGGTTTTTTTTAATTAGAACCTATTGATTTAATGTAATTATTTTCACAAAAATATAATATTTTGCTGCACTCCTTCCTTAAAAGTCGTATAAAAAATGGGGTAATTCCAAAATTTAGTCGAGCACAGTTAGAGGCTAATGGGAGGCGGTAAAAGTGGAAGTTTATCATAATAAATGTTAAGAGAGAAGCACCTGAGCTCCCTTGGATATTTCGCAGCACACTAAGTTAATTTAGAGTTTACTGTTAGAAGGCCGTGTGGCTTTCTATGATACAAAGTTTGCTAACTGCTCGTGGAACATCGTGCGGTATCAAGGTGTAATACTTGCTTGTTGCAGCATGTGCAAGAATTTCGCTCGTAATTTACGGGCGAGGTCTTGGGGTCTTTGTGTTGTAAGTTAGGAAAAGTACACAACCCCAACGTATGCTAACAACCATGGTGTTATGGAGCTAGGTACCGGATAAGATCTATTAATTGTTAGATAAAGTGGCAAAACCCCAACGGTTACGACGTGAATACGTAAATGGTCAAATCTTAGAATGTTAAGCTGCAGCAGCACAGCTTTACACAGTCATATGAGAAATTTCAGTGCAAGCATTGCAAAAATAACACAATATAACATCACGCCTGCAATGCTTAACAAATCCACATCATTTCGACAAATAAGTCTTGTTTTAAAATAAGCCTAATAAAATAGTCTAATTACCAACCATCCTTATACATCTTTTGCAATTGGTTGTGCTAGCAGCCGAGCATATTTGTAACATTTAAAGTTTTAAACCCAAAACGCTAGCGGTAAAATGCGAACAGCGAACAAAAAGAAAAATGGGAAACAAACAAAAAGTACAGATAATATTCGTTGATCGACAGTACAACGCGTTCGTTGTTCCGCCGTCAGAAATCGACAGTTATGATTGAAAAAGTTTAATCAATCCGTCCGCCAATCGCGCTTGTTGTGATGGGGAAACGTACAAGTTTTATTATTGAGTCATTCATTGGTATTTTGGGGTGTTGAAATGAGTGGAACTTCAATCTAAATTAGTGTTTAAAGAAATTTATTATGATGGACGTACTATTTTGTTCAACGTCATATTATAAGTTTGAGTTATATCGTCTACGCTGCCGTGCATTCGCAATAATATAATAATAATCCATTCGTCACATTATCTCCGGGTGTTCTCGTCTGGCTAACGGAGAGTACTTGCATAGACACAACCTTGTAGCCAGGATTATCCATCAGCAACTTGCTCTAAAATACAACCTTGTGGAATCGGAAGTTCCGTACTATAGGTATGTGCCCGACCCAGTTCTCGAAAATGGCAATATCACACTGTACTGGGATCAATCCATCATCACTGACAGGACTATTGTAGCCAATAAGCCTGATATAGTGATGGTGGATCGATCAGAGCGGCGCGCAATGATTGTTGACATAACCGTCCCGCATGATGAGAACCTCGTGAAAGCCGAGAAAGATAAGCAAATCAAGTATCTTGACTTGGCTCGCGAGGTTGTCGACATGTGGGATGTGGACTCAGCGATCATTGTGCCGATAGTCGTGTCAGCCCATGGCTTAATTGCCAAGAGCCTCGACCAACATCTCAGGAGGCTCTCGTTAGGCAGCTGGATCAAGGGCTTGATTCAGAAAGCGGTACTCCTGGACACGGCTCGTATTGTTAGGAGGTTCCTCTCTCTGGAGCCCTGACTGCCGGTAGCTTGGACCCTGTTCCCGATACCGGTGGGCTACTATTTTTTATATTTTTAAATGTTTTTTTTACATTGTTTTATAGTTAAATATTTAAAAATGTAATGAATGTGTAAAAAAATGAATAAAGGAATAATAATGACGAGAACCTCGTGAAAGCTGAGAAAGAGAAACAAATAAAATATCTCGACTTGGCGGCACACGAGGTTGTCGACATGTGGAATGTGAACTCGGCTATCATTGTGCCGATTGTCGTGACGGCCAATGGCCTTATGGCCAAGAGCCTCGATGACCATCTATCGAGGCTCTCCTTAGGCGGTTGGATCAAGGGCCTGATTCAGAAGGCAGTACTCCTCGATACGGCTCGCATTGTGAGGAGGTTCCTGTCTCTGGAGCCCTAACCACCGTAGCTTGGACCCTGCTCCCGACACCGGCGGACTCCTATTTTTTGTATTTTTAAATGTTTATTAAATATTGTTTTATATTTAAATATTTAAAAATGTAAAGAATATGTTTAAAAATGAATAAACGAAAGTATAATAATAATATTTTTGGGACAACCAACACACCGCCATCTGATCCCAAACTAGGCAGAGCCTGTACTATGGCAATCAGACAACTGATAAACATACGTATATATTTCTAAATACATACATATTATAGATAAATCACACCCAGATACAGAAATATGTTTTTTCATGAGTAACCATGGAGTTTCTTGCCGGTTCCTGTCCCTAAGAAACGACCAACCCGAACCGTACACCTTTTCTCGACGTTTTATAAGTGTCCATGTAGGCCTATGTGAAATAAAATATTTTGATTTTGATCATGTCTATGCATGGCATGCCTACGACTGTTTGGAGGCACGCGGAGGCTGAGGGGGCACGCGCGGGCTGCGGCATCAGCTTCGGGCGCGGGCTGCGGCATCAGCTTCGGGCGCGGGCTGCGGCATCAGCTTCGGGCGCGGGCTGCGGCATCAGCTTCGGGCGCGGGCTGCGGCATCAGCTTCGGGCGCGGGCTGCGGCATCAGCTTCGGGCGCGCGCTGCGGCATCAGCTTCGGGCGCGCGCTGCGGCATCAGCTTCGGGCGCGGGCTGCGGCATCAGCTTCGGGCGCGGGCTGCGGCATCAGCTTCGGGCGCGGGCTGCGGCATCAGCTTCGGGCGCGGGCTGCGGCATCAGCTTCGGGCGCGGGCTGCGGCATCAGCTTCGGGCGCGGGCTGCGGCATCAGCTTCGGGCGCGGGCTGCGGCATCAGCTTCGGGCGCGGGCTGCGGCATCAGCTTCGGGCGCGGGCTGCGGCATCAGCTTCGGGCGCGCGCTGCGGCATCAGCTTCGGGCGTCGGCGGCGCCTGAGGGGCGCACGGGCGGCGCGGGCGCTCGCGCTGCCCCGCGCTCCGAGCGTCGCGGCACTTCACTTCAGTTTCTTACCACGACCAAGGCACTGCGCCTATTAAACTTATTGTAATACACCAGATCTATATTAGTCCACGAGTTTTTTATTTCTTCGCTCCCGAGCAGAGCAGTCGACGTAGTATCGTCAACAGATCATGTATTAAGATTTCTAAAAAAGTATTATCATCCGGTAAATAGATGGGTTAAGATCGGTCTTAATCAGGACTATTACAGGTGGACGAGGCGACAAGATCGTAGCAAGTAGCGTTCTGTGATTTCTGCCTAACCCATACGGGAGAAAAAGGCATGTATGCATGAAGGTGGAAAAAATCTAAAGGTTCAGTAAAACCAATACGAACAAACTGTGGAAACGGTTCCGGAAACCAGACTCTCAGTTAATGCAAGGAAGTGCCTGGCGGTGTCTGAAGCCGCGTCTATAGTGCGACTGAATAAAAAAAGGTCCCTGTCCAGCTCGACCATTTACAGCCTCTTCGATTTTACGCTCGCGGTATGGTTTGAGCTTGATTTTACAGCTATCGGCCGTTTTCAATGAGCAAAACAATAAAATGTGGGAACCAAAAATCAGTTACTTTACTTTAGTTTCTTCAACTATGAGATGCTAATGGTGACGAACATAATCATCATCATAACATCACGCTTGTTAATCCCAAAAGGTTAGATAGAGGTGTACCTAGTAGTAGTCGTTATAATTTGCATGTTACAACTCTATACCAGCGGATAAATTTGCTAAAAATACTCCGGACATTTAATTTTCATAACCAAAAAAAAGCAACATATATTCGTATATCGCTCTCGCTCTCGAGACGATTACAGCACTCAATAAATCGTCGAACAGTGACGTCATCTTTACTGTTTCCCATTTCTTACATTTTCCTGTTACTGTACTTACAAATAGGATTCAGCTCTCCACCATACAAGCCGTAATCCTCGAAGAGACAATACACAGACAATGCACTTAAACTCTGTTCTGTCGATAAGGCATTATCTCTGTCAACACAGCAACGTTCTGAGCCAATTTGATTTCTATTCCTTAATACGTACAAGCCAATTTGCGTCGAACCTTGTCTAGAAATAATTTTCGATCTCGACCCTTTGTACGACGGTATTGATGTTATCAAAAGAATTTGATCATCTGTCTCGGATGGCTTTTGCTTTCTCCAATGAATTCTCCATGACTGTTGTAAAGTTTTTGAAAAGTTAGGTACCGAATTGGAGACTTCAGGTGGTAGGTTAGGCAGTAAGAACTTAATGTTATCTTCTAAATTGTGGTGGTACCACCACCACCCTGAGGTTAGAGTAAGCGGCGAGTTTTTTATCGCGGTATTCGCTAGTGGGCCTAATTCACATTCAATGTACTATTATAAAATTATACGCACTCTTCTTCACTTTGCTGTTCTTGATGAACCATATATGTTGCGAGTTCAGCGTCTTTAGTACCGATCGAAATTTCACAAACCGAATTACCTTATTAAATTCAAATATTTTTTAAGATTTTAATTTAAACACAAAATGTAAGGATGTCTAGCCAAACGATCCTGACAATTGGTTTTGCGCTGAGGTCACAACAACATAGGCCTATAGCCAAAGTGAGCGGCGTTCACAAAAGTTTTCCATGTCCAAATATTTGGTGCACACCGCGTTCTCCTCAAAGGCACTGCACTCCCGCTAGAGCGCCGGTCTTCCATAGTTCAAAGCCTGGGGCCTATGACTGCCTGGCTGTGCATGATTAGGAGTGAAGGGATATATATAGGAAAAAGTACGCAGCTGCAGTAAAGAGGGCAATGTCGCATATTCCAAGCATAGACGATTTGATAGAACTCACAAAGACAACAAAGTAAGCGTTTAAAATTGCTATGATTACTATATTGTAGCTGAAATACTAAAAGGCATGTCATTCCCGCTAGAGCGCCGGTCTTCCATAGTTCAAAGCCTGGGGACTATGACTGCCTGGCTGTGCATGATTAGGAGTGAAGGGATATATATAGGAAAAAGTACGCAGCTGCAGTAAAGAGGGCAATGTCGCATTTCCCAAGCATAGACGATTTGATTGAACTCACAAAGACAACAAAGTAGGCGTTTAAAATTGCTATGATTACTACATTGTAGCTGAAATACTAAAAGGCACGTCATTCCCGCTAGAGCGCCGGTCTTCCATAGTTCAAAGCCTGGGACCTATGACTGCCTGGCTGTGCATGATTAGGAGTGAAGGGATATATATAGGAAAAAGTACGCAGCTGCAGTAAAGAGGGTAATATCGCATATCCCAAGCATAGACGATTTGATAGAACTCACAAAGACAACAAAGTAGGCGTTTAAAATTGCTATGATTACTACATTGTAGCTGAAATACTAAAAGGCACGTCATTCCCGCTAGAGCGCCGGTCTTCCATAGTTCAAAGCCTGGGGCCTATGACTGCCTGGCTGTGCATGATTAGGAGTATATATATAGGAAAAAGTACGCAGCTGCAGTAAAGAGGGCAATGTCGCATTTCCCAAGCATAGACGATTTGATAGAACTCACAAAGACAACAAAGTAGGCGTTTAAAATTGCTATGATTACTATATTGTAGCTGAAATACTAAAAGGCACGTCATTCTCGCTAGAGCGCCGGTCTTCCATAGTACAAAGCCTGGGGCCTATGACTGCCTGGCTGTGCATGATTAGGAGTGAAGGGATATGTATAGGAAAAAGTACGCAGCTGCAGTAAAGAGGGCAATGTCGCATTTCCCAAGCATAGACGATTTGATAGAACTCACAAAGACAACAAAGTAGGCGTTTAAAATTGCTATGATTACTACATTGTAGCTGAAATACTAAAAGGCACGTCATTCCCGCTAGAGCGCCGGTCTTCCATAGTTCAAAGCCTGGGGCCTATGACTGCCTGGCTGTGCATGATTAGGAGTGAAGGGATATATATAGGAAAAAGTACGCAGCTGCAGTAAAGAGGGCAATGTCGCATATCCCAAGCATAGACGATTTGATAGAACTCACAAAGACAACAAAGTAGGCGTTTAAAATTGCTATGATTACTACATTGTAGCTGAAATACTAAAAGGCACGTCATTCCCGCTAGAGCGCCGGTCTTCCATAGTTCAAAGCCTGGGACCTATGACTGCCTGGCTGTGCATGATTAGGAGTGAAGGGATATATGTAGGAAAAAGTACGCAGCTGCAGTAAAGAGGGCAATGTCGCATATCCCAAGCATAGACGATTTGATAGAACTCACAAAGACAACAGAGTAGGCGTTTAAAATTGCTATGATTACTACATTGTAGCTGAAATACTAAAAGGCACGTCATTCCCGCTAGAGCGCCGGTCTTCCATAGTTCAAAGCCTGGGGCCTATGACTGCCTGGCTGTGCATGATTAGGAGTGAAGGGATATATATAGGAAAAAGTACGCAGCTGCAGTAAAGAGGGCAATGTCGCATTTCCCAAGCATAGACGATTTGATAGAACTCACAAAGACAACAAAGTAGGCGTTTAAAATTGCTATGATTACTACATTGTAGCTGAAATACTAAAAGGCACGTCATTCCCGCTGGAGCGCCGGTCTTCCATAGTTCAAAGCCTGGGACCTATGACTGCCTGGCTGTGCATGATTAGGAGTGAAGGGATATATATAGGAAAAAGTACGCAGCTGCAGTAAAGAGGGCAATGTCGCATTTCCCAAGCATAGACGATTTGACAGAACTCACAAAGACAACAAAGTAGGCGTTTAAAATTGCTATGATTACTATATTGTAGCTGAAATACTAAAAGGCACGTCATTCTCGCTAGAGCGCCGGTCTTCCATAGTTCAAAGCCTGGGGACTGACTGCCTGGCTGTGCATGATTAGGAGTGAAGGGATATATATAGGAAAAAGTACGCAGCTGCAGTAAAGAGGGCAATGTCGCATATCCCAAGCATAGACGATTTGATAGAACTCACAAAGACAACAAAGTAGGCGTTTAAAATTGCTATGATTACTACATTGTAGCTGAAATACTAAAAGGCACGTCATTCCCGCTAGAGCGCCGGTCTTCCATAGTTCAAAGCCTGGGGACTATGACTGCCTAATAATAGTTGCCATGACTACTATAATCTGGTACAAATACACGAGATATAGATCCCAATAACGAGAAGTTCAGCGAAGCTTAAGGTTAGTATTATGTTTGGTATTTTGCATTTATGGTACTTCAAATTCATTTATTTTTTATTTTTATTAAAAGGTTTGCTTGGAACGAAGCAATTGATGTGCCATAGTCTCTGCCTACCTCAATGGGAGTCAGGTGGGAAGATTTTTGTTTAAATAATTAAAAACTGTCAATATTAATACATGTTTTTAACACACATCGAGTCAATAAAAGGATTTTTAAATATTTTTTGCTTGATATGGAAAAAGGAGATTCCAATTATTTTAATTTTAATAATTAATATATCAAAATATTTTTCGGATACTTTTGACAGCCGACTAAACCGTGAAATGGAAATTAAGCCTGAGGCTATATTCTAATAATATTTCGTTCCCTGTAGCTAAACGTGTAAGGAAAAGATATCCCGAATTTAAACCGCACAACGCCATCTATTGAGCTATGAGTTAACACTGTTGATATCAGAACCTCAAGTTGTTGAAGTGCATGACTTTGCGGCGCTCGTACGCCAAAACTATTGATTTTACGAAAAAAAAAGTTATTACATAAATGTAGTTTAATTTTAAATATGATGTTTTTATGGGAGATATTGTCAAAAACTGCTTTTAGGTGTATTTTTATCAATTTGGCGGCGCGAGCGCAACAAAGATTCTAATCGAAATATTAAAATTACTCCTTTTCCAAAACTGTCACAAAACTTTCCAGCGTCATTTTTTTCTGTTTTTATAACCATATCTGCTATCTAGTCGTATTAGATGCGTAAAAAGTTTTCAGAATCTAGTAAATTGTATTAAGATGACATTTAAACTTGCTAAGCTGTTACTATTTTTAAACCGACTTCAAAAAAAAAACCGACTTCAAAAAAAAAAAGGAGGAGGTTTCTCAATTCGACCGTATATATGTTTTTTTTTTTTTTTTTATGTGTGTTCGCGGATAACTTCGTCGTTTATGAACCGATTTTGATATTATTTTTTTTGTTGGAAAGGAGATACTTCAAGGGTGGTCCCATGATAAGGAAACCGGGATCTGATGATGGCATCCAAGAGAAATTGAGGGGAGCTTTCAAAAATTGTAGTGGCGACTAGTGCTTTTGTAAATTTTTTGATTAAGTATTTTAAAGCACTACAATTTAAAGAAGGTCTGGAGTCGCTCTGATGATGGAACCGAAAGACAGTCGAGGGAACTCCTCAACGGTTTACAGCAGTCACCTTGTGTTTGGGTTTGATTAATTTGTATTGATGAGAAATTTACACCTAGATGGGTTGTGACTGTCATAAGGGGTCTGATGATGAAGACGAAGGATAGTTAAGGGAACTCCTCAACTGTTTACAGTAGCTACCTCGTTTGGACTTAATTCATGTATATTGATCAAAACTTTGCACCCATCTGGGTTACAAGTGCCAATACAGGTCTGATGATGAAAAATATTTCTATGGAATATTGCAACTAAAAATAAAAAAATAAAAAAGCTTTTTTGCAAAAAATAAAACCGACTCCAAAAACACAAAAAAAGTGAAAAATAATTTTAGCTTCAGAAGTCGGTGACAAAAAACTGAATCAAATAAACAAAAGTCACCGACTTCTGAAGCTAAAATTATTTTTCACTTTTTTTGTGTTTTTGGAGTCGGTTTTATTTTTTGCAAAAAAGCTTTTTTATCCAATACAAGTGGATGAGAATAGTGACTTTAAAGTTAAATGTGATATCATTTATCATTATTGCATAAGAGTCAACTAAACTTTCAAACCAAAACAACCCCAGATAGACCCAAACAAAAACTAAGATGAAAGTGAACCCTAAACTTAAAGATGAACGATACATTTATTGCGAACCTCAAGAAATTCGATCCTAACATTAGTTCTAGAAGTCGATAGCCAAATTAATATTAACGACACCAGATGATCCTATCAAATCCTTGGTCCGCACCCGACCCCTTTATTAGACTTTAAATTTAATTAAAACCTCAAATGTAATTCCGTTTTACTAACGGAATTCTCGTCGTTCAGCAAATTTATCGCTAGTATCTCTGTAGGTCGTTAAATTTTGATAGCCAGTTCATTTTTGCTGGTGCTCGATTTGTTTTCAGTTCTTTCTCTCAATGTTTTGTTGTGATTGATCTTTTAAATTCGACGCCAGATCATGCGGCCGATCTATTTGCAACATAAAAAGAAACACTATATCTAGAAAAAAACACGATATCTACAACATCCTAGTAACATGGACTGAAGGGATAAAATTGTCTTCTCCGATGAAATCATCGACGGTGCCAATTATTATTGACAGCGCCTAGACCAGAAAAAACCCAAGTTTAAAAGTAATAAATGAGGAGGATGAGGATAATGAAGACCACATAAAACTGCTATTAAATATAGAAAATCTTCCAAAAACACGCACATACCACAACATTAAAAAGTGGAGCAAACCACTTTATGTTAATTATGTCCCATCATTTCGGACTGAATATGCAAAACAGCTGCCATAAAGTAACCGCCGAAACACTAATACGCAGATTGAGCAAAATTAATTCAACTTTCCTATTACTTGCTCAAGTAATTAAAATATTAATTAAATTCTCCTTTAGCATAACGAAGTTTAAGGCGATTCTATTAAACATCCGACTAGGTTGAAGAACGAATTTTCTAGACAATCTAGTAGATTCCGTTCTTGTGTTGATATCGCTTCCTCGTTTTTCTAACAACAACGTCATGTACAGTCTCGTTCGTAGGGTTGATTGACGTTTACGTAAATAACTGAAAATAGAGAAAGCATCAAATGCATATAATTTCGTTTGTATTCCTTAACAATTGTAAACTAATAGCGAAAATTTTAAAAAAATTCAGAAATAGTGCAATAAATAATGCCTAGCTCTATGAAACAAGTTAACGCACACATTTTTAAAGACAGCTTAAGCAGAAAAGTATCCTTGCACTATTTTGTAAAGGCATAGTAAGATACATTATCTTGCATTCACTAGACTAACGAGGTAGAGGAACACAGATCAAATTGACCTCAAACGGATTGACATTTGCTGTAGCGAGCACCTTCTGACAAAATCTCTAAAAAATATGCGAGTCCAATGTTATTCTTTCATTCCCCGTTTTCAATGGGAACGTGTCTGAAAAATATAATATTTTATATCCAGTTCAGTGTTACGTGAAACTTCCAGGATTGATTGTTTCATTTTAATTGATGTTTCGTTATTTTTACGTTCGTACGTGAAGCCTGCCTGTGTTATCCTTACATTTTTATTTTACGATTGTCAATTTTCATACCTACCTCTGGCATAATTGCGCTTTTAATCATGTTGGTAATCGGCAGAACATCATTTGGCAACGTGTGGTGATTCCTTTAAGGATTATTGTTTGTTTTTGACTTGTCTTGAGTCGATACAGATTTGTGCATGCATATACTAATTAATAATACTAAAAAATCAAGCCATGCTTAAAATTAAATAAAAGTAATTTAAGAGGTGTACATACACTTTACAATTTATACATAAATACGACATTATTGAAAAAGATTTTAAACAATGCTACGTTTCTTTCTATAAGAAGCAGCAATCAAATACCATTAATTGTTCTTGTGTTATTAGGGAAAGTAACAGTAACTTGTAACAAAAACTACAACACATTGCACTCAAAATTAAATAGATTTCGCCGTTTTTTAGAATACGAACCGTTTTCAACAATAGAATACCGAATCGAACGCTGACCCATTTCAAAATTACGTCAGTATTGGATCCAAATCGGCATTAACGTCGTATCGGCTTAGCGTCGACAAATCAACATTTGGCACGACAAGTGTACAATTTATGCATCGCCAATCACGCCTACACGCGATGGGTATTACGATCTAAACGAGCCAAAACCATTTGGATTATTTTTGCAGGCAGCGAGAATCAATTCAAAGTAAAGTGTGAATTTAGGTCCATATTTTGGAGAGAATGTCGAGCTCTCACAATCACATGCATCCTTACATACCCTGTTATTTGACGGACACAACCGTAAAATGGCAGAAGCAGAACTGGGAGAACTATCCTATCCTACCTGAGAGAAAAACTTAAATTACTACTACGGTATCGGCGCCCTTAACATTATCTCGCAAAAGAAAAGTAAACGACGACAACACCGATTGGGAGGAATATGAGCCCTACAAAGGCAAAAGCGTAAACCCTCAAGTCATGTGTCTGTTCAACAAACAGCTTCCTGTTATAAAAAATTGTACATGCACGCCTAATTGCTTGCAGTGCGAATAAAATAATATATAATTAATAAAATCTCGTGTAAGTGAAGTAGTATTTCAATTGATAGAAGAAACTAACCGTTCTTATCATTAATAAACACTTCAAACTAGCTGACACAAACCTCCTTAAAGGTAGATTCTCTAGAAAATCATAATTGACACCTATCCCAAACTAGATAAGTATGGAAGGATTCAATTTTTCCGTCTACAAAGCTGCATCGAAAGTGCATTGCCAACAAGTGCGCGATGTCCGGGCGGACGGCACGTTTTGCCCGAAGCTCACGTTTCGCTGACGACGAGAAACTCTGCTTACCCACCTCTTGAGATGTTTATACGGTTCAAGTCGGGTTCGATGCAGGTCGGCGAAGTTTCGGGAGTGAAAATTGTATTTTGATGTGGAGGATAAAATTTCGTAGCAGGTTTAATGTACACATTTTGAGATCTCATGTGCTTATTTTTATAGAAGGAGATGCATTATAAGTTTTTAAACTGTCATGGTCACTAACATTATAAAAAAATAAAAAAATAAAAAAAAAAAAACATGGCACGCATGGCATTGGCATTGGCATGGCATGTCATGGTCACTAACATTATAAATATCGGGAACTCAAAACAAACAGTGGACATGGTAAATATCCCGTTTCTAGTGTTAATTATAGGAGATGCATTATCTAATGGAAATGAACAGTAAGAAACCGAGATTTGTCATCGTCATCATCATCACCATCTGCCTAGTCTCTTCCCAACTATGTTGTTACTGTGTTTGGTCGGCTCCCAGTCTAACCGGATGCTGAAAGTATTTCAATAGAGCGAGATTTATCTATGGTCACCTGAGAAACGAAACAACTCTTCGGATATAAAATAAATAACAATATCCTAATGAAGATGACATTTCAAGTCGTTCAAGAATAAGATGGTGGCAAATCGTCTTACATACGAGTAACTCTACTGGCAACCAACACTTGTTGATAAAGTCGGTAAGGCGAGTAGCCCACGTTCACCAATGGTGTTACTTTAAACCCATGTCACAGTGTAATGGCCAAACATGCCCCCGGCTGCAATTCCTGCCCAAGGCAAAGCTGATATTTTTGGGCTTCACCTGGGAATAGAATTCGAGGACTAATCTCGCTTAGGCGTTTGCTTCCGACTTCGGAGGAATTTATTAGTACTAAATTTGCTCAGTATTATCGGTATTTGATTTTACTTCAATACTGATCCATTATAATTCATCTTTACAGTTAAAACACGAACGTTAAACACGAACTGTGTTTAGTTTTGTTTGCATTTTGATGCTTCCAGTTTAGATCTCATTGTCATCTTCAAATATTTTTTTTACTTTTCATGCGTGCTGCTAGACAGTTTGTCTCACCATTTTTAATTTATATAGAAAGTGGTGAAGGGTGTTGAAGGGCGCTTTTTTGTGCTTCCTGTAAGAAAATTAATGGCAGATCATCTAATGATGAATTGATGGTTAGTCTGTCGTTGTAATACAAACTTTGCCACACAAGCGCGTGATCGCTCGCTCGAGATCATAAAGATTTGTACATGCAGATTTCATAATATGTATCAAACAAGTGTGCTGGTATAGGGCGGTAACTCTGGCGCAAAATATATTTTTGTTCGATAGTCCTCAAAACGAAGTACAGCCCTTACCAGCAGTACCTTTACTATCAGTACTGCACCGGCCTCATATTTCATCAAGTCAATACAACAGTAAGTCTCGGAAGAGTCCTAACTTCATAATCCTGGCAAAAATATTTTTGTAAACCTATTATTATTATTTTTTTGATCTTATGATGGAATCCGACAATACCTATTGTTTTTTTTTCAATATTAGACGCCTCGCTTGGCGCAGTGGCTGAGCGATTGACTGCTACGCTGCGTGCCGCCGGTTCGATTCTCACACGGAACAAATATTTGTATGACCCACAATTAGTTGTTCTAGGTCTATTTATGTATGTGAGTTTGAATGTGTGTAAAACACCCACGAAACAGGAGAAATAGTGTACGAAAACTTTAAAAAAAGCAAAATATTTACAAAGAGTTTATTAATATGCTAGCTAAAGGAGACTTTCAATTTCGGAAATTAAAGCTGTTTTTTTTTTGAGTATTTAATATCCCTTGATCTTTGACCGTTCGATCGTTTAGATCTGACATTTGTCATAACTGAGGCACTTCACGCGCATAGATATTTCTCAATTGTCGCCCCATACTACTGTGTACAGTGTATTAAGGGACTGAAACAACTAGCAAAATGTGGCTTCAGGGATAATTATGAAATAACAACATCACTCACGACTTATCCCGTCGGCATTGACTCATTTACAACGATAGCTAAGCAGCCGGTACATGTCCGAATTAGCCGGTTAGCATCACAATGTTATGACGGATTTGGGTCAGGATTGTTTCAAAATGTTTATGTTCCGATGTTTTTCATTTTCATTAATCGGGTCAATGGATTACTTTTTCCAGGTTAACGTAGTCTGTGAATGTTGTTATTAATTTTGAAAGTCGTGGTCTCCAGGTGTGATTTTGAATTTCGTCGATAATGTCGCGTTACTTACGTCTTTGTTAGGATTAAAAATTGTAAGATGACATTTCCAAATAACATATTTTGCGTAACTATGACCATTGTGTGTCGCGTTTTCCTTCATAGTAACCGTTTTTCCAACTACTTACGTAAAGTTTTGTGAGAATATTCTAAGTGAAGCCCTATTTTTAGACAGCTTAGATAAAAAAAAATCAATATCAAGGAAGAATTATACCGCTAATGAACTATAGGATTTACTTCTACTAGAAAAAAACTCTACAAAACTCTACACAATTTCTTGGTATTTTAGACCTAACATAGTTGCCGATCCGACACAAATCTGAAAACCTTACGGTTATTTAATCCACCGAAAGAGATCTGAGTGACAATACGCTGATTGTAAGCTCACACTCGCATTGATCACCATGTGCCTAGAGTGAGGGGCAGCGCTTGAAACCTGGTAACCTGGTTCCTGGTAACCTCGTTCCTGGTGCGGGGTGGGTATACGTAGGCCGCGCAACAATAGATTATAACTAGCTTACACCCATGGCCTGCTTGGAGTTAATCCATATTGTGAACTATCTATGTGCCAAATTTCACCCAAATCTGTACGTTTTGTAGTTTCTTGCACAAAAGGGTTACAAACATCCATGCATCCATCCATAATAAATTATTACTCATTGCCTCATCATGTTCGAAGTTAACTCGATTCCTTGATTCTGGGCATCCTCGACACTACAAGAAGAGTCAAAGGTAAGAGAATGAGGCTAGGAGTTCTACAAAATACACCAACCACTGTTCCATTTCCATTTGAAAATATCCAGTTCAAATAAAAACTTTAAGCAATAAACGAAATTACAGTATGAGTTCGGCATGCATTGCAGGTTTTGTACGTATGGATTCGAATCGCGTAGTGTACAGCGCGCGATCTAGTTAACATAACTTTATTAGCACGGCTCGGTTAGCTTGTTCGGTGTTCTTCTTGTTAAGGTTCCAGTGTAAACTTTAAATTGGATTCGATAGTTGGGGTGAAAATGCGGAAAGCTAGTGATCAATAGCACTTGAATGTAGTGTGGGCTTGTAAGTTTAAGAATTATTTGTGTACATTTTGTGGAACATGGTAACTTAGTTTTTCTTTTTGCATTTAGTTTATGAACCAATGTAGGTTATGTAGGTCCATATTAATAAAACCGTAAAGGTAATTATAGAGCGAAAGTAATGCAAAAAGATAATGATGCTATCACCGAGACAACTCTCAACATAGATTGGGGAACAAAGCCGTAATAATATGCAACATAATCTGTGAGTATGAGTGACAAATTGACGATTACTTCAACTTTGTTTAAATAATTTGGGCATTTCATAACACAATATTAAGAAGTCTGATAAGGTTTTTTAGATACATCTATTTACCACGAATTACCTGGCTATAAGGCCAAAATTAATGGATCAATTAGAGATTCCAATAATGGTAATTCCATGGCCTAAAATAAACCGAAAATCGTTGTTTTAAAACGTCGTCATCCAAAGCCCCACTGCTGGGTATAGATAGGCCCATGTCGACTGCCCATGTCGTCTGCCCATGTCATTTGCCCATGTCGTCTGCCCATGTCTGCCGGACGACCAGCAGCTCTCTTACCATACCCCACTCGGTCACAGCTTTGCTCCACCTGCTATCACCGCGCCTTGCCAGGTGTCGTGCCCAACTCGTGAGTATCGAAACATGATACCTTCGTGTTAAATAAAAAGTAAAATTTAAATTACACCATTGAAAAGAAAAACGATTTAAATCAATTTACGAATAATTAGTCAATTAGTTAAACAAACAATCTATGAGTGTTCGAATGAATCATAATGGAACATCTTTGTATTAATTTTTTGGGCCACTGAGAAGCTAACTTAGTGTTGGTAAAGAAGACTATGGGTGATCCGTGTTAAAATGTATTTCAGCAGAGTGACTCATCAGATGACGAATATTTATTTAAGTATGGAAGGAAAAGACATTAGGAGAATAACGATGAATTATGATAGTAAAACAACTCAATAGGACAAATAATTATAAGAAAAGCTCTTTTCAAAATAACTAATTACGGATGCTTAAAAACCACCTGATCCAGCAGACATTCAAGCCATATCAATATTTTGTCAAACAATTGCAGCCTATTTTTTCCTTAGCAAAAGACCGAATTCATAAGAAAAACACCTACAGTCAAAATCAAACGCAAGGAAATTTTGCAGCGCACGCACACAGACACGCTTCACGTACAGTACAGCAAGTGCAAGCGTACTCGCGAATTCACGCTCAATATGCAGGATAGGTCTGGTCGTCCCTGCAAATTGGTTTTTCACTGTCGACTGAGTCGCACGATGAATGGCCTGCGTCACCGCCTTCCGAACCTATGACAAATTCATAGCATCGAAGTTTCGTAAATCCAATTATGAGTTGGCGCCGCCCTTGTAATTATAATTGTGAAGGTCATGTTACAATTAAGGAAATAATCGCTCCGTTAAATGGTACAACTGCCTTGTTTCTGGATAAGAAAAGTACAGGGGGTTTAATATGGCCGCTTTAGCAGAATCATAATACGATAATAATAATGAATTACGTTTAAATTCTTAAAATAGTCATAGACGTACCTACTATTATGAATTGTCACCTTGTGACCATTTTACGAATTTAAACGTAATTCATATTATTATCCTACTATGATTCTGCTAAAGCGGCCATTTTAGACCCCCAGTTACGAGTATGTGAATATGTTTAATAAGTTAGCGGTCGAACCTAAAAGTGTTGCTGCTACTTACAAAAAAACTGGCCAAGCGCGAGTCAATATTTTTACGCTCATTCAGTCAATTTTGAACTCTAAAACCCTGATCCGTGCATTCAAATATGACTTCACCCTCAATGGTTAACATTTTAGAAACCAATCTAACAAGTAAATCATCTCTAAAACAGCAAAAGAAATGTGTTTTTCATAGTATGTTTAATGAACAACAATGTTCATGCTAAAGTTTAACGAAAATTTACGTCCTATATCTCGTGAATTAAATATCAAATCTTGTTCAAACTAATTTTCGTTGAAAGTTCTTTTCCCTGCAAGCCTGCAGCGCGCTTTTGGTCTAACCTTACCCACCCCATTTGGGCCGGGTGCCCTAGCTTAGCTACTGAGACCATATCGGCTGTTACTGGGTCGGTCTTAGTTCTAACCTTAGGTAGGTTATATAACGCTTATGAAAAAATACCAGTTTCACTTATTTTGAAATGGTAATACTTAATTCAAATACTGTATTACATGAGCCGTTTCGTTAAGGCTTATGTACAGTTTATCTTGACTTTGATTTAAGTAGTACTTCTCAAACAAATCAAGATAAAAACAATGACCAGACACCTAAATGTTTCCATTAAATTTTCCATCCGATGTTTCGATAGCTGAACGAATATTAAAATCGATTAACTTTTTTCCAATTCGATTATGTCACTATTCGAATCATGATAAATAATGTTGTGAATTATTACAGCCGGCAACACTTGAAAATGTTTAAAGCACATTGCAATACACCGACAAATAAAGTCGTTTTTTAAACCGTCTGGTTAAGAAATGTAAAATAAATAAAATAAAATAAAATAAATAAATATCCCTGGACATTTCACACAGCACCATCTAGTCCCAAGCTAAGCAACCTAATGCTTGTGTTATGGTAGCTAGATGGCTGATAAACTACATAAATACATTTTTTTTTTAAAATCATTCATTTTTTTTTTTTTTTTTGTGAAGGAAACTATCAAAATAGTTTACACCACAAAATGGCTTAATAATTAATTGTTAAGATTTTTTTGACGTTATGTACTCGTAATTCAAATATTTCATAAAAATAAACGAAGTGAACATACCTATGAAATAAATTGTGTCAAAGTAAAAGATATCATAAGAATAGTTTTTTTTTTCAAATGATTATTACCCGACTACAGCGAAGGAAAAAGGAGGGTTATGATTATTTTGTACAAGACTTGCATGTCGCTGTAAGTTTACCGAACAGGAACAGGAAAAGAAAAAGCAACACAGTTAGTACCTAGTTTGTTACAAACACCGCTGGGGGCTAGACATGAAAAGAAAAAGAAATACACTGCCGTTAATATGGTTTGAAAAATATTTCTTTAAAAAAAATGATTTTCTTTATATTAATGCAGTGGAAATCCGCCGCTTATTTAAGTCATTATTGCTTTGTTACCTAACTAATGAAATGTGATATGGTTCATAGTACGTTTCTTCGTAGCTTTTTTCTTTGGATTGTAAAATACGTCGTTTAATCGTTTTTGTTTAAACCAATTGAGAGATAGAGAGAGAGAGGGCGGAAGGGGTAAAGGCAAAGATGGAGAGATTGAGAGGAACAACATCAAATAAAAAATAATGAATGCTAACGCCATGTTGAGCAGGAAGATGAAGATGATGCATTTTAAAACCAATTAGTTAAGTATTGTAATTTCTTTTAAATTGATTTGTCTTAAGTTTGAGGCCAGCCTTATTAAACCCTTACACCACTCATTCTGTTAACTAATACTTTCACGATCGTCCGTTACAACCGCATTTAATTTTGGAGCACATAGAAAAGTTTTTATAGGACATTTCTTAAACATCGAAAGTACAGCTGATAATATTTGTAGACCAACTCACCTAAAAGTCTTAAATTGACTCCACTAACAGCCAATGTACAGCCTATGCAGTAAAACTGTGTCTATTAGTATGACATTTTCCACGATGGACCTGAATAATGATGGACACACATGCTTAAACTCACGCCTTTTTTCCCATAGGGGTACGCAGAAACCATAGAACGCCACCTGCCTCGTCCACGTTCATACGGGCGTTTATCTGGTCATACACGCACGCCATGTTGTTTAAAGAAGGTGAGTTAAAACAAAACGAATAACAAGACAGGTTTAAAAAAGAAATCCTAAATAGAGAATGAAAGTTTATGAGTATGGTATGGGACACATGGCTCGTTAGTGTATATTTTTCTTTTACTAGCACCTTAACAGGCAATAGTTACGAGTATCTTGGGTTAAGTCAATGAAAACCATTCCAAATCCATGAAAATGTACAAGAGCTATCTTTTTTGTTAGTTTAAATGAAAAACCTAAGGTTGCGAGAAGTGCCAATTCACTTAAACATAAGGACCCACGTAAGCCCCGTTCAGACCAAAGTAATAATTATTTAATGAAACAAAATAATTATAGTTTATTGTATATCAAAATTGTTACACAGGTTTTTTTTACAAATTATTGCTCTTATTCCATGGGTACAACGGGTCATAAAGTGAATAGTGGACCCTTCCTTCAAGTGGGTTAAGCCCCGTCTAGACCAAAGTAAGAATATAATGAAACAAAATAATATAGTTTATTGTATACAAGTAAATAAAATCTCTTTAATTAATCTATTAATATGACAGTACATGTATCATGTAGTGTTAAATTGCTTTATAATAAGGAATTAATGTTATTTTTCTAGTATTTATCTGTGGAGGCTTGTAATTAGCAATTTAGTTATATATTTTTGTTATTAAAATGTTATTAGTCTGTAAGCTTTCCTAAAATGTAAAAAATAAAATAAATAATAAAATACCAAAATTGTTACGCAGGTTTTGTACAAATTATTGTTCTTATTCTATGGGTACAACGGCAGTCTTATCGTCTTTTAATGAATAGTGGACCCTCCTGGTGGGATCCCAGCACTGAGGGTGTAAATGTTTTTGTAGTTGCTGGTTTTTTTCCGCTCCGCCTAAATTATTTTATTTTAAATTTTGGTGTAACGTAATGTTTGTAAGAAGAGACAATTAATTTTCATAAACATTGGCTTGGTATATGCCTAACTTTTTTTTTCCATGACACTGTAGTCTGAACTCTTTTTGGCTCCCATGCCACAAATTACATTTGCAGTTTCCCAAACATATATCGAAACATGAGCTCATTTTGTATGAAACATGTTCGCTCACAATTGCTACCTCTACTAAACAACTGTTTACCGCTATTTCGTACGGAATGAAAACTCATTTTGCAAATTAAATGTTTGGTTGCAAATAGAATGGGAGTCGTAACATGGAAATTGTCATGCCTCCGTGTTTACCAACGTGTGTGAGTACATGCACCACTAAATATGTTAACCAATCATGTCTTTGGATTATTTTATGTACCTAGGATGCCAATGCCTATGTTAATACTTGCCAAAAAAGATAAGCTCGACGTGTATTTTGTTCGCTGATGATGTTTCCTTACTATTTAAAACGCCAGCGAATGTTGACCATTTAGCTATTTTGAAAACCTTCACAGAAACTGAGCAATGGTTAAACGAACATAACTTAGAAATAAACCTATCTAAAACTAAAATATGCCAATTCAGAACTTACCAAAGAACTCCAATAAGTCTAAATATATTAACGCAAAAAATTAAATTAGAAGAAATAAACGAATTTACACTTTTAGGCCTAACATTAGACTCAAACCTAAATTGGAAGAAACACATAGAAAAAACAAGAGCAAAATTGTCCCAATTTATTTATGCGCTAAGTTTTTTTTTTTTTTTTTATTACAAAATGGGCCTGCTCTTGACCTCGATCACGCCTGGTGGAAAGCGATGGATGAGGTCTATGATGAAACGAGCGTGCCCAGAAGATGCCTGTTCACTCTTGCTTTGAAGGCAGACGGGTTATATGTGGGAGGGAACACAGAAGCCGGCAGAGAGTTCCACACCTTGGCTGTGCGCATGATAAACGTGGAGGAGAAGCGCCGAGTACGACTAGTCGGGATATCAACCAAGTGTGGATGGTACGCCGCAGTACGTCTGCTAGTCCGGTGGTAAAAGGGTGATGGTGGAATCAAATCGTGGAGCTCCTGTGCACACTCTCCGAAGTACAGTCTGTAGAAGACCGACAAGCAGGCGACATTACGCCTATGAGCTAGGCTGTGAAGCGAAGCTATCAAAGTCTCGTCGCCTATGAGTCTTTTAGCTCTGCGTTCCACCGAATCAAGTGCAGCGAGCTGGTATTTTGCTGAACCATCCCACAAGTGACTGCAATACTCCATACAGGAACGGACCTGTGCTTTATATAAACTTAAAAGCTGTCCAGATGTGAAGTATCGCCTCACCTTATTCAGGATGCCGGATGGAGGCAAATAGATTTGCCTTCTCTAGAGCCGTATGAGCCAGCGTTCCATCAGACTTCAGCATAGGAGGCAGCGTAGGACGGCAGAAGTTCGTCTCGACTGATTTCGACAGGGTCCAGAACTCCTTACTACCCGAGGGGCAGGACGCCAGCTTAGCCCCCCCAAGTATATTGAAACGTAACACAGACTATAACACCGCCTTATCTGCCTATTATGCGTACGCCTACTCCTGGTTAAATTATGGTATCATTCTGTGGGGAGAAAGTACTGACTTTTTGGACCTCTTCATTCAGCAAAAGAAATGTATCAGAATACTTATGAACATAGACCAACGAGAGAGTTGTAGGCCACACTTTATTAAGCAACAAATTCTTACGCTACCAGCAATATATATATTGCAAAGTTGTATATTCGTTAGGAAAAATAGACACCTCTTCAAATCTAATATCGAGCTAAATGAAAACTATAACCGACGGAACAGGAATAGACTAATACTGCCCATCACAAACTTGAAAGTTATTGGGAAAAGCCCATACTCAAGACTAGCTAACATATTTAATAAACTACCTGAAAGATTGAAATCCCTTCCAAATGACTCAATTTTCTCTAAACAGTTGAAATCTTTGTTAATAAAGAAAGGCTACTATGCAGTTGAGGAATTTAAAATTGACAAATTGTGAAACGATCGACCTTGCAAATAATATAAACTTGACGTACTCGTAAATGTGAAAAATAATTGATACTACATTATAATTATATACCTATGACTAAAATGAATAAATGAATTGAGAATTGTGATTTATTTTAAGGATATTTAATATAATTAATGTAAAATAGAATTAAGAATTGAGATTTATTTTATGGATGTTTAATATAATTAATATAAAATTTTAATAATTAGAGTCAATATTAGAATTATGTAATTTGTAATAATGTAATATGATATATAAAATTTGCAGTGCCCTTACAGGGTGCATGTCTTAATACTGTGTCATGAAATTTTAATGCATGCCTACTAACCAGTGTTTTACATGTTTGCAAAATAAATAAATAAATAAATAATAAATTGTCCTGTTAATTATTTAAAATAAATCGCAGCAAGAGCACCAAATATTATCTTCAATTTTCCCTGGTATGTATTGATAAGATATATGCATCTTCTATTTTAATTTAAAATCCTTGTTAATCGATTTTTTCTCTTCCTGATGGCGGCTCTGTCTTTGAAAACTGGTTTTTCTAACCGAATTTCTCATTAGTCATAGGTTTTAAGCCAGTGGATGGGCTCATAATTTGTCTGGCCTTTTCCGGTTACCCTATACTGTTCCATTTCGAAATTCTGCAATTCCTTTTTTCGGCGAAACGACTACTCTCCGTGATTCGTGATTCTGTCAGCTGAGCTGGTTACGTGTTCTGCTTCCAAGACACAGTTTTACTAGGAAGATTCTAGAACTGAAGGGTCAACGCGACACTTCCGGATATAGTATTCAGTTTCATTAGATTATCTCATATTTATCTAAATTGAGGTAACAAAGATTTTTCTATTTTAATTGTCCGTGGCGGAATATTTGTGACATAAAATAGCAGTATCATTATATATTTTGGAAAAGTATATATTTAAAATTACAAATCAGATAACTACTTATTTATAATCCTCATAAAACAGTCGATTTTATTCAGAGAAGCTTCTCAGATAAAATTTCCAACTTTCAAATATTTCCAAAGTACACGGTGTGTTTTAGGTCGAATTTAATCGAATCGAAAATAAAATAATTCATTTTAATTATTATGTAATTTCCAAGTGTTTTCCTTGGGGATCACGCTCGATTCAAGGCTACAATGGGGTCCGCTTAAAACTTCTCTTGCAGCACGACTGAGTGCTGCTTTTTCGTTTAATAACGCCACAGTAGGTACATTTTAATACTTTAATTCATTTATACTTTTAAGTACGGAAGGTAGGAATATTATTAAATATTTTTAAGTAGGAAGGTTCATTTACAATTGCCGGTGACTTGTTCGATAAATGGCAAGGGTCAAGCGGTTAATGGAATCGATTATCCGATTTCAGTAGTTCCTGTGTATTATTTACGCAGCTGCAATAATAACAACTTAATATTTAGTCTTTGTGTAAAGGTTAAAGCAGATTTTAGCTGTGTCTTTTACATTTCTATGCCGAAATCTTCTTTTGAATTGTCATTCCACAATTATTATTTTTTTGGCCCCGGTAGCCACAGTCGCCAAATGGTACCAGTTTATTATAATTTGCATTAATGGGATAAAAAAGAATACGTTGTAGGGACAAAACAAAAATATATCTGTAGTTATTTCTTTTACAAAACATCGGTTAAACATTAACAAGAATATCCCTTAAAAAACTAGCAAAGTGATAAGAAATAATAATAATTATAAACTACACTGTTCTTGATCTATCTACACGCTTTCTAAACCTAGATAAACCATCACAAATATAAATGGGGAAACAACGTTTGTTTTGTCTTGTCGCTGATTCAATAGAGAGATTTTTTTAATAAACCAAAAGTGCATAGGTATGGGTATAGATTTGTATTACGTTGAATGTGTTTCGTTTTGTATCAGACATTTTAAACCTTAAATCTCTTAGAAAACAGATTTCATACCTACTTTTTTGCCAGTGATTGTAGCGCGACATCACAATAATTGGAAGACTAAAAGTTCGATTTATAAAAATGCCATGGAATACCTATATTAATATTTTTTTTTTACGTTAGCCGGGGGACTACATTTTACTATATGTTACCGATGATTTAATTTTAGGCGATACGCAAGAACAACTAAACTCGTGTAACAAAATTGGGCATTCCCCTTTCACGCTTCCGATTATGTAAATGATTTTTACGAATTAATACATCCCACCTAAACGAAACGAGTTTTTGTTAAAAAATAATCCTGGTCCTAATATTAAGCATACAATATGTATATTAACGAATCCAAACACTCCCTTAGATTATACAGGCTACTCGCCTTGTTCAAACGCTCCACGGCACGATTCTTCGTAAAGCGTAAAAAAACCCATTCAGTCAGACCATAACATCATCCCTTATTTTAACGGTGATATTAATTCATTTTACACTGCTTTTTACGCGTTTTATGTGGGACGACAATGATTTTATCTTATTTTAGTGGGAAAGTTGTTTAAAATTGTGGGTGATCCAATATTATTAGTAAGTATAGATATTAAGTAGTCTTTCTGACCGTTTACAGCTGAAGCGCCAAGGGCACAAGCGTGTGTGCAAATTCAGGTGCACTCTCTTCAGTCCGACAAGGGGTTGGTATGTAACGCTTTGAACGTGCTTTCTGACGCACGGGGGGGTCTCAAACCGATTACTTCCAGTACGAGTTGGACTGGCTAAACTTTGCACGGCCCGGAAATTGAACCCCGGACCCGAGTCGTCGTCGAGAGGACGTCGAGTTATATGAGGACGTCCGTCGAGTTCTATGAGGACGCCGAGTTCTATGAGGACGTCGAGTTCTATGAGGACGTCGAGTTCTATGAGGACGTACAAATATTAGTTTGTTGTATACATTGTAGGCGTACTTTATTTTTTGTTATTTCTCTATACTATACTATAGCTCTTCGCCGACGACTTCGTTTGCGTGGTTTTCGAATGTCGACAACTGCGCAACCTAATGGATCCTAAACTATTCTATCTTTCTACATAAAACGTGTCCGTATTAAAAAAGCATAATACAAAATCAAGGACTACGTTGAAGATAAAGAGGCTTGGCTTTAGTTCCTTCTGCGCATGCGGCTTCCCTGGTAGCTCATAAACGGCACAAATATGTGTCTCTAACTATATTCTAAATCTCATTTTTTCTTTTTTTTTTCTTTTCCTTTTATGTTACAATGGTTTTTTTTTACAATGGTTCTCAAATCATTTAAACACCTTTTGTTAAGAATAGTTGCAGCACTGATGACAATATGTTTGTCACATGTTAAATTTAGTCTTTTATAATATTTTATTGCCTTTGTATAGAATCTTTTTAACGATTGTTTGTGAATGTGTGAACAGTGCAGCCCTTGTAGATTCCTCGAGGTGTGTTAACTTTTGTTAACCTCTTATCTTGTTTTCCGTTTTATCTTGTGTAGTAAGCAACGACTTATTTATTATCGGGCCTTTGCTGTCCCCCCATAGTTGAGTACTAATGCTGTAACATGATAATATTGTAAAATCTAATCCTTTTAAAAGAGTAACCATGGAGTTTCTTGCCGGTTCTTCTCCATAGGAAACGACCAACCCGAACCGTGCACCTTTTTGTCGACGTTTCATAAGTGCCCATGTAGGCCTATGTGAAATAAAAATATTTTGATTTGATTTCATTTGATTTTCAAGCTGGAACCAACCATATCATTCATAAAAATAGTGGTATATTTAAATACTGATACTATCAAGATACGTAGATATACTAGAAATAACCTAAAAAGGAAGAAAGTAGCAGACGGAGTCCTAGTTTATTATATTACACGAACTTCTAAAATCCCATTGGTGACCATGTCTTGGATCATGATATCGAAATAGGGCTAACAAAAATGAGATGTTAATTTAAAATAGGACATTATAAATGGGATATTTAAAATGCGACATTTGTTAGTTACGTTTATTTAAAACAAAACTAATATTAAAAATAAATAAACGAGTATTACTGTCGAAACATGTACGAAGCCGTACAATATTTTGCGAAAAAACTAACAATCCCGAAAAACGGGCAATTGAGACGAAAAATCCTAACCATTTTCGTGATCACATAGTAAAGGCTGTGGCTACCCGATCCCCGAATTTGTAATCTTTGCGTGTATACAAAAGGTAAATTGCTCGGTGGCATTTTCAACGGTAATGATGTCATCGCCGCATCCCGTAATCGAGGACTGGATACTTTTATAGTAGATCCGTTGGCCGCATGTTACACCGGAACGTTAAGCTTGGGAAATTAGATTGATTGAGAATTTTGGGTGTGTTTATTTATAAAAAAATGAAGTCGCACCGCTTGTAAATGGAAAGACATGTGTTTATAAAATACCTCCTTCTTTCATGCATAATATTTACATTGACTATATTCAGTCTACTTAGAAATATCGACTACGAAATTCACGATGTATAAATAAACTGATACAAATCAATGATAATAAAAAATACGTGTTTTAACAGAATCCGCCTAATTCTATAAATCACAATCGTCTGCTATTCCAAAACTTATGAAACAACCTTAACACTTCTAAAATTGAAAGACGCTGCAAGTAGTAAAACTTAAGTGGTATTCCGAGTTAAGAAAACAACTTTACGGTTCCGGAAGAAAGTACGAGTATGACGAAATTTAAGAACTACTTACAGGAACTTCAATAGTTTTGAAGTAATACTTTTAAAGTATTTTGTTTAAGTAGGTATCATTTCTTTTCTCTGTGAAACTTACGTTTAATATTCTGATATTTTCATACTAGGAAGAAAAGTGATGTATGTTATTGATGACTAAGAAAAGTGTGGGTATTATTTTAGTTACTTAGAGTATCACGAAGTTTGTATGGATGCTTACGTTAAAAATAAACGGTAACAAGGTTTCTCAGCCATGACCACGGGCAAGTATGATTCACTTTTACAAGACAATCAATTTTTAACTTAATGATCCACATAATTAAAAAAATATAGTTATACCAAGTAAAATAACATATAAAATAATTGCTATAAAGCAATTATAAAAAAATAAGAACCGCTTCGGTGTGAAGTACATCCAAACGTAATGTGGGGGTGTACCTAAATGACATCGTGAGGCCGGTCCGAAGCTTTGTATGAATCTTATCTCTGTTTCGCGACCGCCACTAACACCGCACATAATGGCTGCCCGCGCGTGATTTGTGATACAAATTCATCGTATATTGTGGCGCTACGATAAATTAATTACGGTGTCAATGCGTGCCGACTAATTAGTTTTTGCGTAGTTTAATAATCCGTTTTGTTTGTTTCAATTATGGATGAGATGATATGTTTGAGGTTTAATTAATAGTGGTAAAGGAAAGGTATTGTGTAGAAATAATTATTCCGTTGTATAAATTTTATTAGGGTAGCGCTGGATTTCATTGACTTGATATGTGTTTGATATCATTTTAATTATATTTAGGTAGCTACCGTATATAATTTGGTTTTAAATATATTTGCTATTGACGATTGGATGGATAACATAGGATAGTTACAACGAGATCTTAAGTCCAATTGAGTGGTTGAATTAACCTCGTAACGGGGACTTTGCTTATTAGGTTTAAGTGGATAGGTAACAAAGGACAATGACCAAAGTTGGTACCAAAAAGTCTCGCGCCTCAAAACCAAAATATTATAGTAATTACTTTCATATTTTTTTACGGCATTACGCGTCGGGGATTTGATTTTTGAACTGGAAATATACTTTTCGAGTTTAAAAGTATGAATATTGTTTTACTCCCTTTATATGACGTTCCGTTTCAACTGAATATAAATGACGTTCCGTTTCAATTGAACAAACCCTTGTCTGTCGAGTGGACTCTAAAATTAATTACAATTAAGTAAGATCAGTACACCAAATCGATTTAGTTTGGTTTATTGCTATTTGCAACAAAATAGATTTTCTCAGCCTAAAGATTTTGATTTATCGATTACATCCCTAAATCCCGACTAGTTTATAGCACTTACTATACTCTATGGTTTATAGTTATCTTATCTGTGGCATCTGACATTTGTACTGTACTGACTGACTATTGGCAATGTAAAGGTCTAAAATAAAATCGAGTTTCAGTCAAGCATACTGTGGATGGTACTTTAACTCGTAATTCTTACTAATATTAGTGTATTACGCTGTTTTTAGAGCAATAATGTAATGTATGTGTGTTAAAATACGTCGTTGGGTAGCGTCGAAAAAATAGACCTACTTTTTAGGTTAGTTTCGATTTTATAAAATAACTCTGAAACGCGGGTTTTTTTTTCAAAAATAATTTTTGTAGGAGTTAATACGATCAGTGTAGTCTATAAAAAACAAGGTTTGATTTTGATGCAGCATGGTACGGGATTCCATACTTCCATGAGCATTCTCTTTTTATCGCAAACCTCGCCCAAATAAACAGATTACCTATCTAGCAGGAAAGCTTACGTACCATATTTCGTTGTTAATCACACCATAATATCCATACCATCAAGTGTGAAGGTAATCAAAAGGCGTTACTATTCACAGGCTTTCTTTTGGAGAACACATCCATAACGTCGTCGCCCAGAAAGGTAACACAAGAAGGCACTATGGCGTGTGCAAAACCTCAAAAACTAAAACTAGATTTGAAACTATATTGCACCTACATTAAATAACGAAATTAATAAAATTAAAAATATATAATGCAAAACAATTTAAGGGAAAGGTAACTAATATAATAATGCAAAACAATTTAAGGGAAAGGTGTGGCATGGCTGTTGGGATTGGACAAAAACAGCACTCATACACTGTTACACCACTACTTGTCTATCTGGTTTAAAAATTCTGATCCGTATTACAATATATAGCAATCTTTGGCGCCACTTGTTGTTTAATCTTTTACTCTATTGAGACCTGTATTTTAGGACACCAGGTCCCCCCTGGTGTCCTAAAATACAAGCCTCGGCTTAGTTTAAGCGCCAGTCTCCCACAAATAAAATACTTTTTCCTGTATATAGGTATATGTTACAACATAAAGATAAAGATATATTTATTTTGTAAGTACATAAGTACTGATGTTTTTTATTTGTGGAAGAGAAATAAACAAATTTTATTATTATTTTTTATTATAAAGTAAACCTCTCAAAAATATTGTATGCCTACTAATTAGAAACTAGTTTTCTATAAACAATCAAGATTCATTCAAGCATAGAAATCTTATTCAAAACCTCGTTCGTTTTGGTACATTTTCATTATTTTTTAGCCTGACCTGTTTGCCTGTCCCATCTGCGTCTCAATCTCAAAAACAATGATCAGGACATAGGTCGACGGCGGTAAACATATTTCCCTACAATTCCCACTGGCATTTTGCCAAAACATATTGATTTTACTAAGAGAGTCGACAAGTCCTCGGCATCTTAAGAGATGTGACGATTTCCGGAAATCACTTGAGAACTATCATTCTAGTGAAGTGTAGGTCCAATGGGTAGTAGTAGATGTGTTATAAAATAACATCAACACGTATTTAAAAAATAAGAATTTTAAGAATCTGCTTCAATGAGCCTGAATCGACTATTTGACTGAATTTATTCCCGTGTGTTTTTTTTTCGATGTTATTAATGTTACTAAACAAACTGTCTGTATTAAGTTCATAACAATAACATCAACCAAATATCCAAACACTGAAATCCGAACGGTTGATTAATTTGTCAGTTTCGGGTACAACACTAGTACTTATATTAGCCATCGATACTTGACAGATATGTATAGCAACAAACCTACCCCAATTTTCATAAAATGTATGACATAGATTGATTGGGCTTGGCAGAATATTATATGGCTGATGCTTTATATAAATCGGTATTTTATTTTTGTTTGTTTAGCAAATATGATGTTAGGTTTCCAATGGAGCTTTGTGGATTCCGGGGCCTATCTATGGGCCAAGTTCCATCCAAATTCGTTCAGCTTCTAGAGCATGGTATATTTTAATCATATTTCAGTACGGCCTCAAATGGGTCGGCTCAACATAATTCGTAGTAAGCCGAACTAATAGTAATCAATAATACACTCACCTCAGTTTGATTTTCTTCTTGTTCTTTTTCATTCCGTTACCGTAGTCCCCTGCCCCTCGGAGGTCTTTAGTACATGCTGCCTCCAATAGCTTTGGTATGATTCGATACATTACACGAAATCAGCGTGAAAATGAAAAATCCCTTGAGCTGCTTCAAGAAATGCCCGACAAATCCAAAGTAAATCCAATTCTAACAGGACAAAGGAATGCCCCTGATTTTGGGGACCAAAACTCACATAAAATCTTACAAACTCTACAACACCTACATAGTGGGGAAGCCAAGGGTTAGATGGAATAATGAGCTTCAAGACGACTATGCAGGAGGATACGATCCCGATAATGAAGCCCAACCCCCATGCGCCCCATTGAATTATAATCCCATGGAGGAGTTTTTTAGGTTAGCAGACCCGTTGTAGAACGAACACCACTGATCCCGCCTGTGAGTCCGTTCTCACTCACGTTGAACTACTCGTAGTAAGTGCCAGTAACCTCACTGGCAACCGGATCTTCTGAATCAGTATCATCTCTTTATACGAATCTCTTCACACGACTGGGCAGTCCTGAAAGGAACTCATAGAGGCCTGTATGGCCAATTACCTGGCTTTATTAATGAGCTTGAAGGGGATGAATTAGGTCTACCAGTTACAACACTCAAAGGCCTTCAATAATAACATTGTGACATTAGGTCAACTAGTTGACCAATTCAAAATCCAATCTAATCAGACCAAGCAGCAATTAAAGATGGACTGTCAATTTCAGGAAGGGCTCACAGTTTCGCAAAAAGTGTTGCTGATATGTCAGAGAAGTTGGACTCCAAAACCCTAGAGCTATCTAAACCCTGCTATAACAAAACATCACTTCGTAACACCTCCCACAGCAGACTCTGCTAGTTCTCCACAGGTTGATATCCCCCGTAAAATAGAGGTTCCTATAAATAGAGTTCCCTCCACAGTTTTTAAATCTGCTCTTCTTAATGCCTATGATAATCAACGCCTACGAAGATATATCTCTCCGCCCGACCTCAAACAAATCCACCTCCTAGCTGAAATAGGAAAGTTACGTAAATCACGACACATTGCTTTTGAAACTTGAGCATTACGGACTAGGTAAACTTGCACTTAGTTTGGTAAAATCTTATTTAAGTGATAGACAACAATATGTTCAAATAAATGGTGTTAATTCACAGGGTTTAAAAGTAAAAATGGGGGTTCCGCAAGGCTCAATATTGGGTCCTTTCCTCTTTCTAGTATATATAAACGATCTACCCTATTTATTGAAAAACCAACCTCAAAATATGGTGTTATTTGCTGATGACACTTCTCTAATTTTTAAGATAAATAGACGGGCCCAAAATCTAGATGACGTAAATAATGCCCTACTTCAGGTCCATAATTGGTTCACAGCAAACAATTTAGTATTAAATGAAAAAAAAACGAAATGCATAAGATTTGCTTTACCAAATGTTAAAAGTAACGAGTGTGATATAGTATTGAATAAAGAGAAACTTGAATTCGTAGATAAAACCGTTTTCCTGGGGCTTACGCTTGATTCAAGGCTACAATGGGGTTCTCATTTGAAATCTCTTGCGGGGCGCCTAAGTTCAGCAGCATATGCTGTTAGAAAAATCCGTCAATTTTCTGATGTAGATACCGCTAGACTGGTCTATTTTAGTTACTTTCATAGTATAATGTCTTATGGCATTCTGTTATGGGGACGGGCTGCAGACATTGAGTCTATATTTATTCTGCAAAAAAGAGCCATCAGAGCCATATATAATCTTCGTAGGCGCGATTCTCTAAGGGAACTGTTTAAGGAAATCAAAATCATGACGGTACATTGTCAATACATCTACGAAAACATAATGTACGTTAGAAAAAATCTACATCTTTTTAATAAAAGAGGTGACAGACACAATTACAGTACGATAACTAGAGACCAATTAGTTCAGCCGGACTTCAGACTCGCTAAAGTAGACTCATCTTTCATGGGGTACTGTTTAAGATGCTATAATAAAATTCCACAAAGTATTCTTGAACTGAATGAGACGAAATTTAAATCATGCATTAAACGCACACTATGTAAGCAAGCATATTACAAGTTGGACGATTATATCTCTGATAAAAATGCTTGGCTCAATGCCGGTCCTGCTCCACATGGACAGGGGCGCATAAACTGATTAATGGATAGCATTAAATAGTATTGTTGGAGCTGCTGAAGATTGTACAACTATCTTTGCATTGTATAGATTCAATTTCTTTTGGTATTATATAACCGCATAGCCCATATTATGTGAGTACTTTGTAATAGAAAGCTATCCTTCGTTGGAAACCTACGTCATTTTTTTTTTTTTTTTGACTTGAATTTGCCCTGGCGGTTAAGTGTATGTCATGCTCACTCAAATGTCTCGCTGATGGTGGCGCGTGTGTCGGATCAGTTAGTTCCCTTCAAAATGGTTGAGTTGAATGGTGCTGATACATGCGTCATGTTCGTGAACGGGCGCTGTCAGTTGTGACTGGTCATCTCTTGGTTGCCACGGCTTATTTGAATTAATTATTTTATTTTTTGAATTGTTCTTTTCCTTGTTTTACTATGGACACTTTTAACGTGCACATCTTGCTACATCGCTCTCACATAATGTACCATCTAAACATGAATGATGTAACCAAGGTTTTGTAAAAATATTCTGATTTAAAAGAGTGTCCATGGAGTTTCTTGCCCGTTCTTCTCCATAGAGATCTACGTTAGGGAATGGGCAACTACAGTACTTTCACAGTTTTTATGCCTTGTGACTGGGACTGTAGCTAAATTTCATTGTTGTCTTTGTTTCGACAGTTCAAAAGTGCCTGTAACGGGCCTACTTGAAATAAATGCTTTGATTTTGATTTTGATTTTACAAATCTCTCCAAAGGGGTTGATCAATATTCTAAATCAGGACCTGGCTATGCTGTTGGCCCGCTTGACTTCTCATTCTACATTAATTCGTGATTTCAACCGCATTACTGAAAAGACTGAGAAGATTCAAATTCTCAAGCAGACATTTGGGGACATTCCAGATCGCGGAGACCAATGGGTCAGATCTCCCACACAATTCACTTGGTAAAGGCGAAACTGGTGGTGTGTGCAGTACTCGTGTAAGTCAGTTTTAGTTAGACTAATCATCCTCAGTGAACACGTGGTAAGTGCTAACTATAATTAAACCCTAAGTAGTAGTTTGGCGGTAGCGTAGAGGAACTGTGCGGGTCGCTAGATGGCGCTGCGTCTAGCCTTACGTAAAAGTAAACGCTCTGTTAAAAATATCTTTTAAAAAACAACAAGTGTGTAAAAGTGAATAAAAACTAAGTGCATCTATAAAATACAGACTAATAACTAAGTGACAGTGTTATTTACGAGTTTTATACACAATCTGTGAAAATAAGACTAAAAAACTCCAAATTCTCAAAACTTCCCAAAAACAATAACGTTTAGTGACAATACGCAATAAACAACAAAAATACAACCTTTCCAACATTACTTGATTCAATTATATCAAAACAAGTGTGATAAAAACAGGAACAATAACAACGAAGTGCAAAAAGTGATTCATACGGTGATTTGAATTTCAACCGTCGCAAACGATAGTGATCTTGAACCTTCGTCATCTATATAATTATGAAACTAATTCGTCGCAACTAGTCAAAAATTTTACGATGATCTGATATTGTGTGGTTGGCTCAAAGGTGCAGACGTCTACTTTTGCCGTTGTAGCCTCGCACGAGTGGTTGCGAGTTCAAATCTCAGTAACAACTTTCACTTTTCGGAAACTTCAAAATTCATTTCTGCAATTTAATTGTTGACGTTCCTGTGGATCATTCATAACCTTCGTTCAACAATTATATATGAATCGAAGTTCATAACATTGAATATTATTAATCAATCATAGCAATAGCACCCGCAAGATGGCATCACTAGTAACATGTCATAAGTGTAAAAAAAATGTAAATATAAGAAGTACTGCTTTGTGCGCCGCCTGTGGTAATAGATATGAATTTGATTGTGATGGCTATCCAGAACCAACATATCGTCTCAAGGATGCAGAAGCAAAGAAAAAATGGAGATGCAAGGTGTGTATTAGAAATAAAATATATGCTAATACTGACAGTACATCCAACATTACTTTACGCAAAAAACTAAATTCTATCAAAATCCCGTCGCCAGCGGAACAAGCACAAAAAACAAAGAAAAGTCTAGATGATGAAACTTTGAAACATCTATCCCCAGTTCAAAATAGCACAGAGTTATTTGACTCCCACATACTAACCGACTACGAACCTTCCGAAGAGTCATATGCTACCCCTAATAAATTATCAAGGAGTGTTGACATAACTGTAACTGACTTAGTATCAGTCTCAGAAATGAAGGAGACAATAGCTCAACTTACACTTAAACTAGAAAGTACAGAAAATGAACTGGGAAATATATTGCTAGAAAACACCGATCTTCATAAGCAAATAACCAAATTGAGTACAGAGAACATTACTTTGAAATCCTTGTGTTATTCTACCTCCATATTGCGAAGTCCTGGTGCAAGCACTAAGAAAAAGAAGCAACTCCTGCCACAACAACACAACGTGCTTTCTTTACCGTCCTCTCCATCGTCATCCACACTGAATGCCAATGACTACGTAAATATATTGCGCTTGAAACAGGAAATCCTAAACCTACAACAGCAATTAAAGATCGCAGAACAGGAGATTGCAACTCTTACAGAGCGTATAGGAATATTAATGCAACGTAGTCAGAATGCTTGTGAAATTGCCATTCAGGAACCGATGCGGAGTACTGAGAACGCTAGTGTTAAGAATTGCACTGCCGTGAGTGGGCGAGGTGTGATTCCTGGGAGAAGGATATTTGTTTTCGGTACTCAGCGTTGCGTCGGGCTAGCAGCAGCCATCACACTTGCAAGAGCAAATACACAGTACGAAAAATACAGAGTCGTTGCAGAAACGAAACCAAATGCACCGAGCAGCGCAATAATAGCGAACAGTAGAAATATAAAATTAACAACTAACGACAAACTTGTAATTTGCGTAGGTGAAAATGACCACAACGTAAACCAAATTTTGTCACAATTACAAATAATATTGGATAGATTTCAGAATAACACTATAATTGTCTTAAACGTCTTGAATAACGTCTATCTCAATGTCAATAAATTAAACTATTCTTTAAAAAATATTTGTAATAAGTATGAAAAATGCCACTTTGTTAAACAAACATCCACAAACCTGTCTGACATTTGTAAGTCATTGAACTTTATTATAGATTGTAGTGATTATAGTGATAAATATTTGAACCCAAGCGAAATTCGAAAGAGAATAGCGAGTACCAAATCAAGTTTCAAATTGAGCGTTGGTCAGCATGAACCAAAAAAAGGGACAATTCCCTACTACTTTAAAGCTCTATGTCGTCCTGAAACTGCAAAGCCTCCTGAAAGTAGCACCTTTGCGCAACCCAATGCAAAGGCTATGAAGGGTACTATACCCTACTACTTTCCTGTTCTAAACCAGAATGACTCATTTTTTCGTGACTCAAGCCAGTAAAACGCAACATTTCAGAATATTTCACCAAAATATCGCTAGTGTACTATCCAAGCTAGAACTATTAGAAATGACTATTAAGGAATTAAAAGATACAAATAATGATCCAGATGTAATATGTCTATCTGAAACTTTTATAAAAAAAGGTTATGAAAGTTATGTCAAAATATATAACTATGAAATGGCTAGTGACTTCTGTAGAGAAAAACAAAGGGGCGGCACTTGTATTTTAGTAAAAAAAGGATTAAATTACAAAGAATTATCATTTGTAAAAAGCTTTGCAGTACAAAGCACGTTTGAAGTCTGCGGGATAGAGCTAATGTGTGGAAAATTAGTTATTATATGCGTTTACAGAACACCTCAATCGGATCCAAATCAGTTTATAACAAAATTACACAAACTTTTGCATGATTTGCTAAAGAAATACAAATCTAAAATAAATATAGTTATAGTCGGTGATTTCAATATAAATACTCTAAAAAAAGGCGCTATAACAAATGAGTTACAAGACTTATCTAAAAATTATAATTTGAAAATTCACATCAATGTTCCTACGCGTAAATTGTCTTGCATTGACCATATCTTAAGCAACATTGCCAATGCATCTGCAACCGTATTACCTCTGCATCTTTCAGATCACGACACAGCGCAAATGCTTAGCTTTCCTACTAAACATAAACCACAAAAAGCACCAATATACCATATTTATAAAAGAGATTACAACATAGACAATATCCGGAAATTCAAGGAATGCTTGCAAAGCCTTTATTGGACGGATATATATCTAAACACTGATGCAAAGTCCGCATTCAATGATTTTCATGAACTGCTATGCCTATTCTACAATCTCTGTTTTCCCAAGGTAAGAGTCAAGATAAACAGTAATGCAAAAAACACACAAAAGTGGATAAGCAAAGGGCTAAGACAAAGTTGTAGAACTAAACGGAAACTACGTTATCAGTACTACAAAAATAAAAATTCATCTAATAAAATTAAATATAATAATTATTCTCATATACTTAAGAAATGTATTTATGGTTCAAAAAAGAGCGCAAATATAAAATATATTAACACACATGATAATAAATGTAAAGCTACTTGGACTGTCATTAAAAACGAAATAAATAATACTGCCCCCAAAAACAACATAGAAATCCTAAAGCTAAATGATACTGTGGTTACAGACCCTGTAGAAATGGCTACTATTTTCAACGACCATTATGTAAATGTAACGCATATACCAACGCAACAAAGTGCTGTCAAAAACTCTAGGCAAAATAAACGTGCCAACTCAATGTTTCTCAAACCAATGTTGGAAAATGAAGTGCGACAGGAAATAATGTCTCTAGGCAACACCAGATCGGAAGGCTATGATGAAATAAACACAAAAATCATAAAAGCTTGTTGTAATGAACTGACTGGTATCTTAACTCATCTTATCAATATATCATTTTTAGCTGGTACTTTTCCCGATATTTTAAAACTATCCATAATAAAGCCGTTATTCAAAAAGGGAGATAAATGTGATATCAACAACTATCGACCCATAACGTTAATACCTATTTTGTCTAAAATTTATGAAAAATGTATGCATAAAAGACTCATTGATTTCTGCAATAAATTCCAAATAATAAGTGCGGAACAGTTCGGATTCCAAAAAAACAAATCCACATCGTTAGCCATTTTCTCACTAATGAAAGCAATACTTACAAATATTAATAATAATCTTTTTACTACTGGTCTCTTTTTTGACTTATCTAAAGCGTTCGATCTAGTGTCACACGACATATTACTAGATAAGTTAGAGACTATAGGGATCAGGGGACCTGTACTTCAGTGGATTTCGTCCTATTTAAGTAACAGACAGCAACGTGTCATTATCAATAAAATCAAAAAAATAAAGCTAAGGTACCTTACTCGTCGGAATATCGACATAATAAATATGGTATTCCGCAAGGAAGCGTTCTAGGCCCAATATTGTTTATTATATACATAAATGATATCATAAAAATAACCAAACATAAATGCATATTATTTGCAGACGATATATCCATCATAGTGACATCTGATAAAAAGAAGAATACCTTTGCGGATCATGAGTTCGACATTAATAATACAATACACACACACAACACATACATACATTGCTGCATTGGCTTGACATGAACAATTTGAAAATAAATTTAGACAAATCCGTATACATTCAATTTAATCAATCGAATAATAATAAAAACAATATCAAACTTAATATAAATAAAATCAAAGAGGTAACACATACAAGGTTTTTAGGCGTAGTAATAGATAAGGACATAAACTGGAAAGAACACGTAGATAATGTAAGCACTAGAATTAATAAATTCGTATACGCACTGAAACAGGTTAAAAATGTAACCAACATAAAAACTGCCATTATGTCATACCACGCGTATGTAGAGTCACTACTGCGATATGGTCTTGTAATGTGGGGTAATAGCACCGATCTGGATAGAGCATTTATAGCTCAAAAAAAGTGCATCAGAGCTATATGTGGACTTCAACCTGATGACTCATGTCGACCAATGTTCAAAAAGTTTGGTTTGTTACCGTTGCCATCTCTGTATATTTATGAAATATGTGTGTTTGTAGTTAGGAATAAAGAACTGTTTAAGACAGCGAACGATGTGAATCCTCGGAACAGACGAGATCCTTTTATGTTGGTATTGAATGATTTGCCAAGACTTGCAAAATATAACAAAAACTGCCTAGCAATGTGTGTACGTATTTACAACAGGATACCAAGGCAATTCAAAATATTAAATTCAAGATTATTAAAGATTAAATTGCACAAGTGGTTAAGTGAATGTAATTTCTATAGTCTAAAAGAATTCATGGATAAAAAATATTGATGCCTTGTAACATTTTGCTAAACCCTAAAATTTTGCATGCTATGTTCTATCTTAGTTAAACATGTTTGAACTATTTTAATTTTATTTAACACCATTATATACCATGTTTTATGCAAATAAATTATTTATGTTTATGTTTATGTTAATATAAAGCAAAAGCGTAACTCATTTATTTCAGTATGACGGAGCAGCCGCTTTATATCATCACAATGTATATTATTATCTCATGTGTTATGTATCCACCTACTCCGTATCTTGGCAAATATTCATCATTAGAGTTTAGATATAGGGAAACGGGGAAGCTTATCCTTACACTGTACACACATATCATGTACATACGACAAGTACACTAAACACTAATACACCCGACTAATGTATATAGACAAATGTTGACTTATATTCTGACGGACCACGAATGGAAGGCAGAACCGTAATATTCACATTTAGATTAGAACAATCTTTATTGTTCGGACAGTGGTGATGGCAACACTGCATTCACAGTTTGATTAAAACTTGTTGGCGCACATTTCCGGGAGCGTGAGGTAGGCTTCACCAAGTAAATATTAACTAAATTGATAGCCACGTTCTAAGGAACGCTAAGGACTGTGTCTCGTTAAAATCAACCCCGGCTGCCACATGCATTACTGAATCAACACTATTTAGCGAGACACGCAACCACGACATGGGGTAGATTAAAGAAAATATGTGAAGTGACGACAGAGTTACCACTTCGGCGTTCACCAATAACAATTGCAATATGTTCTGCTACAGACTGAGTCTACGATACGCTTGTGCAAATTGTGTTATGAAATAGTATAATTGGGATAAGGTCATAAGGGTGTTATTAACGTGAGTACGCGTTTATGTAGAAATACTGAAAACCTGTCTTCCTCAATGGCAGCTGGCCTCACAACCCACTGCCCTAGGATTGGGTAAGACATTTGTAGATAGTGCTTAGGGAACGTGACCTGTTACGAGTTCATAGCAGTGTCCTCAGTAGGACTATACACTTACGGTCTTATTACAAAAAGCGGTTTAACTAATAAACCTGGTTTAAACTTCTATAAACCACGGTCTAAACAAAAATGGTATTACAAATCGTGGTTTAGCGATAAACCATAGACTAAACCATGGTCTAACGCTAAACCTCGGCGACCCCTAGTTTAACGATGGTCTAAATCACTAAATCGGATCTTTCAACCTTTTCAAAGTTTATTTTTTAGGTTCTACTATCAATTTTTTTCATTGTTTTGTGTTGTTTTAACTTGAAAATGGAAATAGCTTGAAATCAATAAATTAAAGACGGATTTCAAGTTTATCTAAGTAACTTATGTTTACTTACTTTTTCCTTGACATTCCAATTCTCAGATCGCTTTTTTTTGGTCCATCACATTAAATTATTAAAATTAACAAAGAAGGCAAACAAAGAGGCAATTGTTCTGATATAGACTTAAAATTCCAAAGCTTTGTTCAACTTGTGATGGTTTTGTTTAATGTTATGGTTTCATATAACGCGCGAGAATGTTACGTTTCGTTATACGTATTTATATGTATTTTAGAAATTAATACGGCATTAAGTAATGTGCCTAAACAAAACTGCAATCGACGAAATAACTAAATAATGTTTATATCCATGCAAAATAACCAGGTCTCAATATTTTTAACACTCTTATACATCATCTAATCATTAGCGTATTATCAAAACGTTTTCTTTTCTGGGCATACGGAACGTTGTAATAGAATGATGTCATGGTGAACGAATGATATTTGTATTAATCTGTGGTTGATATTAAAACAGTGGTTTAAATGACGGTACTAAGAAGTCCACGGTTTATTTAGGTTTTGTAATACGAACAAAAGACCATGGTTTTGCAGATAAGCCTGGACTTGATAGTCCAGGTTTAAACCAAGGTTTATTTAGTTTTTTGTAATAAGACTGTTAGGGTCTAACAGTAAGCGTACGCCGGGCAAACGTTGTAAAACGGTTCCATGTTGTAACATGGAATCGTTTGCGGTTTAAGTTAACGTAACGTATTCGTTACGTTAACTTAACAACTAATGAATTTCTTAAGCGCAAGCGTAACGTTTCCCTTACTAACATTTTTCATCATATATCATATATTTGCGTCCTCTTTGTTTAATAAGCTTCGTACTTCATTGTTGTATTGTTTTATATGATGTGTCTCAATACTAACTTCACCTTGTAGGGAAGGGAGCTAGGGAGCGGGAATGGGGACATTCCCGCTCCCTAGCTTCAAAAGTCGGGGCAGGACTGGAATCCAGTTCCCATAGTCGGTGGAGAGACGACTTGTCTGAAGGACGCGTCTTACAAGAGCCGTGCGATTGGCGGGGCACGGCCTTTTGCCCTTTGGGGGAAACCGACCTTAATACTAATATTTACAAAATTTAGGAAAAACTAAAATTTTATCAGCCTAGGGTAAGTTAGGAACAGTCACAACTCCAATTATCTTTAATTTGCCTATTTCTGTCGTGACGGAAGAACAAGAGAATTAATTATTCACAGCTCCTATATGAATTTCAGCCATCTCTTCAAACAACGATCACGGGCTTTTTGTCAAATTCCAGTATCATTTCGTAGCTACTAACGTGAATGTAAAAGTACACAGCGAATACACACATATATTGAAAAACTCGTGATCAATGATACACACAATACACTATTTCACTCAGTTTGATTTTTTGCTTGTTCTTCGTCATTCCAACAATATGTTTGTTGGAATGACGAAGAACAAGCACCGTGTTACCCACGGTTCTGCTGTCCACTGCGCTAGTGGATAATATTGCAAATCATAAAAACGAGTGAATGTCACACTAAACGAATGTCACACTGAACGAGTGTCACACTGAACGCGTGTGTTGTCGCCTCGGAAGACAGCCATCATACATACATATTTGCGCTTATGATTATGGCGTATTGCGTCACAATACTATTTTATATTTTAATCTTAACAATGAATATACCCCATACCTCCAAATTGGTGACCCCGACGTGATCGAAACAAGAAGAAGAAGGAAGGGAGAGGGAGAAGTTGCCGAGTGCCAAGTACCCGATACCTATCTAACCACCTACCGGCTCACTTCGGCCCACTTCGCGCGCTTCTCCGTAAGTCGAAAGGCGCATCAGTGGATTGTAGCGTATTTGGGTTATTAGTGCATTATTTACAGTTTTCACCATCATACGCACCATTTTTGAGCTTCGTGAATTTTGTAATGCTTCGAGTCCATCGACCCGGAGAGTGAATCCCATCGAGACTTACCACGACGCCATCCGCCATCTACCGGGGAGTAGCGAAACTTTCCGGTTAGTGATTAAACAAACTGTCATGTCGACCCGATAAGTCAGTGTCATCGCATCGCTTGATCTTAACTTTCCTACTTACGAAGTAAACGGTGCCTTATTTGTGAATAGTTTATTTGCTGTGTTACAATTATTTGTGAAGAGTTTATTTGCTGTGTTACAGTTATTTGTGAAGAGTTTATTTGCTGTGTTACAATTATTTGTGAAGAGTTTATTTGCTGTGTTACAATTATTTGTGTGAAGAGTTTATTTGCTAAGTAATAATTTGGCAAATGAAATTATGCGGAAAATTTTGGGAAGCGATAATTTGTCAATTTTTTTGATGAAACAAGGGAGACACCCCCTCTATCTACAATACGTACGGCACGCCAGCAATGATAATGTTAATGATATTATCCGTGGTGTTCCTGCCACCGACGGGGGTGCCAGCCCCGTTTTAGAACCCATGGTTTGGCACGCGACGATGGGATGAGACCAGACTGTATAGTTGGGTAAGCCTTTGGCAGGAGATTCAACAGCTTCGTCGCGCTTGCGCCATCTCATCTTCTTAGCACGGCGAGCTGTGCTGGGTCACAAAATGCTGGAAACTACCAACAGCGCAAATAAAACAACCTAATAGGGAGTTATATTTTCGAGCCGTTTGGGCATTAATCGGGGCATGGGATCCGAGAGCCCACCTAGTTTTTCGGGACCTGGGTCAAACAGTTGGTCAACAGATAACGTGAGGGCTCGCCGTCTGCTACTACTGCTGACCGTGCTGATGGCTGTGGGTAAACTGAAGTAGGATCTTTGGCTTCTCCTACTAACTTAGAATAGGCACTTTGTTTGACGACACCACTTTCCTCGGCTTTCCTGCTATTCTACGTCTAGGAGCCTCATGTCGTTCTCCTTATCGTCACTGTGGTGAATAGCTACGGATATCACGGCCTATCATTCAGCCGAAATGCGGGGCGTTTTGCTCGGCACGCGACATCATCTGACTGGCTTTTGTCACCATCGGTGTTCCAGCTGTATTAGAACCTATAGGTTTAGCATGCGTGGCGTTGGCAAAAGACCACGTGCCTTGGTGTACATGGAAATGGAAGATGGGTTTGGATAGGCCTTTAGCGTAAGACGTTTATGACTAATGAAGATCCTAGACAAACTGTTTGTTTAAACAAGAAAGAAGGTATCAGAGAATGTAGGTAGTTAATTATAAAAACCGGCCAAGCGCGTGTCGGTCCACACACAATCCAGGTTAAGTGAATGTTAAAAATGTTCTTCTGCGTGGAAATTTTCTGACAAAATTGCCTAACTTACAATTTAATTTATTTAATGGAAACGAAATTTATTGTTGATTTTTTTACATTTTAAACTAATTTTATGCAATTCAACACATATTTTTTATAAAATTCAATATCACAGTTTTTTTCATTTAATTACGCTACATTATGTATGTTAGTACCTAATTAACAAGAAGATTGCAATTTGCAAGTTTGTACAAATTGCAATTTGCACAAACCAAGACATCTTTCGTCATTTTAATAAATAAACGACGGCAAAGATAATTGTGGGCATGTCTAGAGTCCACGAAGAGAGACTGACGAATTTGTGATGTCGTGACGGCACGGTTGGCGCAGTGGTCAAGCGATTGACTGCTGCGCTGCATGTCGCGGGTTCGATTCCCGTACGGAACAAATATTTGTATGACCTACAAGTAGTTGTTCTGGGTCTGGGTGTTTTTCTATCTATAATATGTATGTATTTACAAAAAAAAAATGTATATATGTAGTTTATCAGCCATCTAGCTACCATAACACAAGCATTAGGTTGCTTGGCTTGGGACTAGATGGTGCTGTGTGAAATGTCCAGGGATATTATTATTATTATAATTTGTGAAATTGACCCCTTAGTATGGGAAATCCGTACGAGTGACGACTATGCATCGGCAGGCCTTTGAGGAGTCGAGTCACCGACTGCGAGTTTGGCTACGCGTTCCGATCTTTTGAAACAGACATTGGAAGACAGAAGCGCTGAGGCGTTACATCTTTTTGTGTAGGATTTTCTATATATACTTTAGTTTCTTCTAAATTTTATGTACGTGTTACTACAATATTGTGTAGTCGAGATGGGCATAATTATATATTTTTTGCATTCGTATGTTTTGTTTAAAAATAACTAATGTTTTCGTCGGGAGTGTCGGGACATAACCATTTAATATCTTTGATCTCAATTTGTAAAAGTGGTTTTAGTCTACAAGAAGCTTAGATAAGATTCCTCTTCAACTAATATTATATTACTAACAAAGTACGCGAATTATTCTCCTTTACATTCATGCACCACGTACGTATTCATTTTACCTTATTTAATTTAATTCTTTTCTTAGTCTAATAATTTATTTATTTATAACGCTACAAGAAAAACGATGGTCGCCATTAGATTCGAAACCTGATGACCTTAAAGCTAGACCACCTACAGCTATCAATGTACAATGTTGTCAATGGTGTGCTGACCTGTCCGTTTTGTGTCCTAGGTTGGATTATCCTAGTCACTTGAGAGCACATGAAAAACCAGCACACAAAAGCTATCGACAACCACTTGGTACAAGTCTTAGTACTTAGTCCTGGTACAAGCACTTAGAAAAAGAAGCAAAAGCCCTATCATAACAACACAAAGTGCTTTCTTCACCGTCTTCTCCATCGTCATCCACAGTGAAGGTCTTAATGACTACGTAAATACATATTGCGCTTTAAAGAAGAAATTATAATCCTACAACAGCAAATAAAAATCGCTGAACAGGAGATTGCAACGTAGTCAGAATGTATGTAAAACTACCCCATTCAGGAACCGAGGCGGAGTTCTGTGAACGGAGGAACACCAAATGATTTTACAAAAGACTGTTCTTCTGAAGAATTTGATTATGCATCATTAAAAGAAACAATGTAAAGACTTCAAAAACCAGTAATCGAATAGCGTTCCATCTAAGGCACTTGTAGTTCTCAGCTAAAATTTTCTCAGCTAAAATTCTTTTTGAACTAGGACCTACCTACATAAGGAATCGGAAGAAGTCCAAAGGTAACAATCAGTCCGCTGGATACCCTTTAAGCTAGAGACACGCTTGTTCTAAGTATCGTATACTCCTCGCGCGCTGGTTCACCTAAGCTTATGTATGTACCTACTCTGCTTACCTATCTTCTTCTTGAGCTTACGTGACTTTGTATCTGTGTTTCTTATTTTGTAAACTTTAAAGTAGTGCAAAACAAACATGGGCGCCAGCAGGTGTATTTATTTCCGGGGGGTTGCATCAACTCCACGGATATGTCAGATTTTCGTTTATTCAAGGGGTAGCTTTGTCGACTAAAAATTAAAAAAAAATAAGGATTCTTAATGTGGCCCTGGACGACCGAGCGTGGCTGCAAGCCACCCTACCAATTCGTTTTGGTGTAAGTTCCTGTCCTCTGTCCACAGCACTGAAAAGCTATGGGAAGAGACCAGATGGTATGACGATAATGCCATGGAAGTTGGGTAGGCCTTTGGTGTGGGACGCAACTTGCGTCGACACCCTTGCGTCATCTCATCTTCCTAGCAGAATGGGCTGCTGCAGGTGCTGAAAACCTACCTAAAAACGGCGCAAATACAATAATTTAATTGGTAGTTATGTGTCGAGCCGTTTGGGGTTGAAACAGTAGGGCCATGGGGTTCGAGTGCCCACCTAGTATTTCGGGAAATTGCCAAGCGGTTGATCGACTCTTCACGTGACCAGAGGGCGGGCCTATTTTTTGGCCAAAGTTGCCGTACCACGTTGCCGTTAGCATTGCCATCCAATGGCAACGTGGTAATGCTGCCAGCCTTCTGGGCACTTTTCCTGTTGACAGCGATGCGGACGAATTTTTTGGACGCCCTGTAACCCTTTTCTACTTGTGCATATTTATTACTATTATAGTTTTTTAGTAATAAATATGCACAAGTAGAATAATAATAATAATTTTTAGTAAAATAATTAAATTATCTTTGAAATAAACATACAAATTCTGAAGCCATATGCACGATCCAAAAATTATAGACTGAGCCGCAGTAGACGATACATAGTATCGACATTTGGTATAATGTCAAACAAGTTGCAGAGTGTTTCATACACCTATTAATGTGAGTTTTAATGTTGCAAAGAATATAGTTAAAGCATGCTAATAATGCATAATTTATTTCCCAGAGCGATTGAAAATAGGAAAACTCAACAACTAAAACAATCAAAGAAACCTATCTCAAAAGTGTGGGGTAAGAACATCATTCATTGCCAAACTAAAATTGTTTCTGAAGTTGTCGGAGTGAAATTTTTTGATGGTTGATCCATAGCCGTGATCGTATAATGTAAGGCTTCAACATTTATTAGGGTACTATTTTCTTTTTCTTCTTCACTTCTACTTGTCTACTTGTCTTGGAACATTTAATGATTTATTTGAAAATTGGCAATACTCTCCAGAAAAAAAAGAGCAAAGAAATGTAATTGTCGTTCACTACCTATATCAGATCACAACTTCGGGAGCCTTCAGCCTACCTCGACAATCGTCGGAACATGTGACTTGCTATAAACTAATGCTCTCCTAATTCATATAATTTAAAAAAGAATAAAAAAAATAAATATGAACGTGGATGGCTGTATAAGTAAGAGACCAAACCAAACAAACGATGGATGGACTGTGTGAAGGATGATATAGTGGTGTCTGATCACTTGACGGCGAGCAATAGAGAAATATGGAAGAAAATGACATGCTGCGCCGATTCCAAATAAATTGAATAAATTGGATATAAGGAATATAAGGGCAAGAGAATGATGATGATGATGATGAGCCCCAGCAGTGTTAGATTTAAGTACACGACAATTCACTTTCCTCTGTGTTGTATAAATTTTTCCTCATATTTGGTGTTAATTGTGAGAATTGCAGAGTCATCGCAACATACAATATATTAAATTCACTTCATCTTAGAAAAACGCAGTTTATTTTCTTTTATAAAATGAGAAGAAAGGAAAGCATAAATTGATTGTCTTTCTTCTGCACACCTACTTCGCTTTTCCATATCTTCTTCTTCATAATCAATAAAATAAATAAATCGTAATAATTTGTTAAGGTGGACAGCGCCGCCGCGTCGCCGAGGCAGGTCGTAAAAAGAGGCGGTGAGGCGACCTGGTCATGTAGACTGATTTCAGGTGGCGCGAGATATAATAAACTGCTGGAGGAAAGACCTTGGAGAGAGGCCCTTCATCTAGCTGTGGTGAAATTTAGACCGACAACAACACAACAACTAAACGACATTATATGGCAAAGAAACTGTTCGGGTCACCGACAGCCAGGTTGGCCACGCGTTCCGCTCGTTAGACGCAGCCATTAGAAGAAGACATGATAGAAGTGCCGAAGTGTCATACAATACAATACAATGCAATACTGGTGATACGTTCATAACCTTATATCGGGCGTTCACTTACGGTTTAACAACCAACTGTAGGAACTTATGACCACAAAGCAAGTCAATAATAATCCCTTAAATATACTCAAAGTTCATATTTTACTACAGAAACGCACGTTTAGGTGTTGTTGGCATATAAAAGAGTCTTTAATACCGCGGGCCTACAAATTTTATGCCAGCATTATGGGACCGAAGTGTACTTGTACGCATTTTTTACGCCCCAATGTGAGCATCGTGATAGGACAAGCGTACTGCGTATAATACGTGAATTTTCTTGAGCATTTCAATGGGACGTTAAAAATGTGGGTCAATATGAACTGGTGTTTGCGGGTCATGTTTTACGCGTATCAAAAATGTAATGTCATCAGCAACCTAAGAATGTAATGGAATAGGGCAGGAAAATGTAGGGAAATGGTGGTAATTTGGGCACAAAACTAATACATTTATAATTTATAAACTATTTGCTACAGTAAGTACCAAAACTTTAAATGAAGAATATTTGAACTTGTGCAGAAAAGGTTTCTAAAATCCTGCAGAGCGAGTATGACCATCTATTTAAAATGGAACAGTAACATGTCAAAAAGTTTGAGAAGTGAGACATCGCTTTAACATGTACTACGCTTGTCAATTAAATGAAGAAGATTTGAACTTGTATACAATAGGCTTATCTAAAATCCTGCAGGGCGAGTATGACCATCTACACACATCAAAGATGTATAGGGATATTTAGTTATAACTATAAAGAATTTCTTAAAGCATCTTTAAATCAAAGTCCGCAGAATTTTATACAGCTTGTTAGAAGAGGGTTTTTCTTTGTCAAGGACATAAGCAAATCGGCGCCGGCAGAAAAAAAAAGATAACCTTCGGCATACGAGGTGGGGTTATTTTAACCCCAACACTTTTAAATTGCGTTGATTGTATATTTAAACGCAACCAAATAACTTGATTTTCACAGTAGCTGGAGTTTAAATATTGCTGCGACGAATCACAGCGTTGGATCAGTACTGCGCGCGCCGGCGTCGTGTGTGCACGCACGCAAAGTGGTTCCCGGGCGTTTTTAACCCCACGTTGTATGGGACGTCGTAAAAAAAGTTTGTGCCTACTTCTGTATTTTTTCGTTATTTACACCTACAATCAGTGTTTTTTTAATACTTTTTTATTTTTATTATAGGTACAGATAGTTAATATGTCTAACAACCTTCAGGATGATCGTATTGCGGCGGCCTTGTTGGAAGAAAATGATACTTCGTCCGACGATGAAAACTTTCTTCCTAGTAGTGACGACGAAGCAGATCATATCAGCGAAGCTTCTGAAGTTCGAAGTGATACGGACGTGGAAAATGCTGAAATAAACCTTGAACCATATTTAGCTGATACACCTCAACCATTTTATCTCGGAAAAGATGGAAGAACAAAGTGGTATAAATCACCACCACGAACCAATGTTCGGACAAGGGTCGAAAACCTAATAACGCATTTGCCGCCACCACCACAAAAGCAACCAAGAAGGTCTCAGAGATGTTCTTTCTGTCCAAGAAACAAAGATAGGAAGACTCTGAACGGTTGTTTCAAATGTAATGCCGTGATATGTGAGGAACATGCGAATTTCATGTGTCAATATTGTACTGATTTACATAACGATTGATCTCGCCTATATAGCCATAAAGTGCTAATTGTGATTATTTTTATAAAGCCAAATATATCTAGTTTTATGTAATAAGTAAAATAATTGTGTTAATTTTAAGAAATATTTTTATTGATTTTTTATTTTGTCTTAAGAACATTTTGTTAAATTCACGGAGAGGTTATGTGATTTTTAAGTTTTTTTATAATAGTTTTTTGTTTTTTTATGGAGGTTTTCTCACTCAAAGAGAAACAAGTAAAAGAGCTGATGGGAGGACTGGGAATTGCTCCAGAGAATGAGCCAGCATTCCGAATGAACTTCACAGAGGTGGAGTGGAAACAGTGCGCTGCAATAAGAGAAGCAGTCAAGTATTTGGGGTTTGACGCCAGGCAAATCATGGCTAAATTCTTTAAGAAGGCAGTGGAAAATCCAGTCAAGCCGGAACATCAAGGTGGGCGAGGTTAGCCTGTATGAGAACTGTGACCCAAAGACAGACCTCATGTTCTTCCTGAACGTGTTCCTGGAGAGAGGGAATAATGTATCCAAGGCAATCCTGAGATGTGATGGAGCAGCTGGGGCCGTCCTCAAGAGGAAAGCCAATGCCTATGGCATCATAATGGACCCTAGCCAGAATAAAACCATCCTAGGGTCGAAAGAGTTAACTCTCTCGAGGATTGCTCAGGCCTTTTCAATACAGACGGCCACCATCATAGTGAAGGATAAGATTGCTCACGCCGTGATGGCTCTCGGCCACCGTAGGCGCGGGCCTGTGGACGGTGAGTAATGGGCTAGCTCGCCGTCCGTCCGTCGTATGACGACGGGCAGGCCGTGTCGACGGCGCGTTCGTGTTCCACGCGCGCCTCAAAGAGATGTCAGCAAACGGGAGGGGCCCGCAAGGGCCGATGCCTGCCAGGGCTGCGGGACTGTTCGAAAGAGATACCGCGGCCCTGGAACATAAAGGGCAAAACAAGGAACATGGGTGGTTTTTAGTCAGTAAGAGTCTGACACTCCCTTCCGCTCCGCCCAGAGCGGGAGGAGTCATTTGATGATTTCCCAACCTCCAAAAAAAAAAAAAAAGATAAGATTGCTGGGAAACTACGCAGCAGACTCTTCAGTGCGGAGCCACCTCTGATCAGCACACTGTTTACACCGGGATAATTCCGTCAGCGGGCGTATTCACTGACCAATCTTCAATACTCCAATTTACGTGGCTCTGGGCATATCTTAGTCTTGAAATACGATGCCCACGCTCCAGTTTAGGGCCGTTTGCAGGTCTAAGGGGTTTTAAGTTAGATTCAGCAAGCCGACGTCTTACTGTCCATGCACTTGGGTTACTTCCTCCGAGGCGTCGAAACTGATTTGTGAGTTCAGTTCCTGTGAGAAAGCGATTTCGAAGCATGGTATTCACCAAGTATCGGTCTTCCGTGCTGTGGTACACCTGGTTCTGCCCGTTCCTGGTCTGCGTAGGTTAGAACCAGTTTCTTCGTAACGTCGGAGAACTCTTTGTACTGTTGACAGCGACACACCGACAGTCCTGGCTGTATCGCGCTGACTCCGGCCGGTTTCCAGCATTGTAAGTATTCTGGTGCATTCTTCAGGCGTAAGCGACATAATTTCAGCTTGGATAATGAATATAGAGCACTATCAACATGGTTTATGTACCCACATAAATGACAGATTACAAACAAAAGCAAAACCAAATGCTGTAATTTCGTAGTTCCATCTTCGAAAGTGGCCCTTTTTCAAATTTGTTTTTTTTATGATATAACGTTACAATAACTAAGAAGTTTTAATACCTTCATTTAAGGAGTATTACATTGTCTATTAAATACAATTTATTGCATTAACCTAGCATTTTTAGTTTCCGAGATTTTTAGGATTCTTTAAGTGACCCGGATTCATTGCTCTCGAGTGTAATAATAATAAATATTGTTAGGAGGTTCCCCTCTCTGGAGCCCTGACTGCCGGTAGCTTGGAACCTGTTACCGATACCGGTGGGCTACAATTTTTAAATGTTTTTTTTATATATATTTTTTAAATTAATAAGTATTTAAAAATGTAAAAAGTTTGTAAAAAGATGAATCATGCTGAGCTGAATCATGCACACTTCCCGGACCTATACTACTCCGCCATCGCATTAGCAAAAGTTAATAAGATAGTGGGAGAGAACTTTCAGGTCTCGCAGTCGCACCTCTCCACCCATGCGGCCCTCATAGACAGATACATCAAGAAAATAGCAGCCTCATCAAGCTACCTTGGTACTGCACTTTCGGCCGGTTGAGAGCTCGATCTCCCGGTCGACGCGAGCAGTCAGCCACATCGTGGCGCTGTACCACGTCCGACGCAACGGAGCACATGCAGCGCCGACCCCGACACAAGGGGTTCGCACTACCGCCAAATATGGCCACAAAATAAAGGACATATCGCAAAGACTAATGGACGGACGGACCAAGGCTGCCGCCAATAGTGTAGGCGGAGGTAAATTGATCTTCACTCCACCGACACTTGGAAATATGGTCGCATTTATCATAAATAATAAAGGTCCACCCTTTCTCGGTAACACTATCGTGGCATTAGAAAAGGATCCTTCAACAGCATGCATGGTAATCAGCAACCTAAGAATGTAATGGAATAGGGCAGGAAAATGTAGGGAAATGGTGGTAATTTGGGCACAAAACTAATACATTTATAATTTATAAACTATTTGCTACAGTAAGTACCAAAACTTTAAATGAAGAATATTTGAACTTGTGCAGAAAAGGTTTCTAAAATCCTGCAGAGCGAGTATGACCATCTATTTAAAATGGAACAGTAACATGTCAAAAAGTTTGAGAAGTGAGACATCGCTTTAACATGTACTACGCTTGTCAATTAAATGAAGAAGATTTGAACTTGTATACAATAGGCTTATCTAAAATCCTGCAGGGCGAGTATGACCATCTACACACATCAAAGATGTATAGGGATATTTAGTTATAACTACACTTCTCATCAAAAAAATCGAAACACTTTCGTTTTTATTGTTTTTGTCCTAATTTTTTACAAAAGAGAATTAATTCCATGAAAAAAAAACATTATTGTGTAGCTGGCAGTTTGGTCATTACAGTAAGAAGAAAAAAATCAAAATTCGAAATTAGAATTTCATTTGTTTATCCTATAAATGAAATTAATCACTGTTTTGAGACAAATGTGTATTTAGGGTTGGAGTACGTTTCTCGTTTAAAAACTAAAAATTAGCGCTTGTCTTTAAACTTTTTGTTTCTTATTTCATTTACTGTGACTTTGGGACGTCTGAAAAAACTTTTTTTTCTAAAACATATGGATACTTCGCCCGCAGAAGCCGCCCAAGTGGTGGCATTGCTGGATTCTGGACTTAGTCAGCGTGTTGTGGCTGCAAGATTGCATCTAAGCTTATCATCTGTTCATAGAGTCTACAAACGCTATCGGGAGACTGGTTCGTTCACGCGCCGTTCAGGATCTGGCAGGAATCGGGTCACTTCTGAGCGAGATGATCGATTTATTGTAACAACTTCTTTACGAAATCGACGCCTTAACGCTTTTCAACTGCAGCAGCAGCTTCGCGTTGTACGAAGAGTAGCTGTAAGTGACTCTACAATAAGAAGAAGGTTGAAGGAACGCGGATTGGCACCGCATAAGCCAGCGAATGGGCCGAAATTAACTGAAGACCATCGAAGAGCGCGCCTTAACTTTGCACGCGAGCACCTAACTTGGTCATACCTTCAGTGGAGCAAAGTACTGTTTTCTGATGAGTGTAAAATTATGCTGTATGGTAACGACGGAAGGAACAAGGTCTACAGAAGAGATGGAGAACGCTTTGCACAATGCTGCATTGAAGAAAAGGTCAGCTATGGTGGCGGTTCGTGGACGGTTTGGGGAGGAATCAGCGCCGACGGTAAGACAGAACTTGCCTTTGTGTCTGGGCCACGGCTGCCTGCACTAAACTCTCATCGGTACATCGAACAGTGTCTTGAACCTCATGTGATGCCCTATGCACATTTTATTGGCAACGACTTCATATTCATGCACGACAATGCTAGAGCTCACACCGCGGGCGTCGTACGAGATTATCTTACCGAAGTCGGTATCTCCATTATGGTATGGCCAGCAAGAAGCCCGGACATGAATTCCATTGAACATCTATGGGATGAATTAAAGAGACGAATTCGAGCAAGAGATCCAGCCCCAGAAACACTTAGCCAGCTGCAAAATGCAATCCAAGAGGAATGGGATAATATACCACAACATGTGATCGTGACTCTCATCCGATCGATGAAGAACCGTATGGAAGCAGTAATAAGAGCTCGCGGAGGGAATACATGTTATTAAATAAACGTTTCTTACATTTTTTTTTCATTTACGCGTGTTGTTTTACCCATTTCCTTCATATTCCATACAGGGTAAAAATTACTCATTATACAAAATACGAAACCTATGAAGACTTAATTTGAATTTAGAACAATAACATTAGGATTTAAAAACCTCATACTACTCACTATTAAATGACATTTTACATTTATTCCTAAATATGCACATTTTTCTGATAATCCTTATCAAATCATAAACTGCGAGGTGTTTCGATTTTTTTGATGAGAAGTGTATAAAGAATTTCTTAAAGCATCTTTAAATCAAGGTCCGCAGAATTTTATACAGCTTGTTAGAAGAGGGTTTTTCTTTGTCAAGGACATAAGCAAATCGGCGCTGGCAGAAAAAAAAAGTTAACCTTCGGCATACGAGGTGGGGTTATTTTAACCCCAACACTTTTAAATTGCGTTGATTGTATATTTAAACGCAACCAAATAACTTGATTTTCACAGTAGCTGGAGTTTAAATATTGCTGCGACGAATCACAGCGTTGGATCAGTACTGCGCGCGCCGGCGTCGTGTGTGCACGCACGCAAAGTGGTTCCCGGGCGTTTTTAACCCCACGTTGTATGGGACGTCGTAAAAAAAGTTTGTGCCTACTTCTGTATTTTTTCGTTATTTACACCTACAATCAGTGTTTTTTTAATACTTTTTTATTTTTATTATAGGTACAGATAGTTAATATGTCTAACAACCTTCAGGATGATCGTATTGCGGCGGCCTTGTTGGAAGAAAATGATACTTCGTCCGACGATGAAAACTTTCTTCCTAGTAGTGACGACGAAGCAGATCATATCAGCGAAGCTTCTGAAGTTCGAAGTGATACGGACGTGGAAAATGCTGAAATAAACCTTGAACCATATTTAGCTGATACACCTCAACCATTTTATCTCGGAAAAGATGGAAGAACAAAGTGGTATAAATCACCACCACGAACCAATGTTCGGACAAGGGTCGAAAACCTAATAACGCATTTGCCGCCACCACCACAAAAGCAACCAAGAAGGTCTCAGAGATGTTCTTTCTGTCCAAGAAACAAAGATAGGAAGACTCTGAACGGTTGTTTCAAATGTAATGCCGTGATATGTGAGGAACATGCGAATTTCATGTGTCAATATTGTACTGATTTACATAACGATTGATCTCGCCTATATAGCCATAAAGTGCTAATTGTGATTATTTTTATAAAGCCAAATATATCTAGTTTTATGTAATAAGTAAAATAATTGTGTTAATTTTAAGAAATATTTTTATTGATTTTTTATTTTGTCTTAAGAACATTTTGTTAAATTCACGGAGAGGTTATGTGATTTTTAAGTTTTTTTATAATAGTTTTTTGTTTTTTTATGGAGGTTTTCTCACTCAAAGAGAAACAAGTAAAAGAGCTGATGGGAGGACTGGGAATTGCTCCAGAGAATGAGCCAGCATTCCGAATGAACTTCACAGAGGTGGAGTGGAAACAGTGCGCTGCAATAAGAGAAGCAGTCAAGTATTTGGGGTTTGACGCCAGGCAAATCATGGCTCAATTCTTTAAGAAGGCAGCGGAAAATCCAGTCAAGCCGGAACATCAAGGTGGGCGAGGTTAGCCTGTATGAGAACTGTGACCCAAAGACAGACCTCATGTTCTTCCTGAACGTGTTCCTGGAGAGAGGGAATAATGTATCCAAGGCAATCCTGAGATGTGATGGAGCAGCTGGGGCCGTCCTCAAGAGGAAAGCCAATGCCTATGGCATCATAATGGACCCTAGCCAGAATAAAACCATCCTAGGGTCGAAAGAGTTAACTCTCTCGAGGATTGCTCAGGCCTTTTCAATACAGACGGCCACCATCATAGTGAAGGATAAGATTGCTCACGCCGTGATGGCTCTCGGCCACCGTAGGCGCGGGCCTGTGGACGGTGAGTAATGGGCTAGCTCGCCGTCCGTCCGTCGTATGACGACGGGCAGGCCGTGTCGACGGCGCGTTCGTGTTCCACGCGCGCCTCAAAGAGATGTCAGCAAACGGGAGGGGCCCGCAAGGGCCGATGCCTGCCAGGGCTGCGGGACTGTTCGAAAGAGATACCGCGGCCCTGGAACATAAAGGGCAAAACAAGGAACATGGGTGGTTTTTAGTCAGTAAGAGTCTGACACTCCCTTCCGCTCCGCCCAGAGCGGGAGGAGTCATTTGATGATTTCCCAACCTCCAAAAAAAAAAGATAAGATTGCTGGGAAACTACGCAGCAGACTCTTCAGTGCGGAGCCACCTCTGATCAGCACACTGTTTACACCGGGATAATTCCGTCAGCGGGCGTATTCACTGACCAATCTTCAATACTCCAATTTACGTGGCTCTGGGCATATCTTAGTCTTGAAATACGATGCCCACGCTCCAGTTTAGGGCCGTTTGCAGGTCTAAGGGGTTTTAAGTTAGATTCAGCAAGCCGACGTCTTACTGTCCATGCACTTGGGTTACTTCCTCCGAGGCGTCGAAACTGATTTGTGAGTTCAGTTCCTGTGAGAAAGCGATTTCGAAGCATGGTGTTCACCAAGTATCGGTCTTCCGTGCTGTGGTACACCTGGTTCTGCCCGTTCCTGGTCTGCGTAGGTTAGAACCAGTTTCTTCGTAACGTCGGAGAACTCTTTGTACTGTTGACAGCGACACACCGACAGTCCTGGCTGTATCGCGCTGGCTCCGGCCGGTTTCCAGCATTGTAAGTATTCTGGTGAATTCTTCAGGCGTAAGCGACATAACTTCAGCTTGGATAATGAATATAGAGCACTATCAACATGGTTTATGTACCCACATAAATGACAGATTACAAACAAAAGCAAAACCAAATGCTGTAATTTCGTAGTTCCATCTTCGAAAGTGGCCCTTTTTCAAATTTGTTTTTTTTATGATATAACGTTACAATAACTAAGAAGTTTTAATACCTTCATTTAAGGAGTATTACATTGTCTATTAAATACAATTTATTGCATTAACCTAGCATTTTTAGTTTCCGAGATTTTTAGGATTCTTTAAGTGACCCGGATTCATTGCTCTCGAGTGTAATAATAATAAATATTGTTAGGAGGTTCCCCTCTCTGGAGCCCTGACTGCCGGTAGCTTGGAACCTGTTACCGATACCGGTGGGCTACAATTTTTAAATGTTTTTTTTATATATATTTTTTAAATTAATAAGTATTTAAAAATGTAAAAAGTTTGTAAAAAGATGAATCATGCTGAGCTGAATCATGCACACTTCCCGGACCTATACTACTCCGCCATCGCATTAGCAAAAGTTAATAAGATAGTGGGAGAGAACTTTCAGGTCTCGCAGTCGCACCTCTCCACCCATGCGGCCCTCATAGACAGATACATCAAGAAAATAGCAGCCTCATCAAGCTACCTTGGTACTGCACTTTCGGCCGGTTGAGAGCTCGATCTCCCGGTCGACGCGAGCAGTCAGCCACATCGTGGCGCTGTACCACGTCCGACGCAACGGAGCACATGCAGCGCCGACCCCGACACAAGGGGTTCGCACTACCGCCAAATATGGCCACAAAATAAAGGACATATCGCAAAGACTAATGGACGGACGGACCAAGGCTGCCGCCAATAGTGTAGGCGGAGGTAAATTGATCTTCACTCCACCGACACTTGGAAATATGGTCGCATTTATCATAAATAATAAAGGTCCACCCTTTCTCGGTAACACTATCGTGGCATTAGAAAAGGATCCTTCAACAGCATGCATGGTCATCAGCAACCTAAGAATGTAATGGAATAGGGCAGGAAAATGTAGGGAAATGGTGGTAATTTGGGCACAAAACTAATACATTTATAATTTATAAACTATTTGCTACAGTAAGTACCAAAACTTTAAATGAAGAATATTTGAACTTGTGCAGAAAAGGTTTCTAAAATCCTGCAGAGCGAGTATGACCATCTATTTAAAATGGAACAGTAACATGTCAAAAAGTTTGAGAAGTGAGACATCGCTTTAACATGTACTACGCTTGTCAATTAAATGAAGAAGATTTGAACTTGTATACAATAGGCTTATCTAAAATCCTGCAGGGCGAGTATGACCATCTACACACATCAAAGATGTATAGGGATATTTAGTTATAACTATAAAGAATTTCTTAAAGCATCTTTAAATCAAAGTCCGCAGAATTTTATACAGCTTGTTAGAAGAGGGTTTTTCTTTGTCAAGGACATAAGCAAATCGGCGCCGGCAGAAAAAAAAAGTTAACCTTCGGCATACGAGGTGGGGTTATTTTAACCCCAACACTTTTAAATTGCGTTGATTGTATATTTAAACGCAACCAAATAACTTGATTTTCACAGTAGCTGGAGTTTAAATATTGCTGCGACGAATCACAGCGTTGGATCAGTACTGCGCGCGCCGGCGTCGTGTGTGCACGCACGCAAAGTGGTTCCCGGGCGTTTTTAACCCCACGTTGTATGGGACGTCGTAAAAAAAGTTTGTGCCTACTTCTGTATTTTTTCGTTATTTACACCTACAATCAGTGTTTTTTTAATACTTTTTTATTTTTATTATAGGTACAGATAGTTAATATGTCTAACAACCTTCAGGATGATCGTATTGCGGCGGCCTTGTTGGAAGAAAATGATACTTCGTCCGACGATGAAAACTTTCTTCCTAGTAGTGACGACGAAGCAGATCATATCAGCGAAGCTTCTGAAGTTCGAAGTGATACGGACGTGGAAAATGCTGAAATAAACCTTGAACCATATTTAGCTGATACACCTCAACCATTTTATCTCGGAAAAGATGGAAGAACAAAGTGGTATAAATCACCACCACGAACCAATGTTCGGACAAGGGTCGAAAACCTAATAACGCATTTGCCGCCACCACCACAAAAGCAACCAAGAAGGTCTCAGAGATGTTCTTTCTGTCCAAGAAACAAAGATAGGAAGACTCTGAACGGTTGTTTCAAATGTAATGCCGTGATATGTGAGGAACATGCGAATTTCATGTGTCAATATTGTACTGATTTACATAACGATTGATCTCGCCTATATAGCCATAAAGTGCTAATTGTGATTATTTTTATAAAGCCAAATATATCTAGTTTTATGTAATAAGTAAAATAATTGTGTTAATTTTAAGAAATATTTTTATTGATTTTTTATTTTGTCTTAAGAACATTTTGTTAAATTCACGGAGAGGTTATGTGATTTTTAAGTTTTTTTATAATAGTTTTTTGTTTTTTTATGGAGGTTTTCTCACTCAAAGAGAAACAAGTAAAAGAGCTGATGGGAGGACTGGGAATTGCTCCAGAGAATGAGCCAGCATTCCGAATGAACTTCACAGAGGTGGAGTGGAAACAGTGCGCTGCAATAAGAGAAGCAGTCAAGTATTTGGGGTTTGACGCCAGGCAAATCATGGCTCAATTCTTTAAGAAGGCAGCGGAAAATCCAGTCAAGCCGGAACATCAAGGTGGGCGAGGTTAGCCTGTATGAGAACTGTGACCCAAAGACAGACCTCATGTTCTTCCTGAACGTGTTCCTGGAGAGAGGGAATAATGTATCCAAGGCAATCCTGAGATGTGATGGAGCAGCTGGGGCCGTCCTCAAGAGGAAAGCCAATGCCTATGGCATCATAATGGACCCTAGCCAGAATAAAACCATCCTAGGGTCGAAAGAGTTAACTCTCTCGAGGATTGCTCAGGCCTTTTCAATACAGACGGCCACCATCATAGTGAAGGATAAGATTGCTCACGCCGTGATGGCTCTCGGCCACCGTAGGCGCGGGCCTGTGGACGGTGAGTAATGGGCTAGCTCGCCGTCCGTCCGTCGTATGACGACGGGCAGGCCGTGTCGACGGCGCGTTCGTGTTCCACGCGCGCCTCAAAGAGATGTCAGCAAACGGGAGGGGCCCGCAAGGGCCGATGCCTGCCAGGGCTGCGGGACTGTTCGAAAGAGATACCGCGGCCCTGGAACATAAAGGGCAAAACAAGGAACATGGGTGGTTTTTAGTCAGTAAGAGTCTGACACTCCCTTCCGCTCCGCCCAGAGCGGGAGGAGTCATTTGATGATTTCCCAACCTCCAAAAAAAAAAAAAAAAAAGATAAGATTGCTGGGAAACTACGCAGCAGACTCTTCAGTGCGGAGCCACCTCTGATCAGCACACTGTTTACACCGGGATAATTCCGTCAGCGGGCGTATTCACTGACCAATCTTCAATACTCCAATTTACGTGGCTCTGGGCATATCTTAGTCTTGAAATACGATGCCCACGCTCCAGTTTAGGGCCGTTTGCAGGTCTAAGGGGTTTTAAGTTAGATTCAGCAAGCCGACGTCTTACTGTCCATGCACTTGGGTTACTTCCTCCGAGGCGTCGAAACTGATTTGTGAGTTCAGTTCCTGTGAGAAAGCGATTTCGAAGCATGGTGTTCACCAAGTATCGGTCTTCCGTGCTGTGGTACACCTGGTTCTGCCCGTTCCTGGTCTGCGTAGGTTAGAACCAGTTTCTTCGTAACGTCGGAGAACTCTTTGTACTGTTGACAGCGACACACCGACAGTCCTGGCTGTATCGCGCTGGCTCCGGCCGGTTTCCAGCATTGTAAGTATTCTGGTGCATTCTTCAGGCGTAAGCGACATAATTTCAGCTTGGATAATGAATATAGAGCACTATCAACATGGTTTATGTACCCACATAAATGACAGATTACAAACAAAAGCAAAACCAAATGCTGTAATTTCGTAGTTCCATCTTCGAAAGTGGCCCTTTTTCAAATTTGTTTTTTTTATGATATAACGTTACAATAACTAAGAAGTTTTAATACCTTCATTTAAGGAGTATTACATTGTCTATTAAATACAATTTATTGCATTAACCTAGCATTTTTAGTTTCCGAGATTTTCAGGATTCTTTAAGTGACCCGGATTCATTGCTCTCGAGTGTATTTCTTTTATATTTCAAATTTACCTGGTACGCGGAAGATAAAAAAATATTCAATAAGATAAATAATACCTTTTTATTTTTCTAATTCAACTTGTGATGTAATTTTTTATTTTGTTTCAAACCTTATTTTATTAGTTAATCTTAATCATGTTTTCTTTAGCCTTAGTTCTTTTGTTTAATAAATTTGTAATTCAAAAGTTGTGTGCTGCATCATTATCAAAATAACCGGAATTTAATATATGAAAATGTACTTTTATAAATTTTTATGTTATTGTTTTAGTCGAATTTTATTAGGCGTGTAGATTTAAATGTTATAATAATGGTCACGCAGTCAATGGTCAATGGTCAGTAGGGACACGCTAATAGATCGCTACTATTCAATATTACCATTCAAATTTATTTTACTGGAGCAATGATACTCTTTGGACACCAAAAGAATCATTAAAAAAGTCGCTACATCAAGGAAAAGTCTCAAAAGAGGTGCTATCGCAATAAGGGAACAATAACGCATCGTACGACACACTGCCTCTTCCCAGGAAATTGGAAAACGTGAGGCGCTTACCATCTGTTTATAAAGAACCATCAAGATTTGGGACCATTTTGCTTTGTTTTCTGTATTGATTCAATTCAGCTGAAACAACCAGTTCATGTTCTGTGTAAAATATATGAAAGAAATGTTTTTTAAGCCAATAAATTTTATTTAATAGAAATAGTAACCATGGAGTTTCTGGCGAGAGGAACCTGTGGAATAACGGTGTTAGCTCCACTTTTGTCTCAAGATTGTGTAGTTTCCTTTTTTTAAGATCTGAGGTGAAACAAACTTAGTCCCAAATAAATATTTTAAGAAATTCGCATTAAAAAAATATATAATTTAGGAAAGTTGGTTTTATGCGCTGAAACGAACCAATCTCAAAGTATTTTTAATAGTTTTTAGTCAGACGGAAACAGTTTCATGGTGGTTTTGATGTACTCTTGGCATACTCTGTTTAAGTACACTCAGCGCACTGAATGTGGCCAAGACAGAACAAACCGATAACAGGCGATTTTGGTATCATGTATGAGATTTTTTAGTGGCAGTTTGTCAGGACATTTATTTTGGTTAATTTAAGAGAATATATTTTTTTTCTCATTTCTGTGAGTCTTAACGTAAGTCTTTGAGCTGGGTGCGAATTATTGTACCTTCACTACTATTTTTCCGGGTATAATTTAAAAGACCAGACTAGGTGTACACGAATAGTAATATTAAATGTTTATCTTGAAATTCTACTTATTATGTAAGCATATTTTCAAACCTTATTTTTTTTAATCATGTTTGCATTTTAATCATAATTTCTTAGTTTAATAGCTTTTATTTATAAAGTGGTGCAGTTTTTTTTTTTACACTACACTACCATCCCCATCAAAAGGCTTTTGCTATGTGCACTTTAGCTGCGGCTAGCTATAGTGTTGAAATATGTAAAATGTTACCGTCGAATTTCAATGCTGGTGTGGGTCTAGAATCATTAGGTACTGAATTAATGTAAAAAAATTGTCCACCGTTGGTATCAATATACACTGTCCGTATAACATTTTGTAGTTTTTGAAAGTTTTACGAATCCTCTGCAAGACAAGAGAGCGAGCTTTCATGGACACAGACACAGTGTTGTTGCCCACCCCTTGTTTGACAAACGAATAGGTACTTGTAAGAACACATTGAATACTTCGAGCTTCGATAAAACCGTCAAACTTTCTCGTCGCACTTTAAGGGGTTTTAATTTTTCAAAGTGAAAGTCAAGAAATACTTTGAGAACAACCAAGTAAATTGTTTTGATGAAGATAGTATTTTTTTTTATTTCAAAGGAAATTATGCACGGCCTTTGAAGATGAGATTCCCTTTAACTCTGCTGTTCCGCGAATATTCGGAACTGTTATTGAAACTTTTGTGTTTACATAATGTATCTTGTGTAATTGGTCTAACTCTGTTGTGGAGGAAACGGAAAAGAAAAAACAATGATATGAATGAAAGTCACAGCATTTACTGCAAATAGAGAAATAACAGGCGCTTTTGAATTCTAAGACAGCAAAATGTGACAAGACTGTGGATGTTCTTTTCAAAGCGTAGATCCCTTTTTTTTTTTTTTTTTTTTTGTAGGGTGAGAAATCATCAAATGACTCCTCCCGCTCTGGGCGGAGCGGAAGGGAGTGTCAGACTCTTACTGACTAAAAAACACCCATGTTCCTTCTTTGGCCCTTTATGTTCCAGGGCCGCGGTATCTCTTTCCACCGCCGGGCCGGTTTTTTTTAGCGTAGATCCCTACGGAGAAGAATATACAAACTTTATGGACACTCTTTTAAATCAGAATACAAGTAAACAATAATCGTGACATATACATAATGCTTACTATTGGCATCCGCCATTGTGTCAAATACCTGGCGACAGTCGACTCTGTATTATTAATTGTCTAATTTATAACCCGTAACCGGTTGTGGGGGCAATCTATCGATGTGTATGTACTATATAATTATAGGCAACGGATGTGCGGATGTGGCGTCCGATCTGTGATTTGATAAATAGTAATTGGCGGAGGAAATCAGGTCACGGGTATTTTGTTGAGTGTTTTAGTGACAAAAAATGGCAAGCTAGTCAGACCGTGTAGTTATGCAACATTGATCAGATTGGAGTGAAACGCATTTATACGTTCCGCCATAAGTTGAACTCAGCAACAAGAATAGCATGGTAATGGTATTTTAATACTTCGAACAACTAGGGTAATATCAAATTCTTTTGCACTTGCTTAATGTACTACAAGACCCACATATTAATATAAACTGCTACCCGAAATCGTTTATTTTCGCCTGCTTGTAGGTTTCTCTTAAAATTTACATGATAAGCTTCTTGTGTTCCGTTTTTCTTCGTGGAGTTTTATTAGTGATACAACCTACCTAACCATCGTAACTAACCTACTAAACTGGTGACCCCTATTGAAAAACATGGAGGGAGATTGGTTCAAAGCAGGGATGTTGCCGATATTCGCAGCCGCGCGCGCATCCGTAAATGCGGCGGAGTGCTTCCACATCCGTAAATGCGGCGGAGTGCTTCCACATCTTTTTCAATCATCTTTTTCTCAAAACCCTTCAAATGTTGGTGAAAAATGAAGATCATCTTCATTGGTCACGTTTCCCAGGATCAGGTGTGAGTGTGGAAAATGATTTATTAAAGACATATGCTGACACGCATCCGTTTGCCATCCTTCAATTAAGATCCTTTAAATCTCACACATCGTACGTACTACTTAACCAGATTAAGCCAAAACTTCTTGTGGTGAAAAAAACTTGACGTGTTAAAAAAACTTGGTGATAAAAATATTTGAAATTCATTTTAGTTATTAGAAGGTAGTCGGTAGTCACAAAACAAATCAAACAGGGTCAATCTTATGAACAAAGAAAACAATAATTAGTAAACTAGTGTAATTAGTGATTCAACCACTAAAAGCCCTTTCACGTTACTGCTGTGTCATTGGTTTCATGTATAGCGCAACGAGGGTTACGCTTACATGTATCGCTCTCACTTTTACGCCATAGATTAAGCATAACATGGGACAATAATAAGGGGGTAACGCTCTATTTACTTTGAAAATATATTGGAAGAAGGAAATAGTTCATGAAGAAAAGTAGGAACTTTGTAAAAATTGGGTAACGGCAAGCAAACTACGTACTTACTAAACGCTGTATATGAAAAGTTTTGGTGTTGGGATTGCATATTTTACAAGAACCGACCTCCACAATTGAATATGTTAATGGCATAAAATGAGAAACACTTCATATTTAGAATATATATTTATGACGGCTAACAGCAGGAGACTTGTGAAAGTATAAAAGAAATTTAATTGTGTTGTATAATGCGTTCAACTTTGTATGCTTTGTATGGAGTAACCGAGTCCCCCGATCCTTTTTATGTTTCTTGTGTTCTTGGTAAACTAATCTAACCAATTGCAGCTAGTCGATAAAAGCTGCAATTTCCAATCAAATTCAGTTCAGTTTAATCCGGATAAACTACTACATCCGGCACTGATTAAGCCTCTGTTATTCATTTCCGATTTTTCTTTATCGGGATATTTCCGAATGCAAAATTTCAGTGCCAAAGTTTCAAAATGGTTTTTAATATTTCATGAATGGTGAACGATTTTTCAGTCAGTCGTTAATTAAAATCTGGATTTGAACTGAATGTTGGGTTTATACTTTAAGCATCGAAATCCTTTAGTTTATCCCCAGTTTTATCAATTACACAATAATAAAAAAATATTATGTAGTATAATAAAGTCAATTAATTCTCGTGTTCTTCTGCAGTTTTGGCAGCACGTATCAACCCTTCGATGCAAAGGAGGCTTCGAGCCTACAATAACTATTAGGGTTAATCACTGTCGCGTATTGATGTGCAATAACAAAATAAAAATATTCTCGGCGTCTAGGAAGTGAACGGGAACTCAAAACAAACAGTGGACATGGTAAATATCCCGGTTTCTAGTGATGTTAATCTAGGAAGAGGTCAAAAATTTAAATGTAAATAAAAATGCTTGCAAGGTTTTAAAATCAGGCAGTTATCAGGCTCTTGTTCAGCGCTTCAGTTCTGTGCAAGCTGGAAGCCAGCGCTTGTGCATGGAACCCTCACGAGGTTAGGTTACCTATACACTCATGCTGGAAAAAGTGCAAAAAGCCTTTCTCAGATACCTCTACAAACACGTGTTTGGATATTATCCATATATATCATCCTACAAACTTTCTTTTAGGATGTTTGAATTTTAATTCCCTTAAAGTTAGGCGTGCTGTTGACCAAATAACAACAGCGTATAAAATTATACATGGCTATACCGACGCTGCGACGCTTCGGATTTACATGCGGAGCTGTGTCAATTATTTGTTCCAAATAATTATCATCGCTCTAGAAAACAAATTGTTTTAATATCACATTTTATCGCACTGTAGCTCGAACCACTTCCCCTATTATACCGCGTATGCTTAGGATGTTCAACGCGCTCGTTGAGACCAACACTGGAATGGACTAAACGAAATAAATAAATTATTTGTAAACGATAAACTAACATTGAATTCCACATTCTATTACCTATTTCAGATGATACTAAAACTTTTTAATCTACATCGCACAAAGTTTCCAAGTGGACGGTGCGAGAGGTAAAAAAATCATATTTAGTCCCCCAAGTTCTGAGATAAAAGTTTTTTTACGTGGACATTATATTTACTTTGGACCCTTTGAAATAAAAGTTTTACTTTTCTTACATATATGGAAGCGGGTCAACTCACTGTACCTACTTAGTTTTCTTATGTACTTTTGCTGTCATATAAAATACGATCGTATGAGGTCGCTTATTCTTTCAGCGAAGTACCTACTTAGCCGCACTTTTAGGAAAGTCCCTGCATAAAATTCGTGGTTCAGGTTCCATGGTTCCGGGTCATACCATGACCCCTGTAATCCCCGAAGAGTTAGGCAGAGGTACCTAAAATTTGGTTTCCAGTAGATATTACAGGGAAAATTGCGGGTAGGTGTGTCTCACAGGAAATGATGGAAAAAATGTATACGAACAACGAATATTGGTTCACCTATGGATGAAATAAAACAATTTTTTTGCCTTTCAGGGTTCCCCAGGAGTGTGTGAAGCGTATAGAACCGGTACCAGCTTCACGGCATTCAAGTTTTATCCACAACGACCAGCAGGGCTATTGCGTATCTCTGTTGACAGTTCATAGTGAAAAGGATAGTCTTTTATTGGCCATGACCAGTGACTGATATGTTCAATACGTCGCTGATGGTATCCGTAACATTTTGACAGACGCTTTTATATCGATACTTATATATTGCGATTGTGTAAGCTTAATGGACATCAAATTCATTAGATGCGCGAAAACGAAGTCATCTATGAATTGAGAGACGCCGCGCCGCCTACGCGATTATGGAATGCAAGAGGCAATTATTTATATTCAATTGTATATTGTTATTATTTGTAGCCAGAGGCTGATGAAATTTAAAAAACTTTATTTTGTAAATTGCTCGTCACACAATTTTCACTGAAGTAAAAAAGAACATAACGTTGACAACTGCTAAGATCTATGTTTCTCTATAACACCGTCCCTCGAATGAAAATCTGTCATAGATTGAAATCGTTACAACACTATTCTAGAGAACTAGGCAGCAGGACATCTGTTGTATAATGTCACAATTCCTGATACTAAAATCTTTTGAAACCTTTTTCTTCTGCAAACCTATTTTAAATCTTTGGTTCCATACATTTGGGACTTTCTCCATACAATCCTCGATTCAGTTTTGTTTTTGAAGGTTTGGGAAATTTAATTTGGATTCGAACATAAATGTCAGCAGGTCGTAAAAGTGGTTCAGGGTGAGGACAAGCGTCCAGGGTGAGGACAAGCGTCCAGGGTGAGGACAAGCGTCCAGGGTGAGGACAAGCGTCCAGGGTGAGGACAAGCGTCCAGGGTGAGGACAAGCGTCCAGGGTGAGGACAAGCGTCCAGGGTGAGGACAAGCGTCCAGGGTGAGGACAAGCGTCCAGGGTGAGGACAAGCGTCCAGGGTGAGGACAAGCGTCCAGGTTGAGAAAGTATTGGCATTAGCATTTGCAAGAACAGCCCCTTCAGACGCCACGCGGATGGATATTGACTCCGATGCTCATGTAACTGTAACTGAGGCAACACAAAACAGGCAAACCATATAATGAGTATTATATTCACAATACATAATGTATGTATGCAGGCAAGAGATTAAGCAGACCTCCACTAACATGATTAAGAAGAAGACCAGCACCACATCTTACAAAATACATTAAAGGGACAAGATTACCCTCTTGAAAAGACCAAAATAAAGGTAACATGGCTTGCTACCCTGAAGGTTCATGGGTTAGAATAGGAATTTTCTCCCAGTGCCTCAGAAAATTGGTATGGGACAATGGGGCCATACTTAGACATGTTCTCATCATTTGCATTAAGAGTTAACGAACTCAGACTTGGGCACACAATAACATGCCTTTAACCAAGGTGGACATAGGAGCTTCCCCGTATCCAAGTATGGACTGTAAAAAAATGTAGGCACCACATAACAACACTACTTCCTCGGGCGACATGACCTAAGCAACTGACTGTGTGGATGGCAGAGTTTCCGAAACATTGTTCCTGGAAACATTTACGTGATGTTTTAGAAACTGTGTATCCGAAACATTGTTGCTCAGTGAATACGTGGCTTAATACACGGAATCATGGTGTTTTGTTCGGATGAGGCAAGAAAGAAAATGGGCGTTCTTAAGGAGACGGGACTTTCAAAAGTTGTCCAATGCTATTTTAACAGAAACAGATTTTTACTATAGGTACATGCTGATTTTGGAAGCAACAATGAAAGTACTGCAATAACTCCATTAGTATATGCTTTGATGACGGACAAGAAAAACAAAAGCTACAAAATTCTTTTCTCACTTATAAGGTCACAAATTCCTTATTGGAATCCATCATCGTTTACTTGCCATTTCGAGGAAGCAACTATGTCTGCTATACTAAAATTTTTTTCAGATGTAGATCTCCATGGTTGTTATTATCATTTCAATAAATCTGTATGGAGAAAAGGTCGTGAATTAGGCCTTACCAAAACTAAAATCTTACGTCGTACAGTTGCACTTAGTGCAGGGCTTCCATTATTGCCTGAGAACCTCATAATGGAAGGGTGTTTTTATATTGATGATCAAAGCCCCGATGACAGCCAAAGCACTAAATTTAGAAAATACATGTCACAATGGATTCGCCCGGACTTTTTAAAAGTATGGTGCAGTTTTGATAAACGGCACCGTGAATTAATAATCGCAATAAACATAATACAATTATTAATATTATTAAATAATTATAATAAATAAGTATAATAAATAAATAAGTATAATAATAATTAATAAATGCTTACGGTTTTGTGTGCTATAAATAATTTGAATCATTTCAACATACCAACCACAAACAATTTTTTAATTACTTTATAGGTAGCTGCTATGTTGATTGTGTGAACTAAATACTTAACTTTTGTTGATTTCCATTTAAAAATCTAGTTGTGTTTTCTGTGTCATCAATAAATAAACATCTCTTATTTGTTCCTATATTTTGAATTAAAATCTATTATGTACAAAAAATCTTTCATTTTAGTTTTAGGCTTGCCGCGCTACATAACCCCCTTTGAAAAAATATATAAAAATTTAAAGTGGACAACGATACGTGACAAAAAGATTGGGAACGAAAGTTATCACCTTTGATTTAAAAAATTCGTATTTAATAATAATAATAATAACTTCTGGCTCAAATGGCTTAGTAGTTCACACACTTGCCTGGCATCCCAATTCCAGTCATCCTTAGAGTCTGGGTCGCTACCGCAATTTCTAACAACAGGTATTACCCACCTGCTCCATAAGTCAGGTAGTCCCGCGGAGCCCAAGAATTATAGACCGATCACGTGTTTGTCGACGGTCTATAAGCTTCTTACATCCATTTTGAGAGTGAAAATTAATACACACATTGACAAAAACTCCATTATGTCTGCCTCTCAAAATGGATGTAAGAACGGGTCCCGCGGTACTAAGGAGCTACTCCTCATCGACATGGCCATTAGCCAACAGGTTCGTCGATCCCGCAAGGATCTTTCGACATGTTGGATAGATTATAAGAAGGCCTACGACTCGGTGCCACATACATGGCTCATGAGGGTGCTAGAGTTGTACAAGATAGATGCAACTCTACGCGCCTTCCTTGAGTCATGTATGGGGCAATGGAGGACGGTCCTTCGATATCCAGGATGTCGACAGATCCAGGGGAACGATGAGCCTGTATGGATTAAACGGGGAATATTCCAGGGCGACAGTCTGAGTCCACTTTGGTTCTGTCTAGCCCTGAATCCTCTAAGCACATTGTTGGAGAATTCAGGTCTAGGCTACCGGTTGAGGAGAGGTGGTCAGGTCATATCTCACCTTCTTTACATGGATGATCTGAAACTCTTTGCCCCCAACAAATTGCAACTGATGGAGCTACTGAAAGTAACTGAAACTTTTAGTAGCGCCATCAGGATGGAATTTGGTGTGGACAAATGTGCAGTCATGTATGTAAAGCGGGGGGAGATTATGGAACCCGAGGGAATTCAGCTCTCGGATGCCATACACCTCAGATCCCTCTCCTCATCCGAAAGTTATAAGTATTTGGGTATGTCGGAAGCGTTAGGCATTAACGTAACTGACATGAAGCAATCGTTGAGGGAGCGCTTCTTTGGACGCCTGAAGAAGGTATTAAATAGCCTTCTTTCAGGCGGAAACAAGGTGCGTGCCTTCAACGGTTGGGTCATGCCGGTTTTAATGTACTCTTTCGGCATACTCAAATGGACTCAGACCGAACTCGATGCCCTGGATAGGAGAGTTCGTACACTGCTGACCGCAAACCGGATGCATCACCCACGATCATCGGTGATGAGGCTGTACATATCGCGGAAGTGTGGGGGTCGTGGCTTTTTAAACGCCAAGACCCTCCACAACCGCGAGGTGTGCAGTCTCAGAGAATATTTTTTAAAAGCCGAAGTGGGTATACACCGAGATGTGGTCGCAGTGGACAAGCGACTCACCCCGCTGTCCATGGCTAAAGAGAACTGGCGCAAACCTGTGGTGCTTACTAATGATGACCGCAAGGAAGTATGGCAAGGCAAGGAGCTTCACGGGCGCTTCTACCGGGCTCTTCATGGGCCGGATGTAGATTTCCCAGCGTCCGTGTCCTGGCTACGTTTCGGTGACCTCTTTGGGGAAACTGAGGGTTTTGTCTGTGCGATTATGGATGAAGTTATGTTAACGAACAACTACCGGAAACATATTATGAGGGACGGGACGGTCACGCCGTGATGGCTCTCGGCCACCGTAGGCGCGGGCCTGTGGACGGCGAGTAATGGGCTAGCTCGCTGTCCGTCCGTCGTATGACGACGGGCAGGCCGTGTCGACGGCGCGTTCGTGTTCCACGCGCGCCTCAAAGAGTTGTCAGGATACGGGAGGGGCCCGCAAGGGCCGGTGCCTGCCAGGGCTGCGGGACTGTTCGAAAGAGATACCGCGGCCCTGGAACATAAAGGGCCAATGAAGGAACATGGGTGTTTTTTAGTCAGTAAGAGTCTGACACTCCCTTCCGCTCTGCCCAGGGCGGGAGGAGTCATTTGATGATTTCTCACCCTCCAAAAAAAAAAAAAAAAAAAAAAAAAAAAAAAAAAAAAAAAAAAAAAAAAAAAAAGGGACGGGACGGTTGACGTGTGTCGGGCATGCCACCGTCCGGGTGAGTCCATCAGACATATTATTTCTGGTTGTTCTCGTCTAGCTAACGGCGAGTACTTGCACAGGCACAACCAAGTAGCCAGGATTATTCACCAGCAACTTGCCTTGAAATATAAACTTGTGGAATCTGAGGTACCGTACTACAAGTATGTGCCCGACCCAGTTCTCGAGAAAGACCATGTCACGCTGTACTGGGATCAGTCTATCATTACTGACAGGACTATTGTCGCCAATAAGCCTGACATAGTGGTGATAGACCGATCAGCGCGCCGCGTAATGATAGTCGATGTTACCATCCCGCATGACGAGAACCTCGTGAAAGCTGAGAAAGAGAAACAAATAAAATATCTCGACTTGGCACACGAGGTTGTCGACATGTGGAATGTGAACTCGGCTACCATTGTGCCGATTGTCGTGACGGCCAATGGCCTTATGGCCAAGAGCCTCGATGACCATCTATCGAGGCTCTCCTTAGGCGGTTGGATCAAGGGCCTGATTCAGAAGGCAGTACTCCTCGATACGGCTCGCATTGTGAGGAGGTTCCTGTCTCTGGAGCCCTAACCACCGGTAGCTTGGACCCTGCTCCCGACACCGGCGGACTCCTATTTTTTGTATTTTTAAATGTTTTTTTATATTGTTTTATATTTAAATATTTAAAAATGTAAAGAATATGTCTAAAAATGAATAAACGAAATAATAATAATAATATCCCTGGACAATTCACACAGCACCATCTAGTCCCAAGCTAAGCAACCTAATGCTTGTGTTATGGTAGCTAGATGGCTGATAAACTACATATATACATTTTTTTTTTTTGTAAATACATACATATTATAGATAGAAAAACACCCAGACCCGGAACAACTACTTGTAGGTCATACAAATATTTGTTCCGTACGGGAATCGAACCCGCGACATGCAGCGCAGCAGTCAATCGCTTGACCACTGCGCCAACCGTGCCGTCCGTCCGTTCGTACTCACGAGAGTACAAGATCCAAAGTAAAAGAAAACTTGAGCATACAATTCAGCCAAATAGTAAGAAATGTGTTGAAAAATCTGTGTTGAACTAAACAGAATGAATGTACCTACTGAACTACGTGCACTATGAAAATGCGCCAAGACTGAAGGGGCTATTGTAAAGTAGTTCGAGTATTGGCTTCGTGCCATGACCGAGGAACTGTTTCCGTAATTTAAATGGGTGTACCAAATTTCTCGCATTGGACGGGGAATATCTTATATCAATATATTTAAACTAGATAATTATGATGAATCCTAAACGAATTTGATTTTGCAAAGCACGGCGAAATTGTTTCGGCATAAGAAAATAATTTATTAGTAGACATTCGACAAAATGGTAATATTTTAATTACTAGGTATACTTTTAACGGAAAAGAGGATTACCCTCGTTGACAGACAACACCAAAATAACATGGCATGACCAGTTATTGCACTTTATTTCCTTTTCCTTTGATCGATTTAAGTAAGACAAAAAAATGATTTTTTTTTGTGTTTCGACTACAACTTTCTAATTCTGACTTAATCCTCAATGGCTCTTATGTGATATTTTAGTGAGCTACAGTACAGCACAAAATACAGTAATACCCCCACATCATCATTTAATATCACACGATCAATCTGATCTCATGTTCCGCCGTCAACCATCGCATTACGTCACTCATCATTCACGGCGACCACGCTTAGCTCTGGACTTTGATGAATATCGCTATTGGATAGAGCAATTGTTGCCAATTTGTTATTGGTCGGATCCATATTACATTGTTTACTGAATTAATGGCAGCAACAAAGCCTCCGTTAAACCTGTGCCTGATGGTGAAAATGATTTACTGATGGCGGCAAGCGGTGTTCGTGAGACGACAAATCATTTTAACAGTTTTGCGCGTTGATGAATTTTTGAACGCAGCATAGATTTTTAATGCACGTGTATGTGCGTTGACAGGCATTTGGCTATGTAACCATGGAAGACTGGTTGTACGATAACCCTACATAGCACTGTGGTGACATGTAAGTAACACACGAAAAGTCAAAACAATCATGCAACGTGCAATTCTTCATTTATGTTCTCCCTATACTACGGAAGACCTCTTTGCAGAGGAGTAAGGCCGCGGCCCCATGTCCACGGCGCGGCGCCGGCCGCCGTGTGACGTTGCGGCGCCGGCCGCCGTGTGACGTTGCGGCGCCGGCCGCCGTGTCACGTTGCGGCGCCGCCGCCGTAACACGGCACGACGTCGTGCCGCAGCACGGTGCCGCGGACGGCGTGCGCGGGCGGGGGCGAATTCTCAGTCGACATTTGGCAGTTGGTGTGCAAGCATGCGTGTTAATCAAAATGGTGGAAAATATCGATTTAGATTTCTTTATTTCGTTAGTGGAGGCACGTCCAGTGCTCTGGGATAAGACAAATGACAATTATAAGGACAAACATGTAAAAACAGAAGGATGGAAAGACGTTTGCCGAACCATTTTTAAATCATTTGATGACAAGGATATTAAAGAAAAAACTAAACTGTATTCAAATTTTTCCCTGAGTATGGGTATGGACGCATTCGATTGCTCATTAACGGTAGGCCTTCATCTGCAATAAAGACATACGGAACTGGTTTTTAAAGGCCTGGCAAAGGCTTTGGAGCTGGTATGGGAAATCGATGCTGTAATAATAATTCGTATAGTTTTGTGTTCTGAAATATTGTCGAATCGCATTCTTTTCCATATGCTCCTACATATATACTACATATATAAATCTGTATTTAGAATATCGACTGAGAATTCTCCCTCGCGGCACGCCGTCCGCGGCACCGTGCTGCGGCACGACGTCGTGCCGTGTTACGGCGGCGGCGCCGCAACGTCACACGGCGGCCGGCGCCGCGCCGTGGACATGGGGCCGCGGCCTAAGTACGATGTACGATGAACCGATTCTCACTTTCAAAATAGAAGATTGATTTTTCCAGAAACATGTGTACGCGACTATTTTCCTGACAAAGAGAGAGATTGTCCTATGAAAATGAAAGAAAAAAGAGATGGTCGAAAGAAAAAAGAGATGGTCGAAAGAAAAAAGAGATGGTCGAAAGAAAAAAGAGATGGTCGAAAGAAAAAAGAGATGGTCGAAAGAAAAAAGAGATGGTCGAAAGAAAAAAGAGATGGTCGAAAGAAAAAAGAGATGGTCGAAAGAAAAAAGAGATGGTCGAAAGAAAAAAGAGATGGTCGAAAGAAAAAAGAGATGGTCGAAAGAAAAAAGAGATGGTCGAAAGAAAAAAGAGATGGTCGAAAGAAAAAAGAGATGGTCGAAAGAAAAAAGAGATGGTCGAAAGAAAAAAGATATGGTCGAAAGAAAAAAGAGATGGTCGAAAGAAAAAAGAGATGGTCGAAAGAAAAAAGAGATGGTCGAATGAAAAAAGAGATGGTCGAAAGAAAAAAGAGATGGTCCAAAGAAAAAAGAGATGGTCGAAAGAAAAAAAGAGATGGTCGAAAGAAAAAAAGAGATGGTCGAAAGAAAAAAGATGACGTTCCAAGAGATGACGCCAGACATAAAAATTAGGACAATTGAGCAATTGAACATTTGCAAAAACTGCATGTATCCGCACGGAAAGAAAATGCAACTCGCAAAAAAGGTGCGGTGCAAAGTGTGCAACGGCGCACATCACACCACGCTACATGACCTAACCCGTGATACTAACAACAACTCGCAGCGAAAAACGAATCACGTGTCAGGAAATTTTAACGAAGATTTACTAGCTACAGTACAGCTTAAAGTAAAGGCCGCAAATGGAACCTATACCGTACTTAGATGTCTCCTGGATCAGGGCTCCCAACTGAACCTTATAACAGAATCTGCTGTGCAACGACTAGGCCTTCCGCGACGCAACCACAACTCAACTGTGTCGGGAATCGGAACATATTTTGCCAGCCAGAGCAACGGGACCGTTCAGCTGGATTGCAAGTCCCTTTACGGAGGTTACGAGTTTTCAACGCCGGCACTAGTAATGGCCAAACTACTAAACAATCTACCTAACTACTCCTTCGAAAAACTAGATTGGCCCCACATAGAAAATATTAACCTGGCCGACCCACAATTCAACTTATCAAGACCGATTGACATTCTGCTTGATGCCGGAGTATATGGCGACATAGTCATGAGCAACATCATTCGTGGAAACATATGCACCTATAGCACAACAAACTAAGCTCGGCTGGGTATTAGTTGGAAACACGAACACGTTCACGTCGTGGTTGACACAAACGATATCTCTCGCTTTTGGGAAATTGAAGAGATAACATCGGACGACAAGGCTACAACAACTGTCGAGGAGGAATACTGCGAGCGGCTGTATACTGACACAACTAAAAGACTAGAAGACGGGCGATACGAAGTTAGAATCCCCATGAAGCCCAACTTCGAACAAAATTTGGGACGATCAAAGCCTCAAGCAGTCGCACAATTCAAGCAGCTGGAAAAACGTTTAGCTAGAGACGAAACCCTCGCTTCTAATTAGAAGGCTTTCATCGACGAATACAAAGCTCTACAACATATGAAAAAGTGCACAGAGCCGGACACACCGAGCTGTTTCCTACCCCATCATGAGACCAGATTCAACGACAACCAAACTCAGAGTGGTTTTCAATGCATCAGCAACCACTAGCACGGGACACAGTCTAAACCAATTGAATTCATGGAGGATCTCAAGAGAAAGTACAACGTAACGTTTGAGGAGCCGTCTAAGCCCGACCCCGTATACCTAGCGCAAGCGAAGAGTATATTATTCAACCAGGCGGGCGAACAGGAGGTAAACTGACTGTTGTAAATTATTTGATACTGTAGTCTTTATTACATATTTCATTGTGGAAATCGTAGACAGAGTATTATAGAACGGGTGTAAATACACTCTTAAGAAATCAAAAGGCATTAGTTTTCCCCGTTATTGTGATCTTTTTTTTTGCACCGTAGCTGGGAACCTTCTAATCACCGTCACCAAAGTGCCTTTATTAGACGTATTTGTGTTTTAAAATACAAGTTTTAAATGGTACTAAATACCTCCAGGACCCATGTACTATCCGCGAATGGATAAAATACGAAATGAGTATATAAAAGAAAGTCTGAAAGTGGCGCCGATGACTGAATTATTGTGTTTCCAAGCCGCCGGAAGCCGCCAGACAATTTTGATAGTTGAAGGTCACCGATTAATGAAAAAACCGGCAAAGTGAGTCGGACTCGCGCATGAAGGGTTCCGTACCATCGTAGTAGGGGAGCCCCCTTTAACTTTTGGTATAGTGGTAACAGAAATAATCATCTGTGAAAATTTCAACTGTCTAACTATCACGGATCATAAGATACAGCCTGGTGACAGACGGACAGACAGACACAGCGGAGTCTTAGTAATAGGGTCCCGTTTTACCCTTCGGTTACGGAACCCTAAAAATGAAAAATAATGTATTGTTTTTGCCAAGTTTTTCTTACAAACTAGTGACTGAAGTTTCTTTTTAGGCGGCTAAAGCCTGTGTTAGGAGACTCCACTGTTCCATAACTTGAACATGAACAGACTTATTATTCTTTTTTTACAATTTTTACCGAAAAAAGAAATCTAGAAAAAAAAAACAAAATTAAAACATAAAAGAAATAAAAATAAAAAAGCGAGTAATATGCTTGTCACTAAGACGGTGTCTGAGAAATGGTTAAGTGGTGGTGGGTAGGTGGTGTGTGAGTGAGTGTATGGGTGGGTGGGTGTGTGTGTGTGTGTGTATGGGTGTGTGTGTGTGTGTGTGTGTGTGTGTGTGTGTGTGATTATATAGGTGTGTGTGAGTGAGTGTATGATGTATACCTGTGTGGGGGAGGGGGTGTGTAGGGTGAGTGGATGAGTGAGTGAGTGTTGAGAATTTAAGCGTGAGTGTGTGAAAGTGTAGTGTGTTTATGGCTGCGTGAGTGCGTGGGATAGAAAATGATGACGGTTTGAGTTTTATTGTAAATAATAACAGGCACTCGGATCGATCTTGAGGTTAAGCCGTGCTTGCCTAGGTTGGTCCGTGGATGGGTGACCACCAATTACATACCGAGTTTCCTCCGTGCCTCGGAAAGCACGTTAAGCCGTTGTTGGTCCCGGCTGTCATTTGTAGATCTTTAATAGTCGTTAAAGTAGTCAGTGGCACCAAAGTCTGACAACCAGTCTTACCAAAGGGTATCCTGACAACCAGTCTTACCAAAGGGTATCGCCGCGTGTTACCCAGTGCTAGCTGGTTTGTGGAGGTCAGATAGGCAGTCGCTCCATGTAAAATACTGATATTCAGCTGCATCCGGTTAGACTTGAAGCCGACCCCAACATAGTTGGGAAAAGGCTAGGCAGATGGTGAAGTAATATAAAAAAATCACGCTTTGTAGTATGACGTAACTTAGAAGCTATTTAGCATAACTTTGTTACCTGAAATCTGCCAAAGCAACTGACTTTTTATATTATCTAATTGTTCTTACCTATAGAACACAGAAAAAGTTTCAGGATTTATAAAATGAAATGACGTAGGTCTGGCAGTCACGGGATCTCCCTCCATTATTAAGTAACTTGTCTATTGCGATACTCTGTCTACGGTGGAAATAGATTTTAGTAGATTTTATGATAAAAAATGCCCCAATAGTTTCAATAGTGTGTATCATATTTTCCAAGTCAGTTTTTGATATTCGTTGAAAATACAAATGATATTGAGTTGTTTCACCAACTTCAAGGAGTTTAAGTTAATTTAATTGGCGGGTAATACGGGGTGGGAGGGACATCGACGCACAAACAGGTAACCGTGTTCACGCATTCAGTACATCATGAATTCCCACATAGAAAGGTAAAATATTTCGTGTCAAGTTCGATAATTACTATACGTTTACGTTATGTTATTAATTGATTTTACAGACCTATAACGGCGCGCGATACATTTGTGCCGTTTACATACTCCGTATATTATTACTGCACATGCAGGGAAACGCACACTGATCTGCTGCGCCCATATAATGTGTGTAGTATGGTTTTTGAGGTGGGCGCGAGGATAATATTAATCGCCCAGGAGAGTTTCTAGATTACTTTATCGATGAAGAATAGTAGTTAGAACCAGTTTAGTCATGTTAGTAACAAACATAAATAAAATATTTTTTTCCCTCTGTTTAGTATTTTTTCGTTTTCGTTTTTTACTGTTTTTTTAAATGTAAATACACATGCAAAACTCATTTCCTCTGGGATATTTTGTTTTGCTGCCATAATAAAAAATATATAGTATTCGGTGATACCTGTCATTTAAGGTACAATGTACATCTGCAAAACACTTGGACCGAAGTTGACTATCTCCTTTGTCATCGTTATTTTTTTTTAATCCGCTGTTCTATACATTTTATCCTTGTAGGTAGGAGTTCCATATATTTTGCTTTTTTATAGTAAACAAGATTTTTTAAAATTTTCCGATGAAAAATCTCTATGTGGGGGGGTTCGGTATGATGTACTGAACACGTGGTAGTCGTTTGTACGTGCGTTAATGTCCTCTTCACCCTGTCTAACTGAAGGATAATAACTATCCGAAGGCACACAGGGCCTAAGATTTCTTGGGTACGTGTATATACGGAACAGAGTATTTCTGTTTTGCGAGTATTTGCATACAACGCCATTTTAACTTTACGGCCATACAAATAAGGTCGGAAATAAATAAAATTCATCGCAAATTTCTGTTCGCTTTCATTTATTTGTTTGGCATTGAAAACGCTTCGCCAGATATATGTTTGTAGATTGCATACAATTAAATTCTGTAATGCAAATAAGAATGCATTCAAAACTAAAATATAACATATATGTCTTTATATCTAGTTCTTTCTTCTCTCCTACAGCTTTATTGAAGCAAAAGCTAAAACGGACCATCTTGATAATTGAATTCAACGGCTGTATAGTCTGCTGAAAACTTCTCTGGTGTAACACCAAGGACAAGGTAGCTTAACAAGGTAGCTTAGCTTAGCATATAAAAACATCATGCAAGTTAAGGTCAGATATCGCAGACAAATTCAGAAGCTCTGGGAAGCACAGTCAAGACTTAAAGCTACCTTGCTAACGGAATCCTTTCAAATTAGGTATAAACCAGTCTTTGCTGGGAAAAGAACAGTTATTTTAGTAGGTATGTAGGTAGGTAGGTAGGTTGGTTTACGTGAATTTTGTTCTACGTTTTCTTCCTATGGTGTGGATTGTAAGACTTTCTGCATTCAAATAAAAAAGAACTTGGTCTACCTTCCATTGGCATGCAATTTTTGTAATGGCAAAATATTTGCAAGAAACTGCAAGCAAATGCAATTGTGCAGTGCGACAACATTATATTCGGTAAGCGGTTCTATATTTTTTCTCTAAGACCCGACAAATAATACTGAATTACCACACGCATAGACTGTGGTGAGGTGTCATGGACACATACAAAAACACGACACAAATAACACCCTAACACCCAGACCCAGAACAGATATATAACTTGATCAAATACCTACCTAGCCGGAAATTGAACCTGGGACCCCTGCGAAGTACCAATGACTGTGTGGTTTATTTTGTGTTAGTATTATTTAATTACACACTACACTGTGTATTTGAGTCAGTCCATGATTATTAACCCTTTAACGCAAATTTTTCTTAGATGATTTCATGAGCTTATGATCGCTCTCTTTATTTTCTCGAAAAGGAAGCAAAGGTTGTAACAATTTTAGCGTGCTTTCAAATGGAAACAGCTTGAAATAATTGTTCCTCCAGTCAATGGTCACGCCCTAAGTCGGTCCAAGGAATATCTCTGCTATTACTGGCAGAGACCCCTCGAGCCACCAAAAAAAAAAAAAAAAAAGACCCCTCGAGCCGCATCAGGCACGACGACAGTTGGCAGTTGGAGCCAACTTGTTTGTGTGTGCAACCCCGTTTCAGGAGTGTTTCGAATTTCCATTCATCACTTCTGCCCGAATACCGCCATTCAGGCGACCGGAGATTGCGGAGAAGTGTGCGCAGACCCTTAAGGGGATACACACTGCCCTCATCGCTAATTGGCCGGCCTGCCAGTTCGGCTTGCCGTACTATCAGACGCTATCCCAAGGCAAACCATACAAGCTCCGACAGAAATTGTCCTGTTCGTAACACAAGCCACATCCTGCTCTACTGCAAAGCGTTCCAAGAGATGACGCCAGACATAAAAATTAGGACAATAATTGAGCAATTGAACATTTGCAAAAACTGCATGTATCCGCACAACGGAAAGAAATGCAACTCGCAAAAAAGGTGCAAAGTGTGCAACGGCGTACATCACACCACGCTACATGACCTAACCCATGATACTACGTCAGCGACTATGACAGGTTATAACTACCGAACAAGATTGTTTATCGCAAATGTATTATTATATTATAACACATGCTTATATACTTGTTGCAAAACAATATGTTTCATAGGGATTACTCGAAAATAAATACTCACTGCAACATCTCAAAGTTAGGTAGTCAAGTTTTTATAATTTTTCAACAAACCGGTTTGAATTCAATCTCAAATAATATATGTTTTTCTTATTATCCACGATTAGATTTGCACATAACATCGAAGTATATAATGTATAAGAGTAGTTTCACTTACCTTTTCCAAGAAGACATGATTTTTTATTACGATAAAACTTGTTAACACGTAACATACACTCGCGATGACAGCAAATGTTACGGCGCGGGCGCACGGTGGCCAGTTTACAGGCCATCTTGAAAAAAGGCGCGAATTTAAAATGTCGCGCGGCGAACTTGAACGCTGGCTAGTTGATAGGCCAGTGTGCTCTTACGCGGGTCGTAAATGTTCATATGATTCAATATATAAACAAAAATCTATGAGATAACGACCTTGAAGTGACTGGCCAAATTTACTGGCCACTTTGTATGAGCCGTCCTATAAAGGGTTAATGCATAATACACTTCTCATCAAAAAAATCGAAACACTTTCGTTTTTATTGTTTTTGTCCTAATTTTTTACAAAAGAGAATTAATTCCATGAAAAAAAAAACATTATTGTGTAGCTGGCAGTTTGGTCATTACAGTAAGAAGAAAAAATCAAAATTCGAAATTAGAATTTCATTTGTTTATCCTATAAATGAAATTAATCACTGTTTTGAGACAAATGTGTATTTAGGGTTGGAGTACGTTTCTCGTTTAAAAACTAAAAATTAGCGCTTGTCTTTAAACTTTTTGTTTCTTATTTCATTTACTGTGACTTTGGGACGTCTGAAAAAACTTTTTTTTCTAAAACATATGGATACTTCGCCCGCAGAAGCCGCCCAAGTGGTGGCATTGCTGGATTCTGGACTTAGTCAGCGTGTTGTGGCTGCAAGATTGCATCTAAGCTTATCATCTGTTCATAGAGTCTACAAACGCTATCGGGAGACTGGTTCGTTCACGCGCCGTTCAAGATCTGGCAGGAATCGGGTCACTTCTGAGCGAGATGATCGATTTATTGTAACAACTTCTTTACGAAATCGACGCCTTAACGCTTTTCAACTGCAGCAGCAGCTTCGCGTTGTACGAAGAGTAGCTGTAAGTGACTCTACAATAAGAAGAAGGTTGAAGGAACGCGGATTGGCACCGCATAAGCCAGCGAATGGGCCGAAATTAACTGCAGACCATCGAAGAGCGCGCCTTAACTTTGCACGCGAGCACCTAACTTGGTCATACCTTCAGTGGAGCAAAGTACTGTTTTCTGATGAGTGTAAAATTATGCTGTATGGTAACGACGGAAGGAACAAGGTCTACAGAAGAGATGGAGAACGCTTTGCACAATGCTGCATTGAAGAAAAGGTCAGCTATGGTGGCGGTTCGTGGACGGTTTGGGGAGGAATCAGCGCCGACGGTAAGACAGAACTTGCCTTTGTGTCTGGGCCACGGCTGCCTGCACTAAACTCTCATCGGTACATCGAACAGTGTCTTGAACCTCATGTGATGCCCTATGCACATTTTATTGGCAACGACTTCATATTCATGCACGACAATGCTAGAGCTCACACCGCGGGCGTCGTACGAGATTATCTTACCGAAGTCGGTATCTCCATTATGGTATGGCCAGCAAGAAGCCCGGACATGAATCCCATTGAACATCTATGGGATGAATTAAAGAGACGAATTCGAGCAAGAGATCCAGCCCCAGAAACACTTAGCCAGCTGCAAAATGCAATCCAAGAGGAATGGGATAATATACCACAACATGTGATCGTGACTCTCATCCGATCGATGAAGAACCGTATGGAAGCAGTAATAAGAGCTCGCGGAGGGAATACAAGTTATTAAATAAACGTTTCTTACATTTTTTTTTCATTTACGCGTGTTGTTTTACCCATTTCCTTCATATTCCATACAGGGTAAAAATTACTCATTATACAAAATACGAAACCTATGAAGACTTAATTTGAATTTAGAACAATAACATTAGGATTTAAAAACCTCATACTACTCACTATTAAATGACATTTTACATTTATTCCTAAATTTACACATTTTTCTGATAATCCTTATCAAATCATAAACTGCGAGGTGTTTCGATTTTTTTTGATGAGAAGTGTATATTCTTGCAGATAATTTATTGATATTTTATTATTGTGAATGCTGTGAATTGGTGTGGCCTGGAAACAAGTAGGTTAAGAATAACCAAGGCTCGGGCACTTTCAAACCTTTTCCCAAAAAATCAAGCTGCTCTTGATTCATCTGTTAAATCATTAGCATTATTAGCTGCTTCAACAATGCAACCTGACAACTGAAGCAACTGCAGTACCTGTATCACCCTGTAGAACAGGCAGGAATCGCAACCACAAACATTCAACTCGACGCACCAAAGAAAGCAGTGAAACGGATGACACTTGAAGTCAAAAAGGACCCAGTGGAAATGATGGCAGTGTCGGAGTTCTTCCGTTAGGCTAGCGAGCTGGACATGTCATCGTTACCCATAACACCGACAGTATCCGACGTAAACAAACGACCAAAATGGACATTACACAAATTGGAAATGCCACCAGCAGGCCCAGCCCAGATACAATCGAATCTCTTTCAATCGAATCTCTTTCTACAATCGTTAAAGCGATTGTAGAAAACTAAAGCGGCCATTTTAGACCCCCAGACAGCGGGAAGCGTTATGTAAAATGTCTCAAATTACAATAGAGCCATATGATTTAGAGCTATATGATTAAAACCATCAACCATACCACTCTAGACTGCTTAAAATTGCAACAGAGGTACGGAGTCAGCGCGGCAAACTATTCTCTGGTGAGGGACTATCAGCCTGTAGTAGATTTATTAATGATAGTCTTTTCTTCCTCTCATCCGGCCTATCAAATAAAAAAAAACAACACTACAAATTTATCTCCGTACCGAAGCTCATGCTGTTTGGGGAACTATCAAAATATGATATTATAATTTATGCCCATAAAGTGTAAAGTGTATCTATAAGAATGTATGTACAAGAATAAACAGCAGTGGGAACTCCCCGTAATTATACGCTGGACTGGACTGGAGACTCAAGTAACTTCTGATCATTGCCTATTAGCGTTCGCGTTCTGATCATTGCAGCCTATTAGCGTTCTTGCAGCCTATTCGAATCTTTACCCTAGGCTGCTCCCAAATATGTGGAGACATTGTTCCTCGCACATTCATTTAATATTTTCTTAGAACCCCAAGCGCTTCTAAGAATGACTACGAAAGCCCTCCAGTATCAACCATCGAAATATAAAATAAATTGGTATGCGTCATGTTACGGAGAGTATCGACTTCCTGAAGCAGAAAGTTCATGCATGGACAGTGTTGATCTACTCAGAACCATAGCAGAAGGTACCTATAAAAACTGCTCCATCGTTACAGATCTCATTGTTGCGCTGACATTAACGCGACAGCCTGACAAGGGATGTTGTGTGACGAACTTGCCAGAGGCACGTTTATGTTAACTTGGTTGTGTGAAAAATATAACGCTCTCAAAGCAGAAAGCACTTTCACTGACATGACCCCCCCGATAGCAAGCATTTTACAAGCCATCTTAATAACGAGCAAAGAGAATTAAGAACCAGATTATCAGATAAAAATTTTGAAAGTCATTAAACTGCAACTGATCTGCAGTGGTGATCGATCCTCTTGTTCGATAAATTGCCAACCAAAATCTGCCACCGAAACTGCTTTGATACAAAAAAATACTAAACGAAATAAATATCGAAACGAAATTTGCTGACATCCGCTGTGACATGAATACTCAGAAAATAATCGGTGTCCACATAACGCAGCCTCTCATTATGTACAATTATGTACATATCATTATTGCGACCGCTGACAGCCAGCATTGCACAATGCATGCCGAATATTAACCGTCGTAATTATATACGATAGGGCCAATTTATAGTTAGGATGTTGCCCAAGTAATTAAAAGAAGGACTCGCATATTTGTTTTAAGTTATTTCTAATGTCTAATGCTAGTATTTGTTTAAATTATTTCTAATGTCTAATGCTAGTATTTGTTTAAATTTTTTCTAATGTCTAATGCTAGTATTTGTTTAAATTATTTCTAATGTCTAATGCTAGTATTTGTTTAAATTATTTCTAATGTCTAATGCTAGTATTTGTTTAAATTATTTCTAATGTATAATGCTAGTACTTGTTTAAATTATTTCTAATGTCTAATGCTAGTTCATAAATATACAGTGAAGGGAATGTCAATATTTTTAAATTTATAAAATGTGGTTTGCAAGTATCCGTGTCTAACCGTAATTTCATCCATTACATCCTGCAGCGTTCTCTCTGCATTAAAGCCTCTTTAATTAAACCTTTCCGCATCAAACAGCCATTTTATTGTTTGTGGTTTTAATTAACTAACATATACGTGTTTTCGTCGAATGTCAAGGATTTATGTTGACACTCCAGAGGACGGCTTCGTATTATTATCCCTAAGAAGATAGTAACTTAAAAACTTTATAGTGAGAAACATTTTTTTTTCTTTGTGTTTTTCTAAATTCTTGATTTAACTAAATTTAACCTCACAGATCGTATGTATTTTTTACAAAAAAGAAAGACATTTGTGCAAAGAAGGGCCGTCTTATTTTATTACATAATAAAGGTGCAATAAATTATCAAACACAACGAATATTACATAATAAATTAAGAAGTACATGAATATTATCCTTTTTTTAAAAAAAAAGACAATTATGTAATCTTAATTAAAAAAATGAAATGAATGAATGTGAAATTTCATTTATTTTACAAATTGGTATGGAATAGCCAACCTTCTGTTCAATATTCTGTCCACTTTCAATATGAGGTATGGTGAAACCAGAGTCGGTGTATCAAGAATTCCCATAAGAAAGAGGGGGAATAGGAGAGAGGGGGAATACAACAGATTATATGTGGACATCTCACAATATGGACTAAGAGCCACCTGAAAGGAGATCTGCGATGGCACAAACACTTGGTCTCCTTACAGCGATGATTGCTGCCTACAAGTAGTCGTAGAGACCCTTTTACCGTGCCCATTGCACTCAATTTATGCAATGCAAGGCAAAAGATCGGAAGAAGTTGCACCGGCGCTAATTGCCTGGGCTTGGAATGCACAAATTAATCAATATAGTTATACTAATTATTATTGTATAGTAACGTTATTTAATCAAAATATTAAATATTTACAAACTACAAAACTATAATAGAACTAAATATGTACAAGTATAAAAGGGTTACAGGGCATCCAAAAATTCGTCCGCATCGCTGTCAACAGGAAAAGTGCCCAGAAGGCTGGCAGCATTACCACGTTGGATGGCAATGCTGATTCTTTGGCCAAAAAATAGGCCCGCCCTCTGGTCACGTGAAGAGTCGACCAACCGCTTGGCGATTTCCCGAAAAACTAGGTGGGCACTCGGACCCCATGGCCCTAGTGTTTCAACCCCAAACGGCTCAAACACATAATTACCAATTAAATTATTGTATTTGCGCCGTTTGAGGTTTTCAGCACCTGCAGCAGCCGCCCCAGCGCAGCCCACTGTGCTGATGAAGATGGGATGGCGCAAGGGTGTCGACGCAAGTTGCGTCCCACACCAAAGGCCTACCCAACTTCCATGGCATTATGGTCATACCATCTGGTCTCTTCCCATCGACGCGTGCCAAGCCATTGGGTTCTAAGACAGCTGGCACCCCGGCGGTGGCAAGAGCACGACGGATGAGATCATTAATGCTAGCGTGCCGCGCAATCCGACCTGCACTCTTACTGCATGAAAGGCCATGGTGTCCGAGGCAGTCGACTGCTTCACCACATTGACAGCGATGTGGAGCCCCACAAGGAGCGCCCAATCGCAAACACGTAGCGAGCCGGAAGGTAGTGTCACCTAACATAGTGCCTATATTAGGTGACGGTAGTGCCTGAAGCCAGAGGCCCGACTCCCATTCACCCACAGCCAGTAGGCGGGCACGCTCAGCAGTATTGGTAGACGTATTAATAAGTTGATTCCGTACCAACCTGCAGAGCGGCTCATCCCACTGTCTCTGGGAAAACGGGTTCTCGGGCCGATCCGTATCCGGGCAAGTATAGTAACTAATTGCTCTAATATTATAGTTATACTAAATGGTAGTTGATGTACAATATGAAAACCACAAACAAAAAGCTCTGGAAAGACAGAAATACATCATCATTTTTACAAACACATGTCATCACAGTCTCCACAAGCAAGGAGGAATGACTCTTCACACATTATTAGCAGCTTTCTTTCGCAACCTTAAGATAGAACTAATGACAAAGAAGGATGAGCAACCCACTCATGGCACGGTGTATTGTAGAAATATAGAAGGGTTGTCTCAACATGGATTAGTTTCAACAGAACAAGTGAGAGAGAGTGGAGTATATTTTTGAAGTTTAACGGGCCGGCGGTCGTGCCGAAAAACGGGCCGGTGGCCGTGCCGAAAAACGGGCCGGTGGCCGTGCCGAAAAACGGGCCGGCGGCCGTGCCGAAAAACGGGCCGATAACCGTGCCTAAAACCGCGCCGATAACCGTGCCTAAAACCGCGCCGATAACCGTGCCTAAAACCGCGCCGATAACCGTGCCTAAAACCGCGCCGATAACCGTGCCTAAAACCGCGCCGAACCGAACATGTGCGTCTGTGCAGTACCCAAAAAGCTTTAGATGCAAAATAATAATGTCACAAGCTTACCAGAATTCCAAAGGAAAGAGTTTCCCATTGCTTGAAACAAGAAAATTTAAAAAACTAAAGAAAGGCTATCAGAATAACAGAAGAAATGCAAAAGGTGAAATTGATAAACAGTTCAATCAGCGTCAAATTAGACGAGTGAGCAAAATGGCCGGTTTGACTCTTTGAAGCAGATTTCGTGTATCGTAAATTATTTATAATAATATTATATATATATATTAATATATATATATAATATTATTATATATTAATATATATATAAATTAATATATAATATTAATATATATATATATTAATATTTATATAAAATAACATATTATGTTATTTTTAACGAATTTAAGACAACCATACAGAGTAACTTAATAATAAACACAAACTAGTTTGGATGTGAAATGGTACAATGTAAAGGTAAAATGGTTTGGCTGTCTTTAGACTGATTCGCCTTAACTCCTCGTACTAGTATAAAACTGTATCACGAGCGGATGGTCTTCCTCAACCTTAGAACAAAGGATTCCCACAAGGTTCCAGTTACAAGTTACATAGCAGCAGTTTGATTACATACTGTATAGGTTTATCAATCATGGTAATAATCATACTATGGAAACTTATCATTTACCAAAAGCCGTCGTCATTGTTGATCTGTTTTATTATTAAACTCCAGGCAATCAATATCCGACGGCGCCAGGTGGCGCAGTTACTTGTCTTATGCTTTGTTTAGACCGTGGTGCAATTTTCAAGCAGTCTTCTTTATCGTGTGGTTCGTGCAAGCCTTTGTCCCGGGTCCCGCTCTGGGCGGAGCGGAAGGGAGTGTCAGACTCTTACTGACTAAAAACCACCCATGTTCCTTCTTTCGCCCTTTATGTTCCAGGGCCGCGGTATCTCTTTTGAACAGTCCCGCAGGCATCGGCCCTTGCGGGCCCCTCCCGTTTGCTGCGAGGCGCGCGTGGAACACGAACGCGCCGTCGACACGGCCTGCCCGTCGTCATACGACGGACGGACGGTGAGCTAGCCCATTACTCGTCCACAGGCCCGCGCCTACGGCGTGGCCCCCGACGCACGGTGCTTCTCCTCCCGCGGCGGCTGGGACGTGAGGCTATCTCCCTCTTACGTTCCGCCGCCTCCTTCGCTAGCATGACTGCTTCGCAGAAGGAGGCGACGGCTTCCCATTCCCTCTCGCCCCGGACCATGGCTTGAACCAGGGCCGGAGGAGTGCAAGCTTAACCTAAGCAGTATAAAATTATTCCTTCAATAAGTTGCTGTGGACTACTTAAGAGAGTCTTAATAGCCTTGACAACAGTTTGTTTTACTGACGTAAGTTTACATATTCCTGGTACCTACGCATAGATGAATTATAAATTTTCTAATACTTCCATACTTCAAAGCTGTTTTTGCAATATTTCCCCTTAATATATTACCCTCGAAACTGGATTGTAACCGTATTTTTCCATTTGTCATAGGGTTCAAACCAGTAGACAGGGCGCCGTAGTTAAATTTTGGCCCTTTCCCTAACTCGAACTACCAGTACCGAACGTGAAGTTCGAGTGACATTATACGGCGCCACACCACGTCGGGAGTGCGATTCGGGAAGTACCTTACACGAAAATTATTCTTCTTTTCGCATCAACCTCAAGCCGGATCGAGTCTGTCCGTTTGAAGACGTAATTACCATTTTTCATCGGAAAAACGAATTTTCACGAAAAGACTATTTTATACCATATCTAACTTTTAATTATTTAATATTGTGAGTTTATCATGTAGCAGAGATTTGGACTTTTATTTCGCTACAACGGGTAAAAATCCCAAAGCGAGATCTCAAGCGAAGTCTTATTTTATTGACTCACCTGTTGACATTAGCAATAAACTCGCTCGATCTTATCCCAAAAACAATAAAACAAAAACTCATCGAACGACAATAAAACCAGGATAATCAGTCAAAAAATATTGACAGACAGACGTCTTCAGATCCCAAACCGCTTACGGCTTAACGGAATAGGGGAAAAAACAAAAAGTGATATCATCCAGTATATAAAACCGTTCTATCCATTGATTCGTGAAATCGCACAGCCGGAAAGATGTTATCTGTCACCGGTGCGGTTAAACGCTGTGGAATTATTCCATCATTATTTTGAGTTGGAGTTATTTTATTTGAGCACGCCGTCCAAAATGTTCGTCTATAGGTATATGATTACGTTTCATACCCTCTGTGTCGTGTATTATGTGGTCGGGCAGCATGAAAAGGGTGAGTTAACGTATTTTTTTTAGTTTCAATTTCGACCAACTGGTTCTGGTTATTGTTTTGACGAACAATGTTAAGTTTTTCGTGATACAGAATTCACGGTTAAAAGATAAGGATAAACCGATAATACTTCAAAACGACGCTATTCTATAAAAATCAATCAATCCACAAAGGTGTACTTTTCTTACAAACACCCTAGGGTGTTTCAGAAAACAAACCTTTATACCTTATTTTCTATTGAACTAACCCCACATTTTGTGTGATAAAATTAGATCGCCACTGCCTGCCTGTCTTAAATGGTTTAACGTTGATTTCAATGTAAAACCGGCCAAACCATATCTAGGCTGTAATAATAGGGAATATGCATAAAATTTAAATTTGTCTCAAATATTTTTTTCTAGATTCTTTATTGTCTTTACACTCTATGGACCTAATTAGTCTGAAATAAATGTTTTGAATTTGAATTTGAAAGAAGACTGGCGAGAAAACTTATAAAATTGACTATGCATTTGCATTTTTGCTAGTTTTGTATAGATCTAGAAGTAGTACTAAGTTTCAATAATGTACGGTTCTAATATCAGTGGGTCCCAATTTACATACAAGTTCGCCATTCTTCTTTACATTATACTTAAAAGGTATTTTTTTTATTTAGTTATTATTTAAACCCAGAAAATATTATATAAAAAGTGAAAAATAAGGGAGGGAAATTCAAACTTACAAAACGCGTCACCATTGGTCGAAACGAAATGTGACGTCATTGGATGTATTGGCGTTAATATTCATACTGTGTTAGTAGTGTTTGCGCGGAAAAGCACAATCGGAAATAGATGCATTTATGATGTCAACATATCTGAATTTCTATTAATTAATTATTTTAATTTAATGAACAACTTGGTGCATAATCAGCAGATGTAACAGAAGAATAAGATGATATAGAAGTACTATCAGCCGGGTTATCAGCGAACAATTTTCTTTTTAAAACAGATAGGTTTATTGGTGAAGTTCTTTTCAGTAGGTAGGTACATTGCCACCTTTACTTCTGTATATTGACTTGCATAGCTTTGTCGTTTGTGTTGCATAGCTTGAAGATTATATTTTCCTCCTTTCCGTTTCACTATGTTATATTCAATATAATTAACTGTATCTTCCCTAACAAACATCAAAATTTCGTAAAACCATAATAGGAATAATGAGCAAGCTCTATATAGAATTTTTTAATGAACTTTTGTAAACTAGGTTAGGTTAGTTTTAGACCGAATTTTCTACTGTTTAATAGCTAATTCACACTAAGCTGTACATAAATATATCATACTTCCGTTAAAATGGTCTTCACAACATAATACAGCCGATAATGGAGATACATTATACTTTGCTCATCATCTTACACCATTTTTTTCGTTGTTTCACAACGCGTGGTATACGAAAAAACAGTTTATCGGGTGTACTATTAATAATGTTTTTACACTTCGGTACTATACAATACTTGTAAGAACGTTTTTTTAAGTTCTTCCATGATTTAAAAAGCAATTAAAACTACAAAATAAGTATAAGTAACTGAAACGCTATAGTAAACAAACACGGGACACAACCAATGACGTCATCAAAAGCGCGCGCAAAATGGTGGCGTTTGAACGGCTCAAAGGAGAAGGGGACTTCTGGGCCCAGCAGTTAACTAGATGAAATGTGTATTAAAAAAACCGTCATATTTTTCTAAGGAAAATCACAAAATATGGTACCTGGTTTCTATCTAGTAAGCGAGAAAACTTAAATTAAGTTATAAAAACTAAATAATCGATTAAATAATGCCTGAAACGTTAGTAATCGAATACGAATAAATCGGTAAAATCTCAGAAAATGTATGAAATTCGAGTAACGAGTATTTTTTTGTGGAATTGAATCATAGCGAATCGATTTCCTTTAATTTCTCTGCTGGCAACATTCCTGTCTGACATCGATCGATTGTCTGTTCCTGTCTGAGTCTGTCACCGATTGACAGATGGCACTCGTTCGTTGTTTTTCGTTCTGAGTGCGCACGTATTTTTCTTGTTTTATTGTTTAATCCCACGACCTCGGCTTTAAACAGGACTTTTGCATTTCTAAATTACCTGGCTCTCTATTTTGGACAACTGTTTACGCCTATTGATGGGATATTGACGACATGGATGGATCGCTGTGTAAACTGTATGATTGCGACTGGTCGCAGTAACTCTATTGGCAGAAGAATCTTGGAAGATGAGACGGTTTTATTAGTTATTGTAGGTAGGAGGACTGTAGGCTGCTGTGCCCATGTAATGTGCATAATATGGTATCTCAGTTGGGCAAGATACCAAGAAAATATCGTACCCCCTGCACAGTTCTTAGACGATATTCTCCTAATTATTGAAGATGAATAATACGTATTTTAGTCATATATTGGTGTTTTATTTTATATCCTCCTGTCCCTTTTTTAGTTTTTAAAAGGTAGGTGTCTACTGCTTCTAAGTGCAAGATATTGAATGAAGAAACTTTGTCTTCGACTATAGCGACTGTCCGGGGCGCGAGAGAGCCAAACGTGTCAGATCTTTGACTCTTTACACACGGTCCATGCATAAAACCATAACACAAGCAAAGCCATTCAAAAGTATTTCGTAAAAAACATAAAAAACTGCAATGTTATAATATAAACTCACTTTTACTATATTTCATATAACTTGATTCCTGGATAGCCAAATTTCACCAAATTTTCAGTGAGGCCTTGTTATTATATTCTCTTACAAATAAGGCCAGTTTGATTCAGTTAACACCTGGGCCCAGGAATGTATGGATTAGTTCTCTTCTCCTTTACTCAAAGTTTTAAACTTCACTTTGAAAAATTATTTGACTATTTTGAAGCCTATTTATATTTTTAATGTTAACGATTAATTTAAGTTAAGAAATAAAAAAAAATCATGCATATTCCCTATTGCTTAGGTGTAAAAAATTTTAGATGAATTAGTCCAGGCCGTGCCTCTAGGAGGGCTAAACATTACAGCTAGGGGGGAACTCTGCTCTTGCTAGGGAGAATTACCCCAAAAACTCATGGCTGCGAGATAAAGCATATTTCGCTAAATGTTGTTTTACGAAGGCAAAACACAGAAATAGACATTTTTAAAGTCGGGTCAATAAAAGGATACTTTTTTCAAAATCCAGCCAGCGCTTACACATCATCAATTGCGTTAAGACGATGTCCCTCAGACCCATTTCGTTAAGGGTCGAGACACTTATTCTGCTGTGCTGTATAAATGTAATTCCTATTTTGAATAATGATGAAATCGCATTTAGAAAGTAAATTTGGCGAGATAGTGAAGAGGACTGTGATAGCTACAGCGCATACCTGCATGGACCATGTTAACGCTACCACCCAAGACTTGGAGAGCCTTCGCGAAGAGCCTCCTTATCCAGAGACATCGGCTTGTATCGTCAAGTGTTTGTTGGAAAAGGTCAGTTCATTGTTCCTATTGAGTACTAAGACTATAAGACTAGGAGTACTGAAACTAGCGTAGTCTAGGAGGAATAGCACAGAAGGAGCAGTTACCACACCACACACCAACACACTTTTTTATCACACTATAAAACCTATTAATGCCATTTATGTAAATTATTTGAGATATGCGTATTTATGTGACTCGTTTGTTTTACAAAAATAAATCAACACTAGATAGATCAAATCTTGCTGAAAACTTGTTTGGCCAATTATCAGATTTTAGAGTAAATAACTTTAGGCAAAAATAAGATGGATGGATGATGCTGTTTTCCATAAAATACACGCAATTATTGTCCCTATTGAGCAAGAATGCTACGTGTTTTGATGGTCAAGTCAACTATAGCTTTAAGTATATGATATAAAACAAGGGTGCTTAATTGAGGAAATGGTGCACGCGTGCCTATTGCAAGTCATCATCATCATCTGCCTAGCCTTTTCCCTAATAATGCCTAACCCTCCGGGGATTACAAGCGTATTGATTAGGCGTGACGTTATGTTATGAATTCATCTTACTAGCGACGGATATTATGGCTAATAGTTTTATAGTGTCCCATTTTTATCGGATATTCTAGATACTGATAGAGCATCTGCCTAGCCTTTCCCCGAATATGTTGGGATTAGCTTCAGTCTAACCGGATGCAGCTGAATATCAATATTTTACATGGAACGACTGCCTGACCATCTGACCTCCACAACCCAGTTAGTACTGGGGTAATACGTTTAGCCCTTTGGTAAGACTTTTGGGCCACTGACGTTAAGGAAAAAGGCATAAAATGTGATCGATTTCCTTCAAAATCGATTTACTTATAAGTGAAAACTTTCATTTCTTTAGATCGGCGTAGTGAAGAGCAACAAATATTCCAAGTTTGGTTTCATGACCGCGGTGACGCCCCTTGTGTTCACAAACAGAAAGAAATTGGAACACATGAAAACAGTGTCGGAGAATTGCGAACGAGAGGTAAATATTTATGACACAAATAAGTCTTGGTACACAACCTTATGGAAAAAGGGGTTTGTGTGTTTTTATTAACTCTAGTATGGATGATAAGTGGGATATATGCGGTAAGTAAGACGATATTTCAATCAATTCTCATTAGGTACATCAACACAAAGATTACGCGGTTCTCATTTTTAACCTTAAACCACTCAGTTGTTCTAAATAAGGTTGCCTCCAAGTATGGAACCATACAAAGAATATTTTTAAATAAAAGATTATGAATATCAAAACTTTACAAAAAATAGTACCACTTTATAAAAAAAAAACATCACAAATAAATTACAGGCAATTTTCACAGCTCAGAAATAATTTAGAAAGAAACTGGACAGTTACAAATCTACTGCTTTAAGCTTAACGATATTTTAATGTCACACTGTTATGACTATGATGCAATTTGAAAAGGAAAAATGAAATAAACCACTTTAGCACATTTTTATTTGAGATTTTCTTGGTGAAATGAGGTTTTGCTTATTACTAAAAAAAAACCGAACTGAACAGATACCAAAAAAAGATAATTAATGAATGTAAAAATAATTATGTGATATTATAGATACCACACAAGCTAAAAGAATTACAAAATTATGGTACTAATAATAATATAATTATGTTAAATTTTTCTTATCAGTCATCAATTGTAATGTATGAGAATATTACCTATCATCAGTTTGTCTAACTTGAAGTCTTGTACAACTCGTGTAATATTTCAGCAATATTAAGACAAATTCGCCAAAATTTCCTAAGAGGCTATTAGTTCAGAAGATAAATAAATATATATCTCTATAGCAAGGGTCGAAATGGGTTGATTAAATAGAACCCCTTCTGATATTAACCCAGTTTGACTAAATCATTAAGGATTGACACCAATAAGTCTACCTGAAAGTACAAGTGTTCACTTGAGAGATAGTGTTGTTATAATAAACTAGCTTTGGTCCGTGACTTCCGAGTTTATGACCGGTTACTACAAAGCGTAGACAGAGAATGCTATAGACTAATTGATATGTTTTGTCGCATTCACACAAGAAAAAGAACAACTTATGCCGATGTCGTGTAAAGAAATGAAACAGAACGATAAAATTTTTTGTTTCATCGAGCGTGCCACGTTTTTTCAAGGTCAGCACACTAGTTTGCTAAACAAAGTTTGACAGCTGACGTGCAGCTAGCCATCGTCTACCTTTAAAATACAGTTTTTACGTGTTATATGTTAAGTAATTTATGTTATATTTTGTTTTGAACAATTTAGACTTACTATTTCAACCATTTATACAAAAAAATGGTGTGGTGTAGCGTTAAAGGGTGTAAAAGTGATAGTGGAACGAAAATACCAGGATTGTCTTTTCATTCGTAAGTATGCCACTCTTTATCAGTTCTAGGCATTCAGTAACATTTTATTATGTTCATATATTGTGTATAATGTACGCTAGACGTACGATTCATCCTTAAAAAGCACAAAAATAACAATTATTATTCAATTATAAATTCTAACCTAAAAACGTTGGTGTTGCCAACTTTTCTATAAATTATTACCCACTATTATGGGAAATAATAATATGATGGCTTCTGCAGTGAGTATTAATTAAATATCTGAAATATTTAATGACTTTTTGCAGTTTCCCTGAACCTGATAATTTACGTCAGAATTGGATTGTAGCTACAGGACGAACAGATTGGACACCAAAACCGTCATCAAAAATTTGCAGCAAATATTTTGAGAATTAAAAAGAAGAATATAAGTTAATTAGAAAGAAGAATTCATAAATAATCATTTTGAAAGTCAACCTTTTATTGGAAACCACAAAGTTTTACTTATTAAGGCAATTGCCATGCACTATTTTGAACTGCGTATACATCACGCAACAAAAGGATTTGAACCTAAGCAAAAAATTAGAAACATACGAAGCTTGTTTTATTTAAAGGACAATAATGTGTTAAATCAATAAAAGCTTATTAAAAATAAACATGTTCTATTATTTACCCACAAACCCAGAACCTACTATCACATCAGAAATGGCAGTAATTTAGAACCACATCATCATCATCCATCGTCACTCCTGCCCTCATCGCAATTAATTTGAGTTCGGCAGCATGTCTTCTCCGCATCGCATGCCTTTGCGTACCGATGGTAACGGATATGTCATTGCCATATTCAGGCTTTGTCTTACGTACTAATTTCCAATTCTCATAAATTGTGGGGTAAATTTTTCCTCACCCGGTAACCCTAAATTCGTGACATATTTATTTTTTGTCTCTTTTTGCGACACGCTTTGCCGGTGTCTATAGGATACTCTGTCTACGCTACAAAGTTTTATATTAAACCAACATTTATCATGGGAAATCTGTTCAGCCGTTAATGTGCGAAAGATAAGAGCCAGACAGACATACTGCCCCCGACTATGTATTGGTTAATTCATTATTATGAGGTAGTCAAATTTGTAGGTTTGGAGGTGGGAACTACTGGACCTTTCTAGAACTTTTGGCGGCTCCCACCCACAGTCCCAACATACGTCTGGGTGTAAGCACCCGAGTACAACTTGTAGAAGATATAAATATATTCCTAGCCGCTTAGGCCTCGTAAAGTTTCGCTGGGCGTACTGAAAGAATATCAGTCCCATAACAAAGCAAATATACCTTGAAGAATTAACCAAATTAGCGCTATTTTGCAAAAATCCCATGTATAATTTTCAGGTAAATCACAAACATGAGACGCCATGCCAACTTGGGAATGAGGTCACCACATGCATCTTTAAATACGCTCCCGAGCTGCATTTTAAGTCTTAAGAATGTTGAGAATTACCAGCGCACGACATAATAAGAAGAAATGTAATTACTACTGCAGAAAGTGGAATTAAACATGATAAAATTACTATAGATTTTATTTTTGACCGTTGTGTTTGTGTACCAAGATTTTTTTCAGTAGCAGTCTTTTGTACCTGAATGATGACAGAAAGCTCGCCCTCACTTAACAAACACCACAGCTCACACCACCCTACACCTCTGCTTAACCTTTCAGGCTCATTTTTATTACAAACTATTTTGACTACGCAAAAAAGGGACCTAAACTTTAAGTTGGTGTAGAGATGTTTGTGGTTATGAGATTTTGGTCTATATCGAATTTATGTGCATCTTATCAGCAAGAGCTAATACAGTACATGGCAATAATTTATACAAAGTAGCACCGATTTACAGGTAAAAAGTTGAGGATATCACAGCACTCTGATAACCAGACATCTTTTCCAAGGTTCCAAGATGTTAGATGGTCTTTCACCGGATAAAATCACGAGCTACTTTCTCTACTTCCAGTTTTCAGAAACCTTAATCAGGATATTGGAGCATCCGGTGGATGGAATCCCCAAAGAGAAAGCGAAAATCTACAATTTGCCCCTGCAAGTGACCGAATTGGGGCTGTAGCAATACATATGTCATGTGTCATCATATGTCATGACACCTTGTGTTACAACAAAAAAATGCTTTAAATTTTATCTTAATTATGTCTATTTACCAATTATTCAAATGGCGATGATTTAACATCGAAATAAGCTCCAAAAATAATATTCATAAATGTTTATTTCGCCAAGAATGTAATGAAAATGTAAATTCGTCACGTGACGTGTAAGCTGCGCGTGACAAGAGTGAAGATTTTTAATGCCCTGAGAATATTTGGTAATGACCTTCAAGAGGGAATACTGAACAATGTTTACTCGTGAATTTAATATCACTGTGGGTCGTGTAGTCTATATTTATGAATGGGATATCCACTATTATTAACAAAATAAACTAATACTATACTATATACAATAATTCGAGGGTATAATATATAATTATAATAGGAAGAAACCTAAAGAATTATGCTCAAATTCAAACTATTGTCAGACACTAGAGGCTTATTGTAAATTAAACTTATACAAAGAAAAATGTTTAAGTTTGAAGAACTCTTTTCATTATGGCTGAAAATCAAAATGTAGGTAAAACAAACAACAGATTTGAATGGCAGGAGCTCGAGAAGTGGGTGAATCGGTGAATTTAATGTCTATGAATGACTGGCAGTTTTTGTAGTCTATGGGTTTTTGAGGTGAAGTAAAATGAAAATTTGGTGTCCGTTGGTTTTGGATATCTGTAGGAATAATTTGATAATGGTTTAATTTTTATGTACCGTTGGATAAAAGTGAAAGTCATTATGTAGAGAAGGAAATTAAACGAAGTGAACGTTTGATATATTGAAATGTTTGATTGAGAAAGGATCCCTGGAGATTTTCCATCATTACAACATGGGTAAGATTTTACACATATAACCAAGAGTTACACGCAGACAAATCGAAAAATATTATTTTACGTTAAACTTTGTGACGTCGAAGACTAAAACCGAGACTACAATAGCTTTCTGAATCATCTTCGGACAACACAACAACAAGCATAATTACCGTCGAACTTTGTCAGTTCGTTTGACTATTCAATTAAAAAGATAACACTCCAGACAGACAAACCCATATATTTTCTCTAAGTATCTGAAACCACAACATCATTCAATAGAACGCAGATCGAAATTCTTCATAAAATATACATAAAAGATAGGTAAACATGACTCCAAAATCTGAGATGACATAACGCGCGTGAAGCGTGACAACGTCTGGAGTGTAATATTTCATGCCTAACTAGCTATTCTGACGACGAAGCGAACGGTAGGAAAAATATTTTTTGGCAAGGACTTGTGTGGAATTACTTTACAATATTTACAAAAAATAAATAAAATATAGTACTAGCGACCCAATATTATACCTACATTTAAAACTTCCTCTTAAATCACTATGAAAAAAAAAACATCTAAATACCTTGCTTAGTTTTAAAGATCTAAGCATACATAGGGACAGACAGCGGGAAGCGACTTTGTTTTATACTAAGTAGTGATGTTCAAACCTACACATAAGTAGAAAAACCATAGAAATAAATATTGTATGTTGTCAGCATATAATTTTTGCAATGAGTACGGAACCATTTCAAGTCTTTACGCTATTATATCCTATGCCAACAATCTCCATAAAAACAGGACGGATACGACCTCGCTAATTATTTAAAATAAAACCATTACTTTGTAATCAATCAATAATAGTTTACTAAAGATTACATTTTTACAATTTAGCTCCACACAAAAAAATCGAACTGTGATATTGATGTATTACTATTTCCCACAGTCTATCCTACGATATTACACAGTGTACGCATACAATGGGTGGGATATTTTATGTACAACTTACATACCATACCTTACCTTAAGTAAACTTTGAATCTGAAAACCCAACCCCATAAACAAACAACCAACCTTATTGCTACAACTTTTTAAGCAACAAAAAAACCACATCGACAACGAGAGTCGTCACATTTTCATAGCTATACGTACCTACTGTACAATGTCAAGAAATGGAGATGAATAAACATTTACTCAGTGACCGAAGCTATCTTTCGATATTCTGGCTATCTAAAACCTATTTACTTTTTGACCCAATAGTTCAGGGAAACTAATTGTTTATTATACAATCATACCAATAACTTTTGCGTACCAACACCAATTAAGCTTAACGTTAAAACGAAGTCGTAAGCCTACCTACTACATTTTGGAAAAATACATGATTTAGTAAAACATTTTACGACTTCTAGATAGAAAACCAAATAACAACAATTGACAACTCAGGCGACAACTATCGGAATTTTCGCAGAACCATGAACAATAAGAAACCAACCAGCATTTAAAATAGCAACAATACTGGTACAAGTCCAAGTACCTACTAGAGTTTGGACATCAATTCATTAACAACCTTACGATCTTGGCATAAAGATCAAAATAACATCGCAATTATTGTATTGGGAAACCTCTATACAAAACTATAATTTTATTGAGCGATCGCTCCTGCTCTTTACATAATATCAGACGTTTTGCTAAATCGTTCTAAAGATGGAAAACAAGAACTAAAAATTGTCTTCCTTAAAAAAGCGATAAGATAAAAGAAAATCCAATTAAAAACGCAGCTTGTTATAGATTTCAATTCCTTTCTCGCCATTTTGTTATAAATCAAACACATTTTTCCCAAATTTTACCAACAAATATCACGCAACTCGAAAAACCACAAGTATAACCACACGAAAGAATTTTACACTAAATATATTTCACTAATGCGATGAAAAAATCATTTTGCTTTCAAAAATAAAAATTATTTTCAAGATCACAAACGACAGCAAATTGTAAATCAAGCGTTCCAATTGAATGACAGTTTGAAATTCGAATGTCGGTCGTTTCGATGATTACATTCGAAAAAAAAAATTGCGGAAATTGTATTGTTGAGTAATAAATTCTTCTTGCTTTCTTTTTTATTTTTAAGTGGCCAGTGTTATTATTTTAGTGCAGCAAAGAGGTTGCTATATTGTTTTGGGTGTTTTAACCACTCTGCTCGACAAGATTTTGACACATCAGCTGAATCGGGGGGGGGTGATGCGAATTGTCATGAAATTCAAGAATTTTCGTGAACATTCAGCATTCGATTTTATGATGATAAATATGTCACGGCAGCTGTTTCACACGATAAGTTTGTGTTAAATATCTTCAATACCGTGTTGAGGTTCGTAAAACGGCGTCAGTCTATTGCCAAATATGTGTAAAATACATATCACGGCACGCTTCCAAAAAATAGGTAACTTAGATACGCTGGAAATAATGTACATAGACAAGTTTCTCGTTTGCTAAAAAACTCGAAAAGGAAAAATAAATACAGTAACATTCTATCTGCGTTCTTATTTTTGCTATTATTCGTACATAATTTCATAAAAAACACTATCAAAGTCTTGACAAATATTACTAAAAAACTATGTTGCAAGTGTTGCAAAATAACACTTCTTAGTGCTGACCGTAAACCCAAGTTCTATCATTACGATTAAAAAGTGGTATTCAGCCTAATCGATACTCGCAATGAAATCGAGTTTAGAAAAAAAAAAGAGTTGAGACTTGAGACTGAATTCATGGTATAATTTCGAATCATAAATTAATCATTTAATTTTATCTTTTTTAATAATTTCACTTAGTAATTATTCGATGTTTTTGGTTGACTTCAAGAGAAGGAGATTTATAAATATTAAAATAAAGTAAAAACTTGCTTCTATGTAATCATTTTGATGATTATCTTTCTTTCCGTTGAACTAGCAGCGTGAAATTTGGCAAGAAATAAGTCTCACAGTTCAAACAAAGAAAAATCTGAAAATGGATCGATTTTCAATTTCAAAATTTGAATTAAGAATACGCTCGCAATTCACAATTTTAAACTATTTTAATTTAATACATCATTTATTGTGAATTTGGTTTTCTAATATATGGCGGTTGGACTGGAAGCCGACCCCAACATAGTTGGGTAAAGGCTAGGCAGATGATGATGAATATCTGGGGGTTGGATATAGAAAAAAAATTGTTTGATCCGTCAAAGTACAATTTTATAGAATAAGTAATATAATGTCATTATATTACTTATTCTACAAAATTGTGTAGGGTTGGGTTATTGTGTTAGGTTGGGACAAACTTTTGTTTTGTTAGGATTATTCTTTCTCACTGCTGGGCAAAGGCCTCCCCTTGGCCAATCAGTCAAGAACGAGTGTCCAGATCGCCACGCCAGTGTTTCTTGGGCCTGCCTCGGTGACGACGACCGACAAACTTATTGTCCTATATTTCGCAATCAGCAGTGCATAGGCCGTATCCTAAAGAAAAATTAGTTTATTTTTTCAAAGCGGTTGACTGTCCACTCTAAAACCTCTTTTTACAACTGCAAAGTTCAGGTTATGCATCATAGGCCGTGGGCCGTGTCACTTGAGTGAGGCTGTGAACAGCTATAAGACAGAACCCTCAGGGCAAGAGTCCTACTCCTATTTCTAGAAGTTTTCTTAAAAATACAATTTTATAGTTTTTGGGGTTGCTACTAAACCAAGCTTATCTACGCATAAAAAAATAATGACGATTAAAAGTATTGGTCGGAGAAGGCAAAAGATAAAGAAAATTGGAAAGCCATGGGGAGGTTTGCCCAGCAGTGGGAGAGAACTGTCTGATAAAAAAAAGTATTTGTAAATTTTATAGTTTTTGGGGTTGCTACTAAATCAAGCTTATCTACGCATAAAAAAATAATGACGATTAAAAGTATTGGTCGGAGAAGGCAAAAGATAAAGAAAATTGGAAAGCCATGGGGAGGTTTGACCAGCAGTGGGAGAGAACTGTCTGATAAAAAAAAAGTATTTGTAAATAGTGAGTAGTGAGTAGTTTGTCATTCTTCCTAATAACCAATCCATCTAACCATAACCCAATTTTGTAGACTAAATATAATTTATCTTGGTGGGAACCAAACAAACACTATGGCCTACCAAGATCCTTGGCGTTCTATATTCAACCAACCGATAGAATAAAAATCACAATAAATTATCTAGTAACTATAAATCCAATATAAATTGGAACAGCGAGTGCATTCCTAATTTAAATTTTGACATGGAAACAAAATCGGCGCGAATTTCGCCATAGATTAATCTGTTCTGTTTATTGTTGGGTCGGTTTTAATACCTACAATGCACGAAAATCTATTAAGATTACCATTATAAAAGCTTTAAAAAATATTATAACATTTTTTATTGTATTTAACGCATAAAACAAAATTATTTTAATTTTTATCTATCGATTTCTTAAATTCTCACATTTAATTACTCGATTTAGTCGAAATTTACAAAACAAGAATCGATTGAAATAATCGCTTTCACACATCCCAAAAATTAAAAAAAAACAAATGGTCGTCAATTTCGAATACAAATTGAGTAGTGGTAATGAATATTACGTGTTATTGGTCCTGAATTAGTAAATTACGCTAAGATCTGGGCATTTTCATGTCGTTTATAATATTTGAAATTATATTTGTCACATTTGTTATCGAATCTTTATGCGTTTGTGTGATATAATGTGAAAAATAAAAATGTAAACACGCACTATTGGCGCGAAACTTCGACTTTAGATTCAACATTCATCATTACCACTGCTTATTTAAATTGAACTATGGATGAATTCGTCCACTAATTAAATGACGAGTTAATTATTATCAATAAAGTGGAGTTTGGATGTCCGAAAACCACAATTTTTATGATTTTTAGCCTCGGCCAGCACTGCTGTCAAAATGGCGATGACCGTATTTACGCACTTGGATTTTGTAAGGTGAAATTAAGAAACTTGCGCGCTAAATACAGAAGTTTTAATGGCGTTGACATATGAGCTTTTTATCATATTAAATATTTACATAAATAATGAGGATGAAGTATGACTTAAATGCTAGCCCCTTTCGGGGCCGATACCGAGCCAGCGGAGGTTTGTATGTCAAGCCCCCAAAGGGGCCCGTACCGAACTATATGGTTAAAGTAAACGAAATATACATAAAAAAAAGTTATTTATCTTGTTATGAAATAACTTCAACGTGATCAACATGATACTCATAAATCATTGGTTTTGTCCAACTCGTCCTGCGATCTTCTACGAGGTCTGCCACGATGCGGCGACGGGACGGCTTCTGACTGCGTCGGGCCTCCACATAGTGGCTATTTTGACCATCGTGATTTTTTTTTTTTGCATTTACGGATATGTAATAAATAATGAGGTTATTTAAGGCAGTGCAATAGCATCGCCTTGGAAGCGTGATGGGTAGCTATAGGTTTTAAGAGTACTTTACCCTTTCATAGTTCATTTACGGCTAGCTACGCAGATACGCTCTTGGCATAATTATCTATATCTGTGGTAAGGACAGTATGACTGTATGTTAATTTCTCTATCATTACAGGGCTTTCATTGGATAATCCATGTTCCCAGCCATAACCGCAATAACAACTTAGAAAACTCAAGTAGGCACCTCGACCTTCTAACTGGAGATCTCACAAATTGAATTTCCTGGCCCATATATTTTAGTGCGTGGTATGTAGCATTTATTTTTTCCCGCGAAGTAAACATATATAAAACTAGAATAAATGAGAGAGGCTTTCAGTGCTCAATATTGCAAAATAAACTAATTAGGTTCTACTTAATGATGGGTACTTAGAGTGCTTTGTATTATGGACTAGGGCATAATGAAGTGGTTGCGTCTTTCGTTTAAGTATATCAAGAAAAATTGAATAAGACACAGTCAGGCTAATAATAATTATAAGTGCAGGAAGCAATGAAGTAAAAAAGGTGTCATGTCTCTCCGTCCTGGTCAATAATTTTCAACTTATAGTTATGTACTTACCTATAATTATGAAGTATAATGATTTATCCAATCTGGAATTAAACCATATTGCAGCTTTCAAATCCAATGCACCTTTCAAACAATATTATGTGATTCTACTATATCTTCTAACTGAGTCGATTATTGTTTATTATTCAAAAGACTTTCAACACACTGTCATCCATCCAGCCTGTTCTTGGTACATACGCCAACACATCAAGCTACCCGATACTGTCAAATTTTCCCAAGCAACCTTGAACCTAATTTTTGAGCACTAAAGTTGAAACCTATTAATGAAATTTGACAGATTGTAGTAGCTTGGTGTGCTGGCGGCTGTGCATTGGCTCTTGAAAGAGAATACTACAGGCTAATTATGTACCCACCCTGGTGCACAGTCACGAGCACCATTAGGTAAACACTTTCCTAAAAAAGGTTTTTTTCCGAGAAATAACTATTGTAACTTGGAGATAGGATCTTTTTCATAAAAATATGCGTTCCAGAATACTATGTTCGTAACAAAATGAAATTTTAATCAGAACTGTAGGAGAAAAACACTTCAACAAGTTGTTGTGCTCGTGACTGTACATGTTCAGCCTATAACATTCCCACGAGTGGGCCGTCAACCACGAGGTCCAGTGCGGGGTGGTAGATGTTTGGATTTGTGGTTCTAGGTCATGCCGGGTGTTTCTAGCGATATTTTCCTTCACCGTTCTATTTTTTGTATCAACTATTTTTTGCAACAACTGATGCGGTGGAATGAGGAAAACGTCGTGAGAAAAGTTTTGAGTATGAATGTCGATTGGTATAAGGAAGACTAAAGAAACGATGGATGGACTGTGTGAAGGATGATATGGAACCCCTCATGGTCTGAAGAAATAACGAATCATAGAAGAGAAGTATGAAAGAAGAAGACGTTTGGGGTCCGCGTGTTTGGTATCTACTACAATTTGCTTGTCACTTAAGATTCCAGACTGTGTGGTTTAGTTACGTGAAATAGGTCTAAAAAACCTATATTATAAAACTATATTTTAAACTGTTTCCATAGCAATGCTATGACAATGCTATGATTGACAGATTTCCCGCCAGTTATGGAACAAATGTGAGTAAATTCAATTTACACAGAGGAAAATGTACACCACGAACATAAAGCAGCAGTTTAAAGTAATAAAAACATTTAACAGAACAATTAAGTTTGTTTTTTATGTTTAATGGGCCTACTCTTGACCTCAATCTAGTCCTGAGGACAGAGATGAGGTGGACGGTGGATCGAGCTAACCCAAAAGAAGCCTATTAACTCGCGACTTAAATAGATTGGGGTCATATGAACTTGGGAACACCGACGAAGGCAGGGAATTCCACTCCTTGGCTGTGCGCATGATAAACGATGTAGCAAAGCGCTTCGTGCGAATGTGTGGAACATCGACAAGGAATGGGTGATAACCCGCAGTACGTCTGGACTCCCGATGGAAGAAGCGAGATGGTGGTATGATCTCGTGGAGCTCTTGGGCACACTCACCGAAGTACAGCCTGTAGACCGACAGACATGCAACCTTGCGCCGGTGGGCCAGGCTATGAAGCTTGGTGCCCACCAAGCATTTATAATGGCATTTTTCGTACACGCATTGCAGAAGTTGTCCGTAGAACTTTGCCTAGGTCATCATCTGCCTAGCCTTTTCCCAACTATGTTGGGGTCGGCTTCCAGTCTGCTGAATACTAGTATTTACATAGAGCGACTGCCTATTTGACCTCCATAACCCAGTTCGTACTGGGTAATACGATACCACTTGGCCACTTGGTAAGACTAGTTGGCTACTGACTACTTGTAACAACTCAAAGATCTACACGTGACAGCCGGGACCAACGGCTTAACGTGCTTTCCGAGGCACGGAGGAAACTCAGTATGTAACAAGCGCGGCTTAATCTGAAAATTGATCAAAGTGGCTGTTATTGTTTAGCTACGAGCTCCTAGAGGCACTTACCATAAAATAATAGGCTTGGTTTAGCCACAGTTTTGACACTTATTGGTAAAATAGGTACTAATACTTAACTCAATAGATTATTCTTCGTCTTTTCGACGATTCCTTTAGTATATTAAATAAGTTTCGACCAGAACACTGACACCTCAATAGAGTTAGCAGTGGCCTCGGACAGGTCCCTCAGAGTGCAGGTGGAGTTGCACAAGGAGCAGGACAAGAGATGGGTCATCGTAATTTACGTTGTCTACTTAAATATCTATCATCGCTCTTCGTGACTGTCTGTGAGACTGTATGTTTCTTCTAAACTACGGTTGTTCATGACAAATGTGGTTATCACTATCACTTGGAGAACGGCAAGTTGATGTGCGAATAATAAATTAACATCAATCTATACAAATAAATAAAACGTCTGTTTTTAATTTCAAAATATCAATGTTTACTAAATATGCCTATAATAATTTTTGTCTGTTTGTCAGTCTATCTGTCTGTCTGTTGTTCCGGCTAATCTCCGAAAGGGCTGAACCGATTTTGACGGGACTTTTACTGGACTTTTTTACTTTTTCAGAAAAAGATTAGGGTTCGTGCAAAAAAATTAAAACCCGTGAAATTGTTAACAAAATCCGATTCGAATAGGGAAGTAATATTTTTTTTAATAAGTAATAATTTCCCGCGGACGAACATCGCGGTTCGCGGGGCACAGCTAGTCCTACATAATTATCATAAAGGAATCTCCACGGCTTTTTCAAGTCGAAGGAACAGTGTGGAAACAGGAGCGGCTGGCTGGTATTTTTATATTTTATATTAGGTGTTCAAACAAATACTCCATTTTTCAGTACGCAATTTCCATCGATCCCTTACTTTACCTTTCAAAAATCTCTGCTCAGAAAATGCGCAATGAAGCGTGGCCAACCACAAAGAATCGTTTATCGTTTTTCATAGCCGCGGAAAAAAGAAAATACGCAAGGAGGAGTAAATATTTAATATCTGAACCTCCTTTGTAGATTAATCTTGAGTTTCGAGATTACCATCGAAATGTGTTTAGTGAAATGTACTGAAGTGGTTGGTTTATTACCATTGCTTCGTTTTATTAACTCGGTTTATTAACCACTATGCACGACAAGATTTTGACACATGACACATCAAAATCGGTGGGGATGATGCGAATTTTCATGAACTTTCTGTATTTGATTTTATTATAAAAAATATGTCACGGAAGCTGTTTCATACGATAAGTTTGTGTTAAATATCTTTAATAACGTGTTGAGGTTGGTAAAACGGCGTCAGTCTAAGTATTGCCAAATATGAGTAAAATACATAATACTATACGCTTGCAAAAAATAGGTAACAGATGCGCTGGAAATAATGTACATAGACAAGTTTCTCGTTTGCAAAATAAATACAGTAACATTCTATCTGCGTTCTTATTTTTGCCATTATTCATCCATAATTTCATAAAAAACACGATCAAAGTCTTGACAAATATTACTAAAAAACTATCTTACAAGTGTTGGAACATGACACTTCTTAGTGCTGACCGTAAACCCAAGTTTTATCATTACGATTAAAAAGTTGCATTGAGCCTAATCGATACTCGCAGTTAAATCAAGTTTGGAAAAAAAGAGTTCAGACTGAATCCTTGGTATAATTTCAAATAATAATGAATCATTTAATTCAATTTGATGATTATCTTACTTTTAAAAATTTACATATAGGAGAGAAACTTTCCGTTGCACTAACATAGCAGCATGAAATTTGCCAAGAAATAAAGTCTCACAGTTCAAGCAAAGAAAAATCTGAAAATGGATTGATTTTCAATTTAACTTTAAGCACGGACAGGACCTATGGCTAAAATCGTGGCGATTTTTTTGTTTCAAAATTTAAATTAGGAATGCGCTCGCAATTCGCAATTTAAAAGTATTTTAATTTACTAAATCATTTATTGTGAATTTGCTTTTATAATATCTGGCGGTTGGATATAAAATGCCCAGGATCTCGGTAAACATATTAAAAATTAGTTTGATCCGCCAAAAATTCATTATAATATTTATTCTACAAAATTGTGTATGGTATGGTTGGATTATTGTGTTAGGTTGGGACAAACTTTTTTTGTTTAGCCTATTTTTCCCACTGCTGGGCAAAGGCCTCCCCCATACCTTCCCAACTCTCTCGGTGTTTTGCCTTCTCTGGCCAATCAGTCAAGAACGAGTGAGTCCAAATCGCCACGCCAGCGTTTCTTGGGCCTGCCTCGGTGACGACGACCGACAAACTTTTGGGGTCGTTGCTTGTAGGTCAGAAGGTAGGTTGAAGATAAACTCCGTGTAAGAACGAATATCTTATGACGAATATTTATTTTTCAAAAGGGGTCGTCTTTTATACAAATTAAAAATAACCAATTAAAACATCTACATTAAATTAGAAACACTATTTAAAAAATAAAAATCCAATAAGAATGGAAAGATTTTGACCAATCGCGTCACAGCACTGTTGTCGTGGTATTTCCACGGGAGGCGCTGGTGTGCTCACGGCGGGCGCGCGATGTTTCCCGCGCATTTCGGCGCACGCAGCGAAGGCAAATATATGTGCCACGTCCTCGCGCGCGCCAGTGTCGAGCAAAGACTACTATATATAATTATGGAGAGTGTCGGGCCGGCCATCGTCGAGTGAAGATGCAGTGATGTTGTGTTGACTGTTGATAGAAGACACGTCGAACTGAAGACTAGAAGAGTGGCCTCACAGCTCCCGACACTCCTATTTCTTTACAGAATCGTCTAAAACGTTAAAATAGTTCTTTTCAGAACTGCTTGCTTTATGGAATCGTCCAAAACGTTAAAATAGTTCTTCTCAGAACTGCTTGCTTCGATGTTTCTTAATCAGAGCGCCAAAAACGTGGTAATGTGCTGTGACTGGTGGTGGTGGCTACAAACTTATTGTTCTTTATTTCGCAATCGGAAATGCATAGGCCGTAACCTAAATAAACATTAGTTTTTATTATAATTATATTTATTCTTTCAAAGCGGTTCACTGTCCACTCTAAAACCTCTTTTTACAACTGCAAAGTTAAGGTTATCCATCACAGGCCGTGGGCCGTGTCACTTGAGTGAGGCCATCAGATATTATAAAATCAAATTCACAATAAATGAATACTTCATAATTATTGTGAATTGCGAGTGCATTCCAAATTAAAATTTTGATATGGGTACAAAATCGGCGTGAGTTTAGCCATAGATTAATCTGTTCTATTTATTGTTGGGTCGGTTTTAAAAATACCTACAATGTACGCAAATCTATTAAGATTACCTTTATAACAGCTTAAAAAAATATGACATTTTTTATTGTATTTTACGCTTAAATCAAAATTATTTTAATTTCTATCTATCGATTTTGTAAATTCCTTACATTTAATTACTAGTATTAATCGAAATTTACAAAACAAAGAATCGATTAAAATAATCGCTTGCACACCATCACAATAATTTAAAAAAAAATGGTCATCAATTTCGAATACAAATTAAGTAGTGGTAATGAAAATTACGTGTGGTCCTGAATTAGTAAATTACGCTAAGATCTGGTCATTTTCATGTTGTTCATAATATTTGAAACGATATTTGTCACATTTGTTATCGAATCTTTATGCGTGTGTGTGATATAATGTGAAAAATAAAAACGTAAACACGCCCGATTGGCGCGAAACTTAGGCTTTAGATACCAAAATTCATCATTACCACTGCTTACTTAAATTGAACTACGGATGAATTTGTCACACAATTAAATGACAAGTTAATTATTCTCAATTTAGTGGAGCGTGGATGTCCGAAAACCACAATTTTTATGATTTTTAGCCTCGGCCAGCACGGCTGACCGAGGCTGGCGGATGACGATGACCGTATTTACGCACTTGGATTTTGTAAGGGTAAATTAAGAAACTTGCGCGCTAAATACTGAAGTTTTAATGGCGTTGACATAATTATATTATGTGCTTTTTATGCAACTCTCCTAATTAAAGCACACTCGTAGTATTTGATTATCAGAATATTCAATATTCACATAAATTATGAGGATGACGTATGCTTAAAAATGCTAGCACCTTTAGGGGCCGATACCAAGCCAGCGGAGGTTTGTGTGTCGAGCCCCCAAAGGGGCCCGTACCGAACTTTATGGTTAATGTGTAGACAAGATCAAGATCTGCGTTTTTTGGGTAAGTTTTGGTTAGTCATGAAATTAATAAGGGTTGATTAAAAGGCTTAAGGGAAGCGCCAGGGCAGCCCGCGAAATTATGAAAATATGATTCGCGGCCGTAACAAATATGGCTTAACAGAGTTATAATCATTAAAATCATCAATACAACCCTCTTAGTTCATTTAATCTCATTGTATGGATTTTTCATAAAATAGGTTGATGATTTTAATGATTATAATTCTATAGCTACTTACGTGTTACAGTCGTAAATCATATTTTAATCAACAAACAACTAGTATTTCGGGAAGTCGCCAAGCGGTTGGTCGACTCTTCACGTAATCATAGGGCGGCCCTATTTTTTGGCCAAAGAATCAGCATTGCCATCTAACGTGGCAATGCTGCCAGCCTTGTGGGCACTTTTCTTATTGACAGCGATGTGGACAAATTTTTTGACGCCCTGTAACCCTTTTGATACTTGTACACATGTTTATTATTATTATAGATCTATAAATTGTAGTTTGTAAATAATGTACATAAACGATTCAAATAAATTCTTATAATTTATACAAACAACGTGACACTGACTTGCAAATTGCAAAAATAACAAGAAAATTTGATTTTCGCGGGCTACCCTGGCGCTACCACCTTAAACCTTCTTACTATTAAAGAAATTTGACAGATTGTAGTAGCTTGATGTGCTGGCGTCTGTACAATTGCGAGCCTATAAACAATGGGAATACGGTTCTATTTTCAATGCAGCCAGTAATTGGCTCGCGCACTTTTCGTTCTGTCTGAACTGACCCTAAAAGTTTTAAAAAACTTAATATTTTCTGAAGAAAGTCTAAACCTGTCGCTGTCCACTGTTAGGCATTTGATTATAACAAGTGCCATAACCCAGCTATCGGGCTATCGCACCCAGACCTCTCACCTGTAGTGGGACATCCTCACGGTTACAATACCTCACAACTGGAGCAAAAACATTTAACAAAGTGCAAGCTATTTAAGTCAAGATAAATAAATAAACATGATACATCCGACAGTAATACAACCCCATATACATTTTAGCAGCTGAGTGCAATTTCCCAAAAGGGGATAGATCATCCTACTACGTGGATCCTCGACATATCGTCCGTGTCACTTTTCCACTTTAAGGTGTTTTCGGATCTCTCAAGGGAAAAAGAATGATACAAACGTACTTTTCCACTGAAAATATTTTCGCCCTACGAATTTGTACTCTATTGTCTGAGGAAAAAGAGTGATGATAATGATAAGGGGTTGTAAGTGAGAATAACATTTGTGCATTTTACCTTTGGGTTTGTTGTACTCATTTATAAACTGCAATCATGGCGTGAGAGCGACGTGTGATTTATTTATAAATATGAAACTCCTACTGTGAACGATAAAATGTTCAATATTAAATATATATTTAAACTTATTTATTCATTATCAAGTGAAACTAATAACAGGACCTCGCGCGCTACGCTACGGTCACGACTACATCTTCTGGCCGCAGAAGCGTAGACTGGAATATGGTCGCACAACCGGGCGTCTGCCCGGGTTTGGTCAAGATGGCGGCTGGTCATGCGACAAGTAGTGGTCGTGGCCGCGTATTATTAATTTTTTATTATTTTTTTTTTTTTTTTAATTACATGTATAAACCTTTGCCCTTCGTGGTCCAATAAAAGTACAGGCTGAATAAATCAATAAATCTGCCTAACCTTTTTCTCAACTACGTTGGAGTCTGCTTACTGCTTGTTTTACATGGAAACACTGCCTATCGGACCTTTACAGCGCAGTTACAGGATAACACGATACCTGTGATACCTACCCCTTGGCTAATTGTCAGATTTCCAGACTTTTGACAACCCGTAACTATTTTATTTACGGGGGAAGTGTCAGGGTGGCCCGCGAAATTAAAATTTTCTTCAGTTTTTTGCAATTAGCAGGTCCGTGTCAGGTTGTATGTTGATTAAGATATATGATTACTAACTGTGCCCCACACCTTCGTCCGCGTGAAATTAGCGGTGTGAAATATACTTTACGAACTATTCTCATACTTACCAAATATACATAAAAAAAAACATAAAATTTGGTGGAGCCGTTTCGGAGGAGTGCGACCACAAAGACCGTGACACGAGATTTTTATATAAGATTAAAAGTCATAATACGTGCACTAACCACTTGCTAAAATCAATCAGAAACGACCTCAAACTGTACGCCTACTGTTTATTTGTGAGCAATCTCAGCTTAAGTGTAAGCAAATGTTTGACTCATGTAAGAGATCCCATTAAGTCAATTCAGCGGTTTTACTAACTTCAGAACAGCTAGTTCAGTTTGTTTTAAAGCTAATTCTGTTACCGCTAAGTAAATTGTTGTATGATTATGTAACTTTATTCACTTAGAAGGAACTTGGAGGAGCTCGAGGCCAAACAATAACAGCCGCACGGGTAGTCAGACGTCTCTTCAAGGGATATCGTACTACACAGTATTAACTGGGTTGTGTTGGTCAGACAGGCAGTCGTTCTATGAAAAATACTGATATTAGCTGCATTCGGTTAGACTGGAAGCCGACCCAAAAATAGTTGGGAAAGGCTAGGCAGATGATATTCACTTAGAACTTTAGAATAGCACAACCCGATGAAAAGTGAATGGAGGTCTTACAAAAATCAAAGCGCCGCTTGCACCACAAAACCCTAAACTTATATAAAACATCTTTCTGTCCTTAACTTGTTTACTGCATACCTAACTCACGCTTTTTTCCCATGGGGGTAGGCAGAAACTACAGAACGTCACCAATTACGATCCTTACATACTCCTATCGCCTCGTCCCTGTTCACACATCTGCTCATAAAGGTAAGCCCGTTTCGAGTACTACTCATCTGTCCTTTCTGAATAATCTCACCAATAAGGTCAGATGTGGTATGTTGTCTTTCTACAAGATTAATAAAAACGGAACTATTTTCACATACATACTTACGTTTACCATAAAACGCATTCAGTAATTTCTTAAAAACAACCACACATTTACCCTCTACCCTAGTTACGTATCGAGACTACCAAGATAATGACGTCATATCCTAGTTTCCTCAAATATGTCTCCTCAAAGAGAACATTGTTTCCTTTATGGTATAATAACTCCTTAGTTTGCATAATATGAACTGCATACCGTATTCAGAATATTTTAAGCACCTATGTACATAGGTATAGGGTAAAACCAGGATAGATGCCCCACTTTTTGAAAAAGCCTCCTAATTTTCGAACTATACGTTTTTCATGAAGAATTTCCATGAATGTAATTAGTTTGATCTTTGTACTAGCAATACGACTCGTTTTTGTTGATCTAACATTATTTGATTCTGCATAAATTGAGTTTTTGCAAACCCTTTTTTTTGAGGATAGATGCCTACCTATATGGATAGATGCCTCACTATGAAAATGCTAAGGAGGATAGATGCCTGTGATGTAGGATAGACGCCCTATAGATTAAAATAAGTACAATACATAGTTTTGATATGTTTTATTTGTAATCTTTAAACTTAAACATTTGTTTAACAAAAAATAACTTCTGTGCATAATCGTAACTAATTGAACATAATAGGTATGGCAGGCAAGATACCAATTTTTAAAATTTTCAAAAAATCAACCACAATTAAATGTTGTCCTTATTTTAGGTTGAATTGAAAAGTGCTTTCAGTTTGCCACATCTTGAGCAATAATTTCTAAAAAGTGTACAGACTTCGTGCTGCCACTTCTGGCATGATATGCACCGAATCCAATCAGATTTTGACTTTATCAAAGCATTCTATGCAATAATAAAAAATTTATCAAAATAAAAATAATGATTTTAAAAATATGCTAACATGCATACAGCGTATGGGGATAGACGCCCCTAAGGGCACCTATACTGCAAAAAATCGGGGCGACTATCCTTTTTGCTATGGATAGATGCCCTTTTATTTTTTGACGTATCTAAATACAAAAGTGCAATTATTATTATGTAGTTATAAAGTTAACTAACCAATGTATGGATATCATTAAAATAGAACAGAATTTATTACTATATAAAAAGATATGTAACAGTAAATTCTTACGTTTGAAACTTTGAAGCGTTCGTCCTGTTCGTCGCGGAGATGATCGCATGCACCAGCTAAACACGTCAATCCCGTGCGATGGTCTGCAGGGCATATAGGTGTGGGGCACGTGCGCTCTATTTTTAGACTATTAAATCTGTGTTGCGATTTTAGGAAGTTAGTTTTTTAGAAAATGGGGCACCTATCCAACTGCGGCATCTATCCGGGTTTTACCCTATATAACATGAGATATTATGTGCCAGATATTATAATGAAGTTGATTTTCTAAGCACGAGAGATAATGAAATGTTAGTCAAAGAAGTTCTTTTATCTTCGTTAGCTATGCAATGTCAGTGTGGAAGAAATTACCGATATAAAAATTCTATGTGGGGGTTCTGAATGACGAACTGAATACGTGGTAACCGTTTGTGCGCCAGAGTCCCTTCCACCCTGTATACAGTTATGGCATAGAAAACATAACCGCGCACTTGTATTACCCGTAAGAGTCGTTAACTAATCATTGACAGCCTGTTATCGATAAATTCTTAATGGATTATTCTTAAACTTGTTTATCGAATCTCGGAATCGAACCCAGAACACCACGTGCAGTATCGTTTTACTAGAAAATCTCAGGAAACCGTATTCTTCTCACGGCCATGGATTTTAAACCCTGTCTTAATGAATCCCAAACAACACAACATCTTAACATTACACCAAGCCTGTAATCCCCGCAGGGTTAGGGGTAGGTGCACCTAATAATACACTCACATTTTGCCAGTATATTTAAGTCTCAAGTAATAGGAGGCGAGCCTATTGCAAACTGGGCATAAATCCAGCTTCCGTGGCAGCTACTGAAAATTTCCTAATGGAAAAACTCAACACTTCGTCCGACCTAGGAATCGAACCCAGGACCTGATGCTCAGCAGTCGCACTTGCGACCACTAGGCCGACGAGGCCAAGCCCATATTAAAGTAATCAAATTGTTAATAGTAGAGGTACTTAATCTTAGTACCTACATAGGTAGTTTAGCTATACTTCCTTTGGTTATAGGTTCCTTACATTGTCAAACAGTTCGTTTTCCCGCGATACCAAGTGTAAAAGTAATCCAAAGTTATGACAGCGACATGGGAGGATATCCGTGGAATGCATTGCAAATATAAATGTTAAGAAAACAGCGTTGCCCCGCATCCGTTAAGCCACAGAGCATTTTAAAAATAGAAATGACCTCAGAGGGCATAGACAAAATGGAATTTTATCAAGTTAAAAATGAATAGGACTTACGCTACGGCAAACCTGTTTAAGGTTTCCAGATCTATAATTTTTATTCCGGTGAACATTTCTAACCTATTTGTTTTAAATTGTATAGTATAATTTATTAATTTCGTATTATTAAAAATAATTTTATTGGACTATAAACTGTGTGTTCTTTTCTAATTGTTGCAAAATTCCGGACGTTTTAGAATCCCCCTCCCAATCCAGACACTGAACTAAAATTCCGCACAACCTTGTGGAAATACGAAACACTTTGTAAGCGATTGACGCTTAATTAAGCCCTCTGACCGCCTCCACGACGCGACGTTTATATAGAAGTATTTTCATTTTTTAAACGTTGCCTCTCACTAGAAATATCTCCTGTATCATGAGTGCGTTAACAAACATTTAAACTCGCAAACACAAACAGCCAGACTCAGAACCTATATAATATATATGTTCCGGAATCGAGCCTGAGACACGCAGCACAGCTGTCAATCGCTCTGCCACTGCGCCAACCGTGCCGTCAATTAGTATTTAGTCTTTTGTCTAGTTAAACTTTTCTATACTTTTATCTCACTGTAGTGATCTCATATTAATTTATTTTTATTATCAAAGTCGATGTCAACAAATAAATCTAAACCGACATTAAGCTAAGAGAACCCACATATCCTACACGTACATATCCGTGAAGAATTTTCTTGTCTTTAAAGCTAAGCCATCTCTATCGTTTCAAGTGTTCTGTGGTTTACGCAATGCAGACGGCATATGGAAAGCGTTTGTTAAACCTTTGTGTCCTGGATCAATAGTATTTGTATAAAGCGAGGCTACATCCTTTGATAATATTATAACATATATCACGCCTGTAATCTCCGAAGGGTTAGCCAGAGATGTAACCTAATAGTACACTCACATTTCACCAGTTATGTTTAAGTTCCTTGAAATAGTGGGCGAGCCTATTGCCATCAAACGGGCACAAATCCATACGTGGCTAATTTGACAGCTGTATGTTTTGCGATTTCTAAATCTTGAGACAAAAGGCCTAGGTGAAATCGTTGTGTGGTATAACATGAATATAAATCGAAATTTTACTTTTAATATTTAATCAATATTAACACAGTTAATATACATAATCCAATCATTCTTGTCACATCCATAAGCTTACAAAATTAACTTACTTGAACTACCACTAGGCCGAGTTTATTACATCTAGATAAAATTATCGGTCTAGACCAAAATACAATCCTAGAGCGAAATATAATACGACCCCAGGACATGGGTGGTGTGAGTTAGGGTAGAATACTAATTTTGTTTAGGTCGCAAAAAATATAACAGGCCAAGAGCGAGAATGTTTTAAAAACGCAGTATTCTGAACTGTATTTTGTAGTTTTATATGAGGTATTTTACAGGAATCCAAAATTATAACATAACATCACACTTGTAATCCCCGAAGGCTTAGGCAGAGGAGTACCTAAAAGTACACCCACATTTCGCCAGTTATGTTTAAATCCCATATCACCTGAGCATTATTATATCTGTTCTGATATTATAATGAGGTAAAGTTTGTAATTATGGATGTAGGAGGTAATCTCTGAAACTTCTCATCAGATTTCAATTATTGGTTTTTACTGATGGAAAACTACACTATTGCCCGCGGCAGAAGTCACGGGTTGAAGCTAGTTTAAAATATTTTGCAGAACACTCGTGGATCCCTAAAAACTAGGACATCGGTTCTGTGGCAACATTTTGTTGCTTTATTTGCAGGCTGAGCCTGTTCTGCCATATTCGTACGTAATTTATTTTATTCTACCAAAATAGAATTGTTTATTTTTAATACAATTTATTGTATTAAGTTCGTAAATTTTATTCTGTAGGAAGGCTAATTTATGGACTTGAATATACATGAATAAAATACGGAGCACGTAAAACGAAAAACAAAATTTATAAGAACAAAACAAAAAAAAAGTACTTTTGAATAAATTAAATAAAAATAACAGCAAAAAAAATGCTTGTGAAAAAATAAAAATTCAAAAAAATAGAGAAACATTATTAGTAGTAGTTTCAAAAATAGTTTTTGGGTTTAGACGACGTAGGAAAACAGTAATTATTAACTATATCACACTACAAGTAAGAGTATCCGACTTTTATCAACAAGTATTTTATGGAACGCAGAGAAGGTTATCTGAAAAAATGTCATGAAAAATGTGATGTCTCGGTGACTGACACAAAATAATATTATTACCAATTTTGACACACTACACTAGAATTTGACGTGCCTCCAATGACAAGTTCGTTATTGCAATCTATAGTAAATATAAATGGGGCGACGCGCGAACTTCTTTATCACAAAAAAGTGAAAAATAATTTTAGCTTCAGAAGTCGGTGACAAAAAACTGAATGAAACAAACAAAAGTCACCGACTTCTGAAGCTAAAATTATTTTTCACTTTTATGTGTTTTTGGAGTCGGTTTAATTTTTCAAATATTTCAACTTCAAAAAAGTTTTTTTATTTTTTCATTTTAGTTGCAATATCCCATACAATTTTTTTTATGCATTTATTTTACATTGTTAACCATACATTTCATGGTTAAAGGCTTATGTATATGTAGCGGCACTACAAAAAGTACTTCAGCAACATAGAACAAAAAGTACTACAGCGCCATCTATGACGCAGAGGACAAACTAAACATCTAAATCCTGCATCGCGCAAGTAAAGATATTCGCGACTTAAGACTATATAGAAGAACCCGACAACAACTGTCGGGCAGTAGCCCACCAGACATAACACCCGTCTGGTCGGAGGATCCTCCCTTTTCTACGGGGTTGAAGAGCTTTACACCCTGTTCTTCCTACCCCCAAATATACTTGTAAAATTCGAGGTCCTGACGTCCTGACTGACTGCCTGATATATATCAGTCAGTCAGTCAGGATATCAAAGATTTGATATCAAAGCACAGCCCAAACCGCTTGTCTTAGAGCAATAAAAATTTGGAGGGTGTATTCTTTGTGAAGAGTAGGTATCCATTAAGAAAGGGTTTTTCAAAATTCTCCCACTAAGAGGGTAAAATGGGATGTTGAGTTTTCTATGAAGTTTTTTATTCTCGGAGTCGATTGACTTAAAAATTTGTGTACATACTCTTCAGTTAAAATTATGAGAAACGTGTATCACAGTTTTTCCAAAATCATCCCCAATATGAAATTAAAAGTCCTGACTTTCTGACTGATATATCAATGTACAGCCTAAGCTGCTGGTTTCAAGGACATGAAATTTGAAGGGTGTATTCATTATGAAGAGTAGGTATCCACTAAAAAAGGGTTTTTCGAAATTCCACCTCTGGGTGTTGAATTTTCTGTAAAACTTTTTATTCTCGGGGTCGATTGACTTGAAAGTCTACATAAAACGTGTATCACAGCTTTCCCAAAATCAATCCCCCTATATAAAATTCAAAGTCCTGACTGACTGATATATCAACGTAGCCCAAACCGCTGGTCCTAGAGAAATGAAATTTGGAGGGTGTATTTTTTGTGAAGAATAGGTATCCACTAAGAAATAGTTTATCGAAATTCCACCCCTAAGAGGGTGAAATGGGCGTTGAATTTCCTGTGAAACTTTATATTCTCTGACCGTCCTTTGACGCGAAAATTGGTGTACACACTCTTAAATTAAAATTATGAGACACGTGTATCACAGTTTTTGCAAAATCATCCCCCAACAGAGCCAAATAGGGCTTCGAAACTCAAGTATACAGGCGCATGGCGCGCAGTGTTGCACAGGGCGTGCGGGGCGCGGGAGTATTTACCTATTAGTAAGTAGTTGGGATTTTTCTGAGATAGACGTATGTGTATATGTGAAATTCCGATTTTCGCGTTGGCTCGTGATACGCGAAATTAAAGTATTATGTCTATTAATTGATTCCTTCTAAATTATTTGATCGTCGTCACCGGTGTCCAATCTATTACTATGAACTATATAATATTTACAAGTGAACTACGAACTATATAATAAGTACATGTAATTCATTATGTGATTCTTTATTACCTATTCAACTTTAAAAGCAAAAACTAATATTACACATAATATCTTAAATAGACTATTATAAATGCGACAGTTTGGATGGATTGATGTTTAATATTCAATCGCGCCAAAACGGCTGAACAGGTCTGGATGAAACTTAACACAGAGATAGATTATAGTCTGGTATAGCACATAGATAACTTATTATCCAAGAAGTAAAATCCCGTGGGCAATTCCCGAACACAGGGTGTAAGTAATGTATACATCTGCATACACTCTCAGAGCATACAGGCGTTATATGTATTAGGTTACAATATTGTGTAAACAACAAATATCCAAGCGATTGCAGTAATCACGGCAGATTTGCTGTTTATTATTGCAGAGTTTCATTGTATATCTCCGAAGCTCAGCATCAGATCTTCACCAAATTTAAATGGGATGGTCATTTCGGAATAAACCACTTTAGAACAAAAAAATAATTTTGCAAATCCGTCTATAAATGACGGAGTTATGCCCGAACATACATTAAAAAAAAACAGCCGAATTGATATAAAAAAGTATTAGATACTCGTAAATCATTTCAATTCTGTTTTTTTTTTTTTAATAACTTAGAAATTATATCTTGAATGTGGCGTCCGTTCCGGTCAATACCTTGGGAAAGTCAAAATCAGAAGTTTGGGTCCATTTTATACAATCAAAGTTACTTTAATATAGGGTGCGGGCCCTTTATATGTAACTTTAACTGTCACCAATGGAAGATGTCACATGGTTAACTCAAAAATTTTTACGACTACCTACCGATTAAGAATTCACCTTAACTTGATTTCTGTTCACAAAGCCTACTATTACATTAATTTCAAGTAACCTTATTAGTTGTCACTACAATTAGATTGTTAATGTCACCGTTCTAGTAACAACAGCGGCGATATAATTTAATATTGTTGAAGGCTTAATAATTATCTTGTCAGATAAAATGTCAGCGGGACGTTTTCCAGATAGAGGACGGTCTGTCTTAATTCCTTTGCTAAATATTGTCCATGAAGTTAGGTCATACTTTTGACCTCGTACTTGTTTAACCATGTACTGAGGAACCTAGGTAGGTAACCGATGTCTGCTTTGTTTTATTTCAGTGAGATGTGTCTGCCGCGTTGGTCTAGAGGTCGCTAGTGCGACTGCTGAAAATACGGTCTTAGGTTCGATGCCTAGGTCGGGAAAAGTATTTTGGGTTTTTTTTCATAAGTCTCAGTAGCAACTATGGAGTCTAGGTTTGTGACCGGTTAATAGCAATAGGCTCGCCCCTGATTACATGGGACTTAAACTTAACTAACGATATTATAGATCCTCTGCCTGTGCCTAATCCTTTGGGGATTACAGGCGTGATGTTATGTTTGTTGTTTTAAAGTAAGTATTACTATATTAACTAAATAGCGGCTCGTCCCGCCTTCGCACGGTGCCTATGTTACTCAGGGTGAATGTAGCTTTCCAATGGTGAAAGAATTTTTGAAATAGGCACAGTAGTTTCTGAGTTTATTCATTACAAACACACACACACACACAAAAATACAAATTTTTCCTCTTTATAATATTAGTGTGAATTTAAGCAAGAACAAGTGCGTGTGAATTTTACTTTTCACCAGCTACCGAAAGAGATTTAATTCGATATTTTTTCTTTAAATAGTCAAATTTAGGTAAGTCACAACTCTTGAAGAAAAAGTTGCAATTACTTTCATACGCAAAGAACTCTCAATCTTAATACACGTTCAATTAGAAGCCTTAGAAATGAGGCATAAATAATGTCGTCTTTTCTGGAAAATTCTCTTTTGCTGTAAGTAAATGCAATTTGTTTTCCATCATTAAAACTGGGCATTCAATGTGTCCTTTCAACTCAACATGAAAATCTTTTACAAAATTACTTCGTTCCATAAATAATAGGGAAACCTTATATTTTTTAAAGCCCTTGTAATGTATCTTTCTCCACAGAAGGTGAAAAAGCGAAGCCAAGAACCTGAAAAAAAAATGGCCCAGTGCGAGTCGGACTCGCGCATGAAGGGTTCCGTAACCATCGTAGTAAGGGAGTGCCCTTTAATTGTTATTTTTTTGCTACAGCGGCTTCAGAATCCTGTGAAATTTTAACTGTCTACCTATTACGGATCATAAGATACAGCCCGCTGACAGACAGACGGACAGACGGAGCAGGCTTAGTAATAGGAACCCATTGGTTACCAAGCGCAGCATCTTCCTTTTACGGAATTTGTCGAAAAATAATACTGTACAACCTGAACAAATTAGGGTTTCTGTGTAGGTAATGGACAGTTTTCGCATTCAAAAAATCAAAATGTCTTAGGGACAGTGAGGTGAAGATAAACAGAGTGCTTATTGACGCGTGATTGACTTAAGCAAGCCGGAAATAGTAGTAGTAGTAGTAATAGTATTTTTGTATATATCTGAATCGAACCGAAACGACGCGAATGACATCTTTTTCTCTATGGACGTAAGGTTCTTTTAGTGGTCGTTCTATGATATACTTGTATGTTATGAAAACCTATTCTAATAGTGAATACTTTATTAGCTAAATATTATATCTATACTTACTTATAATATTATAAAGCTGAAGAGTTTGTTTGTTTGGTTGAACGCGCTAATCTCAGGAACTACTGGTTCTAATTGAAAAATTCTTTTAGTGTTGGATAGCCCATTTATTGAGAAAGACTATAGGTTATATATCATCACGCTACAACCAATAAGAGCGGAGCGTCAATGAAAAATGTTGCGAAAACGGAGAAAATTTGTACCAGGGAATTATTTATCTTAAAAAGTTCTACACAAAAGTCCACGACAGCATAGGTACCTATGCCTATCTTTTAAGGTTGACTCACAGTAACCATTTTAGTGATTTTAAAATTTGATCAAAAATAATGCTTTATTTGCGAAGGTGTTTTCACCGACATAGTACAAATCCTTATCAAAATAAATATGTTTGTCATCTTTAATGTTCAATTGTGACCAAAATTGCCCGTAACACCATTTAATTTGGATCAATATGTTAGGAAATATAATAACTCGTGCAACAAAATGATATCATACCGGCGACGACGAGGTTCCGTTAGAAGATGGGTAAGTACGATAAATGAAGCTGCAATATGATGTACAGCACAATCAACAACATAATAATTATTATGTTACTGTATAACATAACACTTCGCCTGTATTTCTCTGAAGAGTTAGGCAGCGGTGTACCTACCATTAATAGTACACCCACATTTTGCCACTAATGTTTATGTCCCAGGTAATAAGGGACGATCCTATTACCATCAATCGGCATCTAAAGCTTGGTAATTTCATCAATTCACAATAACCAACCCGTACTATTAGATATTACTTGGCCACGAACAAAGCCATGAGTCCTAACCGACGGTGCTCAGACCTGGCCGTGGCCGCCTACCCAATGGCAGGACGAAGAATAGCCTTATGGGAGGCTTTCATTTTCTGGAGACTTGCGTCAAATCTTGCCAGTTGTACTAACGCTCCCTTGCGGATAGGCAAGGTCAATTCTATTAGTGTCTTCTTTTACTTTGACTTTGATCAGACGACGTCAATGCATCTTTGAATATATAACAAAATTGGTACTTAAAACTATTGTGAGCGTTCCTTCCAGACAATAAAATATACAATTGGCCAATGAATTACTTTAAATAGGGACTGGCGAATCACAAGCAAGATCATCACCATTTTTTAAATCGCATGCAGTGAATGCCAGCATTTTACATTGAGCGTATCTTACCTCCTCAACTCAGGTACTGGGTAATACGATACGCCTTGATACGGTTGATAATGGTTGTCAGACTTTCGGGCTTTACCCGTATTGGCTGAGACCAACAGCGTAACGTACTTTCCGAGACACGGAAGGACCTCGATATGAAATGTATGGCCACCCATCCGCGAACTGCACCTCAGAAATCATTGCTTAATTTCGAAGTTCACTCTGTGCGGAGTCCTAACCTACGCAGCTCAGACCTGGTCGCTCACCGAGTTGCAAAGTTCTACCTTGGAGTTTGCCGAAGGGCATGTAGCAATGGAATGCAGTATTTGGAGTGTAAAAAGACAAAACAGTTTAAAACACCACTCTGTGTTCTAAAACGGGAATAATGCAACAAACGAGTAAGTCGATCGCGTTTTTTATTGCATCACTATGCACTATAATTTATTTCCTAAATTAAATCCTGACTACTAATAATACCCACGGACTTGCCTTTTCAGTTCAAATGACTCCAGACACATGGCCAGACATTGAACGTCGCTTGGACGGCATGCCCGTCGTCATACGACTGACGGACGGCGAGCTAGCCCATTACTCACCGTCCACAGGCCCGCGCCTACGGTGGCCGAGAGCCATCACGGCATGGCCCCCGACGCCCGGTGCTTCTCCTCCCGCGGCGCCTGGGACATGAGGCTCTCTCCCTCTCACGTTCCGCCGCCTCCTTCGCTAGCATGACTGCTTCGCAGAAGGAGACGACGGCTTCCCATTCCCTCTCACCCCGGACCATGGCTTGAACCAGGGCCGGGCGCGAGACGTCGCCGCCGGGAGAGGTCGCCGCCGGACATAGTTAGGTTCTTATTTGGTTCGTATCCTGAAGAAGTCAATAATGTTGTAATATCTTAATACATCAATTTTATAGACTCTTTTTCTGACTCACTACATATTATAAAACTAGCTGTGGCCGCGTCTTCGTCCGCCCTTTCTTAGCCTGTTATTATAAAACGGAACACAACTTTGTTCGTTAGGATGACTATTTACACCATTGTGTTGGTGTTTATTGATTGGACAGATTATAGACTTGATTCAAACGCAAAGCATTCATTTCAAATAGACCCGTAACAAAGTGCCAATACAAGTTACAGGCTGAGAAAGATCTAAGTCCTCGTGGACGAAATCGCGGGCACAGCTACTACATTTATAAATTAAAATAACCTGGTAACTAACTTAACAATAAACCTAAAAAATGGCGTCCTCGAAAATATAGTTTCCAATAAGGTTCTATATTTACGCCGCTTGAGGTTCTCCGCAGCCGCAGCGGCAGCCCCAGCACAGCACTATGAGCTAGGAAGATGGGATGGCGTAAGAGTATGCCACACTAAAGGCCTACCCGTACCCATCTTCCATGGAAACAAAGACTAACTATTTGAAGGTCTACGGCATAGACCTTCAAATAGTTATTTCATAATGTTTAAACAATAATAATACATACATAATCGTCGTGCGTGACTTGGTACGCACTTGAGTCTTCTTTCAATTTGCTTAATGAATCGCAGTAACTTAAAGTTTCAAATGAAATTCTTGAAAGCTTAACAACTTGAAGTATTTATCTTAGTTTAAAAGTATTCCACGCAAAAAGAAATGTTTTATTCAAAAACAAGTTTTTGTATAAAGTTGTGAGTAAAATGCTTTCTTTCATATTAAATGAGGGAACAAGGGCTGCGATTCTCCATACAAATGTATTCCCCTTTTTAGGGTTCCGTAGCCAAATGGCAAAAAACGGAACCCTTAAGGATTCGTCATGTCTGTCTGTCTATCTGTCCGTCCGTATGTCACAGCCAAAGTTGTGTGTGTGTGTGTGTGTGTGTGTGTCCTATAACTTCTAAAATAAGAGAATGATGAAACTAAAAAAAATATATGATGTAGGTACATTACCATGCAAACTTCCACCGAAAATTGGTTTGAACGAGATCTAGTAGGTAAGTAGTTTTTTCTTAATACGTCATAGATCGTAAACCGCAATTTACCTTTCATTCAATCAACTCAAATATAAAAAAACCTCCATCAAAGTTACAACGAACTACAAAAACTTTTATATAATGCTTGCTGCTACGGAACCCTTCACGGACGAGTCCGACTCGCACTTGGCCGTTTTTTTTCTTCCTGAATAATGCAGCAATATTTTTCTTTCATAAAATCAAGGTCTACGGTGGACACGTCCTTTTTTTCAGCAACTAATAAGTAAAGAAAATATTATTAATATTATAGCTAGCCCATAATTATTTTCCCTGCTGGGCAAAGGCCTCCCTCCATTCCTTCCGACGGTCACGATTCTGTTACCGTTGGAAGAAAATATGACCCACCAAAAATGACAAAAATGCCCCAATTTTACGTCTGTGATTAGAGCTGGACTACCAGACAAAGAAACTTTTTTAACATAAACAAATTGATAAAAAACATACTCTTTCTTAAAATTTTAATGTCAAAAATAATTGAATCGGCTCAATTGTCGAGGAGAAAAAAGGGGAACACGAAACGTCGATCTCGTCAAATTTTTTATAATATTATAATCGGTCCGAACTGCAGCTGTCCCTATCGCACTCTACGGGGGCAGGCTTAACGCAGGGCGACGGCAATAGTTTCTTGAAATACCTATTTTTCAAATTCCTCGCAGGCCCTGTTCCCTCATATTACTATCCGTTGTTTAAACGAAGGAGGATTTACTTTTTTTTTTTAATTAACCCTAATTTCAAAGACTGGTTTCACTTCGGTATTGAAATACCTTATTATTTGTTTAATGGGTTGACATCTTAGAGTTTCCTCCTTGCCTCGGAAAGCACGTTAAACCGGGCGGTGGTCATGGCTGTTATTTGTAGACTTTGACTTTGTTGAATTTGAGTCTTTGAAGTAGTCAGTAGGCCGTCGGAAGTCTAACAGCCAGTCTCTAAAAAGGGTATCGTATAATCCAGTACTAATTGAGTTGTGGAGGTCAGACAGGCAGTCGCTCCATGTAAAATACTGGTATTTAGCTGCATCCGATTATGCAGGTAGTCAATATAGCTGGGAAAAGGCTAGGCAAATGATGACATCTCAAAGGCAAAATAATGCACATAATGGCATCATTAACTACTATGTCATGTCCATCAGCCATTTTTTTGAAGTGGACAAAGCTCATGACCCGTAGCACAGAATAGCTCTCGACTACCGCAACACTAAAGCTGATTCCGCACTTTTATTGCCAACATACATTTTTATTTTGTTTGTTTTTGTTCACATTCTATCCTATTGATGCTTTATACCGAGCTGTAATTTTTGTGCTGCAATGTTTTCAGCTATTATCGATGGTTCTATGCTGATGGAAAAGTAATAACCGCTTTATACAACGCTGTACACAGTCCAATAAAAAAAGTATCACTATATTTTTATAGAACTAGCTTATGCCCGCGGCTTCGCCCTTGTGGAGTTCGAATTGTCCAACGGGAACATACTACCGGGATAAAAAGTATCCTATGTGTTAATCCAGGTTATATTTTAATCCAAATACGTTCAGTAGTTTTTGCGTGAAAGAGGAACTAACATCCATCCATCCATCCTCACAAACTTTCGCATAATTTATAATATTAGTAGGACTGGTTAAAATACAAACAAAGCTCTTTGATTTTTTATAAGCTCCACAGACAACAGTCTAACTTAAACTTACAGGTTAATTGTACAGTCACGACTTCACGAGCACTAATAAATATACGCCTAAGAACATTTGAAAGTGATTTTGCATATTTGGCGCAGCCATAGGACAAACAAAATTATCTCTTTTTTTTTGTTGTTTAGTTTTAAGTTTTTTATTTTATTTTTGTTTTGTGACATGTGCCAAATAATTATGTTTTCTTTCTTTCTTTTGTCAGTCACCTAGACTTGAAAGAAAACCGTAATGATAATGTTTTATGTTTTTTTTTTTGTTAAATTTGTAAATAGGTACCTAAATTCAAAATACATTGTACTAGGTATTTTAATTTAATTTTAAGTTTGCATGCTGAAGGAAGTAAGCGAAATCTTTTTATTTGTAAGACCAATGTAACCACCATATTTCATGCAAATAAAGAATCTTGAATCTTAACTTCGCTGACCAATCGTTCCACACGCATATTATTTAGCCACGAGCCCCTCTAATGCGTACAGTAACTTCAGCTCCTTGGACCGCATGTTAACGTAAATATAAACAGGGACCCTAAGCCAGTTAAAAGTTCAAACCTAATAAACTCTAGGCATACTTACTGCAAAGCAGGTCTAGACTCACATTACCATCCAAAACCAAGTTACAAACACAAACTTAGATCGTATTTTAAATCCAGATTTAGACCAAAAACAGTTTCAAAGTTAGATTCACGCTGCGATTTATATTTAAGCGAACGACGTATTGATACAAATAACTTTATTCGTTTTTCATGGTTGAGTAGGTTCTGTTTTATTAAATCATAATAATCATAATCATTTATTTATTTGCACAAACATGAGTACAATACAGACAACAACAAATTGTTGTCAGCATGCAAGAGATGTTAAAGTAAGTATAAAAATAGATCATCACGTTTGCCTTAAACAATGGCATGCAAATATTAAATATAATAATTTATAATGTCAGTCTGAGTCAAAAAATTAAAAAAAAATTACAATAAATTATAAGAAAAAATTCTCATGTAAAAACTCATTCAAAGTATTACAGTAAACCTTATCTGATAGAAAATTAATTACTTAATTTTGTAATGCTATATCATTTAACTGCTTCCAGTTTTTCAGAAGTTTATTATAAATTTTTGGAACCATCTAAAAGACACTTTGATAGGGTGTAGCTGCTTACATTAAAATATAAAGATTTATGAAAAAGCGCTTCTATCTCGTAACCTATAGGGAAGTGTTCCAAAACTTGTTCAACGTTCTTAACCGGGCGGTATTCAAGATGAAGTTCAAAAGTCATTATGAACTATTTTTGTGGCGTCGGGTTTCGTAATACTGTCAGTTAGATTTAAATAACCACGAATTTTTGTTCACTCACTCTTTACACGTGAATCTCAATGCATCCCGCAGCTGCATCGTTCGTTCAATAAACGAGTCATTGTACTCGTGGAGGAAAATGGACTGGGTTTCAACCATCATAAATACGGCCATTTGGAGGAATCAACGGCCGCTTTTCGGTAATGATTTCAATTATATAGAACTTCAGCTTACGATCTCATTTTGAACGGGAATGAGATAATTTTTCTACAACTGGTAATGACGCCGAATGGCTCGGGTTTAAGACTTCGAATGTAACTTCCAAACGGTGGTGATTTCGGAAGCTTAAATAGCCATTGGAGGAATCAAACGCCCGTTTGGAGGAAGGGACGAAAACATAAACATGAACTGAGTACAATTTGAATGGCAGCGTTTGACCTAAATATTAAAATATATTTAGGAGTGTCATCACACTTAGATTCAGGGAAGGATACTCGCTACAACTGTTTGGTCAATTTAGATACTTCGTCATCATTGTCCAAAACTTGATGCCACGCTGTGCTGGACAATTTCTTCTGCCGCACTATGTTAAACTAATTAGAGACCTTTAAAGAATATGGCAAATCACGCAAAATGACGTTTTGTAAAAAGTAAGAAGCCTTTATCTACTCAAGCATTTATTATCTCATTTCAACCCTGTATCGATGACCTACAACTTTCGCCAAAATCCTGTAGCAGCAATAAGTCTATTAATCTTTTTTGGTGGTGTACGAATAACCGTATCGTGTGAGTGCACCAAATATATCATCCATACCTGTATTATTTTTTTAAAGATAAGCAATACATGAATTATAATTTATTACCCAAATTGATTGCTACAAATCTGTATAAACAAACAAATACAAATAGGTCAAACAGATAATACAGAAAACGAATTGTTTTGGCGTTTACACCAAGTAATGAATGTTTGTTTAGCAAACGAACGATTAAACAATTTACGAGTTGGCCAAAAGTGCTCCGTTGATATATTTGTATCGTTTTGTTTATGTTTTAGGCTAATAATAAATTGATTTTTTTGTTGAAGTTAAACTTTCCTGAGTGATTATGTTTGGTAATGAATCTAAACATGGCCCGTATCTAAATATTTCGTAGAAACGATCAGGGATATCGCCAAATGGGGACAAAAGTAATCTTACCTTGCCAGTCTTCTAACTGCTGAAGAGGTTGGCAGCATACTCTTGTGTGCCAATATAACTGCTGATGTTTCTTCGGCTACGAAAGGTAAGTAACAAAAAAGTACATCATTTCACCATTATTTTAAGTAGTTGGTCAGAATCTACATTCTTTATTTTTGCACAATCTTGCGTTTTATTTAACAAGTCATGAATAATAAATTATGGTATCGGGCATTACTTTGCTTTTATCGATTACATTAAATGAAAGGGTTGGATGCAGGATGCATTACCACCCTCCACATGCAGGAAGTGTGAAAATTAGTATGCTTCATGCACCCAAGTCCATACTCGACACGTGTTTCGCTCCTCCACTAGGCATCCTCAGGGAATGTTTACTCGACGACCGCTCAGGCGCGAAACTCCTTTGAACTCCTTTTTATTTGAGATCATGATGGTCTAAGACAGCTAGAGATCAAAACCAAACCAAACCCATAATAACGACCCCACGACGACGATCTTATTTCAAAACCATATTATCAAGAAAGATGTAATCGTACGTACTTGCTCATGCAACTACTTACACAGTTTATTCCACCCCAACCATGAAAACAAAAACAAATGCCATTTGCCATATATTATTTTTATAACATTGTTTCTTACGGCCTTGAGTCTCCTGTCGCTAACATTTGGTCCCTACGGGAATGTCGGGAGCATTCCTCCCCTTAATATCTCGCTCCATGGATTTCTGCGGCCCTAGTACATGTGTTGGTATGTCGTCATATTCAAAGGTGACTATTTCAAAGAATAATTGTGGTCTTGCCTTGCGTTAGTAGGACTTTAAGATTCTCGTAGAACTTAAAATTACCATGACCATGGTTTGCTGTTTTTCAATGAAATTTATTCGTGGTGATAGACTCCAGCTAAAACATTGCTGAGTTCATCTGATCATCAGTCATCATCATCGGTCTCATCCCACGTTTTGTTACGACAAAATAAAACGGTGCATTTTAAGAATAGTTTATAACTATTTAGATATACGTAAGTCTCATCATTTAGATCGTGTAAATGATTTAGCCGGTGAAAAATGTTTTATTGGAACGAATGATTCATTTATAAACCTACTAGCTTTTGCCCGCGACTTCGACCGCGTGGATGTCGAAAAATATCCGACAGGAACGTACTACCGGGATTAAAAAGTAACCAATAAGTTAATCCAGGTTACGGTAACAAACATAGTTACATACCTTCATCCCCCTTTTAACCCTTCTGGGGTAGAATTATCAAAAACGTTGAGACACGTATAAATCAATTTTCAATCATCAGCCTAAACACGAAAATTGAACTACAAAACTGACGGACTTCCATATAAACTTCATCCCATCCCATCCAGCCATCCCCTATTTTATCCTTTTAAACCTTTCTTAGTGGATACCTACTCCTCACATAGAATACACCTTCCAAATTTCATGACTCTAGGACCAGCGGTTTGGGCTGTGCGTTGATATATCAGTCAGTAAGGACTTTGAATTGTATGTGTAAAAGATTATTTATTAGGAAGGCTCCGCGGACCACCTGGGATGCTTCCAGGGACCACCAGTGGTCCGCGGACCACCGGTTAAGAACCGCTCTAGACTATCAGTAGTTTAGGCGTGATTGCGTAACACACAGACAGACAGAGCTACTTTCGCATTTATAATATTATAAAATAATAAAATGTAAAATAAGTAAGAAAGAAAGCATACAATATGCAAGCAAAATCCGGACTCAAACTTGTCACCACCTGGTTGGCTCAAGACCGGCTTACTTTAAATGTTGACAAAACATGTTATTTAACCTTTTCCTTTACTGCCGCTGGGAAACCTCCTCCCTCTCCTTGTTCCTTGACTGCCCAGTCGTGCATTTCACCTCACCACACAGCTTGTGATTGCCCCTACCTTTCTCGCAACAATGTGGTGAAATATCTCGATTTACAAATTGATTGCCTGTCATTCTCCACACACATAACCACACTTGCTTCACGACTGCGCAGGATGATCTACATTTTTAAGTCCCTTCGTCACGCTGCAGACACTACGCTGCTAAGACTTGTATAGTGTATACGCCCTCTGCCAATCGCTTATTAAATACAGTATTGCATAATTGAAAAACTGGTACGTGCACAAAGGGCAATCTTGAAGGTTGGATGGCGGTTACCTTATCGCTTTCTTACCATCGATCTTAATAATACATGTTAGGTTCTCTCTGTTCGCAAATTATTTATAATTAATATTGTTTTAACCACACATTCTCAAACTCCCTACGCTTCATGGATATTTGGGTCCAAACGATGTAAACACACTGTCTGTCCCTCCATCTGCACAAAGTGTCGTTCGGCCCAACGCAGTTTCCCTTTCCTCAGCAGCTACGTCTATAACAAAGTTAATAAAATTTTAAATATATGCCCAATGTGCAGATAAAAAGGCAAAAGAACTATTACGAAATGGCTACTTGAATTGGATTATCCAGACTGAAAATTTACTAAATATACTGAAATAATTTTTCCTACCGAAAATATTGACCTAATCAAATTAATCTTAAATAACGTTTCACCTTGTCAAAACACACAGACACATACACACACAGACACATACACACATACACACACTCTCGGGCAAATGGGTGCTTACGGCCAGTAGTGTCATACGCGGCCGCGGGGCGTGAGGAACTATGTTGCACTAACGGACACCCAACACTCTCCAAAGACACTCATTGCACATCACTTTTTGTTTTGTTTTGTATTTTATCCTCTTATACTCTCATTACTTGAAGCTTTTACTATGCTGTAGTACGTAAGTGCAATTTAATAATAATATTATAATTTTAAGGGTGTGAGCCTGGAGATCTGCCATACGAGACCTGTATGGCAGATCTCCAGCTCTCACAAAGCCTTGAATCTGCCTGTAACCTATATACTATGTTCCAAAATTGTACCTTTTTGAGAGAAATAAATTACTATTGTATTGTAGAATAAAGTACTGTAATCAGATTAAGGCACTTGTCTCACCGCCAATGAGCGAAAAACGAGTAGAGCTAGAAACTAGAAACAAGTTGGCGAGCAGCGAGAAGCGAGTGTGTAGTTCTGATAGTTTTGTCGCTGGGCTATAAGAGAGTGTACGAGTGCAGGGGGCGATTACTCGCACCACTCACACACTATCAAATACATCATCGTCGTCGTCTGAACTAAACAACAATGATAGTTCTAGTAATTGTGCAGAATTCATATTATGTGCACTCAGATCCCCACTCTTGGTAGAAATGACCGCTGGTTGGTCTCTCGGTATGAGTTCTGACCGCCAAGCGAGTATCGCTGAGCGAGTAAATAGCTTTTGGTTTGATAGCTTTTGGCGCTCAACGACAAACTAGTGGAGCGAGTCCTCGCCGGCAGTGTAAACAGTCAGCGAACAACTATTAATATATGCCTCGCTTTTACTTACACGGAATGTACATGTACATCTATTGTACGTTTCTTGAGCTAGAAAATAGCCGATACTTAGTCGCTTCCTCGCCGGCGGTGAGACAACTGCCTTATGCTGTAGAGAGTCAGACTTGAAACACAGCCTAGATAAAATACTTTTTATGTTGATTGAGGATCATTTATATTAGATACCTATCAAATTCTGTGAACTCGTAAAAATGTAGTCACAAAAACATCCCAAGATGTTTTTTGTTGTCGACACTTTACGATCAAGAACGTAAAGGGATATGTCAAGTACAAATTAGTAGTTCTGAACTACTACTTAGAACATACATCAAAGGTACTTGGAATTGGAACAAGAGACTTTTTATATCTTTGTTGAGAGTTACTTTGGATAAAATATAATAACAGTTGCCGTTAATCAAAGAGACGTTCTATCTTTCTTTGTGGCGGTTTACAATATAGGTGAAAAAGTAATAAGTTAGTTTGCACACAAGCACTCTATTTTCTACGTTTCTGTGATGATACATTACAAGATTTCGTTCTAGTAACAGTAACTAACATTTCTACTTACCCTATAACTGCTAAGTGCCACTAACAGAGAATACGGGTACCAGGGGAGCATGAATCATGTAGCGGTGGAATAGTGCGCTCGTATTACACTAACGAGAATTAACCCACTCTTTATGTAGCCGAGTTTCATGGCTGAACTATGCAGCCAACATTACAACTTGTTACGAAGTTTAATAAGAACTCGTTTAGAGTGTACTTGTGTAGTATGTTGAAAATAAAAGCATATTATCTTTCAACATTACAATAGAGTGCATATTACGGTGTTTATTTGTCTTAGTATTGTACCGTGTGAGTTACTTATTAATTACTTTGAATAAAAGAAAAGAGCAGTTGTGACCCAGTGTGCAGTGGTAACGGCACAGCCTTACGAGACGAAGGTCGTGGGTTCAAAACCAGGCAGAAGCATTACTTTGTGTTATCTTCATCACCACTGCTCTCAAAACGGGGAAGGAAAACATCGTGAAGAACCGGTTTGTCCTAGAACCAAAAATTCGAAGACATGTGACATCTACCAACCCGCACAGGGTAAGGTAGTAAGTAGTAGTAGGTAATTGTAATATTTGGGTATCTTACTATCTTTACTGTTGAAAAAATTGAAAAATAAAAAATGCCCGTTGTCCAAGCCGATTAAGAAAATGATGAACATAATTCTACGCATTTCGTCTCTAAATCCCAAGTCTAAGAAAAATATTCCCCACAGAACAATACAAAAACCTACTAATATATTTTCGTCATTCACAGATTATAACCGAAATCCGGAAGATAAAATCGTGTTGTTACAATCGCAAGAAGATAGGCCTTCAGAAAATAACTACCAAATAATATCAGCCAACAAAGACATACATGAACCAAAATAATGGATCATAAAAGAAACTGTTCCGACAAAGGCAACACTAATAAAACGACATCATTACACTTGATCGGTTTATTTTCCTTTACATTAGATATTTTTGCTTTCAAAGAAAAAATATTTAGAAGCTATTCTGGCCGACTAGGTGGTACACAGCATTAACGTTAAAGTTATAAAGAGGTGAAAAACAAGAGAAAAGGGTCAGTCTTATGTTTGGGAAGTTTGTATAATAAACAATACTTTATTTACAAAAGTTCAGCTGGAATATACGGACAGTAACACAAGTCTGAACCGAATGTCTGCACTCATTTATTTTCATGAATTTTGTTGGTGAATTATTTAAATATTACTGTAAAAGGGATACAGCAATGCTAACATGGAATTTTTAATTTAATGAGACTGAAAATGTTTACATTTACTTTATTGAACCATATAACTGAAGAATAAAATAATATTTATAAAGGCAATGTTTCGTAATAAAATATACGTTTTTGAATTTCTGTCTGTGATATTTTTGTAAGCGTGGTAAAAAACTTTATTGATAAAATTATGTTAAAACCAAGAATCATTTTCAGTCAAATATGGCTGAAAAAATCTGTCCATATATTCCAACGCATAGGAAGACGCTTACTCGAAATACATAAAAAGAATGTCTAGGGAACAAATCAGGTTGACTAATCGCTCTCAATTCATTACCCAACCTATCAACAAGTTCACTTTAAATGCAATATTACAATATTAATATTGATAACAATCTTACGTATTTACCTCACAGATGTCACACATCGTCCATGTCTTAGCGTTATAACTATTTACATTTAAATTAATAATCACTTCGAAATTATCATAAAGTACAATTAAGTTGGGGAATAGTCTAATTGACTGCGGGTTTTCGGGTACCAGGTCACCTCAGCGCTGAGGCGTCCAGTACCAGAGGCCTGGGCTAAAGGGAGACGAACTCGGGTGGTGGAGGCGGTAAGGTCAGAACTGGTGTCTCGGACACCTCAACATTCTCGGTACTAGCTCCTGGTAACGACCAGGTAGAACTGCCGGTAGCCGTCACTCTGGGGCCCATGTTATCATACGCTGGAGCAGCGGCGCAACATGTCCTATTCCTTCGAGGTAGCGTTGCACCACCACTCAACAGATCAGGGTACTTCGCAGGCTCTCCCCGACCAGCTACTTGGACAGATATGAATATGTTACCGTACGGAACAGGCACCGCAAACTCCGCAGGTGGCGGTGGAAACGCACCCGGTGTACCTTCTATAGTTATGTGAACAGGATCGAATCCGCAACCTCTAGGAGGCTCATCTGACATCCGTTCTGTCATTTCAAAATCACACGGTGAGGCCATATCACCGATAGATCGGTCACAACTAACGACGACAGATGCATCTATTAGTCGTTTTTCTTGGTCAGTGAAACTTCTGCTCGGTGGAACCGTTCGTCTCCTGAGATGCCAACAGGCTACTGCCCCAATAAAACCAAGAGTTGCTAGAATGCCTAGCGCTCCAAAAACGACTCCTAATAAATGTGGGATCCCAGGTGCTGTTCGAGCTGTTGCTGTCTGTGACCTCGGTAGAACAAGACTTATAATAGCCCTCGCCTCACCCGCCACACTTCTAGCTACGCACGTCCATTCCCCGGCCGCACTTGACGTCACATTTAAAAGGGTCACGTTGACCCATCTTACACTACCCGGCACTCTATCTTCCGAATCGTCTTCGACACTCGTCTCTGTCTCTTCCATATCGCAATCCACTGAACTATTATGTACATCGACACCATCAAAAAGCCACGTCACTTTAGGTTTCGGTACTCCATGCACCCAGCATCCGAACGAAGTAGGTAATCCAATTTCAGCTCTGACGACTAAAGTACTTGATTTTATTTCGGGCGGACACGACATGCTCTCACCCGAAACGTGTCGCCACTTGTTTCCAGCTTGCGTGGAAGGTTCCACACAAAGCAAATCTTCTGTACCCAACTTGCTCTCCAGAAACCAGTCCTTGAATTCCCTTAGCCGACAGTCACATCTCCACGGATTACCGGACAAAGAGACCGTCTTCAATGCAGGCAAAGAAAACGTGATCAAACGGAGAAATGTAAGCTGGTTCCTACGCAAATCGATAGTCTCTAAAGACTTTAAATTCCTCAAAGCGTTTGTATGTATCGATCTTATTCTGCATCCGTCTAACAAAAGCATTCGCAAATGCGGTAGAGGTGGGAACTGATCCGCTATTAGCGTCGTCAAAGGATTATTGCTAAGCACAACTAGTCGTAATCTTTCGTTGCCTCTGAATATGTCCCTCGGGAGATGGGATAGATCGTTGTCTCCTAAATCAACTTCTATTAATATTCTTAGTTCTAAAAACGCATCAGGATGTATTGACCTGAGGCTGGTCGCTCGGAGGTTTATTCGTTGTAAGTTGAGGAGGCCAATGCTGGCGAAGACTTCCTGTGGTAGGTTCCTGAGTGGGTTGTCGTGCAGGTCGAGAACCTGTATGTCAGATGAGAGAGCTGGTGGGCGGCGCAGGTCTCCGGAGGCACACGTCGCAGTCTTCTTGCCGGAGGACCATTTGCACTTGCAGGTGGAGATGTGGGCGCAGTCGAGCCAGTCGCTGGCGGTCCTCGCGGCGCACGTCGTGAATATAACGATCCAGTACCACCTGGCCCACGCCACACGCATACTCATCTCATTTCGACTTTGTGTTTACATCGGCGGACTGCCTGAAACAACAAACGGGAGCGTTAATCAAACTAGATTAGTTAAACAATACGGGACCTAAAATACAATGGTTGGCTATCGTGCCGTTGCAAAATCATATTTGTGTTTCACAAACAGGTGGCTTGCGTCAAACTGGACATAAAGCTTTTTTGTATCGTGTAATTTCGGGCAAGGGTACGGTATCGTAAATTCCGAGAATATTCGGATTCCGTAAAACAAAGTCTTACGCAATCCCCGTGAGTTTGGAACATCATAAAGATGCTGTGGTATTTTATTCATTTATGTAACGTGTTATACGCGATAGTAAAGATGATGAACTTTTATACAAGTTAAGTCAGTAAATGTAAACCTTTCTGTAATAACACGGTATAGTCTGCAAGGGTATAATGTTTACGTTGGGTGTGAGGTTATGAAAGAAAAACTAGTAAATTCAAGAAAAGACCGATGTTTTTCTAGAATAGAGAGAAGAAATGAAATTCAGCCTTATTTACTAGAGGTTAAACAAATTGATAGGACTTATCCGCCAACATTAATAAGTAAATCTAGAAAACTGTAACATAACTAACGTGTGTTATTATTGCAACTAACCAGAAATAATTAGTCCATCATCGTCATCATCATTTCAGCCGAAATACATCTACTGCTGGACATAGGCCTCCCCCAAGTGTTGCCACTATGAATAATTAGCTTATTATAATTTATTTATTTAACCAGACAAAAAGAGGTCCACTTCCACTTCTAGTACAGGTTCCGTAGTACAGGTTGATGTTACCATACATCCAGATTAATCCATAAAGAAGGCCCCAATAACATACAAACATAAGCCATTAAGGGTCTCCGTAGTCGATTAATTCTACCTGTAACTAAATTAGTTCGGCTACATTTGATGTTGGAAACTATTGTGAACATGGAATACCATCGTAGAATACGCGTTACGCGACAATTACAGCAAAGCTTAGACAATTGTTATTATCAACAAGTTTCCAGTAGATAATTTTAATGAACGAATTCATTGTTTTAGTAACTAGGACAAAATCTTCCTTATGCCACTGGCGTGAATTGGTTTTACTATTGCTGTATTTTGTTGCTAGGTCAAACATGACTGTTATTCTTTCTGTTATGTACTTAACATCTTGCATGTTTTGTGTGTGCATACTCGTTTCTGACAAATAAATGAACTCTGAACTCATAAATAGCTCAGAGAAAAAATATTTTTAAGAAAATTCCCATCACACATGGACCTTCGCTTATCTTTTACAATTTCTAAGTATTTATGTAATTTTAACAACACAAGACCAATGTGTACAGAATACAGAATACCGTTAGTGTATCTACTTCGTTACATTTCTATATTATTATATTTATTCGAGAAATATTTAAACGTTTTATCATTTTTGTTTACATAGATTTAATAACCAAAAAAATACAATTATTGTGTTTGTAGACAACTGGTAACGCGATATTTTCCTTTGGCAGTAAAAGTTTGACTGATTCAATCAATCAACTAAATTGAAATACAAACCGATACCAGGAAAATATCACAGACAATCTTATTTAATAAATCGTTTTATGTTGATATAAAGCAGCTTGATCATTTTATGGAAGTTTGAAGGAAATTAATGACCGATTACCTCCGGTCATTAACTTCTTTGAATACTACCAGTATTACACCATCAGCCCCTTTTTTCTTTCTGTTTTACGTAAAAGAGTAACAAACATCCATCCTCACACAAACTTTCGCATTTATAATAGTAGTAAGATTTCATACTTTATCCATTTTAGTCACATCCATCTTAGATTCCCAATTAAAGTCCGTAACACCGTCGTCAAAAAATAATCATCAAGCACAAAACGAAATAAAATTTATGGAACGCAACCTATATTTAACAAAACCCATTTTGGATTGACCGTGCACGATTAATCGCTCGTCTAATTGAATTGCCTAGCCACTCGGCCGGCTGATGACGGGAAGTGTAAACATCATCACTGAACCACTCCCGATAGGCTTACGATGATCTACCTAAGTGTGCTGGAGGGTAAACAAAATCAGCAGCAGAGTTTTAGTTTCAAATTATACTGTCTATACTGTTTAGGTAGGGAAAATGATGTTTTAAGAGGCTGAATGCGATTTCTGATAGTTAACTGTACTTACCTTCTACTTAATAAACGTACATTTACCTTACCTACCGATCAATTACTAATCAACCCACACCAGTTTCGCTTGGTGACGTACTTTCAACCCCTATTTCACCCGCTTAAGGGTAGAATTGTTCAATATCTTTTTTTAGCGGATGCCTACGTCACAATTATAGCTATCCGTACTAACGCCAAATTTTAGACCGATCCAGTGGTTTCAACTGTGCGTTGATAGTCAGTCAGGACATAGGAACATAGATAGTAAAGTATCATTTATGTGAATTCTTCGAGATTCTATTGTTAATCTAATTGTGGTCTCTAATGGCCAGAAATGAAAAACAAACATTGCGCTTAAATTATTTGACGTATTTGAACGTTCACGATTACATAATCGATAAACGATGAATATTCAATTGATCTTAAACTTAACTTGACCTAAGTTAGTACGTACCAAAAACCTCAGTTAACCTAAAACAGAATTCATAATGAACTGGCTATTACAACCGTAAGTCTCATTGAAAGCCAAGTGATAGCAGAGAGAGGCGAACATTGCATAGACAGTTGTAAAGTAGTTACGTGTGAACGTAACTACTTTACAACTCTACGTGTGAAACTGATGAACCAAGCACAGTGATAAAAAGAATCCGAATTCGGTGTGAATTCTTGGAAAAATTGGAAAGCATATTGAACCGTAACAACAGTAACGATAGATATCTTTATTGTTTGAACATTCTACCAGTTGTAACTTTACTCTGCTTTAACCGCACATTTTTCGAGTTATCAGTCTGGCATCCGTGTGTAAGGGGGTCAGGTGCAAGTTTTGTTTGTGACCACTATTAAAGTGACCTTTTCAAAACGTCAAACGATCATTTCAAATTTTCTTTAATTTAGCCTCATTACAACATAGCATCACGCCTGCCATCCCCGAAGGGCAACGCAGAACTGTACCTAAAACTACATCCAAATTTCACCAGTCATGTCTAAGTCCTATGTAATAGGCGGCGACCGTAGGGTCGCCAGGGTACAAAACCAGACTCCGGGGCTGCTAATAAGACGTTAAGCGGACGCAAAATGCGATATCACCATTCAGTTATGTCAAGATACATTATGTCGCTTGCGCTCTGCCTTCCATGTGATGTTGTCCCAAATCCAGCGTCTAATGAAATTAGTTGCTACACTGGCTCGCTTGATGACAGGAAATTTACACACTGCACTACACTTCCGAACCTAGGCCTACGACGTGAATTAATTACTCCCAGTTAATGGAAGGTGCAGGTAACGACAACTTTAGGGTCACTTTGAGAACATTTTGAGAGGGGTTTGGAGTTTTATGGAAAAGTTTTGGGCAAAATCACGTAGTTTCTAATACTTACGTACGTATATACGAGTATACGTAGTTTTTTTTATAGACATCATCATCATCATCATTCTGTTTCCCTTCATATGGTTTCGGTGCAGCATGTCTTCTTATTCCATACTTCTCTATTTCTCTATGATTAGTTTTTTTATAGACAATATTATGGGCTGGAATGTTTGAAAGACGTTACCTTTTTTCTGGTTTTTAAGGCAAGAGTTGGTCATTATTATTAGTATTCAGAAAGTCTCATAACCAGTCTCACCATGGGAGTATCGTGTTATCTAGTAACTGAATTGTGGTTTGTGGAGGTCAGATCGGTTCAGCTTTAGACTCCAAGCCAGCCCCAACAACAGATAATGCAGATGATGATGATAACCTGATAAAGACAAAGGTAACGATTTAACTTTGCACACATTTTTTATCTTATACATCATCCGAGAATACGACATCAAATAAATCTTGAAACCTAGTTTAATACGATCACATTAAAACCTCAGTCTTCGCCAGCGAATAAAAAGGCAGTCCAGCAGTAAAAGAATAGGAGTTTTATTTGTCCTAGTGAAATTACCCCATGCCTTCTATCTGCTACGGTGGGGCTCATTACCAATGTGCATGCATAAGGAGCACATCTACATAATAGAGGCACACATAAATGTCCCTAATAACAAAATGAAGGGCTGTTTTCTTGTTTTGTTGATATTTTTTTGGCCTGGTATGGTAAGGGAGCCTTTTGTTGTTTTCCACACGTTATGTCGTCAGGATGGGTTTGGCAATTCTCTTCACCTACTGGAAATTCACTTCTTGTGTCTTTCCGTTTGTGATAAACACTACGCATTAAAATTGTATAATATTATTATAAAGAAATCTTCAGCTGCCTCGTTGGTCCAGTGGTCGCAAGCGCGGCTGCTGAGCATGAGATCCTATAGGTTCGATTCCCGGGCCGGGAAAAGTGTTACTGAGTTTTTTCTAATAGGAATTTCTTACTAGCAGCTACGGTGTCTAGATTAGTGCCCCTTTGGTAGCAATAGGCTCGCCCTCCTATACCATGGGACTTAAACATAACTGGCGAAATGGGGGTGCACTATTAGGTACATCTCTGTCTAACCCTTCAGATATTATGTTACGTATTATAAAGAAATCTAGATGCTATTTCATGTTGAATAAACCGTTTGGCGGCTTAGTTAAATGATGAATATCATCTAAATACTAACTTAAGACTAAAATCTTACTAATCCTTAATATAACATTTTGGATATAGTTCACTAAATCTAATTTTAACAGCTTCACATTAACATAATGACACTGTATAATAACACTTTTCATCTACGTACAGGAAATACTTTCTCCTGGATACGAGTGAAGCCGTAGAAAACAACTAGTTTGTAACAAAACCTTCACATAAATTACAAAGTCCATGTAATATTCCATTTAGGCAGTTTACTACGTAACAAGCAGTTCTATCACAATGTATTCAATACATACTCATTTGAGTATTCATGTTCTCCTGTTTATTTCCTGGAAAGAAGATTTATTGTACCCAACGGTAGTAAATGGTATCACTTAATGTTTCTATGACCTTTATACGAAGAATTTGTATTAAAAGCTGTTAGTTAGATTGAATTTATATTTAGTTGAAACATTAACATTCTTAAAAAAAGAAACCTTACAACTGCTGCAATACGTGGCAGGAGTGACTGTCAAGTAAAGTCCTAACTTTGTGCGGAAGGACACCTGGGGCCCAATTCTGCTATTACAATAGACGACAATAGTGTCAGAATGGTCTGTCATTGATTTCATAATTGTTGATTTTGACAAGTTTTGACAAGTCAAAATCAACAATTATGATATCAATGACAGACCATTCTAATGGCAATTCTAATGGACTGTCATTGATTTCATAATTGTTGATTTTGACAAGTTTTGACAAGTCAAAATCAACAATTATGAAATCAATGACAGACCATTCTGACACTATAATATTGTAATAGCAGAATTGGGCCCCTGGACACGTTCAAGAATCTAGAATTAGTTATTTGCAAATTAATTTAAAAGCAATATACATTTAGTTTTGCCAAGTAAGTAGTAATACAATCATCACAAGGTTTATAATAACTTCAATTTATGATTCTTTTATGTGGTAAGCCCTTATACAATAAAAAACCGGCCAAGTGCGAGTAGGACTCCCACACAAAAGGTTCCGTAGCACCGAACAATATAATAACAATATTCTTAACGCTCATAGGTCAAATTACACTCAACAGAAAAACTAAATTTGTTTAGATAGTATTTAAATGAAAAACAATGTTACCTACTGCTACAGTTTCACGAAAAAGTCCCGTATCACAAAAGTAAATATCAAATCTTCTTAAAAGTTCTTTTTACGTTCTACCGACCTATTTTTGTTTTAGAAATTTACTCCCCTTTATTTAGAAATTAGAGGGACACCATTTTATCGGCTTTAGAAGCGAATATCTCACCAACCATTGACTTAAAAAAAGTAGATTAAGAACCACCTCGATATCATTTTTTAAGAGCTATCGATAGACAACGCACACAATTATATACGTTCAAGTGGCTTTTTTTAAGCTCCCAGATACATGTATGGAGGGACACCCCTATTTTTTTTAAATTCGATATTTCACATCACTTTTGTGTTGCGGTTCATAGAAGTCACCTAAATTTAAACCGTCTTGAAGTAAAACGGCTGACAGATAGACAGACTGACGGTCAGGACGAATCTATAAGGGTTCCTTTTTTGCCATTTGGCAACGGATCCCTAAAAATGGGGTCTCATAAAATCATACTTTATAAAACATTGTTCTCGTCAGCATAAAATTGTTTTTTTAAACATGTGTAGGGATTACTACATCTCGGACCGATGAATAAACATGAATAGAGAGAATTGGATTTGCGAGCAAAAAGGCGTTGATGAAAAATATCTAAAAATATAGTGGGCTGTGAGGCAATTCGAAAATACGCTGGGAATGGTTTTTCACTTTGTTTTTCTAAGACTTCCGAACGGATTAGATAGACCTTTTGTTTGTTCATTTAACCATTATGATTTGCTTTATGTAAATTGCCGAACCTTAATGGGTTAAGCTGATGACTGAAAATCAAAGAATAATTGGCAATGTTGTGAATTTTTTAGTACCCGATGTTGTATTTAATTATTTCCGTAGTTCTAAGCCGATGAAAAACTGCCAAATAGCCAATTGACAGTGAGCAGGGGGATTACTTCTGGGATTTTGAAGCAATAGAATGGTATTAAGCCTTAAGTGCTCTCGATGGGTAGCCCTGCAGTTCAATAATTACTAGCATTTCTATGAAAAAAAAACCCTCAGTCAACATGTTATTTTAAAATCAAACCAAACTTTTTACAACTTCACCACAAAGAAAGAATAACAACATGGTCTTAACATTAAGCAAGCAACTCGAATCAGTGTAGCTGCCCAAGATTTGATAAATACCTTCACACCGCCGTCTATATAATTCCCCGGAGGTTTTCTGTCAAGATTAGAAGGATTAATGGCACGAGTAGGATATTTGTCTTGTCTCAAACGCACTACTCAATGGACTGCCCAGAGGCAGAATGATTCATGACCCGTGCCAAAGAAAAAGAACTAAGATGGATTTTTGTTAGCATTACGTGAATGGAAATTATCGAGACTTAGGTCCATTTAGGCTTCGGGAGACGTTGAAGAGCGACGATAAAGTTTATAAGAATTTAAGAAGGGTTCGGCTTGAAACGATTTATGTCGTCGATGTTAAAGTAATGAGTTTCTTTCTTATTTGTCGGCCCAATTTTTTTTTGGAGTCTAAACCTGTTAGTATTAAAATTATTTCTCATACTTCTCCATTTCCGCACACACGACACGCGGATTGCAATGTCTAATTTGATTTGATGTGTAAAAACATTGATTGTTTTGTTAATCTAAATTACATAGTAACGTATTGCCCTTCCTACTTTCCGTAAGAAAATCTGGATTTTATATTAGTTTAAAATGTTTCTGTCAAGTAGATATTAAATCATTAATTGCTTATTCTTCTGTTGCCCATATAAGAATTGTTATTAGAGGTATTATAGTAATAAATTATTGAGGATTTATTGGATCTTATATTTTAATAATTGGTCATGGATTATGTTCTTCTGGGATATCAAGAAATAACTATTAAAATAAACACATCCCCAATTCGATTTCTTAAAGCTGTTAATATACCTGCATTATAAGATTTTAAATTTTGATAATAAATTACCAAACAATAAGAAACTAAACCTCAAAGGTGAACACCGGTTCAAAATTGGACGGTTACGCAGACAGACACGAAGCCCAATAGCCGTAAAACCTTCAGTAAGAGTTTTATTTTGACAGTAGCTGCTCTCCTAAAAACTAAAGAAATTACTCAAATCGGTCAAAAATAATTACGCATTTATAAAGATAAAAAAAAACAAATACTGGCAACAAATAAACAAACCGTTTTAAGAGATTCAATTCAAACAAAAATAGCATTCGAATCATAAAACAAGACCAAAGTCTTTCATTGTGAAGTCTTCCTTTTACAAAAGTAACTCGAAAGGTACTCGTAACTCGAGAACTCGGGTATACACGAGCAAAGTCTCCAAGTCGAGAACGCTCGCATCATTTGTTTCGCAATCTTTAAAGGCAAATGCAGCAGTGAGTTATTTTTCCTGAGACCGTCGTCGTCGGTGGGAACGTAGTGTATTGTCGAACGATTTAATTGTTAACACTTTTTACTTTTTCTCTCTAACTGGTAAACTATCGGGGGTAGCGAAAAAGGCAGCTGTGAGCTTTTGAATCAAGAGTAAGAAAGTGTTCTTTTTGTAGTCACCTAAGTATGTGATAAGCTTAAATTGTATCTTAAAATTCATACACTTTTCATTCTTTTCTTAATGGCTGGACGAATTTTGATGAAATCGGGCACATTTGATTTCACCGTGGCCTGGAGGGACACAATATATAAGATTATTTTTATCCAAGTAGTACTTTCCCGTGGAATAATTTAAGATATAAACACTAGCGAAGCCGCGGGCAGAAGCTAGTCTAATACTTACACTTAAAATTCATGTAGCCAATCGTAACAAGTGTTCATTCCAACATGCCAATAATAATTTTATTCCTATCCACATTTTCAGATCCAAAAATCAGAACCCAATAACGTTGCGGGCCGCATTATAAAATAAACATAAGTTCAGAAATCATTCAGATTCGCTCAATTTCATGCTTCCTCGCTTTGATGCTCATATCGTATTTAACCGGAGCCCGGACCTCTCAGGAGGCTTGCAGCCCTGAATAAATAAAGTTTTCGACTGGATCCCGCGACACGTAACTTTGATCAGACTGAAAAGCAGGACAGATGTTCATTCATGAGAGTTATTATTTCGACGTTTGACCTTTTAGATTGTTGATTATTTCGTTTAGAATAAATTTAAATGTCAGTAATTAGGTTCCTACACAAATAATAAGTAAACTTTAGTAAAGCGAAAGTTTGGATGTTACCTTCGAAACTGCTCCCTCGAGTTCCAAAAAAATAGTTCACTGATAGGAAGCCACTTTTGTCGATTGCTATAAGATATTTAATGTTAGCAAGAAAGTTCGCGCAGACATATTCACAAGGTCAACCAAGGATCACGGTCCAGGATCTACCAATAAAGTGCCAACTGAAACATCAAAATAAAAACTAAAGACCGTGAAAAATAGTTTTTGAAAATCCGCGCAATTTTATACTTAAATTTCATGATCCGGTCTTTGGTATAAACCAAATACAAAATGAACAATGTGTTTCAAAACATAATATTTGCATACAATCGCGTTGCTAATTGCTGAAAATTGGCGTTGTCATGCTAAAACTAATGTAACGATTGTTACACAAATATTATAGCTTAATATTTGAAATATCGTGATTTACCGTACCGGCGCCGGCGTGTTTTTGACTGGTGTAGAATTTAAATTTAGTTGCTAATTATTAGGTGCATTGTTAGCATAAAGCAATACGATTTGAAAATGTAATTAATTTATTATTTTAATGTCCGTCATTAGCCACAAACATACTGCTTTATTTATTTAGATGTGTTGTTCGAATAATCATTACAGAAATGTGCTAAAAAGCATTACATCTTTGGGCATATTATTAAACAATCACGCCTGTGTAATCTGCTTATCCTGAAAGGTTAGGCAGAGGTGTACCAGTAGTACATCTACATTTCGCCAGTGATGTTTAAGTTCATATATTGGGGGCCCAATTGTTATCAACTGGCAAATGATTTGGCACTTAATGTGTCCAAATGATCAAATTTAAAAAGCGTAAGTCTCCAGACTGTCTAAATAACCCTCAAAAGAAGGAAGAAACACACGAATTAAAACATAAAAATAATCTGTATTTTCCCCTTGAGGTCAGTGTACCTCATTTAGCACAACAGAAGTTAAGAAACGGACAAAACATTTAAATAAACAACTATAAAAACTTTGCAAATGTACTGCGCACTACTCTAACGTTCATGTTGTGTTAAGTCGCTTATTTTTAGGGAAACACTAGGGAGGATGTTTCGAAAATATGGTAGAGCTTTCACGCTGAAATGTTGATTATGAAATGCACGACTGTAGAATGTAGGTATTAGTTTAGGACTAGGTCGGTATTTGATCCGTTACTTTGCGGATATCAAAACCCACGCTCTAAAAAGTAAAACAAAAATATTCTCGTCTGAACCTGAGTACCTACAAACCATTCAATATTTATCGTCTATTAAATAAACAACTTACACGTTACATATTTTACTGTATTTAATAAATATTCATATTGATGTTAAGAGGACACCCGTGGCCGTATACCACTTTGCCCTGAAGGTTATGATCCCTTACTACTGTTAGAATGTATTGTGGTAGGTACCATACGACCACGGCTATCCTCTGAACATCAATATCCTACCATAGTTACTCCTTTTTGTTTCGCCGTAGTCGGGTAAAAAAGGCGACATAATTATGGACTATGTTCTATGTTCTATGTTAGGGATTTTGGTTTCCGCACTTAGTCCTTAAAGTGGACCATTGTGCGTGAGCCATGGTGGCCGTTACTCCAACCAGCCCACCTCCCTCCAGAAGCAGATCAGACTTCCCGGTCTTCTCAGGGCATCCTCAAGAGATCTTGGCGTTGCAAGAGTCTCCTCGCGTATCTGGGTGACGCCAGTACACTCAAGGAGTACGTGCGCTATCGTTTCCTCCGCCTCCATGCACGCCCTGCACAGAGGACTGTCAGTGATACCTAGGGTGTGAAAATGTTTGTTTAGTGAGCAGTGTCCAGTGATGGTCCCCGCCACCAGTCGCAGGCTATCTCTATCCAGGCGCAGAAGGCGCTTGGTCAGCTTTTTGTCCAGAGATGGCATAGCCTCCTTGGATTGCCTGCACCCTGGTGTCGAGGTCCACCACTTCTCCGCTTGTGTTTGAGTGTGATCCTTTAGCCAACTTCTGAGCTGCTTGAAGGGTATGGGGACAATGGGTTCGGGTCCGAAAGCGTTTGTGCTGGATCCTCTTCTGGCGAGTTCATCAGCTGCATCGTTTCCAAGCGATCCACTGTGTCCTTTGATCCATTGTAGTGTCACCGTGTTGCGGTTTAGTACCGTAACTCGTTCTAGGGCATTATGGCATTCTAGTGTTAGTCTCGACGTGATCTGGTTTCTCTTTAAGGATTGGAGAACTGAGGCGCTGTCGGAAAGTATACGGATGTGAGTATCCGTAACTTCCCTGGCCTCTATGGCGTGCGCCGCTTGGATAATGCCCACGCACTCTGCCTGATATACAGAGTTGAGCATTCCCAGGGGTCTGGATATTTTGATGTTTAGGTCGTCGGAGAAAACTCCGACACCTGTTCCATCGTCGGTTTTCGATCCATCAGTGTAGATCCTTAGCTCTTTTGGACCTGAGTAGTCACACATCTCCGCTGTGAGCTCTATATTGTAGTGCTTTTGGAAGCAGTGGGTCTTCAGGGTTCTGTCACAGGGTGATGCCATCATGGGCTGTTGTTTGATTGCGTCATCTTTTATGCGCGTATGTTTGATTCTGGAGTCCTTACTTAGGGTGCCGGATACTTCGAGCCTGAAGGTCGCTAGGGCCGCCTCCTCTCTTACGACGAGGTGTAGAGGTGGTAACCCCAGCATTACCTGTAACGCGGCAGTGGGTGATGTTCTCATGCTGCCGGTGATTGCTACACAGGCAAATCTTTGTACCTTCTGGAGGTCCTTCTGGGCTGTGCTCAGATTGGTCCTGGGCCACCAAACTATGGAGCCGTACGTAATGATTGGTTGGATGACGGTGGTGTATAGCCAGTAGGTGATTTTGGGGCTTAGGCCCCAATTTCTGCCAAGCAATCTTTTGCATTGCCATAGGGCTATGCTGGCTTTTGTGGTGATGTAATCAGTATGTTTTGCCCAATTCAGCTGTTTGTCCAAATAAATACCCAGGTATTTGGTTTCAGTCGATAGGCTTAGGGTGGTCTCAAAGAAACGTGGCAATTGTAGGTTTGCCAACTTCCTTTTCTTTGTGAAAAGGACGAGTTCGGTTTTGGTGGGGTTCACTGCTAGTTTGTACTCCTTGCACCAGTCTTCCGCCACCTTCAAGGCTTGGCGCATAAGGTTACATAGTGTGTTTTCATGTGTGCCATTTATTATTATGGTTATGTCATCTGCATAGCCCACCGTGTAGTAGCCTCTGTCATTCAGACGTTTGATAAGGCTATCCACCACGAGGTTCCATAGGAGTGGTGAGAGGACGCCCCCTTGAGGGCAGCCTTTCGCCACGATGGCTCTAGTCGTATCGTTCACCGTAACCTGTACGGCCCTGAGTCTTAGCATATTTGTGATCCATCCTCGCAGGGTCGAGTCCACACCGTGATTCTCGAGGGCTGCGTTGATGCTATGGAAAATGGTTTTGTCAAAAGCCCCTTCTATGTCAATAAAAACAGCTAGTGAGGAGCACTTGTGGTCTACTGCACATTCGATCTTGGAGATCACACTGTGTAGTGCGGATTCTGTTGATTTTCCTGTGGAGTAGGCGTGTTGGTTCTTGTTTAGTGGTAGCTCCCGAAGAGGTCTATCCCGGATGTGTCGGTCACAGAGTCTCTCGAGGGTTTTCAGGAGGAATGATGTCAGGCTTATCGGTCTGTAAGCTTTGGGTTGTGTGTAGTCTGGTTTGCCTGGTTTGGGGATGAAAATAACTTTCACCTCTCGCCATTCAAGTGGTACATAGTTCTGTGCCAGGCAGGCTTGATAGATGATAGCCAGCCACGGTGTAAGGACGTCTACACCCCATTGTAGCAGGGCTGGGAAAATTTCGTCTAAGCCTGCGGCTTTGTATGGTTTGAAGGTCTTGATTGCCCATTTTATTTTGTCTTCAGTTACTATGGTACGGGCTCTGGACCAGTCCCGGTCGTTTGGTGTGTGCATTGGCTCACTTGCCCATGTTTTGTCCTCAGAGAGGTTGCAGTCTGGGAAGTAGGTTTCCAAAAGAATTTTACTTGTTTCGTGGTCCGACTTAGTGTAGGTATTGTCTGGGTTTTTCAGCGACCCGAGGGTACGATCCTGATCGGTGGATAGGATCTTCCTTACTCGCGCGGCTTCACTGTTTGATTCGATGTCCTCACAAAATTTTCGCCAGGCTGCTCTGCTGGCATGCCTGACTTGTTTTTTGAAGGTGTATTGTGTTTTCTTGTATGAGTCCCAGTCTTCTGGGAGTCTGGAGTTTTTGGCTCTGTTGAATTCTTTGCGCATGGTTTGCCTGAGCTTACTGAGTTCTGCATTCCACCAGGAGTTTCCCTTGCTCTTGGTGTTTGGATCTGTTAGTTTGCAACAGGCGTGATACGCATCAATGATATATTCTGAGAGTTTTGTTACAGTATCTTCAAGTTGTTTGGGATCTGTTAGAGTTAGGGGTATTTGGTGCTGCGCTACTAGGGAGGCCAGAAGCCTTTTGTAGCCGGGTACGTTGGTACGGCGTGGGTTGCGCCTAGGTTCGGGTTTTTTTGTGTTAGCTACCAGTGAGAAACGAATCCTTCTATGATCAGAGCAAGAAGGCTCGTTATGGACTATACAATGGGATACAGTGGGATATACAGTGCAAATAGTGCAATTAATAAAATGGGACTAATAAAAACCAATTATGACCTGAGGAATATTGACCGTGGACGCCAAATTATATCCAGAAAAGCTAAAGAAACCCGTTCGTCAGGGGTGCAACAAGGTATTTGTTTTTATTAAATTGGCTTTGATTTTTTCTTTAAAGTACGTTTTTTGAAACATGTGATAGAACTATTGATGAAACTGTCATCTACGAGTTGAAAATGACTACCACTAGACCAAGGAGTCAGTTCTTGTACTTATAACAACTACGTAAAACAGACGTTATTGCCTTCTATATTTGAATTTCTAGAAGGCATTTTCCAGGCTACATTCTACATAAGTCGCAAAGGATCGTCGAGTGCAGAAATTGGTTGCACGCAAGCATTCAAGATTCCTTCTCGCACGGAACAGAATGCAATAATGTGGGTCCGTGGCGTCGCGGTCGCGGTGATTTCCTTTGGAGTGAGTTATCTGAAGTAATTGAGTTTACAATGCCACTGTTTGTTATGTGAATGTCTAATTGTTTTGAATGACCTGAAATGCTTGATGTTTTATGACTTGCCAAGAGAATCGGCAATCATCTCTCATTCATAAGGCAGTACTCCTCGATGCGGCCCGCATGCATTGTGAGGAGGTTCCTGGCAGACCACTATTTCTATGTTTTAAATGTTTTATTGATATATTTTTAAGAAAAATTTGAAAACAAAAATAGTTTTGGATTTATTGTACTTTGTCTTCGAAATCAATGTGTCGTAACATTATACATTCTTGGTAGCTTTCTATATCAAACTACCTTCACGATCTTAGCAATAGGACTGGATTAGGGCTCCTGCATAACGCATTAAGATCTTCGATGTCAAAGAGCTGTCTTAGTCAATCTGATGCCCTAAACGGGTTGAAAGCTAAGCTAAACTTTCAATACATTATCAACGAAGTAAAACATACATGTTGATATATTATCAAAGTTGCGATGTGATGTCATGATGTTGTGAGTTGTCGTAGAGAAAATAAAATGGATTCATACCTAGAAATTAATCACCAAAAAGTATGTATTGGTAAATATACCAAGTTCCTTGATTGTTCATCATTTTGAGCTCCCGATATTTCGACGCTGTTGTAAAAAAACGCTGCGCCGCCATGTGCGCTGCTGCGATCAATGCGACAATTTATTTTCCATCCACCCCCCATTCTCCAGTCAACCCGCGATCATAGCGCTTGCAACAGCGTCGAAATATCCAAAGCTCAAAATGATGAACAGTCAAGGAGGATGTAAGTGACAGTATAAGGTTAGTTTTATACCAAGTTCCTTTTTTCATGAATTCAGCACGTATTTTTAGACCCCCTAAAAAAACAACTCTACTGAGTCATGCGCCTTTTGCGCGTCGATGTACTAAAGACTTTCTACAAATCCAGAGTTACATCCATGTTGTTCAAGACAATGACATTCAAATTGACACTAATAAAACAATATTGTCAGTTTACCGACAGTCTATCTCCACAAATTGTTTCCATAGACTGTCAAAACGGAGTAGCTCCCATACCTACATAAGTTTGTCCATACATTTGTAACTTCAACTACATAATTCTGAGTGATAAGCGGACTCCGTCGGAGTTTCTAACTTACCATGTGCTTATACTTATGTATAGATACTTCCTTCCTTCCCAGTTTGTGAGCCTGCCAACTAACTATGTAACTTTTAAATACTTCAAATTCTGACTGTTCACTTGTTCAGTTTTCTTTCAAAGAAACTTTTCTTCGGAAACCGCATAGTCAAGGAATCTTTTGGAGAAGGAAAAAGATTAAAGAGTTCTTTTTTATCATACCATCTTCTTTACTTTTGCTTTAGAGTGGTTGTTATTTCAACCGTGAGATTGTGTGAAAAATGTACCGTAGATCAAGAAAAAAGTACAGTAAATCTGCTACCGAAGGTTTTCGTAGGAGTTAATCAAAACAATATCATGTCTTTAACGTTTCTCTCATATGGCTTGGTCGGCCATGTTGCCCAACTTCACATATTTAGATTTCAGTTAGAAACCCATACAAAATAAGATGGCGCTGATTACCACATACCTATTCGTAGCCATCTGCTTCATTCATCTTTAACTGAAAAGAAAATTCTTTCAGCCACATCTATCCATAAATAACATAAATGGCTTTGCTCTTTTGATCTGAAAACCACTCGATATTAAAATACATTCGGAAACATTCACACTACTAGCAATATTGGCAACATCTATTACATAAATATATTATAGCACTCCGCTTCGCCTTGATCGGGTAAGGAGTAGGTTCACGAGCCGACCTTCAGCTTCGGAACTCGGTCGCATAAACAAATGTGCTGTATGTTTACCTTTGCATTGCGAATAGGAGTGTTGAATGAAATAGTAAATGCTAAGAGTAAAAGAAAAGAAGCAGTGATGGGTTAACCTTGATGAAATTGAGTTGTGTTTAGAACTACTAACCCTTTGGATTGTTATGTGACTAGTGATGTGTAAATCAAAAATTTACGACGTTTTTTTTCTGTCCTAGCCTCATGATTGTCTTAAAATGAATAATAATATCAAAAGTAGATATTGTTATCCATTGGGTGAATATGGTAGTCATACTAGTCATACAGTCAACCAAAAGAAAGAGTTGGTGTGTGGGTGGGCCAGCCATTTTTACTTGAAACACAACGCAAGTTGTCTAATCATTAAAAAATATCTATTCATAAAAAATATTTATTTATTCATGAACACATACATTTGTTTTAACAGGTATGACCCAAGCTAACAAAAGTAGTCATGCATTGCTAATTATTGTACAGACTCAAGTAACAGGTCAGGGAAGAAAAACAAGTTACACAGAGGATAACATACTAAGTGTCACCCTCTGGAATTCCGCCATAGAGCAAGAAAATATGTCCAAACGCCGAGAGACACTATTGAGTATTCTTACTGCACGAATCATTGGTGCAAACTTTAATAAGTTTGTACGGGTTGCCGGAACTTTAAAAAGCCCTTCCCTTGGAAAATATCCGTCATGTATCATGTAAAAGCGATGTTAAATATATTTATACTCAGATCACGCACACAATAGATTAATGGAAGCTAAGGATAGCTGTCCGCATACGTAATTCATTATCTGATTGTACCAGCTAAGTTTCATGTAGTCAAGTTATGCACAACGTCTATGTTCGACTAAATTCAAGTTGAGCAGCTTTCCTACCTCTCTATTTTAATACATGCATACTAAAAGTAGCATTCCGTGGTGTTTCCGTGTGACCGCGTAGATCTTCTCAATTCAAGTACCATGAGGTTCTCATCATACTTATTCCGGAAAGGGTATGTGTTTAATATTTAACTTAGATGTAACACAGAAAGTTTCATGCTTTTACATGTCACTGTTGTACCCGTACTTAATGTAGGCAGGTAGTTAATTTAAGAAGCTACAAGATTTCTCTGCAGCATCATTCATCAATTCGAGGTTTTGTTATATCATTAGGGTCTTTGCTACGCAGTCATGATTTACCAACAAGCTCCTCACGGTCGGTACAGCCCTACATTGTTATTGAACTCTCGTCTATCTTAATATTGTTAAAAAAACTAAAATAAAACAATTCATAAAAGCGCAAAAAACTGTTACAAATATCAATTAATAAAAAAATACCCTCAGCCTGTATTGTCAACTGTAATGAAACTCCTAGATTGATGGCAATTAAAATTTCTGAACGCTCTCGCAATACGTAAAACAGTTTTTGCTGAAAACTGATGTATTGCGCATTTCATAAAGGCTTACTGCCAATCAACGTTATGTTATGGGCTTATTACGTTTAATATTAACGACTGAATGATTCGTTTGAGAAATTGTTGCAAGTGGAAATTAAAATTATTATCGTTGTTAAATCAACGGTCCTCAACAAATTTGATTTACTTATTACGTCTGTTTATTCGAAAGGCTAGGCCACTGTGGTGTACGGATTCTTGGATAGTAGCTATACCTGTGGGTATAGCTACTACTTTCGCCAGTTTATGTTTAAGTATGTAAGCGTTAAGGACGAGCCTATTGATATCTACGGGGCATAAATCCAGCTCCCGCATCTCTAAAACCCAATAATATTTTATTTAGATCTAGAAATACAAACCAGCGCCTAATGCTCAACCACTAGACTAACGAGTAAACCTCTGATTTCGTATTGTAAATAAACAAATACCAAGTGTTAAACCGTTTTCAACGTTTAGTTTGATATCAAGCTAGAACTTTCGGTACTGCTTATTATTTATTTCAGAGGTGTTTGTTTGTAAGTTTGTATGTAGAGTAGTACTAATCATCCAATTCTTAAAATTATTGCATTAGCAGAAATCTATATTATTCGTGGGTGATAAAGGCCACCAATTATATTTATATCAAGCAAATTAGCCGAGCTATTACAATTTTGCGGACGAAGTCGCGGGCGAAGTGCTAGTCTTACATATTATTTAATGTTTTTTTTTTAATATTTAAACAAAAGCATTCAAAAATATAAAAAATAGTAGCCCACCAGCATCGGAAATAGGGTCCGACCTAGCCCCCGTAGTCAGGGTTCTTGAGAGAGGAACCTCATAACAATATAGTAGGGACCAGGAGTACTGCTTTCTGAATCAAGTCCTTGATTCAGCTGTCAGGCGAGAGCCTCCTGAGATGTTGGTCGAAACTATTAGCTATTAAGCCATTGGCTGACACGACTATCCGCGCAATTACTGCTGTACTCACGTCCCACAGGTCGACAACCTCGCGAACCAGATCTAGATATTTAAATTGCTTATCTTTCTCTGTAGCTTGCTTATTACTATTGTAAGTGGTAAAGTGAAAAATGGAGTAATTAGGTAAAGATGGACACTTTTGACTATTTGGTCAGGGGAGGAATAGGTATTAATTACCCCGCTTGTTGGCAAAGACCGCATTATAAAGTCTTTCACGACGTAGAATATTTAAATAATTGAATCGCCATACTGCGCCAAAAAATGTTCACGTTTCTATTCCGTTGCCAGTGAGATTTGAATAGAATTGCCTCGCTCACTCATAATGCACATCGTAACTTACAAGCAACGTGCGATTACGCTCATCTCATTGTAGACACTTTAGCGCGTGACCTAAGTAAGATCTATGTGTCTCGATAAAAAGTCCGCCGTAAAAACAAGTCCAAATTTATCTATACATATAAAATTCAAAGTCCTGACTGACTGACTGATACCAAACCGCTACAAACCGCTGGTCCTAGAGCAATGAAATTTGGAGGGTGTATTCTTTGTAAAGAGTACGTAACCACTAAGAAAGGTTTTTTCGAAATTCTACCCCTAAGAGGGTAAAATGGGGTGTTGCTTTTTATTCTCGGGGTCGATTGACTTGAAAATTTGTGTACATACTCTTCAGTTAAAATTATGAGAAACGTGTATCACAGTCTTTCCAAAATAATCTCCCAACAGAGTCAAATAGGGCTTCGAAACTCACCTAGACAGGCGCATGGCGCACAGTGTTGCACAGGGCGTGCGGGGCGCGGGAGTATTTACCTATTAATAAGTAAGTAGTTAGGATTTTTCTGAGGTAGACGTGTGTATAAATATACAAAAATGCGACTAAAAATTCTTTATTACCTATTCAACTTTAAAAGTAAAAACTAATATTACACATATCTCAAATAAACTATTTAATTATAAATGCGACAGTTTATATGGATAATGTGTTTGTTATATATAGTAGATAATAGATGTTTGTTACTCAATCACGTCAAAACGGCTGAACAGATCTACATGAAACTTGGCACAGAGATAGATTATAGTTTGGCATAGCACATCGATAACTTATTATCCCAGAAGTAAGATCCCGTGGGCAATTCCCGAATTCCACGCGGGCGAAGCCGCGGGCATAAGTCAGTTACTCATAAGAAGTGACTCTTTCGACAGGCCCAAGTCTAAAAATATCTCTCTTATATGATAATATTTATTGTAAATGTAGGCACATTCACAACATCAGCATTTTTTCCTCCGTCTTACCGGGTAAGCCGAGGCAATCAATCAACTGCCTCCATCGGAGGTCGCACTCCATGCTGCCAGATTGCGCGATAACTCAGGACCTACGTGTTTGCTAGTGATAATCTACGTACTTGTTGGTTTTTATAAAATACGTAGAATATTTTCAGGGAGTTTGCTGAAAAAAGCTTTCTTGTTGCGGAGACGAAAAAGATAGAGATACACAATCAAGGTGTAAGATTTTCGACTTTTCTAACTTTAGTAAGCATGAGCAGAAATAGTTGTGTTATATTCACACTAATTATGTATGCGTTTTTCTATTGTAGTTGTTTAATTCCTCAAAACGACACGAAACTGACAAACAACATGGAATCGCATGCACCATCTTCTTTCATTTGGAACTTTTGTTAGCTTGTGTTAGGTATATTGGGTTTGAATTTGGATATTATGTGAAGTTTAAATTGGCATAAACTGACACAAAACCTTTGTCTGTGTCAAAGGTGCCCTAATAAATTAAAACCTTTTGACGTTATCGTAAGTTAAGGTACTTCCTTGGTAGATAATGATTTCCTTAAGATTTTCTAGTTGACATCGATAACTTTAGAAATCTTTTTTTAATTGTGTGTAAGAGAGTACCTACTCACCGTGTGCATTCATTTCGTCACATGATAAAAGCTCGCACAACGAATGTTTATACATTTAGTGTAGCGAATGCTCGGGCGCGTATCTACTCTCCTTATTGCAATACTCAATAGTATGTGAATAGCTGTTTCCAGGTTTACACGAACTGCTAAGAACTTTGCTTGTATCTTAGACTCAGCATCCAAGAATCTTGAGCACAGTTCTAAAGTCCATTATCTATGAAATATGTTACTTAACATGAATTCTATGCATTGAAACTTCTTTATACCATAGAAACTGAATAGTTACAACTATACTAATGTAGGAACTGAGTAGTTTTTTTTTTTGTATCAATCACGATGATATTTTCTCAGAACTTTGAAATAATATGTTTAATACAGTAATACCAAGAATCGTTTAAAACAATTTATTTAAAAAATCGGGCTAGAACCGAGCCAATATTTTCACAATAACATACAAATGAAATACCATTATCGTAATATTTTTGAAGGCATCGTAACTGGTGAGATGCTCATAATCACCTAATCACTAAACTTGTAAGAACGATCGCTGAAATTGTTTTGAGCAGGAGATTTCGAGTTCGATACTCAGGTCAAAGTGTGTGTTATTGGTTTCTCTTTAAGAATATCCCAGTGCCAGCACGGTCGCTACGTATTACTTGAGACTTTACAAGCAAAACGTGGATACATCTCAACCCAAAACTTCGGGGAAATTGTGTACAGCCATTGCCCAACCATGTTAGGGTTGGCTTCCAGTCTATCCGGATGCAACTGATTGCCAAGACAGATACGCTTCTTTTGTAGAAATGACTTGAAACACCCTAATTACATAATCGCGGTATCTGAAGAATATACGAAAAAGCAATTGAGTCGGGAGAAAAACTCTGACTCGATTAGCAAAAGGGTGTCTTTGTTAAATCAAAATGACGACTGTGAAACGAATCAGAGAAAATTGTGTCTTGTTAAAGAAATGCAATTGATCCGATTTATTACAATTATGCAGATTTTTGCCCACAGAGTCGCTTTTACGACACGGATACTGAATTTAAAGTGAGGAACATTTTTTTAAACAAGTGTGAATAAATCCATGTATGATACATAAAAAAATAACACACTCATTACAATTAGGTTGGGGTTAGGTTAGTTACTACTTTTTAGCAGATTAAAAGTGGTAACTGGTTTAACTCATAACATAGGTACACCCACCGGCTACGAATGATAGCAAAAGACCAACAATAACGATTGATGAAGTATACTTAATTCAAAGAAAAACGTAAAGCCAACATAAATATAATTCGAACCTTTTTCAATCCCAAGTTCGCAATAATTCCCAGCCGACATTCCGGCGCAGGAACATAAGGCTCACTTTAAACCAGATCAACATAGGAATGCGGTAACATTGTCATAAAATCACAAGGATTTTCTAAGAAATTTCCTCTTGCGTAGTCTCAAGCGAGTCTTCAAGCGTGGTTCAGTGCTGCCCTCTATCAAAATACTGCGAAGCGTTGCTTAGGGGCTCCTGAATCATGTTTATTTAGGCGGTACACCGCAGAGCCCAAAATAACCTCTCCTCCTGACTTTTATATGACCCGCTTGTAAACTTAGGAAAGGCTAGAATTTAGGTTTTTTTCTCGTAATATTTTTTCTTCAGTAAGACCCAGGTGTCCCGTTTTTTGTGAGAAGAATTTTGTCCAATTTTCTTAGAGGATTAATGAAAATTGGATTAAGAAGAGGTATTGAAAACGTGATCTTTTGAGATGTGCGCCTTTATAGGTTGTATCTGAGGCGATATCTTTTAACCTTGTTTTAAGGTATTACGATAACAGCGTCGAAGCTTTTTTATGTCTATTATGTAGAAAATAATTATTTTTCAGCTTCGAGAAGACAAACGGGACCATTTTTATAATATAAAAAAAATACGAAAAACAACATACTTTTTGGGATATTGGTTACTGTTATATACTTACTGGCAACGCTAATGGTGCCATTTGCCGAACATTTTAAATGACTAATTTATTCAACCAATTTTTATAAATTAATCCATTCTAACAACTAGTTGACGCATCCCGTGACCCAAGGGCTGACTTTAACCTTGGCCAGAAGCTAAGTATTGCCATAAACGTGACAACGCCGTCAGGCTCATTACTAGCTGACAGCGTTGAGGAGGAGTTTTTTGACATCCTTTTATAGTTAGTATGGTTTAATTTATTCAATCGTTTTTAATGGTTATAATTGTATAATGGGTGTAAAAGTAACCTAAACGAAGCCGAAAGGCACTTGTTCTCCCCGTCATTGCGATATTTTTTGTTCTACACCATAACGGGATTTTTTTATTCTAGGAGATATTGGGGGTCAAAATTTAAACTTTTTCACAAGTTTTTTTTTAATACAAACTTTTAATATTATAACTTTATTTTAAATACTTCCACGACCCCCATACTAGTCAATGCACTCATCAGCACTGTGTGTTGAATGCGTTACATTAAGTCCTACCGTAAAACGTGATTTTTACCCAAAAGTCGTTTTACAGGAATAATTTTTGCGTAGACTACTACCTACATACCTACTACTTAGACTACTAGTTACTTAGTTTGATGTATAGAATGCTTGGTTGGCGCCTTCGTGAAGAGTCCGTGTACACCCAGTTTAGTTAGTTCATAAAAAAATAGTAAAGGCATTTGGTAAATTCTGAAAAACAGTTAATTAACTTCCCAAAAACAGCAAGTTGGCTTGAACTTACATTAAGCTGTGTCACGATAGTCTAACTCGGATCTCTAAGTTAGTCAGTCTCCCGCATCATAGCTCTAACGCCTTCGTATTGCTAAACCATCTTTACCAATACATAGCACCAATCGATTAGATACTATCAATTGGCTATGTCACCCCATTCACAGCCTATAATTGTATTACTTATCGATTTGATTCCAGTTGAACTAATAGAATAGCTGTGTGGTTAATCATGTGTTGGATGATATTATTGCTACCGGAAATTCAACTATATTTCTAATTAAACAGCGAATTAAACAGCGAAAATGCAATAACTGTTATCGGAACGGAGGAATGTATGAGACAACTGATTTTTTATCCGATTTCAAGTCTGGTCTCGTATTATAAGTTGTTTAAAATGATAATTACAATAAGCCTTTAAGAGGTTTAGGATACTGAAACAAACATAAGCTTGTTCAACAACAAAACTAAATAATTCTGTATGTATGAGTTTCTTAATGTTCTATTATCGTTACATTTATTACCATTTCGCAGATTCACCCTACTAGAAACGCTCACAACTATGTCGGCTGAAACTGTCAAAACAATTAGCGGGTGATATAATTATAGGCCGGAGCAACTAGAATCTATACTTAGACTTGTGAATTCCGTGCACAACATGAATCCAAAGTTTACAAAGTTATTAGTATGTAGGTAGTCTGGAACTTAGGAAACTGTGAAGACGCATCCATATTGACAATTTTCATAGTAACGTACCTAAACGACTGCCTCGTTGGTCTAGCGGTCGCAAGCGCGACTGCTGAGCATGAGGTCCTAGGTTCGATTCCCAGATCAGGCAAAGTGTTATTGGGTATTTCCATTATTAGGAATTTCTCAGTAGTAACCACGTAGTCTGGATTAGTGCCTGATTGATGGCAATAGACTCGCCCCTATAACATGGGGCTTAAACATTACTGTAAAATGTAGGTGTACTAGTAGGTACAATTCTGGTTAACTCTTCGGGGATTGTAGGCGTGATGTTACGTACCTAAACGGTCGATAGTTCCTTACTTCGACGTATGGGATCTTTTTTTCGACTCACCGTTTCTTATCCCTTTGTTTTGTCCCGGAAATTGGAATCGGTCTATTTGAGCGCATCCTTGCGCGTTTGACAATAAATGCGTCAAGGAAAAGACCCACGTCGCCCTCTTTTCATGTTTTCCAAAGCTCTTGTCACTCTTCCTTATTAATAAAACGCCATCTTATGTTGCTGCGTCCTACATGTCCATTTGGTGTTTTTAACATGATTTTGTTTTAGATAATAAATACCTACCGAATCTAAGTTCTCTGGTAAGTTTAAGTTTACATAAATATATGCATAAACTCACGTCTTTTCCCCACGAGGTTAGGTAGAAAACAGACGGCGGTGTGTGACTTTTGCCTAACCCCACTTGCTACCATCTTTACACATCTGGTCCATGCATGTCGGTTACGAGTACTTACTACGCACCTGACCTTAAACTTTACATTTGGTATAATAACAATTTATTTTTATTTTTTATCATTGCCTAAATGGACCAAAGGAGCTGAACCAGGAGGTCACAGAAACTCGTCAGCGGCCTAGCCTTTTCCACACTAAATCGGGGTCGACTTCCAATCTAACTGGATGCAGCTGAATACCAGTATTTTACATGGAGCGACTGCGTATCTTACCAAGTTAGCACCACTATCACAGTAAGTGGTTAATACGATACCCCTTGGTAAGACTGGTTCCGTTGTCAGACTTCAGAATTCTGACTATCCGTAACGACTGTCAAAGATCTACAAATGAAATAGGCGAGCACAGACTGATAAATATAGATTAATTCATGATGGCTTCAAAATTATGCCATATTCTAGAGGTGAAGTACCTAGTACTACGTGCGTACATAACGTGTTCACTTAATATGCTAGGCCCTGAAGAAATTCGTATTAGGTGTAACACCGCAATGTTCCACACTAAGCATGTACTATGTCCCTGCCTACGGCTTTATTCACATGTCTATTCGGAATATTCCTAATAGTTTTGTATTCAAATTCCTTTATGTTCATTAATATAATAAGTGGCCTTACTTCTCTTTAATATTTTGACAATTTATATGATTATATTGTCACTCCACCAGGGAGTACTATTAGGTATACCTTTGCCTTACCCTTCGGGGATTACAAGCGTGATGTTATGTTTATTTATTTATGGAAAATAAACAATTGTACAATAAGCAATGTTACAACATAATATAAGAAGTAGGCTGATGTACTATCCACGGCGTTTCCATATAATTATTACTTAGGTTAAAGATACAGCTTAGACACAATACTTTGAAATAAAATAACGTAAATAAGAAGAAGAACGAAGACAAAAAAATAACAATACAATAAAATAACGGCTGGAAGAGAAAAAAAGCAAATATACGTAACTTATGTAATGTTAAAAAGGTATTATTAGAGGTACCTATTAAAAAGGTATTGTTAAAGGTATTATAATTTTTAAAACGATTATTCTTTTTCAGTCGTACAAATGTCAATTAATTTATTTTCATTTTCAAACAGAGCTCCGTACTTTATTTGTCACAAGAAAAACAAAAACAACCTAGGGACATCTCTGCGCAAGCCTTTATCGAATACAAGTACGATAAAATTTGTAATGTTATTTAGTTAAAATATCGAAACTAAACAAAAGCATTCAGTCTTTCTAGACTGCTCCGGTGCTATTCAAATTTCTATCACATTTCATTCGCCAGTCTATTGCTGGACAAAGGCGTGCCCTGAAAGGGAAGGAAGCACCAACGTTGAAAGCTCAAGCGGATTCAAAACCGAAGAGCCACATCTAATCCAAAATGCTATTTAAGCGAGAACTCACTTAGACCTCGCTATGTACTGCACGGAAGAGATAGCCTTGAATTATATGAATTTAGACGACCATTTAGGTCAGTTAGCTAAATGCTTAAGTAGTTGCAAACTAAGATTATCATTTGGAATTTGCTAAATAGTAGGTAGGTTTGATGTAGATAAATAAAGAAGCAGTTTATTGTAAAAGTAATGAAGAAACAAAAGGTTTTGTTTATTATTTCGATTCGCTTTTTGTCCATCTCACTATGGTTTTTTTGGTTCGCCTTCGATGTAGCGTGCTCGAACTCACGTATTGGAAACATAACATCACACCGGTTTTTCTCGAAGGTTTGGCAGAGGTGTACTTTTAGTAGACATTTCACCAGTCATATAAAGTCAGACTTAAATACTCGTATATCTTTCGGTTGAGCAGATCGTCCCTATTCAATAGCTAATAGGGACGATTCGCTCGAACTTTAGAATCAAGAAAAGGTATAAGTTTTTGTATCAAAATACTTGAGGTAGGTATTTCCGTATTTGAGTATACCTTAGAACGTCTGAGCTTATCAATTCCGCATACCACAATTGCGTATTGCGTAACACGTGAATCGTATAACGTCCATATTGGCACGTCGCCATACTGCCGACTATTCCGGGCGTCGACCTCCTTACGTGCGTTCAAAACAATGGGGTTTTATAACAATTGTGACATAATATGTCTTCTTACTGGGTAAAAATAGGACAGCCTATTTTGAAGAAAAACTTAAGGTTTTATGGAGCTGACGAAGTAACATTTGCAAGAGAAAAGTTACGAGAACATGAACCCCGATTCCGTTTTGTCTGTCGATTCTCTTGTTCATCGTCTAAAGAAGTTAGGTATGTTTAGCAACAAAAGTCGAAAACGATTTAGTTTATTCGAAATAATGGTTTATAGAAGAATTAAAAATATATGGAAGATAATGTTAATAATATCAAACTCAAAACTATGTATTATTTTTATTAGGTAGGCACCTAATAAAAAAACTTATTAAGTACATATAAATCATACATGTAAAAATAATAGTGTTAAACTAGTTCTGTAGCTTTTTTTTTTTCGGAAGGGAAATCATCAAATGACCTCCCGCTCTGGGCGGGGCGGAAGGGAGTGTCAGACTTTTACTTACTAAAAATCATCCATGTTCCTTCTTTTGTCCTTTATGTTCCAGGGCCGCGGTATCTCTTTCGAACAGTCCTGCAGCCCTGGCAGGCATCGGCCCTTGCGGGCCCCTCCTGTTTGCTGGCATCTCTTTGAGGCGCGCGTGGATCACGAACGCGCCGTCAACACGGCCTGTCTTCTTAAGACGGACGGACGGCAAGCTAGCCCATTACTCACCGTCCACAGGCCCGCTAGTTCTGTAGCTGACCCTACAAAATATGACACGTCGACGTTTGGCAAGAGACTGAAGCTCTACAAACCCTTAATAAAGTCGAACTCATCCGAAAGTCAATTTCCTATTGTACCTTAATATTTTGCTATCCTTCACAAACCAGTACAACAAGATAGAGACCAAAGATATTAAGAACTGTCAAATTAATTTACATTTTAAACCTCAGCGTGTTTACAGGCGGCTTATTTTGAGCTGCCGTCTAAACTTGTTATGAAGTTTTGATTCAACCGATTTGACAGCTCTAAATTGTAAAAGATGGCAATATTTTGAGTTTTGTTGACGCTTTACAAAATAGGGACAATTCTGCTCAAAGTTACAACATCAGCAGGTTTACTTAATACCTAATGGCCAATTTTATTACTGTTTTGCATATTATGGGATACGTTTCTTTAAAAACGTACACTCTCGCCGAGATATTCCGAGACTTCGCGAATACGAGATTGTAGATAGTAGCGCTCGTCTAGCTTCGATGTTCCTCGCTTGCTCTCCGTCTTTTTTGCGAGACTTCTCGGAAGAGACATAGAGAGCTCTCGGTCGAGAGTGTACAGTCTCCTTAAGAGCAAGTGAATGCTACATTATCACTTGTAAAACAATAGAAGTCAATTGAAGCATTAAGAAAGTTCATGAAATATTACATTTCCTTGGTAAAGCAATAAATCAGACAGACACTCGTAAAATATTACTCTACGCTTGAATGGGTGGCTAGAATTAAATTTATTTGTGAGTCGAGTTCCAAACAGTTTGTTGATGTTCGCCTTTAAAGATAAAATTAACAAATAAGCGCCTATGACTCGAAAAGAAAGAGTGAGCTGGACTGACCCGACACTATACCGAAGACATCCCGGATGTCAGCCTGTACAAGATTAGGATGGCTTTGAAACAGCTTAAAAACAACAAGGCCGGGTGATGATGGAATTACGGCCGAACTCCTACAGGCGGGTGGACAACCGGCACTTAAGGCCCTTCAGAAGCTGTTTGATTCCGTCATTCTCGAGGGGAAAACGCCACAGGCATGGTGCAGTGGTGTGGTGGTACTCTTCGTCAAAAAAGGCAATGTTCGGCTGAAGAACTATAGGCCCATCTTGCTTCTAAGCCATGTCTACAAGTTGTTTTCAAGAGTCATAATGGATCGTCTCGCTCGCAAGTTTGACGATTTTCAGCCTCCCGAACAAACAAGATTCCGAAAAGACTTTATCACCGTAGACCACATACATACGCTGCGGCAGGTTATATACCTGCCGCCGCACTGCCTATCTGTTTAGCGTTTGTGGACTACGAGAAAGCCTTTGATTCGATCGAGACTTAGGCTGTATTGTAGTCTCTCAAACGGTGCCAAATCGACCATCGACGGTACATCGAGGTGTCGAAGTGTTTGTACAAAAACACCACCATGTCAGTCCAATTTCAGGACCAGAGCTCAGAAACTATCCTTCTGCAGCGAGGTGTGAGTCAGGGAGATGTCATATCTTCGAAACTCTTCACCGCTGCACTGGAGGATGTCTTCAAGGTTGTGGACTGTAGAGGGCAAGGTGTCAACGTCAATGGTAAGTACATCTCTCATGTTCGGTTTGCCGACGATATAGTGGTCATGGCTAAGACCATGGAAGACCTCAGTACAATGTTCGATGACCTCAGTAGAGCTTCCCAAAAGAGTGAGTCTTAAAATGAACATGGACGAAATCAAAGTCATGCTGAATGCCCATGTAACACCCACTCCTATCAAGATCGGAGACTGTACACTCGAAGATGTAGACAATTATGTCTACCTGTGACAAACGGTCCAGTAAGGTAGGTCTATCTTCGAGAAAGAGGTCAATCGTCGAATCCGACTCGGCTGGGCAGCTTTTTGGATGTGACGTGGTATCTTCTCGTCCAACTTACCGCAGTGTCTCAAGATGAAAGGCTATGACCTGTGTGTGTTGCCAGTGATACATACGGGACCGAAACGTGGTCGCTTACAAGGGGCCTCATCAGAAGGCTTAAAATCACCCAAAGGGCAATGGAGAGGGCTATGCTCGGAGTTTCCTTGCGTGATCAAATCAGAAATGAGGGCATCCGCTAGAGAACCAAGGTTACAGACGTAGCCCGAAGGATTGCCAATCTTAAAAGGCAGTAGGCAGTCCGTTGGGGCCGAAAAGTTCTGGAGTGGCGATCGCGAACCAGAAGATGTTGCGTTGGAAGGCCTCCCACTCTCCCACACACAGGCCCTCCCACAGGACCGATGACTTGGTGAAGGATGCGAGGATCCGCTGGATGGGAGTAGCATGGGACCGGTTAATGTGGCGACACTTGAGGAAGGCCTATGCCCAGTAGTGGACGTCTTTCGGCTGAAATAATGAAAGAAACGACACTGCAAGAAAAAAAAAACACTTGATACTTTTATTAACTTGAAACTTTTCGAGTCAGTCAATACTAATCAAATCCCACGAAAACAGAAGTAAAGTCTATCTTTCCCATACATATTTATTTCACAGTCCGTTCGTCCGTTTGATCTCGTACGTTGGCAGTTACGTTTCTTTTGATGTTCGGTCCGGGATCGTGGCGGCCATTTTGGCATTAATACAGCTGTTAATAACATGGTTAATCGTCTTGAAACGTTCCCGTTATATGAATTATGTATGTATGTTTGTCACGAATGGACTGTGAAAACGCTGGACTATTTAGAAATGGATATTTCTTTCGGGTATGCTATAAAAGTTTTGGTGGAGCTTGTGGATTTATAGACGGGTGTTGGGTGTTTATGTTCTTGTTGAGTTCAAATTGTTTCCGTATGGTTTGATGAAAGACGTAGCTTTATGTTTGCTGGAAAACTTAGATAAGTAAGTTAAATTAAACGTTGATCACACTGGTATCTCGATTACTATTGTAACTTCGCGATTTTATGTAAGCGAAGCAACCTCGCGAAAATATTTAAATGTTTATTTAAAATTTACCACTGAAGGACTTCAAAAATATGAAGTACTAGCTCTTACTCGTGGCTTTGCCCGGAAGTAGGAGATGACTGAGACCTACCTGGTCATGGTCAAATCATGTTGTATTTGTGTGCCACATTTCATCCAGATCCGTTCTCCTATTAATGCGGGAAAAGACATACAGACAGACCGTCAAACAGACAGAGTTTACTTTCGTATTATAGGTAGGTACGGATTAAAAGTTCTATTAGGTATACCTTTGTGTAATAATATAGTAATCCTACCTGAATAGCAGTCAAAGAACTTATTGTAATGTAGGGAAATGCTGTAACAGCCACAGTAGATTTCATCGTTATTATTCATTCTTTTGATAAATTATTCTGTTTTATTTATCTTCCTTTTATCGCATATTCGAGAGTTTTCCTTTCCATTGAACTTAATTAACGTTTCTGATAATATTGCGTTCATCGTAAAAATATCTTCATTGCGTGTTCATTGTTCGCAAGTTTTAAGAGTAAGGTATTATTGTTATGTAATGAAAAAATTATGTTCTACAGTGATGTTTACTGGTACGTTCATCTGTTAGTAATTTAACAATAAAATAAAATAACGCCTGTTAACCCCGAAAGGTAAGGCAAAGGTGTTCGTTACACATCGATGAATAATGCTGTCTAGTGTCTTACCGTGGTAACATTAAACATGTTATGTAATTCATTACCAATATTGAATATTTTGTAAATGTACTGCTGCTGAATTTTTCTGCTAAAAGAGGGCAAACTCATACAAACACTTTCATACTTCTCTAATAGTCGTCGTCTCAGCAGTCACTTCCTTTCTAGCTATATCATCCTTCACACAGTCCATCCATCATTTCTGTGGTCTTCCTCTACTCTTATACTGCCGTGCTAATTAGAAACGCAGTAAGGAAGGATTTTTGGAAAATTGAGTTTTTAATATATTCGGAATCCTCGTAATGAGCTCTGTATGGTAATTTAATCCTTATTTTGATAGCTGTCCCAGAAGTGGGACTTTTAGTAGGCCAAACTGCAGTATGTTTCTTGCTGAGAAGTAAATTACTAAGCACAACTGCAGTAAGACACATTACTGCTCTTTGCCTTCCAGTATTTTTTTGAACATAATTTATTTCACTAGTAAGAAGCGCAGTAAGGAACACTTGCTGATGTTATGATTTGTTAGTAATAATGATAAATAATAATGTTTAGTGAATAATTTTAGATAACAAACGCGACAAAGATCACGTTATTTTGTGGATGGATAATTGTTCAGCCCAAAACAAAAATTGGGTGATATTGTCTTTCTTAGTTAACATAATTAACAGCAACTTGATTTCCGCACACTTAAATGTATGTCTGCTGACAGTTTTCATCACAGAGTCGACCAATATTTACAAAAGAAAGGAAAGTTTACGACTTTAAAGATTTTATTTAATGTTTTCTGTTTTAAGATTTAATTGGAATACATTTTTTTTATAAAATAGTTGTATCATTTACCTCTTTTTGATATTATTATAGATATCACCAAGTTATTGTGGTTTTTTTACGTATGTACACGAATTGAAAAGCTATAAGTCACTCTTTTACTGCAGTTATGGTTTGTAGTCAGTCTAAGCATAGCTTTAAGAAAATATTATGTCACTAGTAAAAAATGCAGTAATTGTGTATGATTAAGAAAGTATTATTTGTCATTTCAAATAACGTATTTTTTAATATTCATGTCGTTATATTTAATTAAGAAATGGTTAGGATAAATATAACCAAATAAGTGTACTTTTGTATACTTAAATACTATTTTTAATAGCTTTTTCTCACTACTGCACTGCGTTTTTAATATGTAGTCGAAGTGATAATAATAATTGAATTAAATGAAATAAGCGCAGTAATCTGTATTTGCTAGTAGAAAGCGCAGTAACTCCAAACTTACTGCTGTTATAGCTTGTAATACTGGGTTTAGTCATGAAGACCCTGCTAAGCATAAATAGTTCTTTTTGTTTTAAGATAGTTGTATTAAACTTATAGAAAATAGGGTTAGTTCTTACGAAACAATGCATATTCAGCTATACATGTAACTAAAAACATTTTTGCAAAACTTCAAAATCATACCTAAAAAAGCCAAATAAAAGTAAAAATGTTTAGGCGCCATTTACTCGAAACTACTAATAACCTCCTTACTGCACTTCTAATTAGCACGGCAGTATAGCTACCCACATTCGTACTCGAAACTTACTTAACTCTGCTATATTTGTATGTAACGTCCGAATGCAAACGGTGCTACTCCTGGCCAATTTTTCGGAATGTATGTACCTCGTTACTCACGCATTTATGAGGGACCGTTATTCCCTTTCCATCCCGAAGCGCAAAGTTCCTAATTTTCTCATTCATCTCTCGCACGCGAGTTTGCGAATAAACTCGGTTACGAATCTGAAAATAGTAACTGTTACATTATAACGTCAAACAGTTAAATATAGACGATACGAGTAGTTTGAGCTGTCCGAGTTCCTCGATACACCGCTGATTGAAGTTCAATAGAACTTCTTATTTCGTTTTTTCTAGGTTTGCTAAGCAACTTTAATATTAAGTTCAGAATAATAAAGTAGTTAGATAACTCTGTTTAGGAGTTTTAGTGTTTCTGATTGAGGTGATAGATTTGTACAGTATTCTGTAGGAATATTCAAGGTATATTTTTTGTTAAAAAAAATACTCATGAAAATCGATTCCTCAACAGGCTTTTAACAAAAGTAACGAAGATTGTGTTTGTGGCTGTAACCAATAAATAGGTGTTCAATAAACTATGGTCTGAGAAAACTTCTGATAATAACTTAACTTATTCACATGTGTCTAGAATGTTATTTTTCTCTTACTCCTATATACAAAGTTGGGAAATTAAATACATGTGTTGTGACTTGTGAAATACATAGGTATGTACCTACATAAATCAAATCAAATCAATGAATACTGTTAATATTATCCTATGGCTCAATAGATCGCACGCCTGTGATAACACTTTGACCTTGAGCTGGCCTAGCATAGGTCGAAGTTTCAATAGAATAAGGGGTCAGTTTATACTGGCTAGTTACCGCTGAGTGAGGTCTGCGGTGCCATAATACAGGGTGGAAGGGACACCGACGCTAAAATGGTTACCACGTATTCAGAACATCATTCTGAACCCACATAGACATTTTTCGTCGGTAAGTAAAAAAAACAGCTGTTTCTATAAAACTGCAATACGTACACAGTTAAAATGTATGGCATGTATGGCAGCTGTTTTTGTTTTAAATAACTGGCGAAAAAATTCTACCGTTTTCGCGTCCGTGTCCCTTCCACCCCTTATAGACTGAAGCTGATATTATGAATAAAGGTAGGGAACTTACTATCTCGGGTAAGCTGTAAAAGTTGTTGTGGTGACGGTCGCAACGGTGCTCCTGAAACAATTACAGATTAGCTTTAGAATCATTCTTTATCACAGCTGTAAAGTGATGCACGTTATCAATATTGTTGTTACAGGGTATATATTTATTACCTTAACAATTTACTTAGCGGTTTTATTTTATCATGGTAAACTAAGCCTAATATCCTAGTTTCCGGCGACAAATATCTAGTTTTCTAATCGTTCACACTCGTCACATCACAAATTAATCACTGGTATTCAATCCAATGCTTTGAACTAACAAAGCTCCAGGCGTCTATGACAGTATACCTTATGATAGTTGGCATGGCAATCGTTGACCCGCCTACATTTTTGACGTTCTTCATTTCAAATACAGATTTTTAACGCCTTGAATCTGTATTATAGTGACCCTCAGCATTATATAAACGAAAAACGATAAATGGGTACTTGTTATGGTTCGTGTGAAGAGATATGAGAGAAAGAGTAAGGGCAATGACCGATATAACCATGTTAAAACGCAACGCCAATAATAAATGCTATATTTTGCTTTCTAGCCAGCTAAACCATAACACAGTATAAAGATTACCACTAAACCAACTATGTCATTTTTGTGAAATCAAACGCGAGTGTTAGGTTTATCTACTAAACTTTTTGTTAAGAAACATTAAATGTCGTAGTCACGAGTAACCTGTTACCCCGAGCTTGCTTAGAACTCATTGAAATACTGCTATTAATATGTTTACTGTGACCATGCCTACCTAATATGAAGAAATAATAAAGATGGTATGAAGGTAAGGAATAATATTACAGGCAGTAGCCAATGTCTGAGGCCGGTAATTCCTGTCTAATACCGTCGTCGAGACCCGGATGTACGATTACTAGATCATAATATTATGTGACAGGGTTATTAATTTATGAGCCTCATCGCTAGGTAGACGCATGTTGCCGCAACACGGTACCATGGGATATATAACGCTTCGAATAGATGGGGTTGGTTTGTACTATGATTTGTTCCTTGTCGTTTGCTGAAAAGGGCACCACTATTGCCTTACACAATTTCATGAACGTAAAAAAAAAATATAGTACTTAATTACACAATAATGTCGCATTACTGCATGGACTATGTGAAAGATGATATGGCTAGGAAGGGGGCAGAGGGCAGAACAAGATATGCTGCGCAGACCTCAAAATGATTTGGGAGGGAGAATGACGATGAATATCGCATTAAGCACATTATAATGTTCTCGAAAAAAACATTGGACTGAGCAAGAAGACCAAAAATATTTCTCAAATAAAAAATACGTTCCCAGAGGTCAAGGTGTCTTTTATTACCTTTTTGTCCTACTCCGTCAAGCACAGCAAAGTTAACATAGCGTTGAGAGGCAATCCAGAAAAAGCCGCAGGCTTTAGCTCCCGGCTCCGGTATCTAGACTTCATCAAACGACTTCAAACGATGTTGATGTAACAGGCTTTGACATAGCTTGAAAAACATGATGAATAGAATGTTTGCTTTGATTTTTTTACGTGGGTAGTCGAAAATAGTGCGGACATTTTGGCAAAGCGTACGCATGGAAGTGTATGCTTGGATGTACAGTCACGAGCAACAATATGTAAACACTTTCCTAAATTTAAAAGCAATTTTCCCGAGAAATAACGATTGTAATTGGATATGGGATATTTTTCATAAAATATGCGTTCCAAAATACTATGTTCGTAACGACATGAATAATCAGAACAGTAGGAGAAAAACAATTTTAAAAGTTGTTAAGTGTTTACATATTTTTGCTCGTGACTGTACTGACTAACGAACTGTACAAACATGTATGTACATAAATTCACGCTTTTTTCCATAGGGGTAGGAAGAAACTACAGAATGAAACCTGCTATGGTCTATACATACTCCTTTCAATTTGCCCACGTTCATACATCTCTCCTCCTCTCCTTCCCCTCGGACCTCGGTTAAGAGTAGACGTGCCATAGAGCTTTTTACCATTTTTATTTAATAAATATCTTATTTTGAACAAAATATAATACTCGTAAAAAAATAGGAGTGCATAAGATCGTGGGAGTCTAACTTGCCGAAATCAGTGAGTACGCTCATTTACGCACACTATTTCACGTATACTTAAACTTCAGCTGTGTGACAAGAACACCAAAGCGCGCAAAGGATAGAACTACGTCGTCTCAACGTGTGAGAAAGAGATAGATATTTTTCTGCCAGCTACTGTGAAAAAAGGGCGCTTACGCATCTATTGTTATTGCATAGCTCTCACTACACTGGACGGAAAGGCAAAAACTTCGCATTGCTCGATTGCGGCTAGATAAGCTTGACCTCTGAGTCGTCTGCGAAGAATCTATCGCTTACAACGTATGTTCTCCTGGTACTTTTTGTAACGACTTAAAGACAATATCATTCTTATCATGTCACTACAACAAACTTCTCCCGTTTCTCCTTCCCCCTCAATATCGATGGCTGCAGCAAAGGACTTCCGGAGCACTGCCCTAACATTCACTAAGGCAGCTATTGACGTACCGTTGCAACATAGTGAGTCTGAACCTGATCTCCACTCACTTGCGATCAACATTACGGAGCGAAAGAAAAGGAAATTGGATGGTAATCATACTGACATTATAGCCCTTATCAAAGAAATGTTTGCATCGTTTTCTAGGGAACAGGAAAAACGCTTCCTAGACCTAAAAACGAGTATGGATTTAATGTCCAATAAATATGACGAATTTTTGTCAAAGATAAATACTCTTGAGAAGGCAAGAAAGGCCGATATTCTGCTGATTAAAGAGTTGGAAGGGAAACTGGAGACAATGGAACGAAAAACCTGCGGAACTGGCTTTGAAATTCGGAATATACCGAAACAAAATGGAGAGACGAAAGAAACCTTGTGTAAAGAAATTATGCAATTAGGTAAAACGATTAACATCGATATCAACGGGTCTTGCATAAAAGATATCTATCGACTAAAGTCAAAAGATGACTCAAACCCGGTAATCGTGGACCTAACCACCGTACTTCTGAAAGACAAGTTGCTTAAGGCCGTTAAGAGTTTCAATAAATCGAAAACCAAAGGCAACAAATTGAATACTACTCACTTGAACCCCAAGTACGTGGCTAAACCTTTATGTAGCGGAAACCCTTACGTACAAAACACAAAAACTTTATTTCCTAGCGAGACAATTCAAGAATAGCCATGGCTTCAATTTTTGTTGGACAACAAATGGGATTGTGTACCTCAAAAAAAACGAAGACTCCGCACATATTCGTATCATCGACGCGGCGGACTTAGAAAAGATACGAAACACAATATGACTATTATTTGTTACGATCTGTCTGTTCAAATGGTTTGAAGTTTTTTTAATGCCTGCTTTCCTTTATTGTTTTAATGTAAAATCTTTTTTTCCTGCCTTTTGTAATACACATTTTAGAACACACTCACGTTACACCTTTAACTTTGTAACACACCTCTCTTATAATACGTTTAGTTCTAGTTTTATTGTAAAAAACATACTACAAATCAAAGTACACACAAACATACATATAAATATACTATACAAATACACAATACACATAAAAACAATTTACTCCGCTACACTTATAAATGCTTTCTATAATAACGTTCAATGCCCGATAAAAATTAATTACAAAATTATATTTGAATCAAAAATTCACTGACATAATTGACCTTACAGCTAACATTGATAGCTTATCCGTATCCCATTCGCAGTCTGCTGACATAGAAGAATGTCACAATATCATCACTAGTACTTCCAATAAAATACTTATTCTAACGCAGAACATTCGTAGTATAAACTGCAATATGTCAGGCTTTGAGATTTTATTAAGTAGATTAAAACTAGAATGTGACATTCTAATACTGACAGAGTGTTGGCTCTCTTGTGCATCGGTAATTCCTCAACTAGACGGATATTGTCATGTAGCATCTAAAAATAACAATAAACAAAACGATGGTGTAGTTATGTATTATAAAGATCATCTTAATGTCCGCATAGAAGAACCTGACTTTCAGGATTGTAATTGTCTGGTGGCTAATTGTTGAGGAGCAAGTTGCTATTATAGGTTTATACAGATCGCCATCATACACCAAAATAGATCCATTCCTCTCGTCCCTAGACAAAACTCTTCAACTAGTATCTATCTATAAACATATTGTGTTAATGGGTGACATAAACATACCAATAAATCCAAACAAAATTGACATACACGGGGAACGGTATTTAACATTGGTTGCTACACACGGCTTACTACCAGCACATAGCCTGATAACTCGTAGTGAAAGTGAAACTTGCTTGGATCACGCCTTAATAAAAACTATAAGTACTGCCACTGCTATAGTCCCATTTTCAACGTTAACAGACCATTATCCGGTTTTACTATGCCTTCAGCTAAAAACAGCATGGCAATATTCAACTTCAACTATAACTAAAGTTAACAATGAGGGAATAGTACAAGACCTATTCCAACTTGATCTTGATCCAATTTATTCGTCGGCAGATCCTAACCTTACATTAAATTATTTGACGCAGTCTCTTCAAAATATTATCGAAAAAAATACTCAAACAATAACCTTACCAAGACGGTCAAAAATCATAAAGCCTTGGATAACTCCGGGTTTACTGAGGTGCATGCGAAACAGGGACAAGTTACATAGAAAAGCTAAACTATCACCGAAAAACGAAAATTTTCAAATTACTTACAGACGTTACAGAAATTTTTGTAACGCGCTGTTACGAAAAATAAAGAGAGAGTACGATAAAAACCTAATTCAAAGTGCACAGAAAGACAGTAAAAAATTATGGAAAGCTATTCGATTCATCGCAAACACAACAAAACCTATGCAACGCACAAAAGAACTCCTAACATTCTCTTCTTCTCCGGAGAAATCTTTAAATAAAATTAATAGTTATTTCATTAATGTAGGAGCCTCACTGGCTGACAAAATTTATCAAAAAACAAACACACCAGATGCACATTCTCTATATCATATAGACGAGTGTAACCAGAAGAGTAATTCATTTGTTTTGATGGACACTGATGAGCAAGAAGTTGAACAAATTATAAATGGTTTAAAAACTGATTGTGCATCGGGTTGTGATAGGATTAGTAGTAAATTTCTAAAATTGCATAAAAATATTCTTATACCACCTATTACAAAAATTATCAATGATAGCTTACAGACGGGCTCATTCCCTGATTCCCTGAAAAGGTCGGAAGTGTGCCCAATCTATAAGAGCGGAGACAGAAATCAAATCATAAATTATAGGCCAATATCCATACTACCGCCATTATCTAAAATTTTGGAAAAAATCATAAACACTCGCCTGGTTAAATATCTGGAAAAAAATAATCTACTGTCTAAAAATCAGTATGGTTTTCGGCATGGTAAGTCCACAGAACAAGCAGTGAACAAACTCACAAGTTTTATTAACTCAAATTTGGACAAAGGAAAAAAATGCATTTCAATATTTCTCGATCTCGCCAAAGCATTTGATACGATTTCTGTTTCCCTCTTATTGGCTAAACTCGAGAAGATAGGAATCAGAGGCTCCCAGCTAGAACTCTTTAGGAGTTACTTGACTGGGCGTAATCAGTGTGTTCGTGTGAGTAAATACAAAAGTACCTACCTTCCAGTTACACATGGAGTACCACAGGGCAGCATCTTGGGACCCACCTTATTTCTTATCTATATTAATGAGCTCACGAGTCTTAAACTCACCCAAGGCGAAATCATCTCCTTCGCAGACGACACTGCTCTAGTTTTTGCCGCCAGTACTTGGAATGAGGTATTTGATGCTGCTCAGCAAGGCTATAATATCGCTAGAAGCTGGCTTCAGGCGAACATTCTGACTTTAAATGAGGCAAAAACCAAGTACATTTCGTTCAGCATCAAAAATTATTCAAGTCTCAGTTATGGCCACCAAATTATCTCTCATGAGTGTAACCTGAATGTCAACTGCGCGTGTTCTTCACTGGAACGAGTCCACACCATAAAGTACTTAGGTATTACTATAGATAGAAATCTAAATTTTAAAGAACATATCAAGCTACTTGGTGCACGAGTACGCAAACTCATATATGTTTTTAAAAATTTGCGGCACGCTGCTGAGCCTTATCTGCTAAAACAAATGTATTATGCTCTAGCTCAGTCATTATTAAATTATTGCATTTCATCCTGGGGAGGTACTTTTAAAACCACTATGAGGTCCATCGAAATCGCTCAGCGCATTCTTAAGGTGTGTATATTTAAACCTATCCTTTTTCCTACTGTCTCTCTATATCAAATTTGTGGGGTTCTGACCGTTAGACAACTTTTTATCCTCAACATTATTCTTAAACAACATACAAAACTACCTTACGACCCACTCGCGCAAAATCGAAGAAATAAAAAAGTTTGTTTGGAACGCATCACTAATAAAACCAAATTTAGTGAAAGATTTATTGAATTTCTTGGTCCGTTCCTTTACAGCAAAATTAATAAAGAATTAAATATTTACCCACTTACTAAATCTAAATGTAAACTAAAAGTAAGTGAATATTTGCAACAACTAAATTACGAAGAAACGGAGTTATTACTAAACGTTGAACAGTAATTGGAATGCTAGGCTCGAATTAGTTAAAATAACCTAAGATAAAACTATGTTCATGCACTTCAATCACACTCACTCACCCCCACACTCACACACACTCACCTTCACATACCCTCATACACCAACACACACATGCACCCACATCACTCAAACTCTCATAAATCACCTACACAATAACTCAAACACACACTCATAAACACTTCTCACTCACGTATAGACCATTTACTTGTTATATTATAAGTAATTTAATTTTAAACAATGTAGCATAAGTTAGTTATAAGTTGTTTGAAATTTTTTTAGTAGTACAACCATCCATATTTTCTTTGTTGGCATTTTATTGCTAAAATATCGAGGGAAAAGGCACTGTAAACTGAAATACAGGCATTGCCTAGTTCGGTTGCAGTGACTACATCCACTTATTAGAAATTAATACTGCCAAACTATATTTCTGTATTATATTACTAAGTTTTTTGAGAAATCAAAATTTATTATTATTTCCTTTATTCATATTTTGTCAAACTTTATACATTTTTAAATATTAATTTAAAAAAAAATATAAAAAAACATTTAAAAATATAAAAAATTGTACCCCACCGGTATCGGGAACAGGGTCCAAGCTACCGGCAGTCAGGGCTCCAGAGAGAGGAACCTCCTAACAATACGAGCCGTGTCCAGAAGTACCGCTTTCTGAATCAAGCCCTTGATCCAGCTGCCTAATAATAATAACTTATTATTATTATTATACATCTGGTCTTACAGGCATGCCGGTTGCGAGTATGATCCAACGGCATGCCTGTAAGACCAGACCAGCATCTAACGGTTTATGTAAGCGCGATACTGAGGAACGACTTTGTACCCGCAACCATAACCCTATCTATGGTCAATCTTAGTTTATTTTTACGTTTAAGTGAAGATTTGTGCCTGATGCTTACCATGGATACAATACAGATTAGGGTAATAAGTTTAATCCTTAAAACATTAAACTAAAAATAACGTACAACTACTCTCATGAGTGAATTATTTCTAAAATTAAAGTCGTAAATTACAACTTTCCATAAATCCCAATATTATGAACGTTAATACTCTGTCCACCCCATAACTCAAAACCAGTTTGAACATACCAACGTGTACACAGGCAGTTCTTTCTAAAATTCAGCGCAGAATTCGCGAAGGCGTCTAAGTTATGGCTGCCCAGGGACTTGCCTGTGGGATTACTAGTTTATACGATTAAGTACGTACAGTTGCGTAGCTACATCTAATATTTATAAAGTTCAAAATAGAGGAAATTTGGGAGGCTAATATTACAGTAATTGGGGTCAATTTGTAGGGTCTGAATTAATGTTCGAGGCTAAGTTTGAACAAAGACTGTGTACGTAATCGGTCGATGATGTTTTGTCTGTGAACAAAGATAATTTTCTGAAATAATTCATTGACACAACAGTAGTCTGACGAATTTTTAAGAAACATGTCCATTGAAAAATCAGTCGACTGCAGTCATTACTAAAATATAAATTAAGGATTCTGCTCACTACACCGTATCATACAATGACCGTGCCAGGAACGTGTCAGGCACGGAACGTCAACAATTACCGGCGACAATATTTTTCGGGTGTGATACGCTCTGCCCATGGCACGCGGCGGTGTTGGTCGGTTGGTTGACGACACGGTCTAGTGGGCATAGTCTCATACTTTTCAATCCAAAAAATATAGGTTATAACCGTATGATGACCGTTATAAACCCGTTGTAAACGGGTATCATACGCTGTTGATACGATCTAGTAGGTTATAATAGTCCGTGTCGTGTTTCTTTCAGTGCCTGCTACGTTCATAGCACGGTCGCGGAATGGTACGGTGTAGTGGGCCTTTAAATTCAACCTGATCGTGATACATAATTAAAATTAATTTAATGGTCAACAAGGCACAAAATGCCAACATAAGCACAAAATAATTGCCGCGCCTCGAATAAATTATTACGAACGTACCCAAAAATTCATTCCGGACAATATTTTTAACAAAATTATTTCATGCTTAGTTATGCCTTGATTTTTTTTGTTTCCTTCCCTTGCCGGCCTCTGACCTAATAATTTAGTTATCACGAAAGCGGAAGTGAGGCAAAGGTCGCAGCATATTCAGCCTAGTCGAATAGCCCGCCTCCTTACATAATGTATTGCTGACACCCGACATACTGGCTGTACGAAAAGTGAAATAAAAGCCCGGTTATATGTTACGTCTTTTATGTCAGGAGCTGAAGTATAATAGCAACAAAGTTTATGCACTTTGCTGTCCAGTGCAGTCAGTAACCCTTTAGTCCTTAAGTTAGTCAATTTTGCAAGTAATCTGAAATCTGTTCATGAAAGTCATCAGTCAGCTTACACAGTACACAGTTATTTTTTTGCAATAGCCAGTTGTGGACACGACAGCTACTGACATAGTCCATGTAATCATTTTGGTTTTAAAGATTTAGTTACATAATTATAATCTACTGGAATTTGATTACAGTCAGCTTTTCTCCGACTTTGAAGTGACTCATAGAAGTCGTGACGTGTGAACCAGCCTTAACCCGACGAAAAAAGCATTTAAATGTCATGGGTACTATGAGAGAAACGAATGGCGCTGCAGAGTGGGGAATAGAAAAATATCGTATTTTAGAGATAAAATCTCGCGTGAAATGTTTGCAGTGGAAGCTGTGTGTTATGATTTTATTATGGGTTCACTGAGGAAGGTGAGAAACAATATGGATGTTACTAAGGCACTATGGAAATAAAATACCGTAAGGTACCGTTGTCACGTAATAAATATTGTCAAGGAAAAGTTTTAAGAAATAATAAGAGAGCAGCTTATAATACCACTTCGCTTAATACCTTGATTTTCTTTGTGAGAAAACATAGACAAGTAGGTAGGTACTGTTATAACAAAGTTCCCTCAACCGCTCAAGGATGTACTCTTCAATGGTAACGAGCTCTCCACCGAGATCGACCCAGTCAAACTAACAACCACTTGATCGCAACTTGACGATTAAGCCCTTCGGCTTTCCCAGTCAAAGTGAAAAGGAAAAACAAAAACATTTTTCCATTACTTTCATAAGTAGCAAAATTCCCTCAAAGCTCCCTCATAGTAAAAACAAACAGATTTTCATTTTCGCCCCTATCATTGTAATCCCTGGAACATTGGCCTTTAGCTTCCCTTTATAAGGAAGATTGTTTACACAGTATCATGCTGTAAGTAGAAACTGCGTAAATCTGTTTATGCATTTTTCATTTTGAATTATTATTTGTGATAAGAGTTCTAAGGCGAAATAGTTAATAATATTAGATTCAGTAAATAATTGAAGCATGGGTATGTTATTATTTTGAGTCCATCAAGTTGTTTGTGCTGTTTCTCGTTCTCCTGTATCGTTATTATAATAATTACCCTCCATTTTGAATAAGCACCAGAATCATAATAATTTGAATGAAGTTTTATGAAACACTGTTGAATTGACATACGTTTCCCAGTTAAACTTGTCTTTTCTGACTCTGCTGAAACACGCTAAACAAAGGCAGTCATAAAAATCTCCAGAGTCACCTCCTAAAGTCCAAAAAGGTCGCGTATTTTCTTTGACCGACTTATCCCGGATACGTTTTTTTCATAAACCCGACAACTGAAACTCAGCTTTCGCGTGAAAATACCGCGCGTATGTGGAACCATTTTAAATATTCTTTTACTGCTACATCTTTATTTTAATGCATGACACGAAAAATATTTTTTTAATGCATGGCGGGTATGTGCAATGTTATATTTTACCACAGAAATGGAGAATGAAGCTGAGAGTGAATTTTATATAGAACGACGTATTGTTATGAAAAATGCTGCAGTGCTTAGTTTAAAAGGCTTTCAAAGATTACTTTTAACACTATATAAAATGTTGCTATTCGCATCTACCGTGTTCATTGCTAACAGAAGTCTATTTTCTTTTTTAAATGCGACAGCTACAGACAAAATATTTTCAAATATATGACTCAAAAAATGACTACTCAGAGTACTCAAGAGGGCGAAATTTTTCAAGACAAAAGTTTGGAATAGATAGACCTAAGATTTATACGAAAGCGGTATAGTTTTAGATGACGAAGATAACTTATATCAATCCTAAAAATACTGTCTCATAAGCTTTTATCCCCAGAAACACTGACATATTGGCCAGGCCCTCTTGGACATCAAAATTCCATCATGTGCTGCGATTTATCTGCTCTCCATGTACAAAACGATATTCGCAGACCTTTTCGTCTGTCCAAGTCATTGCTATGCCAACAGAAAGGAACATTATTTATCGTTATTGCGGGTATTTTCGTTCCTCCTTTTGCCTGTTTTTTATTCTTTCTATTCATCCATTGTTTGTCTCGGGATAATAAGTTTTCATCAGACCCACTAAGGCTAAGTGATAAGTTGCGTTTCCGATATTATTTGTATGAGTATATTGGCTTAGTTTGTTTAATAAATTATTTATTAAGATGATACATCGCTTTGTTTAGTAATCACCAACTTTTTCTTGGACGAGTAGTTTCTGTTGGTACGGTCAGCAACATAAGTCTATTATACTAATTTTTTAGTAAAAAATCATTCAAAATTATACGAAAGGAGTATTTAAGGATCGTAGCAGTAGATAGTAGAGTAGATAGCAGTAGATCGGTTTCTGGCTACCCGCATGGGAAAATACCGTGAGTATGTAAAATGATTACAGATGAACTGATTTCAAATTTTAAAAGCACTAACGCTTTTTATAACACAAAATTCTATAAACCAATGAACAGAGTAATTTTTTTAGTATCAATTTAGTTGATTATGTGAATGTTAACTGTGTTAATAAACTTATTTTGCGGACTTTACCCACTCGGTTGTTACGATGCCATTATTTAAGGTTTTACCCGAGCTCTGAGATCGAACCGAGCCTGGTTTATTTACGAATTCTGGTTATTGCCGCCAATCGCAAAGTCAGAAACAGTTTCGAGGAGAGTACGTTTATTCTAGAACATATTGATATGGTTGAAGGTTTTCTAGTTTCTCTCAATATATGAAAATATACTGTTACTCAGGAATCTTGAAGAATCTGTTTGTGAGATAAATAACTAAACCTGGGGAAAGTAGAAGAACTGATGGGTGGACTGTGAGATGATAGTGGTTAGAAAGGTGACTCAAAAGATGACGACTAACAGCGTAGTGTGGAAGAAGAAAACATGCTGCGCCGACCCCAAATAAATTGGAATAAGGACAGGAAGATCATTTGAAGAAGGCGCATATTTGTATGTATTATAATGTTACTAGCGACCCCCGCTTCGCAATGGCTCAATTTATTTACTAGCAACAGCGCCACTTATCGGGTCTAAAATTATTATATTTTTCAAGCTGGAACCAACCATTCACAACACATTCAAAAAACTTCATTAAAATCGTTTAGGTGGTTTCGGAGTTTAGCGTGTACGAACAGAGTGACGCGTGATTTTTATATAATAAGAAGATTTCACCGATACTATGTTATGTTCACCACCTACGTGAGCACATAGCTTAATAAACATCAGCCATTCAGCCTGCTACATCATAGACGGGATTATCTACCCCTGTTTTAATCACACGGTTATCCAAACACCGCCATAATGATTAGACTATAAAACAACCCCTGTTGACCCCCTGGGCATACTGGGGGTATCGAGTGCGATATCATTGCCCCAGGCCCAAGGGGGCTAGTATAGGATAGGTCGGGAGTTACAGCCTCAGCCAAATTGTATAGCAATCGGTTAGAGTTAATCTATGTTTCACCCTTGAGTATTTGGTAGCCTTGAATTATAGAGTTATGTATCTTTACACAATAGGTGTGTAAACTGTGTGGGATGAACGATTATTTGCCGAGTCAACAGTTAAAACGACAAACAAGTCCTTGAAAAATAACTGGAAAAGCGACTACAAATCTTTATCATGAAAAGAAAGAATTGGTTTTTCATAAAATTTTATCTCAATAATTCAGTTCGTTCCTTCGTTGAGCCTGCTTTTATGTATGCACCATTTTGTAAGTATTTAATCACACAAAGGGCTGTCTATACAGACTGCAGATGTCGAAACAACACACAAAATTTCATTGTTTTAAAGCTGGTCGCTTGTCGGGTAAAAAAAATATGGAAAATGTTTCCTATGTTAGGAATCTCGGAGAGTCGTTTCCCAAAACGACCATACTAGCTGATTTTTTAGAAATATAAAAAATCAGCTAGTATGGTCGTTTTGGGAAACGACTCTATTTAAAATTGAGGTACCCATTGCATTGTGATGATTTTTGCGTCGACGGAAAACAGTTACCTATATCATGATGTTCCCACTAATAGAGACAAATTTGCATTCATCCTTAGTATTATAAACTCGAAATTACGCGATTGTTTGTTACCTTTTCACTTCTTAATGAAAGAAGGAATGTCACACATGTAGACGGGCTGGGTAAGGACAAAGGGTATGTTATTATACTGATAGTATGTTTCCATAGGTTATTTCTGAACCATACGTGGGTACGGAATGTTGTACTGAATACGTGGCAACCGTTTGTGCGACAATGTTCCTTTCACCCTGTATAAAACATCGCGGACGGTGGACCTGCGACATTTTTTACACGACAACTCGCCATCATGATGATAAATTGGAAACAGTCCCTAAGTTATGTTTTACAAAGTAAGTACCACAGTTGTACCTATCCGAAGTAAAGTACTTACTCTAATATACTCACGATTCACGTAGTACCTTACGAAGTTAGGGATTACAAGCAAATTGGTGACAACGTTAGCGTGTGTAAGTGGTTAAGGAATGTTTTCAGGTGACGCGTTTTTATGTTTTGTCTGATCGTGTCTTTTAATTTTTTAATCCAAATGATGGACGAAATATCATGTCGTGTCTGTTGTTTGCATGTTACAGGAGCCGATGGACGCTACTGAAAGTTCCAAACTCGTCGCCAAATTTTAGGCTGATTGAATTTAGATACCCATACCCATACTCGACACGCTAAGAAAAATCCAAGTAATGGTAGCACATTGCTTTCATTCGTAGCGTCACCATTGTTATAATTCAAAACAGTCCATAATCACCATTCTATAATCTGCTGTCTTTATTAATACACAAGCGCCAAACAAAATAAGCTAAGCGATGTTTAAAACGCGCGTGTGTCTCTCCCCTTAGCTCTTAAATTCAGCACGTCACTTCGCATTTACCTACACGTTTCGTTCGCACGATACGCAACGATCATCGCACTCCTCCGTATTTTCGGAGACAAGTTATTTCCAGGAGCGAATGTGGAACAAATATTTGGTACATTATTACTCGGACTATCTAAGCGTTGTCATCTTTTGTCGTAAGTCCACTAATGTTGAGAGGTAAGTTTTGTTTGTTTCTACAATTGTTGGGAGTTTATGGGGTTGTTATGGAATTCCTATTTCTTTTATCTAAAGTTAGTTTATTTGATACATTTACTTTTCCAGATTTGGGCTAAGATTCAGAATGTACCTACCTATGTAAATGAAAATTGTCTAAGAGTTTGAATCTTATTATTCTTTGAGTGTCGATGGCAATCTAAATTGAATCGGCCTAATCTTTGGTGAGGAATTTTGCTGCTTTAGTAGCATTCATCAGCTCCACAATAAACAAACAACAGGACAGGTCAGGGCATGAAATGGTATTAAGTGCCCCATCATTTATGGAACAACACCACAACTCCAGGGCAGAAATTCATCTAGCTTGCCGTCCGTCCGTCGTATGACGACAGGCCGCGTCGACGGTGCGTTCGTGTTCCACGCGCGCCTCAAAGAGATGTCAGCAATCATGAGGGGCCCGCAAGGGCCGATGCCTGCCAGGGCTGCGGGACTGTTCGAAAAAGATACCGCGGCCCTGGAACATAAAGGGCAAAAGAAGGAACATGGATGGTTTTTAGTCAGTAAAAGTCTGACACTATGAAAAAAAGGGCAGAAATCCATTAATGAATCTCCACCGGGTCAGGTATTCAGTACTTCGGCCAAAGAGTGAATGACAAAACCATTACGATAAACAAGAGGCCAGTTTACGACTTTCTTCGCTACAATAGATGTAACAGTGTAAAATTACGGCTTCAGTTAATGGGGCGTACTTACACTTGAACTAATTAAAACCTTAATGAGGTCAAAGTTCTCGTGCAATAGCCTGCTACAAATTGATCGATGACGACAAACTCCGGCGGAGTTACAGGTTAACTGAAAGGGTCATGACCTCTACTTAAAGACTAATCTTGGCTGTTAATTTAATTTATTGTTATCCATAGTACAATTAAGCTGTCACATCAATCTTAGGACTGACAGAGCTGGTATTTCGAGGAGTGTGTTACTTACGAATAAAGTTTATGAGTGTGAGTTAGGGACTCTATAGATCTGCAATCAAAATAACATCACACCTGTATTACCCCTTGGGTTAGGCAGAACTTTATAGTAGTAGACCCATATTGATCCAGTCGGAGTCTGGACTTATGCCCGATAGATTGCCATCTGCTGGGCAGCAATCCAGGCGCCGGGGTGATACCAAGAAATTTCTAATGGAAAAACCTGAAAACACATGCTCGAACAGGGAATTAAACCCAGGACGTCATACCAACGAAGAACTCTGTAGATGTATGAGTTCAATAGCACTATAGATTAGCCGAGTAATCAACCTACCCCGTACCAAGAAAAAGCGTGAACTTTCATAAAATATCCGAAACTTCTTGCTTCATACTTTGTTTACCTCGATACGGAATATTTTTTTCACTCTAAATGAAATTGAACACTTACGGCGCTCGTAAAAAACCAAATAAACAGAAGTACTGAGAATGTTTTTCTGGAACTCCTCTTTAGAGACTCATTTATACTCGTAGATATGAGAATACCAAGAAGTGTGCGATAGGTTTTTATTATTCTGCCAATGCCAATGCCGGAACGAAAAATTCAGGGTCAAAAAAATGGTAACCGACTTGGTAGCTAAGAGTACGAATCTTCCCCTTGACACACATGTAACGGACGTGATACATACTAATAATCAATTATCTCCTGCTCTCGTAGTAGAAGAAAACAAAACAAAACACAGCGAAGAAAGAAAGAAAAATATAGTGTATCAGATGTTTAACAGGCACACAAATTGGGATCATTTCTCACTCCGTAAAGAAAGACTGGTCACGTTTGAAGATAAGGAAACAAAATACACGCTACCTTAAGAACTTTTTGTTCAGTTTTTCGAAACTTATTGTTTATGGACCTCGCCCTTCGCGGCCCGGGCTCGTTTCCTACAGAGGTTTCCTTTGAAACCCTCCTTTGAGCGGTATGGGGTAGTTTTATTTCCTGTTGAATGTTTACTTAAAACTCTGCCGTTTTAAAATCCATGCTTAACATTAAAAATGTGAAAGTAGCTGTGTCTGTCTGTTAGTTTTTCGAATCTAAACGGCTGAACAGATTTCGTTCGATGAAATTTTACATACAAGTAGACCCTGGCTTAGGTTAGTACATATGATTTTTATACCGATAGTACGTTGAATTTAGTTTTATTGTAATTCCCAACCTCTACACGAAACCCCCTAGTAACATAATATATTAAGGTAATTTGCAGTGATTTGTAGAAATTCTACACATGGACATTTTCCATCGTCTTATAAACTTCTACAATCGCACTAGATCGCGAAATGTGGAGGGAAGGGAGGCCTTTGCCCTGCAGTAATCAATTATTTGATTACTTTTTAGAATAAAACAGAGTCGCTTAGAGAAACACTGATAATTTTAGAGTTTTCTAATGTGATGTTGTAAATAAACACATTTTTTTGCGCTTACATTGCAAACGCTGGCTGAACCCTACGAAATAGATCAAAATAATGTACTACAGTATTGTACACCTTAAAAAGGTCTATAAAAAATCCGCAATAGAATATGACTATCTCTTAGGGATAACCCACAATAACCATGGCTTATTTACGAAGCGATTTTAAGCAATACAACATTAATCCATTCAATTAAGTACCTTAAATACATTGTGCATTTAATATATTAATATGGCCCTTTACAGCATGTAATTTAAATGAATGTTTTCGAAGATATTACCGATTTAAAATGCAGGGACATAGCGGTTACGGTGGTACCGACCAGGGGTAATATATTTAGTATCAGCATTACACCCGTGCGAAGCCGGGGCGAGTCGCTAGTAATATAATTTAATTAATTAAAACTTCTTCGTTATGTAATGGTAAAATATGTGAAAATAAACACAACACATTTCCTCATTTATTATTATTACATTTTCTCACTTCCTCCATACAATTATCGTTACTCCATACTCTTCTTTATTGGTCCCCTCGAAAACCTTTCAAGTCTAGATCCTTTCATGTAACAAAGAAATCAGAACAAAGACTAATTTAATGTTAGAATCGTGCAGAGGTGAAGACGTCTGTCCTCTCTGAGGGAGTCATGGCAAGGACAGTGCTGACCTTGGCACAAATAAGCTTAAGTACACACAAACTTTGTTCTGTTACTGTTTTAAGTAAGCTTGCTGGTTTAACATCTCTAAAATCGTCGGAAATTGAAGGAAATTTTGTATTTGCTTAAGCTGTTTGGATTGTTAAATTGAGTTTATGGCGTGCCATAAAAGAACTCAATGACCTTCGTTCAACATGAACTTAGCATAGGTTGTTAAAGATCTTTTTATTATTATTTAATACTAGCTGTTGCCCGCGACCGTTGTTCGCGTGAAATTATTTAAAAAAATATTACTTCCCATTTTGAATCGAATTTTGTTACCAATTTCAAGGGTTTTAATTTTTTTGCACGGAACCCTAATTATTTTTCTAAAATAAAAGTAGCCTATGACCTTGTAAAATCAGCTAGCTGCCGTGAAAATCGGTCCAGCCGTTTCGGAGATTAGCCGGAATAAACAGACAGACAGACAGGCGACGATAGACAGACCGACAGGCAGATAGACAGAAAGCTGTTATTTTGATATTACAAACAGACACTTGAATTTCATTTATTTGTATAGAAGATCAGGCAGGCAGTTGAAACAACTGCAGATAGCTGCCTGTATCCTATGAAAAACTCTATATATGTTTATAATTATATGCTAGTTTAATATGAATGTAACTTCCGAAATTAGTTCTAGAAATGATAGTTGAAAAACAGTATCTTATGCCCAATTTAGAAAAGAACAACTACGAGGCACAAAAAGCGATCTATGTGTTTTATTCGAAAAAATTACTCAAAAAGCATTCTATCAAATTTTTAATTTAAAGACAATTACGAAACTAATCCAACTTCATCTCGAATCTTTCTCTGCTGAAAACCGCTTCGTCACCACAATATCCTTTTCAAGTTCAAGTGGAACATCCTCATAGGACGCTTTCTGTCAACATTCTTACGATCGTACGTGTTCCAATTTACCAATTAATGTATCCCCACAGTTTGAGTGGATCACGAACATTTGTAAAAGGGGAACCATTTGTTTGAAACGATGACATGGAAAAAGTGACGATCTTTTGTCATATTTGAACTTTGTTTTTCTTGAAGAGTCTTTTCAGACCTACCAAAGGTCTTTATTTAGATTCTCAATTAGTAACTATTACATTTTCTTCCATACTATAATAATGGGTGTTAAAATACCCTTACCGAAGCCCAAAGGTACTCGTTTTACCCGTCATTGCGATCATTTTTATGTTCTGGCCCATAAATTGCAGTTGCGTAAATATGGGGGTTCAAAGGGGTTCAAACTTTTCTACAAGCTTTTATTTTAAATACCTCGATGATCGCTTTGAGTGCGTTTTTATGAGTTTTACGGTAAAAGGTGCTTTTTCACCCCAAAAAAAAAAAGTAATTTCCCAGCAATAACATTTGCATGTACAGAAAGCTAGGTTGACGACTTCGTCAAGGATCCAGAGTTACACCTTGTATGTAAGAGTGAATTTTTACTATACTCATATAATGTTCATAATCATCATCATCATTGCAGCCCGGAATCACCCAATGCTGGGTGTAAGCCTCCTTTTTCTTCGCCAGTTAAGACTAGAAATAGGTATCGAATTAACCAAAAAAAACCTTTTCTCAGAAGAGACATTTTTGATTTTTCATTTATAGTCCAAAGGTTTCAAATATTATTCCGTCCAGTAGTGTCTTTGTAAAAACTCTACTAATTAGACCTAGAAGTAAAATAAACGTAAAGTTTTTAATTACAGAGCCCTTTAGGTAAATTTTATGGATCTTAGGATTATACGAGCTGGGGATTTAAGATGAAAAGAGAAAAGTATTATTGCTGTCCTTCAGGGTAAGCAAATAAATTTTAATTAAGTTTTTTGTCAATTTTTGTAAAGCTGGATTAGGGTTAGGGCTGAGAGTTTAAGTTTTAACCAAAGTTTAAAGATATTTCAGTTAGATTATTTACTGTGTCTTAAAGACCACTATTACTAATTATCTAACATTTGAGTTTATTTTATTTTCAGAAAATACTGGCCCTTCAGTTACGTGAAAATACTTTAACCTACATCATCCCACTGTTGGTCATAGTCTCCTCCCCACGACTTCCAGTGTCTATGATCCAGAGATTTGTTCAAAAATTGTGTCTTCCTATACACTTAAAACCAATAGTTAGTAAACACTATGAGTTTATTTCCAGAGAAGCGGAAGAAAATAGAATAATAATTTTGCAGCGGATAAATCCAAGAGTCAACCGGGGAAAATAGGTCACTTTAAAATTAATAACGGGATGCACCTTTAAATACATTATTACCGAGTGGTGAGACTTACCTCGGTTAATTTTAAACAAGATTTTCTGAAAAACATGGATTAAATCTTGAACTAAATTTTCTAGTAATATAACTTTACGTTTGTACGGGTACTAGTAGTAAACTTACATTTTCGAGAGGCATGCTTTTATGTGGTAGTGGTATGAAATTCAGTACGAAATATTTCATTCAACGGCAATACTAACAGATAAAATTTAAATAATAGAGATAAAAGAAAATGAAGGAAGCTAAAACGTTCAACATAGTCATACAAATGTAGTTAAAAGTTCCAATAAAAGTAATCTTGTAGGTAAATGAAATTACAATCAAATTAGATACTTCTGAAGATTGCAAAGTGCTAAGACCTGACGTTCAGGAAGCTACTACTTTTCAGTAGCGTCGTGAAGGACCTTAGGCTCAAGATTTTTAACGCTAAAGATATTTAAAACATCACCTTCAAACGCTTTTCCGGAAAAAAAACGATTTTTGATTAATTTAGCAATAATCTATTTTACGCTTACGTGCGTCTTGCTTACATCTTACGTAGAAACAAACAATATTGTGTCTGAGTGGCGCATTTGCGAAGCGCATTTTTTCCGATAAAAAGATGACCTTTTGTCATCTTTTTATCTAGCTACTCTCTCTCTCTCTCTCTCAATGCTACTTGACAGAAACTGAGCCGTTTTGTAGTTTGCATATTGATTGTTTGACGATTACTTGAACATTATAAAGATGCAAAATACACCTATCGACATTTGCAACTTGCATGCAATTGTCCAATCGCCTTGGACAGTAGGCCCATGATATACAGCGTGTACCAGGAAGGTGTGCTCATATTTCAGGGTGTGATTTAGACCATCAAACTGAAACACACCATCGAAATCGCGAAAAATTCTGGTGTCCAGTAAAAAACTTCAATACTTACTCGACCCAAAAGTATAGAACAACCCTATAAAATATGACCACACGTTTCTGGTACAAGCTGTATTTGAAAAACCCCAACGGTAAATCATCATAAAAGTCTTTTTATAACGTGAGTCACTCCTTACTTTATATTTACTATTATATTGACTACGCTTTCCTAATCACAGACAGCCATAATGGATCCTACTAATTCTTATTTTCGACAATAGAATTAATATTAAGCCTTAAACAAAAGAGCCCTTTTTCCAGTTTAAATAGATTCATTATCGTTTGCTTGATAAAGAATATTGTTTAGATAACGTTACCTCATGCTATCTGTTATAATTTCATTAATTTTAGTTTAATTAGTTTTAGGCACAATGGTCCTTAGTTAATCTATCTTCAGTATTAATATTAAAAGAAAGGTAGAGGTGGTTAAAGACTGTAATTGCGTGGCTGCCCAGAACAGGAGGTAGAAATGTCGGTCATCCAAGGGCGAGATGAATGGATATATGATATTGTAACAGATGATGAGACTGGTATAGGAGTCATTAGGGCCAAGACACAATGACATTCTATCAGCGATACTGGTGATGGAAAGGATACTAAAATATCGGATTTTAAGCATATCTTAATTCTGATGAAAGTTCTCATAGAAATATAAGACACTTCGGAAGCCATTACCTCTTGTATAGCTCATATTATGCCCAAAAGACTGGCACAATATGATTCTTAAAAGCTTGAAAATCAAAGAAAAGTTAAACAGTGGGTGAATTCAGATGAGGAATGATCATGTTGATGATAACTGAGTAATATTGAACACTTCAGTACCTACACTTAAGAATTAGTCGCTAACAAGACTGGATGAAGAAAACGATGTAGCCAAGACACTTGTAAATTAAAAAAGGATATTTTTTTTTCTCCGATTTGGCTTTCACAAGGAACGAATAGTAGTTTTGTGCATAAGCAGCGCAAAAAATGCCAATAGCAATATGGTACATCAAAAAGAGCAGGCTAATTTATCCGCCCAATTTAAGCCTCAGGCATCTGTATCAATTTGGGACAAGATAATAGCTTTCACGATATTCAAAACTGAAGAATGGAAATAAATTTCAAATGTAATATTCTGTATAAGGATTATTTTGAGAGTGAATAATCAAAGAACAAGCATTAGTATAGGTAAATCAAATTATCATTAATAATATTGTAAAAAAATCTTTTGTTTGTATTCCTTAGTTTTGACTAGTTCATCTTGATCTAGTATGTACATTATTTATAAACTACATCTATCTTAACAGAAGTATCAAAATGAGAGAAAATTTACAGGGCGTCAATAACTTCGTCCACATCACTGTCAATAGAAAAATGCTTAGAAGGCTGGCAGTGCCACGTAAAGACGCGATGGCACGTTGGATGCTGATTCTTTGGCTAAAAAAAGGCCATTTATAGTTATTTATTTTATATTTTTCTGCTCACAAAAATACGAATATTATGCTAACCATTTAAATAACACCCCATTTTTACTGGTCTTGAGATTCCAAGCGCTACGGCTAAGCATGAGGTCTTGGGTTCGATTCCCAGGTCGGACAAAGTTTTTTTTTTTTTTTATTTGTATCGTCTTACCTATAATATACATGGGACTGACAAATAACTAGCGAAATGTGGGTAAATCACTACCTAACCTTTTGGTTTACACTCGTGATATTTATTAAGTTACGTTTTATCTATCTACAATTTTGAATAAGCTGCCTCCGTGGTCGAGTGGTTTAGGCGTTTGCCTTGTGACCCGGTGTTCGTGGGTTCGATTCCTACGGGAAGCATACTTTGTGAAGTTGTTTCCAGTTTGGTTAGGACATTGCAGGCTTGAATCACCTGATTGTCTGATAAAAAGCCTCGGAAAGGACGTTAAGCCGTTGGTCCCGGCTGTCATTGGTTGATCTTTGGCAGTCGTTACGGATAGTCAGAAGCCAGTAAATCTGACTCCAGTCTTGCCATGAAATACCGTGTTACCCAGTTAATGGGTTGTGGAAGTCTGGTAGGCAGCCGCTCTGCGTAAAATACTGGTATTCAGCTAAATCCGGCATGACTGGAAGCCGACCCCAATACAGTTGGGAAAAGGCTAGGCAGATGATGAATTTTGAATAAGCTGAGAAAGTTCAAAACATCGCAATTAACAATATCGTAATCATATGTAAACATTTTTTCTGTGTTACACTTTAGTTGTTCGTTCAGTACAGGAATAATATTCATAAATATTATTCCTGTACTGAACTGAACTGAACTTTTTCATATCTCTCCAATGCTTATAACTTGTTCCCCAACTACTGATCTAGCTCCGGACTCGAGCTTTACTCTACATTTCTCCCAATTAGATGCTAGCAGCCCCGACATGTAGCCAACCAGTAAGCTTCCTGTACTTTCAGAAGTTTTTCTAAAATCCTGCATCATTCGGTATTTATGGTAGATACTTTTTTAAAGATAGTAGTCATACATAATTACATTACGCAGTACAGAGAGCGTTAAGCCTTTTGGCCCCGGCTGTCAGTTGTAGAGGTTTGACAACAACCAGTCTTACCAAGGGGTATCGTATTACCCAGTACCAACAGGGCTATGGAGGCAGTCGCTCCATGTAAAATACTGGTATTCAGCTCAAGTAGGTTAGACTGGAAGCCGACCCCAACATAGTTGGGAAAGGGCTAGGCAGGCGTTAAGAACACAATCAGAACAAACAACATAATAGAGTCACAAAAAAATAGTAACCTACAAGAGTTACGACATATACATGCAGTTGTCTTATATAAAGTGAAAATATCAAAAAATGTATGGCAACCATGAAAAACATACGTATTTTCTTTAATGAGGACAAAAACACTGAGAAATTTATAGTAACCAACCATCAAGAAACAACTTCCCTTATTTAAGAAACCACCCTGAGTGGGCAGCAGGGTTGCTAACCCATTACTGCTGCGGTCTTTTGCCATACACGTGCGCCGCGATGTACCCAATTAGGCCCCCGCCAACGAACGGGTTAATCTTTTATTGACTGTATAAATTTACAGCACTAATTGACTTTGGCTCAACCGCTTTGAGCTTTAACACACCATTTTTGCAGGTCTTAAATTGAGCGCTCGAAGTGTTGGTTTTAATTTCTAAGTCTACGCTTTGGTCGTTTTTTTTTCAGGCTCTTGTGGTTTTCTGTTTGATCATTGAGCTTATCTTGGGATTTTTTGAAATGAAGATATTAGTATGGATGTCACTACAATTATCGACGCGATATGGAGTTGAGCCGATATCGTTCACTACTTTTATCGCATTTAGGCAGACGCGATGTTCAAACGTGTCCCCGAAAATGTGAATCGAAAGGAGGCGAATTACGTCTTTCCGCTTGTGTTGAATGCACATAAATTTTACTAATGGATGGAGATTGGTTACCATCAAGTGCTATACAATCATTGGTCTCTTCAATACCAGCTGACCGCGTGTCGCAAATATTAATGATCGCAGAATATGTCTATTAAGCAACCCCACAGTGTGTTGTAAAACCGGCCAAGTGGAAGTTGGAATCGCGCATGAAGGGTTCCATACCATCGTAGTAGGGGATCCCCCTTTAATTTTTAATTTATTATTTACTATTTTAGCGGCAACAGAAATACACTTTTGTGAAAATTTCAACTATCTACCTATTACGGGTCGGGAACGGAACCCTAAAAAGGAATATTCAATAAAACTTAACACTCTCCCCCGATCCCTGATAATAATAGTCACAAACTTTGGCAGAAATCCGTTAATCTGTTGAATTGTGAAAGTTTTTCAGAACAAACAGAAGCTATGTTGTTTTTATGCATTAGTTATGCTCGGATTAAAGCCAGTACTTTACTCGAACAATTATATTATGTCACAGCATACTCGTATAAAAGTGTTTGAGTTCGATTATGTGTCATTTGTTTGTGATGCCTCCAAGCAAAATTCACGTGAACACAAAAACCTCACCATTTATTTATTGTTGTTATTAATAAATAAATGGTGAGGTTTTTGTGTTCACGTGAATTTTATATTGGTTGCTATATACAAAAGAGTAAATTTGATATTGTAATAATTGTGTAGGTGCGCTTTATGTACTAATAACTTGTTCGTGGCTTCGACCGTGTTATTGTTGGGAATTATCCCAAGGGTACTTGTCCCTAGGATACTTTTTGTGTCAGTAGTCCCTTGCTGAGACAAAAAGTATTCTAGATCATCGTGTACCTGGTTGTCCTCATCAAAACCCTTTTAGCCATTGAGGCGTAAAAAGATAACATACAGAGATAGGGTTACTTTCGCATGCATGTATGTATTATATTAGAATAGATATGGAGCCACGCTAACCGACAGAAGTGACAGACAGACCGACAGATAGACACAGCTACTTCCGCATTATCTTAGTATGGGTTACTATCTCTACATTATACTGCTGAACTACACTAAACCATAATTATTATTAGAATCGTGATAACATCAGTTTCCCTTCGTAATATTATAAATAGCCGGTAACTACGAGCAACCGGATATTTGTTCGCTGGTTTGAAATATGAGTTAATAAACTATTTTAATTAACACGGCAAGAGTGTAGCTACAGGTAACTAAGATGAAGTTGGTTGATGGAATAATAATAGGGATGCATGTAGACTAACAATGTATTCATGGTGTTGTAGAAGGATGCCTGTAGTTTAAACTCAATCTGAGGCCCTAACACGTCCACGTGCGCCTCAAAGAGATGTCAGCAAACCAAGGTCTGCAAGGGCCGATGCCTGCCAGGGCTGCGGGACTGTTCGAAAGAGATACCGCGGCCCAGGAACACAAAGGGCAATAGAAGGAACATAGATGGGTTTTAGTCAGAAAAAGTCTGACTCTTCCTTCCGCTCCGCCCAGAGCAGGAGGGGTCATTTGATGATTTCCCTAGCACGTGTAAACGTAACATAAATACGTCGATTTTAAAATTAAAAATACCTGTTTCACATATAATTAACTACTACTGCTGCTGCTGCTGTTGGTGCTGTTTATTTCTTATGAAATAAGCAGTACCTTTGTGCTCTTCTATGTAAATATATTATCCTGTTAAGTATCCTGTGTGTACATAAATAAATAAATAATATTTTTATAATTTAAGAATGTATTCTATTTATTTATTTTATTAACACTTAAGGCATTACACTACAGAGGCGGATTTAATGCCATAGGCATTTTCTACTAATGAACCTTTGGGTGATGCAGAGATAAATAGTGGTAGGTGTATCTAAGGATGTTACTGATTGTGCTTGGTAAAAACAATTTAACTGAAATGCTGTAGGATAATTGCATTTTCGATAAAAAAATCAACATATTACGTTACGTTTACACTACCTCATGCTAGGGCCCCAGTACGGTCGGGAGATTATTAGGATAGAATACAAATGACGACGATGATGATGACAAATGACGTATGATAAGACGATGTTACATAAGAAATATGAACTCGAAACGACAGTCATTATAATCGTTACAACAAATCAAATCAAATCAACCGCGTCATTATAGCTGTTACAAAAATATTGCTACAACCAAAAAAACACAGTAGAACAAAGATAAGTTGAATGGTATTAAAGGCGTTTCTCACACGACACCGCTCGTCCGCGCGGTCGGGCGGTGAAGCAGATCTCACGTCGGTCGCATTGAAGTCAATGCGTATGAAATCCGTTCATGCTTACCATACGTACACCGCCCGACTGCGCGGACGAGCGTCGAGCGGCGCTCTCCGCCCCTCCGTACGGCATACCGCTAATGGTTTGGTCATTTGGTTCGCCGCCTCTTTCCGACCACGCGGACAAGCTAAAGGAGAATGAGTTGACATTTAAAATTATCCATGAAAATTGTTTCACCGTTTAGAATTTTAAATGAATGTGTGTTATTGCAACTCGTTGGAACTATTTCGTCTACCAAAAAATTCAAAACAAATTAGAGTACCATGAAAATAAAAGTATGATTATTTCATCAATAAATATTCTTTAGAATCCGATCCACTGATTGCTCAATTGATATCAAATAATATCGTACCGAGATCAATAAATCCAAACCACATTCAATTTATCATAGAGAAGAAGAACCATGACCTATTGTTCTAAATATACCATTGACTAAACCCTCTATTTTTACACAGGACCGGATTGATTTAATAAAGATTTACTACTAGTTTAACTGTACAATGGCTGATCCGCATACAGCGTTGGCAATGATCCAAGTTCGGTAGCCGTCAAAATAGTTGGTGTTGTCATTTTTTAGTTGTTAAGTTTACGCTAGACGGAGCGAAACATTTGAACTGCTTTAAAAATCGGTCAACTGAAACAGATTCAGCTGATTCTATGTTTCTTTTTCTTTTATTTTCAGAAGAAGGCTACTTATAGATCATATTATCGATCAGCGTAGACAGACTACCTATAGCAAAAGGCAAGTTACTAAACAAAACGACTTTTTAGAAAGTAGTAAGAGTAAACGAGACAGAAATATTTATCTCTCGCGTATAAAACCTTTTTGTCCTGTTTTCAGCTAAAGAATGAGGCCCAACAAACGAGCTGCCATAACTATGGGAACATAGGGTTCGAATTTGGGTGATGTGAATTTTATTAGGCCCAAAAGGTAGAGAATTTGATTTCCAGATGAATGTTTATGCCCATTGATCTTTCAGTTTGCATCACAACAAAATTTAATATCTTTTTCAGGAAATGTCTGAAACTCGGAAATAATCTGAAATATTCCCACCAAAGAATCCTTTTCCCAAACTTGGTATGTAAGATAAAATGTTAAAACTCATCATTCAAAATATTTATGTTCCAAAATTATGAGTAATTTAGAAATACCGGTTTTAAAAACAAAGTAAACAAGAAGCTCATGTAACAACACTACGAGTATGTCGTAATAAAATATTTTCTCTTCTCTGATTTTATAATATTTTTTACTAGAATCCTGTTACCGAAATGTACCTTTGTTTAAGAATTTAATTAACAATGCTTCTGTTTTTAGTACCTAATTAAAAAGTACAATAATTAGTAGTTTTAAAGTAGACTGTGAAATGTTTGTAGTACAGCTATTGTCGGCTGTTGAGAATTTTAAATTTTGTTTTCGTCTTTTATGTTCGTTTTCAGGTTTTCTATAGTAGACAATTCTAATATTGTTTAAGATCATCATCGTTATTTCAGATATACTGCGCAGATGTACAGCGTCGCCACATCGACCAGTCCTAGGATTTTCGCAACCAGTGAATTCTCACCACCTTACTACACCAACGAGGCAGCTTGTTTAAAATCCATTTAAGACTTATTTTCATGACTGCGATAGGCTAATGTAAACGTGAGTACGAATGTGCCCAAGGGGGCATGTGGGCACATCCGTTGTTTTTAAACGTAGTTAAATAACCAAATACTCAAACGATATTTTCTAACCTTTTTCCCATTATTTTAATATAAGAGATGTATAAAAACCGGCAACATTATAATTTTAGTAATGGGTATGATTAAGGATCTTGTCGTAGCTCCAGGCAGTAAAGAAGTTTCTACACAAATGGTATCTCTTTAATGACTCAATCGTGTTTCCTCGGGATAATAAACCTGTCAAAACTTGTAATCCACCCTAAATAAATTCTGAGTAATTAATTAATTTAATAAGAACAAAATCTTTAATCACTTTTCCGCAAGTTGATTGGGAACAGTTCAAATTGTAATAATTTACATTTTGACAGTTTAACTAGTTTATTACACTAGTACACTTATTTGATAGAAATAAGTTTACGCCTAGCTTGGTAAACATAGTATGTGTAAAAATCCACATTTTCGGGGACCTTCAAAATTACTTCAAGACCTGTACGATGCTTCTTTTAAAGTAGGTCTTAACACGCTCACTGCGTTAGTCAGATTTGATGACTTCCAGTTGGTGCGGCATAGGGTCTATTATATCCGAAGCACGATTTGTTCCTGGTGCGTTGCAGCATCGAAAAGACCCGTTCGACTTTCATCTGTTTAGGAGGACTTATCTTTATAGGTATAATGATTAAAGCATATTCCTTTATAGCAATATGTTGACAAATAAACACCCAATAACAGGCCGAAATCGTAGGTAAATGCACTGAATGGTTTATTTGTAAATAAAGGGATTGCTCTGTCGGATCTTTACGACCCGTTATCCGCACTGATTAGTAAAAGTGTCGATAGTTTTTTAGTGTTGTTAATGATAAAAAAACATCGATAGCGATAAAATATATAATATATTTTTCAAACCTACCTAACCTAACCTTTAATGACATGTGAAAATAAAGGGATTAAATATAATGACTACCAAAAAATACTTTGAGATCCTAAGATCCCTTACCAAAAAAAAATATTAAACATCAAAAACAGTATATTATGATCACCAAATCTTACTGAGCAAATTAATGCGCTATTGTTGCCTAAATAAACCATTATGATTGCCATAAAATGTACGCATGTTACTAAATAAAGCAGGTATACAATAGTGTAATAGTAATAGTATAGTGTAGTAAGTATAGTAGTAGTGTAGTGTATAGGTAGTATAGTAGTGTTCATTCGCTTTATTTTCTCTTAAGCATAAAAACTCCTCGTAACACATGGACCTCACTAGCTCAACTAGCATGAAATCTAGTGCAGCAATCGGGTCATCGGGTATCGGGTCATTTAGAACCGATGAACGCACTAGACGTAAAAAAATTTGCTTCAGTCGGCATCGGGTCGTAAGAACTCGATACAATATTTTCGTATCTATTTATCTATTTACGAGAGGCATTTCCAAAACACTGACTATCTCATTCATATTCATAGGGAGACCAAAGATGTCTGTCCCGCACCAGCGGTTGGCACAGTATTTTTTACCCCGCACCGAAGGAAAGATGAGCATCGGATATAATCAACCCGATCCCGCACCGAACGTATTAAGATGAATATGACCAAGACGAAGATTATGGCAATCATCAACGGCTGTTCAAATCCTTCTGTAAAAGTTGGAGATGGTTGGCCAGTATGTCTATCTTGGCCATATGCTTTCCTTTGGCAAAGAGCATCAACAAAAGGAGATATACCGAAGAATACTGCTTGGGTGGTCTGCGTTCAGTAAATTGGACGACATTTTGAAATCAGCCAAAATTCCGCTATGTCCAAGGTCCCGCCTCTATAACCAGTGTGTTCTGTCCACCATGACGTACGGTGCTGAAACATGGACGCTCACGCAAGAGGCTGTGTACAGACTGAGAGTTACACAGAGAGCCATGGAGCGTTCCATGCTCGGGATAAAGCTGGTAGATCGAATTCCTAACGTCGCGCGTCGAAATCCAAAGACGTACAAAGGTTTTCGATATTGGAAATCCCGTTACGGAACTCAAATGGAGTTGGGTAGGACATCTAGCAAGGCGCAGTGATGACAGGAACTAAGAACTAAGGCTGTCATCGAATGACGTCCAAGAACGGGGAAAAGAAATGTGGGGGCGGCGAGATGGGCAGACGACATAGTTGCCATCGGAGGAAAAACCTAGATTAGGCTGGCACAGGAACGTGGAGATTGGCAGAAGAAAAGAGAGGCCTATACTCAGCAGTGGGTGAATTCAGGCTGTGATGATAATGATGATGTATAAAAATATACTTTCGACACAAATAAGCGCAGGCATAACTTTTCGAATAGAGAACCTCCTTGTCTGATTTCGATCGAAAACTATTAAAAGTTCTAAGGTGCCAAAGGGAAATTACGCACTCCGTCATCTTTCCCTTTTTAGGATAATAGCCTTGATTTTCTATAACAATCTTCATTCTCCTTCAATGAGGATAATGATCATTACGCTTTAAAAAAACAGAGGAACGAGTTTGGATTTAAATTAGTATGTACCGTATATTTATTTATATCATTAGATACAAGAGAACAAAGATATAAAGTTACAATATTCGGGAAAGGTAAAACAGGATAATAAATGTTATTTAAAAAAAAATCATAGCACCACATAACATATTTCGTTACAAAATTGTACATAATTATGATATAATAACATACACGCGTACTTCTTGTAAAATAGTAATTATACCAAATCACTAAGGCGCAAAGATTAGATCAACATTTGTAATCTAAATAAAGTTTCCTTTAGCTGCCTCACAAGACTAATTAACACAGACACAGCATGAAATCCCGATTCTAATGAAGAAAGAACAAAATTATAATTCTGTAATCTAAACATACTTCTTAATGGACTAACGAATACATTAATTACCGCTAATGTTTTACATTACTCTAATTGTGATGATAAAAGATGCTGTTTAACGCGACTCCTTTGATGTATGAAATAAGATATTATCAAATTTTTGACGTTCAATTCGAGCCCACAGAAATAAAATTATGCGTTGTTCAAAATAATTAACTGTAACTAGGAAATTCGTAAAGCAGAAGACATGACTGTGTACCGTAAAGATAAGATGCGTACTGTAATTATTATTTATTTGGGTATAAAGTTTAAGTTCAATGTAATAGGGGTGAGCTTATTGCCCTCAACTAGGCCTAGATCCAGACTCCGACGCTATAACTGGGAAATTCGTGATGAAAAAACCAAATAACACTTTACTTTGGGAATCGGACCCGACCTCGGAAGAATTAGCTGTAACTAGAAAAGTCGTAAACAGTAGCAGCAATATCGGATTAAAAGATTTCGCAGAGCGTTTTATCTACAAATACTACAATGACCCCATTTTGTTAGACGAAGTTTCACGGCTAAGTTTCGGTAAAAACTGATAGTTTATACCTTTTAACTTTGTTGAATTCAAGTTGGTAACGATAAAGCATTCAGCCAAAACTTAAAGTTCACTATAATGTTCATATTCTCAGTGGAAATAGATTCTTTAGTAATACTATTACAACTGGGAATAATAATACGGTAATTCATACTCTGTCTAGTCTTTTTCCAACTATGTTGTTGCTTTCAGTCTAACCAGTTACTGCTGAATACCAGTATTTTACATGGAGCTACTGCCTATCTGACCTCCACAACTTAGTTTGTACGGGGTAATAGGATACGCCTTGGTAGGACAGGGATTTCGGGCCACTGACTACCTGTTCCGACTGTAAAAGCTGCATAAATGACAGCTGGGACCTGGGCTAAACGTGGTTTCTGAGGCACGGAGGAAACTCGGGATGTAATGAATGGGCATCACCCATCCACGGACCAACCCTGGCAAGCGCTGTTTAACCATGAAGATGCGGCTGTTATTACTTACCCACGAGCTCTTCTAATAATATTATACCTACATTGCCAAAATACCTAGATATAGTTAACACCACACCAGAGGTCATAGTACGGTTTGATTTTCCTAGTGCAAGCGATACCAATTAGTGGTGGTTGACTGTATAATTGGATATGAGTAATAGGATAATATTAGTTTCAATACCTAGTCTTGTTTGTAACTGATCCCCAAAATAAACCAGCCTTGAAAGTGTTGACCAGCTTGCAAAAATAGCTTGTTTAAAACAAAGGAACAGCAGCAGCGCTTGACAGAAAAAGCGTTCATTTGTTTTGGCTTGGCATATTTAGACGAATAGTTGTTCCATCGTTTTTAGGGTTCCGTACCCAAAGGGTAAAACGGGACCCTATTACTAAGACTCCGCTGTCTGTCTGTCTGTCCACCTGTCATCAGGCTGTATCTCATAATCCGTGATAGTTAGATAGTTGAAATTTTCACAGATGATGTATTTCTGTTGCCGCTATTACAACAAATACTGAACAACCGAATAAAAAACATTTAAGTGGGGCTCCCATTCAACAGACATGATTTATTTGCACTTAGCCGGTTTTTTGTCTACCTTATAGTTTGGCATTACCAGTAGAGGAAAATGTTCTATCAATAATCAAAACGATATTTCAAAAAAGTTTTATTTTAATGAGAGCCTCAGATAAGACCAATTTTATTTCCAGACACAATAAATCAGACACACCACTCATTTGTATATCCTAACAACACACCGTTCATCATATTTCATCCAACATCAAATATTTGACAAGGGGATCCCAACAGTGTTCTACGAGCTTCTAAAATATTTACATAAAAAGGTGATCAAAACTTCTTAACAAGGGTGGTTTCAAAACCGGTTTACAATCTCAAGGAAGTTTCGTAAACCTCGAAAAATAATTAGGAGGCAATGTCACAAGGTTGGTCATGTCAACGCCCATAAAGTTCGGTAATTAATCATTGCGGAACCCCCTGTATGTGGGGTTTTATTTCACATCACTTTATTGGAGCAGAAAACTTCTTTTTCGTACGATGACATGTTTAACTAAAAGATTTTGGCCTTAATTTTATAGCAATTTCAACAATCTTTTAATGAGGTCAATTAAAACGTTGGTTTACATTTTTTATTAAAAACGGATGTGATGTTTTTCATCGCTGATTATTGTGTAGGCACATGTTTGACAAATATATCGTGGCGCTTTCGACACGCCGGAGCTAAGATGACGACATCACACATAATTAATAAATAATAAACGTGTCTTACAAAGTTAGGGTTGCCACACGTTTCCGTGGTACGACAAAAGCGGCCAGCGATATCGAAACGAACGACGGTGTGTCCCACCCAACAAAAAGCTTTTTAATAATTTTTTTTATTGGCAGTTGACAATTATACTGGCGAGGGCACTCCATGGCGTGCAGGACGCACTTGACCTATTTCTTTTATCGTCGTATCTCGGTTTTTTTATTCGCCTCAATTGTAAAACTGGTCGGGTTTCTTTCATCTGAATATGATATGAAATCAACTTTATGTTTTCAATTTCATCATCTACCTTTTCCCAAACATGTTGATGACGGCTTCCAGTGTAACCAGGTGCAGCAGAATACCAATACCAAATGAGGCGATTGTCTATCTAACCTCCACGACAGTTACTAGGCAACACTGGGCCCTTTAACAAGACTGGTCGTCAGACTTTCAGGCCTCTGATTACCCATGACTATACGCCAACTGTTAACGTGCTTTCCGAATCATGAAGGACGCTCATCCATACACGGACCGATCTCGGTAAGCGTTTCCTGACCTTAAATATCAACCTGTCTCTGTTAATAGTTTAGTCACGTATCACTCATCCATGTTTTAGGTAAGTAATAATTTATATTAAAACAACAATATGTGGAAACATACATACCTATATGGAAATTTAATAGTGTTGGAGTATCCTGTTCATGATTCTGTAATGATTTGGATATATAAATTCTGCGATATTCGATTTTAGAAAACTATATTGTTCTAGAAAACTGGATTCTAGTAGTTTTAGATTGGGGTATGTTGATTTTCGTTCAAAACGTATACTTAGGGCATTCATAGATCAACGGAATGCGGTTTTAAAATAAAATTAATAAAAACTTATAAATATGGTAATAAAAATAAAAATATTTATTAAGATGTACTACCTAATTAGAGATAATTCAAAAATTGTTTGCAGGCTGAAACTTTAGTTATGTTATGATCTGTATATTTTATTTCTTTATTTTCGTTGATTTTCTAATCTTATGAAAAAAAATGTTGTATTAACATAATTTCTTAAGATCCAAACATTTCCTTATATTTTCAAATCCGCTTCAGCGCTTCAGTACAGCGATTCAAGCTGTATTACGTAGCGCCTTCAGCTGCTGTTGCTTAGGATATTTATAGCCAAGCTGAGTGCCATCTGCGCTCGCAGTTACCCGGGAACTACGGGCCATCTGCGGCTAACTAGATAATCTGTCAGTAAAAGAATCGGACAAGTGCGAGATTGACTCGGTTGGATGGGGTTCTGTAGATAATTGTGACTGATTTAGTGAAAGGGATTATAGCTTCTCGAAATGAGGTATTTAATGTGCAAACAATTTTATGCATATTAGATAATTTCTAAAAATTACCCACTCTTTTAATTTATCAAAGAAAGTCATCATTTTCAGAAGAGGAATTTTACTAAGAGCACATTTTTAATGAAAATTGCATTTTGAATTCTTTATATTTTGCAACAGCTTTAGAAGACGTCAACTAGTCAGTGAGTCGTCTTAAGGAGGCTGAATAGATCACCACGCAACTAAGGTCTTTATTTGTGTATATTTTGATACTAAACCTCTAACGCCTACCTTATTCGTATTCCAAAAGCATACGCACCCTCAAAATCTCCTAATCACAGTTTCCACCCCTTAATTGACAACGAAATAACAAAAAGCATCTGTTATTGAATGGCGTTCCCTTTGCTTTTGGAACGAAGTTCGTTTTGGCTTCACTCTGTTTAACTTCAACCGGAACGCCGCCGTCGGCGATGCTTGGCAGTTTTCCTAAACTGGACTGCAGTAGCTACGATATGGACTAGTAGGTAGGTAGGTATATATGTATGTACAAGCAAAACAATAATATATAGGTAGGTACTGTCGGCCTTTGAAAACCTTGACTATACAATGATATTAGGATCTTTTGACGCTCGAACGATGTTGACAGAGGGACGCTGTATTTAGAACATTTCTGAAATCTTTTTGAGAAACGTATTGAAAAATCACGATGCTGTGTTAACAATACGCGGTGTTGGGACAAAAGTACAGCTGCAGCTTCTGTTTGTACAGCAATATCAATTTCAAAATTGATGAGTGAACGATGTTCCTATTTAAGTCACAGTATATGTAAATACAATTTCATGGAAAACTTTCACAAATGACAACCAAGACCCTATTAATATTATTCCAGCGACGATATTTATGAGGTAATGTAGGCTATTGCGATAGAAACATGATGAAATCGAACTTGATATTTAACATTTCTAAGAAAAAGTTTGACTAGATTTCAGGAGCTCTAAAAGCAAAATATATGATAAGAAGCAGAAGACAACAAGGACAAGACAAGACAAGAAGGAGACGGTATAATATTGCATGATAATGAGCGTAGCACTGAAGAGACAAAACAAATGATCTTTTTTACTGTTATGTTACTTTGAAATCAGCTTGATATAGTAAATTTAGCCGTTGATACAATAATAATCAAATTATAAAACAGTTCAGATAACTCCACAAAACGGAAGTGCTATGTAACAACGTCAGCCAAACACAAAAGGAAACCACCTCTTAAATTATACAGGCAGTATTTAAAAACGTAAACCCACCTAAAAATATATAAAAAAAACTCTAAACGAACAAAATGGTAACCTTATTAAGTCTTAAACGATGAAAACCCACGTTTTTATGAAAGAAAATTGTCCAAAGTATTCGTAGGAAGATGTACTTTGCTTAATACATCACACAATTACGATGTTTTACCACATAATCAAGTTATTGTTTGGTTCGTAACCATAAACATGAAAAATCGACAAAAATAAACATAAGGAAGAATGATCGACATAATTTGGATGTTAACAACGTTTTTTGTGATGATAGAACATTTTTAGATGGAGGGTTTATCGAGGCAGGAAGACGAGTGAAATTAAGAGCACTTAGGTATATAATGAAGTGCGATTTTATGTATTGTAGCGAATGCGTTTACGGCTTGCGGCCCATTTGCGTGTCTCTTTGTAATTTCAAAATAACGGCTTATATCTATTTCATAATATTAAGAAAGTATATATTATGCGGCTATTTTTAAGTTAGTTACTTTAGGTTATTTTAATTTATAAGTGTTTATAAAAATACGGTACTTAAATTAAATAAAATCATTTTTCAAACTTTTATTTGATTGTCCGTCTTTTGTCGTCAATTGATCCAGCCGTTTTGAAGATTAGCCGGAACAAACTTCCGGCTAATGTTCAAAACGGCTGGATCAATTTTGACTGGCCAAAAACTGATGTTATAAGAAGTAATAAGGTTCTTTTTATTTTAGATACAGGAATAAGTTTCCGTGCAAAAAAAAAAAAAAAAAACCATGAAATTGTTCCAAAATCCGATTCAAATGGGAAAGTCATATTTTTATAATAATTTCATGTGATCGCAGGTCGCGGGCTAGTTGTAAATATATTTAATACTAAATATTAATTAGATTCGTTAACACGTTCAGTAAAATTTGAAGGATTCGCGTGGAGAGATTGACTGCGTCATTACTACCGAATTCGGAGAAAAAAAAACTTGAAATCGAGTTAACAAAGCGTCTAGTTTAAGTTCTTCGTTTACTAAATGTTCTGAAACGCAATTCCTCCAGATACCACCCCATTAGCATTATGAAACTGATGAACTCCGGCTTAAAATACCTCAGAAACCGAGCATTAATCTTGCGAGTCGGCTACAACATAGCACAGGGATCACAGGCTGTATAATAATTGTACTAGTGTTTCATTAACCAAAATCCGAAGACATACTAAGATCTGCAGTACTGGAACTCAAATGGAGGAACAAGGTGCGATGATGGCAGCGGCAACGTGTTGAGCAGACGACATTGTTGCCATCGCGGGTATAACATTGATGAGGCTGGCACGGGAGCGTAGATATGCACACAAAGAAAGATAGGCCTATACCCAGCAGAGGGTGCAGCCAGGTTGTGAATGATGATTTTAGTAGCGCGTCTCGCGATTTGATAGCCTAATTCTTGAAGAAAGTTTACCGCTATTAAACATCGCACTACGACCCTTAGAAGCTAAGAAAAAGGAGATATTGTGGGTGAAACCGAGAGGCAGTTACTTAAAAAATACCAGCTCACAAACGTTGTTAACAAGAATATTCACAATATAACTTGTGCCTCTTCGTCAAAGCATAGCGGTTAAGCCTTGGAACTACAAACATGGCGTCTGTCAGCCCGACGCATGCTAGTTAACAAGTTTGAACTCTCAGAAGTCTGTTTGTTGACAGTACAAGTTACCTACGCTACCTACATATGTATGTATAAGCAGATTCTAAAGGAGTATGGTCGAAAGGAGTCTAGTAATAATACTAATTCTAAAGAGTTGTGAGGGGCAGAGCAGCGGCGGCCCAGTGGTAACGGCCCTGACTTACGAACAGTAAGCCATGGGTTCGAACCCAGGCAGGCGCATTACTTTGTGTAATTTATTTCATCACCACTGCTCTCAAAACGGCGAAGGAAAACATCGTGAGGAAACCGACATGTCCTGAACAAAAATTCGAAGACATGTGACATCTACCAACCCATCTCTCAAAGAGAGGAGGCCGTGTGTCCCAGCAGTGGGAACATTACAGGCTGATTATGCTTATGTTAAAGGGTAGAGTAGTTATAGTCATGCTTCACCTTTATTTCGCCAGTTATTATTGTTATCGTGAGGCGTTTGTTATACCCGGGCTCCGGATATCTGCTGCTGAGGATTGCATTGGAACAGCCCGTTGACCTTGTTCTCCAAGTTGGTAAGGCGTGACAAACAAACTCACTTTCACATTTATGATATTACGAGTAGTTAGGATTAATACAAAAACGTAGCAAAATACACGATCATTTTTTAAGTCAGTTAAAAATAAGACGAGCTTAATGGAAAAGTCAGATCATGTCAGGCAGGTGAGATTAATCCGTTATTCATGTTTTCCATTCCATTCGTAAAATAATGAATTGCGAAAAATAATGATATTCTGTTTTCGTTTTTGGAATGAAAAAGTTTAGTCTCGCTCGACATGTAACATTTTGTTCTTAATTTAGTACATACAGAATAAGAATGTTGCTTTTAAAAGCAGAGCATCGTCATCTAGGTAGACAAGGTCTGATAGGCAGTAATTCCATGTAAAATAGTTGTATTCAGCTGTATCGGGTTAGACTGGAAGTCAACAGATGATGACTTTCAAAAGCAGAGAATTAATTTGACGTGTGTTAGAAATCGTTTACGTAGATAGTTAAACTGAAAAAGAAAAAACACTCTTATCCTCTTATTATTTGGGGTCAGCGTTGAGCGTCTTTTTCTAACCACACTTCTCTATTAGTCGTCATCTCATGAGTCACCGCAATTCTATACATGACATCTTTTACAGAGCTAGCTTTTTTATTGTTTCTTTGGTCTCCCACCCAGATACTCATATACACTAAGCTTTCCTCGCGACATTTTCCTTATTCTTCTGCATCACATGCCGCCCGTACCATGACAATCGATTACCACACAAACGTTTCAATTACTGGTGCCACTTTCAGACTTCTTTTTGTTAAATGCAAGATCCATTCAGAATAGTTTCATGATCATCTGCCTAGCCTTTTCCCAACTATGTCGGGGTAGGCTTCTAGTTTAACTGGTTGCAGCTGAAATCAGTATTTTACATGGAGTGACTGTCTATCTGACCTCCATAACCCAGTTAGTACTGAATAATGAGATACCCTTTGGCAAAACTGGTTGTCAGGCTTTTGGGTCACTGACTACCTGTTACAACTGCCAAAGATATGGCACCCGGGACTAAAGGCTTAACGAAATAGTTCACCAAAATAAAAATACCAGCACCTACATTAATTGCCTGTCATTCCACCACAAAATTGAAACTGAATAATATTTGCTCACCGATTTACATACACGGCCTGAAATCGTGGCAATCGTAAAAATGGTGGTATCGCTTAATTTTGTTTAAAGTGAACACCTGCACAGTATATAAAATCGAAATTGGCAATTGCGCTCTTATTACAGTCGGAGAAAAGATGCTTATTGGGTGTGCTGGGGTATGGATATATTATAATCAAGAAGTTTATTTTCTCAAGAAAGGTTACAAGTAATTTACATACTTAGAGAAATATCAATTTTTACGTTCAGCGAAATAGTCTTTGGAGGATAAAATTATATAAATATTTTGAATTTGAGTATTGCAGAATTATTATAGCCAGTTTTGTTGGCATGGAATATGTGAATGCGGTCATAATTTGGATTTTATTGGCCATAAATGTCCATGGTTTACTAATATTCTGGTTAAAAGTAACTAGTATTCTAAATCGTGTTGTCATAATTTTTCCATAAAGTCTTTGGTTTTTACAACAATGCCGCAACATTTACATTTTAATAATACCGGCCTTTAACAATCCCATTGGCAAGGCTTCTTCTCTACAGAGAAGGCATGAACGTTGCTCACTACGCTTTCTCAAGGCGTACAGTGTAGATTGAAATTCATTATACATACTTCCAGGTTCTATCACGTTTTTTTCCTTCACCAAAGTCAGTGATCACAACTACTACTTATAAATTACTGTTTGCCGTTCATCCATCCCAATGCCGGGCAAAGGCTATAGTGGACGAATGGTCGTTGGTTTTGCCCAGCTCGTCACGCAATCTCATATCATGCTGAGGTCTGCTGCGACGCCTTCTGGCTGTGTCAGGGCTCCACATCGCAGCAGCTCATTAGGCAAATGGTAGCGCAGCCACCCCAGTACCATTTCAGCTAAGCGGCTTTGTAAACAACGTTACTGACGTTGCTCAAAAATGTATTATGCTTGGGAGCGCACAGATAAACGCCGAAAAAAAGATCTTTTTATCACTGTCTTTAAATCCTCAAGAAACCAAAGGCATATTTTCGTAAATCCTCCATAATAGGGGCATTCACGACGCGCTAGACCGAACCATCGACCTTAACGAAGTAATCGAGGTTCAATCGGAGCTCCCGGTTAATCTGATAGCCCCGAAACTGAATTAATAAATGGTAAATTTTATTATGTATTAACGCGCTGTTGGTTCGTTAGTGTTGCTGAAAACATCTCACGCCCAGAAATAATGGAATTAAATTGAGATTTTGTTTTTAAAACATACATTATACTGTTTGTTAAGGTTATTTCAGTTCTCGTTATTTTTTGTTGCCATGCCTACATATGGGATATAAATATAAGAAAAAATAATCCTGCCCTTCAGTGTACACCACAGAAATTACGGAGATAACATAAAACATAACACCTCACGCGTATATTTCCCTGAAGGGTTGAAGGTGTGCCTATCACTTCGCCAGTTATGTGTAAGTCTCATGTACTAAGGGGCGAACCTAGTGCCAATAGAGAAAGAGCAATAGTTATATTTTAAGTAGTATTTATAGCTTAGTCGCTTCAGTTTATTTTATCATCTAATCTGTTGTGTATAGTTAAATTGCGAGATATAATATGATCTGCAATATTTACATATACCTAGATTATAGCTTCTAATTTATTCAAGAGAATTTTCACAACAATTATCTTCTAGGAAAAACCGTGTCATGTAAGTAGTTCTTATGTCCCCGATGTAAAATATACAAAATGAAACAGTACAAATTGATCATTAACTTAAAAAATATACATGATCGACGCTAACAATAGCGAAGGTTTTCCCACGATACCCATTGAGAACCTCTACCGCTTCATACTGAAAAAACACCGCCGATTTGTTCAAAAATAATCCTGAAACCTGTCGTCAAATGTTTGAGCAAACACACCTACCCATTATGTGGCCAAACCCTAGCGGCGAACGTGAAAAACTCCCTTCCAAATATTTGTGAGCGCAGCTAATAGCACCATTTGTGGCCGTGAGCGGATAGCCCTTAACGAATGGTGATACGGTACCCCGAAAGCCAAAAAGCGGTATCTCAAAAAGTATAAATCGAAAATTCTCAATGTATTTTTTTTTAAACCCAATGCATATAATATTTCAAGTAGATCACTAATAGTACTAGTAGGCACTATTAAATTGTCAAAAACGAAAAGATGCTAACAGTCCAGTCACTTCGTATAAAACGGTGAAAGGTTTGTAGTAGCCCATTCCACAGTGAATGACGAAAAACTACATGGACACTCTTATAAAATCAAGGATTACAGAGCTTATTTCTTTTATGTATGAGAGCAATGTCAAAAAGAAAACAATTTTACATCTGATAGCTTGAAACAAAAGAACCGGATATTGATTGGAACATTTAAAACGAAAGAAAAATAATTGGCATAAATGTTTTCTCAAAATACACATTTTTGCGTTACCGTTTGTATACTTACGGGGCAGTAAGGCTTCCAAAGCTGGCACTTCTGGAGCACGATTGACCTGCAAGCTCTCTAAACTAAATTAAAGCTGGCCACGATTCGATTTTTTATATCTAAACCGATTATCTGAATCGGTAAATCATTTCTCTTCGAATCGTTTTAAATTGATCCGATGTTTTAGTCCTTTGGCTTTTCGGATATTATTTTTGATAAGTAGATTTAAATTGCGTTGTAACGATGCTATAAATAAGGTAATGACATTTTTATGCTCTTGAGAAAATTTAATATTACCGTGACGTCGATTTTGACAAGTTAATAATGGTATAATATTAAAAAGGTTTTGGGTAGGTATGTTGTCATTCATAAATATTTTTACATAGAGAACGAATATCCTAAGCTAATGGCATAATGCCTGCCAGTAGATATTGGCTGCAGAGCACGGAGAGGCTTCAGAGGTTCTGCTGTATACAATATGTAAAAAAACCCTGTCGGTGTTATACCAATGACAAATTGGCAAAAAAAATATTCATGATAGGTAGTAAAAATAGTATTGAATTTTAAAATGAATGTTTTTTTTTTGTCCCAAATTACCATCGTTTTTCTAACTCAAATAAACTTTCAGAACGTGACAACACCACCTTCGGCTTAGGTATATTCGATCCTCAATTGTTTTTTTACGTCACTACCCTAGAAGTGACCGCTCGCGTCCGTGTGTTGCCATAGAAGTTTCCACATTTTAGTACATTTTATTTAATTTTTATCGGGATATGTTTTTTTTACTTGTTCTCCAAAAAGGATTACCTAAATAGAATCTAATCTCGATACCTAATAATATCCTCACGGATCGGGTAGTTTTTAAACATATTGTATACATAGGTATCCCTATCCACATTTGGTTTATAAAATTATAACTTTACTTCTTTTTTTTGTTCTATAAGAGAAAATAAGAACATTTAACTCAATCCCTTTAAAATGACTGTCATAACCAATTCGTCTTAACAAGATTCCCTCAAAAATAAGCAGGAAAAATATTTAATTAAAATCCTAAAATAAATGTAATGCAAAATGTTTGCCAACGAATTTCACTAAGACCACTGTGCCTGCTTACCCCCTGAGGAAAAAGATAAGGAAATATGTAAATGAAACGCGGGATCAAGAAGAGAAATGCGGAAGACTCCTTGGTGTTAATATTTCGAAGATACCGAAAAAGGCACGAAGCGTAAAAGTGGTGTATTTTGTTTATTACGTGATCGTGTTCTGTTCTCGGAATGGCTAGTTATTTTATATGGTACAACAACACCTAGTTTTATATTCTAACTCGTGAGGCGCCCCTATCTCGCATGTGTATGGTCTAAACTGATGTGGTGACATGTCAAAACATCAAAATTTCTGTACCATAATTTTCTAAATTAAATATGGTAAATCAATTAATTAATTTATAAAGTATTTAAACGATGCCGACGATTTTGATCCCTTCTCGACAAGTGTGAAAAATACAATATATTAGATTTGTGTTTCTAGTTTAAGATGTTGTCTTGTTTTTTTTTTTAGTGCAGTGCTGTGTTGTTCAAACCATCTTTACCAGTCTGTTTTTATAAGTAAAGGCTGTCAATTTGACTTACTATTTTTATTCTGTTACTAGCTGTTGCCCGCGACTTCGTTCGCGTGGAAATTTTGTATGTATGTAAGAGACTGCCTCGTTGGTCGAGTGGTCGCAAGTACGACTATTAAGCATGAGGTCCTGTGTTAAACATAAAGCTATATCGCACATGATTTAGAGATCACCTTTTGAGCAAGGCGATGCTTGTGTGACTCCGCTCTTCCACTTAACATTAAACAATGTATGCAATTGAAAAAAATACTATAAATAATAGTGTTATTGGGTTATTCCATCAGGAATTTTGCAATAGCAGCCACGGAATCTGGATTTGGACCCAGTTGGTGGAAATAGGCTCGGCCCCTATCACATGGGAGTTCAACATAACTGGCGAAATGTGGGTGTACGATTAAGTACACTTCTGCCTAAATCTTTGGGGATTACATGGCGTGATGTGTGAGAACTGACTGGCTGATCAAAATGTGATAATGTGGGTGATGACTACCAAAAGAAGTCCCAAACAAAATTAAAAACCGTTTATATTAGCGCTATACAACTTTATTTTCAAAGTGAACCATCACACGCCTTGTTGGGGACTATTTATTCTAGTACCGTTTTGTATACAACATTAAATGACTTATTTTTTTCCGCAAGCACGTGCAAATTTTGGGCACTGAAAAACCAACACATAATTGACCGTCTGAAAAGCATGGAGTGCACAATTGAATGCCGGTCACTTTTTCACGGTTTTTTGGTTTGGCCCTGGGATCTGTTGATCGGTTGCATCAAGGTTTCGCATCACCAGAACTGGAACGACAACTTTAAGCTCCAGCTGATGGGACGGCTCGCCTTTTAACTCCACGGAGTTGAGAAATTCAACGGGGTAGGCAGTACTATCGTCATTAGCCATCACAGTGTCTAGTGTGTCAGTGTTCTGTCGTCATAAGACGGTCGGACGGCGAGCTAACCCATTACTCACCGTCCACAGGGTCTAAAGCGGCCGAACGACGCCACCCATCAGCGCCTGGTTGCCGCGGATGTCCTGCAAGCTGCGATTCAACGCCTCTAATGCATGCTTCTGCGACATTGTGCACTCGTCCTATAGGCTTAACTTCCAGTGCTGCAAAAAGACTCCCCCGTTTTTGGTGATGTTGCATGTTGGAGTATCTTCACTTGCAAGATTCAGCGGCAATTTGAAAATTGAATGTGCAGTCCGGCCACCCTTAAGCAAAGTTGCATCAATGCCCGGCGAAGTCACAACCACAGTTATGTGACGGCACGGTTTGCGCAGCGGCTGAGCAATTGACTGCGGCGCTGCACACACACAACGTCGTGGATTTTATCAAATTTTAATTTTTTTAATTTTTAGAGATTTTTTTTCGTAATGGGTTGTACGTAGTACTTACTTATTACTTCCATGCAAAGAGTAAACTCAAAAGGAAAAATAAAACCAAATTCATTATCAGCCATTCCGACTACACTTCGACTAAAACCTATATTTACACAAATAATTAAAATTATCATAGAAATCGCGTGTTGAGATTACTAACTAAATTTTAAACATTAATATCTTTTGCGTCTGTTGGTCGATTTTGATGAAATAAACACTAAATGTTACTCGGAACAATGCTTCTTATGTTTCAATATTTCGATTTTGAATATAATGAGGGATTTTTACGTGATGCGCGCACAAACATACAGACAAACCGACAAACCGACAAACAGACAAACCGACAAACAGACAAAAATTCTAAAAATGATAGAAATGGGTTCTGTTAGTGCTCCTCTAACACCCCTACTACTTTTTTTCTAAATATTTTCAATGTACAGAAACGCCAAGTCTACAGATTTATTATATGTATAGATGATTAGCTGTACGTCTTCCATCGTTCTTATTAGATAAATGAATTACTGTCATTATTCATTGCGGGTTTATATGTTAGTACATACAATTTATTCTAGGAGGTTTAGTAACCTCATAGAATAAATTAATGATGATGAAATCGACATTAAAATCCATGGAGTAGTTTTAGAAAATTAAGTTAAGTTAAGCACACAGCCTAACATGAAAAGCGATTTTGTCCAGCGCAACACTACTTACTTTATTTTACATAGGTAATATAAAACAAAGTTATCAAAACTTCGATCGCTATGTATCGGGGCTTATTTGAAAACTAATGGGTTGATTGTGTAATACCTACGATCAGATTTGCGTGGACCCCTAAAAGCCTTATAACAAGAAAGTTTTGGTATCGGTATTTACTAATTCAATGTAGTTGAATACCTGCTGGATTTCTAATTAAATATCTGTAGTAAATCTAACTCACGAGATGAAACAACATGCCCGACAGGCTAATCAATTTGTTAACCACTGAGTAAATGTTTCTAGTACTCTGCTGTATGATGTGCCTTTAAAGTTATTAAGTACATGTAGTAATTGCCAGATGCACATAATATGTATAGCTTTGATGCTGTGTGACTCTGTAAATACACAGACAATAATACTGAAAGCAAAGAAAGATAAGCAATTCAAGTATCTAGATCTGGCTCGCGAGGTTGTCGACATGTGTGACGTGAGCACAGCAGTCATTGTGCCGATAGTCGTGTCGGCTATAGCTTCGACCAACACCTGAGGAGGCTCTCGCTGGGCAGCTGGATCAAGGGCTTGATTCAGAAAATAGTACTTCTGGACACGGTGCATATCGTTAGGAGGTTCCTCTCTCAAGAGCCCTGACCACCGGTAGCTCAGACCCTGTTCCCGATGCCGGTGGGCTACTATTTTTTTTTATTTTTAAATGTTTATTTCTAATATTATTTTGTATAGGAATACTTGAAACTGTAAAACATATGGTATTGAAATGAATAAAGGATAATAATATGTATATAATATGCAATATGTTTAAAAAACCCTGTCCGATCCATGAGGGTAGTATAAGGTATCGAGATTATATGTAATAATTTTTGCAGAACAATTAAAAAAACATATCGTGATGAAAATTAAATAAAATGTACTAAAATAGAAAACTTATAAGTCTTTAAACTGCCATGGTCACTAACATTATAATTAACAAAACAACCAGTTACCAATTATAATTTATAAGTCAACACACGGGTGCGAGCGGTCACTTCTCAGGTAGTGACGTCATAAAAAAATCAATTGACGATCGAACATACTTATGCCGAAGATGGTGTTGTCACGTTCTGAAAGTTTATTTGAGATAGAGAAACAAAATATCTGTTTAGGAATCCTAAAACAGTAGCAATAATGTCTACAAATATGTTGATTTCAATTATTATTATACTGAGAAACTCCATATGAAAAAGCAATGCTACTTGGCCCTCGGTATATACCAGGACCTAGCGGTGAGTAGAAGCGTTTGCTATCACTTGACCAACTAAAAATAACCACCCATCTGTTTAGCGATTATTTTTCTTAATACTTGAAAAAACAAATGATTACGAATAGATTATTAATGTCTCAAAAACTTATCCAATTGTTATTTGATTGTTGATTATTTTAATTGTTTGTTAATTATTTTAAATTATTTGAATATTATTTTAATTCTATTTTTCCAATTTTATTACCAAATGACATGTTTTTATTTTATACTTTTTTTTTTAAATTAGATCTCTATGTTTGTTAGTTTAGTTATACATTTTATTGTGCATGTGGTCTCCTGTAAGTGAAGGAGTACACCTACGTGATACTTTTGTCGTCCATTATTTATTTCGTGTGCTTATGTACGTCCTTTGTTGGAGATCCTAAACAAATAAATAAATTTATCTATATTAATATTATCAAGAGATAAAATTTGTAAATTCGGATAAAGGAGGTAATCGTCGGAGCTACTGTTCCGATTCCAAAAATTCTTTCACTAATGGGAAGCTACATTATCTCGGAGAATGGCATAACTTCCGACAGTAACGTGAGCGATGCCGGGAGCAAAAGCTAGTGTATTATAACCGTAAGTTCAACTATAAATAACTCCTTCGATACGAACCACGTTGTCGTCGTAAAACACGTGAGTTAGTAACGTGTGTCGAGTCCATAATGTATGGCACCCGAATTAATTGGATTTGTTAACATCATTAAAAAGAACATCCCATGGGATCCGTCTCCGCTTGGATATTTATGGAAAAGTTGCTGTCTGTTTAGTTTCATTTTGAGCCGTTTTGTGTTGATGTTAATTTATTTCTATACATTATTTTTTTGGTTTGGAAAACAAACCGATATCATCATACTATTCTTTATGCGACCTAAGTAGAAATGATTACAAAACCTATCTTAAGAATTAGTTGTTATTTATTTATTTGATATCTCCAACAAAGGGTATATAGATATTTACACCCTTAACTACCTATATATACAGATATAGTGTTGGTATATACAATAAAATAACCTTGTACAGAAGAAGAACTACCTAATTGCAGTAAGGCAGTTAATGGCTGCACAAAAACCTATAGCTATGTAATCTAAACAACTAATATCCGCAAGAACAAACACTTTAAATTATAGTAGTAATAGTAAGTGTGGTTGCTTCAAACCTACAAATGATAATTACCTAATTCTCCAGCTACCAAACCACTACTCCACCGTCTAAATAAATCGGATCAATAGTTAGACTGTGACGATATGCACAAAAAGCCAGCAGAAATACCACTTGATCATCATCATTCTCTTGCCCTTACTATTATAAGTCTTACTATTTCAATACTAAAACTTAACAATCTGAATATAAATCCACTTAATAAATACCTGATTCTACCTATCTTTACATTATTTAGGTATTCCGCATCTATAGTAACGATACAGTAATGTGGCCATCAATCCTGAATGCGGTCACTACGACATTATTCTCCCAAGATCAATTGCCGTAGCTGTGGTCGTAGCAAGCCGTAGAGGTCATCTAAGTATTGTGGCTACGAAATTCGTATGGTCGTAGCCGCTACGGCGTAGCTCCTAGATGTATGTATGTCCCTTCGACCGCTAGATTTTGGTGATTATAAATGCAGTACTAAATCCAAAAACTCTTTAAGCAAAAGTATTTAAGAAAGGTATAATAATTTAATTCAAAAATAATTTATCACCCGAAAACTCGACGATTTCAGCAGCGAGAGAAAACGTAATTTGAATAAATAGTCCTTCTAGATTTAGGAACGAGACGAATATTTTCACAATGAAATGGAATAACGTACTCTTACATAAATATTTTTTCCGTAAACCTTATTTAGGATTACACCTACCTAAGTAGGTATAAGTACCTACTATAGAGATTCGTAAGAAATGGTTCCCTCTTCAAATAATTTTCTCGGTGATAATTCACAGACGAATATTTCTTTGATGAACCATTTTATACAGTTCAAATATTTCATTGACATTTTTATGTTATCACCCATAATAATGTATTTATGTGCTCCATAAAGTAACCTTTGAGTCATACCTAATATTTTTTTTATCATAAGACGCTTGTAAAAGATTTTTTCAAATAAATACCGGTGCTCTGAAAAATGCGATGAAAATTCAATTCACATTAGAATCCGTAATGATTCACGCTTCACTTCAGATGTAAAGAAATATATTCCCCACTGAAAATAAATCATTATATGTTTAATTTATGTACGTTGTTATAAACATTTTTTTACATAAATAGGTTCAATTTTAATTAACATCGGAATGCGAAATGAAAACGTGGAAAATAAAACAGAATATAAATTACAACTCACCATGGAAGGAACCACCGACTCCTTTAAACCAACACAACACAAAACGCCATTTTCAAAATCCACATACAAGTCACCAACACGCACACAACACCAACATAAAATTTTAAAACGATTTTTTTCGAATTTCGAATGCGGAGTTCTCAGCGATAGGACGCGCGGTCGCCCGTCGCGGCATCCGAAGAGGTTATGGCAGCGAGTTTGCGTGGACCGACCCTCCCCCCACCTACATACCATAATTTTTAGCCGGTCCACCACCATAAAAATATTTCGCGACCGTATTGCGCAATGCATTAATCTCAACAACCGACAAAAAAAATAAACACGTATTTTTTTTCCGTTACAAATATGCAAAGGCAGCTTTCCCGGTCTAAAGTTACACAGTTGTAAATTATGGGTGAAATAGGCGTAATTAAGCGCGTTTTACGTTTGAAATCCGTTCGGAGTCAGGAATAGGCGACAAGGAATGTTTTAATGTTTAATTAAAAGGATTGTCGCGCGAGGGGATTTAGTGAAACGTGATAAAAATACTAATCAATTTGAATGTGTCGAGGTGGATGCTCGGAAACATTTTCGGATTCTTTCAAGTTGTAAAGGGGCATTAGTTTCCTTTGAAGTTTAATCTCGATAGTTTGCTTTAACCTTATTCTTTGTGAGTCGTTAACATGTCTTTTTAGATATTCAATTTGTATTGCAATTCAGTTGAGAAGCGTGGACTGACAGCTATTTGTACCTTTTGCTGGCTCTACAAATCCAGACATGTTCGCTTTTTTCAAACACTCCGTAAAATTAAATTTAAGTTAGTTTTCGGGTAAAATGTCTGTTTCCTTTCTGATAAAAGTACCAATCTGCTGAAGATTCACTTATTATAATTTAGGTGTTTCATTGTTTCGTACTAAATATGTACTTAAAACAGTGACTTTACATATTTCACTCAAAATAAAGTCTGAAATATTATTATTTTCAAATAAAATGATACTCAGTAATATTTTAATTATAATGAAATTTTAATAATAACTAATAAAAGTTAATTTTCTGTAACGTTTTCAAAATTAAGCTCATGTATCCAAATAAATAAGCCGTGGACACGAAACTGCCTGTTTTCTGTGAAAATAAATTAAATTAAACACGCTGATTAAATTAATTACAAATATTTAATTATCTTGTATACGAAACCTGTCAATTGCATGTTTTAAAATACCAATTTAAGCTCATACAAAGTATTATTAAATGGTAGATTAATTTCAGGTATAAGAAGGTGTGCCATCCATTTTATGCTTAACGATTTGAATAAAATAAAATCCGTTGTTTCATTTTGTTGGTGCGAAATGAATCGACTAACAGTCTTCACATATCTTCAGGAAGATATCTATCTTCCTGAAATAACCCTCTCTCGTACCCTTTTTTTCTCATCACTGGTACTCGTACATTTGGTTGTTGGGTTAGGTCACCGGTTTCTTAGGTATTCTTATTTTCCTCTCTTCCCTCAAAACATCGAACCACAAAGATCAAAAAACATAATTTACTTAGTCCTGCAACAAAATACACGCTTTTCTTTACAGCGAAATATAAATCCGTTTGCCAACATTGGCGGAACAGAGTTTGCCAAACTTTGGCAACCAACTTCAACTGCCTGAAACGCCAATGCTATTATCGAAACGTTCTTGCACTCATATTTTAAAAATGTTCAATTTTCGAACGCATTCGGATTTCGGGCGTGTTCGTTCATCCGAACGAAGACATAAAGGATTCATTCACAATTTTGTTTCACTCATTCTTTTTAAGTTAAATAGTTCGCAGATAAACTCGTTTTACTTTTGGTTCTTGATAAATGGAAAAAATATAAACGATTGAGTTCCTGGAACTCAGTTATAGATATCACTTTTGAAATAAAACTGGGTGAACCATTATACTGCAAGTTGTTTTGCATCACTGTCGTTATATCAGAGTTTCAAATATTAACCAATGCATTCCATTAACCGGTTTTTAAAAGATCTATTAAGAAAAGGCATCAAACCGAAGCTCTGAAATTTGAAGCACCCAAATTCAATGCAAAAATCTGAAAAGCTAGGAAACGAATCGCATCGTTATCTTTGCAAGTCGTTTTCATTTTCAAAATTCAGGTGTGATTTATAAATCAATAGAACAACGGAGCTATTTACGCTTCGTTACCGATCTCCGAATTTATAGCAGTTTTTATGGTGTTTTTAGATTTAGTACGATTTCGTTTATCATTATTGTTTGTCTAGTTATGTAAGAATAGAACATTATTGTAGTGGCTTGGCAGTCTGTAGAATATATTTAATATGTATATTGTAAATAAATAAAAAAAAAACAGTTATTAAATGAAGCTGGAAGGCAGAAAACTTAGCTTTTTGGAAAAAAAAAATAAACAAGTGTTTTAAACGACAAACCTCAGAAACCTCATTTACTGTAATACAATTAACTGATCATTTTGTTAAGCCAAATCATAACAATATTATATACCCTTATAAATTAAAATAACCTAAAGTAACTAACTTAAAAAATAAACTAAAAAATGGCGTCAAAAAACTCCTCCTCAACGCTGTCAACTGGTAATGTCCCGAAGAGACTGGCTGGCCACGTTGAATGGCAACGCTAAGCCTGTGGCCAAGCTAAAAGCCAGCCCTTGGGTCACGGGAACTGTCAACTAAATGTTTTGAAATTTCCTTGAAAACGAACTGATTGTATGGGTTTTTTAACGCTTGCAATGAAAAATGTTTGAATAGACCGGACCTAAACCTTTATCAAAGCTATGTAATAAAACAACAACGAAACTGTTTACATTCAAAGAAAATACTTTTTTTCCCTAAATCCATGACAGTAAAGATACGACCAATCTCCACAGTTAACTGCCAACTAAGGTCGTCGACCTATCTATTAGACTTTTATAGATCTGCTTACGTCTATGTCAGCTGAGAGAAGATACTGAATAAGTTGTAAAATGAAGAAAATTATGCAGTTTTTATGGGCACATATAAATTGCTGACGTTTTGAAAAATATGGATACGGTTTTATTGGAATATTATTTTGTTTTTGGAAAAAAATACGAGAGTATTTTGTTATTTTCGGTAAGTGTTTTCTTTTTCTGAGCCCTTAGACTGGATTTCAGCTATATTTACGGGCCTTAACGAGGCGCAGCGAGTGGTGTGTGTCTTGTGAAAGTTTGTGTTGTGATGATCTTTCTAATAATTCTACATGCGTTATTTTATTCTTATTTTATTTACTATGCCGTGTACTAGAAAATAACCGAAAGCGATGTCTAAAATAAGAATAATCCAGCAATTTTGTGCTGCGTTTGAAATGACTATAAAAAAACCTCAACGGTATAATTCGCCCCTCAAAGAAAACAAAATACCATTTTAAATACAAGACATATTTTACAAGTTTTATTTAGTGTTCGTAATATTCATTGCAAGAACAGAATTTTAAAGTAACGTAGTAAAACCCAAATAAGACTCAAAATTGAATCGTCTACCATCTATTGAGTGAGTTCTCACGGACGAAAAGCCAAAACAATTCCATTCAAACTCAATTATAATGAAATTCTTTTCATCTTATAATTTATTGAAGTTTCTTAGATAAGTAATTCAACCATGCTCACAGTTTTGATCTTGAAGAATTACTTCAAACAGTTTGTGGAAGATACCGCGGGATCCCAGTATCTGAGACGCTGGGATGACAAGCATCCGGCAGATTTTCACCAAGCTACCAGTTTGCAAACTTATAAAATATGAATTGATCCGTTTCATCCTTTAGCTAGTACTGTACTAAATGGGCGTAAATTATAACCTGAGCTTATTGGTTTATTGCTAAGAAACAGTGACTTTGAGTAGGACGGGTAGTGTCTATTTACCAACACACTCACAGTATTTTTTTTATTCTTAGTAGGTACCTAAGTTCAGCTTTGAAATCGTGCCTACGAAGAATATGGTTTTCAAAAGAGTAGGTGTTTAAATGTGGAAACCGTGTTGTTATTTGAAATGAGGGTTATAGCATGCAATCTGAAGCTATGATTAGTCGCTGATGTGTCATACAATGCAGGTGCAGATGATCTGAGATTGAGATATGTTTCCTGAACTCAGAAGCTAGAGACATGAGACATGTCTCGATTGGTGGAATACGAGTTTTTGAGAGAACATGTAGCTCACTCTGCTTACACTCTCTGAAGATAAGTCGTGATTTCTTTCAATTAAACTTATGGTGGTTACTGACATCGAGTAATACTGGTTCCAGAATGATATAGTTTTCCGACCATGTTTATCTTTTGCAAAAAATCTGCCGATTCTACAAATCGACAACAAATCATTTATTTCTTTGCAAACATGCCTAATTAGTCCTCCATATTCTACCGTCGCATGAACATGTAAATAATATTCAATTTTAAAATTAAAGAGACATTACCGAATAAATTTTGATGTCAAATCATTAGAATTACAAAAAGTCAAAACATTGTCAGACTTATAGTAGCAAAGTATAGCAATAATGTCAAACGGTATGATAAGTATGTCACCCAGAACGAAAAAAAAAATACAAACAAACAAATTGGTTTTTTAATATATTTGCATGCATCTGATGGTATCCGACGTATAATATCAAATAGCAGTCTAGATATTTTATGAAGTTTTATTCTTGGTTAGAAAAGCGAAATAAACATTTATGAAGCCAGACGTGCAAGTGAACTCAGTTTGATCTTAACCGTCGAATTTTGATAGTAAACTTATCATCGTTCACGGAGTAGGTAAGGAAGAATGTGTGTGCATCCTACTTTTGGTTCACTCGTGATGTCACATTGGATTTTTTCCTTTCGCGAACAAAACTTAAACTAATTATATCACGTACATTTTTAAACATTGCTATCAAAATATGAGAATATACTTAGTTGATGATATAAAAGACCGCTGTATCATGTACACATATCAGCTTCATATCCCTGTGCATGAAGAACTAACATTAACTTCTCTGTTTTTCCTGATTGTAGCAATTTGCACGAGTTAAGATAAGCTCGGAATACTAACGTATTTTCATTTACAAAACATGTATATAGACTGTTGTTACCTTTTATAGATCTAATTAAAACTACAACTAAACATTTTTCAGATGATTACGGAAAATCTTTTTTTATACACATTTTTTTCACGCTTGTAATAACCCAATGGGTTTGGCAGAGGCGTAATTCGGGAGTACACCCACATTTCGCCAGTTGTGTTTATGTTCCATGTAATAGGAAGCGAGCCTGTTGCCATCAATCGGGCCCAAATTCAGTCTCCGTGGCTGCTACTGAGAAATTCCTGATGGAAAAACCCAATAACACTTTGCCCGACCTTGGAATCGAACCCAAGACCTCGAGCACAGCAGTCGCGCTTACGACCACTAGAACAAAGAGGCAGTTTTAAGCGCTACCAGCTAGCGAGCGAGCGAGCGAGCCGGGCGAGTTTCTTTTCTTTTATACTTCGTTTCAGCTCTTTCGGTAGTTCGCGGTGTGAACCAAAGTATGAAAAGAGGTGAAACGGTGACTCGCCCGGCTCGCTCGCTCGCTAGTAGGCGGTGTGGCCTGCGCTTAAGGCTCCTTTTATAATTACAACATAACCTGAGTTGGGACTTTATCTAAGTTTTTTTCTCAATGATTGCTTACAGTAAAAAAATAAATGCCTTTAACGTAACACTCTATGCCAACCTGTGTATCTATATTGTCTGCCTAGCTTTTGACTTCGACTAACGGATGATGGCAATAGGCTCGCCCCCCTATTACAAGGGACTTAAATAAAACTGGTGAAATGTGGGTGTACTATTAGGTACCTACACCTCTGCCTTACCCTTCGGGGATTGCAGGCGTAATGTTGTGTTTATTCAGTCCATTTGTATAATCTAGGATTCACTTAAAATATTTGACTTACAGTAAAAGCATGGCAAATATTCATCAAAACTAAACAAATATTACTTCTCCATATTCAGTGGTCTATGATATAAATATATGTAGTTTTACAACAATCACACAGAATTGGCAATTATCCAACAGCTCTAAACCCTAGCTGGACCGAAGTGAAATATTTCCTTTAATAGCATACAATATAATTGTGCATTCCTTCCGTCTGCCATAGATTAAGTTTGTAGAGGATACAGATATCATTTTGAAGTGAAACACAAAGAGTCCGTTAGCCAAGCATTCTGTACATCAAATTAACTGCGCAAAATATTTTGCTGGGTTACAACTTTTTGGTGTGAAATAATCACGGTTTACGGTAGCGCACTCTAGACATTGTGCCGATGGATGCATTGAATAGAACAGGGGTCATGGAGGTATTTTAAATAAAGGTATGGTAATGAAACATAGAATCTGAATAGCACTGCCTTGTTTGTCTTGTGGTTGCAAATGCGACTGCTGAGCATATTGTCCTGGGTTCGATTCCGAATTCGGGCAAAGTGTTAATGGGTTTTTAAGTCAAATGTTTCATAGTAGCAGCATCGCAAGCTAAATTTGTGCACGGTTGATGCCAAATAGGCGAGTCTCCAAAAACAAGACATTTAAAAAGACAAAATAACTGGCGAAATGTCCGTGTGTACGTACACCTCTGCTTAACCCTTCAGAGATTACAGGCGTGATGTTATGTTATGTAATAAATAAACCACACAAAATAGACATGTCGCCTCTATGCCTGTTTCCCGTTCATCTACACTTTGACACAATTTAAAACTGTCTGTTGCTATTCCCTGCTACTGTTCCGAGGACTTTTATTACGGCCAATGTTTATATGTCTGCTTCTTATTATTTTCAATGTACTATGTCGCTTTCGCTCTAAATTCTACACATTGTTTCGCTTTTATACTTGTTTTCGTAGAGGCAAGATAGTGTTCTTGTGGTTTCTATGAAGATCGGAAAATGTTTCTTGTAACTGAAGAAAATCTTTCTAAGAAATTGTGTTGGATGAAAATGTAATGTAGAAAAACTCGTCAGCTTGTTAAGAACCATTTTTAAAGATAGATACTATCCTTTACCTTCGATGATTGTATCGAGTCGAAAAACAGAAGGGTGATTTCAATATGTCGTTATAATGTTGTTAATTTTTCATTTATATCTCCATGAATCATGCTGTTTGTTTATTAAAGACGTTACTCAGAGATGTGGTTAATGTGAAGATCCCAAGGAAACAAATTCTCACTGACATATTATGTTCCTGAATAAATACATAGCTAAATTCATCTTTCTTTATCGTGCACTGACGTGCCTAACCTAGTGTCAGAGTTTTTATGCCGTCCATGGGCCCCTGACTTGGCTTTACATGCCGTCAAATAAAAAACTGTCAGGCATGCTGGTTTCCTCACAATGTATTCTTTCATCAAAGCAAGTGATAATTATACAATACGCACATAAATCTGAAATATCAGAGATGCGTGCCATGGGTTCCAACTCGAGACCAATACTAATGACTTGGCAGTCCGACGGTCACACCACTAGGCTATCACTGATATAAGTAAATCATTATTTCTAAATGTAAACTTAAGAGTCCTACATGTACTTTTGCTAGTAACATGATTACATGATAGGTATTTCGCTTCAAAGTCAACAAGGCTGATACACACATAACAGGTACTTGGTTTTACAAGCATCATTCAGTTGTAAACAATCCTTCTTCCCTTTGATAATAAATGAAACGAAAGGTGATCCATTTCTTTTATAAAAACCTTGAAGCATTTTACAAAGACTAAAATTCTTGAGTCTCTTAAGCTCCTTGGCTCGCCTTAGGCAAAACGATAGCGTTTTAAAAATACTGTATTTTGTATACTTTGGCGTTTAAAATTAACATCACAAGCCTTTCAACTTTACTTAAACGGAGTTATTGTGTAGATGTTATTTCTATGTTATATTATACAGAGTTTTATTTATTTTTTAATGTCATTACCAAATCGCATAGGTATAAATAGAAGTAAATAAACAGTCCATTCTCTTTACAAACATAGACATTCCAGGACCTTCGTTTTACGTAAGACACTTTTTTTCATAGGGCGAATTAAATGTCAAAAGCAAAACATAAAAAAAACTGTTATGGGTTTTCATCGTTTATGTCAACCATGTTGTTATTTTCTTCACTTATCAATAATAAAAGTTTGTCAGCAGTCAGGATTGTATATTGTCATAAACACTCACATTATCACCTAATATTTGTATATCTGCATCATAATGTCAATGTACTCTCTTAAATATTTTACCATTCCACTTTTATCCAGACTTAGTCTTACAAATTCTAGTTTTTTCAATTAAATTTTAACGAATGCTTTGCGGGTGAGGTCTATTCATTTATCACTTGAAATGCAAAAACATTTTAGAATAACTTAATAGAAAAGGCGTAACTTTCAACTCCTGGGACTTTTTAATCTGACTGAGATAAATAAATGCTTTTGCCAGCTATTGTTATTTTAAAACCAATTATATAGCCACTCTGTTTTGGACAAATAAGATCCATTTAATTAATAAAATAGGTACAAACAATTTCCTTTAGCATCACTACTGGTTCAACACAATTTAAGATGACAAAAAAAGGATGACAATCACGCTGTACGTGGCAATGTAGCCTGACAGAACATTTTTGACTTACCATTATGCGGCACATGGATTGGTTTTACGGTAGATTTTTATGAAACTAACCTCCAGGATAAACAGTAGGTTATAACTGTTTCGTTAGGAATTAGTAAACATATTAGAAAAAAGTCCTAAGTAATGTAAAACTTCGTCTCTCCTACTATTTCGCCCGACAGACTTCTAAATATTCTTATTATTTTTTGAAGCCACAACCTAAGTAAACGTTATGTAATCTAATAAACGATGGAGCATTGAATATATAGTTGGCAACAAGAGTCAACTTCAAATTATTTAGGTATTAAGAAGTCTTTATTTTCTAAGCGTTCGATATGCTGGAAAAAAAACATAATTAGAAACCAAATAATATCACGAAGAACCCATCATTTCCATTTCAACGTCACATTCACATAAAGTAATAAACAAAACTTAGGCACAAGAACTGCAAAGACACATAACTAAACCCGTGAGCTTTAATCCTTACCTCCTTACTTAATATTATAAATGCGAAAGTAACTCTACTGAGCCGATTTAAATGAAATTTGGTACAGAGATATTCAAGAGCCTGAGAAAGGACATAGCTAACTTTTTAATGCGAAAAAAGAGCTGTAAAGGGTTGATATAGGGGATGAAAGTTTGTATGGAAATTACATAATTTTTAAAGCTAGAAGCTTGAATCTTATGTTTTAGACTTTTGATTACATATAAATACATACGATATTCAATGTTTGTAAAAAAATTACTCTAAAGGGAGTAAAAATAGGAGATGAAAGTTTTTGTGTGATGACGTCAACACACAGCCCAAACCGCTGGTCCTAGAGACATAAAACTTGGAGGGTGTGTTCTTTGTGAAGAGTAAGTATCCACTAAGAAAGGATTTTTGGGAATTCCACCCTTAAAGGGGTAAAATAGGGGATGGAAGTTTACATAAAAGTCCGTCAGTTTTTAAGATAGGATCTTCAAATTTTGTGCTTAAGCTGACGATTGAAAATTGATGTATACGTATCTCAGCGTTTTTGATAATTCTGCCCCAGAAGGGTTAAACAGGGTATCAAGGTTTGTAACTATGTTTGTTACCGTAACCTGGATTAACATAGGTTACTTTTTAATCTCGGTAGTACGTTCCCGTCGGATATTTTTCGACATCCACTCGGGCGAAGCCGCGGGCGAAAGCTAGTTTTGAAATAAACTGAAGCGGGTTAAAAGGTAGCTACAGGCGAGAACATGTACGAATGTGCAGCGGCTTTCAAATTTAGCGCTGTAAGCTTGACCGTCCCTGCAAATGTTAAGCAAAGCTAAATTCAGCTTAAATATTAAACATTTTCACTTCAAACTCTGCGAGGTGTGGAATAATTTTTGGAGGAATGAAATACTAAGATATTAAATAGTTGCTTTGAAACTTTTTGTGTTACAGTCCTGAAAAATAAATTACTTTTGGAAGTATATACTTCACGTACGAATTTAATTAATTAGTGTACTTAAATATAATATTAATTTATGCTGTACCTAGTAACAAAGATGTTGTGTTGACTTTGAAATAGACTGTTTCTGTTTGGTACTGATAAAATATTTAATTTTACATTCAAAGTTTTAAGACTAGACTATTTGTTTTACTGCATGACTGCCAACTATCAAATAGTTTTCGGTCCTTCGAGCCAGATTAAGAGACAACATTTTAAAAATCTTTGTATTTTCAGCGTGTACAGGAACTTTACGAAGACATAAGTACTCTAAAGCAATGTCTTTAATATTTAATTGAAAGAGTCTAAGTAGCATCGTATATTGTGGGGAAACAGGCATCCCTTAGGTGTAATCCTTTAGTCTGTTACGACCCCCATGGGAGCTGATAACGCGGTTCTGTTCATAGCCCTGAACCACTTAGAGATTGTAAGACAACATGGAAAGCTACACCAGTGTTTTGTTTTGTATTCTTTCTTGTTTTAGGTACTTTGGAAAGTGGTAGTGGTACTCAAGAGGATTTTGTGTAGAAATTTGGTAAATACAGCAGCACTCTGCGAAAAATTGCGATTACTATGGTTTTGTATTTTTTTTTCTCTTAAATGAATGCAACAGAATCTTTGATTGATCAATAATCGTGCATTGGCAAATGATCATCGGTAGAGGCTGTCGAGATTTATAGTTGTCGGATCCGGTCATTAGTACGGGCTTAAAATGAATCGCAAGTACGCCAGTGGTGACATCACGCGACCTACTGACAAGTCTACCCACACCACAGCGTGCTTCTACAGAGCCCTGATGTTATCAGATCGCAGCGATAACGACTTTGAAAGTCTGATCGCAGTAGAGTTGAGACGTCCAGCAACTAGTAATCTAGAAAAATAAGTTGTAATCTCAAGTAATTTGTTAGTTTAATAGAAACAGTGTATCGCACCCAGTGTATTTTCATTGCACGAAACTCATCCTCTCCCCACATGATGTACGAGCCTAACGGAATAAATCCTGACAATCCGATCGAGTTATTTAATTGCTTAATTGATATAGTGTATAAAGATATAAAGGAGATTGACTTAGGTGCAGAAAAAAATGTGAATACAATGTCCATTATTTCAACCTTCTTGTCCTTGTGCCATGTTACATCAAGCCAGAACGACACGTTTTTATTGCCATTGTTCGCTGTCAACTGTCACGCAATCTCTTACTCTCTTTACTATCCTCACCAAATCTATCAGTTGTCTACCCGTACCCCTCACACATAGTAGATCTGTAAATCTGTTTTATTATAACCCTGATCATTTCGCAAATTTGAATCAAAGGCTTTTAATTCAATTTAATTACATTACGTTTCGTCCTATACACAAAAAACCTCCAGAATTGACACGGTTCACATGTGTCCCGTGTCCAATATGTCCTGCTTACTCAGTGTTTTTAATGCCGCGTCTGTATCGGACCTTCGTGCCTGGCCGTCATATATCATTGGATACCGTTGTAAAGGTGGGCACTGATCTGTTACATATTTTAAGTATTTTTCTTGTACAATTTTTGTTTTTCTACGTCTTTCTTTACTTTAATAGTATTTTGAGTACTTGGTATGTAATTATTACGAATTGGCAGTACTGAAAAAAATTAATGTGGCATCTCAAATAGTAAAGCATTTATTTAAAATTATTTTATAACCTGGCCTATTCCGGAGAATATGGTGGAAACAAAGACCCAGCCATAAATGTTGAAGTATAAACCTTGTTTTTATAAGTAGATTATAATTATGTAAATAATGATATTATTCAATTCAATTCATTTTTTAATTCAGATTAATTACATGACATATAATAATCCATACAGGTTTTAAATAATATAATGACAAACAAACAACACAAAAATGACAACAAATACATACAATGTTAGGACCGCATAACTCGTACATGGAGTTTCGTCCAATGCTCCATGAATGAGCTCTCCACGTCCATTCTCCCAACAATGAGCTGCAGGAAGCTGTTGGGGCATATTATTGTCACTGGCACTCTCCATACAGTAGAGCCAAAAAAAATCAACAGTGTCAAATCTATAGGTATCCTAATTCACTAAAATGTACTATGTAATTTATTTGTATGTATTTTAATTGTTTAAACGCGTTAATCTCTGGACTACTAATCGGGTCCGAAAAAATCTTTATGAATTTGATAGTCCAATTCTTGAGGAAGGTTGTAGGGTATTTAACATCACGCTGCAACTCTTAGGAGCCGATCAAAAATCAGAAAGTCAGGGCGGTCGGTGCGACGCGGGGGATCGGGAACTGAGAAATCTTTAAAACAACATACACCTGTACGAAGTTTTGGCCAAATGCTAGTTGTATTATACAAAATCATATTGGTGCGTACCTGGCCAAGTAACATAAGTTTTAACATTTCGTGTCAGAAATACTGTTACGTTTTTATATGGACTTTTTTACTGGGCTGTACTTTTAGCGATGTCCTCAACATAATCCACTTATCATACTGGATCATGCTGGATAAGTGGATACCTTTTTGATACTTAGATACTTTATTTATTTATTCAGAAATACATTCTAAGCTAACAGTTTTTTTTACCAAAGCGCTTAAAAGATAATAATTATAATATTACAATGTCAAATAGCATCTTATAATTACAATAATTCAAAAACAAAAATTATATGTCAAGTGGCGTCATAAATAAATATCACAAATAAAATATATAAGTTCTGTTATGTCAAAAATAAATTTGTCAAATAAATACATGTGCTGTCATGTCATTCTTTAAAGGATCGTACATTTTATTCCTTATATCAACATTTTTGTTTTTAGGGTCGGTTTGTCATATTACTGACGTCTGTGAGTTGAATGTACACCGGGATAAAACGTATCCTAATTTAGGACATAGTATATCTACTTGAGTGCCAGTTTTAGCTGTTAAGGAGTGAAAAGATAACAGACAGACAGACCAAGTTAATAATAAGTTAATATCGCATTAATAACATTCATTGGAGAAACATGAATATATCAGGAGCCTCTAATTACCTTCACTGTGCCAAAGCTGAAATCTTACGCCCAATATATGCCAGTCCAATCCTGACACAATTTTCCAGGAGTCGATTAAAAAGATAACTAAAAGGTAAAATGGATTAACAAGGGGTATCGTACTATCCAGTTACTGAGTTGTGGAGGTCAGATAGGCAGTTACTCCGTTTGGTATTCAACAGCATCCATTTAAACCAAAAACTGCCTCCAACATAGTTGGGGAAAGGTTCGAGAGATGATGCTGAAATGATAAAGTGGATTTACTGTGAAATCTATCTCGTTAACGAAACGAAATGGACCGTCGGTCTTGGTGTGAATTCTTGGCAATACATAACGGATGCATCGCTGGCACTGCCGACCTAATATCGTGACAAATTGAGTACTTACTGCTGATTTACACGCGGCTCTAAGTATTCGAAACGTTTAGGATTACGCAAAATATATCGGGTTCTGAGAATTGGAAACTGCAGTTTTCTTCTACAGCTATATTATATACAGATTTACAACATGAAATCTATTTTTACAGGAGATAAGGTTTGAAATACCAAGATTCGACCACTGAACTTTTTTTCTGAGGTAACTTTTTATCGCCCTTACACACCACTTATTTTATTACTTAAAAATTTCAAAACAGCATTCTGTTATGTGCGCAAACAGTGTCAAGGCTGCCCACAGAATATTACCCTATAACATAAATAATGGTGCGCACCGCACCACACACACAAATCAGTCTCAGATACCCGTTAGACGAGTGCGTTTCTAAAACATATACACGTAGTTTGACAAGTTCACAACTTCATACAAGGTGTAAACAGACCCTTCACAAAGCCAAAGCCGTCAACCAAACTTTATGTACAACATCAAACTAAGTAAGTCTACGCAACAATTATTACAGAGACACGACTTTTTGTTTTGTGTCAAAAATCACGGTTTAATGTATTGCACACAAAACATTGTCCTGATGGATGCATTGGGTCATGGAGATATTTAAAGTAAAGTTATAACATTAAATAATAACAAAAAAAACCTTTGACCTTCAATAATGTCCGCCACTAGAAAGTCCTAAACAAAAAAAAAAAGATCGAAATGAAGGGGAGAACAAATGCCTTTCGGCTTCGTGAAGGGTCTTTTTAAACCCATTATTCTCCATACATTCTCTTATTATTGTTAAAAAACGAGAATGGGCTGTGTGAAGGATGATATGGCAAGAAAGGAGGTGTCTGATGAGATAACAAGTAATAAAGAAGTATGGAAGAAGAAGATATGCTGCGCCGACCCCAAATAAACTAGGATATGGGCAAGAGAATGAGGATGGTGATTCTCCATTCAGAAACCGAGCGCTAGTCAAAGTTAAAAATGTAAGTATTGAAATATTCTTTTCAAAAACGTTTCGGCGTCCAAATTCATTGCGCTTTAATACTAAACTAAAATTCATTGGTCTTTGCCTAGATACATTTGCGTCCGATTCCAGTCTAGCTAGACACAGCCTTTTTTTTTTTTTGGTGTGTGGGAAATCATCAAATGACCCCCCCCGCCCTGGGCGGAGCGGAAGGGAGTGTCAGACTCTTACTGCCTTAAAACCACCCATGTTCCTTCATTGGCCCTTTATGTTCCAGGGCCGCGGTATCTCTTTCGAACAGTCCCGCAGCCCTGGCAGGCACCGGCCCTTGCGGGCCCCTCCCGTTGCTGACAACTCTTTGAGGCGCGCGTGGAACACAAACGCGCCGTCGACACGGCCTGCCCGTCGTCATACGACGGACGGACGGCGAGCTAGCCCATTACTCACCGTCCAAGCTAGACACAGCCTAGAGCGTCAAAGTTAACAGTACTTTACCTGACCCCTGCAACTAGGCCGTCGGCTACTAATGGGTATTAGTAACTTTGCCGTAAATCACCTAATATCAGGCGACAGTTAATTAGCAGTAGTTTCGTCCTGCAACGAGCAACTTGGTAACTGCAGTAAGTAAGATTAATTTGACCAAGTTCTCTTATAAAGGTGCCGTTATACCTACCTTTAAAGTACAGAACTACGATTTGAAGACATGGCTACAGCAAACATATTACTAACGGTTGATGTAAAGTGTTGACCAATCAAACAATCGCAACATCAGAACTTTAAACCATGCTCATAATTATTATCATTGAGTATTCCAGTTGTTTTCTTCTGCATAAGTATAGCCGCAGTAACCATTTTCGGTTAAGCCTATCATTGGTGATATGTTACAAACTCAAATCACCAATGAACAGCTCGAATGCCACATCACTAGTGTCGATCTTATCGACTAGTTTGTGATTGGTTGGTTGTTTGTTGCTTCTCCAAGTGGCGTGTCTAGAGAGGCCTATGTAAAGCAGTGGGCTGCTGATGATGATGGTCGATTGTAATAGGTTTTTTACCTGATGATTTTTATAAAATTTCATAGGAAGAAGATGTTCTCCTCATTTTGGAAGTCGGTTAAAACGATCTCCGCTCGGTTTTATGCTCTCAGACCAAACGCTGCACCACCACATTCATCATCTTCCTGCCCTTGTCCCATTCTACTTGGGGTCGGCGAAACACGTTTTTTTTTTCTATTCTCCGCGGTCAAACGTCACGGGCTCACAGCATTGTTTACACTTTTCCTTTTCATACCACTGCTCACACAAGCCATCCATATTTTCTTTGGCCTTCCTCTCCCTCTCCATCCATCAACATTCATTTACATCACTCTTTTAGTCACATGCGTTTCGCTGCACCACCACATTGTCAATAGTTAATTTAGTGTAAATATCTTCGTTAGTAAATAACAGTAATTGTGTTACGTGCCAATTATGTCGTCCCCTCTCATAGATAGAGGGGACTAATTAATAGTCCAGTTGACTCTACACTGTTACTAAAAGCCAGTAAACGAGCGTCTCTATGTGAATGCTTTAAAAGCAAAACCTTGTTTACACTTTACCTGTCACTTTCTTTTTAATTTGGAGTTGATGCTTCTCATTTAGGTGTGTTTTCTCTTTTTGTTTAAACTGCTTTTTTGGTTATAATTGTGTATCGTAATGTTTGTTTAATAACTACGTCGTGTAATGATTACGTTACAAAGGCTTTTGTTCGATGCGTTCTCACTTACTCTAGAAGACAGGTCTAAGTAAAGCCTTAAAAAAGGCGCTTTGGATGAGTACTGAAAATACCTTTAACAGAACACTTATTTTTGTTTTTACGTGGGCTGCAGCTGAAAATCATGGTTGGGTGCTATACGTTTTTTTTCTGATGGGAAATCATCAAATGACCCCTCCCGCTCTGGGCGGAGTGGAAGGGAGTGTCAGACTTGTACTGACTAAAACCCATCCATGATCCTTCTTTGCCCTTTGTGCCCTGGAACACAAACCACCGCGGTATCTTTTTCGAACAGTTCCGCAGCCCCGGCAGGCATCGGCCCTTACAGACCCCCCTCTGGTTCGCTGACATCTCTTTGAGGCTTGCGTGGAACACGAACGCGCCGTCGACACGGCGATCTAGTCCATTACTTTCATTGGGTGATATACCTTGCGTTGACATCTTGCATTATGTTGAGCTAAAGCTCTCCCACACAGGCGCGTTAGTCAATAATACCGAATGCGTTATTGCGATATCTGTTTTTAGTACACTACGTTTAGGACGGGTACGAAGTTACACACTGCTGCGATAATAAAGACGCAATAGAATTAGAACACTTTCGTCGTCGCTTCATCCTGTGATATTCCGATAAGTGATTCTAATAAGTGTCGCTTTGTTTCTCTTCTGTATTTTTATTTTTGTGTCCAATCCAATGTTGCTAACAGTTCCCGGTTTCCGTTAAACGCGGTCTTCTGATTCGTTAGTTTTTTGACACATGTAATTTTCTGAAAGATGTCTGTGGTATAATTCCAAGCGCGTTTCCTTTGCTTTACTATTTTGTTGTGGTGATGTGAGAAGGGAAATAAAAATCTCATTAGGGAAAAACCTGCCAAAAACACGAATACGAAATAGAATTATCAGACGATAAAAACTCAGCTGTGTGCAAGGAATCGGGACGCAATAACGCATACGGTATTATCGACCGATAATAACGCGCTGTATGGAAGAGTCTTTAAGGTGTTTCATTTTGTTTAAATGCCAATACACATAATTTTATTTATTTTATTTTGTCACGTGTAGCTGATCCACTCAAGCAAAATCCATTAGAAATAAAGAAAATGGATTTATTTGACACATGCCATCAGTGCAAAAAACTGAAGACAAAAAAGATAATAATAAATGTGTGTACGCCAAATAAGCCCAGGTCATCATTTTTGTTAAGCAGATTAGCCAAGAAAGCTAATGCCTACGTCATATCAGCGTCATAGCTGCCTGTGTGCCAAATAGCCCGATCCGTCCAGTAGTTTGAACTGTGCGTTGATAGTCAGTCGGGTCAAACGGTATTAGTTATGATTTATAAAGATTGCGCGTAGTGTTAGTAAAACGGGAAAAAGTACTCTTCTTTTATCAATGTGTAAAGTTACACGTACAATGTACATATCGTATCCTTCGAGACCATAGACAATAGAGCAGTCTGAAAACGGATGTGAAAGTTTAAAACAAAGACGTGTATCGTTCATGTTGCCGTTCTTCAACGTAGGCAACGTTGAAGAAGTAGTTTTGATTTCATGATAGTGTGTGTATCTTTTGAAACGTTGTTTCCTAAGTTTGTTTTAATGCACAATATTATGAAAACACTAATTTAGATACGCGTATTATAATTGCGTACTTTATAAATGTAAAAATCTATTTGCCTTTCCTCCTGTTATCTTTTTACGACTGAACGTATTTGGATCCACATCCACCACAGATAGTCTATTCCTTGGGTTATGACACTGAATACTATTAATCCTGATAGTATGTCTGTTCTCATGAGATAACTTGGCACGCGACGAAGGGCCACAGGACCAGACAGTATGACCATAATGCCTTGGAAAATGGGTAGGCCATTGGTTGTAACTTGTGTTGACACCCTTGCACCATCCCGTCTTCCTAACATGGCGGGCTGTGCTGAGGTGGCTGCTGCATGTGCTGAAAACCTCAAACGGTGCAAATATATAACCTAATTGGTAGCTAAATGTTTGAGCCGGTTGGGGTTGAAACACTTGGGCCATTGAAACATGGTCCGAGTGGCCAAATAGTCTCCTGGCTGCTAGGTGGTTGGCCGACTCTTCACATGACCGTAGGGATGGGCTTTTTTTGGCCAAAGAATCTGCGTTTTCATCCAACGTGGTAATGCTGACAATCTTCAGGTCACTTTTTCCGTTGACGGCGATGCAGATTTTTTTTTTCTAATTATTTTTCCTATATATACTTGACCTGGGTCCATCGTTTTATGTCTAAGACCATAATCCTACTAGTTTAAATAAATAAATAAACATGAACCTTCATACAAGTGCATTCGGAAGTACCTACCCAGTATTAACTATTTGAGCTTACACACACAAAACTGAAAGTGTCTGAATTACAGCAACTGGGTACGCCTCAGTCTAACTAGAGCTGAACATCTATGCCGCGTGTTTTACGACTATTTTGATCATTAAGCATAACACTATTCGCGTTATTTGTAACGCCTCCTTCCTTACACGTTAGTTGGCACGATCCACGCGAGCGAATGTCGTCCCGCAACCTCCGCTGGATTCGGCTTAGATTGACTAGACCTTTAATTCAACTGGAAAACTGCAGTTCAAATACGTCCCTGTACATCCTTATTCTCAAGACTCACTATCATTATCTCACACGTACAAGTAGGTACTAACAATGTGCACTCAGGAATACTAATATGTATGCACTTAGTAACATTCAAAAATATTTTGTCGAGGAATAACTATTTTCAATAAGAACAAGAATGACGTTGAAATCATAATTTGGGTTCCAAAATAGTATGTTTGCAACAACATGAAATTACAACTAATACTGTACCTAACTGTAGAATTTAGTGCTTCCTCGTTGCGTTGCTGTTTTCTGGGTTGGTTGATATGATATTAATTTAATATGAAAATGATTATGATCCGAAGGTATGGTTTCCTATCACTGGTTGAATTATACGAAATAATACGGTTTAAAAAGGTATATTGAATACTGTTTTAAGCTTTCCGGTTTAAAGCTAAACTTATACTGCAGCGTCGAAATATCGGGAGCTCAAAATCATGAACAATCACGGAAGATATCCCGTAAGTGACAGTATAAGTTTATATTGAATAGTACATCATCACTCCCAACAGGAGCATCATGATGATGATCATTTTTCTCCTGCCCTTATCCTAATTTAATTGGAGTGGGCGCTGCAAGTCTTCTTCTTCCACTTCTCTAAAATCGATGTCTCACCAGTCACCTGATATAGCCTGTTCTATCCTGATATTTTCCTTTTCTTATCCATATTCATACCAAAAACAAAAAACAATTCTAAATTCTCTTCACGAGATTTCCCTAACTTATATCATATAGTTAAAAGAAAAAAACTTTTCAAACTTGCGTAGTGTACACATATTAGTGCCCGTGACTTTACCTACTAACAACGTACACATACAAAACGTACCTACTAAAAGAAGATTTTAACGTAGATTTTTCGCAACTAGCAAGCTCAGTGAAGCGAAGATAAGTATGTGCCGTGCATACAAACTTGAACCATCCGACTCAGCGCTTTTAACTTGCAGTTTTACTTAACATGGTACAAGACTAGAATGTGACCGGGTCGGGAATTAAGTTGTGCTTCGAACAGATAATGTTTGCGTTGCTTGTGTTTTCTTTTTATTACTAGAAGTCAGAAAAATGTTGATAGAGAAAATGCATGTGTGAGAGTGAGTAAGAATTTAGATTTAGCTGGACTATTTGTTGATCTAGCGGTAGACGGCTACTGAGAGTAGGGCTTATCCTCGGCCTGGTTTGGAAAATGGGTTTTCCATTAAGAAATTTTATGTAAGTTTTTATTTGCCGAAATCAAGAAATTCTTCTTTAGATCAGAATTTAGTGACGAGTTTTTTAATCTGACCTTGACCCTCAACTTTGGGTCTTATATTGAGTTCAAAACTCAATTAGCCCCTAGAAAGCTGGGTGTTCTCGGAAAGGTTCAAAAGTCCTTCTCGCCGAAACAGCAGCTCACGTTATATCAAGCACGAATTCGATCGTGTATGGAGTACTGTTCGCACTTTTGGGATGGTTTTGCCAAGGACCAGCTGCAAGCGTTATTGACCGCCGTACTAAGAGCCTCATTGACAACAATTCCCTTGTCAAAGCCAAGTTCTAAAGCCTTGAACATCGACGCAGTTGCCAGCCTATAGGTTTTTTATCGGTTGCATTTCGGAGAGTGTACTTTGGAATTACACAATCTAATTCCCCCATCCCCATTCTATCATCGGACGAGCACAGATTCAGCGAAGCGTCCCCGTTATATGGTTGAAGTTCCACGGACCTGGAAAAAGCGCTATGCTTCCACATTAATTGTGCGAACCGCCAGTCTGTGGAATTCTATGCTCGCTTGTTTCTCGATCATTATAATCGGTTTCTTCTAGGCAAGCGTGTTCCACCCTAGGCCGAATCGTCGCTTCACATCAGGCGAGTTGCGGCCAAAAACAAATCTATTAAGTATTAAAAAAACCTCAGTAGTGTCCATCTTGAACATTTCCAGATGATAATAGCAGAACGCGACCTTAGTAGGGTAGTTTGGAAGAATGGGTGAATATATCTACCTACCCCAGAGTAATATGCGCATTATAATGATGAGGAGATGTAATGTAGTAAAAGGAAATCATTGCTCAAAAAACGTGATCAACCTAAAAGAATATCCACAAATCCTACTTGTAAATACATGATCAGTCACAATTTCCTTAAAGACGCATACGACTTTTATGAGATTATTAGAAGTACCTAAAACTTCCTACCAATATTTTTTCATCCCGACATTTTGCGTGGGAGCAAAATACGCAGGTAGAATCATAACTTGCAGGATATCATGAAACTTTTCCGCAAATCGAATTTATCATGATCAATCTAGTAAGAGATACAGTTTCATCTCAAGATAATATAATTTATTATTATTGATTACCACTCTTATTGGGAGTACTAATTATCTCCATGAAATAGGATAGGCCTTATTTTGCGTAAAAGTTAGTAGGGTACTTAAACCTCTGTGGAGGAACTCTGAACAAGTATTACCCAAAACTAGGGCCATAACAATCGTACCTAATTTCTGAATATAATGTGGTTTTATTACTGAACCGATTTTCAAAGTTTCCAATTTGTTGCTGATTAGGTACTTTGGTACTTATTGTACAGTAAAACTTGTTATGTTGGTCCTTTAAGTTTTTGTGGTGGTCGTTTGTACTATTTTTTTTAGTATTAGATAGTGATGAACAGCTGCTGTGATTTGAGAGTAAATGAAGATGTTTGAAGACATCGCGGGGAAACGGGCATGTCTTCGAATTAAAAAATCGAAGTCATGTGACGTGCAGCAACCCACACTGCGCCCGCGTTGTGAATTATGGTCCAGTTCCTCTTACAGATGTAGGTTTGTTCCAACAGAGGAACGTTGATGGTTGATTATAATACGACGACCTTAGATAAGTGATGTTTCAAGCAATGTATTATAAGTCTCTATAAATTACCAACACAGATCACATTTTCTACAATCCCACCGTCCGTAATATAAAACACTACATTCCCCTACAAAACACGAACTGCGTTACGGCCGAGGAAAACAAAACAGATCTGTTGAAAAATGCAGGCTCGTACGCAAACATACGTCGAGGCAGACAAGCCATTGACACACATCCACTGAGGCCGCCTCGACAAGAGCTGTCTTAACGTGCTCTTCAGTGTTCAAAACGACGGCATATTTCTTATTAGCGTCACTGCTTAAATGGCTATTCTGACGACTTACGAAATATACCGTTTTTTATGCGCAGAGATCATTTACTTCATTTCTCACGTATTGGCATGAGTAATTATGAGAATATCTCTGGGGGGGACAAAGAAACTATGAATAGATTGTCTGAATGGCAATATATCAGTTACATATAGAAAGAGAGTGACTAACTATCGAAGAGAGGAAGACATCAACATCAGAGGATTAGCACTTTTGAACAAAAAAAAATGGCATTGCAAAATTAAGTCCAAAAAGCCCGTTCTTTACCACCTATTAATGTTTTAGTCGAGGAGAAGTGGTGGAATAAACTTCTCAGGACCACATGCTGTGCTGACCCCTAAGGATGGGAGGAGGATGATGGTATCAACTAGATAATCCATAAAGTTGGTAGGTCGAAAAACGGGGTCGGTTTATTTGGTCACGAAAGTCATGTCTCACATTTGTATGTATAAGAAATCTCGTTTGCATGGTAAACTACAATTAATTGGGAACGACAAATCCAAAAATACACTGGGAACTTGGGACCAATCAATTACTGAATCAATCGCTCTGATTGAGCGTGAAATTGGGCCGTCTATAGTCACCTTCACCTCAAAGTACTGCTGTACCGATGTGCTACGGGTCGTGAAGTTTCCTAAAATAAGTGATAACTAAAAAATTCCAGCAGATTTGTTCTTAATGAAGAAAGCAAAAGATAATACCTACTTACAATAAAAACATGACTTCCTAATCTTTGATAGCAAACATACGAAGTACGAACACAGCCTACACAATGAAGCTCTACGGAGAAGCGAAGAAAACAACGCATTTGTATAATAAAGATAGGTACTGATTTACTGAAAGAAACTAGTTCCGCCATCCGACATGCTTAATTTTGTTAGCGTACACCATTTTCCGAAGTTCCTCGGAGAAATCTACAGTAACTTCCGACAAAAGCTGTTCCGGATCATCAAAGATCCGAACTATTTCCAACTATTCAGGACCGAACACACTTTGATTGTTCCAAGCTGACCTAGGACAATTCACCCAAAAAACGGCTTATAACTGGAGCAGGAAGGTCATTCACAATAATAATTTCTAAGAAACAATGGAAGCTAACTATCGAAGTTTAAATATTCATCAAATACCTTATATCTGTCGTGGGGACGTTGGAACGGGCAAAGTTTCCGAGGAATCCCGGCAAACGACATTAGGCGAGTGCCGGAGGATCCCTGATTTGTAACTTTGCCAAAGTAGGCCGGGATTGGGAATTAATTGTCTTTTAGGCCTGTTCAGAAGACTTTCTGTCGGTTTCTTGCCGATTGTGAGTGTCTGCTAAATTAATTCTTCTGTTTTCAAGTGCGGTTTGACTTAGCATTTTAGTTCGTAATAATTAGAAGGACGCTGATAAGTGCTTTTTGGTAATAAGTATTTAGAAACTAGCTTTGAAATCGATAGAATAATGCAAGAGAATGATGTAGGATAAAGGTTCGCATAAACTAACTTATCGAACTAAATACCTTTTTGAATAATAAAAGGTGTAATTAAAACCGTAAGTTGTCACAAGCACCATGCTTACATGCACAGTCTAACCGGATGCAGCTGAATACCAGTATTTTACATGGACCGACTACCTATCTGCAACAGCGCCGAAATATCGGGAACTCAAAACAAACAGTGGACATCTATCTGACTTCCACAACCCAGCTAGCACTTAGGTAACACGATACTCTTTGGTAAGACTTGTTGTCAGACTTTCGAGCCACTGACTACCTTAACGACTGTCGAATACCTACAAATGATAGCCGGGACCAACGGCTTAACGTCACAAGGACCAAAGAGCACAATACGTTCTTTCTAAGATCAAAATAATTTCTCACAAAATAAAGCCAAATGACTCTAATAGTTACCCATTTACCGTTAAAATGTTACCAGAAAATAAAAACTTCACTTGGCAAAAGACTTGTTATAAAAACTTTCAGTAAAGAAAACTAAAGAAACATCAGCACAGTTGCTGCGATGAAACAAAGAAAAGATATTCGAGATGTCTTTGAAAGAGTAACTTATATTGTGTTCTGCCATGACTCAGACTATAAAAGACAGACAATTGTTTTTAGTGTTGCTTTTATATGACTCAAATCACGGTGCTTTTGAGTTTTACAAATATGATTTTTGCGTGGGCTTGCCTGGCTTCCAGTTTTAGGATAGCACTGTTGAAACAAAACATTACATAACACGACCGTTACAGTGAAAACAATTTTATTTCAATGTGAATTTTGTCAAAAGCCACAATTTTTAAATAAATCGTATTTTATTTATTGGCCCAGTGTGTAAATGCGTATTCTAAAACTACAGGGTAGGTTCAATTTTACGAGTTTCTCATAAATTACAATCATAAAATACCGATGATATTAAAATTATGCCCATTGCCATTTTTACCTTAAATGTAATAAATAATATAATATTACTCGTACTGTTTCCAAAATGATCAAATTAACATTAACATTTGCACTCTGCACTCAGAACAATCATTTCATATTTTGAACATTAAATATTGTGTTTCAATTATGATCTGAGCTTTTAAACCTGTATTTACAGTAACACCTCAATAGGAATGCAGAAAAAAAAAGATAATAATTATATTCTTAAAAAGTGGCCCTACAACTCAAAACTTGTGTTAGCAATTGCACGATTTCAATTATATGTATAAGTCGTGAATTAATTTGTTAGAACCGTGTCAACTTAACTAAGCCGATAATTGTAGTCCACTGCTGGACTAGGTGCTTCCAAAGTTGCGCCACTACAACCTTTTCTCAGCCGTCCACAGTCTGACCCAGCCACTTTTGTAACATCGGTCTATCTAGCTGAGAGGTGGCCCGCACTACTCTCGCCGATTCGATACGCGGTGTTCAATCCACGACTCGTTTGCTCCAATAGCCATCGGTCCTTGACCGACATGGCAAACCCACTGCCACTTCAGCCTGCTTACTCTGCAAGCTATGTTAGTTACTCCAGTTCATTCATAATTTAATTGCGGATCTTATCCTTCAAAGGAACTCTGAGCATAGCCTGCTCTATAACGTGCTGAGCAACTTTGAACTTGTGGAGTTATTAGTGAGATTAGAATATACACGGTGTAACAAAATAAATAAAAATAAATAAATAAATAAATATCCCTGGACATTTCACACAGCACCATCTAGTCCCAAGCTAAGCAACCTAATGCTTGTGTTATGGTAACTAGATGGCTGATAAACTACATATATACATTTTTTTTTTTGTAAATACATGCATATTATAGATAGAAAAACACCCAGACCCGGAACAACTACTTGTAGGTCATACAAATATTTGTTCCGTACGGGAATCGAACCCGCGACATGCAGCGCAGCAGTCAATCGCTTGACCACTGCGCCAACCGTGTCGAATAATAAACACAAGATCTCTCGTGTGGTGAAACGAATCATGAAACTGAACTACTTTTGTTTTTACACGACTGCCCAAAAAATGAGTGTTGTTTGACTTTTGTTTTGTAACTTTTTTCTTATTGTTGATCAACTGATTGCGTGAATTCCTATTTAAAGTTCATTTTTTTGCGAATTTCAAGAGTTCGTAGTTGTCAGTTTCATGGTACAAGAAACCACGAGAGGTCTTCCTAAACGTTGCGTTTATTATGTTACACCTGGTTTACAAGAACCCGATATCAACTGTCGGGGAGTAGCCCACCCAACACAGCACTCCCTTTTCTATGGAGTACGAGATATTTTAGACCCTGTTCCGCATACCTCTAAAAGACTAATCCGGCTGTCAGTGTCCACGTGAACCGCGAATTATTGCTTTTAATAAAACAAACTATTGCTAATATGGTGTTTCACACAAAACATGACCGTCAGTTTAATTTTCAAACTATAACACTCACACGGTTCAATTGATCAAATTGCAATTCACCGTTTAATTAACACCATTGCATAATATCGGAAACGAATTAGCTTCTAATTGGGCCGATATCTATTAAATGGTTATCAGCTGTGCCCTGAACTGTTTATTACAATGTGGGTTTATTGCTATGCCACATGTTGGTTGTGGGGCTTATCATATAATTATAATAAAACTCATTTAGTGGACTGTATTGTGTCAATTTTTTGTTGCACTTATTGATAGTTCAAATACAGCTCTTCCCAAAAAGATAGCTACTATACAAGGTGTTATCGGACCCTTCACAAAGTCGTCAAACAAGCATTCTGTACATTAAATTATGTAACTCTACGCAAAAAATATTGCTGGGCAACGACTTTTCTTTTGGGGTGAGAAATCACATTTTACGGTAGGAATCAATGTAATGTATTCAAAACATTTTGTTGATGGATGCATTGAATAGTACTAATACTAATGTTGAATAATGGAGGCATTTAAGGCAAAGTTATAACTTTACAAACTTGTGAAAAAGTTGTAATTTTGACCCCAATATCTTCGAAACTAGAAGGTTCACAGTTATGGTCTAGAACAAAAAAATATCGGGGAGAACAAGACAAGTGCCTTTCGGCTTCGATAAGAGTACTTTTACAGGGTGCCGATTTAGTTACTTGTATCCTTCAAGGAGGTGAGCCTACCCGTCATATTAAACAACTTTCCCAACTCATATTCGATTCGTGACAAAAAATCAGCTTTTAAAACATTTATCGAAATAGTCTGTCTACTGTAGTACAGTATTTTTTTTTAAGAATTGTATTTAAGTTTCGTTTTTCACCATCTTAAAAGACACACTGGTAACACAGGGAACTAAATCGCCACTCTGTATATTACTTTTTTAGATAAAGGTCATCATTACGTTCTGCAGAAATTAATTTACAAAGTAAGTACCTAACCATAATTTCTCCACTCCGAGTCTTGGAAAGCACGTGACACCGTCAGTGACGGCTGTCAAGCGTAGATGTCTGACAGTAGTTATGGTTCAAGATCCCTGGACCAACCGACGTTACTTATTTTCTCATTAACAAAATGTGTAGCATCAAGAATAGAATAATCTTTATTTGCGTGAAATATGGTAAATTGGGGTGTTAAAGATAAATCGGTTCTACATATTCCGTTTACTTACAAGTAGTGTTAGTACTGTGAACGTATGCATACCCGCTTACTTGTGTCGACGGAAAATCGTTAGTTAAGTGTTAAAGTTCCATAAAAATAATACAATTCTTTCTTAAAGCCTGAGTGCTCATTTTTATATACCTATGTTAATACGGAGAATATTGTTAAAAAACATAACACTCCTTTTTTGGGCAGTCGTGTAAAAATAGTAATCAACACTGCCTGACAACCCGCTGACGAAAATTTCTGCCAGACGCTTTAAAGGAAGGAAAAAATAACGTGAAATATCACGTCAGTCAATTTTATTTTTTTTATTTTGATATTAAGACACTTTTTTTAGTAGTCTTTGTAAGCAGGCATAACAATTGTAGGGTCGCAATTAATCATGTTTGTATGGGTTCAATAAACCAATGCGCTCCTAAGCAACATTTTATTTGTGTCTGGGGGATATTTGGTCAAACTGTGATGGATCTGGCTCAAAATAAGTACTGATTATCAAATATAAAAATAAAATCTCAGGCTATATGTAAAATCACATAATTTTTTTTCGTGCTTCGAAGTGCCTGGCAGAAATTTCTGTCGACCTGAAGCATCTGGCAGTGTTAATAATATTTTTTTTTAAATATTCTAAACAACATATAAAAAATAATCACTCGGGCTTTAAGAAAAATTAGTATTATTTTTACGTAACTTTAGCACCTGATATATAAAAATTGGCCGTCGGCACAACTTAGCAGCCAATTTACTTGATGCCACACATTTTGATGAGAAAATAAGTAAGACCTGGTGGCCCTGGGATCTATTATGAGTAGTCAGAATCTCCAAATCTGACAACCAGTCTTACCAAGACGAATTTTTTTAGGTAGCAGTTGCAGTTGTTTTAAGTAAAGAAACTGGTATTCAACAGCATTGGATTAGACTGGAAGTTGACCCCAACATAGAAAGAAGATGTTGTATATTCACACCTCCTTCTTAATTGATATCAGCAGCATTGTGCTATACATACCGACGTATGTAGGTATAACACAGTGCTGGTAATTCATACCCATACTCGTACCATGGCGAAATATCATCGTTTCTCTAAAATAATTCTATCCCCAGCTAACGGTTCATCCCAAAAATACCGTGAGAAAACTGGGGTACATATGCATAGAGGTAATAAATTGTGTTAACGTTGAAAAAATATTTGCCAACCTGTTGCTTGTTAACTCCATTGTTCTGCAGTAATGGACAAAACTATGTGCGAATTGTTTGACTACAGAAATAGGGTAGTTATGTGTTAATTTGGCATTGTTTAAGTACTACCTAGGGCTCGTGACTAGGCAATAACAGCCGCACGGGTCGAACTAAAAGGTTAAGCAACGCTTACTGAGGTCGATCCGTGCCTGTTCATTACTAAAGGAAAAACCTCCATGCTTTGAATGCAAACAGGTTATACCATAGGTTCCTGATGTCATTTGTAGACAATCGTTGTAAGCAGTCCGAAGCCCGAAAGTCTGCCAACCATCCGACCGTGTTCCGTTACCCTGTTACACGGCTTTGAAGGTGAAATAGGCAGTCGCTCTGTGTAAAATACTAGTATTCAGCTGCATCCGGTTAGACTGGAAACCAACCCAATAGGAAAAAGCAAGGTCACACACACACATAATCTGTATGATACAAATTGATCGTGGTTGATCTGTCGCCGACAGATTGAATTCGTCACAACACAAAAGGTGTTTGTTTGAGACTTGCTTGTGGCATTTTAAAAACAGCGAGTGCAAACACCGCAAGCAAGTTTTAAAGTGAGTCGTAAAAGTTGTTTACGGAATAACAATTATTTAGACTACTATTGTCCCATTTTCCTTCGAATTCGACTACCATACCTTACCACAGCTTCTGCTCACCCCATAAACACCAAAACCCAGTTATCGTCACTTGTTATGTTCGTTCGCGCGTTCCGCGGAACTTCCCATTACGTCTCTCTATAACTTCACACGACGACAATTCGGTAACACCAAGCGCCTTCCCAAAGATTATTGTGACAGAATGGACGTTTCAAACGGACAAGTTTGTTTTAAATGTTGTTTATACATAACATAATATCACGCCATAATCAGGGGATAGACAGAGGTGTACCTAGTACAACCACATTTCAGATATACATCAACCGGACACAAATCCAGACTCCTTGGCTGTTACTGAGACATTCGTGGTAGAAAAACCCCATAACACTTTGCTCGACCTGGGAAACGAACCTAGGCCTCCATCCAACTCCATGCTCAGCAATCGCTTGCGGCCACTACTAGATCACCGAGGCAATAATCTTTTATTCAACCAATACATAGTGTAACAATATAGACTGGTCGAATTGTCACTCCTACTTATTTTTAAAAGGTATTAGCACTTATCATTCTTTTTACAAAGATGATTTTCGGTCTTATAAGTAGGCTTGTATAAATTTTTCAATTTAAAATATGTCTTATTATAAAAGCTTTATTCTGAAGGCTCAATTTTAAATTCTTCAGTCTTATTATTTTGATGACTTTTCGATATTCATTTTATTTGGAGCTTTTAATCTATATATATATATTAAAGTCCTGACTGACTGATATATCAACTTTAAAAAAGTTTTTCTACCACTGTTCCGATTAAACATGTTGTTATGAACATAGTATTCTGTAACTCATATTTTAATGAAAAAACCGGCCAAGTGCGAGTCGGACTCGCGCACGAAGGGTTCCGTACAAATATAAACGTTTTTTACGTAAATATTAGTTTTAATTTGATTTTAGTATTTGTTGTTATAGCGGCAACAGAAATACATAATTTGTAAATATTTCAACTGTCTAGCTATCGCGGTTCTTGAGATATAGCCTGGTGACAGACAGACGGACGGACAGACAGCGAAGTCTTAGTAATAGGGTACCGTTTTTACCCTTTGGGTACGGAACCCTAAAAAAGACTATCTCCAAGTTACAATCGTTATTTCTCGCGAGAATTGTTTTTAAATTTAGGAAAATGAATGCATATTGGTGCTCGCAGCCCATAGTTTACTAGTTTCGATATAACTGTCGAAATGTGAATGTACAGACGCCAGCACATCAGGCTACTACAATATGTCAAATTTCTTTAGTAGATTTTCAACTTTATCTCTAAAGTATTAGGTTCAAGTTTGGTTGGGAAAATCTGACAGTTTCGGGTAGGTTGACCTGCTGGCGTATGTACTATAGTAACCTCTGCTTGACCGTTTGGGGAAAACACGCTTTTTTGTTCAAGCAGCATAATACAAAAAGTACTACAGCGCCATCTATGCCGAAAAACCCGGCAACAACTGTTGGGTAGTAGCCCACCAGACAGCACACCCGTCTGGTCAAAATCCTCCCTTTCCTATCGGGGATGAAGTAATTTCCCTGATCTTCACACCCCTATAATGTTATGTTTTGTGACACAAACTACCCTATCTGCCACAATTTATTAATCTGTGACGTGCCGTATCGAAAGAAAACCATTTCCCGTGACGGGAATGAAGTGAAGAAAATGTAGTCTCCTCTGTATCGACGATATCGGAAACAAATGAGTTTAGTTAGTACGCCGAGCCTGGCTCCCGGTTAGGGCTGCGCTGAAATTGAACGACGTAAAGGGATTTTAGAGCTGTACTATCTGATTTTGGGCGTATTTGAATATGTTGATGTGTTGGAAGAGTTGGTCTGGCGTCGAATTTTTTTGATAAAAGTATATTATGAGCTTATAAACAGACAGTCGGGTATAGCAGTATAATGTCACCAACATACAATATACTTGCCTCGTTGGTCTAGTAGTCGCAAGCGCTACTCAGCTTCGGATAACGGGTTCGACTCCTATTGGGTTTTCAGTAACATCTCAGGAACAGCCTGCACTAGTGCCCGGTACATGAGACTAAAGTAGGAACACCTCTGTAAGCCTGATGGTGTGTTATGTTTTATTAACTGCTGCTATTTATGCGTGCAACAATTATTATGTTTAGTTATTTTTTGCGATTACGACGATGATCCCATGGAGAAATTTCTTCAGTTTGATGATCCGTAGGTACCTCAGCCTTAAATAATGGGATTAAATATAATGACCACCATAAAATGCTTTGATACCCTTAGTTCTTTTACCAAAAATATATACTTATGACCAGAAAAATAAAGTCTAAAATTACAATAGTACTAGCTATTTTAGTCACGACTGCACTTCAAATTGTATTCGAACACCAAATGTAGTAAATGATCACTAAATCTTAGCGAGCAAATTAATGCGTTATTTCTGCCTAAATAAACCACTATGATTGCCATAAAATGTAGGCTTATTACCAAATAAAGTATTATGATGCCATATTAAGTTATGCCATATAGTTTGCTCATACAGGGGCACCCCGAGGTTCGGTTAGTTAGGTTCCTGTAAACCCTGCAGACAGAAATAGGAGCCCCGCGCAGCGGGGCTCCGTCGACCTGCTGACGGACACGACTGACGACGGCTGTTCTTTTGAAATTTGCTCAGGAAAGTTTTGATTTTCTAATATGCAACCATAATTTGGTGTTCATTAACTATTTTTGGGTTAACAATGATTTTTTTGAAGTCAGTTTGCTTAAATAGGATAGCAAGATGTAAAAACGTTGGTTATAATTTTACATTAAAATGCTGTTTTCATTTTGGTGATCATTTACTACTTTTGGGTTAACAATGATTTATTTGGAGTTATTTTGCTTAAATAAGATAGCGAGATGTTAAAACTTTGGTTATAAGTATACATTAAAATGCGGGTTTAATTTTGGTGATCATTTACTATTTTTGTCTGTTATATGTTACTATATCTGGTGGTAAGTTAAACATAAGCCTTAAATAATACCACACCATACTGATATACAAGGTGTAAACGTACGCTTTTCAAAGCCGTCAACCTAGCATTCTGTACATCAAACTAAGTAACTCTGCGCAAACATGTATGCAGGGAAACGACTTTTTATTTTGGTCTGAAGTATTATGTTTTGCTGTAGCAGCTAATGTAACGCACTCAAAACATTGTGCTGATGGATACGTTGAATAATAAAGGGGTCATGAATGTATTTAAAGTAACGTTATAACATCTAAAACATTATATTACAAAAAACCTAAAATAAGTTGGAACTTTGACCTTCAATATCTCCGTAACTAGAAGGTTCCAGGTATGGTCTAGATTGGGGTACCCAACAAAATTTTATGAAGGGCCAAGTTTAGTATTTTTGTAACTACAGCGGGCCGAAAGAACCTCGTGAGCTCGTGGCTAATTATGAACAGCCGCTCGGGTTGATCTTTAGCTTATGCCGTGCTTACCTAGGTTGGTCCGTGGATGGGTGACCACCCATTACATACCGAGTTTCCTCCGTGCCTCGGAAAGCACGTTAAGCCGTTGGTCCCGGCTGTCATTTGTAGATCTTTGATAGTCGTTACAGGTAGTCAGTGACCCGAAAGTCTGACAACCAGTCTTACCAATGGGTATCGTATTACCTAGCGCTAACTGGGTTGTGGAGGTCAGATAGGCAGTCGCTCCATGTAAAATACTGGTATTCAGCTGCATCCGGTTAGACTAGAAGCCGACCCCAACATAGTTGGGAAAGGGCTAGGCCAATGATGATGACAGCGGGCCGAAAGAAATGCAAAGTGACCTCTAAATTCAACAAGCATCGGACTAGATTGCGATAACGCGGTCTGCATTCACGGGTAAGTGAGGTGGGGCGGGTAGGTAAATATGGCGTGGGTTGAAACAATGTTTGCGCAATATTTATTGATGTCATAGGAAGTTTTCAAATACACTCGAGAGCAATATGAATCCGGGTCACTTAAAGAATCCTAAAAATCTCGGAAACTAAAAATGCTAGGTTATTGCAATAAATTGTATTTAATAGACAATGTAATACTCCTTAAATGAAGGTATTAAAACTTCTTAGTTATTGTAAAGTTATATCATAAAAAAATCAAATTTGAAAAAGGGCCACTTTCGAAGATGGAACTACGAAATTACAGCATTTGGTTTTGCTTTTGTTTGTAATCTGTCATTTATGTGGGTACATAAACCATGTTGATAGTGCTCTATATTCATTATTCAAGCTGAAATTATGACGCTTACGCCTGAAGAATGCACCAGAATACTTACAATGCTGGAAACCGGCCGGAGTCAGCGCGATACAGCCAGGACTGTCGGTGTGTCGCTGTCAACAGTACAAAGAGTTCTCCGACGTTACGAAGAAACTGGTTCTAACCTACGCAGACCAGGAACGGGCAGAACCAGGTGTACCACAGCACGAGAAGACCGATACTTGGTGAACACCATGCTTCGAAATCGCTTTCTCACAGGAACTGAACTCACAAATCAGTTTCGACGCCTCGGAGGAAGTAACCCAAGTGCATGGACAGTAAGACGTCGGCTTGCTGAATCTAACTTAAAACCCCTTAGACCTGCAAACGGCCCTAAACTGGAGCGTGGGCATCGTATTTCAAGACTAAGATATGCCCAGAGCCACGTAAATTGGAGTATTGAAGATAGGTCAAAAGTTATGTTCTCCGACGAATCAAAATTTATGCTCTACAAGCACGATGGAAGACACAGAGTGTATCGAAGACCAGGGGAAAGATTCAAGCAAGCATGCATCGAAGAAAAAGTAGCCTACGGTGGTGGGTCTCCCGTGGGTCAGTCGCACAGAGCTGGTGATCATAGAAAACTAGCGTAAGATATGTGGAAGAAATCCTCAATGATCACGTTGGTCCATTTATGGTCAATTTAGGTGAGGATGCTATATTTATGCATGACAATGCCCGACCTCATACAGGTAGGATTGTGAATGACTACCTTCAAGAGATGAACATTACTCGTATGGAGTGGCCAGCGCGCAGCCCGGATATCAACCCGATCGAGCATGCTTGGGACGAGCTAGGCAGATGCGTAAAACAACGAAACCCTCCCCCAATCACGCTTCGTGAGCTCAAAATTGCTCTCACAGAGGAATGGGAGAATATTCCCCAAAATCGTATAAGGAACTTGGTGTACAGCATGCCAAACCGCGTAAACGCAGTAATGGAAGCACGAGGAGGCAATACGAAGTATTAAAATTCAAGAAAATCGTAATAAAGTTCAAAAATTTCATGTTTCCTATTTTTGTTTTAAGGAGAGATCAGCAGTTTTTTTCTTTATGTAATTTTGTGTTAATAAAATGCATGGCGACTCATATTTTTTTTACTTTCATTTAAGGAGTATTACATTGTCTATTAAATACAATTTATTGCATTAACCTATCATTTTTAGTTTCCGAGATTTTTAACATTCTTTAAGTGACCCGGATTCATTGCTCTCGAGTGAAGCTCGGGCCGGATGAAAGACCTATGCGGGCCGCTAGGTGGCTCGAGGCCGTATGTTGGATGGACCAGGTCTAGAACAAATTATCGCAATGACGGGCAGAACAAGTACTTCTTCGACAAGGGTCATTTTGCACGCTTTAAGCTGTATATTGTCATTTTTAGATAGCTGGTACTCACCACTCTTGTTGGAATACCTTAGTCGCATTTTAAGACGGTTAGTAAGAAAGAAGAATCTTACCGTTTCCACGGAACAACAACGAATCATCAAGATGTTTGTGATTCGAAACTTTCTGAAGCATTTAACTCGTAACCAATACCATTGAAGGCTGAAATTCTACCTCCATTAATGTTTTACACCACCGGGACATATAAAAATGAAAATAAATGTTAATTTTCATTGCACTCGGAAGGAATTTGGAAAGCTAATCAATTTTTACGACACCTTGAAAGGGTTGCTAACGACCGCAGCTGCTCAAATTGTTTATTGTTCTACAAAATGGCGGCTGTCAGCTGTTATTGTTTTCATATGATCATGGTTATTTTTGGCTTTTGGTTTTTAATTCCTACGGTACGATTTGCCTCCGAACGATGATTTTTATTGTAATAATAAAAACAAACTTACATTTGCAGTTGAAAAACCTGTGCTCCCATACATTATGTTTAGAAAAATATTTTATCTAAATGCATTTTATAAGTTGGTCGACTATTACTCGTAAACTTGTAAAACCCACTTAGCTGTGATAGTTTTTCTTTTAATTTCGTTATATATACTAACACCATGATTTTTTTCACGCACCCAAACACAACCTATTAGCTGGTAGAGGGTAAGTCTCACAAAAATTTGCACTTTAAAGCTTAATATTTCACAAACGAATCCCTTAATCGAAAAATTATATCAACAAACTCGCAATATTTTTTAAAAACCTATCCAACGACAGCCCGCCCATATGGGGTACGCGAGAAAAAAAAAATCCCTACTTTACGTGTAGATACTGAAGATACCCTAAAAAAAATACTTTTTGAGATTTTATTTAACCACTTTGACGGCTGAACAAACGAACGAAAGAACGAATCTGTATATTCACGCTTTATTACAGCTTTCCAGTACTAAGGGTCTTTGAACTAAGGTGCAGATAGACAGACGGACATGGCGAAACTATAAGGGTTCCTTGTTTGTTGACTACGGAACCCTAAAAATGGGCAGTATACAGTTAATGCATAAAGTCACGCCTTTTTCCAATGGCTACCCAGAAACCACAGAACGCCACCTACTACGATCCTTAAATACTCCTTTACCTCGACTGCACGCAAAATACGCGCATTGGACGTGGAGTTGCGGACACCAGCCCGTTATACAATACAATACCTCGACCACGTTCATACATCTGGTCATACACGCACGCCGATTGCGAGTACGACGCGCATGACCTATACTTATATGAGTCTGAAATCGCCAATCCACCTGGAGCAAGCGTCAATGATGAAGCCTTCTTTTTATGAGAAGAACCTCTAACATGACGATATAAAGAAGGCTGTAACTTTCCCACTGCTTGCAGTAGACCGTGGGCCAGAAATAGTTTGGTGGTTTATTATTATAACTAATAGCTTGTGTACCACGGAACCCTTAATGTGCGAGTTCGATTCATTTATGGCCAGTGATATTTTCTTGTAATTAATGTTATTAACTAACTACAAACTAACTTGATATCATGTTTTAAATGGCTCGGTGGTCTAGTGGTCGCAAGCACGCGTGCTAAGCATGAGGTCCTGGGGTCGTTTCCCGGGTTGGGCAAAGTGTTATTCCATCAGGAATTTCTCGTTAGTTAAGTTTTTGAGTTTTAAGTTATTGGGTTTTTCCATCAGGAATTTCTCAGTAGCAGCCACCAAGTCTGGACGCGTTGTTGATAGCACGACGAATAACTGGCAAAATCTGAGGGTACTATTAGATACACCTCTGCCTAAACCTTCGGCGATTACAGGCGTAATGGTTTGTTATTTTTTATCTACTTTTATTTAACAACTACTACATCATTAACCCATCAAAAAATCCAATTGATCTCCCAATCAATCTTATCTGATGCCATTATCAGGAATTCAGGATCACTTGGAAGGTAAATACCATTACCCTGAATCTGTAATGTTGGATTAGAATCAATTCGAACCCTTGTTTCATTCCTAACTGCTAGTAAAACAACCAATCTGCAAGTTCAACAATTAGAAAATGGATGGGAAAATGGAGAATTGGAGATGTCACAACTTTTGCTATTGACCTTTTCATAATTCGTCAGAGGAATAGTTATATGCGGAGCATTATGTTTGTATGGATATTAAAGTTCTGTATTAACATAACATAACATAACTTCACACCTGCGATCTCAGAAGGGTTAGTCAGAGGTGTACCTAATAAATAGTACACCCACATTTCGCCAGTTATATTTAAGTCTCATAATTATAATCATGGGCGAGAGGGCCGTGGAACGTACGAACTGAGAAATTCCTGATGGAAAAACCCAATATCACTCTGCCCGACCTGGGAATCGAACCCAGGACATCATGCTCAGCAGTCGCGTTCCCTAACATGGGACTTAAACATAAGTGGGTGTAGGTGTAGGTACTTTAAAAGGTACCTACACCTCTGCCTAACCCTTTGGGGATATTCAAGCGTGATGCTATTTTGTATTTGTTAGATATAATAATGCAGCTAGGAATTTGTACATGTGCATGCCATAAGCATATCGTCTATTTGTTCATCATGTTGCAAAAAGCAGCTCGTTTAAATGATTTCTCGAAAAGGGTTAACAATGAAAAGCCAGAAATCGTAACTAGTAACAAAATTTGTATGTAAATATGTACATTTTGGTCAACTTATGACATTATTATGATTATTCAGTTTACCAAAGGTAACATCCCGAAACGCACCGTACGTGACACAAATTGAAACATCTAGGTACATCATATTCACGAATTCAGCAGATTAATATATCTTAGCGGCAATACAAAGTCAAGTTGTTAACCACAAACCGCTGATACGGTGACTTACACATATACAAATGCGGCCAGGCTAACATACTATAGGTAGGTAGTTAACGTTAGATCATAACATGAAACTTGGGGCGATTTATCATAAAACGCCGTACGCACGTGGGGCCGCTTCGCTATGTTTGAACTACGGGAACTGGTCGCACAGATAGCGGAATAATCAACATGCAAATCAAATAAAACAGGAAAAACATGACAGTGTTCATCGTTTTTTTTGTAAAATATAAGTTTAATGTCTTCATTGTTGTCGTTTAGCCAAAATTTATGGTAAATGACTGACCTATGCATTTTCCAACCAACACCACCATCTGTCTAGCCTTGTCCCAACTATGTTGGGGTCGGCTTCCAGTCTAACCGGATGCAGCTGATAACCAACATTTTACATGGAGAGATTGCCTATCTGAACTCCACAACCCAGCTAACACTGGGTAATACCTTACAACACCGACACCGACAGCCAGTCTTACCCTTTGGTTTGGGCTGGTTGTCAGACTTTCGAGCCACTGACAACCTTAACGACTGTCAAAGATCTACAAATGACAGCCGGGACCAACGTCTTAACGTGCTTTCCGAGGCACGGAGGAAACTCGGTATGTAATGGGTGGTCACCCATCCACGGACAGCCCGAGCTGCTGCTATTATTTAGCCACGAGCTCCTACACCACAGCACGGAAATTATGAAAACTTTTATGTTTGTCGATTCGTTTTATTTTCAATCGAATATGAACATTAACGAACATTTAACGTCATTTCAAGGATTCTGAAAGGGGAACAATCATTATTATTACAGGCAATAAAAGTTATACCACACCCCCTTCACAAGTCACTGTTTATGGGACTTAAACTTAACTGGCGAAATCTGGAACTACTATATAGCAACACCGATGCCTAACCAAAATAAGAAACAAGCGTAATTTTATATATCATAACTACGTAAACGTTTAAATAAAATATTACTAAGACCAATCAGTGAGATAAGTAAACATAAATTAATCAGTTATCTAACAGCTACGCAGGTACATTCACATCCACACTCGCAAATCGCTCTCAAACCGACCACCTCCTAACTAGGTCATCGATTTAGCGGTTAACGCCTTATAATAATTCACGTATTCAAGCCCACTGATTGGTCGGCCGCTACATGCATGGGATGAGACTGCTGAATCTGGCATTCTTTGTAACGCCGCGCCGTATAAGCTATATTATAAGGGATGTTATGAAAATGTCGGTGTAATTAGTTCATTCACGACCGTTTGAGGGGTTCAACGAGGACGTTGGTTGTTTTGTATGTTAAGACTAATGACTAGGGGCGCGATAATTGTTTAGCTTTTTCCTTCTTTTGTTTCAGTTTAATCTGAGCCATCAAGAGGGGTCAGGTTGCAATATACCAGAAAGGGGTCAAAAATAATAGGCGTAGTTCCACAACGATGACCGATGGTGAGACTACCCTTAAAGTTTGAGTCCAATGACTACGATATAGTTTTTATTTTAGGATTATCCGTCTGGAATTGTCAATTGCCTGGAGTCTTGATTTGTACCCGGTAGTTGTTAATAGGATCGCCACTTTTTACATTTAACTTAAAAGAAATTTTCAACCGTTTTTTCAATTCTAGCGGACGCATCTTAGACTTACTTTTTTGTAATACTCATGCAGTCACATTCTCTCCTGATGTCCCTCTTTTACCTGTAGACGCCCATCACCCAGCCTTTTATGTACACATTTCTTTCTCTCACCCCACACATATTCCTAAATCTACTGCTAATAACAAACTAAATTATCACAAAGCTAACTATAACAAAATAAATTCTGATATAAGTGACGTGGATTGGAATATCTTACTGGATAACTTAACACCTAATGAATCTGTTTCTACATTTTATGAAAAACTCTATGAAATTATAAAATCACACACACCCACATGTCGACCCAGAAATGTTAATTTCCCCAATTGGTTTTCCAAATCTCTCATATATACTTACAAAAAGAAGACTCAAGCCTGGGTTAAGTGGAAAAAATATGGGAATTTATGTGACTATGAGGTATTCTCGCGTAACAGGAAAAAATTTAAAAACGTAGCTGACATTTGCTATAGTAAATATATTAATGCAATTGAAGACAGTGTCGCTACCAATACTAAGACATTTTGGACGTACGTTGCAAACCGTAAGACTACAAATAAAATCCCATCCACGGTTCATTATAATCAAATTTCATCCAATGATCCTACTACTTCGTGCAACTTGTTTGCCACATTTTTCCATTCTGCTTATGAGCCCTCAACATTCGATTATAACTCTTGGGAACCACCATCTAGTAATGCTGACCACGATGTATTCCTATGCAAACTGCAACTGTCTCTTGATGAAATACATAAAGAATTAAAATCACTTGATTCAACCAAGGGGCCCGGTCCAGATGGGATTCCTTCGCTTTTTCTGAAAAATACGTGTGATACATTATGTTATCCTCTACTTATATTATATAATAAATGTTTATCATGTGGTATTTTCCCTGAAGTTTGGAAACATGCAAATATTGTACCAGTTCATAAGAGTGGTTCGAAGCATGACGTAGCGACCTATCGACCAATCTCTATACTGTCTGCTTTTTCTAAGTTGTTTGAGAGACTGGTACATAATAAATTATATCCGGCTATTCGCAGTGTTTTAATAAAAGAACAGCATGGCTTTGTTAAGGACAGATCTTGCATTAGCAATCTCCTCGTTTTCACGTCCCAACTATTTGATAGTCTCGATAATAGGCAGCAGATTGATGCGGTTTACACAGATTTTCAGAAGGCTTTCGATAAACTTGACCACACACTACTACTTAATAAAATTGCATACAATGGAATCAGAGGGGATCTTTTAAGGTGGTTTATATCTTACATAACTAACAGAACACAAAAGGTAGTGGTTAATGGCTTTGAATCTAACTCTTTTCGGGTCACCTCCGGTGTACCACAAGGTTCCATATTAGGTCCTTTATTATTTATTTTATACATAAATGACATAAAAGACTGTTTTCAAAATTCAAAATTTCTTCTCTATGCTGACGATTTAAAGGTCTATAAAATTATTTCTGATAAAGTCGATTGTTTTAACTTCCAGCAGGATTTAGACCGTTTCTCTAACTTCTGCTCTTCCAATAAGCTTTACCTTAGTCTTCCAAAATGTCATGTTATAACATTTACCAAAAAGAAAAATATTATTGAGTTCAACTATCGTCTTGCCAATACGCCAATTAGTAAAGTAAGTTCTCTCCGTGATCTTGGTGTTCTGCTAGATTCGAAGCTCCATCTGGATGCTCACATAGAAAAAATTGTTAACAAGGCTTACCAAATGTTTGGTTTTGTTATGAGATCATCCAGGGATTTTCGTCGACCTTCTACTTTTTTGCACTTATATAGATCAATAATTAGGCCACAATTAGAATTTGCAGTACCTATTTGGAACCCTTTTTACTTAAAATATAGTGAAAGAGTAGAACTAGTACAACGTAAATACCTTCGGGCTATGAATTTTAGATGTTATCGAAAAAAAATGTCATACCACTTACTTCTTAAAAAGTATGATCTTCTGACCTTAAAGTCAAGACGGAAACTTCTGGAAGTTATGACTCTGTACAATGTGTGCCGCAATCATTTTGATTGTCCGGACTTAATTAGGAGTCTTTGTTACCTGGTTCCTCGAACAGTTCATGTACGTGAGATACGCACTCGACGTCTATTTGCTACTAGCTTGTGTAAATCCAACGCTGGCTCACGTTCACCACTTCATCGTTTGGTTGAGACATACAACAATGAGTTTCATTCCATCGACATTCTTTTTCTAAGCAAAAATGCATTTAGGAAGCAAATCCAAGCAACCCTTAAGGACCAACAAATTACTGTATAATTACTATGACAAACTAACGTAATATTAAATGCGCACACTAATTAAATTTAAGTAATTTAATTTTTCTTTTATATTTATAGGTACATATTTAAAAATCCATATATTCATTCCAGGATAATGACCGTTGTACAAGTATTGATTTTGTGTTTTTACTAGCTAGTTTCTTAAGTACCTTAAAATTGTAATCTGTGGAGAACGTAGTGGGTAGCATAATTGTTTTAAAATGTTATATTTAAGATATCATGACTAATTTGTATTGTGCTACTGTTTGTTTTTCCTTAAATAAATAAATAAATAAATAAATAAATAAATTGGTCCATTGTAGTTGGTCACAGGTACACCTCTGCCTAAACAAACGAGATGATATTTTCAGTTCCTATTTAAATACAAGTTCAGCAATAACTATTGAAAATGATAATATTTGTGTCAAAAACACGTTATTATCCATCCTTTAGCAGTTATATTACACTCGATAAACGACTGAAAAACATAATCTATCACCATTGCAATGTCGCCCCCAACCCAACCCTAACTGGGTTAATATTAAATGGTTTGAAAGTTGAATGGACTATTTTGACGGTTTGCGTACTCGTAGGCCATTTCTTCGGCTTTGTACCGTTTTAAATGGGCCAGTTTAGTCTTGTTTTTTGTCCGTCGCTATGATCGTTCGGCTAATTCTTTGGGCCTATCTCGAGCCGACCGCTCGTTGGATATATTAGGGTTGGCCCAAACTCGCTCGTTCATAAATAAGGGGTGTCGGTTAGCGGTTTCGTTTGTTTTTGTGATGAGATTACTTATTGGGTTAGTGAGTAAAGCTTGGTTCGACGTTACGACGGGTAATAATGAGTATTATGCTATGCGTCTAATGTAATGTTGTGTTTATTGATACATGAATAGCAATAATGAAAGTAAATGAGCTTTATAATTGTCTTTTTTTTTAGTAAGGCTTGTATTTCATATCTTTAGCATCCTGTTAGACGATCCCAACATAGTTGGGTTACGCAGATGATGATGATGACTTTACTTTATATTTTTTCCCGCAGTTGCGTCCCTTTTGCTCACCATAACTACCATATAAAAGAAAAAGGTATTTTTATAAGCACTAATAAAAGTCACCAAGACGCAGGGTTGAATTTCATTTTGGCAATACTTATCCATATATTTTATAGCAGATTTCATTCCACGGAGCCCTAAGTGAGCTTAAATCGTGAGTGTTACGTAAACGGCACTCAGTACATTTCGTCGGCAAGTCCGCAGTACCTAAGTAGCCTATGAATACATCCCACGCTTCATTTAACGTCGACTCGACTTCAGCAGAAAATATCTTGTTTTGTCACGAAATATTCACAGCTTTTATATTTACATATTAACTCTTGAGATAAGCTTTACTTGCTAAAAGGCTATGAAAAAGGAAATATGTGGGAAAATGCGTTTTTTACTCATCTTCAAACAATGTGCCTTGTTGGTCGAGTGGTCGTAAGCGCGACTGCTGAGCATGAGGTCCTGGGTTTGATTCTCGGGTCGGGCAAAGTGTAATTGGATTTTTCCATCCGGAATTTCTCAGTAGCAGCCACGGAATCTGGATTTGTACCCGGTTGATGACAACAGGCTCGCCCCCTATTACATATAACCTAAAACATAACTAAAGGTACTATAAGGTACCTCCCTGCCTAACCCTTCAGGGATTACATGCGTGATGTCATGTTATGTTCAAACAATTTATATATGTAACCACATACCTAAATATGTGTTACGGACACTTTTTATAGAGGTTCTATGTAATAGATATACCTTTATATTTATATTTATCTTATTTTGCATACTTTTCCTTAACAGACCTTATGATACAAACATTTTTTGTCTAACACGTTGACCTCGCAAAGTCTATGAAAATAAACGAAATTGCTTATTTTCATAGAGGAAACACAAAGACTTTAAGACACCTTTATGTATAAAGTTATAAAAACATCGCTTCTGTAATTTTGCAGTGTGTGTAAATTCATATCTTTTACGACTGCACGTTCTAGGGTGATTTGTGAAGTCGCTTGGAATTGTGCTTATACGCTTACGGGAAAAGGGAGACGATAAAACAGATGTAAGACAAAAAAATATATATCATGAAAAACCATGAATATAAAACAAATTGAAAATGTCATCCTAAACCATAAATTTAAATTATTTTAAAACCTGATGATCTTCCGTGTGTTTGCTGGCACTAAAAGTATAAAAATAAAAAAATGTGACTCATCCTCCAATTAGTCTCATTTTTATTAATTTTATTTTTTAGTGGCGATTAAATTAAAAACAAAAGAAAACCAGACAAAACTTTTTTTTTGACACTAATTGAGAAAGAAACCTCATTTCGATTTACTGAACAAAACCATAAAATAGTACTCACTTTATCAAAACGACAGATTCGTTTCAGCCTTTATGGAATCGGGTAATTTTACTGAGTAAAATGGCTGAATATTCGAACGTCTATTTGCCCTCATTTCCCTAAACGGCTAGACTTTTAGCTCAAAGAGAACTTTACAAAATAAATTCTCAAAGACAGCCTCATAACAACAAATTATAGTGAAGAATTGACATACTACTATACAGTATGTATTAAAAAGGTATGCCCATATTTGAGGATCTTCTTGGCGAATCGATGGCATAAAAATCAAACATGCATTGCCCAAAATTCAATTACAGTCGGACACCGCTCGCTGATGCAGTTACATGGTCGTCAACTTAAGGATATGGTATACACTATCAAACTCAACATCTTTCATGGGAAAAACATAAAAATAGCTGCCCCATATATTAGGGTAGAGCAAGTATTGAATTTTGTATGGGACTGTTGTTTTCGCAATCATGGTGATGGTCCCATGTAGAAAGTTTTTGATGGTCTGTGCCTAACCCTTGAATATGACCACACTTTTTCTGATACACGCTGTATAGTATTATGTACTCGGTTTTACGTCGGTACTCCAGGGAAATTAGAAATGTCTGCGGGATCTATTGCCACTGAAAACATAATTGAAAAGCCGGTTTTATTATTTTGAGCGAATATAAACATAATTTTTATATAAATCAGACTCATTTTCTTTATTTTCTATTTTTACATAGAAAATGTGGTATTTCATAACGATAAATATTTAATACATTCAAAGTAATAAAGGACAAAATTGAAAGTCAAATCTTAGACTATAAATTAGTTCAATAGGTATGTTAAACGTAAGCGTTTCAAAACACTAAAGAACCCTATAAAAACCTAAGTAGATGGTAAACAAGAAAAAAAATTAATGAGAATGTGAATTATGTACATGTCGGATTATCAGGATTTATTCCGTTAGGCTCGTATATCATATGGACAGAAGATGGGTTTCGTGCAATGAAAACACACTGGGTGCGATACACTGTTTCTATTAAACTAACAAATTACTTGAAATTACAATAACACAGGGCACAATGAATCGGGTACAGTTCCAAGACGTCTCAACTTCGCTGCGATCAGACATTGAATGTCGCCCATGCCTCGAGCTGTAAACATCAGGGCTCTGCAGAAGCACGCTGTGGTATGGGTAGACTTATAAGTAGGTCGCGTAATGTCACCACTGGCGCACTTGCGATGCATTCTAAGTCCGTACTAATGACGGGATCTGACATACATATATGTTAATTAGTATTTGTAATAACCACACAATATGTGCCATATGTCACATATGTGAATCGAACTCGCGACTTTGTAGCCTAAAACTTCACCGATCAACTTCTCCATCAATGAAACTATCCCACATATTACCAGGAAAGCGATGAAAGTCTAAAATATTCCATGTTTTCGTCCGTTACACCGCTATGGAAATACCTAGCTTTCTTGTTTACTCAAAGCCTATTTTTTTCCAGCAAGGTCAACGTATTTTCTCTCGTGCGTATTACTTTTGTATATAGGGAAGTGAATACAGAAAGATAAGTGCCCATTTGATAGATATGAAATTCTAATTCGTATCTGAGTGTATTAGCAATGTGTTATTACCCAGAACTAACTGGGTTATGGAGGTCAGATAGGCAGTTGCTCCATTTAAATTACTGATATTCAGCTGCATCCGGTTAGACTGGAAGCCGACCCCGACATAGTTGGGAATAGGCTGGGTATATAATATAAGGGTACTGAACAACTACACCTGTGTGGGACATAATCCAACACGAGGGTGAGTGTCCAGGTGGGTTAATGTATGTCACATTTTTTCGAATTTTCGATTGTAAGACATGCAGGTTTCCTCATGACGTTTTCTGTACCGTTTTGAGAGCAGTGGTGATGAAATAAATTACACAAAGTAATGTGCCTGCCTGGGTGCCTGGGTGCCTGGGTGCCTGGGTGCGGGTGGGTGGGTGCTTGCTGGTAGCCCGCGAAATTCAAATTTTCTTACGTTTTTTGCAATTTTCATGTCAGTGTCAGGTTGTATCTTGATCATAATATGATTCGCGACCGTAACAAATATTGATTTACAGAGTTATAATCATTAAAATCATCAATCCCATTGAATAACTTTTTCATGCAATAGTAATTTGATTCAATGAATTTCGCGGGCTACACTGGCGCTTAACATGCCAAACGACTGCTTACACGCCGCCTTCGCCTCGTAAGATGTCTATGGTTTCATAACAAGTATATTTATTTTAGTTTCGAGTACAAACGCCAGCAGGTCAACCTACCCGAAACTATCAGATTTTCCCAATCAACTTTGAACCTAATGCTTTAGAGATAAAGTTGAAAATCTATTAAAGAAATTTGACAGATTGTAGTAGCTTAATGTGCTGGCGTCTACATTTTTCTTATGGTCTATCGTTGGTTCATACGTTTGTAAGCCTAATCATCATCGTCATTCTCTTGCTCTTTTCCCAATTAATTTGGGGTCGGCGCAGTATGTCTTATCAAACACGATTGTAGGGTTAAATTGAAGAGAAAAAACCACTAAAAATTTACATTTACAAGGGAAAATTCATTCAGAAACAGATATATTGTTTTAAAAGCTGACCACCCAATCCGCTCTCGTGTCACAATACACGTGAAAATGAAATTCCTGTTTTCAATACAGATCCTTCGCCAATATTTGTGTTCGTATGAAAACCTTACACATGTCCCGTATTTATACGTTTACCTGACGAGGGTCCAGTGTATGCTCTATGAATAATAACAAAAATTCTAACGTTGTAATGTTAATGCGATAAGTTTAGACATTTCGTGTGTTATTTTGATTTTATTCTACGAATATTTTATTGAAATATAATAAAATAAATGGGAATGACGTTTTAGTACAAATATACTAAAGAACTAAACAATAGGTTTAAATATATTTTTAGAAAAGGATAATATGATCCGTGTTGGTGGTAGACTTAGTAACTCAAAATTTAATTACGATAAGAAACATCCAGTGTGTCATAAACATCGGTTTACTTGACTATTGTGTTCATACGAACACAAACGTCTACTTCATGCTGGACCTCAGTTTCTCGTGGATATCATGCGCGATAGATAGTGGGTGCTGGTAGTACGTGGTTTAGCAAGGCTAGTGGTTCATAAATGTGTAACCTGCATTCGCATGAAAGAAAATTCGTTAACTCCACTCATGGGTGATCTCACTGCTGAACGTTTAGAAGCTAGATTTCTATTCATGCGATATGGTGTTGATTATGCCGTGCCAATAATCTATATTGAATCGCAAAGGCAGAAGTTCACTACTAATTAAAGGATATATATTTGTTTATACGTTTGTTTTGCTACCAGAGCATTTTTTGTCCACTCAGGATTATCTATTGGCATTCAAACGATTCATATCACGACGCGGTAAGCCATGTCAAGTTTTTTCCGATAATGGCAGGAATTTTGTTGGAGCTGAAAGGGAGCTTTCAGCTATATTTCAAAAATTGATTTTGCTAGTACTAATAATATTATATTTAGTTTCATCTCTCCTTAGGCGCCTCACTTTGATGGTTTATGGGAGGCAGGAGTGAAGTCGTGTAAGTATCACTTGAGACTTGTCGTGGGTAATGCTAAGCTAACTATTAGGAATTTAGTGCAGTATTGACCCAGGTAGAGGCCGTCCTCAACTCCAGTCTTATATCACCTATGCCCGTATTTTGCTTTTTATGCAACATTTTTGGGAACGGTGGTCAAAGAGTACGTGTCTGAGTATCACCGCAGGACCGTGGGTACGTGACCAAGTGACTTGTCAAAAAAACATTATAAGGAATAAACGAATATTAAACAGTTTTTAATTGGAATTTCGAGCATTATTGTCTTCACTTCCAAAACATTGGTTTTAATTTAAATTTATGTAACTTTATCACCAAATTCTTACCACTAACATAGTTCTTAAGGACTTAAGTACGACTTACTTACTTAACCCATACGGACCTTGTTGTTCAAAATAAATGATTATTTATTTATTTAAACAGTCAGTATATAAAGTAAAGGTAGTCAGTGGCTTGAAAGTCTGACAACCAGGCTTCCCAAAGGGTATCGTGTTACTCGGAAAGCACGTTAAGCCGTTGGTCCCGGCTGTTATGTGTAGATCTTTGACAGTCGTTACAGGTAGTCAGTGGCCCGAAAGTTTGACAACCACTCTTACCAAGAGGTATCGTATTACCCAGTGCTAGTTGGGTTGTGGAGGTCAGATAGGCAGTCGCTCCATGTAAAATACTGGTATTCAGCTGCATCCGGTTAGATTGGAAGCCGACCCCAACATAGTTGGGAAAAGGCTAGGCAGATGATGAGTCAGTATATAAATAAACCAGCTTTGTTGATGTTCCACTATCCGCAGAGTAAATGCCTCTCTCATGTCGAGAGTGATATTGAACATAAACTTAATAAAGTACTTATGGATTGAAAAGACACACATTGTCACTTGCCCGGACTTTCACATTTTATTTTAGTTGGTATTTGTGCAAAAATTTTAAGACTTTAATATGGGTTTGTTTATGTTTTCGAGCGCATGGCACTCGTAGGGTGCAGTGAAAATCAGCGTCATCTGACATCATGCTGAGCTGAGGGCTTTTTGGCATTATTAGTTTTGTTTGTTTATTTATTTTGTATAATTTTTAAGGTACTTTTACAATTGTCTTTCTTTTTTTCTAACCCTTAACACATGGGCGACGCCAGACCATGAATTATACTGCAATGATAATATTATGAGTACAGCAGTCGTTGTGCCGATAGTCGTGTCGGCCAATGGCTTAATAGCCAATAGCCTCGACCAACATCTGGGCCGGCTGTCTCGACATAGATACCGACGCTGTCGCAAACTTTCGATCGCTTGATAATAACGGAAAAATTTGGTTGCAATAACGATGCTTGCGAGAAACGCATCTTGGATGTAGAGACTTGCGTTCCTCGCAACCCATTTTTTCCGACAGCGTTGGTATCTATGTGGAGGCTGCCGACCCTTGGCAGCTGGATACTTCTGGACACGGTGCGTATTGATAGGAGGTTCCGCTCTCAAGAGCCCTGACCACCGGTAGCTCGGACCGTGTTCCCGATGCCGCCGGTGGGCTACTATTTTTTACATAATTTTTGTTCATTAAAATGTAATTAGTACCTATACAAGGAAAACGAATAAACATCTGTAAAAAAAACAGCTGTTCCACACATTTTGACCGTGTAGGTATTGTACTTTTGTAGGAAACAGCTGATATTTTTTAAATAACCGATAAAAGATTTCTATGTGGCCGCTCCGAATGATGTACTGAATACGTGGTAACCATTTTCGCGTCGGTGGCCCTTCCACCCCGTATACTTAAGAAACATTAATAACTCCCCTGAAACTTAAATGTTTAATTGAATCTTCGAAAACACAATTTTAATTAACTCTAAGTTACTTTGTACCACCTTACTACGTATTTCCACTGAATTCTTTTCTAGTCTAGATCAACGAAACATATTGGTTTTATGAAACAACTCGTTCGATAGAAAATTGGATTTCCAAGAATATTGGAGTCTGCATCCAAACGCTATGTAAATGTACCTACTGAAAAAAAATGGAAACTACGGTTTGATTGAAAGAATATGTACAAAGGGATAATAGTTTTTGCGTTTGTTTTGTCATTTCTATTTATATTGGATGTGGTTTTTTTGTGTGAAAATGGAGCAATGAAAAAGCGATAGAAAAATACATGGGTACCTGATATGAAAATTTGACTGCATATGTTTAGAAATAAAGATACGAGAAATAGTCGTCGCCGTCGTCGTGACAAAAAAAAACAAAGGTTTCAATATCCTTCAGCCTTCCAGAAGTATCTACTGCAAAAACATTTATATCGTAAATAACTCGTAAATATCTTCTTTCCGATTTTTTCGTAATCGATCCAGATTTATCAATTCTCATTGACAACCAACAAACTAAACCAAGTAGGTACAACCCCACAAAAAAACGACATTAACATTTTTATTAAATTAGAAGTGACAGTTCGTTTTCAACAGAAGAACCCTGAGCATTATGAATTTACTCGGTATTTTTTTCGAAGGCTGTCGGTATTTTAGGCGAGTTTATTTAAACATGGCTCACAAAGCCTCCGCCCCGCGGGCGGCCGTAATAAAGGTCGTATTCAACTATGAGACGTGATCATTTACTTTCGAAGGTATTTGCACACTGCTCCGCTGTTTGGAAAGCTCTGAGACGGTCGAAACGTTGAGATATCATAGTGTGTATTTACTTTGTATTATGGAGCTAAAGTAATTGTACTATCTTTTTTTACGAAACAATTTTAGTCTATGTTTTTATAACTTAGTTTTCATTTAATTTAATTTTGTGGTTTAGTTCTGAATTTCTAGATAGAATTTTCGACCAAAAAAAAAAAAGTATGTTAGTTTTAGAATATGAAATTTACTCGGGCTGTAAACCAATTCACATCATAATTCAGTACACTCAATAATAAAGTCAAAGACAAGCTACTAACAAATTCTATTATCCCCTGATCCCCTAATCAACATAGCAACAAATCAAAATCATCCCTAGTTCGGAACTTCATAAGCTATTCGCATAATCTGTTACGCAACAGTGGGCAGGCACCTTGCTGAACCGATGACAGTATTACTTCGTGTCATAACGGATTTGCGTTGTCTCGTGACTCCGCCTGCATATATTCGTTATCAGGGTTCAAAGTCCCATTGTATTCGAATAAAGACATTCCTTCTTTATTCCTGTGACGAAATGAGTTCTGCTTATTGCGAGAGGAGCATGTTGTAAAATATTGTAAGGAGGTTTAAGTGACGAAGTTTTTGTCACGCTGGATCTCAACGTGTTAGCAGTAAACTTAGGGTTAATGTTATGGAAGGTTTAGCGCGTGTTCTGGCTTTGTTGTGTGTCATGGTGGAAAAGTGACGTGACAGCTGTTTGGGAGTTTTGTGAAAGTTGACGGTGATGATGGCGGAGTATCGGGTAATAGTGTGGAAGTTTTTGGTTGGACGGGTTAGTTTTTGTAAAATATTCTGAGATTTTCACAGGATAAACTTTTAACCAGATGTATGAACATCCAGGGCTGCGGGACTGTTCGAAAGAGATACCGCGGCCCTGGAACACAAAGGGCTAAAGAAGAAACATGGATGGTTTTTAGTCAGTAAAAGTCTGACACTCCCTTCCGCTCCGCCCAGAGCGGGAGGAGTCATTTAATGATTTCCCATCCCAAAAAAAAAAACGATGTTTGAACGTAGACCAAGCAAAGCAAAAGTAGTGTTTCAAGATGGTAGCAGGTGGCGTTCTGTAGTTTCTGTCTATCCCCATGGGGAACAAGCGTGAGTTTATGTTTGTTGCTATATTTTTTTTTTAAATATACTTAACACCAAGCAGGTTGAACGGTCAATGAAATAGAGGCTTGTATTTTACAGTTATTTTTCATTAGAGATTTAGGAATTACATGCGGCAACACATGCGGAATTACATACAGCAATTAAATCAGCCATGCGATTTCAAGTAGCATGCTACTTGAAATCGCATGGCTGATTTAAAAAAAACTTTCGGTTCTATTAGCCAATGATATTCAAATCCCCTTCAAAAGGTTAACCGCAAAAATCTATATGTAACTGTAAAACAAATACCCATGGGATATTTTTAGAAAAAACAAAAGGCTGTTTTATATACAGACCCACATTCCAATATTACTTGAATTTCAATTTTCTATCGCCCTCAGCCCCAGTAACAAAGGGGATTGTATTTTTTTCACGCAGCGGTATGGGGTTATCTTTATTGGTTTTCCTTCTAATTTAACACGCCGAGTTCGAGTTCGTGGAACGATGTCGTGAAATACCCGTTAGATTTGTTTCAAAGGCTTTATTTCGGTTTTTGGGATCAGATTTGGATGATTCGCCGACTAGTTTTTTTGTAAAACAAGTCTCAAATCTCTCTCTTCCTTTTTTTTTGTCTAATCGTTTCATAAAAATGTATTTTGAAGCCTAAATATCCGTAACTCGTCTAGGCCCACTTACACCACAAATAACGAAATTCATTTAGCACTAAACTTATTTAAAACTTCGTTCTATTCGTGTGTGTGAATCGATTGAAGATGTCTAAGCCAGAATGATATTTTACGTTGATAAGTTTACCATTAAATTGATTTAGTTATTTGTGGTGCATAAGGGCATTTTTAAACCAGGTCTGTAATTGATTTTTTTTTTACGTTTATTCATATCTTTGTTACCACTACTTTAGCCAATCATGGCATTAATGTGAGGCCATCCATGAAAAGGATCATATTACACTAAATGGAAACCCACATTGCTTAAATCTATGGTCTATCTTGTTTGCAGCGGATCAACCACGGATCAAACCATCGCTTCCGCGATATGCCAGGATTATTCAGGAACTGGGATTATTCCATTATCTAGAAAATACACTCTATACGTACTAGCTAGCCACCTTTGAATCGATAATTGACTATTAATCGAGGTTAGGTAGAGCAAATTCTATTTCATAGAACATGTTCATGCTGTCTTGGCTTCCGTATGTTTTTCACGGGTGACCACTGAAAACCACCGCTGTGTTGTGGCCCCCCATAGCACAGCATCATGCTGCATGATAACCTGCTTGTCGCAGTCACGGCGTGCAAGGTGTTAACTTTTATTTTATGATACGAGTACATCAACAAATGCGTCTTAATACACACAAATGTTGATCGTAACGCATGCTAGATTTTTCTTGTTATATGTTATGAATGACAAACACATTATATAATTACTAAATGAAAAATATTTTTAACCAAGCTCTAAGAAAATTTCATTTAGTCACAGCATCAATTTTAAATATTTCTTTTACACAAAATTTAATCTTCAATCGAGACGAAATCCTTTTCCAATTACTTCGGTTTCAAAACTTTTAATCCATTACCAAATAACTTGTCCTCAGATCAAGTTCTAATCCGCTGGTTTGCGGAAATGAAACTTAACTATTTTTAATTAAAAGTATTGTAGAATTCAATCTACGGAACCTTCAAAGGGAAAGTATTTACCTAGAGCACTGTCATTGCGACCCACAAATGAATTTCTGTCAGCACCCTAATTCTGTAATACACTTTCAGTCACAATCGTAGGATTTTTAAGGTAACTCCTAAATCATGACTTCACAATTATTATGTCTGCTCGAAAAACGAATGTTGTTGGATTGTTAAAATGACAGGCAATGCAAAGCAAGTGAAGCGAGTGAAAGTGTTGTAAGTGTGTTACGCAATTGAACATAAGTTATACAAATACATTTACAACTCTAATTGAAGCATGTAAGTACCTACTACAGCCATCTAAAGATAGGTAAACAGGAGGAATTTTTCAAGTGGACATGGATGGCCAGATTCGAAACTATGAGGTATAGCGAAAAATACTCAAATATCTCTCGATCCCGATTTTGATGAAAACTAAAACTGCATCATTGGATTTTTGGAAAATCAATATCCCTAGCCAGGAATCGAACCCGAATTTTCAAAAAAAAAACACCAACATTGTATGATACACCATTCGATAGTGTCGCTATTAAGGAAGTAGGTATGTAATTATGCCTACCTAAAACTCCTTCTAGACCTTAATATTCTTCTTTTTTAGGGTTCCGTACCCAAAGGGTAAAACGGGACCCTATTACTAAGACTCCGCTGTCTGTCTGTCTGTCTCCAGGCTGTATCTCATACACCGTGATAGCTAGAAAGTTGAAATTTTCACAAATGATGTATTACTATTGCCGCTATAACAACAAATACTAAAAATTAAAAAAAAAAAATATTAAGGGGGGCTCCCATACAACAGATATGATTTTTTTTGCCATTTTTATAGATAATGGTACGGAACCCTTCGTGCGCGAGTCCGACTCGCACTTGGCCGGTTTTTTACGTTACGTACGACCTTAAAATCAAACTTGAACACACTTAGTAGTCCCGATTGATCGCTGGTCCAATGACGAAGTTTTAAACCAATTCTCGATTACAAATCTCAATTGAATGCTAAAATAAACACAGAGTCTCTTCGATCTGAAATTCTAATGCAAAAACTTGGCATAAGAATTGAATATCTCTGAGAACTAAGAGCTAAGAATGATGTAGTCATTTTAGTCTTAATACTTTTGGAATATTTCAAAAAAATAAGAGCATTTTATGTAATGAATTCTTGGCTCTGGTTCACATTAACTCTCATCGATAATACTTTGCCATTAAAATTCATGATATAAGTTTTCAATAATATTTTGTGCAAAAAGTTCTTGGTCAAAATTCTAATATTAGCAGAATAAACAACAGTATTTACAAACTACGTGTTAAAATATTAATCTAATTGGTTTCCAATAACTATAAAAAAACCTTTCTTTAATAAATTATGATAAAAAATGATCTGATGAAGCTATTTCGAAATGCCTACTCTAGAAGAATAAAATATATTCACAGCCTCCCCTTGCCACCTGTCTAAGAAATGCAAAATTAAATCAATTGCAAGACTGAATTTGAAGCAACGCCAGAATTAAGCTTTCAACTGGACTGTAACGAGCCAAGTTAAGGACAAGAATTTTAGATGATTTTAGGGTCCCTCGGACATTTGGAGAAAGGGAAAACTTTGGCAGTTCTATTTTCGGATGGACGAAATCAAAATTTCGAATGCAGAAAAGTATGTTTGTAGAAATTTTAATGAAATCAGACTGAATTTCTTGCTGCAGGATAAAAACATTTTTCGTAGAAGCGAATATTGCTTGTTGGCTGTAACAACCCCGGATCAAAGAGCTCAAGGATTTTTCAACTTTTCTCTATCTGAAATTTGCTTTAGAATGGATCGCATCACTATGTATTTTTTTACAATCTGTGTCCCAATTTTACTAATTAACAACCGGTTCAGTGATCTCTCGACCATTATTGACTATGTCAAAACAAAAACTAATCACTGGACCGTTTGTAAATTAAAAAGACCTCAGAACTACCTATTAAACTCATAAACAAATATAATGCAAAAAAACAGACGCAGAAAAAGTAACAAGGATACATTCGTATGTTGAACCAGACCTCGTGACATGGGTCCAACGCCCACTTGGCCGGTCCATTTTTTATAGAGAGAAGCCCACTCTGACGTCGTCACATAAAGTCTGATTACGCAACTTGCGACCGCGTTTCATTGCATAATTTTAATTTTTACGGTTGGTGACGTCAGTTGTTTATCATAATAATTGAGTTTGGGTGTTATTTTATGAAAATATTTTATACAGGTGGCAGCTAAGCACACTTTTTGTTTGGCTTACTATATTCATGAATTCAATTTAGGTTAGCCGTGCTTACCTAGGTTGGTCTGTGGATGGGTGACCACCCATTACATACCGAGTTTCCTCCGTGCCTCGGAAAGCACGCTAAGCCGTTGGTCCCGGCTGTCATTTGTAGATCTTTGACAGTCGTTACAGGTAGTCAGTGGCCCGAAAGTCTGACTACCAGGGGCCCAAATTCTGCTATTACAATAGACGACAATAGTGTCAGAATGGTCTGTCATTGATTTCATAATTGTTGATTTTGAAAAGTTTTGACAAGTCAAAATCAACCATTATGAAATCAATGACAGACCATTCTGACACTATTGTAATAGCAGAATTGGGCCCCTGTTGAGTCTTACCAAGGATATCGTATTACCTAGCACTTACTGGGTTGTGGAGGTCAGATAGGCAGTCGCTCCTTGTAAAATACTGGTATTCAGCTGCATCCGGTTAGACCGGAAGCCGACCCCTACATAGTTGGGAAAAGGCTAGGCAGATGATGATTACATGAATTCAAACAAAATACAGATACATACATAACATCACACCTGTAATCCCTGACGGGTTGGGCAGAGGTGTATCTAATAGAACACCCACATTTCGCCAGTTATGTTAAGTCTCATGTAATAAGGGGCGAGTCAAATAGGAATGTAATATTAACATTTGGTATGGAACGTGGATCCGAGAACTAAACTGAGGTTATCAAAAAAAAATGATATCGTTTTGACGTGCCTCGTTCCGGTAGTATTTTCAGTAGCAGAAAACTACATAATCAGCGTCTTTCTTTCCCAATTATTACGTAACAACCTTTCAATTTAAAAAAAAATTAAAACTTTGTCCTCTAAAATAAAAACAACAAACACCATACTTTCCAAATAATACCACGGGAAAAAGTCTTAAAAACAATTCAGCTCCTATAGCTCACAATTTACGAGCGCTTAATATTTGGCATTTTGATAAAAGCGCTCATCATCTAATAAAGACAATTAACTTAATTGCCGCCAGTCCTTAGCTGAGCGACTTTTGGGTGCCATTTAGCGACAGGATGTATTGCATTACATAAGTTACTGTTAGCAAGGGGGTACATAGGGGGTTATGGCGCTCACTTTGATGGCGTTTAAGTGATTTTGATTGCACGTTGTGTATTATAGTATTTCGAATTTAATAGGTTATGAAAAGTAGCGTTATTGATGAAAATGGCACAAATATCTACTTTTTGGAAGAGGAAGGTTTGTTCCAACTTTTACCTACTAAGTATGTGTTTTTAAAGAATTTTATTTCGTAGATAAACAGGGTGTAAACGGACCCTTTACGAAGCCGACAACCAAGCATTATGTTACTCGTATATCAAACTGAGTAACCTTACGCAAAAATTATTGCTGGAAAATTCTTTTTTTTTGGGGTTAAAAATCACGTATCACGGTAAAACTCAATGTAGCACAAAAAATTGTGCTGATGGAGTCTTTGATCAGCAAATGGGTCATGAAGGTAATTAAAGTAAAGTTATTACCTAAAAACTAGTATTTTTAAAAAAACTTCTGAAAAATTTGGAACTTTGACCTCCAATAACTCCGTAACTAGAAAGTTTCCAGATATGATCCGGTACAAAAACATGATCGCAATGACAGGGAGAACAAGTTCCTTTCGGCTTTTTTAAGGGTAGTTTTACACCCATTATAAAGTGTCATGTCATGTCATTATCAGTGTTATAAAGGTTCCACTCGCTAACGTCACAAACCCACTGGAGTACAGGCCCTTCCATTTTTATCATGCCTTATTGATCTGGGAGTATCATTTGATAACCCAGATGAAGAGGACAGTATCTGTTGACCCCCTTTTCAGGTGTATCATCCATATGATCAGGACGCTTTGACATTTCAAAGTGGCTGATCTGGCCATATGCATTTTGCTCCTATTTTTTTATCTGACATTTAGTGCAGCTTTTGTTTGCTTGTTTGAACGCGCTAATCTCTGGAACTACTTTTCATAGCCCAATTCTTGAGGAAGGTTATGGGCGTCACGCGAGCATCACGGTACCATCCTTAGAAGCCATAGGACGGGTGAAACCGCGAAGCACAGTTACTCAATAATACATTCTTCATACCCAGATACTTCTAACAACAAACGTGTACACACTTAAATTAGTAGTTTCGTTAGTTTCAATTAGTGCAACATCCTCACTTAAAGAGGGACCATGGTACTACCTAAATAAATTGTACTCTATAGCAAGTCCTCCCTTGCTCTTACGGGTAGCAAAATGTCCATTACAGCAGTACTTCCATTAGGAGATCTCGTAGGCGATGTTTTCCTAACATTATACATTCTCAATATTATCTTGAAGACATCTTCTGCGTGCCGTATCACTTTGTATTTTTAACGTCATTTTGTCTGTGATCATAATAAATAAACATCATGTTTGAGTATGATTTAAGAAATTATTTTATATGGAGCCGAGATAATAATCTCGTTTGGTAAATTAATTCGGAAATGTAAACTGGAACCAGAAAGATACGGAGATATTTTTAAGGCTTTATTATAATACTAGTTTTTGCCCGCGGCTTCGCCAATCATCGTCAGTCTAAACACAAAATTTGAAGATCCTAACTTCAAAACTGACGGACTTTCATATAAACTTCCATCCCCTATTTTACCCCTTTAGGGGTGGAATTTCCAAAAATCCTTTCTTAGTGGATTACTCTTCACAAAGAACACACCCTCCAAGTTTCATGTCTCTAGGACCAGCGGTTAGGGGTTTTGTGTTTATATATCACCCAGTCAGTCAGTTTACCATTTTATATAATATACCTACTCGTATATATATATTTATAGAAGAAGATATAGAAGATGTATGACGAATCTGGTAATTGAATTATGAAGTCAAGTTTAGAACAATATTTCAGCCGGATGACCCTGTGTGATACGTTATGTTTGAGCTTAATAAAAACATGGAATGAAACAGGACGTTTTTCAGGAAGTTTTAATTCAACAAGTAACTTTGTCAGTGGAACTCAAATTCCATAAATAAAGTAATAAATAAGTTTATTTCGTAATCAACAGGTACATTGTAGAGACCTTATTTTAATTATGGAAATACCTCTTCCTTATTATGTGCAAACATTTAACAAAGCCTGATAATAATGAAATATCAAACTCCATAACCTACAAACAATAGTTCCAAGCATTAGAATTAATAGTTTCAAGCAAATAATTTCATTTCCTGCTTAAAATTATAAATTCACAAAACCACTACTTTGCATCGCTTACCGCAATAAAACTAGAACGCATGCACTAATACATACTACATTAAACCCCCAGTACTTTGGAAAGTACACTTAAATTCCCTCCGAGGTTCCTCCGGACTCTGGTTCCGGTATCTTAACCACTGTGATAATTGACTATCGGGATTAACTATACGGTTCATACGGATACCGGATAGCAGGATAGTAATAATGCTGTGTTTAAACAAATTGCGGGACAAAACTATTGGTTTTCGTACTGTTTTTCTATTTGAATTGTGAATCCGATTACCTTTATTGTTTATTTGAGTTTCGATTTTGAATTGACTAAATTGTGTTTGTAACTGTCCATTGCTCTGCTTTAAAGTTATTGATTTGAAAAATAAAACGTTTTAAAAGGTAAAACGGTCTATCCCTGACGGTAAAACATCATGACAAACTTTTACCATGAATTTCAATACATGATCCTACACTGAATACGACTATCGGAACTAAATACCACGGTCTTTACAAAAAAAAAAACAGCTATTTCATCTTGTTTTCGTGTCGATGAAACTTAAATGGTGTTAGACCAGTATGTAGCCACCTGCACAGCTCTAACATTTGCTTCAATTATATCCTGAAAGGTGTAGGATGAGCAGGACAGTTGGTGAGGCATATGCTGCAAAGGGGCTTCACACTGGCATTCTGTTTGGGATGGTTCGAGAGTACCCCATTTAGCCAGATTATATCTACAGCGGCCAGCTGCAGTTCGTATCCGGGTGCCAGGTGTTCTTCTGGGTTGATGAATTGCGGAGGAATGGGATGCTTGTTTCCCCACAGTTCGCATCTCTCGTCTCACGCACTGTCTTCTAAGGCTACATCTCAAAAAGCTATTACGAGTCTTTAAGCGTGAAGGCTGGTAGTTGATGCCTGTACAGGGGGTGGCGGTCGGCTGTTCCATGCAGTGTGGTAGTCCACTAATAAAGAGTAAGTTTAATATGTTGATTTCGTATTGGAGCTTACAATATAGTTTTTCTCATCCACAGAAAGGAGAAATAATGATTATTTCTGATTCGGACAGACTTTATTTTCATCCGGAGTACCCACTTAAGACCCACGTTAATCTAGAACACTGAACAGACACTATCAAAAGAATAATCTTAAAAGCTAAATGATAAAAAAACACTGAAGATTGATGTCGACAGACAGTCCTTTTAGTTAATTAAATCCAAAAATTAAAGGGAAAAGTGTTTATTTTTCACGGAATAATTAAATTTTCTCATTATCTCAGCGAAGGTGATGAATGAATATTTATTATGTATAAACCCATTTATTTTAATGAAGAGGTTGTGTTTGGTGATTGGGGTCTGACAGAAGGTGATGTTTCATCGTGTTTTACGTCTTTAGTTGTCTAATTGAAAGAGTTTACCAGATCTCTATTGTTTATGTCACTTTTCAATTTATTTTATTATTGATTAGTTACGGCTAAAGATGGCTGTGAAAATAAATTGAAGAATAGCTTTCTAAATTCCAAATTAATGGAATAAGCTCGCCGTTATACATAAGCTATACAATGTGGAAGCATCGAAGCGAAAACGGTTATTCAGAAATATATACATAGAAAGTTTTCGTCAGATAATAAAAAAAAAATCGGTGAAGGAAAACATCGTGAGGAAACCGGCATGTGACATGTGACATCTACCAACCCGCACTGGGCCCGCGTGGTGGATTATAGCCCATTCCCTCTCTAGAGACGAAGCCGTGTGTCCCAGCAGTGGTGGGCAGTGGTGTGCTTATACTATTTAAAAAAAAACAGGTGTTCCATACATTTTGACAGTGTAGGTATTGCACTTTTGTAGGAAACAGCTGTTTTTTTTTTATAAACGATGAAAAATAAAAGTAGTCCAATTTGAAAATGACTGAACTGACTGCCTCGTTGGTCATTGCGACTGCCAAGCATGAGGTCCTGGGTTCCACTCTCAGGTCGGACAAAGTGTGATTGGGTTTGTTCATCAGGAATTTCTCAGTAACAGCCACGGTTTGTACCCGGTTGGTGGCAAAAAGCTCGCCTTATCACATAGGAATTTTAAACATAACTTGTGTGTGAAATATGTTTTTTTAAATATTAAATGGGCCTACTCTTGACCTCAATCTAGCCCTGAGGACAGAGATGAGGTCGACGATGGAACGAACTAACCCAAAAGAAGCCTATTAACTCGCGCCTTAAATAGATTGGGGTCTTAAGAACTTGGGAACACCGACGAAGGCAGGGAGTTCCACTCCTTGGCTGTGCGCATAATAAACGATGTGGCAAAGCGCTTCGTGTTGAAACTGAAGAATTTTTTGTAAGGGTTCTCCTACCGTTTAAGAACTTGTTAGAATTATAAATGTTTCCTCAGTTTCAATTATATTTAAATGAATTGATTTTTGGCATTTAACATGTTGCTGTTACTCGGGACCGCTGCAGTTTTTTAAAAGTGAAAGTTTTGTTTTTCAATCTGATCGGTATTTCTGTTACCGGCCAAACCCGATTTCAGGACAAACTAGTTTTGCCTAGCCTAAACCGGTTTACTGGTTTATCTTGTCAGGATGTACTAACCCAAGGAAAGCAATCACAATACGCCCAACTTCGAAGTGGCGTTCGCCAGACGCAGGCTGTCGCGGCACCGCTCGCTGTGCTCGCTCGGCTCCCGCGCGGTTGGTCACAGTTCTAACCTAACCTAACCCATTCAGACGGGGTGCTCTATGATCGTTCTTTTGTGATTGGCCTAGGACAAACTAGTTTTGCCGGAAATCGGGTTTGGCCGGTAACATTTCCACAGATAACAATCGTTAAACAAATCATTAAAAAACTTTAACTACTCATAAAGTGGGCAAGATTTTTATCAAGTTGTTTAATATATATTTTATTCTTAAAAAGAGGAGACTGTATTGCAGCTGTGAATACATTATAATTACGCTGATTATAATTATGTTTCGTTAATATTATACAGTAATAGGATATTTAATCATTTTACATTTTATACATTTACCAAGTCAATCGGATGCCACAGCGGCCGTGCATGGTCGTACATCCAGCGGCATACTTCCGGCCACGGTGACATACGACCGACTGTGGTCGAATACGCAATTAATTATGCGTTAATTATTATTCACAACTATCAACTATTACCAAGCTGTTATCAAGAAAATTGATTGTGATAACTGAATTCTGCTTCAGAATCGTCAGGATCAGTTTGAGATGTTTTCTAAGCCGGTTATCACGCGACACTGAACTCGTCCGCGTGGTTGGCGTGAAGATGTGAGTGGTGTGCGGTGAACTGGCGGGCAGAGCGCAGCGGAGACGAGAGATGTCCCCTCGCTATCCCCCAGCGACTAGCTAAACTGTTATTTTTCCTAAAAACAGCCCAAAGTGGAGTAGAGCTGTTTCTAGGCAGCCCACATCTGCACTCTGCATTGGTAGTAACACCCTGCTACGTCGCTCATCACCGCACACCCCAATTCTCGGGTTTCAACGCAGTCAGGCAAGAGAATCGACAGCCACTAAGAGCTGGCCCTGATGAAGCGTTCATGCGTGATGCTTGCATAACATTTATGCAGTGGCCGTGCGATTATGGATTGAGGATTGTTAGTATTATTGGATTAGGATTAACTCGACTGCCTGCCTCGTTAGTCTAGTGGTCATAAGCGCGACTGCTGTGTGTGGTCCTGGGTTCGATTCCCGGGTCGGGTGAACTGTTATCGGGTTTTTCAATCTATTTTTTTTTCAGAAGCACGGAGTTTAGATTCGTGACCAGTTTTTGGTAATAAGCTCGCACATTAATACAAATAACTTAAACAGGTAATTGTAATTGTAATAAAGTGAAAAGTAGTACCGTCACCTAACCTTTTGGGAGTTACAAGCGTGACTATATATTATAAATATTATATATCATAGCTTTACTTAACATATTGTGTTATTAGGACCGAACCATAATCTTCGTTCATCGCAATCCTGAATTGAGCATTTATTTGCAATTTAGCGCTCAAGTACACACACACGAGTCTATTCACGATAACCTCTTCATATAAAAAAAACCTGTTATTCGATAAATCGGACGCTAATTACCTATGATCCTTACATGAACATGAAAAGCAGATATTCTCAATTTTATATTTATTCCAGGTCATTTTGTAAAGCAACGGTATTCAGCTCACATATTCAATGTAGGTACTTATGCTCCTAGATGCAGCAAAGCTTAACCCTTATAACGGCCATTACTACACCCCATCAATTTTATTGGAATTTAATATTATCCATATTTCATTCAGCTATTATTTATTAGGTTTTTTTTTTATAAAATCACCGCCATTTAGTTTATAAAAATGGGTGTAAGCTGAATGAAATTTCATCTTTGCATTCTTGAATTTTATAGCGTGTTAGGGTTCCGTAGGGAACAGCGAATACCCGCATCGTTTCAACACGTTGACACGTACCTACGTCTTCTGTCTGTATGGCAGACACAGAATTATGCCTACCTTTGTAATTTAATTTATATCATTTCCTACTAGTAGGCTAACTGAACATAGGTACATGGAAATGGGAATGAAATCGATTTTGATTCGTTTAATAAAAATACATTATTTACCCAGGATTTGTGTTTTGAAAATCCAGAAACATAATCCAAGTACTTCCTCAGTTGAAATAAACATTATTTTAACAAAATATATAGGTAGTCATAGAGACATGTTACACACACAGTTATTTTAAACCATAAGTTTTGTATGTTTTAAAGAATAAGGAACCTGACTTGACCAGACAAACAGTTTTGATGAAACTTGGTATTATTATTCATCACCATCGTTAACTACACTCATAGCTGGTTATAGGTCCCTTTTTTGTGCCAATCTCCAAGTACCAGTGCCAGCCTCATCTGATTTATTCTTAATGTACGATAAATCAACCTTACTTTAGCCTCCAGAACCCATCTTAATTCGACCGAAACGCTTCTGGCAGGTTTATTCACAAAAGCTAAGGATGGTTAATAAGACTCAGTCCATGAAATATGAATTCTGTTTATCAGTTTACCTTAAATTAATTTTCAGCATTTTCTCAAACTGAATGGAATTTGGATTAACATTAAATAGGGTTTCAGTACTAATGGAAATTACAAAACACAATTATTTTAAATGAATTGCAGATGCTTTCTATATAACTTTAATCTCATTACTTATGCAAAATGAAAACCACGGGTGGTTTCGTATGATTATACTGAAGATCTTTTGTGTAAAGTGTTTTACAAGTAATGGTGAAACTTGCTCTGAAATGCAAAGTATAAGTAAAACTCTACCGAGCCTTTATAAAAAGTAGCGAGCTCATAATGTTCCCAATTTTGGGACACTGGCCTCCTCTCTATGGGAGGGTGTGGGCTATAATCACGCGGGCCCAGTGCGGGTTGATAGATGTCACATGTCTTCGAATTTTTGGTTCTAGGACACGAAGGTATCCTAACGATGTTTTCCTTCACGTGATGACATAAATAACACAAAGTAATGCGCCTGCGGTTCGAACCCCCAACTTACTGCTAGCAAGTCGGGGCTGCCACTACTGGGCCACCGCCGCTCTCGATGATTACTTAAATATCAATAGGTAAATAATTTCGGTTTTAAAGATGTAATATATACATGTGAATGAAAGATAACTGGTGAAATGTGGGAATACCTCTGCAAACCCTTCGGGGATTACAGGCGTGATACGGTGTGAAACAATACAGTGAAGAATAAATGACATTCTTCACTAGCTTTTTCCCCCGGCTCCGCTTGCGTTAAATTAGAATTTGACACTTAAACTATAAACACGCTACTAAAGTTTCTACAATAATATAATTCAATCTTGATTCGAAAAACACGTGGCACCATCTTTTATCATAAGAACGTTATTGTTGTTTTCCTCGGGAACAGTACTTTTATTCGCGATGAAAGGTACCCTATGCCCGTTTATATACACCTGACAACATAATTATGTATATATAAGCAAAATTTTAGGATGATCGGTTTAGTTGTTTATGCGTGAAAAGGTAACAAACAAACAAACTTACTTTCGCATTTATAATAGAATATTAGTTGGGACTAGTTGAGATGGGATTAGGATTTAAAATAATTCTACAACTTTGACATGAAGTTCGGGTCGAACGAAAATAGTTTTTTTCTCTAAAATAATAAATGAGTAACTGCCAGTAACTTAATAAATGAGTGTGGGTGGATATTGCTTCTTCAGTATTATTTCAAGTTGCATCAATTTTCAATTACAAAACACAGTTTTTCAAAAACGGGCATTCGAAATGAAAAATTATATGACAAACCTAAGGATGATTTTCTAATACTTATTCAATGATATCCCCACTTAACACTCGACTCACGACCCGTCGTCGACTTTAGCGTTTTTATTTTTCTCAATATGGCGTCTGGTTGTCGCCATATCGTATTTTAATTCCTGCTGGCATATTTTTAGTGACAGTTGCAAGATTAAGACAGATAGATTGACGTAAGAATCATCAAAATCAGCCCACGATCGAATCATGAAGTTTGGTTTCTTCAGTGCCACAAAGGAACAAACATACAAATAATGATATTTATTATGCTAATAGGTTTTTACAAACACTTTCACACGTCATTTTTTTAAAACTAGGTGGGGCCGGTGTTTCGTCCCTCACTACTCTGAGAAGAAAGACTCGAAACGAACTCAAGAGGCCATAGTCTCTTTTAAGGTCCAGACATAATGTTGGTGAACTCAGGACTATGCAGATTTATGTCTGAGATGGTCTGATAATCACATTACCCTCCTCAGTCGGGTAATAAAAACAAAGCGCTAATATGCCTATGATATGGGCTTGTTTTCCAACTCCACCTTTATGTTGAAGGGTGCGATATATATATCAAGTTACCACACCACGTGATCCCAATTTTCCCTGTTCAATTAGTGTCTCTATTCATTTACAAACTACACATCGGCCTACTTACGGAGCCGGCCTACTTATACTATAGAGGTATAGGTTTAACATATATATCAACGTAGAAACATATTATTTATTTGTAAGATTGAGCCCAATAAGTTAAGAAAATAAGTATTAAGTTAGATGGATTATCGTCATCATCATTCTCTTGCCCCTATCCTAATTCATTTGGGGTCGGCGCAGCATGTCTTCTTCTTCCATACCTCTATGTTACTCGTCATCTCATCAGTCACCTCCTTTCTTGCCATATCATCCTTCGCACAGTCCATCCATCGTTTCTTTGGTCTTCCTCTACTCTTACACCCATCCACATTCATACTCAAAACTTTACTCACTGGATATTATTACAAAAATCAAAATCAAAGCATTTATTTCACGGAGTTTGCTTTATTACCTAAAGCAAACTCCGTGGCTGCTACTGAGAAAATTCTGACGGAAAAACTCAATAACAGTTTACCCGACCTGGGAATCGGACCCAGTATCTCATACTCAGCAGTAATGAGTGTGGCCACTAGACCAAAACAGTCAGTCACAACTGCATAATTATTGATTTTATTATAAAATCTACTAGTACAATATTGGTCGCTTCGGAGCTCACTTCACTTCGCAAGTGACTAGGTGAATCTTACAGAATGCAAAATAAAGGTAATTTTGAACCTTATGCGAAGTGAGAGTGTATTACGATGTGAGATGCAAGTTGTTGTTTGAATTTTACAGAATCGCTAAGCTATTTGGGAAGGCAGTTTGTCAATATTTAGTACGGCCTTTAGGATAACCGTTTCCCATTACCTATTACAGTCTTTTGACCCTGTTTATTTACTGCAAATAACCTTAAGAGGCAATAACATTATGTGGTACACGTATGGCTATTGTTACGATTATGGTTCTGACAATAATATAATGATATTAGTTAAGAAAACCATTGTAGGTATTATTTTCCTCTTTTTTTTTTCTTTGGTGATCATTATTGTCTGTTTAACTATTATACTTTCCATCTATGCTAGGATTGGCTTTCAGTTTAACTGGATACAGCTGAATACTAGTATTCTATATGGAGTGACTTTTTATCTGACCACTGCAACCCAATTAAAACTGGGTAATACGATACGCCTTGGTGGGACTGGTCGACAAACTTTCGGGCCACTGGTTAACGACTGATTACTGTAATACTGTCAAAGATCTGCAACTCTTTAGAAACATAATTTTATTACAGTTAAGTACTTCGGAAACGGAAGTTCTTGCCGCTGAAGTTCACATCAAATAGGTATTACACAACCTATTTCAAAACAAATTATTCCTTCCAGTATTCAAATCAAGGAACACAAGTAGGTAAGCCCAGCTTCTTCCACAACCGTAACAAAATCCCTTACACAAAACAAATTAATTGATGATTTGCTCAGAGAAACGTAATTCACTAAAATCGTTCAGGAACAAAGAGATTCCCGTTGAATATTTAATATTGCACGATGCGGGCTCTCGCTCGGAATTGAAAGCTTTATAGGCACTATTTTCACTGATAAAGTACTTAATATAGTTAATTAACTGGTAACAGTACAATTTGTGGGGGTATAAATAAAAAGTAATTGTTCAAGGGAATTTAAATTGGAGAAATATTGAGATTACCATTCAGCTCAATAGAGCACGGAACCCTAAACACACAGAAACTTGTTTGGTTCACTACACTTTTCATGAAATATACACCCACAATGATAGTCGATAATTATGACCAAATGCAGGTATGGTCAACAAAATGGTAATCTCAATATTTCTCCAATTTAAATTCCCTTGAACAATTACTTTTTATTTATACCCCCACAAATTGTACTGTCATTATAAATGTCATTGAGAAGGTAAGTTGCATTGCTATGGCCGCTATAACAACAAATAATAAAAACATTTAAAAATTTAAGGTAGTCTCCATAAAAGGAACGTGTACTATCCGGCGTTTATTTTCCAAACCCATCGTGTGGGAGACCGACTCCGCCGGTTTTTATTTTCAAGCTTGTCATGACGCATACAGTAAGTTGGACTAGTCTAAAAAGTCCGTCTTACAGAATGAAATCTTTAAAAAAAACTTGAAACCTCACATAAACACAAAGCTCAAAATCACTTTCACAAAGAAAATCAAAAATCTGTCCACAAGTTTATTGCTGTTCTCCAAAACAATAAATAAACGAAAATAAAGCTTAAAATTCACAATACAGAAAATTATTTTAAATTCAAACTACATAACAACACGAATTCACTTTTGCAAAACTCGCTTAGTTGACAAACGTGTGGGGCCTCTACGTTGGCCTACGGCTTCGAATTTTATTACGTAGTTAGGCGGGGTGCACACGGTGCTACATGCGGTTAGCAAGCTCAGCTGACGCCGTTTTATGCCGAATAAATTTATAGCTGAAGCCGTTACGTGTGCATTCGGTTAATATGTGTTTCAATTTGCTTAGATGTAAGATTTAGGTGTGTTTGAGACTTGCCTTATTTGCAAGCTCACTTTTATGTAGCTGTCAAATGTTATGATAGGTTTTCAGACACCTTAGGACCTAGACAAGTATTTTACACCGATTTTCATCTTGTTTAACAAGCTCGTGTGTTGTGACTTTTCTATCGTCATTATAAATGACCGAATGTCACTCTGGACTGTAAGTTTGAACTTACTAAGAACTTGTAATTATGTAGTAGTAGGTATAAGAAAAATAAAACTCTGCTGCTGGAAAAAAATATGTACCCACATGGACACTTTTGTGAGCCACATTAACGACGTCCTTGCGTCCCCAAAAAAGAAGTCGTCTATTCTTTCTGCACAAGTAATTATCACGCTGGCGAGCTAGTTTCAAATTAAGAGACCGACCCTCCAAACTTCGGCTAACTTCCCCAATTCTAATCAAAGAAAAACCAGTAGACTAATACAACATTAATCCACAATTCCTTAATGAAAACGCCAAAAGTTGAAAGTAATTTGCATCAAAAAGTACCTTTTGTTGAATTCTCGTAAAGTTTGTAAATTAAAATTAAGATTTAACGTGTTTCGTCGGTCAGAGACTAAGTTTCGAGTTTTTTTTATTATTTACGAGACGCCCACTCGGGCTTGACTGTCGCGGTTATTTCCTCAAATAAATATTTATTAAAACTTCTGTAAATGTTTGCTTACTGCGACAAAGCTGAAGGTAGTACCAACTTTGCTTAGCAACCTTAAACATTTTGCTGGGAGGTTGTGTCGTATTTTTATTTTGATGTTAGATCCTTTATAATATTAATCATCTAGCATAATGCATAACAATAAAAAAACTCTCAATAACTCAAATCAGCTAGTTGCTTCTGGTACAAGAGTGTAACCTGGCAAATAAGTTGTTAATTTTGCTAATCCTTCACTGAAACAAGACAATGACATCACATTTTTTCCATGTCATTTCTTCTGATACCATCTTAAATCTCTTTATTAAAAACCAACGTCGAACGTTTCTACCAACATTCTATTAATATTATTACACAGAACAATTCTTAAGACGGATAACACCACATTGCACACTTACATTGTCAGGAATTGTGGCTCTATACCGGCCGCATTTCTATTCCAAACCAAATGCATTCGAGTGATCATACTCGTTAACGGTGACCCGACGAGCTGACGGAACGGAGAGGTGCAATGGATTGCGACAGTAAAGTGCACGGAACTGAAACTATGAGACGTGCAGAAATGTGGTTAGAAGCGTTACGAGCTCGTTTTTGGTGAGAACTTATGAAGTAGTAAGAATTAGTTAGTTATTGTAACTGTCCTAGTGGAAAGAAAAGATATTATCTTAGATATAAGACTAGTGAAGTGAAACTTTACTGTCTTCAATAACTCATCTGTTGCAGCATGGTTTAGGCCTGGACTCAAAAGCGGAGACGAGCGGAGATGTGCGAAGATGAGACGAGAGGACGATTGTAAAAGCTAGAGTGTATCCACCGAAGCTGTGCGGAGCTGTGCCGAGCTGTGCACAGTGGCACGCCATTCACAGCACACATATCGCCGCACATCGCACACAGGTCATATCTCACCGCACACCACACAAGCACACATCTCGCCGCACACCGCACACAGCACACATATCGCCGCACACCGCACACAAGACACATCTAACCGCGCACCGCATACCGCACACAGCATACATATCGCCGCACACCGCACACAGGACACATCTCACCGCACGCCGCACACAGTACACATCTCACCGCACACCGCTCACCGCACGCCGCACACAGTACACATCTCACCGCACACCGCTCACCGCACGCCGCACACCGCACACAGAACATACGAGTACCTCACCGCACGCCGCACACAGTACACATCTCACAGCACACCGCTCACCGCACGCCGCTCACGTCTCTTCTCGTTTCCGCTGGCCTAAGCAATTGCAAGACGTCTCGTGTCCTTTCTGCTCAACAGTTTCCACTAAAACTAAGCAGAGACGAGAAGTGTAAATAATGAAATTCTATTGGTGGTTTACAACATATCCTGTCTCCGCTTTGCTGGAGTCCGGCCTTTATAGGTGTACCTAAATGCCTCTTTGTACACACTGAGAGGCCTCATCTCTATTTGTATTAAGCTATGATTTCGTTGTCTGAGAAAGTCTCATCTACGTCTTACCCGCAGTTTTTGTATAGGTAATCGTCCCCATCCAGCTTTTGGTCTGTAAACATGATAAATGATACTTATTTCTGTGATTGATTGCAAAAACACTTTTACACGTCAAATAAATTAGGTTTTAAAACTAAATGGGTTTGGTGTTTACTATCCAATTACGCTTATAACAAGCACCGAAACAAACACAAAGTTCACAGTCTCTTATGAAGTTCAAACATAATCTTGATCAAGACATATGAGGATCATGCAGAGCGGGATACTTCGGCTTTTTCACCTTTACATGCCAACCGTCTACTGAACTCTTAATTCATCGTATAAAATTTCTATTAATAAACGCCTCTGTCCGAGTGGAGTCGCCTTCTTGTAATAAAATGGTAATTTATTCGGCCTATAAGTCTCCCAGCAAAAACGTGGCTCTTAACGAGTCGCTTGGAGCCCTTCATTTTTATACCAATTTACCGTTCCAAATAAATGGACTCTTCACTTATTTGTATGCTCTTTGTTAAGACCCTTGATTTGATTTTTGCAAATTAGTTTGGCAAGTTGATTTTTTCTTGAAAGTTAATTAAGTTCATTTTAGAATGTGAATGAGTTATAAATACAAAAAACGGTGTATGCCCTCTGCTCAATGTCATGCGCTAATGACGCAGTTACTTGAGAGATTAATAAAACTACACACACACTACACTTTATAAACAAACACTTTATTTATACTATTTACATAATATTATACTTATTTTAAATATAATTTAGAACCCAGTCACAGGATGCAGTGGTTTCTATTATATCTGAAATTATAGTTGGGAGTACTTGGATATTTAACTAAAATATTGTTTTAAAACTGAAACCAACCTAAGCCGAATAAAAAAAAAAACGATTCCAAAAACTTTTAACAAAACGTTAATTTTCGGATATCCATAAAACTCCAATTTTGATGAAAAGTCGACATATTTCCATCTCCCCAATAATACACAATTTAATAATCTACTGACACAAAAACAAATCTATACAAAGAAGACAATGAAATAAAACAATTGAGTGCGAGCTCCCGTCGCGCTGTGAAGGGGAACGAAATAAAGTGATGAGCTAAGGTAGATTGTACCGGTATCGTATCGTCATCGTAACGATACCGTACCGCAACCGTGTCGTCTTGAATCTTACGTGATTTATTCTTATGTGAATTGGACTTGAAAATTTATTTGAAAAGGTAGGTTTGCATGATGTGATGAAGATATTTTGTAAGACTGCAGAAGTGTGTTCGTACACACCTTTTTCATTTTGTAAAAATGTAAAGACATTTTGTTTGCCAGAAGCTCTGTCCAAAACCATTGGCATGTCTGGTTTAATTGATTAATTAGAGAACAAGCTAGAACAATACTTCGTAATAAGTTTAAAATTTCGATGGGAGTGACATACGCTATGCGTAAAAGCCCCTATAAATAGATAAAAAAAAAAGTTTAATATTTCTGCTGTTCACCATTATCAGTCATAATGAATAGATTAGTAAACTAATTCAAAAGTTACAAACGTCCAAATTGTCATCTCCGTATAAATTAATTCGACAGACGTACAGTAATAATATTTTTATACTTCCTCATATTTCAGCCGACCTTTACAGCAGTATGCAAATTTAATTTTCCTATACGTTTCAGGCGCTCGCTTGCGTTATAAAAAATCTACGATCAGGTAAATCATAAAAGCACACAGATACGGGGGGATATGAAATATAATTTGCTGAGAAAAAATATTTTGTTTCAGTTAACGAAACTCCCTTTTGACATCCAATAAATTATTCAAATCCTGTCTGAGAGGTTTTCATACAATGGTTTGACGGAATGATGAAGATTACTTGTATAGGCTTCGATTTACTTGGGGGATTTTCTATGGCAATGTTCCGGTATCGGATCTTATAGGATAAAAAGATAAAGTTGATAGAAAGGACATAAATGGAATTACTTTCTGAACGAAGTGATAATCATGGTTTTAAGGACGATAAGCGTTTAAATTGTCGTGTCCTTAGTTTGTAGACTAAAGTGTTGAACACTAGAAGCTGCGCGTTCTAAAGTGCTGCGAAAGTTCCACAATTTATGGCATGAGGAATTTCTAGTTACCCGCATAACGACTGCCTCTTGACCTACAATAAAACTAAGTTCAAGGATGGGTACTAAAAGCGGATTTTATCATTGAAACTAAATTAATTCATCACAATAAATCGGCGTTTAGGAGCTGTCTTTGTCAATATTCCATAGCAATTATGACACTGACAGATCTTGAGCGCAGTTTAGATATGCTGATCGCATTCTGTTTTATTCACGGTATTAAGAATACTAAAACTTACTATGAAAATATGAAAAGAAAAATATTGACCGCAATAATAAAATAAAACCTACGAAATTTTCCGTAAAATGACTCATAAAAAGCGTTAAGACAACCCAAGGGGGGTGTGTAGTTTAATAAAATTTGCTAAAATTAGGCCTAGAAAGCATAGACCTTGGTATACAGGTGTCTGTACAGACTTAATTTGAGAGAACCGTCTACAACAGCCTTTATGAAATTTGGCTAAAGCTAAGCCAACTGAAACGCTAGTTATAATACTTTCGAGCAGCGAAATTGACAAATTTTTATACAAAGCCCCGATATTATTTGCTTAGGCTGAGTTTATGGTATATTTTTCAGGATTTGTATTATGAATGCAGATTAAGAATAATATGGAGCTTGACTACGAGCCATACAAGAATGAAAGCCAACAATACATTTATGTTATTAGTCCGAGAAAGTGACCTCTTTGACTTTGTGTAGTACAAGTCTTAGTGTCTGCAGCAGAAAGTGTTTTGTGTCTGTTATTTAAATAAAGTAAGAAATTAGTTTTTAACCTTTCCAACTTCATTCACATTTCACGCTCAGTAATTCCTTTCGTTTCAAGTTTCTATTATCGTATAAGCTGGAATTTCGAAACAAGTTTTCCAATCTCGCGAAAAATAATTTCGTGAAAAATGACTTCAGATTCCAAAATACTTGCCGTTGCAAAAATAAGTAACTTTAAGATTTCAAGAAAGAATTTGTCGATCACAAAGAAAAATATTCACTTTACTTACAAAATGAAGCTACTGAAAACCGTCTGACTCGATATTGCAGATGTCATTTGGAAAATATAGATCTCAGATAGCGAAGACAGTTATTTATTTTATGATGATAAAGAAAAATTGTGAAAATAGTACGTCATTTAAATAACCTTAATTGACGAAGATTATGACTCATCGCATTTTATAGCTTTTAATAACTTGGGAGGATTAAGCTTTAAAATAAATTCCTTTGCATTTCAGTATTTATTGCGCACAATTCCAAGAAGAGTTTGATTGACTGCGTCAGTTAAATCTAAGTAAACCGCTCAGAGGATTATTTTTAAACCAGCCATTTTTAATTCACCAAATGGAGCATGATTCAAATTATAAATTGACGTGTGTGAGGATTCAAATAACTCTTAGGAATGTTTGTACTACTTATAGCAATGCTTGTTTTAGCGTTTTTTGATATGCTTTCTCTCTCATCATCATCTTTATCCTGCCCTTAACCTAATTAGTTGAGGTCGGCGCAGCATGCTTTCTTCTTCCATACTCTTCTATCTAGTACTCGATATCTCAGCAGTCACCTCTTTTTAGCCATATCATCCCTCACACAGTCTCTTCATCTGATATGTCTTCTTTATTTACTGTTTTTTTTTAGAAATTCCAGCCTAGAATACTTAGGTCTGCTGGTGGTATATTAAAAGAAATTGTATAATCTTATTGTCAATATTTCTGGTCTTATACCAGATTTATGTACGGGGTTTTTCTTATCACATTTGTTTACTAGACTGAGCGACATCAAAGTCAGGGTTGTGTTTTTACAAACCAACTATAATATCTGTCATTGTAATTTGAGTATAATTTTAAAAACAATATAAGTTTTTAAACTGTCATGGTCACTAACAGTGGACATGGTAAATATCCCGTTTCTAGTGTTAATTTTAAAAACAATGTTTAAAGCTTATCCATTAACACAATTAACAATTTGAACTTAGTTTACATTTGGATTTCGTAATAAATAACATTAATTAACAAGAATTAACAAAAGGTAAATTGTAATTTAAATAATGTGTCATTGTAACTAGAAGTTAGTCGTCACTGTAATGATATAGAGGAAAAGGACCACTAGAAATAAACAATATTTCAAAGCACGCAATTTTTGTCACGAAAAGCTAAAGTAACGTAGGGAAAGCTAAACCACATCGGACCCCTGCAGTCATGGTTTTCCTCTTTAGGATTCTACCCTTGAATCTCTCAGCTAGCTACTCTTTTTCTGTACCGGTTCCTCTTTCTGGGCCGGTCTCGGCGATGCCATCCATCATCTGCCTGATGTGGAGTCCACCTTTGCATTTGTCTTATCTTGAGGTATAACCTACTGAACAATATTTCTTACTTAAAACTGCGCAATTTGACCACGTTTGCGACCAGTAGTAAAGCTGGATTTTCGAAATCTACCAAAACATTGGCTTAATAATATTCTAAATCCTTGGTTGATTACAATACATAATACAGAATATTTTTTCTCAATTCAGTCCTGGAGTGCAGTGCAGACTACAGATTATTTTCTCGCTTACTGCTTTACTTCTTCGCTCAGCTCTGTTGTGAAGCCAGCGTTGCCCGGTTAACCTTTTGGCCGTCCCTATACTGTAGTTACCGGTGGTAGGATTACATCAGGGACTTACCTAAGTCATAAATTACGTTGAAGGACATGTGAAATTCGTGGAGGCCTTAGTTTTGGAGAGTTACTCTTATTTTGTTTATTTATTTAACAGTACATACTTGTGTGTGTAGGTGCTGTTATTGTAGTTTTGTTTTGTCTAACGTACATCAAAACATGATTTAGGGGCTCTCGTCCACGACTATTTATTGCGCGTAACTGTATTTTCGCTTGCGCGACAGCAGAGATGCAAACGCGCTTCAGCGCCGCGACTGTATCGATGCAATACGCCACTGTTGCTGACGACATCAGGGAACGAATAGTGGAGAACGCAGGGAGGTGCTTCGCGTTTTGATTGCGACAGCATCGTGACTGTATCGCGGCCCTTTTGCTTTTGCATCGCTACTGCAGCGCTGCTTAAAGTCGCGGTGGGCAATAAGCCTTAAATTCTGAATAGTGTAGAGGAGTGTATTGAATTAAATAGAAAATTTTCTACCATAGTTATAATTATGTTCCACTTTGTTCTTTGTAATGTATACATTGGTTTTATTTATCACCTTTCTAAACGTTCATAGTTTCATATTATTATGTTTGCAATGACTATTGGATAAATTTTCCTGTCGCTACCTTTCATGTATTACCTCTTTTTAAGGGATATTCTTCCCTAAATGACAAATGCTCACTCATCTGCAGACACATTCTAAATAATTCATATAAACAAGAAACCGCTGTTCAAATTAACAGAAACAACTAAATCACTATTCAAAATCATAATACGATTCCGTTTCGACAAACTTATGCAGATCTGTTAGGACGGTTTTACACTAGTTCGACGAAGCACCTGCTACTTCAGACCGTATTTGCATAAGGACAGCGGAGTGTGCCGCCAGCCTACTGCGAATTCCATTCCGGGATTTGTATTTACTTATTATTTGTTGTAGTTTGAATTTATGTTGATCTGTGACGGGATAAAATGTTGTTACGGATTCTTGAGTGTGTTATGTGAGCAAAATAAATAATGTAGTTGATTTTTTGATACAATAACAGTTTCTTTACAAGGATTATATGAGAATGAAGTAAATAATGGAGTGGATTATCGATACAATAATATGACATAACCTCACACCTGTATTTTTCCAAGGAGTTAGGCAGGAGCGTGTACCTAATATTTCCAAATATTGCTACGCGATATTGCTTGGTGAATTTTGCTTTGCGTTATGTTTAAGGCTGACCCCACATTAGGCGTGCGCGGCGTCGCGTTTTGCTGCCCTGCGGCGTGTGTGAAGAGTGCAAGCGGCGCGCTCGCGTCGCACACGCGGCGGCCGCGTCACTCATACGCCCGAGGAACGCGCGCGCCTAATGTGGCGGAGGCCTAAGTTCCATGCCAGAAATTAGATTTGTCTTATATAGTCAAAGAATAAATTTATTGATGTAACAGTGAATACTAAACATCTCATTGATATTCTTGTCAGAAGGTAAAAATATCTTCAGCTAATAACAGCCGAACAAATAGTTTTTCTAGTTTAATGAATGCCGTGGTCGATTTGAGGATGGCTGACCATCCATTGCATATCGGGACGCCTCAGTGCTTTTTCAAAGTAATTACACCGATGGTCCTGGCTATCAGTTGTAGATCTCTTTGACAGTCGTTACAGGCAGTCCAACCCTGGAAGTCTGACAACCTGCCTTACCAAAGGCCCGCCAAGGGGTAATGTGTTACCAAAAGTAACTGGGTTATGGCGGTCAGACAAGCAGTCGCTCTATGTAAAATATTAGTATTCGTCGGCATCAAAATCTACTCTACTAGAACTTTTGCGCGTGCTTGAAAATTAATGAATGATGTGCACAGTAAAATCGGAGCTATGAGGAGCTCGTGGCTAAATAACAGCCGCTCGGATCGATCTTCAGGTTAAGCCGCACTTGCCTAGATTGGTCCGTGGATGGGTGACCACCCATTAAATACCGAGTTTCCTCTGTGTCTCGGAAAGCACGTTAAGCTGTTGATCCCGGCGGTCATTTGTAGATCTTTGACAGTCGTTACGCCAGTGGCCCGAAAGTTTGACAACCACTCTTACCAAGGGGTATCGTATTAACCAGTACAAACTGGGTTGTGGTGGTCAGATAGGCAGTCGCTCCATGTAAAATATTGGTATTCAGCTGCATCCGGTGAGACTGGAAGCCGACCCCAACATAGTTGGGAAAAGGCAGGCAGATGATGATGATCGCCCTTACCTACTAGGCCAAGGAGGCTGGCTCCATATCAATTCGAAGCCCTTTTTTTTTTTTCAAGCGGTGGAAAATGCCTAACGCGTACCGCACCGTCGGGGGAGACGGTTTGGTTATGTCACTAAAAAACACCGCCGTGAGCCTACTGTCGCCTTGACGGATGGGCCGCGAGAACTGCTACGCATGACATTCGCGACCCATCCAGCGCAGCCCCGCCTCTGGGCACCAAACTCCTTTGGCGATGTCCGAGCTCACCTGGGACATGGTACAAAGCGACGACGATAGACTCCCCGATCTATCGCCCGCTGGCACCTCCTAGGGGCCGCCCTCAGGTCGCCATGATGCCTCCTCCGCCGCCCCGTCCTCCTGCGACGAATCGTGTCAGCGAGGGAGTCCTCCTCCCTGACGCGCTCCGCCACCTCCTTCTGCGAGATAACGTCCTCGCAGAAGGAGGCTACTGCCTCCCATGCCCCCCTGCAGTCGACCATGGCTTTTGCTACGGCTGGCAAAGAGAGGTCTGCCCCGATTGTTGCTGCGAGAGCACGGCGCTGCACCACCCAAGCAGGACAATGCTCGAGGGTGTGAAGCGCCGTGTCCTCGCTGCAGCCGCACTGGTGACACACGGGAGTCGCCTCCCACCTAGCCACTTTGTGCAGGTATTTGCCAATTCAAAGCCTACCCTAATGACAAGGTATCGCAAGGTGCCAAGTTTCTATGATGATAATAATGATAATTTGACGGCACGGCTGGCGCAGTGGCTGACCGATTGACTGCTGCGTTGCGTGTCGCGGGTTCGATCCCTGCACGGAACAAATATTTGTATGGCCTAGAGGTAGTTGTTCCGGGTCTGGCTGTTTGTATATGTGAGTTTAAATGTTTGTAAACGCACCCACGATACAAGAGAAATTCCTAGTGTGGGGCAACGTTTTTTTTTTTAAATAATAATAATATTTCATGGCTTAATTGCCAAGAGCCGCGACCAATATCTCAGGAGGCTCTCGTTAGGCAGCTGGATCAAGGGCTTGATTCAGAAAGCGGTAGTTCTGTACACGGCTCGTATTGTTAGGAGGTTCCTCTCTCTGGAGCCCTGACTATCGGTAGCTTGGACCCTGTTCCCGATATCGGTGGGCTACAATTTTTTATATTTTTAAATGTTTTTTTATTTTTATTTTTTAAATTAATATTTAAAATATAAAAGTTGTAAGGAGATGAATAAAGGAAATAATAATATCAACACACCGAGGTCTTCTTCTTATTCTTTATCGTGTGGTTAGGCCTAACCTGGTGTCAGAGTTTTTATGCCACCCATGGGCCTATGACTTGGCTTTACATGCCGTCAAGAAACATTTCTCAGGCAAACTGGTTTCCACACACTGAGGTGTTTTTAGCAGAAGGTACTTTTCTCAACGTTCTCATTAGCAAGGCCCTTTGCTCCTACTAAACTTGACTCAATAAGCCTAAAAAGTTAGACATTCTCGCCTTATAATATAAACTTATTTGACGATGAACTCGAGTGTTCCAGACATGCGTTATCATTTGACAGCCGACCTCTAGACGATGGCTTTGGGTCGAAAATTTACATGTTTAGTCGCCGGTGGCGGGCGACGCCGCGTGACAACTTGAATTGACTGCGATTGTTAACAGACGAGAGAAAAATTGGGTAATTATGAAGTTTTGGAATTATTTCCGAAATAATAATGATTTGCTAAGAAAAACCCGGAAATGGTTTTGTTTAAGATTGCTAATGGTGCACCTACATGTTTTTAAGTCATAGTCACTTTTATATCTTTATGTTAGAGATATACATCCTTTGTGATTTTTATTTTCTGTCTTCGGTTGCGTGCAAGCTATTTAATTCTAAAACTAATTTTAGTACCAAACTCGTCTTTTTAAATAAAAGGTTCAATAATTCAGAGTTTACCTTTAGTAAGCCATTTAAATACCATTGGTTTTAGTTCAAAAATTAATGAATTACGTTCAATTTCATTGCTTTTCAACAATTAATTAATAAAATGCCATTTCTCATCATTCAATTTGTAATGAAGTGAGACTAAACCTCTTTTATTCCAATTTGAAACGGGAAACGGAAATGAACAATTTAAAATAACGTTTAATCGTATCATTGAATGATATGCACACGAAGTGGGCTGTTTGATTTGTATCTACTAATTGAATTTAATTAAATCGAAACTCGTCCATAAATCGGATGGGACGGACGGGACAGTGATTAAATAAATCATGTTCTAGCAGATAGGTCAGTATTGGCCTTTCAAATAATAAGTACCCACTGTATTGAATATTCTGCTAATTGATGAAATATTAATTTTGATACAAAATGTTGGGTAAACAAATATTTACTAGTTTTGAAATGGATAGGAAGTTTCAAATGTACGTACGTACGTACGTACGTTTCGTATCCACAAATCCTGAATATAAAATACAGTTCATCCTATATGTATAAAAAAAAAATCACATATTGGGAATTATTTTTACATGCTAAACATGTAAAAATAATTCCCAATATGTATTTTTTTATTTGGAACAATGGTATCGAACTAATCACGGTTTTTAAACCGTTATTAGATCCACAGTTCAATGTAATATTATAATCTAACTTGGCCTTCACAAGGTAGACCGAAGTCACGGTGAAGACTGCGGGACTTTACTGGATACGAGAAGCACAGGATCGGTCAACATGGCGATACCTACAGACTTCAATAGTTGATTCGTTTTACCGCGTCCAAAGATCATGAGGACCATGTTTTCGTTTCCTTGCCTTGCCTTCCAAAAAAAATGTTCTCGCTCACTAGTAATGAAAATCGAATCCATCGTTTCAGACGTGTGCACTTCCTTATCACATTGTAAACATTTTATCCGCGAGAACATAATTCAGTGTAAGCGTCTACACCAAATCTTCGGATGTATATGTTCAACAGTGGTGTTCAATTTTCGGCTGATATAAAGATGATGATTTATTTGACTTGCCAAATATAAAAGTGAGTGCAATATATACTAAGAAAATGCTACTAGCAACTCTCATACCAAAGGTTCAGAACAACAGACCAGAAATGTCGAATTCAGAAACCCGTCGAGAATCAACTGTAAGCAATTTTAAAACGTCTGCAAAGTACGGGGACTTTTACAATTTCATAATAATATCCACTACACTAGTAGATACCATTCTGGCCACGTGCGAAGTATAAAAATTGACAAAGTTGGTCAAGCAGCTTGGGTGTTACACGGAACGAATACTAAGTACCTATGAAACTACCACTGGTAGTAGGTTTTAAAATTCAACGACAAGTCTAACCACTTTGAAAGTTTGAAGTTTCACCTTAAAATACTATTCATTTCTTCATGTTATGAATTACAGTTTCATTCAGGAATTTCAAGAGAATCTTCTTCGCTAATTTAAAAATGGAAGTTAAAGAAATAATATAAATGCGTCAGCTATTTCCATCGTCCTTTTAATCAAATTAAATTATGGGGTTCCTTTTTCGCTTTGTTGGATCTTTTGAAGGTACCTGATTTCTTGGAGGAGGAAGAGAGGGTATTTTAGATTCAACTCACTCTTTTGCGACTTGTGCTGAGGTTTTTAATACTTTGCTGTGATTTAGTAATTGAATGGAAAAGAAGCCCATCTGAAAAAATCCTCACTTGGCCGCTCCTCAAAAAGCAGGACTAGTCAGGCAACAAATTACTTGAGCTTGTCAAATAGTTAAAGTATACACTGTGGAACTTTCCATGGATTCTACACATGTCATGATTTTAGATTGCCAGCGCTGAAAAATTCCGTCAGACATTAAATTAAAAAAATCTGCTGTTCGTTTTGACCGTGTAGATTATTGAAGGGTTTTAATATTCTTATTCTTATTCTTTATTGCACACAAAATAATAAATTTGGATACAAATTGCAATAACATAGCTTATGTACAATGGCGAGCTTAACCCAGAATTGGGTTTTAATATTGTACTGTATCCACTACAAAAATTGTGTCATGCTATCCCTTCTATCATATTTATAAAACAACAAGTATCAACAACCAAAACAAAATCCCAGTTTATTTTAGATTCAACGTAGCAATCTATTTGATTTATACAAGAAAAAAACCCAGCTATTTGCCCTCATTCAGTCTTCACGTACATAATACAGCTAATCTTGTAAATTGCTGAAGGGATTCGCCAGTTATCTCCAAGACTATTTCTCTTGGGATACTAAATAAATGTACTAAATTCGTGGATTAAAAAACAAAGCTAAGGAGAACGTCTTGATTTTTGAAGAGATGTTTTATGTTTGATTTTCTTTGTTTTTGGTATTTAGACTCTGTTGAGATTTTTCGTAATAGAGCCTTGTGGGAAAAATAATTTATAATAAAGAAGATGGTGGTTAGTTCATTTGTGTTTATTTAAGGACAATTTCATTGTTTTATTTTGGAAATAGGGAATTGTTTCTTACTGTCGCAATAATTATACAGGGCGATTTTTTCTACGTAATAATAATAGTTTGCCATATGGTACTATCTGGGATTTGATCCTTAATAGCGACGCTATCGAATGGTGTAATAAATGCAGTGTTTTTTTATTCTAAAATCAACGGGTTCGAATCCTACCTGGGAATGTTGATTTTTGAAAATCTAGTGACGTAGATTTGGTTTTCATCAAAATCGGGCCCGAGACTCCTTTGAGTATTTTTCGCTATTCCTCATAGTTTCGGATTTGGGCATACCCGTTCACTTGAAAAATTTACCCTGTATTTGGCTTTGATGATGCAGGTCAATCATTGGATGTCAGTTAGGCGTATACAGTATATATGAGCAAACATTACATATGTATAAGGAACTTATGGACCGCACAGCTCACAGTTAGATATCCAAACGTGATAAACTTACTTTTTGTAAAAAAAAAAAATCTAATAGCTCAGTCGTATTAATATATACCCGCGGCAGCTACGACTGGTTTCGTCCAAAGTTGCATACACTACACAAAATCCAAGTGTACTTTGGGGATGTAAGAAATTGAGGCAGGAAACACGGCAGATGAGGGATGCACGGTACCAGGAACTGTGTCAGAAGAAAGGAGAAGCCGTGGCTGATTCCGGACTGAGAAAAAAAGATTTTTTATTTCAATTACATAATGCTTTAACACACATGATTTGAAGATCACCTTTTAAGCAAGTAGATGCTTATGTTAGGTGACTCCAATCTTCCACTTAACAAAATACAGTGTTGGTGTGCAATTGAATACGAAAATACAAAAAGGAGCGCACTCTTGAGATGTATACTTTATACTTCAGTCAGTTTTTGAGTGTGTGTGTTAATTTAGTTTAGTTTTTAGGTTTCAGTTTAGTTTTAAGTTAAATGATAATAATGAGGGCGGCAGTAAGGCGCTTCTAAAGACACCGGCTGCTCTCATCAATTCTATTTCCGAGTTAATTGAATATCGTAAAGTAGACGTAGGTGATGATAAATAATGTGACATCGCGCCTCTATTTTATTAGTCTTTGGTGTTAGTATAAAGTGATTTTATTTTGGGTGTACAATCAATCGTAGCTCGGTCGGTAGGTGGTTCATTTGGAGAATTATGTCCATTTATTTGGTTTTGTATTTAATTTAAATGACTGCTGGAAAATGTTAATTATTTCGGAGGATAACGGTCATTTAGGTTTCTGTAATTGAATTCGAAATAACTGTAATTTTCTGAAATTATAGAGAAAATGAAACCGATAGTTCCGCAGAAACACCAATTATTTAAATATTTTTTACCATTAACTTTTTCCCGCGCTGAAAAGTATCCCACGGGAACGTAAAAACAGATAATAACCTTAACTAAATCATGATCTAACTGTATGCTAAATTTCATAGACATCTGTTCAGACGTTAAGGTGCGAAATGATAAAAGATACACAGAGTTACTTCACATTTATTTCACAATAATTAATATTATATAAATTCCTCTTTTTTCGGGGGATTTAACTCATTATAACACCTCTTAGATCTTCGTTAATATTAATGACTGACTAACAAAATAAATGTATTTATTTAAACTATGCTGGAATTAAGCGCCCAACATTTGAGCAAACATTTGCTTTGGCTAATTACATTTGTCACACTCCAGCGAGTCGATGAGCTTGGTCGCGTGTAACCCAGTTACATAGGCATTATTACGTGCTGTTTATGTACCTGTGTCTCTATTCAATAGAGCAATAATAGTTTTGTTTGGAGGGCATTTGCACTAGCCTTTTCCCGCGGGTTCGTTCGGGTTGTATTCAGAAGTTATCCCACGGTAACGGTTTTTTTTAACCGACTTCAAAAAGGAGGAGGTTATCAATTCGGATGTTTGTATTTTTTTTTTTTTTTATGTATGTTCGGGCATAACTCCGTCATATATGGACGGATCTGCAAAATTCTTTTTTGTTCGAAAGGGGTTTATTACGAAGTAGTCCCATTTAAATTTGGTGAAGATCTGATTCTGATCTTCGGAGATATAAACTCTTCAATAATAGACAGCAAATTTGCCGTGATTGGTGCCATGAAATGTATTGTTAACAATGTAAAATAAAAGCATAGAATATATTTGTATAAGATATTGCAACTAAAAATGAAAAAATAAAAAAACTTTTTGCAAAAAATAAAACCGACTTCAAAAACACAAAAAAAAGTGAAAAATAATTTTAGCTTCAGAAGTCGGTGACAAAAAACTGAATCAAACAAATCACCGACTTCTGAAGCTAAAATTATTTTTCACTTTTTTTTGTGTTTTTGAAGTCGGTTTTATTTTTTGCAAAAAGTTTTTTTTTAATATTACCTATGGCGCTCGGGAATAATGTAGCTTCCCATTACCTATTGGACGAATTTTCGGAATGGGATCAGGAGTTACGGAGATTAGCCTCTACATCCTAACTTACAAACAAATAAAATTTTCGCTTTTTATAATTTTATTATAAGCCTTCTCGAACCACTTTCAGACAAACGGACTTTATTTTTTGTAAAACACACTTTGAGATTGAAAAAAGCTGGAAATACGTAATTTTTCAAAACTTAAACCAGTGACTCCACATTTTTAACTCAACGTCGTCATATTAGGAGCACGAGCAATGTGTCCTGCCCACTGCCATCATCGTCATCGCCCTTTGGAATCTAGAACGTACGGCCTTCCTTGAATTTAGTAAGTCATGATCTAGAGCCTTGACGTCTGCGGTCAAGCATCTGACCTCAAAATAACAGTTCAGTCAGAAATTACCATGTTACAGATTCAGATTCCAAGTAAAGTATTAACAAAGGCGTACTTGGTTCGACAAAATCATGTTGAAAAATAGAAATACCAGTACCAATGAGACATTTTCAATTCATGTCTATGTACCTACTTTATAAGTTTATCTTGGACATATCACTGGCATCAGTGAAGGATAACATCGTGTGGTAACCAGGATTTATAATTGATATACATAAGCCTTAAATCGCCAACCTGTCTTGTGCAAGCGTGGTGATCAACGCTCGTGCCTTCTCTATATGAAAAGAGACTTTTGCCCAGTAGTGGGACAGTAATTGGCCGGTATTATTTAATAGAAATACAGGGCGTAAGGGAAATCAATGCGCAAACAGTTACTATGAATTAAGAACGTGACTCTAGACTAGACCCCTTTTCCTTTTTTTTTCGGATGGGAAATCATCAAATGACTCCTCCCGCTCTGGGCAGAGCGGAAGGGAGTGTCAGACTTTTTCCATGTTCCTTCTTTTGCCCTTTATGTTCCAGGGCCACGGTATCTCTTTCGAACAGTCCCGCAGCCCTGGCAGGCATCGTTTGGTAGAGCGAAAAACAGTGCGGGAATGCTATCGCACGCGACAGAATCGACGATGCGCTCGGCGGCAAAACGCTCTGCTTCTCGTTCTAACAAATGACGGTTCTAAGCGACGGAAAGGGATAGAAGCATGGAAAAATTAGATTCCGTGCTGATAGATGAGGTTCAACTCTAAACAATTAATATCGCCAAATACAGAGTTAGAACCGGTTTCGCTACGTATCACTAAACACGTTTAATGGTAAACGTATTTAAAACATCTTTCTCTTTCTGTCAACACTTGAAGATGACAGAGACGGAATGACGTTTTAAATATGTTTAGCATTAAACGCATTTAGTGATTTCAAAATAAAATATTTTATTTCACTTAGGCCTACATGGGCACTTATGAAACGTCGAGAAATGGTGCAAGATTCAGGTTGGTCGTTTCCTATGGAGAAGAACCAGCAAGAAACTCCATGGTTACTCTTTTAGAGTTATTTGGTTTTACAATGCTTTATATTTGGGAAACACTGCCAATTTTAATTGATTAAAATAGCTGCAAGTATCTACCTTTGTTTGTATTCAAGTAGCTAACTTGCAACTACTTTACTAACTCATATTGTGCAAGAGTTGAGAAGACTTACAGCGTTCAGACAAGTTTGTTTTAAGTGTAAAACTTAGTACTCATAAAACAACAACAACTATTGACAGCGTACCTACAGGAAATATGTTTGTTTTCCGTCAGTATTCCAAACATTTTTGTCGACTGCACATCATGACGTGAAATGACGTAACGATGCGGACACGACGTCGAGTCACGTCAACTTGTCGTCTATGATTGAGTGGGAACGTGTGCTTCTACTGCGACATCTAGCGAGCGATTGAGGGCCACACGCAGATGTTTATTGTAGTGTCTACTAATGATAATATGATGACGATTTTCATAACATGAAATCTGTTTTATTTTAATTTGATTAATATTGTCTCACTCCTGGGCAAAGCCCTCCCAAATTCCTTCCACTTCTTTCGATGGTGTGCTTCTTCTCACCAATTCGTGAGGAAGCTATCCAAGTTGTCCCGCCAACTTCTCTTCGGCTGCCATGACCCCGTCCAGCTACCTCAGGGCTCCAGTCTTGCGAAATTCGCTCACAGCTGTGCCGGTGAATCCGGCGGCAGACATGGCCTGCCCAGTCCCATTTTAGTCTCGCAGCTTTATAAGCTACGTCGGCAATTTGCGTTCTGGAGCATAGTGTGGTGTTGCTTATCCGGCCAGTTATTTTAACATTCAGTATGAAAATATTTAAAATAAATTCTTAATCAGGTTTTAACGTTCTCAAAGCTGAGAAACTAACCTTCACTCTGTCAGAGGCAGTGGGCTATTGCGGGTTGGTAAACGTCATTGAAATAAGATTTTAAGAATCTACGAGAATAAATAAAAAGTGTAAAGATTTAAAAGTTAAAAATAATTTATTTCTCCTTTAGAACATCATCATAATCGGTGTAGTACAATTTACAGCGAATGCTCATAACTCTTTACGATCTTTATGACTTCAAAAAAATGGGGTTGTTCCTAAAATCCTTCAAAACGACCAATCTATTAATTTTCCTCCCAAAATACACTCCCAGTCACTTCCTATCTATCTAAATTAAAGCTCCATCACTACGCCTTACCCTAAAAAAGTTAGTGCGGACTCAAATTATTCTTCAAACGGGCTAAGTGATAAGAGTCCCTTTTTAAATTAACTGAACAGCGAAATAATTTGGTCGTCTCGTTTTTTTTCTGTTTTTTTTTTTTTATATCGCCATAATTCAAGCCGTAAATCAGAAGCAAGGTAACTGAGAGAAATTCTTAATTACGAAGCTTAAAAAGGCACTTAGGACGGCATCGTGGAATTTAATTTTTGCTAGAGCTATGTTGTGTGCTTTTAAGCTGGATGGATGTGTTGAGTGAGGGGGCCAATGTGTGGTACCTACATTTTTATTGAGGATCAGAAGGATCATAATATAACATCACGCCTGTAATCCCCGAAGGGTTAGGCAGAGGTGTACCTAATAGTACACCTACATTTCGATAGTTATGCTTAAGTCCCAGGTAATAGAGGGCGAGTCTATTGCCACCAACCGAGCGCAAATCTAATTTTAGATATTAGTAACTTAAAACTAGATTAGTTTAATTTAATTTTTTTTCTTGTACAACTTTCTTATGCATGCGGTGTTTACCTATAAGTGATTGTTGCACTAATGTATATTAATTTTTTGCATGTTACCTTAAGCATAAAACCTGTGTTATGAAGCAATAAATTATTTTGTATTTTTTTTTGTGTGGACAATTTATGGTAGACCAATAAAAAAAAATAAAAAAAAAACAAACTCCGTGACTGCTTCTTAGAAATTCTGATGGAAAAACCCAATAACATTTTGCCCAACCTGGAAATCGAACCCAGTACCTCATGCCCTGCAGTCAGTACAAATTTAAAGTTCTGCCTTTAACTTGGCTTGTTCGTTCTTAAAGTTACTGATTTCTGTTAAATGAAGTCTATCATTTAAGTCACAAGCATGTTCAGAATAGACACTTCAAAAGATGCGAAATTGACCCCTTAGTGTGAGAAAAGCAGGCACAAAATCGGCCCGAGTGGAGACTTCATGTGCATCGGCAGGTCAACGCCTTTGAAGAGAGAAGAAGGTCGCAACTGGACTTAAACCGTGATGACCTTAAAGCTAGGCCACCTACAGCTATACCCTACAATTTCGTCGATGGTGTTCTGACTTGTCCGCTTTGTGCTCGGAGTTGTTCGGCCAAAGTTGGATATGCTAGCCACTTGAGAGCACATGATAGAGCAGCACACCGAAGCTCTCGACAACTACCCTAAAAAGCCATCTAATGCAGTCGCTGTGTCCGAAATCGGCTAGATGGCATCATCATCATCATTTAAGTAGATTGATTAAACTAATTTTCGTGGCAGTGTATCTATAGAGTGTATTCCTGACTTGAAAAATGTATATCCTTACATAAAAAAAAAAAAACTATACAAAGGAAGGTGGGTTTATGTATGGTAAGGTATTAACAGTAAACATTATTTAACCTTTTTATGGTATGTATTATTGTGTGGTGTAACGCGAATGAATAAAATAAGAAATAAGTACATAAGGGGAAGTCTAAAAGGTGCCCCGGTGATTGAAAAGCGGTTTGGTAATCGGTTAACATATGAGAATGAGAGAAATGTAGTGAAGAAAGTTTTGAGTATGAACGTTGATGGCTATAAGAGTAGAGGAAGACCATAAAAACGATGGATGGACTGTGTAAAGGAATATAATATGGCTAGAAATGAGGTGACTGCTGAAATGGCGAGTAATAGAGAAGTATGGAAGAAGAAGACATGCTGCGCCGACCCCAAATAAATTGGGATAAGGGCAAGAGAATTATGATGAAGGTTAGTATTATCCTGACACCAATTCATAAACCATTACAAACAAAGAATTCAGACATCAGATATAGGTGATCCAACATTTTTTTCTTTTAATTCTACGTGAATTCAACCATAAAATCCAATAGAACCTTTCTTTACGGACAAAGGCAAGTGAAAAACGTTGAATCCAAGCGTTCTTATTGTGTCTGCGCTTCAATTGAATCAGACTTCAATCTCCTACCTCGATCGAGTTAGTGCCTAAGATGACGGCCCAACAAGTGGTTGGGTGGTTTTATATATCACCTATCTGTACAGGATGATTCTGTACTTTCGGTCAGTTTTGAGGAGATTCAGTCAATCAGGGTGAACTAAAATCAATGACAAATTAGATGACAATATTTTAACCTACATACTTACGAGTATAAAACGAAAGAAATGTGTTATTTCCTATGGAGAAAAACCGGCAAGAAACTCCATGGTCACCATGGCAACCAAATGTACGCCATAATGCGTGTGTTCTTCAAATGAGTGGGTTAGTAGTACATGTGCATTTTATAATTATGAGCTATATTTAGTAGAAGGAGACCGCTTTACCCTTAACCAAGCACAAATCACGCTTCCAGGCAACAAGTCAATTGAAAAACGGCACTGTCCAACATAGGACCGCACATTCAATTACCAAGCTTATGTATTTTAGTATAATATAGCAGTCAACAACATATAATAATATTATAACAAAAAAATATCTTGCATAGTAGGTACCCTAAAAAGCTATAGGCGTTGTTCCACACTCGCGTAGCGCTCTGCGCCTACAGAACATTTTAAGAAGCTTCGTTTGCATGACAACTACAAGCCTGTTCTCAGTGAAATAGTCTTTTAAAGCGTTTACAAACCTCAATTTATCATTGTCCTAAATCTATCCAGATGTCCCAGAAACATCCTGTATTTAAAGAGTAATATTTGGAATCAAGCTAGCATGAATAATCGGATTTCTGATTCGGTTCCCAAGAGATATTTTGATACTTGAGGCCGACCTAGATTTTCTTATTTAGAATAGATATTAGGCTTGTCTTGGTAAACAAAATATTTTGTGAGAAAAACAAGCTTTGGTTTCAATTTCATTTACTTTAGCCCGGAAATCTCTACTACAGTTAACATAGAAATTAACTTTTGTGAGTGTCAGACTTTTACTGACTAAAACCCATCCATGTTCCTTCTTTTGCCCTTTATGTTCCAGGGCCGCGGTATCTCTTTCGAACAGTCCCGCAGCCCTGGTCTTTAATCACCCTAGCACTTAAATTTTTGACTGGTATTAATAATACCAGTTTTCACTATCATTCCTAAATAACAAACGTGTTGTAGGATTTTCGACTTTCAGTTCAGAGCTGAGAAGCGTTAAAATGGTTTAAAATTCAACAGGATGCTTTTATTTACTCTTTCATTTACTTGCGAAAATGGGCATTACTATCAGAGACCCCTTCTAATAAATGTTGCAAAGACCTTTTTATATGTTAGTTTCGTAATTAAGCCTAGAATTTTCAGGTCGTGCACCGAGGCCTCTCTAAAATTAATATAAATTCAACCTTAGCTACATGCGTAATACAACATATTCAAATACATGTAAATTAATCAAACGGGGATTTTAAGATGAAAATCTAACATTATATTAAATTATTTTGCTAGGCATATACAAGGCTGATAAGATTAAACTGACAACTTGAAATTGGGGTCGTTGAGGCTAAATATCTTTGGGTGACAAAGGATTCTGTCAAATATTGGTTGGTTAAATATTCTTCTTCGTCTTGTCGATGATTCAAATTGATATTTTATATTAACTGAGCCTTAGGTAAAGTGTGGTTCTGTCAGCAAAATGATAATGGAAAATAAAAATACAGGGTGGAAGAGACACCGACTCGAAAATCATATCATTCTGAGGTGATCGATCTCTAAGTGGGGGGGAGGGGGTCACATCGAGATCGATCACCTGAGAAAAGTTGGTCATGGTAGTATTTTTTTTTACTAACCGATGAAAAATTTCTATGTGGGGGCTCAGAATGATGTACTGAATATGTGGTAACCGTTTTCGCGTCGGTGTCCCTTCCGCCCCGTATAGTATGACCTCTTTAAGTGTGCTGTTCAAGGTGGCGCTGCTTGTAAAGAAAATTTTCATCCATACGTCAAACTTGGTACATTTATTTTAGGTCTGTGTTTCCCGCCTGCACAGATAAGTTGGTTGAAGTGTATATATTGGATTGATCTTAGGTACCTAGACCGACCTAGAAAACCGGCCAAGTGCGAGTCGGACTCGTGGAAGGGTTCCTTACCAATTAAAAATTAAAGGGGCTCGCTCCCCTACCACGAATCAGGGGAATTATATGTTGTTATAGCGGCAACAGAAATACACATTCTGTGAAAATTTCAACTGTCTACCTATTACGGATCATGACAGAATCCTACATTCATTTCTACGGTCAAAATGTATGGAACAGCTGATTTTTTTATTAATAACCGATGAAAAAATTCTATGTTGAGGGCTGAGAATGATGTACTGAATACGTAGTAACCGTTTTCGTGTCGGTGTCCCTTCCGCCCCGTATTGCCTGTCGTGATCTTGCGAAACCATCAATCATTGAGAACCTTTTCCGAAATACGTTGGAGTCGGCTTCTAGTCTAACCGGATGCAGCTGAATGCCGGTATTTTAAATGGAGCGACTGCCTATCTCACCTCCAGAACCCAGTTAGTACTGGATAGTAGGTACGATACCCTTGGTAAGACTGGTTGTCTGACTTTCGGACCACTGACTACCTGTAACGTCTGTCAAAAGTCTACAAATGACAGCCGGGACCAACGGCTTAACGTGCTTTCCGAGGCACGGAGGAAACTCGGTATGCAACGGGTCAACCTAGACAAGCGCGGCAAGTTTGTTTTCCTAAACTACGCAACTAATTTTCATGTGGTTATCACTACCATTTAGAACTTTGGAAATTTCATGTGTATGAAACATTCACATAATACATAAATAAATAAATAAACCTCGATGTTTTGTCAAACCGAAAAACCCGGTTGCATGTCTGTCGGTCTTTTACAGGCTGTACTTCGGTGAGTGTTCCCAAGAGCTCCACGAGATCATTCCACCATCTCGCTTCTTCCATCGGGAGTCCAGACGTACTGCGGGATATCACCCATTCCTTGTCGATGTTCCACACATTCGCACGAAGCGCTTTGCTACATCGTTTATTATGCGCACAGCCAAGGAATGGAATTCCCTGCCTTCGTCGGTGTTCCCAAATTCATATGACCCCAATCTATTTAAGTCGCGAGTTAATAGGCTTCTTTTGGGTTAGCTCGTTCCATCGTCGACCTCATCTCTGTCCTCAGGACTAGATTGAGGTCAAGAGTAGGCCCATCAAACATAAAAAAACCCATGCGCAACAGAGGCAGGTTGCTTGTTGTTAAAATAAATTTAAAAAGCAAAGGTAACCGAAATAATGACCAACATAAATCAAGTAGGCCATACCCAGAACATATAAATACACAAACTTTTAATACTTCCTTCATACATAAGCGCATAGTATTACATTTTTGCGGCTACAGCAAATATATCAGCACGTCATGAATTATGCTGAAACAATTTTACTGTAGCGGATCGTGTTTATGAAAACCAAGTTTTTTATGGCACCACCAGACTTAAGTAAATGATGTAAGGTGGGTGCGGCGTTTGTGAGAATTTTCTGGTGTATTGACTAGCGATTCAGCAGGATTTGCTTGCTGATTTTAACATGTCCGAGCAGCAAAAAAATCCTGATTACCTTCGCACTTCAGATAGTTAGGTAGTTCTCATAGACAGGCCGGTTTAGCCATTTTTATTTTACTTGTACTACAAAGAGTTAATTCGTCGTCAAGCAAAATTTTGTAATTCTTACAAAATTTACCACAGTAACAGAAGCATGAAATCCCCTTAACCTTCAAAGTGGAAGCAGAAAAGATGCCTTAGGTTAAGCAGGGAGGCAACACTCACTATGATGTCACTCGGTAGCTTGAATGGTCTCCCTAAGTTCGTTTTTCTTTTTAGTCTGCAAAAAGTACTGACGTAAAAAGAGTCTCGTCAATTAGATTTACCGGATTGATGTGATGTTGGTAACTTATTCACACATACTTGGACACCCGGTCATACGGATGTATCCGTATGACCGGGTGTCCAGCGCATGTGCGATATCCGAGAGCGCAGTGAGAAATACATGTATCGCAACTCCGGCAACGATATTTCGGTCTCAGATTCCGATCGGTGGCGAATGCGCGGGGGAAACACTAATACAAGAACAAGGAACTTTTCGTGCGTGGTGAAAATATGAACTAGCGCCGCCATCTTGTAACTGTTGTGTATTGATACAATTTCATCATGTTAATGTCATTAGAGTGGCTGAGATCCCTGAATTGCAGAATGCGTCTGATTCGAACCTTACTTCAAACCAACAGAAAAGTTTTTGTAGAGGATGCCCTCGAGAACTCTTTTTTGAAAAAAAAATCATTCAACTTTTAATAAAAAACTAAAAACTATTCATTTCCTAATAAAACAGCAACGTATATCAAAACATGACAGTTAACAAGTAATCAGCCGGACGAGGGTATAAGTAAGATTTACATCGAATCGCCGCCCTTAAATATTAACTAGACGGTGACAAGGGTACCAGCTCCTTACTGGACGTTGTTGTTGCGATAGTGCCAACCTTTACATTACTGGGAGAGTGATTAAAAACGGAGATTTTTTTGCTTTTTCGTTCCTGGTTAATCAATAACTGCCGCACGGGTTGACCTTCAGCGCTTGCCGAGGTTAAGCCATTGGTCTCGGCTGACATTTGTAGCCCTTTGACAGTCGTTACAGGTAGTCAGTTGCCCAAAAATCCGACAACCAGTCTTACCAAGGGGTATCATTTTTTTTATTTAATCAGCCGCATTAACATAATGCTTGTGATTGTGATATTTTTATAAATCAGTCATTACGAGGGCGGCACTGAAAATTTCGGGAATCAAGGAAGTGACACAACATTACTATTTAAAAATGTATTTATTGCTTTTCGAAGTATTCTCCGCGAAATTTGACACATTTTTCCATACGATAGAACCAATCATTGAAGCAACCATTCCAATCGGAAGTTGGGGTCTCCAAAATTGCCGTTTTGTAGGCGTCCACAGCTTCTTCAGGTGATGAAAATCTCTGACCACGCAATTTATTCTTTATTTTAGGGAAAGTATAGAAATCATTAGGGCTTAGGTCGGGGCTGTACGGCGGATGGTCTAATAATTCTATGTTTTGTTGCTCTAAAAACTCTTTTGTTCTGTGCGCGGTGTGAGAACTCGCATTGTCGTGATGGAGGATAATGCGGCGGTTGCAGTTCTCTTTACGGAGTTCAAAAACGACCTGTGGCAAACAAATGCTAGCATACCATTCTGCATTAACCGTTCTTTGTCCCTCAAGAGGAATAGTCGCAACATGGCCGGTTTTGGAGACAAACGTGGCCACCATTTTTTTTGCAACACTCCGTGAACGAACAATTTTTGTTGGCTTTAACTCATTTTCGAACACCCAAACTCGTGACTGGTTTTTTGTTTCGGGTTCGTACGCGAATATCCAGGATTCGTCACCTGATACGATGTTGTATACAGCATTTGAGGATCCTGCGTGGAATCTTTTGAGAGTTCTGACGCACCAAGTAACGCGAGCCGCTTTTTGCTCTTCACAAAGCGAATGCGGTATCCATCGGGAAAACAACTTTTTTTACACCTAATTGTTCATGCAAGATTATTTGTATTTGACTCATGCCAATGTCTAAAGTTGCCTGAATTTTGCGGTATGTCACATGTCGATCTTCCTCAATCAGCTTACGCACAGCATCAACGTTTTCTTGGGTGACTGCAGTTTTTGGACGACCTTGACGGGGATCATCACTGAGCTTGACACGTCCACGTTGAAATTCAGCAAACCAGCGATAAATTGTGGTTTGGATGGGGCTTCATCACCAAATGCAGAAATCATCCAGCCAACACACTGTTTTTGTGTTAAACCACTTCGAAAGTCATAATAAATCATCGCTCTTGAATTTTCTCGAGTCAATTCCATTTTCTCAACGACTAAACAAGTTTGACAAAACCTTGTGACAAGACCGAGAATCTTTTTTTAAATAAATAAATGGTATTCGATTTTTAAAACCAAGGAGTTTTCAAATAATTAGATTTTAATATGACAGGAACAGTGGAAATATTCCATTCCCGATACTTTTAGTGCAGACTGCGTATTATAAATAATCAACATTTAGGCATGTTTTTAAGACATAACTACTAAAACTCGAATATTTCCAGACACCATGATTTTTGGCACAAAGAAAACTGAGCTACAATCACATCATATTACTAATTTCACCACAAACCTAAATGTGTTTTCACAGCCAGTAAGTAAGCTACTTAAGTGCTTATGAAGCACAACCGTAGCCCAGCCGAACTGCAACTGCACGGCAGCATGAGTGGTTGGTATAAAATCAAAACAGAATTACAGCGAAGAGCCTCAAAATAAACCATTATAGTTAACAACGGCTTCAACTCTCCATCTGAAACAGGAATATCGTAGGTCTATTCAAAACAAACAGTATTCCCATTTCGACCAATCGCAAACGTAATGAGGCTTTTCTCCACAATAGCAAAAGCGACTATAGGAGATTGGCTGGGATTAATTTTCTGTTCTGTCAAAGTGCTGTTTGGTTTTACCGCCAGGAATATTTTAGCCAACCTGAAGTCTGGATTGGTCCTCCATTGATAGCAAAAGGCTAGCTCCCTATTACGTCGGACCTAAACATAACGGGTAAAATATAAGTAGACTTAAGGACCTGCGCAGACGAGGGACTTTTGTCCGCCGGATAGAAATGACTCTTCCTCTTCATTGGCTGTTCTGTTGCTTTTTACACGACTGCCCAAAAAAAGGAGTGTTATGTTTTCAGGGTTCATGTATGTATGTATGTTTGTGAGTTTCTTTATTCCACCATAACTTCTAAACGGCTTAACCGATTTCAATGTATGTGGTATCATTAGAAGCGTTGAGTTATTCCGGGTAACATAGGCTAGTGAAAATTTTAAAAAATGTAAAGGGGGAGCCGTGGTTCCTGAAAAAATCTGAAAATTTTTGTTTTTTTCATGAAAATTTGACTACGTATACTATCATCGTCTAGAACTTGCTTAGTACATAACAAAAATATGTAACAGTAGTATCCAATATGCATTCGTTCAGTAATAAAAAAAAAAGAAATTAAATCTTTTACATATTAAATTCAAAGACCTGACTGACTGATATATCAACGCACAGCCCAAACCGCTGGTCCTAGAGACATGAAATATGGAGGGTGTATTCTTTGTAAGGAGTAGGTATACACTAAAAAAGGGTTTTTAAAATGCTACCCCTAAGAGGGTGAAATGAGGTTTTGAATTTTCTGTGAAACTTTTTACTCTCGGGGTCGATTGACTTGAAAATGTTTGTGTACGTACTCTTCAGTTAAAATGATGAGAAAAGTGTATCAAAGTTTTTTCAAAATCATCCCCCAATATAAAATTCAAAGTCCTGACTGACTGATATATCAACGCACAGCCTAAATCGCTGGTCTTAAAGACATGAAATTTGAGGGGTGTATTCTTTGTGAAGAGTAGGTATCCACTAACAAAGGGTTTTTCGAATTTCCACCCCTACGAGGGTGAAATGGGGTGTTAAACTTTCTGTGAAACTTTTACTCTCGGGGTTAATTGACTTGAAAATCTGTGTACATTCCCTTCAGTTAAAACGATGAGAAACGTGTATCACAGTTTTTCCAAAATCATCCCCAATATAAAATTCAAAATCCTGACTGACTGACTGATATATCTACGCACAGCCTAAACCGCTGGTCTTGAAGACATGAAACTTGAAGGGTGTATTTCTTTGTGAAGAGTAGGTCCACTAAGAAAGGGTGTTTTCGAAATTCCACCACTAAGAAATGGGGGGTAGAATTTTCTGTGAAACTTTATATTCTCTGGGTCCGTTGACTCGAAAATTTGTGTACACACTTCAATTAAAATTATGAGACGCGTGTATCGGAATTTTATTTTCCAAAATCATTCCCCAACATTGTCAAATAGGGCTACCAAACTCACGTAGACAGGCGCATGGCGAGCAGCGTTGCACAGGGCGTACAGGGCGCGGGAGTATTTACCTATTAGTAAGTAGGTAGGATTTTTCTGAGGTAGACGTGTCTGTAAATATGTGTGAAATCCCGATTTTCGCGTTGACTCGTGATACGCAACATTGATATTAATTTTATAATGTAAAAGTATCGTCTATAAGTAGATTCCTAATAAATCATTTGATTGTCGTCACCGGTGTCCAATCTCAAACAAAGGTATCAATATTTGCTGCCTTCAAGAGGCTCTTGCCCAACCTGAGGGGTTCAAACGCCTCCTGCCGGAGGCTCTACGCGGGGGTCGTGGGGTTCATGGCCCTTTACGGGGCTCCGGTATGGGCGCGTTCCTTGAGGCGGCGAGCCGCCCACTACCTGAACGCGCCCCAAAAGGTGGTAGGTAGCCGTAAGGCTGGTCCGTGGGTACCGCACGATCTCCGGCGAGGCGGCGAGCCTCCTTGCCGGATTGCCGCCATGGGATCTATAGGCGATAGTTCTCGCGCGCCTGCACGAGTGGCGCGCGGAGGCACTACGCTGGGGGGAATTCCGCTGCCGTGGCAAATTGTCGCTCAGCGGACAGACCTACGGAGCAATATCATGGCGAGATGAAGAGAGCGACAGTCGCAACCCTGTGCAGGGCACGCCACAATAGTGGATAAGTCACCTCTTTGAGGAGTGGCTAGAGAGGCGCCACGGCGCCCTCACCTTCCGCCTGACGCAGGTCCTCACCGGACACGGTTGTTTCGGGAGGTACCTGCACCGAATCGGGCGGAAACGCACGGGAGTTATCATTGTGTGGATCGCCCGGAGGACACGGTGGAGCACACCTTGGAGGTCTGCTCCGCTTGGGCGGAGCACCGCCGCCGTGTCCTCGTAGCGGCAATTGGCGGCGGCGACCTCTCGCGTCCGGCCTTGGTTCAAGCCATGGTCCGGGGCGAGAGGGAATCGGAAGCCGTCACTTCTTTCTGCGAAGCAGTCATGCTAGCGAAGGAGGTGGCGGAACGTGAGAGGGATAGAACCTCACGTCCCAGCCGCCGCGGGAGGCGCCCAGGGCGTCAGGGGCCACGTGATGGCTCTCGGCCACAGTAGGCGCGGAACTGTGGACGGTGAGTAATAGGCTAGCTCGCCGTCTGCCCGTCTTATGACGACAGGCCGTATCGACGGCGCGTTGGTGTTCCACGCGCGGCTCAAAACGATGTCAGCAAACAGGAGAGGCCCGCAAGGGCCGATGCCTGCCAAGGCTGCGGGACTGTTCGAAAGAGATACCGGGGCCCTGGAACACAAAGGGCAAAAGAAGGAACATGGATGGGTTTTAGTCAGTAAAAGTCTGACACTCCCTTCCGCTCCGCCCAGAGCGGGCATTTGATAATTTCTCATCCCAAAAAAAAGATATCAATATTTCACTGTAATATAATTGATTACTATGAACTAATATTTGCAAGTAGGTAATAAGTAAGTACATGTAAAAAAACGCGAGTGTGTCTGCATTATTCAAATAAAATTAAATACTTACACTAACTATTCTTTATTACCTATTCAACTTTAAAAGTAAAAACTACTCAATACATGTATCTTAAATAAACTACACTCGAGAGCAATGAATCCGGGTCACTTAAAGAATGTTAAGTAAAAAAAATAAGAGTCGCCATACATTTTACTAACACAAACTTACATAAAGAAAAAAACTGCTGATCTCTCCTTAAAACAAAAATAGGAAACATGAAATTTTTGAACTTTATTACGATTTTCTTGAATTTTAATACTTCGTATTGCCTCCTCGTGCTTCCATTACTGCGTTTACGCGGTTTGGCATGCTGTACACCAAGTTCCTTATACGATTTTGGGGAATATTCTCCCATTCCTCTGTGAGAGCAATTTTGAGCTCACGAAGCGTGATTGGGGGAGGGTTTCGTTGTTTTACGCATCTGCCTAGCTCGTCCCAAGCATGCTCGATCGGGTTGATATCCGGGCTGCGCGCTGGCCACTCCATACGAGTAATGTTCTTCTCTTGAAGGTAGTCATTCACAATCCTACCTGTATAAGGTCGGGCATTGTCATGCATAAATATAGCATCCTCACCTAAATTGACCATAAATGGACCAACGTGATCATTTAGGATTTCTTCCACATATCTTACGCTAGTTAAAGAGCCGTTTTCTATGATCACCAGCTCTGTGCGACTTTCAGAAGAAATTCCGGCCCACACAAGTACAGACCCACCACCGTAGGCTCCTTTTTCTTCGATGCATGCTTGCTTGAATCTTTCCCCTGGTCTTCGATACACAATGTGTCTTCCATCGTGCTTGTAGAGCATAAATTTTGATTCGTCGGAGAACATAACTTTTGACCAATCTTCAATACTCCAGTTTACGTGGCTCTGGGCATATCTTAGTCTTGAAATACGATGCCCACGCTCCAGTTTAGGGCCGTTTGCAGGTCTAAGGGGTTTTAAGTTAGATTCAGCAAGCCAACGTCTTACTGTCCATGCACTTGGGTTACTTCCTCCGAGGCGTCGAAACTGATTTGTGAGTTCAGTTCCTGTGAGAAAGCGATTTCGAAGCATGGTGTTCACCAAGTATCGGTCTTCTCGTGCTGTGGTACACCTGGTTCTGCCCGTTCCTGGTCTGCGTAGGTTAGAACCAGTTTCTTCGTAACGTCGGAGAACTCTTTGTACTGTTGACAGCGACACACCGACAGTCCTGGCTGTATCGCGCTGACTCCGGCCGGTTTCCAGCATTGTAAGTATTCTGGTGCATTCTTCAGGCGTAAGCGACATAATTTCAGCTTGAATAATGAATATAGAGCACTATCAACATGGTTTATGTACCCACATAAATGACAGATTACAAACAAAAGCAAAACCAAATGCTGTAATTTCGTAGTTCCATCTTCGAAAGTGGCCCTTTTTCAAATTTGATTTTTTTGTGATATAACTTTACAATAACTAAGAAGTTTTAATACCTTAATTTAAGGAGTATTACATTGTCTATTAAATACAATTTATTGCATTAACCTAGCATTTTTAGTTTCCGAGATTTTTAGGATTCTTTAAGTGACCCGGATTCATTGCTCTCGAGTGTATTATAAATGCGAAAGTTTGGATGAATAGATGTTTGTTACTCAATCGCGCCAGAACGGCTGAACAGATTTTGATGAAACTTGGCACAGAGATAGATTATAGTCTGGTATAGCACATAGATTACACATTGTGCGTTTGAAAAATATTGTTTTATCACTAAAAGGATTAAAATAAAAACAAATAATTAAAAAAATTAAAAAACACGCCTGCCATATCAAAAAGTGAACTAAAAATTAAAAACAAGTTACATGATTTTAGTATTGAATGGCCAAAAGGTAGGTACTAAATAGATTATATTATTTACTGTGCAATTAAAATGCCATTGTGCCCAAAAAAGGAAAACTGAAAACCAATCTTTTCATTGCAGTCGGGGGACGGTTCCTTGGAATAGTTCTTAACAGGTCCCCCGACTTCGATGAAAAGTTTGGTTTTCAGTTTTCCACTTTTGGGCACAATGGCATTTTAATTGCACAGTAAATAATATAATCTATTTAGTACCTACCTTTTGGCCATTCAATACTAAAATCATGTAACTTGTTTTTAATTTTTAGTTCACTTTTTGATATGGCAGGCGTGTTTTTTAATTTTTTTAATTATTTGTTTTTTTCATATATTGGTTGACCTCCATTAGTTATTGACAAATTGTCCCTCGTTTGTGCAGGTCCTTATGCCACATCTGCATAACCTGCCTTCGGGGACAAAAGTTTTTATCAAAACATAACACACGTTGTTATCAACATTATGCTACATAACTTTCACAGAGGCATGTTGTTACATCATTTACATAACATAACATATCCTTCATCTATAATCCCTGAATGGTTAGGCAGGGGTGTACCTTATAACCTAACTCATCATCATTCTCTTGTCCTTATTCCAATTTATTTGTGGTCGGCGCAGCATGTCTTCTTCTTCCATACTTCTCTATTACTCGTCATCTCAGCAGTCACCTCCTTTCTAGCCATATCATCCTTTACAGTCCATCCATCATTAATTTGGTGTTCCTCTACTCGTACAGAAATCTACATTCATACTCAAAACTTACCGACCTACTAACCTTAGTTAGGTTAGTAGGTCGTGAAGTGTCGTTCATGTACTACAAGTATATTCACATTTCGACAGTTATGTTTAAGTCCCATGTAATAATGCATGTGATGGGAGCTGATTAACATAGTGCATAAGATTTTACTAACACAATAAGTTACTACTTTATTGTAATAATTTAATTTAATTTATTTATCTGTATTTTTCACTGTATTTTTATTATTTGTAATTGTATGGATTAATTTGATCTGAAATAAATTGAATAATTATAATAAATAAAGGGCGAGCCTATTGCATCTTTGGCATGTTTTACGTAAACAGACTTATTGTTTCCTTCTTATTCTTATATTATATTATATTATATAGGACGGCACGGTTGGCGCAGTGGTCAAGCGATTGACTGCTGCGCTGCATGTCGCGGGTTCGATTCCCGTACGGAACAAATATTTGTATGACCTACAAGTAGTTGTTCCGGGTCTGGGTGTTTTTCTATCTATAATATGTATGTATTTACAAAAAAAAAAAAGTATATGTGTAGTTTATCAGCCATCTAGTTACCATAACACAAGCATTAGGTTGCTTAGCTTGGGACTAGATGGTGCTGTGTGAAATGTCCAGGGATATTTATTTATTTATTTATTTATTCTTATTACAGAATCCAGTTAAACACAAAATGCTTACTAGCTACAATTTTACATATAAATCCAACCACTACGCGCAGAAGTTGGTATAAAGTTCTTCTTTGTGCCGTTAATTAGAACAGGCCAGTAAGAAACCTAGAATTAGTTTGTACCAAGGCTTTGTGGGCGCAGATTTGCGGTACTGTTCACTTGGAAAATGTACGTGGTTTTATTTTTAGAAGAAAGTTGTGTAGTGTGAAAAGTTCAGTTCCTAGTAATTGTCGGTTTTTGATTTGGGTATTTGATTATTATTTAATCTAATTAAACTCTAATTAACGTGTTTGCTTCAAGCACTTGAAATTCAAAATTTAACACTAAAGCAAGTCCATACGAAATTTGGGCTAATGGGCACACCTCTGCCTAACCTTTCGGGGATTACAGACGTAATGTTATGATGTTGATGTTATAAGTCCTCACAATTACTCAATTCAGAAACGGCAAAAATGGAGTTTAATCTGGAAAATTGTGAGTTTTTTTTAGTCTTTTTTTGCGATCACATGGCAGTTTCGGACTGCATTTGTTTTAAACCGTGTAATTGTGGATATCTTATAGTTTTTAGTTCGTGTTTAGCATCTTTCGAACATTTTAGCAAAATTTCTGTTCTCCAGTACTGTAAAAACCAGCTTATAATGAAAATCAGTAAACAACACAGTCATGCTTCTGTTAAAATTAAAATACCTCACAATTAAAAGGACCGCTTCAGCATGATTAAACTTAAAAATATGGATCATAATTTAAATCCATGATATTTTAATGCCCTGTCGATATTATCAGTAGCCGTAGTACATCAATCGGGAACCGGAAATTGATTGGCCATTACGTAACTCCATGTGACCGCGGTTTACATCGTGCTTTATGAACCATAAAAATATTAAAAGGGTGCATTATTTTTAAAGTTGGGTGAAAGGGTTTTGGCCCAGTTTATGGGTTTTGATATGGGAAATGTCCAAGTCAACTGCTATGGACGCTAAAACTAGATCAGATGTAGAAAGTGTAATCCCATAGGAGGAGCTCGTGGCTAAATAATAACAGCCGCACGTGTAGATCTTCAAGGATAAGCCGTGCTTGCCGAGGATGGTCCATGGATGCGTGACCATTATTACATACCGCACTACTGGAACTCGACACTAAGTCACGGCAAAACACACTCACAGTGCCACAAGGTTTAGTGAAGGGAAGAAAAAGGGTAGACAATTTGTCTGCACCTAACAATTTATTTTCCATCCACCCGCATTTTCCAGTCAACCCGCGATCATGGTGCGGTGCTTACAACAGCGTCGAAATATCGGTAGCTCAAAATTATGAACAATCATGGAAGATATCCCGTAAGTGACAGTATAAGTTTAGTTTAAAATCGAGAAAGCTTAAACAATATTATGTTAATTTATATATAATTAAACGCTAAGACGGTTCTCGCGAGGGATGCTGAATGATTGCGCGCGTCTAACAGGATGTGGCACCAGTCTGAACAACTCCCTACAAGTTAGTTGACACAATCAGCGCGAGCCAGTGTGGTGATTCTCTTCAGTCTGGTCAGAGCTTAAGCAAAAACTAACCACTAACAACTTATGGATTGATGTAGGTCTGAAATAAAGATATTTTATTTTTATTTTATTTATTCAAAAATATTGTCAATTCTTTAAAATCCATTGATATATTATGACTGTGTCTCGATAAAAAGATCTGAAAACATATTCTACGAAGCTACAGACTGACTTTTACTTGGTACACACGGCGACATATCAATCTAGTTAGCAGCAATACATATCCAATATAACATGGCCTCGCTTTGTATAGATTTCCCGTACAATGAGAGATCCATACAAATTGGTTATTTACATAACTTGATTGTTCGACGTGCGTACTTAGTAACATTTTCTAAGAGAAAAATCTCAAGAATGATACAGTTCCTGCTGTCTCTGAAATAATATTAAGATTTCGCGTTTTGAACATAATATTCCGTAGAGATGAGAATTAAGATAAAAGCAACATTACACCTCAATTATTTTACTCTATCTTAAATAAAATCTGACTAAATTCTGTGGATTTTGGACTACATTTTCATTTTTTCTAGACTTCCGTTATGCCCCTTTTTATTAGGCTAAGCGATTAGGCTAGATTTATGGTCTCCTTCGCTTTTATGCTTTTTAAGAGAAAACGGCGTTTTAAAGTAGTATCACAAATTAACTGAGAAGAAATATTTTTCTTTGTTTCTGTTGCCAAGGCCACTATCCGAAAACTTTAGTTTGACCTGATATTATTATTCAGATAGATCCTGTTTAAGTTTGCGTAATCCTTTTCCTTTTACAGCCTTTCCTAGTATTGAAAAAACAATTATAAGTACAATTCATTTTAATTATTAAATTCACTGATAAACATCTACTAACGCTAAGAATATTCTTGTATTTTAGATGACTCAAAAATTATCTGTTATCATTTTTAAATTGCCTCAACTACAACCAAGTTCTATCAGTATGACAAATGTATCTGGTCTGAATATCCCGTAGGATTTCATAATAAAAACCTTGTCACGTCATGTCCATGTCCAATGTCCATCTCCACACAAAACACGATTCTGTGCGATTAGCGACGAACATGTACAAATGTAGCTTAAACTGTCATGCATACGAAAGTGTGAATCGTTCAAGATTCATAGCGCGAGTATGGTCACAGTATCCCATGAGTGCGACGTTGGCGCCCCTGGCGGAGGGTTGGAGCATCAATCAAAGTCAGTTGCAGGTTAGGGGTGTGACCTACGGGCGTCGAAGTTGTCCAGCGGAGTGTCGATTTAGGTCGGGTTTAGGTTTCGGTGTTGAGGTAGACATTTTGATTAAGTGAGAATTAGTTTGCGATAGTGATTTAGATATTTCTTACAACGATGATAAGATAATTAGATGTCTTTTTTATTAGTATCCCTAGTAGATTAAATTTCAACGGGAACTTTGCAGTTTCCTTGACATATAGTTTATTATTTAATTTTAATTATTAGGGACAAAAAACAGACTAATTTTACAATATTTATGATTAGTTTTGGTATAAGACTAGAAAACGAATAACTCACACTATCGTCGATTAAATAATAGCGGTTCAAGAAGAAATAAGTAGAAAATTACGTAGATAGAAATGTACCTATTTCCAGCCAACACACAATATCCATAGCTGATTTTAAGCAAATAGTTCGTGAAAACAGTAAAAAAAGTAAAGTAAATTACCACTAAGTATTGTTTTATAAATAAAGGTGATTGGTAGATGTGGGTCTAAAGCATGCAGTACTGCATGCATTGGCTGCTCAAACGTCCAGTATGTGTGTGAGTGTCCACTGCCCGCGGCACAGCGACTCCCCTCGTGATGAATCTAGGCAAATGCCACTCATTGTCAAGGCGAAAATTTATTGTACTGTGCCTATTAAACTTTCTAGATTTTCTGCTATCTAACTATGAAAAATGCTTACAATATTATCCAGCCATACATTATAAAACATTTTTCTATCTTTTTGTAGAAAAATACTCTGAAATACGGAGTATTACGATACAAAACATTATTAGATTCGATGTTTAGTTAGAACCGAAAGCCCCTGGAGCACAAGTCGAATAAATAAATAACAATACAAACAAGGATATCACGCCGAAATAAACGCTATTCACTAATTAGATAATAATTAAACATCACCCACACAGATCACGTCCTAATTCCGCCGAAATCCAAGAAAAAACAACCAATAAATAATCTCAACGTCACATTACCGCGCGATCAAAATGTAACTACCCTCATTCAAACAAACGCTGACTTTTCCCGCTTTCCCTCCACTTTATTCCCTTTCTTTTGTTCCCCAAAAAGAAAGAAAGCAATTGTTCTTTCAAAATCTTTGGTGTTTTCTGGTTTTCTTTGGATAATCTATCACGTTGACCTGAATGTAGTGTATGTAGATTACGTATAGAGCACTAGGCATTAAAACGAGCTGGATCGTAGATTTTCTTGATGGATGACGTGGCAAGCAAATGGGTACGCTGTGACAAGAATTTGTTGGATATCGGTGTTGTTTACTACAGGATAGTTTCTGTCGAGATGCAATGTCATTGGAGCGATTTGTGCAGCTCTTATAAAACACAAAAACAAAGTACAAAGTATTCTTGTTTTTTGAAAAAAGGTAGACAAGAATGGATGGCTTATAGTTGGACAAATGAACTGTTACCCCGGAAATCACGAACAGTTAGTTCGAGAAAACAGTGTGAGAATCGAAATCACATATCATTATACTAATCAAAGTGCCTTTATACGAGTACTGCATAATTTAGATTAAAAAACATTATTTTATTTTATTTATTTATTTATAGATCGCCATCGTTTCTTGATAGTCCTAGCAACAAAAGCTTATGTATAAGTAACCGAATATGATCGAGAATATTCTATGTATTTGCGAGAAACACGACACGTTTACATAGGTGCTACACACACTAATATCCTTACAAATACGTAAGTAATCAGTCTAAGCCTATAACAGAATTAGGAGAAGGTTAATTAACTACCACATTATTGAGATAGATTAACATTAAACCTAAACCTCTAGAAACCATACCACAGTTCGTAATTCTGGATACAAAATTAACCCAGCTTCTACACGAGACACCAAAAACGCTAATCTTGTAACTAAACCTACACTTCATTATTATATTATATTAAAATCAGGACTAAAACAAACATTATCGTACTTCAAGGTATATTCCAGGAAGATTACTGGAACCAGAGAGCACGGAGCCCCGGCCGCTGCTAGAAGCAGCATTGGCAATACTTTCTTCGTCAAGTCTATTCTAGAATTTGGAATATACAGACGCCAACACATGAAGCTACTACGTCAAATTTCTTTAATATTTTTTTTTTCTTTTCTTTATTTTTTTTTTTAATTTTCAACTTTATTGCTAACGCTCATTTAGGTTCACGGTTGTCTGGGAAAATTTGACAGTTTCGGGTAAATTGACGTGCTGGTGTCTGTACCAGGGATTTCGTGAAATACCTAGGCAGGTTACGATAGATGACGAGTCCAATATGCAGATCTATTACTCTTATACTGAAACTGACGGCGCGACGCAGCGCGATGATTGTGCACTCTATGACTGAACTCAACAGCAGAATGAAGTTAGATAGAAAGTTTTCCATTAGACGTATTAGCACACTTATTTACATGATGTGAGTCTTAGGTGAACGCCCTGTGTATGTCGAACATAGTCCATGTATAGTAAAAAGAATTTTGACCTTTATCCATTTTCTCTTGTAATTGTTGAAATAGAACGGACCGTACTTAACCAATTAGTGTATTTTTCAAACCCAAATGAATTCAATGTGGACCTCAAAATAACTACCAAAGATTAACTTAAAATTATAAAAAATCAAAACCTGAATAAAGGTCTAGAAATTATATTTCCTGAATTTTATTTTCGTTTTATTTGCATTAAAAAATGAATGAGAATGAGCAACACCCGCAGGATCCCGCAACTGATGATCCTTTTGTTTCCAGTTCTGGTAATTTCATTGACGCTAGTAAAACTTCAATATTGTACTGAAACACAGTAATGTCGTTTGGCTATAAAACAAAAAAAAAAGTTCAGAAAAGATAATGGACAAAATAGAAAGGTAATGGAAATAGAAAAGTAATATTTTCTTACGGGGGCGCAAAATATCAGGTGTCATTTTAGAATGTTTATAAACTTAATACTATCACGTTTTTGGTATTTCACGTGGCCAATAGCGAAACTTACCTTATTGAATTTATTATGAACCTCGAAATATGTATAATAACTTTGGCGAACATTATAAGGTATTAAATAAAAATAATATCAGCCTATTACTGTTCCACTGCTGGGCAGAGGCCTTTTCTAGTACAGAAAAGGCACGCGCATTGATCACCACGCTTGCTCAAGATGGGCTGGCGATTTCAGACTTATATTAATTACAAGTCCAGATTTCCTCACGATGTTTTCCTTCAGCTATGTCTGTGATGTCCCAGATAAACTTAGAATTGAAAAAGTCACAATGGTACTTGCCCGGATTTGAACCCACAACTTCATGCATGAGAGGCGACGCCTTAACCTCTGGGCCATCATGACATACACGGTATTAAACTGATCTTATCAATGCTGGCCAGAATAAACTGTGAGTTTGCGTGGTGTATGATGCTCTCACAACGAGACCATATGATTTTGATGGTAATTTATTTTAATTTTTTTGTTTATTTCTTTTTTGGTTTTATGTTAATTTATTTTATTTTAATACTGATTTTAATTGCACTGTATGGATCATGTTATCTGAATGAATTTTAAATTTAATTTAATTTTGATTCTGATTTTAATGTTAATTTTAATTTTGATGGTATTTTATTTTAATTTTTTTGTTTATTTATTTTTTGGTTTTATGTTAATTTATTTTATTTTGATTCTGATTTTAATGTTAATTTTAAGTTTGATGGTAATTTATTTTAATATTTTTCTTTTGTTTATTTATTTTTTGGTTTTATGTTAATTTATTTTATTTTAATACTGATTTTAATTGCACTGTATGGATTATGTTATCTGGATTAAATGAATTTTATTGTATTTATTTTATTTATTTATATCCCAGCGGTGCGAACGTTACAGGTTCGGGAACAAACATTGGGTACGCCAGCATTGGCAGAAAAAAACAGGTATGGACATTCTCGGGTAAGAACGGTAATGACCATCTAACCACTGTTTCTTGGACTAAGAATTAGGCCAAGATAAAATTTAAAAAATACTTCCTACCAACACAGAAACAATTTCTTCCCAGACACTTAAAAAAAAATGTGTCAATGTTAGAAGAGTGTACAGCAAATACTGAGAGAGATGTCAATCTCGGAGAGTAGCGAAGATTTCGCGATGACAATACGTACTTGAGAGATGAGCGTTTGACTTTGATTGCACTTGTGTTGGCGACGACTCTTAGGGACATGTCAAACGTTTTTGAGATGTTGAATTATTTGGTAGAAGTGATTATGAATATGTGATAAATTGCTAATGTTAAGATGGTCTGAATTCTGAACAGAAAGGATTGGCAAAAGAGTCAGTATTTATACTCAGCAGGAGTAAGATATGATTAGAGATTGAACGAAAATTATCATAGGCCGACGACTTTAGGAAGAGGCAACAGTCGGTACAATAAGACAACATGAGTTCTAGTAGATCACGATATCTACTTGTTTCAGAGAGTACAAAAAGGGGAAAAACATATAGTTCAAGTGCTAAATTCTACTTGAAATGTATGTTTTTTTTAGAAGGACATAGCCATCTTCAACGATATTGTAGTAGTCATTAAAATGAATACAAAGGCATACAGCCACTGGATTCTGAATATCAATAATATATAAAACATCGGATAGAGAAAATCGCTACACTTTTTACCATAGTTTTCTATTAACTCAGAGTGGACATGACAGAGAATTCAAAGCCCCAAAAGCCACCGAAATATTCAAAATATCCGTGTAAAATCAAGCCGACGTACCTTTCGGGACCAAATCACGAATGAAACCCCACTATTTTTCACTGGCACATTTTAATATCCGTCGCGTAGTACCTCAATGTCACGACGCGAGTACATTGCAATCAGTCGGAAAGGATTGTGCCATAAATATTTGATAGCCATCCCGCTTGGATCGGTGTATATGTCATAACGGACGGATTTTGTACAGCTTCCCAATGTGGAGAGGATATATTTATTTGTACGGTGCGTTGTCTCGTATTGAAATTCTGAGTGTGTGACATTGTTGTACTTTAGTGTGTAGCTTTTTGCGCCTGTAATCCCCCAAGGGTTTGGCAGATGTGTACCTAATAGTATACCCACATTTCGCCAGTTATGTTTAAGTCCCATGTAATAAGGGGCGAGCCTATTGCCATAAACCAGGCACAAATCCAGACTCCGTGGCTGCTATTGAGAAATTTCAGATAGGAAAACCCAATAACACTTTGCCTGACCCGGGAATCGAACCCAGGACCACACGCATAGCAGCCGCCCTTGCGACTAATAGACGAGCGAGGCAGTTTTTGAATATTAAAGTAATAAAAGATTTAACAAAAAGCAATGTTGAAATAACCAACTTAACAATAGGATATGAAGTAGTCGTAGTTAGGATATCTAGTATAGATATATGATAATGATCTATATCCATTAACAATCCGTGTGTTACATATTTATAACAGTTGCATATTATTTGACACGGTAATTGATACTGTGCTTATCTTAATAGACAGCAGACTATATTGGACTCTATTTTCAAGGAAAAATAACACATTTTCAGTTGCTTCTCTCCCTCTCAACCAAACTCAAACTCTTACCAAAGACAGCTAAATAAGATTAATATCTTAACAAAACTCTTTAGACTCTGATTACTAATCAAAGGAGGTCAAGACCTTACTTAGAGAAACAAAACAAAAAAAAAACAAAATTCCATTAATTTTAAGAAGAAAAAACTTAAAGAACACATCCTTAAGAGAATTAAGGTTCTTAAATCAAAAGTTGGTTGCAGTTGTAGCATAGACACCGAGCTAACTTAGTATTTGCATTTACTTGTGTTATTTTTAATTTATTTCAACGGAAGAAAGGAGGACGCTGGAAAGTTATGTAATTCTTTAACTGTTGTGTACGATCTGATTTTAATAATGAAACTAGAATTCTTTGTTGAATTTTGGAATCTCGACTGAAGATCAGTCTCACACTATTACTATGTTAGCGGCATTCAGAATTTAGTTTTTAAACATGTAAATAAATACGAGCTTTTAGATTAAAAAAAGAACTTTAAAATTTACAAATAGAGTACAGTTTTCACCGTGTAGATTTAGTACGGTTTGGTTGGTGGATGCCACATTTTTTTTAATTTTGAAAGAAAGAAAAAAAGCAAAGTAAAAGTATTTATTGAACTCACACAGGACAAACAAAATAAAACATGAAAAATAAACGAAAGAAATAAAACTAAAATTAAAAAACGAGGCTAACAAAAAATAAATAATATTTTACATTTAATTTTGGGTTCTAGGATCTACCGGTTTTTTTCACGGTTTGTTCCATCATTTGTACCTAAGTTTTTGTCAAAACCCTCAGATCCACTGGCTATAAAACACAAAGTGAATTGGGACGTCCCAAAAGAACCCTTCATCCCATCTTAACTTCTATCCTCTATAAACCGAAAACAGGCATCACTACCATAGATTGATCGTAGTACGTACTATTCGGAAAATGACGTCACTCACGGCTTATTATTGATACACTCCAATTTGTGGTCGAGTCTATGAAGATGCCATCCAATAAATACTTTAATACCAGGCTGACGTATCTTATGTTTACGATCTTTTGATAGTTCCGCAGAGCAAACTGGACTGTACTTCCCCTATCGATTTTCTTTATGTTGTAACATGAATAATAGAGCTAAAATAGTACATTTTGATATAAGTGGGGAAACTTTGTTATTGCATTCGAGGCGGAATTAACACCCGGGTTGCAGGCGAGAGTGTTATGGAGCCGAGAACTTCAGTAACAAATCTCCACGCGTATCAAACGACATTTTTCAATACACTTTCGAAGAAATAAAATACTAGAACGGAAAATATTTTTGTCAGGAATGAATTCGCCAGTTTGAAAAAGAAGCAAAGTTTAGGGACAGGGTACGTTCAGCTCTTTATTTTGAATCATATTCCACCGGAATTTTTGTCAGGAAAGTTTTCATTTTTTTATTTATTTTTTCAGTTACTATTCTTTTATTTCAATGTAAAATTACATTCTCTGTACGCAGCACTCCATTTAAGTAAATAATACGACTAAAATCTAAAACCAACAATGAATGTTGAAATACTCTAACGAACGACGCATAAAATCAGCTGAGCACTTCGTGCCTAAGTAGCTAAAGAGTTCTTAGAAGTAACGACACATTGCGTATGAGAGAGAATTCACCCCATCAGTCTGCGGAGGACTGTTCCTTACACCCTGTATTATTGTTATTGTATTGTATAACGGGCTGGTGTCCGCAACTCCACGTCAAATGCGCGTATTTTGCGTGCGGGTGGGAAATTCATTCGATCCACCCCAGCTCCCCGATTATTGTATAATGTTATTAGTCTGTAAGCTTTTAATTTTATATTACTATGACCTTAATAGAACCTACCACCCGGTTATCCAACTATGTTGGGGTCTGCTTTCAGTTAAGTAGACCCCAGCATAGTTGGATAAAAGCTAAGCATAGGATTCCGGCATCTTTCACTTGAAGTGAAACGTCTGAACACAAAATTAACTGAAATTTTGTTAAAATAAAAAAGAACAGCCTGGTATACGATTCACTCAAGTGAAGCGTCCGATATCGGCATTACAGAAATAAACAAAACGTTTCTTTTCATTTAACTAATATTCAAGTTTCACAGCTATAATAATGTAACTGCAAATTAATGCTACAGTGTTAATTTTCCAGATTATTAACATTTCCAAGAACTCGCCTTTGTTCCCCAGCACCAGAAATATTCCTCTTACGATCTACTAAACGTACCCATTTGTTCTTTATGACATTGTACAACATTTAAAAGGGACAGGATAATCCCGGATTGCCCCATAAACCGGTAGAAGGCAGTTTTCCGCAATAATTGTCGTATGGACGCATCGATGGGAAACTCTTCCATGGCTTTCAATGGTGACCTAAAGCGTTATGTGGGACAGTAAAAATTCAACTGAGGCTCCGTTCGCGACCTCAGGCCATTTGAATCGCGCGTGGTTCACTTGTTTACTTCGCTTAAGAGTGGTTTCGGAGTAGCGTATTTTTCTGCGCGTTCAAGCTCGTTTCGGCTTATGCGCTTACACGCGCGCCACTTTTTATGCTCCAAAAAACCGAACGTGCGTCTGCGTACACTAGCTTCTTCTAGAGTGTTTGCTCGAATCAGTAGGCGTTTGCGCTAATATGAGCTTATAAGCGCGTAAGAGCAACACTCGTAAGATTTACGAATGTGGCAAAAGGAGCGCGTCTGCACGCGCTTCTAAAACCGAGCTTATTCGTGTGAAAATACGCTGATCAGAAACCTAAGACGATTTTTCTGTTCTGCTCAGCATGAATCGTGGTATGCTTTAATAAATTTTTTTCTTTGTTTTTTTTCGGTCGCACTGTCCTAAGACTCGTGTCGTTTAAGCGTGTCACTCGTGGCCAAGCCGTTATGCGGGACGATAAAATTTGGTCTGAATGGTGTTTTGACCGGCAATACTCAGTTGGGAAGAAAGTGATTATTTTTAAATGATGTGAGTTGGGTCAGGAAAGGGATATTCGAAGGGTATTTACTTTATCTTCTACTAAGTTTTATTTTCCATTGATACAGAAAGTTTAGGGACCTATTTATTTATTCTTTGTAAAGTTTGATAGGTCGTATGTTTTGTTATTAATGACTTTGTCATCATTTTACTTTTTTTTTTGGATTTGTGAAATAAGTCTTGCATCGTTTGTCTCGTGGTAGCTAGTGCTAGCTCCTGAGTTCGATTCCCAATTCGAGAAAAGTGTTATTGGGTCAGAAATTCCGAAGAAGGAGCCAGTGTGTAAACATACCTAGTCGAAACACCCACATTCCGCTAGGCATGTTCAAGTCGCATTCTATAATACAGGCATTAAGTTATGTTGTGTACAAGATTCAAAGTCCACTAGGTAAAGACGTAATTTCTTTGTAAAATAACAACATACATATGTTCTAACAGCACCCAAGCAATAAATGGACTCTCCGAACATACAGGCAGGAACGAATAGGGCTATAAATAACACCAAAGCCTTCAGAACCGTAAAATAATACGAAAAACTTCCGTTCCATTCAGTAACACTCCATATTCAATTCACGTTAATATTTTTCTTTTGAAAACTTTTCACCGCTTACAGCGCCATCTGTCGCGGTATTTGCCCCAGGTATACTAACTATTCAGTGACAAAGACTCTGTGTGCCTTCTTAAAACTTTCGAATAAACTTTCAACGCAATTCGACTCTGAGCTGCGAAAATAAGGCTGCAGGTGTCCATTGTTTGCGGGACCGTTCGAAAGAGATACCGCAGCCCTGGAACACAAAGGGCAAAAGAAGTAACATGGATGGGTTTTAGTCAGTAAAAGTCTGAGACTCGCTTCCGCTCCGCATAGAGCGGGAGGGGTTTTTTGATGATTATCCATCCAAAAAAAATTGTTAATTATACAGTTTTTTTTTTATCTACAAATTTAAAAAGTTTAGCGAAAAGCTCTTGTTTTTAAATACAATTTTCGTAAGTCACCATGATGCAGTCAAGCATTGCAATGCAGCAGTTTTATTTTAGGTAACCACTGATGAAAAAAAAAGGAATGACTAACATGCAAGTCAATATTGAGGTAGGTACCTATCGTAATTTATTTTAAATTATTGTTGATACGAGTATAAAAGCGTAGTGATGGCAGGTGGATTTTAGCTGTGACCGCGTGGCGCGGCGTCCAAGGACTGGAAAGAGAAGTGTTGATCGTCCGGGGGCGAGATGGGCAGACGACATTATTGCCATCGCGGGAATATTCTGGATGAGGCTGGCACAAGAACCTTTTACGCAAAGTGAGACCCAGCAGTGGGTGAAGTCGGTTGAATGATGATGAATAGTTAATAATTAAACGAATTACAAATACTTATTACAACATTCAAGCATACCTTAAAACGAGCTATCACTAACACTAGGCAATTCTTAAATTAATGCCTAAATACAAGTGAACTATTGAATATCAACGCTCTGCCCAGTCTGTGTGTCAAAATTTCAATAGTGCTCTAATATTAATTTTAGTTCCTGTTTGAAACTGCCAAATGTATCGTCCGTTTGAGATACGTAATAACACTATTAGAATGCGCAAGAAAGACCTCCCATCCACTAAGATTGTTCCAGAACTTTTCTTCCTCTAAAGATAAAAATTACCAACGCACTGTCAAATTCAGAAGAAAAACCGAGAATCATAAAAAATCACATCAATCCTTTGGAGCGCGTTGCGTTCATAAATCATTTCTCAAACTAGGGGGCGTGCCGCCGTTATAACATCTATTCCTCATAACATATAGCTTATAGTTCTGTTGCAGCCCTATACCACGGAATAGATAGATGGTGGAATTACAGAAGGTTAAGTCCATACAACGAGTCATATCAGACGCAAGCACACATACGACGATCTTGGTCAAATGTGTAGATAAAGAATGCTATAGGTCAACTTACAACCTTATGGGATAACGATAGTTTTTGGCAGTGTAAACTGAAACTATCTAATTTATCTTCAGTTGTCTTCAGTTGTTCGCTAAGAAATGGGACCAGGTAAGAAGTTTGTATACGTGAAGGAGATAAACGAAATATATTACTTTACTAACATAACATCACCCCTATAATGCCCAGACGGTTAGACAGAGGTGTACCACTAATAGTACACCTACATTTTGGTTGTTATGTCCCGCGTAATGGGGGCGAGCCTATTGTCTCTTAATAATAGATTTTATAAGTGTGTCCTTGTCTCATTCTTATTATTATGTAGTGACTTGTCTATTGCTATTCTGTCAATCCGATGCTTGTTGTACCTACGTAAAGCGTATCTATGAGTGCGTGTGTTTTCGCTCACTGTATAAAACCGGCCTTCTGTATCTAACTATTCTGTAACCAGACTAACCGCGTGGAGGGAATGATGACGTGACAACATGACATCTGAATCACCTCCCCTCCGGTTGGCGAAAGGATTCCTTTATTGAAAAACATTATATTAGTCGTGATTGCGACCGCATGTCAGCCAAGCGGAATGAGGGGTGCCGGATTCTTGCCTCGGTCGTTACAAATACCTATGGATATGTAATGTACGTTTTGGCTTTAACAGATCCAAGACTTTATTGTTAAAATCTGGCAAGTCAAAACAAGACTCTTACTTTGTAGACAAATGCTTATAGCTTTTTTATGTTTGATGGGCCTACTCTTGGAGGACAGAGATGAGGTCGACGATGGAACGAGCTAACCCAAAATAAGCCTATTAACTCGCGACTTAAATAGATTGGGGTCATATGGACTTGGGAACACCGACGAAGGCAGGGAATTCCACTCCTTGGCTGTGCGCATAATAAACGATGTAGCAAAGCGCTTCGTGCGAATGTGTGGAACATCGACAAGGAATGGGTGAGCTCTTGGGCACACTCACCGAAGTACAGCCTGTAAAAGAATAAATAAAGCTTAACTTAGGATAAGGAAACCAGCGCAACCAGAAATCGTGAACTCATTTCTGGTAGTAGGTCGGCAACTGTAAAGACAAAATGTATATCCATGTAAAAGATGCATTAGCCTTACCCCTTTATATGTATACTCATTGCCACACGTTTTAATCACTAACTTCCCCATAAGTCAGAAAAATCTCCTCAAAACCTATCTTCATGAAAGAATCACAAAAGTCTGAGTCCTTCTTACTGGCTAATCTCCAATAACAATGGACACAATCATAGTTAGGTAACAAACACACACAGACACCGCCAGTGTAGCCGCAACTTGTATTCGACAAATCTCCGCCAGTCTGAGGTTAATCTCACATCAAGCTGATGTTGCATAAAAGTCCTCGTTTTTGTTTAGTTTCTAAAATTGAAAGGTCAATGTGTCTTTCAAAGAAGAATATCTTGACAAACAAGTTTTGTGGAAGTTTCCGTAGAGAAAAGAAACAAACAATTTTTGCAAGCTGGCCGGCGCGTGCCTTTTTGCACTTTCTGCATCCAAGTCTCAGAGTTAATTTTTGCAGAAATAATTTTGCATAACATTTAACTGCAATGGATTTCCACAAAAGTAACGACAGACTACATACTAGTTAACTTACCTATAACTTCTCAGGACAAAGTTGAGTCGGTTTCAAGTGTACAAGATTAAAAATCCAAAGAAACGAGAATTTGCACAACCTCAGTTCGAACAAGTTAAGCCTTCCCATCTAAGTCAAATCCGTGACAAAAACAAACATCCCATTGGTTCGTACCCAGGAACACCTTTTCAGGATTACGTTAAACTCTGCACAATATAACCACCGTGACGCATGTCTATGATAAATCCCTTTCTTACGGAACCCTTTGGAAAATCCGAGGGACCCAACCGCCTTTGTATACCGGAACCCTTTGAAGTTCAGAGAATAAACACGAACATAATTAGGAAGGTCAAAACCTGGAGGAAATTTTAATTTGGAGCGATGACTTCAGATATTTTCTGGAGAAAACTGAAGAAATGCTGTTGAGGCAGAAAGTTTTTGTTTTCTTAGTTAATACAATATTTGCGTATGCAGCAGAAATCAGTTACCGAGTAACTGTGATGTGTAGGTAAGAATGCCAGTCGTTCCATGTTAATACAGGTATTCAGCTGCAGCTGACCCTAAGATGGTTGATTAAGCTGCCCAGGTCACCATGAGCTGACCATGTATGTTGATGAAAAGCGGAAGTAATCCTACCTTCCACTAATTGATACTCAAAGTTTCCTTTACAATAATTAGCACTCATATCCATAACAGATCTCTAAAACATCCACGTAACAATTAGGAGCCATGAAAAATTGCCTGACTTTTTAGTATGTTTTAAAGGTAAACGTAATATAACAAAACAAGCTGCCTGTAATCCCCAAAGGGTTAGGCAAAGTTGTTTTATTTTATCCTTTAGTACCCCCACAGTCTACCAGTTAAGTTTGAGTTCCATGTAAGGGCAAGCCTGTTCGGCGCGTTCGTGTTCCACGCGCGCCTCAGAGATGTCAGCAATGATGAGGGGCCCGCAAGGGCCGATGCCTGCCAGGGCTGCGGGACTGTTAGAAAGAGATACCCCTGGCCCTGGAACATAAAGGGCAAAAGAAGGAACATGGATGGTTTTTAGTCAGTAAAAGTCTGACACTCCCTTCCCCTCCGCCCAGAGCGGGAGGAGTCATTTGATGATTTCCCATCCGAAAAAAAAAAGGCAATCCTGTTGCCATCAACCATAAGGTAAACATACTGAGTTTAATAAGCCTGCATCCACTTCAAAAATAAAAAGTCTATACACAAAATCTCATAGAAGCACCAAGCAATATACACTTAAAATTTAATAATCGTCAAATTGAGAGCAGACATTTTATCGGGCTAGTATACGGGTCAAATCTTCTACTTTTTTCACCAGATCGACTCCGGAGTTTCAAAGCGTTAATCCGATTTACGTCTCCTATTGTCGGCTTTATAGGGTGTCCAAACTTTCAAATTTTAAATCAATTTATCCCGTGATTCACATGGCATCACATCACGCCTGTAATATTCGAAGAGTTAGGCAGAGGTGTACCTAATAGTACACCCACATTTATTCCAGTTATTTTTAAGTCCATGTGGCGAATATATTGCAATCAACCGGGCACAGATCCGGACTCCGTAGTTGCTACAGAGAAATTCCTGATGAAAAAACCAAACAATTTTCGCCCGACTTCAGATCCCAGGACCTCATGCTTAACAGTCGCCCTTGCGATCACTAGACCAACAAGGGAGTTTTTGCACACTTTCAATTTGAGCCGTAATTCGATTAATGGTTATTTAGTTTTTGCTGTTGTGGTGGAAAATTGAGTTGGTTTATGTGTTTTCTATAATAATGGAGAAGGGTACATCGTCATGGGTCGTAAGTGGTTGACGTTTACGAGCTATGTGAGGTGATAAAAAGCTGGTACGTTGGTTGTCAATTTCATGGGTATGTGATTCTGTATTCAAACCTATAATTTATATTACCGACTTCCCTAAGCAGTTCGATGTTCATCAACTCAGATGTCTTCAAACAACACTTAAACAACAACGAAAATAACTGTCTCTAAAACATGCGAAACTCACGCATTTTTCTTATGGGGGGTTGTCAAAAACTACACAACGGCACTATAATAAGGGTGTAACAAGACCCTTAACGAACCTGAAAGGCACTTGTTCTGCCCGTCATTGCTTTGTTCTAGACCATACCTGGGAACCTTCTAGTTACGGAGATATTATGGGTCAAAGTGCCAACTTTTTCACAAGTATTTTTACAATACATGTTTTTTTTATAACTGTACTTTAAATACCTCCATGACCCTTGTAGTATCAGCACAATGTTTTGAGTAGGTTACATTGAGTTTTGCCATAAAACGTGATTTTTCACCTTAAAAATAAGGTCGTTTTCCAGCAATAATTTTTGCGTAGGGTGACTTAGTTTGATATACAGAATGCACTATTCTCGTTTTGCTTCGTCTACATTCGTGCCCCTAAATCTTTGTGCAATAATCCAAAAATGAAACCATTGTCATCCCGAAAACAAAATCTGTATTGCTGATATCTGAGAGCAACGGCCTTTACATTAGAAAAAAGTAGACATAAAAAGTTGGACGTAAATTAACAAGACACATGGCTACCCTACCTAAAATCAAGCGGAAGAGATTTAACGCTTTATTTTTATCGAGAGAGGAACTCCATCCATTCCGGATGCTTTGCTCCATTGATCTACTGGCGTTTTTCTAAACATATTTATTTACCCTGTGCTGTATATCCTAAACTAGGTTTGGAAGCTCTTGGAAAAAAGATTTGGGGCTATTTTTGGTTTATGAGTTATTGCGATTGTTTCCTTTTGTAACCTTCTATTTTGATCGGGTTAACATTCTATGTTTATGAACGAATTGAGGTAGGTAAGGGCTAAGTGCCCGTTATGGATGTATAATCTTGGGTAATTTTAATGTATGGACTAGTAAGGTATACTGGGTGGAAGGGACACCGGAAAAAAACCGTTTCGTACGTTTTGACCGTGTATGTATTATTGCACTTTTGTAGGAAAAAGGTGTTTAAAAAAAAACCGCCAAGTGCGAGTTGTTTTCACACGCACACGTGATTTCATAGAGCCAAACAATAAAAAATAAAAAATATAATAAAAATATTTTGAAGGCTCATTCGGTTGTATTGTATTACATTCAACAATGCGTTTTCCATAGTATGTTAATGAAAAATAAAATTACTGCTGCAGTTGTATGAAAAAGGCCCATATCTCAAAAACTAAACATCAAATCGTATTCAAACCAATTTTCGTAAAGTTTTTTTTACGTTCTACAATCCTAAATTTTTTCAGAATTTTCCTCCTCTTGCTTTAGAAATTAGAGGGGGGGGCACACATTTTACCACTTTGAAAGTGTCTATCTTTCAAACGATTGACTGTGAGAAAAATGGTAAACATCAATATCATTATAAAGACCAATCTATAGACACCCCGCACGAATCTTTTATTACTGTATAAAAATCGTAAAGCGGTTCACAGAATACATCTACCTAATAATAAAATTATTCTGGTTCCGAAAAATGTAATATTCAAAACGATTTAATGGCGGCGGAAAGATGAAAACTCGAAATCCTTTTATCTACATCATCATCTGCCTAGCCTTTTCCCAATTATGTTGGGGTCGGCTTCCAGTCTAACCGGATGCAGCTGAATGTCAGTATTAAACATGGGACGACGGCCTATCTAACCTTCACAACCCATTTAGTACTGGGTAATACGGTCCCCCTTGGTAAGACTGAAGACTGGTTGTCAGATTTTCGGACCACTGACTACCTGTAACGGTTATCATAGATTTACAGCCGGAACCAACAGCTCAACGTGCTGTCCGAGACACGGAGGAAACTCGGTATGTAATGGATGGTCAGGGTCACCCATGATGATCGTTCTAGTGGCCGTTATTATTTAGACACTTCTACAGTCAACTAATATTCTGCAGATCCACCATTATATGAATCCAATACTTCATAAAACTCCCACGTTCAGATAAATCATTCTAGGACAGCAACTTGTCTAAAATAATAATTATGTCGCAAACAACAACCGAAGGGAGTTTTCTTTAGCAAACAAACAGAAAACATCTTTCCGGTTACCCGTTATCCGGTTGAATCCGGATAAAACTGGATTAGACAACTCCAATATTTTTGTTTACACAAAAAAGTAATTCGTTTCGTTTTTGGGTAAATAATTGAGTAAATTAACAACTTTTTTTAGTAAGAAGATCGTTTGTGCTATATCCAAATGATTCTTTAAGAAATTTTCGTGTGATATTTTTAAACCCAGTAGCTTGACGACATAATTATTATTTCAAAAGTTGTGAAGGCTAAAGGAGACGGGCGAATCTGGGCCTAACGTTACACAAATGGAATATTTATCAATATTTTTTTTTAGTTTTTTTGTGGTTAATCATAAAATATTAAGCAGTTTTATCATGGCATAAGAAATTAAATATTTAATCAAAATAATACTGACTTCCCTTACTTTGACTTTGAAACAATGTTGCCAGATGAATTATAAAAGTTAATCGATATTATTACAAAAATAGAATAGTTAATAAATTATATTAAAAATACTATAAAACGTGATTCAGTTTTGTTCTTTACATAAGTTTAAATAAAAAACACTTTTTTTTTAATGTTTCTTCGTGACACTTCAACGTTTCAAAAAAAGTCGTAAAATAAATCGATTTCACAATCGATTGTCAACGTTTTAATATACAGGCAACAAAGCGGAACTCATGTCAATGTCAGGTCAAAAACTCAAACGTCAAACAAATCATTTGCTTCGTTCGTTGTCTTTGAGTTTATGGCGGTAAATTAGTGAATATTTTCTGTTGTGTTTTCGTGTGCTGTAATAAATTATTCGATTAGTGTTCTTGAACGACTTTGACTTTTAACTGTCAATATCCAATAATTCTAGCTGGCTGTTCAGAGGTAGTATAAAATCGAGACATGTAAGCTCAAAAATATATTTTAGATTAGTTCACAGTTCTCTTAATGGTATAGAGGCCATCAAATAATATTATTGTAATTGCTTAGCAGGAAAAATAACAGTAGGTTGCTGTTGTCATGTGATGTCCATAGTATGGTACCTACGCTGGGCAAGGCATCAAGAGAATTTAATAGCACCTGCTCAGTTTTAATTGTTTATGATGAAGTGGAAGATGAATAAATCATTAAAAGTGGAAGTATTTCTAAAACCTCTAGAATCTAGTTGAACGGCGTCTGAATCTTCAGTGTGTGAATGTCCTACAATGAGTTCAGGCTAATTCTAGTTTACAATAAAGTCAAATAATTATTTTCTTAAAGTAGGTATAGCGTGAGAGCTCGGTGTATGAATACCTTAGAGGTTATTTTGTACAAACCAATAACATCCTATATTTTCTTTCTACCATGGAGCAGTCGTAAATATTTTAGTATTTTTTAAATGGTATTAGTATATAAATTAAATAATGCAGTAATCGTTACTGTAACATCAGGCCCAACTTTCTATGAACTTTCGCCCGCCTCCATTGTGTGCTGCAAATAAAGGTTATTGACCCTTTTCCCATAAATCGACACTTTTATCTCTTTATCTTGCCGTGACTAGATATACTCTAAAGATCTAAATGATTTAAAGCTATTTAAAAATCTACGTTATTTAAAAATTGGGTATAATACGAAATTAATCTTAATTACACGCACAATATACCTACCACTCGCAGGACAACAGATTTAAAATAAAATAAAAACTTCTTTATCTAACAACAACTTGTCTGACAATTAACTGCTAAATAGTTAACGAATTTGTTCTAACCAACCCAAACGTAAACCTCAACGCTAAGACAAACACACAGTTAAACAGTTTACTCATCACAACCCACCCTAACAAAGCGTTAATAGCCCAAAATTCCTTCCCTGCCGTCTTTGCATCCATCGCTTACAATTAAAACTTCCCGTCGCTTTTCCAATTAAAAATCCCCATACATCCGTGGGAGAACTTCTCCTCACACGTAGGTACCGATGGCCCAATTAAATACGCCATTCACCAGAGGGTTAATTAAGAAGAAAATTATCTCCTCAAACAGTAGGCAGGCGTGACATGCGAAACGGTGCCAAGCGAGGAGTGGGCAGCGGGTATTGAAGTGATACGGGTAAGTGAAATAAAAATACTGTCAAATCATAATTTGTAACGATTTTGTTAACCATGCATGGACCTCTTTATCTTTTTTTCTTTTTTGTCCAGGGCAGGACACCTGGCTAGATGCGGAAATGGCCGATGGAGCAAGGCTTTGACCGAGTGGTGGGCAAGGTTTGGCCAAAGAAACCAGGGCCGTCCTAAAGCTCGTTGGATCGACAATATCGTCAAAGTCGCGGGAAACACCTGGATAAGGGACGCCCAGAACAGGGAAGTGGGGCAGAAAAAAGGGGTCGCCTATACCCAGCAGTGGGTGATTCCGGGCTGATAATATGATGATTGTTAACCATGCATATAGGAGTAAGTTTTCTATTGCAGTTGCATTATCTGGACGAGTCTCAAATCCGTGGCCAAAGCAAAGTGATCATCACGGGAATCCTTTCCAAGATCCTAGAAGCAGTTGCCCTTAATCAAATATCCTCCTACGTATATAATAATAACCTGTTGTCCAGTTTCCAATCCGGTTTTCGGCCTGGCCACAGCACAGCCACAGCTCTGCTTAAAGTTACTGAAGACATAAGGGATGGCCTGGAGAATTCGAGATTAACGGTCTTGGTTTTAATTGATTTTTCCAATGCTTTTAACACCGTTGATCACGACATTCTTCTGGCCATACTGTCCCAGATTGGGTCTCTTCGTTGTCACGTGATTGGTTTTCATCATATCTTCGTGGTCGCCAGCAGGCGGTGCGTGCTGATCAGGATTGCTCTGACTGGTGCGACCTGGTAACTGGTGTTCCGCAAGGTGGTATCCTCTCTCCTCTCTTATTTTCTTTATTTATAAACTCCATTACTGCTGTTCTCAAATGTTCTTGCCATCTGTACGCTGATGACTTGCAACTATACGCTCAGTCTGACATTACCAACCTTGACAATTGCATTTCAGCACTCAATGCTGATCTTCGAACTATCGAGGAATGGTCTGGCAAATTTGGGGTTTCTGTTAACGTCGGGAAATGTCAGGCCATCCTAATTGGCAGTTCGTACTTTTTGAGAAATGTGAACACTAGCCAACTTATGCCACTGATGTACGAGAACTCCGTCATTTCTCTTTCACCTCACGTAAAAGACTTAGGTCTGTACATTGACGGCAGTTTAAGTTGGAATAAGCACGTGGCTCAGGTGAGCCAGAAAGTCTCGTTCTCGCTGCGATCCCTCTATAGATTCAAACACTTCCTGCCATCTAGCACCAAACTCACTTTGGTCCAGTCACTTGTGCTTCCCATTATCGACTATGCTGATGTTTGTTATTCTGATCTTTCCCAAGAACTTCTAAACAAATTGGATCGACTTCTCAACAATTGTATTCGCTTTGTTTTTGGCCTTCGCAAATACGATCACATTTCCTCCTTCCGTTCTCAGCTTAAATGGTTGCCTATCCGACTCAGGAGGTCCCTCAGATCTCTCTGCATGCTCTTCACAATTATGAACGATCCATGTGCTCCCGATTACCTAAAAACTTATTTTAAAGTGTTGGACAGTTCGCACAGTCGTAACCTTCGAGCTGCCAAGAATCTACTTCTCCAAATTCCTTCACACCGCACCGGTTTTATGTCGAATTCTTACGCCATCTCTACTGCAAGGCTCTGGAACGCGCTACCTTTTGGCATTAAAAAAGCTGAAAGCAAACTCACTTTTAAAAGAAAAGTTCGCAACCACTACTCAAGTCAGGATAAATAGCTCTCAATTAGAAGTCGAGTCATGGTAATTATTATTAGGTTTCTTTTCTTTTATTTTGGTATTTGTTAAAATATTTAGTAGTTTATTTTATTTATATATGTGTATTAGTATCAATATAAGGATATAAATTTTCGAAATCAAGAAGTTATTTTTTAGATATTTATTGTACCTATCACAATGTTTCCTATTTAACCCAAAGGTTGACTGGTAGAGAATGCCTTGTGGCATTAAGTCCGCCTATGTACCACTATTGTACATGAAGTTTAAATAAATAAATAAATAAATACAGAACTGTCACGTTCGATTTTCGACGAATCCTAAAGCATCATTGTGCCGACGGAGAGCGCTTGACAGGTTTCCTAACAAATAAGTAATATTGAAACGCACACGCAATTGTTTGCTTTAAAAACACGACACTTAGATTTGTCATTCAAATGTTTCAAAACTTTTCAAAGAGTATCTGTGATTCTAAATCTTGCTGATTGTACGCAGAGAATGTTTCTTTAAAACACCAAAGCCCACTTGACAAAACTAGGTAACCAAAAATATTTTAGAAAGCGTTCAGCTTATAACTTGCATCATATTATAAACTGAACGACCGCTTGAAGCTGAAATATGGCTGAAATTCCAACAGGAATGCCTACTCGCACTGAATTATAGCTAATGAGACGAATATTAAAGGAATTGATGGTGCGACAAGCATTTTGTTTTTTCTCCCTGTTATTTTGATAAGAAACGAGATTGTAGATGAGATCGATTTGTTCGGGAGCAGAGTACTTTGTAGTGGTAATGTGTTGTGATGTTGTATTCGGAATTGAGTACAATAGAAATGGTATTCTGAGGCAGGGAGAAATAGGGCTGCCTTTGAATTGCTGCTATTGAAATGTTAAGAAGTGTAAGTTGTGTTTTGCTTCAATTTGTTATGAGTTTGTTTCACTACAATATTGAAATGTGACCTATTTATACTTTAATACTATAATAAGATGAAATAACAAGGAACTCCGATTATCATTATTGATTCTCTTTTGTGTTTCCTGAAAACAAAAAAGATCAGATCATCACAAGACTGTTTGTCTCTGCATCACCCATACGTTTACTGATAAAATGCCTATGGCGTTAAGTCCGCCTCTGTACTTTGTGCTTGAAGTTTTATATAAATAATTAACTCAGGCAGGCGCAAGATTTGATTATGTGACGTCATTTATGTTGTCAGCACTTTCAAAACGGTGAAGGACAACATCGTGAGGAAACCAGCATGTCCTAGAACCACTAATTCGAAACCATGGGTTCCAGCCTACTCCGTCTTAAAGGCAGAAGGCCTGTAACCCACCAGCATCATCTGCCTAGCCTTTTCCCAACTGTCGGTCGGCTTCCAGTCTAACCGGATGCTGCTGAATACTTGTGTTTAAGATGGAGCAACTGCCTATTTGACCTGCACAACCCAGCTAGCAGCAGACTATCGGGCCACTGAATTCCTGTTTAGATCTTTGACAGTCGTTACTGTCACAGATCTTTAAATAACAGCCGGAACCAACGGCTTAACGTGCTTTCCGAGACACGGAGGAAACTTGGTATGTAATGGGTGGTCACCCATCCACGAACCAACCTAGGCAAGCGCGGCTTAGCCTAATTATTGAACCGAGCGGTTGTTATTATTTAGCCAAGAGCTTCCCAAGGTCTGTATCCCACCAGTGGGAACATAATAGACTGATTATGCTAATGACAATGTGATAAAGCTGTAAAAACCGCCTCACAAATTCACAATTTTATCCACACTTTTATAATTACGTTTCTTATGGTCCCATAGCGTTAAACCCCACAGGCATTTACGAGGCACAAAGCAGATGCCAAAAAAAACAATTCAATTATACAAAGTGAGTAAAAACAACATCGCACAAAATGTTGCCATGCAAATCTGGCAATAGGGACGGAAAGTAAATCAAGTGCCACACTCTGCCAGTTATTAGAGCCATAAGGAAAATGAATTATTTAGCCAAAGTAGGCAACAGATTAGCCGTTTAGATTGTTTTTCTTGTTTCGATTTGCAAGTTAATTAAATACTATTAGGAGACAAATTGGGAGAAATTAAAATCATATTAAGGACACGTGTTTTGTAGGAGGGAAATTGGAAAATGTTGGATTTCTGCTGATCTCATGTATGAACGGTATGTGAAAAGTATGTAACGACGTAAGTATGTAGCGAAAGAGTTAGCCAGAAGTGTACCAATAGTACATTCACATTTCGTCAGTAAAGTTAAAGATCATTCATTCTTTTAAAATTAAATATCCTTACTTATTATTTTTCATTAATAATATAAATACGAAAGTAAGTTTGTTTGTTTGTTACCTGTTCACGCCTAAACCACTGAACCGAGCATCCTGAAATTTTTCATATACGTTGTCAGGTGTACAGAAACGAATATATAGACCAGCTAGACCAACGAGGCTGTCTATTTCATCTCATTACTAGCTTTTGCCCGCGGCTTCGCTCGCGAAAATTTAGAATTTACCAATTAATTCGGGTTGTACTCTGCTTGTTATAATAGAATTCAATCATGATTCGAAAGACACGTGGCGCCATTTCAGGAAGCTCGGTTCAGTGGTTTAGGCGTGAAAGGTAACAAACAAACAAACTTACTTTCGCATTTATAATACTATAATTAAAAATAATAAGTAAGAATATTTACTTTTAGAAGAATGAATGATCTTTAACATTACTGGCGAAATGTGAGTGTACTATTTGGTACACTTCTGGCTAACTCTTTCGGATTACAGGCGTGATGTTATATTATATATCTTATGAATCATCCATAGTGAATCATCCTTGTACATTCATTCTCAGCATTACATCACTCGTGTCACAATGTGTTATTCCCTCAATTATATTAACATTTGTTCTCAAAAATGCAGTCAACTTAAAGCTCTGCTGACACCACTCACCGAACAACCAACAGCGTTAATCTTAATCGACGCCAATGATGCGGATGATCTTAGTGCAATGGTAATGGACCATAGCTGTTTATGTGACGACTTTGTGTTAGAGCCACTAAAATAGCGAATCCATGTAAACGATTGATGATGATGAGGATGAGGTTCCGATTCTCAGTTCACGCAGTGTGTTATTGGGTTTTTCCAAATAGAATTGTGCTTGCCTGGGTTGGTCCGTGGATGGGTGACCACCCATTACATACCGAGTGTCCTCCGTGCTTCGGAAAGCACGTTAAGCTGTTGGTCCCGGCTGTCATTTCTAGATCTTTGACAGTCGTTACTGGTAGTCAGTGGCCCGAGAGTCTGACGATCAGTCTTACATAGAGGTATGGTATTACCTAGTACTAACTGGGTTATGGAGGTCAGATATGCAGTCGCTCCATGTTACATACTGTTATTCAGCTGCATCCGGTTAGACTGGAAGCCGACCCCATCGTAGTTGTGAAACGGGAAGGCAGATGAAGATGTACTGCACTTACACATTTAAAAACAGTAAGTTTCTTGAAAGCACATTGCAAATAGAAAAATCGTTTAACTCGGCAATTTCTCCCAATCAAACTCACTTAAAACAATACATTAAACCCTCCTCCCGTCTATCGACACAAACCAACGCAGAGCCATAAATTACCCACAAAATAGTCAATAAAACTTAATTCTACCAAAAGCCGTTATTACAGTATTAAACGTAAATTAATAGCTGACTTTATGGCCACGACACACGCCTACTCGCCTGGGAGATTCGCTGGTCAGCAATTCTTGGAAATGTCCTCATTAATGAGCTCTTCAATACACCTTAAGAGAGCTATCATGGGCATTAATATCCGATACTGTGCATACGGTTATAGTGTATGGCTAGCTTGTTGGGTGACTTGCAGAACAATAGTCATGTGTACCTCTACATGTAGCATACTACACAGCACACAGTACACTCAGTACTACAGTATAATCAGCCAATAATGCGGCCACTGTAGCATCCTAGACCTCATCTCTGAGGTAGGAAGCGGGAGGACGCGGGTCATGTTCGAATTGGTGGATGGCTCTTCGAGTTTTTATTATATGACTAGCTGTGGCCCGTGACCTTTGTCAACTTGAAATTATTATAAAAATAGTATTTCCGGATTTTGTTAACAATTTCAAAATTAAAATTTAGTTAGTTTTAATTTTTCTAAAACAAAATGTTATAAATACCGTAAGTATATAATTTCATATGCGTTGAGTAAAAAGCTGTTAGTTTGAAATAACAAACAGATACCCCAATTTTATTTAGTTGTTTATATACGTCTTCCTTCGCCGTTTTAAGAGAGCAGTGGTGATGAAATAATTCACACAAAGTGTCCAGAATGTGTTGCTGCCTATGGAGGTCTGTAATACCAGAACTTAATAACCCTGGAGAAATCACTGCAAGGTGATAGTCCTTTCCCTAAAAAGAGAATAGATAGTGCTATTACTTACCAACATGAATAATTATCACAATATGCTATGTCGTACTGTTAAAAAAACCTTACTAGACTGTTGAAAAAGTATGAAATCTCACCTTAAATACAGAATGATAATTATAGACAATTTATTTTTTGTGGAGTTCGGTAATGTCCCACGGGATCGTACTATCGGGATAAAATTATCCTACGTGTTATAAACTTTCTATGTGCCAAATTGTTGGTATCCAAATCCGGTAAGTAGTTTTTGCATGAAAAAGTAACAAACATCCATCCATCCATCCTCACAAACGTTTGCATTTATAATATTAGTAGAACATAACTTTACTTAAATGAAAATCATGCTTAAATATTGTTCTATATTTCCAGAAAACAGGCATAAGAGCTTAACGAGAAACAATAATTATAATGTTTATTTAAACTATAGGAAACTATGTATGAAACCCACAAGTATTATATCGCAGCCAAGTTAATTATGTATTATAATATCCGCCAATTTGTACTTTGCCAGTCTCACATAAGCTAATTTCCTATAATATTGTTCATACACGTGGATCGTGATAATATTCTAATATCAAGAGTACTTCCTCTTGTTGTAAGTTGAATGTCACAGCTAATAATAGAATTGACTTTGGAGTAGACATTGTTTCAAAATAAAACAATCTTCTGTACTTAAGTATAGAAAACAACGTTACAGATAATGTTACAAGAAGCTTATATCAGGGTATTTGGCTTCTTGCCTGCCAGGGCTGCGGGCCTGCCATGGCTGCGAGCCTGCCAGGGCTGCGGGACTGTTCGAAAGAGATACCGCGGCCCTGGAACATAAAGGGCAAAAGAAGGAACATGGGTGGTTTTTAGTCAGTAAAAGTCTGACACTCCCTTCCGCTCCGCCCAGAGCGGGAGAAGTCATTTGATGATTTCCCACCCGAAAAAAAAAAGGGTATTTGGCTTCGCACTAATGGGCTTCTCTTTTGATTTCTCTTTTTTGCTTTAAAATTTCTGCAGGGTATAAACGGACCCTTCACGAAAACGTCTACCAAGCATTCTGTATATATCAAACTAAGTAACTCTACGCAAAAATTATTGCTGGGAAACGACTTTTTTTTTTGGGTGAAAAATCATGTTAAACGGCTGGACTTAATGTTACGCAGTCAAAACATTGTGCTGATGTATAAATAAATAAATAAATATCTTGGGACAACCAACATACCTCCATCTGATCCCAAAGTAGGCAGAGCCTGTACTATGGCAACCAGACAACTGATAAACATACATATATATTTCTAAATACATACATATTATAGATAAATTACACACCCAGATACAGAACAAATAATCGTACTCATCGCACAAAGATTTGTCCTGTGTGGGAATCGAACCCACGACCTCCGTCCTAGCAGTCAGGGTCACTAACCACTAGACCAACAGGCCAATCAGTATGCATTGAATAGTACGGGGATCTTGGAGGTATTTAAAGTAAAGTTATAACATTAACAACTTGTATTTTAAGAAAAAAACTTAGGAAAACGTTGAAATTTTGAGGTTATGGTCTTGAACAAAAAAAAATATCGCAATATTCCCCAATATTGCGATCATTTTATAGAACAAATATTATAGAACAAGTGCCTTTCGACTTCCTTAAGAGTACTTTTACACCCATTATATCTTCTGCGATCTTTGGCTAAGTATATTTGCAACTCCGTTTACCTCCCAATATCAGACTGATCAAATCGGACACAAAACCGTCGCCGCTCCGTGAAGCATTCAATGACTGATTATGTTATTTCTTTAAAATAAATGACAATCGTAGAACTAAAGTTTACTTTATTTTTGTTGTTGTAAGCATTTCGTGTGGCTGATCGAGTGGTGACTGAGTGGTGGCCAAGGTTTGGCCAAAGAAACCAGGGCCGTCCTAAAGCTCGTTGGGTCGACGATATCGTTAAAGGCGCGGGAAACACCTGGATAAGGGACGCATAGATCCGGGAAGTGTGGCAGAAAAAAGGGGAGGCCTGTACCCAAGCAGTGGGTGATTCCGGGCTGATATGATGGAGATGAAGCATTTCGTTAAGGTAGTTTAATATAACTGTACGGTATTGAGACCATTTTTAAGAGAAAAATAAAACGAAATTACGAAAAGTAAGTCATGTGCTATCTAAATTCACTCGAACTAGTATAGATGATCAGCTGTTGGGATATTGTGATTATTGGTGATTTTGACATATGTTTTTTTGATTTTGACATTGTTGTTATTAATTATTATGATATTATTAGTAATTACTACCAAAATTTTCCAAATATTTGTACTAACACTAGTGTTTAAGAGGAATTTGTTAGTAATACATACATATAACTAACAAATGGGACTCTATGATCTGGTAAATAATATTTGACTTGATTATGTCACCATCGTGGTTACAGCACATCACAATATTCTCTAATAACAAAGCTCTTCATCCAGCCCGGTAGTATGTCACTTGCAAACAACCTAAGCGATGCAGGCGAAAATTTTCCGATAAAATTATCATAATGATCCGAGCGAGAAGTGCCCTGGAAATGACAGGATAATCTCCCGCACCTGATACGTGCCACATAATAGACTAGCTTTTAGCCTATTTTTTATTCTAGGTAGTTCATTTTTAGTATCTGTTACAGAGTTTCTTTGTTGATCGTCGTCGATAATTACAGCACGAATGGTTGTTTTAAAGGCTTTTACGAGTCTATAACGTTGAGTTTGGTTTCTTTAACGATGCCTTAATTAGGTGGCTAGAACAGTCTTTAGTAATTCTATTGTTTTTCTAGCAAAATATTTTTTGTGATCTTTGCATTCTGAATCAGCTTGAATTTCTGTCGAATTGTCAATTACTGTATCTCATAGCAAACTGCGTCCTAAATGATCGTCGCGCGAACACGCAACTGTCGCGCTTATTTTGTTCGACGAAACCGAACGTCGAGTCGACATATGAATGACGATTGCGTACTCACGTAACTGATTGCTTTGGTTAGCACGGGGCGCTCTTTGTAAGGCAATTTGAAAACTCAAAAACATCAGGAGCAAAAAGGACATATCGACATACTAAATGTAAACAAAAGCACTCCTATTTTATCACAAAATGAGCTCAAAATTGTAATATACTTTACAAGCCGTACTTTGTCGTTACACTAAATAATTTATTACTTAAACATTATCCCAGCTTATAACCCACCTTTATGCCTGAAAGCTATGCGACATTTTTGCCACAGCCAACCTCGAACTCTGGACTAAATAACGAGGCATTCTTGAGCCGTCATGCCGTAATGGCAGATGCGTCAGCATCATTAGTTCATTACGTTGCGGTTACGCCCAATGATAGTGCTAAAGGAGAGGCCATTGTGATGAGCGGTGCGGGCAGCGTCTTGAGTGGAATGAGCTTATGATTAACAGGTGTACTTGAGGTCGTTATTAGTCGAGCAAGCCGTAATCAAGTTGAATTAAACTTGCCCAACCCACATTGATCCAAATATGATCGAAAAAATTCTCAAAAACTTCATACCTTTAGTAATTTGACGATATTATGGAGATAACATTCGAAAAACACCTTATATTAGTAATTATATTAGTAAGCAGTTCACATCATGGCATGGTTCTACTGTTAAATAACACAAAAGAGAACATGGAATTCTCCCCTGGTATCATTTGCTGGTTAGAACTTTTGTCTCATGTCAAAAGAAAGGATTCTCGAAAGATCGGGGAATTAATAAATTAATAAACAATTAATTCAAATGTGTTATTATAATTTCACAGTCCAATTCTTTTTTCTTTCATCATTTATTGAAAGTCATCATCATCTGCCTGCCTTTTCCCAATTATGTTTGGGTCGACTTACAGTCTAACCGGATGCAGCTGATAAGAGTATTTTGCGTGGAGCGACTGCCTCTGCCTATCGGACCGCCACTACCCACTTAGTACTAGGTAATACGATACCCCTTGGTAAAACTGGTTCGTATCTGTGCCGACTGTTAAAGATCTACAAATAACAGCCGGGACCAACGGCTTAACATACTTTCTGAGGCACGAAGGAAACCACGGACCAACCCAGGCAAGCGCGGCTTAACCTTGAAGATCAAACCGTGCGGCTTGTTATTTAGTCACGATTACTTCACAAGAATTTATTGAAAGTAACATTAGCATTTATATCTCCCTGGAAAACACAAAAGTTTTCCCAAAATATCGTATATTCCATAAAAACGAAACCGAGTTCTATTACTAATGTTATACGCCAGACCTCTCAATCAGTCTCCCGGCACAGCATCCCCTCCCTAACAAGTTAATGGCGTCTGTTCCACTGAGATACGGACGAAACACTCTGCCTACGACACTATTTCAACCTAAGGCCCTGTAACCTGTGCCTACTTTTTATGCTACTGGCTTTATTTTAAGGTTTATAAAATGTGGGGTTGGATTTTAGGGTCGCTGATGAGCTTATATAATTCTGCAATGCTCCCAGGGATATTGGATCCATTTTCTGACTAATTTTCTGTGCGAGGTCAAATTTATTTAGCTAGAGAAACTACTATATTTATGGCAGGGTTTGAAATGATCAAGGTAACTATTTTCTTTGATATTTATCATGATAATAAAATTATCGGATACTTTTATCAGATACATAATTGTATCCATGCTGATTCATAACTTGATTATTATTTTTTTTTACTCAAGCCGTTTTTTTTTATGGCATTTCATTCAGTCCAACAAACAGGGTCTTTATTTACTAAGGTCATATATAGTGACATACATTTACGGAACTAGCGAAAAGCCTCGTTCAATAAATACAATTATTTTAACACCTATTTATTGTCATTACACAAAATCTAGCGCGACATGATTTACCAAACATGTAATAATTAGCTGTGAAACGCTAAACAGCGTATGACAGTGTTGCGTTGCTACGCGCGATCGACATACTACGCGGTACGCCACAATTATTGGTGATTAATACGCCATAACATGTTTCTCTCTACTTTGGATAATGAACTAGATTCTTGGTAAATCATTTGCTAATTAGTGGGTATGGAGAATTCTCCATCGAAAACTAAAATAGTAGATGATAAACAACAACATTACTGATCACTGATTACTGATTACTCGAATAATATAAAGCTATTGTATTGCAAACATGAAATTAATAATAGGTCTTTTATCGATGTAATTTGAGATTTTATAACCAGCATTTTCAGATTTAATTATCTGTGGATTGGCACGCAATTCGAAAAACAAATAAATTTTATTCGAAAGCCATGTTCGTTTAATTTCAAATTCAGGCATTTGTTTTTAGATAGTGTTTTATTTTTGTGAAATTGTGGTAATTTTTGGCGCCATGGATAAACTGAAAATTCGTACAATTGTCGAATATGAGTTCTTACGTGGAAATACCGCTGCGCAAACAACACGAAACATTAACGACGTGTACGTACCCAACACTGCTTGTATAAACACGGTCCATTATTGGTTCAATCGTTTTATATCTGCAAATTTTGAGTTGAAGAACGAGCCTCGCGGTAGGCCGGTAACCATTGTCGACAACGACGAATTGAGGGCGATAGTAGAAGCGGATCCATTTCAATCTACGGCTGAGCTTGCTGCGAGCCTTGGAGTTAGTTTCAAAACATTCATTTCACACAGCACACACACATTATACATTTCAGCTTTTTTATCTTTCCGATTTGACGCAAGTGCTTCAAGCACTTGCGTCAAATCGGAAAGATAAAAAAGCTAGATCAGTGCCACACGAACTAAGGGACTTACAGCGAGACTTACGCGTCCAAACATGCATAGCACTACGGAATCGGCATAGAAACGAGGGAATTCAAAATCGAATTGTTACCTGGATCCTGTATGACAACCGTAAGCGTTCGTCTCAGTGGGTGGACTCGGGTACTGCACCTAATCAGTGCGCTAAAAAAATGTTGATGGATGATGGTGACTGTCTGGTAGACCAGTAAATTTAGTCAAATTTTTAAATGGGAAAAACTTCAACACCCAGGTTGCAGTACAAAACGCTTTCACTTACTTCATCGCCTCCCGTCCGGCAGACTTCTACATTATAAGGATAAACAAATTGCCATCAAAATGGCAAATTGTATATAGAATTTGGGCCAGTACTTTGATTAGCTAAAACATTTTTTTTTTTTTTTTTTATATTTTAAAATTTTCATACAAATCTTCAATTTCATAGGTAAAGACCTAATATGATTAGATTTACTTGATTCGCATTTGGCCAGCAGAAATCTTCTTAACACATAACCAAACATCACGGGTATGATCCCCGGAGGTTTAGGCAGTGGTGTATCTAATTACCTACAGACACATTTAGCCAGTGTAATAGAGGCGAACCTATTGCCATCAGCCAGACCCAAATCCAGAGTTACTACTGTGAAGTTATTTATGTTAAAGCCGAATATTACTTTGCTCGATCAGGGAATCGAAACCTTGGGGCAACTACACCACAATGTCAGTCTTGTAGTCAGAATCCTTAATGTGTTTTAATGGCCAGTTTTTCCCACTGCTGGGCCAAGGCCTTTATCTTTCCAGATACTGATTTCATCATCAGTCATCGCAGCGCTCGTCCAGGGAAACTCGTGATGTCTTTCTGGGCCAAACTCAGCGGCTAAGTTCATCCTCAGGCAGACTACTGCTCAGCGGTCATTACGCATGCGGGTCACGTGACCCGCTCATTCCCATTTGAGCGTTTTTATCGTTTCCAGAATTCTTCTATTGTCCCAACTAAGAGCTTTTATCTTTATACTATGTAAGTAAAAGGTATTCAAGTTCGTATAAAATAATATCTCACCTTTCTCTCACACCTTTTAAACTACGCTGACATGCACTACGACCACTTAAAATTAAGATCACCCGGTAAGTGAGAACAGAAAGGTACATAAATTGAAGGAGTCAGGCGTTTCCATCCCACGCATCGAGCGTTACCTTAAGCAGTAAAAATGACAACGGGACTAGCAAGCTTCCTGGACCCTGACTTATACAAGTCAGGGTCAGAACTGTTGAATATTTTGAGAGTTATTTAATTGTTTATGAGCATTTAGCTTTCATCGAGCAAAGCCGTAATGGTTCAGTGATTAAAATGCCGTCTCTTGTGTATGAGATTGTGGGTCAACCGGTGAGTACCACTGTGACTTTCTCGATTCATATGTACTTTCTAAGTTCTGCTTGACATGTCATCAAACCATTGTGAAGAAAGACATCGTGAAAAACCTTGAACTAATAAACAATTCTGAAATCTCCAATTCGCCTTTCAAGCGTGATATTTTTACTAAGCTTTGTATTGTGCAACAAGTTTAGTTACCTTTCTTTCTAACACACAGTAGTTACTAATGTAAAACATAAAACGTTTGCATTTAATTATGTCGAAAGACGGCCACTGTTGGACATAAAGCGCTAAGATATCGCACAGTCCTATGCTTCTTCATCATATCATCATCATCATCCAGCTCGACTTCACACACTGCTGGGTATAGGCCTCTTTTTGCTTGTGCCAAGCTTCACGCTCGTGTGCCAGCCTCATCCAGAATATGCCCGCGATGGCAACAATGTCGCATGCCCATCTCGCCGCCGGACGACTAACACGAGAAGTGTTGGTCACAACTTTACTGCACCTGCCATCACCGCGCCTTGCTAGGTGTCCTGCCGAACTCTATCTGATTTCTAATATCGAAGACCTTCGTTCTTCTTAAATACATTGAATTCCTGTGGCTACCAGGTAATCGGTCCACCTTGATCCTCAAACCTGCTCCTGCTCAAGCGCTGCACTTTCTGATTTGTGGTCGAGTCTAGAACCTTTGGCCATCCGTTCTGTGCGCACTATACTCAGCAACTACCAATTAAGTGTGTTGCCAATTCTGTGCGTTACTTCGAACAAACTAATTAGCCCATCTTCAATTAATGTGGGTCAGCTGAACTACAAGCAATGCACTTCCCTTAACTACAAGAGTTTCCTCAGCTTTATGTCACATTTTAGCAAAACTTTCGCAACTTAGCAGAAGTCTTAGAATTTTTATATCTCCTTAAGTGCTTATGACCTGATTTCCAAGTTTTCTACCTACTTCGGAGTTTGCGTGGTTTTAAGAAAGATAAAAATGAAGATCTTTGTCAGCAGAATTGTCTCTTTTCTTTTGTTTTCCACTTAGTCGTTTTAGCCCTTTTGGTAAGATCTTGAATCTTTATTATGGTCTGAAAAGATTACGCAACTGGATTTTATTTTTTTCTCCTTAGTCAGCGGCAAAGGCGATGGAGTGTCTCATAATTTCATTGAGACTTTTCATAATAATCACAATGTGTTAGGCTCCAAAATTCCAAACTGGGCGAAAACTCAAATCTTCTCGTGAGCATTGACATTTTTGTAAGCTTATATCACCCAGTCCTAAATTATGCCCCGTTCCCCAAAGTACGGCCCGTTCCTCAAAATATGGCCTGTTCCCTAAAATATGGCCTACTCTTAAAATATGAGCCGGTCTCAAGGTGTTTGCTCCTCTTAAAGCAAACAAATATGCGGCCGAAGATACGTTCGCACGTAGTAGGCCCTGCCATTACGGCTGTCTCATATTTTTGCTGGAAGCTCAATAAGCGGAGGCACACCCAAGTTTGCCAACCTCTTCTAATTAATTTCTACTCCGTGCCGGTAAAGTGGAAACTTAGTGTATGGCGCAAATTATGAGAGAGACATTGGAGCGTGGTTGAAGTATTTGAAGCGGTATGCGAGAAGCGATTTGCTTGTGTTTTGGGGAAGCCTTATCCCAGTTGACCTATTTCGGCTTAATGATGACTACGATGACGAACAGGTCAACCATGTTTTTAATTTTAATCGTACTTCACATACTTTTAGGTTTCTCCGCTACAGAATGCCAGCCGAAAGTCTGACAACCAGTCTTACACAGGGGTATTGTGATACCTGGGTATCTCCTTGCAAGACTGGTGGCTGGAGCTGAAGAACTGGCCTGTGGAGGTCATATATTATAGGTAGTGGGTTCATATATTATAGGTGCAGGTTCAGCTGTATCCAGACAGGAATCCGACCTTAATATAGTTGGGGAAAGGCTAGTTAGATGATGAATCGCTATAATTTTGTAAGTTACACCACAAGTTTATGGGACTTTACACGGGCGATAGTGTAACTTTACTGAGCTCCGAATTGGTGAGATTAATTCTATAACAAAAGCGTTTGATCTGGCCGAGTGGCACTCCTAACTGTTGTATGTAAACCGTTGAGCATTGTGTTTCTTACTCGTGGTTCCGTTTGCTCTGTCAATGGCGGAAGTTGTTCTTGTATACAGATACATCTACATGTGATACCTCATATGATCGCAGGTGTTGGGAGGAGAGATATTATTGAAGTCAAAGGGTCAAATTAATATACCTACCTACAATGTTATACCTAAGAGAATCGTATTATGTAAGTTCGAGATCGAAAAGTAAGTTTTAAACCTTGCTGTTACCAACGGATTTATTATAGGGATTCTAGAATTACCTGATTTGGGACATCTCAATTATGTGTCTGCAGCTTGTACAAGAGTGCTGACGATTGTCCTGGCTTGACCTATTACCTGCCAGTATACACACGAACAAAGTCATAGGAGCATTTTTTATTCATGATTGATTACCTCAAAAAGGTAGGGATTTTTGGGGGATTCTCCCTCCCTGTTAGAGTTATGATTTTTTGCTTAAATCGCTCTAAAGTAATCATTTTGATGGAACAGATATAAGAAAACACACCAAACACAAGAAACACACAAGAAATTCCACCACGATTTTATAAACAAAACAAATATTTACCATACCTCGACTCTACATGCCATTCTCAACATAAATATTAGAGACACGCCTCATAGATTTGTTTGAACCCCAGTTATGAAGGGTTTCTACGTGGTCTGAGAAGTTAGGCAGAAATCAAGACAGACTGAGAAATAATGTCAAGATTAGACTGTTTAATTTAAATATTGACCGAAACTAGGGACATTATTAGGTTTGAAAATTAAATATTGGCTGAGGTTAGAAGACTCTTTTCATAAAATAAATATTTATTTTAGTATCAGTTGTCTTTTTAACTTTAATTTCAGAGTGTTGCTTTTTACAATATTGGCGGTTTAACATCTATGCAGTATGATTGTATTGATGAATGTAGATAATTACTTATTCCATCACAATTATTTTCTAAAGACAGAATCGCGGTTTTCAGACCGTATTTACAGAATACAATTTTGCTCAGAAAAATTACCACAGAAAGGTTTCTCCTTCTGAAAAAATCAATCTCCTGTCAATGGCATGCAAGCGCTGAAAAATCATGAAGCTCTGAGTACACTTCAACCAACTTATCTGCGCAGGCGGGAATACGCAAAACTAAAAAAAAATGTACTAAGTTTGACATATCGTTGCAAAGATTCTTTTTTTGTTTGGCAGAATTATTTTGCGATAGTCCCGTTTGAATTTGGTGAAGATCTGATGCTGATCTTTGAAGATAAGCAATGGAACTCTTCAATAATAGACAACAAATCTGTCGTGATTGTTGCAATGGCTTGGATGTGTATTTTTTACACAACATCATAACATAACATCACGCCTATATGCTCTGAGGGGTGCGCAGATGTGTTCAGTACACCCTCATTTCGACAGTTAGGTATGTAAAGGTCCATTTTGTTGGGGATAAGCCTATGACCATAAAATGTATTGTTAACAATGTAAATAAATGCATAGCAAATAATTGTCTATGATATTACAACTAAAAATGGAAAAATAAACTTTTTTGCAAAAAAGAAAAAGAACTTTAGCGTCAGAAGTCGGTGACTTTTGTTTGTTTGATTTAGTTTTTCTGTCACCCACCTCTGAAGCTAAAGTTATTTTTCTATTTTTTGTGTTTTTAGTCAGTTTTATTTTTTGCAAAAAAGTTTTTTATTACGTATGACAGTTTGACATTTACTTACCATTCAAAAGCTGTCAAACCATAGCATTTATTGTCTAGTTATCTGACTATTAAAAATCAGCCTTTAAATTTCAACTTCCACGATTGAGTCACGTCTCCACAACATATATTGTACAAATAGTTATAAGTGTTTACAAATGCCTACACAAAAGACTGTTCAGAAATATCTTTCAATACCCACGCAACCTTCGTTGTCACCAATGTCACTGAAAATTGACTTGTTTCAGCCCACGCTCTGATAACAACTGATCAATAATGCTGGATAGGAAAGTTAGGCTTGAGGTTGGAATGTAAAAGTTAAAGATTAGGTGCCTTTAACATTTTGTTACCATGGCGATATTTTCTGTATGTTACTGATGATTCTGTCGAGACGCAAGAATAGCCGAACTCGCACAAAATTGGGCATTCTCCTTTATGTGCAGGGTTATGCATTGGTAGAATTATTCAACGTTTAAAGATAAGGAAGCCAGCATGTACTAGTACCAAAAAATCGAAGACATGTGACCACCACCCTTTCTATGCCCACGTGATACGTGACGTTCTGTCGTTTTGATTCAACAAATATTGACAAATACAGATGGCCAACCTAAAGGGTTAAACAATAACCCCAATAAGGGTAATCAGTCTTCTTTACCATTAACATAATAAACCAGTGGTTTTCAAACTTTTATCACACACAGCAAAATACGCAAAACTTTTCCCCAAATCACCTTTTACACGCCATAAAGGTCAAAATGAACCACAGAACGCATTAATTTATTGTAGCTAGCCAGTTTTGAAACATTTTCAAATACCCTTGAAACTTTAAGCTTTCCAAATGACAAGTCTACATTCTGCTGAACTAAAAGCATTTCTAGTATTGGCTAAACTTTGAAATTATTATTTCACTTAGATATTGAGACAGAACAAAGTTTTTTTGGTTAAAATAACAATCTTGACTACCTCGTTTGTCTATAGGTTGCCAGTGCTACCGCTGGACGTGAGATTTTCGGTTCAATTCCCTGGTTAAGCAAAATGTTATTGAGTTTTTATCAGGCAATTCTTAGTAGTAGACCGAAGTCTAGATCTGTGCCCGGTTGATGGCAATATGGCTCGCCTCCTCCTACATGAGACTTAAACTTAGGTAACTTGCGAAATATGGCTGCTTTTCCTACTTTTCAGGATTACAGACGTGAACTTAAAATTGGTTAATTAGTATCCTTTTAAATGAATATGAAACATAATAAAAATAAAACGTGCAAAGATAAATACTCGGCACCAAAAAGAGAGCTTATCATTAACCAAAACATTAGTTTAGCACGCCATAAACCTCATTACCCGCGATTAACCCGTATCAATTAACAAACGCACGTAAACACGTTTGTGGTTTGCGTTAAAGTTAACTAGTTAATGTCACATGAAAATGAAGCTAACGTAAACTTGTGCGCAATTGCCACAGAGACTAAAGTTAATTCGCTCATATATTAGGAGAACGATAATGTTAATAATTGGACCCTTTTCACGTGCTGTCCGCTAGACAGTTTAAATTGTAGTTGACAATTGTTTAATTTAAATTAAATGGTACCTACAATGTGGCTGCGTTTTGGTCTATATTTTATCCGTGTAATATTGAGAATAAATAAAAATATAATTTTATGCACGACTAACTGTTGACAAGGCGTGAATACACGATCTTCGTGATCATTTTGTTACGCTATAGTTCGGTAAATCGGAAGGGGGCTCATCCCTCTGATGGCTCGATGATGCGTTTTGGTTTGCCGAACTTATTGAACGCGACGACCAAACATTCGAACGACACTTACATATTCGTGCGATAATCGCTTCTATTACGACACAGTCTATGGCACTTTGGACTGGCTATTAAGCCAAATATCATCAAAATTAATTCAGCTTGATTGAGAACTAAACTTAACTATTAAGAAATCAACTAACATTTTAGCATTACCTACGTCTTCATGTATTTGCAAAAACTACGTTTTTATCTTTCAGAAAGATAAGAAAAAGTAAGTATTGGGCTTTCAGGGCTGTCTCTACAAGGAGCATGTTTGAACAAAATAAATTAATCTTTCTAAGTTTTAATTTTGGCATCAATCAGGTTTTCTGCGAACTTTGCCGAAGTAGCACAAGTTTCTAAATTATTCACAAACATTTTGATGAATGAACGCTGTAACTAGTTTAATTTTTCACCAAAAGTCCACTTTTTCCTATGATATTTTGTTTATCAGAATTTTATTAAGTTTCATCAAAAATCAGTGCAGCGTTATTGCTTTTTTGGGTTCCTTAGCCGAATGCTTTTTACAATAGTTCTCACATCATTTAAACATCTTTTGTTCAGAATAGTTGCAGCACTGATGACAATATTTTTGTCACATGTTTAATTTAGTCTTTTATAATATTTCCTTTGTATAGATTCTTTTTAACGATTGTTTGGGAATGTGTGAACAGTATAGGCCTTGTAGATTCCTAGAGGTGTGTTAACTTTTGTTAACCTCTTATCTTGTTTTCCGTTTTTTTGTGTAGTACGACTTATTGTCGGGCCTATGCTGTCCCCCCATACTTGAGTACTAATGCTGTAACATGATAATATTGTAAAATCTAATCATTTTAAAAGAGTAACCATGGAGTTTCTTGCCGGTTCTTCTCCATAGGAAACGACCAACCGAACCGTGCACCTTTTTGTCGACGTTTCATAAGTGCCCATGTAGGCCTATGTGAAATAAAAATATTTTCATTTTGATTTTGAATGACAAAAAACGGAACCCTTATAGAAAATGAAATGAAATTTATTTGCTAGAATTGTAGTACATTATACTACTGCACAGTTGAAACTTGGTAGGTATTTTGTGAACCGCTTTACGATTTTTAAAAATAAAAAAAATAAAGATTTAGGGGGGCGTCCCAAACATGGAACTTAGACTAAAAATTTTTTTTTTCATCAAACCTATAGGTGCGCGGTGTTTATAATAAAGGAACCTAAAACCATGTTTTCTCAAAGTCAATCCTTTTAAAGATAGACACTTCCAAAGTGGTTAAATATGCCCCCTCCCACCCCACCCTCTAATTTCTAACGTAAGATGAGCCAATTCTAAAAAAAAGAATTGGATTGTAGAACGTAAAAAAAACTTTAAAAGAAAATCGGTTTAAATAAGATGTGATGTTTAGTTTTTGAGATATGGGGCTTTTTCATAAAACTGCAGCAGTAACTTTGTTTTGTTTTTGTTTTTTTTTTGTTTCCCATTTAGTATTTTTTTTAAATAGACCTCTCGAATTGAAATGATATTTTAAAAATCACAATATATTATGCTATGTGGCAAACATGTCTGAACGAATTTTCTTCAATGTTATCCTGCATGCACTTTTTAATATTGTATGTGTACACATGTTTGGAGCAAATAAATATATCTTATTTTATCTTAATAGCATACTATGAAAAACAAATTTAGTTTTTATTTATTTATTTATTTATTTATTTATTTATTAAACTTACACACTATCATTACAGGAAGACCCAATACAATAGTGGTTTGCAAACAACAGAATTACATGTACCTATTATTAATATTAATAAAATAAACTTTTTTTTTTTTGCATGTTACTTCTTAACCTAAAATACAAATATTAATATATTTTTATTTACTTTACTATTTATAATAATAATAATAAATTTATTTCAATCACCTGTGGATCCTTTGATGTTTTGCTGTTGAATGTAATACAATACAACATATGAAATGAGCCTTCAAAATATTTTTATTATATTGTTTCGTGCTACAGAACCCTGTGTACGTACGACTCGCATTTGGCTGATTTTTTAAAGTTTAGAAAAAATAGTATTGTAGTATATTATTTTTGGAGCAGAAAATAAAACTTGAGCGAAATCTTTGATGTATTATTTAAGAATAATACACCAAAAGCTGTTTCAAAATTATAAAATAATATTAGCGAACAAAATAATTTAATTTCGTAGGTACCAAGGGCTATTTTGCCTTAAAGTCGGGCGTTAACCTTTTACTTCTCGTGCGTATATAAATGACCAGTAAAGGTCACCGACTAGTTCACAACGCCAATAACTTACTATTGTCGTTAAAATGTTCCAAATTTAGTCGCGTTTTCGTCTCAGCAATAATAAAAATGTCAATAACTCTTTCTTTTCGCTTTGCCGTTGTCAGGTAAAATGTCGTAACGTGAGATGTTTTTGGCAGATTGTAAGTGACATTGGAATGGTGAAAAGATCTTTTAATAATACGGGAATTATGTTTGAGATTCTTAACAATTTATCATTGTGTTATTTTTCCTTACTTAAATTAGTCATCATGTTATCAACGTTAAAGAAAATTAAAAGGATCATGCCCATAAACACACACTTTTTATTTTTACCAATTTCATTAAAACACGATTTTTCATCCTAAAAACAAACCCCAACTTACGCGATAGCGAAAACATGCAAAAACCCAGTGTTACAGCCCCTCCAACATATTTCGACTAAGTAAATAAGTAAATTTCGCCAAAGTCGTTGGCAACTTGCGTTGTTCGTTGTACATTATCGTCATATTCTACTGAGGATCTTTGGAACAACCAACAGTTTATGAGTTTATCCTATCGAAGTGATGGAGTTGGGAAAACTTTGCCAGTTTTGATAATAATGATTATTTTGCCTTTTTGTTTAGCTTTTATGATACGAATTATTGAGGTAGAATATTAACTCTTTTTATGCAAAGAAAGGACAACAGTTTTCACTAAATTGGATCATTAAAACCAAATGTATACTTAGTTAGGACATTAAAGGATAATCTAAAACATAGATGCGAGTATCAAAGTTAGGGTTGCGACTCATCTAGCAGCACGGAATCGCATTTTCCATGCTTTTATCCTTTTCTGATGCACAGAACCGTCATACTTGCTAGAGCGAGAAACAGAACGGTGTTACCGTAGGCGGCAGTATCGGCGATGTGCTCGGCAGCACTCTACTAGATGAAGTGCAACCGTAAAAGTATTCCAAAAGCTGTAAAAAAAAACAAGTGAAAAACTTCAGTTTATTCTGTTTACTCATTTGGAGGCTATGGTGCTTCAGACAGACACACACGTTAAACTGATAACACCGCTCTGTATTTGCCGGGAGTTAAAATACCGACAGAAAAGCAACTTCAATGTTGTACTACTGGTTAGTACAACATTGAAGTTGCTTTTTCTTTAAATTATTATTAAATATTTAAAAAAAATACCTTTCGTTGTCGAAACGATGACCCTACACGAAAATTATCTTCAGTTTCCTTCCAGAAAATTAATGAAGGCATCTCGAAATTGTAAGTTACAGTACACCTCTCTTAGTACAATACAAAGAAAATACGCCACATGCCTAAGTTTAGCTGTACCCGGCTTAATACATCGGATATTAGAAGGTTCGACACGGTTGGAGGGTTGCAAAGATCGTGTGGGATAGCGGATGCCGTCAAATGACGTCGTGAAGGCTCCATACAATCTACCCAGGCCGAGGTGCGAGCCTTCGAGTCATAAAAACCTATTTTGTTAAAGGAAGACTTCGGTATAGTAAGGCTCCTGTCCCTCCGTTGACGGGAAGGGGATTGCTATCGACTGTTTTTACATCCAAGAAATGTAACGGCCAAGAGGAACGGTGAGATGTAGTAACGGCCAAGAGGATAAAAGACTAACTGGTGCCCTCAGCTTCATTCGCGTTAATTTAGAATTTGACAATCAATTCAGGTTGTACTATGCTTGTAATAATTCAATCATGATTCGAAAGAATTTGAATTAATTATTTTATTTTTTGAATTGTTCTTTTCCTTGTTTTTACTATGGACACTTTTAACGTGCACATCTTGCTACATCGCTCTCACATAATGTACCATCTAAACATGAATGATGTAACCAAGGTTTTGTAAAAATATTCTGATTTAAAAGAGTGTCCATGGAGTTTCTTGCCCGTTCTTCTCCATAGAGATCTACGTTAGGGAATGGGCAACTACAGTACTTTCACAGTTTTTATGCCTTGTGACTGGGACTGTAGCTAAATTTCATTGTTGTCTTTGTTTCGACAGTTCAAAAGTGCCTGTAACGGGCCTACTTGAAATAAATGCTTTGATTTTGATTTTGATTTTGATTTTGAAAGACACGTGGCGCCATCTATTATCATAAGAACGTTATTGTTGTTTTCCTCGGGAACAATACTATTATGCGGGATGAACTGATGATAATATCCGTTTTTGTACACCTGACAAGGTGTATGCAAAATTTCAGGATGATTGGTTCAATGTTTTAGGCGTGAAAAGGTTGCTACTATTGCGAGGATCGACCGGAGGACACGGTGGAGTACACCGTCGAGGTCTGCTCCGCTTGGGAGGAGCACCGCCGTGTCCTCGTAGCGGCGATTGGCGGCGGCGACCTCTCGCGCCCGGCCCTGGTTCAAGCCATGGTCCGGGGCGAGAGGGAAACCGTCGCCTCCTTCTGCGAAGCAGTCATGCTAGCGAAGGAGGCGGCGGAACGTGAGAGGGAGAGAGCCTCCCAGGGCTGCGGGACTGTTCGAAAGAGATACCGCGGCCCTGGAACATAAAGGGCCAATGAAGGAACATGGATGGTTTTTAGTCAGTAAGAGTCTGACACTCCCTTCCGCTCCGCCCATCATCGTGAAAAGGTAACGAATAAACTTACTTTCGCATTTATAATTTTAAGTTAGAATAGGATTAAATTTTATGTTTTTAAGAACATAGTATTTTGGAAGTCATATTTTTATGAAAAAGATGCCATCTCCAAGTTTCAATCTTTATTTCTCACGAAAATTGCGTTTCATTTTTTTAAAGTGTAAACATATTTGTGCTCATGAGTGTACACTGATGTTATGAATGTTATTTCTGTAAGTTGGTTTATAAACTCTTTTAAACGTCTAGTAAGTTATTAAAAAAAAAAGATTAGGTCGATGTTTCCTATCTGACCAGTCTCAGTAGGAACATCCAAAGTACAGTCAGCGGTCACAGTCTCATACAGTCCAGGCAAGTTAAGTCATCTATGGATCATGCAGATTAGTATCTGAGATGGTCTTTGGTTCTTGGTTTGAAGCTGACTGTTCACACCACCCAGCACCCAGCAAGAACTCTGTCGAACATACAACTCTTTCCATTTGCTACCTGAACTCCTCTCGCTAATCGCTGGCGGTGGGACCTGTATCTAAGAAAGGTTTTTGCTCGGATATTTTCACGATTACTGGCTTTATGAAATTGCTGGTTTGTAGTTGGTGAGTGTAATATCAAATTGGTATTTGTGGTCAGTGAAGATCGAGGTAAGCCTTTTGTCGCTATGTTTGTGTTTGAATATCAAAAAGGAAAGATCTGTAGATTGGATTAAAAGTAAAAAAACGTGGCTACAAACTAAAAATACTATAATTAACACTGAAAATGGGATATTTCCCATGTTTACTATTTTGTCAGTTTATCCATGATCACAGCGCCGAAATATCGGGCACTCAAAACAAATAGTAAACATGGTTAATATCCCGTTTTGACTGTTAATGATAGTGTTAGTGACCATCATCATTTCAGCCGAATGACGTCCACCGCTGGACGTAGACTTATTAATAATAGTGACCATGTCAGTTTAAAAATTTAAACTGAAAATAATCTTTTTATTTTTAAGTAAATCTACCGATGATGATGGTGATGAATACTGTTATCAACACACAACACACACACATACACACACACGCACACACACATACCACACACCACACCACACACCACACACCACACACCACGTATTGTTTAGTTATATCCTGAAAATTACCCTTAACATACACAAATACAAATTACGCTGTGTTAGCAAAAACAATTAAATAACAGTGCCAAAGTATTCCATAAAAACAATATTTCTGCAGGAAAAACAGCCACCGGCTTTGTCTATGACTTACAACGTATTTTACTATTGAGCTCTACAAACACTGAGGTGTTATGAATGGAGAGAGTACTAATACCATTTAAGGGTGCAAGTTGACTGCGGTCGATAAGTATTACTAAGCTGATGTACATACCTAAGTCACTTCACTCTAGTGAACGGATCCTTGAGTGACTGTTGATTTTTTGTGACATTTAACGTTCACACAATACCGAAAAAACATTTTTTTGCTTATCCCGGAGGTATGAGAGAAACCGATTGCTGAAATTCAACATCGTCGGATTGGTTGGATTCATTAATTTTTCACTTTTGATTCATTTAGTGTTCAGACGTTTCACTTTGAGTAAAAGTTGCTGAATGAAAGGCAAAGCTGAATGAAATGTGATATCGGTGGGTCTGATGTCGGTAACCAAATATACGACTGTTCCTTGAGTTAAATGTCATTTAATACCAGGTACATGTTCATAGAGGTATCGAATAAAATAATAAAAAAAAAACAAAATGCAAATCTACAAATCGCACCCCAGAGTCGTGTATAGACCGAACAATCTTTACCGAACTCCATTTCAATGAGAACATTATCTGTCATCCATCATCACTCCATCTACTCCCTCCTCCGCGTTCGAGACAGAGTCCCACAAACAATTCCAATTTGTCCTAACGTCTCTATAAACGAGCTGTAGCTGAGAAAAACTTCGCTCATTTATTTAGAGCCGATGATACAGGGCTCAATTGTAGCTGTCGTGTTGCCTGTTCCACTGTCCATCTGTCAAAAGTTTCGTGAAATATTATGTGTACAGTTTTTTGTATGGGATTCGGTTAACCCCGTTTTTATTTTTACAACATACAAATTATTTTTATAAAACAAATTAATATGGTGAAAAACCGTTTTCTGGCATTATTTTGCTCAATCTATATTGATATCAATATTGATGTCAATTTCTAGGAGACTTTCTTGAAGGTTGTGTCGGTTGATGTTATTTGAGACGAGACGGAGAGGTAGACCGCAAACTACCTGGATGACAAATGTCCGGAAGGATATGCAAAAGCTTGGCCTCCCGAGGCTTACCAGCAAAGTGAATGGCGTCGTAGGATTAAGAAAGCTGACCCCGCGTAACGAGAAGAGGCAAGGGCAAAGAAGAAGGATCACAGAAGTGAAATAGTAGTTACCAGTCTGTTAAATTTTATAAAATACGAATTCCACACGATGGTTTTCTTCACCGTTTTGAGAACAGTGGTACCCAGTACAACACAGCTTTCGCCTACAATGTCGTCAATGGTGTTCCAACATGTCCGCTTTGTGCTCGGAGATTTTCAGCCAAAGTTGGAAATCCTAGCCAATTCAAATGAAAGAGCTGCACACCGAAGCTCTCGACAACCGCTCTAGAACATAGTGGCCGGAATCATCAGCTAGATGCAATAATTAATCATCGTCACACAATACACGGAGCTAAGTGCCTGCTTGCGATATCACTGGTCTAACTATCATTTAAATTCAGTATTTCGTATTCTATCTGTAAAAGTATATAATATTAACATAATACGACTTTTAAATAATATACCAAGAGAAATAGTACCTAACATACAACATAAATCATAAATACTGCAGTCGGTTTGCCATCCGCGGTCTAAACGAGTATCCGATTGGGGTGGGCAGGGAGGTAGCTATCAAACGGTAGTTAGGCGCCGCCGTGGTCCCGCTCCGAAACGAAAAGTGAGAGATTTGAGTTTAAAAATAGACTGCGGTAAATATGTATGTTGTTTCTTGTATTGTTTTGTTGTAAGGTTTGTTTTTGTTTTTATATTGGTTTGATTGTCGGTTTTATGGACTTGAGAAAAGTAAAGTGAATGAAATGGTTTAAGTCACAATCATGATATTATGCGGTAACTACAGATATATGTAGCTAACGCAAGAGCACCTACTTCACGTGCCCGACTTAACCATTTTATGTTTAATGTGGCTACTGTCGCAGTAAGCTAATTTGTTTACAACAATAACGTTACAACTTAAGAACTTAATTCTAGACATTTAATGAACAAAAACATAGTCTATTTTGTTTAGTAATTAAATAGTGCCTATGACGTCATAGTCGGTAGTCAAAAAATGGGTGGTTTGGTTTTCATACGGATCGTGATACATGCATGATCTAGGTATATCTGTGGTGGTAACCCTGTCTAGTATACAACTGGCCCCTTTTAATTTTTTTCTCATGACTAGGATGCAATGCATGATTGTCCTTAATCTTAAAACAACACTGAAAGTCTAACTTCCCTATTATTTGAGCAACATCCTTACAAAAGGTATGTTGCTTCTGTTTGGAGGCAAAACTACGAATGCTCACATAATTTTCTTCAGTTTTAGCTCTAACTAGCTACGCTTGATAAACCTTCTGATTTTAAGTAAAAAACCCGAATCAACTGTCCTGAAACTGATAGTATCAATGCATTTAAGATGATCACTTCAAACGATTCAATGAGAGAGAATAAATCCTACCACATAATAAGTTTTTTATACTGAATTGTCTTTACAAAATCATATTTAAAAGTAAAAAAAGATATTTTATGATGTATATTTTTACATAAATATGCAGCTTGACGCACAAACTGGATCGGTATCGACCATGTGACAGATTTCATAAGACCTACATACATTATGTCCTACTGCAGTGGAACCCAATATTTTTGTTTATATGTCACAAAATATCCGTCGGCAAACACTATAGGTAATGATGTGGGTTGACATGTACGTATTGAGTATGTATTGTTGGTAAAATGGAAATGTGTGTTTCGTTTCAATAAAAATATATGACGTCCTATTTTTAAACAATATGGGAGGGACTAGTACACTTATCGACGAAACTGGGCAGAATGACCTTTATGTGTAAACTAGCGTACGTCGCCCGCGTGAAGTTTATTTTGCAGCATAAGTTCTCACATGAGAGGAAGATAATTGATTAAAGTTTTGGCCACACTGAAGCGAATCCCGGGCGGCATACTCAGGATCACGGGCACGTGACTATTCGCGCCAGAACACCTCCTTATAAGTTAGTTGACACAATCGGCGAGTGCTGTCATCCCGCGTCCACTGGATTCTCATCAGTTTGTCAAGTTTTTTTTCCAACAAAAAACCCATCCATCCCATTACGTACTAGGGGTTCGTGTCGAAATAATAACAGCCACTCGGGTCGATCGTAAGGTGAAGCTTGCCTAGGTTGGTCCGTGGATGGGTGAGCACCCATTACATGCCGAGTTTCATCCGCGCCTCGGAAAGCACGTTAAGCCGTTCCCGGCTGTCATTTGTAGATCTCTGACAGTCGTTACTGTTAGTCAGTGGCCCGAAAGTTTGACAACCACTCTTACCAAGGGGTATCGTAGTACCCAGTACAAGCTGGGTTGCGGAGATCAGATAGGCAGTCGCTCCATGTAAAATAATGGTATTCAGCTGCATCCGGTTAGTCTGGAAGCCGACCCCAACATAGTTGGGAAAAGGCTAGGCAGATGATGATGATCGCCCTTACCTACAAGGCCAACGAGGCAGGCTCCATATCAATTCGAAGCCTAGCCTTATGACAAGGTATCGCAAGGTGTCGAGTTTCTAAAGTCTAATTAATTAAGATAGTTAATCATCTCCTCTTGCGAGATACGGTTGAATAGCGAAATTCTATGCTTACATTATCGCTATTTGATCACTAGTAGGTAATTAATACAGAAACATTTCAAGATCGGCTTTCAGTTTCTGCTTGCTCATAATCATGAATCCCGCGCAATGCTTATACGTGAGCGCTGACTTTTACCTGTACAACAACCGAAATTGTGACTTAAAAGGCATCGTCATCGGCAGTTTTCGTCTATACATACAAATAAATAAAATCGAAGTGTCTGTTTGTAATTTCAAAAATAACAGATTTTTACTGAATGCATATGAAAGAATAAACGGTACATAAAACAAAAAAAATGGTCTGTCTGTTCCGGCTAATCTCCGAAACGGTTGGACCGATTTTGACGGGACTTTTACTGGCAGATAGTTGATGTTATAGTGATCAGCTTTTATTTTAGGAATATTAATCATATTCCTTTCGGGTTTTCGGGTTTCATGCAAAATAATTAAAACCCTTTTTCTTCTTTTTTTTTTCGGGTGGGAAATCATCTTAATGACTCCTCCCACTCTGGGCGGAGCGGAAGGGAGTGTCAGACTTTTACTGAAAAAAAAACTAAAAACCACCCATGTTCCTTCTTTTGCCATTTATGTTCCAGGGCCGCGGTATCTCTTTCGAACAGTCCCGCAGCCCTGGCAGGCATCAGCCCTTGTGGGCCCCTCTTGTTTGCTGACATCTCTTTGAGGCACGCGAGGAACACGAACGCGCCGTCGACACGGCCTGTCGTCATAAGACGGACGGACGGCGAGCTAGCCCATTACTCACCGTCCACAGGCCCGCGCCTACGATGGCCGAGAGCCATCACGACGTGGCCCCCGACGCCCGGTGCTTCTCCCGCGGCAGCTGGGACGTGAGGTTCTTTAATTAAAACCCTTGAAGTTGTTAACACAATCCGATTCAAATAGACTCTGACTCCTAAATCACAGGTTACCCTAGTTTAGGAGTTAGTGTTTCAGCTTTTGTACGCCTTAACTATTGTGAACTTTCTTTATTGCAGCATTCATATTGTAAGGATTTGTATCAATAAAGTATTATTATTACTATAGAGAAGTAATATTTTTATATAATAATTTCACTTGGACGAAGCTCGCGGGCAGCAGCTAGTTTGTAAATAAAATCTACTATCAAAGACTGTTTAGCGAGTTTATAGAAACCATCTGCTACCCGCCCCTATTCACCCTGTTTTGACGACTTGATTCACAAAAAAGAACGCAAATTCACCAACACTTCTAAATGTAGGAACGTAATAACATCGCTCCGGTAATACCTGATTCCTGAAGTATTAAAGAGAGGTGTACCTAGTGGCGGTACTTTCATACAAGCCAAAAAGCTTGGCTTGCCTTTATAACCTACTCCTGAACAGTCTGCTTGCCCTAGGGGCTTGCCGTTGACCAATAAGCACGCCACTGTATACCTAGGCACTGCTAAGTTTCATCAGTTACATTTAGAGCCCAATGTAATAGAATCTATTATCCTCAAACGGGCACTAATCCAGACCCCGCGAGAAATTCCAGATGGAAAAACCCAATAACACTTTATCTGAAAGGGAATCGACCCGGGATCACATAAGGAGTGGTAGCGTTTGCGACAGTACAAACAGATATATAAGTTGACCAAATTAAACAGATTTTGTATCCAGTTATACAATCTTGCAGCATTTGACATTTGCAAGCATACACACCTCGCTCTAATCGCGGCATTGTATTCTTACCAAACAAAGTTAATCTATAAGACTTCCTCAATTTTCCATACGCAAGTCAACCCTTTGGGCTAAGTAACAATACATACCGGGTTAATGACCTATAAAGCCTCGCTGATTCGTTCCCTAATGTGTTTTTAATGGCGTACATTTTGCTATTGAACTGTCATTTAATATGGCTAACAGAATTTACGAGAACACACGGAGCTTTGTTAATATTTGCGGCGAGAATTTACGACGAGTTTTGGGTAATTATTGCGCGTATTTTTCAGGATGTTTTTTTTTTTGTTTTGTGTGTTGTTTTTTCTGACAGATAATGTGTGCTTGTGTGTAAGGATGTGTTGGTGCTAGAATACTGAAATAATGGTCAAATATTCGAACGCTTAATGGTCTAGCTACGCTGTACATTGACCTTTATGTAGTTTGTACGTCACACACATTTATGTATATTGAAATTGTTTAGGTATGCATTTCTCTGACTTAGCATGTACTTAATCGTGAAATTATAATTCAGTAGCAATAAATCCATCAAGGGAGTCACTTGTCTATTCATTTACATAACATACCTTACAAGTTTACATAACATTTTCACTGTTAGGCATCATACTCCAACATTTGGTTAGAAACAAATTGGATCGGTAATCAAAATCATCAAAAGTAGTGATTAGGATGGGTAAGCATATTCAGCCAATATTACTTTCTCAATACTTGGACACTGGTCTCTTCTCTATAATGCTATATATCGGCCATCGGCTGTAATCCATTACGTAGCCCACTGCAGGATGGTGTGAATTTTTGTTTCATGGCAATTTGCTCACGGTGTTTTTTTCCGCCGTTTTAAGAACAGTCATGACAAAAAAGGAAAGCGCAGTAAAGCGCCACTGAGTTCTAACACACGACCTGCAAATCGTAAGTTGAGGCCGTCGCCACTAAATCACTACATTTACATTAGGTAATTTTTATATCACAGAATGGTTATCAATGAACGCTCCTTCGACCATGCACCAGAGCGAAAATCAATACTTATATTGGAAATAAAATGTCGACATTTTTAGAAATTCATTATCTACGTTAGGAAAATAGTGTTTCCAGTGAAAAGAGAAACGGTCCCAATCTATTTTTATATATCAACCTTATTTTATTTTTGGTACAGTTTGATATTTAATACCCTCTACACGTGACTTCGGAAAATGGAAAATATTCTTTCTTGAGTGAAGTCGGTAGATAATGTTACAAGTGTCATTGGCATAGACTGATAGCGACATTTCTTTTTTTTTTGTCTATGAACGAGATGTTTATTTGTAGTTTTAGTGCGTATTTTTGTATTCGCTATGAATAGTCCACACTAATATATAGCGAATACGAAATATATAAGAGCTGCTCAATACGATATTTAAAAGATCTCATGGCTAAATAATAACAGCCGCAAAGTCGATTCTGCCTAGGTCGGTCTATGGATGGGCTATCATCCAATAGATACCGAGGTTCCTTCGTGCTTAGGAAAGCACGTTAAGCCGTTGGTCCCGGCTGTCATTTGTAGATCTTTGACAGTCGTTACAGGTAGTCAGTGGCCCGAAAGTCTGACAACCAGTCTAATCACGTGACATCGTATTACCCAGTACTAACTGGGTTATGGAGGTCATATAAGCAGTCGCTCCATGTAAAATACTATTCAGCTGCATCTGGTAAGACTGGAAGTCGACCCCGAAAATATTTGTCAAAAGTTATGATGTGATAGGTTATAGTGTTATTAATAAAGATCCATTCTGATACTCTCATTATTTTCTTATTTTATTGTCTTTTGCGTACTTTCGTGTTGTTCTGAATTTGACAATTTGGCTATTAATAGTGGTGGATCAAGAAATTATTTGTTGATGGTTGTGACGGGATAAAATACCTAGAGTGCAACTAATAAAGTTTTTTTTTGAAACTGACGTTTCTTTTTTATTATTCCACTAGCTGTTGTCCACGACCTTAGTTCGCGTAAAATTATTATTTAAAAAAATGTAAGTTCCCTTTTTATCAAAGTCAAAATCAAAGATTTATTTGCAGATAAATATGGTTACAATCGGATTTTGTTACCAATTTCAAGGGTTTTTTTTGACCCAACCCTAATTACTTTTCTAAAATAAAAGTAGTAGTATGTTAGACCTTATAACATCAGCTATCTGCTAATAAAAGTCGCGTTAAAATCGGTCCAGCCGTTTCGGAGATTAGCCGGAACAAACAGACAGATGGACAGACAAAAATTGTAAAAAATGTTATTTTGGTATATGTACTGTATTACATTTACATTCATATGCATGTAGTAAAAAGTGGTTATTTTAATATTACAAACAGACAATTCAATTTTTATTTATTTGTATAGATTAATGAAATATTTATGTGGAGTTTTTTATTGCGTAGTAGTTTTGCGTAGTTTAGATGTAGGAAACACACAAAGGTGACATAATACCTACATTGTTTGCGAAAAATGGGGCTGTGGGGCTTTCTCTCCAACTTTGTGTGAAGTACTAGTGCCGCTGTTACTAAAAAAATTCCTGAAGGAGAAACCCAAAAAACATTGCGCGCCCTGGGAAATGAACCCACCACCCGTTTAACAATAGGGTTCCCGACTACTAGACCACCGAAGCAGTATGAACAAATATGTATACCTAACATATTAATCCAATTCTTCGTAAAACTTTTTAAGGAAAATTCTTCTCACACACGGGCAGTCATCAGCCGAAATGTAAATCTACCCTCAACATAAATTACTTGACGGAAGTCGGTCTAACAAGCCGTCGAGTACATCTCTAGTGAATAAAGACGGTAGTTATAAATCTTTGCGTTTGTTCTGCGGGTGAAAAGATGAAAAAAGTAGATTTGAGGGTAGGTTGGGTTTTTATTGTTATTACATGGTCAGTTGAGTTGGCGGTTTATTTTTTTGGGTAATTAGGATGGGTTAAAGTAAAAAAGTGTATGTTTAAAAACGGTGAAGGAAAATATCGAGAGAAAAAGAAGAAAAAAAGAAAGAAAGAAAAAATATTTAGCTGTCGCAGGGACATGACGTGCATACAAAAAAAAAGAAATAACAACAATCTTAAAGCGCATCAAACAATACAAATGACACAGGATGAGCACAGAATGAGGACAGAATAAAAAAAAAGTTAACAGAGAAAACCGGCTTGCCCTGGAATCAAAAATTCGAAGACATGTGTGACATCTATCTACCCGCACCCGTGGTGGATTACAGCCCACTCCCTCTTATACAGAGGAGGCCGATGTCCCAGCAGTGGGGACATCACAGGCTGATTATGCTTATGCTTAAAAAAATTTGATAGTCGTCAGACTATTGAGACGATCTGACTGAAGGTGAACACTAGATACTGTGCTTTTGGAAAATGGACAATTTTCCCCTTCGTTGGCTCGCAGAAGAAGAATATTATAAGTGATAATAATTTGACAAGTAAATCTTTGATCAATTACTAAGCAGATAAATTATTCTTAAAACGGGATATTTACTATGTTTACTATTTGTTTTGAGTTCCCGATATTTCGGAACTGTTGCAAGCGCCATGGTCACGGCGTTAATGACCATGTCAGTTTAAAAATTATATATTATTCTTATTAAAAAAAATTTTTTTAGGTCCGTTGAAACTAGATTACTAGATTGCTTCAAATTAGTCTCTGTCACTCGAACGTTATCATGTTATTTACAAGTTAAACATAGTATTAAATATAAATACAATACTAGCTTATGCTCGCGGCTCCGCCCGCTCGAATTTCGTTGACTGTCATACGGGATCATACTACCGGGATAAAACGTATCCTATAAGTCAATCCAGTTTATACACTATCTATGTGCCAAATTACATCCAAATCCGTTCAGTAGTTTTCACGTGAAAGATTAACAAACATTCATCCATCCTCACAAACTTTCGCATTTATAATACACTCGAGAGCAATGAATCCGGGTCACTTAAAGAATGTTAAAAATCTCGGAAACTAAAAATGATAGGTTAATGCAATAAATTGTATTTAATAGACAATGTAATACTCCTTAAATGAAAGTAAAAAAAATATGAGTCGCTATACATTTTATTAACACAAAATTACATAAAGAAAAAACCTGCTGATCTCTCCTTAAAACAAAAATAGGAAACATGAAATTTTTGAACTTTATTACGATTTTCTTGAATTTTGATACTTCGTATTGCCTCCTCGTGCTTCCATTACTGCGTTTACGCGGTTTGGCATGCTGTACACCAAGTTCCTTATACGATTTTGGGGAATATTCTCCCATTCCTCTGTGAGAGCAATTTTGAGCTCACGAAGCGTGATTGGGGGAGGGTTTCGTTGTTTTACGCATCTGCCTAGCTCGTTCCAAGCATGCTCGATCGGGTTGATATCCGGGCTGCGCGCTGGCCACTCCATACGAGTAATGTTCATCTCTTGAAGGTAGTCATTCACAATCCTACCTGTATGAGGTCGGGCATTGTCATGCATAAATATAGCATCCTCACCTAAATTGACCATAAATGGACCAACGTGATCATTGAGGATTTCTTCCACATATCCTACGCTAGTTAAAGAGCCGTTTTCTATGATCACCAGCTCTGTGCGACTTTCAGAAGAAATTCCGGCCCACACAAGTACAGACCCACCACCGTAGGCTACTTTTTCTTCGATGCATGCTTGCTTGAATCTTTCCCCTGGTCTTTGATACACTCTGTGTCTTCCATCGTGCTTGTAGAGCATAAATTTTGATTCGTCGGAGAACATAACTTTTGACCAATCTTCAATACTCCAATTTACGTGGCTCTGGGCATATCTTAGTCTTGAAATACGATGCCCACGCTCCAGTTTAGGGCCGTTTGCAGGTCTAAGGGGTTTTAAGTTAGATTCAGCAAGCCGACGTCTTACTGTCCATGCACTTGGGTTACTTCCTCCGAGGCGTCGAAACTGATTTGTGAGTTCAGTTCCTGTGAGAAAGCGATTTCGATGCATGGTGTTCACCAAGTATCGGTCTTCTCGTGCTGTGCTACACCTGGTTCTGCCCGTTCCTGGTCTGCGTAGGTTAGAACCAGTTTCTTCGTAACGTCGGAGAACTCTTTGTACTGTTGACAGCGACACACCGACAGTCCTGGCTGTATCGCGCTGACTCCGGCCGGTTTCCAGCATTGTAAGTATTCTGGTGCATTCTTCAGGCGTAAGCGACATAATTTCAGCTTGAATAATGAATATAGAGCACTATCAACATGGTTTATGTACCCACATAAATGACAGATTACAAACAAAAGCAAAACCAAATGCTGTTATTTCGTAGTTCCATCTTCGAAAGTGGCCCTTTTTCAAATTTGATTTTTTTATGATATAACTTTACAATAACTAAGAAGTTTTAATAACTTCATTTAAGGAGTATTACATTGTCTATTAAATACAATTTATTGCATTAACCTAGCATTTTTAGTTTCCGAGATTTTTAGGATTCTTTAAGTGACCCGGATTCATTGCTCTCGAGTGTATTAGTAAGATGACTGATTGGACAGCAAAATTTTCGCGAAGAGATTATCAAAAATATTGACAAAAACTCTGATGAGTTCGAAAACTGCGAACAAAAACTAATTTTCACGTCTAGACATCGCAATACCGATCAAAGCCATGTTAATAGAACGTTTCTGAGAATTTGACTAATAGATTTTCGGACAACTTTCTCATCTTTACGCTGTATTATATTAAGGAGGGCTTCGTAGAAAATGGTTTGTGAAAATTCTAAGGAGCAGGAGCGGCTCCCTGTTTCGTAAGATTTTTGTGACGAGACGAAGCATGGAGAAATCTTTATTAAAAATTGTAACATAACATAACATCACACCTTTAATCCCCGATAAGTTAGGCAGAGGTTTACCCATTAGGAAACCCACATTTCGCCAGTTTTGTTAAAGTCCCATGTAATAGGGGGCGAGCCTATTGCCATCAACCGGGCACAAATCCAGACTTCGTGGCTGCTACTGAGGAATTCTCATGGAAAAACCATTAACGCTTTGCCCGACCTGGGAATCGAACCCAGAACCTCATGCTCAGCAGTCGCGCTTCCGACCATTAGACCAAAGAGTCAGGCTTATTATAATTATGTTACCTAAATATTTGAAAGATGATACATAGGTATCATCCACCATGTAGCCATGAGTTTAGTGTACGAGAAAACAAGAACAAGTCTGTTTTAATTTTAATATATACTAGCTTATGCCCGCGGCTTCCCCCGCGTGGCATTTGGGGATCGCCCACGGGATCTTACTTCTGGAATAATAAGTAATCTATGTGCTGTACCAGACTATTGTGTGCAAAATTTCAGCTAAATCGGTTGAAGATATTTGCTTCAATATTGAGTTGCAAGATTCCACCCGAACAAACACAGTTACATACCTTCATACCCCTTTTTAACCCTTTAGGGGTAGAATTATCAAAAACGCTGAGACACATATAAATTATTTTCAATCGTCAGCCTAAACACAAAATTTGAAGATCCTAACTTCAAAACTGACGGACTTTCATATAAACTTCCATCCCCTATTTTACCCCTTTAGGGGTGCAATTCCGAAAAATCCTTTCTTAATGGATACTTACTGTTCACAAAGAACACACCCTCCAGGTTTCATATGTCTAGGACCAGCGTTTTGGGCTGTGTGTTGATATATCACCCAGTCAGTCACTTTACCATTTTATATATAAACAGATTCCAGTCTTACGAGTAGTTGCGAACTTAATGAGCGATAGGTATCTACAAAGGCTAACTACAGCTAGTCTCCAATAAAATTAGTGCTCCATCGTTATTCAACTCCTTCGTCGTCCATTGATAAGTCAATTAGGTCAATGCGTGGGTGGTAGGAAACTATTCAAGAAGGCTGCGTGAGTACTTTATTGATAAATACCTGGGAACTGTATCCTGTCATTCTAACATGTTTTTAGAGGGTGATTTTTGTTGCTGAACGTCAGATTGCAATTTTCAATTTCTGTTACTTTTTCCTTTGTTTTTATGCTATAGATTTGAGGTTTGAAATCCTTTCAGTTTCTCCCTATACGTGGCAGTAGCATAGAAACTAATAATAGGAGCGGTTTCAGATTTACGTATTTTTGGCGCGTTTAGGTGTGTTTGATTTAGGAGTGTCCAGGGAGATTCTTACTCAGTTTTCTCCATAGAGATCTACGTTTTGGAATGGGCAACTGCAGTACTTTCACAAGTTATTATGCCTTGTGACTGAGACTACAGCTTCATGTTTTTGTTTTTGACATTAAACATTACCTGTAATGGTGTTATTGAAATAAATGCTTTAAGTTTGAGCCGATTTCCTCTGGATTAATTAATTTTTATTCACTGATAAATACATTTTTTAGTATAGTTTTAGTACCTTTGCAAAATATATAAGAAGAAAATGCCGATGACCTAATATAATTGTTTGGCCAGCTGCATGTACCTAATTCCGTCGTAATAAACCATGCGGAATAATTTTAATTGCTTTCTAAATGAACTTGTTTTTGTTAAGACAACACAATTCAGTAATCAAATTAACAAAATTGCTTTAATTAAATGGTTTAAAATGTCAAAGACTTTTCCTCTTGCTTTGTTTTTCATTGTGAAAAGAAACGAATAAAAAGCCATTGTGATATTTTTCATTTATTTGGAGTATTTGACGACTCCTTGTGTAAACTACCTTTCAAAATGTCAGTTATATGGTTCCTTTAAACCTCAATATTAAACTATTCTCATAGAAGAGAGAACATCAGGAGTTATGCTTGCTTTTATCGATTAAATATTATATCGGTCAAATTATATGGAACAGTAGTTTTTTTTTTAAATTACTGTTGAAAAATTTATTTGTGTGGTTGAGAATGATGTACTGAATACGTGGTCACCCCTTTTTTAAAAAAAAAAAACGTTGCCCCACACTAGGAATTTCTCCTGTATTTTACAAACATTTAAACTCACATACACAAACAGCCAGACCCGGAACAACTATCTGTAGGCCATACAAATATTTGTTCCGTGCGGGGATCGAACCCGCGACACGCAACGCAGCAGTCAATCGCTCAGCCACTGCGCCAACCGTGCTGTCAAAACGCTTTAGAGTCGGTGTCCCTTTTACCCTGTATAGTAAGTCAAAAAACTGTCGGATTCTATGATGTATCTGCGTGACAAGTGCAATGCGATGAAAATTCGAGCTACGTAAACCACGACGTAAAATTTTACCTAGTGCGGGCTGGCGAAAATCATTCAAACACGCTGTGTACTATTTGATGACTTCGAACACTATAGCTTTTCACTAGTTACTCAGGAATCTAGTGATAGAACTATAAAATGTTAATATTACCTTAAGAAACTGCCTCGTTGGTCTAGTGGTTGCAATCACGACTGTTGAGCATTAAGTCCTGGGTTCGATTCCCGGGTCGGGCTAATTTTTATTGGGTTTTCCCATCAGGAATTTCTCAGTAGCAGCCACGGAGTCTGGTTATGTTATTTATTTAATTTAATTTAATGGCGGTTGGTAAAGGACAATGCTCATGGATATATGGAATCCCGTACCATGCTGCATCAAAATCAAACTTTGTTTTTTATAGACTACACTGATCGTATTAACTCCTACAAAAATTATTTTTGAAAAAAAAACCCGCGTTTCAGAGATATTTTATAAAATCGAAACTAACCTAAAAAGTAGGTCTATTTTTTCGACGCTACCAACGACGTATTTTAACACACATACATTACATTATTGCTCTAAAAACAGCGTAATACACTAATATTAGTAAGAATTACGAGTTAAAGTAACATCCACAGTATGCTTGACTGAAACTCGATTTTATTTTAGACCTATAAATTGCCAATAGTCAGTCACTACAGTACAAATGTCAGATGCCACAGATAAGATAACTATAAACCATAGAGTATAGTAAGTGCTATAAACTAGTCGGGATTTAGGGATGTAATCGATAAATCAAAATCTTTAGGCTGAGAAAATCTATTTTGTTGCAAATAGCAATAAACCAAACTAAATCGATTTGGTGTACTGATCTTACTTAATTGTAATTAATTTTAGAGTCCGCTCGACAGACAAGGGTTTGTTCAATTGAAACGGAACGTCATTTATATTCAGTTGAAACGGAACGTCATATAAAGGGAGTAAAACAATATTCATACTTTTAAACTCGAAAAGTATATTTCCAGTTCAAAAATCAAATCCCCGACGCGTAATGCCGTAAAAAAATATGAAACTAATTACTATAATATTTTGGTTTTGAGGCGCGAGACTTTTTGGTACCAACTTTGGTCATTCTCTTTTGTGCGACAGTAAAACATAGACAGTACCTAATAAAAAAACATTTGGCCGGTTTTTTCGTCTCACAATGTCAGTATTAAAAATACGTAAGCAGACTAATAAATAAATGGCCCGGTTGATGGAAATAGATTCGCCCCCTGTTACATGAGACTTCACATAACTGGCGAAATGGGGTACCATTATGTACCCCTTCTGCCTAACCCTACAGGCGTGATGTTATCATACTTAAGGCTTAGTCAAATAGGTCCGTACAATTTGTGGACCCATCGTGGACAACGGAAACTGACGGACACTTCAGTTCAGGTCCATAACTAAAATCTGCTGATCATAATATTTCCTTATAAATCTGATGAATAACTTTACCAGTCCATCTCCTGCTTAAATAAACAAACAACTCAAGTACCCTTATGCTTATGATCCACGCCAATAAGCAGGCCAACGATATGAGCCCACGTACGTCACGCTGCCGTGACGTCAATAAAAACGTCGCGCCACGTAAATCCGCAATGCATGGAGATCAGCCCGTCACAAACAATAATCCTATGAGCATGATGCGATGGAGGATATGGTAAGTCTGAACGTTGGATTTGTTTGTTTGTGGATTGTCAAACGAGGATATAAGTAGACGTAGTATTAAAGCTACTTATAGAATAATTAAATATTTACAAAAATAATAATATATTTTTTGTCTACAATATAGACTTACTAACACCCTCAGGCTCGGTGGAGTGACGATCTTCGCAGGGTGACTGGTAGCAACTGGATGAGAGTTGAGTGGCGTACGATTGAAGAGGTCTATCTATGTCTAGCAGTGGAATGTTATAGGCTAATTATGAAACTAAATAAACCACAGGACGCTTAGGCGTCTAAGTACTCCTCCACATCGCTTGAATCTGGAAACATGCGAAGACGTAATATATAATAGATAGAGAAAGAATTTAATGTTGTCTTTTTTATGTTCACTCATTTATTATCCTAATTATTTATGTGCCGGTTAAATTATATTAATCACGGATGTGGTAAAATGAGAAATGTTTTATTTTACACACGACGGTTAGTCACGCAATCACGGGCAGATTGACACACAAGATAAAAATAGAACAATAAAATGTTGGATTCGAGAATGCTAAAATTTAAAATAAAGTTCAACAGTTCCAAGTGAATATCTGTTCTATACAAACCTGATGATTTCATCCAACATGTTCTTATTGTTTTACTCAAAGCAATTTAATTTCGTAGTCTACTGAATGTCCTCCAAAACAGACGTCTCATCAGGTGGCAACGAAGGCAACTTCGACGACTATACTAGCAATACATTTCTGATCTGTGTACATTTTACTGACACTTCGTTGACTGCCTTGTATAACAGTATGTCACAAGCCTGCGCAGGTACGCTGGCATTATTACGTTCAGTCTTATTTACAACCACCGAAACAAATCATTGAATAACATGAGGCGGAACATTTTATTTATCCATAGAATTTATGTATTGGAAAGAAATTGGTATAAAAATTACTATTAAAAACATCATCACTCTTTCGACGCGTGTATGTAGTAAGTAGTTTCATCATCAAACATAATGCCAGTGTGAAGCCCCTTTGCAGCATATGCCCACCTACAGTACTTTCCTGCCCATCTTGCACCTTTCAAGACTTAATAGAAGCAAATTTTAGAGCTGTGCAAATTGCTAAATACTGGTCTAACACCATTTGCGTTTCATCGACACGAAAATAAGAAGAAGTAGGCCCATACTAAAAAAAAACACACACGAGATCTCATCTTTATCTTCGTGATAAGAGGCAGAAGTACTATATAATAAAACACAGGTCGATTTTCACAAATTGAGCAAATCTGTAAGCACCTGAACAAAAGAGAATGCTCATGGAAGGTAGAATATTAGTGATTTGCCAGTAGCAGTCTACATTAAAAGAGAATGCTCATGGAAGTATGGAATCCCGTACCATGCTGCATCAAAATCAAACCTTGTTTTTTATAGACTACACTGATCGTATTAACTCCTACAAAAATTATTTTTGAAAAAAAAACCCGCGTTTCAGAGTTATTTTATAAAATTGAAACTAACCTAAAAAGTAGGTCTATTTTTTTGACGCTACCAACGACGTATTTTAAAACACATACATTACATTATTGCTCTAAAAACAGCGTAATACACTAATATTAGTAAGAATTACGAGTTAAAGTAACATCCACAGTATGCTTGACTGAAACTCGATTTTATTTTAGACCTTTACATTGCCAATAGTCAGTCAGTACAGTACAAATGTCAGATGCCACAGATAAGATAACTATAAACCATAGAGTATAGTAAGTGCTATAAACTAGTCGGGATTTAGGGATGTAATCGATAAATCAAAATCTTTAGGCTGAGAAAATCTATTTTGTTGCAAATAGCAATAAACCAAACTAAATCGATTTGGTGTACTGATCTTAATTAATTTTAGAGTCCGCTCGACAGACAAGGGTTTGTTCAATTGAAACGGAACGTCGTTTATATCCAGTTGAAACGGAACGTCATATAAAGGGAGTAAAACAATATTCATACTTTTAAACTCGAAAAGTATATTTCCAGTTCAAAAATCAAATCCCCGACGCGTAATGCCGTAAAAATATGAAACTAATTACTATAATATTTTGGTTTTGAGGCGCGAGACTTTTTGGTACCAACTTTGGTCATTGTCCTTTCTACAAATCAAGTAATGTTAGTAGCTAGTTTCTATCAGAAGATGAATGAGAAGAGGCTTGGTTTGCCTAAATATAACACAAAAAGTTCTTAATTCTAACTATAGTGGTATCCAAAAACATGTAATTTCACCAACATTAATAAGCTGTTTATGAAAGCTCTCAAAAATCATTTCTTTACTGCCTCTAATGGGCTTCACCCATACACAAAATTCCCCTTTAAACAAATTTAATGGAACGAAAACCTATTAACTGAAATTTATTTAAAACGAGGCCTTAATGACGTCAGAGACACGCGTGATAATGATAATTGATTTATCAATGCCCCCATTGTAAAGTACTGGAGAAACATTAACTTTTACGTTACCTATTAACAGGGATAACTGTCAAAATGGCGACGTAATGAACCTTGTGTGGTGTTTGTGTCGCTGGGAGGCAGTAAGCCGGATTGTGTGAAGGTAATGGAGTTACAAGTTCTTTTGAAAATTCTATGTTATTCCGAAAGTATGATTGTGTGGTTTAGTCGAGTGAAATGAGGTCTTGTCAAGACAGAAATTCTAACTGCGCAAACCACAAAATAAACTTTCATGAAAATACAATCTTCTACAGAAATAAAAAAATGGAGTGTTTGTTTGTAATAATAAATTCAAAATAACAGCTCTTTACTGAATGCATATGAAAGTATATACGGTAATTATAATAAAAAATCTTCATTTTTAATTTTTGTTTGTCCGTCCGTCTGTATGTTTCGGCTAATCTCCGAAACGGCTGGACCGATTTTGATCAGACTATCCTGGCAGATAGCTGATGTTATAAGGAGTACCTTTCGTTACTTTTATTTTAGGACTCTAGCCTCTGCTTTCCGTCCGTCCGTCTGTCTGTCAGCGGGCTGTATCTCATGATCCATAATAGGTAGACAGTTGAAACTTTCACAGAATGTGTATTTCTGTTGCCGCTATGACAACAAATCTTACTAATATTATAAATGCGAAAGTTTGTGCGGCTAGATGGATGTTTGAATGTTTGTTACTCTTTCACGCAAAAACTACTGAACGCAAGTTCGATTCCTGGATGGAACAAAATATTAGTATGACCTACAGATAGTTGTTCCGGTCTGTTTTTTGTGTATGTGAGTTTAAATGTTTGTTTAAACCCACGTTTCATGAGATATTCCTAGCTCGGGGCAACGTTTTTTTTTTAAGTGAAAAGAGAAAAACATAAAGGTCGACTAGTATCTTAAAACCCTGATACCTTCAAAGGTATCTCCCCAAAACATCATAAACGTCACCATCTGACCCCATACATCACCAGCTGATCTGACTTACCGGTTTGCGTACATAGGGGCTCTAATAAAAAGTGGGGTGGGTAGAGTTATGACAGTAATTTGTCTTGATGGGGGCAAGTATGGGAGTCTTATGGTTCGACGTTATGTTGTTTCATGCAAGGGGTTCAGGTTGAGAGTCATATGGTAAGGATTGTTGGTGAAGATGTCGATTAATTAAATTCAAAGCTAAGTTTTTTGTAGTTTTAATATAATAGATAATTTAATTCTATCTTTTTACATGGTAATTTATGCTTTGTACGAGTATTGAGTCAATAGACTGAAAAACAAAACAAAACTTCAACTATCAACTAACTTGTATGTTTTGCTAGCCTGAACTGTCTCAGCCTAAGGTAAAGACTTCCCTACATTCCTTGAATTTCTGTTAATGTTTCTTATTTCATTTATTTACCGCGCCAATTGCTATAACAACATCAAGTCAGAATTTTCGCAGCCTTACAGTTCTGAAACGTGAACAGCATATTTTTGCGAAGCCTTCCAGTGACACTGATTTAATTTAAACCTGTAGTCATATGAAATGAAATAATATATTTCAGTATAAAATTCAGGTCATTCGGGATCAGAGTTTCGAATCTGTTAATTATTATAATTACATCCTTTGAACAGATTTCACGATTTTCCGGGATTTGGGTTTCGTTTTTCGTGGCATCGGAAAGATGGATTGGGATTGGATTGTTTATGAATTTTTTCCAATTCTCAAACAGATACTCTTTTGAATATTTGTGTTAACTTCCTGCACAATAGTGATACATAGGCGGACTTAATAATAATATTTACTTTTGTTTTTAAAAATATTTAAAAAATTATAGAATAAGGAAAATGATGAATAAAGGAAATAATAATATAATATTTATTTACTTATCAGACTACAGAGAGGTCCAGTGTGTTAGTAACACTATAACTTAGCCTATGCTACTCACACAGTAAAGATCAGGTGCGATTAGTTAGTGCCCACACTAGCGGGCTATCTGCCCGGGCTGCTATCGATTGCAGGATACTGTTAGGACTGCCATCCGGCGTGTGGAGTAGCGAGGCAGATTATTACGCCACAACGCGTCAAAACTCTCAGTGAGTGCGTCGACAAACATTGCTGAGGCACTACAGAAGCGTGGCAATCGCAACAATACCCTGGACGCATTATTATATTGGACCCGCAGAGCATTATAAGCCTTTTGGGACTTAATGCCACCAGGCATTCTCTACGATCGTCTATCTCTTTTTGATGTGTTGCTTTCAATCTTTGCTTTTGTCTTTATTTTTGCTCGTTGGTCTAGTGGTACAGGCCCGACTGCAGAACATGACACCCTGGCTCCTGGGCTTGATTCCCAGGTCGGGCAAAAGTTTTTCCATCACCAGTTCCTCAGTTGTGCCCGGTGGATAGCAATAGGCTCGCCACATGAGACTTAAACAGAACTGACGAAATATGGGTGCACTATTTTGTACAGCTCTGCTTACCCTTCGGGGATTACAGGCGTGATATTATATTATTTTCTCCAATACATACAATATCGCATCGGCTGACGAAATTAGTATGAAGAGTCCAATTGTTTTTCCGGACCATTTCCTTAGCAACAGTCGTCCCCACCTTATCACCACCTAAGAGACATTGCGCTTATTCTGTTAGACCCGGTATATTTCACAATTCCAGACAATTAAATTATCAAAGATAATAATTTATTCACTCCCACTAAAACTTGAAATCCTGTCATATTTATTACTTAATTACTAAACGTGTATTTTTCGTGACATTTCTAACACGTGTCACGGCGAGACATCGTTTGTCACGTTTTTGTCACAATTGTACAAAATAAGCCGTAAATCATTTCTTTACTACAATAATTGTCACCAACAGATTTCATGAAACAACAAAAACATGATACTTTGCTAAAGACAGGATCGTCTTTAGGGAGATATGAAAACTATATTTGATAAAACAAACGTTTTGGAAATAAAGTTATTAACACCGCATTTGGTATTGGTCTTGTTACAGGTATTTAATGACCCGAAAGTCTGACAGCCAGTCTTACCAAGAGGTATCGTAGTACCCGGTACTAACTGGGTTGTAGAATTCAGATAGGCAGTCGCTCCATGTAAAATACTTTAAATCAGTTGCATCCGGTCAGACTGGAAGCCGACCCCAGCATAGTTGGAAAAAGGCAGGCAGATGACTGTAGACAAAAGAAGAAAAATACCAAATCATCAAACCTTTTCCTATATTAGGGTTGGCTACGATACCCCTTGGTAAGACTGGTTGGCAGACTTTCGGGCCACTGACTTCCTGTAATGACCGTCAAAGAACTACAAATTACAGCCAGGATCACGGCTGGTCGGTGGGGCTTCACGTGCTCTCTGAGGCACGAAGGAAGCTTGGTATGTAATGGGATCAATCCACCCATCCACGGACCAAACTAGGCAAGCGCGGCTTAACCTAAAGATCCACCCGAGCGGCTGTTATTATTTAGCCACGAGTTCCTCTTCTGTTGTCTGCAATACCAGTGGCATTTTCGATCATCAATGAACTTAATTATTTGTGACTTACGGGATATCTTTGTATCTTGAATTGGGACTTTACAGTTGAATGCTCCAGTGAGGGAGGATTTTTTTTGACAGTCAGATTGACATAAACTTTTCGGTAGCACATTTCAAGCGAAATTCTTTCAGCGAATACGCTGAAAGAATTTCGCTTTGTATAGGGTCTAAGATCCTATACAAAGCGAAATTCTTTCGAGCACTAAAAATAGAACACTTCAATAAAATTGTAAGCCTTTAATCAATGAAACAACGTCCGAATAAATTGTATCAAAGGTCGCCGTTAAGTTTTTGTGTCAAGAAGCGGCCAATAAGGAATAAGTATGGTATACCACTCAGGACTATTTCTAGCAATAAAATGATCACAAAAAAGCTGAGCTTCATAGGCTTCAACGATGAATTCCTCTTCATCAATTTTCTATCTAAATCCTTAATAATCAGATAGTTTATTTTATTTGGACTCGTTCCTGAGTGATTGGCTGGAGAAGGAACATCGGGAGAGTTGGAAAGGAATGGAAGAGGCATTTCCACAGCAGTGGGACGGAGTACGTACGTCTTGACAGACGGACAACAAAGTGATCCTATAAGGGTTCCGTTTTTGCCGACTGACGTACGGAACCCTAAAACGTGCAGAATAAGTGCATATATCCAGCCGCTAACAGGCTGTTCCTGTAACTAACGCGGGTACTTACTTTTTAATTTGCCTTTAACCCGCCACTGCTCGCCGGGTCGGTAATATCAGTCAAATAAATTTTTGTGTAAGCCTTAATAACCATTGGCTGGTTGTTCTAATTAATATCTGAGCTAATATTTGAGAAATATGGTGTGGTTTTACTGTCTTCAAGATTAGGGTTTTATTGGAGACTAGATTTCGTAAGCTTGTTTGAGTTAGCACGAGAAAGTTAGTGTCAGGAATGCAGCGGTATTATGTATTGTGTTTTTAGTGGATTGAGTTTTTTTGAGTTACGTTGTCTTTAAACCACATAAAAATCAAAATACATTTAATCAAATCAGCACTTTTTGAACGTCAAAATAATTAGGTTCGTATGACAGTACCTAAACATGCTTGTCCTTCACTATTTGACTACCTAGCTGGAATAAGAAGTGATGAAACAATTTCCTATAACCCAAAAACGGAATATTTCGCATTTACCACATCTTTTGTTAATTTTGAGCTCCCTTTTAAATTTGTAACAGTACTTAAAATTAAATTTCGTGTTAATAACGTAAACTTACTTTCAGTTCATACCGCTGATTACCCACACAATATCCATGTCAGCTGAATGCATACGAAAATCGCCGCCGGCGTTGATCGGATTTTCATTGAAATTATAATTTTCATTCTCATCACATTATAAATCAGCTATTTATTATTTTTGCATTACGGAAAGCCGTCATATCCGAACAACCATAATCTCTTTGACAAACTAGAGGTAACATAGTGACAAAGGGGAATATGTACATAGGACATATTTCCTTTTAGTCTACTAATGACGTTCCAATATGGCGGACACTACGCCAATAATGTCCCGCCATCGCTCGTAATTAGAAACCACAGTAATCGAGATGTTAGGCCGTGAATGGGTTACAGGCTGAAGCGATTAATATTATTTCTTAAGTTCCTATATAAATCTATACTCTATACAAATAAATAAAATTGAAGTGTTTGTTTGTAAATCAAAATAATACCTTTTTACTGAATACATGTGAAAGTATATACCTACGGTACTTAAAACATTTTTTTTTAATTTTTGTCAGTCTGTTGCTGTCTGTTTGATCCGGCTAATCTCCGAAAAGGCTGAACTGATTTTAAAGGGACTTCTACTGGCAGATAGAAGATGTTATTAGGAGTACTTAGAAAAAGGATTAGGGTTCCGTGAAAAAAACTAAACCCATGAAATTGTCAACAAAATCCGGTTCAAATAGGGAAGTAATATATTTTTTAATAATTTCAAGCAGACAAAGGTCGCGGGCCACTGCTAGCTATGAATAAAAAGTAGTTTTACAGTGTTAAGATTCTAAAAGTTTTTCAGGTTTAATTTAATCTTTTGTCAAATTTCACGCTCAGTGATTGATCGCTTTATGTATGAAAACGCTTCTAATCGTATTTTCTTTATTTTTTCCTTCTTTTTTCCGCAGATGGCGGCGGCGGTGTCATACCTTAATTTAGTTCAAACCACAGTTTGACAGCGTGTCATTTATTGTCTATGCTGACCAACTTTTCAAAAACCGTGAACAACATTGATGGTAAAGGGACAAGGGACCAACTTATCTAATTCCTTCGAACTCGAAAAATGAAGCTGTATTATTGAAGTACCTGGTCCGTATTTCTAACATTATAACTTTAATGGTTTAAAACTTTGAAATAAATATTAAACTTTATTAAAAACATGAAGCAATTAATTATTAAACGACAATCTAACTTAAAAAATTCTTTATAATTTTAAGTTTATTCATCCAAAAAATATATACATGTTAGAGACGGTCATTGGTGAAATGAGGCAAATGAACCGCAAGTGCGCCTGTGGTGACGTCACGCGACCTACTTACAAGTCTACCCACACAGCACAGCGTGCTTTCTAGAGAGCCCTGAACTTTTGAACACGCAGCGAGGACGACAGTCAGTGTCGGATCGTGGCGGAGTTGAGACGTCTTGGAAGACGATAGTGTACGAGCCTAACGGAATAAATCCTGACATACCCGACATACATTTTTTTAAACATACTTTCGCCTTTATTTTAATACCACAGTCAAATCTATTTGCGCTTATATTCGCTACCCTTAACACTGTCGCCGCGACCGCGGGTCGATTCGACCACAACAGAATGTCTGTCCGTCAGTCCGTAATCCGGTATGTGCCGCAACTCACACTGGTCATTCGGCTGAGAAATGATGTGGAAGATGTTATGTCCAGGTTCGCATTTCGAAGGTTAGATTAGAGATAGTTTCAAGGTTGGGTGGAATTTGATTGTCGGACTATGTTACTTATTATACCAATATGTTCCGAGGTGTTACTGAGATGGATGGAAATTGATTTGGGTGTTAGAAATAACGTTGATTTATTTTATCTTTTGTTTAGGGCCTAAGCTTGTGTTAAATTTTTTATACTGCCTTTGGGCTGTGACTTTTTTTTGGGATTGGAAATCATCAAATGACCCCTACTGCTCTGAGTGGAGCAGAACTGCTCTAACACTGACTAAAACCCATATTTTTCTTTCTTTGCTATTGGTGTTCCAGGGTCGCGGTATCTCTTTCAAACAGTCCCGCAGCCCTTTCAGGCATCGGCTTTTGCGGATCCCTTCCAGTTTGCTGACATCTCTTTGAGGCGCGCGTGGAACACGAACGCGCCGTCGACAAGGCCTATCGTCATAAGACGGACAGACGGCGAGCTCGCCTATCACGCACCATCCACAGGCCCGCGAATACGTTGGCGGGGGGCCACCACGTGGAGTCTCCCGTGGCGGCTAGTACGTGAAGTTCTCTCCCTCTCACGTTCTCGAGAAATATCTCTAAGCATGCTGGTTTGGTTTCCTCACGATGTTTCCCTTTACCAAAGCAAGTGATAATTATACAAAACGCACATGAATTCGAAAAACCAGAGGTGGAGAGGGAGAGGGAAGGCGTCTCTTGGGTTCGAACTCGAGACCTTGGCAACCCGACGGTCACACCACTAGGCTATCGCTGCTTAATACGTTAACATAATCTGGTTCAACGAGAGCGAAAAACAATTAGTTTAGTCATCCGCGTTGAGGCTGAGATCCTTAAACATTAGGTACTTAGCGATCTCTTTGGCTAAGCGTTTTTCAAAGTTCGTCCTAAGTAACGTGTACAGACATCGGCTTGCATGTTCAAAATATATTTGACATTTGAGCCTGCCCAAAGTGGATTAATATATCCGTATATTAATTCACTTTTTATACTTCAAAAGAAATTTCCACTTCGTCTATTAAAGTAATTCGAGATTTCCTGTTATGAGAGAAAAAAAATTTTGCTTATAAAACTTACGGAACCACTCGGCAGAAACTTTAATATTCAAGTCAAAAAACATTAGGTAATGAAATTTTACTCTTGAAGAAGTAACCAGGAGTTTACTTTCCTACAACATTAGTGTCTGGAATAAAAACTACTTTCATGAAATATTTCGCCTTTCGTATTACTTTACATCTTCTTTATATTTCTCTTCATTTTGAACTTTACTGAGGAAAATGTGAACGACACTTGCACATCAAACGAAAACCTTAATTTTCTCCTCCTAGTGTTTGTCTAGGTACATCGTAAAGAATGAAATAATTATACCCAAATAAAAATGAAAATTATTAGCCATAACTTCTCGCTTGCGATACTCAGCGGAATTTTAAAAGTCTTCAAGTACTTTCAAAAGTCTTTAAACTCTGCAAGGTGAAAAACTATTAAAGCAAGTCTCGAATAAAAAGCAGCTGTGCTTTATAGCCTTCTGAAGCCGTAAATTAATGTACATTACAGAACAAATAGATTTACAACAAAGCCAAAAAGCACTCGCTAAAATAAACGAGCAGACCTTTTAATATTTTCATTTTCTTAAGATTCCTGTTAAAGTAACTAAAAGGTAGACATTTTATATCGAAAAAGATTTTTTTCTTAACAAATAAAACAAAAAACTTGAATATTTACAAAAACATTTTACATAAAGCAGTAAACGTAAAAAAGAATTGCTCATTTAAATTAACGATCATCATAATCTGAAAACGTATCATTAAACCTTAATATAAGCATGTAAAAATATTCCCGAACAATGCTGGGGTGTCTAACGGACCCCATCAAGATTCCGTAATCAGAACGGGAATGTACCACGAATGTGACCGAGCATCGGAGGGTTAGAGTAATTTAAAACAGGTGGGCAGTGTAAGTATTAGTTTTGTTTTAGTGCGGGGGTACTTTAGACCTCGCATTACGCACAATGACAAAGCGGCCGCTATGCGTTTTAGAGGGGTTATGTAATTTTCTTTTATTTGTTTTTCTGACTTCCGTGTGTTTTCAGGAATTTAGTAACTAAAGGGGGGAATATTTGCTACAGGCACGGACCAAGAATGAATACCCTGAGTGCAGATTTTTCCAATACAACTAAACGCGATCATCTCATCTAAACCGCGTTCAACTGTTAGTGCCACAATTGCTATGGAAGATTGATACTGACGGCTATTGAACGCCAGGCGAGGAGCTCATGGTTAAATAATAACGGCCGCTCGGGTCAATCTTAAGGTTAGGCCGCGCTTGCCTAGGCTAGTCCGTGGATAGGTGACCACCCATGACACGCCGTTTTTCCTCCGTGCTTATGAAAACATGCTAAGCCGTTGGCCCCTGCTGTCATTTGCAGATCTTTGTCAGTCGTCACAACTAGTCAGTGGCCCGAAAATCTGACAACCAGTCTTACCGATGGACATCGTATTACCTAGTACTAATAGGGTTGAGGAATTTCGATAGGTAGTGGCTCCATAAAAACATACTGGTATTCAACTGTATAATTATGGTGAGACTGGAAGTCGTCCCTAGCATAGTTGATAAATGGCTAGGCAGATGATTATGGCTATTGAACGCCATTTGTAAAATCCGGTATAGGAATTGCAAAATTTTATTCTCTTGCTTACTTCTTTTTGTTTTCTTTAATTTTCTTCTCTTGTGGCAGTGAACATGGTAGGTACCTACCTACAAGATACGTATATAAAAAATATTTTTCAGTGGTGAAAAGTGTCAGACCGCTAAGTCCAACGCGGGTTCCGGGTCCACGCATCTACTTAAAAGCATTTTAAAATGCATCCTACAAAAAATCCCAAACGAAAATAAACTCTTCTTTATATGCATTTAGTGTTTAGATGCCTTTTTAACAAAGGGGTAGCTCAAATTCAGGTTTGCATACATTTGCATGTTGCACGATGTAACTGAGTTTCATACGAATATCCCTACACAATCGCTTGTGTGACACTCCGTAGAACAGTTAGGCTGAGTCCAGGGTGACTGAAGCGGCAGCGGGAGCGGTGGCGAGCGCGATTAGGTGGCCACAGTGCACCGCAATGTGTTGTAGCGGGGAGTAGATACTAGACGTGTTTCCACAGGGTAAAACAATTAACGATCGCTCGCTAGCTAAAGCACCAAGTTTACTGACAATCGCTTTCGAAGTGTTTTGTATTACTACATTGCTGTTTAAACAGGATTGGCATATTTTATAACTGTTATCGATGATAAAGTGTGACTTTATCCTTATCCTCAGGTCCACCGCACTATCACCAACTCAAATCACCAGATCACCACTAATCACCAGTGACTAGCCAGAATAACACGAGCAGTATTTAAAAGACGCTTCGTACACAACGCGACTTACTAACACGATAATTATAGTTTCAAAATATTTGATATTTCACACCCGAATCAGCGCCTGCGTTACCTCATCACCCTGTCCGAGGCCTTATACAAGGAATATGTGTGACATGATCTAGCTAGGTGGCCACAATTTTCGGAGTAATTCCCGTCATGATCCTGTATCATGCGTCGTTGTAAATGCTGTGCTGAGTAACTGGTGGTCGGATGCAGTTGCCAGAATTACTTATCTGGGTAGTGTGTCGCTACAGTAGCATTCACGATTTATTTGACATATTTTGAGGGGATTAGTAGACTAGATTAAAGTTCCACTAAAACCCTGATTTCGGTTTTCAGTAACACTAAGTGACACTTGCGCAACTACAGTACTTTCTCAAATCATTATGCCTTGTCACTGGGAGAATAGCTTCGCTTCTTTTTGTATTTTTTTTGACAGTTAAAAGTGCCATAATGGACTAATTGAAATAATGCCAAAGCATTAGCATTAATTAGCATTTGTTTTTCTCTAGGTTTTCAAAGTCAAAGTCAAAATTTTGACTTTGAAAACCTAGAGAAAAACAACCGGCGGAGATCTTGTGTATGAAGACAATTTTTTTTCAGGTTCCTGGCAGTCGGAGTGCAGTGCAAGAGCCCCTATATATTTTTTTTTTATCTCTCAACGATGATGCAGAGGTCTTAAATGTATGGGTAGCTACCGATAACCTTAATATGTATTTCTCATTGAAACTCGCTATACAAATATGAAACTTTTTTAAAGGTATATACTTATATAGTCCCTCTTGTCAGTCAACCGCAGTACCAACCTGCTGATTGTAAAATCTATATGCAAAAGGTGTTAATTTGCACAACTTATGCTGATTAAAAGATGATATTGACAGCCATTCAACGATAAAACTAAATCGCGAAAGGTAGATAGTCAAAAATTAAATCATTGTAATCTATGGTAAGAGCAAAAGTGAGCAAAGTGTTAAGGTTCGGTCAAACCGGTGCAGACAAAATGGAAACTGGCTGCGGACACCGGACACTGATACTTCAGTACATACTTAGTACCAGAATGAACGAACCTTCACTGGGGCTTCCCAAAAGAGTTTTCTCAGCAGAAGCCTGGAGTCTGTGTTTATGGCTGGTTTAAGACAAAACGTGTCGCGGGTTCTATTTTACGCACGGGCGTATGGCCTACAGCTAGTTGTTTTGTGTCTGACTGTTTGTGTATGTGAGTTTAAATGTTTGTAAACACACTTACAATACATGAGACATTCCTAGTGTGGGGCAAAGGTTAAAGAAAATAAAATCGCACGGTTATCAATGTTACCATATTACATGAGACTTTAAGAGCGTTGTAAGTACTGATTTTGCTAGTTGGGTAAACATAACCGACGAAATGTGGTCGAACTATACATATGCACCTCTGCCTAACCCTTCATGGTTGAGATACCAGGAGTGACGTTATGTTCGTACACACGTGCAATGACTATGAACCCCCACCATAATTAGAGGACGGACAGAAACGTGGAAAATAACTACAAAATTACACAGACCTTAATTATTCACGGAAGTACCGCATCATATAATTTTTTCCTGATTAAAATGAAGATTTTCTGCAGGTTTCCACGTTTTAATGTTTTGCACTGGAATTACTGCTGAATTAAAAGAAATGTTTGTGGGGTACGGAAGTGGGTACACTATGTTTTAGTTATTTTAATAATTTTGTTTGGATATATTTTTCTATGTTAACATTCTGTGTGTTTGTGGGTTACAGTCAGAGCATTCCTCCAATAAGAAATGGTTTTCTGCTACCGCTGCCTTCGGGTACATTAAAGGTGGTTTTCAACGCAATGCGTGCAAAATGCATCACCTAAATACTAGGTATTTTATTGTGTCAAAGTTTTTATGCCGCCCATGGGCGTCTGGCTTGGGTTTACCATGCCGTCAAGAAATATCTCTCGAGCATGCTGGTTTCATTTCATCACGATATTTTCCTTCATCGAAGCAAGTGATAATCATACGATACGCACATGAATCCAAAAAAATCAGAGGTGCGTGCCTTGGGTTCGAACTCGAGACTTATGACTTGGCAGTCCGACAGTCAAACCACTAGGGTATCACTGCTAATCCTCCAATAAGAAGTGGTTTTCTGCTACCGCTGCCTCCGGTGGCAGGAAAGGTTGTTTTCAACGTTAACGTAAACAATGCATCACCTAAATAAATACCTAAATACTATTGCATTGTACTGCCAGAATTTTTACTCTCGGTGCTAAACCAAGTGGTGAAATTTTAAATATAATTGTTAACAAAACACAATCAAGGCTTTCATAACTTCCTCTTTGGTCTCGAGGTCGCAAGCGCAACTGCTGCGCATGTGGTCCTTGGTTCCATTCCCAGGTCAGGCAAAATGTTAGGTACCGAGTTTTTCGATCAGAAAATTCTCATAAGCAGCCTTGGAGTCAGGATTTCTTGATGGCAATATGTTGGCTTCATTACTGGCGAAATGTTGATGTACTATTTGATACAGTTCTGCCTAACCCTACGGGGATTACAGGCGTGATGATATGCTATGTTAAGGCGTCATTAAGGTTACCTTCTGCTGGTGAAGGCATTAGAACTTTGAAATAATAGCATTTGGCTTCCACGTAAAGGCTATCCCACGCAGACTTCTCGTTGTTTATCACCGCCTACACGTTGACCTATTCCCTTTATTATGGACTTTTAGTTACTCTTGGCTAAATAATAACATTCAGCTGGGCTGGGCAGCACTTGGGAAACTTCGTCGGGTCTTCTCTTCGCGTATTCCACAGAGCCTAAAGACTAAGGTCTTCAACAAGTGCGTCCTGCCTGTTATGAATTACGGAGCCGAAACGTGAACACTTACGGTACGGCTGGTCCATAAATTCAAGGTCGCTCAGCGAGCTATGGAACGGGCTATGCTTGGAGTCTCTCCGAGGCATCGAATCAGAAACAAGGTGATCCGACAGAGAACAGGAGTTGTCGACGTAGCTCACAGAATAAGTAAGCTGAAGTGGCAATGGGCCGGCCCTATTAGCCTTAAAACCGATGACCGTTTGGGTAGACGTATTTCTGGGTGCAGACCGCGAATCGGCATCGGTGGACCGACGATCTTCGCAAGGTGGCTGGTAGCAATACTTGATGAGAGTTGCCGAGAATCGAGTTGAATGGCGTGCGATCGAGGAGGCCTATGTCCAGCAGGGGACTGCTGTAGGCTGATGATGATGACGTAATAATAACAGCCGCATGGGTCGATCTTCAGGTTAACCCTCGCTTATCCAGGTCGATCCATTGGGTGGGTTGGATGACCATTCATTACATACTGATTTTACCTCTATACCTTGGAAAGCACGTTAAACCGTTGATTCCGGCTGTCATTTGTCGTCGATACTGGTATTAAGTGGCCCGAAAGTCTGACAACTAGTTCTACCAAAGGGTATCGTATTATCCAGTACTAACTGGGTGGTGGAAGACAGATAGGCAGTCGCTCGATAAAAAAAAACTGGTATGTATTCAGTTAGACTGGAAGCTGACCCAAACATAGTTGGGAAAAGGCTAGGCAGCAGATGATGCACAAACATTGACACCAGTTTATACTTTTCACCTTAAAGCAAAATAATGATAAAGCTGCTGAAATGCTGTACCTATGTGCATTCTGTACTGACTCTTATAGATTCCCCTTTTCGATGACGTCAGTCTTGTTTGCAAAGGACGTGGATAGTCACATACAGAAGGGATTGCTACATTATTGCGATTTACTGTAATCCCCGAAGGGTTAGGCAGAGGTGTACTTGATAGTACACCCACATTTCGCCAATTATGTTAAAGTTCCATTAAATAGGGGGCGAGCCTCCGTAGTTGCTACTGAGAAATTCCTAATGGAAATACCCAATGTCACTTGAGAATTGCCGAGAATCGAGTTAAGTGGCGTGAGATTGAAGAGGCCCAACTCCAGCAGTGGACTGTTCTAGGCTGATGATGATGATGACATATCCCACCCGGGAATCGAACCTTTGATCATCATTCTCTTGCCCTTGTCCCAATTCATTTGTGCTCGGTGCAGCATATCTTCTTCTTCCATATTTCTCTATTACTCGTCATCTCATCAGACACCTCTTTTCGTGCCATATCATTATTCACACAGTCCATCCATCTTTTCTTTGGTCTTCCTCTACTCTTATGTATCCACAGTCATACTCAAAACTTTCCTCACGATATTTTCCTCATTCCTCCGCAACACATGCCCATACCACGATAACCGATTACCACACAACTCGTACCATAGAATTACCACAAAAAGGCGAACTATTCCATTCTTTACACATTCAGAACTATTATGAAGTCAGAATCGGCTTTCGGAAATAATATTTCCCATTTTATGATCTAGTTTCCTTCATTTTATAGTCATCTGTTGCTTCGGAGACGTGTTCGAATTACTAATACGCAATCGACTGTTCTTTCTTTGAAATATGATTAACCAACTTCCAGAGAGTTCTTTTGTTTTTTTTTCTTTTCCTTATGGTTGCCTGATGTTTTACAATAGGATGGAGTGGCTGTTAAACCAAACGAATATAGGACAATAGCTAAAATATTTTTTTCTTGATATTCTTGACATTCTAGTGTTGGTAGACCAACGAAAGAAAGCTCTATACTTTTCTACTTGAAAATAGTTTAATGGAGTCGGGTTAGAACATAAGTAGATACGTCGCGCGGTGTTTTAGGGTTCCGCACCCAAAGGGTAAAACGGGACCCTATAACTAAGACTCCGCTGTCTGTCTGTCTGTCTGTCCGTCTGTCACCAGGCTGTATCTCATAAACTGTGATAGTTAGACAGTTGAAATTTTCACAGGTGATGTATTTCTGTTGCCGCTATAACAACAAATATGTACTAAAAAACAAAATAAAAACATTTAAGTGGGGCTCCCATACAACAGACAGGATTTTTTTGCTGTTTTTATAGATAATGGTACGGAACCCATCGTGCGCGAGTCCGACTCATTTAATAACCTGTTTGAAAACTACCTTAAATGTATGTACGTTCTCATAAGTTGTAATGTACAGTTTAGTAATCGCTATTGAGTAAAACTCTACTTTAGTCTTTATATGAAAAGTAGCCTTCGGCATGCAGTGTGTACATTGCAGGTAAATATGTTGTTTTCGATACAATAGAATAACCCACAAGATTAGTTTTTTTTTATATTTCAGGACATTCCCTAGCACAATTGTATTTTTCACAAGGAGGAACTATTATTTGCTAGACTTTTTAGGCTGCTTAGCCCAAATGAAAAGACTAAAAAGAAAATTAAGCCAATTTGCTTACATGTATCTTGAAGATTGGCTGCTAGGGACCTATCCAACGGCACTTTTATTTCGCTATTTATTCCTGTCGCTGTTTTCCTTACACAGTTTATGACCCAATATGTTGTGAAGAAGGAGTGCATGTCTTGGGGGATATTAACCTCATAAAGCTATAAAATGTATTGTTACAAAGGTAACGGTGTAAATTATGGTGACGTACAGCCTAAAAATGGTTTACGTTGGTTGTAAAAATGAGATAAACAACCAAATTCATTGTTTTGCAAGAGCCTGCACGACAACAAAAACAACATAATGCATATTGTTAACTTATCACAATAAAAGATATTCAAAGTCTATGAAACGGTCTTAAGATGAATAAAATATTCTGTACCAAGGTCATACTCCATACATCACCAAAGAAAATGTAATAAAAAATAACTATAAAATTAACCAAACAATATAAAAAAGCTATAACCACACTACACCAATCCGATCGCCCGCAAATCGACACTCCAAAACACCAGATGAGAAAATAAAACAATTAGAAGCAACAACTCTAACTGGATAGCTTTTTTATTACTTGGGGCTGGCAAAAAGGCTGACTTTTAACAGCGGTATCAAGGCTCAAGATTAGTAATTTTCGGTGTAACACCAATTAAGGGTAGACGCCGTTGAGGTTATGACTGCACTCGGCTGTAACGTGACTACTTAGGTGACGACGCTTGAAAATGTGAGGAGAATTTATTTTGGTTTTCGTGTTAGTTTTTGCCGGACTAAACTCGAAAATGTACTGCGTTTTACTAAGATATTTCTTTCTCTGACCAATTTATTTTGTCTCGATAAGACCTACCAATTATGTCATACTGTAAATTATTATTCACAATGTTACAGAGAATACTTTTGAAGGTTTCAAAAACTCAACCAGTTAATGTTGCTGCATGCCCCTGATTACATCTACAATAAAATTTCATTTAATGAAGATTGAGATTGAGATTAATTTGTATAAATTAAAATTCGCCAAACTTAATACCTTTGGCTTACATTTAACTGGAATGATTCCCCTGATTCTTAATATCCAAACCAGAACCTGCACTTTTTGTAATTCCACCTGCACCTTGAGAGCACCGAAGCCACTGATAACGCTTCAATGTGGTACAGCTCTGGTCGAAGCTCATCATTCTAAAACAAAAAAGAATCAAATATAAGAATCATCGACTCAATTGGAAAAAAAAAAACCTCGAGCGTCCAAACCGCATTCGCCAAGCTACTTAGCAAATCCGCAAACGCTTGCAAAAATAAATTTAATTCACTATTAAGTTTTAGTAGCGGCAATCCCGTAGAACAATTATTCTCGCCCTTGGATTCTGTGGCCCGTCACGTTTCGCCAAGGAGGTGTTTTTACGAGCCCCTAAAACATGTTAGCATTAGGTGCTATTAAATTCTCGAAATTATTTTAGAGAAGAAAATATTTAGTACTAAAAATATCAAGTGGAATTAAGGGTGATTTATTTTTATCGTCTTTTAACGGGACGAACGATGCAATGAAAGGATAGGCATGAAATATTTACTCTAACGGCTTGGCCACAAACTACGCGGTCAAGCGAGATGCATAAACCGATAGCGAGCGCGGATAAAACAGAAGATAGATTTGTTTTAGCTTTAGAGCATGCCAGCCACCGCCATGTGACTTTCAACTCAACGGTACCCACGCGAAAAAAGTGACACTCGCGAGTAGGGTTGCCAACTCTTATTCACGTAGGTATATCGCGGGAAACCAGACTTTAACCTAAGAGGATAGACATACAGCACGTCAGTGGGTACATTTTCTATGAAACTAAATGCGAAGCTTAACAAACACGACCTACTTCCAAATGTGTACTTTAGAAGGAAGAAAACAATTGTAATAGTTTTTTACTATCATTTTTTTTTTTAATTTGAAACAAAATAAACGCTTCGCTATTATAAAGTAATCTACACAATTTATGAAGATAATTAATGAAATAAAGCAGTTTGCTCATGCATTGAGGTTTTCTTTTTGCAGGAGTACTTGTCTTGTGATTTGACACATTTGAGGAATTGTATCGCTGTCATTTTGTTCGCGCCCGACATCCTTGCACGTACGCAATACGCCATGCTTTATATGAATGGGGTATCTTTCTAAACTAAACCAGGTTTACAATAAAGCGGGCACTTAGCATCTCGCAGACGCACATCGCGGGATGCATTATATGCCGAGGAAACGGGACGTCCCGCCCCACTCAGGATGGTTGGCAACCCTACTAGCGAATATCGCTTGACCCAAGGCGTGTCGCAAGTCGCATCACGTGAAGTTGTAAACAGGTCGTAATATGTGCTGCTGGTCTGTTTACTGCCCTTAATTATCTGTTTGCAAAAATAGAGAAACAAAGTAAAGTACAATGAGATTATCAAGGCTTTATGCGAAAGGAATTAAGAGGATGAACGGCTGTAGGCTCGCGGGCGATGATAGTAATAAACTGTAATTACGAGGGCTTTGATATCGTGAACATAACTTTTAATAATCAAGAAAATTACTATGCTCACAGTCTTTAAATAAATATCGAAATGGGTAGTTGACATTTAGCGTGACTCAAGGGCTGGCATTTACCTTGACCAGAGGCTTAGCATTGCCAAAGAACGTGGCAATGCCGCCAGTCTCTTGGGCACATTACCGGCAAACATTTTTTTTTGTGTGATACTAACAGTGTAAATAATTAAGCACTTAAATATAAAAAGCAAACGATTTATTGTAGGGCAAAGAATTAGCCAAGTGAAATACGTAAGTCATTCTAAGGGGTAAATATTAATAGCAATGACTTTCAAAGCGTTTCGTAATTTTGCAACGACTCTCAACAGGATTGGCAACTTACGGTAATCAATCTAATGTTATCTTATCTATACTATACGGAGTGGAAGGGACACCAACGCGAAAACGGTTATAAAAAAAAAACATCTGTTCCATACATTTTAACCGTGCAGGTATTGCACTTTTATAGAAAACAGCTGTTTTTTTTTAAGAACCGATGAAGTTTTTTTTTATGTTGGGGGTAACAGAATGATCTACTGAATACGTGGTAACCGTTTTCGCGTCGGTGTCCCTTCCACCCCGTATATTATAATCTATCTATAATATTATAGGGGTAAAAAAAATTGTAAGTTTCTATGTCTCCGGGACTATAGATCCAATACTAAAAATCTTTCACTGGCAGAAAACTACATAATTCATGGGTAACTGGAAAAACACTGGCACTATCATGCATATTGGCCGAGCTATCGCCATTCTCTGTTATATTTTCGGCAATCATATTCGCTGACAAACTTTGTCTTGGCACTCAGTTGTGGGATCTGGACAAGAGGAATTCCAGTCTGATTTTGTAATAATTTTTACATTATCGGATTAACAAACAAACAAATCTTATTCCGTGTAACCGCACCACCTAACTTTAAAATCTATCGTTTAAACTTTCCCCGAAAACTATCAAAGTGAACTTTAACAAAACCGATACAGAGCTTGGAAAATGCAAAATATAGATGTTATAAAGTTACAAAACAAGCAAGCCTCTGCATTTTATGGGCACAGCACATGTGCCGAGACAAAGCAATCGTTCGGCCCGAATCGCTTCGAGAACGATTTCAAATTACATTTTTTACGAACAAGTTATAAGAGAAAGCGGGGTAAACGTGAAAAAGTTGATTACAGAAATCTATACTTCTATATAATGCTGAAGAGTTTGTTTGATTGAACGCGCTAATCTCAGGAACTAATGGTTCGAATTGATTGAATTGAATTGAATTCTTTTAGTGTTGGATAGCCCATTTATCTAGGGATATATGTACCATCACGCTACGACCACTATGAGAGAAGCATCAATCAAAAATGTTGCAAAAACGGAGAAAATTGTATTTTTATAATAATTTCCTGCGGACAAAGATCTCGGGCAACAGTCAGTAGGAGATATTTTATAATGGATCAGTCCAACTAGTAAAGAAGGATTGCAAACCGGCTGTGTTACTAACTCTCACAGATAGATCAGGAAAGTATTAACAATATCTGACAAGTTCTCACTGTGATTTTGGTATATTTCAGAATTTCAAATTAGTACACATTTTTACAGATTTATAAACGCTGTGTTTGTTTATATTAAAACGTTTCTCAATAAAACATAACAGTTCCTGAATTTACAATATACAGATATATTTTTTTTAAAACTCCCTTTCTTTTCATATATGTGTGATTCCAATAATATATGCATATTCGAATATATCGCTTTCGGAAACGAATACAACCATTTTCCTTTACTTTGATTGAAACTTCCGGAAGTAGATAAAAAGGGGGAGCATTTTCCCATGCTCAATACACGCGTGCATTGTAAGGGGATACTAAGTGCTTTGTCATGCTTACATATGTATTTGTACAAATTGTGACAAATAGTCCATTAAGACATAAATAAAATAATGTATGTATAGACAAAAAAACATTAGTTGGACAAAGTTAATATTGTGGTAGATCAAGAACGAATTGTTACAACTGGCAAAGCCGCCAGTCCCTTCGGGACATTACCAGTTGACAGCGCTGAGGAAGAGTTTTTTGACGCCATTTTTTAGTTTATATTTTTTAAGTTAGTTACTTTAGGTTGTTTTAATTAATAAGTGTATATAGTATTGTTATGATTTGGTTTAATAATTTCACTGAAAATTTAAAAAAAAAATTGCAATTATATAGTCCCTTTATTAAAAATCTCTCTGTAAACTTATGACAAGGTTTAAATCAAGAAGTATGCTGTGACGTTATTCATGTATACCTAAAAGATTTGATCCTATTACTAGTACTTATTATAAGCTTTAATTTAACTTGGCTTGTTAATTAGTTAGTTAATAGTATTAGTCAAATCTTGCAGCTGAATTTCAAACCAGCTGGGGTACAACTTTGGTTCTGGTGACAATACATTTTCATGACAGACATGCGATCCTACAGCCAAGATTGCCTCCTCACGATAGATCTCTTCAACTGTTAATAGCACGGACATGAAACTTTGTTAATTTACTTTTTTAATTTTTTTTTCTTGTTTTTGAGTAGCCTACAGCTATACAAAAATTATTATTATTTGTTTTTAAGTTTATTTTTTCTATTTCCTTCAGTTTTATAAGATGTCAAATTTAAAGTAATTTAAGGTAAGAGCAAAATACGCGGGTTAGGGGGCAACTGGCCTCTGGTCCGCGGCCTTCATTACACGGAGTAGAAACAGTAGTGGAAAAGTGGCCGAATGCGTGGGCCTGAATACCATGGGGAAAAAGTATCGTAGTTATATCGACACATGCACATAGGGAATTTTCGTTGAACAAAAACACACAGCACATAATATTGTAGAAAAAATACAACCCATACGAACTTAGCGCCGCCTAAGCTCCTAACTTGTTCTATTCAGTTTTGCATTCAATGCTTAAATGGAAGACGACGTACTTTGACTGGATTTATGGTTACTTTGAGTGTTCTGCTCTTTGATGTGTCGGTTCGTGTATCTAAAACTGGATATTAATATTTTTCATTGGTTTTCTATACATTCAGTATACGGTACGGTTTTCTATAGGTACCAGTAGCGAAAGGTAAATTTTGTAAGAGGTAAGCTGGAGTACATAATATCTTTAAAGTGATTATATTATTTGTCTATAGTATACTGACTGTGCCATTTTTCAAAGGGAAGCCGGTAGGAATCGAGTTGTATTGAACCTTCGCCACTGATAGGTACCTATAGAAAACCGTACCGTGGTACCGTTTTGGTTTAAAATTCTACGACAAGTACAATAAAATTTGTGTCACCCATAGATTTGAACCATGGTCATCAGATTACAGCAGTCCACTGCTCTTCTCTAATCGCATGCCATTCATCTTGATTCTCGACAACTTCCATTCAGCTGCTACAAGCCATCCTGTGAAGGTCGTCGCTTTACCTTGCATGAGGGTACTGTTCCACCGTATACTTGCCGATCCCCGGTCTCTGCTCAAGAACACGTCTCTCAACGGCCATCAATTCTAAAGCTAATAAATATGGTCGGCCCATTGCCACTTCAGTTTGCTTATTCTGTGTATTAACTACTTTGGTTCTTTTTGGTTCGTCGTTCCGAATTCTATGCCTCAGAGAGATTTCAAGGATAGCCCGAAAGCATAGATTTGAAAGAGGTCTTATAACTAAGTAAAGGGCCCGAGTTGAGGAGCTTGTGGCTAAATAATAACTGCCGATCGGGGTCTAACTTCAAGTTAAGTCGCGCTTGCCTAGGTTGGTCCGTGGATGGGTGACCGCCCATTACATACCGAGTTTCCTCCATGCTTCAAAAAGCACGTTTTAAGCCGTTGGTCCCGGCTGTCATTTGCAGATCTTTGACCGTCGTTACAGGAAGTCAGTGGCCCGAAAGTCTGACAACCAGTCTTACCAAGGGCTTATCCGCTTGCAGGAGTGCCCCCCCCCCCCCAGAGGTAAGAAGACACTTTGCCGACTCTTCCGAAAAGTAGAAGCAACAGACAGATAAACGCCACCCTCTGCATAATATGGAGACTCCAAGAGGGAGGCTGAAGAGTCGGAGGAACAACGGGGCTGGTGAAGCAAAAAAAAAGGGAAATCATCGACACGACGAAGAAGAAGACCAAGGGCTATCGTATCACCCAGTACTAACTGGGTTGCGAAGGTCAGATAGGCAGTCGCTCCATGCAAAAAACTGGTATTCAGCTGCATCCGATTAGACTGGAAGCCGACCCCAACATAGTTGGGAATAGACTAGGCAGATGACGAAATAATTTAAGGGTTAGCCGAACTAGTAAAATAGCGGACCGACTTCAGATACCAGAAACTGACAGATACCTCAGCAAAGTATCTGTCAGAGTTAATAAATATTAGGTGCGAAACTAATATTTTCTGATTAAAAACGTTATTTACATTGCCTTTACTCCGTGTGTTTGTGCTAGGCACACAGTAATGTTTTGATACTATGGTTGAATGGACGTAGAAATTAACAGTGATGAAATTTTTTTCGCTACTGTGAATACACACATGTATGTAAAACGTACCTATTGTATCGTGAAAATGCAATGTTGCAAAGTTTCAGTGAATTTGGACAATTTTCAAATATACATTCTCTAGGATGAGCAACGATTTGATGTCGAATTTTTAGGTGTAGTTTTACGGTTAGCATTATGCAGTGATAGCTTAGTGGTGTGACCATCAGACTGCCAAGTCATAGGTCTCAAGTCGAAACCCAAGACATGCACCTCTGATTTTTCGGATCATGTGCTTATTGTATAATTATCCAATAACCAGCAGGCCTAAATGATATTTCTCGATGGCATGTAAAGCCATGTCAGAGGCCCATGGGCGGCATAAAGCTCTGGTTAGGCACTAACCACAAGATAAAGAAAGAAAGACGGATAGAATTTTCCTAAAATTTAATATAATGCTAAGGTACATCTAATTGAGTGCGTAAATACTATTATTATTGCCGGATTATAACCATCATTTTTTAAAATACCTAAGTAACACACAACCTAGAACATTTGTTCACGCGAAGTAAATGCGAAAATGTATTCCTTGGATGCTTTGCATTCTATACAATACCGAACGGTCGACAATGTGTTGAATACGCGGTTGGCGGGACTGTTGGACCTTTGGTCACAGTTCTAACCTATCATGATCCTTATGCACGTTTTCACCAACACTCAGTGACACCTAACTGAATCCCTAATGCCCATTTTTACCAATACTAAGGGACACTTAACTGCCGTCGCGGCAACCTCATGCTCCGTATTAATATTGTAAAATACAGTTTAAACCAAAATCACCATACCTCGATACGGGAGTTTCATTGAGAACACTGAAGCCCCAACACCCTTGTTTTAAAAGGAATTTTTGGGCAAAATCTCATGTTTCTAGAGTAGCCTGTGTGACGTGTGTTCTAAGTGAATGAATTTAAGCTATTTATTTTGTAGATTCATTTATGTCACTGAAGCAGCTCATGGCTAAATAATAGCAGCCGCTCGGGTCGATCTTCAGGTTGAGCCGCGCTTGCCTAGGTTGGTCCGTGGATGGGTGACCACCCGTTACATACCGAGTTTCCTCCGTGCCTCGGAAAGCACGTTAAGTCGTTGGTCCCGGCTGTCTTTTGCAGATCTTTGACAGTCGTTAAGGTAGCGGCTCGAAAGTCTGACAACCAGTCTTACCAAAAGGTATCGTGTTACCCAGTGCTAGCTGGGTTGTGGAGGAGCAGATAGGCAGTCGCTCCATGTAAAATACTGGTATTCAGCTGCATCCGGTTAGACTATAAGCCGACCCCAACTTAGTTGGAAAAAGGCTAGGCAGATGATTTATGTCACTGAAGTGTGTGAATTTTTTTATTTTGCTCTCTGCGTGTTATTGAACAGATTTATGCGAGTATTCACTCGTCTCGTCTTTCAAAAGAGTACTTTCCTCACGCCAGCCGTACCCTGGCCACTATCACACCATAAAAAAACTATACCTAACTCCACTTTGTGCAGCGGGCAAAACAAACAGGGATATAAAGAGGTCGTTCCACGAACTCGTTTCGGCTAATTCCGTCGTCTCGGCCGTAAGTGCCTTTTATGCCTAACTATGAAAGTGTTAAGCAGGCACTCAATGTGCTATTATATTATGAGGGACCTTGAACCTTGTTGTCGGTACTATTTTTAAGCTCGCAAATAATTATGGTGCTTTCTGAGAAATAATGCCCGAAATACGAACCTAGTTTTCAAAGCTAGGATAGGCTACAACCTCGATATACTGTCTTGGCCTGCTGTCCTGGTTTGGCAAAGGCTTGGCAAACCTTTTACATGATGCCAGATGCCAAAACTGAATTTGTAACTACCGGTAAAATCACTATCCTCCTTTTTAGTAGTCGGATAAAAAACCACAATTCTACTGAAACAGCTACTGCGGAACCTAGCATCAATAACGAGCGAATGGCCTTCTATATTTTCTCTTTATAACTATTTTCGAGTATGTAGCGATCATAGAACAAAAACTTACTCTTCTTTTCATAGTGACGTGACAAATGATTACGATTCAATCAATTCATTGCTACTGAAGGTGCGATATTCATCGCCAAATTCTGGACCGGTTCAATTTGCCGCCACAAAGAAAAAGACTGATGTATCAAACGAATATCTTATCACAACATGGACTCCACTAATACGGAAACATTCAAAACATGAAAGGTCCCAGAAAGAGGTTATAAATGTAAAAAAAGACATCCAATGTCCCTAGATTCAGCTACATCAATTGCTTACTCGAAAAAACCACAAAGAGTAGAGTAGCGCCGTGTCACAGATAACTATTTTTTTTCCAATATCTTTCGTTTGTTTCCAAATGAAAACATAAGAAGTCGAATAGCTACATTTTCTTACTTTTCTTATTCTATAGCATTTAGGTTAACGCTCCGTGCCCGACCTCAGATGACGCAACTTGAATCAAGTGTTGCACTTGATTCGCACATAATAATAATATGTCACTAGTTGTCTTCGTCATAAGTAACGTCACGGTGACTCTTTGCTTTGCTATTTATTTCATTTGTTTTCTCCGTCGTTTTTACAACACGCGTGCAGCTCGTTGCCAAGAAGTCAACAAGCAGAAGCCAAACTTCCCGGTTCTGTGCGTCCCTTATCCAGGTGTGACCCAACGAGCTTTAGGACGGCCCTGGTTTCTTTGGCTTAACCTTGGCCACCACTCAGTCAAAGCCTTGCTCCATCGACCATTTCTGCGTCTAACCCGATGTTCTGCCCAAGTCCACTTGCGGCGCATGACCCGGTCTCCGATACATTGGTTGAAACGGCGGGTTTTCAGGCACTGAGGAATCTTTTTGGACCGAAAAATATATTCTAGTTTACCAAAGACCGCCTACCCCAGTATACCGGACCGTCCCTTTCAAGGACACTGGTTGGGGACAGTCATAGGTCTAAATAAATAAATATTTTTTGTAAAAGTAACAATACTAACCTACTTATTTAAGCACCATTGTTACTAACACCAAAATACTAACATATTTTACCTTACTATAGTCTGAAATAAAGTTTTATTATTATTATTATACTCTTCTAGACATTTTTAGAAAGAACATTCCCCAGATAAACATAATGATCAACCATCTCCAGACGCTTGTTTCCAACCACAACAGCTGAGACAGAGTCGTTCGGGATGCCTGACATCGCTGTTGTCTTGGACTTGTTCATTATTAAGCTTGTACACAACAAGCATCAAGAAGTTGTTAGCACAGTAGCAGTTAGAACGCAATAATTTATTTACTGTCGGTGTTAAATGCACAAGTTTTTGCTTTAAAACGTTTTTTTCCAGCCACGGCCGGTTTGGTCCGGTCCGAATCCTAGTATCATCTGGTATAATCCGCTTTGGTGCGGCCCAGCCCGGTTTTGGCAAGTGCTGTGCGCCGGTACCGGATCAGAATTTTTGCTTTCGCTGAACGTTGTATCCGAAAATCGAAGCGCAAGATCCGGAATATGTGCACTTGCAGTCAATGCGAATTAGGGTGTCGGCAGTCGGTACGGTTTTGGTATATTTTTATTCTGGTAGCTAGAAAATGTTACACATGTGTGATAGTTGAAGAAAATGTTACACATTTCATTTGGGATCGAGCTACCAAAATATTTTGTTGAATTTAAAAATTATCCGCTAGTGAAATAAATCTATCTAAACTATCATAATAGTGTAGAACCTTAAAGACATTCTATCCTAAAGTCGTGTCATCGCGATTGCTGTGACTTATGTGTGTGTGAAAAATTGATTGACTTATATTATAACCTATACGTGAAAGCATAAAGATCATAATACTACTGACTAGAATCGAACAGTATTTTACATGGAGCGACTGTCGATCTTAGTACAGAGTAATACGAAACCCCTTGGTATGACAGTGAAAAATGCCGAATGAAATATAAAAACGAACGGAAAATAAAGCGTCTGATGTCGGCTTCATCTTCTTAATTTCCGCAACCAAAAACAAAAGACAGCATCTAATATTAAAAAGTCATGTCTAATTCTATACAAAAGCGAGTATCATTGCGCTTCCCAGCGGATATCAATCACGAAGGCTCAGAGCGTCGCTCCCAATTTGCCGAGGACATTTGCACGAAATAAGCCACGTTTTTAGCTTTCTACATTGGCTCGGTGCCAGTACATTTGTATCTAGGAATATTGTGGAAATGCTGTAAATAAGAATGTAAAGTTAAATTGTTTGGTTTTGTTTGATTTAAGTATTTTTGGGTGAGGATATGGAGGTTAAATGTCCTAGTTGGGTTGTCTATGGTAATCAGTAGGAGTGGTCTTCCTCCTAGATTCGAGTTGACTTGACAAACCTGGCAGTTTTTAAACAGACTCTGGACTCATGGTGGCCGAAGCGAGCTCTACTCTTATATCCATCGACATTCATACTCAAAACATTCCTCACGACATTTTCCTCATTCTTCAATAGATTATTGCTCAATAATGTGTCATTTCCGGAGACACTACTTTCCCACGACATAGTAAATACTTCCTTATTTTCTTTCAAATTCGCGATCTACTGCAACCTAAGGCCAATCCCATCTCCAGAAGACATGCTCAACCTCTTCGGCTGACTCGTCACTTTGTAGCTCTTTTAGCATTGCCGCTGACTTGCCTGATAGCAGTGCCGAAGCTTCCATACAACTCGATCCCTACCGGCTTCCCTTTGAAAAATGGCACAGTCAGTATTCCATAGACAAATAATATAATCACATTAAAGATATGTACTCCGCCTTATCTCTTACAAAAATTGACCCTTCGCTACTGCCTGATAGTGAGTAGACAAACAAGCCATATTGTGTAATAATTATCTAACTTTGCTTATCTGGCACTTTGTCATCCTAAAACGTTACCTTCATGTCCTGAGCTGCAGTAAAACCGTTGACGAGTCCTATAACACCGCTATTAAAGAGCCACAAGCAAGATCTATCAACCAGTCTACACATCTGACGTTAAGTTGTCAGTCGTACACTCAGCTGCGGTGTTCAACTGTTCAACACATCCCAAACTGTCAAGAGTTGCTGAAATACAGTACTTTCAAAGTCACATTTTACAGAAGCAATCCAGTTGCACCCTTATTGCAACGACGATAACGATTATTTTCATTATGACAACTGACGCAAATCAGAATTAAAAAAACTGGGAGGAGACTGTAAGTGGAAAATTCTAGTAGGTGGATGATCTTCTTCTGTATCGTGTGGTTGGTGCCTAACCTGGTGTCAGAGGTTTTATGCCGCCCATGGACCTCTGACTTGGCTTTACATGCTTTCGAGAAATATCTCTCAGGCATGCTGGATTTCTCACGATGTTTTCCTTCACTGAAGCAAGTGAGACGCACATGAATCCGAAAAATCAGAGGTGCGTGTCTTGGATTCGAACTTGAAACCTATGACTTAGCATACCGATGGTCACACCACTAGGCTATCACTGCTCGGTGGATGATGTGAGTGACAGACAAATGATTAAGTTTGATGAGTATAGTTGTATCTTTTAGCGCCGCTAAAATCGGTATGTTCTTTTTTCAATATAATTTGTCACGATAAATGTTCTGAAATCTTAATCAACAGGGCTCTCCCTCTGTGAACGTGTTTCAAGCGCCAAAAGATCCATGTAGCACTGTACTAGATGTACTTTTTAGTATAGTTATATTATTTCCTATCATTGAATCAGTCATCAGGCATAATAATTAATTGACAAATAATTAATTGACAAATAATTAATTTTGCTGACTGCCTCTTTGGTCTAGTGGTCGCAATCGCGACTGCTGACCATGAGGTCCTGGGTTCGATTCCCGGGTCGGGCAAATTGTTATTGGGTTTTTCCATCATGAATTTCTCAGTAGCAGCCACGGAGTCTAGATTTGTGCCCGGTCTATGGAAATAGGTTCGCCCCTATTACATGGGACTTAAACATAACATGGGATATGTGGGTGTATTATTAGGTACCCACCACACCTCTGCCTAACCCTTCGGGGATTACAAGCGTGATAATAACAATTACAATCACTCTTCAGCTTCTAGTTAAGCGAAACTAAATTGTATTAAGTTGTTAACAGTGTTTAGTTTATTTTTAAACTGCTCGTTTCGTAAATTACACAATTTTTCAACCGAACACAAAATTCTGCTCGCCAAAGCTTTGGGGAACAGACTAATTAAAATTCTATTCGTTCTTTACGAGAAATTGAGTGTGAAAATGTTCAAGTTAAATTAATAAATTAATTCCTCATAACTTATATTAAAACAGCGCCATTTTAAACACAACTCTGAGTCTGTAAACTGATTCACGGAGTATGGAAATATGGGTCAAGCATATTTACTTTTTGCTCAAGAGTTAAAAGTGCTAAAAGAGACGCATAATTTAATAACATTATTTTTACCATTGTCACTCGAAAAAGGCCATTTTATTCATCTCTCTTTTACTCACTGAGTGAATAAAATCATTTTGAATTTGGAACAAGCAAGAATTATGAACAAAAACTAAATAAAACGTGACGACAACAATAGAACACTGAATTTCGAAAATTGTTCAAATTTCACTTTACATTTTTAATGTTTATAATTAATCCTTTTTTATCATATTTTATAACCGATTAAATAATAAAATGTGATAAATAGTCATCTGCCTAGCTAGACTTATCCCAACTTTATTAAGGTTTGCTTCCAGTCTAATCAGATGTAGCTGAATATCAGTATTTTGCATGGAGCAACAGCTGCCTATCTGTCCCAGAACTCAACCCAGTTAGTACTGGGTGGGTAATACGGTGTCCCTTGGTAAGACAGGTTGTAAGACTTTCGGGCCACTGACTTCCTGTAACGACTGTCAAAGAACTACAAATGACAGCCGGTCCAATGACTTTTCATACTTTCTGAGGCACGGAGGAAACTCGGTATGTAATGGATTGATTAGTGGTCACCCATCCACAGACCGACCTTGGTAAGCCCGGCAGATCCTTAACCTTGAAGATCGACCCGAGTGGCTGTTATTATTAACCCACGAGAAATATAAATACTATACACTATGCCATACTACACTATACTATACTATGCTTCTATTTATTTTCTCGCGGTCAATGGTAAAAAGGAGAGTACACAACTCGTGAAAAAACGAATTATCTCGGTTCAGGTATCGCTCGCTCCGCTCAGGATTTTACTCTAGAATCCTTCGCTGCTCTCGGGATTCAACCTAGTCCCTCGAATTAAATTCCCTTTTTTCACTTGTTGTATAATCTACTATTTTATTCCTCCCGAAAAAGTTCTTCACTTTCCAGTCTTTCCTTGTGAGTAGATGTAAACAATAATTGAATTTTCTGTAGTAAATGAGGAATCTTCTCGAACGCAAAGATTCCATAATTTTATCAACAAAAGTCTTATCGTATTTTTTTTTGTATTGTTAATTTTATTGGTCACCAACATAGTCATGATGATAATATTGATGATATTCCAACATTTTAATACATAAATTGGATAGTAACTTAAATATACTCGTATGTACATTATTCAAACTTTTTCCCGTAAAGGAATGCAGAGGCACAAACAAATGTAGAAGATGGAAATGGAATGATAGTATAGAGTTATCAAATCAAATGAAATCAATTATGTAACAGATCATAAAATCCAATTTGTCAGTAATACATAAACATTTTAAAAACTTACTAGTAATTATTACCAAAATAAAAAATGTAAATAATATGCATATTAGTGAATAAAGGGACTAATAATGTCAAAAGAATAAACAATAATCTAAAAATAAAATTTGTAAAAAGTTAACAAACAACTTATAACAATTAACACACGATCGAGATGGGTGGCATGTGACGAGGTCCATTTGTGGAGACCTGCGGTGGTTATTCCACGTATTCTGCTGACCTCTTCTAGTCCGCTAGTTCCCTGGTACCAAAGAGTCGCAGGTGCATCTGGTACCCTCGTCACAGCTCTCCTACGCTAATCCCGTCAGTTTAGATCCCACTTAATTTCCTTGACGCTGCGACAGCCATTAGCCCACGTTGATTTTAGATGACACTCCGTTTTGTGAGGTTCATTCAAATTGGTGGGTAGTTCTGAAATATGATAATGTATGAAATTACGTCACAGTATTTCCGAATCATTGAAACCCTAATTCATTTGGAAAGACATACGCCCGACATCGCTCCTGTAAACCCCCAAAGGTTAGTCAGAGGTGTACCTAATAGTAAAACTATATTTCACTAGTATTGGATGTTGATGGAGGGAGAGGGAAACCAAAGAAAAGATGGATGGATTGTGTGAGGAATGATAGCGAGGAAAAAGTAGTAAATGATAGCGTGACGACTGACAGAAGAAAATAGAAGAGAAAAAACCTGTTGCGCACGAAATACCATGGGAGAAGGGCAGAAACATGATTCTGATGATGATGATTTCGCTATTACTGCTTCATCGGTGGCGAGGGCAAGGTGGAACTAGTAGAAGAAGCCTTAAAAATATCTGGAGAAAAAGTGCAAAATTGTTATTAAAAAAAAAAATACAATATTATTTGAACATGGCGGAAGAATTTACTATTTCGAAATTAAAAACTGAAGAAGAATATTTTATATGGAAACAAAAATTCTAATATACTAAAACAAGAAGCTGCTAAAGAAAAGAAAAAAAAACCCGCCAAGTGCGAGTTGGACTCGGCCACCGAGGTTTCCGTATAACTTTTCGGAAACGTTCTCAGATTTTTCCCTTTACTTGTGCTATAAGACAAACTTCTTGCCAAATTTCATGATTCTAGGTCAACGGGAAGTACCCTATAAATTTTAATTCCTTTGAGAGTGTCGAAATATACGTTTTTACAGGCATAAACAGCCGTATCTTTATTTTACGTTAACTTAGACGTTCGGTTTTTTCACAGTTTCAAGGGACTGTAGACTTGAGTATATGGGTTTCAATTTCAATTCGATACCTCCACACGTTCCTGAGATAAAGGGCTTTAATAGACAGAGACAGACGGACAACAAAGTGATCCTATAAGGATTCAGTTTTTACACGACTGCCCAAAAAAAGGAGTGTTATGTTTTTAGGGTTCATGTATGTATGTATGTTTGTGAGTTTCTTTATTCCACCATAACTTCTAAACGGCTTAACCGATTTCAATGTATGTGGTATCATTAGAAGCGTTGAGTTATTCCGGGTAACATAGGCTAGTGAACATTTTCAAAAATATAAAGGGGGAGCCATGGTTCCTGAAAAAAACTGAAATATTTTGGTTTTTTCATGAAAATTTGACTACGAATACTATCATCGTCTAGAACTTGCATAGTACATAACAAAAATATGTAACAGTAGTATTCAATATGCATTCGTTCACTAATAAACAAAACGAGAAATTAAATCTTTTACACATACAATTCAAAGTCCTTACTGACTGATATATCAACGCACAGCCCAAACCGCTGGTCCTAGAGTCATGAAATTTGGAAGGTGTATTCTATGTGAGGAGTAGGTATCCACTAAGAAAGGGTGTTTCGAAATTCTACCCCTAAGAGGGTGAAATGGGGTGTTGAATTTTCTATGAAACTTTTTAGTCTCGGGGTCGATTGACTTGAAATTTTTTGTGTACGTACTCTTCAGTTAAAATTATGAGCAACGTGTATCACAGTTTTTTCAAAATCATCCTGCAATATAAAATTCAAAGTCCTGACTGACTGATATATCAATGCATAGCCTAAATCACTGGTCTTAAAGACATGAAATTGGAGGGGTGTATTCTTTGTGAAGAGTAGGTCCACTAAGAAAGGGTTTTTTCGAAATTCCACCCCTAAGAAATGGGGGTTAAATTTTCTATGAAACTTTATATTCCTTTATATACTTTATGTCCGTTGACTCGAAAATTGGTGTACAAACTCTTCAATTAAAATTATGAGACGCGTGTATCAGAGTTTTATTTTCCAAAATCGTTCCCCAACATTGTCAAATAGGGCTTACAAACTCACGTAGACAGGCGCATGGCGCACAGTGTTGCACAGGGCGTGCAGGGTGCGGGAGTATTTACCTATTAGTAAGTAGGTAGGATTTTTCTGAGGTAGACGTGTCTGTAAATATATGTGAAATCCCGATTTTCGAGTTGGCTCGTGATACGCGACATTGATATTAAATATTATGTAAACGTATTATGTCTATAAGTAGATTCTTAATAAATCATTTGATTGTCTTCGCCGGTGCCCAATCTCAAACCTGATACCTTGGTTTGAGATTGGGCATATTTGCTGCTTTTAAGCGGCTCTTGCCCAACCTGAGGGGCCCAAACGCCTCCTGCCGGAGGCACTATGCGGGGGTCGTGCGGTCCATGGCCCTTTACGGGGCTCCGGTAGGGGCGCGTTCCTTGAGGTGGCGAGCCGCCCACTACCTGAACCCGCCCCAAAAGGTGGTAGCCGTAAGGCTGGTCCGTGGGTACCGCACGATCTCTGGCAAGGAGGATCGCCTCCTTGCCGGAGATCGTGCGGTGCCGCCATGAGATCTGGAGGCGATAGTCCTCGCGCACCTGCACGAGGGGGGGAATTCCGCTGCCACGGCAAATTGTCGCTCAGCGGACAGACCTCCGGCGCGATCTCATGGCGACATGGAGAGAGCGACTGTCGCAACCCCGTCCAGGGCACGCCACAATAGTGGCGATAAGTCCCCTCTTCGAGGAGTGGTTAGAGAGGTAGACGCCCCGGTCGCCAGGGGCCACGTGGTGGCCCTCGGCCACCGTTAGGCGCGGGCCTGTGGACGGTGAGTAATGGGCTAGCTCGCCGTCCGTTCATCTTATGACGACAAGCCGTGTCGACGGTGCGTTGGTGTTCCACGCGTGCCTCAAAAAGATGTCAGCAAACAGGAGGGGCCCGCCAGGGCCGATGCCTGCCAAGGTTGCGAGACTGTTCGAAATGATACCGCGGCTCTGGAACACAAAGGGCAAAAGAAGGAACATGGATGGGTTTTAGTCAGTAAAGTCTGACACTCCCTTCCGCTCCGCCCATAGAGGGAGGGGTCATTTGATGATTTCCCAACCCAAAAAAAAGGTTTCAATATTTCACTTAAAGTAATATAATTGATTTTAATATTACTATGAACTAATATTTGCAAGTAATAAGTAAGTACATGTAAAATAATGCGGGTGTGTCTGAATTATTCAAATAAAATTAAATACTTACACTAACTATTCTTTATTACCTAATCAACTTTAAAAGTAAAAACTAATTTTACACAATACATTATATCGTAAATAAACTACACTCGAGAGCAATGAATCCGGGTCACTTAAAGAATGTTAAAAAACTCGGGAAACTAAAAATGATAGATTAATGCAATAAATTGTATTTAATAGACAATGTAATACTCCTTAAATGAAAGTAAAAACAATATGAGTCGCCATACATTTTATTAACACAAAATTACATAACGAAAAAAACTGCTGATCTCTCCTTAAAACAAAAATAGGAAACATGAAATTTTTGAACTTTATTACGATTTTCTTGAATTTTAATACTTCGTATTGCCTCCTCGTGCTTCCATTACTGCGTTTACGTGGTTTGGCATGCTGTACACCAAGTTCCTTATACGATTTTGGGGAATATTCTCCCATTCCTCTGTGAGAGTAATTTTGAGCTCACGAAGCGTGATTGGGGGAGGGTTTCGTTGTTTTACGCATCTGCCTAGCTCGTCCCAAGCATGCTCGATCGGGTTGATATCCGGGCTGCGCGCTGGCCACTCCATACGAGTAATGTTCATCTCTTGAAGGTAGTCATTCACAATCCTACCTGTATGAGGTCGGGCATTGTCATGCATAAATATAGCATCCTCACCTAAATTGACCATATGTGGACCAACGTGATCATTGAGGATTTCTTCCACATATCTTACGCTAGTTAAAGAGCCGTTTTCTATGATCACCAGCTCTGTGCGACTTTCAGAAGAAATTCCGGCCCACACAAGTACAGACCCACCACCGTAGGCTACTTTTTCTTCGATGCATGCTTGCTTGAATCTTTCCCCTGGTCTTCGATACACTCTGTGTCTTCCATCGTGCTTGTAGAGCATAAATTTTGATTCGTCGGAGAACATAACTTTTAACCAATCTTCAATACTCCAATTTACGTGGCTCTGGGCATATCTTAGTCTTGAAATACGATGCCCACGCTCCAGTTTAGGGCCGTTTGCAGGTCTAAGGGGTTTTAAGTTAGATTCAGCAAGCCGACGTCTTACTGTCCATGCACTTGGGTTACTTCCTCCGAGGCGTCGAAACTGATTTGTGAGTTCAGTTCCTGTGAGAAAGCGATTTCGAAGCATGGTGTTCACCAAGTATCGGTCTTCTCGTGCTGTGGTACACCTGGTTCTGCCCGTTCCTGGTCTGCGTAGGTTAGAACCAGTTTCTTCGTAACGTCGGAGAACTCTTTGTACTGTTGACAGCGACACACCGACAGTCCTGGCTGTATCGCGCTGACTCCGGCCGGTTTCCAGCATTGTAAGTATTCTGGTGCATTCTTCAGGCGTAAGCGACATAATTTCAGCTTGAATAATGAATATAGAGCACTATCAACATGGTTTATGTACCCACATAAATGACAGATTACAAACAAAAGCAAAACCAAATGCTGTAATTTCGTAGTTCCATCTTCGAAAGTGGCCCTTTTTCAAATTTGATTTTTTTATGATATAACTTTACAATTACTAAGAAGTTTTAATACCTTCATTTAAGGAGTATTACATTGTCTATTAAATACAATTTATTGCATTAACCTAGCATTTATAGTTTCCGAGATTTTTAGGATTCTTTAAGTGACCCGGATTCATTGCTCTCGAGTGTATTATAAATGCGAAAGTTTGGATGGATAGATGTTTGTTACTCAATGGCGCCAGAACGGCTGAACAGATTTTGATGAAACGTGGCACAGAGATAGATTATAGTCTGGTTTAGCACATAGATTACTTATTATCCCAGAAGTAAGATCCCGTGGGCAATTCCCGAACTACACGCGGGCGAAGCCGCGGGCATATGCCAGTAAAAAATAAAATTTACCTTTCGTGGTACATTGTGCGTTTGCCAAAATATTGTTTTATCACTAAAAGGATTAAAATAAAAACAAATAATTAAAAAAATTAAACTACACGCCTGCCATATCAAAAAGTGAACTAAAAAATTCAAAACAAGTTACATGATTTTAGTGTTGAATGGCCAAAAGGTAGGTACTAAATAGATTATATTATTTACTGTGCAATTAAAACGCCATTGTGCCAAAAGTTGAAAACTGAAAACCAATCTTTTCATTGCAGTCGGGGGACGGTTCCTTGGAATAGTTCTTTACAGGTCCCCCGACTTCGATGAAAAGATTGGTTTTCAGTTTTCCACTTTTGGCACAATGGCGTTTGACGGTGAGTAATGGGCTAGCTAGTCTTATGACGACAGGCCGTGTCGACGGCGCGTTCGTGTTCCACGCGCGCCTCAAAGAGATGTCAGCACCATGAGGGGCCCGCAAGGGCCGATGCCTGCCAAGGCTGCGGGACTGTTCGAAAGAGACATCGCGGCCCTGGAACATAAAGGGCAAAAGAAGGAACATGGATGGGTTTTAGTCAGTAAAAGTCTGAAGTCTGAAGTCATGGATGGGTTTTAGTCAGTAAAAGTCCCTTCCGCTCCGCCCAGAGCGGGAAGTCATCATCATCAAATGACAGGAGTCATTTGATGACTTCCCAACCCAAAAAAAAAGGGTTAAGTCGTCGTCGGCATTTGTAGCTCCTGTCTCTGAATTTTCGTTTTCTACTACAGGAAAATGTTCGTAATAGCTGTGGTAATTGTTTGGAATAGTTCCATCCTTACACATAGCCATGAGGTCTTTATATTTAACTTGTTTTAGTGGAAGTGGTTCTGAGTACAGATTTGTATCCATAGAAGAGGAAATTTCCGACCGCGTTACTTTTCTGGTAAACCTTACCTCCTTAAATTCTTCCCAGTAATTGAATTTGAAGAAAAGCGAATTGGGAACGTCTTTCTTCACCTGTATCCATCTGACGTTAGCCCATTTTAAAATCGTTCCATCCGTGGCTTTTATTGTGTTACCAATAGAGATACCTCGCAATGCCTTAAAGTCTTTAAATTTTGAATGGTCTAACACCTCAATGTATGGATTGTTTTTCCGTGCCAATCTTATCACATTTAGCCTGTCTTCGGGAATTTAGATTTTGGCGAATTCTGAAGCCCGTTCTATTGTCGAATGCATGTTGTCACATTCTATGTGGATGTGACCTGGTTTGAGAAACTTGTAGTCAATATTTTTTACATTAGTTTCTGGAGACATCATTAAATATCTTAGCATTGTAGCAACCACTGAATTTCGATTTTGTCCTGGGCAGCAATCAGAATAAAGAATCAGGTATTCCACACCATTATTGAGAAACACACTATCACTGTTTAGTGCTAAACGCAGGATATTGTCTCTACGCTTCATTATTCACAGTAAAGGTATTTCACGCATTAAAAGTACATCCACTCGCTATGGCAGCTCACTGCAGAATGACTGTGTTTCCGTGTTGTTGACATAACGATACGTCCGCGTAATGATGAAATCTTGAGACAGCAATACTAAAATATGTAGACGTATGTGCATACGTCCTCAGTGATGACTAAATATCCCGAGGATCATGTTGACATTGATGGTCGTATGCGCATACGTCTATATGGCTCGACACAATGATTTCAGGTTAAAATAAAACAAACAGTCGTATGTGCATACATCTATATGGCCCGACTGGATTTCCTAGGATCATAATAAAATTGAAATTCGTAAGTGCATACGTCTCTAGGGCACGTCAAAACTGCCTCAATAAGCAATAATATTGCTCTTACGTCTATTATACGGCTATATGGCCTAAAAATAATTGTAGACTGTCTAGCTTACGGCAAATAATATTTCGCAATTTAAACAAAAAGTAATTGGTATTAAATTATGAGAAAAATTTAGGTTATGTATTGCTTATAGTAGAATCCAATTGCATTAAAAACGAAAAATCGCATTTTTGCATATACGCCCCTATGGTTTGAGACCCGCGATATTATTTTACAATCCATATTGTGATTGACGATTTTTGTTATTTTAAATAATATAATATAACTCCGTTATGAAAGTTCAAAATGTTGGCAACCTTAAGCAAAACCCTTTTACCAATTTAACCGAAGTATTACGATTCCTACAAGATGATATTCTTTTACAAAGATAAATATTGAAAAGGATTCAATTTGCAAAGTTTGATCAAACCCAAAATCAAATTATAAACTTTTATTACAATTTTTTAGTTTTCAATAGAATTAAGAAGAGTTTTGGTAAAATCTAGACCAAAGTTAGGCAGGTTAAGTGAAAAAATATGTTTGATTCTAGAAAAGTTATGATCCGTTAGTTATTTAAGAAAAAACTTCTATTTACAACACTTTTCCCTTAAAGCTTGTTTGTTGAGAAAACGCACTTTCCTATTTAATACAATAATGTGTGTTGGTCAGTACTTTAAGGACCTTTATTTATAAAAAAAATGGTTCCAGAAAAGTAATTGAATACCTAATATTACGAAAGATAACTCTGGATTTGAAGTTATATATCACGGTATTATAGTCATTACCTACATGACCAATGTTTTAGTGCAACAGAGCGATATTTAATAATTGCAAAATTAACGAAAAGTGACGTAATACGGAAACCAGCATGACTGAGAGATAATTTCTTATCGAGATATATAAATAAACAATGAAAAATAACTAAGACTTTAATTTTTCAAAACATACCTCTAATATAAAAGCATTTCTATTTTATAAATATAATTACGATTTAATGTTATGCATATACTTACAATCAATATAAGAAGTACATTTAATATTTTTGTAAAACAATTTTTGTGCCTGACAGTACATTTGACCAAAAATTACTTTGAATTAAATTAATCGAATCGGGGGCGTCGGCCACAGGTGCATCGAACACTGGGGGGCTAAGCCACGGACCCTATTTTTTGACGGCATGTGAAGCCAACACAGAGGCCCATGGCCGCCATGAAAACTCTGACTCAGGTTAAGCACTAACCACAGGATAAAGAAAAACCTTCTACTTTGTAAATACAACAAACAAACTTGTCTTAATAACTTAAAAAAACAACTTTAAGTAACACATACGGCCCCATGTTACAAGACACTCAATCACATTTAAAACAAAGCACTCATCCAAATACCTCTTATCTCTAATTGCTGAACTCCATCACCAAAGCAATCAGTATTTAAAACAAATAAACATCAAACTAATTGGTGATAGACAAAGATCTATGAGATGACAGAACTGTCAGAGTAAATCGCCTTGGAGAAGCTGTGGGCACGTTTGAAGCAATGACGAGGTATATTTAGTCATCGGTACAGGAGTAGATAGTCAACAGAGACTAACCTATGGTACCCGAAAGTCTACGGATCTGTTACGAATCAATCAGGGGGCTCAGACAAGTGGCAGTCGGTTCCAAAGCATGCGTATTTCTGCAAAGAATCTCGACTAGATTATCATAAGTTTTTCGATAGTATAAAGGGTGTAAAACTACCCTTACGAAGCTGATTGCACTTGTTCTCCACGTCATTGCGATCATTTTTTTGTTCCAGATCTAGACCATACCTGGGAACCTTCTAGTTACGGAGATATTGGGGTCAAAGTTTCAACTTTTTCACAAGGTTTTAATGTTATAACTTTACTTTAAATACCTCCACGACCCCCGTACTATTCAATGTATCCATCAACACAATGTTTTGGTTGCGTCACATTGAGTCCTACCGTAAAACGTGGTTTTTCACCCCAATAAAATGTCGTTTCCCAGCAATAATTTTTGCGTAGAGTTACTTAGATATACAGAATGCTTGGTTGACGACGTCCAGCAATTGTTTTACTTTTCAACTATCGATATATGTATGTATATGACACAAAGTCACTTTGACTGGGCCCTTTGATGTCAAATATCAATCTTGGCAGTTGTCATGAGACTTGCCAATGTTATTTCTTGTGTTTATTTAGCCTTTTGCCAGGTTTATCATTTTTCCCATGTATCTTTTACCAACAGATTAGTTCTTTTGAGTCTGTATATTATTCCGAGCCGCTAATACTGCTTCTACCGCCGAGGAACGTGTTTTATTTCTCAATAAGATCTCACCACACAGCATACACGCTTGCGATCACCGAAAGAACGAGGCATTCAATTCCACCACAGGCTAATCCATTTCACACTCCCACTAATCGCGCCACATACGGGTAGATATGAATATTCCTTTCGATCACGATGCGATCTGGGTCTCTGGCTGTTTTATCTACTGCTAAACAAGGAGCATACATAATAGAACCCAATATCTTTTGTTATTGGTTTGTATTGTTTCGTTTGCTGGCAATTGTTAAACGATCAATATTGCGGGGGCAGAATGTTAAGGTTAAGTTGCCCTGAAATTACTAGTTGTGTTGTTGTAAACTTATTATACCTACACCATTAAAGATGAGAGTCGTAAAAAAATATGTGGCTAAGATATCGATAAGAGAGGAATTACACTGAAATTGAAAGTGATCAGCACATTGAGAGAGCGTTCAAGAGCCGCTAGTGACAATATTCCATAATAATCATGATATTGGTAGCTCTTGGACGCGGTTTAGATATGCTGATCGTGTTCAATTTCGTTGGTATAATTCGCCCTAAATCTTTTATACTTATTTTTAAATAACTTATGTAATAGGTTCGCCCTATTACATGGGACTTTTACTGGCGAAATGGCTTGCGCGAATAACTGGCGTTTAATGAACTGTATAGTGTACACCTCTGCTTAACCTCAAGGGAATTACAGGCGTGATGTTACGTGTATGTATGTTTCAATGACTTGTCTGTCGGTTATACTTGCTTTTGAAATAGGAGAATACGATGAAATGGTCAAAATCAAGCTATTATATTCTTCCATGGATTTGTATATTTTCGGGCAGACACAGGACACAGTTTCCACAAACCTATGGATTATTTATTTGTTCATTGGGGACCTACCTAATGCCAGCTCACGAACTAAAATGCTTACACAACATTATATTATTCCTTTTACGTTAAAATTACAAACGTAAACGTCACAAATTTATTCCATTACGGCCGTAATCATGCAAAATCCAAATAAAATGCGCGTGAATAATATATAACGACACATCACCCGTCCCGTGTCGTGTTTGTCAAACAAAAATATCACTGGAAATGTCTTCCGAAAATTCGATATTTTCATTGAAATCGCTTATGAAATTATATTTTGATCTGTTAGAAGTCGCTCCACGTATAGAATGTCGAGTAAATTCAATGTATCAACGAATTTACATCGTCTAGACACATTGGCGATGTAAAACTGTCACCTGGGTAGGGTGACTAGGTGCTGTTGGGAAATTTTGGAAACAGTATTAAAAAACTTTCACTTAACTAGGCGAGTCAACGCACTCCGTAATATGTGTCAAATGATAGGCGAGGAATATTAGGTATTTGTACAATAATCAGCATGGATCTTGAGCGCTGACCTTCACTTCCCCAGAAGTAAATTATTGTTCTCGTTGGTGGTATACCTTAAGTATACAATGCGCAAAGCGATTCCCACTCTATTGCTAAAGATCCGTACCGGTAACTGTAAAGTACCTATACATCATTATGTTAGTAGTATCTAACATCACAACATACAAATGTCAATGAATATGATAGATGATACGTAATTTTGACAACAGCCATCTCTGTCGTATCGCGGGCACAACTGTAGAGTTAATATCGAGTTCACTGACGTTCTGCCACTTTTCACCCTTATGCCATAAGTAATAAGGTTGAAAAGTGGTCGACCGTCAGTGAACTTGTTAGTACTTTAAATTTTGTCGTCCCAATACTTCACCAATTCCACGGCGTCGAAGGTTGCAGTGAAGTTCGCACTACACTAGCCTAAAATGTCCTCTGTTGAATATAAATTTGAGGTAGATTGTAGATTGCCAATGCAAACCCAAAAAAAAAACCAATTTAACTATACTGGTTCAAACTAATGAATTAAATTAACGAAATAAATTCGGTCCCTGGGGATGTGTTACAACATCTTACCCAGTAAAATGAAGTTACAATAGAGACCAAAAACGTTGGTTACCCTCCCACCTCCCGGTAAAGTACGTGTCATAAAAACTGGATTTTCTTGAGATACGTTTTATTATCATAAATCGTTTGATTCAATGGCTAATAAAAATATTACCTTTTGTTTCTTATATAATAGGCAGTCGCTCCATGTAAAATATTGGTATTCAGCTGCATCCGGTTAGACTGGAAGCTGACTCCAACGTAGTTGGGAAAAGGCTAGGCAGATGATGATGCTTACTTTCACAAAACACATCCCCAAAATATTTCAACGCAATTTCATACAAAACACTATCACATAACTCCTTTTAATTTTACTAACAAAGCTCATAACTAAACTGTCGATTTTAAAAATGTGACTTAATCTACGATCACGGTTAGGAACAGGGTATAAATGGGTGTGCATACATTTCGCTGACGTCCAAAGAACTGCTGGTTATATAATGAAAGAAGCAAATAATTTCCAGTGCCGGTTGTATTTAAACGCCTAATTGCACCCCGTACACCACTCATCTGGTTAAGGGTAGGTGGAAAAATCTTGGTGTAAAGATTTTATTCGCTACGATTTCCATCTGTTGAACCCGATGCATAAAGAGGGGAGTTATAATTTTGGCTGACTAGCTCGTGGGTCGAGTGGTCGCAAACGCAACTGCTGAGCATGAGGTCCTGGGTTCCATTCCCGGGTCGGGCAAAGTGTTATTGGTGCTAATGGTTTTTCCATCAGGAATTTCTCAGTAGCAGCCACGAAGCCTGGATTCGTGTCCGGTTGAAGGCAATGGGCTCGCCCCCTATTACATGGGACTTAAAACGTAACTGGCGGATTATGGGTGTACATTTAGGTACACGTCAGTTTTACCGTACGGGGATCTCAGGCTAGATGTTATGTATATTTATAAGTTTGGCCACTCTGTTGTTTGGTGTATGTGTGTCTGTCTGTTATCAGTGGCATCGTAGCTCCCAAACGGTGGTTTCGATTTCAGTGCAGTTTTTTATTCGGTTTTTAAACTTTTTCGCGCTTCTTTATCAGAGGTTCTGCTAACGTCGTGGACCTAGCTAGAGGCTGTGAACATTACTTTTTAGGGTTCCGTAGCCGAATGGCAAAAAACGGAACCCATAAACATTCGTTATGTTTGTCTGCCCGTCCGTATGTCACAGCCACTGTATTCCAAAACTATTACGACTGCACAGTTGAAACTTGTAAGGTAGATGTATTTTGTGAACCGCTTTACGATTTTTATACAAAAATTAAAAATTAAGGGAATTAATTTTCATTAACATACTCAAAATCAAAATCAAAATCAAAATCAAAGCATTTATTTCAAGTAGGCCCGTTACAGGCACTTTTGAACTGTCGAAACAAAGACAACAATGAAATTTAGCTACAGTCCCAGTCACAAGGCATAAAAACTGTGAAAGTACTGTAGTTGCCCATTCCCTAACGTAGATCTCTATGGAGAAGAACGGGCAAGAAACTCCATGGACACTCTTTTAAATCAGAATATTTTTACAAAACCTTGGTTACATCATTCATGTTTAGATGGTACATTATGTGAGAGCGATGTAGCAAGATGTGCACGTTAAAAGTGTCCATAGTAAAAACAAGGAAAAGAACAATTCAAAAAAATAAAATAATTAATTCAAATAAGCCGTGGCAACCAAGAGATGACCAGTCACAACTGACAGCGCCCGTTCACGAACATGACGCATGTATCAGCACCATTCAACTCAACCATTTTGAAGGGAACTAACTGATCCGACACACGCGCCACCATCAGCGAGACATTTGAGTGAGCATGACATACACTTAACCGCCAGGGCAAATTCAAGTCAAAAAAAAAAAAAAAAAAAATTACGTAGGTTTCCAACGAAATTGAGTGAGTGAGACTCTAAAAACAAATTGAGTTTGCTGTTGAATGTTATACATGAATGTGCCTTAAAATTGTTTTATTACATTGTTTGGTGCTACGGAACCCTGTGTGCGTGTGAGTACGACTCGCATTTGGCTGGTTTTTAGTTTCATACTCACAAACTTTCGCATTTATAATATTAGTAGGATATTTTACATTTTCTTTGTCCATATTTGCAATATATCACACCATATTTTTACCTTTCTTTGCCATAATTTTCACCATATTTTTACCTTACATTATGTTCCTTTGTTTTCCTCAAAGCAAAACTCAAGGGGTCTAACCCACATGGTTAATTTAGATCCCTTACCCCTAGCAAAGATACGGAACCGCACGAAATCAGATTGGTCAACTGGTAACCCTTCGTAATTGGACCGAATCCTCTGTAAATTGACTTGATTGATTTAATAATCGTTAAGGTGGTCTCAAGGATACTCGGCTTGAATAAAAAATGGGGCTCGGACCATGGGCTCCATGAGCTCATTAATTTAAATGGACTCTTGTGTCTGGACCTGATCATGTTTTGTAATAGTGATTCAATACCTTTTGCTAAAAGGTTTTTGTCTGAAGTCGCCTTACCGAAGAACCTTTATTTTCTTTTTGTGTTACGGCTGACACCTGCCAAAATATCTCAAGTCGGCTGAAGATAGATAGATAGGCAGAATATTTACTTTATTTTACACCAGACACCTGCTTTTCGGATCGTGATTTCAAGAAAAATATCGGATATTTAGGTCAATGTAGTCTAAAGTCAACACTTCTTAAGACTAAACAAGGCTCTAAGATGCTAAGCCCAGTACCTATGAAAACTGATATTGATAAAAAGTTTTCGTAACCATTTTCCAAGGAATTGCAAAAATAAATTAAACTTTAAAAAATAAGAAAAGAACAAACTTTTATTAAATGAAACGAAGACAATTTGGTTTATCTATCAACATAGAACGCGTATATAAAGTTCGTGTCCGTGTTAACCCTGGCTGCAGAATTATGTCATGTCTGTCATGAAAATGTATTGTCATAAGAACCAAAGGTGTGTGCAAAATTTCAGATCAATCGGTTGGTTTGTAATTCAGTTGCAAAATTTAACCAATACATACTAACTAACTAACTAACGAGGCAAATTAAATAAAAGCTTATAAAAACTCCCTGTCAACATGAAAAAATCATTTTCGATTGTCAAATAAAAACACAAACTTTTTTTTTTATTGCATCGAGTCTCCCCTTAAGCGTTGCGACATTGGTGCATATAAACAAGCTCTAACGCAGCCGCAGGACGCCAGCCCCTTAATTAAGTAGGAAATTCTAAACCTACAGTATTACAGCGCTAACACATAATTATTGCAGTATACATAAACAGTAGTGCTGAAATAAGAGAGGGTTTATTTTTAATTTGTGCAGCTGACGGGATTTGCAATTATGCGACCCGTGTTTTTTTATTGTTTGTGGTCAGTTCGGGGCAGTGGTTGTGAAGTGTGGTTAGTGAACGTTATGTCTTAGGTATAATAACACAGAAGTAAAGATGTGCTTTTGTTTTTAGCTAATAGATGGTGGTCTAAAGTATTTGTCAAACCATTTAGGATATCGAAAAAAAAATATTGCTGTACCTATGGCTTAAAAATAAACCTGCCTTTTTCTTTTATTTAGTTTCAATAAAATTTTACTAGATATATGTATAGAATAATATGGATGAACTATATTTTATCTCAAGAAAACTTGTGTTATCTTTAACATGGATAAATGTAATGTCATTTACATTCCAACACCGTATACTTCTATCTCTATGTATAGGATAAATTCCACGAAGTATTTATAAACTGATCGACATTTCAGAACGAACAAAAATAAAACATTTTGCACAGATGATATTATTATAGTGTCCCACGCAGATTCATGCTGAAAATAGAAAACTTATTATGCCACGTCACATACAGGACTAAAATAAAATCTATCCTAAAAATGTCTACATCATAATTTTATGTAGTTTATGTAGAAAGTAAAGTAGTTGGCTGCCCCTTTGGTCTCGTGATCGCAAGCGCGACTGCTGAGCGTGGGGTCGTGGGTTCGATTCCCGGGTCGGGCAAAAAATGCTATTGGGTTTTTCCATTAGAAATTTCCCAGAAGTAGCCCGGAGTTAAGAAGTAGGCGCTATGATACCCCTGTGCCTCGGAAAGCACGTTTAGTAGTTGGTCATGCGCCTGATCTCTCTCCGGTCGTGTCGGCCCATCCGTCCCATCGGAATAAGAGAGTAAAAGAACAGAGAGTGCACCTGTGCCTGCGCACACGATTGTGCACTGTAATATCTCCCGCGCCGATGATGGCTAATCTCCGCTAAGAGTGACCGCCGTGACTGAAAACGGTCAGGAGGACAATTATTATATGTATAGTAAAACATATTATTTACAGAATTAAAAAATTATATTAAATAAAGTACCTTTTCGTGTCTGTCTGACCGCTTATTTCTTTTATTAACTTTTGGATGGATTGTGGTACGGTTTTTGCCGTCATTTAGACATTTTGTTTCAGAAAAATGTGTAAGATACATTAAACACATATTTAATTAAGATATGGCCAAGAAATATTGATTATTTGATGTGACCACGTGTGGAGTTCACGTTCTAAAGCTAGTTGGGTCGACGATATCGTCAAAGTCGCGGGAAACACCTGGATAAGGGACGCCCAGAACAGGGAAGTATGGCAGAAAAAGGGGAGGCCTATACCCAGCAGTGGGTGATTCCGGGCTGATATGATGACTATGGCCCACATCCGTACACCCGTACGAACCAGCGGCACGTCCCTAGTATAAAATTAATAAAAGGGAAACTTCAACTTCACATAAATCTGTTATAAGATACCATTGCCATGATATTTGGCTGTGTTAAACCAGGGTAAATATGAACACGTGTATGTTTTCATAATATTAAAATATTATGAAAACATACACGTGATTGCCCGCGGCTTTAGTCGCTTACATAAAAACAAAATTTTACCTCAAAAATCCTTTTAATACTCTAGGATAATCTGAAATCATGTTTCTGTAGTTAGTGATTGAGTTTCAGCTTTTTTTCAACTAGCACACAACTGTTATCGTTAAATCGGTTATCGTAGTATGGACATGTCATGCGGAGGAATGAGGAAAATGTAGTGAAGGAAATGTTGAGTATAAAATGTAGATGGCTGTAAGAATAGAGGATGACTAAAGAAACAATAGATGGACTGTGTGAAGGATGATTTGGCTAGAAAGGGGGTGACCGTTGAGATGACGAGTAAGAGAAGTATGGAAGAATAAGACATGCTGTACTGACCCCAAATAAATTGGGATGAGGGCATGGGAATAATAATGATGACGTAATATATTACATGTATACTATGTATATACCTGTCTTCACCCTGAAGTGTCATGTGAATTATGGTGTCAGTAAATTTATTGAAAACTAAAATCCAATAGATCAATAAGTACCTATGTTTAATTCAAATTCATTATGAACACATTTTTCTTCCAAAGCTATAAGACCTAGATAGAATTAGGTCGTACTTTTGCACTAAATCCTTGAGCTAGTATCGAATAATATCCGAGTAAGCTTTAGTGCTTGGCTCTATTTATGGCTTTAATTAAAACTGAACTGTTCCGAGTCAAGTTACTATCGAATATTTTTCTGTTCTGTGGAAAAAGGAAAACAATGGTGTCCCCTTGCTGAAAAGAAACTTGTACTGAACAATATCAGTACATCATCTGCCTAGCCGTATTCCAAGTATGTTGGGGTCGGCATCCAGTCTCACAGAAATTAGCTCTAAGATTAGATGTTTAGGCCCAGCCCTTTTTAATATCGAGTTTTACAGAGGCCTGTTCTATATAACTGACAATGAGACATGTTTGTCAGAGTATGACAATATTGTCACATATTAATGACAATAAAGCAGAAAATGTATGTTAAAATCTTATACAATTGTCAAAATTTCGCCAGTCAGTTTAAACTGGAGTTTAAGAGCTACTTAAATCAAAAAAACATTTTAAACCTGCCGTAATATTTCGACGGGCTATCAATTTTGTTAATATATTTTCTACAAAAAAACAGGAGAACCCAGAAAATTACATTAAACAAAGCATCAACTTCGAAGTCAAAAAGAAACGTCTTAATGAGCCAAATCAAAAAAAAACCTCATTTAATTTCAAAACCACGGTGAAATCACGTTCTTCTTAATTAACTAATTACAAAACGCCCCAAAACACGGACCTCACTTGTTTCCTGAAATTAAAACTTTCAAAAACAAAGAAATCAAAGAAAGACTTTCCATGGGGTTCTAAGAATAATGAAGGCGATTTAAATTAGCTAGGAGGACTTGCTAAAAGTCTTTAAAGGGCAATAATTAGCCTTTTGTCTGATTCGGGGATGAAGTTTCATCTTTTCTCATAAATCATTGATGATAAAGCCCTTTTACCGCCGCTATGATTAGTTACTTAAAAGATTAAGGGATGAACCACATTTAGGCAGTGCAATTTTCTACAGGAAGTTATTTTTTGACCCCGTTTTTAGAGCGGAAGTCGGGACTTTATTAAAGAAAAGGTTTTGTATATTGAGTTGGCCTTCGTAAGATTATCGGTATTTTGCAATTAAATCTTTAATTTTTAGAATACTCTATCTGATCTGCATTTTTAGAATATTTTTTCATATTGTACTTTTTTTCCAAAACTATGTTAAATCAATATTTTTTTTTTTAAATCTTGTTATAAATTACTCATTTATGTGAAATTTCTTATGGGAAATAAATACATCCCAAACCCGATCTTTAGGCTTCTAGACCATACAAATGAAGTCTTCATTATTTTTCTACACAAATGAACTGTAAAAATTTTAATTCTTTGACAAATAAAGACTCAAACAAATTTGTATGGACAGATTTTGAACGCAAATACAGGCAGCGACACTAACAGATACTTCAGTAAGTATTTATATGAAGCAACGTCCGCACTTATTCCGTAGCGGTTTCACCGATCCATAAAAGTAGTACCATAAACATAACATCCCCCAAAGATTTAGGCAGAGGTGTACGTCATAGCACAACCACATTTCGCCAGTTTAAGTCACACGCCCTCAAGCTCGGTGGAGCGTCTGATCTTCGCAGGGCGGCTGTGTATGTAGCAACTGGTCAACTGGATGAGAGTTGCCGAGAATCGAGTTAAGTGGCGTGTGCTTAAAGAGGCCTATAGGTCTAGCAGTGGACTGTTGTAGGCTGATGATGGTAAAGTCACATGTAGTAGGGGGTGAGCCTATTGCCAGAAGTAGTTCCTAACAAATTGTATTGGTCTATGTGACCTTTCACATAATTTATAAACAAAAAAAAAGAATGGACGGACTCTGTCCTTTCCTCACGCCATATAGCTTCAAAAAGCGAGAAAATGAAGTAGATATTACAGTGTCCTAATTTACTTTCTTTAACCAATTTTTTACGCATCCGTCACTCAAAGTCGAGTGATGATACATTGCTTATTATAATGTAAATTTTTGCCATACAATAACGCTTTCGAAACGTAATCCATCATGTAATGTGTTCTCTTCACGTAATTACTTAGTCACACATTAGTATCTGTATATGGTGTGAAGTTTGTGTCGTTTGTACAGACGCCAGCATATCAAGCTATTGCTCTGCGGTATTGAGCAGATTTATTGCTGGAAAATCCCAACTATATTGTAGTCGGCGTCCAGTCGAACCAGATGAAGCTGTATACCAGTATTTACATGGAGCTGGCTATCTGATTTCCATAACCCAGTTAGTGGTTGTCAGACTTTCGGGTCACTGACTATCTGAAAACAAAAACCATATACTAGAAAACCATATTTAATCTTTAATGTGTCGAACGTATATTTACTATGACCTTTTTCAGGGTGCTTTTACCGAAAAACAAGAATACATTCACGACTTTTCCTATGAAGGACAGGCTGATACTGTCAAATGCAAAATATTAAAATCTTTTTAATACTTCTTACGTCTTTTTATAGATTCAAGATTCTTTATTTGCATGAAATATGGTGGTTATATGGTCTTACAAGGTTTCTCATATTTCGCTTACTTCCTTCAGCATGCAAACTTAAAATTAAATTAAAATACCTAGTACAATGTACTTCGAATTTAGGTACCTATTTACAAATTTAACAAAACAAATCATAAAACATTCTCTTTTCCAATAATATTCTGACAATTTTAAATAAGTACCCGTGTGTAGGATAAACTAATAAAATTTGAAGAGAAAAAAAACAACAAAATTAGATAGGTAACAGCAGAACGTTTGCAGAACGTTACCAATGAGCTCATTCATACACTGTGTATTTCAACAAATCATTATCTAAATCCAAACCAGAATTGTAAAGAAGGAATTCTCACTATTGATATTCCGTACTCACTCCGTCCAACAGTGTGGGAGGCATTAGACATTCAAAATCAAGTTTTTCTTGAAAACTTTAGAAGTGAAACTTGGCCATCGTCAGGAAGTGAAGACGCGACTATATGAATTCTTAGAGCTGAACAACTTTTCATGTGGCTTCGTTAAAACGAACTTTACTTTAGAATTGAACTATATCTATGAATCATTGCAGTTTATTTAAGTTTATATGCTGGAGTGTGGAGTTCAGTGCTGAATCGGATTTCTTTAGGATTTTTTATCCCATGATTTTATGATCGACCTGCTCTATACCCAATCACATTAGAAATGGCGCAGCATATTTAATTATGTAAACAAAGTTCAGTCCCAAAAGTAACCGAACTGACGTATATGCCGCGATTGTTGTTTGAAAATAATGTGTTTGGTAGAGAGCAGTAGCGAAGGGTCAATTTTTGTACGAGGTAAGCCGGAGTACATACGAGTATAATGTAATTATATTACTTGTCTATAGAATACTGACCGTGCCATTTTTCAAAGGGAAGCCAGTAGGAATCGAGTTGTATGGAACCTTGGCCACTGGTAGAGAGTACATACCAACCTTATAAAACTAACATCTATGCTTTCAAGGCGTCATTATTAATTATTCTTTGTTCTGCACCCATCAAATAGTGAAAGCTGTGACAAAATTTTTGGACATGGAGAAAATTCACCCACACGGGCCAATCTAGGCAAACACGGTGAAGATGGACTCAAGCGGCTGTTATTTAGCCACAAGCTCTTCTCCTTCCCTCTTTTTTTACACGACTGCCAAGGAAGAGTTATGTTTTTCGCGCGTATCTTGTATGTTTGCTAAATTTCTTTATAACCTTGTATCTTCCAAACGGCTGCATGGATTTCGACAATTAAGGTATCGTTATATTCGTCTTAAAACCACACGTGTCCTTAGATAGGTGTTTGAAAAAAATAACAAAATGGTGGATTATAGAGATATACATTATAGGGTATAAAAATAATGGAAATTAAAAGGGGATTACAAATAAATACATAATACAAGTTATATGTTCAAATTTCGGTCTTTTTAGTGTATTACTTTGAAATTGTCTTACTTGCAGTCGGGTTTTTGATTTTTTTTATTATGTCTACTTGTGAAAAAATATAAATTATGTTAAATGAAGACTAAGTAGAGAAATAAACTTAGATTTTTCGTCAGTCAACCTACTTCTTTGATCTTTCTATTTTTTACTTCTTTTTCTAATTCCTGACCACTATCATCATTGTATTCTACATAAAATTTCTTCTCTATCTTCAATTTATCCTCAACATTACCTAAACACTTATTTCGTGTAAATAAATGTCGCGAGAATCGAGCTTCAACAATTTTGAAGGACGTTCCCGGCTACAAATCGAATATTCGACGAAATCCATACTTCCAGAATGTTCGTAACACTATTCCATCGATTTACAAAGACAATATATGCTAACCGTTGTTTGCTAACTCGTTACAACGGACAAATCTTGAATTCATAATTGTTGCAAGGCTGGGCCCAATTTCCATTGATATTTGTTGTTCAATTTGGTTCCCCTTCGCTGTATATGAGTAAAGGAGATAAAATCAACAGTCCAATATTGTTGTTGTCTTTCGTTATAGGGTCAAATTAAATTGCGGTGCGAAACTTCACAGTTGTGATGGGTATCAAATAAAACAAATAGCAACAGTTTTTTACGAGGTCAATGGTAATTGGTAGTTTTAAGAGTTTCAAAGGCTTTTCCTTATTTTATGGTCATTAGATATCGGTCGAGACCCCTTATTTCTGTTTGTTTACATAGCTGATTTAACTTTATCGTAAGTACATCATATTCTGTTATAGTGGGTCATATATAAATCCCGAAATGTATTTTTTGTACTAGTTATTTTTATACACATGATTCAGTCCCTGGTTTTTGGCACATAAAAATGTCGCTAAAACAGTCCTTCAGTGTGTTAAGAACTGCTGATTAAACAGAGTTAATCAGCAGGAACACAAAAGCTTTTCAAAAACAAGCCCGCAATACTCCACCTCATCTTCGATAAAATCCAGACAAGGGCGGTCAGGTCATCTAAAAATGAGTCTAGCTAGGTTAGACAACCCTTTTAGTGAGGCAGGCGAAAACAGGTGCAAGCGACAAGGGTCTACCGCACTTCAGCAACCAATTGTTTTTAAAACCTTATCTTTTTGTGCAGTTTATGTGGACCGTAAGTTTTCTACGCTAAAGGAGATTTTGCCGTGTTTTAGACCGAAATAAACTTGTAGACTCCCTATCTTTTTAAAGGTCATTGAGTTGACACGGGACAGAGTATTGTATTCAAATAATAATTTGCTTTTATCTTTTTACGTGAGTTGTTATGCATAATATTTTGTAAAGCTGAAATGGGAAAAAGACTTCAAATCTTTTTGCTTTTGTTCTTAAAATAACTGGAATGTCGGATTCTACGGAATTCGGGAATTACGTTCTTTCTTTTTTTAGATAATTTGTTTTTGTTTTATGACTTGTATTGGTACAGGTAAAGTTTTCTCTCGGACAAGTGTCCTCGAGGGAAAAACAGTTAGTGACACTTTGCCAATAATACGGTAATATCGGTGCAATGTACGCATGTAACTTTTCATGTCGTGTTCGTCATTTTGTTTCTCAATATTATTTTAACAACAAAAAGTGACATAACACAAATTATTAGCACTACCTTTTGCTTCACTCGCGTTTTTCAGGATGAAAGGTATTATGTCTGTTTCCAGTCCGTTTAGGCGTAAAAAGGTAACAAACAAACTTCCTTCGTATTTATAATATTAAGCTAGGATTAGGATGACAAACACCGAACACACTTATCGTCGTTAAGGACAAATTAGACCAATGAAACTAAATGCTGTCAGAACTCAAAAACCACGTTCAAAAATTGACAATTATTGACAGTGCCAATATTTTTTTTATTGCAACGGTGACATTGATAATTTTTGAACGCAGTTTAAATATGCTGATCGCGTTCAATATCATATTAAAACTGAACTTACACTGTCAGTTACGAAATCTTTCGTAATTTTCAACTATTGTGAGTTCGCGATAATGCGACGCATGCAACAGCATGCGCCATGATCGCGGGATGACTGGAGAATCCATCTTCTGTCATCCCGCGATCACGTTTGATATTAAAACTTAATTAATCCTTCTGTTTTTTATTTAGTTTTCATATTAAAAGATATCTTACTCTCATTTCCACCGGCGTCGAAGTAATAAGAATCTTCTCGCCACAATCATCCAGTCTTAACCTACGCTAAAAATTCAAGCTCGGGCAAAGTCGGTGTGTTTCATAAATTAAATATTCTTTGTGAACAACACTATGAGGCACAAACAACACTAAAAGGTAATAAAAACTATGCCTTTACTTGTTACGGTGATATTCCAGTTATAGAGCTGCTTCTAATATCACAGTTTTTTTTTTTAAGTTTATGCAGAGGAACTAAGGCAGACTTATAGCCTTAGTTAGGCATTCTCTCTCAAAATGCTTCGTTTATATTTTTTTTCAGCTTTTTAATTATTACTGATCTTGTTTGTCATGACACTGTATATATTAAAAAAAAAACGTTATAAAGTGAAACATTGTATTAATTTCGGACAATATGGCTTAATGTCTAATGGAAGAAAAATCTTCACAATGCGCTCTTGTCTTCAAAACAGGATCTTTCTGTTTTTGCTTTTGCTCTTTTTCAACGAGGAGAACATCCATCCCCAATGCGGTTAACATCCTAAGAAGCAAACCAATAAATTCTTCGCGTCGCTCATTCTTCGCATATCTTTGAATGGAAGTCCTGAACACGAGCATAACTTCAGCGACATTTTAATATTTCGCAACTCACAACTTGAGGGTAAAGGATATTAAAAATTCCGTCCCACCTCTATTTCTTTGCGGACCACGCGGGATGCGGGATGGGCAAGTCTGCTCGAATTATAAATGAAACTGTTTCAGTAAAAATACAGTCTTGTTGAGGTTTTTTCAGGGTTGGTCCTACCCGCCTGGCCTATGCGCATTCTCCTGAAAATCTATTGAAGAATATTTTAGAGACACAAATACAGATTCAGAAAACTTTTAAAACAACCAGTGAAAACAGTGAACAAACGTCTTCCTATTTTAGGATTCCGTTCGAAGGGTAACTAACGTCCCTCATTCTGTTTGTCGGCGGGATGTGTCTCATGATCCGTAATAGGTAGACAGTTGATATCTTCACAGAATGTGAATTTCTGTTGCCGCTATAATAACAAATAATAAAATAAATTAAAATTAAAAGGCGTCTCCTACTGCAATATATCTACGATCATAGCCATTCAGCATACTGATTAAATTCTATAAATGTCCCACCACAGACCATTACCGAAAATTGCTAACCGCTAAGAAGAACTTCACAGTCTAGATCTCACAAAGCCTTCTGAATAAACCGAAACACTTTGATAACTAAAGGTACAACGTTTACACAACAGTCTAAAATTTCCCAGGATCAACCCCTTAGCTGAGCCATTTACATAAATATTGCACGAGACTAAGACTTGAATAGGTATTTAATTCTCATTCAGGCTGCAGCTTGGACCTTTAAAACCAACCGCATTTTTCCGTCCCCGAACCGCTTTTTCTACATATATGTCCTCTATCTCTTAAGCAGCAAAGCCTGAAATAGCTGAGAAAATTTTTGGGGACCCGAAACAGTAACATTGTCGACTTTCAAACAACTATCCCTAATTCGCACTGGGATTTCGGTTGGCGTTTCAGAATGTGCACTATTATTAGGGTAAGAAGGGTTGAAATTGTGGAGGTAATGTTTTCGGAAGTGCAAAGTTATTTTGGCAGACTTATTGTACAAGGAAGACGGACACAAATAGCGAATGCTGATAGTGTGGCGAAGCAAGATTGCAATGCGCTCGGGTCAAGTTTATTTTGAATCAATTTACATATTGAATCGAAGGGATTACCTAATAGTATTGGTCCTAAATTCCTGAATAATAGAACTCTAGGACAAGGAGGAAACAATGTATTCAAGGTCCTTTCTTGAAATGCTTATTGGTTTTGCTAACCTTATTCAATTTTACAGACCTTTCCAGTTGACCTATTTTCCATATTCTTTGTTTCGTTTTGTATGTGGCAAACGCAAAATTTGAATGCTATCGAAATTGGGGTGTATGAAGGAAACTATCACTGGGGAAGGTCTGAGGGAGGTATGAGTGTAATATATGCGTTGTTCTTACTGGCTCCATTGTTTTGGTCGGTTTCTAAGAAATACCTTTTATCAATAAACAATATCCCACTAATGTATTTGTAACATAAAGTAAAGGTTAGAATTCGAACTGACGATCTCGCGCTCGCCTGTCTGACAAATCCTCAATCGAATTTAACAGAACCCCGAAGAGTGATAGCCTTGTCACAAAAGTGGAGAGATTTGGAAGAGACCCACTCAGCATTGGGTGGCCAAAGATAGAAGAGAAGAAGAAGAAGAGTATTGACACATTTCGACAAAGCACAGAAGACTAACATTTGGAATCTACATACAAATGAAAATCGGGTAACCAATTCATGAAGTCGCCCGCACATAGACGCATAATGCGGTTTCCGTTGTACGTACCAAGAAATAGTATTTGCAAGGAGCAAGTAAGCCATAAACGGCAATTTAAAGCCAGACCACAGCACAAGCGGGCATGCTAGCCTGCGTATTCCAATACACAATGTTACTTAATAGGAAGATTGTGTATAAATACCATAACATGGAAGATTTTCTTGCAAAACTGCTAGGCATACTTTTATAGTATAGTTTGTAAAGTCTATTTTTTGTTACGCTCGTTTTTGTGCAGTCCATTTTCCAGCTAAAAATTTTCTTCAACAACCCATTTTAGTTTCGCATCATTTTATGCGCCACGTACAAAACATCCAACAAAAAAGTCATTTCAGGCCTGACAGCACATTTGCACCACGATATTCAGAAACTCAACATTTAAAACGAAAATGAACACACAAATTTGAACGAAAAACCAAAATTGGTCTATTTTCGTACTCGTTGCGTAATCACACAGCTGACGCAGCCCACAACTGTTCATCCGATTGTTAGGAAGCCGTTATACAATTTGCACGACAGTGTAAATGTTGCAATTACACTGTCGAGCAGTATTAGTAAGATGCACGGAACCGCTGCAGTATCATTATGACCGTTCTAGTAGTATTTGAGCACTATCGGTGGACATAATGAGTGCAGTTTCGGTTAGCTAATAGTTTTGCTTGTCATCATGGGTTTATAGCCGGCGGTCTGGCTATACCGGATGGCGACAGTCGTTGGACGGTTTTAGGTAGAAAGGATAAAGTTACGCTTTAGAATCTTTTAAATTCCTAAACATCACTAATTGACCATGTTTATTTGGAAGGAAAATTTTTAATTGACTCAGAAATATAAATGTTTGCATAGTCGGAGTCAAACTGTGGCTAATTGGCAACATATAGCAAAAGCATGTTCGACTCGAATCCTTCAGAAATACAATTAATTGGTTAGTTAATTAACAATAGTCTAATTAATATGAAACTAGTGAGAGAACTTAGAAGTACATAATTACTCGTTTAAGAGCACTCCATAATTACATCATGAAAGCCAAATAACTTGACAAAAGCATTGAGGCCTGAACCTATTCACATTCGGAATGAGAATTTGAAGTTGAGAATTTGTCAAACTCTTTAAGTTAGCATTACTTAAGTTTCTTCATTGCAGCCCGCCAAATTCAACATTTATAGTTTTCTATGTAAGAAATATTTAATGTCAAAGACCATAAAAAAATCTAAAGTAGAGTTTGACAAGTTCTCAATTTTCAATTCAAAAAACGGGTTTAGAGTGTTGGAGGATTGTGCTGACCATTTTTTTGGTACTTACGGTCGCATCTTATAACTTCCATAAAAAATAAATGATTTTTCTAGACCACGATATTACTTAACGTCACTTAAAACTCGATTTAATGCGTTCTGTAAGGAAACCAGATACCGTTTTGAAGTGAAACAGCGATTGACAGAAATAGAACGATGATCTAAGACATTATAAACTTCAGTTAACAAATGCATAAAGTCATTTGTGATACAAGTGGAAACAAAACTCAAAAAGGACTTTAATCACATGAGGTTCACAATTAATCACCATGGCGGGATGGATAATAAGAATAAAAATAATTTATTTAAAAAGAAAAGTATTACAAAAAGTGTACATTTAGGCGCTGTAGAATTATTTCTCATACAATGGTATAATTAATTAATACTTATAAAGTAAACTATAACTAAAATATATTCAACAGTTGCAAGTAATGATAGTTCAATTCAGATCTTTGGTAGCGAGGTGGCTACCAAAGACAGGCAGACAGGTGCCCGATCTTAATTTATTTAAACCTTTGGTTCAGGCGACAATCATTAAAAATGATTTACCGTGTAAAGTGTAAAATATTTTTTACCGATTATGAAGTAGTGAATTTGTGTCTACACTACCTGAAAAAAAAACAATCTTCTACTTGTTTTTGGGATGGGAAATCATCAAATGACTCCTCCCGCTCTGGGCGGAGCGAGGGTCATGTTCCTTCTTTTACCCTTTGTTTTCCAAGGCCGCGGTATCTCTTTTGAACAGTCCTGGCAGGCATGGCCCTTGCGGGCCCCTCTAGTTTGCTGACATCTCTTTGAGGCGCGCGTGGAACACGAACGCGCCGTCGACACGGCCTGTCGTCATAAGACGGACGGACAGTGAGCTAGCCCATTACTCACCGTCCACAGGTACAGGAGAACCTAAGACCTCACGACGTATCACTAAGTACTTGTTCACGTTGGAACGCGCGGGCGCGGTGGCGGGTGCGGTCGCGAAGACGTGGCGGGTTCGTGTTTACATTGGCCGCCAGGCGTTTGCGCGGGTGTGACGCTAGTGTGTTTCCAGCGACAAGTTCATACTGGTTGAACTTACCTGACGTCGCGAGTGAATCGCGCGCTCCGCCGCTAGTTCGACGTGAACACACACAAACATCTCACGCGTTTGATATTGACGCGAGCGGCGCGCGCGCGCCAGTCGCTAGCTTTCCCGCTACTTACACCGCACGTGCGTTTCGTACGTGAACACTTGGATATTACGCCATTATGTTTGATATTTCGTGACCGCGCCCGCCACCGCGCCCGCGAGTCAACGTGAACAAGTACTAAGGAGAAGGAGGCGCTAAAAATGGCCTAAAAAACTTCACGTCAATAAAGGACGGCCCCAAAGGTTCAAGCTCCCGTATACAGTAAAGTATTAATTTACAAACACAAACAAGTATTTGTGTAACCTCAGTTTGTAATCAATAGAACTGGAAATTGATTTCAAATTAAACTGTTTGTTTGACACGTTATATTCAAACAATTTAATACTACAGTCATGTGGTTAACGTTTTGAGTCAGAATACATATTATTATGCTATTATTGAACGTGAAATTATGATAGTCATAATAATGGTTCGTTCCAACTAATTCTACTAAACAGTTCTACGGTAGATCTAATGGGTGGTACAAAATCGTTGAACTAGTGTGTGTCCAAACAATGTAGCATGCGCATCAGCCGAAATGGGTTTGATGGCTTTCTGCTACTCTGGGGAGACCGTTTAAGCGGTCCTACGAATACGTTAAGATGAGGTTCACAATAGTTCTGTGCAGACAGCAGTAAAGATATCTGCAGCGTAGGTACCTTAGACTGCGACCGGCACTCGTTGACCTCCCAGCTGCCGTTCCTGATAATGATGACGATGGTGTTGGATAACAATGAATCTAATGGCTTAATCAAAGTTCACTCGAGATGCGCGTTGGTCGGAGGTAGTGGCACCAAAACTTCTCATATTTTGTTCTACCGGTTCAATTACACAATTCTACTTTAAAACTAATGGGGCAATAGCTTCAATTGAGGCTTGTGGCTTAATAATAACAGCCCCACGGGTTCCCAGTTTATGGTGGTGGAGATCTGATAAGTAATCACTCCATGTAACATACTGGTATTCAGCTGCAAACGAACTGTAAGCTGATCCCAATATAATTGTGAAAAGGCTAGACCAGTGATGAATAATATCATGTCTTGTATAACTGATAGCACATATCATAACATCACACCTGTAATCCCCAAAGGTACGGCAGAGGCAGAGCCATACCATGGCCTAGACCTCACCATCCTTATTGCGCTGGTTATGTTTAAGTTCCACATAATAGGGGGTCTTCAACCGGACACAAATCTAGACTTCATAACTACGCTATATGATGATAAAGATCTTGAAAGACTGACCCTGGTATCTATACTTCATTCAGTAACTCCTTGAAGTTGGAACTGTTAAAAGTGTTCATTCAAATACTTGTCGATTGCATAAAAATAGTTTCATAAGTAATACTTTGACTCAAGTATCACTTTGACTTAAATATAAATACGGGTGTAAGAATTTTAACTTTTGACAGTTCTAACTTTAAGCATTTACTATAAGATAGAATTAAAATCGTATCTTAAGTTATTACTTTTACTCAAGTAATCAATTAGACTTGTATATAGATACCGGTGTGAGACAGTGTCGTAAGTATTCCATATTCGTTGTTCTTAAGACGACAAAACTTGTTAATAGCACACTATATCCCACGTTACCGCGAGGTATTACCGAAGCTAGTGTGAGCATATTTCATACGCGACTACTTCTGTTGATATATAATGTATTTTTACAAGAATAGTTTTATGATATAGAAGTGCAATGTTTTGGGTTATACGGGAAGATATTTGAGTGTCGAACATACCTAGTAAGTTCAGAATCCATCTTGAAAGAAGTGACATAGCGATCAAGAAATTAATTTGCTTACACTACTCTAAATGAAAATCTACATAAAAGCTAACCACCCGTTACCTCCGTGCCTCAGAAAGCACGTTAAACCGTTGGTCCTGGCTGTCATTTGAGATCTTTGACAGTCGTAACAAGTACTCAGTGGCTCCGGGTCGGCTTCCAGTCTAACTGAATGCAGCGGAAAACCAGTGTTTTACATGGAGCGACTGCCTATCTGGCCTCTACAACCGAGTTAGTACTGGGTAATACGATACCCTTGGTAAGACTGGTTGTCAGACTTTCGGGCCACTAACTACAAATGACAGCCGGGATCAACGGCTTAACGTGCTTTCCTAGGCACGGAGGAAACCCGGTATGTAATTGGTCACCCATCCACGGGCAAACCTAGGCAAGCGCAGCCAAACCTGAAGATCGATCCAAGCGGTAGTTATTTAGCCACGTGCTCCTCGAGGAGCATCACCACTTTCTAGTAATGTTGTAAAAACGGCAAACTGATATCATAAAAGTATTATATTGCACCATTTTACACAAAATGAGATGTTGCCCAGGATGAAAAGTAGTCGTTTTCCAGGTCAGACTACCTATCTGTCAATTTTTTTATAAACCACTGAATGATTTAGACGTGTTAAACGTAAACAGACAGACATAGTGAGTTACTTTTAGTATTTATCTAACTTGTGACTAATATAAATGCGAAAGTGTGTAGGTATAGATGGATGTTTGTTACTCAATCACGCCAGAACGGCTGAACGGATCTGGATGAAATTTGGCACAGAGGTAAAGTATAGTCTGGAATAGCACATATGATACGTTTTACAACGCAATAACCGAACTCGATGCGGGCTAAGCCGCGGGCATCAGCTAGTAATACGAGTACATATTCGTATGCAATGACATACACAGCTTTTATACTTGTTTCGATGTACCTTACTAATAAAGGCTTTCGGAAATGCTTGCCACAATACTCTCCCTTATAATTCTCTTATGAACCAACATCAGTAGTTATCTTCTCATAAAACATACGCACTTAGCTTTTACGCTCCATTTACTGCCACGAAACATTGTCATACAATACTCATACAATGTTGAATATCTTTTATTTATAATTTGATTTTATTGCCTTTTAAGAGCCATACAGTGTTCAACGTGGAAATGGTACTATTTCATATTTTGTAACTATTATTTTGTACAATGTATGTGTATTGGTGGATCTTGCATAGCCTAATAATCCACTAAGTTTAGAAGTATGATATTTTTCACAAGATTCTCTTAAACATAGAACGAAAGTAAGAAAAAGGGAAAGCATTTTTGAAAAATCATTTTGTAAACGGGTATCGTATTAGGGCTGTGGAGGTCAGATAGGCCGTCGCTCCATGTAAAATACTTGTATTCAGCTGGATTTGTCGCCACCGCCGTCGTCTGGAAGCGGACCCCAACATAGTTGCTAAAAAGAAAAAAATGTGACGAATTGATAACCTCCTCTTTTTGGAAGTCGGTTAAAAAAGCAAAGAACTACATAAATGATGATGATTTTCTAAAGGTGTCAAAATTCGTCATTTTTTGGTGATGGAAAATCACGGCTAATGTAACTAATGAATTTGGAAATTATTCATTGTTTTCATTTCCTTACGTCACACAGTTACTACGTACTTGGTTCATATAGCATACAGAAAAAAAAACTTTTTTGCAAAAAATAAAACCGACTTCAAAATCACAAAAAAGTGAAAAATAATTTTAGCTTCAGAAGTCGGTGACTTTAGTTTGTTTGATTCAGTTTTTTGGCACCGACTTCTGAAGCTAAAATTATTTTTCACTTTTTTGTGATTTTGAAGTCGGTTTTATATTTTGCAAAAAAGTTTTTTTTATTTTTTCATTTTTAGTTGCAATATCCTATACAAATTTTTTCTATGCGTTCATTTTACATTGTAAACCATACATTTCATGGTAATAGGCTTATTCTTACTTCCTTACTAATATTATAAATGCGAAAGTAACTCCACAACAACAAACAAGTAACAGACTTCAGAGTCAAATGCTCATAAAATAAAAACTAATGGGCCTACCTGAATCAAATTTTTATGGGACCAATTCGAAACTATTCCGCATCAAACGAAAAAAGAATTACGTAAATCGGTTCAGAAACTTCGGCGTAATCGGTGTACAAATATTAAAAAAAAAATATACCGGCCGAATTGAGAACCTCCTGCTTTTTTTGAAGTCGGTTAAAAACAGTTCCGCACAGTTTCCTTAATTCAAACAATAGAGCAAATTGAGTCTCAATCTCATCGCAGTCGGATAAAAGAAAAAGCAAAGCGTGGTGAGTGTGTGTTCTGTTGCTATAAGAAAAGAAAACATTTGCCAGGTAAACATTTAAATCGATAGATGTGCCCTCATCGTACTTAAGTCGCGTGTAAATTGTCCACACTAACAGTGAGCGCACACAACACGCATGGAACGATAGATACGATTTTCAGTATGAAAGAGCGAGACGATATTATTCGAAGGTCAACGACACCATTTTAAATTTGAGTTGATTGAACGGATCCTAAGATTTAAAGGATGTTGTCAATTAACTCAAGCACATTTACCCCACGAAATTAAATTGTGCTCGTAGCAAAAACATTATAATGTTGAAACAAACCAATAAAAGTTATGACACATGTTAGTTTTATCTTATCTCCCCACGAGAAAAGCACTTTCTCGCAAAATATTTCTATAACCACCTTCCTTGTTTACCAAATAACGAACGGGTAACACAACACAGCCAAAATATGACGTTTCCTCAAATATATTAGCCGCGCGTTGCCAAGCACGGAATATTAACTTGTAGGCCTTTATGTGTAGATTTATTGCGCCGCCATCTTGGATTCTAGCGGCAAAATGGCGGTTATAATTAAAAATTGATGAAAGATTCGTGTGGAGTAATTTTTGGTTTAATGTTTAGTTAGTGGCGTTTAGTCAGATTGGCTTCGATGCTTTAAACTCTTCTTCTTGTCTTTGAATGTATAACCCTTTGCAAACGCCAATGCTGATCTTGGGGTCCTGAGTTTGATTCCCATGTCGGGTGGAGTGTTGTTGAATTTTCCAGCAGGTTCTTAAGGTTCTCAATAGCAGCCGGGAGTCAGGATTTGTGGCTGACTGATGGTTATAGGCGCGCCCCCTTATTTAGCATATGTTGCAATTCTGCCACACTCTAAAAGGATTAACAGGCCTGGTGTTATCTTATTTACTGCAAATCATGAGCTTTCTTGTTAGACTGCAATAACGGAAAGAGATCCCAGAGGCAGTGCCTTTTAAAATAAAAACAAATGACGAACGAAGAGGTTACCAAACTCCTTTTTGTGTAAGACGATTTTTGTAAAATCTGTTGCCAAAAACAAATCAAATACAAGAAGTATATACATACATTTCAAAACTGTAGTTGGATAAGTAGTTTAAAATAATATTGTTCATCAAAATTGTTATATAGCACAGGGAATCCCTCTCAACATTTTTTACTTCCCAAAAAATTCCATTCTAAAATAACATCGAACGCTAAAGCCTAACAAGAAACAAGTGCTTCCCAGCTCAAAGTAAAAACCTATTGAGTTTTGCACACAACACCCTCAATTTTGCCCCGGTTTTAACCATATCGTTCGAAGCCTCTCCATGTTCTGAAGAGATGACTAGAGGCTGACGGCGCAAGAGCCTCGTTTTATCGGCCCCTCGGGACGTAAAGAGGCCCTTAGACCGCGTTAAGCCACCCATTAGGGATCGCGGTCTTGCCACTCAATGTTTTGAACACGCTTGACACATTTTTTGGCGTAAGGTGAGCTCAAGTACGCCTAATTTTGGGAAATATTTTGTTGGGGAAGAAGTTTGGTCGAATTTTGGGTGTGAAGCAATGATGTCATTACATAACACGATGTACACGATGACCGGTTATCCGATTCAAAACCGTTTCTTTTCTCTATTTTAGAATTTTTACGCGTCCTAAGTATGCTAGGGGCACTAGTAAAGGTTTAAATCCTTGTTTTTTGTGAAAAACTGTCCAACGAAGTATCTGTTCCTTCATAACCATTTTTCTGTCCTTGTCCTGCTACTTGATGTCGGCCCAACACGTTTACTTTACTTCCATATTCCTCTATCAGTCAACAATCCATCCATCTTTTCTTTGGTCTTCCTCTCCCACTCCAACCATTAAAATTAATATTCACCAACATTTTAGTCACAATATGCTGTTTACTTAAATCTCGTTAAAATCACAGTATTTGTATTAAGAACACCACCATAACATTATTCTAAAAAACCACAAAACTCATTATTGCCCACATCTAACATTAAAAGCCTTGTTTCCCATTTTTCTGGTTCATTACTCGCAAGCAAGATGTAGTTAATATTAAAGCGTTCGCAACCTATTAACAGCGGAATAGGCTTGTTCCCGACTGTACTTAAGTACGAGCTATTTACTGCAATGCTTGTATGTACAAGCTTGTACTGTAGTTTTTGTTACGTTAACCGTTGTAAGTGTAGTTGAGGATGTTGTTTACTTTAGTATTACAGTGGTTTTCAGTTTAGGAAGAAACAGGTTATTTTTTGCTTTTTATTTGGCACAGATGCACTTCGCTATCTTTATAATCTGCCTAGATATTTCCCAAATATATTGAGGTCGTATTCTAGTCTAACCAGTAACTTCCCATCTCATCCACAACCTAGCTATTGGGTAATACGATACCCGGTGTAAAAATGAATTGTCGGAGATTCGGCTGCGTATGCTGTTCTATAAAAGTGTGTTGTTGTACCTATCCGATAATAAAACTCACTTTTTGTCCTTTTAAGGTGACGCTGAATTACCGATACTGCACGGTATTCTTTTTAATATTTCATGAAAACAACTAACCCTCAAATATCACTCAAAACACCCCTCTAGTAGAGTGCTGCTCATCCACTCACAGACACTATGAGCCCAGTTTATAAATAGAGGGTAAAGACAATCGGGTTATTTTTACACCCCCGAGCCACCGAAAATTAGATAGGGTTGAAATTGGAGGTAAATTTTAATGGACTTCGCGTTAATTACCTACTCCCTTTGTTAACTAAGTATGGGTACTCGATACCTTTACGCTATTTCGAGTGTTATGTCTAATCTTCTTAGGTTTCAATTTAATTGTGTCCAACCTTTTAAAATTTCCTTCTAAAACTGTGACATACTTTTCTTCAGTGATATATTATATCCTCTGTGCACGATGGGATATTATCCATGCAAACTTCATTTCTGTGAGGAGCTCGTAGTTAAATAATAACAGCCGGTCGGGTTCGGTTCTTAGGCTAAGCTGTGCTTGCCTAGGTTGATCCGTGGATGGGTGCCTGGGTGGGCACCCATCCACGGATACATACCGAGTTTCCTCATTGCCTTGGAAAGCACGTAAAACTGCTGGCTCCGGCTGTCATTTGTAGATCTTTCACAGTTGTTACTGGCAGTCGGTGACCCGAAAGTCTGACACCAGTCTTACCAAGAGGCATCGTATTACTCAGTACTAACTGGATTCTAGGTCAGATAGGCAGTCGCTTCATGTAATGTACTGGTATTTAGCTGCATCCGGTTAGAACCTGGGCCACTGACTACTTCAAAACGTGTCTTAACGTGCTTTCCGAGGCACGGCGGAAACTCAGTATGTAACGGGTCACCCATCCATAGACCAACCTAGGCAAGCGCGGCTGTTATTATTTAGCCACGATTACATCTATGTTTAATTAGTTCCAATTAATTCCCTTTGCTTACAATCGATCCAAAAACTCTTTACAATTATTCTAATTCTTCAGTGAAGTAGTTAAAGCGAAACGATTATTCAATTAACCAACTTTGTTTATCCGCAGAAGTTATTCATGTACCTTTTGAAACTTTCCGTCTTAGTTTGTAGACCGAGTCTTTTGAGGATACCTACCCTCTAAAGTTTCGAGTATTCCAATTATAGCTCTCTAAGCGAATATTTAAACAGAACAGATATAAATTGACCGTCTTTATTATCAAAAATAACTAGCTGATACCCGCGACCTTCGTTCGCGTGAAATTATTATTAAAAATATTACTTCCCTTTTTGATTCTAATTTTTGTACCAATTTCAAGGGTTTTATTTTTTTTGCACGGATCCCTAATTCTTATTCTAAAATAAAAGTAGTTTTAGTTACTCCTTATAATATCATCTAGTTGCCAGTAAAAGTCTCGTCAAAATGGGTCCAGCCGTTTCGGAGATTAGCCGAATCGGATTTTTTAAACAATTTCAATTTTTTTTCGGTTTTAATTTATTTGCGCAGAACCTAATATTTTTTTCTAAAATAAAAGTAGCCTATGTTAAACCTTATAACATCAGCTAACTGCCAGTAAAATTCCCGTCAAAATCGGACCAGCCGTTTCGGACTGACAGACAAAAATTGAAATAAATGTGTTTTTGTTTTAAGTACTGTATTTACTTTCGTATGCATTCAGTAAAAAGCTGTTATTTTGATATTACAAACAGACACTTCAATTTTATTTATTTGTATAGATTTCGAGTACAATAGCAGTATTTATTTTCTAATTTAACACGGTATTGAGTTTTCTCATTATGAATTTCGAAGAAACCCGATTTCTGAAATTTCTGGTTTTACCACCGTTAGATCTTCTTCGTGCCGATGATTCCCACAGTTGTTAAATGAAATTTATTTCGACCAGAACTCAGCCACATCGACGGCGTTGGAAGTGGCTTCGGACAGGTCTCATTAAGTGAAGTTAGAGTTGCACAAAGGCAAGTCAGGAGGCCATGGTTTGGGATGAGACTCCACAGTCACACTCGGTTTTATCGGAATACCCCCGCCGGACCACTTTGTACCTGCAGCAGCCCACCTGGCTTCGAAGTCGGTTTAGAGTCTGCCAGGTGGGACATGGTAGTTGGGAGCTGGGAGTTTTTCTGCAGGTTCAGCATAGTGAGCCGGATAGCCCTCGCTATCTGAGCAGCCACAACTTTTTCCAAACTTACCCAACCCTATTATTGTCGACCCTTAGATGGGAGCTGTAGCCTTCTGACTACATTATGTTAAGTAAAAACAATGAAATACATTACTATGAAAATCACACACACATTTTTTTTAGGAAGCCATTCAATGAAAGAATGATCACTCAACATAATATATTATGTAAATTAGGTACACCAGCAAAAAAAACAGATGAATTGAAAACCTCCTCCTATTCTATGAAATCTGTTAAAACATTTCCGCGAACCCCACTTCAGCTGTACAAAGACCGCTTTAAAACGGACTATAAATAAAACATGACTTCATCCAATTTTAATAGATTGTTCGCGGTCAATTTCTTCCACTTACTTCCTCTGGTAATTCGCTCTTTAATCCCCTCCGTACTGTTTCCTTTCCATTAATTAGTCAGCTCAGTCCTGAGCGTCGGCCATATTGCTTTAAGTGTACACTATTAATACTGCAACGTGTTAATTCGATTTGTTTTTCTTGGTTAGAGAAATGGTAGGTTTTTTAATGAACTTTTAATTTTTAATAAAGTCTGAGATAGCAAATGTGCATGACATGCATGAAGGATCAGTATATAATGTGCCCACTGCTGGGATACAGGCCTTTTCTGTGGGTCGTACTCTGGTCGTAGGCTACAACGCGGGCCCAGTGGTAGTTAGTGGATTATGATAATATATGATATAATGAACAATAATGACAGCAGAGTCCTGTCAGTAATGATAGACTGATCCCAGTACAGCGTGACATGGTCTTTCTCGAGAACTGGGTCGGGCACATACTTGTAGTACGGTACCTCAGATTCCACAAGTTTATATTTCAAGGCAAGTTGCTGGTGAATAATCCTGGCTACTTGTTTGTGCCTGTGCAAGTACTCGCCGTTAGCTAGACGAGAACAACCAGAAATAATATGTCTGGTGGACTCACCCGGACGGTGGCATGCCCGACACACGTCAACCGTCCCGTCCTTCATAATATGTTTCCGGTAGTTGTTCGTTAACATAACTTCATCCATAATCGCACAGACACATAACTTCATCCATAATCGCACAGACACATAACTTCATCCATAATCGCACAGACACATTATTATTATTATTTCCTTTATTCATCTGTTAACAAATTTATTACATTTTTAAATATTGATTAAAAAAAATACATAAAAAACATTTAAAAATATAAAAAAATTGTACCCCACCGGTATCGGGAACAGGGTCCAAGCTACCGGCGGTCAGGGCTCCAGAGAGGGGAACCTCCTAACAATACGAGCCGTGTCCAGAAGTACCGCTTTCTGAATCAAGCCCTTGATCCAGCTGCCTAACGAGAGCCTCCTGAGATGTTGGTCGAGGCTCTTGGCAATTAAGCCATGGGCTGACACGACTATCGGCACAATGATCGCTGAGTCCACATCCCACATGTCGACAACCTCGCGAGCCAAGTCAAGATACTTGATTTGCTTATCTTTCTCGGCTTTCACGAGGTTCTCGTCATGCGGGACCGTAATGTCAACAATCATTGCGCGCCGCTCTGATCGATCCATCACCACTATATCAGGCTTATTGGCTACAATAGTCCTGTCAGTGATGATGGATTGATCCCAGTACAATGTGATATTGCCATTTTCGAGAACTGGGTCAGGCACATACCTATAGTACGGAACTTCCGATTCAACAAGATTGTATTTTAGAGCAAGTTGCTGATGAATAATCCTGGCTACAAGGTTGTGTCTATGCAAGTACTCTCCGTTAGCCAGACGAGAACACCCGGAGATAATGTGACGGATTGATTCGCCTGGACGGTGGCATGCCCGACATATGTCAACCGTGCTGTCCTTCACAATAAATCTCCGGTAGTTATTCGTCATCATAACTTCATCCATAATTGCACAGACAAAACCTTCAGTTTCCCCGAAGAGGTCCCCGGAACGTAGCCAGGCTACGGACGCTGATAGGTCTACATCGGGCCCATGCAGGGCCCGGAAAAAGCGTCCGTGAAGCTCCTTACTCTGCCATACCTCCCTGCGATCGTTAGTATCAAGTACTACAGGTTTGCGCCAGTTCTCTTTAGCCAAGGAGAGCGGGGTGAGGCCCTTGTCCACCGCGACCACATCTCGATGCATCCCCACGTCGGTTACTAGGAAATATTCCCTGAGACTGCATATCTCGCGATTGTGGAGAGTCTTGGCGTTTAAAAAGCCTCGACCCCCACACCTCCGCGGGATATACAGTCTCATAACCGAAGAACGCGGGTGATGCATTCGAAATGCCGTCAACAATGTACGGACCCTCCTATCCAGGGCGTCTAATTCTGTTTGAGTCCATTTCGAGTATGCCGAAAGAGTACATCAAAACCGGCATGACCCAACCGTTGAAGGCACGCACCTTATTTCCGCCTGATAAAAGACTATTAAATACTTTTTTCAGGCGGCCAAAGAAACGCTCCTTCAGCGATTGCTTCATGTCAGCAACATTGATGCCCAGCGCTTCCGACATACCCAAATACTTATAAGTTTCGGTTGCTGAAAGGGATCTAAGATTTATGGAATCCGAGAGCTGGGTTCCCACAGATTCCACAATCTCCCCTCGCTTTACATGCATGACCGCACATTTGTCCACACCAAATTCCATCCTAATGGCGCTACTGAAAGTTTCAGTTACCTTCAGTAGTTCCATCAGTTGCAAATCGTTGGGGGCAAAGAGTTTCAGGTCATCCATGTAAAGGAGGTGAGATATAACTTGACCACCTCTCCTCAACCGGTAGCCTAGACCTGAATCCTCCAGCAGAGCGTGCTAAGAGGATTCAAGGCCAAGCAGAACCAAAGTGGACTCAAACTATCGCCCTGAAATATACCTCGCTCTATCCTTATCGGTTCGCTATTCCCCTGGATTTGCCGACATCCTGGATAGCGAAGGACTGTCCTCCATTGCCCCATACATGACATCAGGAAGGTGCGCAGAGTTGCATCAATTTTATACAACTGTAGCACCCTCATGAGCCATGTATGAGGCACCGAATCATAGGCCTTCTTATAGTCTTTCCAACATGTCGACAGATCCTTTCGGGAGCGGCGAACCTGTTGGCTAATGGCCATATCAATGAGGAGCAGCTCCTTAGTACCGCGGGACCCGTTCCTACATCCATTCTGAGAGGCAGACATGATAGAATTACTCTCAATATGTTGGTTGATTTTAGCTCTCAAAATGGATGTAAGAACTTTATAGACCGTTGGTAGACACGTGATTGGTCTATAATTTTTGGGCTCTGCAGTGCTACCTGATTTATGGAGCAGGTGGGTAATTCCTGTCGTCAAGAACTGGGGCAGCGACCCTGACTCTAAGGCTGATTGAAACTGGGATGCCAAGCAAGCATGCGATCTTGTGAACCACTTGATCCAGAAGTTGTGCAGTCCGTCCGGCCCTGGAGATTTCCAGTTAGGCAACGGACGGACTGCACGAGCTACGTCTTGGGGGCTGATGATGATTGCCCCCATTTCTGGTATTGGATCACACGCTTGTTCAACCTCCCGGATCCAATCGCCCTCAGTGTGACTGACAGGCACCGACCAAATGCTGCGCCAGAACGAACACATGGCATCATCATCCGGCAGGTGCGCGTCAGTCACACCTTGGTCCGGTCGCTCCCAAGCCCTATAAACCCACCTTTCATCTCTTTGGAATGTGCGATTCTGAGTGTATCGATCCACCCGCCGCTTATACCTACGAATACGGTTTGCCCATGCATACACTTTCTGCTTCAGGAAGTCGATGCGCTCTGTGACACGGGACATGTAGTCTTGAGGACTGATATCAGTCCCCGAGAACGCCCACCTCACAAAACGCATCACTCTAGGGCGAGTATTGCCCTCCCTGAAGCAGATCAGTTTGCCGATGAGTGCTCTGGCCCCACCAATACGTCGTTCAATCCTGTACTGCCATGCCGGTACGGCTGGTTTAGGTCGTGTAGCTCTGTCATCAGAAAATTTAACATGAGCTACACGACATGCCGCTACAGCCGCACAATACAGGATTGAGTGAGCATCGGTGAGGTCTTCGCAGTTGTCAAAATAGTTTGACAACTGCGAATCCAGAACAGCCACCAGCACCCTATTTTTGTTATGCATGGGCAAACGAGGTAAGCGTGGTCTGAAGTCGGGTTGCATGAACCGATATTCTCGAATCGCACCCTCCAAAGCACTCCTCATATCCTCACTGCACTGGGTACTTACATTAGTAACCATGTCATTACTCACGTCGTTATCGCGATTTGGGATTGCGGTAAATTGTGGTGGAACCACAGCCTGCGACGGCGTGGCAATGACATGGCTACTCTGCATTTCAGTCCGCAAGCGATCAAGTGCGGTATCATCCAACATACGATTACGCTGAATGACTCGCACCTGATCCGACAGTCGTTGCGCCGACACGTTGACAGCTGGCTCAAGCACCTGGAACAGAGAGAGCATCCGAACACGGTACGCGGTCAGGTTGTTTCCCCCCTCTGTAGCCCCATAGTATGCGCGCATGACATTTTCATTGATGGATTGCGTCCATCGCATGCGCTGCACACTCCCGCCGGGAGCTGGGACCCTATCAGAGGCCGGTGGGCCTCGAGGTCCTAAACCGTCCGGCGGCCGGCGTCCTCCCCGCCGACGAGCAGGTGGTGGCGTCGTGGGCGGAGAGAAATACTCGTCACTCGAGCTCGACGCAACTGCCACGGCCGGTGTCACAGCACTCACGACGGGGCTGGAGTCCGGCGGCGGCGAGGCGGAGCTGAGCGACGGGTCCGGAGGCGATAGGCGTGCGCGTCGAGCAGCTAATCTTGTCAACATCTTCCGGTCTTTATCACATTTTTACCAAATTTTTTTTTGACGTCTGACACATTGTGTCAGATCAATGGTGCGTTTTTCTTTCTGCACTTTACAATTATTTCCATTTTCGTGTTCCTTGTTATCAAACAATTTATTATTGTTAGTATTAGTTATTGTATGAAAACTGTTAATAAAAAATGATGTTTATGGTTGTTAATGTTGCTTTCGGTATAATTTTAACTATTTAAATTTAAAAATATTTGGTAAATCACTTAAAAAGACGTTTGGTTGACGTAAGTGTTGCCAGCTTATTATTATTATTATTTTTGGGATGTGCTTTTGCTTCTCAGCTTACTGGTACTTCCAACTACATTTACGGGTCGAAACCAAAGTAAATGCAGCGTGTGGTGTGTTATGTTGAGAGTGTGTTGTGATGAGGACCTACTTCATTTTCATCTATTTGCATAAACTTTCTGACAATTCGACATGTATTTAAAATTGCAGCTTTTTGCAGGGTGATATAGAGCGTTTCTTTCAGATTTAATAATTTGAGGCTATGAAGTAAATGATTTGGGATGACACCTGTTGTAGAGAGGACTATTGGGACCACGTAAACTTTTTCCTGGCGCCAAATTCTGGTTACTTCCTGTTTGAGTTCTCCGTATGTACTAATTTTTTCGGTGATGATTTTTTGTATGTTGTGTGTGTTGGGAACTGCGATATCTATTAAGTAAGTGACTTTATTTATTTTATCTTGTAGTATTATATCCGGTCTATTATAGTGAATTGTCCTGTCGGTGAGAATGGCGCGGTCGTAGTAGAGTTTATGAGTATCATTTTCGAGGGTAACTTGTGGTGTGTAATTATATTATGGAGTGTTTGTGTCTTGTATGAGTGAGTATTGGACTGCTAATCTTTGGTGAATAACATATGCCACCTGATTGTGCCTATGTGTGTAGTCGGTCTGCGTGAGGGTTGTGCAAGCTCCTGTTATGTGCTGGATGGTTTCTGGTTGCGTGTGACACTTGCGACATTTATCATTTGTTACTGAAGGATCTTTGATAATAAATTTTCTGTAGTTTTTGGTGTTAATAATCTGGTCTTGTATAGCTATGATAAATCCTTCAGTTTCTGGGAATAAATTACCTGTCTTGAGCCATTTATTTGAGGCAACTTTGTTGATGTGTGATTGTTCTAGGTCATGAGGATGTCGGCCATGAAGAACTTTTTTCTTCCAGTCATCAATTTTTGAAGTGAAAACTTCTTTAGCGGCGTTGAGCACTTTAAAAAAATTGTTCTGTAATGGGTATAAAATCTTAAACTCGCGTCAGGACACTCGCGTCAGGACACGTGACCTGATCGTAAGACGGATGGAGAGTAGACGATTTTGAACTTAACCTTCAACATTTTATGGTTTAAAATCATTTAAAGAAATTTGGAAAAAGCGTAAGACGGATGGAGAGTAGACGATTTTGAACTTAACCTTCAACATTTTATGGTTTAAAATCATTTAAAGAAATTTTTAAATGTTTCCAATCAACTTTGAACCTAATGCTTTAGGGATAAACACGGAATAGAAAAAACAGTGGAAGTGCCACGCAGCTATCGCGCGTGTGTCACAATTATGCGGAGATCCGCAACACCTGCGCAACACCGACTCAGTCGGGATTAGCTACTTGCTGTGATATGACGTCTCGAACGTAACGAAAAATATTAAAAACATGCCTTATTGTGCAATTTTTACATGTAAAAACGATAGCAGGACAAAAAATGTATCTTGCGGAGGTGTATCGTATCACCGGTAAGTATAAAACTATGATATATTTCAGAATAATTAAATTTTGTCAATAAAAACTTATTGACAAAACCATATTTATTACTTTGTTGCGAACTAAAAACTACCTTATGTCCATTGTTCAAAGTCTAAATCAACTTGCTCGCTGTCTTGAATATCATCGTATACATTCTAGAAACTTCGACGCTACTCGATTAGGGATGGGACACATTCAAATAGTTCGGTATCGATAAAATAATAAAGAGTGTCTTCGAGTGTACTTATATAGTGAAACCTTATACGTTACCATGACATGTTATGTACTCGTTGACGTTCTTCTCGATTAATTGAAATAAATGGTTTGAGTTTGAGTACATATATTCTGACAAATAAACCAATCTTCATTCATAGCTGGACGTAGGCCTCAAAAATAACTAATACTAATAAAGTATGTAACTAAATATTTCAGTTTTCCCAAAGATCCTTTTGCTAAGGAGAAATGGATAGAAGCTACGGGAAGACAGAACTGGATGCCGTCAAAATCAAGTACAATTTGTTCTGAGCATTTTGATGAAAACAATTTACAAACTTCAAAAAAAGGCTACAGATTTTTTTTTATTGGGACGTTCATATTCCAAAAAATTATTTATCATCAGTTAGGAGAATTTCCTACATCGAATCACATTACGGATTTAATGAAAGCCATTGCGGAAAAATATGTCAATATCCGCATGCATCACCTGTTAAAATTAAATATAAAACGACAATTATTAAACAAATATGTTTTATTTCAAGGACAATAAATATTTTAAATTCACTATTTATCGTTTCATTTAACCATTTTACCTTTTATACTAATCGGACTTTGGTCCGTTACATAAGATAAAAGATTTTAATTATTACATTGTACAAACATCGACATTAAATTATCGATATCTTGTCCTCATCCCTAGCTGAGTAGAATTTCAATAACTTTAGGGTGCTAAATAGAGTAAATTGGTTACAGCGCCCTCTAGCGTTGAGTACCTGAACTCGTTATGGATTGCTCGAAATTGATTGTTAGATGGAAAAATGGACTTCATTGATTTTGACATGTAAAATAAAAACAACATTCAGTAGTTGTAATAAGACTTAATTTTGAACAACAATTAATAAACTTTTCGCCAAAGTTGCATAAATAATTATTAGCCAATTATATCATCGTTTTCTGTGTATTGGAATGTTCATTTTAATTTGCAAGTGTATGAGTTTGGCGACACTGGTTCCCGTACTAAGGCAGTCTAAGGGCACTTCCACTGTTTTTTCTATTCCGTGGGGATAAAGCTGACAAATCTATTAAATAAATTGCCACGCGCATCCATGGATGGTGACAGCTGATGGCTCGACCGTTTGTGTAGTGATCAGTTGATGCGGTCTTTATTAGACATTTAAATAGGTTCGAATCAAAACTGTTCGTTTCTTACTTCAGCTACCATAAACCTATCGTATCAGTTTTAGAGATTGGCGATGATCAAAGGCGATGATAGTTCTGGTAATGATGATGGTGAAAAAGTCGTTGAAATTATGGATGAAAGTTGATTTTTCGGAGAGATAAACTTTTTAATGTAAAATAATTGTAATAGTTTTAAAGTGTTAAATTTTTAATGTAATATAAATTGTCATGTTTGTGTACGATAGCGCAATAAATGAATATTGTATTCTACCACATAAATGATAGTACTTTTATACTGATAAAGCAATTGGTGCAAAATTATTCCCTAACCATTCCAAAATATCAAACATGCTCAACGTTAATAATCAAGTTTTCACTTCTGCCGGCACTCCCGGAGTGCTAGTTTTTTTTGTGTCTGCGGGTCTTCGGCAGCAATGTTTGGGGTATCTAATGGTTCATTTAAGTTAAGTGGGGTGTAATTGTGATCATTTTGGACTATGGCCTTATGGATATTACTAGTGTGAGATTTTGTGTGAAATAATGTTTTATTATTATTATTATCCTTTATTCATCTGTAAACAAATTTATTACATTTTTAAATATTGATTAAAAAAATACATAAAAAACATTTAAAAATATAAAAAATTGTAGCCCACCGGTATCGGGAACAAGGTCCAAGCTACCGGCGGTCAGGGCTCCAGAGAGAGGAACCTCCTAACTATACGAGCCGTGTCCAGAAGTACCGCTTTCTGAATCAAGCCCTTGATCCAGCTGCCTAACGAGCCTCCTTAGATATTGGTCGAGGCTCTTGGCAATTAAGCCATGGGCTGACACGACTATCGGCACAATGATCGCTGAGTCCACATTCCACATGTCGACAACCTCGCGAGCCAAATCAAGATACTTGATTTGCTTATCTTTCTCAGCTTTCACGAGGTTCTCGTCATGCGGGACGGTTATGTCAACAATCATTGCGCGCCGCTCTGATCGATCCACCACCACTATATCAGGCTTATTGGCTAGAATAGTACTGTCAGTGATGATGGATTGATCCCAGTACAATGTGATATTGCCATTTTCGAGAACTGGGTCGGGCACATACCTATAGTACGGAACTTCCGATTCCACAAGGTTGTATTTTAGAGCAAGTTGCTGATGGATAATCCTGGCTACAAGGTTGTGTCTATGCAAGTACTCTCCGTTAGCCAGACGAGAACACCCGGAGATAATGTGACGGATTGATTCGCCTGGACGGTGGCATGCCCGACATATGTCAACCGTGCCGTCCTTCACAATAAATCTCCGGTAGTTATTCGTCATCATAACTTCATCCATAATTGCACAGACAAAACCTTCAGTTTCTCCGAAGAGGTCTCCGGAACGTAGCCAGGCTACGGACGCTGATAGGTCTACATCGGGCCCATGCAGGGCCCGGAAAAAGCGTCCGTGAAGCTCTTTACTCTGCCATACCTCCCTGCGGTCGTTGGTATCAAGTACTACAGGTTTGCGCCAGTTCTCTTTAGCCAAGGAGAGCGGGGTGAGGCCCTTGTCCACCGCGACGACATCTCGATGCATCCCCACGTCGGTTTCTAGGAAATATTCCCTGAGACTGCATATCTCGCGATTGTGGAGAGTCTTGGCGTTTAAAAAGCCTCGACCCCCACACCTCCGCGGGATATACAGTCTCATAACCGAAGAACGCGGGTGATGCATTCGATATACCGTCAACAATGTACGGACCCTCCTATCCAGGGCGTCTAGTTCAGTTTGAGTCCATTTGAGTATGCCGAAAGAGTACATCAAAACCGGCATGACCCAACCGTTGAAGGCACGCACCTTATTTCCACCTGATAAAAGACTATTAAATACTTTTTTCAGGCGGCCAAAGAAGCGTTCCTTCAACGATTGCTTCATGTCAGTAACATTGATACCCAGCGCTTCCGACATACCCAAATACTTATAGGTTTCGGTTGCTGAGAGAGATCTAAGATTTATGGAATCCGAGAGCTGGGTTCCCACAGACTCCACAATCTCCCCTCGCTTTACATGCATGACCGCACATTTGTCCACACCGAATTCCATCCTGATGGCGCTACTGAAAGTCTCAGTTACCTTCAGTAGCTCCATCAATTGCAAATCGTTGGGGGCAAAGAGTTTCAGGTCATCCATGTAAAGGAGGTGAGATATAACTTGACCACCTCTCCTCAACCGATAGCCTAGACCTGAATCCTCCAGCAACGTGCTAAGAGGATTCAAGGCTAAGCAGAACCAAAGTGGACTCAGACTATCACCCTGAAATATACCTCGCTCGATCCTTATGGGCTCGCTATTCCTCTGGATTTGCCAACATCCTGGATAGCGAAGGACTGTCCTCCATTGCCCCATACATGACATCAGGAAGGTGCGCAGAGTTGCATCAACTTTATACAGCTCTAGCACCCTCATGAGCCATGTATGTGGCACAGAGTCATAGGCCTTCTTATAGTCTATCCAACATGTCGACAGATCCCTTCGGGAACGACGAGCCTGTTGACTAATGGCCATATCAATGAGGAGTAGCTCCTTAGTACCGCGGGACCCGTTCCTACATCCATTTTGGGAAGCGGACATGATAGAATTGTCATCAATGTGTTTGCTAATTTTAGCTCTCAAAATGGATGTAAGAACTTTATATACTGTCGGGAGACAGGTAATAGGTCTATAGTTTTTTGGTTCCGCAGTACTACCCGATTTATGGAGCAGGTGGGTTATACCTGTTGTTAGGAACTCGGGCAGCGACCCTGACTCTAAGGCTGACTGGAACAGGGTCGCCAGGCGAGCGTGCGACCTAGTAAACCATTTAATCCAGAAGTTGTGCAGCCCATCCGGCCCTGGGGATTTCCAGTTAGGTAACGGATGGACTGCACGAACTACGTCTTGGGGGCTGATAGTGATTGCCCCCATTTCTGGTACCGGATCGCACGCTCGCTCAACCTCCCGGGTCCATTCACCCTCGGTATGGCTAACAGGCACCGACCAGATGCTGCGCCAGAACGAACAAATGGCCCCATCAATACGTCGTTCAATCCTGTACTGCCATGTACGGCTGGTTTAGGTCGTGTAGCTCTGTCATCAGAAAATTTAACATGAGCTACACGACATGCCGCTACAGCCGCACAATACAGGATTGAGTGAGCATCGGTGAGGTCTTCGCAGTTGTCAAAATAGTTTGACAACTGCGAATCCAGAACAGCCACCAGCACCCCATTTTTGTTATGCATGGGCAAACGAGGTAAGCGTGGTCTGTGGTCAGGTTGCATGAACCGATATTCCCGAATCGCACCCTCCAAAGCACTCCTCATATCCTCTCTGCACTGGGTACTTACACTAGTAACCATGTCATTACTCACGTCGTTATCGCGATTTGGTGTTGCGGTAAATTGTGGTGGAACCACAGCCTGCGACGGCGTGGCAATGACATGGCTACTCTGCATTTCAGTCCGCAAGCGATCAAGGGCGGTGTCATCCAGCATACGATTACGCTGTATGACTCGCACCTGATCCGACAGTCGTTGCGCCGACACGTTGACAGCTGGCTCAAGCACCTGAAACAGAGAGAGCATCCGAACACGGTACGCGGTCAGGTTGTTTCCCCCCTCTGTAGCCCCATAGTATGCATGACATTTTCATTGATGGATTGCGTCCATCGCATGCGCTGCACACTCCCGCCGGGAGCTGGGACCCTATCAGAGGCCTGTGGGCCTCGAGGTCCTAAACCATCCGGCGGCCGGCGTCCTCCCCGTCGACGAACAGGTGGTGGCATCGTGGGCGGAGAGAAATACTCGTCACTCGAGCTCGACGCAACTGCCACGGCCGGTGTCACAGCACTCACGACGGGGCTGGAGTCCGGCCGCGGCGAGGCGGAGCTGACCGACGGGTCCGGAGGCGATAGGCGTGTGCGTCGAGCGGCTGATCTCGTCAACATCTTGTCTTTAGTACATATTTTTACCAATTATTATTATTCTCTTTATTCATCTTTCTTACATATAATTTACATTTTTAAATATTTTAAGTAACAAAAAATTATAAAAAAAAACATTTAAAAATATAAAAAAATAGTAGCCCACCGGTATCGGGAATAGGGTCCAAGCTACCGGCAGTCAGGGCTCCAGAGAGAGGAACCTCCTAACAATACGAGCCGTGTCCAAAAGTACCGCTTTCTGAATCAAGCCCTTGATCCAGCTGCCTAACGAGAGCCTCCTGAGATGTTGGTCGAGGCTCTTGGCAATTAAGCCATGGGCTGACACAACTATCGGCACAATGATCGCTGAGTCCACATCCCACATGTCGACAACCTCGCGAGCCAAGTCAAGATACTTGATTTGCTTATCTTTCTCGGCTTTCACGAGGTTCTCGTCATGCGGGACCGTAATGTCAACAATCATTGCGCGCCGCTCTGATCGATCCACCACCACTATATCAGGTTTATTGGCTACAATAGTCCTGTCAGTGATGATGGATTGATCCCAGTACAATGTGTACAATTATTATTATTAAATATCCTATTTGAAGCTTAGAAGAATAACACCGTCACACAAACAGAAAAGAAAAGCAACTTTACTAGTTTACACAATTTACAGATTACCTATTATTACATAAAACAACATTCAACAAAAACACTTTGTCAGCACCTAGCAAAGCTTACATAATAAACTATATTCCTTTCGCAGTACTAAGAAATACAGACAGAGACTATTATAGTGAAAGCTGAGAATTCATTTCCTCCAGTTTTTAGCAGCGCCTGCCTTTCGTCCTTTGAACGCTGCTAGGTATTTAAACGAACACTATTAGCGACTGTAAGTGGCTGACTCGACATTCCTAGAATTGTAAATTTTAGGTTAGTTGTATATTTGAGACTGGGTCGAGTTTAATTTTGCTGGAAAAGGTCTTAGTTCTGCTGACTGCTCTCATTTAAGATCTTGTGAAGAAAGATTTTTGAAAGAAAATTGTCTTGTTATCGTGGAATAAATCAAAATATCGTTACAAAATCTTGGTTACATCATTCATGTTGAGATTATATATATACATATAAAATATGTAGGAACGATGTAGAAAGACGTGCAAGTTAAGAGCGGCCAGAGTAAAAGATATAATCATTTATTCAAAATTAAAATAAACCAGTCGATACTGACGGCGCCTGTTCACGAACATGATGCATGGATCAGTACCATTGAACTCAACCATTTTGAAGGGAACTAAATGATCCGACACACGCGCCACCATCAGTGCAACATTTGAGTGAGCATGACATACTCTCAACCGCCAGGGCAAATTCGAATCAATGAAAGATAAATAAATGTAAATGGTAGCTTTATAATACGTAGTTCTCACACATTGCGATCTCAGACTTCAGTTGCGTCTTTGCAACAGTTTTTGCGCGAGCCTATAAATTGCCATCAGACATGCACTAACCCAGACTCTGTGATGTCACCGACAATTCCTAGAAGAACGTAACAATATTTGGTCTAACCTAGGAATTAATAAGAATAATTTATTTAAAAAAAGTATTTCAAAAAGTGTACATATAGGCGCAGTGTGTGATTTTTCATACAATAGTATATTAGTACTTATAAGTAAACTGTAACTAAAATATATTCAACAGTTACAAGTAATGATAATGTTCAATTCAGATGTTTGGTAGCGACCTGCCCGATCTAGGTTTATTTAAACCTGTGTTTCAGGCACTTTACAAACCTCATTTTAATTAGGATAGTAAAATAAGTATAATCAAATTGATACAAAAAAAACAATAAAACTAGCTTAAGTAAATATGTACAAATAGATGCGAGGGGATAACATAATCAAACCATAACTTCTAGAAGTTTTTCTGTGTCTGTGTAATTAAGTATCGATCAATAATCCGACATTACAAAACTACATTTTTTATAACAGAAACTATAGAAGTTTAGTATCTTGTTGAGTCTATTATACAGAAATTGAACTCCAGCAAAAGCAGGAACGCTTGCAACCATGACAACATCGAGATAATAACGATTTTGGCCAATATCCTCACTTGATTACAAGTTCTTTTAAAGGTAAAATATCTGTTCCGTTACTTTTCCCAACTACTAACTTTAAAAAACAAATAAACAAAAACTGTTCTCAATTTAAACAAAAACGAAACACTACAAACTGAAGGGCTACGCTGAAAACAGTCTCCTGTGCTATCAAAATAGTAGCATAAAATATAGTTTTGAAAGTAGTCTGAAATTAAAGCAAGCACGGGAAGTGGGAGTAGCGCAATTTTCTACAACGGATCCTGGGCGGTGGCGACCACAGAAAAATCGAGGATAGAAGAATTTGGAGGGCTCTGGATATGGTATAATGTTTCTAACTTAACATCACGCCTGTAAACCGCGGAGGGTTAGGCAGAGGTGTATGATGAATCGAGGTCGAGCCTCTTGCCATCAACCGGGCACAAATGTAAACTCTATTCTACTACTGACAAATTCCTAATGGAAAATCCCAATAACACTTAACCCAACCTGGAAATCAAACACAGGACCTCATGCTCAGCAGTAGTGCTTGTAGCACTAGACCAACGGGATAATTGAATACAACATCCACGTCAATTCTTAGCTAGCACCTCAAAGTAGCCATTACAGAGATCTCGCAGGGAAATTGCTTTCTTGCGCGCTCTTCATTTCTTGTGTAAATTTTATTTTTTAACCGTTCACGTTCCTCTAGTCCGTTTATGTAGCTGTTTACTCTTTTAAAAGCCTTCACGTAGGTTATAATAATGCTTTTAATAAACGGTAAAGTAAACGGGAGTTAGTTTAGCGGGGTGCATTTCACCAAGGAAAGTAAACGCGATTAGCACACTAAACTGCGTTGAGGAAACTGTTAGTATCATCATTGTTGTTGAATAGTGGCATAGACGATTCTTGAAAGCTGTTTAGGTAGTGTGCTAATTATATTAAATAAATTGTTGATATTCGGCCTAAGTGACAGAATTGTAAATGACGACGAGATGACTGGAGTACCGAAGATCGATATAATTTAAGTAAACTGTATGTAGAATTAATCGTATTAAAACAAGAGAACTAAGTCGTACTATTTCCTGGGACAAAAGTTCATAGCGAGTCTCACACCACACCGCTCGTCCGCGCGGTCTACCGGTGAAGCGGATCTCACGTCGCGTGTGAGAATCTCCTAAACTGCTAAACAGATAATTTTATAATCCGAACAGGCATAAAGAATATTTTCAAAATCAATTGGGTAGGAAATAATGCTTTTCTTTAGTTTGAAAGCGACTTCATACATTAGGGGGTGACCATTCTTATGGACCCCGAATCAGCTTGAGCCGATCACATATCACCACATTTTTCGTACCTATTTAGTTCAGTACGGTGTCGTTGTTTCTTTAAGACCCCGATGACCCCGAAACAGTCATGCTAGCGAAGGAGGTGGCGGAACGTGAGAGGGTCAGAACTTCGCGTCCCAGCCGCCGCGGGAGAAGCACCGGGCGTCGGGGGCCACGCCGTGATGGCTCTCGGCCACCGTAGGCGCGGGCCTGTGGACGGTGAGTAATGGGTTAGCTCGCCGTCCGTCCGTCGTATGACGACCGGCCGTGTCGACGGCGCGTTCGTGTTCCACGCCTCAAAGAGACAGCAAATAGGAGTGGCCCGCAAGGGCCGATGCCTGCCAGGGCTGCGGGACTGTTCGAAAGAGATATCGCGGCCCTGGAACATAAAGGGCAAAAGAAGGAACATGGGTGGTTTTTAGTCAGTAAGAGTCTGACACTCCCTTCCGCTCCGCCCAGAGCGGGAGGAGTCATTTAATGATTTCCCACCCGAAAAAATAAAAATAAAAGACCCCGATTTAGTCGGGGCTCACGTGGTGGCTATCAGCCACCGTAGGTGCGGGCCTGAGGACGGTGAGTAATGGGCTAACTCGCCGTCCCTCCGTCGTATGACGACAGGCCGTGTTGACGGCGCGTTCGTGTTCCACGCGCGCCTCAAAGAGATGTCAGCAAACCAGAGAGGCCCGCAAGGGCCGATACCTGCCAGGGCTGACTGTTCGAAAGAGATACCGCGGCCCTGGCACACAAAGGGCAAAAGAAGGAACATGGATGGGTTTTAGTCAGTAAAAGTCTGACACTCCCTTCCGCTCCGCCCAGAGCGTGAGGGGTCATTTGATGATTTCCCATCCCAAACAAAAAAAAGGCTCAACTTCTTTGCAAATAGCACTATGGGCAAGGTGAATGGCATTTCAAAAAAGCCTCGTGTAACATTTATTAATGAACCTTACTTGTAAAGAACCAGAGTTCATATTCCAATGATTAGTATGACCAATTTCTTATATCGCAGGTAACATTTCCTTTGGTTAATCGCGATTATTTTTTTTAAATGTAAGCTTTTCAAGTTGTAAGTTGTAATATTTTGCCTGCCTTGTTGGTCTTGTAGCCGTTAGCGTGATTTCGAAAGAAATTACTGACTAAATACAAGCGCTAATTACGGGATGTGATCCCAAAAAGGCACAGACACAGCCTCCTATATAAAGCGAGCGACACATACACTATTCATTCTGTACATTCATCACCCCTTTGACTAGCATCTATACCTACAGGACACAGAGTAGCGAGCAGATAGAATGCTCGAAATACAAGGAGTATTTTTATCAAACCACACTTAAGAACCATTTCACCAATTAACTGAATGCTTCGCTCAGCCAGTACATCTTCTGTCAATATCATTTGCTTTGGCTTGTTGTCACTGACAGCTCTTGAACGCCATTTAGATGTGCTGCTCATGTCCAGTTCCATTGATGAATCTGGTCTTAACTAACTATCGCCGTTGCAATCATCCATACCCGTTTTGGAATTCAAATGACAGTCGCTTAGTTAGACAGGCTTGACTTGGCTTGGTAGATAGACAGTTTATTTATAAACAATCTCAAAGAAGTTGTATAAATGCTTGCATGCAAGTATCCTGAATTCCTGAGTGACATAGTGGACTAACGCGAGAATTTCTAATGCGAAAGCAAACTTTGTATTGTCGAACAAAATTGTTGATTTTTTTTTTGTACGTCTGTACGTCGAATGCATGGTTTTGTAGCTTCCCGTTGTTATTTTTTGCTAATTTATATTTTGCGTGTTATTATTGTGCAAAATAAACAGTTTTTCTGCCTTTTCTTTTCATTCCCTCCATTGCCACTTATACAGCTCCCATACATAACTATTGCTAAAACGATTGCTAAAATCGTCATTTTAATCACATGTGCCGATATCTCGCTAGACCAGAAGTAGCGTGGTAGATGTGCGATTCGCGTCAAAATCGCCGCAGCCGTTGTTTGGCTATCTACTCCGTGACACAGATCCTATTCCTAACTGTCGGAACTAACGTAGCGTGGAAATGCGGCTGTCAGTTTGTTCCAACGCTGTTTCGTTAAAACAGTGTGCTATGGAGTATAAGATTCATTTTGCTAGAGATATTAGGTGTTGGCTTTCACAGTTTTGTTGGCAGTTTGGTTGACGTTTAGTTAGTAAAACTTATGAACGATAATGTTAGTTTCACACTAAAGTTGTTACTGATTCGTTGGTGCCTTTTGCAGGATTTGTCTAAAGAAATAATGTTCTATTAGCGATACCATAATCAATCAAAGCATATTCATCCTAAAAGGATCCCACTGCTGGGACAAACACCTCCTCTCTGCATTAACTCATAATTCGCCATTTGGGCCGACTGCATGTTGATGGATATCGCTTGTCCTCGATTTTATACATCGAGGAAGGTGATTTCAAAATTAAATTGAAAAGGGTATTTCATTGACAAAAACTACCGAGAATCTAATGTCAATCATCATCTTGAAAGTCGTAGAAATGTTTGAAGGCAAATGAAACTATACTTAGGTATATGAATAATATGGTGTAAAGTTCTTCACCCCCATAGAAAAGGAGGATCGTCCGACCAGACGAATGTTATGTCTGGTGGGCTACTGCCCGACAGTTGTGGTCGGGTTTTTCTATATAGTCTTAAGTCGCAAATAACTTTAACTGCGCGATTTAGATTGTTCATGTTAGTTTTCCAAATGTGTCATAGATGGCGCTGTAGTACTGTTTGTACTATATACCTGTCTAGGCTCTTTGGATACATAAACAGTTTCGTACGCGTTAATAATTCTCCATCAATGGTGACTTACCAGCCGATTGCTCAGCTGACTGTATTAATTACTATAGTACCTAATTAACCACAATCATCATCTATTACATTATAGTTCACTGTCACGCTTTGGCTGTAATTATCTTAATTCAAAATGTCTGTGTATCTCCACAATAATGAACCGATTGCGAAAGTGTGTGCGCCAGATGAGTATTGTAATTACACATAATTATGTGGATACCTAATAATACATTTACATATGTTAAGTTGTAATCATAAACTGTGTGAATTAATTATGAGAAACATAACATTATTATTTATTTTTTTAATTTATTGTAGAGGGGTCGTGGCTAAATAACAGCCGCGTAGGTCGATCTCCTAGGTTGAGCAACGCTTGACAAGATCGTTCTGCGGATGGGTGGACCATCTCTAGTAAATCGAGATCTTTCTGTGTCTCGAAAAGTACGTTGATATGTCGATCCGAGATGTCGTTCGTATTATGTTTGACAGTCGCTACGTGTATGCATAAACCCGAAAGATTGTCAACCAGTCTTTCCAAGAGGTTCCTTTTTTGGAGATCAGATAGGCAGTCGCTCCGTGAAAAATATTGGTATTCAGCTGCATCTGGTTAGAGATGAAACCAACCCCGAAAGAGTTGACCACTAACAAAACCCAACTTTTCCATTTTCCTCTCCCAGAACAGCTGTAACATCAACCTAGTAGTTCCTAAAAATTTATAAAATCGTTAACGCTCCAGCGTTTAGCGCGTAAACAAACTCGCGTAAATTACGCATTTTTACGCGAAACTTTTAATGGAATAACATAGTAGTGGCCCTGGACGGTTACAAAGTTTTATTACGGAGTCCTACGCACTTCGGCGCACAAAATTGTTTGATTACAAGCTGGAACTTGGAGATAGTTTTCGTTCTTAGAGCGATTTTCCTAAATGGGCAGAGCCAGTGAAGACTTGGTTGTGGCCATGGCTATTGCTTTATCAAAGTCTGGAGACAAGAATTCTGGCGTAGCTCCCCGACCTGCGACTCCTCTGCAATCACATACAACGTCAACCTGTAATACCTATACCAGATTTAAAACCCCATCACAACATAGCGATAATATGAAGGGTAGACAACATTCGTGTTCAATTCATAACAATTACCATGCTCAGTGTCACCCCCAGGTGACACGGCATATTTTCAGCGTTGTAGTAATCAAACTATAAGTTTATTTTTATTGTAAATTATGACACTATACTTTATTTATTACATGTAATAAGAAACAATACTTACGGTTTACGCATTTGTAATTTAATTTATATTACAAGAGATTATTGAAACTCGGATTACTTCAATTAGGTACTCCTGAAACGAATGAATGTATTTGAAAAATGATGTATAGATAATATTAAAAAAATATGACTAGTGTCACTAGTTGGCTTTGTAACAATCATGGTAAAATTCAAAAATTAAATATCTGAGTGGTAGAAAAAAGCCCATTAACTGTATCACCCACAGGCGACACTGGGAATTGAAGAGTTCACACGGAGAAGCACCTGTTCTTCCCGTCATTGCATTTTTTTTCTACTGGACCATATCTGGGAACCTTCTAGTTACTTACGGAAATATAGAAGGTAAAAGTTCCAACTTTCTCACAGGTTTTTTTTTTAAATTTTACTTTACTTTAGATACCTCCATGACCCTTCAACTCTTCAATACTTCCATCAGCGCAATATTTTGAGTGCGTTACATTGAGCGCTACAGTAAACCGTGATCTTTCACATAAAAAAAACGACTCCCAGCAATAATTTTTGTGCGGTTTTGTGGTACTTTCACAGCTTTATATTATGAGTAGTGCCTACGATGTTAATGTCTATAAAATAATGTCAACAATATGTCATCGAGATGTTAATGTTTCCATATTAACATAATCTACAGTTTTTTTGACGAATAAAAACAAGTTACACTCCTAATTTCAAAAAAATCTGTAGACTGCTAACATGCGTCGCAATCCACTGAGGACCAAGCCATAATTCCATATTAACTTATTAATAGATTTGGGAATTTAAAAATCCTAAAACTCGGCATCAAAGCCCCGCCTTCCTTAATAATAATGAGAGTTTCAATGACACAAGCCGTAAAAAGAGATATAAACGAAAATTTCGCAACCAACAGAAATCAGCTCGAGGTGTGCCCACGTAAATTGATGGTGTTTTTTATTAGGATGCAAAGTTTTACTGGATATGGCACGAGAATCACACACACAGGAAAATATTATGGAACCATTATAATCATCAGCATCAACATTGTCCTGCAGTACTTATCTCCCACTTCAACTGGGGTCAGCGCAGCATTTCTTCTTCTTCCATGCTTGTCTATTATTCGTCATCTCATCACACCTCCTTTCTAGCCATATCGTTCACACAGTCCATCCATCCATTCTTTGGTCTTCCTCTACTCAAAAGTAATAATCAAATTCATCAATTAATTAGCAACCTTGTTCCTCCTGAGTAGTCTTGTGGTTTCATATATAACGCCACATACGAACTACGAATCATACTAGACAAGATAAGATAAGATAAAGATAAAGATATATTTATTTTGTAAAAACATGAGTAGGTAGGTATGTATACACTATACCAGGTCTTATAAAATAAATGAAAGAAAGTGGCTACATGTCTTGCCATATAGGAATGGCGTACAAAAATATGTTTGTTTTTAAAAAATAGGGTAAATTCAATTAACATAAAATTAAAAAAGAAAACAATGACTTAGACAATATAAAATTAAAAAGAAAAACAATGGCTTAGAAAAAAAGTGGCTTATTAAGTAGAGTAAACTTAACAGACTAAAAAATAGAACTTGTTACCTAAAAACATTAAATTTAAATGAAATGTCGTAACTAATTTAATTGTTGATGCATTGGTTTTTATTCGTTTAAAAATTCCGGTCACACAAATCCTTGAAAGTGCTAGAAGAGTTTCAAGAAGTGAGACAATAATATACAGGGTGGAAGGGACACCGACGTACACACGGTTACCACGTATTCAGAACATCATTCGGAATGTATGTGTCGAAGGGGATATTAAAAAAAACTGCCGTTTCAAACATTTTGACCGTGTTGTTATTGCACTTTTGTAGAAAACAGCAAATTTTTATTAAATTAATTACCTATGAAAAATTTATATTGTGTGGTTCAGAATTAGGTACTGAGTGGTACGTGGTAACCGTTTGTGGGTCGATTTTCCTACCACACCCCACCTACAACCATCAGGCAGTAGTCCACCATACACACAATACAAACAGGTCTTACCGCCAATCATCAGAATATCATTCTCCTATCTGTTGGTCTGCTTCTTCTACCACCTCTGCGCAACGATTTAGTGATAGCAGGTGTACTCCACCTGCCAACATGACGTCTAGCCAAGTGTCCTACCCACCTGCAGGACATACACTATTATCATAATACGAGTATTTCCCGTACAATCAGATTTTTTAAGCACTTCCATTAAATCTGCATCCACGCATTGATCCACCTAATGAACTTTTAAAATTAAAAAAAAAGGTCGTGGGTAACATATTATCCGTTGGCACGCACCCCACCTCAGAAACAGTAATTTAATCCAAAGTCCCGTTTTGTCAACCCCATGCGGTTCATTTGTGCTTACTTTTTGCGGTGCGTTTAGCCCTTCAACATAATTAGGGTTGAGTTTCGGTCTTTTTTGATGATACTTTGTTGTAAACATGGAAGATAATAGTCGAGGTTTTTGAGGAGGTGCTTTTCTACATACAGGGTGATGGGGTTAATTAAGTATATCATATTAAGATGACCGATAAAATAAATTATTTCAGGAACGTTATGGCAATCCAATTAATTTGATTTGTTTTATTTCCTCATACAAAACGCACATAGCTAACGGCAAGCGCGACGACGAGCCTGATGAACTCTGTAGCTAGGCAAAAGTGAACAGCTTATTTCACGCGTCGTTCGTTAAAGTATTTCAACATCTGTTGTTGTTTTTTTATTTTATTTTATCCGTATTATTTACATAACAAGTAACTGAAAAGTCTTTATTTTTTAAATCATTTGATTTAAAAAATTAAAACTTTTCTGAGAAAAATTCCCGTGGAATATGATTCAAAATAAGGAGCTGAATGCACCCTGTCAGTTTGCGGAGGGCTACACCCTGAATATTTAGGGTTATGAGTAAATAAGTTATTGAAGCTATTAAAAGAGAAGAAAAATAATCAGAAAATTATTGTTTTAAACTCAGAATCTTTAATGAATACTAAAATTTGACCTGTTTTAAACTATTACTCTTATAAAGTTATCATTAACATTCGTTTACCTAACTGAACTACCTATTATTTGCATGTGGGAGAGTATCGTGTTACGATGCCTACAAACATTAAAACTTATTTGTTTCATGACATGGGAAACAAACGGTAAATTATTGCTTGCTATAGACATAATCTTTAATCATTACTAAAATTCCCCCGGTTTTAAAGTAATCATTAACATGGGGAATATCTAACCGTTTGGGAATATCCGTGGCATACATACCAATATAAGCAAAAACTACACAGAACATTAAAACACTATTCACAATGTTTGCAAACTTCACCCAATCTTCACTGCTTGACTTGCTGTCTACTGTAGCGTCATCAAAATCCCATCGAGGATACACTAAATATGTTCTGTAGTTATTTTCATATACGAAATCATTGATTAGTTTTACATAATTGTGGGGCGTTGATTTGAACTTACACATTGCAGCCAAAAAGAATGTTAAAAGAATGATAATAACAGACAAAACTAATGAGCCACGATAGTACAACAATAAGGTCGGTGGGAAGTGAGTTTCCATCGGTATATTTGCAGCTAACTCCGTCAAGAAATAATAATGCCCCATCAAGCTGAAGCAGATGATTGCTAGTCTTACTCTACGCCTCACATCCAAACACAGCGACAAAATACTGAGAACAGTTAAAATGAAGGCAGGATAAACGACAATCGTAGACAAGCCCAATGCTTCACGCATTAAAAAGAAAGTCACTTTTGTCAGACCCTTGGTACTATTATCTTGTCCATAATCGAATATATACCATTCAGCGCCTTGAGGTTCAAGCACTACAAACTCAAAGTTAATTGTACAATTTCCTGCTTGCCGTGGCGTTTCCCTCGTCGAGAACTCAAAACTGCATTCCTGCACATCGTAAGGCCAGTCTGTGAGTTTGACGCTGCACCATGTCTCTTCTCTCATCTGATGTTGGAAGTGGACGTCTCCAGTACTCTTTAAGTCAGCACGATAAAAGAATACATCAGTATCAAGAAAGTCTTCGGAGTTAAGTATTCCAAAGGTTGGAGTCCAAATGAAGAAGTTCGATATATCTGTCTCGTTGATGCCGTGATGTTTCTCAGGCTCCCACTTCAGGCGTTCGTCTTTCCACTTAGTACTCATCCATGCTCTCACTGTTAACACTCCCTCTTCGGTATCAAAGTGGAATGCTCTTATGAAGAAAGTCACATTAATTGTTGTTGCCTCGTCGGGTGCGTGGTGTCGGATGTAGCCGCACTTTAGATACTGCAAGAGTTCTTTTTCCCAAGTGATGTATTTTGGGGTATTGTCAATAACACAGTTTTCGGCAAGAGTATAGTCCAGGAAGAGTAACAGAACAATATAAGTGTATACAGCCATTGTTTCCTTGATACTGCGAATTGTATCGGTCGTTACTTCGTTAGGTTGTTTTGTCACATAATACGGAAACGCCCCCTGCGAATGTTTAGATATTATTCTACATAATATTTTATATCGTGGCATAATATTATTTATATTCTATTCATAGGCATGAATCTTAAATTGGTGCCTTACAGATGAATTTTGGCTTTGCTGAGTTTACACTGACAGTATTTTCTGGAAAGTTCGCCGGCCATCAACTGCTGGAAGTCAAGGTCAAGTAGTAGTCAAGGTCTTTTAAGAGTAATTTTTCCCAGTTGATGTATACTGGGTAATTGTCAATAACACACTTTTCGGTCCGAGTGTACTTCAGGAAGAATAGCAGTACAATGTAAGCGAGCAGGGACAGTGCCGGCGTTAGGGGGGGGGGCGCGATGGGCCGACGGCCCAGGGCGACAAATTCTGGGGGGCGCCAAGGTTTGGAGTTGGAGTCTCTGGCCTCCCCTGGTGCAAACCCTCAAAACTGTGCTCTACGCTCTGTGCATATGCATATTTTTTATTGAGATTTTTTTTAGATGGATTTTTTACATTGACGTTAAAGGAAAGATGAAATTCTTAATAAGTATACGTTCACATTGGTTCAGCAAAAAAATTCACTTTACAATGATTTCCTTAAGTGGGCGTCACAATATTCTTGCTCGGGGCGTCAGTGGCCCTAACTCCGCCACTGAGCAGGGACATGGTTACCTTGAAACTGCGTGCTGTATTACTTACTATCTCAGTCAGTTGTTTTGGTCATACTATACGGAAACACCCACTAAAATTTTAACATTGCTATAGTCTATGAATGTTGATAATTGTAGTGCAAATTTTCCATCGTGAAAAAATATATTGCAGCTATCATTGCAAATAAAAGAAGGTTCACTTCCTCCTCCTTTTCGTTCTTTCTGTTCGATTCGATGATATTATTATGTTCGTATAAATACACTACTTGCAATAGATTTTGTAAAGATATTGTATTAAAAATGTATAATATGTTGACATGATATGAAATAAATGCACTTTGATTACATTCACAGTGCAATGAAACATTCGCAGTGGGCGTTTCCGTATTATCTGACGAAACAACCTAACCACTAATGCAGTTCGCAGTATCGAAGGAACCATGGCTCTGAACACTTATACTGTTCTGCTACTCTTCCTAAACTATACTCTTGCCGGCAAAAAGTGTGTTATTAATGATACCCCAGAATACATCACGTGGAATAAAGAACTCTTGCAGTATCTAAAGTGCGGCTACATCCGAACCCACGCACCCAGAGAGGCAACAACAATTAATGTGACTTTCTTCATAAGATCATTCCACTTTGATATTGCAGAAGGACTGTTGACGGTGCAAGCACGGACAGATATTAAGTGGAAAGACGAACGACTAAAGTGGGATCCCGAAAAGTATCACGGTATCAACGAGACAGATGCAACGAACTTCTACTTGTGGACTCCAAACGTTGGATTATCCAACTCCGAAGACTTTTTTCATTCTTACACAACGTTCTATCGTCACGAAGTAAAGAGTACTGGAGACGTCCACTGCCAACATCATATGTTACAAGAGACGTGGTGCAGCATCAAACTCGCAGACTGGCCATACGACGTGCAAGAATGCAGTTTTGAATTCTCATCGACGGCTAAGTCTCGGCATGCAAGAAATTATACACTTAACTTTGGATTTGTAGTAATTGATCCTCGAGGCGCTGAATGGTACATAATTGATTATAAACATGTACAGGATAATAGTACTAAAAAACCGGCGAAAATTTCCGTTTTTTTAATGCGTGAAGCAGTGGGCTTGTCTGCGATTGTCGTTTATCCTGCCTTCATTTTAACTGTTCTCAGTATTTTGTCGCTGTGTTTGGATGTGAGGCGTAGAGTAAGACTAGCAATCATCTGCTTCAGCTTGATGGGGCATTATTATTTCTTGACGCAGTTAGCTGCGAATATACCGATGGAATCTCACTTCCCACCGACCTTATTGTTGTACTATCGTGGCTCATTAGTTTTGTCTGTTATTATCATTCTTTTAACATTCTTTTTGGCTGCAATGTGTAAGTTTAAATCAACGCCCCACAATTGTGTAGAACTAATCAATGATTTCGTGTATGAAAATAACTACAGAACATATTTAGTGTATCCTCGATGGGATTTTGATGACGCTACAGTAGACAGCAAGTCAATCAGTGAAGATTGGGTGAAGTTTGCAAACATTATGAATAGTGTTTTACTGTTCTGTGTGGTTTTTGCTTATATTGGTATGTATGCCACGGTTATTCCCGAACGCAAAATTTACGATGCTTACGATCACTTTATAAGAATAACTTTAAAACCAGGTGAATTTTAGTAATCATTAAAGGTCCTGTCTGTACACACGGCGACACATCAAACTATACATTTCCAGTATAACACGGCCTCCCTTAGTATAAATTTGCCGTACAATGAGAGATCCGCCTATGCTGATTTTGTATAACTTGATCGCTCGTCGTGCGGACCGTCCAATATTTACCATTTGTTTTCCTATCTTTAAACAAATACGTTTTAATGTATGTACGCATCGTAGCACGACACTAACTCTGGTCCCACGTGTGTACAAATAATATTATAGGTAGTTAGGTACACGAATGGCTGGCGTGTGATGTTCCACTAATTTCCTAATTAATCAGAGCAAGTGAGAACGCCTTGTCTTATAATCGCTTATATCGTTACGCACTTTGATTGTAACGATAATTGATGGCGCTAGAAATTAGCAGGAATTGCGCGAAATTCTTGCTGAACTTGGAATTTGTGGGTGGGTGTGAGGAGATGTTTTGCTTAAATAATTGGGTAATTAATAGTTTTTAATGGTTAAGTATGTGTCCCTTAAAACTCTAATTGAACCACTGTCGCCTATTATCACAAAATTATAACATCTAATAATATAATAAAATATCTTGGGACACACCGCCATCTGATTCCAAACTAGGCAGAGCCTGTACTATGGCAAGCAGACAACTGATAAACATACTTAAATATTTCTAAATACATACATACTATAGATAAATTACACACCCAGATACAGAACAAATAATCGTATTCATCGCAAAAAGATTTGTTCTATGTGGGAATCGAACCCACGACCTCCGTCCTAGCAGCCAGGGTCACTAACCACTAGACCAACAGGCCAATCAAATTGTTCAATAATATCTTAGCATATGAAAACATACCTGCAGAATGGGAGACATCAGTCATAACATTACTGTACAAGAAAGGAAATCCTGAAGACATAGCAAATTATAGGCCTATAAGCTTGTTACAGACTACGTACAAAGTATTCACGCAAGTATTGCTTAAAAGAATTATTTACTTTAGAATTTAATCAACCTAAAGAACAAGCTGGTTTCCGCCCAGGATTCTCTACAGTCGACCATATTTTTTACTGTGACACAAATTATCGAAAGGTATGAAGAATACGGGAAAAGGCTCTACATTGCTTTCGTGGATTATTCGAAAGCATTTGATTCAATAGGACACGTAGCTCTGTGGAAAGCCCTAGACCAACAAGGAGTGCCACAAAAATACATAAATCTATTAAAGGAAATTTACAAAAGAGGTAAAGCCAAAGTTAAATTAGAGCGACAAGGAAGACCTTTCGAAGTACAACGTGGTGTCCGACAAGGCGACCCGATATCACCAAACCTTTTTACTGCTCTCTTCGAGACCATTTTCCGTAACTTGGAATGGGACTCTGTGGGGATCAACATTAATGGACTAACATTAAACCATTTACGCTTCGCAGATGATATCGTACTAATCTGCGACAACCACACACATCTAGAATACATGCTGCAATCTTTAGATAAAGAGAGTCGAAAATGCGGATTGACTATGAATCTGGACAAAACTCGTATAATGCACCAACGGAGAAAACAAACCAGTAAAAATATTGTCAAAGGAAATAGAGTACGTGAAAGATTATGTATTAGGACAGAGAATCACGTTCAAGGAGCTATGAGGAATAATACTAGCGTGGAAAAGATATTGGTCATTGAAGCACATTTTCAAATCCAAACTACCAATCAAATTAAAGAAAAAGGCGTTCGAAATTGTCGTGTCTCCCACACTACTCTACGGATGTCAGACCTGGGCACTATCTAATGAAATTATCACTAAACTACTGGTCTTCCAGCGGGCCGTCGAACGAAGTATGTTGGGATTGAAACTGAGAAACAGAATTCGAAACTCTCAAATACGAATGAACACTAAACTGATAGACATAGCAGACTTAGCCTGTAGACTAAAATGGCGATGGGCGGGCCAAGTGGCGCGCGCTGACGACGGACGTTGGAGCGAGCGTGTACTGCACTGGTGGCCGCGCGGCGAGGCGCGACGCCGAGGTCGTCCGCGCCGCCGCTGGAGCGACGATGTCGCGGGAGTCGCAGGATCCACTTGGACCAGGATTGCCAAAGATAGGAAATTATGGAAATGCATGGAGGAGGCCTTTGCCCAAAATTGGGTACCCCAAAACTAAAAATCGTTTCCAATCCCTATCATTTTATTATTATTCAAATTAAAGTATTAAATTAAACTGTTATTTGACGACAAATAACAGTTTAATTTAATACTTTAATTTAATACTAGAATAAAATCTAGTTAATAACATTGAATTCAATACATATATATATTTATATATTTATTGAATTCATTGTTTTTAACTAGATTTTATTCTTTATTTATCATATTTTAAATCTATAATGACTTTTATTGAATCAATTGTTATTAATTAGTTGATTACATTTTACTATTTATTTATCATATTTTGAATGTATGTAAATGAGACTATTTTATTTTAATGGAAATTGATATTTACATATCTAAAATAATGTATTGATAAATAATATTAAATAATAAATTCAAAAGTAATTAATAAAAATAAAAAAAATGAAATGAAAATGTAAAATAAAGTAACAGTAGATAATAATTAGGTATTGACACATTTAATGTCAAGCTCTATTATGTTAATCTTTGTTAAATTTAGTTCTTTTCTTTAAATTGCATGTGATTATAATATATAAATAATACTGCATGACTAAGTTATTGAAAGACTTATAAAAGTGTAATATGTTAAATTTTGGGAAATAAATGGCTTTATTATTATTATCCTCTTTATTCATCTTTCTAACATATTATTTTACATTTTTAAATATTTTAAGTAACAAAAATTATAAAAAAAATCATTTAAAAATATAAAAAAAATAGTAGCCCACCGGTATCGGGAACAGGGTCCAAGCTACCGGCAGGCAGGGCTCCAGAGAGACGAACCTCCTAACAATACGAGCCGTGTCCAGAAGTACCGCTTTCTGAATCAAGCTCTTGATCCAGCTGCCTAATGAGAGCCTCCTGAGATATTGGTCGAGGCTCTTGGCAATTAAGCCATGGGCTGACACGACTATCGGCACAATGATCGCTGAGTTCACATCCCACATGTCGACAACCTCGCGAGCCAAGTCAAGATACTTGATTTGCTTATCTTTCTCGGCTTTCACGAGGTTCTCGTCATGCGGGACCGTAATGTCAACAATCATTGCGCGTCGCTCTGATCGATCCACCACCACTATATTAGGCTTAATGGCTACAATAGTCCTGTCAGTGATGATGGATTGATCCCAGTACAATGTGATATTCCCATTTTCGAGAACTGGGTCGGGCACATACCTATAGTACGGAACTTCCGATTCCACAAGATTGTATTTTAGAGCAAGTTGCTGATGGATAATCCTGGCTACAAAGTTGTGTCTATGCAAGTACTCTCCATTAGCCAGACGAGAACACCCAAAGATAATGTGACAGATTGATTCGCCTGGACGGTGGCATGCCCGACATATGTCAACCGTGCCGTCCTTCACAGTAAATCTCCGGTAGTTATTCGTCATCATAACTTCATCCATAATTGTACAGACAAAACCTTCAGTTTCCCCGAAGAGGTCCCCGGAACGTAGCCAGGCTACGGACGCTGATAGGTCTACATCGGGTCCATGCAGGGCCCGGAAAAAGCGTCCGTGAAGCTCCTAACTCTGCCATACCTCCCTGCGGTCGTTAGTATCAAGTACTACAGGTTTGCGCCAGTTCTCTTTAGCCAAGGAGAGCGGGGTGAGGCCCTTGTCCACCGCGACCACATCTCAATGCATCCCCACATCGGTTTCTAAGAAATATTCCCTGAGGCTGCATATCTCGCGATTGTGGAGAGTTTACAAGAACTATTGGTTGCCATATAAATATACTCTGTATCTCCCAGTTATGTGTTACCCTTTTGAAACGACTTTCTATATATTTCATTAACTATGAATTCCCTTATCTAATCTAATATCTTTCAATCCTTTCCTTGTTCTAAGAATGATACGAGGCATTGAACTTCTTCATGTTAAGGAATTCAGTTTTCTTAGTCGGTGGGAAGGCGACCAGTCTAGGACAAGCCTTACAGGGCCGTGCGGTCGGCGGGGCGCGGCCCTTTTTCGTTCGGGGGAAACCGACCTTAATACTAATATTTACATGAATTAGGAAAAACGAAAATTTTATCAGCCTAGGGTAATTTAGGAACAGTCACAATATGTTGACACGATATGAAATAAATGCACATTGATTATATTCACAGTCTATTTAAACATTCGCAGTGGGCGTTTCCGTATTATCTGACAAAACAGTCTAACCACTGATACAGTTCGCAGTATCGGATGAACCATGGCTCTGAACACTTATACTGTTCTGCTACTCTTCCTAAACTATACTCTTGCTACCGAAAACTGTGTTATTAACGATACCCCAGAATACATCACGTCGGAAAAACAACTCTTGAAAAACCTTCACTGCGGCTACAGCGCAGACCAAGCACCCACAGAGGCAACAACAATTAATGTGACTTTCTTCATAAGAGCATTCCACTTTGATATGGCAGAAGGACTGTTGACCGTGCAAGCACGGACAGATATTAAGTGGAAAGACGAACGACTAAAGTGGGATCCCGAAAAGTATCACGGTATCAACGAGACAGACGTATCGGACTTCTACTTGTGGACTCCAAACGTTGGATTATCCAACACCGAAGACTTTTTTGATACTTACACATCATTCTATCGTTACGACTTAAAGAGTACTGGAGACGTCCACTGCCAACATCATATGTTAGAAGAGACGTTGTGCAGCATCAAACTCACAGACTGGCCATACGACGTACAAGAATGCAGTTTTGAATTCTCATCGTCGGATAAGTCTCGGCTTGCAAGAAATTATACACTTAACTTTGGATTTGTAGTAATTGATCCTGAAGGCGCCGAATGGTACATAATTGATTATAAACATGTACAGGATAATAGTACTAAAAAACCGGCGAAAATCTCCGTTTTTTTAATGCGTGAAGCATTGGGCTTGTCTGCGATTGTCGTTTATCCTGCCTTCATTTTAACTGTTCTCAGTATTTTGTCGCTGTGTTTGGATGTGAGGCGTAGAGTAAGACTAGCAATCATCTGCTTCAGCTTGATGGGGCATTATTATTTCTTGACGCAGTTAGCTGCGAATATACCGATGGAATCTCACTTCCCACCGACCTTATTGTTGTACTATCGTGGCTCATTAGTTTTGTCTGTTATTATCATTCTTTTAACATTCTTTTTGGCTGCAATGTGTAAGTTCAAATCAACGCACCACAATTATGTAAAACTAATCAATGATTTCGTGTATGAAAATAACTACAGAACATATTTAGTGTATCCTCGATGGGATTTTGATGACGCTACAGTAGACAGCAAGTCAAGCAGTGAAGATTGGGTGAAGTTTGCAAACATTGTGAATAGTGTTTTACTGTTCTGTGTGGTTTTTGCTTATATTGGTATGTATGCCACGGATATTCCCAAACGCAAAATTTACGATGTTTACGATCACTTTATAAGAATAACTTTAAAACCAGGTGAATTTTAGTAATCATTAAAGGTCCTGTCTGTACACACGGCGACACATCAAACTATACATTTGCAGTATAACATGGCCTCGTTTTGTATAAATTTGCCGTACAATGAGAGATCCGCCTATGCTGATTTTGTATAACTTGATCGCTCGTCGTGCGGATCGTCCAATAATTTACCGTTTTTTTCCTATCTTTAAACAAATACGTTTTAATGTATGTACGCATCGTAACACGACACTAACTCTGGTCCCACGTGTGTACAAATAATATTATAGGTAGTTAGGTACACGAATGGCTGGCGCGTGATGTTCCACTAATTTCGTAATTAATCAGAGCAAGTGAGAACGCCTTGTCTTATAATCGCTTATATCGTTACGCACTTTGATTCTAACGATAATTGATGGCGCCAGAAATTAGCAGGAATTGCGCGAAAATCTTGCTGAACTTGGAATTTGTGGGTGGGTGTGAGGAGATGTTTTGCTTAAATAATTGGGTACCTAAATAGTTTTTAATGGTTTAGTATGTGTCCCTTTTAGTAATGAGTTTATTCCATAGGTTTCTTAAATTTTATGCAAAATGTTTAGTTTCGAATTTCTCAAATATGTCCCGGGTTGACTACCTCGTTGGTCTAGTGGTCGCAAGCACGACTGCTGAACATGAGGTCCTGGGTTCGATTCCCAGGTCGGGCAAGCGTTATGGGCCTTTTCCGAAAGATATTTTTTTGGCCCTGGAGTCTGGATTTGTGCCCGGTTGATGGCAATAGGCTCGCCCCTTATTACATAGGACTTAAACAGAACTGGCGAACTGTGGGTGTTCTATTGGGTACACCTTGTTATGTTATGTCCCGGGTGGGATGCATGATGCAGCACCACAAAAATACCCACATGCAACAAGTCCGAAATATTATTATAAGTATGCAATATGCACGCCCTTACTCGACACGTGTTTCGGTCCCCCACGAGATGTTGATACCTGGTTTCATAACTTGTATGGGTCTCTGTTAGAGTCCGAAACTTGAACAGTTTCTAGAAATTTACAGGTGACTAAAATTACAAAGAACAATAATTATTAAGTCCTTCGTGCCATGAAAACTGAACACTATTATGACCTGGAAACGCGAATGCAAGCAACAAAAACTCCTTTTATTATAACACAACATATCATAGAGGTTAGGCAGAGATGTACATAATAAAACATTATGCGAGCCTTTTTATCGTTTACCATCTGGTATTGATGTCTAGTTTAATTCTTCAAATGTATTCAAAGTTTCCATTTAATATTGAATTAGAACATTCATTTTGGAACTTTTAAATATCGAAATGGGTTGGAAGATTTTTGTATGAAGCGAAGCCACGCATAAAACTTGTATTAATCAATAGCTGTTGCCAATACAGACACGTGAAATCTTCTAAAGCGTCACGTTTCAAGACATAAGTCATCAAACCTCCGCTATCAGCACCACTTGGATAGTTTATAACTCGGAACTCACTCACACATCACGGATTACATATATCAAAGTCAAAGTCAAAGCATTTATTTCAATTAGAACATTACAGGCACTTTTGAAAGTCAAAAACAAAAAAGCTAAGCTACAGTCACAGACACAAGGCATAATAACTTGCGAAAGTACTGTAGTTGCACATTCCAAATCGTAGATCTCTATGGAGAAGAATGGGCAAGAAATTCCACGGACACTCTTTTAAATCAAAATATTGTTACAAAATCTTGGTTACATCATTCATGTTGAGATTATACATATATGTGAGAACGATGTACAAAGACGTGCACATTAAGAGCGTCCAGAGTAAAAGATTAAACCAACAATTTAAAAATAAAGTAATTAAAATAAACCGTAGCAGGTAAGAGATGACCAGTCCCAACTGACAGCACCCGTTCACGAACATGACGCATGGATCAGCGCCATTCAACTTAACCATATTGAAGAGAACTAAATGACCCGACACACCCGCTACCATCAGCGAGACATTTGAGTGAGCATGACATTCTCTCAGCCACCAGGATCCGGTTATTAAAAGTGCTAAATGAGTCATCATCCGCCTAGTCTTTTACCAACTCTATTATGGTCGGCTACCAGTCTAACTGGATGCAGCTGAATATTAGTATTTTATATGGAGCGACTGCCTATCTGACCTCCAAAATCAAGTTAGTATAGGGTAATACGATACCCCTTGGTAAGACTGGTTATCAGACTTTCGGGCCACTTACTACATCTAACGACTGTGACAGATCTACAAATGACAGGACAGGACCAACGGCTTAATGTGCTCTCCGAGGCACGGAGAAATCTCGGTAAGTAATGGGTGGTCCACCCATCTACGGACCAACTTAAGCAAACGCGGCTTAACCTGGATATCGACACGAGCGGCGGTTATTATTTAGCCACTCCTCCTCCTGAAATTTTCTAAAAGAGTGTGGCATTATCATTAATAAAATGACACGTAACAACACAAAAACTAGTCAAAGCTCCTTCATTTAGATTACCTTTGACGACTAATGCCACATTCCGCTTTAACGATGCCCACAGGAAGAGATAGTGGCCATTACCCTACCCTTTAGTTCACACAAGGACAACGAAATTAACTTACCGTAAGTACTATATGTTACACGTGGCTTTGATATCAACAGAGACGAGAAAAAAAAGTATAACAATGCTGTCATTTAACTAGATTAGGACAATTTAAGACTGCCTCTCCGGTGTAGTGGTCGCAATCGCCCCTGCTGAGCACGAGGTCCTCATTTCGATTCAGGTAGGGTAAAGTGTTATTGGGTTTTTCGTTCAGGAATTTCTCAGTAGCAGCCGAAGACAGTTTTGTGCCCGGTTGATGGCAATAGGCCAGCCCTGTATTACATGGGACTAATACATAATGGACTCAACAGTCGGCGGCTTTGGTACGGTATGTACAGTCCAAAACTGGCGAAATGTGAGTGTACTGTATGTACACCTCTGTCTTATCCCTCAGGGATCACACGGCGTGACGTTACGTCATGTTATTAAGCATAAACATATTCTTTTATTAAATTAATTTAATAACATCCCATAACACTGACCAACAAACCAAAAAACCTTCGTAATAATAATTATCGTTGCTTTTTACAACCACACTATTAATCTCTGCCGGTCCCCAAAGACACGCGGCGTGAAATTAATTAGTTAACTCAGTGCCATCACGTCGTATGTTTTATTCACTATGCTTGTAATTTAAAAGTTAATAATTTGTATCACAGGGGATCGTGCGTGGTGAAAATTTCGCAAAGGGAACTATCATTTATTTATAGACTCGCTTTGCGACCCGCCCCGGCTTCGCACGCTTGCAATGTGTATACTATTAGTATGTTAGTACTATTTGTAACTTACTGGCCTCAGTTTATGTGTGACACAATGTTTTGAGATATATTTTTTTATAAACATACAAAAATAAACCTTCCTCTTGAATTACACTATCTTTTGCTGAAAACTGCATTTTAAATCCATTGCGTAGTTTAAAAGATCTAAGCGGACAAACAGCGGGAGCGACTTTGTTTTATACTATGTAAAGATGTCATAAACGGTTGGCGGTGGTTTCCGAGGTAGTGCTCGTAATCAGGTCAGAGGGTCATACACGCAGCTCAATGTTCCCACTGCTGGGATACAGGCTTCCTCTTCCTAGGGCATGCTCGTTTCATCTCATCATGCCCTTCTTTACTTATTTCAGTGTTGAAATAAGATACACAAAGTAATGCGCCTACCCGGTTTGAAACAATGACTGACCGATTCATAAGTTGGGACCAGTAACCACTGGGCCACCACTGCTCATGGTATTCTTAATAACCACAAAAATCAAAGGTTATGTTATAAGTTTTTTAAAGTAATGACCCGTTTTTCAAGAAAAATGAGACTTGTTAGGTTGTTCTCAGGCTTCAAAAGCTTTGCACTTTACAAGGCGGTATCCACCTACTAACTGTTTAGAATATAAATACGAAAATGAATTACAATTTTAAAACAATTACTTTAACACAAAAACATCAAAGGTAAAAATAATTAAATTCATTCAGAAACCACCTTCAAAGAAACAGCCCAAACATGAAAGGGTAAACATGGCGCGGAAAAATCCAACATGGCCGCCGTATTAGGCGCCATTAATATTCTTGTAAAAGTTGACGCTACGTCAAATATTCTATGATTAACGACCAAGTATTGTTTGGTGACCTTATTGTACAGACACAAAGGTTTGAACTAAAATCGCGGACAAGAGAAATTTTTCGGTGGTTTTTAATATCTCCGTTGAAATCCCGTCGCGTGTCACTTTGCGCTGGCAGCTAAATGGGAAAGATATAAGCAAATATTTGTGCTCATTTTTCAGTGAGGGGCCACTAGGTGTAGGGAAGTGTGAGTTATTGTAATTAATTTTGTTATCTTCTCGAGTTTTTAAACGTTTGCAGCTTTTTCTTGCATAGTGGAAATATTGCTCGTCTTTTCTGCAAAAGAACGTAAGCTATTTCCCAACCTAATGATGATACTAAATTATTCAAAGAAAAGTTAAAGGAGGCATGTCAACAGTGTAGTAACAACACAGTATAAGCTGACATCGCATTCTATTTATCCCAAGTCTATTTCTTCTCAGGGTAGTCAAATAGAAAAAGTAGACTGCATTTAACTTAAGTTCCAAATGTGACTTGTAAAAGTGTTTCCAATATCCTATTTGCAGAATAAATAATTTCATTTGAATTCATTTAATTTCATTGATATCCGGTACTACACTAGGCTTTTTGCAGGCTAGGTAGGCCTGGTAGGGTAGGGGTTTTGGTAGGCTTCGTTCGTTCCTAATTCTTTTACCGCTATTTCTAAGGGCCCACCGCGGTCATGGTCATGATAAAAGCTATCTTGGTACAAATAGTCTCCATTGCTAATACTACTACTTCGCCGAATTTATCTCGCTACTCAAGACTTATATTTTGTGGCAAATTGGAAAATTTAATTGCGTTTTGTTGTAGTTATTTTTTTTGTGCCGGGGTACTAGGAATTTCTCCAGTACCCTTGGTTTGGATCGGACTGTATGGATCAAGTTATCTGAAATAAATATTTTTTTATTTATTTATTTGTTGGTGCGTTTACAAACATTTAAACTGACAAACACAAGCAGCCAGACCCACAACAGCTACCTGTAGGCCATACAAATGATTGCTCCGCGCGAGAATCGAACCCGCGACAAGCAGAGCAGCAGCCAATCGCTCAGCCACTGCGCCATGGTGCCATGAAATTTAAATTGAAAAGATCAGCGGTCACAGAGATAGTAAAGTATTTTTAAGTAAGTTAGGAACACAGACTTTATCTTAATGTATAGCCACAAGTCAGTTGGCCTTGATGAACGAGTACCATAAAATTGATGAACTAATTATTTGAAGAATGATTTTCAATTAATTAATGTATCTTAATCACCAAATTCTTACCACTAACATAGTACTTAAGTAGTTATTCACTAACGCATATGGACCTTGTTGTTTCATAAATAGTTATTTGATTTGAAAGAGATTAAACGCCACAGGTGCTTAGCTAAGCTATCATAGGTCTTATGACTTGTCGATTTACTTTGACAGAAAGATTCCTCTCCTTCTTTAAGTATGAATGATCAAATAGGGCTTCCTCAACATTATATGAAACCTACCTTGGTAATCTAAATACATTTCAGTCAAACTATCCAATTCCCTGAGACTAGAGTGATGTTCTTTAGAAAGATCAGAGTAGTACTCGCAACCGGCAAAGGTATACCTCTAAACCAGATGTATGAATTGAACGAGCGCGAACCAAAAAGAGTGAGTAAGTATTAAGAAGCAGACATGCTGTAATTTCTGCCCATTTCTAGACAAAGGCGTGCGATCGAGTGGTTTCAAGCACGACTGCAGAGTATCAGTGTTATTGGGGTTTTCCAGCACGATTTCTCAGTAACAGCCACGGAGTCCGGATATTTGACTGGTTGATAGCAATAGGCTCGCCCCCTATTACATGGGACTTATAACATAATTGGCGAAATGTGGGTGTACTATTAAGTACACCTCTGCCTAACCCTACGGGGATTACAGGCGTGATGTTGTTATTTATGTTTGGAAACGTGATAAAACGTTGATACTTGAAAGCGTTAACTACTCCTGAGTATCAACGTTCAACATGCAACTTAATCGAGCCCAAACTATCTTAGACACATTCGCGCCACTTTGCCTGGTTTCAAAGGGCACAAGACAAACATGTTGAAATTATTCCGCCAAACAAGTTGGAACAGTCTTACGGCGAACTAAACTAGCAACTCGTAACATTCACGTAAAATATGAGAGTGACGTGAAATGGCATGGATGTAGGAATGAAGGAAGGGTTAAGGAATCTGGGAAGATAAGAAACAGTAGAGTGTAATTAGAAGATTACGGGAGAATTCTATATAAGTAACATTATTAGATACATTTATAAATTTAAATAAACTAATTATCTTAATAATAAAATTAAAAAATGGCGTCAAAACTTCTCCTCAACGCTGTCAACTGATAATGTACCCAAGAGACTGGTGGCGTTGCCACATTGTATGGCAACGTTAAGCCTTTGGCCAAGCTAAGTGAGCGCTCGGACCCCACGGATGGATATGGATATCCATATCCATCCGTGGGGTCCGAGCGCTCACAGTCTTTTCAAGGAAATTTCAAAACACTTAGTTCACACTTCCTGTGACCCAAGGGCTGGCTTTTAGCTTGGCCAAAGGCTTAACGTTGCCATACAATGGATGGAGAAAGAGAGGAAGTTCAAAGAAAAGATGGATGGAATGTGTGAGGAATGATTTGAAAGAGAAAGGAGTCAATGGTGCCATGATATCTGATAGGGGAGAATGGAAGAAGAAAACGTGTTTCGCCGACCCCAAGAAGAATGGGACAAGGGCGGAAGATGATGATACAAGCAAGTCAATTTAATCAATCAGTGACTAATCAAAGCGTTACGTATTCCTACATCCACTTTTATCAAAATTGACATACTTAAGAGAAAAGCAGCAACGCAGTATTTCAGTCAGTTTGCCATTTCGTTAAAACATACTTCTGTCAGTTCAGTCATTTTTTCAACCGATATTTTGACCAGTAAAATCAAAAGCATCTTCTAGTAAAACCACATCCGTGTAACTCCAAACAAGTTTGCATACCTAGCTTGCAGATTTCACGCTCAACCGGCGAAACGAACGGTAACCGCCGTACTTAGCCGTACCGGTTGTCCTGCAACTTGTCCTACAACTTGCAGCAAGCTTGCAGTACTTGCAACGTTTTAGGTAATTAAGTTGTAGGTCCCGGTAATTAAATTGTTTTCCGTTTTAACTCTTGCTTGCGTAGACTTTGTGGTTCGTTAAATCTAATTTATCTTGTTTTCCGGTTTTGGTTTCGGCTGTTACGTAATCCGTGATGATCTTTTGATGTTTTTTTGTCCTTTTGATTGTCCTTGCTTAGTGTTCATAGCATAGGTTGGTAGGTGGTAGGTGTGTTCGCAGATCGTTGGGAGTCCCCGATATGATGCGGAGGTGTAAGTATGCAGTTTTATGCTGAATTTTAATTGTAACATCATGTAGGTATTCTGTGTCTGTCACTAGCTTTTTTTTTGTTAGCCCGTATTTTCCCACTCCTGGTCAAAGTTCCCATTCCTTCCACTTCTCGGCGTGCTGCTTCTAGACACTAGTTAATTAATAAAATCTTACTTACACCATTGAGTCTGTCCGAAATAATAATTATTCAATTTGATAACCACTGCACCGCATCGGCATCATCTCATCTCACGTGACGATGCCGTTACGATGCTCATAAATGTGCATTGTAGTGATGTTGCAAAATGATGTGGATTTGGTTATACAGTCGTCCGCCTGCGTGACCCTGCCCTCCTTGGGAATGCTGTTGTTGGCGATTTACCCAACCATCACCATTCGGGAACCCAAGCTGCTTTATCATATGCACTGGGTCTTAAGCTCCTTTCGTCGCTTCCTACGACACCCACGGGATGAGATGGGGTGACCGTATTCTTCATCCGGGACCATAGTATTGAACATAGTAAAGAAAGAATGGTAAATGGCTACAGTTGAGGAGATGTTGATCCGCTGCAGTTATACGTGGGTGTTATGTTAGACTTCTGTGTATTTTTTTCCAAGTTTTTGTCACATTTAATTTACGCAACTGGTTTAGGAATACTTTTAAATTATTCTTGTAAATAATGACCAGTAATGTAATTGATAAAATTCTATCCAGAAAAAAGGAAAACGACCGCACTAAGTGATATCATAATAATTTACACGAAGACTTTTATCACAAGAAACGGTCCTCCATCAAATATAATGACCACAGTGATCACCCAGAAATCCATCAAAACATTTTTATTGGGAGCCATCAATTTTGTTTTTACAACGAACCACGATGTCTTTTACAAATAAGACCAATTTATTATAGTCTTTCGACACAATTGGTTCAAACCTATGACAAATGCTGGTCATTTGATTGAGACGGTAACCGTTGAATTCAAGATGGCGGATGACAAATTGAACCATTAAAATATGTTCTATGAAGATCTTAAGATGTTTCCGGGATTAAGAATTAATTGGACGAAGTAACAGTTTGGAATTGAATGGTTGGAATTAAGGGTTTTTGATCTTTGAGGCTTATCTAACACCTTCATTTTCCGGATAAATTCCTTTGAAAAGAATTTCGCGGAATCAGGTTTTTAGAGTGTGAATTTGGAAAGGGTTTATAATTTTGCGAAGGGTGGAATGACAAGCTTACCAAAAATAAAACCTTTTAATGAATTATAATAATTAATTAAACCGTGTCAGTTTTCATTTTGTTCTTAAATAAAATTCACGGAATCTTCACGTCTTCCAACGAATCAAAGGGGCCATCTGTGAAACTACTGGCGCTAGCATACCTAGCTGGTTCCAGGCATCGTTATTGGTTGAAAATCAGGTAATATCATTATTTTGGTTATATTTCAAAATAGCTTGACCTCATTCGTCAGATTCAAACCTAGCTATGGTCACGCCATCTACAATTATGTTTCAACGGTCTTCCTCATTAAACAACGGCGACTCGTTTTAATACTTATATTCTGACGAGTAGACCACGCTTTTGCGCATTAATTTATCGGGTTTTTTCAGTGCGAACCACATTTTTTTAAAGTCCTAATTAATTTAATTTTAAATTAAAAAAATATAGGCTTCCGAATATACTATATTCCCAGTATGCACGATTTTTTTCTAATTACAATTCATTAACAGCAAAAAAGATATCGAAAAACCTGGTGTTTCGTGCTTAGGTAAAAACGCTTGATTTTTATTTTTCCCAATTTATGTGGAGTGATTATCAAAATTAAAATTCATACACTTATTAGATATATAGGTGATATATAACTGTGCATTACAAAAAAAATACCAGATACCTTATGGTTATTGAGAAATTTGCGCTGAAATAAGTAGTTTTTTTCTGTTTTTAGCCCGCAAAATTGATAGGAACTCTTAACACTTAAACACAAAAAACAGCCCTCAACCAGGATAAACTATCAAAAGCATAAAACCAGCTCCTTGAAACAAGAAAATACATTTATAAAAATCTTTACCAAAGAAAAGTGCGCCATGGCCGTTAATGAGCGCACCGTGTAAACTAACAACGCTCATTGTTATAAAGGAGTTTGCATTTTTTAAATATCTCAGAAGAAAGCATAAAATTAGCTGGACTATTTAAAATGCCGAGCGACAACGGGAGACTACATAAAGAGACTGAAAATGGGAAAAAAACGTTATTACTGCACTCTAAAGAGGTAAGAATGCTGGATGGTGCATGGATCAGCTGCTTGACTCTTTTAGAGTATGAACTTTTAATACCACCTGTATAAATGGTGAAAACAATATAACATAATCAAGCGAGGCGGGGTGAAAAACACTAGTTTTATGTGCATGCTGTGGTCTCCTGTAATTGCAGGAACACACTTAAAAGAACGTTTGTATAACTGTAACTTATATTGTATCTGTGTATCTTTTTTTTTGGAAGTACAAATAAATTAAAAAAGAAAATCTTAGGTTTAGGTACTTTCTATATAATTTTGTTCTATTGTTAATTTAACCATTTTGTTTTGTCCTATGAGAGCCAAATACACACTTTTTCTTTCTTCCTTTAGAAAAACGAGCACGGGACTCCATAGACACTGTTTTAAATAAAACATAATTGGGAACAGGAGGTGCTACTTGAATCGAGGTTATATGTATAACACTACGTAATTGCGTTTAAAAGTGTTTGTAAAAACCAATTTACAATATTAACATCACCAATTAAGTCTTGCTCAAGAGGAAACATTAATTTACTGGTTTCAAAGAGAAGCTTAAAATAATGTTGAGGTTTTATAGTGATAAAGTAGGTGTAAATAAGGATTGATTGCGAGGAAATATTGCCAATGTTAATTACACGAACACAGTTCAAAATAAAATAAGTACGGTACTTTACGAAAAATTAATTCTTTCTGCACGTATTTCATAAGTACTCATGTAAATATAAACTCAAGCTGTTATTCCATGGGAGTACGAATATTCTTACATACTACTTTTGCTACGTCTCCGTTCATATACGCACGACCGTTGCGTACTACGCATTTGACCTTTCTGAAAAATAATAATATCACCAATACCAATTGAATAAAGATAGCTATTAGTCCTCGTTGGTCTAATGGGCCACAAATGTTGGGCCACAAAAGGGATGAATTAAAGGCATTTTTACATGTGGCAGAGATGAGAATACTAAGGGGGATGTGTGGTATTACGCGAATGGATAAAATAAGAAATGAGTACATAAGAGGAAGTCTGAAAGTGGCGCCAGTGACTGAAAAGTTGTGTGGTAATCGGTGATCGTGGTATGGGCATGTGATGTGGAGGAATGTGGAAAATGTCGTGAGGAAAGTTTTGAATATGATTGTGGATGGGTATAAGAATAGAGGAAGACCAAAGAAAAGAAATATGGACTGTGTGAAGAATGATATGGCACGATAAGAGGTGTCTGATGAGATGACGAGTAATAGAGAAGTATGGAAGAAGAAGACATCCTGCGCCGACCCCAAATGAATTGGGACAAGGGCAAGAGAATGATGATGGTCTAATGGGCACCTGCTCAGCATGAATGAGTTCGATTCCCAGGCAAAGTTTATTGGGGTATTTTTTGTCTTGATTTGTGCCTGTTCGATGGCAATTGACTCGTCTCCTATTACATGTAACTTAAACATAACTGGCAAAATGTGGGTGTAGTATTTAATTAGATAGACTTCTGCTTTATTTTTCAAGGATACTGGCCATGATGTTATGTTCTGATTTGCAAATAGTCCATAATTAAACTTGGTAACAAAATACTTTCACACCACGCTGTACCTTGTGTTATCTTGACGGGGCGGGGTGTCTCGGCGCTGGGGTATTTCTGTGCATTTTTGTATTTGAAGAGAATTTAGATGTTATTATTATGATGAGTGTTGTCCTTTTTAATTTTAATTTTATTTAAGCACTAACAATAGTTTTCTAAGTATTATATACTAACCTTTGGATCTAGTTGTCCTAAAATAAATGAATTTTAATTTGAATTTGTACCCCATCCAGTAACCCAGTAAAAAGTTAGTTACAGCAGTTAAAGTTTTCCAAGAGGCTTTTAAGCATTCTTCTCCATCCCCGCGGGAGTAGATGCAGAAACTTAACACTTGCAATTTTGGAGTCGCGCGCACAACTTTTGGAAACTACAATTCACTTCTCCCAAGTTTTTGGTGACTTTTTGTTACCTCTCCAAGAATTGCTCGTATTTTTGGCGACATGGTGACCTAATTTAATAGTTATTCTTTCGTTGAATGAAGCATTTGCGCATATGCATCATTGTTATTAAAGTCCTACTAACTTTTGCCCGCGGCTTCGCCCGCGTGGATGCCGGTTATTGCAACCAAAAGTAATCATGAAATTTTGTTCCCGTTCCCATGGGAACCTATTCCAGGGATAGAAAGTAGCCTATGTCTTATACCTACACCTATAAGATACACAATTCCACCATTCATCATTTTGTTTTATCTCAAAGGAAAACCTGAAAGCTCCCAGACGGCTTATTTTTATCACACCTCCAACAAATATCATTATATTTTAGCCAATGTATTCAAAAACTTGACAAATTATATACTAAACCTTCAACGAGAACCACTCTATCCATTGATGAAAATAGCATAAAAATCGGTGCAGTAGATTTGAGTTTATCGCGAACAGACAGACAGACGCGGCGGAGGACTTAGTTATATATTATGTAGTGATAGTGATATATAAGGGAGGGCGAAGCCTTTGCCCTGCAGTGCAACCATGCAGGTCAGTTATGTGCGACTTTACCAATTGTTGATAGCTTAGATATATATATTTCTGAGGCTGGTTAAATTTCTGTTAAGACATTTTGAACTGATAACAGCTAAATGCGTGTGGCTCAGTATCGATAGGAAGTAAGCAGTTGGATAGGCTTATGGACACCAGCAAAATGATTTACGCTGCGCTGATGATAATTACAGGGCCTCCCATATCCGTCAAAATAAGGCTTTAACGTAGACAATTACCATCTAAACTAAAATTACACCCAATTTGCCGTGTTCTCCAAGTTTTGAAGAATGACAATCCAAATTGTATATGCGCACTCAGTTTCCCTGAATTTACATTATTTTTACTCAAAACACTTATCAGCTAAATGTTTATATGAGGTCATGTATTTTTATATTTCTATTAACATAAAGATTACGTGATCAAATTGTAAAGCAGTCAGAAGAAAATATTTATGAAAATTTTATTCATAACGTAGAAATTTGTTAGGCTTGATTTCGTAATATCAACAAATTGGACTTATTATCATAATTTCCTTCGTAAATAGTAATTTTGAAAGTAATTATGGACTATACTTATACATTTCTTTATTATCTTTTTTATACTCAAGTCAGATACTGTAAAAAACTAAAAAAACGACCAGAAACCACGCAACGGTAATTGCTTATAGTATACGACATAGGATTCACCGTAATGAGAAGTCAATATTTCTTACACCAATAAAATTATTCACTTTTGTTGGTCTAGTGGTCGCACGCGCGACCGCTGAGCATGAGGTCCTGGGTTCGATTCCTAGGTCGGGCAAAGTTTTATTGGGTTTTATCAGAAATTTCTCAGTAGCAGCTTTCTCAGTAGCAACCACGGAGTCTGGATTTGAACCCAGTTGATGGCAATAGGCTGGCCCCATATTACATGGAACTTTAACATAACTGTCTAAATGTGGGTTTACTATTAGGTACCTATACCTCTGCCTAACCGTTCGCGGATTTCAGGCGTGGTGTTATTCGTGTCTGTAACTTCACATAGTCATATAACTTAATCGCCAACAAGACACGCCGCCATAATTCAGCAATTTGACGTCAATCTCCACTCGACACTCAAATGACTGACAATTAACGTTTATCTGAACAATTAGCGCGAGTTTGAAAGGAGGATTCATGCGTCCTCTTTACAAGGGTTATAATGTTTGCAGGTTTATATTACAAAGAGTTTAGGACACTTAACTTGATATCTGTCACGGTCGTACACAAAGACATACACCGTTGCATACACCGTTCATCTACGGGGAATAAGTGTGAGCTCTGGTCGAGTGAAAATAGAGAAAACGAATTTTCCCAGGTATGCGGCCTAGCTAGATCGATTTTTCGCCCCCGTAAACCCCTATATTGCAACTTTCATCGAAATCGTTGAAGCCGTTTTCGAGATCGTGATAACAAATGTAGGTACAAATATTGCTCATTCATAGTATAGGATACGAGTACTGTATGCTTACATGCATACTTCAACTCACGCCCTTACCCCTTAGGGGTAGGCAGAAACCACAGCACGTCACCTGCTACGATACTTAGGTACTTCTTTCACCTCGTCCGCGTTGATACATCTGATCATACACGTACGCCATAATAAGTAGATTCGAATAAGTAGATTCATGCCTCGTCGTCTGCAAGAAAATAATTTTTTGACAGGGTTAATCTGTCTTAACAAAAACTAGTCTCTCTGATTCTTGAAGATAGGATCTTAGCAATTGGCTGGTAATATAAGTTCAGTACCATTAAAAAGGCTTATTTAGCACAAAAGTATTGCTAATATTACAGGAGGCTTGAAACATTTGGAAGAAAAAATAATATTTTATTAAATACAGTTAGATTCTGACGACAATAGGCTCGCCCCCTATTACATGGGACTTCAACAAAACTGGCAAAATGTGTACGAGATACACTACACTATCACAACAAGTGTGTGAAAGAGACGGTACTATAGAAGACGTCTAGCACCATCTCTTTCCCACTCAAGAATAATCCTAAAACAACACTGCCTTAAGACGTCATGGTAAGTCACCTGAGTGACCGCTTCATGACTTTTGTCTTAGTCAAGTGTTTGTGGCATAGTAATCTGTGACCTAGGCACCAGTCCACCCCAAAGTTTGTCCGTTAAGGTTTACGCTCCACTTTATAGCCTACCTTAGGTCGTGTGCTAAGCTAAGTTACTTAATGTTACTTAAGTGTGTATTCTGGTTTCACTTAGGCCTAACGTGTAACTCTGTGGATAACGAACATCCTAAGTTATGCTCTAAATATAACTTTGAAACTGTCTTTAGTGTATGAACTCACTTGTTTTAATATTGATGTAATAATATTTCTCAGTAACAGTCAAGGTGTCTAAAATGTCCGGTTAATGGCAATAGGGTCGCCCCCTATTACAACATAACTGGCGAAATGTGGGTGTACTATTTGGTACACATCTGCTTATCCCTTCGGGGATTACAGAAGTCATGTTGTTTTGTTCATACCGAATCAAGGCGTACTGCGGGTTATCACCCATTCCTTGTCGATGTTCCACACATTCGCACGAAGCGCTTTGCTACATCGTTTATTATGCGGACAGCCAAGGAGTGGAATTCCCTGCCTTCGTCGGTGTTCCCAAGTTCATATGACCCCAATCTACTTAAGTAGCGAGTTAATAGGCTTCTTTTGGGTTAGCTCGTTCCATCGTCGACCTCATCTCTGTCCTCTAGGACTAGATTGAGGTTAAGAGTAGGCCCATTAAACATAAAAAAAGAATCATATTTCGGATAACGATTCCCAACTTACTAATTTCAAAGAGAACAACGAAACATGTTGTGTTTATTCCTGTTTTTACAAGGTGAGCAATAGAATAGTCCATACGGTGAGAAAACTATAAGTTGATCATTTTAATGTTTATTTATTTAACACTTTAGGCACCCATCCCATGCCATTCAATAACTATGTATTTACTGGCTACTGGGTACAGGACTCCCATGTTTTTTCTTTAGGGTTCCGTACCCAAAGGGTAAAGCGGGACCCTATTACTAAGACTCCACTGTCTGTCTGTCTGACTGTTGTTATAGCGACAACAGAAAACAAAAACACATACTAAAAAACAGAATAATAAAATATTTAAGTGGGGCTCCCATACAACAGACATGATTTTTTTGCCGTTTTTATAGATACGAACGCAACCCTTCGTGCTCGAGTCCGACTCGCACTTGGCCGGTTTTTAACAATTGTCATAAGTAACACAAATACTCAAAAGTTCTTAGTGAGATTGTCAAGTACGTTCACAAACACAGATCTCACTATTCACAGAGCCCGTTACCAGGGAACCAGACCCCAACTTCAAAACAAAACTTTTCTTTTAAAAGCCCGACAAATTAATCTTATTTATTGTAATCCTTTAAGTGAAAACATAACGAAGTTTTCTCTTCGCGATTAATTCCTGACTTGTAACCGGGTAACCGGTAACTCTGGCCGCTTTTACGAAGATTGATGTTCTGTCGAGTATTACGTTTTATTTCGGGGTTTATTTGGTCGAAACACGGGCTGGAAAGATGGCCGACTTCTGTGTTTTGGTTTGGCGACGTTTAGTATCTGGATTTTTAGATACTAACAAAAGATGAGAGATTGAGAAATCTGTTACCTGTACGACAATCTGTTTTTATATAAAAATAAAGATTATATTAAGATCTTACTGCCTCGTTGGTCTAGTGGTCGTAAGCGCGACTGCTGAGCATGAGGTCCTGGGTTTGATTCCCGGATCGGGCAAAGTATTATTGGGTTTTTCCATCAGGAATTTCTCAGTAGCAGTCTGGATCTGCGCCTGACTGATGGCAATATGGTCGCCGCCTATTACGTTCGTGTACTATTAGATACACCTCTGCCTAGCCCTTCGGGGATTACAGGTTGAGGTTATGATGGTATCGAAAGGTATCCAAGAAAATGAGCACTTTTTTAAACTAAATATCAGTATAAGGAACTTAACAAGGAAATAAAATTCAAAGTTTCTGTTTTCGACTTCCATTATATTTCTAGGAAAGGATAAGATCAGAAAGCTTGAAGCCTGGCAGTGCCACGACAGCGTCGACTACGCTGTCGTAGTAGAGAACCGGTTTACTACACATATAGTCTGAGTCTTATAAAGACCCGATGCGTTTTAGAAATTGAACAGCCACAGATTAAGTATTGGGCTACTAAGTTCTACTGGGTGTAAACGGACCCTTCACGAAGCGATCAACCAAGCATTCTGTACATCAAACTAAGTAACTTTGCGCAAACATTATTACTGGGAAACAACTTTCTTTTTTGGGGTGAAAAATCACGTTTTCGGTAGGACTCAATGTAACGCACTCAAAACATTGTGCTGATGGATAAATTGAATAGTACGGGGGTCGTGGAGGTGTTTAAAGTAAATTTCTTTCATTAAAAACATGTAAGTATTTATAAAAAAATCTTGGGAAAAAGTTGGAATTTTGACCCCCTCTATCTCTGTTAATAGAAAGTTCGCAGGTATGGTCTAGAATAAAAAAAAATATCGCAATGACGGGGCAAACAAGTGTCAAGTCTTGTTACACCCTTTATATTTTTTTTCTGTGGCTGCTCAAGTACTAATTAAAGTGATTAGTATGGATTTCCTTCTTTGAAGAAGGCCGCCGGTCCATTACTTCATTAGTTACTGATCGAAACTTTGAACTTAAAATAATCTATTTAAGCAGGAGTTATCAGTAGCGTAAAGACTCAGTTTTTACCCGACAAAACTTAGGGCCAACCTTTTTTTCAACGACCTCCGTTCGGCAAAAGATAAATTCATTTAAAACTCAAAGAAAACTTTCTTCTAATTACAATTCGTGAAAGTTACAGTATCAAGGATATCCTCCTACGTAACAATTTGAATTTAATCCTGCACCTAACTTGTTAATTCTGTCGAAACACGGACGGCTGAAGTTTTCAGTTTCACTCGTTTCAGTATTGAATAAGTTTCAGATTAGTTTCAAGTTTCCTCTTGGTAATGTACTTACAAGAGTATAATTTGGTTGTACATAACTATGGGTATCGTGGAAGTTTTGGTAGTAGCTTGTTTCCGGTTCCGGCCGTTTAAACAACAGTACTGATAGCTTTTGGTACAACTATGTTCGTTAGACTGCCTCATTGGTCTAGTGGTCGCAAGCGCGACTGCTGAGCATGAGTTCCTGGGTTCGATTGCCGGCTCGGGAAAAGTGTTATTGGATTTTTTCCTCGCGAATTTCTTAGTAGCAGCCACGGAGTCTGAACTTATTCCCGGTCGATGGCAATAGGCTCGCCCGCTATTAAATGGGACTTAAACATAACGGGCGAAATGTCAGTGTACTATTAGGTACACCTCTGCCCAACCCTTCTGGGATTACCGGCGTGAAGTTATGTTACGTTCTTTAGTGAAAACCGCAAGTCTAGAAACGGATTAATAACATCATGAAAGATAATGTGACTGCACTTTTACAAGTCAGTATTTTGTTAATTTAACTGAAGGAATCATTTCCTGCAAGAGTACTACAAAAAAATGAAATCAGGGATCTTAATTACCATTCAGCCGAAAGACGTCCACTGCTCGACGTAGACGTCCAATCAGGAATCTACAGGATCTCTTTGGAATTCAGTCACTGATCTGGTAGTCAATATGTGAGAATAGTTCTATATCGGGCTGATTGCCGTAAAATATTAGCAAGGATTATGGCCTGCTATTAAGTACCTCACGTTCTACGCGGCCACGACTTCTCGCATAACCGGCCGCTATCTTGAACTAAACTAGTCGGAAGCCTGGTAGTGCCACCGCTGCACTTTCTTCCTGGGCGAAGCTTCTGTGGCCAAGTTGTAGCCGCGTGGTGCGCGAGGCCCCTTATACAGATTTTCGGGCCACTGACCTATAACGACTGTCAAAGATCTACAAATGACAGCCGAGACCAACGGCTTAACATGCTTTCCGAGGCACGGAGGTAACTTGGCATGTAATGGGTGGTTACCCATCAACGGACCTACCTAGGCAAGTGCGGCTTAACCTATCGACCCGAGCAGCTGTTATTACTTAGCTACGAGCTCGTCACTCCCAAAAACAAGTAAACTCGACTAAACAGCCTTTCACACTCCCCACACTCGATCAATATCCCGACACATGTCTCAATGTGTCAGATATACTCATCGCTTGTCGACAAGCGTGTAATACAAGGCGAGGCAGACAGGTGGCAGCACCTGTTGATGTAGAACCAAACACAGGGTTTATATTGAAAATATGTTGGTGAAAGAGTGAATTTATTGGAAGGTTGACGATCAAAACTTTCACCAAGAAGGTTTTCAGTTAAGAGACTTTTTTTTAAATATTTAACTAACGCTGGTCGAACTAAACATAGGGTTTTTTAGGGATAAATAGGAGAGTGATTTTTTTTTAAAGCTAGGCGATGAAATCCTTCACCACGAAAGTTTTCCGTGAAAGACTCCGTGGCTGCCACTGAGAAATTCCTAATGACAAAACCCAATAACACTTTGGCCCGACCTGGGAATCTAACCCAGGACCATTAGTGTTGCCAAAAGGTTACGTAGCTAATGCCTGGAAGAAGTTAACTGCGTTCTCACAGTATGCGCCTCACACTGAGCTTTTTTAGCTTAGCTAACTTAGCTTTAGTACTTTCTGTAAAACCCTCAGGGCTTCTCTAAATTCGTTGGAAAAGCCAATCACCAAGCTATGAACAGACGCCACCACGCTAGTACAATCTGTCAAATTTCTTTAATAGAATTTCAACTTTATCGCTAAAGCCTAATGCTTTATTTTCAAGGTTGATTGGGAAAATTTGACAGTTTCGGGTAACTTGCCGTGGTGGGCTACATCCCGTTTGATAACTTTCTCGATTCGCCAGTTTAAACAAAAGACGTACAAAAAAGGTGCTTTTCGTAACTATGTATTTTAATCTTCATACATTGAGTCTCGTTTTCTCAACCATAAACTTCAACTGTTTTTTGTACGGAAAAGTCAGCTCTAACATGGTGGCTGCTATTTAAAAAAATAATAATTACTTATTTCCAGGATTTTTACAACTAAAATCCAAATGGCGTAATGGCCCACATAAGTTACACGTAACTCAATCAAAATAATAATCCCGGTGCCAAATTTTGTAATCTGTGCCATTTATAAACTGATTGCCCGAAATTGCGTGACGTGACGCAATATCCCCATTTTATAGCCGGGACATTTCACCCGGGCAGTATTTACGAGTTGAATGCACTACCTCATTTTAAATGGAAATCATACGTCGTTATTATAATTAGGGGAGATTGTATACTCGTTTAAAATAGGGTGAATGTGTGATTTTTATTACATTTTGTAGTAACTGTTATGATATTATACGAGTTGTTGTCGCAGAACGACTTTTTAATTCATTTATGGTATTGTTTCAACATAAATGCTAGGAATTATGTAATGTTTGTTTATTAATAGCATTTATACGTAAGACGTGAGCTTGATCAGATTTTTACATTAGCAGAAATGACGAATTTCCATTCACATTTTGCTTTCGTACCTATTAAACCCTATTAGGATATGATTTTAAGGATCCAATCTCAAAGAAGCTTTGGTAAAAGTACAAAAGCAATAAGTCAATTCTATGATTAGACCGAAAAGTGGAGGATCAAGTTGAATGAAACAAAATCCATTCACATTGACTTCACTAATAAGAAATCAGAATATAACCCTGTGTACATAAACAACAAAAGTGTACGGTACGAAAACACTGCTCTTCAAATCTTGACCTTAGACGCAAAGCTTCGCTGGAAAGTCCATGTCAAAAAGAAACGAGAAGAATTATAAATTCGTTACAGAAGTATGAACTGGTTACTAGGAAGGCATTCCGCGTTATCAGTTCATAACAAAATCCTGCTCTACAAAACAGTTCTTATGCCAGTATCGACCTATGGTATACAACTATGGGGCTGCACTAACGAAATTATACAAAAATTCCAGAACAAAGAACATAAAAATTGACGACATCCATCATAATCATCCAGCGTCATCTTAAATATAGAGTTCGTAAACAGTATAATCCAAAAATATGCAGAAACTCATGAACATCGGCTTCATCATCATGTTAATGTCGAGGCCATCCAGCTCCTTGATAAAACGGACATAGTAAGAAGGCTCAAAAGGACTAAGCTTTTTGAGTTAGTGTAGCGTAATCCATTTGTGACTTTACCGCGAGTGAAATATAGTACCTAGCTATTTATATGGACACAAGGACAAAGTGACTTTGCCTTAACGACGCGACGCTAAGTAAACGCAATGGACGTGCTCTTAGATATAATTTTACTTTTAGCAAATTATGTTAGATTAAAATTGCTTATTAGCCTTATTAGGCTAGATGGTAATACTTATAACAAACAAATAATAAAAAATGGTAAACTATAGTATGTCGTCGTTGGTGGTACGTTTTGTATCATAATAATTATGTGACTAGGTAGTCTACTATGAGTAAAATACTATTTTCCCCGTTTTTGCAACAATTTTCATTGATACTCCGCTCCTATTGGTTGTAGCGTGATGTTAAATGGTACTTCTTCGATAAATGGGCTGTGCAACACTAAACTAATTTTTCAATTCGAATCAGTAGTTCCTGAGATTAGCGCGTTCAACCAAACAAACTCTTCAGCTTTATAATATTAGTATAGATTAATTACTCCTCATTTTACAACGAGCACCCGTCTAATAATATCACCATAACCCTCACGACTCTCACAAAATAATATCTCCCAAAAATATGGACAAAGACAAGAGGTAAATTATAGGTATTTAAAACAAACTGGAATATTCAACAAAGCACTGAACAAAACATATCCAAAGAAAACTAAATGAGAAAGCTACAGTGTATCGACTATCGGGCAAAGAAAAGAAGTATAGTTTCAATATTTATTTGTAGTTATTATTGTTTGTGTTGCCAACTATTTCTAGCCAAGTGAGCAAGACAAATCGCAACCGATTGCTGAAGACGCACTGGTTAGAAAAAACGTTAACTAGCCACGTTACCATAAAGGAGAAGAATTATTATGTTTGTAGAAATTTAAGGCTACATAATAAAACCTGCACGGTTCGACCTTCAAGGTTTAAGTCGTGCTTGCCAAGCTTGGTATGTGGATGGGTGACCATCTTTTACATACTGAGTTTACTCAGTGCCTCAGAAAGCATGTTAAGCCGTTGGTCCCGGCTGTTATTTGTAGATCTTTAATAGCCGTTACAGGTAGGCAGTGACCCAAAAACCTGACAACCAGTCTTACCAAGGGGTATTGTGTTACCCATTTCTAACTGGGTTGTGGAGGTCAGATAGACAGTCGCTTCATGTAAAATACTGAAATTCAGGTGCTAGAACTCTAACCGGATAGACTGACAGGCAATTCCAACATAGTCGGAAAGAGCAACGAAAATAGAGAATTACGATTAGTTATTTATCAAAATTTTGTAAACCGACACTAAAATGCAGGTCGCACGCAAATCCGATACAGCATAATAAAAAACAAACACACCAAATAGTTTGCGTTACGATCGCAAATGTAAACATTTAGTTTCGTATTTCCAAATGTATCTAAACTAAAACAAATCTATCGTGTCCAACACGATTTATTATGCCCATTTTAGTTTAAAACAAAACATTTCCGAATAGTTTGATTTGAAAGCATTAATCTAAAAAACGCATTGCAGATGTACATAAAAATATAGTACAATTGCCAAGATACTCGTAATCTGTTTTTGTTGGCAGGCAAACAAAATAATGTTTAAATAGTAATTTATAGAGCTGCCAATAGACGAAACATATTTTTTCTAAAATGTGTGTAAGAACTGCGGCTAGCTGTTTTATTTTTCTGTTTAAATTCATATTTAGGTGCTCCGACTCGCAAAAACTTATGGCAATAAACATCAAAATATATCTAAATAAAGTTGCATATCCAAGTTAAGAGTAATTTTATCCTAAGCTCCATTTTTGTTTTTATTACGGCCGAGCTCTAAAATATTTCATTATTTATGTTTCCAGGATATTTAGAAAAAAGCGTCCTGGATCATGAATCTCAGAGATTCGACCATTGGGTCTTATAATTAATAGGCCGTATTAATACATCATCATCATCATCATTTCAGCAGAAAGACGTCCACTGCTGGACATAGGCCTCCCCCAAGTGTCGCCACATTGACCGGTCCCGTGTCTCTCACGCATCCAGTGGATCCCTGCAACCTTCACCAGGCCACCGGTCACAGGTCCATCGGTCCACCTAGTGGGAGGCCTTCCAACGTAACGTCTTCCGGTTCGCGGTCGCCACTCCAATTTTCTTCGGCCCCATCGGCCATCCGTTTTGCGAGCAATGTGCCCTGCCCATTGCCACTTAAGTTTGGCAATAATAGTATTAATACATACTGAACTATAGTATCTGATGTTCGACCGTAAAAACTGCCAGCCATTGAGCGACGTACTAAAAGGCTCATGACAACGACTCCCTTGTCAAAGCTAAGCTCCAAAGCATATCAGCTAATCAGCCTATCGGTTTTTTATCGGTTGCATTTATACTTTGGAATTACACAATCTAATTCCCCCATCCCCATTCTATCATCGGATGAGCAGAGATACGGCGAAGTGTCATCTTTTTATGGTTGAAGTTCCACGGACCCGAACAAAGCTCTGCTAGCTATGTTTCCACATTTATTGTGTGAACCGCCAGTCAGTGGAATTCACTGCCGGCTTCTCTGTTCCCTGATCATTTTAACCTGGATTTATTCATAGTTCAAGTGAATCGGTTTTTTTCTAGGCAAGCGTGCTCCACCCTAGGCCGCATCATCGGTTCACATCAGGCGAGTTCCGACTAAATGCTTCCCATAGGCGGCGCAGACTGACCTAATATTTACAATGTACCACGATTCAGCCACAGAACTGATTACCGCACCGATCTCTGATTAGTCAATTGTCACCGTTCGCATGCGATCAAAATGCGACACATTCGTCCCAATCAACGCTATGTAAATAACAATAGGCAGCTTTGATATTTGGCTGGAAATCACGGGTTTTGGTGCTGAGTAGGAAATCGGTTGAATTAAAGGATTAGAAAGGTAAACCTAACATGACATGGAGTTTTCGAATGGATCTAATGTCTCGCCAGAGCTAAACGACTTTTAGTGATTTTTGTAGTACAGTATGTTGCCATTTATACCAAAGGTTGATGCTGGCTTATGAAATACCTAATACATAGTATTCGCAGTAATATATACGAGCCATTTAAACTTATTTTTCAACATAGCGTGAAATAGAAAGCCTTGCTTGTTATCAAAACCAATTTTAATGACACAAAACATCAATGATTCAAAAATCTATAAGATACATACATAAAGTTACCCCTTCGTCACTTGCTACGACATTTATATACTCCTTTTGCTTCGTCCACGTCCATACATCCAAATATTCATCATCATCATTATCATCACAGCCTGAATTCACCCACTGCTGAGTATAGGCCTCTCTTTTCTTCTGCCAATCTCCACGTTCCTGTGCCAGCCTCATCCAAGTTTCTCCCTCGATGGCAACTATGTCGTCTGCCCATCTGGCCGCCGGACAACCCACATTTCTTTTCCCCGTTCTTGGACGCCATTCGGTGACAGCCTTAGTCCACCTGTCATCACTGTGCCTTGCTAGGTGTCCTGCCCACCTCCATTTGAGTTCCGTAACGCGATTTCCAATATAATACAGAATATAATACAGAAAAATAGTTTGGCAGTATTAATTTCTAATAAGTGGATGTAGTCACTGCAACCGAACTAGGCAATGCCTGTATTTCAGTTTACAGTGCCTTTTCCCTCGATATTTTAGCAATAAAATGCCAACAAAGAAAATATGGATGGTTGTACTACTAAAAAATTTCAAAAAACTTATAACTAACTTAAATGCTACATTGTTTAAAATTAAATTACTTATAATATAACAAGCAAATGGCCTATACGTGAGTGAGAAGTGTTTATGAGTGTGTGTTTGAGTTATTGTGTAGGTGATTTATGAGAGTTTGAGTGATGTGGGTGCATGTGTGTGTTGGTGTATGAGGGTATGTGAAGGTGAGTGTGGGTGAGTGTGGGGGTGAGTGAGTGTGATTGAAGTGCATGAACATAGTTTAATCTTAGGTTATTTTAACTAATTCGAACCTAGCATTCCAATTACTGTTCAACGTTTAGTAATAACTCCGTTTCTTCGTAATTTAGTTGTTGCAAATATTCACTTACTTTTAGTTTACATTTAGATTTAGTAAGTGGGTAAATATTTAATTCTTTATTAATTTTGCTGTAAAGGAACGGACCAAGAAATTCAATAAATCTTTCACTAAATTTGGTTTTACTAGTGATCCGTTCCAAACAAACTTTTTTATTTCTTCGATTTTGCGCGAGTGGGTCGTAAGGTAGTTTTGTATGTTGTTTAAGAATAATGTTGAGGATAAAAAGTTGTCTAACGGTCAGAACCCCACAAATTTGATATAGAGAGACAGTAGGAAAAAGGATCGGTTTAAATATACACACCTTAAGAATTGCGCGCTGAGCGATTTCGATGGACCTCATAGTGGTTTTAAAAGTACCTCCCCAGGATGAAATGCAATAATTTAATAATGACTGAGCTAGAGCATAATAAATTTGTTTTAGCAGATAAGGCTCAGCAGCGTGCCGCAAATTTTTAAAAACATATATGAGTTTGCGTACTCGTGCACCAAGTAGCTTGATATGTTCTTTGAAATTTAGATTTCTATCTATAGTAATACCTAAGTACTTTATGATGTGGACTCGTTCCAGTGAAGAACACGCGCAGTTGACTTTCAGGTTACACTCATGAGAGATAATTTGGTGGCCATAACTGAGACTTGAATAATTTTTGATGCTGAACGAAATGTACTTGGTTTTTGCCTCATTTAAAGTCAGAATGTTCGCCTGAAGCCAGCTTCTAGCGATATTATAGCCTTGCTGAGCAGCATCAAATACCTCATTCCAAGTACTGGCGGCAAAAACTAGAGCAGTGTCGTCTGCGAAGGAGATGATTTCGCCTTGGGTGAATTTAAGACTCGTGAGCTCATTAATATAGATAAGAAATAAGGTGGGTCCCAAGATGCTGCCCTGTGGTACTCCATGTGTAACTGGAAGGTAGGTACTTTTGTATTTACTCACACGAACACACTGATTACGCCCAGTCAAGTAACTCCTAAAGAGTTCTAGCTGGGAGCCTCTGATTCCTATCTTCTCGAGTTTAGCCAATAAGAGGGAAACAGAAATCGTATCAAATGCTTTGGCGAGATCGAGAAATATTGAAATGCATTTTTTTCCTTTGTCCAAATTTGAGCTAATAAAACTTGTGAGTTTGTTCACTGCTTGTTCTGTGGACTTACCATGCCGAAAACCATACTGATTTTTAGACAGTAGATTATTTTTTTCCAGATATTTAACCAGGCGAGTGTTTATGATTTTTTCCAAAATTTTAGATAATGGCGGTAGTATGGATATTGGCCTATAATTTATGATTTGATTTCTGTCTCCGCTCTTATAGATTGGGCACACTTCCGACCTTTTCAGGGAATCAGGGAATAAGCCCGTCTGTAAGCTATCATTGATAATTTTTGTAATAGGTGGTATAAGAATATTTTTATGCAATTTTAGAAATTTACTACTAATCCTATCACAACCCGATGCACAATCAGTTTTTAAACCATTTATAATTTGTTCAACTTCTTGCTCATCAGTGTCCATCAAAACAAATGAATTACTCTTCTGGTTACACTCGTCTATATGATATAGAGAATGTGCATCTGGTGTGTTTGTTTTTTGATAAATTTTGTCAGCCAGTGAGGCTCCTACATTAATGAAATAACTATTAATTTTATTTAAAGATTGCTCCGGAGAAGAAGAGAATGTTAGGAGTTCTTTTGTGCGTTGCATAGGTTTTGTTGTGTTTGCGATGATTCGAATAGCTTTCCATAATTTTTTACTGTCTTTTTGTGCACTTTGAATTAGGTTTTTATCGTACTCTCTCTTTATTTTTCGTAACAGCGCGTTACAAAAATTCCTGTAACGTCTGTAAGTAATTTGAAAATTTTCGTTTTTCGGTGATAGTTTAGCTTTTCTATGTAACTTGTCCCTGTTTCGCATGCACCTCAGTAAACCCGGAGTTATCCAAGGCTTTATGATTTTTGACCGTCTTGGTAAGGTTATTGTTTGAGTATTTTTTTCGATAATATTTTGAAGCGACTGCGTCAAATAATTTAATGTAAGGTTAGGATCTGCCGACGAATAAATTGGATCAAGATCAAGTTGTAATAGGTCTTGTACTATTCCCTCATTGTTAACTTTCGTTATAGTTGAAGTTGAATATTGCCATGCTGTTTTTAGCTGAAGGCATAGTAAAACCGGATAATGGTCTGTTAACGTTGAAAATGGGACTATAGCAGTGGCAGTACTTATAGTTTTTATTAAGGCGTGATCCAAGCAAGTTTGACTTTCACTACGAGTTATCAGGCTATGTGCTGGTAGTAAGCCGTGTGTAGCAACCAATGTTAAATACCGTTCCCCGTGTATGTCAATTTTGTTTGGATTTATTGGTATGTTTATGTCACCCATTAACACAATATGTTTATAGATAGATACTAGTTGAAGAGTTTTGTCTAGGGACGAGAGGAATGGATCTATGCTGGTGTATGATGGCGATCTGTATAAACCTATAATAGCAACTTGCTCCTCAACAATAGCCACCAGACAATTACAATCCTGAAAGTCAGGTTCTTCTATGCGGACATTAAGATGATCTTTATAATACATAACTACACCATCGTTTTGTTTATTGTTATTTTTAGATGCTACATGACAATATCCGTCTAGTTGAGGAATTACCGATGCACAAGAGAGCCAACACTCTGTCAGTATTAGAATGTCACATTCTAGTTTTAATCTACTTAATAAAATCTCAAAGCCCGACATATTGCAGTTTATACTACGAATGTTCTGCGTTAGAATAAGTATTTTATTGGAAGTACTAGTGATGATAGTGTGACATTCTTCTATGTCAGCAGACTGCGAATGGGATACGGATAAGCTATCAATGTTAGCTGTAAGGTCAATTATGTCAGTGAATTTTTGATTCAAATATAATTTTGTAATTAATTTTTATCGGGCATTGAACGTTATTATAGAAAGCATTTATAAGTGTAGCGGAGTAAATTGTTTTTATGTGTATTGTGTATTTGTATAGTATATTTATATGTATGTTTGTGTGTACTTTGATTTGTAGTATGTTTTTTACTATATGTGTTACAATAAAACTAGAACTAAACGTATTATAAGAGAGGTGTGTTACAAAGTTAAAGGTGTAACGTGAGTGTGTTCTAAAATGTGTATTACAAAAGGCAGGAAAAAAAGATTTTACATTAAAACAATAAAGGAAAGCAGGCATTAAAAAAACTTCAAACCATTTGAACAGACAGATCGTAACAAATAATAGTCATATTGAGTTTCGTATCTTTTCTAAGTCCGCCGCGTCGATGATACGAATATGTGCGGAGTCTTCGTTTTTTTTTGAGGTACACAATCCCATTTGTTGTCCAACAAAAATTGAAACCATGGCTATTCTTGAATTGTCTCGCAAGGAAATAAAGTTTTTGGGTTTTGTACGTAAGGGTTTCCGCTACATATAAAGGTTTAGCCACGTACTTGGGGTTCAAGTGAGTAGTATTCAATTTGTTGCCTTTGGTTTTCGATTTATTGAAACTCTTAACGGCCTTAAGCAACTTGTCTTTCAGAAGTACGGTGGTTAGGTCCACGATTACCGGGTTTGAGTCATCTTTTGACTTTAGTCGATAGATATCTTTTATGCAAGACCCGTTGATATCGATGTTAATCGTTTTACCTAATTGCATAATTTCTTTACACAAGGTTTCTTTCGTCTCTCCATTTTGTTTCGGTATATTCCGAATTTCAAAGCCAGTTCCGCAGGTTTTTCGTTCCATTGTCTCCAGTTTCCCTTCCAACTCTTTAATCAGCAGAATATCGGCCTTTCTTGCCTTCTCAAGAGTATTTATCTTTGACAAAAATTCGTCATATTTATTGGACATTAAATCCATACTCGTTTTTAGGTCTAGGAAGCGTTTTTCCTGTTCCCTAGAAAACGATGCAAACATTTCTTTGATAAGGGCTATAATGTCAATATGATCACCATCCAATTTCCTTTTCTTTCGCTCCGTAATGTTGATCGCAAGTGAGTGGAGATCAGGTTCAGACTCACAATGTTGCAACGGTACGTCAATAGCTGCCTTAGTGAATGTTAGGGCAGTGCTCCGGAAGTCCTTTGCTGCAGCCATCGATATTGAGGGGGAAGGAGAAACGGGAGAAGTTTGTTGTAGTGACATGATAAGAATGAAATTGTCTTTAAGTCGTTACAAAAAGTACCAGGAGAACATACGTTGTAAGCGATAGATTCTTCGCAGACGACTCAGAGGTCAAGCTTATCTAGCCGCAATCGAGCAATGCGAAGTTTTTGCCTTTCCGTCCAGTGTAGTGAGAGCTATGCAATAACAATAGATGCGTAAGCGCCCTTTTTTCACAGTAGCTGGCAGAAAAATATCTATCTCTTTCTCACACGTTGAGACGACGTAGTTCTATCCTTTGCGCGTTTAGGTGTTCTTGTCACACAGCTGACGTTTAAGTATACGTGAAATAGTGTGCGTAAAAGAGCGTACTCACTGATTTCGGCAAGTTAGACTCCCACGATCTTATGCACTCCTATTTTTTTACGAGTATTATATTTTGTTCTAAAATAAGATATTTATTAATTAAAAATGGTAAAAAGCTCTGTGGCACGTCTACTCTTAACCGAGGTCCGAGGGGAAGGGATATGAAAAACCTTTGTACGTCTTCGGATTTTGACGTTAGGAACTCGATCTACCAGCTTTATGCCGAGCATGGAACGCTCCATGGCTCTCTGTGCAACTCTCATCCAAATATTACCTATCACTTAATATCCGTTGCTAACCACCACGTTTCTCCCACCCAGTGCGGTCTCCCCGCTAATCTAAGACGTTTTACACAAACACCATCAATCAGCCGCATGACAGAGCAATCGGAAACGGATTGTGAGCAACAAATTGAACGACGTCCCTCACAGGGCCCTCTGTTATCTGGAGGTTTTTTCTTTGATGAAGTTGGTGGTTTGTGTTAGAGTTGGCTAGGACTTCAAGACCAGAGACTTGGACTACGTGAACTCCAAAAATTTACTAGAAATATCCAGCTCCTGAACTATGAATCATCTGCCTAGCCTGTTCCTAAATATGTTGACGTCAACTTCCAGTCTAACCGGATGTCACTGAATATTAGCATTTTACATGGAGCGACTGCCTATCTGATCTCCACAACCTAGTTTACCACTTAGTACTGCAATACGATACCCCTTGGTAAGACTGGTTGTCAGACGTGAAGTGTTAGAATGTATGCTCCTTTACTTTACTTTACTTTGTAAGTAAGTACACTCCTTTATAACTGTATCATGTTTGCTGAGTTTGCACTATTCCTCATATGCGTTTATTTTATAATAATTCATTCAATCATTAAATAGTACTAAACAGATGTGGTTGTTTCCTTTGAAACCACCCCTTAGGGACCCAAACATTACATGACGACCTTGCTTCGGGACTCTGCCAAGGGGATTCTAAGTAGTTTGATCAGAGTATCAGTTTTTCAGCATACCTATTAATACCTACTGCATAATTACCTCAATAGTATAATCATAATGTGTGGGTCAACTGTGGAAAAAGAAGAGGTTTTTCTCAGCCAAAACACGGCTGGAGGCAACAATGACGCCATGATAAAAGAAATCGGAGTCCACGTGGAACGGCACTGACTACCTGAACTATGAGTAACTGCTGAATGTTGGCGGCATTTCGGACAGCCCTTAGAAAGAAAAATCTCTACACAACACGCCTTTCTGATGAAAAACCCAATAACACTTTACGCGGCCACGAAATTGAACCCAGGAACTCATGTTCTGCGCTTGCAGCGAACTATTGGAGAATTGGCCCACTCAAAAGATACTGACTATTTTATAACCAGAGACTATTAATATACCACGATAATATACCTCGTAGACGATGGCGGGACGAGCTAGACAAAAACGATCAGTGGTCCACAATAGTTCTGTACCGAAAAACCTGGTAGTCATGGGGCACGCAGGCTCACAGTATCTGTATGATAAGAATGCAACTTATCACATTTGCAGAGCTCTACCATAATTACCTCAAACATAAAACAACTCAAATACGTTTCAACAAACAAAGAATCGTTTTGCCTTCCCAAGTACAGGTACATCTTATAACATACACACAATGCAACATAAGCACAAGCTTGTACACCGTTTGAATACAGCTTCCACATAACAATCAGACAACACATTCACAAATCTTAGATAGCATTTAATAATATCTGCTAGAAGCAAACTCGCGCTAACTACATCTCTAGTTTACCTGCACGTTTAATATCTCAAGTAGTGTTGTGACTGCAAGGTGGGATTGTCCCGGGAATAAGTAATTTCTGTTTTTTTTTTGATGTGGTAGTTTTAATCATTATATCCTGCTACTGCCTATTCAGATAGGTATGTATATCTTAGATTCGAGACTCTTTAGAAAAAATAACAAGTGGAAGTGCGGAGTCTCCTAATACAAGCAATTCCTTGCTTAAAAAGTGATCTCCAGTAATATGTATCGAAATGCCAATTGTAATTTTTTTTTTTAGAAGAAAATGTGACGAAAAAAAAACCAGCCAAGTGCGATTCGGACTCGCGCATGAAGGGTTCCGTACCATCGTTGCAGGGGAACCCCCTTTAATTTATTTTTATTATTTATTGTCACAGCGGCAACAGAAATACACAAACACATTCTGTGAAAATTTCAACTGTCTACCTATATGGGATTATGAGATACAGCCCGCTGACAGGCAGACGGACGGACGAACAGCGGAGGTTTAGTAATAGGGTCCCGTTGGTTACCCTTAGGGTACCGAACTATAAAAATTAGATATTGTAACCAAATGTAAACTTATTTTTAGATCTATGCGTCGCGAAGCGTCTAAAGTTTGATCGTTAAATATATAGATTTTTAATTTAAATATAAATCAATACATGGTTTAATACATCTTCATTTAATTCATCTTTAATACATCATTCAAATTATTTTTAATTCTACCCTTATTTCTTTTCCACATCCTCTCTTTCATTTTATTTAATAAATGTTACATATTTAGCTACACAATAATCTTACAAAAAGACGCTATCGCAAAAAGTTGTCCCAAAATTCTTAACCCAACATTCCAATATCCCGAACATATTCCCATCACTATTCCAACACAAGATAGTGTTGCGCCGGCATATTTCTCCCGAATGTGTAAACTTGTCCCGCGCTCGAATAGTTACGCACTTTACACAATGACGGTGATTCTGTTCTGAGATTAATTAATTCAGAGCTGCGCTCGAGATAAATAGACGATGGTGGGCCGTATGTGTAGGCGGGACGAGTAGCTACATTGAATTCAACTAGTACTGTTACTGCAAGTTATACACTTTCAGTAACAGTACTATACAGTACTACAGTATATTATAACGAGTGACCGTTGTTGGATTTAGTTGCAATAAACAGGATTTGTATTTTTTTTTGCTGGACTATCCCACTCCTGTGCAATCTTTATTGATTTTTTTGTTACAGTTTAAAAATATTCCTGTGAACTAGTGTTGTCAATGTTTTTAGACTCCCTGCTATGATACCCACCCATTGTAAAATAAATTGGAATTGCTTGTTGCAACTGCAGTTAAATGGCAAGGGCAAATGTCATCCGCGAAGAAGTGTTTTATTTGCCTTTTCATAGAATAAGCATAAGCATAGCATAATCAGCCTATAATGTTCCCACTGCTGGGACACACGGTCTCGTCTATAAGAGAGGGAATGGGCTATAATCCACCACGCTTGCCCAGTGCGGGTTGGTAGATGTCACATATCTTAGATTTTTTTTTGCCTTTCTCGTAGTACATTTAAAAGTGAACTAGTAAAACTTGGTGAAGTTCCAAGGAAAGTTGTAACAGCAGTTATTATAAGTTTTCATTTGTATTCAATATAGTTATTACTTTACATAAGTAACGTCTATTTATGTTGTCACCTCATAAAAGGGTCTTTTATGAGTTGACTCGATGCTAAGTTGCGTGTAAATGAGACGACCCTTATTTTTCAACGACCTGAAAAAGAAGTATTTCTGACATTGACCCAAATTATAGGTAGGTAGATCAAACTACCATGACACTATGGTTTTATGAAAAAAATGTATCAGGTAGTAACGCTGCTGTTCTTCTTGAAATATAATTCAAACTAGTGTATAAAATAAGTAATAATAGTTATCCCGCGGAAACGCACTACCTAGTTAAAAAAAAAATTGTATGTGCCTAACCTAGGTCTACAACTACCTGGATGCCTTTCATCAAAATCATAGGAAAAGGAAACAGACATTTAGGCAGCTTTTTTTTTTTTTTTGAGGGGTGGAAATCATCAAATGACTCCTCCCGCTCTGGGCGGAGCGGAAGGGAGTGTCAGACTCTTACTGACTAAAAACCACCCATGTTCCTTCATTGGCCCTTTGTGTTCCAGGGCCGCGGTATCTCTTTCGAACAGTCCCGCAGCCCTGGCGAACAGTCCCGCAGCCCTGGACATTTAGGCAGCTTTACTTCGTATTTATGATATTAGTATAGATTGAAATATATTTTTTATAATTTTAAAATAAATAGTTTTGAAGTTATTTAAGACAAAAATAGGCGAAAATTTACCCCCCCCCCCCCTTATCTCCGAAACTACAGGGCCGATAAAGAAACACAAAAATTAGTTCTTTGCCTATACATTACAGGAAAACCTATAGGAAATCTATGGTTTTAAAAGTAACATAGGAAATTTCTCAAATTTGGGTCAGATTTAAAACAACTTACGTTTAGATAATTAACGTACGGTTTTCCGGTTTTTTAAACTATTATATTATTTATCATAAGGTGTAAAATGTCTGGACTACGAATAAGGCCCCAAGATGCGTTCGTTTATACGAGCTTAAGTAAATTTCCAGTACTACAGGCCCATTGGCTTAGCGGGAGGTGAAACGGCCTGCGAATATAGCAGTTTTGGGTTGTGTTTTATATATCTTCGCGCTAGTTATCTGCAGGGGTGCGCAGAATATTGTGGATTTCAAAACTTACTTTACCGTTTAGTGAAGATAGTTTCTTAGTATACTTTTTTTTTAGGAAATATTTGCAAATGGCCTGCAACTTATAATATTTCTTAGACCACGGTTACTTGGGATTTGTATTCTCTAAACAACACATTTTCATCAGTACTAGTCATCAATCCTCATCTGCTGCCTACAGACCCTGTGCTTTTTGCATCAAGTGGATCATTGCGAGGCCCTCTAACGATGCACCTTGCACCACCACCGAGCAATGTGCGTCGTGTGTGCAAAATATGGTAAAACCCTCTAAAACTTAGAAATATCTTTATTGAGCATGCAGTACCTACAAATTTTTACAATCATTATTAAATTACTGTTCGTACCTTAGAGCCATGAGGAGGTGCTCGTGACTAAATAATAACCGCCGCTTCGGTCCATCTTTAGGTGAAGCTGTGCTTACCTAAGTAGGTCCTTGGATGGGTTGTGGCCTTGTGGCCACCCATTACATACCGAGTTTTCTTCGTGCTACGGAAACCACGTTACGTACCTTTGGTCCTGGCTGTCATTTGTAGATCTTCGACGGTCGATTCAGGCAGTTAGTGGTTCGAAAATCTGACTACCAGTCTTACCAAGGGGTACCGTAATACCCAGTACTAACTGACTTGTGGAGGTCAGATGCGCAGTCGCTCCATGTAAAATACTGTTTCAGCTGCATCCGGTAAGACTGGAAGCCGACCCCAACATAATTGAGAAAAGGCTAGGCAGACGATAACCTCAGAGTTATAATAGACATTAAATCATAGCCCCTATTCACAATAAATCGTCCCTACCCCATCTTGAGATTTAAGATCTAACATCTGCGTCAAATATATATTTTATTAATCAATTATTCATTAATAATATAAATTTTTTTATTAAAATTAACTTATTAATTAATTTTTTATCTTTAGGAGGTTTACCTCCATTTATTGGATTTTTCCCTAAATGAATTATTATCAATTTCTTAATTAATAATAATATATATTTATTAACTTTTATTTTTATTATAATAAGATTAATTATATTATTTTTTTATATTCGTATCAGATATTCTGCCTTTATATTTAATTATTTAAAAATAAAATGATTTAAATTTTTTATAAAAAATAATTATTTTTTATTAATTAATTTTTTTTCTTTCATTTCTTTGACAGGAATAATTTTTAGAACTTTCTTTTTTTATTAAGGTTTTAGGTTAAATCAAACTAATAATCTTCAAAATTATCCATAAAGAAATTATTCTTTAAGCCTTAATAGAAATTTCTATTCCTTAAAATTTGCAATTTTATATCATTTATGAATATAAAGCTAATTTAATAAAAGAGAATTATTCTCGTAAATAAATTTACAATTTATCGCTTAAATCTCAGCCATTTTATTTAAATAAATAAATAGCGAAAATGACTTTATTCAACAAATCATAAAGATATTGGAACATTATATTTTATTTTTGGTATTTGAGCTGGAATAGTAGGAACTTCTTTAAGATTATTAATTCGGGCTGAATTAGGAAATCCTGGATCTTTAATTGGAGATGATCAAATTTATAATACTATTGTAACAGCTCATGCTTTTATTATAATTTTTTTTATAGTTATACCTATTATAATTGGAGGATTTGGTAATTGACTTGTTCCTTTAATATTAGGTGCCCCAGATATAGCATTTCCCCGAATAAACAATCGAAATCTCAAGATGTCTAAGATCTTGAGATTTAGGGCACGCCACGATAGTGGCGGTAAGTCCCCTCTTTGAGGAGTGGCTTGAGAGGCGCCACGGCGCCCTCACCTTCCGCCTGACGCAGGTCCTCACCGGACATGGATGTTTCGGGAGGTACCTGTACCGAATCGGGCGGGAGGAAACGCCCGGATGCTACAATTGCGAGGATCGACCGGAGGACACGGTGGAGCACACCGTGGAGGTCTGCTCTGCTTGGGCGGAGCACCGCCGTGTCCTCGTAGCGGCGATTGGCGGCGGCGACCTCTCGCGTCCGGCCCTGGTTCAAGCCATGGTCCGGGGCGAGAGGGAATGGGAAGCCGTCGCCTCCTTCTGCGAAGCAGTCATGCTAGCGAAGGAGGCGGCGGAACGTGAGAGGGAGAGAACCTCCTCACGTCCCAGCCGCCGCGGGAGAAGCACCGGGCGTCGGGGGCCACGCCGTGATGGCTCTCGGCCACCGTAGGCGCGGGCCTGTGGACGGCGAGTAATGGGCTAGCTCGCCGTCCGTCCGTCGTATGACGACGGGCAGGCCGTGTCGACGGCGCGTTCGTGTTCCACGCGCGCCTCAAAGAGTTGTCAGCATACGGGAGGGGCCCGCAAGGGCCGGTGCCTGCCAGGGCTGCGGGACTGTTCGAAAGAGATACCGCGGCCCTGGAACATAAAGGGCCAATGAAGGAACATGGGTGTTTTTTAGTCAGTAAGAGTCTGACACTCCCTTCCGCTCTGCCCAGGGCGGGAGGAGTCATTTGATGATTTCTCACCCTCCAAAAAAAAAAAAAAAAAAAAAAAATCTTGAGATTTAAAGCAGTATGCACAAATAAAGTGCGCGTGCATTATAGCATAAAAGTCAAGAGCACACAGTTAACGCGACTGTTTGAACTATGAAATTGAGCCGGGTATTCACTGTTTGCGCGGTGACGGGCGGTATAGTGTGTACTCTGCTTTGTCACAGCGAATAAGATGTAGAATATTGCTAGATATGTCTTTGTTGAGAAGAATCATCATCTGCCTAGCCTTTTCCCAATTAAGTTCGAATCGGCTTCCAGTATAACCGGATGCAGCAGAAACAGGTATTTCGTACGGAGCGACTGCCTATCCGACCTATAAAACTCACTAACTGGGAATCACGATACCCTTTGAAAGACTGGTTGCGAAAAATACCTAGATTTTAATAACTTAGCTATAATGTCTCATGATTAGCAAAAGGTTTTATAAATAGTATTTACTTAATCTTAAAGATTTTTCGAATGATTTTATTAGTATCAGACATAAATTTTTGGCAACGCTTAGCCTCTGGCCAAGATAAAAACCCAGCCCTTGGAACACGGGAAGCGTCAATTAGGCGTTTAAAATTATAATATTAATTTGCTTATGTAGGCAGCCTTAAAGTCGCGGGCAATAGCTAGTATTATAATAAACTAAAGGTTAGTCCTGTTCTATAAACAACAGCGCAAATAACATAAAACTTTCATTTTACAAGTGCAACGCCCACTTTTAAAATTACTTCGCTCGCTGAAACTAGTTATAAGCACACACTAACAAGTTTTTGAATTTAACTTTGTCGCACTTTACGTTAGTGATAACCACGGTGATAACGACAAAACTAACTTAAACTAATCTCTATGTTGTATATTTTGGGAAAGGCAACGTGAGAATATTAGATAGCAAAACTCTTTAATTAAAACCATGGATGCATTTCCCACTAACAAAACACTCAGAAAATAAAATAAACTCAGTTTAGAAGCTATAAGAGTTTTCTAGCATCTTATTAATAATCTAGTTTTGACTTGACTCTACTCAAAACGTCATATTATGTGTTCCGTTTGACGTCCGAAGTCCATTATGAGATAGAGTGCACGCTTCGTTCCATGAACAGCTGCTAGATGTCCTTACCAAGTAAAAACTGTAAAAAGGCGGACGGTTCATTTCACGTGTGATCTCATTATACACCATTATTTTTAGGTCGTTCTGGAACCGAATACCATTAACTCGATCATCGAACTCGAAACGATTGGGACTATTTTTTTCAAAAAGTAACAATAAAAAAAAACACGAAAGATTAAATTTAATGTTTTTTTTTTTGTGAAATAATGAGAATCGATCGATTAATGAATTTTTCTATGGGCATCGTTCGCATGTGTTGCCGATCGTGGATACGTTTTACACACACATATGCATTTGAGTTCTCATTATTTAAAAAAAAAACATGAAATTTATTCTTTCGTGTTTTTTTATTGTTATTTTTTTGAAAAAAATAGTCCCAATCGTTTCGAGTTCGATGATCGAGTTCATGGTATTCGGTTCCAGAACGACCTAAAAATAATGGTGTATATTATGCCTAGCCTTTATCCCAACAATATTGGGGTCGGCTTCCAGTCTAACCGGATGCAGCTAAATACCAGTATTTAACTTGACGCGACTGCCTATCTGACCTCCACAACTCAGTACTGGCACAGGTACTGGGTAATACCATACCTCTTCGTAAGACTGGTTATCATACTTTTTGGGCCACTGACTACCTGTAACGACTTTCAAAGATCTACAAATGATAGTCGAGACCAATGGCTTAACGAGTTCCTTATGTTATAGATTGTCACCCATCCACGGACCGACCTTGGCAAACTATGGTTATCCTTTAAAAATCGGCCGATGCGGCTGTTATTCAACCACGAGCTCCATGACACAATGGACCATGTCTTTTTAATATTATCTGTATGCTGAAACGAACTACTATGAAGGTGTAGGCACGCAATGCTGGCTTGCTGGGGAGTTTGTCCCGTCCTAGCTAAAACACTAGAAAGTGTTTAAGGGGTGTTTTGGGGATTGTCATAAGTAATAGACGTTCATAAAATGCTTGAATAAACGACTTTTTATTTTATACTAGCACAACCAATCCAGTACTTCTATGTCCTCGTCTCTCACTTACCGTTAATTATATCCGAAAGACTCGTCTGGCTAAATAAATTTTCGAAATAGCTCAGTGCATTCACCTCCACGTTAGTTAAACGAAACGCTTTCTGCTGTGTAATATGCATATATTAAAAGTTAAAATGGAAAAGTCGAAGGGTTGTTTTATGTTTAGTTACTTTAATCACACGGTTATTTTAATATGAATTTGAACGGGGCATAATTATGTAGCTTTTGCTTTGAACGAGGCACTAAACTGAAGTCAACATTTATTCCAAATTGAAATTCTTGTTTCCTTGAAGATGCTTTATACACTCGAGAGCAATGAATCCGGGTCACTTAAAGAATGTTAAAAATCTCGGAAACTAAAAATGATAGGTTAATGCAATAAATTGTATTTAATAGACAATGTAATACTCCTTAAATGAAAGTAAAAAAAATATGAGTCGCCATACATTTTATTAACACAAAATTACATAAAGAAAAAAACTGCTGATCTCTCCTTAAAACAAAAATAGGAAACATGAAATTTTTGAACTTTATTACGATTTTCTTCAAATTTTAATACTTCGTATTGCCTCCTCGTGCTTCCATTACTGCGTTTACGCGGTTTGGCATGCTGTACACCAAGTTCCTTATACGATTTTGGGGAATATTCTCCCATTCCTCTGTGAGAGCAATTTTGAGCTCACGAAGCGTGATTGGGGGAGGGTTTCGTTGTTTTACGCATCTGCCTAGCTCGTCCCAAGCATGCTCGATCGGGTTGATATCCGGGCTGCGCGCTGGCCACTCCATACGAGTAATGTTCATCTCTTGAAGGTAGTCATTCACAATCCTACCTGTATGAGGTCGGGCATTGTCATGCATAAATATAGCATCCTCACCTAAATTGACCATAAATGGACCAACGTGATCATTGAGGATTTCTTCCACATATCTTACGCTAGTTAAAGAGCCGTTTTCTATGATCACCAGCTCTGTGCGACTTTCAGAAGAAATTCCGGCCCACACAAGTACAGACCCACCACCGTAGGCTACTTTTTCTTCGATGCATGCTTGCTTGAATCTTTCCCCTGGTCTTCGATACACTCTGTGTCTTCCATCGTGCTTGTAGAGCATAAATTTTGATTCGTCGGAGAACATAACTTTTGACCAATCTTCAATACTCCAATTTACGTGGCTCTGGGCATATCTTAGTCTTGAAATACGATGCCCACGCTCCAGTTTAGGGCCGTTTGCAGGTCTAAGGGGTTTTAAGTTAGATTCAGCAAGCCGACGTCTTACTGTCCATGCACTTGGGTTACTTCCTCCGAGGCGTCGAAACTGATTTGTGAGTTCAGTTCCTGTGAGAAAGCGATTTCGAAGCATGGTGTTCACCAAGTATCGGTCTTCTCGTGCTGTGGTACACCTGGTTCTGCCCGTTCCTGGTCTGCGTAGGTTAGAACCAGTTTCTTCGTAACGTCGGAGAACTCTTTGTACTGTTGACAGCGACACACCGACAATCCTGGCTGTATCGCGCTGACTCCAGCCGGTTTCCAGCATTGTAAGTATTCTGGTGCATTCTTCAGGCGTAAGCGACATAATTTCAGCTTGAATAATGAATATAGAGCACTATCAACATGGTTTATGTACCCACATAAATGACAGATTACAAACAAAAGCAAAACCAAATGCTGTAATTTCGTAGTTCCATCTTCGAAAGTGGCCCTTTTTCAAATTTGTTTTTTTTATGATATAACTTTACAATAACTAAGAAGTTTTAATACCATCATTTAAGGAGTATTACATTGTCTATTAAATACAATTTATTGCATTAACCTAGCATTTTTAGTTTCCGAGATTTTTAGGATTCTTTAAGTGACCCGGATTCATTGCTCTCGAGTGTATTTTCACTTAAAGAAATGTAAATTTTAGTACTAGCGTAAAGTAAGTATATATATTTCAGAATAACTAGTGAAAAAAAAATCGGCCAAGTGCGAGTCGGACTCGCGCACGAAGGGTTCCGTACCATTATCTATAAAAACGGCAAAAAAATCATATAGCTGTTGTATGGGAGCCCCCCTTAATATTTTTTATTTTTAATTTTTAGTATTTGTTGTTATAGCGGCAATAGTAATACATCATTTGTGAAAATTTCAGCTTTCTAGCTATCACGGTTTATGAGATACAGCCTGGAGACAGACAGACAGACTGACAGACAGACAGACAGCGAAGTCTTAGTAATAGGGTCCCGTTTTACCCTTTGGGTACGGAACCCTAAAAATGGAAAAATAATGTAGCCTTACATGGCTTAGCTCTGGTAGTCGTATGGTCATGTGGCGAAGTTTTGTTTTGAAAAAACATATTTCATGTTTGGTAGTGTCACAAAAACACATTTTACAGCTTGTGAACTTGCAATACCTAGACAACAAGACACAATTAATAAAATGCAATAGCCTCAGCTTTCTCTGTGTCAACAATTTAATTGCGAAGCGAAAGTGCATAAAAATAAAGAAATTAAAACAAGGGTATCAACACATCCGTGTGGTGCGAGTTCTAACACGTGGCGTAGCTTGCAACGCTCAGCTGCTACATCCCAAATAGTCTCTAAATTGCAGAACGCAGATTTTGCACAAGCTGCCTTGTTGTACACCACTAAAGAAAGCAACATATTACCGTTATAATCAATTTCAGTTTGCTTTTATACGTCACGAATTCTTTTAAAAACATTTCGTGTACATATTTATAATGTTATGTTGTTTCGCACGTTACGTTGTTTCAAAATGACATGCACGTAATGTTTTTGTTGTGTCAAAATGACGTGTTTCCTTGTACATGTAGAGAATATTTCTAATTTTATCTGCAACAGCGTCAAACAATTATATCCACCTCAGATACAGGTTAGTATATTTTACTAGATGAAAAAAACGTGTTGGCACCGACCCCAAGTAACATGGGACAAGGGGTAGAAGATGATAATGATACTGGTAAGTATATTTAAATGACAGCTCGTCATGGACTGTCTTTGTATGGAAATGTGGTGAGGAGGGACGATTCTCATGTGTCTAAAAGAGTGATGAATATAAACGTTGATGGATGAAGAGCGAGACAAAGACCAAAGAAACGATGGATGGGTTGTGTGAGGAATGATATGAAAGGTAAAGGAGTAAATGATAGAGTGACGGTTGGCGGAGGAGAATGGAAGAAAAAAACGTGTTGTGCCGACCCCAAGTAACATGGGACAAGGGCAGGAAGATAATGATTATAATGAGCTCATAATCGCTTCGAAACCTTTCGTAGTTATAACTTAATTATTAAAAGATTAATTATTAAGAGACACAATGATTAGCATGTATGTTTAAATTTGTTCTCATGTAAGTGAAATGTTATTTCTTTATGAGAATTAAAAGTCTTTAACCAGAAATGCGTCCTAAAATCTGAAGCCCTATCCGTATGGGCCCCGGCTTCAACCCGCTGCAAATTATTGGGCCAGTTTTTAATACCAACATCAACAACAAGCAGAGGAGTTAATCGTTACGTTCCCGTACTACACTATTGTGTACCCACCCTAAGATATTAAACTCCGTCGCAACACATTCTCAAAGAAAATGCACACCCGTCTCTTATATCCCTTGGTTGCATAAACGGGTTCCACGTCGGGGGAATATACTTTACTAGTTTTCGCCCGCGGCTTGGCTCGCTTACAGATCGTTATCCCACGGGACCATAAAAAGGGATAAAAAGTATTCTATGTTACAAGGTCATGGTCTATCTGAGACCTAGACAAAATTACATTCTATCCTACTTCTTACTAAAATTATAAATGCGAAAGTTTGTGAGGATGCATGGATGTTTGATACTCTTTCAAGCCAAAATTACTTAGCGGATTTGGATGAAATTTAGCACACAAATAGTTTATAATCAGGATTAACACATAGGATACTTTTTATCCCATTAGTATAATCCCATGGGACAATTAACGCGGTCGAAGCCGCAGGCATAAGCTAGTCAGCTATTAAGATGCGGATAAAGTCAAAAATGTATTGGAAAACCAAACTCGAAAGCGTTTATTCCAATTAGACCAATACAGGCACTTTTGAATGTCAAAAATAAAATGGTGAAGCTACAATCCCAGTCACAAGGTATAATAACTTGTGAAAGTACTATAGTTGCCGATTCTAATGCATAGAGCGCGCTATCTATGGAGAAGAAAGGGCAAAAACAACATTATCACTCTTTTAAATCAAAATATTGTTACAAGATCTTGGTAACATTCATGTAGACGTACACATTTAAGAGCTCAAGATGGGATGAACATAAGTTACCGAAAACTTCATATCAATCATGTTACAAGTTATAACAGAAACGATACGATTGCCACAGTTCTAAACCCTCTGTTTGCTAAATTTCATCGTAATCCTTTCAGTCTTCAAGACGTGCTGGCACGACAAACAAACACACAAACTCACTTTCCCCGTTCATAATATTAGTTAGAATTTTAATGGCCGCCGGGATACATAGTAAAATCGATATTGACTATAAATGTTGTTATGTGTTCATTAAAAGCGAAGCGCGCATAACTCTTTACGAGGCTGTATACTTTGGATACATTTCATTATACCAATTTTATATTTTATTACGTATTGTTTAAGGGAATATTGCTTTTTTATGGCGTACCCCTTTTTTCTTGAGGCCAGGGAAAAGGTTTGGGAGCACCTGTATTTTGTTTATGGCTCTACAGGTGCTGAAATTGGTGGAGAATATTTTCTTTTAAATCATTTTAAAGATTAATCAAAGAGTTAATCAGTAGCGGTCATAGCTGTTAAAGTGCCGCATGATTTTTTGGTATGGCGCTTTATTAATTTGATTTTTACATAGCTATGAAAGTTAAAGATATATTAAGTTAATACCTACTGTAGCGAAATAAAATGCAAGTGCGCCACTTTGATACGTATAATTTGGTAGAATAATTTATCACATCCCTTATCAAAAAATTATAATATTAAGTATTATGCCGTCGCGGAGTTTTATATCAGGTGAGCACCTATGTGTGTGTTTTTATTGGTGAGCTTTCGGAATATTTTTCAATAAATTGTGTTACGCATTCTGAAATTCGATGTGGGTACTTATAGCAATTGCAATGGCTTTTGCACGAACCTTACCTACGTTAAAGTTTAACTGAATCGAACAACGATTCGTATCCGGAGATTACCTCGCTATCGACCTTTTATATAACTGAAAGACAATAAATAAACTATGAACTCAATCGATCATTTGATCGCTACATTTTATTTCGCTACACTACTTGCTAAGAATGAAAGAACCGTATGCTTAGTGCGAGTGTCATACTAAAATTAGAGTAACGTCTCGATCGCGTAAATCGAGTTTACGTCAAACGCATCGACAATCGTTAACTTGCGAGTGTGAGATACTAATACATACGAGGGCGGCACTGAAAATTTCGGGAATCAAGGAAGTGACACAACATTACCGTTTGAAAATGTATTTATTGCTTTTCGAAGTATTCTCCGCGAAATTTGACACATTTTTCCCTACGATGGAACCAATCATTGAAGCAACCATTCCATTCGGAAGTTGGGGTCTCCAAAATGGCCGTTTTGTAGGCCGTCCACAGCTTCTTCAGGTGATGAAAATCTCTGACCACGCAATTTATTCTTTATTTTAGGGAAAGTATAGAAATCATTAGGGCTTAAGTCGGGGCTGTACGGCGGATGGTCTAATAATTCTATGTTTTGTTGCTCTAAAAACTCTTTTGTTCTGTGCGCGGTGTGAGAACTCGCACTGTCGTGATGGAGGATAATGCGGCGGTTGCAGTTCTCTTTACGGAGTTCAGAAACGACCTGTGGCAAACAAATGCTAGCATACCATTCTGCATTAACCGTTCTTTGTCCCTCAAGAGGAATAGTCGCAACATGGCCGGTTTCGGAGACAAACGTGGCCACCATTTTTTTTGCAACACTTCGTGAACGAACAATTTTTGTTGGCTTTAACTCATTTTCGAACACCCAAACTCGTGACTGGTTTTTTGTTTCGGGTTCGTACGCGTATATCCAGGATTCATCACCTGATACGATGTTGTATACAGCATTTGAGGATCCTGCGTGGAATCTTTCAAGAGTTATGACGCAGCAAGTAACGCGAGCCGCTTTTTGCTCTTCACAGAGCGAATGCGGTATCCATCGGGAAAACAACTTTTTTACACCTAATTGTTCATGCAAGATTATTTGTATTTGACTCATGCCAATGTCTAAAGTTGCCTGAATTTCGCGGTATGTCGTACATGTCGATCTTCCTCAATCAGCTTACGCACAGCATCAACGTTTTCTTGGGTGACTGCAGTTTTTGGACGACCTTGACGGGGGTCATCACTGAGCTTGACACGTCCACGTTGAAATTCAGCAAACCAGCGATAAATTGTGGTTTTGGATGGGGCTTCATCACCAAATGCAGAAATCATCCGGTCAACACACTGTTTTTTTGTTAAACCACTTCGAAAGTCATAATAAATCATCGCTCTTGAATTTTCTCGAGTCAATTCCATTTTCTCAACGACTAAACAATTTTGACAAAACCTTGTGACAAGACCGAGAATCTTTTTTAAAATAAATAAATGGTATTCGATTTTTAAAACCAAGGAGTTTTCAATTAAAAAGATTTTAATATGACAGGAACAGTGGAAATATTCCATTCCCGATACTTTTAGTGCAGACTGCGTACAACCTTTCGTTTTGCGTTAATTCACCGTGAGAAGTGACAATTGTCACGTGAACTAACGAAAGGAACAACGAAACGAACATTGCTAACCGGCCAAAATAAATTGACATTCGTACTTTGTGTTCATAATAGAAGCGACTGCCTATTCAAATAGTGGTGGTTATACAACGAAGTTGACGTTTATTTTGTGTTTACAAAAGTTTGCATATTTGTGATTTGCATAAAGCTTTTAATATTATTGTTAAAAATGAAGGCTAGCCCGTCCCAAATTGAAATGCTGGTGACATAATATGAAGCAGTAAGTGTAATATATAATAATTTGGTATATAGTGAACTTGATCCAATCTGTGAACTTTGTAAAACTAAGTTTGTTACTTTTTAGGCATGGAGATCTAAGCAAATTATCTACTAATGCCCGAGGTAGGATAACGAGCATTCGGAATTGGGAGGAATTGACTGCTTTATTGTACAGTGGTGGTGCTGGTGACAACAAAAACATCCTCCAAACGAAGTACGTACGAGATGCCATTGTAATTTTTATTCACATTATAAAATTAAATTAAATTACTTTATTTCACCAGTCTCGCGCACCACAAAATCTTAAGTGACAACTTTACGCGCTCGCAAGTGACTCCGTTTCTTATTGGAGCTGTCAAAACTGTCAAAATTGTAGCTTACACTCGCGTTATACATGCAAACGTTATCAATGTGCTCGCTTTCGACAAGCACTCGATTGTCACTATCGACGACGTAAATAAAACTAAGACTCACAAATTTAGTTCTCACGTACGACGCCAGGTGGCCCTTTTTTGGGATGGGAAAGCATCAAATGATCCCTCCCGCTCTGGGCGGATCGGAAGGGAGTTTTACTGACTAAAACACATCCATGTTCCTTCTTTTTCCCTTTGTATTCCAGGGCCGCAGTATCTCTTTCGAACAGTCCCGCAGCCCTGGCAGGCATCGGCCCTTGCGGGCCTCTACTGTTTGCTGACATCTCTTTGAGGCGGGACGTGAGGTTCTCTCCCTCTCACGAGGTGGCCCTTACCCAGCACCATATTTGCATAAACGTTAATGCGCTCGATACGTAAAAAAAACTCGCACTAAGCATACTGTGCTTTGATAAACATTTGTGATAGTCCCATGACAGATACAATTTCTGATTTTGTCCACGTACCAATATAAATATAATCCAAACTAATATTATAAAATAATGCGAAAGTAACTCTGTCTGTCTGTCTTTGCTTCACGCCTAAACTACTGAACCGATTTGTGTGAAATTTGGTACAGACATAGTTTGAAACTTTAGAAAGGACATAGGATAGTTTTTATACAAAAAATAAAATAAAATTTATTCCGGACATACAGCGCCATCTATTGGTCAAGAGTCGGCATCAATTCAGTACTGAAAATTACGCGATATAACCGAACTCGACGCGGGCGAAGCCGCGGGCGGAAAACTAGTATACTCATATTTTGAAACCAAGGGACTAAAAAAAATTTGGCCCTCCCATAGTAAATCAATCAGCTGGTAGTCAGTTTTGTAAGGGAGGGCCAATTTTTTTTTTGATATTTCGACCTACTCGTATGGTCTTTGGGGAAAGTTATTGAGTTTCATGAGCACATTCACCTCCTTCAGGGTTGATACCCCCCTTCCGTTACACGCTGTATACTGACTAGCTGTTATCCACGAATCTCACCCGCGTGTTTTTTTTTTAAATATAACGTATATTCCTATTCGAATCGGATTTTGTTAACAATTTCATGGGGTTTTCTTTTTTGGATGGAACCCCTAATTCTTTTTCTAAACTAAAAGTAGCCTAAGTTACTCCTTATAACATTAACCACTGAAGTCCGCCACTGAAGTCCTGTTAAAATCGACCCAGCCGTTACGGAGATTAGCCGGAACAAACAGACCGACAGACAAAAAATATTGAAATGGTTTTTGTAATAAGTACCCTATAATAATATACTTTCATATGCAATCAGTAAAAAGCTGTTACTTTGAAATTGCATACAGACACTTAAATTTTTAGGGATCCGTAGTCAAAAAACAAGGAATCCTTATAGTTTCGCCATGTCTGTCTGTCAGTCTGTCCGCAGCTTAGCTCAAAGACTCTTAGGTATCTTAGTACTAGAAAGCTGTAATTTGGCTTGAATATGCAGATTATTTACGCCGACAACGTGGTAAAATAAAATCTTGAAAAGTATTTCTTTTAGGGTATCTTCAGTACCTACTCGTGGGGAAAGTGGGAATAAAGTGGGGATTTTTTTTTCTCGCGTACCGCTTAGTGAGGATGTCATTGGATAGCTCTTTAAAAAATATTGTTAAAAGAAGTTTGTCGAAATAATTTTTCGCTTTAAAGTGCAAATTTTTGTTAGACTGAAGTGGCTCTACCAGCTAAACGGTTGTGTTTGGGTGTGTGAAAAAATTCACGGTTATAATATACGTATATAACGAAGTTAAAAGGAAAACTATGAAAGCTAAGTAGGCTGTAGAAGTTTACGAGTAATAGTCGACCAACTTATTAAATGTACTTGGATAACATATTTTCCTAAACATAATGTATGGGAGCACAGGTTTTTCAACTGTTTTTATTATTACATTAAAAATCATCGTTCGTAGGTAAATCGGACCGTAGAAAGTGTCCGCATATTTTGATGGACAGCTACAGAACCCTACATTGTGCGTGGCCCGACACGCACTTGGCCGGTTTTTATTCATATGTATAGATTGGAACTACTCACTTATGTACGTAGTATGAGTACGTCTCACTTACTGTAAAACACACAAAAAAAAGACAAAACACTACCGAAACCTACACATTACATAATGTGCTTCGAACAGAAATATCGCAGATGTGAAATGATTTATACTCTAACAGATTGGGCCCAATATTTTTACGGCTCCATTGACGTTTTGCAATATAATGTCCATCCGAATGAGTGCGACTGAATTATTCATTTTCCCTTGTCTTTTTTCAAGTAAGTTTTGTTCATTTGAGTTTTTATGAGGTCGTTTGACAAATGTCTGTGTCCAATCGAGGGTGAATTGCTTTAAATCGTTTTGTATAATGAGGTGGAAGGTATTTGAGATACGTTTATGTATGAGTAGGTATTAGAGTCTGATAATGAAATCTGTTTGCTCTCGATATGTTAAAAAGGAATTTTACTATAGATAATACTTATGTTAAGTAGTTATCAACGAATGTTATCCCGTGCTTTATTTACCTTGAACAATTCATTAAATCTTTGATCTCGACTGTCATACAAATCAATCAAGATCAAATGTTTAATTGTATTGTCATGATGACCGATGACAGTCTTTTAAAACGATTAAATAGAAGCGACGGCCTCGTTGATCGAGTGGTCGCAAGCGCGACTGCTGAGCATGAGGTCCTGGGTTCGAATCCCGAATCGAGCAAAGTGTTGTTGGGTTTTCCTTCAGAAATTTGTCTGTAGCAGACACGGAGTCTGGATTTGTGCCCAGTTGATGGAAACATTACTGGCTAAATGTCGGTGCACTATTAGGTACACCTCTGCCTAACCCTTCGGGGATTACAGGCGTGATAGTATGTTCTATGTTCTGATATAAATAGAAGCAGTCAAATCCTAACTTTCAAACTAAAATTATAAATGCGAAAGTAAGTTTGTTTCTTACCTTTTCACGCCTAAACTACTGAACCGATCATGCTGAAATTTTGCATTACATTGTCAGGTGTACAGAAACGGACGTAGGGTTTCATCCCGAAAAAAAGTACTGTTCCCGAGAAAAACACCAATAACGTTCTTATAACAATAGATGGTGCCTTTCGAATCATGATTGAATTATATTATTATATAGACACTGTAGCAGTGTGTAAGAGTTTTTTTTAAGTTTTTTGAAACCGCGGATAAAAGCTAGTCCAATATAAACTCTGAGGTAAAATAAAGGTTTAGTCACACAAGTACTCATAAAGTGCAAACGCGGCTCTGTAAGCACAGATCTTGGCTGTATCAGTCAGTGTCCAGTGACAACAGCATGTCCGTAATCTGTCCGTATCAGTTGCACTGAGCCTTAACCGATTTATACGTAGGCACAGTTATTAGCCGAGTCAAAAATAGGTACTCAATTTCAGCCGCGTCCAAATGACTCGTAATGCGAACCTGAAAAGCTAAAAATAAAAGGCATTAGCGAACTCTTTTACGGCAAAAGATACATTTTCTTTCTCTCTCCACTCCTCTCCCAACTTTCTCACAAAAAAGTCAACTCATATAGGTAAACCCTTCAGTACACCGTAAGACACAAGAATTGTACCAACAAATGTTTAAATAGCAACTAAGAAAATAAAAGGGTGGGATGTTAAACTTGCAACGGTGTATATTCTGTCGAGTGAAGAACACAAACACAGGTGATCAAATGTATGTACATACTCGTATAAACAACGGTGTGCGTTTAAATTGAAGATTCTTGTCGCGTTGGACCAGGATGCTAAGAGATGGATAAGGAATTAAGAATCTGAACTCAAAAACTGTTTTCCATCAAGTAGAATGTGCGAAGGCTAGTCACATAATTAAGGATCAACCAATATAAATGAAGGGTATTAGACAATAAATCTGATTAACTCTATCTATTGTCTACATCGCGACATATTAAACAGGAATGGGTATTATCCTCCAGGTAGTGCGGGTAATATCCTCGTCTCTCTCCTTTATATATTGATTCGCTTTGTAATTCTTGCAAGTTATCAGGCTCTAGATTCGTTAAAAACACTATGATTTTTATCTCGATGTCACGATATAAGCTTTGAGAAACAAAATTGTTTTTATCATCAATTCTATCCGTTCTCGGGTGATTCACTAATAATACTAATACTATAGTTATGCTAGATATAATCCCCAAGAAATGGATAGCAGAACACACTAAAAAACGGGATGCTATATTGTTACCCATGTGTGTCACACATTGTTGCTAGATAGTGCACTACACACTGTGATAAGACAACTCCTGAGAAGGTTTAATATTTAAAAAATTCTGTAGGTTGTACTTCAGTAAACAAGTAACATTTAATTAAAAGTATCAAAAACCTAAATACCTACCTTTTAAAACCTCATTTTGATACCCCACTCGATAGGTTTGATTTTTTTTATTAACGTGTTTCTATTTCGCGCCAAAAATCCACCATGATGGTTTTTTTTCAAACATCTATCTAAGCACACTTAGGCTTTTAAGACAAATAAAACGACACCTTAACTATCGAAACCCATCCAGCTGTTTGGAAGATACGAGGTAATAAAGAAATTTACAAATTACAAACAAACAAAGATACGCGCGAAAAACATAACTTCCTTGGCAGTCGGGTAAAAAGAACTTCTTATCCACCATACACGTATCTCGAACAACATGTGAGGCAATGTTTACAACGTTAGAGAGATGCAAATAAACTCCGGTGGCTTAAAATTGACGACGCAACATTCGCACTGTGCCTGTAGCCATTACTCTTGGCTGTAAGTGTTGTTTGGAAGCGGCTGTTAATCTTAATGTAGCTACGTACGAAATTAAGGGAAAAATCTGAAGTTAGGTTGACACTAAGTGAAATATGGGACACTAAATGTCGTGTCCTGTTTGTACATTACAGGAGGTGATGGACGCTACTGAAATTGCCAAACTCATTGCAAAATTTTGGGCTGAATTAATTTAGATGAGAGGAAAAAGAAACCTAGAAATATGGGCTTTCTATAGGAATTGATGCGGTCAGCTGTAACATGTATGGTAAAACTAAAAAAAAAAGTTATCAATTTTCAATAGTCATAGAACAAAAGTTGTTCAGTTCCATAGTCTGAGTTACCACACGCGCAGGTCTTGCGTTTAGTCTGTTACACCCTGTATGTATGTAAAGTGAAATCTTTCATCTGACCGCGCTCCAGACATACAAACAAGATTTTCAAATAAATGTACGAGTATGTGTGTATAAATGTAGCATGCGCATCAGCCGAAATGGGTTTGATGGCTTCCTGCTACTCTGGAGAGACCGTTTAAGCGGTCCTACGAATGCGATAAGATGAGGTTCACAATTGTTCTGTGCAGACAGCAGTAAAGATAATTATGTGCAGCGTACGTACCTTACACTGCGACCTGCACTCGTTGACTTCCCAGCTGCCGTTCCTGATAATGATGACGATGGTGTTGGATGACGATGAATCTAATGGCTTAATGAAAGTTCACTGGAGGTGCGCGTTGATCGGAGGTAGGAAACGAAGTCCGCAGGCACATCAGGTTTAGCACCCAAGAGAGCGTTGATCGCAGAGAGGGTTCGGCTTCGAAGGTTGAACCTCGTCATCATCATCTGCCTAGCCTTTTCCCAACTATGTTGGGTTCGTCTTCCAGTCTAACCGGATGCTGCTGAATACCAGTATTTTACATGAAGCGACTACCTATCTGGCCACCACAACCCAGTTAGTGCTGGGTAATACGACTTGTTAAGACTGGTTGTTAGACTTTCGGGCCACTGACTACTTTGTAACGACTGCCAAAGATCTACAAATAACAACCGGGCCTAATGAGTTAACGCTAAATCCAGTATTGCTGTAAATTTGGCGAAAAGTTTTACCCTGAAACCGCAGTACATTGACACAGGTATATAGACACATTTGCGTTAATTTCATTCATGCTCCTCTCAGGCCAGAACACAGCTTAGCTTCAGTTAGGTATCCAGTTTTAAGCACACATTTTTAAAATGAGTAATTAATTAGTTTTTCGCCAACCTTTTAGAGCAGGCGGGTGCAAAAACTTCAGCACAAAAATTTTTACTTTGAGCTTACAATTTTTTACCTGAACTAAACAATTTAGCTTTTAGTTTTGAATTTTAATATTCGCATTCAAGTTTCAACTTCCTGATTAACATACATAGAGTGGCTCGTTGGGGTCTCCCTTGTTTGACCGAAAAGAAATTGCCAAATTATCACTTCCCAAACAAATTTTCGCATAATTTCATTTGCCAAATTATTACTTACCAAAAAATCTCTTTACAAATAATTGTTACGAAAACCTATGTTTGGCAAGTGAACGTTTGAACAATAACTTGTTCACCAACTAGTACTTTTACCATTTTTTATCTAGTCAAATATTTCAGTTGGTATAACATATTTTACGCAAAATTACATAAGCCAAATATTTGGTGTCGTTAATTTTAAACTTACCATTTCAGTCAAAAGCACTATTAACTAGTTGGGATCTCCTATTTGGATTCGGTTGGGGCTCCTATTTCTGTCTGCAGGGTTTACAGGCACCTAACTAACCGAACCTCGGGGTGCCCCTGACGTCGACCGTCTAGGGTTAGCGTTTCCGTCAGCAGGTCGACGGATCCCCGCTGCGCGGGGCTCCTATTTCTGTCTGCAAGGTTTACAGGAACCTAACTAACCGAACCTCGGGGTGCCCCTGACGTCGACCGTCTAGGGTTAGCGTTTCCGTCAGCAGGTCGACGGATCCCCGCTGCGCGGGGCTCCTATTTCTGTCTGCAAGGTTTACAGGAACCTAACTAACCGAACCTCGGGGTGCCCCTGACGTCGACCGTCTAGGGTTAGCGTTTCCGTCAGCAGGTCGACGGATCCCCGCTGCGCGGGGCTCCTATTTCTATCTGCAAGGTTTACAGGAACCTAACTAACCGAACCTCGGGGTGCCCCTGACGTCGACCGTCTAGGGTTAGCGTTTCCGTCAGCAGGTCGACGGAACCCCGCTGCGCGGGGCTCCTATTTCTGTCTGCAAGGTTTACAGGAACCTAACTAACCGAACCTCGGGGTGCCCCTGTCGTCGACCGTCTAGGGTTAGGGTTTCTGTCAGCATCTGTTAAATTTCAATTACGTTATATTAAATCAATTTGTGTTATGTCTTCATTCCAAAATTTTTGCCTTTATATTTTTTGTCATAACAAATCATTTGACTAAACGTTTATTTTCTTAATTTTGTTTGCTGTAATAAATCATTTGGTTAAAGACCAAAAGCCTAAATGACATTATCCTTAGTAATAATCTGCCAAGTAAACATTTGACCAAATGAAAATGTGCGTACTAAAATTATTCCAAATATTACATTGGCATAAAAAAAGGTTGCTAAAATTTGTTTGGGTAATGAAAATTTGGCAAAATCTTTTCGGCAAAACGGCAGGATCCCGGCTCGTTGGTCTGGTCGACGCAAATGGGATTGCTAAGCTTTTTGGATTCAATTCCCATGTTGTTTTATTAGGAATTTCTCAGCAGCCTGGAATTTGAATATGTGCGAGTGTGTGTATGAGTATCATTTTTGTGGTTTTTGGGGTAGCTGATAACGAAAATGAGGTCAAAATAAACAGAAAAAAAAACGAAAAAAAAATTCAAACGTCATTTTGTTTCTTCGGCTTCCCCTGACTCAATTTTCACCCTTCGCCACTGGTAGACACACAATCATTTATCAAAATCCATCGGTTATAGATGTTGTCGTGACAAACCATTTCCTTAAGGACACAAGAATCTACTGATTGTCTCCTACTCCTTCCGTTTTGTGACATACGGACATTGATGTTAACATTTCTTATTGTACTGTCAGCTGTGACATTATTATTGTATTACTTTTGTATTTTTATTTTCACAGGCTCACGCCACGATATCACGGGCGGTTCACGGAGCAATCGTTGCCAGAAATTGCACAAAACAGAGAGGTTCGGAAGAACAAAGGGGAGGCTTTTGCCCAGCAGTGGGACTATGAAAAAATCGACATGAGCTATGAAAATATCTTGCTGCAAGCGATACGTGTGCGTCATTTGTATCCGTCGCGTAAGTACCGTCGCGTCGCAGTGATTCGTGGCATGCTCCAAGGAGTTCTTTCATTTGTTTTTTTCCAGTTATTGACGCAACACACACACGCGCCGTTTGAGGGTGTCTCTCATGGACAGGCGGCAAAAGTTCTCACAATATTTGTTTAAATTAAATTGCCATAGCTATATTGATATTCTTTAGTAGTAGCATTTAACTTGGTCAGCAGTAAAGTCCATTTGCACCACAAATCACTAAACTTGTTTAGCGCTAAACATTTGTTCATGTTGTTAACTTCAAACGATTCACAGAAACAGAATGATGTTCACGCTAAACGCAAAAAGTGATTGGTGAAACAACCAAGCCAAAGCCAAAGCTAAGAATGTGTCTGGCTGCCCGGCTGAATTTAAATTTAAACACATAAACCCTATGATAGTTATTAAAGCTTTCCGGCAAATAAAAGTCAAACTGACCGAAGATCTTTGGGGAATGTCTATCAAAGTTTGTACATCCATAGTTGAGACTGTAGCACCATACTTAGCTTTAATTTTTAATTTGTGTGTAGACCAAGGAGTTTTCCCTGATTTAATGAAATACAGTAAAGTCATACCTCTTTTCAAATCCGGGGATAGTAAAGATACTAATAATTATAGACCTGTATCCGTGTTGCCAGTTTTTAGCAAGGTGTTTGAAAAAGTAATGCTTAATCAAATGCTCAATCATTTTAACACCAACAGAATCTTACACGACCAACAGTTTGGTTTCACTAAGGGACGTTGTACAACTGACGCCGGTGTAACCTTATTAAAGCACATATTTTCTGCGTGGGAAGCATCCCAAGACGCAATAGGAATATTTTGTGACCTCTCCAAAGCATTTGATTGCGTAAATCACGACACATTGCTTTTGAAACTTGAGCATTACGGACTAGGTAAACTTGCACTTGGTTTGGTAAAATCTTATTTAAGTGATAGACAACAATATGTTCAAATAAATGGTGTTAATTCACAGGGTTTAAAAGTAAAAATGGGGGTTCCGCAAGGCTCAATATTGGGTCCTTTCCTCTTTCTTGTATATATAAACGATCTACCCTATTTATTGAAAAACCAACCTCAAAATATGGTGTTATTTGCTGATGACACTTCTCTAATTTTTAAGATAAATAGACGGGCCCAAAATCTAGATGACGTAAATAATGCCCTACTTCAGGTCCATAATTGGTTCACAGCAAACAATTTAGTATTAAATGAAAAAAAAACGAAATGCATAAGATTTGCTTTACCAAATGTTAAAAGTAACGAGTGTGATATAGTATTGAATAAAGAGAAACTTGAATTCGTAGATAAAACCGTTTTCCTGGGGCTTACGCTTGATTCAAGGCTACAATGGGGTTCTCATTTGAAATCTCTTGCGGGGCGCCTAAGTTCAGCAGCATATGCTGTTAGAAAAATCCGTCAATTTTCTGATGTAGATACCGCTAGACTGGTCTATTTTAGTTACTTTCATAGTATAATGTCTTATGGCATTCTGTTATGGGGACGGGCTGCAGACATTGAGTCTATATTTATTCTGCAAAAAAGAGCCATCAGAGCCATATATAATCTTCGTAGGCGCGATTCTCTAAGGGAACTGTTTAAGGAAATCAAAATCATGACGGTACATTGTCAATACATCTACGAAAACATAATGTACGTTAGAAAAAATCTACATCTTTTTAATAAAAGAGGTGACAGACACAATTACAGTACGAGAACTAGAGACCAATTAGTTCAGCCGGGCTTCAGACTCGCTAAAGTAGACTCATCTTTCATGGGGTACTGTTTAAGATGCTATAATAAAATTCCACAAAGTATTCTTGAACTGAATGAGACGAAATTTAAATCATGCATTAAACGCACACTATGTAAGCAAGCATATTACAAGTTGGACGATTATATCTCTGATAAAAATGCTTGGCTCAATGCCGGTCCTGCTCCACATGGACAGGGGCGCATAAACTGATTAATGGATAGCATTAAATAGTATTGTTGGAGCTGCTGAAGATTGTACAACTATCTTTGCATTGTATAGATTCAATTTCTTTTGGTATTATATAACCGCATAGCCCATATTATGTGAGTACTATGTAATAGAAAGCTATCCTTCGTTGGAAACCTACGTCATTTTTTTTTTTTTGACTTGAATTTGCCCTGGCGGTTAAGTGTATGTCATGCTCACTCAAATGTCTCGCTGATGGTGGCGCGTGTGTCGGATCAGTTAGTTCCCTTCAAAATGGTTGAGTTGAATGGTGCTGATACATGCGTCATGTTCGTGAACGGGCGCTGTCAGTTGTGACTGGTCATCTCTTGGTTGCCACGGCTTATTTGAATTAATTATTTTATTTTTTTAATTGTTCTTTTCCTTGTTTTTACTATGGACACTTTTAACGTGCACATCTTGCTACATCGCTCTCACATAATGTACCATCTAAACATGAATGATGTAACCAAGGTTTTGTAAAAATATTCTGATTTAAAAGAGTGTCCATGGAGTTTCTTGCCCGTTCTTCTCCATAGAGATCTACGTTAGGGAATGGGCAACTACAGTACTTTCACAGTTTTTATGCCTTGTGACTGGGACTGTAGCTAAATTTCATTGTTATCTTTGTTTCGACAGTTCAAAAGTGCCTGTAACGGGCCTACTTGAAATAAATGCTTTGATTTTGAAGAGTTCTTGCTTCTATGTGACTTATTGTATATTTTTTAGAATGTTTGTGTTTTTTCTATTTACTACTTGAATCATAAATCATTCACCATTTACTAAAAGGACACATTTCAGATAACACCTGAAAAAAGAATATTTATCTAACTTACAAAAACTTACAATGGAGTAAGAACAACAATCAACCTTCTTTGATAAAGTTTCGCTAAAAAAGTTTTGTTTACGAAAACAAGGACAGGGGGATGAACGGTGAGGTATGGAGGGGGGACGCAAAATAAAGCAATCAGTTATCCGTTAGGTTTGTTTTTTGATAAAAACGTTGACTTTGCAATCTTGCGTCTGAAATTAAGCGTTATGCGGTACAAAAGTTGAGGGGACGCTTTTTCTTTTTATCTTCTAAAAAGGTAAAACAGTTGTGTTGTTTGCATTTTGGGGTGTTTTCCATTGACTTATTCCTGAGCAAAGGTGATTTTAAGATTCATCATTACTTTCAAAATGGTGGAGGGAAACATCGTGAGGAAAGCGGCAGTTTTAGACACGCGTGTGACATCTACCAACAACGACAGAGCCCGTATGAGGAATTATAAAGGATTACTTAACTAAATTTAGTATAGGTTTATGATATACTAAATTTAATAAATAAATAAAATAGCCCGCACCCTTTTCCCAACAATAGCCATTTTATAGGCAAATTATGCTATTAAGGGAAATGAATGAATGTTGTCGATTCTGGACTAAACTAAAACATTTTTAATGACAGAAATATAGTGAAACGGAAGAATTAAAAAAAAATACCTATTGGCGCTAGTATAACGCAACACAACGTTTTATCACCTACCATATTGTAAACTACTTTTGTAGAGACTGGTCTGGTGGACTGAGAGGGCTGTAATTAGACAAACATTTAAACCAGATGTTTTCCTGGTACATTCTCCGATATGCTAGTAACTAGTTAACCGACTTCTTGATTCACAATTTACAACAACCTACCGTTGATGGCGCGTTGTACTTTGTATTTGTCAAACCAGCTAATCAGCAGCGTTGCGATATTCAATTTGTTTGTAGAAGTGGTGAAATCTTCTGTATAAATAAATAAAATTGAAGTGTCTGTTTGTAATATCAAAATAAAAGCTTTTTACTGAATGTATATGAAAGTATATAGGGTACTTACATGTTATATCAAAGCGCTTTTTTTTTCAATTTTTGTCTGTCTGTTTGTTCCGGCTAATCTCCGAAACGGCTGATTTGACGGACTTTTACCGGCAGATAGCTGATGTTATAAGGAGTAACTAAAACTTTTATTTTAGAAAAAGAATTAGGGTTCCGTTAAAAAAACCTTTGAAAGTAACAAAATCCGATTCAAAAGGGGAGTAATATTCTTTTTAAATAATAGTTAATGAACGCTGCAGTTATATATGCACCAGCTTTAGCAAAAGGAACCTCGATCATTAACGACTAACTTTCAAGCGTAATCATCGTTTCAAGAGTTCAAATTCTGACTGTGGCATAAAAAGGGTTTTAAAGTTATAGGAATGAGATAGATATTTAATTTAAAGCGACTGCCTACCAGAGGCAGTCGCTTTAAATTAAATATCTATTTAAGTTATTGAGTTGCATCCGTTTAGATGATGATGAAAAAGGTTATTACAGGGTATTAGCAAGAAAGTAGCCACCCTTATTGACTACTGAAAAGTAACCCTTTATGTAACCCTCATAAATCCCTATTCCACTAAAGCTAGCCATAGACGATAGGTAATGCATAACAGTTTTAAATGTACATGCAAAACTGAGATCCATAGAGGACACATACGAGTACGTAACTGCAAGCCTGTCGCAATTTTGCAAGCATGCCATCACCGGCAACACACGACGATATAAATGGCCGCTTTAGTGGCCTTATAATTGTTTAAAAAAATAAAACAAGTCGAACTAAGAGCTGTGAACGCGATTTGCCACACAAGCTCGCTGTCGTACTGCGCAGGCATAAAACCAAGAAAAAAAAAATGATTTTGATATTCGCTATTTTGCATGTACTGGCCAGAATAACTGTACATACAGTTTTCTGCTACACACGTTCATGCATGCTTGCACAGTTGGACTGTACAGGAAATACTGCACATGTATATCCTATCGTCTATGCCCGCCTTAACGTACTACTAATAAGCATGGCATACATGCTTTTGGTCGTGGCCGCAGGCAATGCGATTGGCGTCAAGCGACGCACGCGTCTCAACACGCTTGAAAGTGTAGGTTGTGGCCAAGAGGTAACAAACAGTCTTCACTTAGAAGCGATTCTTTTAAAACTCAATAAAAATGTGTAAGAGGTTGCTTGCACACTTAACTCTTTTGTCTTCCGTACGTAACACTATTTTACTTAATATAATCGTGTTGCGTGATACCCTCCCCATGTTATATCTAATGGAAGCGAATCGCTAGAGGCTACGAATATTTTAACATGCATGAAATATTATGTAAAAGCAGTTCGTGAAGATAATATGTATATTGTGTATTCTATCTTAGTACATGTTCACACAATCATGTGTTGATATTATCTCAAGGACAGCCTTGTGTTAATGGTTGTGTGTATGATTGTGTGTTGTGTTGATAAATAAATAAAAAAATAAATAAATGATTGTGTTCCGGTGATTTTTCTCGAATGGTTTTAGTGTAGAGGCAACGGGAAATATCTTTGGAGATATAGCTGAGGAGTTGGTTATATGACTTCCTTTCACCAGGTATTCGTGAAAGCTCTTGAATTTTCGGTCTTCAAAATGTGCTTCATCAACATAACATAATACCATGCCTGTAATCCCCGTAAGGTTAGGCAGAGGTTTACCTAACAGTACACCCACATTTCGCCGGTTATGTTTAAGGGTCCATGTAATAGGGGGCCAGCCAAAAGCCATCACCCGGATCCAGATTCCGTGACCGCTGCTGAGAAATTCTAGATGGAAAAACCCAGGCCAGGACCTCAGATGCTCAGCAGCCGCGCTTGAGACAACTGCAAAGACGAGACTGTCATTATTTATTTGCCCGTGGCTTCGCTCGCGTTGATTTAGAAGTTGATCACCTAACGGTGTGAAACATACTTTACGACCTATTTTCATCAACCTATCTATATATACATAAAAAAATTCATAAACATCTGTAGAGCCGTTTCGGAGGAGTGCGACCACAAACACCGTGACACGAGATTTATTTATAAGATTTTAGTACAGGGAGGACTTACAGCTAATAAAAACAAACAAGAAAGGAAACCATAGTCACCAGAAAGCCAATTACAAATCCTCACGGATATAGACTTATAATAATTTATGGTGTGAGCACAAAAAAAAAACACAACGCTTTAATCAAAGTAAGAAGCATAAAAATACTTGGTTTGCAATTATATTACTAAAATAATAGAGAAAATAGTAAAGTAATAAAAACAAATAATATAACCTAGCACTATTTGAAAATTTAGAGGCTAAGTACCGTCTGGCCTTGGCTTCTTCTATTACAACATCATAGCTATTTAGTGTAATATGATGAGCAACAAGTTCGACACGTTACATTTGTATAAGTTTAAAAAAAGTACAAGGTCACTAATACTATCATTAAAATTTAAAACGGTAGGAATATTTAAATTGTTTTTTTTATGTTTCAAGTTCCCGTTATTTCGACACTGTTGTAAGCCCCATGACATCACTGTTACTAAGTCTCTTTCCAACTATGTTTTGGTTGGCCTCCAATACCTGCATTCAGTGAATACCACTTATACCACTTTTTCCATTGGAGCGACAACCCACTCGGTCATGCGATACCCCTTGTAAGGAAAAATATAGACAGTTTAAAAAAAAGGTGCCGTAAATTTGTTTGCTCTTAGGTCATGTTCACACACAGCGTATAATAATAGTCGGCCGCCGACTGTGAGCGTCAAGTTCAAAATGTATATAAAACAAAGGGCGACTCTGAATTTTCTTCGTACATTTTTTACCGAGCGCTCACAGTCGGCGGCCGGCTATACGCTGAGTGTGAACACGGCCTTCGACACAGGCTATTCCCCATATCATTGTTATAGTCTACCGACACTTAACTGGTTTTAATATTACACAGATATCAAAAATTCCTTAATTCTTGTACCCCATTCGTTTCCTGTACACGGGACGAAAAGAAATTTACATTTTAATTTTGTTTCACGGTGACTGTTAGGAGTTTGAGACGGTCTCAGTAACGGATCTGTTTGCAGCGATACAAACTTTTTGTTTTGCATAATTAGCTGGTGATGGGGCCGCGGGAGCTTTATAGTATAGTTGAAAAAAAAAGTTAAGTGGGGTAGTCGGAGTAGAGCTTAGTTTGCTGGTGTTAAAGTATTTTTAAGAGAGATTTATGTACCTTTTTTAAACTAAAAACTAGTTGAAAGAACACAAAGGCCAATCTTTGTGTTTAAAAGGTTAAGTTAAGAGGATGGTCAAAAAAGGTTTGCCTCGCTGTTTGCTACGAAAAGCGCTACGGCGTAGCGGGCGTAGCTGAGACTGCTACGAAAACGGGATCTTTCGGCATTAAAGACTTTTAAAAATTTGGGAAAGATTCATATTTCCGTAGAGTTGAGTGCATTTCTGGCGAGTCGATTTTGACAAGAAATTATTATTTTGTATTATATTTAAGGGTATTAAATGTGGTAAGTGTTAATGAGTTTTTCATTTCAGTGGTAGTTTTGATGCAACAGTCTTGATCGTATACCTATACAAGCTTGGTTTTTCTTTACCAGAAACCTCCGAAGAATCTTTTCATCGCAAAAAAAAAAACACCTATTCGCTACATTTCGACGATTTACATTAGACGAAATGAATGGGGCAGCTGACATTCTTTGTGATTTCAGAGTTGATTTCTATAGTAAAAGTTGTTCAAAATTATGAGTACAATGACTCATTAAGAGGAGGAGCTCGTGGTTAAATAATAACAGCCGCTCGGGTCGATCTTTAGCTTAAGCCATGCTTGCCTAGGTTGGTCTGTGGATGAATGACCGTATTACATACCGAGTTTCCTCCGTGCCTCGGAAAGCACGATAAACCGTTGGTCCCGGCTGTCATTTGTAGATCTTTGACAGTTGTTACAGGTACTCAGTGGCCCGAAAGTCTGACAACCAGTCTTACCAAGGATATCGTATTACCCAGTACTAACTGGGTTGTGGAGGTCAGATAGGTAGTCGCTCCATGTAAAGTACTGGTATTCAGCTGCGTCCGGTTAGACTGAGAGCCGACCCTAAGATAGTTGGGAAAAGGCTAGGCAGATGATGAATGACCCATTAAGAGGTTTCTGGTATACAAAAGCTAAAGTTGTATACATAGGAATATGTGAGATTAGATAAGATTTCCAGTAAAATGTGATTGTTCTCTACATCTACCTACCCCTTCATGGAAAATAGGTGTGATGTCATAATACCATTTTAATTACATACATTCCATATTCGAATAGTTCTGAGCACAGCGTAAGGTGACGACACATGTCATATCCGATATGAAATTTCGAGGCGATATGAATATCATTACGTCACATTCCAAATTAGATTGTTATTATGAAGGTCCCCTTTTGTTTCGAATTCAACCGTTTTCGATCAGTGAGGCAGTTTTGAAGTTCGTACCAATGATAAATTAATATAGTATGACCACTTTATGTGTGCAGTTCAAGGTGGCGCTGCTTGTCAAGAAAACTTGCATCGATACGTCAAACTTGTTACATTTATTTTAGTTCTGTGTTTTCCCGCCTGCACAGATTAGTTGGTCGCTAAATGTTGAGGATGAAGCTCTGAGAGTCTTTTTTTCATACAATTGTCTATCAAAGATGCCATTGATGTATCAAACACTAGTTTACATTTTTCGAAACGGTTTAAACCTAACCACAATCTCATTTCAGCAGCAGTCCAATAATTGCGAAAAATGTAAGCAAATTTAAGGTAACTAAACATATGTAATGAATGGTGACCTATCCACAGACCGACCTTGGCGAGCGCTGCTTAACCTTCAGCATTAACCCATGCGGCTACTGTCTCGTAGTTCCTCCGCAACAAGACCTTTTACTACAAACCCTTCGCCTACTTTAGAAAACACGAGTATTCAATTAAAACTACCCATGTAGTACTTCGATCCAATTACTTATACTTTGTATCAAAAGGACAGAAAACTGTAAAGTAACTATTTTGATACAAGAAACGACCATTTTGATTGAATTGCTGCTCTTCTGTCGCGGATTCTTGGGCTGCTACTAAATTCACGAGCGGCGCGATTAGATACAACATATTTCTCAATAGAGAATTGTCGCTATCGAAAATAGGAGACGCCTGTGCGTGTCACTAATGCGGCCATATGCATCTCCCGAAGCGGAACGAGATCTTACACGTATAAAATTGGTGACGATAAGCTGGTGGGTACCAAGCTTCATAGCCTGGCCCACCGGCGCAAGGTTGCATGTCTGTCGGTCTTTTACAGGCTGTACTTCGGTGAGTGTGCCCAAGAGCTCCACGAGATCATTCCACCATCTCCCTTCTTCCATCGGGAGTCCAGACGTACTGCGGGTTATCACCCATTCCTTGTCGATGTTCCACACATTCACACGAAGCGCTTTGCTACATCGGCATCGTTTAGTATGCGCACAGCTAAGGAGTGGAATTCCCTGCCTTCGTCGGTGTTCCCAAGTTCATATGACCCCAATCTATTTAAGTCGCGAGTTAATAGGCATCTTTTGGGTTAGCTCGTTCTATCGTCGACCTCATCTCTGTCCTCTAAGACTAGATTGAGGTCAAGAGTAGGCCCATTAAACATAAAAAAAAAGAATTTAAATAAAGAAAAATAAAAAAGTTTCCTGTGTATATTTTACGGTTAAAGGTAGTTGTGAACATAAACTTAAGATTAGCCGGCTAAACCTAACCTAAGTTTAGCCAGCTAATCTTAGGTTTATGTTCACACTCACCTTTATCCGAAACATTTACATTTTAACAGAATGTGCAACATTTTAAGAGGATAGCTGATATCGTGGTAAATACATTTATTAAACTTAGTAAAGAGGCTATTAGTAGTAGTTTACTTAGTTTACTAGACCTTAAATATTCACTCTTAGAAGGTAGATAAATAAAAATAAAAAAAAAACGATCTTACCACAATTTCACACTACAATTATTATTTTAATCTGATTTTAAACTTCCCATTTAACATCCACTAGTTGAGCTTCAAATTAAGCTGGCAATCTAAATTGATTGCATTCAATACGCTAATAGCTAGTTGTTACAAAATGCAAATTATAAATTGCCACTATGATCACAATATGTATTTAGATTATTTTAGATAAATCGATTCTGGTAAATTGGTATGACATTATGCTCTATTTCAAACTGTTTGTTTTGTTAAATTTAATACCAAATTAATGACTAATACTTTGATTATTGCGATCAGATGTAAATGCTATCGCTGATTAAATTACCTTTTGTTTACGTTTGGAAATATAGACTATTACAGCTAATTGGTCGTTGGTCTAGTTGCAGCGACTGCTGAGCATTAGGTCTTGCTTGGGTTCGATTCCCAGGTCAAGTTTAGATATACACAATGTGTCCGGTCACGGACTAGCGATATTCTAGGTACTTATATAACAACTATTCTAATACACAATTTTTATGATAAGCAAAGAATTAGTTGTCAAAAAATTTGATTTGATTTGTTTTTGAGTTACAAAAACGTGAACCCGATATTTCGTAATTTTAACGATAAACAATATTGTTGTCCTCCGAATAAGCTTATTTTTAACTCGCTAATACTAGAAATTCGAGAAATATTATTTTTTTTGTACACACGTAAAGTTTATCACAACAAAAAAAAACAAAATGGCTGCCAAACAGCGGGAAAGTGGATTGGACAAAAGTATGTAGTGTATTTGTGTATTAAAATAGTTGTTACATAAGTAGGTACCTAGAATATCGCTAGTCCGTGACTGGACACATTGTATACTTATTATTGGGTTTTACTATTAGGAATTTCTCAGTAGCAGCCCGAACTTTGGATGTGTACAGTCACGAGCACCAATATGTAAACACTTAACAACTTTTAAAAGTGTTTTTCTCCTACTGTGCTGATTAAAATTTCATGTTGTTACGAACATAGTATTCTGGAAATCATATTTTTATGAAAAAGATTTCATCTCCTAGTTTCAATCGTTATAGTTCCCGAAATTTTTTTTTAAATTTAGAAAAGTGTATACATAATGGTGCTCGTGACTGTTCTCGGTTGTCAATAGACTGAATTTCAACTTGATTTTCAAAATGTGGGGTCCTCTTTCCTATCGACGGTACGACTTATTAGATTTCATGGGCCCAGCCGGTGGCCAATGAAATGTACTATTGTATAAGTACACCCCTGCCTTACCTTTCGGGGACTGTTAGCGTGATGTTATGTTATGATTACAATAATAGGATTGTTTCTAACCGCTCCCGCTTCCGCCTATCACTATGTCCTCGCCACCTTCGCCCACATACTTGTATTCGCAAAAGTGTGTGGCTTGTAAACTTTTCGCACAAGGATCTTTCATTAGAGGAGTTGTTCTCAAGAATTTCGCGCAGTATTAACTTATTTATGTAGGGAGAAAGACTGAATTTTATTGTTAGTCGTTTCAGAATCTGCGCCAATATATTATCGACGTTAATTCTGCGGTCATTGGAAGTCATTGATTTTTTCTTAACCGTTTTAAGAGTAGTGGTGATGAATTTTACACAAAATTACTAAATGTCTAGTTGGTTTCGTTCCACAGCGGAGTATCTAAGATCATACAAGCGATTGGCGCTGCGCCTGGTCTCTTCGGTGGTACATTGCCGTCCCATTGGACTATGGAAGTAAAACAAGAAAAAGTGCACCTGTGTTTGCTCAGACTTTTTCATCTGCCTAGCCTTTTCCAACTATGTTGGGGTCAGCTTCCAGTCTATCCAGATGCAGCTGAATACCATATATTTTACAAGGGGCGACTGTCTATCTGACCTCCACAACCTAGTTAGAACGGGGTAATACAATACTCCTTAGTAAGACTGGCTGCCAGACTTCCGGGCCACTGACTACCTGTAACGACTGTCAAAGATCTACAAATGACAGCCGGGACAAACGCTTTAACGTGTTTTCCGAGGCTGATGTAATGGGTGTCCCCCATCCACGGACCAACCTAGGTAAGCCCGGCTTTATCTAAAGACCGACCCGAGCGGCTGTAATTATTTAACCACGAGCTCCACTTCTCTCCACTGTGTTTGCACACACTTGTGCACTTTAATATCTACTGTTCTAATTACTAGTTTCGACTAGCCAGCGCGAACACCAGCAATTGGCTAACTATGACTGAAAACGATCAGAGAGATTGACTGTGTAAGATTTTCACCTCGACAAGACCCATGCTCAAATACTTCCATCCAATTCGAGACCCCTGTTTTCATCTCAATCCAAACCAACATTAAACAGGCTCCCATCATCTGCTTACTTTCAATTCGCCATAGGGCACTAAGATCTCTTTACATAGCGCACTGTCGGCGCACGCAAGCGCTGCAGTTTATATTTCCAAGATGACTGGAGTGTATTATAAGTTGTGGATACGGTAGTTTATCTTATGTACATTTTAAGCACACTTTAATGTACAGGGTTTTTTTACCATTCAACCTTTATGATGTGCAGAGACAAAAGTTGATATTTACGTAAATATGATGGTAATTAATCATTACTATAAATACAATATTAGTAACAAAAACCGGCCAAGTGCGAGTCGGACTCGCGCACGAAGGGTTCCGTACCATTAACTATAAAAACGGCAAAAAAATCATATCTGTTGTATGGGAGCCCCCCTTAATATTTTTTTTAATTTTTAGTATTTGTTATTATAGCGGCAATAGTAATACATCATTTGTGAAAATTTCAGCTTTCTAGCTATCACGGTTTATGAGATACAGCCTGGAGACAGACAGACAGACAGACAGACAAACAGACAGACAGCGGAGTCTTAGTAATAGGGTCCCGTTTTACCCTTTAGGTACGGAACCCTAACAAAAAAGGCGTCGCGGTAACCTCGTAGAAGATCACGGGATAAGCTGGACAAAACCAACGACAAGTGGTCCACATTGGCCCCCAAGTGGAGGTCATGGGGAGAGACCTTTGCCCAGCGTTGGGATGACGCAGGCTGGCAGTATCAGTATCAGAGATAGCTTTCAAAGAGCTCCATTGACCACAGAATAAAATAGAATATTAATTTTACAAAAAAATGTAGATTTCATTCGACCATCTCAATCATTACGCCAATACTTCCCGAACGGGAAAGCAGTGGTCATCAGGAGTGTATACTAAACCTATATTTCACCGATTTGGATGAAGTCTCATGTAATAGAATTTAAGCATAAGGGAAATTACTGGGTGCACAAAACCTGAGGATAAAATCCATAACTCTCCACCTCAACAGTCTTGCAATTACATTCACAAAATCAACTAGGCAACCAAGAGCTTATCTAACAATATACCAGTTCCATACACCTTCCATACTCCTAAACGCCGACTGCAGAGCGGTAACGTTACCAGAATAAATTGAAACGTCTTGCCACCAGCGAGCGATCTTCCGAACATTACACCATGCGCTGTCTTACTCGCGTGAACTATGATCGAGTGGGCTGGGACCAGTGTTTGTTCTAGTTGATCTTCAAACTAGTATAGATAAGCGTAGTGTTAATAGTTTCCAGCTGAAACTTTTAAGGGTGCACTATAAACGATCCTTCTTCCACCCTACACCTATGTAAAATTTACAGCTTTCTTGATAACTGCGAGACTAAGGATGTTTAGCTGATTCAACCATGGGGTTCCCCCTTTTTTTTTGGGATGGGAAATCATCTAATGACCCCTCCCGCTCTAGGTGGAGCGGAAGGGAACGTCAGACTTTTACTGACTAAAACCCATCCATGTTCCTTTTTTTGCCCTTTGTGTTCCAGGGCCGCGGTATCTCTTTCGAACAGTCCCGCAGCCCATGGCGTTCCCCCTATGGTTTAGGTTGGTAGGTTTCCTAGGACGTTTAATATTTCCCCTTGCGGATTGCTAGGATGTTGAGCACTTAACTCTCCGCTTTTGTCTAATTTTTGAGCCAACAGAATCTGTTTACTGGCTTGAAGAATAAGAGTATTAAGTTATTTAAGTTTAAAGAATCCTCAATTTGCCGGTATGGACCAAATAAATAGTACCCTTATATGTCTCGATACTTTACTAATTCTAGTTTTCTTATATACAAAAAATACAAGCTACTGTAAGCCCCAGGCAATACTGTTACAAAGCAACTCTCAACATTACCTTCTGCGTACTTCGAACTTCAATCAATACTATTAATCCCTCTTTAAACCCTAACTGAACTCAAACGGAACTTACATAACATTCAAGTATAGCTGAAGTAACCTGAACAATGCTTAGCCAGTTCACGACCAAACTAACATGAAACGGGTTTCATACATTGTGTAGCACTCGAGCGCTCTTCAATTCGACGAGCAAAACCGGTTTCGAAACATCGAGAAAGAAAATTTTCAGAATAGTAGGCTTTTTGAGTTTTATAGAGGTGGGATAAATTCAAAGACTCGAAAGGTTTACTTTTGTCGTATAGGTAGTTAGGTAGGTAACTATGTGACTTTTTCAAGCTCTTTATCAAAGAAATCGTCCGTTTTAGTAGGTTAATAAATCGCGTTGTTCTGGTTCTATATATTATATTTAGTTAAACAAAACACGCTTTAAAATGACGTCATTTTATTTCTCGTATTTTCTCAGCAAACCATATATCCATATCATGGGAATGCATAAAAAATAATCAGTCCGCCATCTTTGGGAGTCCGCCATATTGGATTTAGAATGGCACCACTTAGCTAACCATGCATTGTCATCTAAACTAAACATGTGTGCAAAATTTCAGCTCAATCGGAAACCGGCAAATTTAACTTCAAATATTCTTTTACAGTCACTGATTTAAGCTTTCTCAGTTTAAAACTAAACTTATACTGTCACTTACGGGATATCTTCCGTGATTGTTTATAATCAAGATGTTCGTGATGTTCTTTTACTGTGTTAGTTAGTTAGTTACAGTTGAAGCTAATAAAAGAGTGATAAAAAGCGATACCTCTGGTGTCACAGATTGGACATTGTGTCGTCACACCACCTTTGACGCGGTCTGACAGCGATATCCTCCGTCAAGTGTCCAGTCAGTGACGATCTTGGCCATCTCCAGGTGCATTTGTGTGATGTGGCCAATCCACTCCTACTTCATCATCATTCTTCTGCCAATATCTCAATTTATTTGAGGTCGGCGCAGCATGTCTTCTTTTTCCATACTTCTCTAATACTCATCATCTCAGCAGTCACCTCCTTTCTAGCCTTTCCACTCCTACTTCAACACAACTTACACACAAACATACACTACACACACTACACACACGCGCACCACACACACATACACTACACTTACACTTTGACTTAAAAAAAATGTTTGTATTAAAATTACCTCCTCATAAAGCCCACTCAACTCACACACAAGATTCAAAACAGTATCACAATAAACCTTTAATTCAGTTCAATAAACTCGAATACATTCGCTGTAATGATACAAAGGAATCTGTGTGATCTAATAAACATAACTTGTGTTCCAATACTTGATTATGTCTTTACAAAGGAAGAAGAGGAGTGTATAGATTTGAAGTTTTTTTGGTGAGATTGTTAATTTATAGGGCGTAACATATCATCACGCCAGTAATCCCTGAAGGGTTAGGCAGAGGTGTATGCCTCAACTTAATTAGCCTATAACTTTTTTGCCTGTTCCCAGTGCTGGGTCACTGATAGGGAATGCAGAACCAGTTACGATACCATAGTAAGAAGCCGGCTTTCCCGGTTCTTAGTTTCCCGGTTCTATATGCGCTAGTCACAGGCCATGTGAGGGAGGGGCCATAATCAAACGTGGATGTCACATTTCTTCGAATTTTTGGTTTTAAAACAGTTTTCGATTCGATTGGTGATCAATGATGAGGTAATTTACACAAAGTAAAACGCCTTCCTAATTGGTCGTCTGCGGGTAAAACCTGGATGGCACGATGAAGATGATGATGAAAATGCCGACCTAAATTTGGGCCTGCCACGACCTACGAAGCCACGAAGTACGTAAGTCGTGGCCGCGACCATTGTTGAGCTACCACTACTCGTATAGATGGTATGTCTATTAATAGTCAGTTTAGATTAAAAATACTAAGCATTTTCAATATCCATGTTGAATATTTGAAACATCATTCAAACTATAAAAAATAACAAAAAACGGTCTAAGGATTCCTAACCTCAATTTTCAACAAAAAGAAAACAACAATAAAACCTATTTGTGTGAATAAGAACATGGTTATATACTAACAAATGTCCGCTTTTCGTTACAGAACGACCATTTTGATGTAAATTCAATTCCCTCGTAATACGAAAGTCTTTACATAACATTACCAAATACATACACAATATGTAAGCACCCGTTATTACCCAGAACTGGGCGTTACCTAACACTAAATCGCTGAATACATAACTCTATCGTACCCATAAACTTCCACACATGTTTCGAGTCAACAAATAAACAAACTTCGCAAAAATGTTCACGCAAAGCGTCGTTAAAAAGCTAGTTAATACACATTTTAGTCATAAAGTTGCCGTCATAATATTAATATAGCGCCCCGAAATAATTTGAGGGAAGTCGTTACCTACCCGCTTTGCGCCACTACACATTTAGGCCGCCGGTTCTGAACTCTTAACTGGAACTACTGGGTGGCTGTTACACCGAAACGAACTGTTTGGCTCTGAGAATACGTCGTTTTCAAGATTTCGGTGTTAAAAATATGGTAGCATCACCATGTAAATTATAAATGAATGAAAACTAAAAGTATATATATTTCTGTTAGGAAGGTCTGTACAAACATTTTACAAGTCAACTTTCGTTTTAACAAGATGAGGACGGAAGCTAGAAGCTGACACCCACATAGTAGGTAAACGCCTAAGCAAATTAATTAATTATTGGAAGACAATTGGACAAAAGTACTGTGCGAATATACAAGTGTAAGCCTCAAGGAAACACGAGAGAGAGAGAGCATTTCGTTTATCTAATTGACGCTCAATTTGCATCAGGTGGTTGTAACTAGTGGAATGTGGCTGGACTAGGTTCAAACCTTCTGCTCTTCTGTCTAAGACATTAGGTACGACATTACGTTTAAATTCTAAACGGTGTTCCTAATGGCGTTTCATCACGGTGTGACAGTCAGCCTACCTCGGCAAAGGCCACTTCACGGGATCTTTATGGGCATATTATGCAACATTATGCATCTCGCATGCAAAACATATCGCGCCCCATCTTATATAATTTTAGCTTAGAGTCTTTGAGATTTGAGAGCCTTTATGTACTTAGCTTATTTTGTTGGGCTAAGGACCCAGTTTGTTTGCGTGGTTTAGTTTTGTTTATATTTGTAGTTATATGGAGATAGATAAATAGCTCGTGTCGAAATAACAACAGCCGCTCAGGTCAATCTTCAGGTTAAGGCGCGTATGCCTGGGTTGGTCCGTGGATGGGTGACCAGTGTGATCACCCGTTAAATACCGAGTTTCTTCCGTGCATCGATAAACACGTTAAGCCGTTGATCCTGGCTGTTATTTATAGATCTTTGACAGTCGTTACAGATAGTCTGAGTGTGGCCCGTAAGTCTGACAACCAGTCTTACCAAGGGGTATCGTATTACCCAGTACTAACTGGGTTGTGGAGGTCAGATAGGCAGTTGCTGCATGTAAAATAATGGTAATCAGCTGAATCCGATAAGACTGGCAGCTGACCCCAACATAGAAGGGAAAAGTCTAAGCAGATGATGAGAGAGAAGTCTTTGTTTTATTCATAGCCAGTGATGTAGAACGAAAATTAGTGGACATGTGACGTCCACCAACCCTCATTAGGACTGCGTGTTTCATTATCTTACCGACCTCTCAGATAAAGACAGCCTATAACCGCTATATAAAGGATCGGCTATAATTGGTGGTGGAGTCTTTGTTAGGTCTCCCACAACTGCAGTAATACTTTGATTTGTGTTGTTGCCAAAAAAAAAATGATTTTTTTTTATCTTTACCTCACCGGTACCTTTTTTTCAGAATCCACTAACAAATGAAATGCAATGGTGGAAATTATTGTGTGGCTTCCGTTATAGATTTGAATTTACTGCGGAAATGTTGGGTAGGTACCCAGGTACATACTAGAGAAGCTACACAAAACAGAAGTGCTATTTCATAAACAAATTTCCATTTGGTCCTGAAATCAAGCAAAAAGAATCTGTACTGAAATGAACCAGAAAAAATCGAGTATTGTATAACTAAAGCCATTTCATACTATTACTTTAAGAAACCACGAACTGCCTTTAATTACCTGCAGCCTTAATCAATTGAATTAACACAACACATCCAATTACGGTGCAACACGGGCGCATGTGCCGGTTCGAACCGGTTACAACTAGTTACGGCCGGTCGAAACCAGTAATATCCAGTCTAAACGGCTGGTAATGGTCCGGTTAATCGGCTTAAGTTGTATTTATCGCGCGAATCCGTGTGTCTGGCCCGTTCGTGTGAGTTATCGGATATTGTGGATGGACAATAGGTATTGTGAGATGATTGTGTGGCGGTAATAAATTGATGCCGGTTGGTATTGGTTTCGTATTTGAGTAAATTATTGGGTTAGGTTTGGAAGATTTCAGGGTATTAATAAACAAATTATATACATCAAACATTATCAAGGAAATTCTGTGGTTAAAGTTCCACGGACACAAGATAATGCTAAGCTTTGTGCGAACCGCCTGTCTGTGGAATTCACTGCAGGCTTCTCTGTATCCCGATCATTATAATTTGGATCTCTTCTAGATCTTCGAATGAATTGGTTTCTTCTAGGCATGCGTACTCCACCCTAGGCCGCATCACTGCTTCACATTAGGCGACTCGCCACCTAACACAAGCCTATTTAGTGTAAAAAAGGAAATATTGAACTGGTTTCAATGGGTTATCTAAAGTACGAAGAGAACGGAGAGATTCTATAATCCTCAAATCCGGGAATTTGCTCTATTTGCAAGATAACGCTCAGCAATCCCAAGGCGGGATATCGTTCACAAATCCCTTGTGAGCACACGTGGTGAAGATCAAGAGTATATCAAGAGTGGAAAATACATTGCTTCACTGAAACGAGAGGTTTACCATAAAAAACCGGCCACGTGCGAGTTGGACTCGCGTACCGAGGGTTCCATATTTTGTTGTAATTTGATATAAAACTACATATTTACGGTTTTCAGATTTTTTCCTTTACATGTGCTGTAAGACATTGCTTCTTACCAAATTTCATAATTCATGAAACGGTCATATCTTTTGGTCGCGTTGAATTGCAAATTCGATTTTCACTGCTCCAAGGGGTAGCAAACCTGAGTATTTGAACAAAGTGATCCTATAAGGGTTCCGTTTTTGTCGACTGAGGTACGGAACCCTAAAAATTACAAGATACACATACATTTGCCAAGCGATAGGCATACAAGGTATCAGAGAAGACCCATGTAGGTAATAAGGAGCGCGGTTATTGCAATTAACCGGCCTCAGCCACGCTGCATCTAAGAAATTCCTTATGCAAAAAAACTTTTGCTCTCAGTACTCGTATTTGCGACCGCTAGAGAAACGAGGAGGCCCTTTGACAAATGCCTCCTTTAATTAATTTTAAGTATGCCTTTACCTTTTTAAGAAACATAAACTTAAAATTCTGAGTCTGAATGAACGGTAAACAAGCGATAATGAATTCCATCACGTCATAGAGGATATATGTCACCTTTTCAAACTTTCATTTTTATTCTGAAGTTTATCAATGACGAAGAAAAAAGCTATAAAGTGCAAGTAAAAATCAACCTTAAGGTTCTTTAAATATTTATGCCCTGAATGTACATTTTGTCTAATGAAACAAAGCCCCAACGACGTTCATATTTAATTATTCATACTCGAATAGTATTTAAAGGAAACTACCTTAATAACGTTTCCAGTTTATGTAAATTATGAATACATAGTATGTGTTAATCGCTTAGGATGTAATATTAATTGTATTTTCAATACACTGCCTTAGTATTAACTAAACGTTTACTTACGTCTTAATTCATTGATAAATCTATACTAGGTATATATATTTATTACATATATATTATAATATTATAAAGCTGAAGAGTTTGTTTGTTTGTTTGAACGCGCTAATCTTCCTGAGATTGACTGACTGCTGGTTCGAATTGAAAAATTATTTTTGTGTTCGATAGTCCATTTATCGAGGAAGGCTATAGCCTATATAACATTACGCTACGACCCTTAAGAGCCGCGCAGCGTGTGACACAGCGGGGAACAGTAAGTTCGTAAAAATGCGGGAATGGTGTAATTAAAGTTCTTAGAAACCAAGTTTTCAACTGTTTCTGACAGCCGACAGACTGACTTTCTGTTTATTAAATGGAAATATTTGTGGTGAGAAAATACTTTTGAATGTGAAGAACTTTTACACTGGGACCAACTTTGAAATATAATCTTCTTAGGTCATCATCTCTCTAGCCTTTGCCCAACTATGTTGGGGTCGGCTTCCAGTTTAGCCGGATGCAGCTGAATACCAGTATTTTACATGAAGCGACGGCCTATATGACCTCCACAACCCAGTTAGTACTGGATAATACGATACCCCTTGGTAAAACTAGTTGTCAGACTTTCGGGCCACTACCACTAACGCGGCGACTGTCAAAGATCGACAATTGAAAGTCGGGACGTGCTTTCTGAGTCACGGAGGGAACTCGGTATATACGGGCGGTCACACATCCACGGACCAACCTAAGCAAGCGCGGCTTAACCTGAAGATCGACTCAAGTGGCTGTTATTATTCTCCGAGCTCCTTTAAATAGGTGTTAAGTACAATCAGCCAGTAATGCTCCCACAAATGGGACACAAACGCCCCCCTGTGAAAGGGAATAGACCATAATCCATCATTCTGGTACAGTATGAGATGGTGGATGCCACGTGATGTGATGTTACACGTGCCAGTGGCTAGTACTAACCTACTCAAGTTTCCCTTATGTCGCGAGCCGCACATTTTATGAATTATTTTTTAATATTAATTGGGCTTACTCTTGACCTCAATCTTGTCCTGAGGACAGGGATGAGGTCGACGATACCGTTATATTATAATATTATTAATACTGTAACGGTATCGGAAGGTATTTGGGAAAAAGCTGCCGAGATTTATTCAAAACTTCAAAGGGCACAAATCATAATTGAAAGAGGCAGTTACACAAACTGTAAACGTTGTCATGTTTAATTAATATAAGTATTCATATTTTTACTGGATGTAGTTTTATTGAATTGTTTTATTTTTATTTTGTGACTTATAGCATTTTATTGACGAGTTTGTAATGTTGCTATACTTAGTGGTAAATATATATAAAAACAAATATTTTCGATTTTGAAGTGAAAACTTCTTTAGCGGCGTTGAGCACTTTAAAAAAATTGTTCTGTAATGGGTATAAAATCTTAAACTCGCGTCAGGACACTCGCGTCAGGACACGTGACCTATACGAAAAAGCGTAAGACGGATGGAGAGTAGACGATTTTGAACTTAACCTTCAACATTTTATGGTTTAAAATCATTTAAAGAAATTTGGAAAAAGCGTAAGACGGATGGAGAGTAGACGATTTTGAACTTAACCTTCAACATTTTATGGTTTAAAATCATTTAAAGAAATTTGGAAAAAGCGTAAGACGGATGGAGAGTAGACGATTTTGAACTTAACCTTCAACATTTTATGGTTTAAAATCATTTAAAGAAATTTTTAAATGTTTCCAATCAACTTTGAACCTAATGCTTTAGGGATAAACTTGCTGTGATACGACGTCTCGAACGTAACGAAAAATATTAAAAACATGCCTTATTGTGCAATTTTTACATGTAAAAACGATAGCAGGACAAAAAATGTATCTTGCGGAGGTGTATCGTATCACCGGTAAGTATAAAACTATGATATATTTCAATATAATTGTTTTTATTGACAAAACCATATTTATTACTTTTTTTGTTGCGAACTAAAAACTACCTTATGTCCATTGTTCAAAGTCTAAATCAACTTGCTCGCTGTCTTGAATATCATCGTATACATTCTAGAAACTTCGACGCTACTCGATTAGGGATGGGACACATTCAAATAGTTCGGTATCGATAAAATAATAAAGAGTGTCTTCGAGTGTACTTATATAGTGAAACCTTATACGTTACCATGACATGTTATGTACTCGTTGACGTTCTTCTCGATTAATTGAAATAAATGGTTAGAGTTTGAGTACTTATATTCTGACAAATAAACCAATCTTCATTCATAGCTGGACGTAGGCCTCAAAAATAACTAATACTAATAAAGTATGTAACTAAATATTTCAGTTTTCCCAAAGATCCTTTTACCAAGGAGAAATGGATAGAAGCTACGGGAAGACAGAACTGGATGCCGTCAAAATCAAGTACAATTTGTTCTGAGCATTTTGATGAAAACAATTTACAAACTTCAAAAAAGGCTACAGATTTTTTTTATTGGGACGTCCATATTCCAAAAAATTATTTATCATCAGTTAGGAGAATTTCCTACATCGAATCACATTACGGATTTAATGAAAGCCATTGCGGAAAAATATGTCAATATCCGCATGCATCACCTGTTAAAATTAAATATAAAACAGTCAAAACGACAATTATTAAAAAAATATGTTTTATTTCAAGGACAATAAATATTTTAAATTCACTATTTATCGTTTCATTTAACCATTTTACCTTTTATACTAATCGGACTTTGGTCCGTTACATAAGATAAAAGATTTTAATTATTACATTGTACAAACATCGACATTAAATTATCGATATCTTGTCCTCATCCCTAGCTGAGTAGAAAAATAGATAACAAGTGCATACGAATATGACATCTATTTCAATAACTTTAGGGTGCTAAATAGAGTAAATTGGTTACAGCGCCCTCTAGCGTTGAGTAGCTGAACTCGTTGTGGATTGCTCGAAATTGATTGTTAGATGGAAAAATGGACTTCATTGATTTTGACATGTAAAATAAAAACAACATTCAGTAGTTGTAATAAGACTTAATTTTGAACTGTTGTTCAAAATTAAGTGTTAAAATATCAAACATGCTCAACGTTAATAATCAAGTTTTCACTTCTGCCGGCACTCCCGGAGTGCTAGTTTTTTTTTTCTACGACATACCGATTTGCTCACGATGTTTTTCTGCAACGTTTTGATGAAATAATTACACGAAGTGTAGTGTTAATTTCACTTAACCTCTTCTGAATTTTGTATGACACAAAGAACGACTACGCATAATATCTGTATAGACAAAGTACTTGCTTTCACTACAGCCTCTCAATCAGTTCTGTAGTAAAATTCTGTTGTTCGCGAATGCCATCACAAACAAAACCTCTTTCACAAACGCCCAGATCCACTTGAAATATCTGTGGGCCGTACAGATTTTTTCCCGATAGGAAAATTGAATACAACACTCGACTTTCCGAACAAGAATATAAAAGCGATGCCGACTTTTTGTTGGCTTTACAAAATTGTAGTTTCGTGCTTTAGATTAAAGGACTTTTAAGGATTATTTTCACCAAATGGCTAGTACCACATCGGATCGAAACGGACTTCATACGATATTAAATCGTGTACACAGTATTTAAAGTCTGTTTCACCAAGCCGCGCATAGCAGTTTGACCGCGAGCGTCTTCCGCGACACAAGATCGTAGCCGAAAGTATGCTGCGACGCGCGATCGGCTCCGTTCGCCTGTCGTCGTATCCGACAGGGTAGGATTGAAACTATTATAACTAGGCGCAGAAACGGATACGTTTGCAAGCGAAGGTACGGAGCCGATCGTATGCCTCAACATCCTGTCGGACGCGATGGGTTGTCGCTGCATCTGTTCGTATCCTTGGAACCGTTTGGTGGAAATCATCCTTTAATTAAAGATTGCCTGCATTGAGTAATAATAAAAATGGAATGTTATTTTATTTTCCTACTACAAGGAAAAATAATCTGTTTTAATACTTAGAAGGAACTTCTAGCAACTACTCTCTCTCCATACGATCCTATAAGCCGCGTTACATGGCAATACTGATTCTTTGACCAAAAAACAGGCCAGCCCTCTGGTCACGGCAAGAGTCTACCAACCGCTTGGCGATGTCCCGAAAGACTAAATGGGCACTTGGACCATAGTGTGACCCCAAACGGCTCAAACACATAGCTATAAACAAATGAGGTGAATAACAATTATTGTTTGAAGCTTTGAGATGTTCAGCACCGGTAGCAGCCGCCCCAGCAAAGCCCGCCGTGCTAGGAAGATGGGATGGCGCAAGGTTGTGGACACATGTCCTAGACTATTAAATTAGCAAAGCAAAGTGATAACAAATATACATAAAATATATTTACAAGTACCTATATCTATTTTGTTTTCATTTTCTCGAAAACGGCTATCGATCTAGATAGGTCTCATATCTGGGAAAATTCATTTTCTCTACTTTCACCCAAGCTGAGCCGGTCACCGAAGTACTTTAAATTGTATGAGGAGCTCTTTCACAAGAAGTAATTCATTCATCTGTGAACAATTATTTAGCCATTCAGTAGTAGTACAAAAATCATAAAATCTTTAAACTAGAATCATTACGGCAATAGATATAAATAAATAAAGTACTCGTTAAACTAAAATGGCGACTATACCAGAGCATAAAGTTGAAATTAAAACAACACAACCTCAAAGGAATAGATGGTTATGCTCGCATTTAAACTTTATTATCATTTACTTTATGGACAAAGTACGTAAATCGTTCATAACCAGGTAGAAATTGTAATAACGCACGGACATTAAACTTACATATCGACTTTCTTTTTTCATTAATATAAGTTTGTGTAAGAGTTCTTTGTTTCAGTTTTTACATTATTGACGAACATGTATGTTACCAGAAGACTCAGCATTGAAAGGCTTCGCAGAAGATAGACTGATCACCTGGAAAATGCCGCGGGAACCCACCGGTTATGATGATGCCGATGATAAAATAGTCTATAGTCTATTAAAATTTTTCTGTTTCATATTTTAAATACTACATGTAGAAACTTGTAATTGGCCATATTTTCTGGAAGCGACTACTCACTGTCTGTTTAGCTGTAAGTTTTCCTAAAAATTCAATAAATAAATAAATCAATAATATTGTTAGGCGGTAAATAAACTCGTGGCTATATATATAATAATAACAGCCGCTCGGATCTATCTTCGGGTTAAGCCGTGTTTGTCCGTGGATGGGTGACCCCCTAGGCTACTACATACAGAGTTTCCTGCGTGCCACGACAGCACGTTGAACCGTTGGTCCCGGCTGTCATTTTTAAATCTTTGACAGTTGTTTGACAGTGGCCTGAAAGTCTGACAACCAGTCTTACCAAGGGTTTAAATCGTATTACCCAGTACTAACTAGGTCGTGGAGGTCAGATAGGCAGTCGCTTCATGCAAAATACTGGTATTCAGTTGCATCCGGCTAAACTGGAAGGCGACCTCAACCAAGTTGGGAAAAGGCTCGGCCGATAATGAGATGATGGTAAATAAGCTATCGGCACACCAAATGTTAATTGGTTTCCGCCGCCTATGAACATCAACATCTGCAAAACCGAAGGCATCACAGTTGCGCTGCCATTTTAGAGACAAAGTTACCATGTCACACATACCATAACATCACGCCTGTAATCCCCGATGGGTTAGGCATAGGTGTACCTAACACTTCGCCACCCACATTTCGCCAGCTATGTTGAAGGCCCATGTAATTAGGGAGCAAGCCTTTTGCCATCAACAAAATCAAAATCAATCAAAATCAAAGCATTTATTTCAAGTAGGCCAGTTACAGGCACTTTTGAATTCTCGAAACAAAGACAACAATGAAATGTAGCAACAGTCCCAGTCACAAGGCATAAACACTGTGAAAGTACTGTAGTTGCCATGGGCTAGAAACTCCATGGACACTCTTTTAAATCAGAATATTTTACAAAACCTTGGTTACATCATTCATGTTGAGATGGTACATTACAACCGGGCACCAATCCAGACTCCGTGCCCTCTACTGGAAAATTCCTGATGAAATAAACCAAAAACATTTTGCCCGACCCGGGAACCGAACCCAAAACTCAGCAGTCGCGCTACGAGCACTATACCAACGAGTATAATGTCTCATGTGTCAGTAATAACACCGTCCTAACAATGTCCTTAAAACTGGAACAAAACAACGCTGCTTGGCGTTAGATAGTTTTCTTATGGCGATAGTACTTCATCGGACGAGCTCCTTCAGAAACAGTTATATTACTGGCTACTAAAAACGTGTTTAAGACACAGTAAAGCCTTGTTTTAGTAGCAGCAGGGCCATTTTAGCCTGAGTCCAGTGAATTGAAGATATTCTCATAGAATGAGATGTCCATGTTGATTTTATGACACAAAATTCAAAGTAAGTGTTTTTTTTCACTTGGGGTCATTAATGTGCACTTGTAAAACTTCGCCGACGGTCGTTTCGTAAAAAAAAAGGAAAGAAAAAAAAGATAAGTGGAAGTGTGGAAAAGATTCCACACTTCCACAGTTAGGCCCGGACTCCACCAAAGCGGAGATGTCTGTACACGTATACATTACAAAAGGGCATAAGCAGAAATACAGTCCCACCAATATAAAGTACAAAGTAGGACCTGCATTGCAGCTGTAAAGCATTAATGAACGTCGCCGACTAACACTGCACTAAATACTGATGTCCTCCGGTTTCAGCTGCAGGTTCTTATAGGGACATTTGTTGTTAAACTGTGTGATGGATCCTAGAGGTTATGTTGCAAGTGGACAAGTCAGTTTAAAGTTATGAATAGCAAGGACTTTAGCATTAGAGACTTTTTAAGGCCTCGTAGTGAGATTGAAAGACTAATGAAATAGTTTCTTGTGCCAAAGGAAAAGAAAATTCTGTTATTGGGTTAATTTAAATGAATATAATTATAAGGTCCCATTAAAATAGATGGACAAATTTTAACACCGCGTTCAGTACGTCTAGCCAAAGATATCCAAGCAAAAAAAACTTATTAAAGTGAGTGTAATTTTGACCTAAAATAATAAATGGCCGGCACTCTAGAATAAACACATCCACAAAACGGTCAAAACAAAATCACTTTAATAATCAGTGTTTTTTTGCTTGGGTATCTTAGATTAGACGTACTTAACGCGGTGTTAAAATTTGTCCATCTATTTTAATGGGACCTTATATTTTAACATTAAACTTTTTTTTAACAATTATGCACCTTAATAAGCATCAACGACGCTGTCCAGCTGAATTATCCGTACACCTGAACATTACTTTAGATGACTCACAAACGCTACTGACGCCGTGATGGTGCGATAGACCGTACCATTGCACATTCATAAGTAATCTATGATACTCGAGGATATAATATAGCTGAATTATTAGTGAAAAATTTTTTGGAATAGGATCGAAGATATCCGATGATTACCCCCAACATCTAAAAATATAAACTTTACTGCTCATAAACTGTACAGATTTGTTACCCGACCTTTGTTACCGACCTGCGGTCGTCGAACTCCCATAATACACCGAAAAGTGGCGCGATTTCATTTCTGACTCATGTAACATGAATGTTATTTTCAACCGACGTCATAAAAGGAGGAGGTTAGTTAGTAACGACTCGTATGTATGTATTTGCTGCCTCGTTGCTCTAGTGGTTGTAAGCGCGACTGCTGATCATGAGGTCCTAGGTCCGATACCCAAGTCGGGAAAAGTGTTAATGGATTTTTCCATCAGAATTTTTAAGTAGCAACCACGGAGTCAGGATTTGTTTTTTATTTATGTACACACTAAATACAGAAAACAAGAAAGTAACAGAAAAAATAGGTACAAAGGTGATGCTTATTTCTAAAGAAGTCTCTTCCAGCATACCTGCGAAAGGAGAGTAGAAAAAAAAGAGATGTAGACATAGTGTGTAAAAGATGAAGAGAAAATTGAATAAATAAAAACAAAGCAAATAACGAATTTAAATATAACATACAATACAAGAATATACTCACATATTTACTAGTAAAAAGACAAAAATAAGCTACGATATAATACATATCATATAATATTATAATAATAAATACCTATGCAACTATGGCGAAATGGAAAGATAATGTTCTTTCTTTTGAAAACTGCAACAGTTTGGCAGTCCCTAAAATCAGGCGGAAGAGAATTCCACAACCGCACAGCGTGTACAGTAAAGGAGTAGGAGTAGAAGTCGGTAGCGTGGGGAGGGGATTTAAGGAGGTTCCTAAGATGCGACCTGCAAGGTGCATCAGAGGAACGGGAGTAGGAAAAGCGTTCCCGCAGATAGGATGGAGTTTTAGGGTTATGCAGGATGTTAAAAAGCAGACACAATATTCGAGAGTTCCTGCGAAGTTATTGTACTATTGCAAGGAACTTAAACGTTACTGGCTAAATGTAGGTGTACTACGGGTACAACTCTGCCTAACCCTTCGGGGATAAAAGGCGTGATTGAAATTTTAAAAAGTGTGATGAATGGGTCATTGCAACGTTTGTTTTTAAGGCTAAGGCATTTTTATATGTTTGAAGTTTGGATTGAAATACTCATCAGTACGAGCGGTGATGGCACAGTGGCAACTGCCCTGATTTCCGAATTGTTGGTCGTTGGTTCATACCCAAGCGGGCGCATTACTATAAGCAATTTATTGCAACACAACTACTTTCAATACGGTGAAGGAACACAAGAGGAAACCGGCATGTCCTAGAACCAAAATTCTCGAAAGCAGAAGTCTTTGATTTTGATTTCATTCTTAATTAAGGAAATTCAAAATTTGGCAAATCTTTATCTTTTTGTAAAATTACTTTGAAATGTTTTCTTAAGATAACAAGATTCAAAATTGTTGGTACACCACGTAACTTTAAGCTTCGGAAGAGCGAAGCGACATAACACAGGCAATTTTTATCTAAAAGGTCACTTCAACTACTACATAGATATAGTACATAACTCGTGAAAGAAAATAAATTATTTGTTATTTGTATGTGACTGCCAAACAGCACTCGGCCCGCGTAGTAGATTATAGCTCAATCACTCTCATAGGGAGGAGGCCTGTATCCATGCAGTGGGAACAAATCCAGACTCTGTGGCTGTTACTGAGAAATTCCTGCTGGAAAAGCCCAAACTTTGCCTCATCTGAGAATTGAACCCAATACTGCGCGACTGTTGAGCGTGAACTGATCAGTCGCGCTTGCGGCCAACGATGCAGTCAGTCATAGGCGTTTTTCGTTTTATAAACAAAAAATATTATTCTTGAAAAGTTCTTTACATCAATGACAATTCTACTGCAGGTCGGTGGATCACTACTACATTTTTTTTTAGTTCTAGGACCTGCTGGCTTCCTGTCCGTTTTTTGAGAGATGGCATCATGTCAAATCGATGGCAAAAATGTTGAATATTAAATGAGTTGGGCCCCAGATGGCAGTCGCGGCATCAGTTGCGTTTGTAGAGTCCTGACCATGTGTAGGCACTATGGACATCCCAGCATATGGGACATGGTTTGGTCAGGAGCATTGCATTCACGCTGGCTATTGGAGTGGTCCATTCTTCCCTAAATTCAATAGGTTGTGCTTGCAGTGGTCTATGGTAGGACTTCAGGTTTTGAAACTGATTAATACTGAACTGTACTTGAACTGAAATACTTCAGAGTAAGGAAAATGTGTGTGAAAACTCAGGTACATTCTGTTGCTGTACCTAAAATATACAACACTTACTCAGTTGAAAATATTGGTTCGGGCAAAAGAAGAAAAACAATTTACGTCGCTTCTCAAAAAAACTCCACTCACCTATAACTCTGCTCACCCAAAAACCTTAACAAATTAATGTGTGAAAGTCGCGTCAACACCCTACAATGATATTTAATGTGCGAACATAAAACAAGCATAATTACCTACACGACGGCGCTGCGAGAAAACTCACCTGTTTGCGTTAATATTACACACTTGAGCGAGGTCTATTAATTATTTAAATCCATACGGAATCGTGTGAACGTATTGTAAGCCTGTTTAATGAAAGTTTATGGGAGGAGGAAATGCTTAGGAGTTGATTAGCCAGCGGGGTAATTTGCGTAACACACTTATAATGCTTTTCGCACTTATAATGCTTTCATTTTGATGGTGTTCAACAGCATTAATTTTTTCAATCGCTCAATAAAATCAATCTTTTGTTAGATAGTAAAATAAAAACAATCATTGCGTTATTTACGTTATTAAGTCAAAGAGTTTTTCAAACATATGAAGCAATGGATTAGGAATTTTCTTAAATTTTCCCTGAATTTGGTCGCAGTTTAAATGTTTGTGTAGGAACCACAGGATGTATGACACATTATACTTAGTAGCTTTCAGATCATTTTGTCGACTTGCTAAATATAATCAGCACGGCATGAGCTTTTTCCCTACTCCATGATCGACGATCATTATCATCGGCCTAGCTGTCTATCTGACCTCCACAGCCCAGTTAATACTGGGGAATACGATATCCTTGGTAAGACTGGCTGTCAGACTTTTTGGGCCACTGACTACCTGTAACGACTCCGGAAACCGGGACCAACGGCTTTACGTGCTTTCCGAGGCACAGAGGAAACTCGGTGTGTAATGGGTGGTCACCCATCCACAGACCAACCTAGGCAAGCACGGCTTAACCTAAAGATCGACCCGAGAGGTGATTATGATTTAGCCACGAGCTCCTCCATGATCGACGATATGGTTATTAAAATCCATAACTAGATGTTACTTTGTTCGTTTTCAACTTTTCAAAATACTAACTAGATTATTCGATACATTTCTGTGTAAAACAGGCAGACTTCTTCTTCCGTTTTTAGATAGGAACAATACTAGTAAAATAAACACAACAATAAATCAATGTAATAAACTTTTAACAATCCATCAAGTTCTCAAAACGTCTCTTTCAAAAGTTTAATAATTTCATGTAACAACCAAAGACTTCCGTCTCCATTTTACTTCTGTTGATAAACTAAAATGTCGGAGGCTTTATTCTAGAATTTGACATTAAAACTTTTTATTGAAAGCCACATAATTGTACAAAGTTTGTTGAAAAAGGTAGTTTGAAGTAGGTACATAAATTACTTTCCTGTGCGACTGTAGCGGCACCACAAAAAGCTACTTGTTGATCGAAGACTACAGCCAAATAGTACAAAAATAACTACAGCGCCATCTATGCCACAAATGAAGTACAATAAGAAATTCCTAAATAGCCATATTAAAGTAAACCCGACAACAACAGTAACTGTCGGGCAGTAGCCCACCAGACACAACACACGTCTGGTCAGACAGCACCCCTTATCTAGGGGGGATGAAGGTTTTTACACCCTGTTTTTTATACCCCGATACGACTTACTAAACGTAAAAATGCTTATCAAAGAATTTATTGAACATGAAGTTTCATGATACCTATAAATAGTCTAAAAACTAGACTTTGCGATCTGAACTCACGGATCCGAATTGAAGAGGAAAAGGAAAGGAACATACGAAAAGCTACTTGGAAAAACTAAATAGAGCAGGTGTACTAACGATCCGTATAAATTAAGAACTAAGCAGACACTCACTCGATTATGGTAGCCTAGAAATCTTACCAGGGCCGGCAGTCTCAACATAGATACCGACAATGTCGCAAACTTTTGATCGCTTAATAATAACAGAAAAAAACAACGTACATAACGTTGCTTGCGAGAAATGCAAGTCTCAACATCCAAGATGCGTTTCTCGCAAGCAACGTTATTGCAACCGATTTTTTCTGTTATTATTAAGCGATCTAAAGTTTGCGAAAGTGTCGGTATCTATGTCGAGACTGCCGGCCCTGACCGATACAATGTATGTACACACGCGTCGGTAGGTGTTAACCCCTCAAGGACGCCGTGAGTACTTACCTGACTACCTCCTATGTATCTTATCATCTTGTAAGAATAAAAAAAATAATTTGTCGCAGGGACATGACGTGCATACAAAAATAGAAATAAACAATAAACATACAACGCATAACAAACATTTAGAATATCAAAAATCAAGATCAAAATTTAGAGTATCAAATCAACAAGACGGAATAAAAAAATAAGACGCCTCAACAACACAATCCTATTGTGGAGGCTAAGTGACATTTTGATTGAGTAATGCTCATTGAACAGTAAAGAATTTATTTGATTTATTTACTCCAAAACAACTTCTCGCTCAGTAACACTTTCTCACTTAAAAGAAAAGAGAAATGTTAAAAACAAAATGGCTCCCGCACTTGTAAATTCATTCGGCATCCACCAAAGTCGAGTTTCAATGGCTTGTAATCACAGTGTTAGCATTAATACCGAGTAGCTTCGCTCACAATGCACCCCGCATTATCTACGTATTTACACCCACGATTGGGAAATGGACATTCATGATTGGGAGAAATACGACAGATCGACAACTTATAGGTACTAATCAAAAGGGGTAGGTACCTACTGTAAGATATTACGTTATCTTGTGGCCAAATGGAAGCAATTTGCTTTTATAAAGGCTTTGCTGAATTTTGCCTAAATATTTATTTTCAAGAAGACGAGTTTACCTACTTCAAACATAAAACAATTCTGAATCGAATCAAATAAACGACTCGTCCTATTATTTTTAAACTTATGTTAAATTCGCTTGAGGAATAGAATCTAAACAAAATCATTTTCTGCCAGCCTGCGAATTGTCTTTGTTAGTCAGCTTAGGTCTATGGCAGACCACCTTTATTTACTTTTTATTATGATTTATACAGATACCACCCTAGTAAGTTGCTTTTGCTACGTAAATGAATGAATAGATCATGAATGAAAGATTATAATTAATTGCTCACCAAATCATAGAATTTTATATGTTTTATTTGCTTATTATTGGGTTTATATGAAATTATTTAGTCTTTCATGCATAATTTTATTTTAATTTTAAGCTCTGTGTTACTGACATTTTAACTTTTAACTATTGACATTTCTCCTTTTTTTTGCTACTATAATTATTTAGTTTCATGTTATATTTTATTTGAATTTTTATGTATGAATTAGATTATATAATACTGAATTTTGCTGTGCCCTGACAGGGTCTACAACGGCTTCTTAGCTCTAAGCCTTTTGTTAACACCTTGTTTACCTTGTGGAACGCAAATAAATATAAATATGAATATGATAAGCAAAAAGAAGGCTCAAATTTAATTTACATACAAATAGGAATACCATTTTGTTTAGAAGATTAGAAGGAGGAAACCATAGATAAATGTCTGTGTTCAAATTGAGGAGGGCTTACCAAGCTTTTGGTAGGGTCGTTGGCTGTCCTTCAAGTTTGGATACATCACGCATGTAATCCCCGACGAGTTGAGCAGAGTACACGTGTTTGTTGTCCTTTATTCAGTTTTTAAACCTTTGTTAACCTCATTAATAAAATCCCAGAACCGTCGTCTAGTTTCGTAAAATTAGGTATCTAATTAACAAACTCGACTAGGGACAAGTTTAAAACTGCGCTTTGAAGGTCTTCGTGTAGGTGCTTTAAAATGCTAACAATAATTACAGTTTTTTACATTAAATGTGGACTTATGAACGCTCTCAGCTCGCTTTTGATTAGCTGGTATAGTTAGCAATTTAATTTAATTTTAAAAATATATCGTCACTGAATAAAACCTGTGGTTTATTAAATAAAGCACCTCGTTAATACGAATATAACATAACATTACGCATGTAATCCCCGCAGGGTTAGGCAGAAGTTTACCTAATAGTACACCCGCATTTCGCCGGTTATGTTTAAGTCCCATTTAATAGGGGGCGAGCCTATTGCCATCAACCGGGAACAAAGCCAGACTCCGAGGCTGCTACTGAGAAATTCCTGATAGCAAAACCCAATAACAATTTGCCCGACCCGAGAATCGAACCCAGGACCTCATGCTCAGCAGTCGCAACCTAAACTAACGAGGTAGTTGATACGAATATACCTAAATAAAAATAATAAAAGCCTTCATCCTACATCGACCGTACAGAATTGAAAGAAGTATCCTTCATCCCAAAGTATCAGTTGACACCGACACTAAACATTTACCAAAACTCACATCTTTATCACGTGAGGGTAGCCAGAAGCAATAAAACCCCACCTGCTGCGATCCTTAGTATACACCTTTTGTTTCGTCCACTTTCATACATCTGGTGGCCTACTATGAAGTCTTAAAGCAGGAGTAATTCCAATGGGGAAAGAGATGGCGCTAGACGACCTGCATAGCTCTGTTTCTTTCCCACACTGAAATTACTCCTGCTTTATGACGTCATAGTAACCCCCCTAGACACGCACGCCTTGTGCGAGTACCTACAACGCATTTTTTCTATGCCCTGCATCAAACAAGTCATTTTACAACATTGTACTTCCTGTCACCATCTGCCTGCCTTTTCCCAACTATGTTGGGGTCGGCTTCCTTTCTAACCGTATGCAGCCGGATACCAGTATTTTACATGGAGCGTCTGCCTATCTTACTTCCACAACCACAATTAGTACTGGGTTATATGATAACCTTTAATAAGATTGGCTGTCAGACTTTCGGGTCACTGACTACCTGTAACGGCTGTCAAAGATCTACAAATGATAGCCGGGACCAACGGCTTAACGTACTTTCCGAGGCACGGAGGAAACTCGGTATGTAATAAATGGTCACCTTTCTACAGATCAACCTGAGCGCTGCTTAAACTTGAAGATCGACCTTGAAGATTAAAACATTATACTTAATGTATACATGGGCTAATCAACACTTTCATTTCCAAACACATAACCCGCCATTCTTTCTTCCAAACCAATCTAGAATCTAAAACATCTAGTCAAGAAATGCAGGTCGTAAGCCAAGCAAAGCCTCCCGATACGTATTTCACAGACAGTTTGAATAGGCCCGGAGTTGCAATATGTGCACCGGTATATAAGCCGGGCATAAATCTGCATGCCCGGGTAATATCCGCAGAGATACTGCCGCTAAGATTATTAGCTAGATATTATGGTAGATTGAAATTTTGGCTGGATATTGCATGTTTGAGAGCGGAATGTGATTTTAGGTGAATGTTTGTCTTGGATGTAATTAAGCAAGTCTTCTACATCCTCTTCTCTACAAATGTCTTAAAGTAAATGTTTCTCGGCAATTTTTGATCAAGGTTAGGTACTTGTTATGACGAACAGTATGAATAGTATTTGACTTCGTGGGCCTTTTTACACCCCGTGTTAGGTAAATATGGGCTACTGTTGGATAATATTGCGTTTAGTGCATCGAACTAAGCTGATTTCAGCACACATAACTGCTGGGAAAAGACTTGTTTTTGGTGAGAATAGTTCCTGTTTACGGTGTCGCGCGATGCATGCAAAATATTGTGATGTTTGTGGGTTCCGACAACCAACGGTACAAATTGTTGGGGCAATGGAAATATTTAAAACTTTTTTACGTAAAAAAAAACGATAAAAGGGTTGAAACCTTGTGTCCCAAGTATGATCCAATACAAAAAAGTTCGCGTAGTGAATTTCGGGACAGACATTCGAACTTATTTACCATCAATACCCTACGCAGAAGATTTAAAGTTCGTAATCTAGATTCAACAGCAATAGAACAACTGTTAATCATTATTTAGCTAGACAATATTGGCAAAATAAATTACAAACCGTCTTCAAACGAATCGAAGCCTAATATTACTCCAAATCTTCAAATGAATATGCCAGCTTCAATCCCGTTCAACACTATCATCATATTAATGTAATAATTTATCAAGTTTACACAATTAACTTAAATTATACATTAAGTTGGCAAGATTTTCTAAATTAAGTAAGCCTTTCAAAATTACTAAAGTTATTTCAAAGTCTCGACATTATCTCCTCTTAGACTTACTTCGTTATTGAATAACATTATTGACCTTAAAGGCCTTCACCAAATGCGACGTTTTGCGAAAACCCGATGCAAACGTGCGTCGGTATCGCTAACTGTATCCATACACGCGCATATGCTTCTGAGGACATGGGGGAACAAAGAGTGGAAGACAGAGGCATTTAGAAAGCAAGAACATATTTTCATTTGGTACATGCTACAAGTGAAAATCAGCAAAAACTTCCTCGACAGAAATATTTATATTGATTTTAGATCTAATATATCTTTATTTGCTTACTCACTACCTATAGAAGACATCGCGGCCATTTTGCGTCAGCATCGCTGTAAAAAGTCGCGATGGGCGAAGGCCCTAACTCACCCTATGAGTCAAAATTAAGTATACATTAATTTGGTACGAACAAAATTAGGTAATATCTTGAGCGTTATATTACTAAAATATTTTTACTAAAATCGCTTACTCAATTCAACAGCCTATTTTTTCATTTACTGTCGAAATTCGATTTTGATTTTGCCAGTTGAAAGACTCCTGGAAAAACAGAATTGAAATAGCCAAAGAGAGGAAGAAAGAATAATTTAAAAATCACAGCTAGAATACCTCACGCTGTGAAACAAAAAAACGATATTATTGGTTAGTTTCACACACATCCCTCGCTACGCATCTTCGCTCATCTCTGGTGGAAACCAGCCTAAGGCCGTAGCCACGAGCTCCACGCTCAAGCGACATGCGTCTTGCGACAGACTACACATTAAAAAAAAGTTTTTTTCAGTTTAGAGGATGAAGAACAGAGTGTAAATTCATCATCCCCTGTTGAAAAGGGAGGATCCTCCGAACAGACGGGTATTTCCGGTGGACTAATAACCGACAGTTGATGTCGGGTTTTTCTACATGGTCTTTAGCACGATTTAGATTTTTGATGTTAGTTCTTCGTTTATCTCATAGATGGCGCTGTGTTACTTTTTGTACTATGTTGCTGGAGTACTTTTTGTAGTGCCACTACAAAAGCATGCCACAGAAGAACCAAATGCGACTTATTTACTTACAGACTACTAAGTCGTTTTGTGTCGTATCGCGTCCGAAGCATATCGGTTTCATACATTCAGTATGGTTAACACACTATTACAATGTGTTGTGTCGTAGCGCACGTGTGTTTCTATCACATGATGACATGATACAACATCGGGTCCTTTAGGGAGCGACGAAACAGGTGACGTAAGTAGCTTTGCAAATCGAATCACCACAAGCACACAAATCCCTCAAAGCTTCAGCTGTTGAAATGTTTGAGCTCTTGTGTACCTACCAACATGGGGACTTTACGTGGAAATGTAGGGAAGGAAAGCTTCCTACCTACTTTTACCCGACCCAGTAAAGCCCCGTTCACGACCTCAGGCGTTCCGACTTGCGGCCTGCTACACGCGCCTGTCACTTGTTTTCATCGTGTGAGTTGCGTCGCGTCGCAAGTTACGTTGCGTTGACTGGTGGCAATCCCTAAGCAATTTCTTTAATTTTTTTGTCTGCAGTCGCTGTCGCAACATGCAAGTTGCTTGAGCGTGTAGCTGGCCAACCGGTAACTGTTTGAGCGTTACCGAACCGAAGTTGACCACAATTGGTTACTTCTGTGGATTACAAATTGGTAGATAAAGCAAGTTGCATCTAATGGGGATGGCAACTACGAAACTAACGCGCTAGCATAGCTGGTTCCAAGCATCGTCATTGGTCGAAAATCTGATAATGTAATTTTATATTTTAAAATAGCTTGACTTCATTGGTCAGATTGAGACCTAACTATGGTCGCGCCATCTACAATTAGCTTTTAACGGTCTTCCTTATTAGGACGTGCTTTGTGTCTTTGATGCGTTCTGTTACCTAAAAAAACACAAAACGTGATGTGAGTGTTGGTGTGTAAAGTCGGTTTTTCAATGAAATGTGAAATTTTCCCGGACAAGCTCTTATACGATCTTTTTCCGAAGTATTTGATGAAAATCTCTGGTTTCTGGAATTCTATAACTAGTATCCCATACATATATATTTATAAGGTTCCCACATTTTATCTCAACCAGTTTTTTTGAGAAGCCAGCACACGCTCCACCTAAAACTTAAAAACCTCCTTTTCAGAAATCAATATAATCATTCAAACAACAATTGGCGATTATGGATAGGGCGGGTAGGCTTCCGGTTGTCAAACAAAAGGTTTTGGCGCATTGCGGCCATGACACCTGCCTCCGACCGTTTCCGATCACAATGGATGTACCCCGGAACCTAAAAACCATATTACAGGAACCATTGCTGAAATTGTTTACAGAATATCAGGGTGTGATTGCTGTACTACCGTAATAGGCCATCTACAGTGTTGCACTAAAATACAAAGTTTTTGTCAAGCTGTTGCAATTATTTTATTGTTATTTAATTTTTGCAGTAAAGCCAGTGTCTTGCGAGGTCCGAAGCCAATAACCAGTGAATGATAATTACACATATTCATAATCGTACTCCTATAACGGAAAGTGAAGACTTTTGGTAAGATCATTAGTATTATCAGCAATCTAAAAAGGTCACGCAATTATAATTTAAAAGATGCAAAATAAATTATTAATCCATTGCATTGTTTCATATCTTTGACAAATTCGCCAATTCACAATTAAAATAACACAACCAAAATTGTGGAATTACCACAACGAAAGCCAATGCCATTGTAAGTGTGTTACGCAATCAAGTAGCGTGCAGTTCTTTAACACGATTTGAATTGCTTTTTGCTATGTTGGGATCAGCTTCCAGTCTTACCTAATGCAGCTAAATACCATGTTTTCACATGGAGGGACAGTTCCTAACAAAACCATCAGCCAAAATGTCATGGTACAACTCCAAATAACACAGTCGTAATCAACTACTCTCATAAAAGACCTAAGTAATTAAAATAATAAACCCAATTAATATCCACTCCAATTTAACAAACAAAAACAATAACTAGCGAACCCGAAGACAAGCACAATCCTCTTACAAAGTGCCTAATAACGCCTGAGCATAAGGGCAGAGACACTACATTTTAGCATAGCTTTGTTAAAAAGTTTGATCAAAAGCCAAACTTTGCCAATCGCTGTCTGCCTTTTGTTTCCCGCCTGAATTAATGGCGGGTGGAAAACAAGAGCCTCTTACATTGTGCACGGGAAGTATTGAGCAGCGTACGTAATGTTTTTACATCATTTTTGGTAGGAGAATGGCGATGACATCATGTTAAAAGTTTTACAACGTTGATGTTTGTTTTTATTTTACCAGAGCAAAATGAATGTGGAAAGGTAAAGCGACTGCCTGACACACGACAACTAGGCATGGGAAATGTTTAACTACTTTTTGGCAGAAGAATTGGTGAAGACAAGAAAATTCTGCTTCATCATCATGATGACTAAATCACTAAATAATAGTCCTCCAGATCACAGATAATATAATACTACGTACAGATACCCAATCCCATACAAAGAAATGACACCTCCCTAACTCTGGCAATTGAACTGGCTATTTTTTTTTCCAAAATTTTTCGAAAGATGGCAGCACCAACGTCTCACTAATTCCCATAGGCAGCAGTTTTACAATGCCATCTAGGAGTCGGCCTAGATACTAGGTGGCGACGATACTAAGTGGCATCGATAGTATTAGATGGCGCTGCTTTTATATAGATTCTCTAAATCGCATCGTACCGTGCGTTCAAGGACGTCTTAGTAGGTAATAACAATACAACAAAAAATATCTCGAGTTGGCGCAAGTTTCATTTTATGAGTGAGCTAACAAATATCTCGCTACGGCGAATTCCTCTTCATGTGTTTTTGAGTATTCCAGGGAAGCCCGATTTTTTTTTACATTTTTGCAATGTGCAGTGCCAGCCTGTATGATAAACAAAATATGATTCGCCATCGTAACACGTATGTATTTACACTATTTACAGAATTATAATAATTAAAATCGTCAATACTATTCCATTGAATAACTATTTCATGAAAAAGTCATTCAATGGGGTTAAATGACCTAAAGAGGGGAGAGGGTTGTATTGATGATTGCAATGATTACAATTCTGTAACTACGTGCATGATAAGGCCGCGAATCATATTTTAATCAACATACCTACGACCTGACTGCCACCTGTGAATTGCAAAAAACGTAAGAAAAATTACTATGCGCTATTTGCGCAGCTTTACATTAATAGATGTTCCGAGCCGCCGTAATGTTTGCAGACCGTCACTTACTCTTCTACTACTAGTATTACTCAAATCTATAAAAATGCTTTTATGTTAATGTAGTTACTGCGGCAAGGAAATGAATTAAAATAGGTAGGGACTAGGAATAGGAGAATGAATGATGAGTGAAGAGTATGGAGTGAGGAGAATGAGTACTTAAGTAGAGACATACCTACATAACTAAAAAAAAACCGGCCAAGTGCGAGTCGGACTCGCGCACGAAGGGTTCCGTACCATTATCTATAAAAACGGCAAAAAAATCATATCTGTTGTATGGGAGCCCCCCTTAATATTTTTTTTTAATTTTTAGTATTTATTGTTATAGCGGCAATAGTAATACATCATTTGTGAAAATTTCAGCTTTCTAGCTATCACGGTTTATGAGATACAGCCTGGAGACAGACAGACAGACAGCGGAGTCTTAGTAATAGGGTCCCGTTTTACTCTTTGGGTACGGAACCCTAAAAAACGAACGGAACGGAATATGTTTATTAAAACATTATATTTCAATCAAAGAACCTACCTACTTAAGAAAACTAATAAAAAGCAAAGTGATCAGGTACAAAAACAGCTGAATCTAAACGCCGTATCAGCCCGCTGCTAGCTTAGCCCGCTGCCCGCTGATACGGTGAAATCTTTGCGGTGCGGCGCCGCAACGCATCGTGTGCGGGGCTCTGAGGCCTGTAATCGGTCAGCGTCGCGCGACCTTGCGCCCGCGTTTGTATCAGCTGCTTTTGTAGTTTTATTTTTTTCGTTTTAACTTACATTTTTCTAACCATATCAGAACAGTCGTTTAGTTGCCTTAATTTACGTGGCAGAAAATTGTTTTGTTTTTGTTTCATTTATGTTTTCGATATCGGTTCGGAACACGTGGTAAAATTTAGCTAGCTAATTTAATTTGACCCTGTATACATACATAGACAGAATGAGTTTTTAAGATGGCCTTCTATAGGAAATAGAGAAAAGTCGTCGAAGGAGTTCAGTCCTTGATTTTGACAAATTTAGTGTTTGTCGTGTAGCTGCATCATTAGAATTTTCAAAAAATACAGTTCCCGGAGTCGCACTGGTTGATTACCCAAAAAAATGGTTTAAGCTTATCAGGCCATTAAATTATTTATTTTGTAGAATTCTTATTTTTGATTTTGGTTCAATCGATTTCTTTCTTGATTTACAATAATCATATATTTTCACTTCAAATAATTTTCTAATTAAAAAATCAATGTGATTAAAATCATGGCAATCACTGGGAAGATTTGTTTGAAATTTTTTCACTAAATCAGACAACAAATTGATTTGGTGAATTACGCTAATGCTATCATATAAATCAAGTAATTTTTTTTACTTAATCATATAAAAAAATCACTTGGAGATTTAAGACTTGGTGTGGTCAAATTAGAATAAGTTTTGTTACTTAATCAACAAAAATTGTTTCTTATCAGTTAAATCAACTTCAGTGTAGCAGTGTAGGTACTTTATAAAATCAAAATCCGAAGTTTTCGTTCACTACAACACAATAATAGATTTAAAAATGTTTGGATTTACTTAAAATGAAACAACAAAACCTAAATTAGTAACGATTGTGGTTACATTGTATATAAAAAAAGTCAGTAAAACGACATCTATTGCAAAGAGCTCTAAACAAAATGGATTACAGATAGCTACTTTTAACTACTTTATCATTCTAGGGGTTCGAATGGAAGTAAAAGTCTTCAGTTATCTTTTTTGTCGAAATTACGTGATTTATGAGTGTAAAGAGATAAATTAGCATTAAACAAGGATGTTTTGATTTTTACTAATCTTCCTTCAGCCAAAATCTGCCGTTTAACGCATTTTAGTGGTTGTTAATTTCATAACTGTTACCTATGCTGCCATCTATGATTTTTTTTCAAGACTAATTATAATTTGTTCGAGTTGAGACCCCATGTCCAGATCGAATTTCAGTGATGGCGCCCAATTTCAACGGAGACTAGCTATCGAAGCAGGCACAGATGAACTCTCTCTTCCCTCAGCCCTCCTTCTCACGGTCCGATGGGTCGGCAATGCGACACGACCGGAGAGAGATGATAAAGTATACAGAATCTAAGGAAACCTACAGGTTAGAATAAAGTTAGCATTTTATTGGAAACCACATGACACTAAAAACATACGGTATGCTGTGATACAGACAAACCGTAAAAAAAAAATATCTGAAGTCTTTTGTTCCACAAAGTAAAAGAGGCCGTTCTTCCCCCCACTCTGAAGTATTAGGAAAACTAGTGGGAGTTTTCCAAATTGATCGTACTAATCAAATATAATCTATAAATGGTCATAATTCGATCTATATCACAGTTGGGCAGTTACCACGCATTGGTGTAATGTCTCGGAAACAATGACCGGTCTTTCATTGTTGTTACAGAGCGATCTTAAGGAGCGTTTAGGCTTAGGAGAGTAAGACTTCTAGTATAGGTCGAGCACTGGCTGCTAGATACTAGCTACTGTCCTCATGACGCAATATTCTTTGGGGTAGGTACTGAAAGTTTGAAAGCTAGTGTGAAACACAATTTCAGATTAAATTGCACTTAAACCTGCTTTACACGGAGTAACACGGTTACAAATTGCCTTTTTTAGTTTCGGAAATAATAATAGCGCCTGTGCCCATTAAATTCACTGCTTTATCTACCTTCTGTGTCTCAGTAAAATTACATACAAAGTACTAGCACCTTATTTGGGAAAGGAACTTCATTAATTGCACAAAACGTAACCTCGTGCAATAGTGGTGTAAATCAAATCAAATCAAATCAAATAACTATTTATTTCGAACAACATGGTCCATCTGTGTTAGTGAATAAGTACTTAAGAACTATGTTAGTGGTGAGAATTTGGTGATTACTACTTATTGGAGATACATTAATAAAAAGAAAAAGAAAAAAAAAAAAAAAAGATAAAAAAAAAGAAAAAGAAAAAAGAAAAAAAAAAAAAAAAAAAAAAACAAAAAAAAAACAAAAAAGAAAAAAGAAAAAAAAAAAAAAAAAGAAAAAAAAAAAAAAAAAAAACAGAAAAAAAAAAAGAAAAAAAAAAAAAAAAAAAAAAAAGAAAAAAAAAGAAAAAAAAAAGAAAAAGAAAGAAAAAAAAAAAAAGAAAAAAAAAAAATGGTAAAGATTGATAGCAAATAATTTGTAAAACCAACGTCATTAATTGCACAAATTGTAAACCCGTTCAAAATATCTGTAAGAACGTAACCTTAGCTTTAGTCAGGATTACATCCAAGCTACGCTTCAAGCAGAACATTTTCATAGTAGGTGGCTACTACTATAAGTCCAATAATAGAAGGTGGTTTCGGTACTCTACCTCTCAACTGGCCTACTTACTCGATCAATGTAAACGCAGCACCGCGATCTAATGAGCGATAAAACTGTGTTTATCCTTATGTTTCTGTATTTTTCTTTGTAACTTTTATAGGTCGAGATAAAAACAAGATTATAGTTGTAGACTTAATAACTGTTGTTTTTCTGATTTGTGTAACTTGCTTGTTCTTTGTTTCTGTTAAGCCTTTTCTATTCTGTCTAGGTTTTATTTATTTCTTCATAGGTCTTTTGATATTTTTGGAAAGACATAATATTATTTCTATTTTGTAAACTTGAGCTCCTTTATAAACCTGTCACTGTCGTTACTATCAATATGAAGTGTGAAGGACATTACAGTATCTAAATCAATTCTATACAGATTGAAAAAAGTTGCTTTTCGTGTCTGTCTGAGTGATCCAGCTGTTTTTCTAAAATACGCAACGGGGTTTAATGCGGTTGTCATCAAAATTTGGTAAAGGTAAACCGTAAGATATATTCTTTAATACACTAAATAGGCTTACGTTTGCCCGCAAATCGCCTGATACATCTCAATCTATAATATCGAAACTAGAGACTTCTTTGTACCTAATAAAATCAATCACCTAGCAAGACGCAGTGATGGCGGATGGAGTAATACTGTGACGGAGTAGGCGTCTAAAGAGTGGAAAAGTCATGGGCAGACATTGTTGCTATCGGGCAAAACCTGAATAAAGCAAGCAAAGGAACACGGAGTTTAGGACAAGCAAAAAGAGGGCTATACCGAATGAATCCTTGTCATTTTGTTAACCGAATTCTAAAAATGAGGAGGTTATGTTTTCGGCTAGCTAGTTTATTTTTTTTATGTAGGCACACCGATTTCTCCGTGATTACTGGGCCGATTTACGAAATTTTTATATTTTGTTCTTTTCATTTTGTAGAGGAAACCCGCACGGTGGTTACATTATAACTTTTATTCACTTTACTTGAGTAGTTTACAAGTTATAGCTCCTTATGTTTTTTCTCTTTGCCTATGTTCATGACCGATGATATCATAATAACTTCTAGTCGCAATGTAAGATTTATAAATGACAAGAACTTGTGTGGGCTCTCAACTAAAGTGTATAAAATAAAAAACTTTTTACCACAAAAAAATATTACCGTCTTCCAGTGTCAGAAAGTCAATGAAACAAAATAAAGTTCACCGACTTCTGAAAGTATTTTTCAGTTTATTTGAGTTTTTTCTTTTAAAAGTCGGTTATTTTTTATAAATACTTTTACGAGTGCATTCACAGATATTTACAGTAATGTCATTTCATGTTCGAAATGAACGTAATATATTATAATACTTAATTCTAAACACAATACGGTACATATATCTATGCTAATTTAGTCCCACATAAATATCTAACTGAACAATTGAGTGCAGAGCACGCTAATCCTGCTCGGAGCCCGGGTATGTATATCCGAGTCAGGTAGGTTCAATTTGCACCAATATGCACCTGTAACCGGGCACAGAGTAGTGTACGGAAACAGAGACTTCTAATGTCTTCATTTGATTAAAGTTAGTGTTATTTGTTAACAAAAAATTTGTTTAAAAAAGGTGAAAAAATAGCTAGCTGTTAATAGATATAAGTCTGAAACATCAGCAATACGTCATAATTCTCCGGCCCTTGTAGCAATTTATTTGGGGTCGGCGCAGCATTTCGTCAATCAGCAATACATGACATGTGCAAATATGAACCCAACGTGTTTTTAACAAGAATTGCCTAAAACCAGTTTCAAAACTGTACTGTGTAGACTAGGTACACCCAAAAAAAGTTGGTGGTCGACCACTTTTCACCTTTATGCTATTGGTAATAAGGTTGAAAGTGGTCAGTGAACTTTGCCTACTGTACACAACACGGAGTTCCTCAATATTTTTTTCTGGTATGATATAAAGCAGCCTTTCCCAAAGTGGGCGATAACGCCCCCTTGTGGGCGCTTCAGGCCTAGAGGGGGGTGGTAAAAGACCCAGAAAAAAAATCAGGGTAAGTAGAGTAAGTAAGAGTTAACTTGAGACCTGAGCGCCGTTGTGTACTATCAACTGCGCTTAAAGTTAACTCTTGCGGGTTATAGTGAAAGTCTCGTTTAGAATGAATGTTTAATCTCTGCTAATATAGCTCACAATAATTAATTTAGTTTGAAGTTGTAGTGGTTTTTAAGTATGTGAAAAAATTTATTCTCAAAGTGGGCAGTAGACAAAATAAGTTTGGGAACCCCTGATATAAAGGTACATCTCGATTAGATATTAGGATAGGTACTAATATACACTTATATAACATCATCACTCTCATCATTATCATGCCCTTATCCCAATTTATTTGGGGTCAGCGTAGCATGTCTTCCTCTTCCATACTTCTCTATTACTCGTCATCTCAGTAGTCACCTCCTTTAAATCCATATCATCCTTCACACAGTCCAACCATCGTTTAAAATGTTGGAAAAAATACGGAAAATGAAAATGCCTTATAAATAGAACGAGATCGTTCAATATTTCAACATGACATAGAAAATGACGAACCTTATTCAGGAATATAATATAAGTACGGAAAATATTGTAGGCCTCAGTATATCTGTCCGTAAATCTAGGCACGTAGACTTTTCCAATCAGATTTCTGAATTCTTTTTCATACAGTTATTCTTATATTTAGACGTTACCTATGTATGTGGAGGTAGAAAGGCATATTTTTATAAAAATGTATTAAACATTCATCATCTACCTAGCCTTTTCCCAACTATGTTGAGGTCGGCTTGCAGTCTAACCGGATGCAGCTGAATACCGGTATTTTACATGGAGCGACTGCCTATCTGACCTCCAAAACCCAGTTTTAATTTTTTGCACGGAACCTAATCTTATTTCTAAAGTAGAAGTCCTGTCATAATCGGTCAAGTCCTTTCGGAGAAAAGCCGGAACAAACAGTCAAATAGACAACAATTTTAAAAAAAGATTTTTTATTATGTGGTATTATACTTTCATAATAATTAAATGCATTAAGTAAAAAGCTGTTATGTTGAAATTACAAACAGACACTTTAATTTTATTTATTTGTATAGAAGATTTTTGATGTATACCCACAGTTGCAGCCTCTGTTTAATATAAACACGAGCCTACTCTGTGCGTACGTGCTAGAGACTATCTGGAATAAGCATACGATTTTCTGCAGCGCCTCTTCTAATAAAAATATGGCCCGAATTCAATCGGCCCGAGATGTGGGCGTGGGCTAAATTATAATCAGCTACGTTATTGAGAAGGAAGTCATTCCATTGGTAATCTCTGGTTTGTTTGTGTAATGCGTAAAATATTGGTATTTTTGAGGTAAAATATAGATGTTGGATGGAATACTGATGTCATGTTGCGATGGGAGATGTTTTTTCTGAATCTTGTTAATTGGGTTTATCCTATGGATAGAGCCAGCATCAATAAACTGGAACACTACTCAAATTGTACTCGGAGAGTCTACTTAAGGATCAGTGAAAGGTCATCATCTGCCTAGCCTTTTCCCAAGTATGTTGGGGTTGGCTTCCAGTCTCACCGGATGCAGCTTATAACCAGTATTTTACAAGGATCGACTGCCTATTTGACCTCCACAACCCAGTTAGCAATGGGTAATACGGTACCCCTTGGTAAGACTTGTTGTCAGACTTTCGGGCCACCGACTACCTGTAACGACTGTCAAAGTTCTAAAAGTGACAACGGCTTTACGTGCTTTCCGAGGCACGGTAGAAACTGTAAGTACTGGATGGTTACCCATCCATAGACCGACCTTGGCAAGCGCGGCTTAAACTTAAAGATCGACCTGCGGCTGTTATTATTTTGGTCACGATCTCATTAGCCATAAGCCATAAGCCAGGTATAAGTACGTATTTCTTACGTTATCTATACTACAATATTTTTGTTTGTTTTAATTCATATCTGCCCATATACGTACAAAGCTGTCATAGACCTTCATCCCACAATCGAAAATTGTAAGCGATTATATGCCTGATTACCTCGTCGGCTTAGCGCTCTTGATGAACATGAGGTCCTGAGTTCGATTACGAGGTCGAGCATATTGAGATTTCCATCAGGGATTCCTTAATAGCGCTTAAAGTCTGGATTTGAGCCCGGTTCATGGCAACAAGCTTGCTCGTTTTACGTGAGACTTAAACATAACTGTCAATATGTGGAAGAAAGAAATAATACATTTTGATATAAGTGGGGAAACTTTGTTATTGCATTCCAGGCGGAATTAACACCCGAGCTGCAGGCGAGGGTGTAGTGGAGCCGAGAACTTCAGTAACAAATCGACGAGTAATAAACGACGTTTTCCAATACAGTTTCGAAAAAATAAAATATTAGAAAGGAAACTATTTTTGTCAGGTGTTATAGGAAACTATGATTTAATTTGATTTTTTTCCGCGCTTTGCTTTCGCCAGGTTGAAGAAGAAGCAAAGGTATGATGTCACTAAACAGCTTAATATGAAAATAGAAAATTCAAATATTTTTGAATTTAGAACATAAATAAATGCTAATTTGTTCATAGGTAAATATTTGTTTTAAATAATCATGTTTATCTATGTTTATAAACACAAATTAAATACTCGAAAAATATTTAGGCCGTAAAGACGCATCTCTGTCGAAATTTAAAAAAAAAAACAAGCACCGCCGACTACAGTCATTGAACCGTACATTGAACCCATTTGGACTTAGTATAAGTATAGATCTGTCGAAGTCTAGTATCTGTGGAAAATTTTATTACTTACCGCACGTGTGCGGAAAAGTATTAAATATCGACGCGTGTGAAATACATTACGTGTTGAACCTAATCGTAGTGCGATAAGAACCAGTTTTCGAAAAAGTGTATTGAAAAAGTATTTAATAGTCCGCACAGGACCAAAAAAAATGGTTAAAATAAAAGTAATACAAAATTATATTAAAAAGTAAACTTAAGAAAAAAATTAAATAAACGAAATTGGTCCTGTAGGAGGCCAAAAGGCCGTATCTCAGCATGGTGCTGTAACATTAAAAAAAATACAATGTAGTGCACACCTCTGGCTAACCCTACGGAGAATACTGGCGTTATGTTATGAAGTTAATAATAGTGATCCTCACGTAAGCTTGGCAATTGTAGAAGGACACCTCCGTGTTTACCATGAAAAAATAACATCGCATATTTCCTTACCCTTGGTATTTCTCACCCCTCACTTTCTCCATCACATACCAACTACCCTGTATCTTAAGCAAAACGTATACATATACACCTGCCTACATAGAAGCGAAGTTACCGAATCGCACCTACCCGATACGAATAGATTGAACTGGAAAATATCCAATGCAAATATACTCCAGTATATTCTTCGTAAATAGGAATGGATGCGGTATTGTTAACTTGGACGTATGATGTGATCTTGGTTTCTGATATTTGTAGGTGTGTAGTTTTTGGTACGAATTTGGCATTTCATCATGTGCCTAGCCTTTTCCCAACTATGTTGGGGTCGACTTCCAGTCTAACGGGATGCAGCTGACGGATTTTACATGAGCACCTACCTATCTGACCTCCACAACCGAGTAAGTACTTGGTAATACGATGCCCTTTAGTAAGACTGGTTGTCAGACTTTCGAGCCACTGACTACCTGTTACGACTGTCAAAGATCTACAAATGACAGCTTCGAATAACTCGTATTAGGTGGTCACCCATCAACCAAGGACAGGTTTGGCTTAACCTAATTATCGACCCGAGCGGCTGTTATTATTTAGCCACGAGCTTCTCACTGAATTTGGCAGGTTGATATACCTACTTACTTACCTATCTAAAAGAGAACTTCCCCATGGCGTACCAGGGGTTACAATTGGTAAGCATTTATGATTTGGCAGCATTTGAATGAATCGAAGAATTCAAATGAAATTGAAGGAATCAACCTAAAAATTAAAATATTGATGGAAAAATCTGACATGAAGAAAACATACCTACACACAAACGCGCAAATCAAAGCGCATACCTTATCTACATAGTTTAACTTTACTGTTCCTATCTTCTGAAAAGATCGAGAGACCGATAAAAGAATGACATAATAAGACTGAAATAAGTACGACTACTACTGTAGATCTATATTAAATCCTACGTGTAATGTCAAAACTGGAGTAGTTTCAAAACTCTGGTACACACCTATACGAAGTGGCTTTAAGAAAGGCGTTCTACTTGAAAGTCTCCTTGGACGAGGCACTTCGAGCGCTCTCCTCTGAAGACTTAAACTAAATAATTTATGATTGTACCATCTTCCTCGTTTCGTAGCTCCGAAGTAATTGCGAGCTAGCGCCCTGGACGTAGAGAAAGGGGTGAAATTTGAGTCACGCGCCAACTAAACGTAGGGAGGCCTCATAAATATTGTAATCAGACCAACGCAGTGTACCTTTCCACTGAAATTTATTTAAATTCACCCACTTACGTATTCCTCAGTTTTTATAGAACCTATGCTAAGTATTCTTTCTTATGGATAATCGTAAGATTGAGGGCGCTTTCTCAAAAGATTTCTTTCAATCCGATTGTATAATATAGTTGGCTAGCGCCTTTTGTCCAAATGTTGGGTAAATGTCTCTTCCCTTTTAAAGAAGAAACGAGAACTCATCACCACTTTTTAGCTGTAGACCATTGTCTAACTTTCCTCACACAATATAGCTATGAAATCCGAAAAACAACTGGAATTGCCGACCTAACTTGCAGAGTACCTAAGCAAGCTGAAGTGGCAGTGAGCTGAGTGATCGACTGTCTATGGACGATACGAAACAGTAATCCTATTCCAGAGTGAGAAAGAAATGGAGCATACAGGACGTCCATCTCTAAAAGGGTAACCCGCGATATTCAATTTTCTTACGTTTTTTGCAATTGCAGGCCAGTGTCAGGTTTAATGTTGACACCTTCAGTGCCGAGAACCCGGAACGGGAGGGTCCACTACTCCACTTGCAATATAATTATGTATGGTGAGATGGCACATGTGCTCTATGAAACTAGGTTGAACGGGGGTTAATAACGATTTCATGAAATTGTCGCCATCCTGGTGCTTCCACATTAAGATGTAATAGTAGGCCACCTGGAGCGGAGACTGCGGATCCCAAGCTAGACGAGCCAACGACCTTGAAAAGCTGGCTGTGATAGATTGGATAAAGAAGACGGAGGCTAGGGTGCTGTGGCTTAGCTTGAGAGAGATCTATGTCCAGCTGTGGACTGCGATAGTCTGAGTTGATAGATTGAATTAGTAGAGTGCCTAGGGGTCAACATAACAACAAGCTAGCTCAAGCACATACAAAACGGACTCTCCACAAAAGTATACATTAAGTAGAGTACTATAGTATATTGGCAAGCCATGCTTTTGGGTTTTATGTAGTTACCTTATTTCGACACATTATTTCGTCTCCATAAAACTCCATAAATCCTGGTACCATTTAATTAACAAAATTAAACGTGTCTCCTCATAAATCCACGTCCTACACGAACACGCACTTAACATTTAAAATGTACGACTGTACAGGTGTACAGGTACTGTAAAATATATCTAATTTCATTGGTAACGTCGTTTGTGCTAGTTTCCATAGTTCATATCAAGTGTTAAGTTAAGGTGTGACTACATGGAAGTTACGAACACGATGCATCCGTGCTTTGGCGTAACATGAGCATCATGCCTGCTAGCCCCGAAGGCTTTGGCAGAGGTAATTACCACAGCCACATTTCGTCAGTTACGTTGCAGTCCCATGTAATAGGGGGCGAGCCCATTGTCTTCAACTTATAGGCACAAATTCAGACTTCGGACTGCTACTAACAATCCTGATGGAAAAACCCAATAGCCCGAACTTAATATACTTTATATAGTAGAGCTTGAAACCACTCCAACTAGGCAGATTCATATAATTTCAATTCTTTGCAACAGCTGAGCATTTTACCCGACTACGGCAAAGCCAAAAGGAAGCAGGTTATTTCGTAGTACCCACCAACTAAAATAAAATTAAGCTTTATTTTTAAATCGAACTTAGAACAACGGGCATATAAGACGTTTCTTCTGCTAAAATGGACGCTTTAGCATATTATGTATTATAATGAACTGCGTCTGTGACCATCTGCTAAAGCGGCCATTGACCTCCAAAACAATCTATCAATAGTAATTTGTGGAATCAGCCTTGACCATAACCAAATTGCGTACAAAGTCTACCTTTTCAGACTTAAATACCTACTGAGTTATCCAGCAGCATTCTATCCACAGTCTTGTGTCTCCTCAGTACCGTATTCTCAACATTGTTCGAGAGTAAGTTACACATGGTACACATTTATTGTATTTCAAACATGTTTCGCGTAGTTTTCGAGATTCACGCAAGTAGATAATTGAAGTACGAGGACTCTGACATGGTTTAACGAATTGCTTTGTTTTAGTATAAGGTATTTAAACGTAATCTCTTTGTTTGAGTGTGTCTAGGAATTGAAGCTTGACGTGAAAAGGTACTTAGGAGTTCTAGGATTGTTTGTATAAGTAGTCTTCACAAATAAAATTTCTAGGGACCCATCAAAAAGCATTATGTAACATTTTAGAAGAGAAAATTTGAGAAATGTCTATAATTTACCTCACTGTTATACCTAGGTACTTACATTATAATTCAGCATTTAATGGCGCAATGAATACACTTTTCTACGTTATGAGGGAAATAACATGGTAATCTTATTCAGAATGTGTAGTGTACATGTATTCAGAAACAGAAGTTGTTTTTTCTGAAAGTTACCTAGGCAAAGGTACCTATACAAAAAAATATTGCCTTAAGAACCAACCTATATCAGACACAGGTAAGTCTCTTATAACTCGGTGACCACCAGCACAATGCTAAAATAAGTATTCCTTTGCCCGAAAAATATAAAGTCTTACAATATTCAGCTCAAATAGGTACGCTGGTCGCGGACCCTACTAGACAGTTCAATAGACCCCGAAGGGACTACATGAAAGGGATTAATTCATATAATCACAAATTAATAGGTCACTCTACCAAATGTCGGTAAAGCAGTTAAAAGTGGCTTTGGAAATTGGGACGGCTTGGCATTAAAACCGTCATGGCGGTGGAGGTCAAAATTTCATTTTCCCTAATGAATAATATCCTCGCATTGCGGTCATATATCTCAGGATTCGTGAAATAATATCCACTTTATGATCCGTTTGAACGAGCTAGTGGTTAGGCGAGTAGAGTGAAGGGAATGGCGTGGCAAGATAAAGGAATTAGTGTAGAATTAAATTAGTTCTTGGATGATAGATAACTCATAAGTTTAAACTCAAATTGCTCTGTCTTTGAGCGGTTTTAGTTCAGAAGTTTGGTTACTCTTCGACCCTAATTTTTGATGAATGAAACCCGTTTGACCCCTCTTACACAAAAGCTACTATAGGACTTTTGAAGGGTTCAAACTTGAGACATTATTTATTATAAACTGAAAATTTTATTCTTCAAACACATACATCGGTGGTTATCAGCTGTCCGAAAAATACATTCTCAAAACCTATGACAACCATAAAAATCTTGTGCCCACTAACTTGCCCACAGTATTTTTTATTGGGCAAGCACTAAGCTCATCCAAACGGGTCTAAAGTGAGACTAATGTTTCGTATCTTAATAGGAATCTCGGTCTCATAATGTCCAAGTCATCAGCGTTTTCCGAAAATATCCTTCTTAAAGACCAGCACCCCAGTTTTTGCTGATTGCTTCATTTTTTTAATAACCTCTCTTCGTTTCTATTTGAATTGAGTCCCGTAATTGGGTGAAAACTGAGAATATAATGTTCAGATGGAATTGGGGTGGTGTTTATTACCCCATATGAATTACCAAATATAAATAATTAAATTGGTTTCTTGAAGAAGGTATGTACCTAGAACTTACACCTGGAGAGCTCCTGGCTAGGTAACAAAAGTCACACGTTTGGTGACCACCCTTTAGAAATCCACTAAGATGGGACCCATCATAATAGATTCCAGTCAGAAGCCAACTGCGGAACTCTTGAATTTTTTCAACACCATCTTTGAAATGGTGGCGCCAGTTTTAGTGGCTCTGATTCCGTTGTTCTGAAATGGTTCTCAATATTTGTTCATAGATGGCGTTTGATGCACATCGGAATTTTTTTCAAGAAATACTTAACTCAGTTTAGAGTTGAAATAGAATTATTTAAATTCATTCTAATTGTAAGGATAAATACTCTTTGAAATAATTTAAAATTATTAATAGGCAGCCACGTTACCCCTAATTTTTATCTGTGGAAGTCGGTAAAACAGTAATGACATGGTTTTTGTAACTAGGACAAGTGACATCTATTGCATTTAAAACAAACAATTGACTCCTTAATCAAAGAATCAGCTGCTAGAAATACTGACATGAAAACAACGTTTTCTCAAAGTTGGATACTTTTTTGAAAATATTATAGAAAGTACTCCAAGGACATCATAGTTTCTTGAAATTTAAAGGGGTATTTTACGTTGTTTCGTACCATTCTTTGAAATTGTTCGTCCGCAACTGGTGACATCTTTCGATTTAATAATAAAGTTTTAGCTGTCACCTATCGGAAAATGTTGTCAACAGTGGATTTAGTTCACATTCCATCCGGGGCGCTCACAACCCAAACAATGAATACCAACATGGTGGCAATGTGCTACACAGTTTGAAAATGCAGGTCGTGTCATGCTTTGAAAAAAATCATTTTATACTCGAATTTGGTGGAAAATGTCGGACCCTAAACGTGCTACTCTTATAACAGTGGGTGCTCCAAAAAGTGCAAAGAATAATGTGAACAAAACTGTGAGATTAACTATAAATTTGGATGAAAGCAACGAAAGTAAATATCCGGAGCTGAATTACAAGGAACTAGTCATTGCAGAAGAGGTAAGTTATAACAGAAAATCATAGCAATTTACGCAACCATACTGGTTTTCCAGCTCTTTGTAGTGCAGGGCATCTGCTAAAAAAAATTCAAAGCCTAAAGATTGACAGGGCATCGGCCACGGCCGGTTTGATGGGGTCCAGTTGAAATCATTTTAGGATATTTTTTGCTTACGTTACACGGTTTTGTATTAGGTTTGTGACATGAATTTGCGTCCACGGGCTGCTCGAGAAGCTCAGATAGCGGTCGCCATGTTTGCAACAATCATAGAAGTTCGTTGTCGGCTTAGAACATCATTTTACGAGAGCAATGTTTTGATCGCTAACACGTTATGATTAAAGTTGTTTTTGCTCCAATATGATTAATTTTTACATTGTTATGCCATATAAATAACTTGTATAATGAGTGCTGACTATAATGCATTGCGTACGATATCATTATAGCACGCGAAAGTCTCGATTTCAATGACCTAGGATAACCTACCAATTTATTGTATAAGTACAGTATCCGGTAAAAGCAAGGTACACTTTTAGGTTACATTTTATGATTCAATTATAATAAATTGTAAATGAAAGTATGAACATATGTTTGCAATTTGAGTGTACATATAAGCTGTATATAGATAGGTATGTTTATCATAATATGAGATAGAGGATGCGTGTAGGGAACAGGTATACTACGTTGCGTATCGTTGTACTGTTCTAACGCATTATTAGGATAATGGGATTAATATTAACCGATAGAAAGGGTTATTTATTATGTATTGAACGCGTATATAGAATGTTTGGTTATGTATTTGTTTGCAAACTTGATCTGCAATGTTGCCAAGTGAATTTCGCTTGCAAAATGCACCCGTTGGCAGATTGTATCACGACCTTTGCTTCTTTGTGAGCTTTTATTAATTCCTTGGGCCTTTTTTCTCGATCGATAACAGTTTTTAGAGGATATAACGTGCATAGGTTATGTACTGCAAGCGTCTTATATACTTTTGCGCGTGTGAGTGTGTGTTAAGATGGTGTTTTTATTTGAATGTGTTGCAGATTTTGGAATGTTTTTTTTTTTATTATTGGATTTTCATTGCGTGTGGGAGACGTACTTATGTAGACATAGTGATAGTTTTTTTTTGCGCTGCGGTATTGTTATTTTTAGTTGGCGGTAAGTTGTATCATTTTATGAAACAGGTTTGATTCGACTTTGTGGTGATTCGACTTTATTTTTTTTATTAGCGCGCTTGCAGTTTGTCTCGCGCGCTTTTTGTCAATTATGGCGCGCTTTTACCGCCGTTATGTCAGTGCAGTAAAGTCTATTATTGTGTAAATATTAATTATTGACAGATGGTTGTTGTTCTGTTTTGTAAATAAATACTTTTTAGAATGTTTTGTGTAAGTGCAATAGATAGAATTGCGAATTCGTTGGTTTTGTAGTAACACTAACGGGTTTTTATGAGTTTTATGGATGGTAGGTAGTCGATCGTTTAGTTACTTTTGTGGCCAATAAAAACTGACTGATTGATGAAAATATATTCAAACATTTCAACAATCGCCTATGGCAGTTTAGTAATCTAGACATCTATCTCTGATTCTGAACACATAGTTAGGTGTCTGCCTAGATTATTTACATTAATGACGTAATTACAATGATTCATACTTTTTTGCGACGATAACGTTACATCGATTATTTAGATGAAATTTTCGTCTACATATTTCAAGGTTGTTATCAATTTTCACTTTTGCGGAGTGAGATTGGCGTGTTTAACTGGTGTCATTGTCACGGCCATTCATAACTCATTCAAATTAAGAATTCTCAATGGCCATTCATTATCTCGCAGTTAAAAAAAAAATATTAAGAACATTCTAAACTTTGCAGATTTTTTAAAAGGTCCAAATTAATACCTATAGAGTTGAAACTTAAATGTGAAGTTTAGGCGTAAGGATAGTACCTATAATTAGGTAGGTATTCGTTTTTTGTAAGTGCATTGTCTTGTATTGTAAAAACGGTTTGAATTGTATATTTCAATACTACACTTTCTCTTTCTTCACATCAATCTATTGGAAAAAGCCAATAGCCAACTAATTGGTGCAATGTTTGATTATTTCACAAATATTGGCTGTTCAACATTGGTCTTAAATGTATCCTATTGTTATACCTAAATGCAAAAACAACGAACCAACTACTTTATACACAAATATTGGCTGTCAAACATTGGCCCAAAATGTGTCCTTATGCAAAGTCAACTTGCTTATACCTACATCAGTCTTAAATTCCTTCCTGTATCAAGTTAGACCTAACCATTTTGGCCATATTTTACAGTGACTTCTGAATACAGCATGTATCAGGTAGGTGTGGTCATCCATAGCCACCCACTAATGGGTATAGGCTGGGTGATTACCAGTCCCATAGAAATTTCACTATCTACTCATCTGATTCAAATGTATGTGACAGCAATTTCTTCGGGATTACGATGTTGGTCCCATACACAAAGATGATCAGTTTGATCACCTGTACCCTTACATATGACCACATGTTCTTGCAACATGCTGTATAAATATTTGACTGCATGTTTATTATTAATAATTTTATTTAAGAAAAAACATTCCATACATCATGTTCATCATGTTAGTTTAAATATCATACACCAATTAATCAGACAAATAATCAAATCACTAACACATGTGACAAGATAAGAGCAATAATCTATAACTTTCAATTCTCTAACAAATAGACCAAGGTGAAATGTTATGCAAAATTCAACCAATCAGAACATGCTGATGGCCGTCGCAAACATTCCTATTGGCTGACAATCATGTGACATTCATTGTTTCAAATGTCTTTAAAAAATTAATAATCCACTGTAGAATTTTGCATTGAATTCAGGTTTAGACTTGCAAATTATTTTTAGTTTATCAATTCTTATCAGTAGGTATTTATGTAAGTAGTTATTCCACAAAAACATAGGTGTGAAATGTTATCATTCTTTGATTGATTCTATATGAACATCTTATCTTTGTAAGTTTGAAATGTTGTAACAATGGATGTAGCAACTTTCAATTTCACATCCACCATTTCAATTTAAAAGAAAATTAAAATATTTTAATCATAACTTATTCTAATAGTCTGTATAATTTTAGAGTAAGTTAGTAACTATTTATCAGAAAAAAATATATAGAATTGAAATGTCTGTTTGTAATTTTAAAATAAAAGCTTTTACTGAATGCAGAAAGTTTTTTTTTTAAATTTTGGTCTGCCTGTCTATTTGTTCCCGATAATCTCTGAAACAGCTGGACCACTTTTGATAGGCAACTTTTACTGGCAGATAGCTGATGCTATAAGGAGTAACTAAGGCTACTTTATTTGATTTGATAGCAAAATCAGATTCAAATAGTGAAGTAATATTTTTTTAAATAATTTCAATCGGAAAAAGTTTGGGAGCAACTGCTAGTAAGTTATAAATTAATTTTAAAGTTTAGTACCAAAGTAGATCTATTAAATTCCCAATGTAATGCAATGATAATCTACCCTGAATATGGTATTTGTAGAAACAATTCTATCATACAATTAATGAATACTCAACCTAGATAATCAGTTCTACTATTAACATACATCATGAATTATGGAAACCACCTTTTGTGGGAAATGAAATAATTTATTTGCATAGAATGTAGGTATTGTACAATAAAGTTGTTATAAAATATAGTGAGTCGGGTACATTCTGCCTGAGTGTTGGCATGCAAAATTTAACAAATAATGTCAGTATCAATAATATAATTAGAAATTATCAATTAATAAAAAAAATGATTATAATACTAATGAAATATTTTAAAAAGTCCAGATTAAGCACAAAAGTAGATATTAAATAATGTCAATAATATTAAATTGCTGGAAAGTCACACACAGGATTTAAAAAAAAAACACTTAACGAAAAACAAAATTTCTGTATTGACAGATACTAAACGATATTCCTGTATAACAGGAATAATGGAATTAGCTACCTGCATAGTTACTTATCTCTTTTATCCACTAAGCAAGCACATTTAGTAGGTACAGTAACAATAATCTCTAATAATTATTATTTTCCAATTGGATTCCTATAATCTTTGTCTATGAAATGATAATGCTGCCTTGTTCGTCCAATAGTCGCAAGCACTACTGCTGAGCATGAAGTTCTAGGTTCAACAAATCTGTTTACTCAACTGACCCAGAAGGAGGAGTTGTTTAGTGTGTTTGTTCCATTGTGACCCCTAAACTCCTAAACAAATGAACCGATTTGATTCGATAAACTAAACCTCATTAGATTCGTCTTGGTGCGCGTGTCACTGGCTACATAATTATTTTTTCTTCAAAACGAAGAAAGAAAAATGACGGATTTTGGGCGCCATAATATGGTGGAGTTCTAATCTTTTTTTCTTCCAAACCCGAGTCGAGTTGTGTAAATCAAGGATTTTAAAAGGTGGTTCCTGATTTATGTGTGTGTTTTTGTGTATGTTGAGTGTGTGGTTCTTGTTTAAAAGTTATTCAAAACGTCAAATCGAATAATAAAAAAAGTAAAATCGTCTTCGAAATCTTTCACATTACTGATACTAAAAAGCTAGAAATAAAAAAAAAAACGAAAGTGCCCGATGCTGCAGTTTTTCAGTTGGGTTTTTTAGTTTTTTTTTATTAATTTTTCCATCACGAATTTCTAATTGATTATCATGGAGTCTAGATTTGTACCCGGTTGAAGACAAAAGGCTCGCCCCCTATTAGATGGGACAACATAACTGGCGAAATATATGTGATGTTATGATTCCCATACTCATTATCTACCTAGCAATTATAATATTCCTGCATCTACCTATGTTAATCTGCGATTTCCACGTCATTTACTCGGCACATGTTTGTATGTATGTGTCGGCAGTCATCATAAAGGACTGGGCTCTTGACCTACAAAGTTGTAACTGTATTATTATACATGTACTTAGTTTGTAAATGATCAATAGGTGCTGGGCACTACTTGTGTCACTTTGTACCTGACTAATTAATTTGTCTAATAATTACTGTTTATAGTTAAGTAGGTAAAATGACCAAAGAAACGATGAATGGAATGTGTGAAGGATTATATGGCTAGAAAGGAGGTGACTGCTGAGATGATGAGTAATAGAGAAGTATGTAAGACTAGCTATTGCCCACGACATACCTAGGTATGTTCGCGAGAAATTATTAAGAAAAAAATACTTCCCTTTTTGAATCGGATTTTGTTGACATAAAATAAAAGATAGATAGATAGATAAAACATTTATTCAGTGCACACAAGAGACATAGCACAACACACAGAAGCACAATTAAATAATGAAGACAAAAAAAAAACGAAAAAAAAAAAGAAAGTAAAAGTAATCTTGACCTTATAATATCAGCTATCTTCCAGTAAAAGACCGGTCAAAATCGGTCCAAACGTTTCGGAGATTAGCCGGAACAAACACAGACAAAATTTAATAAAAAATGTGTTTTTGTGTCGGGTGCATCGACTCATCGAGTGCCGGGTATATTTTAGCATTACGGGTATTTCATATGCATTCAGTAAAAAGCTGTTAGTTTGATATTACAAACAGATACTTCAATTTTATTTACTTGTATAGAAGAAGACATGGTCGTGCCGACCGACCTCAAATGAATTGGGATAAGGGCTGGAGAATGATGAGAGTGATGAATTAAGTTTGTAAAATGTTTGTCCAAACATGCGGACCCTTTACAATTTACAGCTGTTGATGAGCTTTTTGTTTTGCTACATTACCAGTAATATCACTAGGAAATGGTGTAAGATAGGTGTTCTGAGAGCTTTTTGAACTTTTGACTTTCAGATAGGTGTCAAACTAATAATAATTAATGAGTTTTTTTTTTCTCGTTACCGGTTTCTGCACAGCAACAAAGATGTTCATAACATAACCCTTTGACCAAAAAGCATATTCATAACATCTAGTTTATATATATATATTTTTGTTAAAATATTTTTTAGAATGTTGAAAGGGCGCACTTGAGTCCTATTCTAACATCTACCTTTTCATGTTTCAGAGAAAGAAGAGAGTAGAGAGAGAGAATGGCAAGACGGCAGGGTTGGATCCCTTCTCAGAGAACAATGATGATGTGCTGCGCGTTGCCAGGCAGTTCGAGCAGAAATACGTAAGTTTTGTCCTTCTCCTCCTTAGATTATAATTATATTAATGTCAAAAAGTTCAAATAAGTACATTATGTGCGACCAAAAATTCAGCTACGCGATCTTCATTCACTGATACAGTCAAACGGTCAGTTGTACTGGCTGAAATCATCATGCTTGAAGTTTTGAACTTTTAAACCAATATCAAGATTGTAGTAACTTAGTGATTTTCGATAAAGTAAGCCAAATTACACACAATGGTTAAGGAAAACATTGTGAGCGAACCAGCATGTCACAGAATAAAAATAACTAAGTTGTGACATCCAACAATTAGTAGTAGGCCCACTTGGTAAACCCACTTCCTCTCACAAAAAAGCCTGTCTCGCAGCAGTAAGAATACCAGAAGCTGATTTTACTCAGTCATACAAATCATTTTTGAACGGACACAATACTTGTTTGATTATCATTAAAAAGATTTATTTAAAATATTTTGTTTTCATTTAAGTTTTCAACAAAAAATATCCCTACTTAAAAGCATATTAAAATGGTTCTTTTTCCTTGTAAATTCTCTCATTTCGACTAGGCCAAAAGTACAATACTAAAATTGATTCCACACATTTGTAATTTTTAATGATGATTTGGTGCTATGATACTGTTTGAATCATGTAACTGCCAAAACTGCTGAATTAACTCTTAAATACAGAAAAGAGAATAAAAAAAGTTATTTAAGAAACTAAATAACCCAACTGAAAAACCTGAAAAACAAAGAGGACATTCTAAAATAAATAAATAATAATAATTTGGGTTTTTGCATCATGGATTTCTCAGTAGCAGCCACGGACTCTGGATTTGCGCCCGGTTGGTGGCAATAGGCTCGCCCATTATTACATGGGACTTAAACGTAGGCGAAATGTGGTTGAATATTAAATTATTTGCCTGCTTTCAAACTTTTTTCTTATATCGTCGGGTGTGCCACCCTGAGCCTTTATGCTTAACTACTGACTTATTTTCCGCAGCTTGATCTGTTCTTTTGTACTTAGTTCATGATGATTTATGGGGTAAATAAGGATACATTCCATGTTACCTTACAATATTTCTTATAACTTATTCTGTGATATTGCAGGGCGGCAAGAGCACATATGGCCGTAAAGGAAGGTCGAAGCATGATGACTTCGCAGACATTGGTGCCGGGTACGATGAAAATGACTCCTTCATCGACAATACACATGGGGTAAGTCATTTAGTCTAATAATGTTTCATATCCTACAACTCCAGAAGGAAAGGTAAAAACGGAACCCTTAAAAGATCACATTTGACCCTGATTTTTAACAATTGATTGGTTATAGCCTACCTTTAACTGCCATACATTTTTACAATTAGCTGATATTTTTACACGATTTGAGGATTGCTGCTCGCATAGTAAAAGTCGTTTATAATGACGAGTACAAGCGCCCCCCTCTCGCGATTTAGGGTAAACAACAAACTAATTTAGGTACTGCAAGTGGCTCTTAAAACATAAAAAAAATCTGTGCTTTCTCTCTCTTCGTTCAACGTCCCAGTTTGACGTACTTAACTAAAAATATTTAAACCGCCTGTCCCAGGAACAAAAGCATTTTTTTTACTTATGGAAGAAAACAAAACATCTTTTATCACTTCACAAAGGTATATTTAAAGCAGCGGCAATTAAGTGCTAAGCCAGAGTGTTCTATCTGGGTCACACGGTATTTTAGAATAGGGACCATCGTCGCAACACAATCGAATGTTTTGTAGAAGAATGTCTTTCTAACATTAGGTCAGTTATGAGTTAACGACACAGTTCGAAAATAAACTTTTAAGATCGATACTGATTTAGGGCTCTAACAAATTTTATCACGTCTAAAGACCATTATTAATTTTGGATTTGCTTAATAGACTATGCCGCGTCGGTATAATGGTAGTGACCTTGACTGCTAAAGGGGGTCCTGAGTTCGATCGACAAGAATTGACCTCATCCCCCTGTTTAGTTCGGGTAAACAGTTATTTAAAAACTAATAATAGAAAAAATAATTAATAATACCAGCCTATTAATGGTTGGATAAGGATTAATGCTGTATTGCTTAAAATCACTTCGTAAATAAGCCATTATTTCTCGTAAAAAGTAAAGGATAAAAAATGGTTATTGTGGGTTATCCCTAAGAAATAGACATATACCATCACGGACTTTTTTGTAGACCTTTTTAAGGTGTACAATACTGTAGTACATTATTTTGATCTATCTCGTAGGGTTCAGCCAGCGTTTAATGTAAGCGCAAAAAGTGTGTTTATTTACGACATCACATTAGAAACCTCTAAAATGATCAGTGTTCCCCACTATATTATGCATGTATATCCATATAAACCTTCCTCTTGAATCACTCTATCTATTTAAAAACCGCATCCAAATCCGTTGCATAGTTTTAAAGACCTAAGCATACAAGGGACAGACAGACGGGAAGCGACTTTGTTTTGTACTATGTAGTGATTTATTTTGTTCATTCTAAAGCTGACCATACAAATGTCGCGTGTATTTTGTGGTGACGATTTGTCTTAATCACATTTTATTATTCCAGTATGATGAGATGATCCCGCCAGAATGCGATACTTTGCACGGCGGCTTCTACATCAACTGTGGGTCGTTGGAGTTCAAGAGCGTCGCGAACAACCAGTCGGCGACATCCGACGCCGAGCCAGGCGGCACTCGCAGGAATAAGGTGAGTTCGGATGCGGATAATGAAGCCCAGGTTTGAATCCCAGGTCTAGGTTTACTTTTTGTTAGCCTGTACTGTCCCACTGCTGGGGAAAGGCCTCCCCCAATTTCTTCCATGAACTTATCCCGTGCCTCCTCGAACCAACCCTCGCGGTACGCGTCCAGATCGTCTCGCCACCTATTTCTGGGCAGGCCTCGGCGGCGGCGTCCGTCTTCCAGCGCTCATTGTGTGGAGACTTACCCAGCGGTCATCGTGTACCTATATGTGACGTGACCCGCCCAATCCCATTTTAGCTTAGCAGTCTTCTTACCAAAGTCCACTTTGTCAGTTTTGGAACGCAGCGTAGTATTTCGAAACCTGTCTTATTTTTTGACACTCAGAATGCTACGTTCCAATGGCCTTTGGCAAACTCCAAGGCGGAACTTCGGCAGGTCTGCCTATAAGGTGTTTTTGTTAAGGAATTCTCAGTAGCAGGCCTGTTCGGACTGATCTTTTTCCGATACTGATTACCGTCCCATCGCACTTTCAGTGTAAAGAAGGAGAGAATGCACGTGTATTTGTGTGTGTCAAATGATATTCCCAACGTAGTTGGCTAATGTCCGTTGAGATTACCTGCTATGACCAAAATTCCGTCAGCAGGACTAGACAGAAGGATATTTTAGACTTCCAAAACAATAACAGTACTAACCGCTAAGCTAAACTTAGAACGTACAAATATAAATTGAAATATCACATTCCACAAACTGATGAAAATCTTTCACTCTTACAGCGGCGTATATCCTCTAGCGAGAGCAGCGAGGATGACTCTTCGGACGGCAGCTCTTCAGAGTCGAGTCAGGACGAGAAGGAGCCCAAGGCCATCGCGAACGGAGACGTGGATCTGCACAAGACTGAACACCGGAAGAAGGTAAGCAGACATAGTTGCTACTAGTTATACTTTGGTCGCGTATATTATGTAGCGAGCATGACTCTTCAGAGTCGAGTCAGGACAAGAGGGATCCCGGAGCCATCTTGAACGGCTACATGGATCTGAACACCTGACGAAGGTAGACAGACATAGTTCCTGCTAGTTACATTCTTGTAGCGGTCTCGAATATCATCTAGTGAGAGCATCGAGGATGACGGCAGCTTTTCAAGAGTAAGAACCCAAGGCCTCACGAACAGTGAAGTCGATCTGCACAACGCTTATCACCGGAAGAAGGTAGGCAGACAAAGTTCCTACGATTCCAGTCAACTTAGCTTCTTAGCCAACCCACTCACGAGACAAAGCCCAAGGCCTAATGAACGGTGACGTCGATCTTCATAAGACTGATCACCAGAAGAAGGTAGAGAGACAAAGTTCCTACGATTCAAATATTGTAATCATTCTAGAATAAAGGTGGGTTTAAACCAAAGGAATGTAGAACCAGATCAAACACATTCTTTTCTTGATATTCTTGGCCTTTTCTGCACTATACAAGGTGTAAACGGACCTTTCACGAAGAAGTCAACCAAGAATTCTGTACATCAAACAAAGTAACTCTACGCAAAAAATATGGATGGGAAACGACTTTTTGGATTGAAATATCACGTTTTACAGGACTCAATGTAACACACTCAAAAATTGTGCTGATTGATGCATTGAATAGTACGGGGGCCGTAGAGGTAGTTAAAGTTACAACATTAAAAAGTTTATTAAAAAAAAAACAATATCTCCGTAACTAGAAGATAGAGGTATGGTCTAGAACAGTGGCTCCCAACCTTTTTGGACCAGGGACCACTTTGGTGTCTTTATTGTTAGTAGGGACCATAAGGTTCTAGAATCTAGATAATCATGGACACCGACAGGGTTATATACTTATTGGGGGGTTAATCTTATCTCACACAATGCTAAAATTGGTAAATGATATGAAAACCTTTAGAATTAAGAAAGTGAAGGATACAAGAGCGATCGATGTGAGCAAAACTAGCAATTATTCAAACAAAAATAGCAATAAGCTAGTAGACTTTTGCAGAAATGCTTATGAATAATCTTGCAAGAGCAGCAAGTTCGAAAATTTTAGGAGGCGGGGGGGGCCGCCTCTGATAGGTTTTCAATTAATAAGGTTGAGCTTGCATTTTCTGTGCACGTTAAAAAGTATGAATAACATTTTAATCTCTCGCGGACCATATTATAAGCTCCTGCGGACCACTGGTGGTCCGCGGACCATAGATTGGGAACCAATGGTCTAGAACAAAAAAATATCGCAATGACAGAGAGAACAAGTGCCTTTCGGCTTCGTTAGGGGTACTTTTACATCTATTAGATAGACAAAACGATGTTCAGTACTTTTTACACAAAACCTAGTCCAAAAAGGTCGATTAATATTAGAAGTGAAGTTTGAGACCCGGCTGTGCCAGCTTATCCCGCTGCGATTTACGACACCTATTATTTAAAACATATCTAATCAATTCACTAAAATATTGATAACACACTACATAACCAAGTCGGGATTTCCTCAACAAAAGGCATTGGCTTTATTAAAATAATATGTACAATAAAAAGATTAAAATTATTTCACTTTCCTATGCAGATAAGATAATTGTATGTGTTGTTTCCTTTTGACAGAAAAACAAAAAGATTGATAAGAAGAAAGCTAAGAAGGTCCGGCGGACTGACTCATCAGCGGCTACGTCTGGGAAACAAACTTCTGATGGTATGTTATCAGTGGAATTATCTTATCGTAGTTCATTACTGGACAAAGACTGTCTTTTTCAACAAGTTAAATGGATTAAACTCAGAAGAGGCCTATCTGATTCTGTATTCTGTAATCTCAATTGAGTTACCAGCTCAGACAAATCTGTAATTATAACACCGGTACCTACCTTTCAAACGGGAATACAGCAATGGTGGCAAAAATAGCTATGTCCTTCTCCGGACAACCGTCTTACTACGTTTACGTGTAATATCCCGTTTTTAGGGGTCCGTACCCAAAGGGTAAAACGGGACCCTATTACTAAGACTCCGTTGTCTGTCTTGTCTGTCTGTCCATCTGTCACCAGGCTGTATCTCATGAACTGTGATACAGCTACACACATACACAGTACACAGTTGAAGTTTTCACAGATGATGTATTTCTGTTGCTGTTATAACAACAAATACTAAAAACATTGAGCATTAATCATCACTCTTGCGGTCTCCTGCTCAAAACTGAAACTGACAGACTTGGACTCCTCACAATGTTTTTCTAGTAATTCATTGTTTTTTCCGTTAGTCTATATTGCCCCCACTGCTGGGCAAAGGCTGCTCCCATAGCCTTCCACTCTTCTGTCACACTCATCTCTAAGTCCTCATGCCAGCGTTTTCTAGACCTCTGTCCTCAACGACGCCCGTCTTCTAGCACCCACTGCGTGAGGACTCGGGTCCATCGGTCCTAATGCATTCTACAGACATGGCCCGCCCAACCCAGCAGTTTTATTGCCTACATTAGCGATTCCAGTTTTTGAGCGCATTGTGGTATTGCGAAAGCTTAATACCCAATACTAGGTTAAGATGGGCAGAATGCACAATAATTAAAAGTGATTTATTTCCATCAGATAATGCTCACGGTGACGGCGAGAGCGCAGACTCGCGCACTTCCCAGTCAGACTCGCTCACGTCCAAACCGGCGCCCAGCTCGGAGAATGCTATCACTTCTGATAGCTCCAGGTAACGTATTGTCTACGTCTACTGCAGCAAGAGGGCGACACTAATTGGAAACGGCTTGAGCCGGTCACGTATCACCACATTTGTTGCATTTAGTTCAATGCGCTGTCGATTTACGTCCGAACGAGCGAATGGCGTCTTCTTCGCTTTTTTTTTTACACAAAGCTTTGACCATTTACTCCTTCGAATCTTTGAGATATAAAATAAAATCCACATGTGATGCCCAAAAATAAGTAAATAATAAAAAGAAAAGTTGATATTAGACTTTAGTAGAGTGCAATTAGCCAAAAAGTTAAAATGAAGTTTACGGTGGTCAGATTTTAATGGGACTTATAGAGGTGTGAAGAAAAAAGTTTAAAAAATCCCAGCATAATAAATGATCACATTAATAAATAAAGTTTCTGCAGGGACTTCGAAACGAAGATGGAAGTGCAACTGCCGGCGCAAGTGATTCAAGTGTTGGAGTCGTTGGAACAGTTCGTGAACAAGCAGCTCAAACAGAACCCCAACACGCCGCGCAAGCAACTGTTGGCGCAGACTGACGAGTACACTAGCAGGTAACAAAAAAAATCAAAGACTTTTTTGAGTTATTTTTGTTTTGTTAACAAAGGAGATATTTAGAGAGGCTCCTAAGAAATTTTAGTGAGACCACGATTCTTGGCAGAGAAACTATGTGGCAATATGGGGTATCATTAGTTTATATCAAATACAGTATATGTGTTGTGCCTTTTTATAGGATATTCCACACCTTTCTGGCCATTTCATTTCATCATGTACAATTTGGGCCCTTGAGGATTTAAATGACTAAAGCTATCCAGAGGGCATAGACAAGCAGTAATCGTTTCTGTGTGTCTTTCTACCGCTCCTTTAAACAAGATTGACCCATCCAATACATTTTAGATTTTTTCATCAGTATCGTCGCTGATAGAATATTAGTTTGAGGCGCTCAGATCGCTATACGCTACGAGAAATGCTTAGGGTTTATCTGACGCGTGATCTCTCTCCCGCAGGCTGGACAGCGCGCTGGCGGGCGCGGGCCGCCCCGCTCGCGTGGCGCGCGCCGCCTGGGCCCGCGCCGCGCGCCTGCTCGCCACGTCGCGCGCCAAGCTGCTGCACCGCCTCAAAGCCCGCGACAGGAACAACGCCGACCACGACGCACGTAAGCACTACCCGACTCATATCAAAGCATTTGTTTTAAATAAATTACTTACATTTCGAATTTACAAGAAGTCAAAATCAAAAAGGTGAACCTGCAGCTGCAACATCATAGCAACCTTATTGAAATAAAAAATAAATCACTGTGATTTTGATGGAATTGCCAAATTAAAGACATTATAAAACAGAAAGGACTGTAATTAATATATACAACATACACATAATTATGTATAAAACAGCTCGACGATTGAAAGGCAATATTTACCTAGCGACATGTCGACAACTTTACAATACGTTTTACGTTAGTAAACAGAAACTGAGCATTTTAGTTTTTCGTTCTTTTTTTTAAACGTAAAAAATCGCCTATTTGTCATAACTACATAATTCTAACGTACTGTAAAGTTGCCGACATGTCACTTAGTAAATATTGCCTTTCAAGCGTCGAACTGTATATTACAATAATATCTAATATTAACTTAAACACCAATATTTTGACTTTTATGTGTAAATCCCATGTCAAACCTTTCTCCAACTGGGAACTCTTATCTTAAAAATAGCTAACTGATTACTCAACCTGACTTTATGATCGGATCCAGGATCTGACACTGAACAACTACGCGTACAAATACTAGACCAACGATAAATTCACCATAAAATTATTAAACAACACTTCAAATGTTTCCAAATATTTTTGTAACACCTTTTCAAAAATATTCCCTTCCACAGAAGCACCATCCACAACAATTGCTCAACCCCTAACTGCCACAGCGAACACTGCCCCAACAGCGCTGACGTCATCTACAACGACAGCAACAACTAACAATAAGCGCAAGGTGGATGATGATCTCGAAGAGTTTGATCCTAATCAACTCACTGCGGACGAGAGAGAGGCTATGATTGTTGAAACTTTGCTCAGGTAAGTTAGCAAAATACTAACTTCTTTCATCAGCTTTCCCTCAGTGAAAGAATTTAAAAAATCGGATAGGTATTTAAATTTCCGTAATGGTTTTATTTATTGATAATATCTATAACAGTCTGTCCGTACACTATAGACTACATAACTACTGAACCGATTTTAATAAAATTTTGCACAGTTCTACTACATGCGCCAGCGAAGGTTTTAAGAAACAAAAAAACCGATGTTGGCGGGGAAAATATTAGTTTATTTGTTTAGCGATCAAAAACACAATGCAATGCAATTGGTTTCAGGTTAAAAGCACTGATAGATGAACGTAAGCCTGGAATGATAGCTAATTACAATGCCGAGTGTGAAAGAGTGCAAGAAGAGAGGTAAGTTCTTTCAAAAACTTTTTTCTTTTTGGCTCTCTGTAATGCCTTTAAAAAGGCGGATATCAGATGGGTCACATATTTTTTTACATAATCTTGTCAGAGAGAGATCCTGGCCTGAGAAGTTGAGCCTCTCGCCCCCTATTACACGCATTTTGAGGGGCTCGTGGCCAAATACACACCCTCGGGTGGATCTGTAAGGTTAAGCAGTGCTTGCCGAAATCGGCCCGTGGATGGGTGGCCATCGTTACATACCGAGTTGGCTCTGTGCATTGGAAGGCATTTTAAGCACGTTCGTCCCGGCTAATCTCTGTACATCTTTGACAGTTGTTACGAGAGGTCAGAAGCCCGAAAGTCTGACAATCAGTCATGTGATGCAAAGCCAATAATACTTGTGACCTTTGGCATAGAGTTTTAGACTGTCACCATGAAGTAGGAGTGAATTATTGATTATAATTTTTCCTTAAAACAATTTCCAGAAAAAAGCTGCAACTCCTATCGGCAACAGAAGGCGGTCCCCACGTAGAGAAGCGTCTCCCCAAGCGGCGCTTCCCGTGGTGCGCGCGCAGCCGGGCGCTGCTGGCCCGCGCGGCGCGCCTGGCCGGGCCGGCCGCGCCCGCCGTGCTGCAGCAGCGCGTGCTGCCGCTGTTCCCGCAGGGCTTCGTGCGCATGCCCACGCTGCTGCGCCAGGCCGAGTGAGTGTACCGTACAGATATTTTCACTGCAAAAATAGGCTGTGGACAAGAAGCTCCTACTCCTCCTAAAACTCCTACGCGACGGTGACACGCCTATTATGGCAGCGCCCATTTTAGCTGGCCCGCTATTACTGCGCCAGCGACATTACACTGCTGCGCAAAAGCAACATCGGCTGCTTCTTTTGATCCAGGGTAAAATAGACCACTGGTTATTAATTTTTTCCAACTCATCTTTGATGAAGTCGGCCACGGCTCACACACATCCAGAGAAGTCTGGGTGTGTCAAGGCTCCACATAATGACTATTTAGTCTGCCTAGTTCTACAACAGCTTAGCAACTTTCGAACAACGCCATCAGCCATTTTAGTTTTTGAGCTGTGCCGCCAATACGCAGATAATGCTAAACAATACTGATAATATCAGCAACAAACTTGAACAACAAAAAGATGAGCCTTCTGTCAGTGGCGTGCAGTGGTTCTCCACGGAAGGTAGGCCACGCATACGGATACCGAAAAAAAAAAAAAAAACTTCGCGCAACATCACAACGTCGCTCTACTTATGATGACCCTAAAGTAGTCACATTTATTGATTTATAAAATTTGAAAAAAAAAAATGAAAAAAAAGCCTGTAAAAACAACAGTATGGTGGGGGTGTAGGCTAATATCCAGTGAAAGAAACAATAGTTTTATAGCACAAACGAAATCAGATGAACACACAACGTGTAGAAGCTAAGGATGTAAGTACATTCACGTGATTATTGCCGAAAACGCGTGTTATAAAAGTTATAAATACAAGAACTCACCACATTATTCAAGGTTCAAATCACGATTTTCTGACGATTCAAACTCAGTCACAGTCACTCAAACTCGTCTCGTATCTTTATAAATAACTTAAAATCATCAAAATCAAATCAAGTTGAATCTTAACATTAAACGATAATACGAAAACTTACTACTTTGAACTTCTAACAAACACACATTATCAGAGCAAACTTCACAACAGAACACCTTTTTTAAGTAAATAAACAAACAATAAACAACAAATTACTTTTAACTGAGTACGTTAAAAAAAGCAAAACATTCAAGATCGCGGATACACAAATATGGCTTCTTTAGAAACCAAATAATAATTGCATCATTTTGCCGGATTGCCACAGTTATTTTCCTAACTTCCCAAAAATCAAAGCGAAATTTCACAAAATTTTGGAAAAAAATAAAATTCATGTATTTTTTTACTATTTTAATAGGGCTTTTGCTATTCCTTATAATTTATATTTTTTTTGGAAGGTTTATATTCGACAATACCACCCTGTTTTTTTAATCGTCTCTAGTAGTCATTATGGAAACGATCGTTTCTGTGTGTAGTCTGTTTCTCGAATTCCCCGCGATCCGGGGGAATCTCCACAAATTGGTAACCCTGCACTGCATTTCATTCATCTTGACTGGAGACCGCCAGCGCAGTTCTGATTGGCTGGCCTTGAAGGCCAGCCAATCAGAACTGCGCTGGCGGTCTCCTTACGGCGGAGTTCCCGCCCATAATCTATACGTGTGTGCCGTTCATACACACGAAAATATGCACCAGTGTGCGTAAATTCATCAATGAGTCGATGAGAAATGAAGGCAGTTCGTTTGGTGGCCTAAGGAGTAGTAGCGTGTGCCCGTGTGACGTCACACGGGCGCGACAAGTTGCTATAAGTGTTATAACAGGAGTTTTAACTTTCTTTTTATATTTTGTATTTTTTATTACATGATTGTTGATTTGTTGTAATAAATGAATTTGGCTAAGGTAGGCTAAGCCTATTTGCCTGTATGGACGGCACGCCCCTGCCTTCTGTCAACATATGTGAGTCTTTATGTAAGCTCAAAGGCGCCTTCTCCACACCACGCCGAATCATTAATCTTTTATCTATTTTCGATTAGATTAGAGACCACTTTCATTACTTCACTAAGCAAATCATATTCATAACAATTTTCAATTTAAATTAAATAGTAACACAACCTATTTCTTTAATTTCAGTCTAAGCAAAGAAATCAAAGTATCGGACTTGAAGCGGCCGCGGCTTGGCTCAGCGTCCCAACCAGCCACTGCCCGCGCCGAGCCCACGCCCGCCCCCCGCGCGGATCCCGCGCCCCCCGCGCCCTTCACCGAACCCATCACGTTCCCGAGATCACTCACCGTCACCACGACCTCCAAGCAGTCGCCGGATAAGACTGATGTAACAGAAGAACCGAAACCTTCAAGCTACAAGGCGAATTCCGTCTTCGGCTCAATAATGAACTTCACCCTCAGCAAAGACCTAATTGTAGACAAACCAGATAAAAAAGACAGTGAAAAGAAAGAAGAATTATACATTCCCCCAAACAATATTGGCAGCATTACTATTACACCGGTCCCTAATAACCCCCCGAAAGCAGAAAAGAAACTTAATAACAATGTCCAAGTAACAACAGATAAGGCATCTGGCTTCATAAGGGTTAAATCACCAGCAGCATTGAATGATATGGTGAAAAAAGACAAGGTTAAGAAACTAGAAAGAGAGCCGAAGAGTCAAAAAGAAAAGAGAGTAGAGTCACCGCTACACATTGACACCAGTTACCAGCCCAGTAAAAAAGACCCCAGTCCCAAACTTAAAGATGAAATCCCTCAAAAACAAATTGAGAACATGAGAGTCGCTGAGAACAACATACCGAGACCTGCCTTAGTTCCTGTCCACCACTCCCCAACTTTTGCGAAACCTGACAAACGGCCACCTGAAGTTAAAAAGAAAAAGGATGTTGTCATCATCTCAGACGTTGACCCTTTAAGTGAGCAAGAACCACTCGCGGTGGACGACAGTAGCAGTGATGTGGAGTTAGTTGAGGACAATAGGACTGACAAAAGTGAACCGAAACGTGATAAAAGTGAGAGTGTGCCTTCCAAGGACCGTGTGAATGACACGAACAAAAAAGTGAATAATGTGAAGTGTAGGAAAGATAAGGAAGTGCGAAAGAGTGAGAGCGAGGAGGCTACCGATGATGATATTGATACGCTCATGAGGAATTTACGGGAGATGGAGGTAAGATCATTTTTATTTGTGATGCATTGATGCATGAGTTTGTTTTTGCAGCCTAGTACATTTATAATTCTATACCTTTGTAGTCACATATTAATCAATAACAAGTAATCTGTTTTGTTTTGTTTAACCCCGCTTTGTTTCTTTTACTTACATTCCGTTTTTGCAATTCTTGACTATTCTGCTTATCCAAGATCTATGGAGTTCATTCAGTTTATGATACTTCCGATATTGCATAGGAATTGAAAAGAAGTGTGTAACTTTAGTCGCTCCTACCGCAGCTTAGCTAGGTTTGCAGCTAAGCAGAGCTAGTGGGGCCACAGACGACGAAGTCAAGACTTCGATATTACCCAACCAGCTCCAACCTAGACGAAAGTTTAGTTGTCAAATGGTCAGACTGTTAAATGGTTGTGGTTGTAGTTTCCGTGCCCAAAATAGTGCACTGGGTCCCCAAAACTTAGAGGCAAAAATGTATCCAGCCATTACTTCGCCTAGAATGTAGGTGTAAAGTATCACCTTGTATTGTTACGATTTTTTGTTATTTAAATGCAGTACAGGCTTACCGCACCGAGCCGCAGCGCATCGCAAAGCAAATCAAAAAAGCCTGGCGCAGGCCGTCACAATGTGAGGTAGCTTTTAAAAGACGGTACGATATTCCCATTTCCGTCATGTTATAATTAACCCATCATTCATTTAGCTGACAAAATATTTTGTAGACTGTTCATAATCATTTTATGTTCACTGTATTATTTGCTAATAATTGTTTTCTATTTTGTTATTTAGCCTGATTTACATTGGTCAAGTGTTTAGAGAAGTCGATAAGTCCAGTGGGTAAGGCAGTGGTGTAAACTCATGAGACCACAGATATACCTAGATAACGCAAGAGCACCTACTACGCGTGCCCGGCTTAAGCATTTCATGCATAATTTGTTTAAAACAACTATGTTACAACTCAGGATCTTAATTCCAGACATTTATAAAACAAAAAGGTAGTCTATTTTGTACATTAACCTGTTTGTATAGTATCTAAATAGTGCTTATGACGCGTGACGTCATAGTAGTCAAAAATGGCACGCTTGGTTTTCATACGGATCGTGACACTTGCGTTATTTAGGTATATCTACATCTGTGGATCAGCCAACAAAAATGGGCACTGTCTAGGTTTTCGCCACTCGCCACTGTCCTTGAACATTGTGAATCGGGCGTTGTTCCATCTCACAGCTTGTTCACACTTGTGGGATGTTGGGCTTGAGAAAATTTTGGGGTGATAGCGGCAAAAGATAGAGATAAGATGAAAGATATGATCGTCTGTTTGGATCTTTGCTAGTGCCCCATGCTTGACTAAATTCAATCGGGTCCAATACCTGATGTAGTGTCAACAGCTGTTAAAACCAATTAAAAATCGGATCCAAAAACTGATGACCACATGTTGTTAGTTAGCACAATCTTGAACTTTAAAACAGTAGTAGCGTCGGATTATTAATAAGGAAAAAAGCTTTATTGTATAATGTTTGTAGCCATGTAATGTTTAAGAAAGGTACTTAGTCTTGTTTTAGTGTGTTTAAATGATGTTCTGTAGTCCTGCCTATTTGCATGGGGAAAAGGCGTGTGTGTGGCGTGGGTTTATATGAGTACCAGGTGGCGACGACAATACGAGAATAAAATAATGAAAACACGAGTAATACTAGTTCATAGGAATATTTAATTTAAACTATCAAATAAATCTTAGCATCAAAACAAAAAATATATTTTTTCAAACAAACTAATTAGCTTAACACTGTCAACGAAATAGAACACCATTTAGAAATATTGATTTACTAACTTTAGGTATAATTTGCACTAATTCGCATCTGGAAATTTATTTTCGTACTAGCTGCTGCCCATGACCTTCGTTCGCGTGAAATTATTATAAAAAATATTACTTCCCTTTTTGAATCGAATTTTGTTACCAATTTCAAGATTTTTTTTTTTTTGCACGTTACCCTAATTCTTATTTATAATTCTAAAATAAAAGTAGCTTATGTTAGACCTTGTAACATCAGCTATCTGCCAATAAAACTTCCGTCAAAATCGGTCCAGCTGTTTCGGAGATTAACCGGAACAAACAGGCAGACAAAAATAAAAAATAAAACTGTTTTTGTTATATGTGCCGTATATATTTTCATATGCTTTCAGTAAAAAGTTTTTATTTTGATATTACAAACAGACACTTCAATTTTATTTATTTGTATAGAAGATTGTCGTTGCCACTCTGTATATGTGTGTAGATGATTTATTTTGTAAATAACGCTAGGCAGTAGTGATCCACCATAGGACTAATATAAGTTGCACGACATGTTTCAGCATTCCCAAGAGCCCACAAAGTTCAACAGTAACTCTTACGGAGGAGTTATATCAAACGGTAATTATTATATTCAGATTTACATGCTTACATTATGTAAAGTCAAGTTTTATCACAGTGAAGCCCTGCAGGCGTGGCGTGTATCGATATCTTAACGCCATAAAACATAAAAGCGCTGACATACTTCAAGCACTTCGCTACCTAGTCACTGACCCCAAAAAAGTGATCAATTTTATGTAGTAAGTATTTATGTTTTCGTTTTATCGTGTTGATATAACGATACCCGTAATGAATTATGACCTTAAACTACTACCTAAATATACTGGAGGTTGGGGTGTTTAGTTCTATATGCGTATGCATACAAATATTATACAGACACAATTAATATGCATAATTTTTGCTATTACATTTCTTATGGGATGCCAAAACATGTACAAGTTTGGTTTACGGCAGTTATTTGGTTTCGGATATTTGGCCCAATTTATGGCTTCAGTGGAAAGGCTATCTATTAATTTATAACATTAATTATTATCACAAGGAGGTGGTCAAAGGCAGTGCTTTAGTCTGGACCTCACATTCCTTTCTTTTTTTTTGTATTCTCAAATTCCTTTGAGAATACATTGGTAGTAGAATATAAGTAGTACATCAGGGGTAACCTCTTGGTACAAAACTGTGGGTAAGCTTGCATTGTATGTCAACTAGCGAAACACGAGAGGTCTTCCAGCCAACCTGCGTACCCGAGGAGCGCCGTGTTCGGGGAGGCGCGGGACAGGGATAAGCTGTAAGTGCAGCTTGATCGATGCCACAGAGTACGTAGGGAATGGAGTGTCAACTTGCGAAGATTAAATTACAGTGACCTTCTACAAAATAGTGATTAGGAAGATGAATGAAATGGTGGACAAACCTGTGTACGCACTTCCAAACACAGAATGAAATTTAGTATTGTTTTGTTCCGTTATTTATGGTGTCTAAATCGCTTCTATACGAGATTTTTGTTACTTGGCTAACGTCACTATGACATAGGTGATGTTCGTCAACTACAAAACATCGTATTGCAGTTGGCTATTTAAAATTCTCTGTTAGGGCATAATACACCTCTCCGCAACGTTAGTGTGACGTGTGTAACGTTGTCAAATGCGAACAGTCGAGAAAGTGCTTAAACGGTCCAACAAGGCTTTTAATCGCTGTGTAAAAAGAGCCCAGGATGCATCTCACATTCTCAGCGGGACCTAATGAATACTCCATTTACTTACTACTCTGTGTTCGACATTGCTTGTACTGCACCAAATAGGTTGTAACGAGTTACTAGACGCAAGATATTGATACCGGGTAAAACAAGGTGAACAGGACCGCCGGGGTGAATCGAGACAAAACTGAAAGGTATTTTAACATTGAATTAATATGCTGTGTTACCAACAAGGTCTCTAAATAAAATTAAGTATAACTAATTAAATTAAATAGAGTACTTTTTGGTATCCTATCATATCAATTCAACATTAAAATCCCTTTCAAAGTTATGTCTCGATTCACCCCATTTGACGGTACTTTGAATAATTGTCTTGCATTACTCGCAGTAAAAGGAAATATTTTTGTCATGTAAATTCGTTACAAACTTTTTGCCTCGTCTTCATACCCTCTGCTTTGTTCCATGCTATCATTCTAGCATTGTGTAATCACATATTATTAATACAGTGACATTGCTGTAATTTAACCTAATAATAATTAAATCATTCATGCACTAAAAATGTGGCTTATTCATGTATTTGTTTAGATTTAATGCTCATTGAACTCGTAAAACTGTCCACAGCGCGTTGTGGCTTATTCATATAATTTTTAATTATGTTTTGTTACTACTTATTATTATTAGCCACAATGTGTTGTAAGAAAGACTATAAAATGATATTTGTGTCTTTTCCATTCATTCCTTAATATTATGTAAATAACAGTGGCGAAGGTTCCAACAACTCGATTCCACGAGCCACGATTCGGCTTCCCTTTGAAAAATGGCACAGTCAATATTCAAAGACGAATAATATAATCACATTCATTAAAGATATGTGTACTCCGGATTACCTCTTACAAAACTTGACCCTTCGCTACTGGTAACTGTACATGGTGGAAGGGACACCGACGCTAAAACTGTAACCACGTATTCAGTACACCATTTTCATCGGTAATTTAAAAAAAAAACAGCTGTTCCATACATTTTGACCGTGCATCATGTAATAACCACTTTTGATCTTAGCCAATTTATGTGAAGATATTAAATTTTTTTTTATCCGAATTGATCCAAAAGCAAAATACTTAAGTTTGAATATTCTATCATTTGTTGAGCTCGTACGTTGTACCGGTTGTACACTTATTTAGGTCTGCTTGATTCGGTACACGGGCGGCAAAATACTTGCCGCCCGGTCTGTGACGTAACAATCCGTACACTAAAAAATATTCGGGTCCAGTACACCTAAACTGACAACGAATTAATTTGATTTTAAGGTGGATGCGACAGGGTAACCTGCGAAATTCAAATTTTCTTTGGTTTTTTGCAATTTGTAGACCAGTGTATGTTAATGACAATTGATTCGTAGTAGTGTAGTTACAGAATTATAATCATTAAAATCCTGAACTCAACGCTCTAAGCTCATTTAACCCCATTCAATAACTATTCCATGAAAAAGTTAGTCAATGGGGTTAAATGAACTTAGTATTGATGATTTTAATCATTATAATTCTGTAACTAAAAACTTTTACTAGCGCGACTCATTTTTCTTCAACATACAAACTGACTGGACCAGCAAATTGAAAAAAAACGTTAGAAAATATGAATTTCGCGGGCTACCCTGGCGCCCCACCTTAATCAGATACAAGCTTATTTAATTTAAACGGATTTCCTGTTCCGTTCTCGCCATTTCTTTCGTCCAAATAATATTTGCAAATGTCTATAGAACTTTCATTTGTTTCAGTACAGAACGCACTTCTTTGAGCAACATGGATGGATGTAATGCCGTCACAGGTGAGGAAATATCATTATTTTTGATTATCATAGTAGTTATAGTGAATTCTTTGTTTTAAATGATAGCTAGTCATTTTGGAGAGACTATAAATCAAATAAAGTTCACAGCAGAGGCTCTCTTAAGATTAGACCATAATATTTCTAATTTATTACATCTTACTATATTTTCTAGAAGCCATGACTCTGGATTTTTGCCCAGTTGACGAGTATGGGATGGCCTCCTATTACATGGAACTTAAACATAACTGGCGAAATCTGGGTTTACAATGGCTACACGCTCCCCTTGAGGAATTACAGGCGTTATGTTTTGTATATTTCTAATAATCTAGTATATCGAACCAAAAATTATAATATCAATATGAGTGGATAAGTTTTTCAGAAGTTCTTTTCAATGGATAAGTTAATAAATAAAATATGCTTCTCTGTCCAGGTTGACACAAGCAGCGCTGTTGAATCACAAGAATGTTGTAACAGTTACATGAAGATAGTATGTATATCACAGATGAACTAGCCACTACCGGATAACTGGATTTATACTGTACACGGTTTTGTACAAGTTGATAGATCTATTTCTTGGTAATACATAACTACGGTCTTTTTACCACCTCTGCCTTACTCGTCGGGAATAGAGGCCCGATGTTATACATGCTTTGTTTTTCTTTTATACCTGTTTATTTTAGAATCGTAAAAGCTGTAGTTATAAACGTCTGCATTTTGTTGATTGTAGTTGAACTAAAAAAAAACGAAAATGATAGGCGTCTAGATCCATTCAAAAATACTGGCTATTCTGAAGTCAAATAAAAAAACATGCCACATGTTTTGTTGAATTTTTGACGAAAATTCGACAAAATCCGTGACCTCCTTCCTTGTCTTTGAGTGTTAAGTCTTCATCGTCAGTAGTTCCTGAATGAACAACAGACTGAATTAGAAATCCGCGGTTTCTATTGCATTCACTGCCTTTAAATATCCAAAACAGTTTTAATGTTCCATATTTGTACAAACATCAGCTTAGATTTTATTAAATAATAGTATAAACATGTGCAATATTTCAAAACGTGTAATGCCAATAATTTGACCTTCTTGTTATTTTTTGTTAAAATTCTCACACAAAGCACGAAAAAATTCTAAATTATCAAGAAATTAGATCTATTTACTTGAATAAATACGCGTTAGATGTCTAAGCACGTTATTGTGTCGATAACAAATATATCGATCGGCAGACATGTCGATAATATCTGCATGTCGACATAATTGACCCTGATGTTGCGCTTATGATGAGAATTGTCGATATCGACATTTTTAAGCTTTATGTCGGGTCCAGAGCATTTTAACCTAATTTCTTGTTTTTGTCTAACTTTCTTTTTCATTCGCGTTTGCCGTGTCCTAATACAAGCGATTGTCGCGCTCCATGCTGCTTCCGGTTTTCGCGACAAATGATGGCTTATATTAGCACACGGGGTATTTCATGTTTATGTAATGAAGTTGTGAAAGATAGTGTCCTAGTTCTGTTATATTTCATTATTGTATACCTTGAGAAGATAGCTCGATTTCGTATATTCTTTATTTTATGCGTTTATCTATTTTTAAACTATGTTTTTATTACATTGATACCTTCTTTCTGAGGAGATATTGAACTTTTCATTTGAATTCTGTTTTATTTAATGATATTTTATTCCACTTTCTCTGGACCCACGTGCTTGACAATATTACAAGTTTAATTTTATAAATACACTAAGTTTGTATAGAAACACACGTATTTTGTATAATAAAGCTATTAGTTTTACGATAAATGTTTTAAACACCGGCGAATAGTACTGCTCCACATTCAATTGTCGTTTGCCTGTTGAAATTATGTAGAATGATAGAATTTTTTTGTGAGCAACACTGCAAACGAGTTTTGAGTTTATAGTTTCAGGAAGAAGACCTATTATTAATGTGAAAAAAATCTTAGGCTTAAACTATTTGAAACCTGTTTTCACTTACCTAAATGGAGTACCTTAACAAAAGTACACCGTTGAGAGTAAATAATTCAATGTGTAATGATAACTAAGCATTACATTTAGGTATCGAAAACGGGCAGCATGAAAAAAGCAAAGAGTTAGTTGGCTACTAGATGATGTTCCATGGCCTATTAATATGTAAAACCTACGCTTAATCTAAATCATGATTGTATTAAAAATAATGATGAATTAAATATACTATGTAATTGTTATTTTGAAGGTTACGTAGAAAGCTAGTAGTCATGTTAAAATGTATTAAATCAAAAGTGAATATCGTGGAGCAGTAGATAATATTTTTACACGAACTCAGATATGATAATTATATAGTTTTATTGTCGTTAAAATAAAACGATTGAACAGTTCTTTTGTGATTGAGTGAGTTGAAATCCTAAATTCCAAATTATGCCCAATGTAACAATTATGAATAAATATTTATAATGAATCTGACTTGGTTTTTATTTCAAAATGATATAGATTCTAAAAAGTTGCTCGCAATTTAAAAATTCCCTGAAACTAAAAGTGCTTTATAGTTTCTAGTAAAAGCTTACCGAACAAGTTAATTGTCAACCATTAATGTGCCCAAGTGACTGGTGGCATTGCCACGTTGTATGGCAACGCTAATCCTCTGGCCAAGTAAAAGCCACCCCTAGGGTCACGGCAAGCGTCGACTAACCGTGTTGATAATTATATCCTCGGAGTAGTTGAGCAGCATGTGTGCTTATGGGCTGCTGTCTCGTCTCGTGTTCCTCCATACAAACACTGCACAGTGAGCTGGCTGTGGCTCCTATGACAGATGTGTCCAGTAGTGGCGGCTGTGTTTTCCTCACTGTACATAGGGTGGGTACCCGAATGGGAGTGGCATGATTGCTTCAGGTCCCACTGCTGCCATGCCCGATCCTCTTCTAGCGAGTTTCCCGAGAATCGATGTATGTTTTTGAGGTTATCAAGCTGGTTTAGGCGCTGGTGACACCCGAGTGGGTACTATTATTATGTACCTACGCGGCTTGAGGGTCTCCGCAGCCGCCGCAGCAGTGCCAGCACAACACGATGAGCTGGGAAGATGGATGGCGCAAGAGTACCTAGTTACCTACCCTAAATACATTCTGCGTCCCACACTAAAGGCCTACCCGTTTTCCATGGAAACTGACAAGTAGTCCGCTCTTTTGGCATCGTCTCGTGCCAAGCCAAATGGTTATAAAACAGCTGGAACGCCTACGGTGACAATAGAGAGAAAAAGAAAGAATAAAAATATTACATTATTATTGGTACAAACTACGCTCAGAATTCAGTAATTGGTAGGATGCTGAGTAATTTTAACAAAAGATTCTCTCATCTTGATATATTTAATAGGTACTAAAAAAGGTATATTCAGGAAACAATTAATAACGTCAGTATGTGACGAACTGACAGATACATCTAAACTAAATAAATAGAACTGAACAGAAGGTATACAGACAATCACTACACACACCACTACACACTACTATAACATACTCACACACACATTTTTGCAACTCCTCAGGCACACTCCTACACACTCATCCACGCTGTACACTTAGCAATGTATTGTATAGCTATTAAATTGTAAATCCGTAATTGGCTGTAAGATTAGTTATATATTTTAAGATATCATTTCAAAGAGCTGTGGATTTTGTGATTAATAAATAAATTATTTTTAATAATCTCTTGGCAGAACCGGGAATCAAACCCACTCAAAGAACAATAAATTATTTTATAAAATAAGTCATTGTGAGACTGCATGATGTTTTTGTATGAGGTAGCTTGTGGGCCCATAATGTACAGAAAGCCTGATAGAAATGTGTACCTAACAATGAAAATATTGCACAAATTAAAAAATGTAAGGGAACCCTAATTGTCATAAACAAACAAAACACATCTGTATGAATATTTTTTTATTAATTTCACAAAAGTATTCATTAAAAGCCACAGTTTGAAGGCTTTTAAGCTGTCAAAGCGATGACTGTATATAACATTATCTTCCATCGTTTATATTCAACAGTGAGCTAGAAAACAGGAATTCACAAGCTATCTAAATAACTACATAAACGTTTATTTTTATAGAAAATATTGACATATACTTCATCCGTTAAAAGGCCGTGAAGCTTGCATTGTCACAATGTATTGCGCGAAGAGAGCTATCATATAGGAACGCCCGGGGTCTACCACCTCTTATAGCAGAATTACTTGAAACTTACTTCAGTGTGAGAAAGAGATGGCGTTATGCAAGATGTATAACGTCATCTCTTTCCTACACTGGGATCTGCGAAAGTACCGCCAAACGTCCCTTAATGAAAAACCCCGCCCTTAAATATTTATATATTTTTGTATAAATAATGACTTTCCACTTAGTATTAGAGTGTGAATAACACTATCTTTACGTATTACAGAACAGCTCAGTGTATCATTATATTTATATAAGTGTGAAGCGACACTGATTTTCTAATATTTGAAATATACTTTGAAGCTATTTTGTGATATTCTAAGTCGAATGCCTTAATCTATTGAGAGGAGATGACCTTTGAATACGTCAATGATTGCTGAAGGTCTTTCAAAGTCAGTGTCAAGTTCAAATGTTTGAATCATCGCAGACAAACATTGAAAGCTAATGACGTCATGAAGTCGAGCATTTAAAGGTCATCGGCCCTCTATTATATACTATTAAGTTACCTATATTTTGTCGAAGTGTTACAGACACAAAAACACTTTTAATTAATAATACATTTCGAGTAACTTTGGAACTCATTTCACCTCCCATAGTTGAAACTACTATTCTTCAAAGATTTACTTCTGCGTCGACAATAAGAATGAGTAGCTTCAACTATGGAAAAGTCAAATTTAATTCAAAAATCTGTTTCATAGGTCCCAATTCCCTTTTTTCGTTACAACTCCCTTTATGAAAACTCTAATCTACATAAGCCGCCAACGGCAACCCGTCAGCCATTTTTGTTGTTATTTTTATGCTTGTAAAATGGCCGAATTTAGGATTTGTTAAATCTAGTTTTAAATACGAGCGGATTTGAATATTACGTATAAATATATAATATTATTGAAAGCTCAACGTGTTTCGAACACCCTTGTAACAATGAGGTTAGCGATTTGAATGGATTTCAAATTATATTTAGATTTGATGGAAATATTACTCCATTACTCAATATTTAAAGTCTAGTTTCGAGAGAAGGACAAGGTGAAGTCTTTCATGTTGACAATGGGAGTTTGTCTAATTTCCTTTTAGACTCAACTAGTCGACTTTAAATTTGAGCCTCCAAAATGCGGAACTAAAGGGATATTTTACGCCCAAAAAGCTTAAGATTATATAAATATTATAAATACACAATGAGGTGATCATACAAAAAATATTCATCTTTAGCAATGGAAATCCTCAATATCTTAAAGCTTAAGCAAAAATAAACTCTTTATTTATACTCGTAGGGTCCTCCTATATTCGTTATAATTATACTACGAACCAAAGTTTTTTTTTTGGAAACCATTGATGCCTTACTGTCTAGGTACATACCGTGCTCAACACCAATACTTTCCATACACTCTGCCATTTTACATTCTATTATAGTCAGCATACGATTGACTATCCATAGCGTGCTGCTACCAGGTCAGCGCTGACCAGAAACTGTCCAAAACACTATCAATCCATTATCTACCTTAAATCTACTCCCATTAAGTTTACAATTATTTACAAAGAACTTCCAACATCCCAAACTAACCGTTTACGAGTCTTACATTTAATTTTACACAAAAATCTATGTTAACATCAATAGTGTTCTGTGACGATATTTTGTCACAGATAGAATATAAATAGCGTTAAATTTACAAAAGCTTAACATACCTACTGCTATGGACTAGTAATTTATAAGGTAACCTTCAAGAGACCAAAAATTTGGTAAATCCCTACGGTAAATGTCAAACTGGATTGTCAAATTCGTCAAGACTCAATTTGTCAAGTACAATTTGACAGTTCAATTCAACAGCACATCAATTAATAATTAACATCAGCCCTAAGTATTTTTTTGATGTTCGGACATCAGCATTGATCTATTCTAACACGTTAACCTAACAACTAGTTACCTTTAATTAATGTTTAAAAGTCACACAATATTGTTCTAAGTAGTTTGTAGCACAAACGTATAGAACTTAGCGTTTTTTTTTAACCATTAGTAAAAGTTTAATTACAATTAAAAGTTAACGTCTAACATCAAATCAAATACAGGCTCTTTACAACTCGAGGTACTGCATAGGTTTTTATTATGTCTTTAACAGATTTCAAGCAAATAAGGGGTTATTATGTGGCTTCACGATTGATATTTTTAATTTAATTAATGTTTTAGTAATACAGTCTGGTTAAGTATTTTGTCGAACTTAGGGCGTAGAACTCTAGAAATGGAAGAAGCTAGCTTGCCTAATTCTGCAATTAATTTCGGTCATTAAAATATATAACACCAACTAACATTATATTATAACTCTAACATTAATTAGGTAAATTAATGACATACTTCCATTCAATTCATTGTTTTCTCTCCACATTTTTATTATGTAGTTTTTATGATTCGGGCGTGTCACGCAAGAATGAACTTTTTATGCTATGCCGCATAGGTAAGTCACTATCGCCATATTTCAATGTGGAGTTAACAACACGTTTACAAACATTCAACAGTTTTATTTACAAGTTTATAATTTGAAAATAATGGAAAAAATAACAGGGTTTATAAAGAAGACTTGGGGCCTTACCACCACCTCTTATAGCAGTATTGTTTGAATCTTACTTCAGGGGGGGAAAGGGATGGAGCTATACAGAAGAGGCTCCATTTCTTTCGCACACAGAAGTAAGATTTAAACGGTGCGGTTGTGATACAGTCCCTGGTTAACTAACTGATTATATTTTCTCAACGTAATAATAAAATCATACCTGTGTATTGCTATATTGCTCGTTATAATGTGTATTTATATATTTCCACTAAGTATGACAGCCTATTAGCGTAAAAAAACTAATAGATATGTTCATTAATGCAGTCGAGTTTGTTTTATGAAATGTCAAATTCAAGTCCTAACTGTCAAATGGACATTCGGATTGTCAAAGTGTAATTTGACTAAGACTTGTTGGATGGTTTTTCGTCAATGTTAGTGTAAGCAAAACTATTATGGCTAGTTTTCTAGTCAAGATTTTCAGTCAGCTTATTTAGTTTTGTATCGTTTTAACGAGTACTTTATGTTTCTATTTTTCAAAAACCATGTTTATACTTTATGGCAACAATATGGCATTTCGCGCTCTTTTTCCTGTCATGGCGGACGGGTTTTACCAATCTCCATACAACCACATTCTCCTCACATCTATCCTTTTTATTGTACCTACTAACATAGTTCCATCTCTAAACATTCCTCCTATCAAAAGACCATAATTAGCAGAATACTTTACCTCCGGTTTCTGAAATACACACAAAAATCTGTTGACAAGTTGTCAACATCACGTCACGCGATTTGGATTGAATTGAATCCGACACGAGTTTGCCAATTTCCCAGCTATTTTTTGTGTTTTATTTGGTTTTCAGAAACCGAGTATGAAATACACACACCCAAGAATTTGTTGACTGACTATCAAATTCGTGTTGCCGTCAACACGAATTTGACGATCTGACAGCAACTTTTATGTTAATTGGTCATCAGAAATCGAGTTTTCCTTTACGAACCCAAGGATATCTTCATTGTGTTCAACTGTATCAATCGAAAAACTTTATTTGTCTATACAGTTGTTTTTATTTTTTATTTTTATACACTTGCTTTTCCAATTCACTTTAGACACTGGCAAACTGATCGACATCATCTTTTCTTGCTATACCTATTTAAAAATAGTATAAAACCGAGTGTTATTAAAATTGTCATGGCATTTTTCCTCGTTTAAGGTCCTAGGTTCTAAAAATTGCAGACATGGCCAATATTACTCAGTTAAAACGATACAGAAGCGGTGAGTGATGACTTCACATAATGGCGGCAAGCGGTGGCGCTAGGGCGCATCGGCGGCGCCACTGTCGCTCGGCGCGTGCGCCGCCGGGCCGCACTCCTCCGGCGGTAATGGATCGTCTAGGGAAGGAAAACATTTGTCAGGTAGGGATAAACGAAAAAGATAATGTCTTTGTAATCCTGAGGACCTACCACTAGCTTTTAATGCTGTTTTAATTTAGTCCTACATCAAAATGTGATAGACCTGACCTGACTTGAGTATAGAAAAGAGGCGGACCTCGTTTCTATACTCAAGTGAGATTGAAATAATAAGGGGCGGTGGTAGGCACCCAGACTTGGGTAGGACTGGGACGTGTCGCACACCGCGTTTTAAGATTTAGATTAAATAAAATCTCTCTTTTGTGATTGAAAGATTCCTACCTAATGGATGTTTCGGTTAGGCTATGTGCATCATAAAATGCCTGACGTTGGACCTTTACACTTGTTACTGTCTTTCAGAAGTTTGGAAATAGTGTGACGGTATTGTCGGAATAAAAAAAAAGCTGATGATACCTTCAGAGTGCGGCTCGTTGAGTCCCGTTCAGGAGCCCCTGCGGCCGGTGAGCGAGCCCACCAGCGACTTGAGCGCCGCGCCCAGCGAGCCGCGCGCGCCCTCCGCCCCCGCGCCGCCCCCGCCGCCCCCGCCGCACCCGCCGTGCGCGTCCAGGCACTTTTGGTAGCGCAGCTGGTAACAAGACATAAAGAAGGTAAGTTGGGCGATGGGATAAAAGCAAAAAAGACGTTACTCGAACCTTTGGACCGTTTCGGATGGGACGCGATACCGCGCCAAACAAATGTGGTTTTACGTTACCAGCTCAAGCTAATTCCACGTCGATTAGTGTGGTAACAAGCTCTGTCAGGCTAGATGGACCAACTTTTTCCACAGGGTGGCCGGTTGCAGCTGGATGAAAGTTTCCGAAAATCGAGCTGAGTGGCGTGCAATTGGACAGGCCTATGTCCAGCACTGGCTTGCTGTAGGCTGATGATGATGAAGTCTGATAACCCCTTAATTCTTCTTCTGATGTATATCCAATCGGTAATTCTACTGCACGATGAAGGAGTTAGCGTGCGATTAACTATGTGGCGGTGTAGATGCTAGGAAAATCTGCTATGAAGAAAAGGAAGCTTATGATACCTTGCAAGCCGCCTCGATGGTCTTGCAAAGCGCGCCGGAGGAGGGCTCCGCGTGGAAGGCGTGCGCCACGAACAGATCCTGCGCCGTGTGCACGATGAACGCGCAGCGTCGCACGTCGCGCCCGATACCCAGGAACGAGAGATAGCGCACGCGGCATTCTACGATGGGGGTTGTCTCCTGGAATGACGTTGGAAATTGTTCATGTTATTAGTGTTGCCGTGGAAAAATCATAAGCCCACCTAATGTATATCAGCTCAGCTAGATATTTTTTTAAACGAAACAGATAGAAAGGTTCATGTTTAACTTTGGGACGCAAAAAACATGCGCCAAATGATACTTTTTATACCTGTTACATTTGAAACTCCCTTTTCATCGGTCTAAGTAAAGTCGCAAAGATGTTGATATAAGAAAAATTGGTCGGCAAAAGTAGGAAACTCAGATGAACTGCTGATCTATATTTAGTGGATTGGAGTATTCAGGGTTACCTACCACCGTTTTTGGCATCTGCAAAACTAGAGGCTCCGCAAGTTCCTCAAAAAGTTGAAGAAGCATTACGGAATAGGTTTTCATCCCAGATACAAGTAATTTGCGCAATCATATCACACACACACATCACATCACATGACTGTGATTCTTTCTGTAATGTACTTAACATCTTGCATATTTTGTGTGTGCTCATGTTTGTGACAAATAAATGAACTCTGAACTCTGAATCATTCAGGTTAATGTTTCATATCTCCTTTTTGTTTGCACTCCTAGATTCCATGCTGTAATAAGTTTACTCGGAGACTTACCCCTTCATCAGTAATAGTGATCATAGAGGGCGCCACAGCCACGGCCACCGGGCGCCAGGCGGAGGGCGGGCGCGCGGCGGCCAGGCGCTCCAGCGCGTCGTTGAGCACGCGCATGCCCGTCGCGCGCGCCACCTCCGCGCTGCCCAGGTACAGCGCGCGGACTGTCTTGCGGGGCTCCTCCATCGGGGTGGGGAAGGCAGCGCCTACTGGGGGAGGGGAATGGCGAGGTTAGGACTCAAGACCAAAATATTAATGTCACAACACCACAACTAATGGGAACGAAGACAGTCCAGTTTAACGTTATGTAGGCTGTCAAAATATCGACTGACCATAAAATGTCAATTTTATTATAGTATTTTGAATCCGTTGGTTTATGTCTTTTTGATCGTGAATTTCTATTTATGTTAGCAACATTATATGCCTTGGTTTATACCTACTTCGTTATTTACCACACTTCGTTCACTTTTCTTTGTCGCCATTAAGTACGATTAACTTAGGAATTTCTGAAGTTTATGGATATTGTTTTGATAGTAAAAATCTCTAAACTAGAGGACTCCCCATATATTGTTAGTATAAGAAAGTTGCACTTTTCTATCCTAGTGATCGCAGCCCATAAGACTTGTTACTCCTACACTATTATTCTGGCAAAATTAAAGAGTAAAATCAAGTTCTTACCAGAAAGCGGTCTAGGCCGCCGAGTAGCCGGCAGGTCCGTGGGACGCGGCGGAGGTTGCAGGGACCTCTCAATCATGATGCGCTTGCAGATGTCCCTCAACGCGTTGGCGATGCTGCGGGCCGGTGCCTCGCAGCGGAACACATGGCACATGTGCTTGCGCGTGGCGCGGTCGCGGGCCACGTATGCGAAGTCCCTGGGTGGAAAAGTGAGGGTTCTAGAAGAACTGCGGTAGATTTGGGGGTGGAGGCGTGCAGATGATGGAGGTCTGAGGTTTTTCAGTTTCATTTTTGAGATTCAGTGTGTTCGAGTGTTCTGAATCTTTATAGTGCTGATTGAAACTGATATTGCCCAGAAAAGTATTGGACGTGTTTAACTGTTTATATCGTAGGCATAAGGCAGTGAGAGGTGTAAAAACCACCTGTATTTTACCAGTTGTGTTTAGTCATACTTCAAATTCAGTTAAACTGATGCATCGACCCTTTTTGGGATTTTTTTGCAAATATCTTGACAGTTAATATTAGAATTCTAAAGTCTTTAACATATTTACAGACATTTAACAAATATGACGGCCTATGGACTATGGTATATGTAACAGCGTGAAATGAAACCAAAGACGGTTTGATCATGTTGCGTGTATCGAAGTAAAGCCAAATTAGCACTTGAAACAAAGCTGAAGTATTTACATAAATAATTACAAAATTAACAAAACGAGGCTTCGGATAACGCCATAATCGATCCTGCCTACAAATTAAAACCTTTGACATGGCGTTGAAGCTCTTCCAAATCTACTGTAGTAAACGCTAATGGTAACTAGAGATTCAAACGTTTTTAAAAACCACACACACACACCCAATAATCTAAAAATATCTAGAAAACAAAAACCTATGATTTCGATTGTATTTACCTTTCACTATTCCGAGAATGCAGAGACAGAAAATTTTCAAATTTAGTTGAATTTTTACAAGTTAGTGTACCAAGAAATTAGGATGGTTACTCACCGGCCGTTGTCTCTGCCCACCCCCCAGACGCGTATGGTGTGGATCGGCTGTGTGTGCAGTGTGTTCAGGCTTTCTGGGTCGATCAGCTTTAGGGCGCCATCGTCTAGGTCCATGAAGAGGTCCTTGCCCTGCAGGAAGGAGAAAATCCGTTGTGATCAGTGCCTAAGCTTGAGCAGTAAGTTAATTCAAGAGTTGATAAGAGCTCCAAAAGTAAAGACGAGAATCCAATAAATGATTTCAGGTCCTAGTCGTGGCTAGGACGACAAGACGTGACTAGATGAGAAAGACACCAGCCTTATCTGGAACGGAGCGACTTCCGGCATCTGAGTAAGATGCTTGACGTCTACCAATTCCCGTGGTAACCGTCAAAAATCAAAACAAGCCATAGTTCATAACGTGATGAACAGTTTATCCAGTCACGAAGGTAGGTGACAGCACTGCAAATAGCTGCGAAAGTGGATAGTCCCGACGCGATGTCGAGGGGCGTCGTCCGTGCCGAAATGAAGCAAATTATTTCTTTTCGCTTTTATTGCATGGACATAAAGCTCTTTCTTTTCATCACATGTGTGATTACTTTAAGCATTGATTTCGAATAAAGCATTTAGGTAAGCGTGGTCGAAGCTCCTATTTACCTCTAAAAGAAAGTCAGGAGACACTATATCCAAAACCAGATAGTTACTCACATCACCCCAGCGGCCGACCTGATCCAGCAGATCATTGCGGCCCAGACTCAGGTCCACGATGCACTTATTGACGGCCCGGCTAGAGCGCTCGGGAGTCAGGTCGGACTCGGAGATCTCCACCCAGCCAAGGGAGCGGACGAAGAACCGGACGGCGCGGCCGTTGTCCGGCTCGGGACGAGCAGGGAAGCTGCGGCGTCTGGGGAAAGCAAAAAGGCGTATTAATATGGTCTTAATGTATAAGATAGAAGCCGCCAAGTCAGGGCTTTAATTGGCCATCCCATGCACTAATACGCAAGGAGTGTAAGGAGTGAGTCAGAGAATTGCTGCATTACTAAACGGGTCACACCTCAAGATAATTATGTTATAACGACCATGATCGCTTTCAAAATGGCACCGATTAAGGAGCCGCCAGAAGTGACATTTAGTATGTTTAAAAGTAAAGGACGTACATAGTAAGTAACAAAATGACTTGTAGAATATGACCTAGGTCGCGGACAAAATCAGCCAAGTAGGCATTGCGTTTTATATTATGCAATAAATAGAGATTGCAGATCAAGGTCAGGAGGTTTAAAGAATTCATTGAAAAAATTTGAGTAGTGTCTAATGAAAGTGTGAAAGACATCTTTTTTTGTAATGTTCCTTTTGTGCATTTAAAACAAAAAGGTAACACTCGTTTCCATTGCATCATTTTAAGTTTACCTGCAACACCAACAGGTTTTAACACTTCTTTTTGTAATTGCACGTGAGCACTAAAGTATGTCAGTGCTATGCAAAGTTGAGCGTGAAGGGTTAAAGATCAGTACGATGGCATTTAGTGAGATTTTCTTTAGACCGAAGGTACGAGTATATGTTTATAGCCGGCGGAATCTGTCCATTCTTTACTTGGCTTTCAGTGTGCAGAATTTCAGACGTTTAGTTGGGTATTGAATTATTGATATCTCAACATGTTAATACAAAAAAATATTATGATGTTTTATGATTTTTTGAGATCTACGACCACAGGCAATTAAATTTGCCACGTTAGATGTCAATGCTGATTCTTTGACCAAATAAAAGGGCAGCCCTGTGGCCATGTGAAGAGTCGACCATCCGCTTGGCGATATCCCGAAAGACTACTATGGGTATGTCATGTGCACACCATCCGATCCGATCCGATCTATGGACACCAGATAATTTGACCGTGAATAAAATTTGTGACTTACTTGTAAGACATCTCCTCTTTCCGTTTCCTCTCGGCCTCCTGCCCATCATGGTCCAGGGCTCCACTGGTGGTACTCCTTGTCACGGAGCTGTTCATCATACTGCCCTCATACTTGCTGACCTCGGACAGGTTTGAGCAGTCCCTGACCATAGAGATCCTGGACTCCTTGGCTTCTACGGGCGGCATTTTGGGGATCTCTCTTTGGATGGTTCCGCTTTTTATATGCCAGTAGTAGGGGCCGTCATTGTCTGGTGAAGATGGTGGATGGTTAGTGTGGGGTAAGTCCAAAGACAGGTCACTAGACTATGGCGGTAACTAGCTGTGTTGTAGTTAGTCGTAAAAAGACACAGCCAGATAATTTAGTAAGAAACTTAGGGTGAATTTTACTTAATAAATTAAACGGGATCACAGGGTTTCGATGTGTACTGAAGGCTGTCAGTGATGATGTCCATAACAATGATGACACTGACTCTTGACAGTTCTTGAGCGTGGTTTAGAAATCCTTGTCGCGTTCAATTTCATTGGTCAAATTCGCCCTTAGATAACTAGCAAGCTGTTTTATTACATATCCTTGGGACGAAGCTACTCGTATTATTTGAGAACTTCACTTCAGGCAAGTTCGTTTAATATCCAATTTGTTATTTATTACAAAACAAAACACAATCAAAGATCAAGATTTTTTAAGGTTGTCTAGCGTTACTTTGGGTTAGAATTCCATATAACTAGTTACTAAGACTCATGCCGCCTGTTTTAGGTAAATAGCTAGCTGAACAGTCTGTGCTATACAAAATGACGTTAAATACAAGTCATTAAGCATAATGATTGGGTGCTTCGTGGCTCTAACTGCTCCGTGATAGCGTGTAGCTCTTTGCCTGTTTGTGATCTTTTTATAGCCACGCTGATGGATAGTCAAAGAGCTAAGACATATTCTTTAGCTTAGTTAGTATTACAAGCAGTTAGTTTTCATGCCATATTAAACATACTTTCTATATAAAAAGGCTATTCTTAGTCATCAAAAAAATCCCTCGTCTACCTACCTATCTACCTTCACTAAAACTAATTCTAAAACTCCAAAATTAAAGAAACATACATGTCCTACGAGTACCTTCGTGTTTCTCCCATCCAGGGGGCAACTGGGGCTCCTTCTTGGGGCGCAACTTCACGGGTATCGCGTAAAGGTCGTCGTTGGGCCCCTCGGCCGAGTGTGGCACTGGGGCCGAGTGGCTCTTCTCTGAGTCCTCGCGATCAGCCCGCTCTTTTTCTGGTGGGGGTGACTCTTCACCCCCATTTTGTGACGGTGTGATTAGACCGCTCTTGTCACTGTGGAAGATAGAAATATGTTGTTAATAGATTTTGTTGACTGGGAACATATTTATGGTATTTTTTTGCGATTTCAGGGTTGGTTTTATCGTAGAATAAGATGTTCATAATGATGAGTAGGTACAATGAAGGAGTCTTGCATCATAATGAATATTTTTTAAAGAGATTTTTGGCTATGTCAATTACAACCTTGTCTATTGTAGGTGTATGATTTCCAGAAAATGAAAAACCCACACAGAAATCTGTTTCAAAGGCCCATGTACAAACCGGGAATTTCCAGGCGTAAAATAAGTATTTTAAGTGTAAATAGTTCCTTTCCGAGAATTGTCTACTAGCCCATCGTTCACATTTTCCATAAAATAACGTCTTGACATAGTTTTATAAAACGCGACACTAAACTAGTTCAAGTTTACGTTAATCGTATGCTAAGTTAACATTAACCTACCGCGTAACTCACAACTGTACAAATTATGTATTACTTCTCTAAGCCACATACAGCTATAATGTATATGTTCAAGATCACAATGTGTTCATAATAACGTGTAATGCCGGGCCTACACATTGGCGGTTTGAAGACGATAGACTGTGTCTTGTATTTACCCAAAGGGTTAGGCAGAGGTGCAACTATTTGTATCCACAGCTCGCCAGTAAAGATTAGGTTCCATGTAATAGGGTTCTAGCGTTTTGCTATCAATCGGGGAAAAATACAAACTCCGACATGATGAGAAACTTGTGAAGGAAAATCCCTATCACATTTTGTCCGACTCCAGAATCGAACTCAGGATATTCTCATCATTAGCGCAGGTAGCGCTTGCGAACACTAGTCGATCATGGCAGCTTGACAATATTGAAGTTGAAAATAGTCTACGTCATGTCAAAATTTTTAAATTCGATACACGTATGACGTATTATGTTGACGTATGCCATTCCAAAAAATCTCTAATTGTTTAGCTTTTATTTTAATAGATGCCTATTATGGTGTCATTGGTATTAGCGGTTCATACGTCCTATGTGTCTTATAGGATTCATATCAAGGCAGTTTCTGCTGGACTCTACTTAAAGCCTGGTTAACCGAAAGTATGTTAGCACATTGAAAAAAAAGAATGAACATCACGTTCGTTTTTTGTTCACCGCAGTTTGGTCCCGCCACAAGCCTTCATGTCATATCCTCCATCGTGCAAGTAGTTCGGCTAATGTAGCACATTGTTTATGAGTTAATAAAAACAAAACAAAGCGGTTTACGTGACTGGCGTGAGTGCGTCACTGCCTTTATAACTTTATATGAATCACTGTGTGAGGGTGTTGGTATGGTGTTGAGAAAAGCGAGGATCGTGGCCTGACCTAAATGTAATCCAAAAAAAGAAAGATCGAGTCGAGTTTAACACTTAAGACTTGACTACCAATGATAGGAAAATTATAAAAGAAGATTTTAAAAGGGAATTCGCCTGATAAGCATAAAGCCTAAGCACAGTTATAACGTTCTTACTGCTGAGACAAAGGCCTCGATATCTGTAAGAAGAAGTGGAGCTTAATCCACTGCGCACGCCAGGCGTGGGTTTGTGGATCAATCCGCCAGAAAATGAAAAAACATAAACAGAACTCATCTCGTTGGCATTGGTATCGCAAAAACTGCCTTTTTCTACGGTCTTACGTAGAATGCAGGCAGTCTGACAATGATTCCAATAAGGCTGTTTTATATAGCGACCATGGCTTAAATCCAGCAGCGGGTGCTCACAGCGTTGATGGCCTCGCTTCCGCTACATCTTAGCACCGAACCCTCTACCTAATGGCAAGGCCGCCGGCGCAGTCGCGAGCACGAACAATTACCTGATCATATTTACCGACCGCGCAACAACTATGTTTAACAAGAATTAGTGCTGTGTTTAAATTCAAGTACAAGCTACTGAGATGGTTTGCTAGTTATACAGAATTAACATATATGAGGTACAAGATAATTATCTGTTCAGTGTCTTTAGCAAGATCAAAGGGGCTTTGCGTCTTCTGTATTATCAAAGGGAACCTAGGGTAGGTTTCTATAGCTTCCCAGGAGTTGATGGTTACGGAGAAAACCGACGTTAACACTAATATTAATACGATTTAGGAAAAAACGAAAGTTTTATAAGCCTAGTTTATTTTTTTGGAACATATTGAATTATCTCTCCTTGAGTTCAGCGGTGAATTAAAGAGGTTAGAAGTGACAACGATCGAATTAACTATCCATCAACAGTTGTTACCAAACATTTATACAGTCCACAAACAAGGGATGAGAAAGCAAAAGGATATAAAAAAAAGATACTCACTTATATTAAGTTAAAATAACAAATACAAATCTATAAGGACTATAATCTTACTAGTATTATAAATGCGACAGTTTGTGAGGATGGTTGGATAGATGTTTGTTACTCTTTCACGCAAAAACTACTGAACGGATTTAGATGAAATTTTGCACACAGACAGTTTATAATCTGGATTAACACATAGGATACTTTTTATCCCGGTCGTATGATGCCGCGGGACAATTATCGAACTTCGCACGGGCGAAGCCGTGGGCAGAAGCTGGTTGATAAAATAGTTGAAGGCAATGAGCTCATATAAACGTGAAGTAAATACTAAAGGTACGAACCCAATAAAATAATATCTTCTTTTCCTCGCGAGCATTTTAAATTAACTTTAAAACGTCCTCAGTGAATCGCTTTAATTTGTCGAGCGTAAACTGTGTTTCAGACACAAGCGCAAAACACGGCCACTTCGTTAAACAATTAAATCATAACTGTACCTACTAGTACGTTATTAGGGTTCCTTAGCAACAGAAGAAACCCCCATTTGATTTCCACGACCTGACCTTACGGAATTAATCTTAGCGGAGACTGGGACATAATATAGTGCGCAATTAGTGTGAGCACTGACATAGATGCTTCTCAGCTCTGACTTCCCTCAAACCCGATGGGACCACAATCCGACATAACTGAAGAGAGATCATGCGCAAGACCACTTGCTTTCCGGGGCCGGTACCATCAACTTCCAAGCTCCGGCCGGCTACCTACTCGTACTGAGAAAGAAGTACGCGCGACTGCTGACGCTGGGGCTTTGGGGTATTTTCCAGGCCAGACAGTGTTATTAAGTTTTTCCATTTAGATAAGGTATACTCGTACCTAGTTACAGACAACGCCAAAGAAAATTCACTTAATTGTAAACTAATTTATTGTATAAAACATTGATCTAATATCTTTGGAACCATAACACACAGTCCGACTCGTGTTTGGCAGATTTTTTTCCTAATAAAAACGCAATTAATATCAAGTCGGAGTTAAGACGTAACATGCAATAATTACCAATTAACTTGAGTCGGGTTTCGGCTGTTACCTACTGATGCAATCAGATAAAAACAACTTAACTGGAATCTGGAATAATGTTTATAATTATTTTCCTTATTAAGTCCTCTTTTTTCCTATTCGTATAAAACCTCCGACTCTGTCACAAGTACATAGGTTTAATCATAAATTATTTTTCCGAATGTTATTAGGTTTTTCCATCAAGAATTTCTCAGTAGCAGCCACGAAGTCTGGATTTGTGCCCGATTGATGGCAATAGACTCGCCCCCTACTACATGGGACTTAAAAATAACTGGCCACTTTTCGCCACTTACTATTAGTTAGGTACGCCTCTGACTAACCCTCCGGGGATTACAGGCTTGATGTTAGTTATGTTATACATATCTTATCTTTCTGACCGAACTGGTCGCGGAATCGCATCGAGGACTAGCGAAGTGCTTAGGAGTTATCATCTGCACAAGCATGGGTGCACTGTTTGCGAAGTTAATATCTCCTTAGGACTTGGCTCCGTTCCTTTACTCTCACAGTCAGATATGACGGAAATCTGACACAAACGGGGAGAGATTAAGAGCAGAACCAACGGCTTGGATTGCTTTCCTTGGCACCAACTTTCAACAGAATGGAAAAATCCAGTAACACATCGCTCGACCTGAGAATCGAATCCAGGTGCCCGAAGCAGTGCCGCTTGCGACTACGAAACCAACTGTACAGATTTTCCTCATTAAATCTAAGTCCTTAATTCTTGCCAAACTAGGCCAAAGTCAAATGAAAAGGAGTAATAATGTAAATCAAAAGACATAATAGATCTTTGTCTAGACAATGAAGCCTCGTAATAATACTTCAGTATTCTGCCACCATTCAAACATTCATGAAAATGTAGGCAGAAACAATTGACGCTGCCAATGTCTTTTGTACTATAAATTAAACATTTGTATGGCTTCGTATGTTTCCAACGTCTACTTTCGATTCGCAAATAAAAGATGGTTGTAGGTATAGATAGCAACTGTGAAACGAATGGCACTAGCTTAACAAGTTCTGAGAATTCTCATGGTCGAAAATCTGTTAATGTCATTTTATATTTCACTAGCTTTTGCCCGCGGCTTTGCCCGCGTGGATGTCGACCCCTTAAGGAGTGGATTTCCCAAAAATCCTTTCTTAGTGGACACTCTTCACAAAGAACACACTCTCCAAGTTTCATATCTCTAGGACCTGCGGTTTGGGCTGTGTGTTGATATATCACCCAATCAGTCAGGCAGTTTTCAATTCTACATATACAGGGTTATTTGTAAAACACCAGTAACCTCTTAAGAGGTCATTGTACTCATCATTATGAACAACTTTTACAATGGGACCAAACCTGAAATCGCGAAAAAAAAATCAGCTGTTCCCTACATTTTGACGAGTTAATCGATCATAAATGTAGGGAACAGCTGATTTTTTTTTCGCGATTTGAGATTTGGTCCCATAGTAAAAGTTGTTCATAATTATGAGTACAATGACCTCTTAAGAGGTTACTGGTGTTTTACAAATAACCCTGTATAGATAATAGTTTGTCCTCATTGGTCAGATTTGGACTCAGCGCTATGGTCGCGACATATAAAACAGATGTTGACAAGTCTTCCCCTTAAAATTTACCTGCCTCGTTGGTCTAGTTCTCGCAAACACCAGTGCTCGGTATAAGGTTCTATTCCTCAGTCGGGCAAAATGTTGCTAGGTTTTTCCGTCAGGAATTTATCAGCAATCCGGAGTCTGATTTGTGCCCGATTGATGGCAATAATTGGCTCGGCCCTTATTGTTTGATCATAACTAGCCAAATGTGGGTGCACTATAGGTACAACTACACACTCGGGGATATTCGTTACCATCATCATCATCTGTCTAGCCTTTTCCTAACTATGTGAGGGTCGGCTTCCAGTCTATCTTACCTCCATGGCTATGTCGTGAAATAAAATCAAAAGAAAAAAAACAACTTACCTAGTAGACTTAACAAAATAGAAAAGAATACTACTAGACAGACCTTTTGAACCTTTTTCAAATAAATCTATTTCTGAACGCACTTCGGTGTTAGGCTAGACAGCAGACAGGCTGTAATTAGATATTTTCTGTCTCGACAGTTGTTCTCTCACCCGTGTCAATATAAGACAGTTACCGACTCGAGAAGGCCACTCGAGGAAGATATTGAGAAATAATAAATACCTATTCATTAATTGTAAAAGAATAAGTAGTTTTGTTTTATTTCTATGGCCACGCACCTTTGATTTTTCGGATTAATGGGCATATTGTATAATTATAACTGTTGTGTGATTGTATATGTATAATCTCAACATGAATGATGTACCTAACCAAGATTTTGTAACAATATTTGGATTGAAAAGAGTGTCCATGGACTTTGCCCATTCTTCTCCATAGAGATCTATGGGCAACTACAGTACTTTCACGAGTTATTATGCCTAGAGTCTGTGACTGTGGCTTCGCCTTCTTTGTTTGTCTGACAATCAAAAGTGCCTGTTATGGTCTAATTGAAATAAATGCTTTGAGTTTGAGTTTATTGGCGTCTGCCAAGATTGGAGTTTAGATAATATGACCTATTTTATGGATTGGTGATACCTGCACTAATTTATGTAAGCTATGCTTCATATGTACCTAAACATCCAAGTCGACTGAAGAAAGGGCTAGCCAAGTCTTTATAATGAGAACTTAAATTAAGCTATAAGGTGTTCTAAATACCTTGTTTTTGTTACAGGCGTAGTTGCCTCGTCATCGACTCTGGAAAAGAGCAAAAAAAAAACGTTAATTTAATCAAAATTCAATTAGAATTTTTCATTAACAAAGCGCCCTAGATTTTAATCATTCCCTGAGAAAGTGTTGCCCCAGATTTAAATAGAACAACAGATTTTTTTAATGAATATTCATTCTTTACCGTTATAATTAAAAATAGGTTTTGTTTGCTCTAATTTTAAGATAAATGTAATTTCAGATGAAAACTGCAATACAAATTTGGTGATATGACTTCTCCCAACTGGGTCGTGGATTACAGAGCAATCCATCGTGGGGGCCATTATAGCCAAGCCAAGCTAAGTAAATCTAGATAATATATTTCTAATCGCTCTAAAACCATAAAAGATTTAAACTCACTAATATTCTTACTCCTATTCACCTTAAAAATCCGGAAAACATTCACAATTTACAAGATGGCCACTAAAAAAGATCGGCCAAGAACTTGGTCCCATTAACGCATCCAATGGCCAATTCAAACCATCTAATTTAGGCAAGGGAGACACGGATTGAGTGCTAACAGCCAAGTTTTGCCAAGTTTCACCCAAACATGGCCAAGTTGGGGAATATGGCCTGAGTTTAAAGTAGGAATATAACTTGGAGAGTTCGTATTGGTGAATAAAGTTTTGTTTTTGTTTGGAAGAGTATTGGTTCGTCTTTGTTTGTAATAGCGGTGGATGATTGATTGCTTATGGAAGGGGGATCCCCCACTGCAATTATACAGATCATGTCTGTATTGGTTTTTATACTTTTCAGGGTTCCGTACCTCAAAAGGAAAAACGGAACCCTTATATAATCACTACGTTGTTTATCTGTCTGTCTGTCCGTCCATCCGTCTGTCTGTCAAGACCCTTTATCTCGGGAACACGTGGAGGTATAGAGTTGAAAATAAAATTATATACTCAAGTCTATAGTCCCTTGTAGCTATGAAAAAATCAAACTTCAAGTTAACGTAAATAAAGGATACGGCCGTTTATGCCACAAAAAACGTATATTTCGACACTAAAATCGGACAAAAGGGAATCACAATTTATAGGGTACTTCCCGTTGACCTACAACTATGAAATTTGGCAAGAAGCAATGTCTGCACATGTAATGGAAACAATCTGAAAACCGTAAATATGTAGTTTAATAACAAAATACCTAAATGTTTATACGGAACCTTCGGTTTGCGAGTCCGACTCGCACTTGGCCGATTTTTTATTTAGGCTATAAAACCTTTCGGAATGTATTTAAACGTTGCGCGGTTTTGAAATTGTTAGTAGCATTCCACATTTCATTATCACTAGGGCTTATATCGATTAATCGTTTTTTAAAATCTGTTTATTACGTTATCGTCATTTGCTTAGATATTTTCAGGTTCGAGGCCAGTTGTGTGTTAGTCCGTTTTCAAGGTATGGGCATGTGATGCGGCGGATTGAGGAAATTTCGTGAAGAAAGGAGTATGGATGGCTAGAAGAGTAGGGGGAGATCTAAGAAGCGATGGATGGAATGTGTTAAAGATGACCTGGCTAGATAGAGGGTGATAACTAATAGAGAAATATGGTGAAAGAACACATGCAGCGCCGGCCTCTAAAAAAAGGTTTTTTTAGAGGCCGGCGCTGCATGTGTTCTTCTACTACCCAGGTGGGTAGGATACGGATGATGACAGCCAGATTCGAGTTCAATTACTGCTAAAATAAAATAAAACTCTATTTCTATCATCATGTCATATCGCGGGTCATCGTAGACAAGTAGACAGTCACTAACATGTACATTATTAAGATAGGTACAGATAGATAGACTTCCATATAAATAAGAAACAGCTTAAACTAAAGACATACAAGACAATGTATCATGTCCATAAAAACTGACGACACGAGGCGAGTCGTGCTCACGAGAATTGCAGCAAACGATGTTGTGTGCTATTTGCATATAGCGAAGTACTAGGCGAACATGACTGCATAAGTGTTATGGTGGACTGTTTATGAGTGCCGTAGAAGTATCTCATGTATACTATCTATATCTTAGAACATCAGTCTTAGGTAGATGGTGGATGGGTTCTTCCATAAAAAGGACAACGATCTTGGGGTTAATGGTAGAGATGATAATTTTGAATATAAAATTGTACGACATTCGTTTGACAATGGTATCAACCTAACCTATCTCATATCTAGACTGCGGATAAGTCAACAATAATTAATAAAGTCTAGGAGAAAATTACTGCATGTATTATGGTGGACAATATACAGGGTGTAAGGGATAGCCCTCCGCACACTGATGGGGTGAATTCAGTATATCATACTAAGACGACCGGTACAGGAAATTCTTTCAGGAACGTTATGGGAATCTAATAAATTCATTTGTTTTATTTCCTAAATACGCCATGTATTTTTACCGTGGAAAAACGCACGTAGCGAACGGCAAGCGCGACGACGAGTTCGATGAAGTCTGTAGTTAGGCAGGATGTGAACAGCTGATTTCACACGTCGTTCATTGGAGTATTTTAACATTCATTGTTGGTGTTTTTAGGGTTCCGTACCTCAAAAGGTAAAAAAGGAACCCTTATAAGATCATTCTCTAGTATGTCTGTCTGTCCGTGTGTCACCACCGATTTTCTCAGGAACGGGTGGACTTAGCAAGTTGAAATCTATACCAGATACTGAGGTCTATGGTCCCTAATAAGTGTATAAAAATTCAACTTAGTCTACACGATAAAAAGATAGGGGCAAATGACATGGCCGGAATTTGTATACTAGAGCTGTGCCCTTACAAAAAATATTCATGTACATTGACATACAGTACGTCAAATTAAAGCTTACAGGTGTGTAATCATAAAAGTTTAAGTTTTATGATCAGAGAAGAAGCGAGAGATACTATAAATAGGATACAAAAAATGTGCCTAAACATTTTGAATAGCAATGATCATAAATTCCGAAACGAAACAATACGAGAAATGCTATTACCAATGAATTTAAAGGCCGTTTCTTCACTATCCGACACGACATTTCAAATCGAAGAAGAGCGAGTACTAGTCGTCTACAGATATTTCTGGATATTATGACTTCCAAGCGACCCAAGCGACTAGCAAAAATTGGTTGTCTGTAAAGTCGGTTTACGGACGATAGATTTACGTGATAACGTCATAATCATTATTTTATGTAATACAAAAAAGGAGTTTATTGAAAATTACAATTTTTTAGAGCGCGCTCTCGCTTGCACGCACAGGCTCAGGTGGAACGTTACTATGGAACGTTACTATTTTTCATGAGTGTTGCTGGTATTATCAATTTATAAGACGTTATCACGTCAAAAATATTTGATTTTTTATTTAAGAATATCTAATTAGGTAGGTAGTATATAAAAGTATAAAATATAATTATCTACTTCTACTTCTTTTACAGACGTTTTAAGAAAAACATCATTGCAATTACTCAGACAAGACAAATTCATTGTTTTCATCCACTTTTAAGCCTATTCATCTTCAAAAATCAACAAAATATTATCAAGGAATGAAGCTGGTGCCGTTATATTTGCTTGATGTCTGGCCCAGCCTAAATAGGTACCATAACAACGTCATGACATGGCAACAACATCCAACTGTCCGTTTACCAACTAGGCAACTACAACAATAGCCTAAAATGGCATCCAAGGGGTTGGGGCTAAATGACTCCCTGTCATACAATAACGAAAAGACAACACAGTATTACGTGATAAGATCAACGCAAGACTGCACAGATAGTTTTGAGCTCTTTGGTTTTGAGCGTAGAAACGTCAAAATAACTCTAGGATATTTGGATACACGCTCTTGAAAATAAATATTTGAATATATTCATCAAGACGCGCGGCAGGTCGAAAACTGGTGTCTGCGATAATCGTGAAACCGTTAACTTTTTAAGGTACCCTAGCAATACAATTTGACAGTCACAGGTGTTTTACATACATTTTAGTCTGACCTTCAGGCGTAATTCAGATAGATACAGTGTTTGTCTCATGCGTGTATCCAAACGTAGATGCATTTTGTATTGCATTCAATGAAACAGAACCACAAAAAAACTATTGACACACATATTATTTTGAGATTTTTTGTCGCCTGTTCTAGAGATATGTAATTGTTGCGATTAATTTTTATTTATTTTAGAAGTAACTTTAATATAATAATAATTAGTGTACATTACGAATTATAAATTGATTCTGAGGGCAGGATTCGGCCATGTCCTTTAGATTTTCGCGAAAACTTGTAAGTACCAAAATTTACCATAAATTTCAACATTTTTATTTTTCGGAATTTTCTCTTTACTTGTGCTGTAAGACCTTGCTTTTAACCAAAATTGACAATTCTAGGTCAACCGGAAGTACCCTATAGGTTTTGGGTCGAAAACCTTTATAGTAGTTCCCGTTGACCTAGAATCATGAAAGGAGATTGACCACGATTAAAGTCGCTTTATAGTAAAAGAGTATGACCATAAAAATATACTCATAAATTATAAAATATATTTTTAACTTCTCACTTGATCAAAATCGTATGTGGGGTTACTATTTTGTATTTAATTAGTTATTATTGGATTTTATTGCATACTTTTAAAATGGCGTATTTTGGTGAAAGCAGTGTTGCCAATTTAAAAACCTCCCCATAATCGCTCTGACTCGGAGTTTTAAAAATAATTTCAACTATGACTTTATCCTCGTTATTAATTCACACACATCTTTAAAATAATATTACTTTACTATTCAAAAAGCATTGTCTTATAGCGCAAGTAAAGAGAAAAATCTGAAAACCGTAAATATGTAGTTTAATAACAAAATACGTACAAGTTTATACGAAACCCTCGGTGCGCGAGTCCAACTCACACTTGGCTGTTTTTACATAAATGGAGTGCTGCGTATAGAGAATAGTTAATAGTTACATTGAAATCAAGGAATAATAACTAAAAAGACGATAAAAAATGAAAATTTTCCTGAGAAAAATTCCGGTGAAATCTGATCCAAAATAAGGAACTGAATGCATCCTGTCAGTTTGCGGAGTTTGTCCCTTACACCCTGTATGAGTGCCGTACGTCCTTGATATAGGTACTACCTATAACATCAGACGTAGGTAGATGCATGGGTGTCTGGTTTCTCCCATAGATAGGACAATGATCTTTCAGTTGAAAGTAGAGACGATAATTGGCAATATGAAATTGTAAGAACTGCTGAATTACTACTTGACAGCTGGGACCAACGGTTAACGTGCTTTCGAAGGAAACTAGAATATTAGCTATGTATGTGATAGATGGTCAACCCATTCAGCTTAACCTTGAAGATATATATTATTATAAAGCTATAAATTCGTAACCAGTTAGATTTTTAAGGATACAGCTATTACAGTATTACCTTCAATTTTTCTTACTTAACATGTCAATTTTTATAAAATAAAGTCAAAGATAAAAGACAGTGAAGGTCGCAGAGTATTTTGTGCAGACATTTAAATGTTAATACACGAAAGAGCTCATTCTGAATGCAGACCGTCCGGTGCAAGAGACAATAATGTGATACTACGGTACCGTGTATAGTGCTTACTATCCAGATTTTAGAAGTTTTGGTTTCGTGGAAACAACAAATGCATGAATAAAATAATGTTGATGTTTATTATCTATAACTAGAGGAGCTTGTGGCTAAATAATAACAGCCGCTCGGATCTTGCCCAGGTTGGTCAGACAGAAATCACAGGATTTTTGGGATTTGTATGTAAGGTGGTTCTTTTAATAGTCAATAAACTTTTAAACTTTTGATAAAAATTCAATAATTGGTCTAGGAATAGACGATGCAAAGTATTGCAAGGATAAGCTAAGCATAAGTTCAGTAAGTGTAGTACTAGTTACTCGAATCCACTTATACGACACGATTCGTTACTATTGAATACGAAGATGATACAAAAGTTTAGTGACTTGGTAACTGGTTTTTGGTCTGAGAGTGGAACATTAATGCCAATCAGTCACTTAATACCGAAATGGCATCAAACGCATGCTCAAAAACAAGGCAATCTGATCATTACAGAAAACCGTAAAACGTAAAACATTGAAAGAGTGTTTTCACTTTCCTAAAACAGTAAGTTAATAAAATTCTTGTTCTAACGGTTGCATGAAGGTATTTTAATAAGCATATCAAATGATTCCATATAATTTGACACACATCATTGTCTGAAGCATTGTTTCTGTTTACCCTTGACGGTTGTCGAACAATAAGATCACTTCTCTTAACGTTGCGTCATTATTCTAAGTTTAGATGTGAATTAGGCAACTTTAGCTTTTAATTGAATGCTGTACTGACTTTGAAATTAATTAATTGGTGCATGATGAAACAATTGCTCTTTTTGTTTGAGGTCTGAATTCTAGAATGATGTAGAATCTTTTTGCTAATGTTGATTCATAGGCGATCATTATTTTCCTATCGGTATCCCAATTTATTTGGAGTCGGCGCAGCATGTCTTCTTCTTCCATACTTCTGTATTACTCGTCATCTCATCAGACACCTCCTTTTTGGCCATATCATCCTTCACACAGTTCATCTAGCGTTTATTAAAGTCTACCTCTACTCTTATACTCATCCACATTCATAGTCAAAATTTAAGATTCATAGGTGAACTATATAAAGAAATCTATGTGTAAAATCAGCTCAATATTTTGTTCAAGATTTTTTTAATAACTGTCTTCAATGATTACCCTGGAAAAGGACGAGCAAAAGAAGTAGAATCATCAAAGCAAATACTGTTTTAATTTCCATCCGATACAAACTCAAATAACTAAACATACTACTCCAAAATACAAGACTTAGAAATTAACTTAAGAGCCAAAATCAAATTGATAAAGAATGCTAAAGGTGAACTGTAAATTAATTTACTAACGTAACACCTCCAACCAGGCTGAATAAATAACAAACATTTTCACAAACCAGGACAATTCTATGAACAAAAACGACACCAAGATAACGAAGAAAAACAGCATCATAGAGAGAAACAGGTATTCCATTAGGCACAACCAGATGCATCGTACGTGACCCCACTCCAATCTCGAGCTGAAATATTGAAGTCGCACGCTCTACGACTTTCGAAGACAAAAGACTTTTACTGCCAGGAGGCGTTGGCGTCGACTTCAATCCGGGCAAGTGGTTTTTTAAGACTTAAAAGATGGGGATTGCACACGAATGGAAGATGGTGTGTCTTTTGATGGCTTTGCAGTTGAAGGGGATGATGGTAGAATGGGTAAATGGTTGCGAAAGAGTAGGCTTTGATGAAATAATAAATACAAATACAAATACAAATACAAATAGTTTATTTCTTTCACAAGGTTTGTACTACATAGCTAGTGATAGAAGTGTCCTTTTAAGCAAGTAAATGCCTGTATTAGGACACTCCACTCTTCCGTAACTTAAATTTACGTAATGTACAGAACAGAATTCTATTTACTATTTATAATATATATTATTTACTATTTATAATTTATATAATTTCGACCAATAAGATAAAGAAAGTTTAATTAAATAGAAAAACAACATTACAGACTTTACATCCGTTTTATGTGAGTTGGGCATGTGTGATATGTGTGTGTGGGATGTATGTATATGTGTGGTGTGTAAAAGTGAACGCTTGAATAAGTGAGTTATGATGTGTGCTGCAGGAGGGCCTCAGTGTCCTCATATGCGAGTGGTTTGATCCATTTAGTGACAAGTTTTTTACACTCATAGTATTGTTTGGTGTAAACATATACCTCTTTGTTTATTTTATTATACAGTTGAGATGACTGTTTCTCGTATTGCCTGCTACAAAACCTGGTTTTTGTTTGTGGAATCGGTGCTATAATATCTTTCCTCCTTTTTGACAAGATAGTGGTATCATAAGGCAGCCCTTTGTGTTTTTTCAAAACAGTATGAATTATATATAGTTTCCTCACCGAGAGCAAATCACTTATCTGATAAAGTCTCTCGGTGGGATATCTAATCCTTTTAAAAAACATTATCTTTATTAGGGCTCGTTGGACTCGCTCCACAACAATAAATTTGGATTTAGCTGCCCCTCTCCAAATAGGGATGCAGTACACTAAAACAGATTGCACCAAAGCGATATAAATATCCTTTAACAGATTTCTAGCTGGGTCTCTGGTATTGGCATTTTTTGGAACAATATGTCTCAATGTTTTGAAAATCCAGCTTAGTTTACGAACCCTGTTAGTGACCTGCTCAAGGTGAGGGTACCAAGATAATCTCTGGTCAAGTATGACCCCTAAATATTTGGTGTGAGTGACCTTTTTAATGGTAGGGCACACACAGTTTTTGTTATTAATGTCACCACATTTGTGGACTTTGATTGTGAGGTCCTTATTTGGTTGTGTATGATCACAGATACTGAAGCATATATAATTTGTTTTTGAGGTGTTCAGTGTCAGTAGATTATTATTTAGCCATTTAGCAATTTGAGCCATGCCACATGAAGCACTTTGTTCTACATCAGCCCAGGATCTTCCAGAGAAAACGACAGCTGTATCGTCTGCATACGAAAAGACTTTGGCGTTATCAATTTTCATATTACAGAGGTCATTAATATATGCTAAGAAAAGTGTGGGGCCCAAAACACTACCCTGAGGCACGCCGTATGATACTTCTGCATCATCACTGACATATTGCCCCAACTTAACCCTTTGCTTCCTGTTAGAGAGATAATCTTTAAGAAGATTGAGTGAAGTTCCTCTTATACCAATTATTTCCAGTTTGTTCACAAGGATTGGTACAGAGACGGTGTCGAAAGCCTTTTTTAGATCCAGGAAGACAGTTAAACATTTATTGCCACTATCCAGTTGATTAGCTACCAGCGAGCTTAGAGCGGTAACTGCATCTTCGGTAGATATATTCTGCCTGAATCCAAATTGGGTTGGGGATAGTGTTTTATATTTGTTTAAGTATTTGAGAAGCCTAATATTGATTAATTTCTCCAGGATTTTCGATATAGCTGGAAGGACAGATATCGGCCTGTAGTTGTTGAGGTCGTCTCTGTCCCCACCCTTGTGAACCGGAGTAATAATTGATTTTTTAAGGGGAGCCGGAAAGATACCGTCTCTAAAACAGAGATTTGCAAGATGGGTTATAATTGGGACAACTTCCCTACGTACATACTTTAAAAATCTTGTAGATATATTGTCCCAGCCAGCAGCACTATCCGACTTTAGGTTCATCAAAATTCTGTCTACTTCATTGATGTCTGTGTCCAAGAGTACAAAGGAATTAGCTTGTGTTGACAGTTGATTAGGTACATAATTAGGGTCATTATTTACGCTAGTCTGAATTTGTTGGGCCAGCTGTTTACCAATATTTACAAAATAATTATTAATAAAGTTTGCTGATTCAATAGGGGTCGATTTAATATTAATTAGTTCTATGTTTTGACTTTTAGATTTATTAGTGTAGGTTATATTTTTAATATTTTTCCAAAGCAATTTATTGTTTGATTTTGATTTTGCAAGTAAATCCCTATCATATTTTCTTTTCAATTTTTTTATCAGCTTGTTGCAGTGATTTCTATATCGATTGTATGTTATTTTATTGATTTCGTTGTGTGGGTCACTCTTATGTGTGTTTTGTAGTCTATTACGATTTTTAATGCAACGAAGTATGCCTGGGGTTACCCATGGTTTAATAATGCGTTTACTGTTTGGAATTTTTACTATGGTAGTGTTGAGGTTAATTGATTCAGTTAGTCTATCAATGAGTATCTCAGTTAATAAATTTGGGTCATCGCAAAATAGTAATTCCGCCAAATTTTGTTCATGTATTTGTTTTAAAGCTTGTTCGAAATTTATACTAGTAGTGGTTTTATTTACAACTTGGGTATATTTTTGCTTACGCAGTGACATAAAAGTAGTGTAGTGGTCAGTCACAGTGGTATGAATAATAGCGATAAATGCCGAAGCCTTTTTTTTGTTAATTTTTATCATAAAATGGTCCAAACAGTTCCTTTCCCTAGTGGGTAATGTGTGTCCAGGGAGAATACCATGTAAAGACAACATATTTAAATAGTTCACCCTATTTTTACTTTCCTGCGACGTCTCTGTGTCTTTAATCCTAATATTAATATTTATATCTCCCGCTATCACTATGCTTTTTTGCGATGTTATTGTGTCAAGGTGAGTGCTAAGCGAGTCAATAAAACTGTCAGTGTTGGTGTTTGATGGAGAGCGATAAATACACAAAATATGGTTATTCAGAATATCTAGCTGGAGACAGGACGCTTGGGCCAACTTTATTTCCTTTACTTTCGGTTTTAATGTGTCTTTAACATAGGCTACTACCCCATCATTCTGGTTAAGATGTCGAGTAGAGGCAAAGCAGTGGTAATTATTCAGTTTAGGTATTGGTTTGTTATCGTTTAGCCTACACTCGGTTAAAATTAAAATATCAGTTTGAAATTTAAAAGAAGATAGCAAAAGTGAGAAATCATCGAAATTACAGTAAACGCTTCTTATGTTTTGAGAGACAATCGTCAAGTCATTTTTATTTACTGAAATGTGCTTAGAGATTTCAGAGCAATCACATTCAATTGTACGCGCAATTTCAATATTGTCAATTTCCTTTATGGTTTGTAGGTTGTCACCCATTTAATATGTATCCGGTAGAATAGTTATCAAGACCAAGACGTACAAAACATTTTATAGACATTGGTAATCGGGCGAGGTTACATACAATAGAAGTGGTTTTGTGTAAAGAGCGCAGCTGTAGTAACGTTGTTGTGCATGATATTGTGCATCTGAGTTTGTACAGTCGATTTTTATTATGTATTTGAGTAAATATGTGTATTTGTGGTATGTTTGTGTAAAGTTCTGAAAAAGTGTAGGAATGTGTAACAAAATAACTTATGGTATCTATATAGACGTAGTTAGTTAACAAGATACAAAATGACAGGCAACAATAGGCAGTTGGTAACAAAGAAATAATATAAGGCAATGACATAATTTTTAGAGTTAGGAATTGAAGGAACATCGAGTTGCGGTCCAAGAGTCATGTTTTTAATATAAGCTGATGTACCTGTTCTTCACTTTTAATAGTCAAAGTTGGCGACAGCTCGTCCTTCTTGAGATAGACTTTGCCATAGGCTGTCCAGCAGAATTTGTAGGCTCCAGTTTTCGTTAAATCCCGAGCAAGGAAGTGTAGGCGGGACCCCTTAGGGGTGAGATGTTCAGATAGGAATATAGGGGTGTCTTCCTGTGTTTTAAAGCCCAGGTGCTTGCAGCATAACTTTGACTTGTGTTTTAAGTTAAAAGCTTTTCCCAATTTCATGATTTCACCCTTCAATAGTGTAGAGCCAGTTTCAACAATAATCGGCGACTTTTGAATTTCCGTGTTCTTTCCACGTACTCTATAAATGTCCTTAATGTCATATTTACTGATAGTACAGTTTATGTTTTGGGAAAGGCACATAACCATTTCCATGAGGTCTTCCTTTGATTCATTGTTTCTTTTTGGTACGTTCTTTATTACGAAATTCGATTTGCGACTACCCATTTGAAGTTCCTCAAGTTTGTTCTCCAACAAAGTGATGTATTTCTTATCTTCTTTGGCCTGGTTCTCTAGCTTGTCAATTTTTTTTTGGAGCTGCTCATTTTGTGCAGTTACGAATGTGATTGAGTTTTCTATATTAAGATTGGATTGTTGAATATGTTTCAGAGTAAGAGTAATTTGCTGTATCTCATTTTCCTGTTTACCTGAGAAAAGTGTCATCATTTCTCTCATCTCTTTTTTAAATTCATCCAGCTGATCACTAAGCGTGGTATCTTCCCAGCTTCTTTTTACCCGTTGAAATACATAATTAGGTGGCGTTTTATTCTCACTGTCCAGTAAATTAATTTCCGTGTCTGATAAAGATTTATTCACTAATGAGTTCATGATTACTAGGTTACCAGGAATATGAGGAGGTGCAATGACGGGTTCGCAAGTTATAATATCCACAGATATGCGTATGTGATGACTATGTAGTTTCGACTTTTCGAGTGTGATTATTCGTTCACACGCAGAGGGATGGGCTACTAATTAGGCCGGTTCTCCAGTCGCTTTACAGTGGGATGTGGCCTGTGCGTTGCCAAAATTTAGGAGGAGGTGCGCACGCGCAGTAATTAGTAATTATTGGTGCTTACTCTTGAAATGGGCGTGGTCTTCGCAGGAGTAGACAGCTCAGGTACCAGGCGCGCACGATCAGAGGAGTTGATATTTTGTCACCGACTCGCAGTGCTGCCAAGCGTAGCTACTGTTGTTGTAAACAGCTCCTCGGTAATTATGCACTCCTAATTTTTTTGACGAATTAAAATGTTAAAATTATTTAGATTTATGGAAAAATAATTGCGTATATTACTTTAAGCACGTCTACACCCTAAGGCGGTCCGGGGGAAGAGGAAGGATAATAGCTCGTTTACTGCATGATTAGCGAAATCATTTGGGAAGTTTGATTTAGTCGTTTCTCCGCCTCATGATTATAATAATTATGAAATTGAAAGACATCCAAGTGGGATGATTCACATACGTAAGTCTCAGTCGGACAAAAATGTAAAACATTTTTAATACTTTTTTGACAAAATAGCGCTAAGCTGAGATTGTGACTGAATTGTACGCGTTTTAAATGACGGGAATCGCTTCTGAGAATTACAGTTTGGTCAAAACAAAACCCTATTTATAAGTGTGTGCAGCTATTGTTTTTGGACTCTATTGATGGTCTTGATTCAAGTCTGCAATCAGCCTAATTACGATTCGTCCATACGGACCACATGTTACTTGTATTGTATCATTCATCGCACAACAAAAACGAGTTGTTTAACTGGCACAAATCATGAGAAACAGAACACTATACAAACTCTATTTTTGGACCAGATTCACAATAAAATCGGTACGCAATGTACGCATAGTTTACAAACACTAGTACCGAGGAATCCTGGTTAAAAGGCAACGAGTGGGCGGCGTCTACTTATATATCTAGAACGAAACGACTTGACTAAGAAAACACAGACATAATTCTAGAATGGACCGCAGACCGTGTAATTCGAGATAAGACAGTTTTATTAGTTCTCTGCTGGTTGCAATGTTTACTCGAGAATATTAGAGCGAATGCAGTTTATAATAAAAATATCACTTCATTTGGTACAGGGTGGGTTTAAAGGTAGAAGGTTTGATTTTGTTTTGTTGATGGCCTGGAGCACGTCTTATGAGGTTGACAGGGATTAGCATTATTTATAGTTTCAAGATTCGTATCACCATAGGTTTTCAAGGCGTTTCGTATTTCTACAACAAATTTCGACAGGATTAACATACGATTTTGGCAGATTATCTTGAGTAGGTACAGGACTTTTTGTTGCCTCTTTTTTATCGCTGTAACTTTGGTTCTTGGAATATTCCTCGTTTGATAATTGAATTCAATGTCTTCAATGACGTCAATTGCAATTGGCAATTGCTGTTACTATTAAAAGTAAAACTCATAGTTATTGCAACCTCATTATTACTATTATCTGCCTACCTGCCGAAACCAACATAGTTGAGGTTTATATGAAGCGACTGCCTATCTGACCTCTACAACCAAGTTAAAGAGTAACACGATACCCCCTGGTAAGACTGGTATTCTTCGGGTTTCTGACGACCTGTTACAACTGTCAAAGATCTACAAATGACAGCCGAGACCAACGGGTAAACGTGCTTTTTAATGCACGTAGGGAACTCGGTATGTAATGGATGAATGATCACTCATGCACGAAACAACATCAGAAAGCGCTGCTTAACCTTGGAAAACGACCCGTGCGGTAGTTATTTAGGCACGAGCCCCGTAATAGTATCAGATATTAGATAAGAAACTCGACCACACCCAGTATATTGCCTTCGCAAGGTTGAAACACTTCCGATGTAAACAATTGTAAGTGGTTTGTTTCGGCACATTCGACGCGTGTGTTTCTTCGTTACATTGTAATTGAAAGGAAAATCCGACCACAAAGTTGTGGAGTTCAATAAATAAGATTGCTTTTACCTTGTTTTTTTATTATTATTTTTAAACCGACTTCAAAAAAGGAGGAGGTTTCTCAATTCGACCGTATACATTTTTTTTTTTTTTTTTTTATGTGTGTTCGCGGATAACTTCGTCGTTTATGAACCGATTTTGATTTTTTTTCTTTTATTGGAAAGGAGATACTTCAAGGGTGGTCCCATGATAAGGAAACCGGGATCTGATGATGGCATCCTAGAGAAATTGAGGGGAGCTTTCAGAAATTGTAGTGGCGACTAGTGCGTTTGTAATTTTTTTTTTGATTATGTATTTTAAAGCACTATAATTTAAAGAAGGTCTGGAGTCGCTCTGATGATGGAACCGAAAGACAGTCGAGGGAACTCCTCAACGGTTTACAGCAGTCACCTTGTGTTTGGGTTTGATTAATTTGTATTGATGAGAAATTTACACCTAGATGGGTTGTGACTGTCATAAGGGGTCTGATGATGAAGACGAAGGACAGTTAAGGGAACTCCTCAACTGTTTACAGTAGCTATCTTGCGTTTGGACTTAATTCATGTATATTGATCAAAATTTTGCACCCATCTGGGTTACAAGTGCCATTACAGGTCTGATGATGAAAAATATTTCTATGGAATATTGCAACTAAAAATAAAAAAATAAAAAAACTTTTTTGCAAAAAATAAAACCGACTCCAAAAACACAAAAAAAGTGAAAAATAATTTTAGCTTCAGAAGTCGGTGACAAAAAACTGAATCAAATAAACAAAAGTCACCGACTTCTGAAGCTAAAATTATTTTTCACTTTTTTTGTGTTTTTGGAGTCGGTTTTATTTTTTGCAAAAAAGTTTTTTTATTTTTTTTAAATTGGTCCAAAGTTTGGAAACAGCAGAAAGTCTAGACAAATTTATCGTTCAGCGATAAAGATGGCGATGAATTGATATAGGTAGGTAAGTTACTAATACGTTTTTGTTTCTGTCATTTGTAGATCTTTGATGTTATGTTCTAAATACTTTGTGTTCTCATTCTCAAACCGATTCTAGTACAACTGTTTTATCCCTACACCTCTCTATTTCTACAATTATGGTATGTGTACTTAGGCTGGCATCTTTCTACAACTCTTTAAGAAGTTTATCATTCGCTCCCATTCTCAAGCACAATAACTCATAACCAAGACATATTTTAATGACACACGCCAAAACCTACACACAGCGCAATAATCCTTTAATTAGTCTCACAGAAGCACAACAGAACTTAACCCATTTTCACCTCTTTGTTCAGACCATTAAGGTTGAATATTGTTCAGCAGAATAAATGCAATTTCCTCCACTAGGTGGCGCCACGTTCTCACGGGTGCATTCTGATATTGAAGCTGGGACGTGATGGCAATAAAGTAGACGCTTCCCATAACTTGGAGGACGGTTTGATTTTGCTTTGTTTTTCGTCTGTTTTAAATTAAAAATTGTAGCGAATTCTAGTATGTTTTTCCAGAGAATATCTTGAAAAAACAAGTCAGGCAAATAAGGGATAAGTTTCTTTTGCGTCTTGGGTACTTTAAAGCACAAAAGTAGCTGCTAAAAAGCAGCCAGAATGGCTAATAATAATGGCTAATTTCTTCACTTCTTCAATATTCACTCATAAACCCACAGGGGGTCGTCAGAAATGTCAGAAGCTAGTTTCTAACTGTTTTTTTCGTATGGACAAGAGCCGGCAAGAATCTCCACTACACCATTATAATAAGCTATTCAGAGAGAAGAAGTAAATTATAAAAATGGCAATACTTAGCTAGATTTTAAGTTTCTATAATGCCTTCTAGTCTTTTGCGCAGATGGAACCTGACATCATCATCTACGTTGCCTTTTCCCAACAAAGTTGTAGTCGACATCCAGCCCAACTAGTACATGGAGCGACTGGCTATCTGCCCTCTACTCATACCATTTAGGATTCTGACAACCAGAAAAAAAAAGGGGAAAACAAAGCCGTGGAAGACATTTTTGCAATTGCCAACAAAACACCATTCAAAATTGAAACGAATTATTATATTCACGTCGAAATATCCAAAAATAAATTTAATATTTCCGCTGCAACATTAATAGTAGCAAAGCAGCAAAAACAACAGCGAGCTAAAAGTTTTTAATACGATTAAACGGGTACCCGACGATGCGTCGTAAAAATCCCGTGTAACGCGTTAGTAAACTGGCGAAGTTTTCACGCTACACTGCAGGATTTAGTTATGCTGTGGCTCTGGCATTCATTGTTTTGAATAGGGAGTTATATGTAGTTTAGAGATTTACGATACCAAGAAGAGGCTATAAAAAAACATAGAAAAATGTGATCCCAATACTAAGTAACGCCTTAAAGCCAAATTAAATATTTGCCAAGCTTGCCACTGGAACTAACCGAGAAAGCAATCGCAATGTCTTCATTTCCCCTCTGTCACAAATATACTTAATTGTCTTTAGTTTCAGCTAAAGACCCAATCCTACGGAAATGCCTTGTTTTGTTCTGTCTGAGGGAAGTGGAAATTATGGTTTTCCTACTCCTCCGCTATTCTGATTAATTTCGTTGCGGGATCCAAGTCAGTTAAATTTTTTCCCTGGGACTTCGTCGAGCTTCATGGTCTCGGCGCTTTTCTGGTGGTTGCCAATGTTGATTCTGGCTTTCAGGAGTTACAGTGGTTTGGGAATAGTGTGGCTGGTTTGTCTACAAAAATCTTGAGCCATTCGTTTTCAGTTTCAGTGCTTTGAAAAGCGCCGCAGTGCAGCGTTTATGTAATCTTTCAGGACGGATGTTGCTCTGTTCGCTACTTGCGTGAATTGTGTGGCCATACAACAAGCGATCCCAATGCAAGACAAACACAGAGGATAATAATTATGTAGTTAACAATGATATCTTTTCAAGTAAGTGTTCACTTCATAATGACACAGTAATGTGAAAAGATAGACATTTTCAATTTACGAAGATGTGGCTACAATGCCTACAATTATAACATTCACACAATCACCAGGCTTGTAGAAGCCTAAATAGCAGTTTATAAAGAAAAACCTTTAAAAAAAGAAAAAAGGAGTATGTTTTTTTATGGAATTCATGACCTATCTTTGGGATAATCTATGCAGATCATCAACTAAGCACAGATCTAGATTCCGAGCTACTGGTGAGAAAATCCTCATTGAAAAACCTAGTGACACTTTGTGCTACTTTGAAAGTAGATCAGATACCACCATAATTATATTTGTTGGTTTAAGTTTGTTGATGTAATGTGACTTGTAAATCGCTGTCAGCTTATGCCTTGGGCCACACTGCCGTGCTATTATCTACATTGGGAGCGGATGTTGCTCTGTTCGCTAGTTGCGTGTGCATCGTGAGGCCATTAGACTAGCGTTATTTACTAACATACTGTTTTTCTTACAAAAATTTAATTGAAACAAACGTTTAGTTGATTTATAGAGTGTAATTGCTTGCTCGTTTAGTTGTCATGTCAAAGATTTTATTGCTTTGAATGACTGAAGTAGGTAAGTGCAATTGAAAATGAAAGAAAATGAGTGGGTTGGCTTTAGTATCGTGCGGCACGCGGAGGGGTTTAAAAGTGGTTAAATCTGATAGAGGGTGGGTCCCCGATTATAACGCTACCACTCTTATTACAAGGCAATGGGTATTTTTCCAGAAATTTACAAAAATTGTTTCTAACCTCAAATTAGTAATGTTTACGTTATTAGGTGAAACGGAACGTCAAAATGGGCGATTGACAACCGAATGTTTATAGTATATTGTCTGTGGTGTTCAATGTCGTACCAAATTAGAGAAAAGGAACGCAAAAAAAGAAAAAAAACTGTCTCTGGTATTTGCGTCACGTGACATTTGTTTTGATTGTATTGTATGCATTTGTATTGTTGTTTATTTTTATGACAACCTAGAGAGATGTGGAAACCTAGAAAGATGTGGTCGATGGAGCCCCGCGAAGCGGGGCTCCGTCGACGACGCCGTTACTCTTTAGTATGCAAGAGCGAGCGAAGCGAGCTCGGGACTTGGGGCACCCCGACTCGGACAGGTTAGGTTAGAAGGGTATGGCGGGGTCAAAGACCCCGCCATACCCTTCGTGGTTATTTTTTTTGAAAACCACCCAGAAGTAGGAGCCCCGCGAAGCGGGGCTCCGTCGACGACGCCTTTCCTAATATTGATTGGAAGCAAATTTAGACCCGTACGTGATTTTTCCCGACCAAAATAGGTGATAATAATGTTTTGAGGTTAGGTTACAAATATCTGTTTTTCTCAAAAACGGTGAGTTACCTTTTCACGGGAGTGGTACCGGGGGGGTAGGGGGACCACCCCCCTCCCCCCCACCACCTCTCACCCCTATCCGCGTGCCGCACGATACTAAATTTTACCCAAATGAGTTAAGTCGGTGGCAAATTAAAACGTTTTCCACATTTTATTACAGTTACAACTCAAAACTAGACGTTTTTAAATATCGCTTTTTGACAGGACACTAAAACTACCCCTTGGTAAGCAAGTAGTGGTCCTAACCACTCATCATCATTCTCTTGCCCTTATTCCAATTCATTTGGGGTCGGCGCAGCATGTCTTCTTCTTCCATACTTCTCTATTACTCGTCATCTCATCAGACATCTCTTTGCTTACCATATCATCCTTTACACAGTCCATCCATCGTTTCTTTGGTCTTAACCGTCTTAACTGAACCTTTTCCGTGACTGTGAGGCACACTTAATCTTAAGTTTTTTTTCTTCTATGTTAGATAATTTTGTGCAAATGCGTGTGGTCGTTGTAAACGATAATAATAATAATAGCGCTTTATTAATTCGTTGTAAACGATACTGGTGGCCAAATAAAATAAACGCTTTCTATCGATTCTAAAAAATAATCGACTCCAACAAAATAACAACCCTCGTCCAACATCAACAGCACTCGTTCTCCACTACATAGCGCCGGTACCTACTCAGCCGAATGCACCGGATCGATGCAGCGGCTGCGCAGTACGCGGGTCGATGCACCCGCTCCGTGACGTAACAACGCACGTCATGACAGAGAATTAGGACAGAAAGATCACTTGAAGGCAGATGATGATGATGGTAATGCAGTTGGGATTGATTTTAAACACGTGTGCTGCTTTTATGATAAGAAAATAATGGTTAAGTTGATTCATAACGCCACGCCAGCTCACTGTGGAACGGTGGGCTGGTGCACTGGATTATATGGATAAATGGAAGGATCAAGAAATCAGTTTCCTATTCGTCCTCCGAATTATAATTCTCGTCAAACTTACGCGTAAGTTTGTTTAAATTGAATTATTTTCGCAGAAATAACTGGATTGATTGACGAGCAACGATGCCCAAATAAAGTATTACATGACACACTCATACCATTGTGGCATTGTGATTATTAAATTAAGAAAAAATAACTGAAAAAAAAGAAACTCACATGATAATTTCAAGACCACCAGCTACAAAAATGGCAACGTTAAATGTCCCCAAAACTGTTTACATTTCAAAATCCTTAGTGAAGTCAATGATACATAAAGGTACACTCGTCTAAATGCCTACGTGATCCTGGTAATTGCCCTAGGTCCGTGACTCCGAACTAGAGAGGAACTTCTTCATCTGTCTACATCGCGTAACCAAATGTTGAGCTAGGTTGGCAATGAGGAATGTCCGATTGTTCCCCCTCGCTCTGATGGAGTTATTACTAGTTCGATGGGTTTACTCAAATCTGTATGCAGTTGTGTTTCCGTCTTTGGAGTTTATTCCTGAGGGATCGGCAGGATTAATAATATGAAGTTTCATTGTTGCGAAATTGGACATTCTAAATTCAATGGTTGGGAGATCTTTGCGTGCTTTGCATAAAATAGAAGTACGCCATTTTTAATACAATTTTGCGAGATAATTATCTGTTCAAATAATGGATAATCTTTTTCAAATTCAACATTCGACAAAACCTATCGTATTAGCGGAATCCAACAGAGGTCAAAAGACTTGCCATACTAAACCAAAAATAGATTAATAGAATATTCAGATCGTTTTAAAAATGCCGGAGAATTTCATCCCTCTTTCCTTGTCCCAATTAATTTCGGGTCCGTGCCGCATTCTGTTGTCTAACGTCATGTCAGAATTTACTCCCTTACCTGCCTGCATTATCCCTGTACTGGGCAATGGTTTTCTCCATGACTTTGCAAGGGATCATTTTCATTTTGTAGACTCCGAAAAGATTTTTCAAAATCACGGTCAAAGTAGTCAAATTAGACTGATACGTCAAAAGTTACATAAGATAGTTCCCAAAATGTTCGCCATATAATAATAATAATAAACATTTAATTCAGAATCACTTCCATATTTGTTAGTAACATTAAAAACTTATACACTAGTGTTAGTAATCAATTAACTTCTTAGCTGCGTAAGGCCCGCCGATCCTGAGGAATGTCTACTTGACTGCGTGCAGTCGTATCCACCGCCCCAAGATCGGAGAGTCCCACATATCCGCCAACGCTCTCAGGATGGTGTTGGGGCTGGCGCGAACACGGTGTAGCAGAGATGCGCATCTCTTGCGCATGATGGCCGAAAAACTATCAACGCCCGCGTCGGCAAACATGCCGGACGCGCTGCAAAAACGCGGCAGCCCCATCAACACCCGGAACGTGTACATATACCACTTCCTAATACTTCCTTCAGCAAGGGAGACGAAGTGGCGGAGCAACCTCCCAAGCAATTCATCTGTATGTTACTAGTAAGTTAGAAGAAGATTCTATCATGTCACTCACCTCCTGTTATCCAAATAGCTGTCGTACTCATCTGGCGTGTTCTTCTCGTCGTGCATGTCGTAGAGGTCGCTGTAGATTGCAGACTCCATCCGGGATGGGTCCAAGTGATAGTTTGGATTTTCGTACGAGAGGAGACCATTCTCTGTTGACAAAAAAATGGAAAGATTAGTTTGTGGAAAATTAAAATACATATAGCTGGTCGTGTTAAGATGGGTGTAATATAAGATAGGACGGAACGGCAGATCATTGTAGGTAGAACTCCGGCAACCGCGGTGATATGGTGACGGTCGTGGAAATTCGTGAAATGCAAAAAGCACTGAACCAATTAGTGAGTGTGGTTTTCCAGTAGTGGTTCTTCAGCTGAATTGATAATAAAGATAGGACCTGTCATCGGTCGATGCGGCGATTCTGGGGATGGCCTGTATCCAGAATTGAACGTGTCTTGGACGGCAAATTAACTTCATCAAATCGTGGTGACAAAATAATAAGGCGACAGTTCTTTCGTCTTCGTGACTGATTTATACCGACATAATGGCTGCAGTCACTCTTTTTCTCATTTTTTAGTGCCACTCAATTCTTATAGATGTATACTATTTACCCACTATTCAACAAAAAAATGCAATCCACTTAATAGATTAAAAAGATGTACTCCACAACCTAATACCGTTTATTTTAAAAAGCATTGTCCCCTGATCGAAAGATCTCCTATCAGCCATAACAAAAACGTTGACTGTCTGTGCTAGCTTTATTTTCTAGATAGCTTCGCTGTCTGAGGCATCTGAACTCGACTAGAAAATACTAAAAACAAAACGACAATGCTAGGAGATTATCTAATGTGATTGGGTATTTGGGATGCACATTTTTGGTATCTTTAACTTACACAGGGCTGTCTTGGATATAATTTTGGGTATTATACTGTGTCTGGCAAAAATTCCAGTTTTTCAAATCAGAAGACTATCTATTAGACTGCCTCCTTAGTCCAGTGGTCGCAAGCGCGACTGCTGAGCATGAGGTCCTGGGTTCGATTCTCGGGTCGGGCAATGTGTTATTGGTTTTTTCCATCAAGAATTTCTCAGAGTCTGGATTTGTGTCCGGTTGATGGTAATAGGCTCGCCACCCATTACGGACTTAAACATAAATGACGAAATGTGGATGTACTATTAGCTCTGCCTAGCCCTTCGGGGATTACAGGCGTGATGTTTTGTAAGACTTTAGTTTGGGATTAAATTTCGGATGGGATGGTGTTGTTGAGAAACATTTGTGGAATAGTTAAGTTTATTGAAAAAAAAAACAATATGGCGGAGTACCGATTTTGGCAATGCGCCAAAAGATGTATGTACTACTCCAAATAGATCTTAGACGCTTGTCTTTGACTTATATGACAAACGATATAAATGCTTGGGCCTATTGTAGACCCCTTTTTTTTTTTTTTTTTTTTTGGAGGGTGAGAAATCATCAAATGACTCCTCCCGCCCTGGGCAGAGCGGAAGGGAGTGTCAGACTCTTACTGACTAAAAAACACCCATGTTCCTTCATTGGCCCTTTATGTTCCAGGGCCGCGGTATCTCTTTCGAACAGTCCCGCAGCCCTGGCAGGCACCGGCCCTTGCGGGCCCCTCCCGTTTGCTGACAACTCTTTGAGGCGCGCGTGGAACACGAACGCGCCGTCGACACGGCCTGCCCGTCGTCATACGACGGACGGACGGCGAGCTAGCCCATTACTCGCCGTCCACAGGCCCGCGCCTACGGTGGCCGAGAGCCATCACGGCGTGGCCCCCGACGCCCGGTGCTTCTCCCGCGGCGGCTGGGACGTGAGGAGGTTCTCTCCCTCTCACGTTCCGCCGCCTCCTTCGCTAGCATGACTGCTTCGCAGAAGGAGGCGACGGCTTCCCATTCCCTCTCGCCCCGGACCATGGCTTGAACCAGGGCCGGACGCGAGAGGTCGCCGCCGCCAATCGCCGCTACGAGGACACGGCGGTGCTCCGCCCAAGCAGAGCAGACCTCCACGGTGTGCTCCACCGTGTCCTCCGGTCGATCCTCGCAATTGTAGCATCCGGGCGTTTCCTCCCGCCCGATTCGGTACAGGTACCTCCCGAAACATCCATGTCCGGTGAGGACCTGCGTCAGGCGGAAGGTGAGGGCGCCGTGGCGCCTCTCAAGCCACTCCTCAAAGAGAGGACTTACCGCCACTATCGTGGCGTGCCCTGGCCTATTGTAGACCCCTAAGTTACTATTCTATCATCTTAAATCTAAACTAATAAAAAACTTGAACAACATTTCATCCCAAAAAACTAGGCATAGTTTCGTTCTAGTTAGCCGAGGGTCGCACTTGGCAGGCCTCATCGTAACCAGAGCCGAAGCCGTAATAATAGCTGACTATAACCCCCCTCCCATCCACCTCATCAACATGTGTCAGTACCTACACATAGATATGTGTACGATGTAGGTAATTGCTGTCATCGGGTGGTACACAACCATTCGTTATGTATTATAGAGTAAATTGATGTGTCATTTGTATACTATAGTGGCAGTGTTGGTGTGGTGGTTGTGTTACTTTCTTACCACTTTAAATTAGGTTTACTTAGGTTACTACTTTAAATTAAAAATCAAATCCAAATGTCTTTTATATACTTATATTACGGTTCCGTACCCAAAGGGTAAAACGGGACCCTATTACTAAGACTTCGCTGTCTGTCTGTCTGTCTGCCTCCAGGCTGTATCTCATAAACCGTGATAGCTAGAAAGCTGAAATTTTCACAAATGATGTATTACTATTGCCGCTATAACAACAAATACTAAAAATTAAAAAAAGTAATATTAAGGGGGGCTCCCATACAACAAATATGATTTTTTTTGCCGTTTTTATATATAATGGTACGGAACCCTTCGTGCGCGAGTCCGACTCGCACTTGGCCGGTTTTTTAATGTTTCGTATAGCAGAAATGGTTAATATGAGGATCCCTATTGTTATATTATGTAATGTAACATCTATTTACCCATATTATGCGAATAAATTATTTGATTTGATTTTTATTAAATTGGGCCCTTCACCACTTCTTTGTATTTTAGCTAGGGAGACGGGACTCTTTTGTATCACCTCTGATGCAAAAGAGACGCGTGCAACACATGTCTGTCGAGTTAGATTATCATTATGTATTTTATTAACAGACTGATCTTCGTAATCGCGAAAAATAATGATCAATACATTTTGTCGAGTTTTGTAAACACTGCAAGTTGTTCTTTTTTTGTAGTTACAACTTTTTGTAATTGAAAGTACACAAGCAAGATTATACAGGTAGGTACTTATATATCATCGGTTTAAATACCCAATGCTTGCTAGAACTAAATCCATAAAGCTATCTAAAACGCCCCTACCTAACTAAAACACCTAAATTGATTCTACTCGTGACCTACAAAAGCCTGGATTCTCTTTGAAATAGATTGTAAGCGCCCGCTTAGGTAAACGTCTGACCCATTTAGCAGGAATCTTGAAAACTATTAGCGAATCTAAACGTTTTAGTGACGCTACGAAACGGTAGAGAATCTTCTCTAAAAGCTATCCCGGCTTGTAAGGAAGGTACACATACACCGCGACGCTACTTCACGACATGACTGCTGTTTGTGTCGCTTTTGCCACCACACTACTTAAACGTACATTAGCAAAATTCATTACCGTGACTTGATGTACCGTGATCCTTTACTGATCCATAATTTGCCACTTTGGTTTAATTGAAGTTAAGCAGGAGGAGACAGTCAAAAACGTTTAATTTTTGAGAGTGGACTGAAAATCTTTCCGTTGGATCAGGTATGTCTGACCTTTGACTACTGGACAGTTTTTATTAATCAAGCAGGACTCTACACCCAATTCCCCATAGCAGCCAAGCGACATAATCATCTTGATTCTCCTGCCCTTATTCTAATTTATTTGGTATCGGCGCAGCGTGTCTTCTTCTTCCATACTTCTAAATAGTCGACATCTCACGAGTCACCGCTTTTCTAGCCATATCATCTTTCATACAGTCTCTCCATCATTTCTTTGGGCTTCCCCTGCTCTTATAGCCATCTACATTCATACTCAAAACTTTTCTCATGACATTTTTCAGTAGCAAAGTGACATGTCAGCCGGCAAATCGCGGCTGTGTGGTGGGGGCCTTAAAACTTTAGTGACGTTCGCATCTTATCTGAGACTAACTTTATCGTTAGTAGTTGCCTATCCAAGATCGTGGCACTTTGCCCTAAGTGTGTAACAGCCATGACTTAAAGGTTTTAGGGTTAATTCAAAGCTGTAGCACAAAATGTTTAGTCTAAAGTCAAATTTCCAGGAGAATCGTCGCACAGTGGGTGCTTGAAGACGGTCTTCGATGCCGAGGCTGGCCCAAGATACGCTGTGGTGACGATTTGGACTCGTTCCTGACTGGCCAGAGAGGGCAAAACACCGGGAGAGTTGGCAAGAAATGGGGGAGGTTTTTGCCCAGCAGTGGGACAAAATAGGGAAATAAAAAAAGTCTAAACAATGTATTGCAGGATTGGGATTCCGGATGAGCAGTTAGGCAGACTCTTTAAAATAGACTTTGTATAAAACTGACTAACTGTATGTTAACAGTATGTGGTGACACGAAGCGCATCCTTCTTGAATATTTCAGAACATTTGACTCCAGAGATACATAATTTACTGAAAAGCAAGTCAATGGTGGGAGTTATCAGCCAGTTTTTGAATTGATTCTTTTAAGTTGAGTACGCGACTGATAGTCCACCAATAGGTGGACTTGTATGGTGTTCGGGATTTTTTTTAAATACACACATTCTAAAATAGGTACATCAACCGGATTAAAAAAAACATAAACTAGAAAATCCTCTAAACCTTTTCAATTTAGTTAACAATTTCATTAATGTTTGCATGCCTAATATAAGGTAGATTGTACAAGGCTCACCCATTTTATTGTTACATCTTATTTTATGTACCTACATATATGAAAATAAATTTTACTTTACTTAAACCGCTTAAACATAACAACCTAAACCACTGACAAATTGCAATCCCCACTAAACACGCTATAAAATCCGTACTTTCCTATTAAACCTACCAATCGTGTTAACACGCAACGATTGCCTAAAACCCCCTGGATTATCCTCTACATCCCATAACAGGGGGTGAGTGGATGACTACATCCCGTAATAGGGGGTGTTTGGATGACTACATCCCCGAACAACTTCCAATAGGCATTGGGATAACCCTTGCAACGATATTACACGGGCATTATGGTCTAATAGTTACATGCGCGAGTATCGGGTCATTGGGGGTGGCGTAAGGTAGGAAAGCCAGCGATTTGGGAATGTCAGTATGAACGGATGGTTGACATTAAAATTTGAAAGTTATTACGAAAGAGTCATAATGATGATGAAGAAGTAGTCTACAAAATAAAAATAAGAGAAAATTATAAAGATGTAAGGTAATCATAAAAGAAAACATTTCACATAGTAAGACTAGGGTGACACAATGGGCGGTCTTATCGCTAAAACCCATCTTTTCAAGACAACCTTCGGATGGATTATAGGAAGAGTGAGAGACAATACTGCAGGTAGTCTATGGTATATAAATTACATATTAATAATACAGACATTCATACATAAAGCAGATAGAAATCTATACATTTAATTTATAAATACATATAATAATCATGTACAAGAGTCTGTTGTCAACAAGAGCACAGAACCATGTGTGTTTGTGTGTGTGTGTGTCCTTATTGCAATACCTACATTCCGAGCAAATAAATGACTATTATATTCTATTCTATGTAAGGCTACCGATAATAGCAGATGGGTTTCGGTAGATTCTGCTGATTCTAACTCACGCTGAATCAATCAAGCATGTTGTCAACGATAATCATATTGAATGCACACAACGTTTTATTGTTTGTGATCGCATTCACTCATTTGTATAATTATGCTAAGCCATTAACTTCTGGTATGAATGCTTATTTTACAAGCGAAACGAAGACGGCAAATTGATTTCTGCATCATCATGAAAATTACAACACAATACTGTTTATTTAATTGCCAAGATTAATTAAATCAATAAAAATGTATTACGTACATTGTATACAAGTTAACTACCGTATACATACATTAAAGTTATATAACCGTGAAAAATCGATTATTAACGTATATTACGATTCGATGCGTGATTATATGATACGTAATACCGGAAGGAGTGTGAGGAAAGTATTCAATAAATATTTGATTGAGAGGTCGGGGGTGATTGACCTTTACACCGAAGAGATGGGGTGTCGACGGGCGTTACTTCGATTTGTTATGTTGAAGATATAGTTAAAGTAAACTAGGTTTTATTTTTTCTCTGTCTAGACTGGTGCCTTTGAATTGTCTCCCTTGCCTCTGAAGCAATAAAATACTAAAATATTATAACAAAGTAATAAAAAAACAATCCAATACTTCTTCGTGTTGATGATTCCCATAGTTACATTTGTTTCGACTAGAACTCAGCCACATCGACGGCGTTGGTAGTGGCTTCGGACAGGTCCTTTAAAGTGCAGGTGGAGTTTGCAAAGATCAGGTCAGGAGGTGGGCCATGGTTTATGATTAGACTCCACAGTCGCACTCAGCTTTATGGAAACCTGCAGCGGCCCACTTGGCTTTGAAGTCGGTTTAGAGTCTTTCAGGTGGACCATGGCAGTTGGTGTTCCGCTGGGAGCTTTTCTGCAGGCTCAGCATAGTGAGACGGAGGGGTGTCTGATGTCAATAAAATTGAAAAATATGAACTATATACAACTATGATTGCGCATTTTACGTATTGTTACTAAAACATTTGTAGTCTCATGAGATAAAAACACACGTTTTATGTCAATGGAGGTTAAACGTATAAATCAGAAAACGTGCGACTTGTCTGCCATCGGTGTCGCTCGAGGAGGCAGGATTACATGGTGTTCTGCCCACCCTTTTATAGGGGTGCGCGGCAAAGCGTGCAGCGTATGGAGTGGAGCTAAACTAATTATAGTGTTGTTTTGGATGACGGAAATTGTTAGCAATAGTGTTGATTTGATACGTTTTTGTTTTACATTATACTACTTTGTAGATGAAGTTTTGTTTCAATTGGTAAAATAAACAAAATCAAAAAATATACGAGTACCTTAAAGAATGACTATTTTCTTTGATTACTAATTACCACTTTATTAACCCGGACTATTTGAATAAAAGAAAGATAATGAAGTTTAAGCACATTCCTAGCAGCCTATAGCGTTCCTTCAGCTTGGACACTACTAAGTGGTCCTAGTGAGGGTAAAGAAAGAAAAAAAAAAGTTTCTTTTTTTAAATAACATATAAATAAACAAAGCCATTAATGCCAAGTCCATGCCCATGTCTCAAGTGAAAGCTAATGGGCATGTATATTCACCCCATTTTGACCTACGGTGTACAAACTTGGTCTTTGACTAACATCCAAAAGTCCAAACTCAAAGTTTGGCAACGTGCTATGGAGCGTAGTATCTTAGGCGTAAAATTAACAGATCGTGTTCGAAACACTACACTGCGCTCCAAAACGCAAATCGTTGACGTGGCTCAAAAGGCTGCCCAACTTAAATGAGACTTGGCAGGACATGTCTGTCGCATGCTGAATGAACTGTGGGCCCGTAAAGCTCAGGATTGGTGAAACAGTGTCACGGGGTCGCGGCAGACCACGAAGGAGATGGCGGGACGAACTGGATGTCTTCCTTGAGAATTGGAAAGTAGTAGCACAGAATCGTGACCGTTGGAAGGAATGGAGGGAGGTCTTTGCCCAGCAGTGGGACAATATGGGCTAATAATAATAATAAATTAATGCCAAAAGGGCCTCAGCTCAGCATAATGCCAGATGGAAACACAAGGTTTACCACCTGACGCTGATTTTCAGTTTCGTTACTATATTTTCTGCACCTTTTTTGAGGTAGTTCATATAGCATCTCTAAACCCGCTACATCTCATCATACGCACCACAAAATAAAGGCGTGTTGTCACGAACGTAACGGTCGCGCCCGCTTCCGGCCAACAATGGCGTCGCTACATAATTGATACTTTTCGGTAATATCACTGTTGTTCCGAAATAATGCGTCGCTCGTGAGTGTAGGCCTTTAGTGTGGGAAACGATAGTGGAATGGATTTGTTCGATTTTGTACTATTGTCCCGGGAATGGTTTTGGGAGTGGCGATTCGGTAACATGCTTGTGACTATGGGAATGGTGCATGGGAGAAATGTGGGAGTTCCATGGGATTATGGAATGTGGAGATCGCTACAAGCAACGAGAGGCCATACCCAGAAGTGGGTGAAGTTTGTCTGTAGATAATGATGATGAGATCAAGGTTGAAATAAGGTAAGCCAGAAATATGGGTTAGTTCAGTTTTTGCGTTTGGGACATGGCAAACCAAATTCGCCAGCAAAATCAAGTAATAATATTTGCTAATATGAACAAACACTTTTAGGACAAAAATTGGGATTATAAGAGTACCTAATACTTTAAAGCTCTAATGCACACCTGCTCTTATTGTGGTCTAGTTACATCAGTTATTACGCAGTATTAGCGAATGGTAAAGCATAACATAAGGTTAGACAGACAACAAAATCATAACATAACATCGCACCTTGTAATCCCCGAAGGAATAGGCAGAGGTGTACCTAACAAGTACACCCACATTTCGCCAGTTATGTTTAAGTCCCATGTAAAAGAGGGCGAGCATATTGCCGCTGTGCACAAATCCAGAATCCGTGGCTGCTACTGGAAAACTCTTGATCGAAAAACCCAATAACACTTTACCCAAACCGGGAATCGAACCCAGGACCTTATATTCGGTAGTCGCGCTTGGGACCACTAGACCTACGAGGCAGACTCAATCCAATTTCTTAACTGATGATAGATGAATATGATGAAAGCTACTAGTTATGTATGATTTATTACTTCTTTACACTTGTTTTATTTACTTCAAACAAAGTCTCATTAGTCCACATCGAATGCATTACACAAACAAACAAACGTTCGTGCGAGGTGCCATTACAGTGTGCTATGTCGACAGCATGTAACATTTAACGTTTAACACAAGGCTCAGCTTTGAACTTGATGTGAATCATGGTAGTACACCGCTAACTATTATCGAGAGGGGCTAGAAGAAATCGGTCAGTTTTGAGGTCGGGGAGACATCTGTCAAATACACCCTGGGTAGGAAGTGTATTGACCTAAGGGCTAGAACACATACACACGATACGACATCTTGGTTCTCAGAGACGTCGTCCGAAATTGTGTCGTGTTTTTTACGATGCACGTCGTAGTGTCGTCGTCGTATTACCACGACAGGATTTCGTATCGTGTGTGTGTGTTTGGCCCTAAGAGCTGACTTGTAGTGCAAGTGTGTTTGGAAATCATTTTCCAAGTTCATAATTTGGTATTAAGTTTACCCTAAACATGCTCATAGAAAAAAGTGGCACTAGCCTCTAGTGCCTCTTTTGTGTTACTAGAGGTATCTGGGTACCCTGAAACTCTCTTTGCACTGAGGACTAGACTTCCACTGGTGAGTGACTTGACAACCCAATGATAAAAACAAAACAAAATATTTTATTACACATAGGCCTCTACGGGCCTTTATAAAACGTCGAGAAAAGGTGCACGGTTCAGGTTGGTGTATTCCTAAGGACAAGAACCGGCAAGAAACTCCACGGTTACTCTTTTAAAGTGATTTGTTTTACAGCAACAATTAAACACAAAAACAATACGAAATTACCACAACCTGGCAGACAGGATAATCTACAGTTTGACCTTCTCCTCACCACATCGATTTTGAATAAAAAATGGCTCCTACTTTTTCCTCTTACCAAACCGTACCACCAACAAAATAAAATACAACAACTCCCAATGATAGTCATATCAATCGAACTCAAACACACCATCGAAAGAGTAAATTATTCACATACGCGAGTACCGCGACTGAGCGGCTTGTATCGATTTTCAGACGACCTTCAGACAACCCGCCTGTTCGCTTTTAAAACTTGAAGAAAACCTAATAGCTTGGTGACTGACACGTTTTTGGGAGGTCCTTTAAGAGCCATTGAGCTATTGGTGGGGTGTAATTTTTTTGTGCTTAGTCATTTTCGATGACGTTTTTATAAGTGCAGTTTTAAATGGAGAAACATAATTCTGAATTTATGACTTGTTTGAGAATAAATTTGAATGTTCAAAAAATGCATTGTTAATTTGTTGCTTTGCCTGTGTCTGGTAGTGGACTTTTTGTGGGCATTAAAATGATTAATTCTAATTTAACTGCGGATAACTACAGAATGTTACAAAAAACTGATTTGAAAATAAAATGAATACAGCAAAAAAGATGTTTTACAAGTACGCTTGTTAAAACAAGGAACTCTCAATGCGTTAAAGTTTTTTAAAGTTCGTGGAATGAAAAAACGAATACTTGCAAGCCCACAGCGGTCAAAATTATGATAAGCTTAACAAATACACAATAGTTGCTTATTAAATAATAAGATCGCTTTTTTTGCTTTAAGAATCTTTAGAAAAAAGAAACACAAAAAAATACGTAGAGAAAATAAATATAACATCCAGCCTGACATCCCCGAAAGGGTAGGCAGAGGTGTACCTAATAGTACATCGACATTTCGCCAGTTATATTAAGGTTCCATGCAATGGGGGTGAGATTATTGTAATCAACCTGATGGAAAACCAAAGAATTCTTTGCCCGACTTGGGTATCCTCATGCTCAGCAGTCGCAAATGCGACCAGAAGACCAGCGAGGCAGAGAAAAAGAATAAAAAGAGAGTAAATAAAATTAAAACAAAATCACTTTCAATTCATAACAAAATTCAATCAAATAAAATATTCCAGAATTTCAATTTCGACTCGAGAAGATAATAATTTACGATTCGTACTTTCCTTAATTGGTTTCCATATTGCCTATTCATCTTACTGAATGGGATGATGATTGTTAGATATCTGTAATTCGGTAATAGATGTAATGATGCACAAAATTGTTTTAAATAATTGTACATCATTTGAATTGATTGGATGTGGGAGGGAATGGTATATTTTGAAGCAAGAACAGTCTGCGGAGAACCTCAAGCGGCGTAAATATAGTAACCTTATTGGAAACTATATTTTCGAGCCGTTTGGGGTTGAAACTCTAGGACCGTGGGGTCCGAGTACTCACAGCCTTTCAAGGAAATTTCAAAACGCTTAGTTGACACTTCCCGTGACCCAAGGGCTGGCTTTTGCCTTGGCTAGAGACTTAGCGTTGCCATACAGCGTGGCAACGCCGCCAGTCTCTTGGGGACATTACTAGTTGACAGCGCCAGCGTTGAGGAGGAGATTTTTGACGACATTTTTTAGTTTATTTTTAAGTTAGTTACTTTAGGTTATTTTAATTCATAAGTCTATTTAATATTGTTATGATTTGGTTTAATAAAAAGTTTCTCAGAACAGTCTCAAATAGGTTACTGTTTTAATTATTGTCAACTTTATAGCCGTGATGGTCTAGTGGTGTGACCGTCAGACTGCCAAGTCAGAACTTCAGAAGACTCGAGTTCGAACCCAAGACTCGCACCAGTGATTTTTCGGATTCATGTGCGTATTGTATAATTATCACTTGCTTCGGCGAAGGAAAAACATCGTGAGGAAACCAGCATGCCTTTTTTTTTTTTCGTGTGGGAAATCATCAAATAACTCCTCCCGCTCTGGGCGGAGCGGAAGGGAGTGTCAGACTCTTACTGACTAATAACCACCCATTTTCCTTCTTTTGCCCTTTATGTTCCAGGGCCGCGGTATCTCTTTCGCGGCATCGACCCTTGCGGGCCCCTCCTGTTTGCTGACATCTCTTTGAGGCGCGCGTGGAACACGTACGCGCCGTCGACACGGCCTGTCGTCATACGACGGACGGACGGCGTGCTAGCCCAGTACTCACCGTCCACAGGCCCGCGCCTACGGTGGCCGAGAGCCATCACGGCGTGGCCCCCGACGCCCGGTGCTTCTCCCGCGCGCGCGCGGTGCGTTTAACCAGCATGCCTGAGAGATATTTCTCGACGGCATGTAAAACCAAGTCAGAGGTCCGGAGGGCGGCATAAAAACTCTGACACCAGGTTAGGCACTAACCACACGATAAAAAAAGAAGATTGGGACCTATTATGAAACCAAGTCGTATCTATACCGCCCATACGTCGATAAATATACCTATCAACTTGACATGGTGAAGGGAGCGTATTGCCCAACACTGGGACAGGACAGTACGGGCTGGATACAAAAATACAAATGACTTGTATGTAGCTGAATCACTGTTTAAAACTGTAGATACAAAATGGGGGAGCGACTACTGATCATCACGTGGAAGATTTCGACCTCTTTATACTAGTTAGTTCAAAATGGAGGTCCAGAGGAACCAGACAGAGTGGCAATCTATCAGCGTAAACGATGCTGGAAATTCTGAAATGTGCTAACTAATATCGGCTAACGGAAAGCTTAACACCAATCCAAACTCTTTATACCTATCTGTAAGTATGTTCAGTCTTTCCTGCTACGTAGATAATTCATTTTCAAGGTCAGTAAATGAGAAGCTTTTATGAAAGCAAAAATATAGATCGACCTAGTCGAAATAAAATTGATATCAGCCTCTTCAATTCTGAATTGACACTTATGAAGAACTTCAAACCCATGACCCATGTAATCGATTGGTACTTCAGCACCATCGAGAAACCGACGAATCGGTATCAATATTCGATGAATCCGCTCAAGAACGGGGCATGAAGAAATAAACTACCTCTTAAAAACCAATCTGTTTGAACGGCCGGCCATTTTAGAACGTTACGCGGCAAAATTTGGCGTTTGACTGCGAACGTCATTATTTGACACTTATGTTCGAAATTTGAAAGCGGTCAATGTTTGTCTGTCATCGGGTTTAGTGATGTAACTTGGTTTGTGACCGTAAATTAAGCTTACTAATATTTTACGCCTGGCTTGTTTGTTTACTTTTAATATGCATAACTTTTATTAGTTCTTGCAATGTTTATTTATTTTGGTTACTTGCAGTTTCTGGTAACAGGGGAATTGGAACCGAATAATTCGCAATATCTAACTACATATTTAAATTCAAGTTTTTCAAAGATAAGTATGGTCTGTCAGATTTTCTGTGTAGAAACCAGAAAATAGTTTGTTAGGAATATGAAGAACGGGGTGTAAAGTGCTGCAACCCCCACAGAAAAGGTAGGATCCTCCGACCAGACGTCTGGTGGGCTACTGCCCGACAGTTTTTGGCGGGTTTTCTATACAGTCTTAAGTCGCGGATAACTTTAACCGCGCGATTCAGATTTTTTTTTATGTTAGGTATTCTTTTCAAAGGAATTTGTTTTCACCAATTCCTTTCAATAAAACTCAAGTTCAACATTCTCAAAACTAAATTCCACTAATCCCAAAGGTCAAACACATAACGATGCACAGACTAAAATCCTCCATATTATAATGAGTCAGATGAATTACCCAGACCGGCTGAATGGCTTTCATACGGCATGAATAAGGCCAATCTTCTCGTAATCAGTCTGAGCTGAGACCTTAGAATTTGCTCAGTCAATCACTATATGGAATTATGTGATACGGCCATATGGAATGTTTTGGTTTTCGTTTTTTTTGAATGTTGAATTATGATCGCAGTCAAAATTTGGTTTGCTGTAAGAAAACCCAATTCTGGGTTAAGCTCGCCATTGTACATGACGCTATTTTATTGCAATTTTTACATAAATTTGTTATTTTGTGTGCAATAAAGAATAAGATGTCGATGTTAAAAGTATTTTCATGTAAATATTTATGCCAGTTTTTCGTTCAAGAGTCAACTTGACTATTAAGATAATTTGGAAACATTACATTTTAACAATCGTAAATTTATCAAAAGCTCAATAGGTACTCTGTGGAATTAAAAAAACATCATAAAGGCAAAATAATACTTAACTTTGAAATACTATCAATACAACACGACAACGACACGGTTGGCGCAGTGGCTGAGCGATTGACTGCTGCGCTGCGTGTCGCGGATTCGATTGTCGCACGGAACAAATATTTGTATGGCCTGCAGATACCGGGCCGGGTCTACCTAGTTATACATGCACCTCACCCGTCTGCTCTAGATTAGGTATTGCAAGCTCAGCGGTCTATGTCGACCGGATGATCCATGTATGATTTATAATTAGAATTAAACTCGCCTCCAAATCGGCAGTACGTGTTCTCATTTTTTTATCCTCAGTCAAAATCCTGAGTAGTTAAGTTATTGTAATAAAGGTTTCTCACGCTCCGAAACCAAAAGTGGCGCAGCCGGTAGGATTTCCTCCTTGAAATCCGTAGTTTTCGCGTTTTTCCGTCGTCCAAATTCGACCAGAGAAAAATTAGGCAAAACTTCGAAAGCAGAGGAAATCCTTCGAACCAAAGAAATATTCTTTTGAATCGCGTGAGTGCAGAAATCATCGAGTATGGGAGTCGCGGGCGGTTGGTGAGTAAATCTTTTCGCCAATCCTTTGTTCCCCTATTCCTCCTATATTTTTCATAAGTTTTAAATGTTATTTTCGAGATCAAAACTTGCTCATTATAACAGTGTTTAGTCTTTAGTTGATAACTCTGTATCAAATTATATGGTCTTATCTCTGTTCAATTCTCAGAACATCAATCATAGAGTAGTGTCAATGTTAGAGAGTTCACATTTTTAATATAATATTCTAATCTTGATTAATTGAATTGAGTAAAAAAAAACTGTATTAACTTTAAATTAATTGAAAAGTAGTATATAAGTTAACTTTTAAGAAAAACTATTTTTACAAATTCTTATTAGTTTAATAGAAGTTTTATACATTCTAATTTCAAATGTGTTCCCTATTATAATAGTGCTTTAGTTGTGTGTTTGTTGTATTTTAAGTGTGTGTGTGAATTTTAATAGGATTGTTTTAAAGCGAGCTGCAGCCTCTGAACAATTAATTACTCTGTAATCATGACGACGCCCACATCAGTTTCAATTGAACCAATACCAAAAGAAATTGTAGACTTAATCCCACTGTATAACGGTGATAAAAGACAGTTAAACCTTTATTTGAGAAAATGTCAGTATGTAGTTGATCGATTTAAAGGCAGTATAGAACAAAATCTTTATGTTTTTAATGTTTTAACGAGTAGATTGAGAGAGGATGCAGCTGCGCTCTTATCGGAACGTGAAGATATTGTTACATGGTCGGCATTCAAAGAATTGCTGATTCAACATTTCGGAGACCCGCGTAGCGAAGCGTGTATTAATATAGAATTAGAATCTTTAAAAATTAATTCCGGTGAAAACTTTTTAGATTTTTGTAATAGAATCCAAAATGTTCACTCGTTATTAATGTCGAAAGTGAATACAAATGATATGGAATTAAGACGTGCTAAGTCAGTTATCTACAACAATACGGCTCTAAATGTATTTTTGTACAACCTTCCCGAGAATATGGTGCGTATCGTTAGGCTTAAATCGCCTTCAACCTTAGAAGCAGCTTTGAGTATCGTACTAGAAGAAGTCAATTTCTTAGAACAATATAATATGCGTAACCGCATTCATGGTAATAATCAAATTTCGGGATCAAGTTCAAGGTCATCGATAACCCAACCAGATGGGAATAAACCCACCTTACCTTTGCAGTCTAAATTTAATTGGAATAATCCCCAAAATACACAAATTAAGATACCTCAAACTATGGGTCAAGGTCAATCAATTAAGCCGGTAATCGAGTATCGTCAAATGCAACCGTTTGGTTATAGGCCAGCTCAACAATTTGGCTATAGGCCACCTCAACCGTATGGCTATAGGCCACCTCAACCGTTTGGCTATAGGCCACCTCAACCGTTTGGCTATAGGCCACCTCAACCGTTTGGCTATAGGCAACCGCAACCATTTGGTTATAGACCACCCGTACAGTTTGGATACAAATCACCGCAACAATTCGGTTACAAACCACCACAACAGACTGGATCGAATCTTCCCCAGGTATTAAAACCCCAAAATCAAGATAGTGACGTGTCTATGAGAACAGCCCAACCTAAGCAGCAACACGGTTTTAATTTAAACGAACTTACTATGAACGATGATGTATATGAATACGATCCCTATTATGATGAATTTTACTATTATAATCTAACAAATGACTATGACTCCTCATATGACTATAACTATTACTATGATAACGACAGTTGCACGTACGATTCTAAAGTACCCGATGACACATTGGAACCAACAAATGACAGTCGTAAGGTGGATTTTCAGAAAAAAAACCTCGTTGAAGGACAAGAAGTCCTAGAACTAAATTGTGATCCAAATTTAAAACTGCCCTACATTTACTTAGAAGAAATAGACGCAAGAATGATGATTGACACTGGTAGCATGAGATCATTCATTAGTCCTCGAAAGGCTTATGAATTTTTTTATGACTATATTAGGAAAGAACATTTTCAAGTGGTAAGCACCCATGCTTCTAGTAGACACGATGAAGTAATGGAAATTCCTCCGTTACCTACCTTTGTAACTAACGCTTGGCATAAATTTTATTTATATGACGTTGACGCACGATATGATGGACTTATTGGTAATGACCTTTTATTACAATTAAACGCAGTAATTGATCTAAAAAACCAAGTATTAACAACTAGCACTACTTGTATTCCAATAATTTATAATAACTTACCTGTCAATCAATATTCAAGCGAAGCTATTCTCGATTTTCAAGAATGTAAAAAACTCTTAACACACGCCCCTCTTTTACAATACCCCGACTATGACCAACATTTCATTCTTACGACTGATGCGTCAAACATAACTCTGAGTGCAGTTTTGTCACAAGGACAAATTGGCAGTGACAAGCCTATTGCTTACGCTAGTCGCACTCTTAGAGATACCGAATCACGTTATAGTACAATCGAACGAGAATTGCTTGCTATAATTTGGGCAGTACAACATTTCAGACCATACTTATATGGTCGAAAGTTTTATATATACACTGACCACCGTCCTTTAGTATGGCTCCGATCTCTGAAAGATGCAAGTAGTAAACTTAAACATTTGCAAGACTATGACTTTGAAATGATTTACAAAAAACCGAAAACAAAATACCAATGCCGACGCCTATTCTAGAATTAAAATTAATGCTTTAGACTCTGACGACGACAACGAATCACTTGCAGTTTACGTTGATGAAGAAGGTACAGAATACCTAGATAGTGTAGCTACAGAAAGGTCCACGGTCAAAAGGAAAAGAGAACGCAGTTATTCATCAACCATAACAATATCAGACAGAAGTAGAACAGCGACTGCTAGTTCTATAGAGTTTAACGACGAAAAAAAATTAATGAATACCCTGTTGCATTAGCAGCTGGTAAATCAGATACAATTCATTCGGCTTTAAACGAGTCCACTGGAATACCAATTTTACATGAAGCCATAGACACGAAACCAAATCAAATTTTGGTTTTCTCATGGCTCAAAAATGAAATACAAGTGAAGGATCTCTCGCGTGCCAAACAGAAAGTATTAGAAGTTTTCTTACCAACAGATAATCCAGAATTGATAAAAGAATTTTTGAAACAATACATTAAACCAAAATTGAAGTATTTCATTTATTTTGAAGAGAACGAACATCGCAAATTCGGTAATATAATAATTCAGGTTTTTAGGGAAGATTTGATTAATTTTTATGAATGCACAGAACGATTAATTTATGTAGAAGAAGGAAACCCATATATTCCCGGTAAAAAAGGGTCTGGCACACATTCAAACTGATCACTGGACCATAGTCAAGCTCATTAGTTTAGAAAAGATTTACAATTATTTAAATTACATATCCCGCAACTACCAACAAATGTGTAAACTTATCGATTGGAATGCATCATATTCTCAAGAATTCATAAGTATGAAAATACATACAGAGTTTATACGCGGTATAACTATAGAAAAATATCGACAACTAGTTCCGCGGAAACGTTCTAAAAGAGGACTTATAAATCCATTGGGTTCTATTATAAAATTAATAACTGGTAACCTAGATCACGATGACGCCATTAGATACGAAGAACTTATTTCCAAATTAAATCATAGTCAAATAATTGCTTCAAAAAAAATTAACAATTGTCTCCCAGATGTTCGATAGTTTCATTAATGTAACTGAAACAATAAATCAGAACACTGCATACTTTCATAATCGCCTAACAAAGATTGAACAGCATCTGAAAGATTTATCTGTTAAGCAAAACAATTGGATTTTCTTAACTTACCTTACGGGATTATTTTCTGTATTCACGAGTAGTTTTCGTACTATCTTTGCTAGGCTAAGTGAAATTGAAACAGCATTAGCGTTAAGTAAATTATCTGTACTACATCAATCGATTGTGAATTCTACAGAGTTATTGTATCATTTAGAACTGATTTCTTACTCTGGAAACTTAGTGTATCCTCCACTAGAAACAAATTTATTAAAAATAGAAGAGACCATTTGTGTAAAGTCATTTATTAAAGATAATCAGATTACATTTATAATGGAAATTCCACTTACCGATAACTCATCATATAACTATTTTAAGATATATTCCTTACCAATCTTTCATGAATCCGAAAATAAAACCTTTGCTATTTTTCCCAAATATCCTTACCTTCTGGCGAAAGGAATGAAATACTTACCGCTAATAAAATCATGTCGACCACTCTCTGCTGGCGATCAGTTTTTATGCACTCCAGATAATCAAGCCTTATACTATGAACATACCTGTGCAGAACAGTTGATGAAATTTGAAGATGACCATACTCCCTGTAAACAACGAGAAATCCAAATTGAGAAAGTCAGGGTCCAGCAAGTCAGCGCAGCTAGCTGGCTCCTTTATAGTAGATCGAGAACAACACTGACTAAGCAATGCGGCGAAGAGATCAGTAACCAACTTGTATTCGGCACTTACCTGATGACAATTGACGAGCCTTGTGACGTGCAAATCTATGGAATTCACATTCACCGTCGTATTTCTGTTGAGTTGGATGCTGTGGAGAAGATTCCCATTGTCACACTACCCCAGTTGACCGTGAAAGACACTGTCTCCAAATCAAGTGCAGTTAATATGGAAGGAATCAGTTTAGATGAAGTGAAACATATGGCCTTTTCATTAAAGCATAGTGAAGTGATTGAAAGTGTTTTGAATAAAGAAAAAGACTTTAGCTTCAGTGAAAATTTAGGATATGGCACCTTAGGTTTACTTATTTTTAGTTTTCTTACGTTTTTAGTTTATATAACCTGGCTAAAATCGCCTAAATGTTTATCGTGTTGGCAAAATTGTCGGAATGACTCCCAAAACGAACCTTCCGATAATTTCGCTCTTAGGGTCGGAGGAGTTATACATGCACCTCACCCGTCTGCTCTAGATTAGGTATTGCAAGCTCAGCGGTCTATGTCGACCGGATGATCCATGTATGATTTATAATTAGAATTAAACTCGCCTCCAAATCGGCAGTACGTGTTCTCATTTTTTTATCCTCAGTCAAAATCCTGAGTAGTTAAGTTATTGTAATAAAGGTTTCTCACGCTCCGAAACCAAAAGTACCTCTTTGTGTATGTCAGTTTAAGTGTTTGTAAACGCACCCACGATACAAAGAAATTCCTAGTGCAGGGCAGTTTCATAAAAAAAACACTCACCAAAAACGTAATACTTCCTTAGCAGTCGGGTAAAAAGATTTTTTTTAAATCTTTATAGTCTTCTCAAGCATTCAGATATAGGAAACCATAATACAACTACATTTTCTTTAACACAGCCACTTTTAACATAAACGTACTAAAACTCCAACGATTCCGCATCGCACTAAAGATCGTTACTCCATGTAAAGTAAACATTCGTCTAGAAATAGACAGTTAACACTGACATAACAGAATAAATATTAAAAACTCTACGTGTAATATGTTAACACTTTCGCGTTGAAGATACTCAAGAGATATGAAAGCTGAAGAAAATAACACTGCGCACTTTAGACATAGAATATAATTTTGAATAAACATTTAATAAATTGATTAATCCCAAGGAGTTTACATTCATTTTAATCATCATTAATCGCACTTTCTGCAGGTATACTTTGACAGTTGTAAGTTTTATACTTTTTGAGAAAATCGAATCGTGGCCCGGTTTATTTGCTGTCCAGTGTAGTTCAGAAGATAGACTTAATCATCAGCCAAGGGTGTTGGTGAAGACTGTTTTTTTTTTACCTACTGCAAACTAATTTAATTTTGTTTCCAAGGTATCCCTAATGATTAAGTTGACAAAGTGTTGGCTTAGTAAATAATTGAGTAACACGCATGGCAAAAGATGTGACATATATCGATTTGAATGTTTTTAATGATATTATGATTTCAATGATATGTGAAGAATGATATGGCACGAAAAGAGGTGTAGGATGTAATGACGAGTAATACAGAAGTATGGAAGAAGAAGGCATGCTGCGGCGACCCCATATGAATTGGGACAAGGGCAAGAGAATGATGATGATGTTTTCAATATCATCAATATCGATATGTCATAGTTTTATGTTTTATAACACAATAAATATTTTTGACTTTTATCTGGACACTAATCATTTACAAGAAAGGGTCAAGATCTATTGATCCATGTTCAAAAATTACAGCTTTTCGAACGCTAGATCAACGCCATGTCTATAGTATACACAGCAGAGTTACCAAGATGTTTACCAAATCCGTGAGCCGGCAGACCTCCTAAGAAATCATCATCTGCCTAGCCTTTTCCCAACTATGTTGGGGTCGGCTTCCAGTCTAACCGGATGCAGCTGAATACGAGTATTTTACATGGATGTAATGGGTGGTCACTCATCCACGGAACAACCTAGCTCAGCACGGCTTAGCCTAAAGATCGAACCGAACGGCTGTTCTTATTTAGCCACGAGCTCTAAACTTAAACTCAAACTCTCATTTATTTCAATTAAACCATTACGGCACTTTTGAATGTCAAAAAAAAACAAAAAGAAGCGAAGTTACAGTCCCAGTCACAAGGCTAAATAACTTGAGAAAGTACCGCAGTTGCACATTCTAAAGCGTAGATATCTATGGAGAAGAATGGGCAAGAAACTCCATGGACACTCTTTTAAATCAAAATATTGTTACAAAATCTTGGTTACTTCATCATCATGAGACTATACATATATGTGAGAACGATGTAGAAAGACGTGCACATTAAGAGCGTCCAGAGTAAAGATAAAATCAACAATTTAAAAATAAAGTAATTAAAATAAACCGTGGCAGCTAAGAGATGACCAGACCTCCTACGAAATGTGGAAAAAATAATAAAGCAAGATACTCACTTCCCCGTTTATGCAGTCCCATGATTTCCGAGTTCACTCTTAAGAGACAGACGAACACATCACTAACTTTCTATCACTTTCGGTCCATCACTATTCACTGTCCGTAGTTAGTAAGTACACCAGTCACCAGTAAGAGTAAAGCTGAGGACACACAGGACAAAATTACGTAAAATTACGCGACCAGAATTCAGGTTCGCGTAATTCCAAGCAATTTTTGTAGAATTAAGTAAAATTACGAGGTTTGAATTTTGAGATGTTTTTGCGCAAGTTTTAATATGTAACAGCGTAGGGTACCTAGGTGGAATAATGTAGTGTTTGGTGCTTACGTGGAAATTTTACGGAATTAAGTTTGAGGTTAGCTTTCGCAAGAGGGAAGTTTTGATGTCTACCTGAAGGGTTACGTAAAAACAGTCAATTTTTTTTTTATAATGCAGCCTTATAATATAATTACGAGGCTAACTGATCATGACGACCAAAACAATAACTAACATTTTTAATACTTGGAATGTATGTTTATTCGATACGGCTCACAAATGAAATAACCTTACATTTTTAATAGTGATCAAACTTCTTCAATCATTTTATGCTTACAAAACTAATAAAGTAAATAAAACCTAGGTAGTTATTTGTATTTTTAAACAGAACACGTAAAGTAAATAAATTCTTATCTAGTTCATCGCTGTAAAAATAGTTCATATAATTTTCTCTGTCGCAAGCATCGTATCTCTTGTATTAATCAGTTTTTCTTCCATTAAACGTGATCAAGGAGAACCATATTTTAATTTGTTTAGTATTTAGTGTATTGACATAATTATATTTTTTTATCATAAGTCATAAGCGGAACAATACACATTGTGTAAAATAAAACATTACAATTGAAAAAGCATAATACAAATAGAATAACTAATTCAAAACACAAATTATGTTAAAAGATTAATAATAATTATGTCATCTAATTTTCTGTGAATAATTAGTAATAAAAATAGAATGTCAAATATAAATAAAAAACAAACTGTTATAAAATGGTCAGTAATAATTATGTCGTCTAATTGTAAAATACAATAGTAAAAAAGGAAAGTCAAAGATAACATTTAAAATATTACTGGAGATGTCATTTAATATCTATGAGTAATACGATAGTAAAAACAAAATGACAAGATGTCTGCACGAATCCGTCTGTTTTAAGCGGAGCATTGTCCTAAAGGCTCTTTTGTGAGTTCAATCAACCAACCTTTATAAGTTTAGATAGTCAATGTGTCATATTTCTTACAAGAACGACAAATACAGTAGATTTTTGTAGGCCAAAACTCTATTTTTTTTTTTATTTAAATTGTTCATTGTATATCTAATCTAGTTTACTATTTCATAACTACTATTGTTACAACTCCCACGTTTTCACTTACGTCAAAATTCACACGGCTTCAAGAAACAACCATAATAATTAAAGTATTGTTTGGAATAATAAGTTTGCAGACTTGTTTATTAAATTCGCAGACATAAACGGCTATTATTAATCACATAATAATATTATTTATTGCATAACAGTCTGTAACTCATAATGGGTAATATTCAAGACGATTTTTTTCTATTGTGTACACTAGGCTTTACAATGAAAGTATGAGAACCTTTTTAGATGCACTTGTTTACAATAAGTTTCTTTTTTAGCACTTTTTTCTAAACTTGAGTGCCTCGTTGGTCTAGGTTGCAAGCGCGACTCCTGAGCACTGCAGCTGAGTCCTGGGTTCGATTCCCATGCCGGGCAAAGTGTTATTGCGTTTTTCCATCAGTAGCAGCCACGGAGTCTGGATTTACACCCGTTTGGTGGCAATAAGCTCGCACCCTATCACATGGGACTTAAACATAACTGGCGAAAATATATGGATATGCTATTAGGTACACCTCTACCTAACCCTTCAGGGATTACAAGGCTTGATGTTATGCTATGTGTTTTCTAAACTTTGTTTACCATTGCAGGAAGTATTAAACAAAGAAAGCGGAAAGGGAAATGCCTAGTTCCACTAGCACAAGCAACAAAATGATAAAATAATTGAATTATACCTAACTGACGGGTAATTAAGACGTTCCGATACCCAACTGGGAATCCGCTTGTAACTTGATTATTGTCAAGTATTAATCTGATAAATAATCATTTCGTCGTAATTATTTTCTTGGGGATATCTCAATGGATTTGGAAAGCCTCTGCTTGGGGAACTCGGAGGGCTATACTTTATCTAATAAACCGGAGTCTTCTTAGCTAAAACATTGGAAGGAAACACTTTCTCGACAGACGGTGTGAAGGAATGGTTGAACCTGGTAATCAGATGATTTTAATTTACGATAGATCTAAGATTTGTGAGAGCGGCGGTGGCCCAGTGGTAGCGGTCCCGACTTACGAACAGTTAGTCGAACCCAGGCAGGCGCATTACTTTATGTAATTTATTTCATCACCACTGCTCTCAAAAACGGTGAAGGAAAACATCGTGAGGAAACCGGCATGTCCTAGAACCAAACAATTTGAAGACATGTGACATATACCAACCCGCGTGGTGGATTATAGCCCATTCCCTCTCTATAGAGGAGGCCGTGTGTCCCAGCAGTGGGAACATTAAAGGCTGATTATGTTTATGCTTATGTTAAGATTTGTTGCTATTGCGGAAAAACCTGTCGGAGACTGGCAGAGGAGCGTGGAGATTGGCACAAACAGAAGCCTATTCCCAGCAGTGGGTGATGACAATCATGTAGGTATTTATGCGATATTTGCAATTATTTAGTATTTTTTTATTGCGTTAATCATTTCCATTCTATTCTGTAGGTAATTAAGTGACTATTAATTTTCTTGTTTTCATCTTTTGACATTATATTTCTTTATTAAACGACTATTAATTTTATTATTGTAAAAAATGAGTTATTGTATTTTTTTAAATATTTTTTTCAATTATTACTGTAGACAGTATAATCCTTATTAATCTAATTTTAAGTAATAAATATGTATAAGTAGAAAAGGGTTACAAGGCGTCCAAAAATTCGTCCGCATCATGGTCAACAGGAAAAATTCTGAGGAAAAAGATTCTTTGGCCAAAAAATAGGCCCGCCCTCTGGTCACGTGAAGAGTCAATTATATTATTATTTATAGTTTTGTAGTTAGTAAATAATTTACATATCTTTTAAATAAAATATTTTAAGTTATTTTCTACATAATGTATATTGTGTGATGATCATGATGATCTAAGATTTTTCTTATCGCATATGCAAGGATTGACGCTTTGAAGATAAATTAATTATAATAAGATAATTTTTTTCATTATGACATGACACTTGCAATTAATAAAGTGGGATTGTTTTACATTAATTAGTTACAAAGTCAATTAAAAATTAAAATCATAAAACAAATAAAAAATATTACTGAATGGACTGAGTAACAACGTAATTATCAGACAATAGGAGTAGGTACAGACGCCTGAGAACGACATAAACACTACAGTCGTTTCACAGTTATTGTACCTTTAACAGCTGTAATTTAATAGCAACATTAACAACCTTATTTTAATTAAAACAAAGATCACTGTTATCTTGACAGCCAGGTCAATGACAACATTCCAACAAAAAAAAAAAACTCCAGGACGTTTTTTGGTCACGGCAGCGCGGCCGCGGCAGCGACCAATCTCAGCATAAATTACCCATCAGCGCAGGAGATTTGTAGGTATGATAGTGCAGGATCACAAGAGTGTGTGCGCAGGCACAAGTGCACTCTCTTCCCTGACTCTTAAACCTTTGACACGGTCAATCGTTTATGTTAATTCGTAATTAAATTAGGTGCCATGCTTTCCGAGGCGCGAGGGTATGATACCGCCAACATCCTAATTTTGAGCTGTTTCTATGAAATACCTAAATGAAAAACGCAATAGCACTTTACCCGACCTAGGAATCTAACCCGGGCTCCCCCACGCTCAGCCATGACGAGACCAACGAACCAATAGCAACCTTATTGGTACGAGAATAAAGATCACTTTTATTTGACAGTGTTGTAATGTCAAAGGTAATATAAATGTGAAAGGACTTTAGCTAAGTCTAATTACAGAACTAATGAAAGTGGTTCATTTAACGCGGTTTTTTTTTCGTCTCACGCTAAGAGCCTCACTTTCGTTGAGAGCGTGATTTTTGTTAATTAGGAAAATGTGACGTATGCACGTTAATTTCGTCTTAATTAGTTGCTTAGAGAAAATTCATTTGGAAACTACGTGTATTTAGAATTTATGGTGGTACTAAATGTAGTTAGGTGGAGTCGGGATTATTTTTAGATTTGTGGTCAGGGGTCACGAGTTGATGACCTTTATGGTAGAGGGCACATCTGCAAGTCAAGTGCGTCACTCGTTCGAAATAATTTTAAAATATTTAAAATCATACATAAGCAGGTTCAAATTAAATTAGCTAGGGAAATCCTCCGACTTAACAGGCTTCTGTGCCACAAGATACAAGCGATGCTTAATTTGTGGCTGACCATTACATTTGACACATCTGTTTTGTTTCTTTTGATTAATAAACTTATTTTGATCGATATGATATAAAAATTGGCGTCAAGCGCCGCGGAATTAAGAATATCTGTGGAGTTTCTTTAGATAATTTAACTTGACCCTGTATAGGTAATCTATTGCTTCATATATTTACTAATATTATAAAGAGGTAAAATTTGTTTATAAGTTTGTATGTAAGGGGTAATGATCCAATTCTAAAAATTCTTTCACTGGCAAAAAGCTACATAATCGAGGGTGCTGCATGTACATTATATTTGTCTCATGATTATTAGTCGAGCTATCACATATTTTGCGGAAGAAGTCGCCGGCGAAATGCTAGTGATTAATCGGTCGCTTTACTACTTACGTCAGTACTTTTAACGCAATTTAAGAGTCAAAATGAAAGGGATTTTGATTGTGTTATGCAATTAAGCACCCTATAGGTGTGATTGGCACAAATAGTTGCACGTAAAAATAAATCAATTTGATTACAAATTTAATATGAATGTATTAATAAGTTTCGTATTGCTACAACGACTAGCAACAAGATTGACTCATTGTGCTTTTGACTGATTATTCGAGCTTTTCGGTCAATCGTGTTAATCCATTGCTTTTTTCAACGTTCTATCAAGGTTCTCGTTGATAGAACATCACTTTCTGTAGGCTTACATTTAATCTGATGAAAAATCTAGCTGAGACAAAATCCATAATAAATCTATCTATAAATCTATTGAAATTGAAAATCTTGAAAGTTAGAAATTCCCCGGTCAAAAACTTAGGAGTTGTTAACAAATCTAAAATCGTCTTTCGAAAGATCACGTACCCATAAATGGTGATTGAGAAACTCCACAGACATTATACCTAGTTAGAAAGCAATGGACAGATGACACGGCGTTCTAACGCAATTTACTGCGCGTGAGTCTGTGAGAAATTGACAGATTATGATGATTATTGCGGACATGTGATTGGTTGGTGATAGCTTGGGGATTGAGTAAGTACGTGTGTGAGATGTGCAGTGTTTTGTAACATAACATCACGCCTGTAATCACCGAGGGGTAAGGCAGAGGTGTTGGTAGCTCCGTGTGTGAGAAGTGCTGAGTACTTATAGTAATTTATTTTGGCTACTAGCAAAATGTGCATAGGAACTTGCATTAAAAATGGCTAAGAAAGCGTGGTGCTATCTTATCTGACCAATTATAAGGTGACGGTTGGGATGGAAGAATGGCAGAAGAAAACGAGAACCACTGACTTCAAGAAACATGGAACAAAAAACCGGCCAAGTGCGAGTCGGACTCGCGCACGAAGGGTTCCTTACCATTATCTATAAAAACGGCAAAAAAATCATATCTGTTGTATGGGAGCCCCCCTTAATATTTTTTAGTATTTGTTGTTATAGCGGCAATAGTAATACATCATTTGTGAAAATTTCAGCTTTCTAGCTATCACGGTTTATGAGATACAGCCTGGAGACAGACAGACAGACAGACAGAGAGCGAAGTCTCAGTAACAGGGTCCCGTTTTACCCTTTGGGTACGGAACCCTAAAAAGATCCTTTTAAAATATTTTTACAGACACAAAAGAGATGGAACAATTAAACAATAGAAGTTTTTGATTGCATTCATTCAAAACTCGCTGTCATGCTTTTTTATTACTGTATACCATTACATAACATCACGCCTGTAAGCCCTGAAGGGTGAGGTAAATAGGTAACTAATAGTACACCCACATTTCCCCGGTTATGTTCAAGTCCCATGTAATAGGGGGCGAGCCTATTTCCATCAACCGTGCTCGAATCTAGACTTCGTGGCTGCTACTGAGAAATTCCCGATGGAAAAACCCAACAACAGTTTGCCCGACCCAAGTCCTCATGCTCAGCAGTCGCGCTTGCGAACACTCGACCAACGAGGCAGTAGAGCAAAAATATACATAAAATTATAGAAAACTGTAAATTCAAAAGGACGTATTATATGAATGTGATTATGATCGAACAATCCGTTTTCCCTCGTGAGTAGGTAGCAAGCAACTAATGTTATATTTCCTTTTAAACCAATTATGTACACATTACGCTCGAGGTAACGCAACAATAATATTTTTAAGGTTATTTTTATAAATAACCTTATGTAATGTTGTGTTGTTTATGTAAAATAATAGCCGTATTTACTGACCCCTGAAAGGTAAACAATGTAGTAGTGGATCAAAATAATAATAGAATTGACCTTTTAGACTGTTTGTTTGACGATTTTCACCCACATTTTGCCATTATGTTGTTTCATGACTGTAATAGGTCAGCATATTGCTGAAGCCAGACTCAAGGGATCATTCTATTGGTGAAAATAACAAAATGGACCAAACTTAACCCTCGTTCTGGACTATCATAATTCTTCTGCCCTTATTCCCAATTTATTTGATTTCGGCGCAGCATGTCTTCTTCTTCCATTCTTCTTTCACTATTACTCGTCATCTCATCGGACACCTCCTTTCGTGCCATATCATTCTTCAAACAGGCCATTCATCGTTTTTTTGGTCTTCCTCTACTCTTATAGCTCTTATTCATACTCAAAACTTTCCTCACGACTTTTTACCCTCTTTCTGGACCAGTCGGGTAGTAAGAACATCTTGGAAAGGTTATGAAATTTCGATGCCCAAATGTTATACGGGGTGGAAGCGACACCTACGCTAAAACAGTTACCCCACGTATTCAGTACATCATTCTGAGCCCCTCATAGAATTTTTTATCGGTTATTTAAAAAAAAACAGCTGTTTCCTACTAAAGTGAACACACACGCACTACACGGTCAAAATGTATGGTACAGTTGTTTTTTTTTAATAACCGATGAAAAATTGATTACCCTGCCACCTCGTATACCTACAGGCTCTAAAACTCTGCTACACCTAGCAGATTTTGCCCGTAACTGTATGTAACTAACTCCATAATAAAAACTGTCTAGTCCGTCTTCTATTAGTTAGTAGGTAAGTAATTAGCGATTCATTCACGATTTGACAAATAGAAAGAAAAAAAGAAAGAAAAAAATACTTATTAGTCGCAGGCACATGACGTGCATCATACAAAATGACAAAAAACGAACATACAACGCATAACAAAAATTTGTACAATCAAAATTAGTTTACAAAAAAAAGTTAACAGCTAAACTAGTAAACAGGTTACCACTCAGCATGATGCATCATCTGCTCGATGATTCGTCAAGTTGTAAAAACGTCTCGTCTTTATTATTGTAAGTATAATGACAGTTTCGAGCACACAAACCTTCGGAATAAATTCGCTAAATGAGTGTGAAAACTACGTCAAAATCAAATGCGTCATGAGTAACAAGATATTGTTAGAAACTAGACACATTTCTTTGCCTATAATTCAATTGCAATTTCTTTTTTTTTATGTTTAATGGGCCTACTCTTGACCTCAATCTAGTCCTGAGGACAGAGATGAGGTCGACGATGGAACGAGCTAACCCAAAAAAAGCCTATTAACTCACGACTTAAATAGATTGGGGTCATATGAACTTCTTTCTACATTGTCTTATCACTTTTTGCAAAGATATCTTCATTAATTGAGTATGAGATTCAATTAAAATTTCAATGAAATGTAAAAAAATCACAAAGGACAATATTGCAAGCGTTTTAAAAGGACAGAGGTCGTAGACGTCTCAAGGTGATTTGTATTGAGGTTTTTTTTTATTGAAACATCGAGATCTGTGCCTATAATATTATAGAGTTAGGTCATGTTTGAGACATTTATCTAAAGTGTTTAAACATATTTGAGTAAAAAAATGACTTATTTTTAATACGCCCTCGTATTAAAATAAGTCATTTTCTTCATATATTACATGATCGTAACTTTGATTATTATCAATATTATCTTGCGCCTACGTCAAACAAAGATCGAAGTTTTTATCGATCAATGGATATTCTAAGTACGTACTAGATTTTGGGCCTAAGCGTCATGTTTGCCCATATCTGCTTAGAATTGGAATTTAGGCCCATGGGTGGCATAAACACTCTGACACAAGGTTAGGTACTACTCAAACGTAAAAAAGGAATTTATTACTTAAAATCTCTACTCTTAACTATAGTGGGTTTCTTGTGATGATATATGTATATTCATGAGTAGAAGTTAGAAGAGAAAAATTAACGGCTTCTAAGTGCAGTTTTGTCAACTTTAAACTCTCTACCTTTGTGCCAAATGCGGTTTTCAGAAACATGTTGGCACGAATACGAGATTAAAATTATATGGTTATAACTAGAGATTCATATGTTGTTTCGATTTTAAGTATAAAAACACAATTATGCCGCAAGATTTAAAAAGTCTTTACGCCCGTAATTCCCAATAGGTTAGGCAGAGATGTCCCTTTATTAGACCCACGCCAGTTATATTTTAAGCCCCATCATCCATATATAGACACCGAGCTACTGCCTGCTACCAAGAAAATCAAAATGGAATAACCCCACAACGCTGTCTGACCTGGGAATGGAACCCAGGACCTGATGCTCAAAGACAATTAAACACAATTTAGTAAAAACTGAACTTACTGATTTTTACCTCTAAGGTAAATAAAAGCTATCGCGTATTCTAATTCTGCGCGATTTAATTTACGTAATCGCAGACTTTTGTCATTTAAAGTAAGATTAAAGTCAGATCAAAGTTATAATTCAGTTACTTTGCGAAGACAATTATGTAAATATTGTATTGTATTTAATTGAAGCCTGACTTTGGAATGAACCTTGTCTCGTTTGTTTTATAAAAAAAAGTTTAAATTGACTATATGTGAAACCAACTTTATAAACAATAAAATAAGTCATATTTTTCGTGTTTCGAACGCTTTGTGAATGCGATGTAATTTGACCATGTGGCAGGAGAACTGCCTCTCACACAGGACTTTATAAGGTCAATATAAGTTATTTTCCATTACTCTGTACATTATACATATACGAATTTCCCTCAATTTCTCTAGAATGCCATCATCAGATCCCGGTTTCCTTATCATGGGACCACCCTTGAAGTATTTCCTTTCCAAAAAAAAAAAAAAAAATCGGTTCATAAACGACGAAGTTATCCGCGAACACATAAAAAAAAACACGGTCGAATTGAGAAACCGCCTCCTTTTTTGAAGTCGTTTAAAAATAGATCTAAACTTATAAGAACTGTTTATTATGTAAAGTCAGACAAATAATTGCAGAGCAAACTCGTTATAAGACAGTTGTATGAAATGGAAATAACCTGAAAAATTGTCGAATGATTGGTTTTTTGGTTTTAAACATAGCGTTTGGCAATGACAAAGATATAAGTTACCTAGCTTTAACAAAAGAAGATTTAAAAACTTCGAAGCCTCTACTTCGAAAATCGTGCAGTTTCAAAACGTTAGCTTTGTAGCTACACCTTAAGCCTAAGTCGAGTCCTGAAGCACTCTCAGCTGGTGCTGCCTAAGCCTGGATAAGAGGCTTCACGATCGGATTTTGTCACGGTGCCGTGCAGTAAAGACATTCCTTTAAAAAGACTGCTTAGAGGAATTCAGGATAGTCGACCCTCTATTCCTAGTCAGTTTGAATAGGGGACCCGTTATCATACCCGATTGTTACAAGCTTCTATTAAACTTGCAATGTTTGTATGTTTGTTTGTTTAGGTCAAATCTTGCAACGTAATTTAAAAAAAAAACACATATTAATAACACACAACATAATAATAACACATAAAAACACATATTCCCAACCCATTGAGCTGAAATTTTGTATACACGTTTAGTTTGAATGAAAGTGCATGGTTAGCTAAGTGACGTCATTCTAAATCCAATATGGCGAACTCCCAAAGATGGCTAACGACTAGTTATCTTTATGCACTCCATGATATGCGTATCAATTAAAAGGGCTTGCTGAGAAGAATACGAAAAAAATTACGTCACAGCAATGTTTAAAAGCTTGTTTTACAAAATGATTTTTTACTATTAGATTGTTTTACCTGTAATAAGCTAGTTAGTTAAGCTAACTAATGTTAGCTTAGCTAACTAATGTTAGCTTAGCTAACTAATGTTAGCTTAGCTAACTAGCTTAGCTAACTAACTAATGTAACGTTAATTACTGTTTGGTTTGGTTGTTTATATCTGCAATTAATTAAATAAGTTAAAGCATAAGACCACACAAGTTTAATTATGATGTTACTCCTAAATATTTTTCACAGCAATGTTTAAAAGCTTGTTTTACAAAATGATTTTTTACTATTAGATTGTTTTACCTGTAATAAGCTAGTTAGTTAAGCTAACTAATGTTAGCTTAGCTAACTAGCTTAGCTAACTAACTAATGTAACGTTAATTACTGTTTGGTTTGGTTGTTTATATCTGCAATTAATTAAATAAGTTAAAGCTTAAGACCACACAAGTTTAATTATGATGTTACTCCTAAATTTTTTTATTTTATTAAACTAGCTAATTCTTAATAAAAATATATTGACCTTGCCCATAAATTAATAAACATAATTAATATACTTTATATGCAAAGTTGGTCTTGACCTCCAAAAGATGGTGATCTAACAAGAATACAAAAGAACATTAATAAAACCGATTATTTTTGTTACATCTAGTTATTATTTTTATTGAATAAAGCATTAAATTAATTGGTATTCATTAATTTTATGTTTGGTTGCACCGAAATTCAATTAATACTTCGGAGATGGTTTGATTGCTTCCGTATTAAGTTACTGGCAGTTTAATAACTCAATTTATAATGTTTTAAGTAATTTTCTGTTTCTTTTATAGCGAAGTAGGCGACCAATATTTTGTTCTCGAAAATTCGCTGTCGCAAATTACCCTCATCATCATCTGCCTAACCTTTTCCTAACTATGTTGGGGTCGGCTTCTAGTACCGGATGCAGCTGAATACCAGTATTTTACATTGGACGACTGTCTAACCTCCACAACCCAGTTAGTACTGGTTTTCAAACTTTCGGACCCTTGACCACTGTCAAAGATGTACAAATCATAGCCGGGACGGCTTAACGCGCTTTTCGAGGTACGGAAGAAACTTGGAATGCAATGGGTGGTCACCCATCCACAGACCTACCTAGGCAAGCGCGACTTAACCTGAAGATCTATTTTGCCACGAGCTCCTCTAGCCGATAGTAACTGAACACCTAAACTGCTTTTAAAAAGTCTAATTCAGTCATTTTTATCTCGATATTAATTTTAGATAAGTCAATGAATGGCACCGAGGGATGCCAATCTCTGTCAAGTTGATTGAATTAGGCGCTCAAGATGTCTCTCGAGATAGTATTTTGGACTAAAATTTTCACGTTAAAAATCTGCTCAAGTCACCTTGACTCAAAGTGAATGATTTTGCATCTGCTTAATAATTCTAAAGGCTCATCTCATTGACAAATGGTGGCATTTAATTTGCAACAAAAATTTACGCAAAAAATACTCAAAAAAATCTGTTGCGAAAAATTGATAAATCAAAGATTATTATCATTTCATATTAAAACAACTTAATAATATAAGCGAAAGTAAGTTTTTGGTATGTTTGTTACATCGTAACTGCAAAACAGCCGCACCGATAATGATGACTTCACAAGGCAATAAATAAACGGATTTAGGACACTATTCCGTTTACGAAATTGATTTCACGCAGACAGGCTAAGTGTTGTAGCTAAATAAGTAATTAATAAAAATTGTATATCTGTCTCTACCATATGGGGTCATCCTCACCACAACTTACATATATCTAGATTTTCCGTCCGTTAAAAGCCGTTTGAGTACAGTTTCATAGTTTTAATTTTACGGCAAACTCACTGGCGGTTGTTAGTCTAGAATTCCAGATTTAAAAGTTTCGAGTACATTCGACTGCTTTCATGATAACCTATAAAATATCTAGCTATTTTTACCAACATATATGATGGACTGTACGGTTTCTCTAATAGCTAACCGTATTAATATAAAGTGAAGAAGTATTAGTATAGTGAAGAATAGTGTAGAAGTAGGTATAGTGTTTGCTAAAAATGTATTGATTGCTTAATTTTCGTGTGAATCTAGGCTAGATATACGTACCGGCTATCTCACTTGTGGCATTTATCATTCCTTCTTCTTTGCGTGTCCATGGACTCAAAAAATACCCGGCCAGTATATAACCATCTGCACAACTCTTTCGTTGGCTTCGTTTAAATCCTGGAAGGTGCTGGTGGCTGTGCAGGATGGGAAAGAAAGGAGGTGGGGCATATCCTGCAGACTGGCGTTGTATTTGGGACGGATCGATGATACCCATTTGGTCAGATTATTTCTACAGCGGCCAACCAGGGCCCGCACACGATTAAGATATTTCCATGTTGGCCACAGCAGTTCTTGTTCAGGAGGAAGATGTTCTTTATCATACCTAATTTGTATAGATCTATTAATACCAAGTTCTGTCATAATTACGATAGTATACTCGGCTAATATTGTAAGTTTACGATATTTTTGTTAAGATTATATTAAAAGTAATAAATAATACACGATTGATAATATCAGCCAGTGTGTTTGCCAATAAGAGGTGAATACATTATCATGGATTAGCATTAATGAGTTGTTTAGTAGAGGATGGGCTACAAGAGTCTTACTTACTTTGCAATTAATGAATTTGATAAAACGCTAATATGCGAAATAATAATATATAGGTTATATGGTTTTTTGAAACGTGTTGATCCAGAGAATTCATACTGTAGCTAAATAAAAAATATAGCTTTTTTTCAGTAATAGCTGAATTTTCTCAACATTTAATTGACCACCTTATAAACACCACTCCTCCTTATAAACATTGTGAAAAAAATAAATAATCAAAATTACTTAATCTATCAGAGATAGACACATACTTAAATGTTAGTTTCCTTTTCACTATGTCAAATAGTGATAGAAACATCATCAAGACATCAACAAACAACAATACAAGAACAGACAAGCGCTCCATGTAGCTGACATACAGCCATTATTGATCAATATTACCTATTGTTTCGATAATTGCTTGACAGTTTTAATTGTTTATTTGACTAACGACCATCGTTGATGAAAACAAGCTTTGTATTTTCGTTTTCATGAATTATTTGAGAAAATACCACGTGTAGAGTGGTCAAAATATCGGACAGCACATACGATTCTTTCCCTTTATGAATGTTGTTTTATAGCCAGAATTATCACTGTCTCATCTTTGACTGTTGCTCAAATTCCGTGAACTGACATACAAGATGTAACTGTCAAAGGTGGTAAAGAAAATTTCTTAATGACTGACATATGGCCGGACTCCACCGAAGCAGAGACCGAGAGAAGAAATGTGTGTTGTAAACCACCAATAGAATGACGCACGCCGCCGCGCCGCTCACAACTCTTCTTGTCTCCGCTTGCCTAAACAATTGCAAGACACCTCTCCTCTCTGCTGAACCGTTTCCTCTAAAGCTAAGCGGAGAGGAGAAGTGTAAATAATGAAATTCTATTGGTGGTCTAAAACACACATGTCCTCTCTTGTCGCTTCGATAGAGTCCGGCCCATAATGTACAGTTACAATTAACTCTCAAAATCTTTCATGAAACTGAAAAACACCGTCGAAACAATCCACCAAATAAAACGTGTCTTTCCCAAAGAAAAACTTTCCTTAACATCTTCATAGCAGACAACAATTCTCATATATGTTTTATGAATTTCATCCCTTTCAGAGCCAAATTGATGCAGTGCTACATACTGTTATGTATGTAAGGGCTGCTACACACACATTCGGCTCGGCACGTTCGATTCGACAACAAAGAAGTGACTAATAGACAAGTGTAGAAGAGGAAGATGATAGCCGGAAAATTATTTTTGTTGATCATAAGAGCCGATCGGATTCAATAACAACAAATATTCGGCTTTCATTCGGCTCTTACCGATTGGCAAACTTCATTCGGTCGCTGATTCATATCGGGCCCATTTAATACAATTTGAGAACAATCTACATATTTTGCCGTTGGGCAATGCTCTCAAAACGGTGAAGGAAAACTTCGTGAGGAAACTGAGAATGCTCTAGCCCCAATATTTCAAAAAGACATGTGACATCTACCAACCCGCACGCTCTCATACTCGTATACAGGGTGGAAGGGACACCGACAACGGTTAAAACCACGTATCCATTACATCATTCTGAACCTCCAATAAAGCAAATTTTCGTCGGTTTTTAGGGTTCCGTACCTCAAAAGGTAAAAACGGAATCCTTATAGGATCACTTTGTTGTCCATCTGTCTGTCTGTCTGTCTGTCTGTCTGTCTGTCAAGACCTTTTTTCTCAGGAACGCGTGGAGGTATCAAGCTGAAATTCATATCAAATACTCAAGTCTATGGTCTCTTGGAGCTGTGAAAAAATCAAACTTCTAAGTCAACGCGATCAAAAGATACTCCCGTTTATGCCGCAAATTTTCGACACTCGCAAGGGAATCAAAACCTACAGGGTACTTCCCGTGAACTCAGAATCTTGAAATTTGGTATGAAGCAACGTCTTATAGCAGATATATAGGAAAAATTGCGAAAAGTATACATTTTTAGTTATATCATATAATAAAAATATTTTTAATAATTTTAAACTTACTACCCCTTTCCTCATGAACGCGTAGTGGTATTATATTGAAATTCATATCAAATACTCAAATCTATAATACCTTTAAGCTGTAACAAAATCAAACTTCTATGTCAACGCAATCAAAAGAAACAGGAATTAAAACCGCATATTTTGAAACTCGCCACTACTCGCAAGGGAATCAAAACCTACAGGGTACTTCCCGTGAACTCAGAATCTTGAAATTTGGTACGAAGCAACGTCTTATAACACAGATAAAGGAAAAATTGCGAAAAGCATAAATTTTTAGTTACATCATATAATAAAAATATTTTTAATAATTTTAAACTTATTACCCCTTTACTCATGAACGCGTAGTGGTATTATATTGAAATTCTTAACAAATACTCAAGTCTATAATATCTTTAAGCTGTAACAAAATCAAACTTCTACGTCAACGCAATCAAAAGATACAGCAATTAAAGCCGCATATTTTGAAACTCGCAACTACTCGCAAGGGAATCAAAACCTAAAGGATACTTCCAGACGACCTGGAATCTTGAAATTTGGCATGAAGCAACGTTATAAAGTACACATATAGGAAAAATTCCGAAAATCTTAAATTTTTGTACGGAACCCTCGGTGCGCGAGTCTGACTCGCACTTGGCCGGTTTTTTTTTTTTAAAACAGCATATCCTACAAAACTTCAATACGGTCAAAATGTAAGGAATGATTTTTTAAATTACCGATGTAACAGTTTTAGCGTTGGTGTCCCTTCCACCTTGTATAGACTCCTCTGTCTCGAGTGAAAATATTATAGACTACTTATGCTATGCCGAAGGAAGCCGAACCGAATATGTGCGGAATACCCCTTACATGCTGAGTCATGTGTTCCGAGGTCATCGACCCACTTGTTCTATGTATTATAGTTTATAGCCCAGCCAGAGACTTCAGTATATCGTGAACTATACTTAGGCGGAAGAAAATAGTGTTTGCCAAAAGAAAGCTGGTATTTTGATTGCTTGGGACTTGAAAGCTTTCGTTTTGGATTTTGATCATTTGGTTTTATGTTTTGATTTCTTTACTTAATAAACCAGTTTCGCGAATGGCAAACAACGCATAAAAATGTGAATTGGAACATGAGAATTAATTAATTCATGTATTAATCGTTTACGAAAGCTAAATACATTAATTAATGAAGAAAAAATATTAAAGTTATTATTTCGGTTTTAATAGCATGAAGCCAAAGAAATGAAGTCCTCGGTGAAGCCTTTTTTCAGCCTTCAATAGCTTCCAGTTTTAGTAAGAAAGTGAATCCGACAAAAGACATTAAAAAATTACTGAAATTGTGCTCCTAACACTTTCCTGCATTAGTTTTTCAATGTGGTGTAAATGTTTACCCGACAAAGCTCAAAAGGAGGGTTCATAATGATTTAATCTGTCTGAGGGCTGATTTTACCTATATACCTTAACCAATTAAACGGGTGTGCGGTAAGGTGAAATTCGCCATGAATTGTCGAAACACCGAATTTAAAGTTATTTGTTTTCTAATTTTTTTTTTTTTTACGTTTTATTTCATAAATTGAACACTAACGATAGATTTAAAATAAAATTAATAGCTCCAAGCTATTGTTTTTTAGTTTTTTCTTCATCCATGACCTTTCCACCAGTTTCATTCAACTGGTTTGATCATCTTTGGGTGTGACCATTGATTCATGTCATGCATTAAGAGTTTCTTAAAGACTACTCATACATAGATTTGTAACGTGACCTTTTGAAATGATTTATTAATGATGATAGAGCTGTTGTAATAAGTAGTAAACTTCATCAAGGAATTAAAAATGCTGATTCTGGCTTAAGTTTTCTGAATGTTGTAAATTCACGTATTTTTAGGGTTCCGTGGCCAAAAGTCAATAACACTAAACCCTTATCATTTCACATTACATTTTAAACTCATGTTTATTGGTGACTATTATCACTATATCGATGAAAGTCGTTGTTTTTTTTCTAGTTATCCATTTTTTTATGTTTAAGAGCAATTTTCACCCTTTTATAAGACAATATCACCGACTGTTATTTCTACACATTAACCACCACTCCTACCGACCCGCTAACCCAAGTAAAGCGACACTTTGCGTGCACCATCCGATCTATAATAGTACCATTTAGTGAGGGCAACGCACTGTACGGATCCAGGTCATTTTGACTCAATCAATCATATAGGACCGAATGGTATTAAGACTAGCTGTGTGATCCATCATGGTACTTCCCTTTGCGATGTAGGTTAAATTAGGTTATTTTGTATTTTTATTATTTTGTTATGGGGCTTTTAGGTCAGATGTTTCTTTAAGTAGTTTGGTGTGTTTAAGTTATTAGAGGTAAGTAATGGAAATTATTTTATGATAGATACGTAGAGCTGCCTTCTATATTATGTGTTGGTAAAGGGAAGATTTGGGGTGAAAAGAGTATCTGTAGGTGATGCTGCTTAAGTACAGACGCCAGCGCATCAAGTTACTACAAACTGTCCAATTTTCTAATTCGATTTTGAAGTTAACTATCGACATTTTAGAGTTTAAAATCATTTGGAGCAATTTGTCAGTTTTTGGTAACTTGACGTCCTGACGACTGTACATACGTCGACCAGTCACTGCCATTCTTGCTGGCATCACAGCATAAGTCGTTTCGTATTACTTAAAAGAAAGAAAAGCTTCAAAATTGTACGTAGAAAATAATGCTTTCGAATTTTGTCTAGAAACGTCTAGAAACTTTCAGAAGTTTTGGAATAAAGAAAAGTGTGCTGTTAACACAATGCTACGAAAATGTAAGAGAAAACATTGTTGATTAATTTTAATAAAATACCTTTTTCCCTGACAAGAATGTTTTTCACCTTTACGAGACTCCTTTCACACAATATAATACGTAGGTACCTATTATGTCTGTCCTGTATCTGAAAAAGCTTGTCACAAAACCAATGCACAAACTCCAAAACTGAATTAAAATAAACATGAAAGTTCTCAACAAAAACAATAAACTACATTAAAACTCATAAAATGTGTCAAAAACTAAATGGAAACTGATCGCGGTTAAGCCTAACAGCGGGTTTAACAACGAGCCCCTCTTAATCTCAGTTCAACCCGGGATTACCCTAATTAATTGAACAGATTCACTACGGAACCCGCTACGTGGTTGACATATTTTATAACTGGTATCATTGTTTGGAAAAATATGCTTCTGTTGTTACAAAATGTTTATTAAATTGGTCGGTTTGTCAATGGCTGATATTTTGGCATTTATTATGTTTATTAAATAAGGTGTTGTATTGTTATAAACATGTGACGATTACTTGCATCATACCTAGTTTTTTTTTAATGGCATCTCGCAGTTCAACCTATGAAGCTGGCTTCTGCTTAACCGGACTATCCTGTGGATGCCTTGAGAGTAAGGCCTCCAGCCATGGGCATATAACCTATCAAGCCCTCGTCTCCTTAAACATAGGACTCAAACATACCATATGTTTTCACCTTTGGAAACCTTCGGAATAAGCAGGTGCGCTGTATGTTATGTAGTTCGCTCCTGTTTCACAGGTAGTGCAAGTCTTTAAGCAATGTTGCTTTCCATCAGTGAGGTTGCCTCGTTCGTTGGTACAGTGGTCGCAAGCACGACTACTGAGCATGAGCTCCTGGGTTCGATTCCCGAAGTGTCATTGGGTTCAGTAGAAATATAGCACGGTTGATGGCAATTTGCTCGCCTCCTATTACATGGGACTCTGCCGAAATGTGGGTGTACTATTAAGTACACCTCTGCCTAACCCCTCGGGGATTACAGGTGTGATGTTACGTTATGTTATATCTTTCTCTTCTCTATAATTTCAACGTTACGAATAGGTATCTACCTATTCGCTTGTCAAGTCCTACTCCTAGCATTCTTACTAAAAAAACCTAGTTTTTGTATAGAAAATACATATTACGTAAAAAGCATGATATAGAACATTTCCAAATGTTATTTGTTGACACTATGATACTAAAGTAACTGTGAAACTAATACACGAAAGTAACAGTGGGACGAAACACTGGCCAGTGATTGTCCAGCCGTGACCATGAACATGGTCGTCAATGGTCACATTTTATTTATTTTTGTTTCTATCTGTGCGTTGATGGTTTATTCGAAAATAAACCACATAAATGTCTAGCCGTGGGACTCAAATATAATAAGCTCGCGAAATGTGGATATACAATAGGTATATGTCTGACTATCCATATTATTTCCAGCGTTAAGTACCTATTCATTAAATATTTCTTGTAGGTAATTGTTTGAAATGAAATCAAAAGCGAATCAATAACGATCGCAACTATGTCTTGCATGAAGGAACCAAACACCGTTTGAAGGTGTGTCAATTAAATCTATTTCAGACGTAGTAGACATTACGATCATAAAAATAAATATAGACATAAAGCCTTAAAATATCAATATCAATAAAGAAATAAAAATTAAAGCCATAGAAGCGTGCAATCGTGACGAATCAAATAACACTTTCTATGTCTATTCAAATTAACCATTAACATATTCCAATTAAACGGATGTTACATTTGATTTCGGATTCATTTTAGGCGATAAAAATTCCAAAAAATATCTAGAATTAATAAATTAGATTTCTTCTTCGATCTACATTTAAAAAAAAAAACTGGTTTTTATAATGGCTACTGTGCGCCGATTGCACAAAATTAAAAAAAAAAAACAAAGACTGCCTTGCCTTGAATTTGTTAAAAGTGAAGCTTTTTTTTTAATCCTTTTCTTTTCGACTTTACGGTTAATCCATTGACATGACCAGTATTTAACGCTTTTCAAAAAGAAATTGAAAAAAAGTTGGAGTTGACTCAGTCGAATTTCACTCCCATATTTCTTTATTTATTTTATTTGAAACTAATAGAATTAGTTTCTTCGTCAAGGTTAGTGTTGTCAAACCGGATTACAAAATAAATAAGATACATAGAAATAGAACTTGGCATAAATTAAAATGCTGTAGGTACCTACCTAGGCTAGAAAAAACAAGATAAATAGGACGGCTATGTAACGACCCCTACCCAAAATTGGATGGATATGTTATATCAAAAACTTAAACGCATAAAAGATTTCTCAACAATTTGGCATTGATGGCATAATAAGACGAATATAATAACTGCAGATTCTCTAATTATGCTAAACAATAAACAAAACAATAACAATGCTTCAAGGAGACTCAACTCATCTGTTAAACATCAATTAAAGGTTATTGAACAATGAAATACTAATTAATTCACATAAAACAAGTTAATAAAAATGTTGAAGAACAAAATTTATATCCACGGGTTTTTTTATCGAAATAATTCAGTTTTAACCAAAAACCGTAAACAGAGATGTACTGCTGCCAAATGAAAACAGAATAATATAAAAAAAACTGTTTATGCATCGCAATAAACGTTACTATACTCTTGAGTAAAATTAACTGCACGAAAAACAAATTTCCTTCGAGCACCTATCCTAATAAATCCTCAGCCCACACGCTATTACACATTACGAAATTAAAAGGCAAATTCATTTAAAAATACCTCATTAATTTTACTTAAAAATAAAGAATTAAAAAACCGCCAAAAAACCTTTCAAAATCCACTTTGTTTTTTTTATTTCAACGCACTTCACTATGTTCACTATATTTTTTGACGAGCAAAGGCACAGCGCGCGTTCAGCCTCGTATACGGCCGGTTGCAGACTGAACGGAGGGGGGTGGCCGCCCTACTGTTAGACCGCGTACACACGATCCAGTTTTATTGAACAGAAACATGCTATTGAAGGAAAATATTGGATTTTATTACTGAAAGGATTGATTGTTTTACATGAACATTTTAAAGAAAGAGTTTTATGTCGGAATTGTAATGTGCGTCGTTGGCACAATTTTTATAAGTTATTCGAGATTTTTCAGTGAACCTTTGACCATTTCAGCGCAACTAGCCGTCAAGAGATACATGGATTTAGTTTTGTTAGTAGCTATTAGAAACATAAATACAACTATCTATTATCAACAAAAGGAAATACATTTACTGTAGGACTTAAGTGGATAGATTAAGGAGTCTACTTCCTGCAGACTTTATAACTAATGCATGGTCACGCACCGCCGTTGGTGACTCCTATTAATGTTTTGTACACCTGCTAAATTATTTGCTTCATTTTATAGTTCGAAAGGATTGTGTGTTTTCCATAGGTTTTAAATTCTAAAACCTGTAAGCCAGAAGGAAAGAAAACAAATATGAAATGACCAGTAGTTTATAATGTGTTATTATTTTCAGCAATGGTCTACCACTGTGAAACCCTCAACCTTTTTCAATATGTTTTAGAGAGAACCAGGTATATATATATTTATTATACAGGGTTATTTGTAAAACACCAGTAACCTCTTAAGAGGTCATTGTACTCATCATTATGAACAACTTTTACTATGGGACCAAACCTGAAATCGCGAGAAAAAAATCAGCTGTTCCCTACATTTTGACGAGTTAATCGATCATAAATGTAGGGAACAGCTGATTTTTTTTTCGCGATTTCAGGTTTGGTCCCATAGTAAAAGTTGTTCATAATGATGAGTACAATGACCTCTTAAGAGGTTACTGGTGTTTTACAAATAACCCTGTATATTACATAACATACATATATTTATTGTAACATAATATGACAAAAACTAGTTGCAATCTCATCTCAGGAAAAACGAAAATGAATAAAACGAAAATTAAAAGGTATTTTTGACAGATCGAGACTTAGACTGAGAACGTCTTAGAAATACGGAAATAGTTCCTCTTGTCTCCAGCCATTAGGCATAACCCCATCTACATTTGCCTCTGCCTGAACCCTGCACTGACCTATGCAACTGACTGCACATGTATTTGGAGCAGTTGCAGTCGACGATGGCCGGCAGAGCGTTACGATTGCACAATCACAACAATGTTGCGTCAGACATACACATGTACCATGCGTGAGTTTCTATGTCTACCTAGATTTATTTTATAGGGGATTTGTCCGTAAGACAAAGAGCGTTCTTCTGTAATGTGTGGTACTAACCACACATTACAGAAGAACGCTCTTTCTAGAAAGCCAAGTCAGAGGCCGGCGACACCAGGTTAGGCACTAGCCTAACCTGGTGTCGCCGGCCTCTGACTTGGCTTTACATGCCGTCGAGAAATATCTCTCACGCTTGCTTATTTCCTCACGATGTTTTTCCCTCACTGAAGCAAGTGATAATTATACAATACGCACATGAATCTGAAAAATCAGAAGTACATACGTGTCTTGGGTTCGAACTCGAGACCTATAGGTATGACTTGGCTATGACCGCACAGTGATAGTCACTGCTTTTTGCGTTGTACTAAAGTACGTGGAGCTAATACATGGTCACAGTTTAAAGTAAACGAAGGTATGGCTGTGATATCTACCAACCCGAACTATACCCATGTGGTAGTTTGCTGCCCACACTCTTTCACAAAGAGGAGGCGGTTGTCCCAGCATTGAAAACGTAACAGGCTGATTATGCTTTTACCTAATACTAAAGTTCGATTCCCGGGTCTTGCAAAAGTGGTATTGGGTTATTCCACCAAGAATTTATCTGTAGCAGCCACGGATTCTGGATTTGTGCCCGGTTGATGGCAATAAGCTCGCCCCCTATTACATGGGACTTAAACATAACTGGCGAAATGTGGGTGCCTACTTGTTGGGTGCACTTCTGTCTTACCCTTCGGGGATTACAAGGCGTCATATTATGTATGTAAATTGCCAATTGGACTTATACTTAAACTGTCACTTTTCAAAGCCAACGTTATCGATTGTCGGCAATTCAGACGACGAAATGGTGGTTTCTATTTTTAAATGATAACTCATTTTGTTATGGCAAAATAGCTTTTATACTAAGGGGGTTAATTCTCTTGCCAAAGAATGAGAGCGAGAATGAACGAAAGAAAGAATTCAGAAAAGCAAGTGAGTACTTTTCGGGGCTTTTATTAAACATTTCATATTTATTCTACAATTGTAATTTTAAAAGATTAACGTGCATTATTCGAATGACCAGTGATCAGTATCACTTATGCCGGATGTTTCCGTTATAATATCAATCAAAAGACTCATGTTATGATAATCATTATATTCGTTTACCAAGTACATTTGAACCGAAAAGCAGACCGCCATTATTGTTGTATGACGCATGTGTTTCAGAGCTAATGGAAAATCAATGGCGCGCTCGTATTGACAGCCACATCAAACTCATCATGTAGAATTATCTACGTTATTTATTTACTGATACATTGGTTTAATTTCTACGGGGAAAAGGTAACTTGGGGCTAAATAATAACAGCCCCACGGGTCGATCTTCTAGGTTAAGCCGCGCTTGCCTTGGTCGATCCGTGGATGGGTGACTATCCATTACATACTGAGGATCCTCCGTGTCTCGGAAAGCACGTTAAGCTGTTGGTCCCGGCTGTGATCATATTACCCAGTATTAACTGAGTTGTGGAGGTCAAATAAGATAGGCAGTCGCTCCATGTAAGATACTAATATGGTATTCAGCTGGTGAGACTAGAAGCAGTTGTGAATGTAGTTGGGAAAAAGGCTAAACATATAATGATTTATTTACTTATGTAATGATTTTTAGTTGTATTTTTATGGAAAAAAGGGGTGAAGATATTTTATTGAATTCATAAGATTTGGAGTTTTAGGTTTCGTCTCTGTAGTCAGGACAATGTACCGCTGTGTCTATACAAATTCATTTTACTCTGTTTATTTAAAATGACACTCGGAATTGCTCATTTTAGAGGTTCGAGTGCAATAATTATTATGTGCTATTAAAAATCCATATATTTAATATTATAAATGCGAAAGAAAGTTTGTTTGTTACCTTTTCACGCCTAAACCACTGCTGAAATTTTGTATATTATACATTGTCAGGTGTACAGAAACGGACATAAGGTGCATTTCATCCCGAAAAAAGTTCTGTTCCCGAGGAAAACTACAATAACGTTCTTATGGGAACAGATGGCGCCCCGTGTCTTTCGAATCATGAATGAATTATATTATTACAAGCAGAGTACAACAAGAATAATTGTTTGTTAAATTCTAAATTAACGCGAGCGAAGCTACGGGCAAAAGATAGTAAACAATAAGACAGATTTTGGTGGATCTCGCTAAAGCTATGTAAAAAAGTAAGTTTATAAAGTAAGTTTGTTAAGGTTGTTTTTGTAAGTGTCCAAATAAACAAGACTGTATAATTAGACAACCCCAAAATGTCTACCCTTCTTTTTAATTTTGTTACATTGTTTATAATAAAACATAACCCTTCTTTGCAGTCGGGATAATTAATGCTCAGTTTACTAACAAAACACTAAAACTTCAGCACGATCACATTCATCAAAATTGTATTATTCATCAATGGGCGTTGGAGTGTAACTAACTACGGCATTTGTGCAAATTGACCATTATTTCACTAAAAGTATTAATCATAAAGTCTAGATTACTTTAACAAGGTTACGGTCACCTGATTCTAAAGACAATTTTTTGAGAAAACAAAAGCGAATCTCGGCAATGAAAATGCACTTCTATTTTTGAAATTACTGATCGATATTTTTGCATGTTCAAAAATAAGGAAAATGTGGTATAAGTACTGTGATAACGATAACGACGTTAAGTTTTTTAATAATATTAAATATAGAAGAAAATAATTTGGTTAAAAAATAAAGTACAGGACCTACGAATAAGAATCAATTCACAACACAAGAATATGAAGTCTGAGAATAGGTACACAGAATAAAACTGAATTTACAATAGGTACAATGAAAATGCATTTTATGTAGTTAGGTAGTGTGTGCATAATGTGGATTTTTTCTTGTATATTATCAACTAAACCTTTGCCATTACACAAATAAATTAAAAATCATATATCCCACTTACTTCTGCGAATTTTCACAGGTTTAATCTTCAAGACGTAACTGAACAACCCCGAAAATATTAAAAACCGGCACATCACAGTCTCATAACCCTAATTAACACTAATAACCTTATCTAGAACTACAACAACGACCACTCACGCACACACTATGAATGAACTGAACGCAGCGGTTCACTGAAAAGTCACCCTTAAAATTCGTGAAGAAAATAAGAAAAACCGAAGTTTTATCTCTAAAGCGATTAGGTTGGGAATGGCGTGGCAGTTTAGGTGGAGTTATGACGTTTTGTGTAAATTGGGTTGGCTGGAAAATCCGTAGTAGTGAGTCATAGTACTGAAAACTCGCCAGGAGGGGGTTGTAAGGGGGTTGAAAGGGGGTGGCACCACGGTGGCGCCTGAAAACCCATACATTTCTTATTAATCAGGTGTGAATAACGAAAAATGGGGATCGGGGGTGATTTTACATGCTGCTTTTTTGTGTTATAGGAATTTCATTAACCTTTCACCCCTTACAGGTAAATACGGGGTGTTTGAGTGTATGTTAAATGGGGTAACACGATTGTTATTTAGGAATCGTTTTTTATTTCGTACTTCCTTGTTTCATGTAACTTTTTAAGATATTAACTTAGATAAATACCACGCGATTTGCCATAAATGGTTGAATAGGTACTGGTAAGGCACTTACATGACGCGTATATAAGTGCCTCATAACGTTAATAGCACTTTTAACTCATTTAAATTATAAGTCGACCAAAATAAATCAATGCCAATGCATTCAATAATTTTGGGGTATATAAAATCATTATCAACACACTTAAAATATTTTAAAAAGAATCTGATTTACCAAAATAATTGTAGGCGCGTGAAATCGCAAAGGCCCACGTAATCGATTATGGCCCACTGCTCACAGAGAGGAAGCTTATGTCCCAGCACTGGGAACTAGCCTAAAAAGTCTGGGGATTAGCCTAAAATTCAGTATACTCTTTAAATTATCAGGCACTTCCGCTTATATGTAGTTCAACTCATATCAATGCAAACAATAAAAAAACAATATCGATAGTACAAAAGATCATAGCCGAAAAAACGCCTGGCAAAAGCAAGAGCTGATCTACACTACGCCAATAACATTAACATAAAGTAAAGCAGAGGAAATGATCAAGCAAGTATCAACTACTTACTTAACAACAATAAGAAGTCGTGACCAGTGGTCATTGCGCAAGGTGACCGTCAAAATGTACTGCCCTAGATTGTGGTCACCGGCTACTCTTGCTCTCTTTATGTTAAGTTTAAGGAAATTTACAGAGAATTGTGTAGATCGGTGGATGGAGAGAAATAAAGAAAACATATTTATTTGGCACATGCCACAAGTGAACACAACACAAAATAACATATAAAACTTAAGTCTAAACAGAAAAAAAGATGATCATTTATTTTGTGTCTCACGGCTGCGCCAAATAGGCCCAGTTCAGCAAACTGCCGCTGGGTTTTTTTTTGGATGTTATTTGATAGATCCAGCGGTAAAACCTGGTTGAGACTCACGCAGACCAGCGGCACTCAACAACGGCTGGAACAAGGCTGCTAATGATGACGATTATGGGTAGAATCTAAGCAAGAAAGATTTGAGAATAAAGTGGGTGAATATAAGAATGGTGAAAAACAAAAACGGAAAGGTGGAGACGATTTCAACGAGATACTCTCCGAAAGCAAAAATCGATACCAGGATGAGAATAGCCAACAATTCGTTAAATTCGATTAAAGAGAAATGATCCAGCAATAGACTTCTATAGACTAATCATCATCTGCCTAGCCTTTTCCCAACTATTTTGGGGTCGGCTTCCAGTCTAACCGGATGCAGCTGAATACCAGTAATTTACTTAAAGTGACTGCCTATCTATCTGACCTCCACAACCAAGTTAGTCCTGGGTAATACGATACCCTTTAGTAAGACTGGTTGTCAGACTTTCGGGCCACTGACTACCTGTAACGACTGTCAAAGATCTACAAATGACAGCCGGGACCAACGGTTTAACGTTCTTTCCCAGGCGCGGAGGAAACTGGTATGTAATGGGTGGTCACCATCATCCACGGATCAACCTAGACAAGCGCAGCTTAACCAAAGATCGACCCAAGCGGCAGTTATTATTTAGCCACAAGTTCCTATAGACTAGTGATGAAAAGAATAGCACTGGTAAACTAAGGAAATGATAAAATAGTTGTGGGAAAGGTGTATTGGAAGAGGGTGAATCTACTGAGATGTCGGGTGATAAAGACTTGATACTGTAAGACAGGTAAACGAATACTGTACCAACTTTAAATAAAAATAAAAAACGAAATAAAGGCATGACTCCATATTATATGTATATGCCTCATCATGAATATGGTGATGTGGAGGTGATGGTAGAAGAAAGTAGTTAAGCTGCCTGTGAAAGAATTTTTCCATACTTTGCTGATGACTTTGCCAACGCGGGAATAATCTGGATGAGGCTGACACAAGAACGTAGAACCTGGCACAAGCATAGAGAGGCCTGTACTCATCAGTGGGTGAAGTCCTTCTGATGATGAAATGACTAAATTGTACTTTATGATATTAATATGAGTAGAGTCGTAAATAAGGATTTCTAATTATATTTTTTGTTTACTGCACTGAAAATCATTTATTACATGTCATAATTTAATCAGTAAAGTAAGCATGTTACTGTAATTAGTATTTGTGGCGCCACCCACAACAACATTTTATGCGTTGCGTCTCGCAGTATAAACTTTTGTGTCGACTGCGAGCGCCATAAGCTACTGCCATAAGGTACTGCAATATAATATACCCTGTCACTTCAAGTATAATGGATCCGGGTACAATGTACTCGGATGAATCAGTTGCTTTGTTCGTCTGTTTCCAATGACTTCACATAAAGGAGTTAACTCAGAATGACACTTGAGCACTGACAAAATCTCCCTGTTAGATTTTTCAAATAATCTGCAAAAACAATGAATAATATTATAGTTTAAAAATTAATAAAAACACGCTTTAGAAGCAATCCCTTTCATTTGATACCCATATCATGGGGATGCATAAAAAATAACTAGTCCGCCATTTTTGGGAGTCCACCTTATTGGATTTAGAATGACGTCACTTAGTTAACCACGCCTTGTAATCCAAACTAAACATGTATGAAAAATTTCAGCTCAATCGTAAACCGGGAAGTGGGTCAAATTTAACTTCTAAGATTTTTTACATAGACACAGCTGAAGCTGAACAAAAGTGTGATAAAAAGGGTTCCTCATGTTCATAGATATGTTTTCCGTTAGAATCTGATCAAACGTGACGTGCTTAAAAATAACTCACTCACTTTTTGCCAGTTATGTTTAAGTCCCATGTAACAAAGGGCATATTGCCATCAACCGGGCACAAATCCAGACTACGAGCTGCTACTGAGAAATTCAAGATAGAAAATCTCAATAACACTTCCTCAACCTGGAAATCAAACTCAAGACCTCATGGTGAGCAGGTAGCGCTTGCAACCACTCGACCAAGGGGGCAGTTAAAAGCCTAACAATTCGCAAAAAATACTCACGTCCTTCGACATTGTAAGTTAAAGTAGTGCTAATAACCACATTACTGTACCTAAACCATTCAGCAATAACAGAGAGAAATGTCTATGTATAAACAACAATGGCATGGAGTCGTGACCCGATATAACAATATGTTTGATTGCGCAACTCGACCGCCAAAATAATGCGGTGCTCCACATACTAAGGTGGTCTTTACCAAGTGTAGTGGGACCTTGATGGGAGTAGACGAATTCTTATAAGTGAGCAGTCTATCTGGCCGAAAAAATACTGTCGAAGTCACGATTCTTTGATAAATCAGCAATAATGCTGAAATCTGATTTATTACGGATAAAATTCAATATGCAGAATGTGAATGATTCAGGAAGTGTTTAGTTTAAATTTTAAATCATATTTATTTCTGTAAATTGGTTTTAAAAACACTTTTACATGTCACAGCATGTTATGTTTTAAAACTAGTTGGTGCCGGTGTTTCCTACTTACTACTCTGAGAAGAAACAGCCGAAACAAATTCAGAAAGTGGTCGGTTATCAGAGTGATAACTGGCCACTTCTAACTACTGTGGTTATCATGATCATATAGTATAATCAGCTTGTATTGTGCCCGTTGCTATTACGTTGGGGCACAGACTTCTCTCTGAGATGAAGTAATGCATAATCCACCGCGCGTAATAAATGATTGGTCCATGTCACACATGTTTAATATGAATTCCATTTTTATTCTTATTCCATGAATTTAATTGAAATATCAACGAAACTGAAGTACGAGTAAGTGGATGCCGAAATTGGTAATAAATCAGAAACAACTAATTGAGACAACTACAAAAATAGAGGCAAGTGAGTAAATGGCCGTAACCGTCACATTTCACAGTCTAACAATGTGGACAGAATTCACAAGGGAGCTAGCGTGAGCATGTGCCAGAAAAACCAACCAAACCTAAAGCAAATAACAGAAAAGCTTTTCATTTCAAATATTTCGTGACCTTTGTTGACCTACCTGTGACGTACGGACAGAAAGAGACAGAGGATTTACGCAGACATACCGTCTTGAAATTACAAAAGAAAATGTAGACAACTCCGCTAGGGACCTAAAAAGAAATTAAGTGAACCTTGAAATCTGTATAAAGGAGAAAGTTTCATAATAATTGAACCTTTTTTTTCTACTGATGACGTAAAGAAAGACACGCGCGGTTACAAATTACCAGGAGTTCATATTGTGTAGGCGTGAGTCTATGAACTATGAATCAATGCACCAAGGCCGCATGAGTAACAAGGCTGCACTAGCTAATGACATAGGGTAGAGACTATGGGAGTGGTGGTATGCGTGATAGAATGAATACCAATATGTAGCATTATATTATCTGTGCCAATATGAAAGGGGCAGAAAAGTATGGTGTGTATATGTATACAATAGACAGGTCGCTCAAAGAATTAAGTAGAATCATTCAAAGAAAAGCATGAAATTCTTCATTCAACCCTTTGACCTTTTTTTTATTGACCCCGATGTCGAGTAAACCGAAAGACAAAAGCCCGTACGCAGCGAAGAGTGACTAAGTAAAAATTACAAATTACCAGGACTACATAAAACGTAGGCGTTCAGAATCTATGAATCTACAATGCACCAAGGCTGCGTCAGACGATAGCGGGGGAAGGGCGGGGTGGCGGCGCGTGTTGGCGCCAAGATGTCTGCCGATAGGGCTGCCTCGCGTGACTCCGTCGGACTATTTCGGGTGAAATACGAACAGGGTTGCCAGTTATTGGTATTTAGCCAGTTGATATAAATTTTCATAGATTTGGCATTCGAGGTACCATTGACTAATATACCAATCGATCTGTTTGTTAGCCTGTTCTGTTATGTTTAACAGATGTTATGTAATTAGCTTTTTGTAGGTACCACCTAAATACTGAAAGTTCATGATTTCAATTTCTAGTATTCATTTATGTAAAAAGGGTTAGTCACACGAATTCTTGGCATCGATAGAACGTAATTTAATGTTACAAGAAACTCTGAGCTTGGGTTGGGGCTGAATTTTGTGATGAGTACTAAAAGGAAAAGTAATTCTAAAAGTTCAATGGTTTGTTATGGAATTGGGCAGAATTGAATTAAACAAATGGCGATCGAATTATACTTAGTTATCCTTTGGAGACTTCTTTCTTTGTTTTCTGGATCAAAATAATCAGCTAAGATTCTAGGGCAAAGTTTTTTGTTTAAAGTATAGTATTTAGAAGGCGTCTCGGCCGACCTCGTAGAAGATAGCGGGGCGAGTAGTTGGACCAACGACCAGTGGTCCACATTAGCTTTGGATCGAAACAACTGGAAGACACGGGGTGAGGCCTTTGCCCAGCAGTGGGATTACGAAGGCTAACAGTATCAGTATCAAGTATCTACGGAAGTAATAGTTCGGTAAAACTGGTGCGGATAGATTGCCGACCGGCTTAGAACGCCGGACACTTACATAAGTCTGAAAGATACTTAAATCTAGTGTCCGGAACCGCGTCTATAATTTGTCTGGACGGGCTTAACAGAACCTTAAAGTATGGAACTATGACGGTGAGCATTAAAACAGCAAACCTATAAAAATAACGTCCTTTTTATGCCGTTACCGTGTCGCGACTGGAGCCGTCAAAACATTGACGTCATAAAGATGGCGGGGTTAGCCCATAGATTGGCCCGACTGTTGGTTGACACGACAGTCACCGAGAGGTGGCGGAATCTAACGAAGAAAGCTAATGGAATAAGACAATTCTTAGCAAATTTTAGCTTGAGCATATTTAAGTCCTATTGTGAAAGAAAATATTTTTGAATTCTACAGAGTTCCTGAACAATAGAAAAAATCTATTTGATAGCGGCAATATGATAGGAGTCATAGGAAACGCCACAGAGATAGTTTCATCTGAGGCCAAGCCAGTGATATTTATTTTCGAAATAGGTTCAGCTGTTGATGCAGTTAAGACTTGGAGGAGTGATAATCTTTGCAGGGTAGATGATAGCAGCTTGGCGTAGTGTGGCTGTGTCGCTCTACCTCCTACCCTGCCCGCTGAGCCCAAAAACCCGCAGCCAAAGCGACCACTGCGCTGCCACCACCAAAGCCGTGGAAATGGGACACTAAAATATAATGTCGTGCCAGCGAATTGAAGAAGAAGCAGCTGGATAAGTGTTGCCGAGAATCGAGATTACACGTGTGCGATTGGAGGCCTACTTATAGCATTGGACTGTTATAGGCTGATCATATTTTATATTGTAGTTTCAAAATGTCTGTGGTTTCAGTAATGGAGTCTGCTCAACCAACAATGAAGCCTGATTCAAAGGCTTTCCATCCTTCAGAGGAATCCACTGTCATCATCATCATCTACCTGCCCCTGTTCCATATTACTTGGGGTCGGCACAACACGTATTTTCTTCCATTCTCCCCTGTCAACTGTCATGCAATTATTTTCAGCTTTTTCTTTCATATCATTCCTGACACAATCCATCCATCGTTTCCTTGGTCTTCCTCTCAGAGGGATCCACTGTACAACAGTACTAAGTATCGCTTTTGCTATAGGATATAAGGGTAGGCTTCAATTCACAATACCTATATATAGGCCCTATACAAGTTGTAAGTGGACCCTTAAACACGAAGCCGTAAACCAAGCATTCTGTACATCAAGCTAAAGTAACTGTACGCAAAAATTACTGCTGGGAAACGACTCTTTTTTTGGTGTGAATAATTACATTCTACGTTAGGACTCCATGTAACGCTTTCAAAACATTGTGCTGATGGATACATTGAGTAGTACAGAGGTCAAAAAGAGGTAAAAAATTACTTTAAATACCTCCACATATTCTACTCTACAAATTTAAAGTAAAGTTTTAATATTAAAAACTGGATTAAAAAAAAAAGTTGTGAAAAAGTTCTCCAATATCTCCGTAAGTAGAAGGTTCCCAGGTAAAATGATGGCTTCGTTAAGGGTATTTTTACACCCTTTGTGTGCATTTACTCACCTGAGGAGCTCGTGGTTTAATAATAACAGGCGCTCGGGTCGATCTTTAGGTTAAGCTGTGCTTGCCTAGGTTGGTCTGTGGATGGGTGACCGTCTTACGTACCGAGTTTCCTCTGTGCCTCGGAAAGCACGTTAAGCGTTAGTCCCGGCTGTGATTTGTAGATCTTTGATAGTCGTTACAGGTAGTCAGTGGACCGAAAGTCTAACAACCAGTTTTACCAAGGATGTCGTATTACCCAGTGGACCAACTGGGTTGTGGAGGTCAGATAGGCAGTCGCTCCATGTAAAATACTGGTATTCAGCTGCATCCGGTTAGACTGGGAGCCGACCCCGACATAGTTGGGAAAAGGCTAGGCAGATGATGATGACTGCATTTACTCACCGAACTTTCAGATTGTTTTCCATTGAACTGACGTCTTTCAACCCTTTTTTTTTTGGTATGGGAAATCAAATGACCCCTCCCGCTCTAGGCGGAGCGGAAGGGAATGTCAGACTTTTACTGACTAAAACCCAACCATGTTCCTTCCTTTGCCCTTTGTGTTCCAGGGCCGCGGTATTTCTATCGAACAGTCCCGCAGCCCTGGCAGGCATCGGCCCTTGCGCCCCTCCGGTTTGCTGACATCTCTTTGAGGCGCGTGTGGAACACGAACGCGCCTACGGTGGCCGACAGCCACGTGGCCCCCGACTCCCGGGGCGTCTCCCTCTCACGTTCCGCCACTTCCTTCGCTAGCATGACTCTCGCTCCGGACCAAGGTTTGAACCAGGGCCGGATGCGAGAGGTCGCACGTCTTTCACCCTTCAAGTAACATAGAATATTTTATATTCTCTTGTCACCGCAGCGAAGGGTGTAAAGTCAATGACACCAGATCCTTACGATAAGCCGAACCTTCGCAAAAGTCAGCTGATAGCATCAGGTCCCAGTCAACGCATGTTTGTTAATGAGCGAGGGTAGTTTGACATTGTTTTAATGAGGATTTGGTAGTAGAATGACCCCAAAACGGGGTGGGAATGGTTATCGTGTAGAATGATAATGAGGTAGGTGCGCAGGAATATTTAGTGTGGTTGATTTTAGGATTTTTTTTCTATGTGTCATTTGAGAGAAAATTTTATGGTTTGGGCCGACTGATAAAAATGGATATTGTTGTACTGTAGCTAGCACATCAAGTTACCCCAAAAACTGTCAAATTTCTCCAAACGACTTTAAACCATAAAATGTTGACGGTTAAGTTCAAAATAAAAAAAAAACAAAAAAAAAATAAAAAAAAATATATATTAAAACGACGACGACGACGACGACGACAACGACGACGACGACGATTTATTTTATTTTTAAACCGACTTCTATTTTATATATTTTGTTATTTATTTTTATTATTATTTTTTTATTTTTTTTATAATATTGTTAAATTTAGTTAAGTTTCTCTTTAAGTGAACTGTAATTTGTTCTTTGAGAAATAAATGTCTTTAAACCGAAATTGAAACATTTACAATTTGCGACTGTACAATTGAATACCATAAAGAAATGTCCATGCATATCTTATTGAATTGTTAGGTGTGTCTCGCGTATATGAAATTTCATCTGTACTCATCTCCCTTTAAACCGGAGCACAGTTATAGATACTGACAAGACAACTGACTGATAGTGACAAGTTAGGTTGTAATACATACATAGCCACATACATATACCTCACTCAAGTGAGCAAACTATTATTTTAAACATAGGCTAACATAACATAACATCATTACGCCTGTAATCCCTGAAGGGTTAAGCAGAGGTGTTCCTAATAGTACACCCACATTTCTCCAGTTATGTTTTAAGTCCCATGTAATAGGGGGCGAGCCTATTGCTATCAACCGGGTACAAGTCCAGATTTCATAGCTGCTACTGACAGATTTGTGATGGAAAACCCGACAACACTTTGCCCGAACCGGGAATCAATCCCAGAACCTCATGCTCAGTAGTCGCGCTTGCGACCACTCGATCAACGAGGCAGTCATTAAATATAGCAACATTTTCAAATTTTAATCATTAATATATAAAAAAAAACACACACACACAAACACACACACACACACACACAACACACACACACACACACACACATTAATATAAAACTTGAAAGCAGATAAAACTACTTCTTCTAATAAGAAGTGTAAAATACGAGTATCTAGAAAATCACGTCCAGGGTGCCAACTGCAAGGAGCTATTTATGATACCCGAAAAGTCCAATATTTGCAAAAGACCGCTTTCCTGATAATAAAGGACAGGTAAGTATTACGTTCATCAGTCCTTGAGAAACTGTGATCCTTCAGTAACACTGTGTAAAACGTTTACTCATCACTTACCTGCGAAAGCTTTTAGGAGCATTCTGTCGAGTACTTTTCTCTTTGTGAACCTAAGTAGATCCAATTAAAGTCTAATTGAATTCCCTAAAAAAGGTACATAGGTAGAAAGATGGATCTCGTTGTAATTGCAGATAAGACAAGATGGATGGGAATAAAAGCTGTCAAAGATGGAAACATGTTTTTTTTTAATGGTTGAATATATACCTACTTTTGGTTGTTCATCTATTGTTCACTGGGAGTATCATTAAGTATAGACTGCGGCCGATTTCAGAAAGTTTGCTTCCATTGGCGGTTTTCACACAACACTGGTCGGGCGTTGAAGCGGATCTCACGTCGCATTGGCCGACCGCGCGGACGTAATACGTCATGTGTGAATCGCCTTGAAATTCAAAACTACTCTTCAGAGAGCGTGGTCCAATCCCGTAATCAGGATTCATTTAAATATACTCTACGAGTAGTGATACTCACCTGTATGATGTACGCCTGCTGCCTGGTGCACCCTGGCTGGCTAGTACGCCAAAACATTCGTGACAACGAACGTGTCTAACTCCCGTATCACAGTACAGGATTTAGACAGTACACAATTTCCATTATCCTTACAATGGAAACTTTTAAAAGACTATAGCACACTAACCTATGAAGCTGGCCTCGTCCTGGCGGTCGTGTAGCGCGTGCATGACGAGGGCGGCGAGGAGCGCGGGCCGCGCTGCTGGCAGGCCCGGGGCCAGGCCGCGCAGGGAGACCGGCGCTGCGCTCAAGATCGCGCCGCTCAGCATTCCCTAGCGCGCCACGTGGAGCATTCCTTGGGGCTGCTACTGCACCTGAGGAGAGAGAGATAGATTAGAAAAATAAGCTAAAATAAACCAGAAAACCCGGTCTACCAACCCTAGTTTTAGGAAGTTGTTCAAAGTGATGCCCACTCACTACTTGCCACCAAGCGAGTATCTTCCTGCGGGGTGTAACCTTCCGTGGTCTATTTGGAAGTACCTGAACCGTCCGAACCCTACTGGGAACAAGTAACATCACTATTAACGTTCCTTCGACTGGACGGCAGCAGGGTGTGGATGTGGAGCTATGTCACCAACTATATTCCACTCCTGCTCTCTTTGCCCCAAAATATGGGGTACGTCTAATGGATTCAAGGAGCCTCTGCGCGTCGGTGACAAAGAAGCCGTCAAAGATTAGAAAAAGATTGAATACTGATGAGCTCCAGCGACACGAAGAAGGAGACCACGGCATGACTTAGGTATTCTGATAATCCTAGTTCAGGATCGCGTTTAGAGGTGTGGTAATTGCTGTCATTGTATGTCATTTATGCCACATAATGTCATTGATTTGAGTCATCAGTCAATGTATACTATTGGTGATAAATGTAGATAGAGGTCAAGTGTTTGGAGCCCGAATTCTTTTTTGAGTGAGTTAAGTGGCATCGAACCAAGACATCTGAAAAGAATGAAGAAAGATCTTTGCCGTGGGACATTACAAGCTGACTAAGATATAAATACAGGTTGAAAAAAAACTGGTGGGGGTTTGGAATGATGTACTGAATACGTGGTGAGCGTCTTGCGCGTCGGTGTCCCTTCCACCCTATGTTATATCACTCAGGCGATTTGTTAGGGTTCCGTACCCAAAGGGTAAAACGGGACCCTATTACTAAGCCTCCGCTGTCTGTCTGTATGGCTCCAGGCTGTATCTCATAAACCGTGATAGCTAGAAAGCTGAAATTTTCACAAATGATGTATTTCCCTTGCCACTATAACAACAAATACTAAAAATTAAAAAAAAATATGTATTAAGGGGGGTCCCCATACAATAAACGTGTTTTTTTCGTATTTTTTATAGATAATGGTACGGAACCCTTCGTGCGCGAGCCCGACTCACTTGGCCGGTTTTCATCTGTTTTTTTTTCAGTCACAACCTTTCCTGCACATCCTCTTCCATTCAAATATTCTGTAAACTTTCCAAACTCGTTCTCCACAAAATATTGTAGTGCGAAAAGTATTTTCAGTGTTGTATCACGAGCAGAAGGGAAGCAAAACAACATATTTTAAACTTTATGTTTCCGCCCTTCGCGAAAATATTGGATATAAACAGAATTTAACGGGTCTTTTACTACTAAAATCTCTTAAAAACCCATTTAATGCTTGTCTGTCGCCGCAATCATTGCTTGTAAACGTCGAAAGTTAATTATGATTGACCTCTCCATTTAACCATGAACGTGTCTGAATCGAAAAATGAGTGGAAATTTTGATGTTCCTGAGTTTCGCTTTGACCGTAGCACGTCAAAACAAGCGTGGGACCCCTGGGGTAGGTAGAAATCTAAAGGGTATTGATTGTTGGCTATTTATATATCAGTCTCATATATAATAGAATAGAAGGTAAGTATATTGCCATTAACGGATATTTTATTTATTACGAAGGAACTATTTTATTTATTACTACGTATTTTATTGACGTCTCTACTCGGAATTGTTCTAAGATATAAAACCTATGACACTGTCCAATCCAGATACCGTCGTGTCAAGTACCTACATAACAAATTGCCAGAAGCCGTTCGGATCTGCCTGCCTTATCCCAATTATGTCGGGGTCGGCTCCCAGTCTAACCGGATGCAGCTGAATGATGACCAGTACTTTACATGGAGCGACTGCCTGTCTGGCCTCTACAACCCAGTTAGTACTGGGTAATACTACGACTCTTTGGAAAGACTGGCTGTCAGACTTTCGGGCCACGAACTACCTGTAACGACTGTCAATGCTCTAGAATTGACTGACGGGAACAACGGCTTAACGTGCTTTCCGAGGCACGTAGGCGATAGTCATCCATCCACAGACCGACCTAGGCAAAGTTCAATTTGTGCAGCTGTTATTATTTCAGAAGCTAACCATGGCAAAAAAATGCTAAATTTTGAAGGAGCACAACTCTATAATAAGTTACCGTCCTGTATAAGAAATCTACACTATTTCAATGCATTCAAAACTCAACTTAGTCAACACATAATTACGGAACGATCACTTCTGGAGAAATGAATGCATTGGATGGGTAGCTATTAACATAAAATACCGATGACGAACTTTTTGTAATATATATAGATGTTTTTAGTATTGTTTTCAAGTAAGTGACATAATAATATGTCTTTATTAAGAATACATTTTCTTTAAACCGAAGCGGTAAGTTGCTATTTAATGTCACTCTGTCTATCCGCGACTCTACGTCTGAAATATTCTATCAGCGAGTCTACCAACCACTCTGATTCATAGAAACAATCTTTAACAAAAATGAGTCCATTTACGCAGCACAATACGAAATTAAAACAAATCAATAGGCCACGCTTCGGCAGACAGTCTCATCAATCAAACTATTGTTTCAGGCGCGGCGGCCATTTTCATTGTTTTGGTAGGAACCTCCATGGTTACCGCGGTAAAGGAAAATTTTGTTGTTTTGTTGTTAAACAGACATGTTTTCAGTAAATATTAGTTTGCTTCTTCCGAATTATAAATGTAGCATAAATCATTACTTACATATTTACATTATAAATGTCACAAAACAGCACACACCCACGGGCCAAGAGGGAAAGTAAAGGTTTTATGCCTACATTTCAATACTTAATAGTTCCATGCACCACATAGTAGTAGAAAACTCACCAACAGTTAGACCTGTCTGGAGTCTGGACCCAGGAAGCCAGGACAGGACCCCAAATCCACCAGCTCAATAGTAATCAATAGAATCGACACAACCAACGAAATAGAACCATAACATAACATCATCACGCCTGTCAGGCCATCCCCGAAGGGTTAGGCAGAAGTGTACCTAATAGTACACCCACATTTTGCCAGTTATGTTTAAGTCACATGTAATAGGGGGCGAGCCTATTGCCATCAAACGGGTGCAAATCCAAAAAAAAATTCCTGATGGAAAAACCCAATGACACTATGCCCAACCCGGGAATCGAACCCAGAACCTCATGCTCAGCAGTCGTGCTTGCGACCACTACACTGATGAGCCAAGTCAAGTCAGTTGTAGGATTCATTACATGATATATTTATAAGAAAGTTCTAGAAATCAAAGAACATCCAGATCCTTCTATAGCAAACGTTTTCTACTACTAAAATACTGAAACTAACAAGAGCACACCGCTTCCAGAATCTTCCACTTACAACTTCGCACACGACTCCGAAGCCAGTCACTATTATCCTAGCTTGACCTAGAAAACCTCTAGTCCCACACTCATTGTCTCAAACAAAAGATCAAGAGAACGCCGCTCTAATTAGTCTGCTTGAAGCTTGTATTGTAATCTAGTCACAAAGAAAAGCAGACATCTTGAAAAACAAGAGATGTTTGATAAAATCTGGGAATTGATTTGATGATAGCAGCGTTTTGCAAGATGGACTCCGAGGTGTGAACTTCAATCAGTTTATCTAGGAGTTAGTTTCGTAAAGAATCAGGGCAGAATTTGTATAAAAAAATAAAAATATGTTTAGAGAAATTGGAATTCTAATTTTTGTACTCTTAGGTGCCTAAAGAGTATCTTCTGGCATTTACAATATTTTTTTAACCCCGCAATAAAAATGTAATGTTAAAAGTAAATAGTTTAACGAGGAGCTCATTATTTCAGAACGAAGCGGCGGCTGCCAGTGTAAAACCCGCCAGGGATGGCCAGGCTATGCCAGGGGCGATTGAGATTTACCAATGGAGACGGCATATTTTACTATAGAAAGAATAGTTATATACAAATATTTACAATATCGACACACACATGTGAAAAACAGTTTTGTTTCTTTTTAATAAATCAGTAGTTGCATAGGAAAACAGCGACAACTACAGTTTGTCAAGTCTTGTTTTTTTCTGTACAAATTAATGTAAGGATCTCGCCATGATTCTTTCAGAACTAACTTACTTATAATCACGTCTAAACAAAGGGATAGGAAGAAGTACCTCAATGGCGCTCCTTTTGCACTAAGGACTTAGGTTCGACTCCTAGGTCGATCAAGGAGTAGTAGCCTGAATTTGATAGCAATTTGCTAATTTAATACTATAGACTCGCCCCTTATTACATGGAACTTAAACGTAACTAGCGAATTGTGGGCGAGTTTATTAATTTTTTACCAGAAATTCTTTTGAACCCGGTGCAAATAATATGTCGCTCAAGCTGGCCAAGTATTTTTAATTTTCGACTCTTCCGTGTAGTAATAACGGGGAATCCTCCCTAATCCTATTAGCTGGCCACCCTAAGGGAGGGTGAATAAATCAAAGGGCCTTCGATACTGGTAGATACACCTTTTTGTTTTTGCTTCCTATGCGAATCTGTTTACAATTTATTGTACATAGTATGATGGAATGAACTGGTCCCGGCTGTCATTTGTAGATCTTTGACAGTCGTAACAGGTAGTCAGTGGCCCGAAAGTCTGACAACCAGTCTTCCGAAGGGGTATCGTATCACCCAATACTATCAGGATTGTGGAGATCAGATAGGTAGTCGCTCCATGTTCAATACTGGTAAGTACTGCATCTGGTTAGACTGGAAGCCAACCCCAACAAATTTGGGAAAAGCCCAAGCATGACATGGTGGAATCAACTATGACGGAACAGTCAGAAATGCACGGTGGCCAGCGCATCAAGTTATTAGAAACTAAGATTTTCTCATTCGATTTTTAACTTAACCATAAACATTTTTTTTATGTGGTAACATGATGTGCTGGCGACTGTACAACACGACAATACCCCTGTAATGCCTGAAGAGTTGTCATCAAAAGAAGGGTTATGCGAGTCGTCTATGCGCAACTATACTTCAATCAAGGCCTTAACAGTCAGCTTTGCAGATGTGGGTAGAAGATTCGTTCTTCAAAGGAAAGAACCTACTGAGGGAAGCCAACTCGTTCTTCAGAGGTACCTTTGGTACTAAGCGTAGGCTTAATTTTGAAACATCGCATCGACCGAACGATGTGACATTAAGAATGTTCCAATAGAAAAACCGCCTGGCGACTACGCCGAACGTCTTAATAAAAACGATTGAATATTGAATAGGAAACATTATTATTATTTTGAAAACGTTGCCTTTGTTTACCCATTCGGAGAACAAAGACCTGATAATCTATAATTGTTGTTTCGCGAAAAATCATTTTACATTGTTTATTTTCTACCAGTAATAAAGATCTTACAAAGACGAAAGAAAATTTGTTTTTTATCGTATAGAGAACCCGTTGAAGTTCTATTTTATATTTACTTCAAAACTTTGTGTTATTCTCAACCAGCGGCGAAACCAACTAAAGTATTCAGAACGGGAAAGTTTTGCTTTCTTGTTATATTTCGGAATACGGTTTTATTTTTAAACAAATCTACAGAAAACACTTTCAATTTTTATTTAGAAGTCATCTACATGAAATACTGAAACCGTTCTGTAAGGTAAATAAACTTTTATTGGTTTTTAAAAACCTACTTGCCTTTATAATTTACGTATGTAAATGTTACGTGTGTCTGAGCATGAGGTCCTGGGTTCGATTCCCGGGTCGAGTAAACAGTTATTGGGTTTTTCCATCTGAATTTTCTCGGTAGCAGCCATGGAGTCTGGATTTGTGCTCGGTTGATGGCAATGGGCTCGCAATCCTATTACATGAGGCTTAAAACATAACTTGTGAAAAGTGGTGTACAGCTACACCTCTGCCTAACTCCTCGAGGATTACAGGCGTGACGTTAATTTACGTATGTCGAAGGGCTAAAATTGCAGATTGCAGAGTCAGGTGGCCAAACCATTACTAAGATTTGTTTCTTGATTCTATTTTGTCAACCAGTCCAGCAATTGAGGCTTCGATCATAATCTTTGTCGCCATAACTACACCTGAGGTCCCACACATGTAACAGTTACTTTCAATGCGTTTCGTATTTCTCTATATCTAGAAAGATTTTCAACAAATAGTCGTAGGGTTCGGATGCTACATAGTCTAACGAATCCAATGCTTTACATGGAGCACCTGCTTATCTAATAAAATCTTTAATATTGAAAAATCAAAATCATTTTAAAAGAGTAACCATAGAGTTTCTTGCCGGTTCTTGTCTATAAGAAACGACCAACCCGTACCGTGCAGCTTTTTGTCGACGTTTCATAAGTGCCCATGTAGGCCTATGTGAAATAAAAATATTTTGCTTTGATTTGATTTGATTTGATTTGATTATCTAACCTCCTCAACTCAGCTTCCGATAACAGGATACTCCTAAGTTGTATTACATAATAATAGAATCGTCCACGTAACCATTGTTTAAAGTTCCCGAACAATATTTTACGTAACTCAAACGTATACCTATTTGCGAAGGTTACTAAACATACAAAACTTCAAGCAACCCTTTGTGCCCCAAACCCTTGAATTATTAAGTAATCCCGGATTTCTGGATTATTAAGTTCTTATTTCCACATTGTGAGGGAAAGAAAAATATAAAGAGTGTAAGAGGGTCCTGTAACAGCCTCAGATGGATAAATATGTTCCTTAAAACAATAGCCTGCCGAATGCCTATGTTACCATTGATTACATCGACACCCCTCAATGTCTCGGAAAGCATGTCAAGCCGTTGGTCCCGGTTGTCATTTGTAGATCTTTGACAATCGTTACACGTCACTTAGGTAGTCAGTGGCTTGCAAGTCTTACAATTAGTCTAACCAAGGGGTACCGTATTACCCAGTACTAACTGAGTTTTGGAGGTCAGATAGGCAGTCGCTCCATGTAATATGCTGGTATTCATCTGTATTCGGTTACACTAAAAGCCATCCGATATCATCATTCTCTTGCCCTTATCCCAATTCTTTTGGGCTCGACATCTCATCAGCCACCTCTTTTCGATTCTTCACACAGTCCACCCATCTTTTCTTTGGTCTTCCTCTACTCTTATACCCATCCACAGTCATACTCAAAACTTTCCTCACGACATTTTCCTCATTCCTCCGCATCACATGCCCATACCACGATAACCGATTACCACACAACTTTTCAGTCACCGGTGCCACTGTGAGACTTCCTCTTATGTACTCATTTATTATTTTATGCATTCGCGTAACACTACACATCCCCCTTAGCATTCTCACAAAGCCAACCGATATAGTTTGGAAAAAACTATGTAGAGGATGATGACGCGTTTAACAAAATAACTGATATTTAGAAGGCACAATAGTATAAAGTATTAGTAAATATGAATGGTCGTCGCTTGAAGTACAGCGATGCTGCCGCGTAATTTAATCTCCTATTACCTGCGAAGCATTTCCAATAAAAGGTAAATAAAATCATACCAAGCCTGTATTTCAGCATTAAGAGTGAATAAAATTGATGTTAAAGCAGTCGATTTCCGACTTACACGAATATACACGCACGTACAACTCGTCACGTTGTCTACTCAGTAAGGGAGGGAACATTTCTTCCCTTATTGTGTTTCGACTTCCTGACGTAGAAAATCTTAATATGTTTTATATTGTGTCAATATTTATTAGGTTTACGGAGGAAATTGTGAGAAATGAAATAAAATGGAGAAGAAATTGTGAGGTGTGGTTGGCTGTTGGGTAATCTAAGGTCTCTGTACCATTATTCAATATATTAGTATTATTTATATGTATAATTTGAAATGTCTGTTGTTGTCAGTACTTTCAAAATAACAGCTTTTTACTTTTATAACGCATTTGAAAGTATTTACGATACTTGTAACATTTTTCATTTCCGAAACAGCTGGACCTATTTTGACGGGACTTTTACTGCCATAGGTGATGTTATAAGGAGTAACTTAGGCTTTTATATTAGAAAAAAGGATTAGGGTTTCGTGCAAAAAACAACGCTTGAAATTATTAACAAAATCCGATTCAAAGACCCTATTTGAATCGGATTTTGTTGACAATTTCAAGGGTTTTATTTAATATTTTAAGTAATATTTTTATAATAATAATCTCACGTGGATCACGAAGATCGCGGGTAACAGCTAGTTAAACATAAATGAAAAAGTAACTGACTGCCTACTTATTAAACTTGTGATTAATGTCATCAAAGAATTAGTCAAGTATTTTCTCATAGGGCCCTTGGGAATTTCTCCTTCTGTTTCGTTTCTTAGATATTCCAAAGTAACCAGTCCAATATAATGGACTCGATAGTTGGATTTACCACAAACACTGAAAGTTTTCTTAAAAACTTTAGACAGATATCTCACAAAATTAAATCAATTAGGAAATACCCACTGGGTCAATAAGTGTACTCTATTGACTATATGCTATTTCAAGGAATATTTTCCTAATACCGAAATAATGAAATGGAACAGAGACCCGAAACCAACAAATAAAATGAAGTATCTCTTTATTCTTTTAGTAGAGTATCGTGTTACCCAAACTGGTTGTGGGGGTGCATTTAAAAATGCATCCAGTTAGACTGTAAGCAAACCCCAAAAAAAAATGAAAAAACCTAGCGAAATGATAAAGATTAAGATTTCCATAAACCCCTATTATGCTATCTATGGTATGGTACGAATCAGAAAGAGGAGCTCGTGGCTAAATATAATAGGAACAGCCGCTCGGGTCGATCTTTAGGTTAAGCCGTACCTAGGTTGGTCCGTGGATGGGTGACCACCCAATACATACCGAGTTTCCTCCGTGCCTCGAAAAGCACGGGTCCCGGCTGTCATTTGTAGAACTTTGGCAGTCGTTACAGGTAGTCAGTGACCCGAAAGTCTGACAACCAGTCTTACGAAGGGGTATCGTATTACCTAGTGCCAACTGGGTTGTGGAGGTCAGATAGGCCTTCGCTCCATTTAAAATACTGGTATTCAGCTACATCCGGTTAGACTGGAAGCCAACCCCAACATAGTTGGGAAAAGGCTAGGCAGATGATGATGGTACGGATCAGAAACTTTGCACCAAAAGGTAAAACACACCGACTATTCTCTCAGCCAACTATTTATTACAACAAACACAAATTCCCCGTTATTTATGTTATCGGGAGTTACGACGACCTAATTTAGCCGGTAATCTTGCCCCCATAAAGCAAGGGTGGCCACGGGTACCTTTACCGCACGTCACTCAGACAAAGTGTGCGGTTGAACTGCCCCAGTATTGTTTTCCTCCAAGTTGATCTCATCGGTGTTTACAGTAACTGCTGGGTTTAAACCTATGTATAGTTTTGTTAAGAGTTATTTTATTATGTATTACATTTAAAATGGAACGGTAACTGACAGTTTAAAATGAACAAAAACAAAAAATAATCAAAAATTAAATAAAAATAAGGAGATACTTTTCCATGTAGGCGTGCGAGAAGTAGAACCCTATAAACCCCAAATGGTAACGTTCCAGAAAAACTATAACACTCCTTTTTTTGGGCAGTCGTGTAAAAATTCTTATGTCTAAGTTGAAAGTAGCTAAGCATGCTTACATCTTACTTCTTACTACTATTTATAAATGCGATTTTTTTTGAGGATGTATGAATGTTTGTTCCTCTTTCACGAAAAAAAGGTTGAACGGATTTGGGTGTTTGGCACATAGATATTTTAGAACATGCGTTAACATATATGTAGGATACTTTTTACCCCGATAGTACGATCCTGAAAAGGGCGCGGGCGAAGCCGCGGGAATAAGCTAGTTTTGATGTACGCAGGACGACCAATTAAGCTATACAAAACCAGTTTATCCGGATCTCTCATTGTACAGGAAAACTATACAAACCAAGGCCATGTTATACTAGAATTGTATAGCTTTATGTGTCGCCGTGTGTACATATGTTTAAAGTGAACAAGACTACGCAAGTGAATTATTGTAGGAAGAAATAAGCGAACCAGGGTACCACAAAAGTTGTCCTTGACACGAAAGCGACCGTGCAAAAACCCTTGAAACTCCTTCCAGTGCAAATAACATTCTCTCAAATAAAATGGGATTCCATCGCTGATCGATATTGCGACTTGCGAGTCAACTCTCGCGAGTCCTTTCACCTGAATTTTTAACGAAATTCTTCGACAAACTCCTATAAATTTGAATAAAGACAAAAATGATTATTGATGGACCCTCCTTATGCAAATTGGAGGGAAGCTGGCCTCGCAAAGACACTCTTTTTTAATTTATGGTCGAGTTTCAAGCAGAAGTTTTCGTTGAATGTGAACGCAGTTATTAATTTAAGTTTTATAGTAACATTAATAGGTGCAAGTTCGTTGTTTTATATGTTTAGTTTTGAAAGTTTTGGGTGTGCCGTCGTAATTTTTACAGTAGATCTACGACTTACGATCTATTCGTGTTTTTAAATGTTATTCTAGAATGTTTGGGAGTACACATAAGGATCATAAGGCGCGTGTCCAAAATCGGATCTCTGACAGCTATCTTGTCAAAGCAATTTCGCTTATGTTTACCAAATCGTTTATATCATTCAATCGTCAAAATTCCCTTGGGCCAATATTATGGCATAATGTGTTAGCACTAACAAATTTACATACCACATGAAAATTAATAATTTGATTTTGACCAACATGTTTGAGCTGAATTTCATCCAATTTAAGACCACAGAAGTAGAAAGACTATCTGCTAATCGATCCGATCACTACAGTGCATATACAGCACTAAATAGATTACGAGTCCATCGCCATTAACCCATACATAACCCTCTTCCCCCTAACCAGCCATAAAAGTAATTAAACAAGGAACCCGCTGCCACCCCCTGCCACCCTGGTAGCAGGCGACGCATTGCAAAACAGAAAAACAAATAAAATGTGATCGGGAGAGACACAGACTCCATAACGCCATTTTTATAAAAGAAGAAATATGAGCGGAGGTTTTTGATTGGTTTGTAAATAGACGAGGGACCGCCGAAATGGTAACTGTCGCCGTAGAAATTGATGATGCATTTCCGACAATCCGTGTGCCAGTAATTTAACAGTACTTAAAAAAGACCAAAATATAGAACCAAAATAAAAGTCTTGCATTGTCAAAATATGTGGATGGCTAGAAGAGTAGACATTGTAGGTAAAGAGCGAAGAAACGATGGATGGACTGTCTAAATGTTGTGACTAGAAAGTGACGACTACTTGAGCAAGAAGTATGGAAGAAGACATTCTGCGCTAAGGCCAAATAAATTGGGATATTAATAAATAATAAAATAAATAAAATAATGACTGTTGAAGTTCAAAAGTTTGTCTTAGCGTTGAAAGATGAGAAACACCGTGCCATAATATCTAGTCAACCATTGGGATGATCCTAGCAAAAGCCTTGGTTCAGTAGTAGAGCTTAAGCATTTTAGCCCTTTAGTTTACCAGCAAGTTCGACTCATACCAAATCGGTTGAGTCTATTCTCTATTTTGCGCCTCAGAGCATTACTTTTAGCTTACGCATATCTACTCATTCACTAATCGTAATCATTCTATACCATCATCTTCCTGCCCTTGTCCAATGTTACTTGGGCTCAGGGCAAGACTTTTTTTTTCTTCCATTCTCCTCTATCAACCGTCACACTACCATTTACTCCTTTTTCTTTCATATCATTCTCACATACTCTATCCATCGTTGCCTTGGTGATCCCTCCCTCCCTCCCTCCACCCTCTTTATCCATTAAAATTAATCATGGTCACACAATGACAGACGATTCCCTTTCAAATTTTTTGTAACTGGCGCAACTTTCAAACTTCCTCCTGTAATATACTCATTCCTTACTTTATATGTAATCATTCACCACTGTTGGAATTGTATTATCTTTACTTTAATCTCGTCAACTAATTAGCCCTTTACATCGAGCAAATTCTGATTATTCAGTTATGGAAAAGCCACCATAAACAGTCAATCAAATTACTTCAATAAAGTCTATGCTCTTTTCTTGTATTCTTATGTTTTTAGTTTCAACTTTATTGCGCTATCCATTACAGGCATTGTCATACAATTACATCGGACGGGGCCTATCATTTAACTATCATTAACTTCCATTAATATTGATCCATGATGGTGTATAATTGGAGTCGACATGTCATTCTATTGTTCCAGCATTAATTTTTAAATATTATATAAAAGCCGTGTGCCCATGGGGTTTCTCATAATATGACAAAAATCTTTCTCTATTGCTAGAAGCTTCGAAATCAAAATGCTCTTTTCTTTTATACTTCTTTAAATATCCAGCGATTCAGGCTGTGTGTAATCAATTGTCTTTTGGAAAATACGACCAAGATGTATATATTGTTCTGCAAAATAGTTTTCAAATAGGAGATAGAAGTAAGAAAGTTTACAGTTCACAAGTTCGTCATTTTTGAATCGGGTAAACCCATGATAATGTAAACGCCAACACGACTTGTTCCTTCAAAATTTTCTTGATTTCGTAAACATCTTTTGGCCTTTGTTACAACACACACGTGTAATTCTTGCAGGTAGGTACCTATTATCCTCCTGAAGGGATCTGAAGAGATACAAACATAGGGCTCAGGGACGTTTGTTTATTTCTTATATTTTTCCCGACACACGTCTTGTTGATCTTTAAGATATATTTCTTTGATCTTTTATCGATTTTTTTTTTGTTTGGAGCTTTTTCTTGACTTGTGTATTTATTATTTTTAAAGGCGTAGTAGGGCGACGAGCTAGATAAAACCAAATATATGGCTTGGACCTAGATGGAAAGAACTCGAGTCTTGGGGAGAGGCGTTTGCCCAGCAGTGGGATGACGCAGGCTAACAGATTAAAGATCCCAAAAAAAAGAAGAAGAAAAAGAAAAGAAAGAAGAAAAGATAAATGAAAAGTGAAAAGAAAAGAAGAAAGAAGAAGATAAAGAGAAGATAAGAAGAAGATAAGAAAGAGAATAAAAGAGAATGAAAAAAAAAATGAAAAAATGAATGAATGATGAATGGGAATGAGAGGAGATAAGGTGAAGATTGATTTAAGGTCCCGGACCCGTCAGTGTCTTAACACGCGTCGTATAAGTACGACCACTTTAGGTGTGCGGTTCAAGAAGGCGTTGCTTGTCATGGAAATCTGCATCGATACGTCAAACTTGGTACATTTATTTTAGTTTTGCGTTTTCCCGCCTGCACAGATAAGTTGGTTGAAGTGTACTTGTCTAACCCACTTCTACTGTCAAGAACCGTTGCCGTGTTTCGGTTTGAAGTATATGACGCTGGTGTACGTGCATGTTGGCAGAGATCTCATTGGAAACGGTTTACATTTTTATCGTAATTAATATGCTTTCGTTTTTTTTTTCACATCAGCAGAGGATCTGCTTACATTTTTCCAAACTATGTCAGAATCGAGTTTTAGTAGGTATTACCGGATAAAGCTGAAGACCTTCACAATCCATTTACTAGGTAATATGAAGTAATTTTAAGACTGGTTGTCAGACTTTCGGACCTCTGACTATCTGTAACGACTGTCAAAGATCTACTGCAAATGACAGCCGGGACCAACCACTTTACGTGCGTTTCGAAGAGTGGTATCGGTATTTTTAAAGAACAGTGATAAAATAAATTAAAACTTTTTTGGAAAAAAATAAGTGACCTCTCGGAAGTCAGTTACTATTGTTTGTTTCATTGACTTTTTTGCCACCGACTTCCGAAAGTACCTAAAGTTATTTTCCACTTAATAGTGTTTTTTTTTTTTAGAAGTTGGTTTTTTCCCGTTATAGTTGTGGTGTTCAAGTACTTATCAATTTTATATTGCAACTAGAAATTATTAGCTCATCATCCACTCCACAGAGACGACGAAGAAAAAATGTACCTATATTATAGAGACTTCCTCATAAAGTACCGATATCCTATTACATGGGGTTTAAAATAATTGGCGAAATTTGGGTGTACAATAAGTAGGTACACCTCTGCCCAACCCTTTGGGGATTACAGGCGTGATGTTATAATAATATTGCTTATGGATTGCTCCTGTCAGAAGCAAAAGGCTGTGAAAAGACTGTAGGTACTACAATACAATAGAAAAAATCAATGCTACGACAATCAATCGTTGACATTCGGGCAACATCGTAGGAATTCAAACATTGCTTATTTTGCCCACAACATCACGTGGGTGGATGAAAGGCCACTTATCTTCACACGTAGGAGTCTATAAGGACAACCAACCTTAGGAATAATGTCAAAAGTAGAGGCACACGCGTTATTCTGTCTACTTATAACAACACTAGCTTACGCCCGCGACTTCGCCCGCATGGAATTCGATAATTGTCCCACGGGACAAACTACCGGGACAAAAAAAAAGTTATATTTGTATAGTTAATCCAGGTTATAATCTATCTGTGTGCTAAAGTTCATCCAAATCCGTTCAGTAGTTTTTGCGTGAAAGAGTAACATCCATCCATCCTCACAAACTTTCGCTTTTATATTATAAGTGGGATAGAATAATTATGGACAATCACTATAGATTGGTTGCATGGTGATTAAGGAAAAAATGACCAGCTTTTCAATAAGTATATGAATCTTCTTTAGTAATATCATCATCGGGCTGCCCTTTTCCCAACTATGTTGGTGTCGGATTCCAGTCTAACCGGATGCAGCTGAATACCAGTATTTTACATGGAGCGACTGCCTATCTGACCACCACAACGTAGTTACTGTGACGGTATTCCTTGGAAAGACTGGTTCTAGAAAAAGCTTTGCTACGCAGTATAAAATTACGTAGCATTTTTTCATATTGAAAGCTATTATTTAATATTAGCCCTAATACCTATAAGAATGTTCATACAAATTGGTATTGTACCATAAAGTCTTGCACTCAATCTTCAGAAACTCATTTCGTATTCTAATACGTTTCCCGTAGCAGGTCGTATTGCCCTACATTATGTACAAAAGAGTATATAAGTGTGCTACCATTTACTATTGGAAAACAGTCGTATAAATAATAAGAGTCTTATTTATTAGGAGGCTTAGATATTCTTTATGGTGGTATGGCAGGTCTTTTACGTAATAGGATTTCTGGAAAACAAATTGCATTGCTCACTTGGAGACGCGAATGCTCACCTTACCACGAAAAGGTCATCTTGACAGTAAATCTTATGAATATATTCGAAAAAGTATGAAAAACGAATATTCTAGACCAAGATGAACAAACTCATTTCATTTTTATTCGATTTATGAAAAATAAATGAAGTAAAAACACTTACCTTTGCCGTCCGAACACTTACACAATCTTGATTAAAGAAAAAAAATATTACGTAAGCACACGCTTGTCCAAATGGTCTCTGGATTCAAAATTCAAACGTGGAATCACTTTAGAACTTCCGCACTTCCTTGTAAATGTATGTATCGTCCATTGCACGCGTTCACGAATGAATTTTTCGTTTTCGAAAATATGAAGTAAATGGAATAAAAATGGAGGACACGCTTTGTCGTATTGGGGTTAGTTAGTGGGTGCTCTAAGGCGCATGCGCGATATTCACCCCATCCCCTTGCTTATATTGCGTTCCGAAATTCACGCATTTTTGGGGGAGCATGTTTTGATAGAAGATAAAACTTGGATGTCATTTCTGGGTATTGCAATGTGAGATTATGTTTTGTGCTAAAATATCTGGTGTTTATAAGCAGAATGGCATCTTTTAGCTCATAATTAATTTGCCAGCGTTTGTCAGCTACTCTAGATCAAATGCTGCGATGTGTTGTTCTATCAACGTTGACAGTAGTTACGTTAGTAGAGGAATTCACTGATCGAAAGCCAGGTCTTAAAGTCCTATAGCTGCTTAGGTATATGCTGTAAGCCGGTACTTGCGTCAGTCGCTTATTTCGGTTACGCATGTGTTGCCTTTGCGCACGTCTGTAAGGACGGCAGCGATGGTCCCTGCTGTCATTTTTAGATCTTTGTCAGTCGTTGCAAGTAGTCAGTGCACTGACCCGAAAGTTTGACAACCAGTCTTACCAAGGGGTATCGTACCCAGAACTAATTGGGTTGTGGAGGTCAGATAGGCAGTCGCTCCATGAAAAGTACTGGTATTCATCTGCATCCAGTTAGACTGGAAGCCGACCCTTAAAGCTATGTACAATAAAAAGCTGGAGATTTTACCTTAATCACCACACTTATAACCCCTCTATGGTGCTTATCGTACTTTTAAATCCATACATAACATCACGCCTGTAATTCCCGCAGTGTTAGGCAGAGGCGTACCTAATAGTAAACCCACATTTCGCCAGTTATTTTTAAGCCCCATATAATAGGGGGCGAGCCTTTTGCCAGCAACCGGGCAAATCCAGACTCCCGTGGCTGCCACAGAGAAATTCCAGATGAAAAAACCCAATGACACTGCCCGACCTGGGACTCGAACCCACGACCTCATGCTCAGCAGTCGCGCGCCACTAGACCAACCAAGCAGTCCGTCCGATGTATAAATAAATTCCTTTAGGGTTTGTTGGATGTAAACTATGTACCTAATATAACCGTCGCCCTATAAGGAGCGGTTTTTTTTTTATTATCAAGCTTAGTCTGTGTGAATAGGACTTTTATCTTTTCCCTCTATGTTTGGTTAGGATCCGTAATCCGGAGAGATGAAATATGTAAATGTGAATACGATGTGGTACCTAGAGTAGGTAGGATGAGCTCACGGCTATCTAATACTAGCCGCTCAGAACGATCTTCAGGTTAAACGCGCTTGCCTAGGTTGGTCCGTGCATGGTGACCACACATTACATACACCAAGTTTTCTTCGTGCCTTGGAAAGCACGTTAAGCCGTTGGTATCGGCTGTCATTTGTATATCTTTGACATTTCGTAACTTAATCGCTACTGGCTATGAGGAGCTCGTCATCATCTTCCTGCCCTTGTCCCATGTTATTTGGGGTCGGCGCAACACGTTTTTTTCTTCCATTCTCCTCTGTCAACCGTCATGCTATTATTTACTTCTTTATCTTTCATATCATTCCTCACACAATCCGTCCATCGTTTCTTTGGTCTTCCTCTCCCTCTCCATGCTCTGTCATGCTCCCTCTCCCTCTCGCGGCTATGAGGAGCTCGTGGCTAAATAATAAATAATAACAGTCGCACAGGTTGTTCTTTAAGGTTAAGCCGCGCTTGCCTAGGTCGGTCTGTGAATCGGGTGACTATCATAACAAAGCACGTTAAACGGCTGGTCCTGGATGTCATTCTTTGACAGTCGTTACATGTAGTCAATGGCCCGAAAGTCTGACAACCAGTCTTACCAAGGGGTCGTATTACCCAGAACTAACTAGGTTGTGGAGGTCAAATAGGCAGTCGGTCCATGTAAAATACTGGTATTCAGTTACATCCGGTTAGAATGGAAGCCGACCCTAACATAATTGGGAAAAGGCTAAGCAGATGATGACCGGTAGGTAGGTAGGCACCGTGTGTAGACTACACCTAGTAGATCTCTCTATAGGTAAATCCTTGGGAATGAGCTTTTCTGAAGGCGTTCATCATGCTTATGTTTACTCTCAAGTAATATCCATGCGTCCTAGTTTGAAGAGTTTTCTCTGAAATTATAATGTGAATGTTTCTTGCTAGATTTTTCAACTTTCATTAGCAATCGTCGGACCAACAAATACTATAGAAAATTCGGGAATATTTTATCGATGGGGCAGAAATTAGGCTAAGAGCAATTTTTGAACGTCAAAATTACATAAAGTTACATACACACCCACAATATGGCCCAGCCAACACCAATAGTGCTAGTTGGGGAGAAGAAATGGCGGTACAAAGAAATACGAAGGAATATCAGGATTGTTTTTCGAAGGACAAGTCCCTATTTTCTCTCTGTCGTATACACACACAAACTTTTCACCAAAAATGCATATCTCGCATGAATATTTGTAGACTCAGATGACCTAGATGTCAAGCGGTTGTATTTGCAGCCGACATGTGTGCTCAGGGTCGCGGGATCGATCCTCATGTTTGAAAATGTTATAATCTACACAAAAGTTTCTTGGAACGTAAGTTGTATAACAAAGCAGTGAGTGTGCTTGTCTATGTTTTCATAGAATAAAAGTCTAAAAGATACTAAGGCTGATTTTATAGTCACGCGTTTCAGCAGCGCCGTCGGGCCTGCGCGCGCTCGGATATGTATTGGGGTAGTAGCAGCGTTTCAAATTCGCGCGCTTGAGCAGCGCCGTTCGGTGTTCCTGTTCAACAGCGCGCTGCCCAACGGCGCGTCTAGCGGCGTGACTATAAAACCAGCCTTAGTATCTTAGCAGTGAAGTTAACTGCACACATTACCTATACAACTATCATGAATTATTCTGCCCTTATCCCAATTCATTTGGGGTCGGCGCAGCATGTCTTCTTCTTCCATACTTCTCTATTACTCGTCATCTCCGCAGACACCAGGAGGTGACACCTCCTTTCTAGCTATATCATCCTTCACACAGTCTGTCCAAAATTTCTTTGGTCATCTTCTACTCTTATAGCCATCTACATGTACATACATATACCTATACAACTATCTGATACCAAAATGGCTAAAAACTTTAAAATTCTTGGTATATTTCTTCTAAATATTTTAATATAACTTTTTAGTAATGGACTTGTATACTCAGTTTTTACATATACGGTAGGTACTTATTTTGAGGCGTACCTATACATTTTTTATGTTACATAAAGGTTTTCAAACAGTTATGTAAGTCTTTGGCTCACAAATGAACTGAAGCAATTAAACGGTACAAGGAATAATAGTATTTCTTGTAACCTATATGTTTACCCTGAAATAAATACATAGGGATCATAGTCGGGTATGTGATAATAAAACAACATCAAAACTATAGAATAAAATTTGTATTCCGTCATCAATACACGAATAGTGACCGGTTTAATACATTAATAGTGTTTGTTTAATAAAATAGAAACTATTTACTATATTATTGTTATTGTAATAACGCTCAAAAATACATTGGCTTAACATCGGATAAACTATTAAATTAATACATCTCATTAACATTCGATATTTGCCGATTAGAATGTTCTAAACTAGTTAAAACTATTTATTTATAATATTATATACTATGTGTAACGCGATTTCTTACAGCAAACTCCTCACCGTCCTGAAATATTTAAAAATACTTTAGAAACATATTCCACAAAAACATAACATAAATTCACGCCTGTAATTCTCGAAGGGTTAGGCAGAGGTGTATCCAATTACAGTACACCCAATGTTTACGTAGTATGTAATAGGGGACCAGCCTAGTGGCATCAACCGGGCACAAATCCAAACTCCGTGGCTGCTACTGAGAAAATTCCTGATGGAAAAATCCAATATCACTTTGCCCGACCCGGGAATCGAACCCGGGACTTCATACTCAGCAGTCGTGCTTGAGACCACTACACCAACGAGGTAGTCAGTTGATAGAAATATTGAGAAGTATTAATTTTGAGTACAGCTGTTAGTGTTCACAAACTTAAAACTGCGCTAAGACTCGACCAACTAGGATATTACACAAAATTGAAGTCTCATGTTATTAGGGGCAAGCCGATAAGTATGCCAATCGTTTGACTTCTCTAGTCGGAGACTCAGTAAAGGTTCATAAGATACTTTCTCTCGGAAAATATTACGGTTGCTGGTCCATTCATATTTTCACTGATAACATCATGTCGCAAGAAAGAAGCCTTTAAATTCACTGCTTTGTACACCAAAACTGAAAGCAAGTCACCTCCTTTCTAGCCATACTATCTTTTGTTTTCGAACCATTGTTTTACTCTAAACTTTCCTCTTCATTCAAACATTTTGTGAAATTATTATCCCTATAATATACTCTACTAGCGACCCGCCCCGGCTTCGCACGGGTGCATGTATTATACATATAAACCTTCCTCTTGAATCACTCTATCTATTAAAAAAAACGGCATCAAAATCCGTTGCGTAGTTTTAAAGATTTAAGCATACATAGGGACATAGGGACAGAGAAAGCGACTTTGTTGTATACTATGTTGTGATATTGATAGAAATAATATTAATGTTACCTTGTACCTAGCACCAGTATTATTTGGTCATGCCCTGTTTCGCTCTCCTCTCCCACTCCGCCCTCATCTGCAGAATCCCTTTAAACTGTGGAGACGCATCGGCTTCCCCTGAAGGCTCCTTCTCTTTCCCACCTTCATCCTTATCCAAAACTCCGTCCTTGTCTATCACAGCACTTTCTTTCCTATCCTTATCGACTGACAATCTGAATTTATCATCATTCTTCTGCCACGGCCTTTTTGTCAAAGTGTCGGCTTTATAAGCCATTGCTTCGCTCTTTGCTATGTTTTTAATGTCCTCTCTATCATTTGATGGGTCAGGGAACGTCCTATTTCTAAGTCTCTTTTCTGGAGTTGAGTCGGATACTTCTTTCTTGTATTTGTTTACTTCGCTTCTATATACGGGAGCGCTGTCTCTTTTAGGGTTGGAAGAAACGTTGTTTATGATTACACTGTTAATGCTTACGCTTCTCTGATAATGTGGAGCCCCAAACTGACTCACTCGGGCAGCAATGTCAACCAATCTCTTCTCTTCTTCTTTGATAACATCTTCATTTTCCTTGTCGCTGTCCCTAGATTTTATAGAAGCATTAAATTCGTTTTTTAATATCTTGCTTTTTGTAGGTGGTAGTTCACCTTCTTCTTTTTCTTTATTATTGTTAATGGCGGCTATTTCTTGAGCAATGCTGTCGGCTTCAGAGTCTTTCAGTTTTAGAGATCTTCGCGCGAATACTTTCATTAATTCAGGTTCGTCATCGTTTTTCCTGTCACCTCGTAGTTCCTTAGAGAGGATGCCAGGTTTCTTACGATAAACGACAGTTTCGTCTTGTCTGTCTGGTGTTTTGATGTCATTACTGTCCGTGCTCTGAATGGAACTCTTACTTCCAAAGCTCGAATGGGATTTCTGATCAATGGATATATTGTCGTAGATTCTCTCCGTGCTACCGTCCGTACTCATGGAATTTGTTCGTGGTTTCTCTGGTCTATCCTGTAGTTCAACGCTCATTGCTTTTCTTTTGAAGAACGCTTTGGGCGTAGAAGGGCTCTGTGGTATGATTGGGATAACAGATTTCCTACCACTAAGTGGGGAATTCTTGTCATCATTCTGAGTATTCTCAATAACATTTTCAACGAATTTGTTGCTCTTGATAGACTCTCTTCTCACAGGAATATTCTGTGTCTTAGTTTCAGTGACTTGGAAACATTCTACATCTTGCTCTTTCTCTGTTTGCGGACTATCAAGTTTCTTTGGCGTTACGTTAGCTGTCAAAACAATGTTTGTAGTCGGTTTAGCGTCAACTTTGTTCAACTGAATGTTAAGAAACTCCGGGACTCCAGGTTTTGATCCAGATTTCTGTAATTTCTCATCACTTTTATTTATTTTAGATGTTTCCACCGTTTTAACTGGAGTTTGTTCTTTATTAATATGAGTAACTGATATAAAACTTTCAGTTTCTGGTTTCAATTCTCTTTGCCCGTTATGTTTTGCACTTAAAGAGCTCTCGACAGATACAGTTTTCCGTCTATCTTCTATCGGCTTCTCTGGGCTACTCTTAATGCTATCTAAAGAACTAGACTTGAGTATTGGGGCAATAATGGGCTTAGGCGAACTAATAATATCATCAATTTTAGCCTCTATTTGAGAGATATCGCTGTCTCGTTTATTATCCATCGTGATATGGATGCTATTGGTGAAGAGTTTCCTGTCTTCATTACCATCAGTTTTGAGGCTATCCAAGTAACTGCTATCGGTACTCGGCAAGCTATCGTAGTTAGCTTCGGCACTGCCGTGCATTATACCGTAGTTTCTAGCCGAAATTCTTTTGGAGAAGTCGTTTCGTTCGCTCAGGTTCCTCCTGTAGTTGACTTCCCAGCTTTCTAGCAACGGTTCAGAGATGCCGACAATGGCCGGCAGACTAGGCATCTGGTTCTCTTGGGAGCTGATGGACGTCGTCTCTGACGCGTATCGGAAGCTGTGTGACTTGCCGATGCTGCTGCGAGTCTCCACGTACTCGTCTCCCAGAGACCTCATCGCGGAGGTGACGTAAGACTCCTCAGTTTTGGAACCATGGCGTGCTGATTCACGTTTGCATTCGATCAATTTCTCAGTAAAATCGGAAACGTGCTCAGACGACCGGTGTTTGATGTTGTCCGAACTCTGATGCCTAATCGTCTTAGGGGGCGACGTTGACGCCTGCATGCTCGGGTTGAAGTACGGGATGTTCTTCGGCATGCTACCACTTGTGAAGATGTTATAATCGTTGTGAACATTTTTGATGCGCATCGCTCTGATTGGCGGCTCGTCATCTGAGATCGCCGGAGACTCTTCCTGTGCTCTGTTTAACAGCTCATTACTAATAAATGCTTTCGAGGAAAATGGGTCAACCAGTCGTTGGACTGACGCTGGTCTCTTGGTTTTATCAAGGTGCAGGTTAAAGGATTCCCTGTTATCTTCAATTGCCTCTTTAGAAGAAGTCCGCTTCGTCCTTTCAATTTTCTCACAGAATTCTTCGCGTCTGCTGTACCGACTTTTCATTTCTTGGTTTAACATTTTGTCGGTTTCTTCAGCGATCTTGAGATCAGTAATGTTGTATTCTACGCCGGAGACTTTGGCAGCACTATACACATCTTTGTACGCGCTATCTTGAACGTAAGCGCCCTTGTTGTCCAACCTCTTGTGCATTTGGTTCGCGAATGCTTTCTGTCCGGCGGATTTGTGGGTTCTCTCAGCGGGTACCGGCTTGTACCCTTGTCCTTCATGAAAACTTCTCTCTGTGTCAACAGGTTTATACTGCGCAGCAGACTTTTCAGTTTTAGACTTTTTAATCTCTTGCTGACCATCTCCGTCAGTCTGGTCTTTTTTAGACTTCTTCCCACTCTTTCTGAGAAGAAGTCTACTGAAGAACGATTCCTCTTTCTTCGAAGACTTTATCGCTTCGTTCTCTGACTTCTTGTCTGACTTAGATTTCTTCTCGAGGCAAGATTCATCGGCTTTCTTATCCATACGGTACTTTGTCATCCTTTCTTCTGAATGGTAAGTTTGGATGGTCTCCTCATGGGTTCTCGGTGAGCTCTCTCTAAGGGCCTGCCCTTGCGAGCTAGATTGGCTTCTCTTAATCGAGGACCGTGGGGTATTGGATTCTGCTATGCTAAGCTTTGCAGGAGACTGGCCCACGAGATGACTTAGTGCCAACCCAGGAGGTAAGGACGAGGATTTGAGCTTAGTATCGCTTGGAGTCTCCAAAACTCTCGTGAGTTCTCTGTTCACATGCTGATGCTGTTCTTTAACGATCATATGATGCTTCGTAGTGGTCGATGAAGAAAATGATTCTGAAACACAAAAATTACAAGGTAAGACGTTTGATCAAATCAAGAGTAACTTCAGGTGGTTCAAATAAGGTGTTTAATGGCATGCTTACCAGTAACGACTTCTGAATGTTTGTGGCTGACTTCAGGAGTGGTGCTTCGTATCATTTCTTCGTTCAGTTCGGGCGTTATCGGCAAGGCTGATGCGGCAATCTGGAATTTTAAAGTCATCACTATTTAATATTTGCTCAAAAATTAAAAATAAACTGGGAAACACAGACGGTGAGTAAATTGATGACTTCCTGATAGAAAACCAAAGAACCCACTTAGCTGAAAGCTTGCTTTTGTTAGAAAAGCACAGATGTCAGAAACGTGTTAGAAAAATTAAAGCAGCAAATAGAAAATAGAGTAGGTAAGCAAAAGAAGTATTATAGACGCAGATCTGGGTACGAATATGTATACAGTAGAGTAGATTTGAAGCCACACCTCCACTAATTTGCCTGCCTATATAGCTCACTTCATATACACTTCATAAACCAGGATGATATGCATCAGAATCATATAGTGTTTTTGCAGTTCATCAATACAAAAAATATGTGACGTCAAATTTATTCCATCAGCGTAACAATATTTTTATCCTCGAATTCATTCAAAGACGCGTTAAAAACGTTGAATGTAAGTAAGGTGGCGCCACCTACCTTCAGAAATCAACACAACAAGCATTCAACAGCGCAGAAAGCTAAGCGACAGGACAGACGACACCTACTTTAAAGTTCAATACTAACTGGGTTGTTTTTCTTGCGGCGGGGCGCGCCGTGCGTGCGCCGCGGTCGCACCGCCATCTTGTGCTTGGCGGCCGAGTGCGACAGTGGCGCCACGCCCGACGGCGGCTCCGATGTGTCTGGAACATTACGAGGTACCACGTTACTTTTGTAGGAAGTAAATACGCCAGCGCTGTAGATTTGTTGCCTATAGGATAGGTTGACTTGGTGAAGGCAGATAAACACAAGGGTAGGTATATATCCTGTTAAATCTCATCCTTTTCTAGAGAGAGGCTCAAGTCCAGTAGACTAAATAAGGATGAGATTTAATTCTTATCAAACTTGCGTGGTCCCAAGGATGCGTGATCACGTGATGTGCCTCATAAATGACAAATACAAAATTAAGTTAAAATCATTCTAGCTTGGACACACTTATAGGAATCATACGGTCTACTGGATGGTCCGTATTAATAACTATAACGTTATATATTACGTTATAAGGTCCATATTAACATGAACGTGCGGTTGATTAAAGTAACCGCATTTCCAATACTATAGGAGCATAGGGATCCCGCAAAGAAAAGCATAAAAGCAACTATACTCACTGTAGAAGTCAAACTGGTCACTTCTGGAGTGGTCATGCGAGTGGTGGTGACCACTGCTGCTGTCCTCATCCATCTCGGAGGAGCCCACGCTGAGGAGGGAGCCGTCGCTGCAGGAAGACTGCGAAATGCCTGCATGGTGCCGCTGGAAAGAGAAGAGGGGGACGTTAGTATGAGAAGATTGAGAATTGATTAGTGGATCACACGTAGTGGTAATTTAAGTGATCAGTGACGATGGATATCGCCATTATAAGCCAAATAGGCATACAGAATATGTTTGGTCATGTAATCATAATCATAAATCTTTATTTATCTCGACATCAGAATTTACAGGCGCTGGTATATGTACAATCTTATATAGAGAAAGTTGTCTGAAGTAGGAAGGTCCTGAGTCAACCAGAACCTCACTGCTACACAAAGTCCTTGTTAAGAACTCTTCCGAGTTTTGGTCAAAATTGCAAACTGCTTTGCGTTAGTCACCCACTCGAGTATTATGAACCGTCAACTAGTATGTAACTTGCAATAAAGACGTACATACTTGATAATCTTTCTCTGACAACTGTTTAAAAACAGTTAAACCTACTGGAGGTTCAAAAACAATATTTAGGCGGTTGTAAACTGTCAAGTACTTACTGTCAAGTACTTCTACGATTATATCAATATCAGGAAATGTCTGATAAGTATGTAAATGAGATAGCTTATCAGATAGTATACTTTCATTTTGAGGTTTATGCATCTGACTTTTTCAATAATATTGATTTAACTCAAGGTCACACTTTTTTTTTTAAATATCAGTAGGTAACTTTTGATTTATTTTCTAAAAGTTTGAGCTAAATGATGCTCAAGGTAATTTCATTATTAGTTTTTTTTTATTATTCCAAAGGTTTTTTTTTTATTATTTTATAGTTCCCTCCGACCCTTTACATAAGCCAGTATCACTAGAAATGACGAAGAACCATCCTTCAACAGCTTTTGGGGCCCGACTTTTTATACTTTTGACCTTCAAAAAGTGCTGACTACATCATTTAAAAAAAAAAAAACAAAATTAACCAGAAACTTGTTATTTCGCTAATAATCATGTGTAGTGATGATAATGCCTACAATGACAAGCTTAGATGATTCAACTGAAGTGATCTGTTACTGATAAGCGCAGATGATTCGAAGATTGATTGTAATGACGCAAGTCTGAAACAGTCAAAATCGGTTCTATCTATACTTTAAGACTAGCTTTTGCCCGTGACTTCATCCGGGTCGAAAAAATACGGAGTGGAAGGTAAAAGTCCCGTCAACATCGGTCCGACCTTTTCGGATATTAGCCGGAACAAACAGATATACAGACACACGGACAAACATAAATTTTAAAAAATGTTATTTTTGTAAGTATATACTTTCACATGCTTTCTGACCGTATTTGTTTTATATAAGTTGAATATTAATTTTACTTCAAACGATTTCGACTTCCTTCAATTCCTGCTTACCTATTACGCTGTCAATAAATCAAATAAAAGCCTTATAATATAATTAATTAATGTTTTCTGAAACTGCACCATAATAGCCAACATTACGTATCGCGCCGGACTGCCGGTAGACCAGACGGCTTGAATAGCTAAACATGCTAATGCAGCTTGCATCCGGCTTGTGATTTATTTCAATGAGATTATCTGTACTGATAGCTTAGTTTCTAATGTAATGGTGGAAAAATGGTCGTTATTTGGTACAATACTGTGATTATGTTATGTAGCGTTCGTGAAGTTCGTTGGACGTGCGACGGTAATCAAAGAATGCAAAACCAAATTAAGCTGAGAGGATCATTGTACGGGAAGCTTATACAAAGCAAGGTCAGGTTATACTGGAACTAATAGCTTGATGTGTCGCCGTGTTTACCGTTCAGTTTTTGGATAGCTGTCCGGGGATGCCTGAAATCTAAGCTAAATGACTGTCCCACATCAATTAAAGAATTCACAAATGTAAAATCAAACTACATTTTACTATGTTTTGCAAGAACACTGTGTTAGACTTAGTATTTCTTTCTTCTTGCTGGTGAAACATACTTTACAATTTACTATAACTTAGATTAAATTTCACATAATATGTATTAACCTTTATGTTGGCACTAATACTCCTCCTCCTTGGCGGTCTCTTCACCGAAACGTCCTCAGCCTTAGTGATGTACAACATCATCTTGCACTATCGATATCACAAAACTTATCGATACCGAACTTATATCGACACACTCACATCACTTTATCCGTCTGAATTTGTTTGTTACACTTCTTATGCATAATTTATTCTTAATTACACATGAATAACTGTTTTTATGACGAAAATTACACACTGAAAATGATGCAATTTGTTTAGTTTGAATCGCATTTTTGATTTTGTGAGATTTGGGCTCATGGTCTATTTTTTACCTTACGTTAGAAATGACATATTTAACAGTCGTATTTGTAAACTATAGGCTTATGCAGTAGCACCTAGTGTTATAATGAACTACAAAGAGTAGCTGTGATTTTTAACCGACGCGACCGAAAATAAGAGGTTCTCAAAAGTCGACACGTACCTAGTTTGCGTTTTATATGACATTTTCAATGCTACATACACACATGGCAACTGGGATTAGACGTTTATTGTTATATAACACAAAACAAAAACATTTTTACATGAAAAATCAAAGATGGCGGAAGATTTCACTATACATTACCTCTGCTGTTACAGACTCCATACATCTTCTGATAACTAACAGTCTTTATTTCTAGAAAGTACACATGTGCAGTAGTTAGACATCACTGTTATCAGTTTATCAGTGTTATCACTTATCAGATATTCGTAATACGGTATCTTTTTAGAAACAATCGATGTGTGATGTATGATTATGACGGTTACTGTCATTTTGTATTATCTTTACCTACTGATAGTTTTTATATTATGTTTTTAATATATTTATTTTTTGTTTTAATTGTGTAGATAATTAGCAGGATTTAATTCAAACGATTATTTTTTTGAAGAAGATATTGCTGCATCCAGATCGAATCAAACCGACCCCAACAGGGAAAGACTAGGCAGATAATGACAGCGAAGGTAATGGTGGTAACCTATTGTTTTGAAAACCAATTAGTCAGCAGTAACAATTGCACTGATAAGCATAGATCATCCATGGTTCCAAGAGTTCCACCCTCAGGTCAGACAAAGCGTTATTGGATTTTCTGCCAGCTAATTCTAGGTATAAATCAGGCTGGAGTTTGGAACTGTGAGTACCCGTTAAATGGTAGAAGATTCGCTCGGTGACTGCGACAGCTGAGATGAGCTGACTAGTTGCTATTGTTTATCCGATTAGCAGTTAGTTAGTCAGACCAGCCCGGTTCAGTCAAGCCCTTCAGCGAAGAGTGAAGAAAACAAGTGAGTTTAGTAATTTTCTAGTTTTATACCTAAAGGAATAAGTTTGGTTAGTAACAACTAATTTAACCAACACCTTCTCGTCGGCTTTGGGAATACTTTCTTTTGAAAGTTCAGAATTGTCGCCGGTGGGCGGTAGTTTACAATTTTATCGCGATTACCTAGATAAGGAATGAAGTGCATGCGCAGAGACTGATAACATTGATAACAAGGTATCGCACGTAATACGGATTATCAATACTAATGATACTGATAATAACCGATTGGTCTGAATATTTAATTTTACAATTATAGCAGAGTAGGTACCTGAGACTTTAAGATGCCCTTGCAAAAGAAACTTTTTATTGTGTGAAAATTCTTTAAAATCGGCTTAAATGCTTATGGACAATGCGTTAAAGTTAAAGATAATACATATTAGTAAACAAAGGCAGTTATTGTATTTCCTTCCAGAAGTCAGGTCGACTATGATTGACAGTAAACTGATCATTAATAAAATAATGTATTGTTTAAATATTTAACTGACCTACGAAGATTTTTCTAGCAACCAGAAAACTGGTGTATTAGTAATTAATACGTTACACGTGTAGATAGTACCTACCTAATACTACTTTGGGGGTAGGAGAACAGGGTGTAAAGCTCTTCAACCCCCGTAGAAAAGGGAGGATCCTCCGACCAGACGGGTGATATTGTCTGGTGGGCTACTGCCCGACAGTTGTTTTCGGGTTCTTCTATATAGTCTTAAGTCGGGAATAACTTTACTTGCGCGATGCAGGATTTAGATGTATTTCGATGTTTAGTTTATCCTCTGCGTCACAGATGGCGCTGTAGTACTTTTTGTTCTATGTTGCTGAAGTACTTTTTGTAGTGCCGCTACACTACCTTTCCAAAATCTGTGGAATCACCATACATATTTCTTGAAGTTATCAGACAGTGAAAATCAGCCCTACTACTACATAAACTAAAAAGTCATCCATAATTTGTTACGATAGCGACGAACGTGATAGGAGACAGATAGTCCATTCATTACAATACTTAATTCATTATACATATCGCGAAGTAATATAACAATAAAAGATAATTTTATCGACTAGGTCATGTTCTAATATAAGCGACAGTCGAATCGCGCGAGTGTGCGGTCATCGCGTTGAATTCACGTTGATAATCAGAAAACAAAAGTTATTTATTTAATCTAGGTTGGGAATGAGTACTTTAAAACGTCAAATTATAAGCATACGATAGTAGTAGTGGTACATTCGTTGCAACGCCGACAGATGGCGTCTTTTAGTTTTACGGAAAAATCAAACACAAATAAACGTGAAGATCGCGTATCCGAGTGACTAATCGTTTTGGTTAGGACACAGTGATAGTCACGTGTAAACGGAAATAAACGGATTAGCTAATTTAATGAAATAAACCGTTAGGTAGGTAATTAGTACCTATGTATGTAGTAATTAAGCATAATGGAATTATTCGTAATTAAATAAGGTATGAATTACATTTGTCTAGTTAATTTTGAAAAAGGTTTCGCTGTGTGTCATTGAAACCATATTTTAGAGGTTAACATGTTTACATAAATATACTTCAGGCCAAGTTTATGTAAAAGGAACTTGGGAACTATTTAGATTATAAAATAAAGTGATTTGTTCGCATTAGGTACCTACTACTACTTAAATACCAATCATACGGTGACTGAAGCAGCTGGATGAGAATTACCGAGAATCTAGCCAGTGTCCAGCAGTGGACTGCTCTAGGCTGATGATGCTACAGGTCGGATTTACTCAAACCGTTTCTGTGAACTCAACTCTAGACTTGCAAGACATCATCATCTGGCTAGCACTGTCCCAACTATATTGGAGTCGGCTGCCAGTCTAACCGAAGAAGCTGAACACCAGTGGTCTTCCTAGCTTGTCTCAAGTATGACCGGGTCGGCTTCCAGTCTAACCGAAAGCAGCTGAATACAGTATTAAACATGGAGCGGCTGCCTATCTGACCTCTACAACCTAATTAGTACTGGGTAATACGATACTCCTTGGTAATGGTGTAAGACAATCCTAATAGCATGCACGTGAATGAAACTGTGTGTGAATGAGTCTGGCCACAAGTGCAAGCCGAGGCGAAAGTCCCGCGTGGTGCGGGCGGTTGCAAAATTACGAGTAGGTACATGCAGGCTGACGCAACTGTAGAGAAGCCTCTGTGGAAAACTGCTGAATTTAACGTTAAGTGGATCATTTTATACTCATTACAGTATTATAGAATTTGAGCTTAATTCCTATTATTCCAATCAAGAGTTTACACACAACAATTAACTGTTTTTTTTTATTACGAGATTGTAAGTAACTGTTATGAATTTTCTTTAACGTAATAATTAGAAGTTTTTCTGAAAAGTGATCATTGATGGAAACTAAGAAACGAATTTCAGACAAGGCTATGCTTTGTAGAGCAGCCAACTCCGAATCCTGTTTGTATATAAAAGGCTAGATTTTGCCCACGGCTTCGTTCGCCTTATGATCGTAAATTAACCCACGGAATAGTTTTAAATAGCCTATGACACTCGGGAATAATTTAGCTTCTCATTATTGATTACCCCCACATATAAACCTATAGACAAATACCTCTTTATAATATTAGTATAGACAGAGGCGCTGAAAACGCTGGACAGCTCAGCTTCAATGATGTAACATACTCTCAGCGGGTCTACCTAACCATATCGCATGACAACACTGATTACTTACAAAAGTAAACAACTCCATTGTGATGACATAAGAAGAACAAACTGAATTAGTAATAGGTAGATAGTACTTCATTATTTTCAGCGCCGACGCAATGTTGTCTATGAAGTCGAAGAACATGAAGCGAAAAAAGGATTGATGAGCGTCATAACCAATGGGGCGATAAGCCACACTTTCACTGAAACTGAACGTGAAGATAAGACTAGGAAGCCGACTGCGCCCGAAGATCTGGGAGCAGGAGGAGCCCTTCGCCCCCATTAAATGGCCGGCTAGCGATAGACTTGGGGAAGTCCGTCGTCTAAGCAAATAGGCCCGAGTTGGCGTCGCGTGGTGTTTCCGCGCGCCTCTTACATAGAATGACAGGGCGAGGAGCAACTCGCTCCTACCCTTTACCTGACGAGGTAGGGTCATTGCGCCGGTTAGCGACCAGTTAGCTGGGTTGCCCACAAACGATGAGGAAAAAAAAATGTTGTCTACACGCAAAATAGTATATGTTAATGTGACTTTGTCCCAAATATAGTCTAGTTTGGATATAAAACGTAAAATGAAATACATTAATACAAAAATATTTATAAAATGCTGAAAAAGTGAAAATATACCGAAAACGTCGGTTTGCGACCATTTTTATCAGTTTACGACCACCAGTGAGCTGGTTTGCGACCACTATTTTAATATGAAAAATATGCCATTAAAACAATTATAATCGCTTTAAAAATATTTAAATTTTTGACTCTTAATAAAAACAACTATGGTAATCATTTGGTGTAATGTTTTCTTATAATAAAAAATAACAATCTTACATTTTGTAGGAACTTAGTCATAGTTGTATGTAGTAAAGTATGTAGTATTATAACATTTAAAAATAATCAACATTAATATTTTTTAATCATCTGGTTTAATATTATTTTAGAAATCATATTCCGCGTTTCTTATTCATAATTATGAATGATACACCTCTTCCCACTAAGCCGATCTTGTATCGTGGTCCTTGGGATCTGATACAGTCTACATGTTTCTCTTATTCCCTTCCCTTCTTTTCGTATATCATCGAGAACTTTTTTCAGGGTTTCTTCAGTGTACTGGACAGTCTTTTTCTTTTTGTTTAGTTGACTGAATTATTTGGGAACTCCGATGGTGGCCGAAAACCAGTGTTTTTATTTCGATTATTTTGATTTACGACCACCTGTTTAGCCCAATTTTGTACAAAGTTCTTTCAAAGAAACTGGTGGTCGCTTACCAAAGAACTAAAACGAAATACTTTTACAATGCTACATTCAAAATTGTAACAGTCCTGTATAAAGCATTAGGGTCATACTAATCAAAACAAAATAATGCGGTTCACGTCGGTTTGCGACCACGTGGTCGCTAACTAACGTTTTTGATAAATAAGCATTTCGATTACCGACCACTTGATTTTATCTTAATAATAAGTTAAAAAATAGCAAAATAAAACTAAATACTATCCAAAACTTATCGATTGTACAATTTAAAACTAACTTGTGTGTAAAACATGAAATAAGTAATAAAACTTACCTTTGAACGCCGCGCGTCGTGTTATTTTTTTTCTAACTCGCGGTACGTCCAGGCACCACTGAATCAAGACGCGCATTGAACAATTTTTTTTCGGCTCTGGGTTAAACCATTTGTTTCAAACTGTGTAAATTCTTATTTCCTAATTATTCATAAAGCACGTTAGATTTATTTTTTATATGAGTTTCTTCTACAAATACTATTATCTTGATTTAAAGAAACTTAGTCCGTCAAATGGTCGCCTACTGAAGGTGGTCGCGCTACCGGCGAAACGACCCTATGTCGCAAACAACACCGTGTGGTTTATACAATATAGTAGTATGACAGACCCCTCCGTCAGAGGATTTCCAAACGTAAAAAAGGTACCTACACCGAAGAAACTACGTGAAAAGACCTAGCACAATAAAGATTGAAGTAAGAGGGCGTCCATTAATTACGTGAGGCAATTTTGGCAACTTTTCAATCCCATCCCCCTTGGTGAGATGTCGTGATTGACTTGCGGGGGGCAAGTCCCCCCCTAATCTCACGCGAGATTTATCAAAATGCGTAGTTAAGTGTAAATATAATTAAATAAGTAATTTTCATTGAATATTTGTTATTATCATATTATATTATTATGTAGGATTAGGCCATGTTTTAGTGGAGAAAAATGTTTACTTAATTAAACCCAGTTTTATAGCAATTTCTTGCAGAAAAAAAAATTACGAGATATTTTTCTCTCCCTCGTGAGATTGAGCGAGATTCGGCGAGACGCCCTCCCCGTCCTAAACGCCTCATGTAAGTAATGGACGCCGTCTAAGTAACAAACACATTTAAACATGAAATGTTGGTTTATCTAGTATACCTAGTCACCTCTGCAATTACCAGAAAAAATCTATACCTAAACTAACTAACTATTCTCCATATCATTTCCACAAATCAAAACATTACACATCGCACCACAAAAACGGGCCCACTCTCATTGTTACCTTCATTAATGTCACAACAACTAATTGTGCCGCTCGGCCGGTTGCCGTGTGCCGTTCTGCCGTTGTATGGATCTACCGGTGCCCAATGGGAAGCGGAAGAGGGGCGAGCTATCTCATCACGCCGGATGTCATCTGTCTGCCATTCGTAATTATGTAGTTGGTCGTGTTGGGTTTGAATACAATAATAATGTGTGCTGACATTAAATCTGGCTTATTAAAGTTTTTTTGAATTTGGTCTACCGTATCGTGTGTATTACTGAAATATCACGATACCAAATAAACAACAGGTCATGATGAGCTGAAGAGTCGTTTTGTCTACTTACTAATTTAATAACATAATGTGGTCAATGTCCATGATGTAGTAGGCAAGCTATCCTTAAGACGCCTTCGAAAAGAATTAGTCAGTAGTAGTCTGAGAGAAGTTGAAGGAGAGCTGCTCTCTCCCCTGCAGTGGGACACAAGAGGCTTGTAATAAACTTTTCTAAGGAAGGTCTTAATTCTACAGAAACGATAATTCACACTACTTACTATGGAAATTGGAAATTCTTTTATCTGAAACACATTTAAAAAATAAGCAGGTTCTTGAATAAAAAAGCTAAAGCTACTTTAAGTAGATCGCCTTAACGTCAAATCAATAAATAGGGGTACTTATTCTGAAGTTCTTTGAGTTTATCAAATAAAACCTAGATTATTAATTAGCACTGTTATTGATAGCATTCAAATATATTATTGTTTAACACCTGTTTGCTGATAAGCAGGACAACAATACAGTACTTATGTAAAGATAATAGATTTGGTACTTTATCAGCAAGAACAAAGTGCTTAATCAGTAATCACTCATGTGCGCATTTGCATACAAAAGTTATTAAGATAAAATAGGTATATCCGCTATGCTAATCCTGACAATTAAATGCCAAACAACATGTGAAATATATGTGGGCAAAACTTAATAAGAAGAGGATCTGAGACTCTACTTTGAAGGAATTGTAAGTCGTTTTCAGAGTAAGAGTAGATACTGAGTATTACTGAGGACACCTAGCAAGATGAGCTGATGACAGGTGGAATGATGAAGCTGTGACCGAGTGAGCTCCAAAGCCTCGGCAAAGAAGTGTTGGTCGTCCGGCAGCGAGATGGGCAGACGACATTGTTACCATCGATAAAACCTAGCTGTCACATGATGGATGGATAGAGGCCGTCATAGAAACGTGAAGACTGTTACAAGCAAAGAGAGGTCTATACCCAGCAGTTAATGATAATGACGATGACCGTAGATACAAATTAGGCTAATATTAAAACAAGTGCGAGTCGGACTCGCGCACGAAGGGTTCCGTACCATTATCTATAAAAACGGCAAAAAAATCATATCTGTTGTATGGGAGCCCCCCTTAACATATATTTTTTTTTAATTTTTAGTATTTGTTGTTATAGCGGCAATAGTAATACATCATTTGTGAAAATTTCAGCTTTCTAGCTATCACGGTTTATGAGATACAGCCTGGAGACAGACAGACAGACAGCGAAGTCTTAGTAATAGGGTCCCGTTTTACCCTTTGGATACGGAACCCTAAAAAACCACTACTGTTTGGGTGCTGAAAGATGGTGACACAGCAATAGTTTGAAAACGATCGTCAAACGTAAACTTTGACAGTGAGCAGCGAATACTTTTCAATTCCTTTTTCTAAATGTGACTTAATTTTTTTCGTATGTCTACTTTTACAAATATTTTCGAACTGGTTTTTCATAGGAAAACCTTTCCTTGCAGCTTGAAACAATAATTTCAGTCAAAACCAACGTGTTAGAAGACACGTTTGCTTGAAGTGTTTACAGGGAAGTCCAGCAGGTTTACTACCAAAGCTAAGTGAATATGCGCACTTACTATCAAGTGCTTGAGAGTGCATCGAGAAGTATATTTAGATTACAATTTACAATACAACCTACTCAAAAGTCTTCGACTACTACTGGGTACCACACATAATATTGATTACTAAACTTTTGAGAAACCTAAGATTCAGTCAAGATGCAAGGAGAATCAATTATTGTTCCTCTTTTATATTTAAGAGAAGTCGTTTTTGTGGGAAGTCAGGAATCGTGATCTTCTTTTTTTATTGCAAAATGGGCTTGTATTATCTTCTATCATTCAAAAACTTCTCTGTCTTACAGTAGCGAAGGGTCAATTTTTTTGTTTTGTTTTTTTTTTGGGACGTCAAGTTACAGCGTCTGATGAGGTGATGAGTAATAGAGAAGTATGGAAGAAGAAGACATGTTGCGCCGACCACAAATAAACTGGTATAAGGGCAAGAGAATGATGATGATGATAGGTCCATGGCATAAATAATACTAGCGTATATGGAATTAAGAAAATCTCTCAATTAACTCTTCTGAGTAAAAGTCATGTAAAACATGCAAACTTATTATGTTATAGGTACTAAATTGTAAAACACTAAAGGACAATGACCAAAGTTGGTACCAAAAAGTCTCGCGCCTCAAAACCAAAATATTATAGTAATTAGTTTCATATTTTTTTACGGCATTACGCGTCGGGGATTTGATTTTTGAACTGGAAATATACTTTTCGAGTTTAAAAGTACGAATATTGTTTTACTCCCTTTATATGACGTTCCGTTTCAACTGAATATAAATGACGTTCCGTTTCAATTGAACAAACCCTTGTCTGTCGAGCGGACTCTAAAATTAATTACAATTAAGTAAGATCAGTACACCAAATCGATTTAGTTTGGTTTATTGCTATTTGCAACAAAATAGATTTTCTCAGCCTAAAGATTTTGATTTATCGATTACATCCCTAAATCCCGACTAGTTTATAGCACTTACTATACTCTATGGTTTATAGTTATCTTATCTGTGGCATCTGACATTTGTACTGTACTGACTGACTATTGGCAATGTAAAGGTCTAAAATAAAATCGAGTTTCAGTCAAGCATACTGTGGATGTTACTTTAACTCGTAATTCTTACTAATATTAGGGTATTACGCTGTTTTTAGAGCAATAATGTAATGTATGTGTGTTAAAATACGTCGTTGGTAGCGTCGAAAAAATAGACCTACTTTTTAGGTTAGTTTCGATTTTATAAAATAACTCTGAAACGCGGGTTTTTTTTCAAAAATATTTTTTGTAGGAGTTAATACGATCAGTGTAGTCTATAAAAAACAAGGTTTGATTTTGATGCAGCATGGTACGGGATTCCATACTTCCATGAGCATTCTCTTTTGCAAATGGCGCTTCGACAAGTTTACTTTGTAAAGTCAATCATAAGTTGTAAGATAACTACCAAAAGCTAAAACTTCTACTTAACTTTATTAACTTACTAGTTTTGCCCGCGGCTTCGCTCGTGTTAATTTAGAATTTGACAATCAATTCGGGTTATACTCTGCTTGTAATAACATAATTCTATCATGATTATAAAGACACGTGGCGCCATCTATTATCATAAGAACGTTATTGTTGTTTTCCTCGGGAACAGTACTTTTTGTCGGTATGTCAGTTTCTGTATACCTGACAACGTATAATACGCAAAATTTCAGGATGATTGGTTCAGTGGTTTAGGCGTGATAAAGTAACAAACAAACAAACTTACTTTCGCATTTATAATATTGTAGTTAGGATTTAGTACCGAATTACTATAGCACTTATGACATTTTCTCTTTAACATAAACCAGTTGACTTTTAACCGATACTTAGTTAAATACGTCTATCCGTTATATTACAACTAAACTGTGAAAACAATTGAACCATGGAAAGCGCATAGAAAGCGTTCACAAGATTTACTCAAGAGTAACCAGAGAACTATGACCCATCGACTCTTATGAAATGTACTATAGCACGGGTCAACGTTGATTAGATGATGTCAATCCATTCTATGTAGGTCCCTTGATGTAGGAGAAACGTATGAAATTGAGGGCTCTTGATAAATAGGTAATTATTTATTAGAAAAACCTGTTAAAAAAAAATTGAACAACAGATAGAAATCAGTTGTTCATCACGGTGTTAAAAACCCTTGAAAATCTTTGATGGTTCCAACGATTACGAAAATGTTTTGAGCCACTATCGAGGTGCCTTATTGATTGCGAAAATCTTAAAGTAATCAGAACTGAGGTACCTACCTATTAATTGATTATCCACGGTCAATACAATAAAAACAAAACTTGCTTTAGGACAAAAACAGATATTTTGTAACTGGCAAGCTTCACTGACCTACGCACTGTTCTGTGAAATAAGAACTACTAAAAGAATAAATAAATAAATATCCCTGGACATTTCACACAGCACCTTCTAGTCCCAAGCTAAGCAACCTAATGCTTGTGTTATGGTAACTAGATGGCTGATAAACATATATACATTTTTTTTTTTTTGTAAATACATACATATTATAGATAGAAAAACACCCAGACCCGGAACAACTACTTGTAGGTCATACAAATATTTGTTCCGTACGGGAATCGAACCCGCGACATGCAGCGCGGCAGTCAATCGCTTGACCACTGCGCCAACCGTGTCGTCAAAAAAAAAAAAAAAAAATAAACAAGCTACCTAAAACTTTATATTCTTACTACTCCTAGATAAACCCATTACCAACTTATTTTTAATCGAAATCAATTCGGTAAATAACCGTAAAACGTGCCAAAGAGACACACGATTAGTTGTGATATCAGAATTATCAGATTAGATAATGAAAATAACAATTATTTACAGTGGATTTTCAATAATTATATTATAATTATAATATTATCTCAATTTATTCCGTAGTAGGTAAATATCTAACCATAATTTCAATTCAAGCTAAGCTTATAAAATCGTTCTTATTCAAGCCGTGGACCCAAATGGCAAAAAATAGGAACTTTCTATTCAACATCACCTATTTGACCCCTTTTAGGGGAACGAATTTTTAAACGTCATCATCAACACCATCTGCCTGGCCTTTTCCCAACGAATTTTAAAACATCCTGTTTTAGTATTCTTCTTGTATCTGCTTGCAGTTCAAGCCAAGTCTATAATATCCTTCTTGTATTCTATTCAACATTTTGAAAAAAATCTGCAGCCCTGAAGCAAACCTATTTACAGCGTAAACACCATTTTCATTTGCCAGTCGATGAATATTGAAACAGTTTCAAATTGCCAACGGATTGGATTTTCAAACGCTCGACGTTTCGCTTCAAATTCGCCGGATGTACTTCCGACATAATAGTGATGCGCTTTCCAATGTTACAACATTATTTTCGGCGATGCGAAAATTATCATAAACGATTATTTCGTCATCGTTTTTGAAGTTGATGTTATACATTATAAACTAGTACTTTTACGCATTAAATTCATGTATTGTGTAAGTTTGTTTTGTTGATTCTTTCGACCGTGACTGTGCGTTGAAATGTACTCTAAACGTCAGGAAATGTTACTGTGGTAAAGGTATGTCGATTTTCCTAATGTTAACACGCGAATTAATGTGAAAAGTATTTCATAATGAAGTAAGGATATGCAAATTGTAATATTGCACATGTATGCATATTTCTACATTGTTTAATTTAAAAAAATCTTCAATTTTACAAAATAATTCAGACACCTATCAAAAATAATCTACACATTTACATATCTTAATTAATCGATTTGTTATGGAATACCTACGCTATGCTTGACTTGACATTAAAATGACGTTTCTTTATCATCGATTTTAGAACAGATAATAATTAAAAATGTGTTCTTTTCTAAAACTAGATAAATCTGGTTCTTTTTATAGAAGAAAATGTGCTTCCGAAGTGAGCAAATTATAGCAAAACAAATATAATGAATCATTTAAAAAAGCACAAGATGGCGGATGGCGTTGGCCCAGTCTGAACCTAAATATATCATGTAATTTCCAAAAACTTCGTATGTCAAAACCTCTCTATTATGGTAGTCCCCATTTGCCCATAAAGCAACTCGTCGTCATCACAATCATAACATAACATAATATTTTTTAAAGAATTCAACACATTTTAATCATTTATCGGCAGGATGCGTAGGAGTCGGCGTTTATAGTATTACGGATCTCCGCAACACATAACAATGCAAGTGGGTCAATGACTTTGATATTTCGTAGTTTCAATAATATTATAATGACGATGTAAAGCAACATAATTATCAAAGTATTGTTTAGGGTTCCGCGTAACTTTATAGCAATCGGGTTACTTACATCCGTTTGTCTGTATGTTTCAGGGGAATTGCAATTGGGAAAACCCTGATTTTAAAACTGGACCACATTATCATGTTTTGCTGCCTGTAATTTGTTTTAGAAAGTATTATAATATACAGCAATTATGGAATTTCTACACAATGTATATTGTTTTGAAATAAATGACTATGACTATGACAGCGTGTAGTTAGACAGAGGGAAAGGATTCCAGTTTCTTCTGTTCCAAGTGTAGAAAGACGTGATAAGTATTACACCAATATCCTTATGTGTAGGTAGTCCAAACTCAATATTATGGCTTCAAAACGATTATTGAATGGCTAAACTCAAACTCAAACTCAAACTCAAACTCAAAGCATTTATTTCAATTAGACCATTACAGGCACTTTTGAAAGTCAAAAACAAAAAAGCTAAGCTACAGTCACATTCACAAGGCATAATAACTTGCGAAAGTACTGTAGTTGCACATTCCAAATCGTAGATCTCTATGGAGAAGAATGGGCAAGAAACTCCATGGACACTCTTTTTAATCAAAATATTGTTACAAAATCTTGGTTACATCATTCATGTTGAGATTATACATATATGTGAGAACGATGTACAAAGACGTGCACATTAAGAGCGTCCAGAGTAAAAGATTAAACTAACAATTTAAAAATAAAGTAATTAAAATAAACCGTGACAGCTAAGAGATGACCAGTCCCAACTGACAGCGCCCGTTCACGAACATGACGCATGGATCAGCGCCATTCAACTCAACCACATTGAAGGGAACTAAATGACCCGACACACCCGCCACCATCAGCGAGACATTTGTGTGAGCATGACATTCCCTCAGCCACCAGGGCACATTCAAGTCAATGAAGATAACTAAATGTAAATGGTAGCTTTACAGTACATAGTACTCACACATGTGCTATGCGATTATATAATACTAAGAGATTGAATCTATACAATTCAAAGATAGTTTTACAATCTTCTGCAGCTTCCACAATAACTTCACAATGGTAATCAATTAGTTTGCCCCTATGGTTGTGGAGCAGGACCAGCATTGAGCCAAGCATTTTTATCATCAATGTAATCCCCCAACTTATAATATGCTTGCCTACATAGTGTGCGTTTTATACAAGATTTAAATTTCGTCTCATTCAGTTGTAGAATGTGGGGAGGTATTTTATTGTAACATTTTAAACAGTACCCCATGAAAGATGAGTCTACTTTAGCTAGCCTGAAACCTGGTTGAGTTAGTTGGTCCCTATTTCTAGTATGATAGTGGTGTCGGTCACCTCTTTTACTAAATAAATGCAAATTTTTCCTAACGTACATGATGTTTTCATAGATGTATTGACAAGGTACTGTCATGATGTTAATTTCCTTAAACAGTTCTCTTAGAGAATCGCGTCTACGTAGATCATATAAGGCTCTGATAGCTCTTTTCTGCAGAATAAATATAGACTCAATGTCTGCAGCCCGTCCCCATAGTAGAATACCGTATGACATAATACTATGAAAATAACTAAAATAGACTAGCCTCGCGGTATCTACATCAGTAAATTGACGGATTTTTCTAACAGCATATGCTGCTGAACTCAGCCGTCCTGCAAGAGAAGTTATATGCGGACCCCATTGAAGCCTTGAATCGAGCGTGATCCCCAAGAAAACAGTTTTTTCGACGAATTCTAGTTTCTCTTGATTCAATACTATGTCACTATCACTACTTTTGACATTCGGTAGAGCAAATCTTATACACTTCGTTTTTTTCCCATTTAATACTAAATTATTCGCGGTGAACCAATTATGGACCAGCAATAGGGCGTTATTTACGTCGTCAAGATTTGTGGCACGTCTGTTTGTCTTAAATATTAAAGAGGTATCGTCAGCAAACAACACCATTTGTGGTTGGTTTTTAAATAAATGGGGTAGATCATTTATATAGACTAAAAAGAGGAAAGGACCTAATATCGAACCTTGCGGTACACCCATACTTACTTTTAAACCCATTGAATTGACACCATTTATTTGTACTTGCTGATGTCTATCGTTTAAATACGATTTAACTAAACTGAGCGCAAGTTTCCCTAAACCGTAATGTTCAAGTTTCAAGAGTAGGGTTTCGTGGTTTACGCAATCAAATGCTTTCGAGAGGTCACAGAAGATTCCTATGGCATCTTGTGCCTCTTCCCACGCCGTAAATATGTGTTTTAATAAGGTGACACCGGCGTCAGTCGTGCAACGTCCTTTGGTGAAACCATATTGTTTCTCATGTAAGATTTTATTGGTGTTAAAGTGTGTGAGCATCTGATTAAGCATTACCTTTTCAAACACCTTGCTGAAAACCGGCAACACGGATACGGGTCTATAGTTATTGGTGTCTTTACTGTCCCCGGATTTGAAAAGTGGTATTACCTTGCTGTATTTCATAAGGTCCGGGAAGACTCCTTGGTCCACACATAAATTAAATATTAAGGCTAAGAACGGTGCTATAGTCTCAATAATAGCTTGACAAACTTTAATGGACATTCCCCATAGATCTTCAGTTAATTTGATTTTGATTTCCTTAAAAGCTTTAATGACTGTGATGGGGTTTATATGCTTAAATTGAAACTCAACCGGACAGGCTGAAACGTTCGCTCTCAACAAATCAATAGAAACCAAGGGTGAGGAATTTAAGGTTTCAGTAGTTTTAAGTGGGATACTAGTGAAGAAATCTACAAATTCTTGAGCAACTTCGTTTTTAGAGCTTATAAGACCACGTGAAGTATCTAGTGTGATATCATTATTATATTTTTTGTGTCTATTAGTTTCACTATTGATAATTTTCCAAACCGTCTTTATTTTATTATCGGCGGATTTAATCTTGTTGCTAATGAATAAGGCTTTAGCTACCTTACAAGTGTTTTTAAAAATTTTAGAGTAAGTTGCAACATATTTATTAAAAGTTTCTGAGTTGATGTAAGGCTTAAGGCCGTACAGTTCAAACAATCGCTCCCTACTTTTCCTAATACCCTTAGTTGCCCAGTCACTGAACATAAACTTTGGGCAAATAGATTTAGTTTTCATTTTTAATGTATTATTAAACTCGGTGTAAACTACCGAAAAGAATTCCTCATAAAAGTGATTTACATTTTCAATAATATGGTCCGGAATACCTAAATTACTAATTAAGTTATTATTAAATTTATTTAAATTACTGGGTGTCATTTGTCTGGACTTTATCTGAATTTTTTGTAATGGTGTGTAGGACTCGAAAACAACGGTTTGACCGCTATGATCAGAAGGAAGGTAATTTACAATTGATTTATCCAAGTAGTCGCAGCAACAAAAAACATTATCAATACATGTTGCAGTATTTGTAGTAATTCGGGTTGGTTCCGAAAACACGTTTAACAAATTAAATGATTTAAAAAGATGTAATAATCTACTGCTATTTGAATTTTGATCTAAAATATTAACATTAAAGTCACCACAGATTACCAGTGATTTATTACCAGTTGCAAGCTTTGCTAAAGTATCTTCCATTACCGATTCAAAAATAGAGTAGTTTTGATAATTTGGGGGTCTGTAAACGCACACTATAACATGCCTATCCAGCTCAACACAAGACAGCTCAATATTATGTTCAACCGATAGATCAACAATATCACTACGAGTCTTAAATTTAATACAATTTTTAACTAAGATTAATGAACCCCCACGAATCTTAGCTTTCCGGTTAAAAAAGTCTTTAATCTCATATTATGTCTCTGATCTTTTATCGTTAATAATAGCTAGTAAACCCACTTTTCTATTTATCACTATTCTCTTTATTTCATGCATGATATAAGATCTCCGACGGGTACACCCACATTTCGCCAGTTATGTTTCAGTCCTATGTTCATCACGGACAACGGTCATCGGACTGGCAATTTCTGGTCAATCTTCGTCCTCAAAAAAAACAAAACACAACATAATCCTTATTACACAGGACGTAACAGCAGTTTTTCAGCCAATAAGCACATAACGTGTTAACATCGGCACGCTACAGAAGGAACCAGACGATTAGTAACGCTGCTGCGTGAATGTACTGGTATTGGCTGAACGCAAGGTCCGCTTGTGTAACTACGGCTTTATTTGGGTTCAGCTGTTTTAATAGTTGAAAGGCTTTTGCTGTATTTAGATCGGGTTTTTTAGACGATGTCAAAGAGATTACTCAAGGGGAGCGGTCAGTGTATTTCGTCACCAGAATTGTACAAAAACAATGTAAGAGAAGTGGAGGTATTCTATTAATCCGAGCTTTGTGTTTTCTGTGTCATGTAAGTATACCAAAATGTCCGACTGTCCGTATCAGTACCCAAGATACAGCCTAGGCTTGCCTGGTTTGTTGCCAATGTAAAATACTCGTTATTTTATGCCAAGCAAAGAAAAGGATGAAAATTATAATAACAAATTGCCTTAGAAGGAAGTGAGTAGGTCGAAATCTTTTAATTTATGCGACTCAATTAAAATCAACCAATATTTCCTACGGAACCTCTATTCAAATTAAGCGTGCTCTATTCTAATTAATGCTGGCAACACTTTAACTGAATCGTTTGAGACAATGGCAGCAATTAGTCTCATTCGTTTTGAAATTCGCTTTTGTAAATAAAGGCGGGGTCAGGGTCAATTGACAGATTTCTATTATTTAAATAATTTATATTAAAGACATTTAAATAATTTTAGTTTAAAAGAAAGACAGAACGTCCCTTTACTAGTCATTCGTTTCGCAACACAGAAAATGGTCAACTGGGTAAAATTACATTTTGCAATAAACATAAATGATTTTATGCTGTTTTTACTATGCTCAGTGCCGCTTATTGCAGAATTGCAGATACCTTAGCTATATTTAAATGAAATCACATGAGTCAAATTCTTATAATATTTCAATTTAATATTCCAATCTGCACAGTTGTATAGGTATGGATGTCTTTATTTATAAGTTTATAAATAATGGGTTCCGAATTCCGATCTTGCGAGAGTACCAATCCAAATAAAGGTATGACTGAAAAGCTTCATCACGAGTTACTTAGCAATGTTCACCAGCCACCACCATGAGGACCCAACAACTGAAAATCGCTTCTGGGTTTCGTATTTCAACAAAGATTTAAGATTTAAATCTCCTGTACAACATTGAAAACGAATTAAATGAAAATTTGAAACTAAACATTTCTCCCTACATGGGTAGAATTTAACAGTCGCACATAAAATATAACTACCCATACATCTAAACTGACAAGAAATAAATACAATACATGCTTGTACAGTGTACACAGTTACTCATGTAGGTACTGGTACACCTATGTTTCACTATTCGAAGCGAGTATAGTGATGGTTCAATTCATGCCGTGTACTTGGCGTACTCCCACGTTTTTGTTCCGAGGTACGACTTGTACACCGTTAGTCATGGACAAACTGTCAGGTTTAGCTGTAAATGAGTAGGTTTGAAGCAGAGACTGAGCTTTACAATCACGTCGATAAAAGCGGTGTACAAACGTGATATATCTAGTTGATCAGGTTCGATGGTGAGTTCAGATTTATCGAAATGCTGCACGTTCTACTAGCATGCCTCATAGACCACATAAAATCATAGTTAAAGTCTCTGTAATTGAACTGACAGACTAAGACAAACGTAATGTTTATAGAACGTATTGAGATTCTTATAGGAAAGATCTTGTGGGTAAGACCTAATTTTCGAAAAAAGGAATTGAATTTAATTGCTATCGATATGCTAATAGGAATAAGTAGAATAAGGTAATCTACATGAAATAGTTATTATAGGGATATTGCCATTGTCCTCTCTTTGAATGCTCAGCGCAAGGTAAAAGCAGGTGCTTTTCTCTTGCGTCAATTTGCCATGAGTTCCGATCGTAGCACGATTATGAAGTTTGGCCTCTGTTGACTATCTACTCCTGTGGCTAGCAGTAAATGTTGATGTCGCATAACACACCGATATTATAGACGGTTGAATAAACACGATATGTTTAAAATGGTACGTTTTGCTTTTATTTCTGAAGAAAAATAATGTTCTATCGGAAATGCGATTTTTCAAAGAAAACCAATTTACAGATTTAACGATTGTATTCGACTTTGACATAAAGTGTAGTAAATCAACCGACTTGAATTGTTGTCACCTTTTTGACTCGTCGAATATCCAGTGCTTACACCAACATCGCTAGGATGACAGTCTATCTATTGGAGATCGCTAAATATTTTTATTGCCTTTGTTATGGTATGACACTACTGCCCACACATTGTTGATATGTAATAATCTCTTCGTCACGTTTTATGATACACAGTAGTAATAAGGGAGTCTTTCATAACTACTAGTCTTCATCATAAAATAACTTTAATAACTTGTGTAACAGAATACGTGTTTAGTTTATTTATAGCTAAAGTTCAACTTTCTCCGTCGAAGGATATAGAAAATGGCTTGACTTATCCGGGATGTGGCATATTAACATCTGGGATTGAGAAATAGTGCGAGTGCCATTTGTACCTACATATAATATGAGGCAATGAGGAACAGGTTGTTTTAAAGGGTCCGTTCATGGTGGAGTCATTAGGAATTAATTGCTGGCATAGGTAGCGAATGTATTGTGGCAATCCTGGCAATAAGTCCATCTCTGTAACACATTTTTTTTTTAATATTAAATGGGCCTACTCTTGACCTCAATCTAGTCCTGAGGACAGAGATGAGGACAGGAAGTTTACATTAATAAATAGGTGCAGTAACAGATGATACATAAGTATTCATCATCTGTCTAGCCTTTTCCCAACTATGTTGGGGTCGGCTTCCAGTCTAACAGCTGAATACCAGTATTCTACATGGAGCGACTGCCTATCTGACCTCCACAACCCAGCTAGCACTGGGTAATAATATACTCATTGGTAAGACTGGTTGTCAGACTTTCGAGCCACTGACTACCTATAAGATATTCAAGTATTATGTTGTGATAAATACTACCAACATGAACAGGAGTCTCGAATCACAATAGGAAAAGAAAACTGCAGTACATAGACAGTTAGGTGTCATACTAAAACTGCGGTGAGTATTGGACCATGTCTAAAACCTCGTTGATTAGGATTATAGCTGGAGAATGATGATGACTGCATCACCCAAAGGTTGACTGGTAGAACATGTTTATATGCATTAACTCCGCCTCCGTTTAATTGTAAGCTTATAAATTTACAATTAAATGTATCTTTTTAAGAGAACTATTTTAACTTCTCTCTTATTTCCCATATTATTAAACGTTAGTCGTTTATATAGATTGCATACTACATTGTGCCTCGTTAAGGCTAGAGAAAACAGCATGAAAAACCATGTCGTATCTATGTACAACACGATTAGAATACATAATGTTTACATGCGTGATAAATTGTCACTGTCGTTGGTGAAGCAGTTAAAGTTAACTGCCAGTTACGTAACAGTTACAGGCGCATTATGTCAAAGAATAATTAATTATTATCGATTTTAACTGTTAATCGTTTTGTGTGCTGTGTAAGGAAATGGAATGGTTAGTTGGTTTCTATCGTGTCATTGCATTTTTCGCGTTTTTCAGGACGTTAACTGTTTCTAGTGTTTTATGTCTGTTTTTTTTTTTATGGGTGAGTTTAGTAGTTAGAGAGAAGCAGCAGTGGCTCAGTAGAAACGGCGGTTGTAGGTTCGAATCCGAGCAGGCACGTTACGTTGCGTGATCTATTTAATCAACATTGCTCTTAAAACTATTAAAGAAAATATTGTCAGGAAATCAGCATATCCAGGAATCGAAAATTCAAAGACGAGATAGATCCACCAACTTGCACTGGGACCACTCTTTGTTCAAAAGAGGAGGCCGGTGTCCCAGCACTGGGAACATTACAGGCTCATTTTCCACAATGATGCATTATTGGTTAATGTTTTGTCTGTGGCATTATGGTTCATATTATGATGTAGTTTTAATTTTTATCTGATAATTAAAAGTATCAAGGTACTTACTAACTGTTTTATCAACCGAAGTGCCTTCTTTCTTTATCATCACGTTTTTGCTCTCTATTTGTTATCTGTGCACTTTTTACAACAGTACCTAACAATCATGTAAAGTAACAATTTATAAAATCAATAAATAATGGTTGACCGAAACTAGTGAGGGGAACGGATAAAAAGTTATCTTTTAAATCTCGATAGTTAGATAAAATCTAATTATTGCAAAAATGGTTTTTAAACTGAATAATAAATTACAGAAAATGGTGTGACCATTATGTGGCAAACAAATGTTATTTTCCCTGAGTTTTATATGACTAAGTTTCATGAGTTATATGATAAAATAATTGAGCATCAGTTTCTTTCGAAGTTACAATAAAACGTTGTTGTAAATCTCTTCAATTATCATGTCTTTTTTGTGTGACGCATTTCTATGCGTCTGTCTGTTTTTATGTGACATTTTCTTTATGAAGCGCGTTTTCTATTTCAGGGAGAATACAATTTAAAACAAAGCAGTTTAAGTGAGTTTTCATTTGATTATCGTGTAAAAACCGTATAAGATATCAAATAATGCTTATAAGGACTAGCCCTGTAGATGAACGCAGACATTTTGATCTGAAAGGGAATCTTCTAACATACATTGTTTTTTTCTTGTTCACTAGTACCGATTTCTTTCTACAGTCTTTCGTGAGTGTTATAATTCTTTCAACCAAGTTTTTTTTACGGTAAATTAATTTCAATTTATAGGATATTAATAAAGCTAGATTATATAATTAAGTCGCTTAATTGACGGAAAAATGTCGTAATAAATCTTTTAACTTTCGATTGTCATCTTTTCTGCGTATCTTTTTTTGCAATTTACCGTTTTCTTTTGTAATGTGTGAGTTTCGCTTATGTTCTAACCTAGGTGTGTGAATTTCTATTACGTAGAGAGTGTAATATTTTACTTGGTTACGTGACCTGATACTTGAACTGTAGTAATTAAATATAATTGCTCTCTAATATGAATTTCTCGGTAATTATTTAATAATTAGGGTAAAGCACATATTTTTTGTCCTATGATTAAGTAAGGTTTATGAAGAGCCCAAATCACACAATACATCATTTTGCAACTTGCGCTTGAAGATTCAAATACAAAATTTTTCTCTTCAATAATCTCACCAATATTAAAATTACTAAAACGTAAAATTTAACATAAACTTCTATCGATACACTTAAATAAACTTCACTATAAAACCACCATCACTATAACAAAACTATTACTAAACTTCACTAAAAAAAAATTCCCCACTTCAACTGTCAAAAATCCAAAATTAAAAAAAGAAAACTGTCCCGCGGAAAATGAAACGTCAAATAATCATAGACACAATATTATTTATTTTTTTATCGCGCGCGCAACGCTGTGTAGGTTCGCGTCGAGACTGGCGCGTTGGTTTGTAGATAGGGGAAGCCTTAAATGGTGTTGTTGGTCTGACGTACACAGATTAGAAGAGCTTTGTATTGGAATAGTAGCAAAGTGGCAGTACATATGTACATGGTGATACTGTGGTACCATGTGGGTGTAGGCTGTGCCTTAAGGGGAGTAGAGATGGCTCATGAATTCATGATGAAATGTTGAAGGGTAATTGACCTGATGTTTTTTGCTGAATTGTTGGTCTGTTTGTTTGGATGTTATAAATATGATATCTTTTTTAAATCTAATGGCAATTTATAAGTTTCACGGACAAATAATATAATAGCCTGGCGAATGACACTGAATGACTGATCTAAAATGATTTACGTTATGATTGCCTCGTTTTGACTACAATCTGCTGAGCAAGCGATCCTGGGGTCGATTCCCAGGTCGGAGAAATTGGGTTTTCCAACATGAATTTCTCATTGTGGTTGGCGGTAATAGCTTGTGAAATGTGAGAAATGCTATAGGGATGTTTCTGTCTAACTTTTTGGAGATAGCAGGCATGATTATGCTATGTGACTTTTTCTGAATTTCCCCCGAGTTTTCACAGTAAATTTTTGAAATGACTAGTTTCCAAACTGACAGACAAACCTTCGATTGTCCTCGCGCAACCTTCCCTACCCATTCCTAATCCCCAAGAGCGCCACAATGAAAGTCATCAAACCCCATGGCGTCGTGTGAAAGCCATACGACGCTGAATATTTAATACGACATTGACGGTCAGGGTTCTTGTTTGCGTCACATGTCAAAGTACTATTGATTATTTCTTTTATCCTATTAGGTGGTGTTAGATTGGCAACTTAGTTGGTAGAATTAGAAATACTCTATTTGAAAAGAGGACTCCTTCTGATTCCTGAAAGCCTAGTACCTACTTTTATTTTTTTGACAAATTATGTCACACAATTTGATTGCATAACCATCATCTGCCTAGCCTTTTCTCAACTATGTTGGAGCCGGCTTCCAGTCTTACCGGCTTCAGCTGAATACCAGTGTTTTACATGCAGTGACTGCCTATCTGACCTCCACAACCCAGTTAGTACTGGGTAATACGATACCCCTTGTTAAGACGGGTTATCAGACTTTCGGGCCACTGATTACCTTACCGACGCAAAGATCTGTTTGATCGCATACCGAATTTCAGAAATTGAACCACTGAAACAACTTAGCTTAAGCAAAAAGAAACCCACAACTGACGGAAAACCTGTCTGAATGCATTTTACTAACAAAATAGAAAACAGAGAGGTAGCCAAGTCTCTAGGTCATACTTAAACTAAGAACACGACATATGCGGGCGGGTCCACAACCCCAAAAACATTAGAAAACTATCTCCGAAACGGACACACCTCACCTACAATTAAAACTGAACATTACCGTTAACAAAACAATGTCAAAAGTGCAACACCATTCAAATGTCACATACGTTATTTAAAAACAAATGAACTATTGACGATGGTGCCTAGTTACCGTTGCAACGGGACCTACACAATGGGGGCTATAAAACTAGCCGTATGTCACAAAATATGGCTAGATGACTATGTCTAGTGCTTGAGTATGTATGTTGATGTGTGCATTTTACCTGAATGCACCGAAGCTGAAAAAGAAGGTAGAATTTTAGTGATTTGCCAGCAGTCTACATTAAATTTGTACTCGGTTAGTGGCAAAAAAACCCCTTACCGGCGTGATGCTGTGTAGGTTTAATTTTCAGGGACTTTGAGTGGGAATAAGCTTTCTGTCGTGGTTGTGGGTGTCACAAAGCCGATTAAAGGATTTCGTGAACAATAGGTGTGCGTGGCAATGTCGTAATTGCAGATTATAACATCAAACAGTATTGAAATGGTCTCTATGGTCTATTCAACTATCTGTTGTCCCTGCCTATGATCGTTTATTGTAGCGGTAACTTGGACGTTTACAATATCGATAAAGATCAAAAATTATGAATTATAAAGCAAAAACCACTGTTTCCTGTTACAAACTACTAAATATTTAAACTACAAAATAGAAAGACAATCAAAGGGGAAAAATAAATTGAATTCCGTTGGCCATTTGGCCACTCGCAATAAAAAAAAACCCCACTTTACGGTACAGGCGATACCCAAAAAAAATGCTTTTCGAGGTTTTATTTTAAAACTTGTTGTGTGTATGTATATTCATGCCAAATTACAGCTTTCTATAGTAGTACTAAAAGTCTTTGACTACGGAACCCTGATAACACTTTCTACCTGTAACGTATTTCAATGAAAACCGCTTTTCTCTTTTCACTTAGTTTTCAAGTCATGCGGGCGTTTGACACCTGACAATCAATGACAACTGAACGATACTTTACGGTCTTACTGATTCTATATATTTCTGTGTTTCAGTTTATTCCTAGTTTTTATTTCTGTGGGTATGTAACAGAGAATGGTCCTTTTTAAACGGGGTAGACCAGCTAAAAACTTATTTACCTTCGTTTCATGCTGATTTAAGTTATGAAATATGACGATTTGGTAATTTCTCTGAAAGCTTCGAAACTTCTCAACTAGTTTTGTTACTGGCCGAGTGGATTCGAGCCCTTCGAGCTACTTAAATTTTCTAGTAGAGCAGCTCTCTTCGAGCGGTCTGCGTTCTATGAAGAAACTTTTAGGTCTCTATTCACGCGAAACGGAAAACAATTGACAGTCACCTCTTAAGAAATTCTAAATTCCCGAGGGACTCAACACCTCTGTCCTCAAGAAGACAAATGACTATCGCTCCAACTGGAGGTGCTGGGATAATGTATTCATCCAGCATTTGGATCAAGACTAAATAGCAATAAATTTTGTAAATATTAAGTGTATTTAATTAAAGGTAAAGCTATATTCTATAGATCTATCTACCTAGTCTGCCAACAATCTCCCGAGGCACTGAACTCCTAAGGGTAACATTACACCAATAAGAGGCTCATGTAACTCACACAATGCCGACCTCGGCACCACTTTCACCGTTGCGCCTGCGCCTGCGTCCATGCTGCAACGCTCAATCAACTGCACTGATTTATAACATTATATCGCACACGATTTATGAGTTAAATGGGTTATTGGCTTTGTTCACGGAGGCTCCTTTTAAGGGTGAGCATACGTTCCATCTCTTTTGACCATGTACCTAAGTATTTCGCTTTTGGCAGACCAAAAGTGACAACGTGCACGAGCACATTTGGTCTGCCAACCAGCTATGGAGCGAAGTATACTGAGTGTCAAACTTACGGACCACATCAGAAACTCCATACTTCGCTCCAAAACCCAAATAGCTGATGTGATGGTTGAAATGGAACTGGAACTGAAAATTACAACTCAGTATCCACTGAGTGGTAATTTTTGCCCATTGCTCCTCCGACATGCGGCAGATGTGACCAGCCCAGTTGCATTTCAACCTTTATATTTAGGCCAGCATTAGTTATTTGGGTTTTGGAGCGAAATATGGAGCCGTGTTGTCCTGCAATTTGGTATCCACCAAATAACAGGCACGACAACGCGGCAGCCCTGAAGGAGATGGCGGGATGAGCTGGACTCTTTCTCAAAGAAATGGCCTACAATCGGACTAGATCGCGAAATCTGGAAGGAGGGAAGGGAGGCCTTCTGCAGTAGGAAAATATAGGCTTAAAATCATAGGTATTGCACACTTGTAGGAAACGACAGATTATTGTTTGGTTACCGATGAAAAATTTCTATGTGGCGGGGTTCAGAATGATGTACTATGAGTCGGTGTCTCTTCCACCCTGTATACGGACGTTTAACTCATTTCCATATTCAAAATTATTAAACACATGTATCTACCTATTTTATTTTACCTTCATAAACGCAGCCAGACTATAAGTAGCCTAGTTTTATCATTGTAATAGTTTCGAGTCTCTTATCTCGCTGTAAAACAATAATTAGTATTCGAAGATTAAACGTCCTAATATCAAGTACTTTTCTATCGTAAATTAACTAAAGTAGACCATCGATAAGTAAGTACCAATAGTCTTTGACGTCACTATGTGAATCTGAAGTGGTACTTTAAAGAAAGGGGTCGGTAGGTACACTATCTACTTCTCAAAAAGGATGACATTGCATCTGTGTGCACGATAAAATAAAGAACATGCCATGTGTCTATGGACCATTTGTACCACATAGTGAACTCGGAGTTAAGTGACAACCAGTATGTACTTCAGGTGCTTTTTCGCGTTTGCGTTTGGTATAATTTTAGTACCAAATCTAAACTCCTGTATTTAGGTATTATTATTATGGAACTCAGAAATGAAATAATTGTTACGTTAGGTTAAGTTAGCCATAATCCCGGAAAGAAGGTTAAGCAGAGGTGTGTCAAATAGTACCTACACCAACATTTCGCTAGCTATGTTTAAGCCCCAAGTAATAGGAGGCGAGCCTATTAATTGCTATCAACGGCACACAGATCAAGACTCAGTGGCTGCTACTAAGACATTTCTAAAACCGTACCTGGATGTATACGGGAATCGAACACCCAGGACCTCGTACTAAGCAGTCGCGCTTGCGACTATTAGACCAACGAGGCAGTTCAATGATACAAAAAAAAAAACAGAATGTTTGTTGGTCTATTTTTAGATACATACAACTGAGGCACCTTACATAAATGATTTCGTACCTATAGGTATTGGTCGACAGCTTAGCTAATTTAATGCTCTTATTTCTTTAATTCATTTATTTTTATTCAATAATCGCACAGTTTACGTAAAAAATGATTATGCAAATGTTTCAATCGTAATGTAGGTAATCTTATTAGGTATACCTTGGTTTTATAATAGCACTGGCCTTCGGAAATTAGTCACATTATTATTTCCTCTAATAATATTATTTGGAACTAGAAATATATAAATGGGAAAGTATTAGAAGCCTTATTATTATTAATATGAACTTTTTAGAACCAACGTAATAATGCCTTTTGACGACAGTGAGTGTTTCAGATGGTATTTTTGTTTTAATTTAGTATACCTACCTATATTTTATAAATACAATAATTATGTTAATATTTTGTAGTAGGCGTTTTATTATTTTATTCAAACTGAAGGACCTTTCGCAGTAAATACATAAATGAGTCAAGTAGCGACATCTATTTTGTAGTTCTTAAACTATTACTCTTGCATTGAGTTGTAGTACTCATTAATAAAAACAGATGTCAGCATTCACGTAATAATTAAATATTAGTTAACGTTAACTTTAGATCAAATGAGATTGTTATGCATATTTGTTATTATTACCAACTACTGATAGCACTGTAATTAAGTAATGGTTGTTTGAGTGTTGTCAGCACTCTCTAACAAACGCTCGTGTGTAATAGTTCACATCAGCACCAATAGATGGCGCCGATCTCAAAGGTCGTACGTCGAAATTCACCATCCGTAAAATAATCTCTTACCTTTTCAACCTTGTCGGTAGGTGGTGACGCCGGTGGGCTCTGCGGTAGACCCAGGTCCTCATCATCATCACTGCCATCACCTCGCCCCCGCCGCCTTACTGCCGCCACTAGCTCCGCCTGGTGACAAGAGAGGGAACTATTAATGAAAATGCCTCGTTGGTATAGTGGAAAGCGCGACAGCTGAACGCAGGATCCATGGTTCAATTTTGCGTCGGGCAAAGTGGTTCTGAAAATGTTGAGCAGAAGGTCGGAACTTGTGCCTTGTAATAAGCTCAACGGTATGAAATGCAACTTGACTTACAACATAGGCATACCATACCTAACTATATAGTGAAATGTGGTAGGCAGATTTACAACTCTACATTGTATGACTTGGGGACGTAGACGCGGTATTAGAATACATAGAATAGAATTTCATTGTTGTTTTAGGTGGGTAACAAAAAAAAGCTAAAATTCAGGTAATTGTATAGTATATATTCATTTTAATTCAGTTGTCCATACAAGGATTTGAGCATTATTTAGGTAGGTATGTGCAGTACAGGATAAATAAAATTATATTTAGTTGGTTAATGTCTAATAGGAAAAAGATCCAAGTGTATTCTTACAATACGTTTTGTTTAAATTGGCTAGTGTTTGAAACTATAGTTGCGCGTTTCAAATACATTTATACAGTTTTCGCGTAGGTACCCTCAACATGATGGTCATCGAAATAAAATACTATATTATAAAGTTATTGAAAGTTGGCGACTGTGTAAGTCCAAGACTGTAAAACCTGTACTCAAGAAATGTTGTACACAGAAGCTGTTGGTAAACCTTTATTAATAAATAAAAATAAAGTTATGAACCATAAGTCGCGAAAAATATCTGCTGTTCCCTACGTTTTAACGATTAATCTGAACACAAAATAGGTATATGACTACTGATTATATATTCCCGATTTCAGGATCAATTCCGTAATAATAGTCGTTTTCAATCATGAAGTTTGTAGATTCGACTCCGTGTTTCGACCTAGGAATCTACGAAGAACTCCATAGATACTCTACCATGTTTATAATTTGTTCTTTAATGTTCCAATGTTAACCATAATAATTATCACAAATGCACGTCATAGTGCAAAATTCCGCCATGTTTTTGACCCATAAAACACGACATTAAGAGCGGACAGCGATAAAGATAACAGACGCAGCTTCCTTTGCGTATCAATTTGTTACAGATACTTGTTATGTAGCACAATGTTATGTTATTATATCATAACTTCATAAAAGACGGCATTGTTTGAGAAGAAAAGTCGGCATGGGCTGGTGAAAAAGTCACATAAAAAGTGATTAAAAAACTCTACTGAAAAGCAAAAAACAAGCGTAAGCCAGCGGATGCAGGCGGGACCCATTGAAATATAAAATTCGGGTTCAGTCGGGATTTTTAGTTTTATATTTACTTTTTATGTGCCATTTTCACCAGTACCTATATGCTGAGTTTTCTCCCCAAACAGTGGAGAATAGAAGAAAAAAACGTGTTGCTCCGAACCCAAGTACCATGGGACAAGTGCAGGAAGATGATGACTATGTCCCATCAGGACAACAGACACAATATTAATTGTTATTTTCATGACTCAATTCCAGTACCTACCTAAATGGGACGGGTAAATGGCTGTCAAGTATAAAATACAATGTTATTATGAACAAACCCATAATCGAGCTAGTTTTCCGTCTGTGATCCAAGTGAATTTCTTTTTCCATCCTTGACTCATACCCACTGGTAACTTTAGCACTTATTTTTGGCACTTTTCACTAACTTAGCATTGCACTACACTATTTATTTCAAAAGTCACTTGTATAATATTCCACATAGGCACTATTATAATTTTCCTTGGTCATCAATTCTTCTCTTTTTTTAATCTGTTGATAGAAAACCTTTTTGTATAATAGACACTGTCTTGTTTGAATTTGGAACACTTTCGCTCCAACCTCTTTAACCACTCTGCTCGACAAGATTTTGACACATGACACATCAGCTGAATCGGGGGGGGGTGATGCGAATTGTCATGAAATTCAAGAATTTTCGTGATCATTCAGCATTCGATTTTATAATGATAAATATGTCACGGCAGCTGTTTCACACGATAACTTTGTGTTAAATATCTTCAATACCGTGTTGAGGTTGGTAAAACGGCGTCAGTCCATTGCCAAACATGTGTAAAATACATATTACGGCACCCTTCCAAAAAATAGGTAACTTAGATGCGCTGGAAATAATGTACATAGACAAGTTTCTCGTTTGCTAAAAAACTCGAAAAGGAAAAATAAATACAGTAACATTCTATCTGCGTTCTTATTTTTGCTATTATTCATACATAATTTCATAAAAAAACACGATCAAAGTCTTGACAAATAGGTATTACTAAAAAACTATGTTGCAAGTGTTGCAAAATGACACTTCTTAGTGCTGACCGTAAACCCAAGTTCTATCATTACGATTAAAAAGTGGCATTCAGCCTAATCGATACTCGCAATGAAATCGAGTTTAGAAAAAAAAAGAGTTGACTGAATTCTTGGTTTAATTTCGAATAATAATTAATCATTTAATTTTATCTTTTTTCAATAATTTCATTTAGTAATTATTCGATGCTTTTGGTTGACTTCAAGAGAAGGAGATTTATAAATAATAAAATAAAATAAAAACTTGCTTCTATGTAATCATTTTGATGATTATCTTTCTTTCCGTTGAACTAGCAGCGTGAAATTTGGCAAGAAATAAGTCTCACAGTTCAAACAAAGAAAAATAAGAAAATGGATCAATTTTCAATTTAACTGTAAGCACGGACAGAACCTATGGCTAAATACGCGTCGATTTTTTTGTTTCAAAATTTAAATTAAGAATACGCTCGCAATTCCCAATTTTAAAGTATTTTAATTTACTACATCATTTATTGTGAATTTAGTTTTCTAATAATCTGGTGGTTGGACTGGAAGCCGATCCCAACATAGTTGGGTAAAGGCTAGGCAGATGACGATGAATATCTGGCGGTTGGATATAGAATGCCCAGGATCTCGGTAGGCATAATTAAAAAATTAGTTTGATCCGTCAAAGATACATTATATTAGTTATTCTACAAAATTGTGTATAGTACGGTTGGGTTATTGTGTTAGGTTGGGACAAACTTTTCTTTTGTTTAGATTATTCTTTCCCACTGCTGGGCAAAGGCCTCCCCATACCTTTTCAACTCTCTCGCTGTTTTGCCTTCTCTGGCCGATCAGTCAAGAATGAGTGAGTCCAAATCGTCACGCCAGTGTTTCTTCGGCCTGCCTCGGTGACGACGACCGACTAACTTATTGTCCTATATTTCGCAATCAGCAGTGCATAGGCCGTATCCTAAATAAACATTAGTTTATTTTTTCAAAGCGGTTCACTGTCCACTCTAAAACCTCTTTTTACAACTGCAAAGTTCAGGTTATCCATCATAGGCCGTGGGCCGTGTCACTTGAGTGAGGCCGTGAACAGCTATAAGACAGAACCCTCAGGGGAAGAGTCGAACTCGCATTTCTAGAAGTTTTCTTAAAAATACAATTTTATAGTTTTTGGGGTTGCTACTAAACCAAGCTAGATAAGCTTGGTTTAGTAGCAACCCCAACATCAAAAAATAATGACGATTAAAAGTATTGGTCGGAGAAGGCAAAAGATAAAGAAAATTGGAAAGCCAATGAGGAGATTTGCCCAGCAGTGGGAGAGAACTGTCTGATAAAAAAAAAGTATTTATAAATAGTGAATACCTAATAACCAATACATCTAACCATAACCCAATTTTGTAGATTATATATAATTTATCTTGGTGGGAACCAAACAAACACTATGGCCTACCAAGATCCTTGGCGTTCTATATTCAACCAACCAATAGAAAAAAAAATCACAATAAATTATCTAGTAACTATAAATACAATATAAAATGGAACAGCGAGTGCATTCCTAATTTAAATTTTGACATGGAAACAAAATCGGCGCGAATTTAGCCATACCTAGATTAATCTGTTCTGTTTATTGTTGGGTCGATTTTAGTACCTACTATGCACGAAAATCTATTAAGATTACCATTATAAAAGCTTTAAAAAATATTACAACATTTTTTATTGTATTTAACGCTTAAAACAAAATTATTTTAATTTCTATCTATCGATTTCTTAAATTCCTTACATTTAATTACTCGATTTAATCGAAATTTACAAAACAAGAATCGATTGAAATAATCGCTTTCACACATCACAAAGATTAAAAAAAATAAAATGGTCGTCAATTTCGAATACAAATTGAGTAGTGGTAATGAATATTACGTGTTATTGGTCCTGAATTAGTAAATTACGCTAAGATCTGGGCATTTTCATGTTGTTTATAATATTTGAAATTATATTTGTCACATTTGTTATCGAATCTTTATGCGTTTGTGTGATATAATGTGAAAAATAAAAATGTAAACACGCACTATTGGCGCGAAACTTCGACTTTAGATAGGTACCAAAATTCATCATTACCACTGCTTATTTAAATTGAACTATGGATGAATTCGTCACATAATTAAATGACGAGTTAATTATTATCAATAAAGTGGAGTTTGGATGTCCGAAAACCATAATTTTTATGATTTTTAGCCTCGGCCAGCACTTCTGTCAAAATGGCGATGACCGTATTTACGCACTTGGATTTTGTAAGGTGAAATTAAGAAACTTGCGCGCTAAATACAGAAGTTTTAATGGCGTTGACATATGAGCTTTTTATCCAACTCTCTTAATTAACGCACACTCCTAGTTTTTGATTATCAGAATATTAAATATTTACATAAATAATGAGGATGACGTATGACTTAAATGCTAGCCCCTTTCGGGGCCGATACCGAGCCAGCGGAGGTTTGTATGTCAAGCCCCCGAAGGGGCCCGTACCGAACTATATGGTTAAAATCAGAAAGTTTTCGATGTTGTTCTATTTTCTAATGTTTTAAATATTTGTTAACAAATACGTATATTCACACTAAAGTCTTGCGTCCAACTAATTGTAAAATAAATATGAAACAATAACAGGCATTAGTCATCTCGTATTTAGTGGTAAAGTCGTACAATATTGACAGATAGCAACGGGAAGTCGAATTAATTTTATGTTTACCGTGAAACCATTAGCCGTCTTCGCGCTTTTGTTTTATTTTACTACTAACCGGTTAGATAAGTCAATAGCTAATATTTTAGCACTAATTTAGCTTTGTTTTACGTGGGAAGTTTTTTTGTTAAGCGATAACGGAAGACACGATTTTTTTTGCAGATTTTCCTAAACGGTAAAGTGTAAGGAAAAAGTATTTTTAGCTTTGTGTTCATGTGTTTCACAGAATTAATTATGAATATTCTGGATCCAATGACAATTGTTTTTAACTGTGTATTGTTAGACACATAGTTTATAACTCATTGGATTTAAAATTAGCAAAAGGATTGTGAGAAGTCAGCTATTGAAACATTCTATTCGCCGTACTAGGCAGTCATAGATAGGTAGCGGTCATGAATCAGCTCCATACATGGTAGCTCTGGTTTTTAAACAATCACCGCGATAAGCCACTGACTGATTCATTTTATTTAAATTATAGATAATAACTGCAATCTCATCTATGATGCATATATTATCATCATTTGCCTAGCCTTTTCTGAATTGTGTTGCATAATAAAATTATAGTACCATTATAATTAACACTAGAAACGGGATATTTACCATGTCCACTGTTTGTTTTGACAAGGACAAAGGAGGAGGAGGTTTTAGTGGAAATGGTAAATATCCCGTTTCTAGTGTTAATTATAATGTTAGTGACCATGACAGTTTAAAAATTATAGTAGGTACCCACTGCAATAACTCCAAATCGTAGACAGAGCATATCAATAAGTTATTAAATAATGAGACAAGAACACACTCCAGATGCAGTAGAAATATTTTTTCTCCTCCTCGTGTCTCTGGCCCTAGCTAAAAACTAAGACCTAAAAAAACGGCTACCACTAGCACTAGCCGTATCATTTATTTGGTAAGTATTGCCTGAGAACATTATGTGTTCCAGGTTATGGTGACTGCCAAAGACTATCGCCACATCATGAGACGTGCACTGTCAGCTAAACTATGCAACACCTTGTATCTTTATATCTTGTTTTATTCATCTTCGTTCTGCTTACCCTTTTAATATTAGCTAGCGTATGCCCGCGGCTTCGCCCGCGTGAAGTCTGATAATTGTCCCACGGGATCATACAACTGGGATACAAAGTATTCTGTCTCTGTGTTAATCCAGGTTATAACTATCTGTGTGCAAAATTTCATCCAAATCCGTTCAGTAGTTTTTGCGTGAACGAGTAACAAACATCCATCCATCCTCACAAACTTTCGCATTTATAATAGATATAGTATATAGGTAGTAAATTTTATTAGTAGTACTATTTTTCTCTTTTTTCCATTCAAAACATATGAAGCTAAAATCCAGTATTTAATAAAGAGCGACTGCGTATCTGAAACCCTCGTATTCTAAGAATCAAAGACTATTTTGGGTACAAAACTTAGGCGTAACCCAAAATGAAATAAGCTTGTCGCCCACTTATGACGCACGGGTCTAACTTGGAAAAAATCTAGAAGTCTATCGAGCTACATCCAAAATACCAGGTCAACAGGACATGCAAGAGATTGCATAATTCTGTTCGTATAATAGCAGTGATATTTTGTAACTGTTATAACAATGGATAGGATATTAACAGACTGTCTCATTGTTTGGCACTCGCACGTTTGAATTAAATAACATCACGCCTGTAATCACTGATATGTTAGGCAGAGGTGTTCCTAATAGTAATTATGTTTAACTCCCATGTAATAGGAGGCGAGCCTATTGCCGTCAACCGGGTACAAATGCAGACTCCGTGGCTACTACTGAGAAATTCCTAATGGAAAAACCAAATAACACTTTGCCCGACCTGAGAATCGAACACAGGGCTTCATGTTCAGCAGTCGCACTTGCGACCACTACGAATATGGGTGAGCAGAGAGCGTAGACAAGGTGCCATTCTATCAGCTATAGTGAAAGAAAAGAACTGTATTGACATAAGCTACCGAAAAGTTTATGTCAGTCCCGTTGAATGTCATTTTTAGAAATAAAAACAGCTTTAAAAGCGTTAATCGACTAGTATCTTTTATTACTACTGAAACTGAACTAGCGCCATCTCATGACAAAGATGGGAAACACAATTATTCCATGCAAATTGTACTTTAATACAAAAGGGTACTCGCAACCGGCGTGAGTATATGTACTCGTATAATCAAATGTATGGACGAGGACAAAGCAAAAGGATCGTTGCAGGCCGTGTTCTACAGCTTCGGCCTACCCCCCATAGGCAAAGGCGTGAGGGTTTTAAAGTTTAATTTAACGCGATCGACGTTTCCCAGTAGAAAACACTCGCACTTGATCTTTTACTTTGATATTCTCAAAGGACGAGGCCTTCATAGAATTTTATGATTTTATAGAAAAAGGTAGGATACTATTATGTTAGACTTTCTGAGAATCAGTTTTCACAAAGGAACTTGTTTTGAAACTTCTAAAAGGCTGCCAATCGATGCCCTAGGCCCAACGACTGTAACATTACTTTCTAGAAAGTTTTTAGCATTAGAATAGGCTACGACGTTAAATGGTTGTATAACAAGCCTCCAGTTTGTGAAAGGCTAAATCCCAAATAAGGAGATGCGATAATTTTGTCGTTGTTTGTTTAAACCAACCAGAACAGCTACCTTTTTTTTTGCATAGGTAATCATCAAATGAGTCCTCCCGCTCTGGACGGAGCGGAAGGGAGTGTCAGACTTTTACTGACTAAAACCCATCCATGTTCCTTCTTTTGCCCTTTGTGTTCCAGGGCCGCGGTATCTCTTTCGAACAGTCCCGCAGCCCTCAGAACAGCTACCTGACTTTAGATATTTTGGCTGATTTCGGTAAGATGCAAAAGAAACAATGATAAGGGTCAAAGCGCCCTAATTGCGTATCACACTTACTTACATTGACAATCCAAACTATTCTGAAGGAAATTCTTAATACATTGCTTCATAGGCTGGCCAACTTCGTGTGCTCAATAAAGTAACTAACGCAATGAATGTTGTTGAACTGTCAAAATGAATTATAAGTGTGCCACGCAACTACCCCGCTATTGTCTAAATTGATTTATGTACTTACTTGTGGTGTTTATGTTGATCTATTTGCGATCTTGTAAGAAGTATGACGTACGTACCTAAATATAACACAACGAGTTTACAAGCCAAACTAAATAAAGAATTTGACGTGCAATTTCACAGTACAACTTCTGTTTAATATGAATGATAAGGTAATGACACATATTTCCCGCTAGCGTTGAACAATAGTCGAGTATCAAGTGATGATGGACAATGGTCACCACAACCGCAGGAAAACCTTGCGTCAAACTGGAGCATGTCAGCTTAATAGTCACTTAGGTTTTGTATCTTTCTTTGTCGTGTGGCTATTGCCTTATAACCTGGTGTCAGAGTTTGTAGGCCGCCCATGGGCCTCTGACTTGGCTCGACTTGGTTTCTATAATAGTTTAGGAGTAATCCTAACTAATATTATAAATGCGAAAGTAAGTTTGTTTGTGTGTTACCTTTTCACGTCTAAACCACTGAACCGATCATCCTGAAATTCAAAACAACAATAACGTTCTTATGATAATAGATGGCGCCACGTGTCTTTCGAATCGGGGTTGAATAATTATATTAATACAAGCAGAGTACAACCCGAATTGAAGCTAGTTTCAATACATTTAATAGCAATTTTAAGAATTTTTAAAGTGTCTCGTTGGTCTAGTGGGTGACTGCTGAGCATGAGGTCCTGGGTTCGATTTCCGGATCGAGCAAAGTGTTATTGGGTTTTTCCATGAGGAATGTCTCAGTAGACACGCGTAGTCTGGATTTGTGCCTGGATGATGGCAATAGGCTCGTCCCCTATTATTTAAGACTTAAACATAACTGACGAAATGTGGGTGTACTATAAGGCACTCCTCTGCCTGACCCGTCCTGGATTACAGTCATGATGTTATGTTATGTTTTAAAGTGTCCCCGATGGGAATTTCCATCGTCAATCCAACGAATAAGCAAGCTGAAATGACAAACAGCGACTGTCAGGGTAAGCAATCTACCCCTATTATAATATCTACTAGGAGCCCATAAAAATATGATAACTAAGTATTTTATACGAATACATTCATTAATTCATTATATAACATTTTTTTTTTAGGTATGACTTATAATTTTAAGGTGAAAATATAATGTAGTGAAATAACTGTTATGCAAACGCAATACACAGTAGACACTTTCATTTAATATGAGCTACCAAAACAGTGGATCTGTCAAAATTATCCCCATGGCGAGAGACATGTCACCACGTCAGTACTATCCTCCTTTCTAGCCATAAGATCTTTCACACAGCCCTAACATCGTTACTGGTCTTTCTCTACTCTTATAGTCATCCACATTCAAAACATAACTAAATACATTATTTAATAAAATAGATATAAAAGGTTTCTGTTATATTAAAACAGCCGTTTTGTAAAGCAAAACATGCCAATAAAATGTTAACAATCATTTGAAAATACGTAAAGCTTACAAAAGCAGCGAGGTAACGTTAAATCTGAGATAAAGATAAAATATTAAATAATACGCGCTAGTTCACAGGTCGTATCCTCTCGTCTTGTGGTGCAAGGGATAAGGTAATGGCGACCGAGAACTCAGAATTTCTCAATGCGATAAAACTGCAGAAACAAAAGAGGAATTATGTGTTTTGCAAAATTAACATGGATGCTGCAACCCAAATCAACCTTATTGCACGAGAATAAAGATAATAGTCATCTTGACAAACTTATCAGTGGAAGCAACTTAACAGCGGGTAAGATGATAATTAATATCAATCTTTTTTTTTTAAAGTGATTCCAAAGCAGAGGTTAAATAAACTATGCTACGAAAGTGTTGGGTCGTCATTTGTTTTAGTTAAACAAATTCAATTTCAGTCACAAAATTGTTTGTTATCAACGTCAGAAAATTGATTAGTCTGAAATGTAACGTGACTGCGACACGACCGTGTTACTGACCCCATTCAGTAATCCTATTATTGTGCTTTAGTAAATAATGCACATCTAGGCATAAGACTACCTATTTGCCTCTGATTTTTCGGATTCATGTGCGTATTGCATAATTATCACTTGCTTCGGTGAAAACATCGTGAGGAAACCAAACCAGCAAGCCTGAGAAATATTTCTCGACGGCATGTAAAGCCAAGTCAGCTCTGACTCTGACACCAGGTTAGGCACTAACCACACAAAAATAAAGACAAGCTATCTTGCAGAATCTTTGCCCTACCTAAGTCGAGTGCCACACTACATATGCCAAAAGGACAATGCCAGAAACTCTATAGAGCGTTGACCCATCAATAAAAGTTGGTTTACAAGCAAGCCAAATGTAGCATTCTATTGGTGCTTTATTAGTGATAACTAAAAAACTGTTTAAATGGTTTTAGAACTTGCGGTTTTATTTACAAAATCCAACTCGCTATACTCGTCTCACTTGCGCCGTAACATCACAAAAGCGAGTGGAATTTCACTTTCGCGATGATAGAACAATAACACAATAGTATCTTAGCTCGGAGGCAGCTCAGCACAGTTCTAAAGGACAATGTGCTACTTCGACATTTCAAGTATTTCCTTCTTGTATGCAACTAAGTTAGGCTAGCATTCGTGTAGTTCGGCTAGTTTGTCTTACTATCGTAAACCCTACTGATAAGCATAAAGTCCTGGATCCACTTTCCAGATCGGGCAAGTGTTATTGGATTCTTTCATTAAGAATTTCTCAGTAGCGTTTATCGTTTATTATGCGCACAGCCAAGGAGTGGAATTCCCGGCCTTCATCGGTGTTCCCAAGTTCATATGACCCCAATCTATTTAAGTCGCGAGTTAATAGGCTTCTTTTGGGTTAGCTCGTTCCATCATCGACCTCATCTCTGTCCTCAGGACTAGATTGAGGTCAAGAGTAGGCCCATTTAATATAAAAAAGTAGCAGCCAAGGAGTCTAGATTTGTGCCTCGTTAATGGGTACACTCCTGCTTGTACCCTTCGGGAATTACATACGTGATGTTATGTTTTTGTGTAATTCAGTGGCGTACCTAGGGGCCAACAATACGGCAAGCTCATAACGTAAGCAGACTGTTCAGATCCCTAACATCATAGAGAGTAAGTAGGTTATAACGTTAAGGGCAAGATAAGCTTCAGGCTAGTATAAAAGTCACAGTAAAAGACTTGAGTGTCCCTACCTAATTTTGATTGTAGAAGTGACGACGACGTTATTTTTAATTAATCATAATTTTAGTTATTTTGTACGTCAAACAATTATATGAATTTAGATATTAAGTTCATAAATCTGTGGTTTTTAATAGCATGACGTGACTATCAGGTGAAGTAAATAATTATTCTTAAAGTCTTTACTAACTGTAACGACTATAAGAATAATTTAGACATAGTTTTTTGTTTTTTTTTTAAATAATTTAGACATTTAAAAATAGTTGGGACTTTTTAAAGGTAGACTATCATAGTTACATAGTTAACATTGAAGAGTCTCTTTACTAAAATGAAGATTTAATAACAGTTTTCACAAAAAGCGTTTATCTTACGTTTATTAAAGACTGTAATTATTTCTTCAGTTTTAGAGAGTTACTAAGTGAATATATTACAACGAAGCTCGTTAAACTATGTAAGTATAATATTGCATACATTTGGTTTTATTATTTATATAATAATTGCTAGTTTTTGATTACAGAAGAATTAAACCGTTTATTAGATCGCTAAAGTAAGATTTATCGAGATTGAAAAGATTTAAGCTGGATACTTATGTTCTAATCACCACACTTTGTGAACGGATTTGGATGAAATTTGGCACACAGATAGTTTATAACCTGGGATACTTTTTATCCCACGGGATTGTACCCGTGGATCAATATTACCAAACTCTACGAGGGCGACGCCGTGGGCATAAGCTAGTCGTATATAATAATAACGAATTATTTTAGCACAAAAGCCCTTAATGAAGCCATCTTCCTAATCCAATTAAGCAAAGACATATTGTCAGCGATCGCTCAGAAAGACAAAAGCGAGTACTTACACAATATAATGAAATAGATTGCTACAAGTACACTCAACCTCTCATAAGTCGTAACTTGTACAACAAAAATCGTACTTATTGCAACGACCTACAGGCGCTGTCAAAGTGTTACTTCTGAAGTGCGATTGACTGTATTTGATCGTATTAATTACTTACAGTAGATTTAATTTGTCGGAAAGTAAACTCCCGAGTATCTTCCCGATATTAATAACAAAAATAATTATTATATTGTGGTAGATTATTATTATTATTTTAATCAAATATAATAATGGAATTGTTTTCCGCGTTCAGATTGTATGTAGAGAGGATTGCTAACACAATGGTATATTGTTGGTCGATTTTTACATGGATAAGGTAGGCGCTTGTATTATGTAAGTAAGTATAAACATGGTCTCTTGTGGTACAATCAGTAAACTTTCGGTTCTGAATGTTCTGATATTTCAGTATGAACAACCAAGGAAACTCATGAGCACGACCCGCGATTTTTTTCTAAAAAACCTTGTTAAGAGGGAAAAGGGGCTGCGATTCTCCATACAATTGTAAGTATTCCATTTTTTCTACTTGAATAATGGTTCGAGAGCAATATTTTTTTTCCATAAAATCAAGGTCTACTGTAGACACCCCAAGTAACACAGGAAGCATTTTAAAATACGAATAGTAAACTTATGTAAAACTTAAGGTCCGTATAAACTCATATAAAAGTTCACCGAGCGTCTTGATGCTTTATATTGGTATTTCAAAACCATTATGATGCTTTACAATGTATAACGGTTGGATAATGGCCTATCAAAATGCTTTTGTAAAGCCTTTAGTTTTAGTGAAGCCAACCACAATGCAACTGTACAGCTTTCAGCTGTTTTTAGTGTCTTAGGGTTTACAATAGCATTGTTAAGTAGTAAGATAATGCCTATTGCTGTTTAATAGCATAAACCTGTACCATTATAATGCATCGTAAATCCAGTATACAGCTTTCAGCTGTTTTTAGTGCCTTAGGGTTTACAATAGCATTTTAAGCAGTAAGATAATGCCTATTGCCGCTTAATAGCATAAACTTGTACCATTATAATGCACCGTAAATCCGTGATACAGCTTTAGGTTGTTTTTAGTGCCCTTTGTTGTGCTATAGCACTTTTAAGTGCTAAGTAAAAGCCTAATACTGTTGAACAGCATAAACGTGAATCAATATAATGCTTGCATTTTTAAACATCAACTGAGTGCTGTTGTGCGAGTAACAGCTCTTTAATCAAATACACGTGAGTTATTGTAATGCGTAAAGCTATATATACATTCACTTTACTGTATTCTTAAAACCATTTGTCGGCCATATTGGGGAAAAGCACATAAAATATAATATGTGTATACATCAACAAATAACAGCATTTTTTATGGTGTGTTGCCTAACCGTGTGTGTAATGATTATGATAATTATGCTAATAACAAAATTAAGTTGTGATTATTCAAGTAATACAAATTCTGAAATGAGTTTTATTGTTTTGCTCAAGGATCCCCAAAATTACTTTCAAGCAATGGCACAATTTCAGTCTACATCAAGTCTATTGGTTTATCGGTGAACCCTTAGAGAACTACTTTATAGCCAATGGCACTACGGTGGTTCATCAAAAGTCTTCTCTCTGGCCTCTAGCTTAACGATTGTTCACGTGTGACTATTTATACTGCTGACGGCATTAATTGGCCTTTATACAGGTTCACCGGGTTATTGTAGACTCACGCCATTTTGAAAATATTTTATAACCAAAAAATATTATCATTCGAACCTATTTATAATAGCAATAGACCTTTATCATAATGATTTAACTTAATTTAATACTGTCCAATCAATACTATTACGTTAATTATGCAAAATTCATTCTAGACTAGGAATAAAAAATTGTTTTGATTATTTGATTCATATTTTTATATAACATTTTATATCAAAACTACAAAATATCGAAGGCGCGTGAAAATTTTCAATGAAACCTATATAGATATTTACAGTAAACTACATTGCGTTTAAAATAGGCATGAAATAACAAAAAAGTCAAAAACTTAGCCAGTATTATAAATTTTATTTTAATGCAAATACAAGTATGGTGTCACTCAGTTTTGACGATCTTCGTCCATATTATATTGCTGAACAAAGTAGTGAAATTACAACGTTAATTGTATTATAACATTTGTGCCATGGTATTAGAGATGTTTTTGCAATGATGATTAAAGTTCTACCTGTGAACACTTAAATAGCCTCAATCATGCTTTTAGAACAATCTTATGCTATTCTAATGCTTTTGTAATGTAATTAACATCTTCATTATCAATAATATTACTAGTATAATGTTTCTGTAATGCGATTGGCAACTTCATTGACCGTAGTAATGCTTCTATAATGCGATTCGCAACTTATTTGGTCACAATAATGCTAATATAATGCGCCTGTAATGCAATTAAACAACTATTTGTGAACTTATTTATGATCTAAAGCCGTATAATTTGTGCCCAAATTAGCATTACAGTAGCCGTATAAACGTTTGTAATGCTATCATAGAACTAACTCAAAATGCGAAAACGATACAGAAATGCTGTAAGTCGGCCGATATAATGCTTTTATGTGTTACTTGGGACGTCCCTGTCATTTCCTTTTTTAGGATTCCGTACCCAAAGGGTAAAACGGGACCCTATTACTAAGGCTGAAATTTTCACAAATGATGTATTACTATTGCCGCTATAACAACAAATACTAAAAATTAAAAAAAAAAATATTAAGGGGGGCTCCCATACAACAGATATGATTTTTTTGCCGTTTTTATAGATAATGGTACGGAACCCTTTTTTCAGCAACTATTATGTAATGAAAACATGACAAAAAATGCCTCATTTTTACGGCCGTGATTAGAGGACTACCAGACAAATTCGAAAAATTTTTAACATAGAAATTGATAGGATAGACCTACTGTTTCTTAAAATTTTAATGTCAAAATTAATTGAATCGGCTCAGTTTTAGAGCAGAAAAAAGGGGAATACGAAACTTCGATCATGTCAAAAATTTTTGTGACATATTTCTCAAATTTCTCGCAGGCCCTGTTCACTCTTAAGACATAGGATAGATCAAGCAGGTAGGTATTTATTTTTTCACAACAAAATACTTACATAGAAACAGCCTATCCGACGAAAAGAAAAAGTTCCATAAAGGCCATTTTATTTAAATATTTTAGTGATGCGTGGGTGATTGTAGCAGAGGTAAGGAGGTTATTATCTCTCGCCTCTTATTTCAAAAGCTTTAGACCGTGCGCCATTAACTTAATCGACAGGGAAAAAGGTAGTACTCACTTATATTAAGACTGGCTTTTGTCCGCGGTTTTGCCTGCTTGGACATTGAAAATCACGACAGGGGAAGATGTAGGGATAAAAATTGAAAATATTATGCTTAGATGGGTTAATCATGTGGAGAGGATGAGTGAAAGGCGACTAACGAATGGTATTTACAGGGCATATTTGAGAGGCAACGCCGGGAGGAGACGCCCTAGAAGGACATACACTGGATTTATTGTGGTGGTTCTTCAGAAAGGTCAGGTGCGTAGAAGTCGTAGAACTAGCAACCGGCGGCGGCGTGCGTGTATTACCAGACGTATGAACGTGAACGAGGCGACAGGAGTATGTGAGGATCGTAGCAGGTGACGTTCTGTGGTTTCTGCCTACCCCCATGTGTAAAAAGCGCCAGCTTGTGTATGTATGGGACTATACCACTGGGGTTAAAAGTGTCCTACATATATCTTAACCCAGGTAATGATATATCCGTATGCCAAATATAATCTAAATCTGTTCAGCCGTTTAGTGTTAAAGCGGGAAAAGGCAACAGACATACAGAATTACTTCATATAAAACTTAAGTATGGATTACCTTTACCATCTTGAGATCTTCAAGGTGGACACGAGGTGAACTGGGGTATTCGATATTGTATGATCGTGGTGGATATTTGTGGAATGTCCACGTCGAGAATTGTGCTAAGAAAATTTTATACAATGATCTTTTTGAACTTGAGACAGGGCAGATCCGCGTTTGGAACAGATACCGAGATAGATTTTTTTCATGAAAACAATTTGTCATGCTTAATTTATTGGTCAACTGTGAATTGTCCGTAAAATGATTGAAATTGATTGATCTTGATCATTTTACTGATCGACTCAGTTTCTTGTAAGGATCATGATATTATTTGGGAAGGATTATACTGAACTACGAGATGCCTTTTTTTTTCGGGTGGGAAATCATCGATTGACTCCTCCCGCTCTGGGCGGAGCGGAAGGGAGTGTCAGACTTTTACTGACTAAAAAACATCCATGTTCCTTCTTTTGCCCTTTAAGTTCCAGGGCCGCGGTATCTCTTTCGAACAGACCCGCAGCTCTGGCAGGCATCGGCCCTTGCGGGACTACGAGATGCCTTAAGGAAGTACCTTGAGTAGGACAACAATTTTCATACTGATTTATACCGCCAGCTAACTCGAGAATTTCCATAACTGACAACTTGAATCAAGAAGAATTAGGATAGGTACGTTACAAACAATTTTCTAGTATTTTATCAAGTTCATAAAATATAGCATTAAACTGACTAGTATGAAAATACATAAGTAGGTATGTGCATCTTATATAAACATGTAGAGGAAAACGGTGATGACATCATTAATTATTTATTTAATATTGTTTCCAGTGCTTGTATCGTTCAGGTAGGTAGTGGGTACATTAGACCCCAATAGGGAAAACACTATCAAAATGCGGGTTATAAATAGGTTTACAGAGAGTATGTCCACATAGGTAGATACATAGCAGCTATACATGGTGTCCCTTTTGATTTAATTCATCGGCCAGTAGCGGCTCTACAAAAAGTACTACAGCGGCATGTACAACACAAATAAAGAAATAACATCCAAATTCAAAATCGCCCTATTAAAGTCATCTGCGACTTAAAACTATATAGAAAAACCCGACCACAACTGTCGGGCAGTAGCCCACCACCCACCAGACACAACACCCGTTTGGTCGGAGGATCCCAGCTTTTCTATGGTGGATGAAAAACTTGATAGCCTGCTCTTCATTACCCTAAAAGGTATTTCCAAAAAGTTCAACGTTTAGAAAACAGTTCCCCTGGCAAAACTAAAGTGCATTACAATCGAGTTACGTAATTAGGTAACGAGGAATAAAACAAAGAAATTAAGTATGTGGAATATCAAAAAAAGGTTACCTCACGTTTTTCTGCCAAAATAAATGTTAATAGTAAGTCCCGGAGATCGCGATGATCGAAATAACGTTGACTTCAGTAAGTTGTCAAACTTAGTTGTTATTGGTAAATGAATATAATTAACAGTAGAACATATTATTTAAAATGTAATGCACAAAAAACCTTGTTATTAATTAAATTAAATCTGGAGGCAATCACCTTACCACATTCCAAAGATTTAAACAGAATCTGCATAAGTATTTCGTGTCATTTACAAATATTACACAAACTATCAAAAACTTTACAATATTTAATAGACAAAGAAATAAAAAACAATATTCACCAAAAAGACTTTAGTTGCCAACAGCCAGGCCATGTTCCAAATAGTTCGAATTGCCTCCGAAATTCGCGCCATTTTTGTTACGTCACCACTTTAGATATTTGAAATTCCAAATTTGAAAAGTTTGAAGCACATTCAATTTTTTTTTTGAGTGACTAGGTAAAATCAATTTTTTAAAGTTAATTTTATTCTCATTCTTAATTTACGGAATTAAACATGAACAACATAGTGAAAATTTTGTTTGAATAGAATACGCAGCAGAGTGAGCAAAAACATAATTGCTTCATCATTACATTCTCTATGACTTAACATAATCGTAGATGCTACGCGTACTCAATGTTTTGAATACATTTTAAATTCAAAATTGAGCTCTGTTTCTGAGCAGTCATTTCGTACCTTTTAACTTGTGATGAGGCCTAAAAAGCCCTTTGACCCTCAAGACCTTTTATGCTTAGAATTTAATATAAGCACACTTCCCAGGACAAACACGTAATTAAAAGTAACTCAACAAAACAAAATTACCAATTCAAATTCACTTTCCGTGACTCAAGAATGAGAACAACAACTTCCAAAATTGAAAATTCGCGCGAAAATTTTTGACAGCTATTTTTTTTTAATTAAAAAAAGAGGTAAAATGTTGCACAGTGTTGCGCGAAAGACAGAATCAAAACCACTGGAAGTAATTGTAAGACGTATAGTTTGCTCTGTGAAGAGAATTTTGGAAAGTAGGAGCATCAAGCGAAACGGTACAGAGCATTGAAATTAATGTATCGTCGCTTACGCCGCGTGCACAGTGGCGAATTACCGTGAAATGGTGGTATTTTTCTGTAATGTGATTTGTTTTTTTGATGAAACAATTAGATATTGTCTCTGATGATTAGCATTGTGTGAATTGTTTGTCTGTAACGTGTCGATTCGTTGAAATTATTATTTGGTTGAGAGGTTTAGAATGCGAAATCGGACAATTGTGCTTTAGTAACTAACCTATAATACATACAGCAGGTAAATCAGGGCAACAGCCTCTTCTAATACGGAGAAGGCACGAGCGTTAACCACCACACTTGCATAAGCGGAATGGACAATTTTCAGACTTATAATAATTTTAAGACCAGGTTTTCTCACGATGTTTGAATCTTTGAACTTTGCTTTATATAAAACTTTGATGTCATGAATTAGTGACAATAGTAATCACAGAGTCTACCTTTAGCGCAAGTAATTAACACAGCAAGTTTCGTATGAAAAAAATAATTCCGCATCCCTCTTCGTTCTACTAGTCATTCAGTAAAGCGAGAATATCAGCCTGTCACCAACCGACAATGTGTCTCACACCTAACGTGCTAGCTTAACCGACGTTAAATTTGTGGTAAGTATTGATAAATTATTTGGAGAGGATTAGCAATGCGTGGCGGTGGTTATGTCCGTGTATCGCTAGGATTAAGACTGCTGGTATTCGTAGAAGACCGATTGACGAGATGATGCATCTTACGTACTTAATGCCTTGACTTTAGCAGTCCGCTCGTTTGTTACATTTCATTTCTTTGAAAATGTTCAATGGCTATTTTTATCCGTTTCAAAAGGACCACAATCATTATAGAAAATGCCTTTATTCACTAGCTAGATATTCGTTCATATGTTCACGCTTGTGGGCTGTAGTAGTGTGCTTTGTAATAAGTCTTCCCCAATTCCTTCCACTGATAGTCTTATCCCCTCTTGAGTCATCTATCCTGATCCACACCTTTTTTTTTTAAACAACCTATCCTTAAGTTTTCCATCAGGAATTTATTAGCAACAGCCACGGTGTCTGAATAAGCTCCCGGTTGATGGCAATAGGCTCGCTCTCGATTACATGGAACTAAAACATAACTGGCGAAATGTGGTTGTACTATTAGGCACCTCTGCCTAACCATTCAGGAATTACAGGCGTGAAGTTATGATACCTAACCTACCTAGGACTTTCTAAAGTTGAAATATCAAAGAGGTTTACTACGTCTTAACTTAAAAAACAATTTTGCTTGCCCGAGGTGATCCAATATGCCTTGCCCAACATATACAGGCGAGCAAAGTTCATCGGCACGTTATTACGAAACTTCTATATGGGTAACAGTTTCATTTTCATGATCCCGTCTGAAAACTATCGCGTAACTTAAGTATGAAACTTTGGCTAGTAATAACGATACGATAGTTTCAGTTCTGCTGACTTAATAAAAAGATTTATGGTGAAGATAGTGTAAGAATTCAGGTATTGTCAACTACTTGCTATTTTACACCACAGTCTCGTTGACAGCCTCGTTCGTCGAGTGGTCGCAAGCGCAATTGATGAGCATGTGGTCCCGGTTAGATTTCCTAGAATCAATAAGTTTAGCAGCTTTTTTCTCTACGATTTTTAATTGAGACCATCAGAAGATAGCTCTTCTACATCACTAAGTTAATTGTCATTGAAGTTAATTGTATTCTTATATTTTTTGCAGTTTCTGTGAGTAGGTTTTAATATCAGGAATTCAGAAACAAAAATTATATAACACAGTGTTCAGAAACGTTATTAAAACTTTTTTTGTCATCGCTAATACATTGAATTTAATTTTCAAGTATGTATCAACGAATAATCAATAATATTTGCAAAATATGTACCAGTAGGCATATATTTCATAGACATTATGATCATGTTTATTAAATGTACGAGTAAGTATCCTCTTTGCATATTTTAAATGTCTAGACGTTGATATACGTAACACAATGCTTAATGTTATTTATGTACCTAGTTAATATCTACTCTGTATTATATAACCTGTTTCTTCACTATATTAACATTTCTTGTTATAAGTTTTTTATCAAAAATTCCTATGTCTATACTTAGTCAGAATTTTTGAATCAATAGAATTCTCCGAATTGTTTGTGGAACCGGCTTATCTTAAAAAGTTATGTAATGCGTAAGCATGTAAACTTTTGTTATAAGTAATGTCCGTTCATTCATTCTGAGAACTAAGACGTTAACTGTAGCTCTCGGCTTCCCCCCAAACGTACTATCAAGATAAAATGTATCTTTTGTATGTCGAACCTAAACCAGGGCACGGTCTACCTGGATGCCAAAATCACCGAAATCTATTCATCCATTAACGTGTGAAAAGGTATCAGACATTCCGCCAGTTACTTTCGCATTTAACATAGTATTATTATGGATATAGTTCAATATAATAATACTAGTTAATGAACTATTTATTAAAAGATGCAGTATCTAAATAGCCATAAACATAGACTTGCTTATAATAAATTGGTCTCACACGGAGAAAAATATTAAATATGACAACAGGGACAGTGACTCAATAGACACACCCACTATTTTACTTCTACGGTTACGGTATTCTATTGGACACCCGACACCTCATTATCTGCCCAGCCTTTTCCCAACTATGTTGGAGTCGGCTTCCAGTTTTACCAAATTCAGCTGAATACCAGTATTTTAAAACGGAGCAACGGACGGCCAATCTGGCCACCACAACTCAGTTAGTACTGGTTAATACGATACCCTTTGGTAAGTAAGACTAGTTGTCAGACTTTCGAGCCACTAAGTAGCTGTCCGTAACGACTGTCAAAGATCTATGAATGACAAATGAAAAAGGTAAATAAAAGTAAAAAGGACTAAGGAGTATGGAGCAGACGGTAAAATGATCAATAACTTTTGCAAAAACTTCTGACGCACACTGGCGCCAGAATTCTATTAGGCTATTAATAACCCAAGAGGAAAGCAATGGAACCTGCTTTCAAGACAATTGAAAAAACAGAATCAGCTGCTTATAGTTATGATTATATATATAAAAAAACTCAGTTTTCTTATACTTATTACGCAACAATCATTCTTATTTTTCTACATTCTGAAATTTAGTTTGACGTTTATCGTTATTTAACTTTCTAAGAGGTGCATACCATATTGGATTTTGTCTAACTGTAATCATCATCATCATCTGCCTAGCCTGTTCCCAACTGTGTTTGGGTCGGCTTCCAGTCTAACCAGATTCAGATGAATACCAGTAGTTTACACGGAGCGACTACCCATCTAACCAACACACATACTTCTCCATTAGTTGTCATCTCTGTAGTTACTCCCTTTCTAGCCATATCATCTTTCACGCAGTCCAGTCCACCCATCGTTTCTGTAGTCTTCCCTGACACACCTTTCTACTAAAATGAGCATTAACAATATTGATGTGAATGTTAACACTACGGTTGTAGGTATAAACAAAACATACAACTTTATCTCTCCTACCCACGACCCACCTACACAGCTCAGCCGGTACAACGAAATGAGTCAACTACGTTAACTTAGGAATGTCTACTTTTATAGCTTATTCTTGCCAACTTTTGTTTGGTGTTTCTCAGTTTTGGTTCCTCTGTTATATGGATGAAAACATCAAATTTGAATACAGTTCAAGGACATTGTAAGATTTGGATATCATTCTGACATACCTAGTTCTACCTAGTCATCGTCTGCGTGAAAGATGATATGGCTGCAAAGGAGGTGACCGATGAGATTACGAGTAATTAGTCCGGTCAATTTAGACCAAAAAATGAGAGTGAAGGTACATAAAATCCCAAAAAACTGTAAATCAGTAAAATTGTTCAAAACATAATTATAAATAATATTTAAAAGTTCCCCATCATTCCCGTGTATGGAAAAAAAAATATTCAAGGTCAAAGGTCAAAAAAATGAGTTTTTCGCGATTTTCAGCAAAACGGTAAGTTTTATCATAAAAGTACCTTAGATAAAAATTGTAGATCATAAAATCATCTATAAACATGTATCAATACTTTTTTCCTACGAGCCACCGTTTCTGAGATATAACGATTCAAAAAGTTATATAAGTTGTTACGCTACCTACGAGTATTATATCCCTTCGAATGTCTAAATTGACCGGACTAAATATTGCAAATGCATATGCAGCGCCGACCTCTAATAAACCGGGATACTGACAGAGGAATGATAATATTAATGATGATGATGATACCTACTACGTAGTCATCATTTGCCTAGCCTTCCCCCAGGTGTTTATGGATCCAGACCTGTCCAACCTGATGCAGTGTTGAATACCAGTATTTTTTGTTACATGGAGCTACTGCCTATCGGACCTCTACGACCCACAGTTACTGAACCCAGTTAAACAGACGGAAGTCGATTTTAAAATGGTTGGGTACCTAACGGCTTGGCAGTTGTGACTTGATGACGAATAGGAAAGTCATCTTCTTTCCTCCAATTATTATTTGCATGAGCTAGCAAATGTCGATGTTGTTACTTTTTGTATAATGTTTTTACAATAACCTAACACGGCTATGGTTTTTGTGGAAACATCGCGTGTAATAAGTATATGCAGTATTCTGAAAATATATACGAAATACATTTATTTATGTATTTCACTTATCTTGTCTTGTTTCTGATAACTATTAATTGTATAAATTATTTTATTGATTAGAGGTTTCTGTTTAAGGTACTGATTGGCTACCTACACAGTATATTTCTTTTGTAATCTTTTTTTTATTAAGTGTTGCCTGTTTTTATTTTAGTTTTTAATTAAGTTCATAAATATTAATTGGGGTTTCTTTCAGTCTTATTTCTAGGCACTAAATAAACTGAACATAAATGATTTAGCTAGCAGCCTTTCTAATTTTGCAAAAACTAGTAATTAAGTCTGAAATTCTATTTAAAATCATGAATTACTTTGAGATCTAGCATTAACTCTAAACTCATCCTCACTTATACTCTAATTGAGTGTTTACTGAGCACACCAAACAAAATATGGCTACTTAACACCAACTTAGAATGAAATCAAAAAGTGACGTAATACAAAAATTCGAAAAACAAACGAATACTAAAAACACAGGCATAAAACTTTATCGATCAGTAGTTGTATGAGTCATTTTCAGACCGAACCCAGTTGCCATATTTGAAAGGCAGACGTAAAACATTAAACGGGCTAATTAGCTTGAAATTAGTGTTCCTATTTTAAACTTTTAGCTGTCAAGGGTGGCGAGACTAAAGTGACATCACTATTTAAGTTCTATACTAATAATATGAAGAGGTTTAGTAACATTGGATGTAGGGTGTAATCTTCGGAACTGATCTGATTCAAAAAATTCTTTCACTAATGGGAATAAGCTACATTATCCCTTAGTGTCACAGGCTACATTTAAAGCATTATTGTAGGATAATTTATTGCCATAACGCGGGCGAAGCCACAGACAAAAGCTAGTTACTTATAAAATTGTCTATGGTTATAGCAAAATGTAGATTAATTTAAGTAACACAATTATAAAGCAGGTGTTTTTAAGTTAGACATCCAACTTAACGATTAGGAATATTCTTGGCGACCTAGAAAAGCGTTTTATCAAGGCTAGAGCTTATAAAGCACAGGTCAATGTCAACGATAAAAGTATGACCATCAAATGATCATCCAACTGATTCAACGGACTAAGTTTTCACTTGTATCGTCTAGGAACTAAGTTTTCACTACCACCGGTAGAATTTAACGTAAAAACTAACTTAAAACACCAGAAAACCAAACAACACGAAAAACTTTTCAACAAAACACACTTTTCCACAGTCACTCTTTAATATTTCGAACACTAAACACAACAGACATTTTATTTTTTAATATTTTAAATATCGAAGCTCTATACGGCGGGCGTAGTCGCGCGTTCGGTTCAGACTGGGTGATTCATCCCATTCGATGGAAGAAAAAAAAAACAACTATAACTTGAATTAGGACCGCAACACACGCGCGAAACAACTGTGTGTTCGAGAGAGCATAACTGAGCAACGGAACACGATCTTGTATAGGATTTCGCGTTACTACATGGTATGTATAAGTAAGAAAACTACAGAAGGTTTATTTTGTTGCTAGATGATGTGATTCAAGTAACGGCTTAACGCCAGAAGCCTTCATAGAAATAATGTAAATGTTTGCATGCCGAATGGTAAAATATGACTGAGCTTTGATATTTCATAACAACTATTGTGTTTTAACAATATTTGCAAAATTAAATTCTATTATATTCTATTCAGACACTTAAAAATGGTCCGACTGTCAGTATCAGACTTTCTTTAGGATGTCACGAACGATCGGTCGGGGCAGGGTTTCCCGCATTGTGGCTTGGCAAAGTTCCAATTAGATGCGTCCGGGAAGGCAGATGAAACATAAGATTGGAAGAGAATTGTCGCCAAATCTGGAGCTAGAAATAAGTTAACTAAGGGTGACCTAACAGAAGTTACTTTTGTCGGGAAATTACGAGATCATGTGGTCCCATTAGTTAGCTCCTTAAATCCAGCTACCAGGGGGGTTACTATGACGTCTTAAAGCAGGAGTAATTCCAGAGTGGGAAAGAGACAAAGCTATACAGGTTGTCTAACGCCATCACTTTTCCAAACTGGATTTACTCCTGCTTTAAGATGTCATGGTATGCTACCAGTTCCTTGTAGGAGACAATTTCTACTCTAATGTGATAAAGGCTAGAGCTGAAACTGATATTTAAGTGTTGAATTTAAATGTTTGTTATGAATTTTGCTCATTTCCTTAACGGCTGAATCGATGAGCCAACGACAATTTAGGCTAATAACTATGCTCACAAGGTAGACTATTAGATAATTTAGTTTTTTTTACTCACACCTAAATTCCAATCCAACTAGCTATCGACTAATGTCAGTTTCTTGTAAAGAGTGAGACTTCTGATCTATCTGTTTGGTATTATTATGGTTGAATTATCACGGCTCCTACGTGATGTTGTTATGTGGTATTAATAAATGTATTAATTAATCGCGTCTGGGCGTGTCCAGGTTTCAGTATTACTACACTTCTGTTTGCTTTTGTTGCAACCATCTTGTTGAAACGTTAACTGCGAGAAATTGAGGATATAGGTATTTGTGAGCGTTCGTGTTTCTATGGCAATTAGTGATATGAGTGCCTAGCCAAAGTGACATTTTGTCAGTGATAACAATGATGGTACATTCGAAAATGTATTAGAATGACATAAGGTACCCAGAATCTTATGTCAATTCTCTCGTTGTCGAAATACGAAACCAATAAGGTTGAAATTTGTTTATTTATATGTATAAGGCAAATAATATTGTAATAAACATAGATATTTCCTTCCTCTCTACAGGATCGGTTTAACCGGTACGGATAAATTGCGGACACAACACCGGACTTAGACACCTAAAAGTCTAAATTGCAATTTTTAAATCGGTACCTTCATTTATAAATACTGTTCTACGGTCTTTTTATTCTTAAACTCGTAAATAGGTACAGCTTTTGAGTACCCAAAAGTTATAATAAAACTTCCACACACCTCTGGCTAACCCTTTTGGGTCAGTTTACAGGCGTGATGTTATGCCTTGTTCTCGAGGCGAGGACCTACCCACGAAGGGGAGAACAACAACTCTTTATAAAAAGCATTGTTATTTTTAAACAGAAAATCTTCGTTGACTAACCTCGACCTAAAATATAGGTCAGGTTTTGTATCTTTTACTCTGAGTCACCTCCTTTATTCAAGGTCACCTCTTACGCTTAACCCATTACAGATTTGTAAGCTTTTATTCTTATAATCAAGTCTGGAACGAGCAACTATGTGATATTCCATCCGCAAAAATGAGGAACTTTCATACAAATTTTTATCCTATTCATCATCTTCTTGTCTTTGTCCCATGTTACTTGGGATCGGCGCAACATGTTTTTTTCTTCCATTCTCCTCTGTCAACCGTCACGCTATCATTAAATTGTTTTTCTTTCATATCATTCCTCACGCTATCCATCCTGCGTCTCCTTGGTCTTCCTCTCCCTCTCCATCCATAAACATATATATTCATCACTCTTTTAGTCACATGCGATTCGTTCCTCCTCATCACATGCCCATACCATGACAGTCGATTTCCCTAAAATTTTTCTGTAACTGGCGCTTCATCCTCTATTCACAAGGGTTACATTTTCAAATTGTTACCAGTAAGAAAGTCTCACTGGAATTTGCTGAATTATGAAACAAACTGTTTTAAGCTTTCCCTGTTTAAAACTAAACTTATACTGTCACTTACGGGATATCTTCCGTGATTGTTCATGATTTTGAGCTCCCGGTAGTCCGATTTATATATACCTATATGTATATTTTAATCACGGAAGATATCCCGTAAGTGACAGTATAAGTTCTGCTGAATTAAGATTTGAATTTGGATACGATTGCCCGCCAGGACTTGCTCGGTCTACCCAGGTCCCTGGACAGTTAGCCTCCATCTACCACCTACCACTTATACCCACCCATCTTACAAGCAATTTTCAAGTTGTTACCTATTCAGCCAAATACTCCAAAACTATTCAATTCACTAAGTACTACCAAAAGCAGTCTTTGACCAGCACTTCTGCAACTCATTGAAGAGCGCACAATGACCTGGCGTTTCGTGGAATGGTGTAAGAGTTTGTGCAATGACATGGTACTATTATGTACTTTCTATTTGTATAGATACAGGTAAATAAATGATAGTTTTTATGTAGTCATCCGAAACGAGTTTGTGTGTTATGTTCAAAAGGTGTAACGCCAAATTATGTTATTTTGAACCATAATTTGAAGTTCTCTCAGAGAAAAGGACCGAATTGAAAAACTCCCGAAGCTCTCTTAATAAGGAACTTCCTCACGTTTTCTGAAGCTCAGTCGTTATCCCATCCTCACCAGGGGCTTTTCTATGCTAATTATTCTAAAGCTGTCTAAGAGCTGCCTCGAATAATTTCGCCAAAATATTAAAAGGACAATGACCAAAGTTGGTACCAAAAAGTCTCGCGCCTCAAAACCAAAATATTATAGTAATTAGTTTCATATTTTTTTACGGCATTACGCGTCGGGGATTTGATTTTTGAACTGGAAATATACTTTTCGAGTTTAAAAGTACGAATATTGTTTTACTCCCTTTATATGACGTTCCGTTTCAACTGAATATAAATGACGTTCCGTTTCAATTGAACAAACCCTTGTCTGTCGAGCGGACTCTAAAATTAATTACAATTAAGTAAGATCAGTACACCAAATCGATTTAGTTTGGTTTATTGCTATTTGCAACAAAATAGATTTTCTCAGCCTAAAGATTTTGATTTATCGATTACATCCCTAAATCCCGACTAGTTTATAGCACTTACTATACTCTATGGTTTATAGTTATCTTATCTGTGGCATCTGACATTTGTACTGTACTGACTGACTATTGGCAATGTAAAGGTCTAAAATAAAATCGAGTTTCAGTCAAGCATACTGTGGATGTTACTTTAACTCGTAATTCTTACTAATATTAGTGTATTACGCTGTTTTTAGAGCAATAATGTAATGTATGTGTGTTAAAATACGTCGTTGGTAGCGTCGAAAAAATAGACCTACTTTTTAGGTTAGTTTCGATTTTATAAAATAACTCTGAAACGCGGGTTTTTTTTTCAAAAATAATTTTTGTAGGAGTTAATACGATCAGTGTAGTCTATAAAAAACAAGGTTTGATTTTGATGCAGCATGGTACGGGATTCCATACTTCCATGAGCATTCTCTTTTTCATCATGGAGAATGGAGGAAAAAACCGTGTTGCATCAACCCGAACTAACATGGGACAAGAGAAGGAAGATGATGATGATGACTCCATTTGGATATCTATTAATTCTCCAAACATAATAGGCCGTCCTGAACCTTCTTAGATTTTCTACGTTTACTTAATGCGATAAAATACTGTACATCCACCCTTAACAAACGTCACGTAAGGCCGCAATACTGCCAAGGGTTTGATGGTATATGAAAATAAATGACAAGTTGAAGGAGCCAACACAGACCTACAAGGCTAATGTCCCTACGACCCTAAGCTCTAAGCCCTACAGCCCTAACCTATCATATACTTAGTATGTAATAAACAAATATATAAATAAGTTCTGGATGTCTGCACCATGCGCCCTAAGGTTACAGACGGATTGGTGACAGGATTTCTAGGTACGGGAAGGGTTTGTTTCTATGTTTTGCCTAGCCCTTATAATTAATGAACGACATCCCACAACAATGTCATCCTGCATCAGTTTGAAAGAAGAATCTAATAGGTCATGAAAATGCATTTAATACCAAAGCAGTATATATTATGTAAATTACAACACGCCTGTATTTACCTAAAGGACTGACCGAAGTTGGTAATAATTCACCTAGATTTAGTATGTTTAAAGTCCCGTGATATTAGGAGCAATCTGGGGAACTCCGGACACAAACACAATAGCCGACTGTAAAGTAAACTCATTATCTTGAGACTTACATTATGAGACAAAAGAAAAGACTACATCTCCTTCCGGAGCAGAACAATAGTGGGCTGCCTTTGTGTCATAAACATTGATTCTTTTATTAATAAACACATCTCTAATTATGTGAACGGAAAGACCATCCATATTGGAGTGGTCTAGCTAGACAAGTGGCTATCGCTATCAAAGCGTTTCATTTTTCTACACCGACTTTCAACAGGATTGGCATAAGCCTTTTGATAACATCCTTAGGCCAATGCAATACATTTTTAAGCTTTTCGTAATCGTTACAATAGGCCCTCTGGTTCAAGATTTGAAGAAATGCAGTAGGCAACCAAAAGGGCAACTTAAGGATGTATGTATGAAGACAATAATTGAATATTACAGTTTAAAAATAAAAAATAAAAACATGCTTCAGCGTAACGTCATTTTATTTTTCGTATACTTTTCAGCAAACCCTTTCATTTGAACCCATATCATGAGAATGCATAAAAAATAACTAGTCCGCCATCTTTAGGAATCTGCCATGTTGGATTTAGAATTACGTCACTTAGCTAACCATGCATTGTCATCCAAACTAAACATGTAGGTATGCAAAATTTAAGATCAAACGGAAACCAGGAAGCGAGTAAAATCTAACTTCTAAGGGCGCGTTCCCACTATGTCGTGACGACAGATTATCGTGTCGTTTACAGCGTCGTGACTTGTGTATTTAAATGGAAGTGTTCACATATAGAACGACACGATTAACTGTCGTCCATGACTTTTCCATATATTATCCAACGATAAATTAGTCGTCACGACATAGTGGGAACGCGCCCTAAGACTTTTTTACATTGTAAGTTAGTTAAAGGGTGAGCTAATAAAAGCGAATTAAAAATAGTTGTAGGATTTTGAGGAAGTTTTTTGTAACCTGTAAGTAAAAATCTGCCTTAGTATTTTTCCAAATATGATGCTCGGTCACAGCTGAATTTTACATTGGGCGACGCAAAATACGCGCTTAGACGTGGAGTTGCGGACATCAGATACATTGGGCGACTGCCTATTATCTGACTTTCATATACCAGATATTGGGTAACACGATCCCCTTTGGTAAGACTGGTGGTCAGACATTCATGAGCTATTATAACACTCAATATAATCAGTACCTGGAGTGACGTCTAGGAAGTAAATAGGCTTATGTAACTGCGTTAGAAGTCGCGCCTTACACATAATCTTATTTGTAAAATCATGGAACATGCTGTGTTATTTTTCAAAGAAAATTATTGTTTTCATTCAGCAAGGTAATTATTCAGGCATTTTAATTCACTAGAAAAATATGTCATACTATACAGGGTGGAGGGTTATCGACGCAAAAACAAATACCACGTATTTATTTATTTATAGTTAATTAAATCGGTGTTCAGAAAATCCGAACCGAACTGTCACATAGAATTTTATATCAGCAATTGACAAAAAAACACAGCTCTTAACTCTTTCCTACGAAAGTGCAATACCTGCTCAATGTAAGGAACAGCTGCTTTTTTTTTTAGATTGCCGATGATAAATTTCTACGGGAGGGGGGGGGGAGGTAGGAATGATGTATTGCATACCACCTGTGACAATATTTTAAAGGGTACTTACCCGGTGCGATGTGGCGACATGCCCCAACCCGTGCGCAGGAGTGGGCCTCTCGTCACTCGACTCGTCGCCTGATCTCTCCCCGGTGAACACCGAGTCGTGGGACACTGACAGCCTGCTGCCGTAGGCGCCCTCCCTTGGGAAACAAAGAAAACTTAATCAAATTAATTGCAACGCTAACGCCAATCCACAATTTATTATTACCTACTAAACATTTTTTTTTGTCAGATTCTATATACTCCTACGTACCTCGGGAGCTACTAATAAAACTTACTCGTTAGTTTTAACTATTTAATCATACTTTAAATATAAAACAACTCAGTTCGTTGAACTCTTCATTCAAAAGTTCAACAGTTCCTTACTTAGAAGTACCGTCACTAAATCATAGATGGCGCTACTCGGTGCTTAACTTAACATTAGCAAAGTTTAAGTCAAGTTTGGGGTCTATTTAAAGTGATATCTCTCTCAGTAGGAAGTGAAGCCAATTCCGTTTCTAAATAATAGTAATAATCCTTATGTTATTCTTCTATTCTCATTTTATCTTGAAGCGTAGTGTAAAAATAACAAGTCCACTCACTTTCTCCTGGCATGTCGGTCAGTATCCAGCAGCTCGGACGTGGAACTGCTCTTGGGGTCAGGCGAGGCGTCTGCGCGGGCGCCGCTGCCACGACGCTTGAACATGCGCCGGAGGCCCCGCAGAAAGCGCCCTGTGCGCCCTTCGCCTGAAACATAGACAAAATGAGTTAGCAAAATGATATGATATGACGGTTTTAATTTCTTTTGTTACGAGAATATGTTATCTTCCTTGAGAATGGGAAATAAGTAGGTCAGAATCGTGACCGTTGGACTTGGAAGTAATGGAATACGGGCTAGCAATAATAAAACATAATATTAGTAATCTTATTACACGGTACACCACAGCTGTAAGTGCTTTAACCAAGAAAAGATACTTGGAATGGAATACTTTCAAATGACCTAACAAAGATTTCGAACGTAGAGCGAGTTTCATCACTCAACCTTCGGTACCTTAATTATTGAAAAGGGTCGATTTTTCAATATTTCTAAGTAATCGGTAGCCCAATGTCAACAATCCTCAAATTTAAACCCAATAGGGGATTATATTTGAGGATTTTATTGCTTCAAAAGCAGTCTCTGGCTTACTTTATTTTCAAACTAATTTTCTCCTATAGTTTGTAGAGGGATTATCATGTGCCTCGATCTTTAGCAGTCCTGTATTACGATGTTTTTGTTTTGCCAAAATCCTCGCTAATTTTGGGGGAAGTCTAATGGGCTAATAAACGTACCCCTCTAGTTAAATTTTATACCACAGCTATATTTAAAGTTGATCGCCCATCCCCTTCGTTAACATTTCCTTGCTCACTTTTTATGACACTAACAAAAACCTTTGGGGTAGGTCCCCAAGCTGCGAATTATACGATAGGTTTACGATTATAGATTGTTCGTTAAATCAGGGGTCAGCGTGCAGAATTTTCTATTGTTATTAGTTATTTTAAGGGGAGCCCACCCTTCGTCAATTGTCGCAGATTTGTCAGCTTCGACAATCAATAGATCAAACAATTTGAAGTGCACATGCAGTTTTCTGTCCAATGTTGAAAGAAAATCATAGATCTAATGTTTATGCTCAAGTGAAGGGAATTTCTGTGGAACGCTATGCTATCGTAGTATTTGTGTTGTTTCGCGTCTAGATGATAGCTTTGCTGGGTCTCGGTTCTCCATAGAACTCGGTTTTGGGTTGAGGTTTCGGGGCTCCACAGAAAAGTCTAGCAACTCGCCCATGTCATAAAACGCTAGCCAGATATTCTCTGTTATGCTATGTCATCTTGGTTCCTGCATGCCCCGACTTTCTATAACGATCGTCGTGCCTGCTGAATACATGGAGTTTTCAGCAAATCCTCTAAAAATAGAAATAACACGGTGTGCGTGTATGACCACATTTATGAACGAGGACGAGGCGAGGTGGCGTCCTGTGGTTTCTGCCTACCTCCATGGTAAAAGGCCTGAGTATATTCCTCGAAATGAGAAACGTGACTGTCTCTGGCGTTTCATGTACCCCTGGTACTGCTACTTACCATGGTTGTGTGTGTCGGTGATGGGCGGTCGGTATGGCGGCTCCAGCGAGCCCTCGCGCACACACGACATGAGGCCCCCGCCGCCGCCGCCCGACATTCGAGCCCGCTCCTGTAACATACAAAGAAGACAAATAAGGAAGGTACTCAAGGCAAACGTAAGCAGAGAGTACTGAGAGTGGAGTAGAGGTATAGATTATATCACCACTGTTCCCAAAGAAAAAAAATATCGTGAGGAAACGCGTCATATCCTTGAACCAAAAATTCAAAGACATTGTGACATTCACGGACCCGTACAGGGCACCCACGTGGTGGATTGAAGTCAACCCCGTCTCCCAGAGAGAAGGTCAGTGTCACAGGAGTAAGAAAGTAATAGGCTGATCATGCCAGGTAAACTTACAGTCCTTTATTTAATTTAACTTAACCGATGGAATCTGTGTTCCTTATCCAGTAGAACGCCGTCGGCCGTTTAGTCAGTGTGTAGCAAAGTCATAAAGGTTGGATGCAAACAAAAACCTTGCAAACACGGGGTAATGGACGTAGATATTAAAATTTTGAGGGATTAAAAACTTTAATCCTGTTCCCGTGGCTTCTTTAATCAACATGTTAATTTAGGGCGTCCCTAATTTGCTTATTTATGATGATTTAATTAACATAGGAAGTTATTTAAGACTCCGGGTCTATAAATTACCGCTAGTGTTTAATTAAAACGTTAAAAAAAATTAGCTAAGCACCCACCCCTGGCTTTTAATGTTTTTCAACAAAATATCATGCCTGTATCTATGTCCTGAAGAGATAAGAAGACGCGTGAACTTCAATTTCGCATGTAAAGTTTAAGTCCCATGGAATAGGGCGAGCTTGCTGTCATCAACCATTGCTTGGTTGCTGGACTCCGGTTGGATAACCCAGTAGGTAACTTTGCGCAATCTGAGTAATCGAACTAGGTCCTAAACTTCATTAGTCACGCTTTTCACTTTTCCCGGACCCATACTTCCATACAAATATAATAAATGCGAAAATCTGTGTCTTTCTGTCTGCCCACTACCTCTAGGTACGGCGGTACATATTCAGGCATGAAATTGACAGATCATAGGCAGCCTCGGACCTGGAGAAGGAAACAGACAATTTTTCGTCCTGGTTATTTGTATAAAAAAGCTAGCGACCCGCCACAGCTTCGCACGGGTGCAATGCAAAAATGAAGAAAATTTTAAAAAAGATTTTCATAAAAACAACCATCAAAACTTCCGACATTTTCTGTTGATTTTCCAAAAAAAAAACAGTCGTACAAATCTTGTCCTGACAATTACGAACACGACAAAAAATCAGGTAAATCGGTCGAGCCGTGATCACGTGAAGCTTCGTCATAGGCATGTGGTAAAAGATGATGAAAAGCCTTAAGTATAACCAAGCAAAATTTTATTTTATCTTAATTATTATGTTTTCCTCATAGAAGTAAATAATCGTTTTTGAGCAAAATAAATTTTCTTACACCGTAAAGCAACACGCGGACGCAAGTCGCAAGTATCCAGTACCAAATATTTTCTTCTACAAAATTAAGTGCTGAATGGAAAGGGAAGCTCAGCTAAAGAAGTAATTGACGTGTCAGTCTTCATATAGAAGATACGGGTCTAATAGAGCCTTGAAGCTCGTAGAGCACTTTCCTTAGGAAGAGCATCAACGTCAAATCATTTATATCAATCAGAGTTTTACAGGTACTTTTGGAAGATAGGGTTTGTCCGTGGGAAAATTTAGTTTTTATTACAAGGAGTAAGGCTGAAAATGGCGCAAACTGTCTGACTAACAGACTGTCCGTGTGAGATCTATATTGGGGTCGGCTTCCAGTCTAACCGGATGCAGCAGAATACCAGTATTTTACAACAACTACCCTATCTGAGCTCCACAACACAGTTAGTACTGAGTAATACGATACCCCTTGGTAAGACTGGTTGTCAGACTTTCGGGCCACTAAAAGTAACGACTGTCAAAGATCTACAAATGACAGTCGGGACCAACGACTTAACGTGCTTTCCGAGGCACGGAGGAAACTCGGTATGTAATGGGTCACCCATCCACGGACCAATCTTGGTAAGCTCGTTTTAACCTGAAGATTGAACCGACCGGTTGTTATTATTTAGCCACGAGTTCCTCGTTGTTTAACAGCGTGAACAATAAAATATATGCACCACGATAACTTGTCCAAGGTTCAGAAAATAATTATCAAGCATTTTTCGAGTGGTAAATGTTAAGTAAAATGTTAATATTAGACTTAGATTTATGAATATGAAGTTAAATATTAGTATTGTCTTCCAAGTTAATGTATTTTAACTGTGATTCTTTACATTAAAATTATGTGCTGTGATTTATTTATTTAATTTAATGCTTGGCTGTGTCGGAATGTATTTTAATTAATTTTGTTCATCAGTGTTTTAATTTTTTTTTTAATTGTATATTGTAATGTGATTTTATTTATTGAACTTAGTTTTTTTTTAGGTATTAGCAATGCATTACTGTTTTAATAATATAGTTATAACCACAAATAGTACATGTGGTATAGTTAATTGTTGCACTTATAATTGTAGCTATAACCATTTGTATTGTAAATGTATTGTGCAAAAAATTGTTGGTTAACCAAATAAATAAATAAATACTTATAGTATGTGGGGGTTCCCAAGCAGGGAATGGGAAATTCTCACCCCTACAAATGCTTGTTTTAGATACTTTGGAAAATTGGAACAGAAAAAGATCATGTGAAGACAATAAAACTAGAATATCTTGTTGACAACATGTATGACAAGATACGAAGGTGCTTTAGAAATAAAAAGAATGAAAGAAAACTAACTTACTGGTACGAAAAACAATCCACTCACACCGACATCAAAACACGTCGTACAACTACAAAATGTCGAAATTTAAACCTGCCTGTTTCAGTCTGACTGCCTACATGAGTTTACCCATGACAATATGAACTACTTAGACACATTCCATTGATCTATCTACCCTATTAATGCTCTATTTCCAAATACGAGTATATCATTACAATTACAAGATATTCAATAATTACGAGAATGTTGAACACAGGTTCACGAAATGATTATTATGTTTGAGCTTATCGGTACACAAGCCCCTTTAGGGTTTACCCGTAATTATGTTTTACCCTCTGGGAATGATTTATTGTATCGTAATTTGTAGATATTTATGTTTTTATCCTTTATAACTTGCTCTCTCAAGAGGAATTTCCAAACTGTTGGGATAAGCCTATGTTTTATGCCCTAGCTAGCTTTGCATAGGTGTAGGATGGTCTTTCCAGAGGACGAGAGGCCCTCCTCTACTGCTGATGGTGAGCACCACATTCCCGGTGCTTATCCGCGATGCTTATTGGAGACTGAAAAAACAATGACCACCACAGGATCCTTTGAGTTATCAAGGTTCTGATGGTTGCTAGAATGCTGGAGTCCTGGTTCAAGTCAATTGACAAAATCAAGTACCACGATGCTCATGCATAGTTTTTTTTTTACGATCGACCACTTTTAACACAATCCCAGTTTTGCATTGTTTTGCATAACTCAAAGCCTTTATAGCAAAAACAGACCTTGGCGAAAAACCTTAGAGAAACTTAGTTTAAGTAATTACGAGGTCCTAACCTACATGACGTTGTTTATAACTCAAAGAAGCGGTACTTCTGTTTCTCTTAAACGTGCGATTTAGATCAATAAACAGAATAGCGAATGAAACGTAAATAGAATGTACTGTGCGTCCATCTCGAGCAAACGTCAAATAAACCTTTATTACGACGCAATAAATTGCGCGGAAATGTTGCCCAGTATAGGCAACCACTCCCTGAAGTAACGTAACTTAGAGCACAATATAGCCGGGTACTGTACGCACCGATGTGTACACATTGGTGTATGTTCTGATATAGGAAAGTACACCACGGTCTGAAGGTTTCCATTGACGCAATTCGCTTCAGTTCATATTTTTTTTGGCGTTTCATTGTAAAGTAAAGGCCGCCACACGATTAGAGGCCAGTCCTTTGAATGGAAGTCTTCATGTCGCCTTTTAGGACTCATACAGACGAGCGGTACTTTGCCAACGGCGGATACCACTACAGCCGCCGCCACATACCGGCAGCAGCCGGCAAAGCGTCGTCGGCTGCCGTCGACGGGTGGCGACGCTAGCAGTTATGGTGTGCCGCGTTAATATCAAAATCAATCAAAATCCAAGCATTTATCTCAAGTAAACCAGTTACAGGCACTTTTGAATTGTCGAAACAAGGACAACAATGAAATGTAGCTACAGTCCCAGTCACAAGGCATAAAAACTGTGAAAGTACTGTAGTTGCCCATTCCCTAACGTAGATCACACACACTCTTTTAAATAAGAATATTTTTACAAAACTTTGGTTACATATTCATGTTGAGGTGGTACAATATGTGAGAGCGACGTAAATCTATAGCAGTCGTGCTCGTCTGTATGAGCCCTTACCTTCCAGCCTGGACGCTTCTTGCGTTTCGGGCTGCAGAATAAAATAATTGTATCACCCGTTATTATTATTATTCCGGGTTACTTCATCCCACTGTTCCCACATGTACAAAAACTGAACAAAATTTATGATCCCAGTTCCCTAAATGCTACGAAAAAAATCATAGTATGCAAAACGAGAAAGAGGTTTAAAATAAAATGAGAACTGTCTCTTCTAGTTTTAAATGTTTACGATCTAAATTACAGTTCTTATGACATTGTTCTCGTTAAATGTAATCATTGTAAAGTGTCTCTGCTTGTATTTTTACGACACTTTTGTTAAGTATCAACAAGCCATGTGCTATGATGTTGTATAACATGTGCCATGTGTGTTCATAACAGTCATTTATTCTATAATACCTACTCGTAAACTCATAACAATAACATTCGTATTGTCTTGTTAATACTAGGTACTACTGCGTTCCGACAACGAACTTTCGCTTCTAACGCGTTCAAAATAGTGTATAATTAAGAATATTGCTATGGCTTTGAGAGGTAATATGTATAAGCTCTGGTTTTGGAAGGCATACCACAAAGTGACGGGGAGCTAGTGGTTAAATAATAACAGCCACTCGAGTCGATATTCTAGGTTAAGCTGTGCTTGCCTAGGTTAGTCCGTGGATGGATGGTCCGTGGATCTATTACATACCGAGTTTCCTCCGTGCCTCGAAAAGCACGTTAAGCCTAAGTCCCGGCTGTCATTCGAACATCTTTGACAGTCGTTACAGCTAGTCAAAAGCCCCAAAAATCTGAGAACCAGTCTTACCAAGGGGTATCGTATTACCTAGCGCTAACTGGGTTGTGGAGGTCAGATAGGCAGTCGCTCCATGTAAAATACTGGTATCCAGCTGCATCCGGTTAGACTGAAAGCCGACCCCAATATAGTTGGGAAAAGGCTAGGCAGATGATGACCACAAGGTGACGTCGGTGTGACGACTCTTGGGGGATATCTTTTTCCAGCAGTTGGCTTTGGGCTAAAAAGTCCCAAGACACATTTGTCATCATCATTACCACAATATCACGACAAAAAAAAACATCCACTGCTGCAGGAATTCAGTCTTGCACTTCCCGAATCGATCAGATTTCTCCGACCTTTGAATCACCGGGTCGTCGATCGATATTCTGCACTTTTATAGGAAGTATTTCTTTTCAATACTATGAAGGTACCATGTCTCTTATTTCACCAGCAATGGGTAAGACGAAACTTTGATACCTAATCAGTTTAATTAATTCAGTGCCTAACTCTATCAATTAAAGTTCCTTCAGCTCCAATTGTTCAACACTGTTACAAACTTCATTGAAATCCCTTTAAACACTATTAAAATTAACTTAACCCCAAGCCACCCAAGCTCGGATGAGTAGGTAAGGGCTCTGAAGTTTCTTGACCTCAATCCTACTTACACTGTAAGGTGTACCAGTGTGATACAGTTTCAAGATTAGTTTGTCCTATTTTGTATCGAGTCCATCGTGTTCCCTTTCTAATCATCACAAAATGGTGTATCTATCGGATGAAGGATTCATGTATTCACAAATGTGCTTACTTGTATAGAACTGGTGGCGACAAAAGTATACACATTTACGTATCTCTGTAACAAAAGTCTTTCTGTAGCCCCCTCCCTCCCCCCCCCCTTCCCTGCTCCCTGGAAATGGTGTGAGGTTAATGAAAGAATTTAGATTAAATAAGCCTAAATATTGCCTAAGGTACTGGCTTTTCTGTATTTATTCGCCTTCATTATATGCGCGAGCGCATACGGAAAATATGGCTGTTTTACCCGCAGCAATTGGTATCAATTCATTCCGACTTACCCGTACTGAGAACATGAATCTTTATACAAGCACCCTAAGACAAGAGTATTTTGTATTGTACGGCTAATCCTTCTCAACTTTATATCCTTAAAAATTAACGCGATCCTTGTTTCTGAAAGGTGATTTTAATGCTGACTTCCTTGATGAGTAAACATCCGGGCTGGACACCTGTAAGTAAACCTTTTTTGTTTTTTATTTTCCTCAGGAACACAAATCTAAGAACTCTTATGGAAGTATAGTAAGTCTTTGTAAAAATCCCCGAAATACCTCGTATTAAAGGATACTGGTGGAGCTATTATTTATTGCAATTGTTTAAGTCTTATATCCAGGCTCCTTGCTTCTTCATCTTTGCTTGAGTATCATAACTAGAGAACCTAGACAGACTAACATTCTATCAGTCATCGCGATGGTATCAAATATTTTTAAGATTGGCATAAGCTACCCACCCAAACAGATCCTTTTGAAAGCTGTGGAAGACTGAAAGCCATTCATTGCCTCTTGTCCTAGGCCCTCTGACCGGAAAATTAAACCTGACCGTATATTGGGTACCGCTCCATAAGTTGCAAAAATAACATTACGAAACAACAGAAGACATTTTCTACCTAAAAGCCTTTACACGTGCTAGGGCTGCCGAGAATACGTGTAAACAGGGATATATTTAGAGGGTATGGAGGTGTGAAAGTTTTCTTATTTACCGATACAAATATCGCCAGATGGTCACACCTTTCCGGCACAAATATGGCGTCACATGAGCGTCTAAGCATTGCCAAATGTATCTAATCTATCGGTCACTAGGTCCCGTCACAACCTCAAGGCCAGTTTTCCCTTCGGTGGAAATCCTGCCCCAGATCGTCCATGACCCACCGCCATAACTCACCTTCTCAAAATACAACTGGCTTAATACGCTCTCCCTGTCTTCGGTAGACCTTCCTTCGGCTATCATTGCCATAAAGCAGCATAATCTCGGTTTCATCAGTTAAGGGAACCTGGCTCCAGTGACGTTGAGTCCAGTGTATAGGTTTGGTTAAACCGATGCGTACAAATTGCGGACACTGGACACATATAGTTCAAACAGGTCTAACCTCCGCAATTTTCTGCAATTTTTCCGTGAGCACGGATTTGTCAGAATCCTATCTGACCTCCACAACCCAGTTAGCTGGGTAATACGATATCCTTGGTAAGACTGGTTGTCAGAATTTCGGGCCACTGACTACCGGTAACGACTGTCGAAGATCTACAGATGACAGCCGGGCCCAACGGCTTAAAGTGCTTTACGAAGCACGGAGGAAACTCATTATGCAATTGGTGGTGACCGATCGACAGACCAACCTAGGCAAGCGCTGCTTAACCTTAAGATCGACTCGAGCGGGTGTTATTATTAAGCTACGAGCTCCTCACCCATTTATTTACCTTACAATATACTTAAATTCTAAACAAACCTCAATCGAAGAGACATCACTAAAGCTACCATTATAACAATCATCAGGCTTTTATCACGATCCAACTGGTACTACGACATCATAACGACATCCATTATCGTCTGTAATATCGCATTCTCCCTCCCCCAGTTTCATGGTACAAGGTCGGGAACACGGGACATTGTATGCCCCTCTCCCAAGGTCAAGGTTAACAGCCCGATCGATACGGATGCTGTGGGGAACAAGGATAGAAGGATACCACATGCGTGAGTGCGGAGGAGATGGAGCATTGGAGTAAGAGATATGAGGATAGTGTTTTCCTATTACAACACAGTGTCCTTGTGTGGAAATTTTAATTAGATTAAGGTCATTGCATGATGATTAATGGGTTTTGACAATGGGAGATGGATAGTTACGTTAAAAACAGATTGGTATTCCAGTCAAGGGCTATAGAAATTAGTTCACCAAGCCAGAAACGCTTAAATTACAGCTTCGAGAGAAATGTTTACTGAATTATTAAGTTCTTGAAGAACTTTATGTAAATGTGCTTATTTCTCTTTGTTTTTCTCCGATGTAGGTCGAGGCCTTACGATGTCTATAACTACAGTTTTTCAGCTAGAGTTTTTCGACTAGTCTTTAGTTAGAGAGAACTTCTAATTACATGACTACTGGGAATATTACTAAGACGTTTTTTTATCTTTTGTTATCTTCGACTTTATAGACTAGCTGAGCCCCGCGGCTTCAACCGCCGTTTCTCTTTCGATTCGGTTATACGGCGTAATATTAAAGCCTTATAACCTTATTCAAGAATTGGACTATCAAATGCAAAAATTTTCAAACTGGTGGTTCCAGAGAATGGCGTATTCAAACAAAAAAACAACTCTTCAGTTTTTTTTAATATTTATTAGGTTGTAGAAGTATATATAGATTTTTTCTTAAGTATTGTTTATCCAGTTGCAAACAAAAAGTGGATTTAGAATACCTATATTCTAAATCCACTTTTTGTTTGCAACTGGATAAACAATACTTGTCATGGAAGTCATGGACCTCTGTAGATGATTATAGTAGGATTATAAGGCCACGACCCTTTGTTCTAATCTCCGGAGTACATAAATTATTGTACGGAATATTTTGAAGCAAAAACTTAGAAGCAGTTCATACTTACTTATAATAGCGTAAATGTCCACTGTTAGACATGGGCCTTCTAAAAACTGCAATAATTAACGTCCGAAGAAGAAGACATGAAGAGTTATTGGTGACCCAGGTACCAGGACTACAAGAGTGGTGTAGAGTAACCACCGATACAACCATGTAGTTTACTAGCTAAAACGATTACCACGTTACAAGTAAAGGTTCCGACTAACCGGCACCTAACCTAACCGGTACAAACTGCAAACGTAGTCCTGGTAACCGGACACTAACTGCTGACTGTATCTGATTTACTGAAGTACTTGCCAGTGTTTTTAACCCTCAATTATTTTATATGTAGGCTTCGGCTTTCGAAGATAGACGTAGTCTTTGCCGGAAAGGCGGAAATCAAAAACTAATATGTAATAAAAAAAAAGAAATCATTAATGTCTCATCAACTACTCTACCTTTTCACAATTACGTTGGGGTCGGCTTCCAGTGTAACCGGATGCAGCAGAATACCAGTATTTTACATGGAGCGACTGGCTATCTGACCTCCACAACCCAGTTAGTACTAGGTAATACGGTACCCCTTGGTAAGACTAGTTGTCAGACTTTTGGGCCTACTATCTGTGATGACTGTCAAAGATCTACAAATGATAGCCTACCGGCTTTAAGGGCTTAACGTGCTTTCAATAGAATAGTAAAATTATCATTAGTATCCATCATTCAATTATTCAATACAGTTTTGTTTACACCATGTCTTAATCCAAACAACCAACTGCTAAACTATTACAACAACTATTATAAACTCTCCATTCAACAACCAAAAATCGAAACAGAGTTTTTCCGTGTTGCTTCTTAACACCCTACTTTCAACACGGTGTCTCTCCGCGCCTTCAGTTGAAACACCCCACGTTCAGGGGTATGTCGTCGATCCGGTCATTTATTAGGGCAGGCTTAACCATATGATGTGAGAGAAAAACATGGGTGATTGATGAGAGTGATATGCGTTAGCGCTGTTTTTGTGATCGGGGTAGGCAGCAGTAGCAGGTCCAGTGTTTTTATTTCAATTGTCGCATAAAGATAGGTCTGGGACGGTAGCTAGGGATTTAATGTAGGGCTTTAATTTATAGGTTGATTCAGAAGCAGGAAGATCGAGGTAGTTTCATAAGTACTTAGAATTCAAGACTACACTTCTTGACACTATGTTCCAATGCGGAAATGAAACGCCAAACTGTAAAGTGCAAAGTTATGTAACGGCTAGGAGCTCATCTTTGAAATCGAAGTAAATCAAAAGAAATATATGCATTTATAGAAAGAAGATATCGTTAGAATCATAGACAGCATAACCGAGTGGCCATCCCTTTCGAAGTGTTTTGTATTTCTACAAGACCTTTGAACAGGATTGTCAAAAAGTTTTCTATAGGTAAGTAGGTCTTTAACTTTTCTATAATTGATATTGCTGACAAAATGTTATTTATCTAGTCTAGACCCTCTAGAGGTGATAATAAAAAAAAAGCAGACGAATTGATAACCACCTCCTTTTGGAAGTCGGTTAAAAACACCAAAACGCTCGTAACGATGGACATAATTATTTCAATATGCATCTCTACGAGCTGTTACCTCCCAAGGGTTTTTCACAGATTCCCGCAATTTCTACCCCTTAAAGATTTTCACAGGTTTTCGCATTTCCTACCCCCTCGACGAAAACCCTTAGCGTAACCATTACGACACACTCAACCATAAAACTCCAAACTACCAACATTAAAAACCGCACTCACTACATGGTCTGCCCGAAAGTTCCGCGGTCTACAATTATACGTTGCCACATAGCCTGAGAACTGGGCTGACGACCATAATGTTACAACATCATTGTTGTGGTCATACTGTCATATATATTGTATGTTATGTTTTATTGTCGACTAGTTGGTGCCCGTGACTTCTTCTGCGTGTATTTTGTAGCAATGTAAATATCGTTAAGCCGTTGGTCCTGCGCCTGATTTCTCCAATCGTCTCTTATTGCCATCCCATCGGAATATGAAAGCATGGGAAGTAAGAATGTCTGCGCAGAAACTCTATGGTATCTCCAGAATCGATGAAGTGAGATTGGCTGAAATTTGGTCTAGAGGAACACAAACATTTAGGATAAAATGTAGCCTATGCCCTTGCCACAGGAACGTGGACCATATTCGGCACAAAGAAGCAAAGGCCTATACCCGGCAGTGGGTGACGTGGCTGTGGATAATGAAGATGATGCTGATGTGTGCTCCTCCAGGACCTAGGTTACCTATCTGTAACATTTCACTGCGGTAACAGACAGACAGAGTTACTTTCTCACTTATATTATTAGTGTGGATTTGGGACGCATGGTTTTTGACGACTAAGAAAATTGGAGAAAGGGCTCGAAATTGGTCTTCTTTTGTCCAGTTTTAATGTAGATTTGAAAGGGGTTTCCATTGTTATTCGGGCTTTGTAATAAGTTTGAGTTTGTGCCCATCATTATCTTGCATCACGGTTTGAATTATATTTTTACTCATTTTTCTGCTTTTTGGGGTCGTTTATACAACGGAATCCTTGACCCAAGTTATAAATACGTTCTTCTTGCTAAGTTGGCTCTTACGATGCCCCGGGTTACTGGTTCGATGGACCGACCTTAAAAAGGTGGCTGGGTCAGACTGGAGGCGAAACAGGACAGGATGTTGTGGCGCATCTTGGAAGATGCCCATGTCCATTGGACTGCGATAGGCATAGTCAAATTTGACTATATACGGAATGCAAGAACATCTAATTTGTGTTAAATTTGTAAAATTGCCTTTATAATGATGTATTTTACAAATGTTTTGCTTAACAATTATATTTCCATTAAAAGTTTTCTCCTACTTTATTTAAGGTGATAATGACGAGAATCAAAGGAGATCACTGAAGATTATAAACCTCTTAAAATATTGACGAAACGTCTGTTTATGAGCTTCAACTAAGTCCCTAAGAAACCTTCTAAAAGGTTTTCCAAATTAAAATCAATATCTTTAGCCAGATTGGCCTTCAAAAATTAGAAGGTGGGGCCTCTTTAATTATTTTCTTTACGGCTCAGGTGGCCCTGTGTCTTTCTTACTCCAAAACCAAATAATTTACAAGTCCTTCGTGGGGACCCATTATAAGCGGGGAATTAAATTGCTTTCTGTCAAATGCTTTATTAAATGGATAATTTATTTTAGTTGAAGCCTTGTTTTCTTTGGGAAACCTCGGAATTTAAAGCTGAACGAAAATGCTTTTAATTGATTGTCGTCGCCACGGTGATGAGATTGTTGAGGTCCAATTAATGGTTAAGTGTTTGAGAACGATAATGATGCGAATGAGATTTTGATCTTCAAATGTTCGTTGCTATTATTTCGTATTTAAGTTTCTGGTGAAAACTTTAGCTCGTTAATAGGCACGAGTGCTTTCAAGTTATTTGCAGACAAAGTTTTCAAAACAAACCGAAACCAAAGCTAAGTTTGGAAAATCATAATATGTTTTCGAGCAACACACTTGTAAAAGAATACGCAATATATGTAGTAGGAAAGTATTTTCCTCACAATCAGTGTCATTTTGATTGTCAAGATTTGATTTGTGTTTATTTTTCGTTAAATTATAAACTAAGCAATGCAAATGACATTGCACTAAAATCTAGAAACGATTTTGTGAAAATATTCTAAAGCATCTCATTATTATATGTCTTTTAAAATAATTTTCCATGAAGCCGTGCATTGAAAACTTTTATTTATTCAGTTGTATGAACGGCATTGCTAGGACGCGGCCTCATTTCAGCCGTGTGTGTATGTGCAAATATTATCTGTGGTCTGTTGCCACAAGTGCCAGGAGTTGGTCAATTGCATGTATCTGGAATGTTGTTGAGTAAACACGTAAGCAGGAGTGTTGGTATTGTATTGACGTAAGTAAATGTATTATTGTTTGTTTAAGAAAGAAAGTTTTCAGGCTGTGGTAAAGAGGAATATAAGGTGTTATAGGACTGCTGTCTGCACAGAACTATTGTGAAACTCATCTTAACGTATTCGTAAGACCGCTTAAACGGTCTCCCCAGAGTAGCAGAAAGCCATCAAATCCATTTCGGCTGATGCGCATGCTACATTATTTGGTAAAAGATTAGCACAAGCAAAGAGAAGCCTATTCCCAACAGTAGGGAATGATGCCTGTGGATGACAATGAAATGGGAGGTCTTAGAAGAGTATACGGTATGCCTCCTCTCTTTAGCACAATGACTCCCTGGTCTGTTCGAGCTACCTAACCCTGGTCTCGCCCCCTATTACAAGATACTTAAACATAACTAGCGAAATGTGAGTGTGCTAAAACCTTTGCATACTCCTTCGGGAAATAAAAGCGAGATATTATGTAATAAAAAGTGAATTCTATTACCTACTAAAAGGGTTTTGCTAAACAGTCTTTAAGGGAGGAACGTTGGGAGGGACTCTTTATTAGAGATTTTAGGAATTTTAAATGGGTTGGTTGGGTTGTTTTCGTCGTGAATGAAACTAGTACGAAAAAATGGCATCGTATTACCCTGTACTAATTGAGTTGTGGAAGTCAGAGAGGCATAATACTGGCATCCAGCTGCATCCAGTTAGACTGGAAACCGACCCCAACATAATTGGGAAAAGGCTAGGCAAATGATTGCGTGTATTATGTATGTATTTATCTTTTTAGGGTTCCGTACCCAAAGGGTAAAACGGGACACTATTACTAAGACTCCGCTGTCTATCTGTCTGTCTGTCCGTCTGTCACCAGGCTGTATCTCATGAACCGTGATAGTTAGACAGTTGAAATTTTCACAGATGATGTATTTCTGTTGCCGCTATAACAACACATACTAAAAACAGAATAAAAAATATTTAAGTGGGGCTCCCATACAACAGACATAATTTTTTTGCCGTTTTTATAGATCATGGTACGGAACCCTTTGTGCGCGAGTCCGACTCGCATTTGGCCGGTTTTTTATTAAATATCCAAGATAATGGTAGCCTATTTCCTTCTTCAGGTCCCAGGCTAGCTATTAGCAAATAACGATCTCGATTCAGTGTTTTCGGTGTAAACAGACTGCAAACGGTCTGGCTACATTTCGCATTCAATATTAGTATGGATTAGTCTTCATATAGGAAAAGTTGGATATCTGAAACTACCTACAGCTGTTCAGCAGGCTTAGGGGCCGTCTCCACGAGCGAGAGAATCGCGGCGACATTACGTATTTGCGTAGGATAATATCGCCGCGATTCTCCCGCTCGTGGAGACGGCCTCTAAGAGAGTGTATAGAAATACGTGGCAACGTCGATAATATCGTCGCGATTCTCTCGCTCGTGGAGACAGCTCCTTAGATAGCAACGAACTGAATTTTTAATTATCTATACTAATATTATAAACAGGTGTTTGTAAGTTTGCATGTAGGGGCAATCTTCTGAACTACTGATCCGATTCTGAAAATTCTTTCGCTTACATTATTATCTGCGAGCGACACAGGCTACATTCTAAACGTTCCCGTAGGTTAATTTTCGTACATAACGGGACCGAGGCCGCTAGCAAAAGCTAGTCATAAATAAAATAATGTTTTCAGTCACATAAAAAAACGGAATTTATGTCCTACCATTGCGATAATATCAAACAACTCACAATTCAACATAAATGTATCAATTTGCTTAATCTCTTACGTTTACAGTCATTATTTTGAATTTCAAATCGCCTATGAAATTATTCGGTTTCTCTCGCTCTACTTGGAAATCTCTTGAATTAATGATCTTCGAATAAAATTGCTTAGAATACATTAAGGGAGGCCAGATAAGTGTTATCCAGCATAATTTGAGTGTAAGATGAGTTTGAGTACTGACTTTCGATCGAGGAAATATCGATCGATCGTATAAAAAACCGGCCAAGTGCGAGTCAGACTCGTGCATGAAGGGTTCCGTGCCATCGTAATAGAGGAGCCCTCTTTAATTTTTAATTTATGTTTACTATTTGTTGTTATAGCTGCAACAGAAATACACATTCTGTAAAAATGTTAACTGACAAACTTTTACGGGTCATGAGACACCCGCCCGCTGACAGACAGACGGACAGACGGACGGACGGACAGCAGAGAAATAAATAAACAGTAAAACATAAAAATAAAAAATATCGGGAACTCAAAACAAACAGTGGACATGGTAAATATCCCGTTTCTAGTGTTAATTAAAAGGACAGCGGAGGCTTAGTAATAGGGTCCCGTTGGTTACTCTTCGGGTACGGAACCCTAAAAATGTGATTGCTCGGCCTCATTTGAGCTATACGGTAATAACTGTGTTTATAAGGCAGATGTGAGTGGCAACTCCGGGAGCTCCTAGAAAGACATACACTGGTTGGTGATCATCAGAAGGGTCAGGTGGTAATTACAACCGACGTGCGTGTATGACCCCATGTATAAACGAGGACGAGGCGCCAGGAGTATGTAAGGATCGTAGCAGGTGGCGCCGAAGAAGGCGTGAATTTAGGTGTAATTTGAGCTATCGGATTTTAAGGTGAATGCTCCAACCAGCCCGCGAAATTCAAACATATGTAGTTACAGAATTATAATCATCAAAATCACCAATACAACCCTCCAAGTTCATAAAGGCGTAGGAACAAAAAAAAAAACAGAAAAAGTCATTCCAGCTTTATGAACTTAGAGCGTTTTATTGATGATTTTGATGATTATAATTCTGTAACTACATATGTCTTACAGCCGCGAATAATATTTTAATCAACATACAACCTAGCACTGGCCTGCAAATTGCAAAAAACCCAAGAAATTTTGAATTTCGCGGGCTGGTTGGAGCATTCATCTTCACTACATATTATAAAACAAAGTCGCTTTTCTGTCCCTATTTCCCTTTGACCGCTTAAATCTTTAAAACTGCGCAACGGATTTTGATGCGGTTTTTTTTAATAGATAGAGTGATTCAAGAGGAAGGTTTATATGTATAATAACATGCTTAATATATTAGAGAACCACTGATAATTTCAAGATTTCTATTGTGAAGTCGTAAATAATTTCATTTTTTTCCGCTTACATTGCAAACGCAGGCTGAACCCTACGAGATTTATCAAAATAATGTACTAAGTATTGTACACATTAAAAAGGTCTACAGAAAACTCCGCGATGGTATATGTCTATCTCATAAGGATATCCCACAATAACATGTTTTTGTCATTTACTTTTTACGCCAAATAATGGCTAATTTCCGAAGCGATTTTAACCAATACGGCATTAATCCTTATCCAATTATATACCTTAAATACATTGTTGATTTAATATAGATCTATATGGCCCTTTACAGCATATGATTTAAATGAATATTTTCGAAGATATTACAGATTTAAAAATTGCGGGACGTAGCGTTTGCGCCGGCACCGGCCGGCGCGGCGAGGCAAATTTAACGCGTGCGGGCCACGGGCAGTAATGAATAAATCAAAACTACTGGATCAATTTTAATCATTTTTTCAGTATCTATACTATATATTTTACACCCGAAGCCGAAGTGGGCCGCTATGTTTTTATATACAACGTTCACAGTTTTTCTGTAGTGTATTTAGTATCAGCATTGCACCCGTGCGAAGCCGGGGCGGGTCGCTAGTAAGTTCATAAATAGAAGTTCGCTCAACATGCTATGGAGCGCATGCTCGACGTTTTTTGGAAGGGTAAGATCTGGAATGCACTCATCTGGAAAAGAACTGGAATTATCTACGTAGGTTGGGGTAAAAGCGGAAGTGGCAGTGCTGGCCATGACATTCGAAGGACCTATGGAGTAAATGAGTCCTGGAGTAGAGACGCGTAGCAAACGTATCGTCGGACGTCCCCTAGCTAGATTATAATAACATGTTGTGTTTGTATATTTAAAAAATATTTTATTATTATGTTAACAATTTCTTTGTTTGGTTCTACGTGTTTATCAGCAAGATTTTGTTTTGTGTTGAGTATATTAAATTTAGAAACACACTTGGTTAGGTACCTAATGTAATGTTTGTTTCAATTAGGTTATGTGTTTTGAAATTAGCATCTTACTAATTAGTGTTTGCATGCCAATTTAATGGCGATAATTATGTTTCATAGCACTACATAATTATTTTACCATGTTTTGTACCACATTTACTGTAAATAAATAATTTTGACATGACTAGATGGACCAACCACCATAAAAGGATAGTTGGGGATAGTTGGGTTAGACGGGGGCGTTGACGCCAATTAGGAGACTCCCTATGTCCATTTGTGAACTGCGTTATCCTTAGTGTTAATAATGATCTCATCTCGTAATTGGAATCTTAGGAACAGAGACTTAAGGCATAATTTGAAACTCCATTATACTTATTGGTATTGACATTATTTTGTAAGGATCATGCCCTGGGCAGGAACTGATGGACGCTACTGAAAGCGCCAAACTCGTGGCTCAGTTCTGGGTCGACACAATTTAGATTGCCATCGACACGCTAAGCCATGTCCTTGAATTTCTTAAGAAATCATTCTGAAGTGCGTTAAGATGCAATTTTGCAATCCGTGGGTGTCGATCATGAAGAAGAATGTATGTTTTTTAATTCGATAATTTAGCATACTAAACGTTTATGCAGATAAGTTGTTTTTTCTTTGTCTCATAGCTCTGCACAGCAGGCACTGTGAAAGTGGGCTACCAAAGGTAACCTTACATCTTGTAGGCGAACAGTGGTGTATTAAAGCTTATAAATATTTCGAAAACGCCTCGTTGGCCTAGTGGGCGCAAGCGTGACTGCTGAACATGAGATCCTGGGTTCGATTCCTAGGTTGGGCAATGTATTATTGTTTTTTTTCCATCAGGTATTTCTCAGTAGCAGCCACGGAGTCTGAGTTTGTGTCCGTTTGATGGCAATAGGCTCGTCCTCTTGTTACATAGGACTTCAACATAATTAGCGAAATGTGGGTGTACATGGTTACACCTCTGTCTAACCCTCGAATATCGTACCAATATTTTTTTGTTAACTCTTATTAATCTTATTTATGAGATGGTTAATTTTGTTTACTGTAAGAATACCAAGAGTTTCAATACAACAAAGATCTTAGAAAACTCTCAGAGAAAGTCTCCCTAATGTTTTTTTTTGTCGTGTAACGAATTCACAAAAACCTTGGATACAGACCCTAGTCTGTATTCTATATTATATTTGTGACTTTGAATATTTGTAGTAGAAAAACTAACCCTCTTGAAGTCCTGAAGAAATCACAATAAATCCTTGCGTAATTAACCTGCCTGTCTGTACATCCGACTGTTTTTCTTAGAGATTTTCACAGACACTAATATTGTTGCCGGGTTAATTCTGAGAATTTAGCAGACACTTATTCTTTTAATTATAAGACACGTTTAAAGATAAAAGATAAAGATGCATTTATTTGTATTAACATGTGTGTGTGTGTGTTTGTGTTTCTTTATAAGATATCCGCAATGACGTTCACCATAAAGCGCTTCAAGCAATCATCCATCACTAGACGATTAAAACTTCTTCTAGTCGACTTACCACCCCTCAGCGCCATTTCCGCTTGGTTTCTAACCTTCACCCCTACCTATTACACATGTAGGTTAGGTCGTGAACTTACCCGTTGGTTTCAAGGGTTTGTTTCAGTAGCCGTTGCCATGGTAACCGGTCGCCCCGACAAGACCTGTAAAAAGGGAGGTAATAATTAGCTTTGGGTTACGGTAACTTTTTTCATGAAAATTGGAGGGAATTATAGGTTATAGGTCGTGTTGTTTGGATAAAGTTTTTTAGTAGGTACGTTTTTGTTCCATGAATAATTATAATTTACTTAGCTGTTGCCCGCGACTTTAATAACGTAAATAATTGGATGCTTTAGTTCTAAAAGTCACTAAATCCATTTTCTTGGTTTTGAGATAAGATCAGTTAAAGTGCAAAAAAAATATATTTTATGGAAATGGATGTATAAATAAATTAGGAAAAAAAAATGAAACATTAGTTTATTGGGTTGGACATGGATATGATGCTTTTAAAAAACAATATTCCCCCCTTCCCCTCGGACCGCGAAAGCGTTTAGACGTGCATTCCGTACAAGTATTTTACTTTATTTTATTAAAACTAATAGTTATCTCGAAATTAAATGATTAATATAATTCGCAAAAGTACTAGGCGCGCATAAAGTTTGAAGAGAACGCGGAACGCACGCAGAGTACTGGAGGAAACGAGCCGGCAACAGTCGAGACGGAGATACATGGCGGAGTTCGCTGCGCGTACGCTGTGTGTGTGTCATCCTTGTCGGCTGCCCAACTCAAGAGCGATAGCGATTAGCGAGTAACTTATTTATGATTACTTTGCTTTTCCTTAATTTTTTGTCGGATTATACAAACGTACAAGTTAAGGTAACATGTATAAGACACCATCCAAAACTTCTCCGAATAAATACTCATCGCGCTCGGAGTCTGATATCCGGAAGCTGCATACAGATAAAGACTCAGAAGGGAACATCACCCAGAGAGCCAAACGCAGATGCCTTTCGGACAAAGTCATTGGTGGTGACCTGGATATGTTTAAAAATGAAATCAAGGAGATGATCAATGAGATGATTTGTACTCAGAGCACCCGTTTAGACAAATTGGAAGATCATATTAAGGAAATAAAAAATCACTACACGGAAATTAAAGTCACAAATACTGATCTCGAAAAGGCCATGACAGCGGTCTCCGATCAATTGCAATCCCTTGAAAATAAAATTACTGGATTAGAAAATCAACGTGGCTCCATGGCAATCCAGTTAGCTACGCTAGAAAACAAGTTGGAAGTTCTCGACCACAATCTCATTAAAACTTCTATCGAATTACGCAACGTACCCAAAAGGCAGAACGAGACCAAAAACATGCTGTATCAAACTATATCGCACTTGTCAAGGCATCTAGGCCTTGATACAGAATCCGCTAGTATCCGTGATATTATTAGACTACCCTCAAAAAAGGAAAACTTAACATCGAGTTTATCAGTTGAGTTCTGTAATACCCTGACGAAAACGAATTTTCTTGCTGCTGTTAAAGACTACAATAAACGCAATCCCACAAACAAGATAAAATCAACCCATCTAAACTTAAAATCAGCACTGGAAACTCCTATCTATATCACCGAGCTTTTAACAGCCAATTCTAAAAGGTTATTTTACCTTACTCGAAACCACGCTAAGCAACACCAGTACAACTATTGTTGGACGTCGAACGGAAGAGTTATGCTTAAAAAAGATCCTGATAGCCAGACTATCGTGGTAAGAAGTGAGGAACAACTGAAGCAGCTGGCGGCAACAATCAACAAAGCATGACTACTTGCATTTAAGTATACCCTGCTATATCTTTCGTATTGTTTGATTACTTTTATATTTTTTGCAAACTGCTATGTTAAAATACTAAATACAAACACAAACAAAACTCACATACATAACTATTACTATCAACACAACATACTCTCAACATACATCACTCACTTAACACCTACATATTACAACATCACCATGTCACCATATATACTCCTTACATATGCTTGCGTTCGTCCCTATTATTACTTTAATATTATAAATGATATGTTTTTAAATTTATTACCCCCAAACATAAGCTTTCCACACGTCCCTAAACAAATATGTACCACCCTATTCTCTCGTAATCTCCAAGCTACTTTCACTTTACCGAAAAAATGACTACTAACATAAACAATCTAATCGACAGTATCGACGAACTATCTGTATCAACTACCTATACCTGCACACCTGAAGAAACACTCTCCATCGTGAAGTGTCCTAATAACTTCATTAAGATACTGACACAAAACATTCGCTCGGTAAACCGTAACTTTTTAAACTTGCAAACACTTCTCCACCGAATATCTTTCGATTGCGATCTGGTTGTTTTAACTGAATGTTGGTTACCATGCTCTAGCAATACTATTATCCCGATTCTCAATAATTACTCCGCGTTCATGACCACCAAACATATAAATCAGAGTGATGGTGTAGTGGTGTATTCGAAATCGGACCTGTCTGTTACATGCGAGGAGCCAGATTTCCACCGATCTGCATCTGGTCTTATTATAAAAATTAACCTTGACCTGGCGATAATCTGTATATATCGATCACCGTCAATAGAGAATTTAAATGGCTTTCTAACAGCTCTTAACAGCATTCTTCCGTCACTGCATAGATTTAAATCGGTAGTTCTAACAGGAGACCTGAACGTGGATATCAAACCTACCACATCTGACAAGCGCTCTCACGACTTCCTAAATTGCCTTGCCTTTCACGGTTATCTTCCTGCGCACACCCTACCGACCAGGGATGGCAATTGTTTGGACCACACGTTTCTCAAAACAATTTCCCCCACCCACACCTTTGTTTTAAGCTCCACAATAACTGATCACTCCTCTTCCTTACTTTGCATTCAAGATAAATGTTTACGAACGGTCGCAAACTCCCATATAACGAAAATTGACTATGACGGGCTTGACAAATCAATGTCACAACTGGACTTCACCCCTATTTACAATATAAAAGACACAAATATTGCTACCGAGAAATTACTGAATTTAATAACTGTATCTATTTCTGAAAATACCACGGTTAAAGAAGTTTCATCAAAAAAGAGAATCCTAAAACCTTGGATCACATCTGGTTTATTACGGTGCATAAGAAACAGGGATGCTCTACACAAGAAAGTTAAAAAATTCCCAGGAAATGAAGTTCTAAAAATTACTTACCTTCGATACAGAAATTTTTGTGTTCGTATTTTAAGGAAAGCTAAGAAAACATATGATACAGAGGAACTAAAAAAAGCTAGTAAAAACCCAAAAACATTATGGGACACTATTAAACGGGTAACTAACACTACTAAAACTAAGAATACATCTGTTCAGTTACTAACTTTGTCATCTTCACCTATTGAGTCTTGCAACACTATAAACTCATACTTCGTTAACATTGGCGAGACACTTGCAAATAATATTCACACTAATACCACGCAGCCATTGACAGTTACTCAACCCACTTCTAACACCTCATCAACTTCATCGTTCGTCCTTGACCCTATTGATCTTGACGAAATTACAGCAGTTATCCATTCATTGCGCTCCGATGCAGCAACTGGCTGGGATGGTATATCACCCTACATCCTAAAGAGATACTCAACCTCCCTGGCGCCCATACTATGCCATATTTTTAACCTCTGTTTCGAGACTGCCGTCTTTCCCTCTTCTTTTAAAAAGGCAATCATTCACCCAGTTTTCAAGGGAGGCGACGGGAACTTGCCGAATAATTACCGTCCCATAGCAGTTCTGACTGCCCTATCCAAGGTACTAGAACGTCTTATCAATAAAAGACTTATATACTACCTAGAACATTACAAACTAATATCACCACAACAATTTGGATTTCGTAAAAACAAGTCAACATGCGACGCAATTCAGGAATTAACTAACAATATCGTACAAAACCTGAATACTAATAAAAAAGTCCTAACAATATTCTTAGACCTTGCGAAGGCGTTCGACACCGTCCCCGTCTGTTCTCTCTTACTCAAACTTGAAAAGATGGGTGTCAGGGGATTGCAACTTGATCTCCTTCAAAGCTACCTCACTAATCGCTCCCAGATAGTCAAAATTGATCGGCATAGCAGCAATGAGCTCCCCATCTACTATGGCGTTCCACAAGGAAGCATATTGGGTCCCACTTTATTTCTAGTTTTTATAAACGACTTATGCAATTTAAATATCCCAAATGCCAAGATAACATCATTTGCGGATGACACTGCTATAACTTTCGTCGCCAACACATGGTCTGAACTCGAGGACAAAGCACAACATGGCTTTAATGTAGCGCTGAACTGGCTTTATCTCCATTCGCTTACACTTAATACCTCCAAAACCAAGTTCATTACCTACTCGGTCAGTTCTGCTACCCAACCAAACCCACCAATAATACTTAAAGCTCACATGTGCAATTTGCAAACTCAAGTGTCATGCCACTGTTCACCTATATCTTCTACGGAGGAAATCAAATACCTCGGAATAATCATAGATAAGAATCTTAAATTTAAATCTCATATTAATATCCTTACTGGCAGAGTTCGCAAACTTATATATATCTTTAAAACCTTAAGAAATATTGCTAATCCTATAATTATACGTAATGTCTATTTTGCCTTATGCCTATCTATTATTACTTATTGTATTCCCTGTTGGGGTGGTGCCGCAAAAACTATCTTTAAACCACTGGAAGTTGCACATCGCGCTATACTGAAAGTGGCTACCTTCCGTCCACTAATTTATCCAACTAATCAGTTATACAAAAATTGCAATGTGCTCAACGTGCGGCAACACTTTATTTTACAATCAATTCTGTTGCAACACCGCATAACCCCCTATATTGAAATTACCAAACGCAGAAAAGATAAAATATGTACTCCTCCAAAAACTCGCTTATCGTTTACTAAAAGATTCTTTTATTATTTAGGTCCGTCCCTTTACAATACGATAAACAAAAAATGTCCAGTATATAGATTATCCCATCATCACTGTAAAAAGACTATCCGCACATTCCTTCAAAATAAAACCTACGACGAAACAGAAAAATATTTAATTTAATTAAGTTATGACAAAACTTATACTGAAAAAGTTTGTATATTGTACCACTCACCCAAAACATTGACCCACACTAATCAAATCGACTCACTTACGCACGCCTACACAGCCACATGCTCACGCACACACACATGCACACACACACTCACACACATACACACACGCACAATTGCGACATTTTACTTTAAAAAAAAAAAAAAAAAAAAAAAAATTAAGCTGTAAAAATGAAATTGTAGTAACACAATTCGAGGGGATCGGCACTGTTACTTCTTAATACAGGCTATTACATAGCCTAGCTAGGAGAACAGCACGTCACCCACTTGATTGCCAGAGATTTAATACTACCTTCTTTGTGAAATCTGTTACATGTACTGCAATCTGTTTTTATATAAATAAAGATTTTATTATTATTATTATTTTGGGAAAACATATTCTGTTTCTTAGCTTTTTAGCTAGTTTTAGCTACGTTGACGGGCCTATACCAAGTCAACGTAGCGTGTGTGTGTGTGAGTCGTGGAGAGAAATTTCGTTTTCCTCGATTTGCATGAACTTCCTTACTATTCTGCAGGTGTTTAAAATTGCGGCTTTTTGGAGTGTAATGTAGATAGAGTCCTTGAGGTCTATTAATTTGAGGCTATGGTGGAGGTGATTGGGTATAACACCCGTAGTGGAGACTACTATCGGTACTACGTAAACTTTTTCCTGTCTCCATATTCTGGTCACTTCTTCTTTTAGTTCTGCATATTTACTAATTTTCTCACCTATTGTTTTTTGCAAGTTATGTGTATTAGGGGCGGCTATGTCTATAAGGTAAGTGACTTTATTAGCTTTATCCTGAAGTATTATGTCTGGTCTATTATAATGAATGGTCCTGTCGGTCATAATACCGCGGTCGTAGTAGAGTTTGTGTGTAGTGTTTTCAAGAACTCTTTCTGGTGTGTATTTGTAGTAAGGACTGGTATCTTGTATCAGTTTATGTTTGAGAGCTAGATTTTGGTGTATGACGCTTGCAACCTGATTGTGTCTATGGGTGTAGTCTGTTTGTGTGAGTGTTGTGCATGCCCCAGTGATGTGCTGAATGGTCTCCGGTTGGCTGTGACATTTGCGGCACTTATCGTTTGTTATTGTGGGGTCCTTAATAATATATTTTCTGTAGTTTTTAGTGTTTATAATTTGATCTTGTATTGCAATAATAAATCCTTCGGTTTCCGGGAATAAGCTACCTATCATTAGCCATTTATTTGATGCTGTTTTATCTATGTGAGACTGTTCTAAATCATGGGGATGTCGCCCGTGCAGTACTTTCTTTTTCCAGTCTTCTATCTTTTTCTTCTGTGGGTCTTCATTGCTAGTGTCTTGTGTATCTGTTTGTTCGTTTAAGTGAAGTGGTGTGTAGTTGATATCATTCATTACTATGGCTTTATGTATGTTGCTTGTGTTAGATTTGCTGTGAAAGAATGTTTTCAATCTTCTTATTTGCTTCTGCCAGAGGTGCTGGACATCTATTAGGCCTCTCCCTCCGTGTTGCCGTTTGATGGTCAGCCTTTCTATTGCAGATTTAGGGTGTAGGTTATTATTTTTAGTTAGTGTCGTGCGTGTTGTTCTCTCTATTTGCTGGATGTCAGTTTTTGACCATTTGATCACTCCAAAGGAGTATGTTAATATTGGGATCGCGTAGGTGTTCAACGCCTTTATTAAATGTTTTCCGGAGAGCTGAGTTTTACATACTGCGACCACTCTTCTGTTGTATTCTGTGTTCAGTGTTTGTTTAATTGTTGTGTGATCTATTCCTTTGAGCTGCCTGTATCCTAAATATTTATATAAATCAGTGGGTTCCATAGCAGTAATTGTGTCATTAGGGCTAATTGCATAGTCACCAGGTTTAACTTTGCCTCTGATTATATGTACTGTTTTACATTTGTCTAGTCCGTTATTATTATTAATATTATTATTATAATAATTAAATAATTAACTGGTTAACTCAATATCGATAAAATGGACTTAGTGACTTTTAGAACTAGGGCATCCATTATTATGAATAAAATTACTTCCCTATTTGAATCGGATTCTGTTAACAATGTCAAGGGTTTTATGTTTTTGGTAGAAACTCAGCTAATTTCGGGGCTTGTGGATAGCTGATAATGATGATATCATCATTCAAGCCAGTTCCGAAGGATAGACGAATTTACTATATCTGGATCACCACTGCTCACTGGTGATCTATCCTTCAAGGATCGTCTCCATGAAAAAACGTAATGTCCTCATACTGGCACATAAGAAAAAGTTTCAGCTTCAGTCCGTGCAGAATAAAAAAAAAAATTCAATAAAGATATATTTATTTTTATCAGAATGAAGAAATATTTCAAAACAAAGTACAATATAACCGTCCCTAACCACGAGTGGACCTCCTAAAACGTCAAGTAATACTCCACCGACCCTTACCTTGTAAATAATCGGAACCCGCCATAATTGCTGCTTGAATTTTTAATATAACCTAAAACACTCATACATTGTTTCCAACCGGCTTCAAAAAGGAAGAGGTTCTTAATTTGTCGGTATTTTTTCAAGTATTTTTAGGCATAATTACGACAAATATGGATAGATTTGAAATGACTAATTCTATGTAACCGGATGGCCAATGGAGATAAAAGATTGTAGCCGTAGCTTTGGAAGGCCTAAAAAGGTCGACCAAAAGCCTGATGAAGGCCGTTCGAATCCGCTGGAATGGAGAATACTGGTTGATCTGATGACGTGGCAGTGCTAAGAAGAGATCGGCTGATATAATGGTGATTATTTTTTTGTTTGAATTAGTATGCTTTGAATATTTTCCCAGTTCATAATTATTGTGAGGATCTGATAGATACTGGATCTTTAGCCTGAGTTAGTACTATTAGGGGACGAGCGGCAGTATTAGAGGACGAGCTGTTGCTTTTACCCGGACACATATTCAGACTCCAGGATGCTGGAAACCCAAAATATCTAATTCATCTGGGAATCGTATCCCACGGGTCCACACTCAGCTGTCGCGCTTACAACCACTTGACCAACGAGACGACGAGAATCTTTTAAACAAAGTATCATTACGCTGGCTCCCCTTGTAAGTAAAGGGACTGTTAATTGTGATGTTGAAGTGGTTTTGGACTCAGACGTTTCCCTTGTAAGACCAATCTGCCTGATTTATTCTCCCTCCGAACAGATCACAAAAACAATTACACAAATTGCTTTTGCGATCTGTTACGATTATGAAGTATGTCTAACTTCGCCTTACACTTAGTCAGAAACCAGTCTATCTGTATTTTTTTTTCGAAATAAAGTCTTTAATGCTCCGCCTGTTTGAATTTAGATGCTGTAAATTATAACACCTGTCTTTTTTCTCGAAATAACGATACTACACTTCTTGCTTGAATTCAAACGCTATGTATTTTTAAAAACTCTTCTTAGTAGACTATCATCAGTAAAAAAATCAATCATAAAGGCACCAGTTTTAAAATTCAAAATCATGAACAGTCACGGAAGATATCCCGTCAGTTACAGTATAAGTTTAGTTTTAAACCGTGAAAGCTTAAAACAGTACATACATCTAGTTACTTTCGTACCAATGTTTAGAAGTCTAATCTTCCAGTAACATTAACCTAGGGCTCTGCATGCGGGCTGCGGGACTGTTCGAAAGAGATACCGCGGCCCTGGAACACAAAAAGAAGGAACATGGATGGGTTTTAGTCAGTAAAAGTCTGACACTCCCTTCCGCTCCGCCCAGAGTGGAAGGAGTCATTTGATGATTTCCCATCCCAAAAAAAAGGGCTCTGTTTGCGCCAGAGGTTACCATAGTCTGGGCCAACTCATTCGTTTTTCCATAGACACTCTAAGAAGCTCTTGCAATAGCGGTGGTGTCGATCTGTTCTCTCAGTGTCCCTTTCCAGAAATGTCCAGTATCAACCCCAATATCAGTATGCACATATTTATAATGTATCCCAACATTCAGCCTAGGTACAGGCAAGAAGGCACTACACACAGGAAAAAAAACAAACTTAGGTCCCAACTTTCGTGTACCGCGAGGGCTAGTTCGAGGAGGCTCGGGAAAAGAGCTCATGGAAGGAATTGGGGGAGGTCTTTCCGGTATTGGTACAGTAGAACCTAAAAAAAAAAGTCCATACAAAATGTCGAATTTCCATCACAGTGCACAAAAACACAAAGCCCAATAACTTATCTTCCAAGAATTTCTAACTTAAACTAACACAAATAGATTTTCCCACAAAAACTGAACTAAATCGTTAACAATAAATTATAAAAAATAAACAAATCGAAACAATACAAGTTGCAATAACTTGCGTGACCGAACCCACGGTATGGCATACTACTTTTTTACTCAAGCCATTGAACTATTTACCACAACACAAACGCAGTTACCATCACTCTTAACGTTGTTATTATAGGCGATATTTTATCTTGATTAGGCCGTAATTGTTACTTTGTCGATCTATAATAAAAGTTGTCTTGACTGTGCAGTTGTAATCACTCTTGTTAATATTACATAAGGTAGATTTTTCCTTGAGAAAACAGTTGAAATAAAGTTGTTAACTTGGCATAAACTTGTCTTGGCTATAAGTTCAAGGTTTTGCAGTGTTTCCGGATGATTACTGTTGGTGGTTGGTTGTGGGGATAATTCACTTTTAATTGGTCGTGTTTAGCCGATGATGTGTGGTAGAAAGTAAGGGCCATTTGTATTTGTCACGTTTATGAGGAATTAGACTTTAACACGATAGCCTATGACATATTATTATTTGGCAATAAAAGCCGATACTAATTGTTTTAGTTTAGTTCACTGATCATTAGTTTTTAGGCTTTCGTACTCGAAGGAGTTATCCTTCGAGTACGAAGAAATAGGTTTAGAAATAGGGTCTAGGGTTACATCGAGACCCTATTTCTAAGCCTCCGTTGTCCGTCCGTCCGTCTGTCAGCGGGCTGTATCTTATGATCCGTAATTGGTAGAAAGTTGAAATTTTCAAAGAATTTGTTTTTCTGTTACCGTTATAACAACAAATAATAAAAATTAAGGGGGCTCCGCTACTACGATGGGACGGAACTCTTCATGCGCGAGTCCTACTCGCACTTGGCCGGTTTTTGAAGTCGTACGGACCCGAGCAAACCGCTGTGCTTCAAATATTTGTTGTGCAAACCACCAGTCTGTGGAATTTACTTCTCAGTTTCCCGATCATAATAATCTAGCTCTCTTCAAATTTCGAGTGAATCTGTTTCTTCTAAGCAAGCATGCTCCACCATAGGCCGCGAGTCTATTTAGTGTTAAAAACAACTAGGCGAGTGAGTCTAACAATTTTTTTGGTACATCTTTGAGGATTACCAAGTGGTATCGTGTTATCCAGCAACTATGATGTGGAGCTCGGATGCACACCCTAGTAGCTGGACAACTGCTACTGGCTGGCAGAGGCCGTCACTCCATATAAAATACTAGCATTCAGCTGCATGCGGTTAGACTGGAAGCTGACCCCGACTTCTTTATAAATCTGTAGGCATAACTGAAGGACTAAATGAAAAATAACGCCACTCTCAACGCCGCCAACGTCATCATCATCGAATGAGTGTGTGATGTCTAGCTGCCTGTCTATCATAAGACTCGTTGCATTATTAAACTTATTATCACATATTTTCCGTCGAACCTACTCCATAAATCTCAATAAAAACCAAGAAAAAAACATAAATCCTCCAAGACAACCTCAGCGGACTAAATCTATCATGTTTCCAAAATAGAACTGTCCAAGTTTAATATTTCTCGTGGAAAGATCGCGATAAAAATAACATGTTCCTCCGCTAGGGATGTGCAACGGTCCGAAGTACGGAACGCGGGATCCGATGCGCTCCTCCGAGGCTGATACGAAAATAGAAATTCTCTTATTAAGTATTTGATATGCCATACATTTTATAGCGATTTTACGAGATTTTATAAATTCATTTGGTTCATTTTACGCAAAACACCTTGTTATACTTACTTCATTAAAAAAAAATAGCGCAACAGGCACATTCGTCATGCTATAGATCTTATTGAAAATATATTTTTTATGAGTTAAAAATCACTGTTAGTTTATTAAATTCTTAAAATAACAAAGTACTTAAAAGATACTCAAGGAAATGTACAGTTACTATGATCACTTGAGCCGCTAATTAATGCTCCTTGACTAAAACATTTTCCCCTCTTCCACTGATCGTAATCAATGAACATTTTATTTACCGTCACTCGTAAATAATCATTATATTAATTAACTAGCATATCGCCGCGACTTCGTCCGCAAAAAATGCGATGGCTCGTCTAATATGCACGATATAAATATAATGTATACCCTATAGCACCCACAAATAATGTAGCTTTTTACCAGTGAAAACATTTTTGGAATTCGATTATCAGTTCCGGAGATTACCCCCATACAAACTTACAAACACCTCTTTATAATATTGGTATTAAAGTAAAATTTAGAGAAACCAACCTTATACTTCTGGTAACACCAGTATTTTCTGCAAATAAATAATTCATGAATGCTGCTAAAAGTAATTCCTCATCTCTTCCCACTAGGTTAGGCAACGCCACTCATATCGCAACATCTCTGAAGGCACCAAGATGGTTTCCTTGCTGAAATAGGACTCGGATCCGTTCCCAGGAGATATGATTTACAGAACAGCCGCAAATGGAAGAACCGCCGCTTTCCCAGATGGTTACGGTTTAATAATGCATCATGTGGCTCGTAATAAGTGGCGAATTAATCTTGAATTATCTCATTATTGTTTCTTTTTCGTTTTTCTGTGTTTGTGCGGATGGAGGAAAAAGTTTTCGTTCGGTTATTTCAGGGTTTGATAAATATGGTATATGGGATCAGAGGATAAGTCAATTTATCATGTCTTCTTACAATTTTATTTTCTTGGAAGATATGAAAAAGTATCCAATTACACTATAATTTGATACTCTTACTTCAATTTTGACTGTGATGGTAAGGGCACACTGAAGTTTTATATTCTAAATATGTTCAAGTTACTTCTTGTAAAATATATGATACGAGATTCTCATTCATCTTCCTACTTTTGTCCATATTACTTGGGGTCGTTACAACCCACTCTTCTGCCGTTCTCTCCCCTATTTCTTCCATATCATAACATCACGCCTGCAATCCGGAGGCTAGGCAGACGTGCAATTAAAAGTACACCCACATTTCGCCAGTTGTGTTTTAGTCCATGTAATAAGGGCGAGGCCAGTCACAAAATTCCTGATGGAAAATCACAATAGCACTTCTTTCATATCTTTCGTCACAAAATGCTGTAGTTCTGTTTTCGTTGGAGTGAAGTTCTTGTGCTCTATCCTCATTGCACCGTAATAAACCGTATTACAAAAACCTCTTCTTCATCCATTTTAAAACCAACGCATCATTGTGAAAGTGACCTTACTGAATTCGTGAGCCGCGCTCACTCCAAGTGCTCTGAGGTCACGACGGTACAATTATATCCCACAATGGGTTGCGACACAACTATTATGAGTTTTTGTGATTTTGGGAACTTGCCTGAGAATTAGAGCGAGGTATTAGTACTAATTGATTTTGAGATGATTATCTTTTATTTTTTGAGAGTGCGATAAGATATGAATAATTTCGAGAATACCATTGTTTATCAAAATATATACTGTCAATTTTAAAATCGGTTTGGAGTATGCATGCGACGTATAGCCACCTTACAAACAGAAGAAATGAAAGACAAAATGACACATTATTGAAAGAATTCTGTGATCCGATTTCAAAAATTAAGAAAATAAAAACTTTTTTGCAAAAAATAAAATAAAATCCAAAAAAACACTAAAAGTGGAAAATAACTTTACTTTCGGAAGTCGGTGTCTTTTATTTATATCATTGACTTTTTTGCCACCGACTCCCGAAAGTAATTATGTTCTTTTTTAAAATGCTTATACATTAAAAAAAGACGCATGTGGAATACATAACTTTCTCCGTTTTAGATGTCGGTTAAAAATGTAAGCTTTTCTTCGTAGAGCAATGATAAAATCGGTTGTAATTTCCGTGCAGGATTTAATTGTAGGTCTTGCCAAATGTTGTTCTATTCCTTTGCTAGAACTAAAGAACACAAACCACAAGCTTTTGTGCTTTAGTCAAATTCAGATCAACAGATACATGACCACAACAAACAATAATACGTTCCATAGCCATACCAATCACTTCAGGTTTGGACAACCATCATTATCCACAATTTCATGCAAATGCTGCTCAAATTCCTTCACGAAGTCAAATAATTGTCCGGTACCGACCAGAGAAATGACGACGAAGATATAAATCAATGTATTTTAAAATTGCGAACCAGTCGTGTTCGGAAAATATATGTGATGATTAATTATTATCAATCTTCGATGATATCGTTCTGTCTGTCGAGGAACATCTTGCGGATTATTACTACGAGTGTACCATGGTATTCCCAGGGATCAAGGCAAAGTTACTCCTATGATTTAGGAACCGCTAACTAGAGATCGTTTGAACCGGCGCTGACGGTTGCAGGACCATATCCCATAATGACAAAACCTGCGTGTTTCTTTCTATAACTCTATAAGACATTACACAACGCCGCCAAAAATGGAGAAATTTGGAAGATACCTCAGCATTGGGTGGTAAGACATAATCACCGTAAGTACTCACTAAAGTAAAACTATATTTTTTTTTTTTTCAAAACAAATAGTAAACGTGGTAAATATGCCGTTTTCCGTGTTGTTAGTGACTAAGTAAAAGTAAACTATCATTATTGATTGGATTGGCCTGTTGGTCTAGTGGTTAGTGACCCTGACTGCTAGGACGGAGGTCGTGGGTTCGATTCCCACACAGGACAAATCTTTGTGCGATGAGTACGATTATTTGTTCTGTATCTGGGTGTATAATTTATCTATCCTACGTATGTATTTAGAAATATATAAGTATGTTTATCAGTTGTCTGGTTGCCATAGTACACAGGCTCTGCCTAGTTTGGGATCAGATGGCGGTGTGTTGGTTGTCCCAAGATATTATTATATTATTATTATTATCTCAAAAGCTGTCTCAACCGACTACACCAAAAACGATTCATATCCTGTCTCACATAATCCCTTACCTAACAATCTCGTTTACAGGTATCACATCAAAAATAAATCCTCTTTAAAAATAAACCTTGATCTACATCCTGGATATCTGCTTACCCCGGAGCGAGAACCAATCCAATCACTCGCAGAGGCAGATATTCAGGAAATGGCGACGATCCCCGATGATTCAATTTCCTTATTGTGACGTCAACCGAATATGAACGTATTACACGTAGATACAGGTAGTCAGGTCTTCAGACGTCAATTTTAAGACATATCGAATGGCTGAGATGGAGGGGATTGAAGATAAAACGGTGTTTTAGGTAGGTAATATGTTTATCTTATGCATGATAGTATTCCGCATCATATGCCTAGCCTTTTCCCAACTATATTGGGGTCAAGATTCAAGATTCAAGATTCAAGATTCTTTATTTGCATGAAATATGGTGGTTACATGGTCTTACAAATAATAAGGTTTCACATATTTCGCTTACTTCTTCGGTCGGCTTTCAGTCTAACGGGATACAGCAGCGGCGCGGGAGCGGCAGGATCTTATGCGTAAAATCAAATGGACCGGTTCTCGAAAACAGCGGCGCGGGAGCGGGCAACGAGCGGTGCACTCCAGTCAACGAGCGCCGCCGCCGCCGCCGCCCCGCTGCCCGCAAAATTCGAGGCTGAGGCCTTAGAGGTAGCGATGGCCTATCATTCCTACACAATCCAGTTACCACATCATCACTTCATGTACAGAAATATGTAGATGATAAACGTGACATTAATAAAGCTTTTCGTAAAAGAGCGCATCTTTGAGTTTGTGAACACTAACAGCTGTACTCAAAATTAATACGTCTCAATATTTCTATCAACTGACTGCCCCGTTGGTCTAGTGGTCTCAAGCACGACTGCTGAGCATGAGGTTTTGGGTTCGATTCCCAGGTTGGGCAAAGTGTTATTAGGTTTTTCCATCAGGAATTTCTGAGTAGCAGCCACGGAGTCACGATTTGTTCCCGGTTGATTTCAATAGTCGCGCCCCCTATTGCATGGGACTTAAACATAACTGGCGAATTGTGGGTGTACTAATGGGTACAACCCTGCCAAACCCTTCGGGAATAACAGGCGTGCTGGTATGTATTTCTATGAACAAAGACGGCTTGGTAAGTTTTTCGTATAATAATATTATTTTGTCGGCTTTAGTAAATTCAATTTAGCACAAAATGATAAAACCTAGTGTTTCGTTTAGATTTTCCGGAGACTTTTGGCTAAATGTATCTAATTTCCGGAGCTTCCATCTTCCCGGGATACTTCATGAACGTTTTATTATAAAATATGAATACAGTTTCTAGGGTCCATAGCCTGGTTGGGATAGTCTAGATTTACCTTGATTTTCATATTAGTTTTGCTGGAAATCATCCTTCATAATCTGCGTAGCCTTTTCCAAATTCATTGGAGTCGGCTTCTTGTCTTACCGGATGCAGCTGAATTCCAATATTTTACATGGAGAGATTGCCTCCACAACCCAGTTAGTGCTGGGTAATTCGATACACCTTGGTAATACTGGTTGTCAGACTTTCGGGCAACTAACTACCTGTAACCACTCGAAAAGATCTACAAATACAAAGAAGGAAACTCGCTATGTTATGGATGGTCACCCCATTCACGAACCGACCTTGGCAAGCACGGTTTAACCTTGAAAGTCAACCAGTGCAGCTGTTATTATTTAGCTACGTGCCCTTAACCCTTGGACATGCTTGAAAAGGAAGGCCAAAGAAAAGATGGATGGAATGTGTGAGGAATGATTTAAAAGAGAAAGGAGTAAATGATGCCGTGACGTCTGATATGGGAGCATGGAAGAAGAAAACGTGTTGCGCCGACCCCAAGTAGAATGGGACAAGGGCAGGAAGATGATTGCTCCTAAAATATTTTATCATCACAATTACGTCCAGTTTGTTTCTTTTGCCAAAATATGTCGAGTTCTTAGTTCAGACATTGTCTAGTCTATAATGTTTTTCTCTAATGTCTAGCAATTTCCTTTCTTGTGACATTCAACTAAATTTATTGTCAGTAACTTCTCTTATTATTTCAGTTTAGTGTGCAAGTTTTGTATAATTTATAATTCCCTTTAGTTCTTGTGTGGTAGCCAATGAAATATTATTTGGAACTTATTGATTTTAAGTTTATGAAAAACATTTTTAAACAAGCTGTTTTGTTACCTCTCACATGCTATCTACATATAAATGAAATACTACCATCACCAGTCATTAGTATGTTAATATTTTAAGGAATGCAGCTGTTCTAGTATGACTAAGTAAGGCTAAAATTACATTATCTTGATTAGAATAAATTGATTTAGTCACGATTCGCCAATTATAACTTATTTATGTATGGATTTTATATATTTTTTTTGCTTTTGCTTTGCCAGACTTAGCCATACCCGAGAATCGAACTCACCCATGAGGAGCTCATGCTCTGCAGTCGCACTTGCGACCACTAAACCAACGAGGCAGTTATTCATTTGGGGTTCTGTTTTAAGAGATTATCAACACCAGAGACAACTTCTTCGGACTAAAATATCAAGCAAATCAAGACCGCTGTTATAAAAGGGAAGCACTAACACAAAAACCCACGCACTCCGCAAATAACACTAACAGGTCCCAGGTGCCAGGAAACAAGACGATAATACACAACTTTCATCACCTTGCAAACTGTCAATGTTTCTAAACATTGCATTTCCTTTCCTAAGTATAGAATGTACTGCACGCATTCCTTAGCATGCCACAAATAGATAGAACCTTCCTTACTAACTTCGTCCGTGTTTACAGAACCATCGAACGCAACGATGTGTGCTCTATACATTGCTGACTTTACATTAACTCTTCAAGTATCGGCTCTGTTTGAACGGGTAATGTGATAGGGATTGAATTAGGTTAGAGTAGTGCAGTTTTGAAGGATGACGCGGCTAGAACTTAGATAGGATTTTGTGCTGCGCTGTTGTTTGACTTTGCTGTGTAGGTTTGTTCTGAGGTTTTGAAGTTATGGGGTAATGTTTGTCTTACGGTTGAATAGATTTCATGCCATTTGCCATTCCATGACGTATTGAAGAGAAAGAGAACACAGCATTTTCCACCCAAGCATAAGCTATTACCCAAATGAATATTTCACTACCAGATTAGGAAACCCATCGGTTACCCTCCAACACCTGCAGTGTGAAAAATTGCAATTAGACCGTTACAGGCAATTTTGAAGATCAAAAACCAAAGTTTGAAGCTACAGACCCAGTCATATACAAAGGGATATCATAAGGCATATTAACTTGCAAAAGGAGAAATTTTATCAAAACTAAGTATCTAATTATTGAGTGTATTCTATATGTTAATAGTGCTCTAGAGAAAATAAAACTGAATCTAAAAGTAATCTTAATACATAAAAATTGCGTGTCGCTATGTTCGTACACGCTAACCTCCAAAAGCACGCAACCAATTGCAACGAAATTTTGTGAATGTGTACCTATGGCTGGTTTTAGCTTGAAAGATTCCAGAAGAAAGAAGCTTGAAGAAGAAGATAGTTTTGGACCCAACTGGTGACGCCGTGCAAAGCACGGGTGAGTCGCTAGTGGATTATAATTATAGTCAAGTTACTGATGATCCGAAAAACACAATGATACTTAAATGTTGAAGTTTTTTTTTTGGCATGGGAAATCATTAAATGACTCCTCCCGCTCTGGACGGAGCGGAAAGGAGTGTCAGACTTTTACTGACTAAAACCCATCCATGTTCCTTCTTTTGCCCTTTGTGTTCCAGGGCCGCGGTATCTCTTTCGAACAGTCCCGCAGCCCTGGCAGGCATCGGCCCTTGCGGGCCCCTCCTGTTTGCTGACATCTCTTTGACGCGCGCGTGGAACACGAACGCGCCGTCGACACGGCCTGGCGTCATAAGACGGACGGACGGCGAGCTAGCCCATTACTCACCGTCCACAGGCCCAAATGTTTAAGCTTAACACATAAACGGCTTATTCTGAATAAATAGGTCATATTTCAAAGTGGTCTAAACTTATCTTGATCATCACCGTAAAAACCTATTCCAAATCTTAAACCAAAAGCACTTGAAAGCATGCATCACCCAAGTCAGTACCACACATGCAATCCAAAGCATTTACTTTATAGCCTAGTCCATCATCTGGACCTGCCTGCTTTACTTCGTTATCTCGAACACTATCCAGTCAGCGATCAAGGTTTATTTATAAGGGATCTGTCTGTTTCAACTGGAGTTGTATTAACATCTGCATATCTGCTGGGTGACTCAGATCTGTATTGGAAGTACATTTAATATTTATTGTCTAGATGGATTCCTTGTTTATTGCAGCTGCTACTGTTGTGTTCAAATGATCGTTTGGGCACGTGGGTACTGTGACTATGTTGTTTATATGAGTTTGCGTGTGATGAAAATTTGTTTTAAAATCAATTTGATTTGACGGCACGGTTGGCGCAGTGGCTGAGCGATTGGCTGCTGCGCTGCGTATTGCGGGTTCGATCCCCGCATGGAACAAATATTTGTATGACCTACAGGTAGTTGCCGGGTCTGACTGTTTGTGAGTTTAAATGTTTGTAAACGCAGCCACGATACAGGAGAAATTCCTAACGGAAACAACGGCAACGATTAAAAAATATTTTTTAAACGTTATATACATATACATGTACAATTTCATTGGACATTATTTGATTGTCACTTCTACTTAATCTAAGAAGTAACTGCACTGCATTTAATCACTTCATTACGAATAGATCTGTTTCTAACACGAAAAATGCCTTTGAAAGCCTGTCAGGCAGATATTCAGAATAAAAATGAATTGCATAGCAAAAAATGCGGCTTTTGTGCATCAAATGGAAATCAATAAATGATTTCAGGAAATATTAATATCCTGAATGCCATTTCCAGTCATGAAACAAACGATATTGAACGTCATTAAAATGGGAATAAAAAAGAGATTCCCTCGCAGACGCCTGAAACGTCCGGTAATAGGAATTCCTAAGCCGAGGTAGGAATGCCTAGGAACATTATATTTGCGGCTTCATAATAAAGTCTGGGGCTGAGTTTTATATTTGTTCAGCTTTTTATTGCTTTCCAAGAGACGATTGTGACAAAATTGCACTTGTATGGCCGGATAGCGATGGATTATTACATAGTAAAATATAAGCTCGTGAGTAAAACCATTGCAACGTTCTTATAGGTTGCTGGTAGAGAAGCACCTGATGAGACGGCATAGGGTTGCCTATGGACACCAGCATTATTAGAGCCATTACGGGCATTAGCAGCAGCGCTGCTATCCCTCCCAGATACCTACTAGATATTTGTCAAATCCAAAATATCTGCTTGGATATGTCTGACCATTTCAAACCATTCAGAACCATTTATCGAATCCATGTGTGCTTTTACATTGCTGATATTACATTCACTCTTCAAGTAGGAGATCTGTTTGAACGGGTAATGTAATAGGCATTGAATTAGGTCGGAATAGTGCAGTTCTGAAGGATGACGTAGCTAGCTAGAACTCAGATAGGATTTTGAGCTAGAACCAGAGCAGCAACATAGATTGGCAATGGAACTTGGTTTTATTTTAAGAAAATGCCCACTTTTTACTACTTTTTCACTTGCTTCGGTGAAGGAAAACTCGTGAGGAAACCAGCATGCCTCAGAGATATTTCTCGACGGCAAGTAAAGCCAAGTCAGAGACCCATGGGCGGCATAAAATACTCTGACACCAGGAAAGAACTACTTTCTCAAACCAAAAAATCTAACACCTGCATCAACAATTCAACACCCTGTCGTCCTACTGTAGTTTCAGTATCGTATGATGCCATTAGGGTCATTGTTTTCAAGCTAACCATACAACATGCAACAAGACAGTTCACCTACAGGTGGTTACAAAAGTCGTCGCACTAGCTATGAAAACGAGCCAGTTTTCACTCGGTCATCACTCTGGCTCATTACTAGCTCTACGCGCCGTGACGAATGACGGAGCAAACATTATACTAGCGTGACAAATTATTATAAAGTTCTTATTAGTTAAACTGTTGATGAGTGTAGTTATAGACCTACACTAATCAACAAAAGAAGCAGAGGAGTTCAGCCGATAACTACGAAACGCGAAGCAGTTTTGTTGTTGCGGATCGAAGAGTCAAATTTCAAGACTGGCTTCGTCTCTATTTTCTATCTAGTTGATAAAATTTAAAAAAAACTAATCTATGATAATATAATAAATAAGTAGAGCACACCCTAGACAAATCATCGTAGATTTGCCTAGGATGATGATGGTTCACGAGGTTAAGCCAATCAAATCGGAACGCTATCAACCTTCTTCAGCTTACTTTCTTAAATGAAGAAGATTCTAAGATAAGGATAGTGTCAAAGTCCTCCTTCAGGTTAAGCCGCGTTTGCCTAGTTGCACCGTGGATGACCCATTTCACCCATTACTGAGTTTCCTCCGTGCCTCGGAAAGCACGTTAAGCCGTTGGTCCCGGCTGTCATTTGTAGATCTTTGACAGTTGTTGCGGGTAGTCAGAGTCCCGAAAGTTTGAAAACCAGTCTTACCAAGGGGTAGCGTATCAAATGGGTTGTGGAGGTCACATAGACAGTCACTCCACGTAATATACTGGTATTCAGCGGCATTCAGTTAGACTGGAAGCCGACCCGAACATAGTTGGGAAAAAGGTCAGGCGATGTTGAATGTTTTGATTCTATATTTATCCTAACATGCTATACGTGAATAATCTGCGTCTAGTTTCTCTTGGTCATCAGTCCACTACAATTATTTCGTGTAAGCCCCGTGACGCGAAGTGTTGGTAACGACAAATCATGAGCAAGTTTTTGTCGCTTGTAATCTATTGTCATTTTCGTAATAGCTAATTAGTAATTATTACTATTTATGGATTTTGTTGTAAGAAAGATGTGTATTAGAGGTCGTTGGTACGTTTGTGACTTATTACCAATTGTTATTGAGCGGAGTAATTGCTAAGAGATACTGATTGAGGATACATTAATCCTCTCGGAATGGATCTCAATGGATTAGTTTTTTTTCTTATATTGTGTAATTTTTTTAGATGCACGTTATAATTATTTACGAGTTCATGATGACGACTTTCAATATGATTTTAGAAATGATTAAAACAAGTTGTGCGTGGAAGTTGTGGCGCAGTTTGAGAGAAACCATAGCCTATGTTTTTGAACTCGCCTGATGTGAAGCGATGACGCGGCCAAGGTTGGAGTTTATTGTCTTTTTGAATGACCAATTTCTGTGTATCTACAATTATTAAGTGTACTCCATTCCATTTCCAGAAGTGGATTATGATGAATGAGGAGGGATGAAACGCGTGAATTGAGAGGGAGAGCCAGGCCAAAGACAAGATGGATGGATTGTGTGAGGAATGATATAAAAGAGACGATTCACTCCTTGTAAATGATGCCGTGACGTCTGAAAGGGGAGAATGGAAGAAGAAAACGTTTTGCGCCGACCCTAAGTAGAATGGGACAAGGGCAGGAAGATGATGATAGTAAACTGAACTGGTTAGAGACATTTCATCGATTTTAGCAACTGTGGTAAGACCCTCATAAATTGACAGCATACGAACTTGGAGCTTATATTGCCAGGCAAAAATTCAAGGTCAAGAATTCCGTATAAGTTCTATACCAATGAAATCGGTTAACGTAGAATTTCCCAATTTCACAACGAAATGGGCCAAAAATCTTTATTACTTCGCTGAAAACAAGGTTATGTAAAACACGTTCATTTCAGCAATGTATTGTACAATATCGTTCAGATTCACGCCTCGTCTACCCTGAATATAGCCAGCTGTAGGAGTGAGGAGGCCATGAATTTGGGATGACTGGGACTTCCATTAACCTAGTTTAACAGATTACTAGGATGAAGTTTGTTCGGAAAACAGATTTGCGACGTGATTATAGTTTTGGGTAGGTAGTTGAATTAAGTTAAATTCCTCAAGTTTATGATTTGGGAATTATCGTAAGTCCCAAGAGCTTATGGGTTTAGAAATAGATTCTATTTTTGCTAATCGTTGTGCGTTTTTCTCTGCCTTTCGATAGTCTCTTGGGATCCTTGAAAAATGTGACGCATGGTTAACCATTGGGAGGCCTCGAGAGCTTACCAAGCGAAATCCCGCATTATCTAGCAACGTGAAGCGTGAACGGACATATCGAATAGGAGTACTTTAATAGTCCCTATCTAATACAACCATTTTAACATGATGGCATATCTTCGGATCTGCAGTTTTTAACAATTTACGTGTTCTACCAGACTACATCACGACTGTGACATCTAGAACCAATCAAACCAGAATTCAGAAGCTCCAGATTTTTCATCAAAGTCTTTGAAGGTCTCACATGTGCCAACAAAATACCCACAGCCCAATCTCAAAAACACCCAGTAAATCCACAGCATACTATTAAACCAGCTACTGTATAACACCCAACCATCGAATGGCTGCTTCAGGATGTCTATCTTTACGTAAAATATTTTATCACTACACACGAGCCCCCAAAATACTACCAGCACCATCTCTCGGACACTTAGTACACCAACTACACTGGTCAGAAACCAGCTACTCTGTGGCACCGCCCGCATTGAATAGTCTCTTCATGCTATCATTATTCATTACCAAGAGCAGATATTCTTCAGGTAAAAATATTTTTCTCACATATGCCAACCAAAACCCTTAGCGGTGTCTCAAACTCACTTAGCATAATACGAACAACACTAGCCACAAAGCAGAGCAGTTACACTACACTATGGACACTAAGATACCTCTTGGAATCTTGCTACTAGACTAAAAAATATGACCTGTACCAGCTCTCAAAAACAACTAGTACACCAACAACAGATATCAAACCAGCTCCGCTCTGTCACCACATAGAATGCTAACTTCATCTTAACATTTTCAGGACCAGATAAAATGCCAACACTCATAGTCATCATACATGCCAACAAAATACACCCAGCACCATCTCCTAAGCACCCAGTACGCCACCATCACTGCTCACAGCCCAGCTACGCTATAACACCGCATCGAATGCTCGCTTTCTCTCACGCTCGGCTGGCACAGCTGGCAGAGAGGTAGCATGTCACAGCTGAGCGAACATTCGCACTGCGCTTAGATAGGCTCTCGGATTTTAAATAACACGCCTATTATAGCTAAGGTCAAGTTTAATACAGATTTTTGATGCTTCTTGTTGGTTTTGTGCACCTAGTTTTGGCTGGGTATGATTTTAGAGGATGGGTATTTTAAATTTGGTTGTTTTAGCTTGTTCTTAATAAAGAGATCCACATAAAACGAGGTCACCAAAATCCTCCAGAGCCTATAAACATTGCCGGTATAAGGACTAGTTGTTTCACGTTTGAGAACCACGTATTTCATTTAAGTATATGAAGTAAACTATTTCTTTGTTTAGGGTAATTTATATTCCTGCTACAAAAATGATCGTGTTGTAATGTGTTGTTGTAATTTGATGCCACTTTGTATAGGCATGGAATCTATGATTATTCATTATTATATTCAACGACAGAAATGACTCACTCACTCTCTCTCTCTACAGTATCAGCTGTTATTAAAAGACCTCATGCCTTGCCAAAATGACGAAGCCAGTCAGCATTATTGGCAGAAGGATTGCAAACCTAGGTCAGCAGACGGTAAATAATGTGGCTCCCATCAACATACGCTATTTGAGTATGATTTTGAAAACAAATACTTCAAAGTTTTAGCTCTATCAAAGCATTATTTTAGTACATAAACAACAGCATAATTACTATTTCAGAAAATAGTTCCACTATTTGTTTTCAGTCTGTGTTTGTCTAAGATAAACTTAGGGCTAAATAAATTGCATTCAGGTTAAAGTACTTTGTACACTATCAGGGTTCAGAATCGATAAAATTCCTTCAAGATATTCCAATATCTACGCAGCGAACACAGGATCTTAAGATCAACAACCTCAAAGTTACTATCTAGAAATGAGGTAGTTAGAAACAACAAATCAGGCGCACATTGCAGTAATATTTGTATGCAATCTGAGTCAATCTCGCATGCAATGCAACATATCAAAACTAAAAAAAAAAAACTGGAATGAAAAACTTATCACCTCTTTTAATACAAAGAAGGCAGTCATTGCGTGTTGGCAATTTTGCACTTTAAGTCTAGGTTTAGGTAGGACGACATTGTTGCCATTGCGGGAATATCCTGGATGAGGCTGGCACAGGAGCGTGGAGCTGGCACAAGCAAAGAGAGGCCTATACCCAGCAGTGGGTGAAATCGGGCTGTGGATGATGATGATGAAGTCTAGGTTTCAAGCTTCACTGAGAAAGTATCTTCTAAATTGGGAAGAAGGTCGAATGTCATTCCTTCAGTGATCAAACTTGGACGAAGTAAAAGCAGTATGTAAGGATCGTAGCAGATGGCGTTCTATAATCTGTGGTTTTGCCTAAGCGTGAGTATATGATGGAAGGCCGAAATTGGACTTGGCTTTGATTATAAAGTTCGTCAGCTGGGAATCAGGTCCCATCTCTAACGGAGACGCAGCGGGCTGTAGGCTGTAGTCCAACACACGGGCCCCCTACGAGCTGGTTGGCAGTGACCCTTAACCTCCAAGCCATCACAACTTTATACATTTCAGCGAAAAAATAACACAAAAAGATAACAATATCACAGAGATTTTTGGGCACGATTCTTTGTTACTTAGTTACTCTGTTCTAAGAATTCGACATTCGTCTTTTCTTATCACTTGTGTGCATAGCTTATGTGTTTGTAAATAATTTATTATGTTGCTTATGTATTTAGTGGCGATCGAAGGTCAGCATTGTAGGATGAGATAAGGAATTAGTACATATTTTACGAGATGAAGGGCTTATTGTAACACATAGCAGAAGGGGAGGATTATTGGAATAAGTTTGAGAACTAACAGGAGATAGATAGGTATATCAGTGGCGACATTTGCACTTCGAAATCACTCTATAACCACTGATCTGTGATTGGCTCTAATGGGTTGAATTTAATCCATAGAGATAATTCCAACCCACTGATTTTGTCTCGTTCAAGTCCGGAAACGGTAGGAGATTTCAGAAATAAATTGAACAAACAGGTTTGTACGAAAGCAGATAGGTAGGTACTGCAAAACCATGACAAAGCGAATCGATGCAATATTCTGAGATTTTCTCGCTGTTTCTAGTAGTTACACAATGATAAAAGCGTCCCTACATATCAAAAAGTAAGTACTACATCACCTAAAAATACCATCCACAGATAGCAGTGAATCATCCTTCGACTCCTGCGCATACAGTGCGCACAGTATCTGTTCCAAGAAACTACACTAATTGCATTCACTTTACGTTGTTACAATAACATACTGAGCTTACGTCACGGCGTGTGATGTCACGATGCAGATGTGAAAGACAACAAAGGTTGCGTTGGTTTTTTTTTTTAATATGATATAGGTAGCTACCGACTTTTAGTAAAACATCTATACAAATTTTCATTTTACTATTTATTACAACATTACGTAAAAAATAACAAACGTTTACCGTAGTCACAGATTTCTGAAAAAACAATAAATAAATTGGCTGGAAGTAGGTATCTTTATCATCTTAGAGCAAAAAATTTAAATATTTTGTGTTAAGACAGTGGATCATCTCAGCTGAAATTCTTTGCAAGTTTTCCGCGAAACGAGGCTAATTTGTCTTCAATTATTGGTAGTATTCGTTATGTTTGCTCGCGGTTAGCTGTGTAAAGTAATGATTGTTATGCTTTTGTTTTCAGGTATAGTACTGTTTTCATAAGCTTGGAACGCCCCGAACTTTAAAACTTTAATTACTTTTTGTGGAAAGATGACCTTAAATTTCTTCTAAATAAACTGTTACTGAAATATAGTAGCAAAATTATAATTGAGAGTGAAGTGTTCTGTTCAGGTTCATCAACCTATTTCTGCAACAAAATTAAGTAGAACAATCATGTGTCATTGTGCATCAGCCAATTGTGTTCGCTTTTTTATTTAAAAAAGAACATCTAGACTACCCCGAGTGCCGTTGTGTTCATTCAGTCCAATGACGTCACTAAAAAACAAAGCGTAAGCTAAAACTGTGCGTGCTTCTAGACATTGCACACAGTTCAAATGCAATAAAGATTCCCATGCACCGTGCGTTTGAGGACAAACCATTGGGCTGTGTGAGAAAGAGATGGACATATACAGGACATATAGCTCCATCTCTTTCCGAAGTAAGTAACAGTTGCACGCAAGTAATTGTCTTGACATGAACAGATAACGAACTTCCTCGTACATAATGGCGTGGCACATTTTTTTTGCTTTTATCTTAACATGTTATCTGTGTAAACGTAAAGTTTCACCGTGTTTACTTTTCTACTACAAATGTTTACCATTATTTTAGTGAGAGTTGTGGGTTTTAACATTAGCAAAAATGCAAAATAATACGATGATTATTTTATGTATTTCGGAAAGCGTTCACGTTCAGCTGTTGGTCCTGATCATCTTAGACAGTCGTTTCGGGTAGTTAGAAGCTCCAAAATCAGATAAAACTGCATTCGGTTAGATAGGAACTTGGAAGCCGACCCCAACATAGACGGGAAAAGTTAGACAGATGATGATCATCGGTACTATAAGGAATTGCGTTGATTTTCACTGTAGAAGTAAAAAGTGATGCAAAAATATTTTTCATTAGACAAAGTGTGCCTGTCAGGACAACCAATATAGATTAGACTGCCTACAGCAAAAACTTGCCACTATCTAAAAAACCCTTATCTAAAACGAATTCCACTAAATTCAAGACAAACATCGTCCAGTCGTATTATGAATGTGACGCCTTACAAGTGCAGATGACTCACTCAATGAACTTGTCCGTCGCTAGTCGCAAGTTCAACGTTTGTCGCAGGGGAGGTCGCTCTATCGATTGTTTGTACGTGACGTGAATAGGCGGCTTTAATTACTAGTATTACGAGTCTTAAGTAATGTTTTATATTTATAGTAATTTACTAATGGTTTCGGGGTTGTCCTTGTCTGAATAGTTTTGAACTCCAAAGGAGCATGAGCGTTAACTCAGTAATACTACACTGATGGTTGAAAAACAAAATGTATAGTTCCTTGTATCTAAAACAGTAGTAGAGTTTATCAGAAACTAACTTTAGCCCGGGGCTTTACCTGCGTATAGGTCGGAAATAATACTACAGAATCGTGCTACCGGGCAAAAGTATCCTAGGTCAATGTCTTACATCTGCAAACATGGAAACCCGTTCAGCCGTTAAGTTTGAAAAGGAAGTCGTAGAGATAGTTTCCCATTTAAAATATTAGTTTGGATAATGAGATGATATCAAACATGGGAGGAGGCCTATACTCAGACATTGAAAATATTGACCCTCAAACCGGGTGGTCTTCAGCTTAAAAAGAACTCCACTTCATACGATATTCTCAAGAGTATCATGAGAGGCCACTTAAAGATAAAACTCTCGCCTAAGAAGTGGCTATATCGTGGCCTTTTGGGTGCTATAAGGGGAAACTTCAAGTTGGGCAGCAACGTGTATCTAAAAACTTCGAAATGAGATACCGAGAAAAAAGTTTTGTTCCTAAGACTAAAATATTTTCAGTAAAAAAAGATTTTCATACCTGCTGTCCTGATTTTAAAAATAATCAGAACGATTTTCTTCGAATATTAAATGTCAATGTAGCAGAAAGCTAGCAAATAGCTAATTACTTAATCTAGGTTGGAGGCTGCTACTGAATTCTAATAGCACATTGAACACCTACCTTTTGGCTGAACCCAAAACCTCACGCTCAACAGACTCGCTTACAACCACAAGACCAACGAAGCAGATTATAAATTCCGATCAATTTTCTTCATCAAAGCTCTTTTGGCACAGAAACACCAAACAATAAACAAGCTAAGTGCTACTCATTAAAAGCATAATAAATCATTTTCATGTCAGTCATAAGTTCACAACGTTGTTTACTTTTTCTAGAGTTAACTGTAAACGCACAGTAAACAGTTTCCCATCATTAAAGCGAAGTATCATGAATTCATGATACAAAGGCGACTTGTTGCGACTGAGCTCCCGATACGGTGGGGGCACAGAGTTGGTAAGATATGGAGTGATAACTTTGTGTGTATGGAGTCTGTACTTAGCCATAACTACAGCATATTCACGGTCATGTAGTTTGATCACTTGAAATGGCGTCTTACCAAATTAACGTGAGTGTCAAAAACTATTATTCGAAAACAAGTAGACAGTGATGGTGAAATTCAATAAAGTAGAAAAGTACCTTACGAGATAAAAGTAAATCACTGAATGCTGTCATCAGAACAAGGGACAAGTAATTACAGGCAGTTAGCTATTTTAGGGCTCTCGTTACAAGCCTACCACACTATTCGCAACCACTGTCATTTCTGAAAATCAGAATCATGAGCTGCAACCACTAGAAAATCACCGATGCAATGTAGCTAAGCAAAATGAGCGCTCCGGTGTGTTGAAGTTGACTTGAGACCACTGTTTAGTACGCACATAGCATTCCATTAGCCTACCACTCCATGTCACAGCCTGATACGGCCCGTTCCAGCCTGTCTTGTTACACCCACAGAACAAGTTGTTTGATGGACGTGCGTCCTAGAATTCGTTATTAAGTTTCATGTTGTCTATGTAAAGTTTGCTGAGCACGATTATTGCCCGTTAGCTTTTGAGGGTATGTTGATAAATTGTGTCTGTGTACTGGACGGGTTTGGCGGATTTTCAATTAGTATTTCACGTTGTGGTTAATAATAACCACCACACGGATCTATCTTTAAGTTTAAGTAACGCTTGCCGAGAATGGGTTACCAACAATACCAACTACATATTACATACCGAGACCTCCACATGGTTCAGAAAGCACGTCAAGCCGTTTGCTCGGGTTGTCATTTGTAGATCTTTGACAGTTGTTACGCGTAGTCAGAAGACCGACAGTCTGACAAACAGTCTTGCCAAGGCATTTCGCGTTACTGCAGTATCTGGGTTGTAGTGCAGTACTGGGCAGACGTTTCTTGTAAAATAATTGTATTCAGATGCAACATAGTTGGGAAAAGGCTACGATGGACTGGACGGATTTTGCTGATTTTCAATTCGTACTTGACGTTGTGGTTAGTTCATATTTAGCTGTCTGCTGTGAAGTGGTGTGTCAGCTGTGGACGTATTGAGACTGCTATGAATCATGCTGTGACCTGGAGATTGACCCGACTTAATTTATTGAACGTCACCCTGTTATGGAATGATACATTTGAGCCTGAGCGATTTCGTGAATTCCGGCACTGACTAGGAAAAACCGTTTCACTCAAATCTGTGTGGTTCGTTTCTCAAAAGACCGGACACTAATCTGCATGGTCACCATATGACTTGACCAAGATTATGTTTGGACCTTAAGGGACCGTTACCCCTGAGTTTCTTCGGTGTTTCTTCTCAGAGTAATCAGATGGGAATCACAGAACCCATCTAGGTTGAAAGTTAATTCTATGACCAATTTAAGGATTATTTTTATTTTGATTATTCCCCAAAAAGGAGAAAAAAAGTAGTTTGACTGAATTTAATACTATCTTTTGGCTATGTCTGATGAAGATGGTACATTCCATAAACAAGAAGAGATGCTCCTTATACGTCATCATAAAATGACACCTAAAGTTCAGTTCATGGCTTCATTTAATTACTTACCTTTCAGCAAAACATGAATATTAATTACCTCTTAAACCAAATACAAACTTTGCGTCGGCGATACTTGATACTTGCCTTCCGTTTAAAGCAAATTCTCAAATTACAATCAGATTTATTAGTAATCGGTTCTTAAAGGCGATGTTTTTGCGATGCCAGTCAGAATTTTAAGTCAAACGTGGGTGTTACTGGTAAATGTTGTTATTGAGGTTAATTTGGGAATAATAGCGAAAATTCGAGTTCCATTTACATTGATATTCATGACAGGTTAATTGGGAAAATTGAAGATCGGAATTAGGTTTATTTATTAGTAGGCAGGATTTAAATTAAACATACAGAATCGAAAAGTTCAGATGTGTAGTACCTACTCGCAATCAGCGCGGCATTCGTATATGACCAGATGTATGAATGAGGACAAAGCATATGGAGAATGCAAGGGTAGCAAGCAGGTGGCATGTTTCTCCAGCCCCCGTTCTCGTGTTATGTAGATATGTACCTAAATAGGAACTGGATTGATGTCTTTCACATTCTCTGTCTCTACATTTCTAATTCTATAAAATTCTGTGAATTTTATCCCATTTCGTCTGAGTATAATCTCAATTACCGCTTATTATTGGACTCCTGGTTGCTTGCTCATTAATCACGCCTCCAGGAAGGCCGTTACGGTCAACGGATACCTAAATAAAATGTATTTTTCCCCGAAAACTGAATACTTTCAAAACCCAGAGACTGCTAACCAGAATTACTTTAGGTCCCGGAAAACTTAATACTTATACCAAACCCAGCTTAACAAAATTCTATGTAGAATCAATTAATTTTTCCCCGAAAAATTCTTGAACGTAACATCGAAAACACGGATCTAATTCCGAACAGCCGGTTACATTTCGACATGTGTCACCATCGGCGGATAACCGGGTTTCTGTCGCTGGCATACTGCCAACTGCTCGGCGTGCACGTTGCATCAAATGTAGTGTTGTTATGTTGGTAATAGCCCGTTTGGCGTGACGTAAGCTGATGTTGTTTTTGAAAATTTGGATTTTGATTTTAATTTTGTTGTGATGAAATCAGCGGTGGTCCAGTGGTGGCGGCCCCGACTTACGAACAGTGAGTTCGAACCCAGGCAGGCGCATTACTTTGTGTAATTTATACCATCACCACTGCTCTCAAAAACGGTGAAGGAAAACATCGTGAGGAAACCGGCATGACCTAGAACCAAAAATTCGAAGACATGTGACATCTACCAACCCGCACTGGGCCTGCGTGGTGGATCTAGGCTCATTCACTCTCTAGAGGAGGTCGTGTGTCCCAGCAGTGGGAACATTATAGGCTGATTATGCTTATGTGATGAAACTTCGGGAAGATGTAAGGTTTAACTTCGAGGGTCAACAGTAGCAGAAGCCGCGACTGTTGAGGGTGGGGGATTATTCTTGTATTGGCATTATGCTATCGGGCCTTTGTTCTTAGTAGTGGAGTCTGAAAATGTATGTACGAGTATGTATACTGTAATAAAACTCACTAAACGTAGACTAATACTTTATATTTCTATTCACTCCTTCAGATATACAGTATGTAGTACACAGTACAGTATGTGCAGTACACAGTACAGTCAACACAGTTGCTTACACCAAAATTGAGCCCTCTCGGCCAAGTGCCATCCTTTATAAACTACCCCTCCCGCTACTACATTGACGGTTGGGTAGTGTTGTGCCAATTCCCAAAAATAAAAATGAACTATTAAAATCTTTAAAACCCTACAATACATTGGACAGAATCACAGCTGGCAAAAATTATGATGTATTAGCGAAACTACTCATCACCAAACATAATACAAATAACAAACTATCAAAGCATCATACAAAATAACTATCTAGGTTCAGTCAGGTCACGCGATATGACAGGCTGACCGCAGAACTAAACTTAGTCGCAGAAACACGTGGTTACAGAATACAGACGCAATATCTTACGGAATATACCTATTACTTATTTTAAGGAGCGCAAAACAAAATGGTGTCCTTAGTTATAAGCTGACAAAATCGAATGGGAGAAACAGAAACAAATTATTAGATTTTAAGCTGGTTCTCAAGGAAAGATGGAGCATTCCTTTTTGATGGAGCTAATTTAGCTCCAAGGAAAGAAAGTCGCTGACAAAAGAAACAGCGCTGGATTGCGTTCCGAAAAGAGAACCCCTGCCTGAATTGAAAGGTATATGTGTTGTTATAGAATAAACTAAAAATGAAGCATTTAGCATATATCACCAACAAAGAATCACAATATCCTACTTCTTAATAATATTACAAATTCTACTAATCCTATTCCTACTAATATTATAAATGCGTTTGTTAGGTATTGTATGGATGTGCTGCAGGACTGTACGAAAGAGATACGGGCCCTGGAACATAAAGGGCAAAAGAAGGAACATGGACTGGTTTTAGTCAGTAAAAGTCTGGCAGTCCCTTCCGCTCCGCCCAGAGCGGGAGAAGTCATTTGAAGATTTCCCATCCCAAAAAAAAAGGATGTAGGTATGGATGTTTGTTGCTCTTTCACGCATAAACTACAAAACGGATTTGGATGAAATTTGCCACACCGATAGTTTATAACCTGGAGTAACACATAGGACGTTTTATCCTGGCAGTACGAACCCGTGGGGCCATTTACAAACTCCATACGGGTGAAGCCGCAAGCATAAACTAGTACAACATAAACTAACACATTTTAAACAACAAATAACAGTTAATTGCTCAGGAAATGAACCATACAACAAAAGTTGAGGCACTGGTAATCAAACCTCTGCGCGAATACGCAATACGAAAGAAATTACTTTGAACTTCACCTCACAGATCTCCAAACATTTTGGCAACTCTCTTGTGCGAATCTTCAACTAAATCCGTACACACTTGCTAAAATAGGCACACTAATCTAATAATCTTCACCATCTAATTCCGAATTCTGCCTAATTAACATACCTAACTAATTCCTTCAAACCCAGGAAGACTTACCACCTACACATTTAGCACTTAGCCTCTTATACAACTGAAACCCTATTTTGGTAGAATACGCAAAATTTGGCCGCCATAATTGAATTTAGTACGATCAGTTAGGTGAGCCAAACATTGGATTATGTTTATATTAGTGGTACGAGGACTTTATTACGTCATTAGAGGTGGATCATTATATTGATTGGATCGTTTATATTGGAGATTTTGAAGGGAATTTTGGTAGGATTAACCGTAATGGAAAATTAAGAGGGAAAGTCTTGAAAACAGACTAAGTAGCCATTTGTTTGTTCTGAACCATCACCTGGGAACCTTCTATTTACGGAGATATTGGAGGTCTCAGTTCCAACTTTTTCACACATTTTTAATGTTGTAACTTTACTTTAAAATTTTAATACCTCCATGGCCATGTACTATTGAAATCTTCCATCAGCACATTGTTTTGCGTACGTTTCACACCCAAAAAAATATGTTTCCCAGCAAGAATTTTTGCGTTTGATGCATGGAATGCTTGGTTGACGGCTTCCTGAAGGGTCCGTTTACACCTTGTATAAAGATACGATTGTCTATTACTTAAAGACAAAGAAAACATCCTGTGTTTTTCGATTTGTTTCATCGTATCTACGCTGTGCGTATAGGTAGTGTATTTCCTGTTTATAGTTAGGTAACTGCAATGTGTAGGTACAATTAGAATAATTATGCTTATTAATACCAACTCGTGAGAGAGGGTAGATTGTAAATAAACAAATACATGTAAAACAAGATTTTAATGCTGTAGGAAAACAGCGTAAAAATATGCATATACGCTATAAAATATAAGAATTTGCGTAAACAGTGTTATGAAAGAATCCGACTGCAACAACGATGGAAAAATAAGATTACAACAAAGCCAGATTACTTTGCATTCTCGTAGCACGTAGCACGATTGCTTATGGATGCCAATACTAGCAATATGGTTACCATTTTACTATTATCGAGTCCATCAGGCCGTTGATTTCAATGCATTGGAGATCTGCTACTACAACCTGGAGGATTTTAAAGGAAGTTCATATCCCATTGCCTCAATCATTTCAACTCAATTATCGTCATCATTCTCTTGCCCCTATCCCAATTCATTTGGGGTCGGCGCAGCACGTCTTCTTCTTCCATACTTCTCTATTACTCGTCATCTCAGACACGTCTTTTCTAGCTATATCATCCTTCACACAGTCCATCCATCGTTCAGTTAGTCTTCCTCTACTCAATACCCTAATGATGTTGAATTCTCAAAATGAATAGAAATGGGAATGCGACTGTACGCAATTACACCGCTGAACTAACCAACCTTCCTTTGCCGAAGCAACCAAAGAAAACTTCATTCAAAAATCTTACTAATATTATAAATGCGAAAGTTTGTGAGGATGGATGGAGCCGCGGGCATAAGCGAGTATCATTATAACTTCTCGTTCAACTTTGCACTATCCACAACCTACATAGTTGTTTACTTTTTCTCGGATGCTACGTAGGCGCGAAAGCCAAGCTTATCTCGTTCCAAGTGAGTTGACACAGAGTAGAAACAAAACAATTGCTTATCATGTTACCTAGCAATATTTGTACTCTGTGAATAGGTACTGGGGATGTGCTTCCGAACGTCACGCTTTCAAGTATGGCTAAATTATTACGTACATAGTGGTTATGTAAACATATAATTGTAGATTATGTGTCTGTATGAAAGTGTTATTGGATTTTCTACTGTTACATTTGCACCTATTTGCAAGTTAATGGCAATGGGGTCGTCCCTTATTACATGGGACTAGTAACATAACGTTTATGTTCATTTATGTACTATTAGGTATGTACACCTCTGCCTAACCCTTTAGAGATTACAGATGTGGTGTTATGTAATGAATAATATACCTGGTGAAACATAAATGTGTGAAAATTCCTTGTTTTTATTATTGGAGAATCATCATCTTCCTCCGCTTGACCTATGTTAATTGAGGTCGGCGCAATACGTTTTCTTCTACCAAACTCAAAGCATTTGTTTCAATTAGATTAACTTAATGGAATTGAAATAATTTGTAATCCAACTAAATTAAGATAATTTTAATTGAATTACATAGGAATAAATGAATTTAATTAATTTGTAATACATTAAAAACAGCTGTCACAGAAGGCTCTGTATTCTGTAAAATGTACCATAGTCTGTTATTCTTTTGTTAAGACGTGGATATTGGTGTGGGTTACATGTTTGTGATCTTTAGCTTTTAAGGATTTTTTTTTGTATTTTCTGTAGCATGTAACTGTTCTATGTCCCTAATAGATAAAATAAAATAGACTATTTCAGGCATTTTTGAATACCAAAAACAAAAGGATGTAGCTACAGTCCCAGTCACAAGGTATAATAACTGTGAAAGTACTGCAGTTGCCCATTCCAAGGTGTAGATCTATGAAGATGAATGGGAAGGAAGCTCCATGAACACCACCCCTGTCAATTGGGAATTACAGGCATGGTTGTGTGTCCCATTACTACTCATCGTGTATGTCTGTTTACTACGGTCTTCATGTGGTTCCATGTTAAATACTCCGTACTACTTAAACAAAGATGGCATAAAATAATGAAACAACGTATTTCTGCACCATTAAAGCTAGCAGTTTACTCCGATTCCAAATATACCTTTAATCTTTCATGGGACAAAAAACATTATAGACTTCAATGTTTCCGAACCTCGACATTTTCCCACGGCAAGCATACCTTAAATTCATACCTGATTACAAAATCACAACCATGTAGCTGGTACAGGACAGGTGCACATGCTCTACAGTACAAATGCAACAAACCAATCAGTGCGTCCCCTACACCTCCACAACTACAACGAACACAAAGCGATCAGATGATTCACGAGCATGCGCGCGCGCTTCCTATCGACCTTGACTGATCGTCTGCATGTCACGTTCGTGCGTGATTGGTTGATAACCAGTATGTAGTTTAGTGTGAATTAAGAATGTTGGATATCAAGGTATTAATGAAGATGGTAATGAGATGATGGTAAGATCATTCATATCCTTCAGCTAAAGAGTGGTGGTTTATTGATGATACCAATTTCTCCTCTGATGAGCTATCGGAGAGGCCTCTTTTTAGCTTGTTTGAGAAAAATAAATAATTAATCTTGGTTGAGAAACATTCGCGAACTGGTGTCACGAGTGCTGCTGAGCAGTTCCATCTCGCAAAGGAGGAATATTCGGGGTTATTGGCCGTCAGTACTTGACAGGACCAGAGGAAGAAGTCTTTTACTAATATTTGCTATCAAACAAGAGTTTTAAGATTACCTATGCCTTGCAGGCACCTATTTCTAAAAACACCAGAAACTCACTTTAACACATAACTTCACATTGCATCACGCCTGCTAACCCTGAAAGGTTAGGCAGAGTTGTGCCTTATAGCACACCCCCATTTCGCTAGTGACATATATTTAAGTCCCATGGAATACGGGGCGAGCCTATTGCCATTAACCGGGCACAAATCAGGACTCCGTGGCTGCTATTGAGTAATTCCTCATGGAAAAACCCAATAACACTTTGCCCGACCTGGGAATTGAACCCAGGACCTCATGCTCAGCAGCCGCTCTTGCGACCACTAGACCAAAGAGACAGCCAAACTCACTTTAATACCTACAAAAACACCTTATCTAATACGATTAGTATTCACTACGCAGTCGATAACAAATCCCACTAATTACCAGCCACAAACACCGTAAAATAAAGTCAGAAACACAATGCTCCCCATATAACATTACATTTAATTTCCTGAAAGGTAACTTTGAAATAGTTTCCCGAGTCGCCCATTATGAAATATAATAGTAATAAGTAGTAAGGAACACGGTATTACGGCTTCTCTATCTGAAACGTAAAGCCGCTGTAAGCTGGCTAGTCGCTGTCACTTCGTAAGCCGCTTCCATTTTTATTTTGGGGCTATGAGAACAGCGGCTGAATGAGGAAGTGTACCTGACGTTTGGGAAGTCAGATATCTTTTTCTTTTCTCCAAATCACATAATTTTTTGCGCGTTTTAAAGCGTCTGGCAGAAGTTTCCGTCAACGGGAGGTGTCAGGCAGTGTTGACTATGAATTTTTAACAATATTTATTTAATAAAAACCGGCCAAGTGCGAGTCGGACTCGCGCACGAAGGGTTCCGTACCATTATCTATAAAAACGGCAAGAAAATCATATCTGTTGTATGGGAGCACCCCTTAATTTTTTTTTTTTAATTTTAGTATTTGTTGCTATAGCGACAATAGTAATACATCATTTGTGAAAATTTCAGCTTTCTAGCTATCACGGTTTATGACAGACAGACAGACAGACAGCGAAGTCTTAGTAATAGGGTCCCGTTTTACCCTTTGGGTACGGAACCCTAAAAATCAGTACTCGGGCTTTAAGAAAAAATAGTATTATTTTTACGCAACTTTTGCACCTGATATCTAACAATGGCCGTCGTCGTCGGCACAAGTTAGCGGGTATGTTTTACGTTCCCAGTACATCCTAACACTACTCGATGCCACCACATTTTGGTAATAAAAAAATAAGTAACGTCTGGTTGACCTGGGATTTGAACCATAAGGTCTTCCCTCATTTCCCAAATAAAAATACAAAAAAAAACATCGTTAACGGTAGTGAAATGACAGTTTTATTTGAAGTATTTCATGGTGTTATACTTCTATAGGTACATACCTATTAGTTTATTTTTGTATATTGACACCTTGTTTTTATACAGCGTGTAACGGAAGGGGGTTATCAACCCTGAAGGAGGTGAATGTGCTCATGAAACTCAACAACTTTCCCCAAAGAACATAGGTCGAAATATGAAAAAAAAATTTGGCCCGGGAAACTTAATTTTCATATCATCGACCTGTTTTAAATTATACTACTGTTGTTTTTTATGTTAGGTATATGCCAACCACTAATAAATAGTACATACAGAAAATTTTCAAAACATTAGGTATGCAATTAAATGTCGCAGTTGCCTAAATTCCAATTTGCTAGTTTGTAATCAAGTTTAAATTGGATGTTGACTAATAAATACGTGGTCAGAGCAAATTGAGTGAAATACGACCTGTTTGTGATTGTTTCATTAGTTTACTACCACATAAGAATAAGGTTTCAGGGTTCGGAACCTAAATTCCGTAATTATAGCAAAGGTCATTCATTCATTGCTACACCCCAATTGCGTAACATTATTTCCAAATTCGAAGGATATTAAAGGATATATATCCATTAATTCCTTTTTGTTTTGTTTATCTTTGAAATGTCCCACGGCTGGGCAAAGTCCCCCCCCCCCCCGCCTTTCTCAAAATAACGCAATGGATATTGTTGATTTGTCATAATTAATAACATTGGGCAAAGTGCGTTACACAATCACCACTATTTTTAATAAAACATACTGTTTCTTAGAACTATTAATGTTCAAAAAAATCAGAACAATCAAATAAATACAATCCTAACGACAACAACAGTAAACGTTCGGAAGCAAGAATCATGATAATTAACAACATAAATAGTGTCCTTTAACCTCTTCTATCACAGTTCAATACCGATAACACAATAAACAAACAAAGCCAATCACACTCATTTACAATATCGCTCTTAATAATCAAAACAACGATAACCGCGGTTTTCCTAGCCCAACGTGTCAGCCGCCTTGACACCCAGTTGATCTCGGTTTAATTGCATCCGAGCTCAACGATAAAAATCAAGAGGACACTGCTTCACGACGAATATTAATTTAAGGGCTAAACACTGGCTGAGAACTTTTTAAAAGGATTTCCCTGGTCGCCGGTTGATATTTTATTTAGGATTTTATGAGTACAACGATCGCTTTTTGTTTTATTTGGGAAAATATTTGTGAAGACGTTTTGTTATCGATAACGGTATGAAATTATGACCTGGGGGTCTAAAATGGCCGCTTTAGCAGAATCATATTAGGATAATAATATGAATTACGTTTAAATTCTTAAAATGGTCACAAGGTGACAATTCATAATAATTTGACGGCACGGTTGGCGCAGTGGTCAAGCGATTGACTGCTGCGCTGCATGTCGCGGGTTCGATTCCCGTACGGAACAAATATTTGTATGACCTACAAGTAGTTGTTCCGGGTCTGGGTGTATTTCTATCTATAATATGTATGTATTTACAAAAAAAAAAAATGTATATATGTAGTTTATCAGCCATCTAGTTACCATAACACAAGCATTAGGTTGCTTAGCTTGGGGACTAGATGGTGCTGTGTGAAATGTCCAGGGATATTTATTTATTTATTTAATAGTAGGTACATCTATGACCATTTTAAGACTTTAAACGTAATTCATATTATTATCCTATTATGATTCTGCTAAAGCGGCTATTTTAGACCCCCTGTTCGGTTGTGTGTGGTAAAATCAATAAAACTATGATGTTTATTTATAGAAATAATAATATCTTCAAGACCGACTTTCGGCCACAGAGGCCCTCGAGATAGTAGTACACAAACGTGTGCAAGGTCCAATCTTGCGTCTCAGTCAACAAAACAAAATCTTAACTTCTCTTTTTTATCAAATGAACCAATGAACGAATACGGATGTAACACCTACTTCATGATTTAAAATATTAACAGCTAGAGAATTTATTGTTAAACGTGTCAGCTCCGTGCATTTTCCATTTCCCGACATTTTAAGCTTTTGTCATTTCTCCGATATACAGCACCTGCCAACGATATGCTTCGAATATCGGGAAATGTACCGAGAGAGTCTACAATGCAATTCACAAATAGCCTGTCGAGTGTCGGCTGTCGCTGTTCGGTCGATTTTAATCGGAATAAGAGCATTACCTCTTCAAATTATTTTATGTTGACGATACATTATTACATGTGTAACTTTCTTATAGGTATTACAACCAACTGGTTTTTGGACTGCATCGGTCTAGTAGTCGCAAGTGCAACGGCTGAGCATAAGGTTCTGGGTTCGATTCCCGGATGGAGAATAGGGGGCGAGCCTATTGCCATAAACCGGGCACAAATCCAGACTGGCGTGGCTGCTACTGAGAAATTCCTGTTTGGAAAAACCCAATAACACTTTGCCCGACCTGGGAATCAAACCCAGAACCTTATCAGCCGTTGCACTTGCGACCATTAGACCAATGAGGCGGTCCAAAAATAAGATACCTACGTTTATTTTTTTCTCCAAATTTTTCATGAAAGTATTACGCACCAACAACACCTATATATACGTAAAACGGCGCTTAATCAACCAATCATGATCGAAGGCCATCAGTCCCTCGACGACCAATCCCGACATCTTATTAACGTCGGCGGGAATCTATTTGGGCATAATAAACGCTATAATGCCAGTATTTATGCCAAAATTGAGATGAAAATCGAAAAATTTGGGTTCGATGTTTTGTAAGAAAATTGGTAAAACAAGAGTTGGTTTATAAATCGGTAAATGCCATAATTAAACAGGTATATAGAGCTTGTTGATGTTTTGGATTAAGTTGCAAGTCTTGTTATCTATTTTAGCAGCATCTTTAGTAGGTACTTTAGTACTCCTCCAGGTTAAGTTGGGCTTAAATTCTATTGGTTGGATATTCCGCAGAGCCTCAAAACTAAGTCTGCAATCCGTGCATTCTGCCTGTTAGGACTTACAGGGCCGAAACATCGACATTCATGTTACATGGCTGGCCCATAAAAATGTTCTCCACCGAGTATTCAAAAGATATTATGGCACAGCTTACCTTTGCAATCACGGTGCAAAAGACAAAGAAAAGACTAGCTGAGTCATATCTAATATCTGCCAAGTAATTCCTCCTCCAACTAAAGCTTAGGTTTTCTCATTTACCTGAAACAAAAATACGTTTTAATTAGTTCAGAATACATTTTTAATTCAACAGATATCAAGGAAAATGGCCGTCTTATTACCTACTTCAGCTGGAAATCTTAAGGCGATTAACGGATTATGTCAGATGGGCAGCTGCTTTCATTTAGGTATTATACGTTAGTCACTTTGCCTGGTAGATGTGGAGATAATGGCTACATCTGTTGTGTAATTAATATATTAGGTAGTAGACAAGACTTTAGCTGCAATTTTTTTAAGAAAGTTAAGTGGAAAGGAGCATAAATAATATATGAGAGACGTTGGCTGGTCTCTGCTTCGAACTGAAGCTCGAATGTGAAGCAGTCTTGTAGTTTATACATTTGTAACTCATCTAGTCAAATCATCTTAGCTTGTGATAAACTACAGTTGGATAGATGTACCTTTTTTTCGGATGGGAAATCATCAAATGACTCCTCCCGCTCTGGGTGCAGCGGAAGGGAGTGTCAGACTTTTACTGACTAAAAACCATCCATGTTCCTTCTTTTGCCCTTTATTTTCCAGGGCCGCGGTATCTCTTTCGAACAGTCCCGCAGCCCTAGATAGATGTACCTTATTTAGCAAAAGCGCCAGAGGTGGATTCTTGGCCATTTATATCCAGATCTACTGAATTTGCAGTCTAGTATTGAATACAAAGTAGTCCGATGATCTGTGCGGGAAAAATTCCCACACTGGTCGTCAGTTCTAAGTCAGCATTAGTTCATCATCAGCAATTGTACCATTTCAGCTTGCTTGTTCTACAGACTAAATACTCCTCCACAAATAAACACGTCTTACACTAAAACTGCAACGTCCCCGTGCATGCTAATGGCAGAGTTTCGCGGCACGTTAGTTAAGTGCCGCTGTTTGAGTCGCGGTAATGACAGCCCAGTGACGTGCTTCTAAGTTTTAGTAGTTAGGTGTTGTAATTGCTACTTTGGGGTTTTGTTCTTCAGGTTTGTTTTAGCAAGAGGAGTGATGGACTGTTGTCTGGTATAGTCTGACTGTGATGCATAAGAAGGACTGTAGTTATAGCCTTGCTTTAAATTTAAGTGCAGCAGTTTTGATGACAAAGTACACCACATTAAAGCAGTTTGTTCGTATTATTTTTTGGTTATTTGAACCAGCATTCCGCAGCTGGATAAACTAAACTCGGTACCCGGGTTTTCATAATTCACATCCAGATTTTATGTACGATAAGATACAAAGACGGTCTTAGCAGAAAAAAGTTCTTTTGGCGGTACGAAGGGATCAAGGGACATTCTGAAAAAATACACTATTTTGCACAGCTCCATGCGTAAGTTTAAGCAAACTTACCTGCACCTAAGCGCCCTTAATTTTAAGAAATCCTACGTAGGTAATCAAAACTCCAAATTCCCTATCTCCCGTTTTACATCTTACTTTTCAATTAGCAACTAAACGCCATTACGCCACTAGTGCACAAAGCACATCCTTTTCGCACTAGTACTCAAGTCGTGTGATATCGCGAAGTGCTAAGTGCAACGCGTCATGTGTATTGACACTTTTAGTTTAGCACTTAGTAATGTATTATATAGCCGTAATGGATAATGGTATAGGATGCCTGTCTTATGCACTTATTTATCTACCCGTAAAGTAACGAATATGCGGAGTTAATCATTGTAATTAAGTTTCTTATGCGATTGGCAAGATTCACAATAAATTAACGCGGATTTTCATTTTTAACATTAGCCTGTGAAAGTCCTCTTTTGAATACCACACGAGCTTTACCGACTTACATTTGGTCGCAGAAGTAAACACAACATCATAGATTTATACATATTTCAATAAATCAACATTTTATGGTGTCAAATAATGAAATTGAAGTTTAAACTTTTACAGCAGTACTTTTTGGTAGTCCCGAGTTCCATACTGCGAATGTTTCATGAAAACAGTCACCAATTTTAAACTGTAAAGGCCTCCCCATACGCCACGCGACTTTTCTCGAGTTCATAAGAAGTCGCTCATGATTTCATACATCGCTTCACGTCGCAGTCGCAGCTAGTTCGCGACGCAAAATATCACGCGAATATTCGTGCCTGTGTAGAAGAGCCTCCATTTAACAAAATAACCCGAGGATTTCACTCTAGCTATCCGGAAACAGACAACAGGCAAGTATGGATATTCTTACCACATAGGTATTATTTGTGTATAATTCTGGTATTTTCTTAGCATTTTGTGCAACGCGTGCGTTCTTATGTAAAACAGTTTATGGTATTATGTCTGCGTTCTTAGAGGCGTAGGTTGAATTTGAAAATTATGTCTCTTAGTGCATTTACATAGTATGCATTAGGTAAGTTTTGTTTTTGCTATGACATGCGTAATCTGAATCTAAAATTCCCACAGCTGGGACACAGCCTCCACGTTATTTGAGGGAGTGGGCCTTTATCCACCACGCGTCCACCAGTGTGTATGTCATATGTCTTCCTTTTTTGGTTTAAGGACATGCCGGTTTCTTCACGAGGTTTGCCATCACCGTTTTGACAGCACTGTAGATGAGATGAGTGCATTTCAGGGGGTCTAAAATGTGTTGTTCGTACAATCCATAAAAAGGATGTCTGGAAGATGTCACCATCAGCGATAAGACCGCCATTGTAACCACAGAATTAGCAATATTGTAAAACAGTTGTGCTTCAATTTTGGTGTAGAATAAAGTATATTCTCTCTGGGTTCGAAACTACGAAGTCAGGGGTCGTTACTACTTGGCTACCACTGTTGTAAAATGTATTTTATTGAAATAAACCCATAAATATTGCTGCAGAAGCAATTCTACAACGCAATCCCGATTTATGACAGTAAATAAGCCGATACACGATTTATGTGCGCAGTAGAGCCTTTTACGACGAAATAAATAATGTCAAGTTACCGCTTACAATAAAACATTTCAGAGAAAATTACCTATTATAATTAATTTATATGTTGAGCAGGTGTATCGGTAATTGCATTAGATATTAATGAATGGCTCGTTAATCGAGTGGTAGTAAGTGCGAGTGCCAGCGCGAGGTTCTGGGTTCGACTTCCAAGTTGTTCAAGTCAAGCAGAGTTATCAGGATGTTTCACTAGCAGCCCCGATTCTAGATCCATGGCCGGCTAGTAATAAATTGGTTACTATTGCGTGCCCCTTAACGGACTTAAATAACAGAACTGAAGAATAGGTTCACTATACACACGCCTCTAAGTCTACATACCCCTTCAAAGGAAGCAGGCATGTTGCTATGATATTAATTTACTTAATAAGCCGTTAAATTAATTGAATAACATACAAGTAACAGGAGTCATATTTTACTCAAACGTTAACTTAGCGTGGACACTTAAGATTTATCAAATACTTTTTTACCGTTTGTCAGTAACACAATTAGCGAGAAATCGGTAATTATTTGTGTTTTGACGTGTCTGTGTATCGTCACACTTTTTGTGATTATTTGAAGAGAGATTTGAAAGTGAAGTAAGTACAGTCAAGGAATAAATAGATAATGTTGTGGACCAAGGATCGCTTGTACTTCACCATAATTACTATTTTCCCGGCTTCACAGTTGTTTGGGTTCCGTAGCCGAATAGCAAACGGAACCCTTATGGACCCGTATGTCACTGCCTCTTTTTTCCGAAACTATAAGAACTATACTGTTGAAACTTGGTAAGTAGATGTATTCTGTGAACCACCTTAAGATTTTCACACAAACATAGAAAAAAAAACAATAAATTTTGGGGGTTCCATACTTAGAACTGAAACTCAAATTTTATTTTTCATCAAACCCATACTTGTGGGGTGTCTATGGATAGGTCATCAAAAATGATATTGAGGTTTCTAACATCATTTTTTTCTAAACTGAATAGTTTGCGCGAGAGACACTTGCAAAATGGTAAAATGCCCCCCCCCCCCCCCCCTGTAACTTCTAAAATAAGAGAATGATAAAACTAAAAAAAAACATATGATGTAAATTACCATGCAAACTTCCACCAAAAATTGGTTTGAACAAGATCTTGTAAGTAGTTTTTTTTAATACGTCATAAATCGTAAACCGCAATTTACCTTTCATTCAATCAACTGAAAAATAAAAACAAATAAAACATTTTAATTTCATAAACATAAACGGTACGGTCATAAACATAATGGTACGGAACCCTTCGTGCGCGAGACCGACTCGCGCTTGGCCGGTTTGTTTTTATTCTCGTTCCAATTGCTGCTCATCCTCTGCTTGGCCCTTTTTTTTTTTTTTTTTTGGGGGTGAGAAATCATCAAATGACTCCTCCCGCTCTGGGCGGAGCGGAAGGGAGTGTCAGACTCTTACTGACTAAAAAACACCCATGTTCCTTCATTGGCCCTTTATGTTCCAGGGCCGCGGTATCTCTTTCGAACAGTCCCGCAGCCCTGGCAGGCACCGGCCCTTGCGGGCCCCTCCCGTTTGCTGACATCTCTTTGAGGCGCGCGTGGAACACGAACGCGCCGTCGACACGGCCTGCCCGTCGTCATACGACGGACGGACGGCGAGCTAGCCCATTACTCGCCGTCCACAGGCCCGCGCCTACGGTGGCCGAGAGCCATCACGGCGTGGCCCCCGACGCCCGGTGCTTCTCCCGCGGCGGCTGGGACGTGAGGAGGTTCTCCCCCTCTCACGTTCCGCCGCCTCCTTCGCTAGCATGACTGCTTCGCAGAAGGAGGCGACGGCTTCCCATTCCCTCTCGCCCCGGACCATGTCTTGAACCAGGGCCGGGCGCGAGAGGTCGCCGCCGCCAATCGCCGCTACGAGGACACGGCGGTGCTCCTCCCAAGCGGAGCAGACCTCGACGGTGTGCTCCACCGTGTCCTCCGGTCGATCCTCGCAATAGTAGCACCCGGGCGTTTCCTCCCGCCCGATTCGGTGCAGGTACCTCCCGAAACAACCGTGTCCGGTGAGGACCTGCGTCAGGCGGAAGGTGAGGGCGCCGTGGCGCCTCTCAAGCCACTCCTCAAAGAGGGGACTTATCGCCACTATCGTGGCGTGCCCTGAACGGGGTTGCGATAGTCGCTCCCTCCATGTCGCCATGAGATCACCGCGGAGGTCTGTCCGCCGCGCGACAATATGCCGCGGCAGCGGAGTTACCCCCCGGCTCTGTACCTCCGCGCGCCACTCGTGCAGGCGCGCGAGGACTATGGCCTCCAGATCCCATGGCGGCAATCCGGCAAGGAGGCTCGCCGCCTCGCGGGAGATCGTGCGGTATCCACGGATGAGCCTTACGGCCTCTGCTTGGCCCTTGCTTGGCTTTTCCCAACCCTTTTAGGGTCATCTTACAGTCTAACCGGATGCAACTGAATATCAGTACATATTTTACATGATCTACAAAAGACAGCCGGAATCAACAGGGTCACCCATCCACGGACCGACCTCGGCAAGCACTACTTAACCACGAAGATCGACCCGTGTGACTGTTTCATTTAGCCACGAGCCCCTGTTCTATTACTGCGGTTTCTGCTGTGAGAAATAAAATAACTGTGAAAATACTGTACTTCATTACCACTACTTTGAATGGAAATGACAGTTCAATAAGGTGACATGCGCCCGCTATGTGGCAAAGGTGACTGTTTGAGAATCGCTTAACATTCGGTCTTCTTGACCGCACTGACCTTACCTACCTATTGGAAACAAATTGTAGACATTAGGACGGTAATAGCAATCGATGTCTCCTTTTAACGTCTTCTTTTGGCATTTTTATTCTTTATGCGACTTTATTTCTTTATTTATTTCTTACAAATAGCGGTAATTTTCGTTTTTTTTCTCGTTACTGATTTTCGATAGAAGTTTCCTTTTCAGCACTCACATTTTTAACCGTAGTTAACTTTTTCGAAAATCTTATTGTCGAATACAAGGTCTTCCAAGATTTAACATTACATTTTTTCGCGTCAAAGAATTTGTCGCACAAAACTGCGACGGAAATAGTCGCAACTATTCCGGCTCTGGGACTCCTATCTCTGCATCGCTCGTTATTATTAAGATAAAGAAGAACCGTTATATCTGTTACACTGACATAATGTGAAACCTAAACAGGACGAAGGCTGTACCAATCGTTGACATTCCAATTTAATGGTTATTTCTAGGGGTCATCTTAAGGGTGGATTTTTCATTACAAATTGCTCTGTAAATGGCATCTCGCTGTTCAACATAGGATGTTGTCATCTGCTTAACCGGACTATCCTGTGGATGCCTTGGGAAGTGTAAGGCCACCAGCCAGGGCTCAAATCGCTCAAAACTACAACTTACAAATAACTTTGATAGTGCACGCTCGACGACCAATCAAACTATTTAAACCAGTTTATGGGGATCTCTCATTGTACGGGAAATCTACATAGAGCGAGGCCATGTTATACTGGAATTGTATAGCTTAATGTGTTTCTGTGTCTACAACATATGACTTCCCTTTGTCTGTTGTTCGGTCTACATGAAAAATAAATAAAATAATATCTTCTTTTCGAGTATCAACAGTTGTAAATAATGTTATCTTTGAACTGTCAGCTATCATGCGGGTGTTCGATTACGCGCGAAATGTGAAATGTTGGTACCGTACGGTTTCGTAAATAATTTATGAAATTACTAGTTTTTTCCCGTGACTTTGTTCATACTTTTTCTACATGAAATATTAAGAACTCTATTTATGCCCCCGCCTTCACTAACAACTAAATGAAAGCACAATTATATTGTAGTTGTAATCATGTTGGTGCCATTGAGTACCCATAATTTTTCTTTAGGAGCGCTTGCGCACGTTGCTTACGCGTAAAGACACCAAACATAATCAATAGGTAAAATATTACAAAAACTACACATGAGTAACGAATATAAGTAGTGCTTAATGTCAACCACAAATTCTAGCAATTATTTCTTTATGGAGAGTATAAGAAGTTGTTAATTGAATTAAATGAAGAGTAATCTAGGTCTAGTGGTCGCAAGCGCAACTGCTGAGCATAGAGCCAAGCCTGGTTTCGATTCCCAGGTTTTTCCATCAGGATCTTTTCAGCAGCAGTCACGGAGTCTAGATTTGTGTCCGGTTCATGGCAATAGGCTCACCCCCTATCACATGGGTATTAAAAAATCCTAACCGCGTAACCTACTGGTAGGTACACCTCTGCCCTACGAGGCTTTCAGACGTGATGATGTGTATGAACAGATGCCTATAATAAAGGATGTAAATAGACCCTTAACGAAACCGAATGGCACTTATTCATTCCAATCACAATTGTCATTATGATATTTTTTTTTTTCTGGACCATACCTGAGAGCCTTCTGGTTACGGAGATATTAGGGGCCACAGCTCCAACTTTTCACAAGTTTTCTTTAAATACCAGTTTTAAAGGTTATAATTTTACTTTAAATACCTCCATGACCCATTTTTAAATCCATGTATCTATCAGCACAATGTTTTGAATGCGTTACATTGAGATTTACCGAAAAATATGATTATCACCCCAAAAATTAAGTCGTTTCCCAGCAATAATTTTTGCGTAGAATTACTTAAAACGTTTGATGTACAGAATGCTTGGTTGCATATACATTTACGAATGAAATTAACGAGTGTTTTAAAACTCGACTCCCGCCCCATTTCTTCGGACGAGTTATTTCGCTTTATAATGACAATGACTTGAGAGACTGGAGTAGACTTCTTAGTTCAAGAACTGCGCTCGTTTGTGCCACAGCTTAAATTGTGGCGAGTTTTGGAAGAAAGCCAGCTGTGTAGGATCAACAGGACATATACACAGTTTATTATTAGATAAATGAAAGTGATGAGCCCGCTGTGGAGCGAGATACATTTGTAGTTTCATTGAAGAATGAAATCCGTAATTAAATTGTCCGGAAAAGAAGTTATATATGTTTATATAGCTTGCTGAGCAAGCAAGCTGAAGTGGCAGTGGTCCGGCTACGGTTGTTGATGGACCCGACTGATGAAGCAAACAGCCAGTGGAACATCTTAGCTGTATTTCACCACGCAGGCCAAGAGCGGGTGCAATGTTAAATACACTTCTCATCAAAAAAATCGAAACACTTTCGTTTTTATTGTTTTTGTCCTAATTTTTTACAAAAGAGAATTAATTCCATGAAAAAAAAAACATTATTGTGTAGCTGGCAGTTTGGTCATTACAGTAAGAAGAAAAAAATCAAAATTCGAAATTAGAATTTCATTTGTTTATCCTATAAATGAAACTAATCACTGTTTTGAGACAAATGTGTATTTAGGGTTGGAGTACGTTTCTCGTTTAAAAACTAAAAATTTGCGCTTGTCTTTAAACTTTTTGTTTCTTATTTCATTTACTGTGACTTTGGGACGTCTGAAAAAACTTTTTTTTCTAAAACATATGGATACTTCGCCCGCAGAAGCCGCCCAAGTGGTGGCATTGCTGGATTCTGGACTTAGTCAGCGTGTTGTGGCTGCAAGATTGCATCTAAGCTTATCATCTGTTCATAGAGTCTACAAACGCTATCGGGAGACTGGTTCGTTCACGCGCCGTTCAGGATCTGGCAGGAATCGGGTCACTTCTGAGCGAGATGATCGATTTATTGTAACAACTTCTTTACGAAATCGACGCCTTAACGCTTTTCAACTGCAGCAGCAGCTTCGCGTTGTACGAAGAGTAGCTGTAAGTGACTCTACAATAAGAAGAAGGTTGAAGGAATGCGGATTGGCACCGCATAAGCCAGCGAATGGGCCGAAATTAACTGCAGACCATCGAAGAGCGCGCCTTAACTTTGCACGCGAGCACCTAACTTGGTCATACCTTCAGTGGAGCAAAGTACTGTTTTCTGATGAGTGTAAAATTATGCTGTATGGTAACGACGGAAGGAACAAGGTCTACAGAAGAGATGGAGAACGCTTTGCACAATGCTGCATTGAAGAAAAGGTCAGCTATGGTGGCGGTTCGTGGACGGTTTGGGGAGGAATCAGCGCCGACGGTAAGACAGAACTTGCCTTTGTGTCTGGGCCACGGCTGCCTGCACTAAACTCTCATCGGTACATCGAACAGTGTCTTGAACCTCATGTGATGCCCTATGCACATTTTATTGGCAACGACTTCATATTCATGCACGACAATGCTAGAGCTCACACCGCGGGTGTCGTACGAGATTATCTTACCGAAGTCGGTATCTCCATTATGGTATGGCCAGCAAGAAGCCCGGACATGAATCCCATTGAACATCTATGGGATGAATTAAAGAGACGAATTCGAGCAAGAGATCCAGCCCCAGAAACACTTAGCCAGCTGCAAAATGCAATCCAAGAGGAATGGGATAATATACCACAACATGTGATCGTGACTCTCATCCGATCGATGAAGAACCGTATGGAAGCAGTAATAAGAGCTCGCGGAGGGAATACAAGTTATTAAATAAACGTTTCTTACATTTTTTTTTTTCATTTACGCGTGTTGTTTTACCCATTTCCTTCAAAATCAAAATCAAAGCATTTATTTCAAGTAGGCCCGTTACAGGCACTTTTGAACTGTCGAAACAAAGACAACAATGAAATTTAGCTACAGTCCCAGTCACAAGGCATAAAAACTGTGAAAGTACTGTAGTTGCCCATTCCCTAACGTAGATCTCTATGGAGAAGAACGGGCAAGAAACTCCATGGACACTCTTTTAAATCAGAATATTTTTACAAAACCTTGGTTACATCATTCATGTTTAGATGGTACATTATGTGAGAGCGATGTAGCAAGATGTGCACGTTAAAAGTGTCCATAGTAAAAACAAGGAAAAGAACAATTCAAAAAATAAAATAATTAATTCAAATAAGCCGTGGCAACTAGGGCTTCCAATACCGGTATTCCGGGATCCCGTAATACCGTGATCACGGATTTAATATGGGCTTTTGTCAATACCGGTATTGACGCCCCAATACCGTGATTACGGTATTACAAACATTAGACGTCCTCATCTTATTCGCTCACTTGTTGTCACCAGCACAAGCTTGATGATCACAAAACCTACATCTGATAAAATACATACTAGATATTATCGTAAACTTGCACGTTTAAAATATAATAATAATAAACCTGCTCAGGTGGAGATTCATTAATGACTCTGCCCTGGAGTGTCCTGCTTGTCCTGTTGTTTGTTCACTACATAACTGATGGACGCTACTGAAAGCGCCAAACTAGTAGCTCAGTTCTGGGCTGATACAATTTAGATTTCCATCGATATGCTAAGAAGAAGAATATAATAATGACACACAAAACGCTCAAAAAGACAGTGAGACAATGACTGATCATGAACATGATAAGACGATAGAAGAACTTTCTACTTCATTGAATATGAGCAGTGAAAATGAAGACACGTCCAAACAAACAATTAGTGAGGGAGATATCCAAATTGTCTAAAACCAAGAGTGCTACCTCAGCTACGAGCACCGTTTTTAAATCTATTATTATAATAGATTTTAAAAAAAATTAAACGTCTAAAATTCAGAATTTTTTATTAAAACTTTTTATATTATTGTGTTAGTTTTACTTATATATTTTACATAAATATTACATTTTATTATTTATTAGTTTGTCAGAATTTTTTATTATCGCTTCTTTTATTTTGTTACTTGTTTAGTTTTAGATTGATTGTACTTTTTACTGCATAAATATAAGAATGTTTATAAAATAAAAAAAATTAAAAAAAAAGAATCTTCTTTTTTTCTATTTTATTCTTCTATTTTTTAATTATTTTTTAATTTTATATGTGTTTAAGACCTGAAATAAATGAATTTAATTAATTTTAATTTAATTTAAAATGAACACCAAATGATTTCTAGCTAATTAAGCTATAAGTACTTACATTTCTACAAATATTTATAATGATGAGATTTCGATAATAATAAGAAGTTTTAAATTTTTTTCATAATGTAAAATACAGACTCGATTAAGTTCAAGTTTTGATTACGTCCCTAATTCCTAATCCTACCTAAATAAATAATCAACCAATACCAAATTGTTATATAAGAGAGCTATGACTGATTTGAAAATAAAAAATCGTATTTTAATGTTTTTATTAACGTCCTAGTGAACTTGCGTTCAATACCGGTATTAATACCGTGATCACGGTATTGACTTCCAATACCGGTATTGATACCGGTATTGAAAAAATCCGGTATTTGAAAGCCCTAGTGGCAACCAAGAGATGACCAGTCACAACTGACAGCGCCCGTTCACGAACATGACGCATGTATCAGCACCATTCAACTCAACCATTTTGAAGGGAACTAACTGATCCGACACACGCGCCACCATCAGCGAGACATTTGAGTGAGCATGACATACACTTAACCGCCAGGGCAAATTCAAGTCAAAAAAAAAAAAAAGTGACGTACGTTTCCAACGAAGGATAGCTTTCTATTACATAGTACTCACATAATATGGGCTATGCGGTTATATAATACCAAAAGAAATTGAATCTATACAATGCAAAGATAGTTGTACAATCTTCAGCAGCTCCAACAATACTATTTAATGCTATCCATTAATCAGTTTATGCGCCCCTGTCCATGTGGAGCAGGACCGGCATTGAGCCAAGCATTTTTATCAGAGATATAATCGTCCAACTTGTAATATGCTTGCTTACATAGTGTGCGTTTAATGCATGATTTAAATTTCGTCTCATTCAGTTCAAGAATACTTTGTGGAATTTTATTATAGCATCTTAAACAGTACCCCATGAAAGATGAGTCTACTTTAGCGAGTCTGAAGCCCGGCTGAACTAATTGGTCTCTAGTTCTCGTACTGTAATTGTGTCTGTCACCTCTTTTATTAAAAAGATGTAGATTTTTTCTAACGTACATTATGTTTTCGTAGATGTATTGACAATGTACCGTCATGATTTTGATTTCCTTAAACAGTTCCCTTAGAGAATCGCGCCTACGAAGATTATATATGGCTCTGATGGCTCTTTTTTGCAGAATAAATATAGACTCAATGTCTGCAGCCCGTCCCCATAACAGAATGCCATAAGACATTATACTATGAAAGTAACTAAAATAGACCAGTCTAGCGGTATCTACATCAGAAAATTGACGGATTTTTCTAACAGCATATGCTGCTGAACTTAGGCGCCCCGCAAGAGATTTCAAATGAGAACCCCATTGTAGCCTTGAATCAAGCGTAAGCCCCAGGAAAACGGTCTTATCTACGAATTCAAGTTTCTCTTTATTCAATACTATATCACACTCGTTACTTTTAACATTTGGTAAAGCAAATCTTATGCATTTCGTTTTTTTTTCATTTAATACTAAATTGTTTGCTGTGAACCAATTATGGACCTGAAGTATTTATTATTTACGTCATCTAGATTTTGGGCCCGTCTATTTATCTTAAAAATTAGAGAAGTGTCATCAGCAAATAACACCATATTTTGAGGTTGGTTTTTCAATAAATAGGGTAGATCGTTTATATATACTAGAAAGAGGAAAGGACCCAATATTGAGCCTTGCGGAACCCCCATTTTTACTTTTAAACCCTGTGAATTAACACCATTTATTTGAACATATTGTTGTCTATCACTTAAATAAGATTTTACCAAACTAAGTGCAAGTTTACCTAGTCCGTAATGCTCAAGTTTCAAAAGCAATGTGTCGTGATTTACGCAATCAAATGCTTTGGAGAGGTCACAAAATATTCCTATTGCGTCTTGGGATGCTTCCCACGCAGAAAATATGTGCTTTAATAAGGTTACACCGGCGTCAGTTGTACAACGTCCCTTAGTGAAACCAAACTGTTGGTCGTGTAAGATTCTGTTGGTGTTAAAATGATTGAGCATTTGATTAAGCATTACTTTTTCAAACACCTTGCTAAAAACTGGCAACACGGATACAGGTCTATAATTATTAGTATCTTTACTATCCCCGGATTTGAAAAGAGGTATGACTTTACTGTATTTCATTAAATCAGGGAAAACTCCTTGGTCTACACACAAATTAAAAATTAAAGCTAAGTATGGTGCTACAGTCTCAACTATGGATGTACAAACTTTGATAGACATTCCCCAAAGATCTTCGGTCAGTTTGACTTTTATTTGCCGGAAAGCTTTAATAACTATCATAGGGTTTATGTGTTTAAATTTAAATTCAGCCGGGCAGCCAGACACATTCGCCTTTAATAAACCAATTGCTACTTCAGGAGAGGAATTAAGAGACTCCGTAGTTTTTAACGGTATATCGGTAAAAAAATTCACAAATTCTTGAGCTACTTCCTGATTAGAGCTTTTAGCTAGTGTTACGTATTTTCTTCCTGTTAGTCTCGTTATTTATGACTTTCCAAACTGTCTTTATTTTATTTTCTGCTGTTTTGATCTTGTTGCTAATGTGCAGGGCTTTGGCAACCTTGCATGTATTTCTAAAAATGTTTGAATACTTAGCAACATACTTATTAAAAGTTTCAGTGTTTATATAAGATTTAAGGTCATAAAGCTCAAATAGTCTTTCCCTACTTTTTCTGATACCTCTAGTTGCCCAATCACTAAATATAAAAGAGAATGCTCATGGAAGTATGGAATCCCGTACCATGCTGCATCAAAATCAAACCTTGTTTTTTATAGACTACACTGATCGTATTAACTCCTACAAAAAATATTTTTGAAAAAAAAACCCGCGTTTCAGAGTTATTTTATAAAATCGAAACTAACCTAAAAAGTAGGTCTATTTTTTCGACGCTACCAACGACGTATTTTAACACACATACATTACATTATTGCTCTAAAAACAGCGTAATACACTAATTAATGTAAGAATTACGAGTTAAAGTAACATCCACAGTATGCTTGACTGAAACTCGATTTTATTTTAGACCTTTACATTGCCAATAGTCAGTCAGTTATCTTATCTGTGGCATCTGACATTTGTACTACAAATGTCAGATGCCACAGATAAGATAACTATAAACCATAGAGTAAAGTAAGTGCTATAAACTAGTCGGGATTTAGGGATGTAATCGATAAATCAAAATCTTTAGGCTGAGAAAATCTATTTTGTTGCAAATAGCAATAAACCAAACTAAATCGATTTGGTGTACTGATCTTACTTAATTGTAATTAATTTTAGAGTCCGCTCGACAGACAAGGGTTTGTTCAATTGAAACGGAACGTCATTTATATTCAGTTGAAACGGAACGTCATATAAAGGGAGTAAAACAATATTCGTACTTTTAAACTCGAAAAGTATATTTCCAGTTCAAAAATCAAATCCCCGACGCGTAATGCCGTAAAAAAATATGAAACTAATTACTATAATATTTTGGTTTTGAGGCGCGAGACTTTTTGGTACCAACTTTGGTCATTGTCCTTTAGGGCAAATACTTTTTGTCTTCTTTTCAAAAGTTTTGTTGTATTCAGTGTGAACTATTGAAAAGAAATGATCATACAATTGATTTATATTAATATCGTCCATATGATGGCTCATAACACTTAACTTGTTCTGCAGGGAAATATTATACCTATTTAATTTGCTAGTAGTTATAGGTCTAAATTTAATCTGAACATTTTGCAATGGTGTGTTACACCTAAAAGTTACAGTTTGTCCGCTGTGGTCAGACGGCAGGCAATTTACTATGGCTTTATCTAAGTAATCGCAATCGCAGAAAACATTATCTATACAAGTAGCAGAAGATGGAGTGACTCTAGTAGGTTCTATAAAAATGTTGGTCAAGTCAAATGACTTAAAAAGATTTAATAACCGACTGCTATTTGAATTGTCTTCTAAAATATTGATATTGAAATCACCACAAATAATTGTAGATTTATTACTGGCTGCAAGTTTTGCCAGGACATCTTCCATTATTGATTCAAATAAGGAAAAGTTTTGATAGTTTGGGGGTCTGTACACACACACAATTACATGCTTATCTAGCTCAACACAGGACAGTTCGACGCAATGTTCAACCGAGAGACCTACTATGTCAATACGTTGTTTATATTTAACACAATTTTTCAAAAGTATTAGGGAACCTCCACGCAGCATAGATTTACGGTTAAAGCAGCTACCAACCGTATAGTTCTCATAATTAATCAGCATTTGGTAATCTTTTAGCCAATGTTCGGTAAAACAAATAATGTCAAACATATTTTTTTCTAAAAACATTGGAAGAAATGCCTTGGATATTTTGGTGGAATAATTTTAAGGTGTTCTGCTGAGGCCCTTTTTTACTAACTAATTGAGTGCAAGAAGATACCTTGTTGTTGATAGGTTTAACAATATTGTTAAAGGTACCTTCTTTTGTCTCACTACCTAGTTTAAATTAAAATTAATATCTGGAGTGAGCCCCGAGACTCCACTACCAGTGGATTCTACTTGAGAATCATCTATAATTACGCATGGATCCTCCGATTTACAGTTATCCATACTTCATATTCCATACAGGGTAAAAATTACTCATTATACAAAATACGAAACCTATGAAGACTTAATTTGAATTTAGAACAATAACATTAGGATTTAAAAACCTCATACTACTCACTATTAAATGACATTTTACATTTATTCCTAAATATACACATTTTTCTGATAATCCTTATCAAATCATAAACTGCGAGGTGTTTCGATTTTTTTGATGAGAAGTGTAGTTCTAGGTCATGTTTTCTAGCGATACTTGTCTTAACCGTTTTGAGTGAGAGTAATCATACTACTTATTATAAATGCGAAAGTTTGTCAGGATGGATGGATCTTTCACGTAAAAACTACAAAACTGATTTGGATGATATTTGGCACACAGGTAGTTTTATAATAATAATATAATACTAAAAAAGCCTGGATTAACACGTATGATACTTTTTATCTCGATAATACGATTCCGTGTTACCGAATTCGCGGACATAAGGTAGCAAACGATAATTATCTGTAATTATCAAAAAGTCCGAACTGTGGGTCACGTAGTGGTAGCAGAAAGGAGACCGGTTTCCTAGCACTGAGAATGTAATAGGCAGCTTATTGTAGTTAGAGAGCAGTGGTATCGTCTCTAATGACTGGTTTATTGCACTGATTACTTTTAACTTACGATGTGTGACTCAATTAAGTATTATTATTGTAATTAATTAGTCCAACCAGCTAAGTGATAATTTTATCATTGAAGGAAAAGTTAATGGTAAGGTAACATAACAGTAAAACATAATGGCAGCAGCTGATAAATCCTTTGGTTTTCCACGCGATTTCATAAACCCAATTCATCATTATCATGTTATGTAAAAGGCTACTAAAATCATTTACGTTTACCAGCATTTGTAAGCCACAAACGGATGGTCTTCTACCTCATCGTGAAGACCATGGGAACGCACTGGATACGAGAAGCAGCAGCAGGACCTATCGCTGCTCGGGGGAGGCCCATGTCCAGGAGTGGTCGTTCGGCGTTATTGATGACCTTGACCACACTTATTTGTTTAATTGAGCCTATTTGTCAGACATAAAGGACATGGCCAAAAAAGTACATTCCATATACACTTACATAGTAAATATATTATATTAAGAAAAATAGAGAAGTGAATTGTTGCGTAGTTTTTAACCTCTCTGCACTTATCAGTATTGATTACAATATAATAAGTAATGCAAGTTGAATTCAAAGTCTCATTTGTCAACTTTCGCCACTATGGACCGTTCGTAGACGAACACGTTCTACACCACGCATACTACTTGTAGATATGTATGTGAAATGAACGACAAATGCTCTTACCTGAAACATTTGATTTAAACAAAACTGTTTTCATTGGTATTTCTTACATGTAATTAAATTATATTTTGAAGTGTTGATACGTAAGATATATTTATTTCACACAATTATAGTAATAACGTAACCGTACCATAAAACGGAACGCGTTTTACAATGTCATTGTTTATGTCAAAATGGCGGTACTGCGATTGCACAGATCCTCCGTTGCGTACGAACTGTTTGTTTTTTTTGCGATTATCTTCTAATATTTTTGACTCCTGCTTATCTCTACGGAAAAAAATATTTTTACTTATTTTTACCAAGAAATGAGTAATTATTTATAATCTTTTGTTTTATTTCGTATTTCCCTTGTTAATTAGTAGTTAAACTGTTGAAGAAAAACGTCACTTTCGGAGTCTCAATAAATGTGACAATAATAACATATACTTTGTCTCAGTTTTCTATCAGACTTTCTCAGTTCAGTAAATGTTAATCAATATATGGTTAAAAAACCTTAGTTCAGGTAGAATGACCACCTGAAATAAGGATTTTGGATCTTGTTGAAATGCCTAATAATTCACAGCACTTCGTTACTTTAAAACGCCTTGAGGTTTTTAATAGCAAAATCATTATATCATACGCTTTGCCAGCAATCTGATAGAAGGTAACATGAAACTGTTTACGTCTAGTTATTTGTAATGAGAAGTTCTTTGAGCTTTTTATTTTTTGCAATTTAATATGGCAATATTCACGAATATGAAACACCAAAAATTATCGTTGTACATTAAATTTGATAACTATGCAAACGCCCATACAGAAATTGGCCATGTCCTTTCCAAACCGTAGATCATCATTATATCTCTTCATCATTAATCAAGCATTGCTACTAAAATGTGATCTTTACCAAGACGATTATAAGTCCCTTTGTTCATTTCCTCTCCATTACCAATTTCTTCACGCAAAAATAATCTCTAAAGCGCTAGCAGAAACATCACAAAACGACAAAAATTACGTCACTATTCCGAGTCGCATTTCATTCCAACCCAAGAGATGACTTCAAACTTCAAACGCATTTGAAAAGATCTCTGCCTCACATTCTCAATCAAGTAAATCTTATCCTTAATTATTTATCCTAAAGTTTAATGTCCCTTGGCAAGATTAAATGAGTGAATGGATGGTAGCAACAAAATCAGGTTAAGTGTGCTTCCCTACAGGTGGCATAGCCTTTTTACATTTTCCGCTTGTTACTTGATGGTGCTTAACGTGGGGAAAAGTCAAGTCCTAGATCTAGGCTCCTTGGCCATGTTTCATACTTTACGTCAAGAATTCTCAGCACTATCTATGTTAATTTAATTAGATTTTTTCTAAAAGCTGGTGAAGAGATGAAGACGTCGGGGAAAATAAGATAGAAAAATGAAAAGAGGGGTTTTGAGTTGTGATAAGGTTAAGCTTTAATTCATTAAGAATTTACTTAAAACAGTGATGTCTGGTGACACAGATTCCTTAGTTTTCCATGGAGAAATTAGAATAAAAATATAGGTTCACACGTTCCTGTATAATATGTTTAGCGTCTTAAAATATACAATATTTAAATGGCCCACTGTGTTTCTGCCGGCTTTTTAGCCAGTCAGACAGAATCCACATTGTTTTGTTTCCCTGATCCATATTTATGACTTACTTAGAACTCTGCCTGCCCCACAAAGAAACACATAGCTAGCACGTGCTTCCCAAGGGCTGACGTAAGTGACTGGCAATGTAACCTTTGATGACGTCACACATACATTTGTGCAGCGCATCATATGTATTACAATCCATTGCATTTAAATTTTTGCATAGCGGAAGATATGAAAGACATTCCTGGCTCTATTTTATTCTTCTTACATACAAATATGTAAGAAGAATAATGAAAGAAATATTCATGACTTGTTTAAATTCCTATGATCATTACAATAGGACTACATAATGGAGTCGTCATCATTATACCGTTGTTATCCCAATATATTCGGTCGGCGCAGCAGGCCTTCTTCTGCCGTGCTCTCTATTAGTCTTTCTCCTAGTAGTCACCCTTTTCTATTCATTTTATCTTTCACAGATTCCGTCAATCATTTCTATGGACATCCATACTCAAAACAATTTTACTAATAAAAAAACCAATACATCATAATCACGACACTTCAGCAACTGAACACATACTCGACTGTCTTCCAAATCGTAACATTCATCATAACGCTTAACCTTGAACCCAAAAACTGATAAAACATCGGACCATATTTCAAAATTGCCTACAAAAACGACAATAATAATTGAATTCACCCAAACATTCCATCCCAGTGATATAATAACGTTTTTTTGCTATCATAACAATATCTCGGTCGTCAAGCTTTCTGAGACAGTTTTTCTGCTGAAGATAAGGATCAAAAAACTATATAATCAATGAAGCAAAACATTGCGTGATGGCATCTTTACGTCTCGCTTCGCATCACAAAATGTTGAGAGTTCAAGGCGATAGAGAGGGATGTAGATAGGGAAATACTTAAGTTGGAGTGAGATAGGTGTAGATGTCGCAGAAGGTAAACATTTTATGAAAGTGTACTTAATGATCGAGTGTTGGCTGACTCTGAATGTTTGGATTATGCAGTATGATATTGTTTTAAGTGGAATTGTTATGTTTTACTTGTGAAGTGTGGCGTTCGGTTCAGTGTTTAGTATTTTTGAGATGTTAAGTGTAAACTGGAACTGACAGGAGCAGAGAATTTATAGATATGTTTTGCTATCAAGAATACTAATAAATATCATGTTTATCATCAATTTTATCTTGAAGTCTACAAAGCTCTTATCCATCTACGTCTATACAAATGAATAAAATTGAAGTGACTGTTAGTAATATCAAAATAACAGATTTTTACTGAATGCTTATGAAAATATATACGGCACTTATAACAAACACACATTTTTTTCAATTTTTGTCTGTAGGTCTGTCTGTATGTTCCGGCTAATCTCCGACACACCTTGACCGATTTTGACGGGACTTTTACTGGCAGATAGCTGATGTCGTAATGTCGAATATAGGCGATCTTTGATTTGTTTGAAAAAAAGAAGTAATATTTTTTATAATATAATAATCTCACGCAAACGAAGGTCGCGGTCAATAGCTAGTTGTACATCATTAGTATCAGTATTCTTGGAAGAGGACTTCAAGATTTCTCTTCCAAGAAAAACATTCTTATATTAAATCTATGACGCTACCCGAACGATAACAGCTATAAAATCTTATTAATAACAAGAAAAAACCAACACAAATACAAACAATAAATTATGCTAAAAATCAGTTCGACTCCAAATAAATCACTTCAACATATTTCGTTTCAAAATAAAATAAAAAGTTTGCATCTCATTTAACGGTACTTTGCCGAGGTTTCTGGCTGACGTCACGAGGGGGAGTGAAGAGAGGGGGCTGAGGTCAGGGGTCAATGATTACGAAGTTAGGATCAATTAGAACTGAGTTTGTAGATGAGAGGAGACAGATGTAGTTAGTGGTGGTGAGAATGTTGACAGTACTGTAAAGGATCATAAACACAACATCGCGCCTGTAATTCCCGAGAGGTAGGCAGAGGTGTACCTAAAATAGTACACCCACATTTCGCCAATTATGTTTTCGGTCCCATGTAATAGGGGGCGAGCCTATTGCCAGCAACCGGGCACAAATCTAGAATCCGTGGCTGGTACTGAGAAATTCCTAAAGGAAAAACCCAATAACGCTTTGCCCGACCCAAGAATCGAAACCAGGACCTCATGCTCAGCAGTCCCGCTTACCATTGGACCAACGAGGCAGTCGGAAAATACTTAGGTGATAAGAAATACTGTCCAGAGAAGTTTGTTTCCATTTCCAATTAAGTTTTTGTTGTAGTTCTTGGTCTTGCAAGAGTTTTGTTTTATAACAAACAGTCACTTTGATTGTCAGAAAAAGTGTGCTAATTGGCTTCCCTATCCAGTTTAGAATAAATGACATTGTAATATGTTTCACATCGTCATCAGCTGACCTAGTGAAACCACAAGCCACTGTTTTTTTTTTTTTTTTAAAAGGGCATCTCGCAGTTCAACCTAGGAGGTTGGCTACTGCTTAACCGGGCAAGTCCTGTGGATGCCTTGAATGTAAGGCCTCCAGCCAGGGGCTTAAAACTAAGCTTATATACTAAGCGACCTCGTTAAGGGCACCCCCTGTGAGGTACGGGCCTCAGCTTAGGGCGTACAAGCCACTGAACAAAACATACGTCATATTAATAAAAATAATCTGAAGTTTCATTACATCGACAAAGAATAAACGAAGAAAAGGATTCGAAACCGAAACAAGTAATCAACTTCGGAATTCATTCCGATAGACGAGACGAAATGAAAACTAATGTCCGAACAGCCAGTGTTGGTAGACTGGGGATCATTTTCCCCTTTTTGGGGAAAAAATTGTTCGAGCTTCGAGGGGAGGTAAATTAGAATAGATAGAACACTGTAAATTTTGGAAAAGAGATATTTTACAGTTAATCTAGTAATTTTTAATAATAACTTGCGTATAATACTCCCATTGCAACGTGTCGTTCGTGAACGGGAACGGGCAATACATACACAGAACAACGGGCATGCACAGACACAAAATTCCCTACCTTTTGTGAATGAAAATAACATCTCTCCATTTACTTCATTTCCTGTTTGAAAAACCTGATGGGGAAATAAGTCTCAAAACATCATCAATTTTGAGAAAAAGAAAAAAAAAATATTTATTTATGAACACATACATTTGTTTTAACAGGTATGATCCAAACTAAAAGTAGTCATGCATTGCTAATTATTGTACAGTCTCAAGTAACAGAATTGATTCTGAGGAAAATTCAAAACGTTATCTAGCAACCCTGTAAAACATTGAAATGAAAGATCTCGTCGAATTGTGTACTTAACAGTATTTATGGAACAAAAGTTTATATTGTTGGTTTCTGCGAATGTCTTGACGATTTTTGATAATTAATTTTCGTTATTATAAGACTCGGAAGCGTTTTGTAATTAGTTTGATTTCTTGAGTTACTGTTTAAGTATCATGAATGGAGCATGATCTTGAATGAATGATAAAGTGTGAAGTAAGTAGATAAAAAACCCTGGTATTATAAAGCATACTTGTAAAGTACCTTGTTCATCTAGTGGTTGCAATCGCGACTGCTGAGTACCTGATCAGTTTCCCGGATCGGGAAAAGTTTTATTGGATTTTTCCATTAGGTAATTTTCAGTAGCAGCCACGGAGTCTGGATTTGTGCCCGGATGATGGCAATAGGCTCGTCCCCTATTATGTGGGACTTAAACATAAATTGCCGAAATGTGGGTGTGCTGTTAGGTACTGCCTAACCCTTCGAAGATTACAAGAGTGGATGTTATATTATAAATTTCCCACGACTAGGATAATTGCCTCTTCAAAATATTCATCCTAGATCATCATGCCTTCAAAACACTCCTCTTCGTCACCACAAAACAATCCGTTGTTTTCGCAACTCGCTCTCAGTCATTAACAGTTGTGCATCAGTGACAGCAACCCAAAAACTGGCAACAACGACATACTCGCAAATGTGCAGACAAAGGAAGATCGTTAGTGTGTGACACCGAAATGTTGTAACATGACGGTTGCGACATTGACGGTAGGGTTAGCAGGCTTGTTTATATCATTTCTTTAAATGAGATAAAATTTTGTGAGTAGGTAACAGATTTGGACTAGTTTCTTTGAGCACCAAGATTTTGGCTTAAAAATCTGTCGAATACGAAAGTGAATTCGGAATTGCTGTAGTGAAAAAACACTCTTAAGAAAAGGCCTAAAAGTTTTGAAATCGAAAACAAGCAGTAGCATAAGAAAATGTGTCATGAAGAAGAATTACAAGTCATAGAAGTAATCCAAAAAACCACAATACGGTGGTCCAGGAATAAAGATAGATGCGACACAATGTCAATTCATTGATGATCCCTTCAATTGAGAAAAGACCATCTCGGACACTTATCTGCATGGTCGTCATGAGAATTGATCAAGATTATGTCTGGACCTTAAAAGAGACTATGACATCTGAGTTTATTAGTATAGTCTGGTACGAAACACCGGTCTCATAAAATTTAAAAAAAACGACGTGTCAAAGTGTTTATAAAAACTTATTTGCAAAATAAACATCATTCATCGTTCAACTTTTGTACAAAGATTAATACCAAACCACAGCATCAAGTGCCTGTCCCATCAAGCCTGTTGGTACCCAACATAATATAGAAAAGCCTATCGCCGACCCTAAACACAGGTGACACGTATCCGGGTCGGTGATGTGCTGTGACCTGCTCCACTTGTGCACAAAGACCAATTTATTGGCCATAACAATCGATGGAACTAATTCCTGTTGCTCTATTATATGAATGAGCTTGTACGAGTATGTAGGAGGTCGCTGACATGTTGTTTATGTGGTTTGGTTTGGGCTCTTGTTTCTGTTATAATGATTTTTAATAATGATGATTCTTGATTATGATATTACAGACTTGGAATCGGTTTCTGATTGCCTGAAACAACGTGTCTACCCATTCTGAAGCAACCGGTATCAAAATGTCAAAACCGCCTTAAATTGACTTATGTGGTGTTATCTTAGAACTTCAACGATGCGACGTAATCCGAAATTAATATCAGCTTCTGATTGTTTCATCACACGAAAAGTACTTTTCTTGCCGAATAGAAAAGATAGCTGACAGGTGATCTAAACACGATTGGTTGAGTATGAGCCCAACTGGCCCAACTTTCGTCATGGTGATTTTTAGGGTTCCGTACCAAATGGATAAAACGGGACCCTATTACTAAGACTCCGCTGTCTGTCCGTCTGTCACCAGGCTGTATCTCATGAATCGTGATAGTTATACAGTTGAAATTTTCACAGATGATGTATTTCTGTTGCCGCTATAACAACAAATACTAAAAACAGAATAAAAAATATTTAAGTGGGGCTCCAATACAACAGATATGATTTTTTTGCCGTTTTTATAGATAATGGTACGGAAATTGGCGACTTGGCCGAAATCTTGGCAAAAATCTATTGTCCCATCCATGACTCACACACCCCACTTTACATCATACACTTTTAAACCTGTATTACTTGACCAAAACAGTTCAAATAAATACCTAATCTTGCAATCAATACCCTCAGTAATCATATTTAAATAACTTGACGTTGGCAAACTCCTACCCTCTGGTGGGTAATATTGTAAAACTAAATGGCCGACAAGACATCAATCGATGCTTGCATTAGTATTCACGACGTGTGCGCCTAGTCGATGGATATTTCATACATAAATGTTAGTTACTTATTGGTGAACAAGGGAGAGGATGAAGCGGTTTTGCATTTTAAAATGCTGTTCTTTCTTTTTGGGAGACCTTTAAAACGCAGACCGGGCTTTGGGAATAAAACCGGAGTTTCTAGTGACTGCCTCGTTGGGCAGCAAGTGGTTTAATCCCCGGGTCGAGCAGTGTTATTGGGTTTTTCCATCAGGAATTTCTCAGGAAATAGCAGCCACGGAAACAACGAAAACATAACTGGCGAATTGTGGGTGTACTATTAGGTACACCTCTGCCTTACCGTTCGGTGTTTACAGGTCATGTAATGTAAGTAGATAGGTTTCTGACCTTAACACCAACCTAGTCCACCCCGGAAATCCTACTATAAGGCCTGTGCAAATCACACATCCCTAGGGAGACTGTAAAAAGTCACCCCTGAGATTCCAGGCGTCGCTTTTTTCCTGCTACCGAGTTTCAATGGGCTTTTGGCCAGAGCCATGTTTTTTACCACTATGCTGCGAGATCTATTTTCTGATAATTTCAATCTGTGAGCAGTGAGACAGGTGGCACTGTTTTTGACAGCTCCAAATTCTGCTTAGACGTTAAATTATTATTAGTTTTCCTTCGAATTTCAGGACATTGCGCGCGCAGTGTTACTACAATGAATACAATTGGTAAGAAGCCGTACAATCACCGAGTAATCATGTAATCTCTTCATAATATCTGACATCGGGAAAATCTTTCGTTACTTCCACAAGATCCGCTAACAGCTGTAACCGCTATCAGCTGTACACTTACAGCCTCTTCTAGATTTTCCACTACAAATGCAAAAGCACCTACAAGCACTCCATCACCAAGGCTCGCATAAATTTGGAAGTACGGAAACTCGAACCAGTTCATTTCCTATACCATATCTATTGACCTTCAGACTTCTACTGGAAAGACAGCTATTAGCACTTTTAATTAGCAAACTGGTTTTATTTAAAGCAGTTCATTTACATGTAAGTATGGATGGAACGTGTGAGCCTGGGCTTAAAATAGACGATATACACTTCTCATCAAAAAAATCGAAACACTTTCGTTTTTATTGTTTTTGTCCTAATTTTTTACAAAAGAGAATTAATTCCATGAAAAAAAAAACATTATTGTGTAGCTGGCAGTTTGGTCATTACAGTAAGAAGAAAAAAATCAACATTTGAAATTAGAATTTCATTTGTTTATCCTATAAATGAAATTAATCACTGTTTTGAGACAAATGTGTATTTAGGGTTGGAGTACGTTTCTCGTTTAAAAACTAAAAATTAGCGCTTGTCTTTAAACTTTTTGTTTCTTATTTCATTTACTGTGACTTTGGGACGTCTGAAAAAACTTTTTTTTCTAAAACATATGGATACTTCGCCCGCAGAAGCCGCCCAAGTGGTGGCATTGCTGGATTCTGGACTTAGTCAGCGTGTTGTGGCTGCAAGATTGCATCTAAGCTTATCATCTGTTCATAGAGTCTACAAACGCTATCGGGAGACTGGTTCGTTCACGCGCCGTTCAGGATCTGGCAGGAATCGGGTCACTTCTGAGCGAGATGATCGATTTATTGTAACAACTTCTTTACGAAATCGACGCCTTAACGCTTTTCAACTGCAGCAGCAGCTTCGCGTTGTACGAAGAGTAGCTGTAAGTGACTCTACAATAAGAAGAAGGTTGAAGGAACGCGGATTGGCACCGCATAAGCCAGCGAATGGGCCGAAATTAACTGCAGACCATCGAAGAGCGCGCCTTAACTTTGCACGCGAGCACCTAACTTGGTCATACCTTCAGTGGAGCAAAGTACTGTTTTCTGATGAGTGTAAAATTATGCTGTATGGTAACGACGGAAGGAACAAGGTCTACAGAAGAGATGGAGAACGCTTTGCACAATGCTGCATTGAAGAAAAGGTCAGCTATGGTGGCGGTTCGTGGACGGTTTGGGGAGGAATCAGCGCCGACGGTAAGACAGAACTTGCCTTTGTGTCTGGGCCACGGCTGCCTGCACTAAACTCTCATCGGTACATCGAACAGTGTCTTGAACCTCATGTGATGCCCTATGCACATTTTATTGGCAACGACTTCATATTCATGCACGACAATGCTAGAGCTCACACGGCGGGCGTCGTACGAGATTATCTTACCGAAGTCGGTATCTCCATTATGGTATGGCCAGCAAGAAGCCCGGACATGAATCCCATTGAACATCTATGGGATGAATTAAAGAGACGAATTCGAGCAAGAGATCCAGCCCCAGAAACACTTAGCCAGCTGCAAAATGCAATCCAAGAGGAATGGGATAATATACCACAACATGTGATCGTGACTCTCATCCGATCGATGAAGAACCGTATGGAAGCAGTAATAAGAGCTCGCGGAGGGAATACAAGTTATTAAATAAACGTTTCTTACATTTTTTTTTCATTTACGCGTGTTGTTTTACCCATTTCCTTCATATTCCATACAGGGTAAAAATTACTCATTATACAAAATACGAAACCTATGAAGACTTAATTTGAATTTAGAACAATAACATTAGGATTTAAAAACCTCATACTACTCACTATTAAATGACATTTTACATTTATTCCTAAATATACACATTTTTCTGATAATCCTTAACAAATCATAAACTGCGAGGTGTTTCGATTTTTTTGATGAGAAGTGTAAAATGCCTGTCTAAACGACACATGAATGAATGTCTATAAACTTGCAAAAGCTCACTGTTGGATTACAGGCACAAATTAGTTCGATGGGGGTTCTACTATGATGTAGAATGTGACTGAGGATCCTCTTTGCAGACGATGACTCACCTCCTTTCTTACTCTCTGTGCAACTCTACCTGCACTTTGAGGGACCTGTCCAAGGCTAACGCTACTGAGTTGGCAAAGTTCTGTTCGACTTTTTGGATTACCAACCCGGCGCCAAAAGTTGTTATTTCATAATCATCACTCTCCTGCCCTTATCCCAATTTATTTGTGGTCGGCGCAGCATGTCTTCTTCTTACATACTTCTCTATTATCCGTCATCTCATGAGTCTCTGAGTTCTTCTGGGTAAGCTCGTTCCACAGCCACATCATCTTTCAGTCCTTCCATCTTTGGTCTTTCCTTATTCATCATTTGCATAGCCTTTTCCCAACTATGTTGGGTCGGCTTCCAGTCTAAACGGATGCAGCCGAATACCAGTATTTTTCATGAATTGAATGCCTATCGAACCTCCACAACCCAGCAGCAGCAGTTAGTACTGGGTAATACAATATCTCTTGGTAAGACTGGTTATCGAACCTCCACAACCCAGCAGCAGCAGTTAGTACTGGGTAATACAATATCTCTTGGTAAGACTAGTTATCAGACTTTCGGACCACTGACTACCTGTAACGACTGCCAAAGATTTACAAATGGCAGTCGGGACACGGCAACGGCACGACAACGGCTTAACGTACTTTCGAGGTGCGGAGGAAACTCGGTATGTAATGGGTTTATAAACCCATTCCTTATTACCATAGTTATTTTTTTTGTTCATTTCAAGAGTGCAATATTCATAAGATATTTTTATTTTGTTGTTGATATGAGGGTATATGAGAAGGCAACGTTGTTGTTTTTCTCATATCCAAATTGTCGGTTTGTGCAGCCCCGTTCTATCATCACCGGCATTGTTTTATCAACAACGTTGGTTACTCTAACTGTTTTTGCGTGAGCTATTGTGGCAATTTAAGTGTAGAATGAAAGTCAAGACATCTCAAAACTATTTTGAAAGACCTGGTAATACAATATAATATATCTTGGGACAACCAACACACCGCCATCTGATCCCAAACTAGGCAGAGCCTGTACTATGGCAACCAGACAACTGATAAACATACTTATATATTTCTAAATAAATACATATTATAGATAAATTACACACCCAGATACAGAACAAATAATCGTACTCATCGCACAAAGATTTGTCCTGTGTGGAAATCGAACCCACGACCTCCGTCCTAGCAGTCAGGGTCACTAACCACTAGACCAACAGGCCAATCTAAGTCGTAAGGTAAGTCAGATAGTTGAAGCTACAGGCACACTACTCATACAAAACGACAGCAGCGAAGAATAGTATACGTATCAATAATGATAAGTTTGGCTGGTGAAGGTTCCAGGAATCCTCTGAAGGCGAGAATTGCTGGAGTCTGGACATGAATGACTTCTTTCAGCTGTAATCATGAGTGACTGTTAAGGCTGGTGTAAATTATGACGATATAAAAGATAAAGAAATAATAGAATTTCTCATACTACCACCACGCATGAAAATTGTTAAAGATCAAACTAGCTACCATTCTAAATAGTAAACCCGCCTTATTGCTATGAATGGAGCTTCAACGTAAGCTGTTCACACTGACGTGGCAGCAAAAGCCTTTGCCGTCGGATTTGAGCCTGTGAACTGACGCTGTGGCATGGTGCTGACAGCTTAGGTCCAGCTTTGTTCGGCACGATAGGCACGGAGGCTTTACGGCCAACCTCGAGTGATAGGCTGGCTATTATTCAGACTTGCGAAGCCGGATAAACTGCAGCAGGCCGCAGACAATTTTGGTTGTTGTGCAGAGATGTTAATGCGCTTAACATCTTTTATTAAAAATTTAAAAATAAAACACGTGATGCAACATAACATAATATCACGCCTGTAATACCCGAAGGGATAATCAGAGGTGTACCCGTATAGTACTGGGTGTAACAATTCATCAAAATATGTTATGTTTAAGTCCCATGAATTTGGGGACGAGGCTATTGCCATCAACCGGGCACGAATCCAGACTCCGTGGCTGCTACAAAAAAAATTCTGAAGGAAAAACTCAATAATACTTGGCCCGACCGAACGAAAACGTTCAATGGGCAGTAACCCTGATCATAGTCCATGTGCCAAACATCGATATCTCGTGAAAAAGACATAGCTTCTTTATAATATTAGTATGGAAATGAGCAGAACTTTACAGTATTCAGTCATAAAAGTGAAGTTTGAAATACACTTGGTAGATAACAAAACACGAAAACACTATTACATAAAGTTCCACGTTTGAAAACAACAATGATTAAAACATTATGGTGTCCCTAAAACACCGTGTGCACAAGTTTGTATTGCGTTTGGAAATTATTCTTGGTGCTAATAGTATTGCCATGCCAAAGCCACCACTCAACTGAATATTTAAGAAGCAATTGTTCAAAATGAAACGCGACTTTAGTAATAAAGAACTTATCGAAAGCAAATCAAGTATCTTGACCTGGCTCGCGAGGTTGTCGACATGTGGGATGTGGACTCAGCGATCATTGTGCCGATAGTCGTGTCAGCCCAATATCTGAGGAGGCTCTCGTTAGGAAGTCGCATCAAGGGCTTGATTCAGAAAGCGGTACTTCTAGACACGGCTCGGATTCCTCTCTCTGGTACCCTGACCGTGGGCTACAATTTTTCATATTTTTAAATGTTTTTTACATATTTTTTTAATTAATATTTAAAAATGTATGAAATTTGTCTATAGATGAATAAAAGGGACTATTACTGTTTGTCCAAAGACGCCTCACTCCAGTCTATCAACACCATAGTCATCTGCCTGGCCTTTTCCTATGTTGATGTCGGCTACTAGTGTAACTACCAGCTGAATATCAGTATTTTACATGTAGCGACTGCCTATCTGACCTCCACAACCCAGTTAATACTGGGTAATACGATACCCATGATAGGACAGGTTGTTTCTTTCGGACCACTGACTACTTGTAACGCCCCAACTATAAATAATCCCAATAACTAATCACCCTAAAAACAAACTGACGATGACGGTCCTAAACTTACGCTATAACGAATAGCTGTCATCCCTTCAGAAGTTCAGGCGCGGGTGAATGACCCGGCTATATCGGGATTGTCTCGGACTGCAGTTAAATCGCGGGATAGTGTCGCCACGATTTCTTGGGACAGGATTAGAAGATGTAGCTGGCGACGGTTGGTTCTGGTTGTGAAAATAAGGGACGATAGGTGACAAATTGGATGATCAGCGAGCGAGGTTCTTGGACTAATAGGTGGTTTAGATAGATTTTACTTCATGCTTTGATCAAATGAATGTTCTTCTTGACAAAACCCCTTATGCTCCAATGTCAATGCAGTAGGTACTCATTCCAATACTCGATTGGCAATATCATACAAGAAGTTACTTTATTTATGACAGGAGTAACAAAACCTGACTTAGGATATCTCTCAATCTCTCCTCTTTTACGTCTGTTGTCACTAAGCGAACTCGTGGATTTTTAGTCGGCGCTCAACCGAGCTTTGAAAATCAATCAAAAACTAAATAGATAATTCAGCTGTGTCACTGAAAACTGGTCATTATTAGGGCCATTTAGACCGATCACCACAGATTCTTTCAAGAAAGACCATCACATATTTACTTAACACTTAAAGAAACCCTTTAATCAACCCCCCACATTTGTCTCCTAACATTTATGGCTACCACAGGACATTGACAGTGATCCGGGGGTTAGACAGATAAATCCTGGCTCTAAACAATTTACGACAGAGAACTGTCTTATCGTGTCGTATCGTCGTACGATTCGTCTTGCAGGTTTTTATAATGCCGTCTTTATTACTTGTGCTGGGTTTAAAGGGACTTCGGGGAGGGCTGGAAGATGGGAAAGACACGTCTGGGTTTCAGGTGATACAGTGGTTTGAGACATAGGTTTTCATTTAGACTGTGTGGTGTTTGTTTTGTTAAAGTGTAATCCCCGAAGGGTAAGGCAGAGGTGTACCTAATAGTACACCCACATTTCGCTAGTTATGTTCAAGTCCCATGTAATACGGGGTGGGCCTATTGCCATCAACCGGGCCCAAATCCAGACTGCGTGGCTGCTACTGAGAAATTCCTAATGGACTGGAAAAACCCACCAATACTTTGCTAAACCGAACCCATGACCTCGTGCTCAGCACTTGTGACCACTCGATCAACGAGACAGATCTACTTAACAGAATTCAATTTTATAGAAAGAAAAAGAAAGAAAGAAAATACATCTATTTGCGCAATGTTCGACATAAAGTTAATGAACCCATCATTAGCCCGACGGATATCGATTCGGTAATCATGTGTGCACGTTTAAACAACGAAATATATTCCTCTACCTTTGTAAATTATTGTTGATTGATGTTCGTAAAAATGTAGATACTATTCAAGTTTAATTTCAATATTTTTTCAATATTAATGTTGATGGATGGAGAAGGAGAAGTTCAAAGAAAAGATGGATGGATTGTGTGAGGAATGATATGTAAGAGAAAGGAGTAAATGATGCCGTGACGTCTGATATGGGAGAATGGATGAAGAAAACGTGTTGCGCCGACCCTAAGTAGAATGGGCCAAGGGCAGGAAGATGATGATTCTACTTTCATTTCATATGATCCTACAGTGTATCAACACGATCTACCACTTGATAGTGCCGTACGACAATAAAGTGAATAACAGTGACAAGTTTATGAAACCACTTATTCATGAACAAGGGAAGTCAAACCGCTACCCTAATCCATAAAAACTTGACATCAATAAATCTTATCTACCACCTTCAACTTTTTCAAACTAAACAAGACAGCTTTATTCACAAACTCACAAAGTTATGGAACCAACTAAATCTTTTAGCTTTGTTATACGTTACGGAACCCTTCACAGCTTACGACTAACATAATAAATAAATAAATAAAATAAAATGAAAAGCCTTTTATTTCTTGCATTATAAAAAAAAATTACAGCTTAATAGTATATTAAAAGTTGTTTGGAAAAGAAAAAAATAATATATGCTAGTTTTTACAATCTATATCTTAATACTATTGTTCATTGCAAGAACCCCTCCTCAAGGTGAAGGCCTCCTCTAAAGAAATCCATTTATCTCTGTGTTGCGCTATTTGCGGCCAGCAGGGCCCAGCGATTCTGACTATTTCGTCTTCCCATCTCGTATAAGGTCTGCCTCTGAGGCGCTTACCCTGTGGGCCCTTCCATTTAGTTACCCTACCGGTCCACCTCTCGTCTGTTAGCCTCGCTACGTGTCCTGCCCACTTCCACTTTAGTTTTTTAGCAAAGCTTAAAGCATCTTTGGCTTTGGTTATTTGTCTAATTTTAGTGTGTCTAATTTTTCTCTTTTTTTTCTCACGACTAACATACATGGTGATAAATATGACAACTAACTAAACATTCATACCTAACTTTCAACAACAGTCGAAATCAAACACTGAAAAGTTTACTGACTTCTAAACATAGCCTTCTCAGTTCAAGACTAAACTGGAAATAGACAGACAAAACAACAAAGTGCAGTTAAATTGAAATAAGACAAGCAACTATCTGAAGGTACTTCAGGCTTGTCTGAAACTTAGCTGAAGGATTCAGGCTAGTTTATTTTTATCTGAGGCTATTTAAAGACTGACTTTCTTAGGGCAATCTACAGTCAGTTTAGGATGGGACGACATTATTCTGGCTAACTTATTGCCTGAGAAGAGAGTTGTCTTTTTGAAACTTTGAATACGAACGTGTTTTAGCAGCAACTTCTTTTCTTTATATGGAGGGTGCAGTTTACAGTGCCAACCAATTCTAGCCCATTACCACCTTACACTTCATGTACTGTCGTCATAAAAATAATGGTACATAGACCTGCCACGCCGTACGTATGTACAGGTACACGTACGCCCTCAAGACAAAGCGCCGGTCATACGCGATCTTCACGCGATCAATAAGGCTGTTAGATGCAGCATGTACCGAGTGATCTACACACCAGAAAACTCCATAACTTGAAGACGTGTCTTATGGTGGTCGCGTTTCCCTGCATTGAGTGAATGAAGAAGAAGAAGAGAAGTTATGTACTCCTGAGTACTCCTGACCCGCAGTCGTTCTTTGCGTATTTTACTCTAAACAGTTGCTGACATAGCGTGGTGTAGCTAGCACTTGAGAAACAATTAATATGATTACCTTGCGATCTGGCACTGGCTCATGGAGATGCACCAGGTGCATATAATTAAATAGTTCAGTAACTTTTAATAGGTTTACGATTCTCGCTTAAAAAGCGAACGAAAAATCACACAGCAAAAAGTTCGAAAACATCAATTGATATCAATTAATTTAATGAACATAACTATGTGACAGTTAGCACACACCACACCGCAACATAGTTAGTAGGAACTCTGGTAAAACTGGTACATATGATGGGAGGAACAATGAACATGTCTCAAATTTATTCTACTCCTTCAATCATACTCTTCAAGTTCATAAAGATGTCCAATCAGACTTTTGGCACTAGCTCATTATAGTAACCCACTCGATGTGTACTGGGGCGTTAAATTGGTCCCATTTATCAGTTCAGTAAACACGACTAGCCTAGATCCGATCTGTTTACTACTAGAGTAATGTAAACAATGTCATGTACTCTAATAATGTGTTATGTTCCTTATGTTGTATGTGATTCATCTAGCGTAGTTGTTTGCCGGAGTATTTCACGTAATACTTACTTCTAAACTATGGAAAAAAAGAGTAACTCATGACTACCGCGTATGTCGAATGGTCACGGTATGCAGGATTTGCCGATACTTCCCCCTTTGGGATCACACGTATTGCATCGACGTTTTCAAAAATATAGGTGTGACTTTAAAACAAGTAAACATCAAAGTTTCAGATATATCCCCCAGGGTACGACGTCTTGAAAGTAACAAACACTATAGGGGTGCGAAAAGTATAAAAGTTGTATGAGTTTTAAAGCAAGTTAAAATATAAGTTGTCTATACATTACGTCCCTCGAGAAATAAAACTTGGAAGTCAAGAATATATGAATAAGTTAGTTTTAAGTTAAAGTTTATATTATACGAACTGTGTCAACAAGTTTTAAGTCAAGTTTCATGATAGGGGTAATGCTAGATAGTGGACGTGGTGATTTTCCACGCAGAGATGGGAAAAGTATAGGTTCGCAAAAGAGAACCAATTTCTAAGCTTTGCTTCATCTTCGTGTCGCCGGCACGACATCACATTATTTTATTAGCACAAAACTTCACCACTTCCAATAAGCTGAAAGTGACCAAAAGATCATAATCATGGCTTAAAGTTAATAGGGATTGAATATTGAGATGACTTAAGGTCAGTGCCAGTGTGGCCTGCGAAATTCCAACGTTCTTACGGTTTTTGCAATTTACAGGTCCGTGCAAGTTGTATGTTGATTCAAATAAGATTCGCGGACTTAACACGTATGTATTTACATTACAGAATTATAATCATTATAATAATCAATACAACCCTCTTAGTTCATTTAATCCCATTGAATAACTATTAAACGAAAAATTCAACAAGTCAAGTTTAGTTTATTTTCAAGATAATTAAATTATTTACAAACTACAAAACTATAATAGTAATAAATACCTATGTACCTACAAGTAGAAAAGGGTTACAGTTACAATTCGTCCGCATCGCTGTCAACAGGGAAAGTGCCCAGAAGGCTGACAGCATTGCCACGTTGGATGGCAATGCTGTCAGTACAAGTCAAGATAATTAACATGCAACCTGATACTGACCTGCAAATGTAAGAAGATTTAGCGAGTCCTCCTTAAAGAGAATTATGGAGAAAGACGTAGTACTGTTGTGTCTACCTCAACTAAAGTGGAATAGCGCTGGCCACACCGCCAGTCAGCGAGTGAGCGAGCGAGCCGGGCGAGCATCGCTTCACCTCTTTTTATGCTTCGCTTCACACCGTGAACTACCGAAAGTGCCGAACCGAAAAATATAAAGAGAAGAAACGTTGCTCGCCCGGGTCGCTGGCCCGCTCGCTAGGTGTGGCCTGCACTTAAGTGCAGGAGAATAATGATAGGAACAAATTGAAAGTATAAAAACTAGATTTTTGAATTATGATGAGCATTTATCGCTGGAATGGTTAGCACTTTTATGTACTGTAAATATATATTTATCTTTGACCCTTCCAATATTGGAACCGTCTTTAATTGAGTCTTAGGCCAAGCAGAGATAACAAATTTTTATTTTTGCCTAAAATAATGATTGTTTTCCAAATAATTATGACATGGTCGACCGTTTCATCTTGAACTAGTTACTTACCCAAATGTGGTGGCTTAAATAAATAAACATTTAAGCTACGGAAGACATTTCCGATTGCCTTGGCATTCGTTAAATGTTAGGTACTTTTAAATGCTAATTGCTGCGTTTAATGTATAGCTAAATGATGAGTAAATTGGATGGTTGGTTTATGTGTTTAAAAGTGGATTCACACGACGCATAATATGGTAAAAATCAGTAAAATATAAGTCTTGTGTAAAAAATGAGTTGGTGGTTTAAGCCGCGTTGGTGTAATAGTTGCAACCCCTACTGTTGAGCATGAGGTCCTGGGTTTCATTCCCAGGTCAGGCAAATTGTTATTGGGTTTTCATTAGCAATTTCTGTAATTATATTATTTACTTAGATATGCTATGATGGAATACTGCAATTTAAAAAAAGTTAAACGGATGAAGAGGAAGCATTAATTTAATTAATTTCGTAATACATGCGGTGGAACATAAATTTAGATAATGTCATTGGCAGTCTCCACAGAATACAACATTAAACCTTGGAAGAACGATTTCAAAATCACTAAAGTAAAAATGTCAAAAAATACAATATCTACTAAACATTACTCAACATCATAAAATAAAAATGCATCAGCCTTGCAATCTGCATGACAACTATAAAAGATGATTGCCTATCAATTTAGAAATTTTGTGAAATCGTTAATATTTTGATTGTAAAATAAATATAAGTGTAGGTTCAGACGGGCACGCGTTGTCGTGATTAGAAATGTTTACGTGTAATCGCCCGAGTTAGCGCGCGCGATTAAACATGTACAGTCTTATTACAAAAAACTAAATAAACCTTCGTTTAAACCTGGACTATCAAGTCCAGGCTTATCTGCAAAACCATGGTCTAAATTTGTTCGTATTACAAAACCTAAAAAAACCGTGGACTTCTTAGTACCGTCATTTAAACCACTGTTTAAATATCAACCACAGATTAATACAAATATCATTCGTTCACCATGACATCATTCTATTACAACGTTCCGTATGCCCAGAAAAGAAAACGTTTTGATAATACGCTAATGATTAGATGATGTATAAGAGTGTTAAAAATATTGAGACCTGGTTATTTTGCATGGCTATAAACATTATTTAGTTATTTCGTCGATTGCAGTTTTGTTTAGGCACATTACTTAATGTCGTATTAATTTCTAAAATACATCTGAATACGTATAACGAAACGTAACGATCTCGCGCGTTATATGAAACCATAACATTAAACAAAACCATCACAAGTTGAACAAAGTACATTTAGCTTTGGAATTTTAAGTCTATATTAGAACAATTGCCTCTTTGTTTGCCTTCTTTGTTAATTTTAATAATTTTATCTGTGAATATGATGGGCCAAAAAAAAAAACGATCTGAGAATTGGAATGTCGAGGAAAAAGTAAGTAAACATAAGTTACTTAGATGACGTTGAAATCCGTCTTTAATTTATTGATTTCAAGCTATTATCCATTTTCAAGTTAAAACAACACAAAACAATGAAAAAAATTGATAGAAGAACCTAAAAAATAAACTTTGAAAAGGTTGAAAGATCCGATTTAGTGATTTAGACCATCGTTAAACTAGGGGTCGCCGAGGTTTAGCGTTAGACCATGGTTTAGTCTATGGTTTATCGCTAAACCACGATTTGTAATACCATTTTTGTTTAGACCGTGGTTTATAGAAGTTTAAACCAGGTTTATTAGTTAAACTGCTTTTTGTAATAAGACCGGTAAAGACTACGTCAACTCGTATTAACGTTAGGCTAAGTGCGACATACGTACAAGACTAACTTCGAGTAAAATAACTTTGCGTATGTTCTGTTATGGCTTTTATTAACTGATATTACGTGAATGATAAAAATTATTAGGTGATGATGAGGTTGCCTAATAAACATTTATTTATAGTTAATTGTACCGGTGTACACCAAAACAGAAAATAAAACAAAGGTAAAAAATCATGTTGACAACTTTCATTGAGTTAAATTAAAACTAACACAAAACAGTGGACACTCTTGCATACTTTATTTCACAATACATCAGACATCTATATGCATTACTTTACTTCATTCATCCGCAAATACATCTTATTCTTAAAAGACATAACCAGCCATAAAAGTCTAAAAACGAATTTGACGGCACGATTGGCGCACTGGCTGTGCAATTGGCTGCTGTGCTGTGTGTCGCGGGTTCGATTCCCGCACGGAACAAATATTTACATGGACTACAGATACTTGTTCCGGGTCTGCCTGTTTGTGTGTGCGAGATAAATGTTTGTAAACACACCCACGATACAGGAGAAATTACTAGTGTGGGACAATGTTTAAAAAAAAAAGACTAAAATGAAGTACAATTTACTAGATTTAGCGTACCAACACACTGTCAACATTGTACACTCGTTTTTCATCATAAACAGGAAACCAACATGTAGCCCAAAGACCTAGCACCCCCGAACGCAGAATAACCGCCAAAAATCGCAGCCGAATCTCTCGTCGTCTAAACAAGCTCTTAGTTGCATTTTGTTGAGCTGCAAAAACCCGTGTCTATCCATCTCTAATGGGTCGTCTGACCTTAATGATGCACGGACATTGCCTCACACCGCGAATTTCATCAACACTTGTATAATTTGACATGCATGACTTTTGTCTTAAGTTCTTTACGTAGACCTTAATACGTACTTCGGATGAGGAAGGAAGTCTTTTAATGATGTTGGTGGGTAATAAAATGTCAATTAAGCTACCGTAAGTGTCGTTATAGGTGATTTGAATTCATTAGGAAGGTGTATGAGAAATGATTTATCGAGATATTAGGTGGAACAGTGCCTTAATGGTATGGTTCCGGAGATATTGAAGAAGTATTGGTAGACCAACAGCCACATGGGTGGATGATACACAAGGAATCGCGAGTAAGGGGCCGTCTCCACGAGCGAGAGAATCGCGGCGATATTACGTATTTACGTATTTGTATGGGATAATATCGCCGCGATTCTCTCGCTCGTGGAGACGGCCTCTAAGAGAGTGTATAGAAATACGTGGCAACGACGATAATATCGTCGCGATTCTCTCGCTCGTGGAGACGGCCCCTAAGACTAGGAGGGCCCTATGCTAATCCACTACCTTTTTAACTTTTTATCATCGATATCGCAATAACTATTATAATTAAAGTTGTGAAAGGAGGATCCTCCGGGTGGGCTACTGCCCGGCAGTTGTTGTCGGGTTTTCCTAATATAGTCGCGGATAACTTTAATAGCGCAATTTAGAATTTTGATTTTAGTTCTTCATTTGTGTCATAGATAGCGCTGTAGTACTTTTTGTAGTGCCGCTACAGAATCATAAAATTCACCAATTTAATTTAAAGTTCCCATAAAAGCCATCACTCAACTGCTTGATCAAGTTCTTCGCAGAAACTTAATGGAAGGCTTCAGCTAACGAGATGCCTGTCATCAGTTCATTAACAGTTTATAATAAGGATCAGGCTCTTTAAATGGGAGGCGCTAAAATTAATTAATCCTCGTTACAAACCCTCTAAATTAATGTAATTAGAGACAATTTCAACGCTGACATAATTGCTGATTCAATCATTCTACTTTGTCTCCTTTTATCTAATGAATCCAAGTCTGACCAATATGATGACATATATCAAACATAACGTAACATAGAATCCCGCCTGCAATCACCGAAGGGTTAGGCAAAGGTGTGTCTAATAGTACACCCAAATTTCGCCAGTTATGTTTAAGTTTCATGTAATAGGGGGTGAGCCTATTGCCATCAACCGGCCCCAAATCCAGTTTCTGTGGGTACTATGAGAAATTCCTGATGGAAAAACCCAATAACACTTTGCTCGACCCGGAAATCGTACCCAGGACCTCATACTCAGCAAGCCTTAAAGCTTGGTTTGCCCTTATAAGGGTTTCTGACATATGGGCTAGCCGTATTGTTGGCACCTAGGCACGCCACTGGAGCACCAATCCAACAGTCAACTCTAGAGACATCGACTTATTTTCGACTGCCGTGAATAAGCTATATTAGTCACCTCTTATTTTCCCTATAAATACCACTAGGTAATTACTCTATGAATTCTACTTATACCATTACTCCATAATTAGCTCGCAATGTTCCGAAGTCAACTCGATCCTTACCTGGAAACAAATAAAAAAACATTATTTATATTGCAATTAAAAACATATTAATGCACATCAATTACTTTAGTTATGTAATCAACTTACTTGATAACGCAATACATAATGACTAGAAGGTATAGTACGCCTACTGACTACCTTGGCAGGTATATCTGATAGGTAAGTGAATGCAGTTGAATTGTAATATGATGTTATTTGTTCGGGAATGGAGGTAGACAGGAGTCATATCAAGTAGGTATGATTAGACGTAGTAATGACATGTGGAAAAGAGCCCGAACTAAATAGTTGCCAAGAGAAGGTACAGATATGTCGGCAGTGTAACGGTCCGATCCGATGGATGGATGGGTGACATTCAGAAGATCGAGAGTAGGTAAGGCCTCGTTGAGACTCTCATTGACGGGTACATGGTACAAAAGAGAGGCGGCTTATACTCAGCAGTGAATAAATAAAGTGGAATTTTTGACTTAAACGTAGAAATATCAACAGCTGTTCTACTCTATGCATAGGAGACAATGGGAGCTTCAAATCAATATGTGTTCAACACAATAGAACACTTGGCCCATTTTGAAATCAATGAATATGAATTTAGAAAACCCGGGACTTTACAAGATACAACGTACCTTACGAGTAAACAATCCGGGAAAGCCCAGATAAACTATTGATAACCTTAAATCAAATGCACTGTTTACAGACGGACAGCATGATACGATTATCGGTCACTCAGTAGACAATGGTAGTTTTGCATTTGCATTGTGGTACGAGGAAATAGCAACGGCCTATGTACAGCACTGGACGTCTTTCGGTTGAAATGATAACAACGAGGAAAGGAATCAATTTACACATTTAGGGAATTTAATTTTTGATACAAATTCAACCTACTTACTTCCTGATCTCTAAATAACAAACACAGTATACGCTAGACGATATCGAAGTTCAATTGTTCTAATAGGCTCTCACAGTCTGGACCCTAGGTCCAGGCAATCAATGCAGCCTTGGATCAATTGGTCTTAGTGGCCCACATGTCCAATGTGCGAGTAGTTAGCGATCCATCGTCATATAGATTGTAATTGAATGGCTTTTATTTTTAGGAACATTCACGTTCTAATATGAGAAGATGAGGTGATGAATTCGAGCACATTAAAGAATAAGATGAATCTGATAATGCTATGGTTCATACAGAAGAATTTGAAGGACACCGCCAGTAAATTATGTATTTTTTTAGAACAAACTAAACTGAATGAAGCTTAAACTGGGCATAGTATTTTACGCGAAAATAAAAATTATAGACAGCGAGACTGAAACAAACCCCATATGTTATGTCATTTGCGGAAATTACCAGAAAAGGTTAATTACATTCTCATTGATGAAAACGAAATTAAAGAGTGAAACTAATTAACATTCCTATCTCAGGAATTGGCAGTGTAAACGTGCCTTGGCTACACTTGCCAAATTCTCCTCTTTAGCATATTCTCATCAGCAGCTGTGAAGCGAAATACTTTCAAATTGTTACTGAGAAACTATTCTTATTACAACTTTAATATTTCATTGGCACTTGGGTTTTTTAAAATCTTTAATAAAATTACAAAGTTTATTGCATAACACAACATCACGCCTTGTAATCCCAAAGGGTTAGGCAGAGGTGTACCTAACAAGTACACCCACATTTCGCCAGTTATGTTTAAGTCCCATGTAATAGGGGGCGAGCCTACCATCAACCGGGCAAAAATCCATGGTCCGTGGCTGCTACTTAATAATGAAATTCATGACGGTTAACACAATAACACTGCCCGACCCGGGAATTGAACCCAGGACTTCATGCTCAGCAGTCGCTTGCGACCACTAAACTAACGAGGCAGTCAGCAAAATTAATTGCATCCAGTTTTAATACTAGTTGGCTGCAATCGGAGTGGGTTTTGGTGGCTCTCTATTACATTCAAGCTACCAGTGGCGATGGTTCCATACTAATAAATGAACTCGATTCCTACTGGATTCCCTTTGAAAAATGGCACAGTCAGTATTCTATAGACAAATAATATAATCACATTAAAGATATGTACTCCGGCTTATCTTTTACAAAAATTTACCCTTGCTGCAAGCTCCTATATGAAAGAGCTATTCTTAGGCTATAATATTCACTATGTTTCTGCTTGTACAACCAATTTTTCTTTTACTACCGCCTTCACTACTAAGAACCACACTACCCAAAGGACGAATATTCAACCCATCTATTTTTATCGTAATGTTTTCTCGCGATCTTATTGAGTCCCGTTTTCCTACTTTTCGCCCAGACCTGCGGAATGTTATTATGTCTGCTTAGTCTCATTCATGGGCACAGCACAGGCCGACGAAGAAGAAGGAAGGAAGCTTCTGTTTCGTGAGATTAGTGCCTAACCTGGTGTCAGACTGGTGGCCCTCTGACTTAGCTCTACATGCCGTCGAGAAATATCTCTCAAGGTTTGGTTTCCCCACGATGTTTTTCTTCACCGAAGCAAGTGATGTTCGTGTCTTGGGTTCGAACTCGAGACCTATAATTTGGCAATCCGACGATCACACCACTAGGCTATCACTGCTGGCAGAAGAAGGTGGGTTATATACTCTAAATATTTATAGGTACATATTTCTCCATCTAATAATAATCAATACCTAACACTATTAACAACTAATCGACAACAATACTAACATCATAACCCGTGGCGTGCTTTGCATACAATAGTACTCAGAACACGTGTCGCACATTGATACTACGAGCACGTACGGAACCCTTATTAAGTGAATGTTAGATAGGTGTTAAGCTCAGGTGGTATGTAAATAATAAGGTGTAGGTAAGATGAATGTGGTGTTCCAAGAAACCAGGGCCGTCCTAATGCTCGTTGTGTCGACGATATCGTCATATATCAGATAAGGGACGCACAGAACCGGGAAGTGTGGCAGAAGAAACGGAAGGCCTGTACCCAGCAGTGGGTGACTCCAGGCTGATGTGATGATGATGATGAATATGATGAGTACATGAAAGATGTACGGTACGAAGTAGAATACAGATCAAATCAAATCATTTATTTGCTTGAATATGGGTAGGTACATGAGGTGATACATACAACAGAAGTTCCTTAATCTTTGTTTTAGTTTTTTCAGATCATACAGGTGCATGTATCACCAGCATATTCATCCACCACGTAACTCTCTTCTATCACAAAATTACAATCCAAAGACTTTTGAAGGACATTATGTTATCCAATGCTCCATTATGTTTGAAAAAAAAATCTCTTAAGATTGACGGCGTAAATAACTTAGTATTGAATTATTGTCGAACTGAAAACATTCGGGATATTGTGTTAATTACGGAGTAATCGGCGTACAAACTTGTAACAAAAACGTTTCTGGTGGAATACAGGTTAATTATGTATTCTAATTTTTTAGAAGTCGGTTAAAAACACACGTCATGCACTTAAACAAGGTCATTAAATTAAACTTCAAAGTAGTAAGAGCAATTCAAGTAGACATTACGTACACACAAAAAAAATTACACAACGCTCATAATATTAGTCATTCCAAGATAGTAAACGTTTATCACACGTTTCCTTCACAAGGTTAAAAATGCCATAAATCGTACAAACGAAGGACATTTTCATGCATTACGATCGTCATTCAAGTCTATTCTAACCTTAATTTCTAGTTGATGTTATTGGCACGTAGAGGAAAATCAATTTTATTTTCGTCACCATTAAGTTGATTTCAGAATGATTATGTTGTTCTATTGAAAAAGTTAAAAAAGTTTTTTGAAGTTGTAGAGCAAACTGAACTTCATGTTCAATACGCATATTAATGTTGTTTTTCTATAAACTTGGATTTGTTGAAATTTGGAAACGAAACTAAATCGTGAACGTATGTAATATTCCTTTCACAACTATTCTACCTCTGACTTTGCATCACTGTCATAATCACAGTGAGCTTTGTACTCGTACCAATAAAGTTGCATTTCATTTGCTGTCACTGACAAGTCTGTTAAAACTACCGTAATCTTTATTCTCATCTTTTCTTTCTTTTTCGTATGGTTAGGATCAGAGTGTTTAATACTCTAACTTGGCTTTACATGCCGTCGAGAAATATCTCTCAGGTATGATTGGTTTCCACACGATGTTTTTCTTCACCGAAGCAATTAATAATTATACAATACGCTCATGAATCTGAAAAATCAGAGGTGCGTTCCTTGGGTTCCAACTTGTGACTTGGCAGTCAGTCACACCACTAGGCTATCACTTTATTCTCATAAATATAAGGCGGCAATCGGGATGTTGGTGTCACAGGTAAAATCTCTGTGAACGAACTGTAGTCTTGTAAGACAGTGTCACGTTATGTCAGCTTATTATTAGTAAACAAATTGTATCAGTTTGAAAAGCGTGCTCAAAACAAAGGAGGTTTCAACAATGAAGGCAGATTACAATGGTATGGATTTCTGAGTTTTCTCGGAACTATGTCAATTCAGTTTGGAAATACATAATTTATAAGTGACTGGCTGTTGCCCGCAACTTCGTTCGCGTGAATGATGTGTGTGTGTAAGCCTAAAAAAAAGACAGCCTATGTCCTGCCCCAAGATATAATCTATCTACTTTTCATTAGGATCTGATCAGCCGTTTTAGTCGTGAAAAGGTAACAAACAAACAAACAGAGTTACTTTCGCATTTATAATATTAGTATGGACTTCCTATTGATCTGATCATCCCGCTTTGTAAGCTGGGATGAAGTTCTTTCTGGTTTAATCATGAAACATTTTAAATTAGGCGCTATGGTTATCGTGAATGACCATGACGGCGAAAATGGCACCTGTGTAAAGAAAAAAACTATTCAAGAATTTTTCCACTAAATAAAAACAAAACACTAACGTCACTTAGCTTACAGAAGCACTTAAGTATTACTAAAACTTCTTTACATTATAAAAGAAAAACTTAGAAAACTTCAACCTAAGTAAATAAGTATTTTAAAAAGCCTTCGAAACGTCCCTTGTTTTAAAATGTTCTTAAAAGCGTTTAAGAAAACTGTCAACTATAATATCAGGGAACAAGCCAAGTTAGATGCTCTTAAAATTTTCTAAACGAAATAAGAACGTGACGTATATTTCCTATGACATTTTAAACGAGTTTCAGATGGAAGATTGTAGTAATAACATGTTTGTTATATCTAGTTTTGAAATAGGTAGACAGAAAGATTACTTATAAAGACATAAGGGAACTAATCATGTGATTCTCTGACTTCTCTGACTCAAAAAGGCCAGAAAACCAATTTCGGAAGGATGGGAGACAAATTCGACCATTCAGGGACGCTTGATTTGAACGTCTTGACCAAATGCAAGATGGAAGAAAATATAGCGAGGACGATCTTATCTCTGGGTCAGACTGAATCCGGAAGTCAGTAGGACAGGGTGTTGTGGTGCAGCTTAGGAGAGCCCCCATGTTTAGCAGTGGATTACGATTGGCTGAGTTAATTGATATTGATACCCTTTTTTAGAAATTTAGCGTCCTTGACTTGAACACAATCACAGGAAACGTTAAAGCTCCGATAGTAAATCCACACATGACTCACAAAACTATAAACAAACCGAACAGTAATTCTGTCCACACTAAAAAGACAGTAGCAAACTATACAAGTGATTTACAAGCCGAGCTAATATATGCCGTGACTGATGGTCGTCGCGAGTGACATAAGAACATCGTAACTCACGGAACTGATGGCTGACTGTCCAGTTACAAGTTACAACGCGGAACTGGTGGGGTAATGTCGTTTCAATATTAGGTGGGATCATTTTACTATTTTCGTGTTAGAGGTGAAATTAGAGTTACGTTGTAAGTGATTGGGAGTATAAGCGCAGAGGAAGACCAAAAAAACGATGGATGGACTGTGAGAAGGATGATATGGCAAGAAAGGAGGTGTCTGATGAGTTGACGAGTAATAGAGAAGTATGGAAGAAGACACACTGCGGCGACCCCTAATAGATTGGAATAACGGAAAATGAATGATGATGTTCTGTTGTGAGTCATTGGGACTGGACTGATTATTAAGTTGAAAAATGGCAATTTATTTCCTATAATATGGGTATTATTTCTATTCTATCTATACTATCGTAACAAGACGGAAAGATGCATTTTGTGAAGGATGATAAGTATGCCACAGAAGGAACCAAATTCAAAGTTGAGGATGACGACGAAGAAAGTGTTTCCTGCAATAGTTTTAGCTGTTTTTTTTACCAACCGGGTAGTGACCCCAAGCAAACTGCTAGTAAGGCATAATAACGATGAAGGTAACAACCGAGAAGACACTTAAAATACAAATAATAAATCCAATCATAAATTGTAAAACATGTATCAGAATTCTCCATAAATATGGCACGAGAACCCGTTACTCTTGGTACTGTCACCGCAATCAACACTTTTATAGCAGATCGTTAGCGGGTATATACGACGTTTTTATGTTCCATTGCCGATACGTGGTTGTTTGCCGCATGGTTGTAATTATTATAATTTTGTACTTGTAGAACATTGCGTTTAAGGTGATTTGGTGAGGTAATACTATAATAGGTACTTGTGTCCTAAGTATAGATTAATTTCGTTTTACTGTGTTTTCGTGGAAGTGCGTGTCAGTTTGTTTTAAATTTATAGGTAGGTATGCTTGCTGTACCTTCGTTGTTTAAGTGTTTAAGTTGTCCTCCCTTTTAAAATGTATCAGTTACTGCACTATATTTCACTAATAATATGCAGTGCTCGACAGTAATGCGCTACTTAGAATTGAGACCTAGGATGATCACTGGTAATCATCCGGTACTACATACGGTCTTTACATTTTCTCCAGTATTTTCATCCCGTGGGAGTTTTACGTTTATCTCCGCAACTGCAAACCCGAACCAAACCAATAACATTCAAATACGTAAATTTATAACAAACAATTGAAGCTTACACCACAGACATCAAGTTATGTCATCTCCATTGCAATCTCCACTCAATTTGTTGCACAAATAAACGTTAATACGCGTTCGCTTAATCCACGACATAATAAAAATCACGTATAGAACATACAAGTCTGACGTAACGAGTGCATCGTCGGGCGAATGCACCCGCCTTACCGAGAGTTCACGTCACTAGTGGGTTAGGGTTGGCAAATTGTCAGAAAACCGGGAAATCCCTTTTGATGAAGTGGCTTTAAGTATCTTCGGGAATATAGAAAGGTACTATTAGTAAAGTTAGTATATAAAGCCAAAGAAAATCCTTTTGAAACGACTTAACAAACCGAAACGAAGCTCTTAATTTGACTCGAGTTTATTAATTATTTTATCCTTCTTTGTTTGGCAGTTAAAATAGGCTTCTTACAACTGGTTGTGAGTCTTTTGTGGATTCAGACGATGGATTTATTGGCAGGAAAATAATTATATATTGTAAGATGTGATAAGATTTTATACTCTGAGAGTGGACACAGTAATTATACACGTTAGTTTTTTCAAGGAAAAATAACGATGACAAGCAAATCAGGCAGTGACAGATGACAGTGACAGATGCGCTCTATGACACATACATTATTGAGACATTGACGTTTAGTTTACAATCTACAACACAGACAACCCATAACGATTATCAATTTTATTATGAGAAAAACTTTTTTGCAAAAAATAAAACCGACTTCAAAATCACAAAAAAGTGAAAAATAATTTTAGCTTCAGAAGTCGGTGACTTTAGTTTGTTTGATTCAGTTTTTTGGCACCGACTTCTGAAGCTAAAATTATTTTTCACTTTTTTGTGATTTTGAAGTCGGTTTTATTTTTTGCAAAAAAGTTTTTTTTATTTTTTCATTTTTAGTTGCAATATCCTATACAATTTTTTTCTATGCGTTCATTTTACATTGTAAACCATACATTTCATGGTAATAGGCTTATTCTTACTTCCTTACTAATATTATAAATGCGAAAGTAACTCCACAACAACAAACAAGTAACAGACTTCAGAGTCAAATGCTCATAAAATAAAAACTAATGGGCCTACCTGAATCAAATTTTTATGGGACCAATTCGAAACTATTCCGCATCAAACAAAAAAAGAATTACGTAAATCGGTTCAGAAACTTCGGCGTAATCGGTTTACATACATAAAAAAAAAAAAAAAAAAATATATATATATACCGGCCGAATTGAGAACCTCCTCCTTTTTTTGAAGTCGGTTAATAAAAACAACCTCTTTTTTGTCTTTATTTTTTGTCTATACCTTTTCTTTCCTTGCCAACCCTGTGTCAGGGAGAGATCATTGCACCACAACACTGCACTATCCTCAGTGAAACGGATCCTAAGTGGACCGTACCAGATATTTATTGCAAATTGTTTTACGTACACAATATGTTATAGTCAACGTTGTAACACTTCAAATTGAATAGGAATTTGTTTGAAGATAGATTGGAAGATTAAGCAGGTTTTGAGGTAATAGGTATTTTAAATCATTACATCCATTTTTTGAATCCTTAACTTGTATGCGAGACTTAAGTAGCCTCTGGGGGATAGCATAACATGACATTACGCCGATAATACCCGAAGGGTTCGGTAGAGGTGTACCTAATAAATAATGAACGCACATTTCGCCAGTTATGTATAATTCCCATGTAATAGGGGGGAATATTGCCATTAACTGAACACAAATCCAGACTTTGAGCGTGACTGAGAAATTCCTGATGGATAACCCAATAACACTTGACTGACTGACCTGGAAACAAACCAAGGAGTCCCAGGACCTCATGTTCCTGCAAGTTTGTGTTTAATGTTTTAACTGTAATTTTGTTGAAAAGATTTCAGCTTTGGCAATGTTTCGATAAAGTTTTTAGATTTTGGTTAAGCCTTACATTATTTATATTAGAAAACTTGTAATTGGTGTTTAGTTAAGATTTTCAATTAGTTACTAAATAAGACAAACAGAGGCAAAGCTAAACAAGATTTAGAAGTTAAATAAAGAAAGACATGCTTATTAAATTATATTCCTAAAACGCTATTAAACTTAAATTGTCCTTGGCTCCACTTATAGTCTCTCATAAGTGAAACCGAGGACCATTCAAGCCAACGCATCCAATTCCTGGTGTTGAAAATGCGCCAAAAAGTATTAAACGACTTGATCCAGTGATGGTGGTGTTTGTCCAGTGGTGGTGTGTGCAGGTCTACAATAATATCAAGTGTAGTAGAATCCACTTTCAAACTAAACTTTATTGTTCAAACTGATGTGTGTCGTGTGTTCGTGACCTAGGCTCTTAGGCACTGGACTTGCTGACATTTATTTCATCAATATCATGCTTTCAGTACCATCATGCCGCCGGGCTGTGAAGAAGATGGATGAAGAATTGCATGTAGCGGAGACGAGAATGTTGAGTTGGATGTGTGGTGTCACAAGAATGGATAAAGTAAGGAACGAGTATATTAGAGGAAGTTTGAAAGTTGCGCCAGTAACAGAAAAGTTGAAAGGGAATCGACTGTCTTGGTATGGACATGTGATGAGGAGGGACGAATCGCATGTGACTAAAAGAGTAATGAATATAAAAGTTGATGGATCGAGAGGGAGAGGAAGACCAAACAAAAGATAGATGGATTGCGTAAGGAATAAATTATAAAAAGATTGACAGGAGAGAATGGAAGAAAAAAACGTGTTGCGCTTACCCCAGTCCCCAAATAACAGGGATTGTCGCTGAAGACAAACATCCTAAGTAATCTGCATCTTCTGGAACCAAACACTCGAAGATATGACTGCCGCGGTAGATATGGAACGTTCCACTCCGTTCCACAGAGAGGAGACCAGTGTCCCAGCAGTGGGAACGATATAGGTTGATTATGCTATTGTTCAAACTGAAGCCTCAAACCCCCTACTCTCACCAGACGAGCCCATCAGATGTGACGTCATCAAGCATTATCAATAAATCTTACAATTGCTACAGACAGCGACGGTTGAAGGTTGCGCAAGCGCTTCTATACGACGCATTGTCTACAGAATTGGTAATTACTCGCGTGAAATTGACCGATCGAGTATCTCATGGTAAGTGTGTTATGTCATAGGTTAAATATTGGATGGGTTGGTTTTCGTGTATTTGGACTGTTTGCAGACTCCGTTTTATATAAAAAGAAAGCTAGATGATTGAGTTTTAGATTTGATAACTAGCATCAGTGGGTTATTTGAAACGATGTTTTATAATTAAGCAGAAGTCGAAGAATTCTGGATAATTTAATTATAATGTGGGAAATGCATTTTGAAGTCTCAGTTCAGTTATAATTATCCAGATTCTCTGCTACTTACCTTAAAGTTCAATCTCAAAGATTTCCTTATTCAGGTCCCGGAGATAAGACAAAAATAAAGTATTTTCTTGGTTAGACATAAAATGCATTCATCCAAAGACGTCTTAGAAAATATTTTGCGGTGGCTAGATGTTATATTTACTGTCTGTCGTTTATCAATCACGTTTGCCGTGTCTGTATTTACATTGCATCGGTAGTCACTGCCCTTTGCGACGCTGACATTTGAAGGTGAGCTCACCCCGTCAATACAAAATACCACTATACATAGCAGCATACTATGTAGATATCATAATTTATGACCCATACGGACCTGAAACTCGTTTTTGCCAAAATGCTCTTTTGCTAGATTTTTTCTAGTGAATTTTCCTTGCATGTTTTTTTTCTTATAAAACGTTACCCGTTCGCACTAGGAATATCTTTTGTATAGTGGATGCGTTTACAAACATTTCATCTCACATACACAAACGATCAGACCCGGAGTAACTACCTGTACGTCATAAAAAATATGTGTTCCATGCGGGTATCGAACCCGCGACATGCAGCGCAGTAGCCAATCGCTTAGCCACTGCGCCAACCGATCTGTACTTAGCCTGACAATTATGCTTTTGATGACTGAACATCATGCTGTTAGTGTTTCGAAACTTTTGTTTTCTCTTTCGACCGTTTTATAGAGTCTTGAGTTCATCAGTAACTTTTTACTTCTTCATACGAGTTTCAACCCTATTTAAAACCTCGCATCGTTAGTCTTAAGCAACGGCCAACTAAAGAGTATATAAAATAGAAATAGTTTGCAATCTATTGTGGATAATCTCCCCATCTGCCCGGCGTACCGTGAAGGGGCCCACACTATTGCATCCGAGGTTCAGGCAACTTACAACACTATTGTTCAAGACGCACTTTACGAGTTGCGATAGTTTGGAGTAATGTTTTAGATTCTGTGGAAAAAAAAAAGTTTTTAGAATGTGTCTTAATGCCAACACATCCAATAATCACGGCGGATGATTATTCTTATTGACACCAGTTACTGCGTTTCTTTTTATTTCCACGACCTGAGTTAGTAAAGTTATGTTTTATCAGTGCTTACGATGTTGGAAAAGTCAAAAAGGTATTGAATTGGCATAAGCTACTGAAATACGAAACGGTAGGTAGGTACAGTGGGCCTAAACCAGTGACAATTCACTGGTTTAGGACCACTGTACCTGATGCTGCGCGTTTCTTCGTTTAAGAAAATACTTTTACTCTACACTGAGCTGAGATACCAATGGCCGAGCGATTGGTTGCTGCGCTGCGGGTCGCGGGTTCGGGTTTGTGTGTGTATTTAAATGTTTGTAAACGCATCCACGCAAAGGAGAAATTTAGTGTGAAGCAAAGTTTAAAAACTAACTTTAACTACTGCAATGTCCATCAAAAAAATATTATTTTGTATTAACGCAATCCAGTTGATTCTAATATTATAAATTACGTAATTTCTTATCATAGTTGCTGCATTACGTCTGTCCATTGACCGTCACGCTTTTTTCTCGCATTGAATGAAGTGAATTCCAAGCATGTCCGAGTATGTGCGCATCAGACTCACTTATTGCCACCACGTTACGACTCTTTCTAGTATTTACAGTTAGAATGTTATTGCGCTTCTACCTCTCATCATCTTCCTGCCCTTGTCCTACGTCATTAGGGGTTGGCGCAACACGTTTTTCTTCCATTCTCCCCTGTCATTGGTCACGCTATCATTTAGGTACTTCTTTTTCCTTCACATCATTCAACACACCTTCTTTCGTTTGGTTGTTTGCGTTTTTACCTCTATTCGGGATAAATAACAGGTAGGATATTGTGTTCGGCAATTAGTTATTATAGGCATAAATCTCATTTGGGAGAATAATCATATTTTCTTTAACTTTGATAAAACCTATTTGATTTCTCAAGTTCTCGAGTCCTCAAGATGTGTATTATCATAATTTAATTCTCAAGTAGTCCTGTTACTTTACTGACATACAGCATAAAGTTCAAATTACTGTAGTCAACAAGGTTTCATGAAAGGGACAAACTATACAGTGAATCTCGTGAGACCCATCTGAACAACGACTCGATAACAATAAACCACTATTCGTTTGACAACTTTTCATTAAACTGAACGCTTTAATTCAATAGAGTTTATTAGTCTATTAACAATCATAGTTCACACTCAGCAGCATAATTCAATTGTCGTCAAAATTTCATGCAAATCTGACCTTATTTCCCCAACACACCATACCAAACCTTATCTGCACACTATACGGTTGAAAATCCCTTGCATGGTGGTCAGGAGTGAATTCAAAGTAACCAAATCATGAGTGTCAGCGATTTAATTCGTCAGTTACGAAACGTATGCGACTCCATTCGTTTGAATAAGGATTTAGTATCATTGTTTGCAGCCAGTGGCACTGGACCTGTGGGGAAACTGGGAACTGTAGTTGATGTTAGTTCCGCTGAAACGAATATCGACTTTGTGTTAATGATAATCAAGTTTATTTCAGTTTTATTCTGAGAGTAATACTTTAGAAAAAGTCATAAAATTGCTTATTATTTGTGGTGTTAACTTTGTGTTTGTGTAGGTGTGGGTATTATTCTGTTTTTACTAGGGTAGATATGTTGTACACCTACATATATGTATAAGTCCCATGTAGATAAAAGAGCGTATTACCTTCAACTGAGCACAAATCCATACTCCGCGGAAATGCCAGAGGATAGAAGCCAATAACACTTTACCAGACCTGCGAATCAAACCTAGGACCTCATCCACAATCGTAGCATGATTTGTGACCGAAGACGCAGTAGCTTCATAGCTTCAAAATACTGTATGTTAGAGACCAGCAGAGGCTGGTCTTTGCAAACAGTGTCTTCATGATGTACCAGGTTATACTAGTTGATTGTGTCGACATATGTGTGGGTCGGTGGATGGCACTTTGTTTGTGGTTTGAGAATAAAAGGTAAACATAATTTATGTCAGCTGATTATACGCCCACGCTTATAATCGTAAGTAAGATCGTATTAGTGCCTTTTGAAAGGTTATGGGAACAAATAATGGCACTTATAGCCATCATGGCTCACGGTTGAAGCGAAATTTTAAAACAAACTTTGTTTTGGAGGTCGCAGAGGCAGTCGCTTCATGTGACATACTGGTACTACCTCAATGAAACATCAGGGGGGGGTGTGGTTGTGGAGCTGTGTCGCAAACTATGCTCCACCTCTTATCCTGTCTTTTTAGCCAAAAACATGCAGACGTAAGGACCTCTGCGCTGCTGAATTGGCGTAGTTCTGGGGTAATAAAATATAAATATTGTCGTGCCAGCGACACGCAGAAGAAGACTGGTATTAGTGGTATTCCGCTGAATGGATTCCAGATGGTTGCCAATGTAGTTTGAAAAAAACTGGGCCAAATTAATGTCAGTTTCTTTATTATGTTCAATGCACAGACCTTCCGCCGAACAACGATATAATCTCAGCATTCATACTTTTCCCAAAACATAGCCATATCAAGCTATAACGTTCCCACTGCTGGGACATCTAGGCCTCCTCTCTGTAAAGGGAGCGAGCTGTAATCCACCACGCGAGTCCAGTGTTACATGTCTTCGAATTTTTGGTTCTAGGACATGCCGGTTCCCGAACGATGTTAGGATTCACTGTTTTAAGAAACGGTTCTGATGAAATTAATTACGTAATGATTCACAAAGTAGAGTGCCAGTTTCGGATACCATTGGGCCATCCCTGTTCTCATAACATAACATACAAACACAACAAAGTAAAACTTTATTCAGAAACTGATTGCGAACAAACACGAGTTTCATTCGTGATCCGACCCATATGGTAGGATTGCAATTACTCTGAATTTTCATACCAATCAGAGCGGATAAATTGTGATTGTGACTGCACATCCGTAACTGCATAATAGCTAAGGTTATACCTATTGTAAATGTTAGCCTATACTATATTTAACACAGTTTTTAGGTGGGAAAAAGAAATCTGGTAATCCGAAATAAAATTGTGATTTTCTGTGACAGAATCAAAAGTAAGCATAACTATCTTACTTATAAAAATCGTAGAATCCCGGTAGTAAAAGAATCCTTAAGAGATATCAGAATGTGGAAAGTCGGTCTCATGGACCGGTTGAGATGTTATTTCTTACCTACTAGAATGCGCGACAGCAAAACTATGAGAATAATTATTATATTTACGCCGATGCGACGCGAGGAAAAACGTAGTTTTCAATGATGAACAGAAGAGACGGATATTAATAAAACCATTCGATAAAAGCAATATTTTCGAGTCCGTCAAAAAAAAAAGACAGCCGCGTGCTCCAGTTTTATAACCTTCATCATAAAAGTAAAAAAAATATTTCCATAGTGTCCACCGTCCAGGTGCTAACTCAGTTTATATTTAAAATAATAAAAACAAACACTTTCACTCCTTAAAAATACGAGTTCCAAAGGAGTGAAACTTGCATGTATTTTGCATACAAATGAGTATCAAAAGCCTTGAAACACAAATCCGAATTTTGGCCTACCGTTTTCAACGTTTTAAAAGCACCGAGTTTTCCCTGGACTTTATTTCAAGGGCTGAAAGGTTCAGGTTAGAGCTTCTTTTAAACGAAACCCTTATTAACCCGTTAAAATCGAGTTGATTTTCACATTCATATAAATAAGTACGTGGGTATTTTATTTACACATAATATATGTCACCCGCTTTAATTGATTGCCAGAGATTTAATACCTGCTTTGTGAAATCTGTTATGTACTACAATCTCTTTTTATATAAATAAAGATTATATTATAAAATCAAATAGATAAAACCAGAGGGGCCTAGAAATGACTTTCTATCAGCGGTAACGATGTTCGAAATGTCAAAAGGTCCTTAAGGTAAACGCACACTGGTCCGCGCCGAACGAAACGTTCCATCAAATGTATAACATTATCAATTCGTCCGATTGGGCGCGGATAAGTGTGCGAGGTTACTTAAGATTTCATAGAAGTAATTCTAAAATTAGATTCTTTCGGCTCCTTCGCTTCATTTGGCTCTCCGATATGTGCACGTGTACCTTTGGGAGGTTGTTGGGTATTTGGATCTACGATTATCACTTTTCGAAGAAAAAAAAAATCTGGATATTGGGATGACATTTGTCTACTGGAAAGTGGTGCATCTCCTTAATCACATTAGAAATTTTTTTCAAGCAGGTGAAGCACTGGGTGTGTTTAGTAAATGTTTTAAACGCTAACGAGAATGGAACCACGGCTCATAAATCACTTAATTAATCTTGGATGCAATTTATTTTTTATAAATATTCATATCAACACCAATTAATTTAATTTGAACTGTACTGTAGAGTTATTTGCAATTAATTGTGGGTTACGTATTAAGCTAAGTCAGTAAATAAGTAGATGTATGTAATAGTACAGATGCCAGCACATTAAGCTACCCGAAACTGTACAATTTTCCCAACCTAATGCTTTAGTGATAAAATTGAAAATCTATTAAAGAAATTTGACAGATTGTAGCAGCTTCATGTGCTGGCGACAGATTTTGATTCATTTCGGATAATGTAGGTCTCCGATCGAATTGAATAAGGATGCATTAGCATAATCATATAACGTTTCCACAGCTGGCCTCTTTTCTGTAAGAGGAACATGCAGAACATAACATCACACCTGTAATCCTCGAAGGGTAAGGCAGAGGTGTAACGTCTCAACATGAATGGTGTAAACAAGGGTTTGTACAATATTATGATTTTAAAAGAGTGTCCATGGAGTTTCTTGCCCGTTCTTCTCCATAGAGATCTACGTTAGGGAATGGGCAACGACAGTACTTTCACAGTTTTTATGCTTTGTGACTGGGACTGTAGCTACATTTTGTTGTTGTCTTTGGTTCGACAATTCATAAGTGCCTGTAACTGGCCTACTTGAAATAAATGCTTTGATTTTTTTGATCTTACCTAATAGCAGACCCACATTTCTCCGTGTAATGCTAAAGTCCCATGTAATAGGGGGCGAGCCTATTGCCATCAACCGGGCGCAAAGCTAACTCTGTGGCTGCTGCTGAGAAATTCCTGATGGAAAAATCCAATAACACTGATTGACTTTGGAATCGATTTCAGGGTCTTATGCTCAACTGTCGCGCAGTCTGTAAGAGGAAATGGGTAATAATTCAGCTCTTGGGTTGGTTGATGTCAAAAATGTCTAACAATATTTAGATCTCGGTGATACCGGTTTCCTTACGATGTTTTCCTCACCTGCTGGGTACAACTACGAACCGGACAACCTCTGCGGCACCACTGCTGCAGGAGGGGACATTGACCTTATTGGTGACTAGCTTATGTCCGCGGCTTCGCCCGCGTGAAGTTAGTCAATTGTCTCATACTACCGGGATAAAAGTATCCTATGTGTTAATCCAGGTTATAAACTATCTGTGTGAAAAATTTCAAGTTTCTTTGAAAGAGTAACAAACATCCATACATCCATCCTCATAAACTTTCGCATAATTATATATATAATATTAGTAGGAAGTAAGATGTTTTTCAAAAAGGTCAAATGCGTCGTATTTTAAACATAACTGGTGTAGGTGGTGATTATAATTTTGATAACTAAGCTATTTTTGATACCTTTTTTAATGCTTATTTCATACAACTTCTTTTATTTCTATCTAATTGGGGTTGTTAGTCTAGTCTAGAGAGTCTGTACAACGTCGAGTCTTCTATGGCATAAGTATCCAATTGAAATGAATCATTCATCTAAATATAGTCCTCTTCATTGAAACAGTGGCCTTTTGGTCTCTAGTGTCAATTAAAATACCAATTACTGCCATATAAATAAAAGCTTCTTAGCTATCATTGAATCGTCTATTTTACCTTAAAATCAAGTAAATTGTAAAAATTAGCACATAATGTATGGTATAGGTATACATAGTTTCTTGGAATATATGTTATGTTCTTTATTGGTGCTATTTTCCATAAAATAGGTAGGTTTCCATAATTCCATAGAATTTAGAAAAAAAAACTGTCAAAAAATTCTTGCTTTCAGAAGTCTTTGGTTAACCATGAAAATCCTGAATCAAAGATAAACATTAGCTTAGCTATTCAACTACCTACATATTTACCTACAATGAAACATCACTTTAATCAAAACTTTTCAATTCAAAAACCTCTTTAATCTTCCATCCTAACATCTATTGAAGATCATAACGCTCCGGTCACGTCCTCAGAACTTGCGATTGCGAGGCTACACGCGCGAGGCTGTTTCGTGAGTGAGTTGCTTTCATTCCGCAAGTCACGAGTTAGCTCGTGGCATGCTTTAAAGAACTTATTTCATTTGTTTTCTTCGCAATCGTTGTCGCAACATGAGGATGGTTTCTGGTTTTTGGACGCGCGTGTAGGCGCGTACACACCCGCCTTTTGCCACACGCGGAACTCGTACGAGCGTCGACGCGCGTATAAGCTCATAAAGGCACGAGTCACGAGGTCAGTCTTCACTTTAGCCGACAGCTGAATTTTAATCAAGCGAACACGCTGAAATAAGCGCGTGTGCGCGCGTAAGCCGGTACGAACTTAAACACGCTACAAAACACGCTAGTCTGAAACCGCTCAGCTCGTGGCCAGTTGGTAAGACTCCTAAATGCCAGAGTTCACACCCAGGTCGAGTTCCTATATTTGTACGCCATGAATAAAACACGGCGAGTCCTTTTACGGGCTTTGACAAATTTAGCAATATTTAGAAAATGGCGTGGTTTTATTTATGCCTTTTATCGGTAAAATGTCGGGAGGTTATCGTCGAGTGGTCTTTGTGATATTTTCAGCCTTGGATACGCGAGGCAATTCATAATATTTTTTGAAATTATTCCACACACGTGTCAATAAGAATTATATGAGAAGTGTAGCTAGACTATCTAGACATGAGATATATTACTTTAGCACTCTCTAAAAGAGAGGAAGCTTAGGGTTGATTCACCATCTTCCTGCTCTTCTTCTTTTTTTATATCAGCCACTGACTAGCCTACATTTAGTTCTTAAGGTCAAGTCTGAATCTTTTACAATTACTTAACGTGTATCTCGTTGAACAAAAATCATGCAATAATACGTGAGCATAATATTGCTTATTTTTATAACCAGATTCCGTGTGAACTCTGCCGTTTAACCAAACAAACTTGTAGTTTATATCTACCTAGTTATTAACCTCCATAATGATTCATCTCGTGGTTTTACGGTAAATAATTACCCGTTAATCATTTTCACGCGTAGCTAAATCACTTCGCAAATTAAACCGGTTTTACAATGTCGTCAACATACAAAGCTCCAATTTTGATAAGTTTACCATTCAATAACTCGGTAGTTCTTTTTATAGCGACAAACGCAATGCCGAAAAGTGTATTTATAGACAGCGTTCGTTATTACTTTTGAAGAAGTTCACAACAAAAAGTTACCGTGGTAAGATGTAAATTCTAGCTCATTCTATTCTAATAATACATTTTAATGATGGAAATAACTTCTCAGAAGCAGAAGACATCTTTTATTAATAAGCTTATTTTGATTTCTGTACCTGTATGCTTGGAATATAGCCGGTTTTCCGAACGAATCAAGGACATTAACTAAAATAAAATACAAGGAACGTTGAAGGACGTCGCATAAGTATCTTGCGGATAAAATGTTCAAAATCTCATTTTTATTCTCCCGTTTACATTTACACACAAGCTTAAAAAGCATGATTTATTAGCCTATAAAAATTCCTATCACAAAAATCTTCTATTGTTCCATAAACGATGAAGCGTGCATTAAAACTATTAAAATAATTTACGGCACCAATGTCAAGGGCAACGGATAACTGTTTAAGCCAATATTAGCCCCTTATCTCATGTAGCCACACATTCACCAGTGACAGTAATGTGGCTCTTGTCAGATGAATTAGGTAAGTAGATCATGGTTAGATAAGTAGTCTTAATTTTTTGGAGCAAATTGTTCGTGGTACGAAAAATAAATCATTTATTTTGAGAACCTTCCCTTGCCGGAATAGTGAAATAGGCTTGTTTTACTTATTGTTTTATTCGTGTAAACAAATTACATTTTCGCCAAAGATAGGCGTTTCAGAATTCAGATAGAAATAGGGTCGGGTTTTGAAATATTTAAGACCTCTCGATTGGCATTGTGTTTGTGGCTACGAGTGTCGTTTTTAGGTAAACCTTCTGAGGATCCCAGACGAAGAGAAATTCTATCAGCGATAATGAATGATGAGAGAAAAGTCAAAAATATTTAAGCTACCTTTAAGCTACCGGAAAGCTTATGTCAAACCGAATAAATGTCGTTTTAGAAATATGAAACGCCTCGACAGCGATTTTCATTTATCTATTGGTCAAAAAATCATCCTTTTGTTGGGTTTATAAAGGACAGTGATTGTGATGATAAAGTTCAAAATCCCGTACGTACACTTCATAACATCTCAGAAATTAAACTCGCAATTTCTTCAATGTCACTACAGAATCCAATTTCACATAACAAATGAACCACACGGAGCCTTGAACTGCTAGTGGCCATAACTTGGTCATAAAACCGAATGACTCACACCACGGGATGTATTCTTAGAACCGATGGAAGCCATGTATGACTCACGGACTTCCCGGGAAAGCCTTGGATACGATACCGGGATTGAGCCGGGAATTAGGAGTTGTCGTTTTATTTCTGAAAGTGTGATTCATGATTCATTGGACCTGTTGCTAGGAAGAAGATAAGGACGTGTTTTTGGTGAAATAGCTTGGGAGAGGCTTATGTCTAGCAGTGGACTAGTTCTGTTAGAATAAGTTAATACATGCTGCTAATATAGCAGAAAAATAAATAAGAATTGCAATGAGTTCTCCAAAGGAGATAGTATTAACTTCAACAGCAATGAAGCGTATAGGTAGAAAACCAAATACCATATTACCGATACGACATTAATCCCCGATAGGGTATTAAGAACGGCAGTAAATTCTAAATTCAACACTAAACATCGATGACTACCTAAAAAGTAAAATTGCTAATTCACAACATTCTACACACGATTCCCTCAAAGTAGACATTACTTACACCTGACAAGATGACAACTAACAAACAGATGTTGTTTTTATCTTAGATCTAGAAAAGGAAATAAATTCCACAGCTACATGATGTTTATAGCAAGTCTTGCTACGTAGTGTGACATTGCAATGGATGGCTGCAGAATATCCACTGCGCATAAACATGCATTCATCGCTGCTGAACGAAATTATGGTTAGAGTACAAATCAAGTGGATGGGTTTAGATAAAGAATAAGCAGGTTCTTTCGTACTGTTTGTTTACGATTTAGAAGTCGTAGGAGAGCAGGATTAGTAGCTGTATTTTTGCAGTTGCATCAGTCGTAGCAGTTTCTGGTAGGTTTAATAGACCATCAAGGCACTTTGTCTGAAAACCGGTATTTTAAAAGGTTTGACACTAGGATGAAAGAAGACACTAGACGTTCTGCTATAGTGATGAAGAACTGGTTATTAAGGTTTCCAAGGTAGAACTTTCTCGCGTCCTTAATTACACAGAGAATCTAACCACCGCATTTGTTTTGTGGTTTCAGGGCTCGTCATACCGATTAGTGTGAATTTCAATTCTAGAAAGTTTATAACTTCGGTTACAAGTTAGATTAAGATTGCTATGTTAGGAGTTTTTTAGTGCAACCTGAAAGTACAATAGTGAACACCATGGAGATTCGCCCAGTCATGTGAGACCTCTTCCCGCCATTTGCAATTATAACCTAGAAATCGTTTTTTTCTTGTTTTTGTCGTGTTTTAAGGCTCTTCATCTCGAATCATTCTATATTACCCTTCTGTTTACTCTCTTCATTCTGGCCTAGTGATGTGACGACAAATTAATTTGAATCAGCTATCACCGACAATGATGCGATATAAAACAGTGGCGCTAGTGGACCGTGACCAAACCAATGACCGTGTTAGTGGAGTGTGGGGAAACTCGGCTAATTTCTAATGGTAGTGTAGTAAGGTACATTGACGTAGTGTTATGTCATTGGTAAAATGAGTCTTAATGGTAGTTAATTGATTGGGAATGTCGAAAGTTCATTGCTGGTAATGATAACGATGTACAATATTTTCGTAATTAAGGTGAGTTTTTCGAATTATTTCTGTTAAATATTTGGAAACAATGACTGGTTAATGAATTTTAGGCCTGATCGTCTTTCTATGTTCGATATTAAAAGAATTGTTAAGCCTTTATCTTTCTATCTAGTAATATTTGTATAATACTACTGCTTTTTTAATATCTACTAGAAATACCACAACACGAAATTGAACTATAGAACGGTTCAAAACGTATCGATCTTTTCTAAAATCAAAGCAATTCCAAATAATCATCCCTTAAGAATCACAAAAATCGAAGACCGATAACGATTTCCAACAACTTTCAAAGCATTTTAAACCGCTGTCTAAAACTACCCACATTTCACAGACTCACTCACAATTCCCCAAAGCGATAATTACATGAGTTTCTTCTCTAGTACCAGCGCTAGTTAGCGTGCACGCTTACTACACCACCACGATACGATTAGCCAAGTTATTGAGTTTCAGACGGTAAATACATCAGGCTAGGTGAAAATTAGCTCAGTTTTATGTGATAAACAAGGAATTTTTATTAGATTTTATAATATGTAGTCGGTGTGAAGTAGATTCATGGACGTTCTTGCTCTAGTTACTTGGTAACGTTTACCAGTAACGCGTGTATTGAGTTATGCTGTAAACTTGGAAGCGTGTGGTATGCTTTAAGTGTTTTGTTTTTATGTTGCAGACAAAATAAGAAGAGCAACGTAATTGTGTAAAACACTTTTCTATCTGAAGAATCTATTGCTCCATAATGCCTCCATATGCTGTTAAAATAAAAACCATTGGGATTGCGTTACGCAATGAACCAGCTGAAATGCACATGATCTTGATTTAACATAATATGTAAGACAACGTCGTAAAAGTTGCAGAGTTTCGGACCCATAATATCCAACAATGTTACAGGTAGTCAGTCAGTGGCCCGAAAATCTGACAACCAGTCTTACCAAGGGGTATCGTATTAACCAGTACTAACTGGATTGTGGAGATCAGATAGGCAGTCGCTCCATGTAAAATATTGGTATTCAGTTGCATCAGGTTAGACTGGAAGCCGACCCCAACATAGTTAGGAAAAGGCTAGGCAGATGATGGAAAATCAAACAACGTTACGTTATTGTGTCTTTCAGTTTTTCAAAAACCACCAAATAAGCCGAAGTTATCTTAAGCGCCCACAATCGACGTCTTCCTCTTCTGATTTTATTCGCACAGGACCACCTACCTGTCTTATTTTCGTGACTATTAATAAAAACATTACTCAGACGGATATGCGTACACAGGAAGCATATTAAAAGGTTTACTTTTAATGCTTCTCCGATACGTACTTCTAATAAGGATCCTGAGAACATGACATGTATCATTGATAGATTCCAACAAGTTAAGAGGCCGTATACGCAATTTTGCCGATTTAACTAATCTGAGCTGAATCATTAGATTATAATTGAAATGATCTTTCACGTTGTGCATTAAAACTCGTGGAAATCGGCAAAATTTCGTATACGGCCTCCACAAAGATCAGAAAAGAAATATTTTTTTACAGTTATCTAAACTTTTTGGCTTCCGTAGTGTATTCTAAAAAACATATAGTAAACTGATTAATTGAAGATCTAGTCAACCTCAAAAGTAATATTTATGATACCTTACATGAAAGACAAAACGAAGAAAATATCAGTATTTCATTCACAAATCCCAATTTTCAAACACACAACATCTTACAAATCAAAGAGAACAAGGAGAAAAGGATGAAACTTCAAATAGCACTGATCCGACGTTACTGAAAGATTTGCGGTTCGTTCGGTGCGGATCGGATGATCAACACACGGTCCCGGATAACCGGGTAAGGGCCGCAATGTGGAATTATGGCTTTCTTATGGGCTGGCACGAATCTTTACTGTAGGATTTCGAGATTTCAAGAGGTATTGGAAAACAAGGAGCATATAAAAGGTTCACGTATTGGTAAATAATGAAATTTTTGAAACGGAAAGGAAAAGGGAGTACTGTAACGTCTTGCTGCTGATTTTATAAACACCTCAGTAGTATATGGAATTGAGGGTGTTCCCTAGTGGATGACACACGACCATTTAAATAGCACCCGCGGCTGTAAGGAAGTAACATGATATAACATCATGCTTGTAATCCCCGAATCTTCCTTAGGCAGAAGTGTACTTAATAATACATCCACATTTCACCAGATGTGTAAGTCCCATGTAATGGAGGGCGAGCCTACTGTCGGGCACAAATTCAGACTCCGTGGCTGCTACTGAGACATTCCTGACGGAAAAACCCAATAACACTTTGCCCGACCCGGCAAACCCAGAACCTCATGCTTAGCAGTCGTGCCTGCGATTACCTACTCGACCAACGAGGCAGTGGGGAAGTAGTGAGTAACATATTCTTTAGCTGCGTCACAAGGATCTGCCACCAGAAACAGATCATTCAATCTCTGTCGATGACACAGCCAAAGAAAGACTGTGAGAAGTTGAACTATTAAACCGTCGGAACCACGGGTAGGTGCGCCAGCTACAGAGCCATTATTGTAATCAGTCAAGGTTACACCGAACGTAAACAAGCAACAAGTCGTTGTTCTTGTTTGGCTGTCGTCCCCAAGAGCTAGAGAAAATGATTAACGAGTTAGTAGTGGGCTATAGTTAAGGAAGCTGTACTGTTTCATCTCGCGAAGGACAAGACAGCGTTCGGTGCCGATGGTCAACATTTAGGAGTTGGAAAACATTTGGAGAAGTACCAGATGAAGAAGAGAAGAGAAAGACAGAATTGAACTGAACTGCTCCACAATATACAAAGCTAGTAGCTACGAGTAACTTCCGCCTGACTCTTGAAAAGAAATACCTTTTAAAAATTACGTCTACAAATTAAATAAATTGGTATACATCGTCACGGAAGTTCCTAAAGAATATACAAAAACGCGTAACAATTCGTCTGCCAACTTGTAAAAGTTACATAAATAAAAACAATATTGAATGTAACAAATAAAATAAATGAACTTGTTCGTTGATTCCGTTTAACGAACTGTGAAGGATGGTATCATAGGCAAAAGACAATCTATTTAGTATTATGAAACTGAATGAAATGACGATTCGGATGACAAAACCCGAAGAGCTACGATTTCAAAGATTGTTCAGAAGACATTTGGAGATTGCGAGACTCTCTTTGTCAGAGAACATCAAGTAATTGAATTATATTATTGCATTAAGGATGATGAAGACCATAGCGGATACAATGTTCAAATTGTTGCTGTCTTGCAATCTGGTGAATATTATCATCATCGGTAGCCTTGTTCCCGTTCTGTGCCATTCTTCCATGGTCTCTTCAAGGCTCAACCAGCACTTAACGGCGATCTACTGAATGTCAACTACACATTTGGCTGTTACTTTAAACTTACTTTAAACTTTTCTGGTGAATTTATCTGAGAATAACGGCTCGGAGTAGTCTACTCTGCATTTTATTATATGGCTGAAGTAACAAAACGAGAAAAAAAAAGAGCCCGAGACAGAGGGACAAACAAATTATTCACGACAGCAAAGGAGAGCAGACAAGAAAAGAGAACTGAGTATACCTACGTAATTTAAAAAACTAAAAGGAGTTTTTATCTCAAGAGCACAAAACGTCATCTGTCTTCTTTATCTAAAGAAAAACAAAATGAACTCAACAGAGCCCACATTAGCATAGTGCACACAAAATATTCACGCGCTCTTTATGAATATGTGCATGTCTGAGGACACTCTGACTCACACACTGAATATTTCAATGTAATGTGGCAACTATAAGAATGAATAACAGTAAGGATATTTCATTACGTTAGGATGTAGCGAAATAAAGTAACAGAAACCATCTGCACTGTTTGCGCTAAATAAGCAGTTACTTGGATCCTCCCCAATCCCTTTCATAATGGTAGTAAACTGACATTACCATAGATATACAATGGCGCACAATATGGCAGGTATTCGTCTCTACTCCGATAGTAAACAAAAATTTGAAGTAAGTAGTGCTTAAACTTACTGTCGCACCTTCACGCATCTTCAACAGAACTGATTTCTTGTTTCAACCAAAAGACAAACATTCCTTACATAAAAACAGATTCTTTAATGGAAATGTAACATATGTTGCCTGGAAATACAGAAGGACGTTCTGAGTTCATGTAAAGTGTATGTTGAACAACCAACCGAACCAATATGGAATCGTTTTCAACGCCCGAATAAAGGCATGTCCGTTAAATAGAACATAACAGAACATTGTTGAAGAAAAGATTATCAGTAAGCCATTACTAGTAAACGGTAGTCATTACCGGAGCGTAGTTTAAACTAATTGACGACACAATCGGACTCGACTAAGAGTTAAGATGTGCACACATCTGCAAGACTGTAGTGCGATTTGCGATTTGGTAGCGCTACTAAGTCGCGTTTCATTCGGTCGCATATATTATTTGTCATTTTCTCTTAACTTAGTAGATTACAAAAGCAAGATAGTTGGTATTCCGCGGTCTGATCTTCAACCTTTGATGTATATTTGTCCTCAGAGAACGGATGTCTGACGGGACCGAAAAAGGTCCTGGAGTGGCGTCCGCGTACCGGAAGGTGAGTGTTGTAAGGCTTCTCACAAGGTGGGCCGATAACCTTGTGAAGGCCTGGGGCATCCGCTAGAAGCGGGATGTACGGGACCGATCGGTCGATGTGTCGACGCTTGTGGGAGGCCTATGGCTAGCAGGATGTCTTACGGCTGAAATGATGCTGATGGTGATTCGATTCAAATCATTAAGCTCGTGAAAACATTTCATGTCGTTGGATGTTTTCTGAGCAACCATTAAAAATATTTCTGTGCAATATCTGAGTCCTTCAAATACCACCTTACTTTCCCAACTTTCGCTATTACGGTTGGTATTTTGCTAAAGAAGTTGCACATGTAAGTGTGCAACCACCTTTAGTAAAATACCGACCGATTGCTTCAATGATTTGGTTAAACTATCGACTAGACAATGGCGTCTAATGCTGTACAATGGCTATCTTACTACCCACACAACCCACCAGTAATTCATGTTAGTTTAAAGTAATGGCGCTGTTCGCTATTAGTGTTGCTTGCTTTACAAAATGGTGTCTGGTCTATGGTTGTTTAGGAAATAAAGGCTGTACATTTGTGGTGTTAGATTTCACTACGAGTAAACAGTGTTTGGTGTTTTTTTTAACATAGAGGCTTGAATGCTGCTGCTGTTAGAAGCTCAGGTTTTCAGACTAAAGCAGGATATGTTGCCGAAAGAAGTTGCTAAAATGCCAGTGCCTATCTTTCAGAGACCCGAATGAGAAAATAAATTATTATCATAATGTCACGGTTGTAATTCCCGAAGGGCTAGGCAGTGGTATTTAAATCCGATGTAATAGGGGGCGAACCTATTGCCATCAACCGAACACAAAGCCAGACCGGGCTGCCACTGAGAAATCGCTGATGTAAAATCCCAATAACACTTTTGCCCGACCAGGGAATCGAACCCAGAACCTCATGCTTAGCAGTAGCGCTAGACCAACGATACAGTCAAAAATCTTACAATTTGAATTTCGAGCTTTCTATTTCAATAAAGGTTTTTATGGCCGAACAATGATTGGTTTATGTATGCCCAAGACCGCTATCTCTTCTCTATATCCAAATTGGCCCTCACAAACACAACTCAGCACTTGTTTACCTCTTTGTCCCAAACTAGCACACATATCAACAAAAATGGCGAATAAGAAGGCTCTATTTATCGGTAAGTAAATGCGTATACTGAGCTGAATACACGAAGAGCTCTTTGGAGAGGACCGCAAATAAATTGTGAGCCTAGTCTAAGTATGGACATATTTGGAGAGGAGCTAGATTGATTCTGAAAAGGGTCTCATTTTGCTTGGTTTTTACGAGAAAGGCTTTTGAGAGTACTCGAAAGGACTATTATTTAAAAATCCATGACAATTTAGTATGATTGGTAGTAAATAGTTAGGATTTTTCAACTTCTAACGGTCAAAACCAAAACCAAGGTCGAAACTACTTCATTCAAATAAAAGGGTTATTTAAAGTTAGATTTTGCCTAGTACAAATTTTATTAATTGTAGTTTTATAAATAAGCTTTATTAAAATTTCTCCATTCAGAAGTTCAATTGACAGCGTATAAACAGACCATCAGTCCAGTCAGAGGGAGACGGTCTTAATCATAATCCACCAGAGCCCAGTGCTGCTCAACTTATCGTCATCTTCCTGCCCATGTCCCATGTTACTTGGGGTCGGCGCAACGGCGCAACACGTTTTTCCATTCTCCTCTGTCAACCGTCACGCTTTCATTTACTCTTTTGTCTTTCATATCATTCCTCACACAATCCATCCATCGCCGCTCAACTAACATAAAACTACAATAATTTATGAAAATTATAATTTACATTATTCCATGATTTAGGTAACCTTAAAAAGATTTAAATATAAAAATCTGTGTAACTCTTCAAAATGCCAGACAGTGCGACCTTCATGTTGAAAAGTTAATTAATTCTAATTAACATGGTAACTGGGTCATTTCATAATATATTACAAGTTTTTAACAACAATACGTACTTTGTTATAACATTGAGAATGTGAATAATACCTAAAACATCTTGTAACGATGAACCGTGTGAAAGATGATATGGGTAGAAGAATACATGCTGCGCCGACCCCTAATACAGGATAAGGGCAGGAGACTGATGGCCATCATATAAGAAGGCACAAACATCTCGAACAAAGAATGGGTGTCAAGGAGCGAAGGAAGCCCGATCGAAAAATGGCGAAAGAAAATGATGTTCAAGTACATCATTTTCTTTTTTCTTTCAAGAAAACATACAGTAGGCAGAAATAGATGCACTTTGTATTCGTACAGCAAATTAGTAATTTTCTAAGGTTCCGGTTGATATGGACACGAGAAGAAGGCACCAATCTAACGTTCATGAAAGCGTTCCCATTTCGGTTTCCAACTAACGATGCCCATTAATACTGCGATCGAACCTGTGTGTTCGAAATATTCCACTCTTAGATATTACTTGTGTTTTTGACGACCAATCGGCCTAAATAGCCCATTGTCAGAATCTGGAACTCGTAGTCCAAATATAGATACCATAGTAGGAACATACTGAGACAATAGAATTTTCGATTCCCCACGAAAACCCAATACAAAAAAGTGGTTTCCTTGCTTATATTTGAACTAGATAAGTATGGTTCTCCAAGGTTGGAATTAGATTTTCTAAAGAGTCCGCGTATCACTGGTCAGATTACTTCACTCGTCGGTGTATTTAATTTGCTAGTTTTTTGACAATTTGGCGGAATGGACACTTGTCTCAACTCGATAGTATCCACGGTTTGCCAGTTCCCTCGAATCGATAGTTCCGTAAAAGTGTTCCATAAGACACTAATCAACGAAAAGGGGAATTCAAATAAACGGACGAAAGGGGGAAGCTGACCACACAGACACACACGAACTCAGAGAGATAATTATAAAACAAATGACTGTACGCGTATGCAATACCTGCCACGAATACCAACGCATATGCATACGTCATAGACAGCAGGAGCATATGCATAAGTTTATCACCCTTTACAGAAGTTTACACAATGTCTAGTCGACTTCCACTCATTCAGAAAACAATAAAACATAAATCAAGAGCCTACTCCTTCCCGTCATTGACAAAGAACTGAACAATTGCATCCTCGGCGCCATAACTTTGCATAGCACTCGACCAATGTAAATATGAACCCGTGGCAGTAGTTAGTACTAAAACAATAGAGTTTAATCATAACAGTAGATGTTATTACGATTTTGTATACCTAACACTATTGTTGCACATCCGTTGTTAGTTTAGTTACGTAAATCCATAGTTCTTTATTTAAAATAATAAATGCGAAATGCGTCTATGTGTTACATTATTACGCCTTTTAACGGTTGCAGGGATCTTCCTGCCTCGGCTAAACACGGTTACTGAGGAACTTCTAGTCCTAGTAGAGTAGATCTCTTAAACTTTTGACGGTCTATCAACGCAGCCATTCGCAGTAGCTCCCAAGTAACGCTACAACCCCCTGTACCGCAATTTCTGAATTCGGCCTGTTGCAGCCACCTTTTTAAGATCGCCAGTCCACATACTTCGGGGCATCCTATACTACGCTTGCCGATACACGGTCTCCATTCCACGATCCAACCTACTCGCCTCTTCAGGCCTGACCTACCAACGCCTTAACCAACCATAAGAAATCTGAAATACCGTTGCACATACAATAAATTTTCCACAGCTAAGAAAAAAGTCGCGAGATGAGATAAACGACACCGATAAATCTAGACACGTTACTTTTCCAGCTAATTGACTTTTTATCCACTAACACATTAGACTAGTTTCGTATAAATTATTCATTAACATACTAACGCATTTGAAATGGTAATTTTGCTGTATAAACAGTGTGAGATGTTCACTACTAACACGGGTTCTATACATATGATCTTGAAGTTGTCTTTATGGAAATTTTTGATCATCAACCTGCGCAATGGGGAAGGTAACTGTGAAACTAATGGCGCTAGCACAGCTAGATCCTAGCAACGTCATTGGTCGAAAACCTGTTAATGTCACTTTGAGTTTCCAAATAGCTGGACCTCATTGGTCAAATTAGGCCTTAGCTATAGCCACGCCATTTATAAAAAAGTTTGACCGCCGCCGCCGTTCCCCATTGCAAGGCAGGTAACTAAGTATTAGTGATTCTTTTATAATTCATACTAAACAATGATCTTGGTCTTGCCAGAAAAGTATGCCGTTGGAACTGAAAATCCCAGACACATTATATTTGGAGCTCCTTTTGTCATTGAAGATTTGAAGCAATTTTTCGCCTTCTACAGAACTAACCGGTAAGTAAAGTGAAAATTCTTTTCCAAGGATTACTAACATAGAGACACTGACAAACTACCCACATATTAGTTAGTGAAAACTTTTTCTACCTACCAAATATCGATATGAAAACGTTCCGAACACTTCGGAGTTTATCCTAAAACTTTTCTCGAAGGAGTTCCATGATTTATTCTCAAACCTTTTTGTAATATCGATATACAAAGGGCTTTATTTCAAAACTACTTTATGAAGACTGTTAATAACAATTGGGTAGGTAGGTATATAAATTGTTTGCGGGTTAAAAGGGGAATAAAATGAAGGGTGTAAAACGCAAAGAGGGTTCATTCAGACTTGAGTACTAGCATTTTTATGTAAATGTTAGGTTCAGTTAGGTCTCAAGCGAGGGAATATTGCGCTTGCGATTTTTATCTAGGTAAATGCTACGGCCTAGGTTTTATAAAGCTTAGCTAAAGAAAAGTATAGGGTTGTAAAACAAGGGTCATCAACCCAACCTATTCGAACTGCGAATGTTTCTGCTTTTTGTATGTGTGCTTAGAAACCAGAAAACCTCAGTATTACTAAGAGATCATCCCAAATAAAGAATACATGCTTCCCTTTTGCAGTTTAGACTGCCTCGTTGCCTTGGTCTAGGGGTCGCAAGCGCGACTGTTGAGCATGAGGTCCTGGGTTCGATTCTCGGGTTGGGCAAAGTGTTATTGGGTTTTTCCATCAGGAATTTCTCAGTAGCAGCCACGGAGTCTGGATTTGTGCCCCGTTGATGACAATAGGCTGCCCCCCTTTAACATGGGACTTAAAAACATAATTGGCGAAATGTGGGTGATTAGGTACACCTCTGCCTAACCCTTCGGGGATCACAGACGTAATGTTATGTTATGTTTATGCTACAAAGCACAAACAGATAAGGTGCAAATGATATCAAATTAAATTAAATTCATTTATTTCAGGTTTTTAACCCATATAAAATTTAAAAGAATTATTTTTGGACTTATCCATGCTTGCACAATAAATGTTACATAATCAATCAAACATACAAAATTATAACAGAAATTAAAATTAAATTTAGAATTATAAATAAAATACAAAATATAATGAAAATGTCAAAAAATTAATTTAAAAAATGACACAAAATATGAAAACAAAATGTCACAAAATGTCAAAAATAAAATTGAAAATAAAAATGTCAAAATATGTTGAAATTTAATCCTAAAGTTAAAGATATATATATGTGCAGGCGCTGGCATGCAGCTGTAGCCATCTCCGCAAGAAAGGAGAATCCCACCGCTCGATATCACTTGTATTCTTCATATCAGTCGAAAAAAAGACGGATAAAGATTCTTCATACACAGGAAGTAGATCCAACACTAAATCTGAGTAAGGAAGGGACCCAAAGGAACTGATAAAGACAACAGCACCAAAGCCAGTTCGATATCTCTAATTAAACATTAATCAACGTTACACCAAGGTAATTAATACCATGAAATCAACACGTTTACACAGGAAGACGGCGTAACGTAAACTAACTGCGGATATTAGTCATGTGTGCTAAAATGTAAACTTGAATTTTCGTAGGAAATTGATGCCTTGAACTGGCTGTACTAGGGAGGCAGACCTTGCAAGTGGCCGAGACATGCTCGCGGGTTGCTAGCCTTATTTTATTTTAATGGTAATGTAAAATAGCCGAAAGAGATGATGATCTGATAGTAGGTCCTACGTAAGCGGTAACTTAACTAGTAAAAAAGTTAACTTTCGCAGGTATGCTGGAAGAGATTTCTCCTATTGAAACTCCGTATTTATTCCGCTAGGTCCGCTCCAGGTCGTAATATGTATAGGCGTCACTGTCATGCGGTCTACTAAGCCTTCTTCTGGCGCATTCTGGATACTTCAGCCGTGCCACCAACCTGCTAACTGACTAACCTTTATCAAGGTATGAGCATCAGCACTCTCTTTAATAGCTTGACCCAAAACGAGACAAATGAGCTGCCATACTAGATGTTGTTAACAAAAATTGCTAAAATGTCTAGAAGTTGGTGCAAAAGAACTTTGTAAATGTTCAGATTTCTTGTCAAGGTTGGTTTCAATTTCAAGGCTAGGAAGAAAGAACAGATGTTACGTGTATCCTTATTCACTTTTGCTGCCAGGAGCCGATTTGTTAACGTTTGCCATATTTACTCGATTTTCGCCGATGCGATCGACAGAAATCGAGCTCGAAAGCACGTTTTGCCGATAACGCGAGTGATATATTAGGAAAGTGAAGTCAAGGAATTTGGTTTTGGTATTTACTTAGATAGAAGAATATTGAAAGCAAAAGAGATTACTACGACTAGAAAACTGTTCTTATTTTTATCGCATAATGAGATTGATATCTATGCGATAAAAGTAAGAACAGGTTTTAACTTGTGTGTGTATCTTTTTTGCTCAAATATAGTCGTTTTAAAACTAATTACAATAGAAGACTCTATCCGTAAGACACCGTGTTTGTGCAGAATTTCATAATCATAATCAGGACACGGGCCACCCTATGCCTCACCATCTTGGCCGAGTTCGTGCTTCTAGAATCAAGTGGATTCCGACAGCATTCGGTCATCAGCCTAGTATAGAATATGTTGACACGTTATAATCACGTCAGTCCGCATTATAGGCTAGTACTATTTAAATTGCGTACTCAACAACACTAATAAATCAATCGATTTACTCCAACACATAGCCTCCCAGTTCTGCATGATTCAATCCCAACATTAGCATGTGAAGATCGGTATCGAGTCAAATAACACACGGTACACACACGATACAAATGCGACGCAATCACGACATGTTCTGAATCGATAAACGCTTATTTTGTACGTCATTTCACTTTAACTTTCTAACATGTACGTAGAATGCAATTTAAGGAACGTTTTGGTGTGCGGAAGATAGAGAGAAATGTCACTTACTTATGGTAGTATTTTGGGGATGTTACATAATAGGGTGTAAGAACACCCTTAACAAAGCCGAAAGGCACTTTTTCTTACGGTTATTCTTACTTTATATACCTGACTGACCCGTGTACTACCTATTCAATGCATCTACCAGCACAATGTTTCGAGTGCGTTTCATTAAGCACTACCATAAACCGTGTCATTTTTTGTAACACCAAAAAAAAATCCGAACAATAATTTTTGCGCTATGTGAAAGCTTCTTGAGGGGTCCCCTGTAAAAAGAGATAGAGTCACCTACTTATAAAGTTTAGGGCAAGTCCTTATCTATGGCGGAGATCTTTGCCCAGCTGTGGGAAAGCATAAGAACCTTATTTAAATATTTATTGTTTTAGTACATTATTTATGATATAATTGCGGTAAGTTGAAAATTACAGCGGAGGCGATATTGCTACAAGAAAGCAGAGGCTGTAATTATCAAAGTACACGTATGTCATACGACGTTTTATAACATATTTGCGAGGAAATAAATAAAGCTCGGACTTTCATAAACGAATAAATCTTTTATAACTTGATAAAGCAGTTATAAAAATTTGAACAATTTGTACAAATCTTTACTTGTTCACAAATTAGCGATGCGCGGCGCTTTTTTTTAAGACAGCTGGCTGTCTTTTCTCATTACTAATAAAGTAAATTAATATTTTTGTGTTTTTGTTTCAGATAAATGGTTGTAATTTAGTGTCAAAATTAATTAAATTAAAGAATTAAATGTTTATCTATTATATTTTATCTCGCAAAGTTAATTTTATTCATAAAATGTCGACCACTTTTCTGACATAAAAACTCTTTGCTAAGATTTAAAAAGTACCGTTCATTTTAGACGGAGCATTGTTAAACCTTGCGTTTTACCTTATAATAAAGAAACTCGTGCGTTTTACATTACAATAATGCACAAGTACGTAATGAGATACAAGAGATGGGTAGTGGGTTAAAACCCATTCTTCCCACTTGGGTTAAAACTGGGTGGTTTGGGTTATAACCCGGTTTTAACCCATTTTCACCTATTTTACTGGGTGAAAATGAGTATTGTTAATTATTAAATAGTGGGAAGTAGAGTTCATTATAAACTTGTCAAAAATAAACACAAAATCAGATACATTTATTATTAATTTGAAAAATTACAACAAATTAGTAGGCAGTTTAATCATCATCATCATCGCTTGCATCGGAAACACGGTCACAATCAAAAAAATGAAAATTGTTAATGCTGGATGTAGATGGTTTAGGGCTGTTTGTACGACGTGGCTCCCTAGCGGCGTCAGTGTAGTTTGCTACGCTGACGACACGCTGGTGCTGGCGCAGGGGAGGTCGCACGAGGCGGCGGCCGAATTAATGACACGCGGGGTTGCGATAGTCGTGGAGAGGATCCGGCAATTGGGTCTCGAGATTTGGCATTGCACAAGTCCGAGGCCATGTGCTTTCATGGGCCTCGGAATGCGCCACCGTTGGGATCCATACTGACGGTAGGAGGGGTTCCCATCGGCGTCGAGTCGACGTTGAAGTACCTTGGACGATCGTCCTCAATAGCCGGTGGAGTTTCGTGGAGCACTTCCGATGTTTGGCTCCCAAACTGGAACGGGCCGGGGCTGCCTTCAAGCGGCTCTTGCCCAACCTGAGGGGTCCAAACGCCTCCTGCCAGAGGCTCTACGCGGGGATCGTGCAGTCCATGGCCCTTTACGGGGCCCCGGTGTGGGCGCGTTCGTTGAGGCTGCGAGCCGCGCACTATCTGAACGCGCCCCAAAAGGTGGTAGCCGTAAGGCTGGTCCGTGGGTACCGCACGATCTCCGGCGAGGCGGCTAGCCTCGTTGCCGGATTGCCGCCATGGGATCTGGAGGCCATAGTCCTCGCGCACCTGCACGAGTGGCGCGCGGAGGCACTACGCCGGGGGGAAGCTCCGCTGCCGCGGCAAATTGTCGCTCAGCGGACAGACCTCCGGCGCGATCTCATAGCGACATGGAGAGAGCGACTGTCGCAACCCCGTACAAGGCACGCCACGATAGTGGCGATAAGTCCCCTAATACGTCTTTGAGGAGTGGCTAGAGGCGCCACGGCGCCCTCACCTTCCGCCTGACGCGGGTCAAATGCAGGATAAATGTAAATACCTATATATATATTTTTTTTTGGGATGGGATATCGTCAAATGACGCCTCCCGCTCTGGGCGGAGCGGAAGGGAGTGTCAGACTTTTACTGACTAAAAACCATCCATGTTCCTTCTTTTGCCCTTTGTATTCCAGGGCCGCGGTATCTCTTTTGAACAGTCCCGCCGCCCTGGCAGGCATCGGCCCTTGCGGGCCCCTCCTGTTTGCTGACATCTCTTTGAGGCGCGCTTGGAACACGAAAGCGCCGTCGACACGGCCTGTCGTCATAAGACGGACGGACGGCGAGCTAGCCCATTACTCACCGTCCACAGGCCCGCGCCTACGGTGGCCGAGAGCCACCACGTGGCCCCCGACGCCCGGTGTTTCTCCCGCGGCGGCTGGGACGCGAGGTCCTCTCCCTCTCACGTTCCGCCACCTCCTTTGATGACTGCTTCTCAGAAGGAGGTGACGGCCTCCCATTCCCTCTCGCTCCGGACCATGGCTTGAACCAGGGCCGTACGCGAGAGGTCGCCGCCGACAATACTTTTAAAGCTAGTGTAATAACTGCCCCATCGGGTATCGCATGACAACTTCAAAGTTTCACCAGCATTTTTTTCCTTTACAATTTTTGCAAGTAAAGATGTTAAAATTTGACTTTTTTTAATAGTTTTAACCATTAAATACCATATTCTTACTAGCATTTATTACATCAATTCTGATAATGTTTTTGCAGAGTTAATGTAAAGTGTGACCTGCACAGTTTATAAAAGTTATGTGTGGATGTTCGTCTTTTACGAGACGAAAAGCTTTCTGCATTCTCCTATCATCGTAGCAAACTTATTTGTTCCATACTCAGATAATACATTAAAAAATTCTTCACATAAGTAATCACTTTGTATGTGGATTTTCTGCCGTCGCAATACTTTTATTAAACACAGGTTCTGGTTTTGCTATTATTATATTAATTATTCCTTCATTCCTACAATTTGACCAACCATCTAGCATTAAGTGCAAACATGTTTGCGATTTGACGGTTTCTTTTAACGTGATGCATATCCCTATAAGTTTTGTCTAAAACGGTGGTAGAAGCCGTTTTCCTGGTTGGCAATTTTTACAGTTGCTGAAGATGCACTGCCTTCAATCGACAAACTTAATTCAGACTCAGGCCTCCTTCGCCGGACTGCCGCAAGGTGTATACGTGTACTCAGTGCTGTAGACCTAAATGGTCTACAGCACTGAGTGTGTGTGAGAGAGACAAGTCTACACCTATAAAAAGTTACAAAAAAATCACCTAAAACGCGCGCACTCTAACCAGCGAAGTAAACTAGACTGACAAGTTTGAAGTTTGAGTGGGGAAGGGGCGCGGGGATAGCTGCGCGTGAATCACATCCCTTCCTCTCTCGGTCTTGTCACCCCGCACACCGGCCGTAGTTCACTACTTACATGTTTAAATAATAAATCCGAAATATTTTATTTTCACCCAGCCAAACCACCCAGTGGGTGGAATGAAACGGGTGATAACTGGGTTTTAACCCACTAGTAGGTTTTAACCCGGGTGATTACCCATCTCTATATTTGCTCGTAAAGGGTTTCTTATTTCACCAATTTCAATATCGTAACGATATTGAAATTGGTGAAATAAGAAACCCTTTACGAGCAAATGTAATAAAATAATTTACATAATCATTAGGATAACTTGAGACAGATCATATTTTAAATTTTTGATCATAACATAACGGTTTTCATCTGCTTTTCTTTTATTATTTAGATGAGCGGAAGCAGTGACATTCACATAAATCTAGTCTTTTCTCTCGTTTTAAAGTTGAAATTTTTATCTCTATCAAGCAACATGTTTTACGTAAATACGCCAGCAGTCGCATAGTAAAGACAATATTACCTACATGTTGTAATAATGTTTATAAATATTATAACCTTGATTCACAATAGAGGCATACCTAAAGGAAAACTTTGAAACGATGTTTTTCCTATGCCAAGAGTTGTTTATAATAATAAATATCAATTGTGATGGTGTACATAAGAAAAGTTTATTCAAAGATAGGAATGTCGCAATTAAAATATAAAATACTTAAGACATCACGTATTGTTTGCAACATTTGTATTGTATCTGTAACTTTTGTGTGAATAAACTTTTATTTATTTATTTTAAGTTCATTTTCATAGGACCGGTCGATGTGTCGATCTAGTGGGAGCCTATGTCCAGTGGTGTACGAATACAACTTACGATTTAGCGCCATTTTTATTTATCAATTTTTATGCATTATACTGATGGCATCTTAGCGATCAGACGTAAGCGTGCCGCGTCGCTGCTGCAGAGGGTCCGGGGCAGCTCAAACAGTCTCCTGAATGTCATTGCGGGGAAAAGAGAATGCTCATGGAAGTATGGAATCCCGTACCATGCTGCATCAAAATCAAACCTTGTTTTTTATAGACTACACTGATCGTATTAACTCCTACAAAAATTATTTTTGAAAAAAAAACCCGCGTTTCAGAGTTATTTTATAAAATCGAAACTAACCTAAAAAGTAGGTCTATTTTTTCGACGCTACCAACGACGTATTTTAACACACATACATTACATTATTGCTCTAAAAACAGCGTAATACACTAATATTAGTAAGAATTACGAGTTAAAGTAACATCCACAGTATGCTTGACTGAAACTCGATTTTATTTTAGACCTTTATATTGCCAATAGTCAGTACAGTACAAATGTCAGATGCCACAGATAACTATAGTAAGTGCTATAAACTAGTCGGGATTTAGGGATGTAATCGATAAATCAAAATCTTTAGGCTGAGAAAATCTATTTTGTTGCAAATAGCAATAAACCAAACTAAATCGATTTGGTGTACTGATCTTACTTAATTGTAATTAATTTTAGAGTCCGCTCGACAGACAAGGGTTTGTTCAATTGAAACGGAACGTCATTTATATTCAGTTGAAACGGAACGTCATATAAAGGGAGTAAAACAATATTCATACTTTTAAACTCGAAAAGTATATTTCCAGTTCAAAAATCAAATCCCCGACGCGTAATGCCGTAAAAAAATATGAAACTAATTACTATAATATTTTGGTTTTGAGGCGCGAGACTTTTTGGTACCAACTTTGGTCATTCTCTTTTGAGTGCCCGTTTATGCATAATTTCCTTTCTAACCTAAAAGTTCATGTTTACTGACAATTAATATGGATGAAAATGATATCTGAAATAAAATGATTTATGTAATGATTATTTTATTATAGTATAATTATAACTCTAATATCGTTAACTGATCATTGATCAAGCCTCTCTATAACATCTTATGGTTTTACTCTTTTGAGATACCTAAGTAAGTAATTGATAAAACTTACTTGTCATTATAAATTTTCAGTAACGCAGTGTAAAATTTCAAAGGGTGCGCTAAGCGAAAAAATCTTCGCGCACTTTTTTGATAACATAACATGTAATCCCCGAAGGGTTAGGCAGAGGTGTAGTACCTACACCCGCATTTAGCCGTTTATGTTCTTTGATATCACTTGTTTGCTATTTGTACGCTTAAATTAAGTTTCACCCTGATATCTGTGTACTTTTTTATGTCCAATCAATATAAGTATATTATTATTACTTAATAAAGGATTGAATTGGTATTACTGTATAAAATTGAGCGCAAGCGCATCCTCGAGCAGGTCGGTTACTGTCATAAATGTAAGGTAGGTTCAGGTAGCAAGTGTTCATGAAGATCAAGTTAAATGCGAAACCTTAGTTTTCGGTACCTGCAGCTTCTGTTCGCAATTGAATATCGCTTTTACACGTTCTTAAAAAAAAAAAAAACAAAAAATCAATCTTCGGTAAGCGCTAACACAGTTAGGTCAATACAATTATAGGTAGGTAAGTAGAATATCGTATGGTTTGCAAAACGATCTTTGTTTGAACAGCCAGGAATGCCACACTCGTGACGCAGCACCGTGCTCGTAGTTTATGAATCGAAGCCATTGTTCCGGACCAACATCTGTTGTAATACGTTAATGTATTGCTAACACTTGTAATGTACATATAATGGAAGTAACTGGTACCTATGTACGCGAAGAAAATTTATGTGAAAACACAGTAGGTAAGGTTTATTCGTAACGCCCGACTACGCACCCAAAAACATATTACTGACGTAGGTAAGACTGGATGGCCATGTCTGCAGTATGACCACTGAGCTGGGGTCAAAATTACCACTCAGCGGAGTCCTGAAAACTGGCAGAAGGCATCGCGCGACAAATTTCCAAGTGGCTGATCATGGAATGAACATTATTAGTACCTATGCTGCATGTTACCCATGTATCACAAATCTACGATTTGATTTGATTTGACTGTACTCGTAGAAGATGGTTGGACACAGTAGCTGGAAATTATAGACTCAGGCCATTTGCCTAGCACTGGGATAGCAAGTAGAAGTATCAATTGGTAAGCACTTATTGGGGTACCTAGTATTTTCGTAAGACCTAAACATCGTGATAACGAAAGATGACATTAAAACTAAATAGTGGAAAATGTACTGTGATTGTGTGATGTAGGTTTTGTGAGCAAAGTTAAAGTTGAGTGTCAAAAATGCAAAGGCATTCATAGTCATGAAACATATTATTGAGCTACTGATGCAATAACAACGTCTAAAACATTAAACTTTTGTTTGGAAACGATAAAACATTAAAGAAAACACAATAAATCTTTATCGTATAATATCTTTTGTAAACGTGTTTCTTGCTTACCTACATAAAAATGTAAACAAAAGTCATATTAGCTTTTTCCAAGAAGCTGTCTGGTGCTTATCTCGGCTTGCTTCCAAGATTATCTTTTCTTCTTAGGGGGCGTCCATTGATTACGTGAGGCGTTTAGCGGGTGGGGGGGGGAGCATCGAGCTGAATCTCACGAGAGAGAGGGCATTTCGGCAAATATCAAGTTTTATTTTTCGCAAGGCAGTCTAAAATTTTGTGAAAACTAAGTTTATCCACTTAAATAGGTAAGGCTAATAACAATAAATATACAGTGAAAATAATTATTTCAATTAAATAAATCTAACGCAATCAAGCACAGAGTAAAATATTAACGCTTAACTACGCGTTTTAATTTATCAAAATGCGTAGTTAAGCATAAATTTTATATTTCTCATCTAACGTGAGATTAGGGGGGAGGGGGGAGGGGGTCAAGTCAAATCTCACGACATCTCACCAAGAGCGGGGGACGAAAAATCGCCAAAATTGCCTCACGTAATTAATGGACGCCCCCTGAGTAAGTCTGAAAGCGAAGGTAAAAAAATAGATCAAGGTATTTATAAACTGCTTTCAGGGCTTTTAAGCCCTGAAAGATGATGGCAAATAATGGAAGGTTCATGATGACGAAGCAAGAAATGAAGAATCAACTGATGAAGACTGTCAGTCTAGAATATAAAGTTGACGGAAGGATCGTAGCAAGTGGCGTTTGCTACTCCCATGGGCAACAGCTTAATTTCATAAGAGAACCCATGTGTGTATAAGCCGACTGCAAACACCAGCAGCAAACGACCTGTCGCTGCGACACTAGCTGACGACGTGACGTTGCGACATGTCGCAGCGACACGTCGCTGTCTGCAGTCGCCTACGAACTCGTACCTTTGGACAGTTAAAGATAAAAACTCATTACCTTAATTCGAGAAATCTAAATTTATTATGTTGTTTTTCTTCATAGTCAGATAGAATACTCGTATCTTACGCTATTGTCCAGGTAACGTGGCAGACACACCAAATACACATACAGTTAGTTTTGTAATGTCCCTATCAGCTAGAGGCGCTTAGCACGTGCTTCACTGTTAATCCGTGAGTTAGGTAAGTAGGGTCATTTCGCCTGTTCCCGTCCATCACCCTATTCGCGTCCATTTTTCGGACCTCCCTATAACAATTCTCGAAAATAGGTATATTAACACACTAAATCACCGAAAATTCGTTACCGCCAATACCTCATCGTATAAGAGGCGCATACACATAGACAAAAGTTATGTGTGCCCAATCAATCATGTGTAAAAAAAATAGTTAGTCTCCGTTCTTCAACAAAGAAGCGCGGACGAGCGGAATGTCGGCAAAAAAATAGTGTGCAGGGGCGCGTTCGACGGTAATTATTTTATTGTTTTATGCGTATTTTAGAATACACAGCTGTTTCTAGACATAAAGCATGAAAAAAGGAGTAATATTAATTATGTATTTACTTGTTTTTTTTAAAGTTAACAGTTAAAATAAGGTGGACGCGAATTACTACACCGAATTTATAAAACTTCCACTTTGCGACGACAATGGACGCGAACTCGTCTATTTATAATTTAGTTAGTGTTTATTTTTATGTGATTAAATTATGAAAGGGAATTTGTTTTTATTTTTTATTTATGTACTAATATCATGTAATCGTAATGAGCAATTTGCGTCCACATTATTATGATTGTAGAAAAAGATACAAATATCGTTCATCACATGTGGAGTTGTGGACGCAAACTATACCTACAGGGAAATACTATTGTACCAAATTGCGTCCATTTTTTCATTAAATACAAATAATAGCGTAAATATATTTTTTTAACTTATTTGTAAAAATAATTTAATATGTATTAATTTTTTTCATTATTTCTCTTATTTAATACATTTTTAAATATTTTAAAAAACAAAAGTAAACAAAACATATAAAAAATAGATGCCCCATCGGCATCAGGAACAAGGTCCAGGCAGGGTGGTCAGGGCTCCAGGGAAAGGAACCGTCTCACAATGCGGGCCGTGCCGCGCAATGAGAGCCTCCTTCTGCTCCTCCTCGACCAACACCTTAGGCACCAACCGCCAAGAGGTCTACATCAGGTCCATGTAGGGCCCGGAAAAAGCGTCCGTGTAGCTCCTTGCTCTGCCATACCTCCCTACGGTCATTAGTATTCAATATCACAGGTTTGCGCCAGTTCTCGTTACCCAAGGAGAGCGGGGTGAGGTCCTTGTCCACTGAGACCACATCTCGGTGCATCCCCACGTCGGTTTCGAGAAAGTATTCCCTGAGACTGCATACCTAACGGTTGTGCAAGGTCTTAGCATTTAAGAAGCCACGACCTCCGCACTTCCGCGGGATATACAGTCTCATCACCGATGATCTTGGGTGATGCATCCGGTTTGCTGTCAATAGTGTGCGGACCCTCCTATCCAGGGCGTCAAGTTCCGTCTGAGTCCATCTGAGTATGTCGAAAGAATACATCAAAACCGGCATGACCCAACCATTAAAGGCGCGCACTTTGTTTCCGCCTGATAAAAGACTGTTTAACACTTTATTCAGGCGACCAAAGAATAAATATCCCTGGACATTTTCACACAGCACCATCTAGCCCCAAGCTAAGCAACTTAATGCTTGTGTTATGGTAGCTAGATGGCTGATAAACTACATATATACATTTTTTTTTGTAAATACATACATATTATAGATAGAAAAACACCCAGACCCGGAACAACTACTTGTAGGTCATACAAATATTTGTCCCGTACGGGAATCGAACCCGCGACATGCAGCGCAGCAGTCAATCGCTTGACCACTGCGCCAACCGTGTCGTCAAAAAGCGCTCCTATGATTGTTTCATGTCAGCAGCATTGATGCCAAATGCTTCCGACATACCCAAATACTTGTAGGTCTCGGTTGAGGAGAGGGATCTAAGGAATATGGAATCCGAGAGTTGAGTTCCCAAATAACTATATTCTTGAATAAAGAATCTGTTAAAAATATAATTTTTCTTTACATTATCTTAAAAATATCACCCCTACATTCCTTTTCTTAGGTGGTGGACGCAAAATGGTCTATGGGTGGACGCAATTTAGATTTTTTGGACGCAAACTGGGTAAAACGCGTATTTTTGAAGTTTGTCTATTTATAAAAAAAACACAAGTAGTTTCGAACAAAACTGAAAGCGAACCCTATAGTAGACTATATAATGAACACATTACATAACTTTTTCATTGAAACTAGTGCTGGAACATTTTTATCTTCTCCTTCAAACTTGCCAACTGCACTAAATGGACGCGAACAGGCGAAATGACCCTAGTACTAATAAAAATATACTAAACCCAAACCGGTTTTCATACAAAAGTGACAAACCACCCGTTTCTTGTACCAAAACATAACAAAACACGTAATACCTACTTAAAACTTTCAAGTGACATCAAAATGCTTGGTTAAAGTTCTGCTCAGTTACCAAGCGAAAATACGACGAAGATAATTTATCTTGCTTGCGCAGGTAGGTATTTGTATTCTTGTAAATGGCGGTCCAAACTATTGAAAATAACACGTTACACTGCCTCGTACGTGATGAATGTGATGATACGATTAAAATAACACAGTCACATGTCGATAGTATTGAAAGGAGTTGACTGGGTTACAGACTTTCTCCGCACCAGTTAGCAAGTGTACTATCCTCATACACTATCAAAGACAGTGTCATATTACAAAAAACCTCAGCCCGCATCCTGTTCTCGAAATATACTCTCTTTACTTTTATTCTTGTAACCATAGACAATATTGTTTTTTCTTTTTTCTAAAATAGAACGTGTTAAAGAGTTCGAACCTTTTTTGTTTGAACTGTTAGAACAACATTGAGTCGAAAAGTAAACAAATGAACCTACGAGATGGGCCAAGGCCGAAACAAATAAATATTTGAAGTAAAAACGAAGGCTGAATAATGTAATGAGCTTTGGGAAAGGGAGGCTGTTAATGTGAACCAATTTTAATGGACTTACTAAAATAATAAAAAGTAAAAAGGTTTGATTATTATAAATTGGGGGTCTCCAAATATGATAAAAGAGAATTACTACGGATTTGATTATTCAAGGCTGAAAAAGTGATATAATAAAGAGCTTAATTCGTGGATGTGAGCTGAAAAAACAGAACATTCACCCGTAACCAGCTTGGCCTCAAATTAAGCAGTGAATAAGCTAAATTATATCAGACCAGATGTACGACAAAAAGGATTAAAATGACGCAGCCAGGTTTGAAAGTATGAATAATAAGCCTATTAAAAGTTAGCCAGAGTTTCGTACCAAATTGTAGGTTTCAAATTCAACGTAGGCAGGTTTACCGTACACACTTGTATTTGACACACGTACTGAAAGCAGTTCCTAAATATCAAATAGAAAGTTTAAATTGAATTGTAATTCACACTGAAATGAGGGGTTCGCCACATTTAAATACAGTCTATCTAACAACAGTACCTAGTATTTTGGCAGAAGGTTGTACACCTGGGACAGGATTTACGTTCGATTCAGAATCAAAACTTACATTTCCAGAAGTTCGATTGTAACACAAACTTCTCATAAATTACGCAAGTTCTGCTCTGTCATTTGTTCACTCACAGCAGTCACAGCTGTTCTTGCGATCTCATTGGAAAGTTTATTCCTAGCGTTTGATTTAAGGCCTATAATTCTAGTTCTGTAATCGTATTTCTATTTAGTGCCCGGTTGATTCTGTAGCGCCCTGTTTGGATTATTATCGTTGTATAGAAACGGCTTTGAAGGAATTTAATACATGTGTTGGGATAAAAAATAAGCGTCGGTCGAACACTTAGCGTGTCTCGCAGGTGGCTTGGATCAACAAAAACTATTTATCAAAGAATTTTTTAGAACTCCCTCACATTTTTAACCGCTCTTCAATTTAGTCAACGCTCTTTAGAAGCATATTTGGAGATGTATTACGCGTTTGATGAGGTTCCATAGTTCTAATAGTTCCCCATAGTAGTGAGTTGAATAATAAGGTGCTCCAAATCTTTGAATGTCAAATATAGGTACGACAAATGACACGATTTCTAATTATAATTTTCGATAGCATAATCCGAATCAATGATTTATAATAAAATTTATAATTGCTTATTATTAAGATTAATAAAAGTGTTATTAAAAAGCAATTACCCGTCTTATTGTACCATTGGATACCATCTGGCCATCATAATGTATTAAACGCAGTTGGTGGTAATTGTGTTCGGAACCTCGGACTAATAACGCACTGACTGGTCATGCTGGTGTGAAAATAACTGTATTATTGCTAAACCACTAACAAAATTTACATAATACACTAACTATAACAAGTTATTATTCTTTTGGCGCGAAAAAGATCGTATCTTTCAACATTTTTTGTTTTTCTAGCTCTAATTGCCCAAAATCAGTAGCTATTACCGCCAAATTCCACAGCGAAAGGTTCTTAATGATGTTTATCCAATTTCTTTTGCAAGTAATGACTTCAATAATAAAGGGTGCCAATTTCGTTTGCTTATCTATCGGTAAGAGAAAGTTGCTAACCTTGTTCGCAAGATTATAATCTTCGGAATTGTTGAACCGATTTAGATCACTGTTACGTTTCGCTATCTTTTCATTTTACAAATGAATAAGTTCTTATGAATAAGTTAATTAGCCGAAGATTTTTTATCAGGAAGAAAGAAAAAAGTTAATTATGTGACTCAGGTTTCCGAGTAAGTTACTTCAATTAGAAGTAGCCCTCTATAGTTGTTCCCTCTTTCGTGTTTTTTGCACGCTACTCAAGTCATCTGTTACTCAACATGTTTTTCTATCGAAACCAGTTGAAACCATCGATTTATTATTCAATGTCAGTTAAAACCTGACTTTTTTTTCAGTGAGCCGTTGGTGTAGGAGAACCGGCTCGACGGGGAGTGCCGAGTCAACAGGTAGGGTATAGGGCACTGACCTACAGTTGCGCTGCATGAATGGCATCGAAGTCGTTCAGCTGGCTGCCTGTCTTAATGAACTATCGATTTTTGAAAACAGAAGCAATTACAACCACAGAGGATCACAAACATGTGTGAAAAAGAAACAGTCATTATGGGAGTATTCGAAAAAAAAAAACTTGTTGCAGTTGTGTTTACGAAGCTCGTGCAAGTTGAGAATGCGAATGAAACACTGCTGCATGTGATAAAAGAATAATAACTACGCTCATTAGCAACATGTAGACTAAGTAAACCAACTGATATCAAGTCAAATAACGGCACTTATCTAACTAATTCCAAAGTGAAAGAAATACTATTTTGAATGCAACGATAAAAAAAAACTCTTGTTGTAAAGATAACTGTAGTTTGAAGAGTAAATAAGTAGGTAATTCATGCCGCTCACCTTCTCGCAAACTGCAGGCGAAACGTGTCGTTTCGAGCCAGTTGCACACCAGTGTCCTTTTGAACTTAACAAAGGTCTACTTTCACCGACGCCAGACCCCAAGATTCAACTATACCTTATACGGCCCTCTCGACGAATATTGCAACTTTGCTTACGCGCTTTTTTATCGAACAAAACAGTAAAGTACAATTGAAACGGTAAATTGCGATCGCATAAAAAAAACCGTAGACGCACTTCACAAACACTCGTCAAGATTGACCACTTTTATTTCACCGCACTGCTGATTCTGGAGAAAAAAGTGTTGTATCATGGGCCCGTTTAAAAAAGTTGGGAAACTTTTCGACTGTTTTCGTTGATCGAACGTAGCAATACGTTCGTCGTGGGGCGATGCCGCCGCGCGAATGGCGGCTGGCCCGGCTCGCGGTGACGAGAACAAAACGAGTCGAGAGAAGCGGAGCGTGCGCCGCGATGCAGATACACCGTTCGTGTGTGTGCGAAAGAGACAACGACATAGAACCGTTTACCAACCCCCCTAGCCCCGCATGCTAAATTTAAGGGGAAGTAAAACACCTGCCTGTAAAACATTATTTTATTGAACATTATCGACCCAGATGTTTTTGTAGTTTGTTTATTACAAAGTATGTTATTGACTTAATTGGAAGTAATCTGAGTCAATATGACGTCACAAAAAGTATTTTACAAAGTTATTGTTTGTAGAGAGTGTCATTCTTCAGTCTTTTAACAATTGTTAGGAAGAAAAAAAGGAACACATCAAACAATAATATTGTAAATAATGTATTCACAATCATGGAGATAATAATATAAGGGATTACAAACAAATGCAAAACAATACATATAAAAAAAACAATTACTAAAGTATAATTAATATTCTGATCATAATTAAAAATAATAAATACTCAGATATTCCAATTTGACATACTATAAATAATCTCAGTGCATATAAAATTGTAAAAAACATGTCTACTTAACTTATCAATCTTAGTTAATAGTAGAGCAAAATAATTGAAGTCAATAAAAATGGAAAGAAACAATAAATATTAATTAAGATTCAAATTAGATTGCAGCGCAACACAATACTCATAAAAATCTCTATATACAATACAAAGATCAGTAAATTATATTACTTATACCTAATATTCATTTGCTATCAAGGTCTTACAAGTTCTACAGGAACACTTAAATCAGGTGTGACTAACAACGGATTTGTCTGAGGACGTATCTTAGCATCGTAAGCTTGTTTGTGCGCTACCGCAACAGGTGCAACTTTCTTGAAAAAGTTTGTTCTTATAGCTAAAACTATAGTATTCATAAATCCAACCACAACATATATGCCACCGATGATTGAAAACAGTCTCAGCATAAATTGTAGTACATTTTCCCTTTCTTGGAATACTTTGACTTTTAACGCTGCCATGTCATATTTGACAAAGACACCGGGCACCCCGTGAGATCCTTTTGAATGACTTATGGGTCTTTCAAGCTCTTTGACAGAGTACTGGAAAGTTTTTATTGTTTCAAATGTAGTATCTACATCAGTAGGGACAACTTCTATAAAATATTGGAACAGCATGTTTTCTTCTTGTGTAATTTTAAGATCCCCTTCTAGAGGGTATATTATTCCATTGGCTGGACTACCGAAACTGAGACGGTGTATTCTATGACTGAAGTTTTGAGGTGTGTCATCAAACAACATGTTTAAATGTATGTGTCCTCTTGGTAAATGTAAACTTTTTCCTGCTGTTACATGGAAGTTTCCAGCAACTTTGTTTAATGTTAGAACACCATGGAGTCTGCATGCGTCTGGTCGACGGCTAGGCTTTGTTTTTCTGGCCGGTATCGTAGCACGAACAGACCCATGACCTTTTTTCCACAACAATTGCCAAACAGAATGGTACTCTTCTCTGAGGTAGGAATTTAGGTATTTTACAGCATCAAAGGCGTCTTGTTGCTCCTGAGTGAGCTCGAACCAAGTGTCCTCCTCTTGTAGCTCACCGAAACCGAATACGCTTTGTGAAGTGGAATCCAGAATATCAGCGCCGATGTTAGAGCAGGGCATAGCAACAGTCATATCTATGTTTATTCTGAGTTTTTCGTCCATATCAATGTCTGGCATGAATTTGAACACTAAATTACTGTCTAGATAGTAAGTAACTTCGCTGTATATCAGCCACATAATTATAAGAAATGCGATAACTGAGAATGTGCCGCCTACCGGTGTGCTGTCCACGTACTCTTCCGGTACTTTGGGAAAAGCATCCAACTCCTTCACTCTATCAATAACTTTCTTTTTACCTCTATATCTTAACATCTTTAATTAAAAATAACCGTATCCAAAGAAAACTTTTCAGTCGACGTGTTTTTGACTTTTTGTGATTTTTTAATATTTTGCTCTCACTCTTGACAAATGACAAGTTGACAACTTGACACTTGAAACCTATGAATTTGACAACTAAGCAAGGAATTACATGGGTGCGTTCAAATATTTGGCTCAACAATCAATTGACAGCACTTCGGCAGTTTGATTTTCGCCCAAATCCAGCCAAAGTCCAAAGTACGATACATTCGTCGTCGTCGGGTGAAATAAGTAAACACGAACGTTTACAAATGAGATTCACAGAGAGTAATATCGGAAGCATTGTCAAGCTCAGTTAGATATACTAATTATTTTCATTAATCTACGAGCAAAAACTAAATAATAATGCAAAGTATAAACTCTTTAGCCAATTCCGGAACGAAATCTTAAAATTTGACAATGACATTTCATGTTTTCTGTCACTGTGTGTCATATTCATATCTGTCATTTTTGCTTTCCGAGTGAGTTTCGCCCGCTGCGAAATTCGGAATTTTCTATTTTTATCCGCATCGGGAGACAATAAATACAAACATTTATGCAGTCCGACGACGAGGACAGTTCGTTGCATTCATGCTTCGACTCGCTAAAAACCGCCGTCATGGGGTGCTGCTACAGTATTTGCCACAAAGACACTGATCCACAGGTATATTACGCTATTTTTACGTGTTGTCTAGTTAAACAGCGTGTGTATGTAAGATAGACATTTTATAAAGGCCATAAGTATGTTTCGGGCGTGAAATATGGGTGGTTAAGATACTGTTTGTTCCATTTCCCGTTTCCTTATTTTGACACTGACATACAATCGCTATCTTTAATCGCATAATTCCCAGTTGTGTGACATTTTATCCAATTAAATACACAAACAGGATGGTTTAGTAATTAATATAGACTTTCTAGATTGGATCAGTTTACAAATAGCTCATTGTTTTAGGAAGTTCTGCACAAGTCTTTGTCCTGATATTTAAGTATTAAGTCCATTGTGTGCCATCATTTATACCTACTTACTGCAATCTTTTTTAAAAGCCATTACTCATGCTCTTTTAACCACCAATAAAAATCCAATAAGATTGAAAGTGTTACCTCTTTGTAGTCAAATATGGCAAACAAGTTTACATAAATACACAATTAACCTTGTTTTCGCGTCCAGTTTTTGCATTTAAAAAAGCCTTTCTTTTGGTTCAATAAACATATACGTCTTTACTATTTTTGTTTACTATGCTGCTGGAAACATCATACAACACATTCTTCTAGTAATAGTTAATGAATAATTTTCTTGTATCCACCCACTTTTTTAGTATGTATTAGTGTTTGATTGTAAACAGTGACATAACCTATTTTATTTAAATAAAATAGGTTATCTCACTGTATTGTGATGAAGTGAAAATAATTTATGTAATGGCACTGATTTAAAGCGGCAGTTGAATATAGTAGTTTTGTTAAGTTGAACAAAATGCATATTTCTTAACAAGTTCGGCAGTTAAAACGTAGCAGTAAAGTAAACGAAAGTGAGTCGCAAAAAATAATAAAATGTATCATTTAATATTATACTAAGCAGTAAAATAATTAAATAGGCAGTTATTCACCTGAAAAGCGTAGTCTGCGTAGCCCTCAAAAAAATAACTGCCCATTATTTTTTTTCAACTGATCATAATAACCTCTCGAATGTTAAATAAGAGTTCAAAAAATTAATTCCCTCAAGTAATTTGCAATCAAAATATTAATAGGCTGCACTTTAACTAATATGTATGTGCACAGTCTGTAGAGAAGCCATGGCTTCTCAGTTTAAAATTAACATTTTAACCCAACAAATATTATGATTAAAACTGTGGAGCTCTTATGAGAAGAAGGAGGATCGTAGGCAATATCAAATAAATTAACTTTATTTCAGAATATAGTCCATAGTTTTGTTAGTATATTCTATATCGGCGTGAGGGCTACTGACGCCCCGGGCAAGAATATTGTGGCGCCCACTTAAGGAAATTAATTTTTTGCTTAACCAATGTGAGGACAGTATTAGTAGTATTTACAATTTTCTTATTTATTCAGACCTATGACTGTCCCCACCCAGTGTCTCTGGAAGAGGCAGTCTGTTCTGGCAGCAATCATCTTCAAAGTCCTGTTGTCACTACCATGCAGGCACTTGCTTGACAGGTTAAAAGAAAAAATCTTACATTTATTTTAACCACATTAGAAAATTATTAGCTTTATTAGGCTAGATTGTAATATAATAAAAAAAAACATTAGAAAATACATAACAATTGTATTAAATAAGTAGTAGAACATAAAATCTATGCATAGGTAAGTAATAACTTTTTAATCGCCATTCAGTACACTGGTACTTTTTATCTGATAACAGACTAAACATTGATAGCGGTCAAAATATTGTAGGTCACAATAACAATGTTTTCTGAATAACATCAATTTTCACAGTATATATGTTTCTGTATGCAGTTACAAATCAGCCATAAAGTTATACACTATTAATTGAATAATAAAATAAAAGAAATCCTAAGCATTGATGGGTCACAAAAACACGAACATAAATGGACCTGAAGTGTTAGAGGTGTACCTTAAGTACTCTTTCATTTCGCCAGTTATGTTTTATTTACATGTAATAGCGGGCGAGTCTATTGCCATCAATTTGGCATACATTTAAACTCTATTATAGATCTACAAAAAAGACAACAGTTTTCGAACTAAACTGTTAAATACATTAGTTCATTAAAGTAAGAAAAAATGTACTTCAATATAGTAAACAGATCAACATTGAAAGCATACAACTCGATACTGCATTACAACACAAGCTTGGTTTAGAATTACATGTCTGGGACAATGTGTGGCTGATTTTGTATTGAACTAAATGTAGACTTCATTGCTGCTTATTGTACTGGGTATCGAAACAATAGATAGATTTTGTGACGAATGTTATGAAAGAATAAAGTCGGTTTACGGACGATAGATTTACGTGATAACGTCATAATCATTATTTTATGTAATACAAAAAAGGAGTTAATTGAAAATTACAATTTTTTAGATAAATTAACATTTATTTACATGCGTTGACGCACAGGCTCAGGTGGAACGTTACTATGGAACGTTACTATGGAACGTTACTATTTTTCATGAGTGTTGCTGGTATTATCAATTTATAAGACGTTATCACGTCAAAAGATAAAAAGATAAAAAGATAAAAAGATAAAAAGATAAAAAGATAAAAAGAAAAAGATAAAAAGATAAAAAAAGATAAAAAGATAAAAATCATTATTTTATGTAATACAAAAGCTCAGGTGGAACGTTACTATGGAACGTTACTATTTTTCATGAGTGTTGCTGGTATTATCAATTTATAAGACGTTATCACGTCAAAAAAGGAGCAAATGATAGCGTGAAGGTTGTCATGAATGAAAAGAAGACACAAATGTGTTGAGCCGACCCCAAATAACAAAGGACACGAGCAGTAAAATTATGATGGGTATATAAAGAGATGTGTAGGAGTACTTAGATGCCTAAGCCCTGTTGTTTTTTTAGCTGGCCTTTTTTTTGTAAATATGTAGTTTTAATTATTCCATAAATAAATAAAGCCTTTATTTCCCAAAATAACTATAATACATCATTCCATAACATTTTTCATGCACATTACAATATCAATTCATATTAAATCATAATTACATTCTACGGACTACGAGTATATCAATTCATCATTAGATTTTTATACATTTATTAGAGTTGCATTAAAGATTTAAATTATATTTGGAAAAGGGTTAAAGATTTTAATTATTCCATATGTAGCTTTAATTCAAATAAAGTTTAATGTTTGCTATCATATCTTTATTCTAATTCCCCCTATTGAGTGACTGTGTACGAATTTAATGGGTACAATATTATGAAAACCATAACATGATTGCTTATCAGACAAGCAGTATATAAATAAAATCAGTTTAGTAGACGATGTATTTTAATTGTAAGCCGGCCAAATCGAACCCAGGCAGTCACATTATTTTGTGTATTTTTTTTTGCGCACTGGGCCCTCCTTTTTTTATTATATACATATATATGTCCACTCCCTCTTATATAGAGAAGGCCTGTGCCCCAGCAGTGTGAACATTATAGGCTGATAATACCCTTTTATTACTTAATTCATTCGAAGAATTCTTACAATTTACAAAAATAAACAGAGGTTTATTGATACTTTGAATTAAAAGTTATAATTGATTGCAATATTAACCTAATAATCTTCTGATTGAATAATAACATAAACATAACTCAGTCTTAGTATGTATTTGTTCACTTTTTAATGTGGTTTGCAAGTAAAAGAATCTTTAAGTAGTTTAGAATAGACTTATTTTAGGTATTTTAACCTTTTTTAAGGCAATCCTGTAGCAGAGAGCTAGCTTACATACCGATATTAATTAACCATAAAATGTGATTCGATCTGGTTCATGGCTAAGTCTAACTGTATATTGATCGATGAAGTCTCATGGATGGATGATTATACATGTTCTTTCTGGTACATGCTCCTGAAAGAACGTTGGTCCCAGCTGTCTGCCAATTAGCCTTACTAAGGGGTATTATGTTACCCCCTAACTGGGTTCTGCGAGCGAAGTAGGTAGTTGCTCCTTGTAAAATAAATTTTGGGATTCAGGTGAAACCAGTAACTGCCAGTAAGACTTGACGACGGCGCCACTATATTTGGGAAAGCTAGGCAGAAATATGATGCATGTCTGGCTAAGAACAGCTATAACTTTGTCTAAACTCTCTTTCCAGGAGAACACAGTCAACGAGAGGACACACCTCCTCGAGGTGACAGAACAACAGCAGGAGACGCCGGTGCCAGCAGCATCGGCGTCCACTCCGCCCCGTAAGCCCGACGAGCAGAGCGCGCTCAACAGGATACTGCACGAGACTGCCACGTGAGTACAGCTTGATGGTTGGCCCTTTCCAAAGAGAGTGATGACCAAAGACCAAGGAGACGCCTTCGCGCGGCGTTTGCTTCAGTTTGTAGGTATACAAACCAAGCGAGTTAACGTTAGCTCGCACTAACTGACGGCTTCGAAGGCTGCCCATGACAGAAGTTCACACTCAAAGGTTATTCGGTGTTCTATGCTGATGACCATCATTGGGAACCCGCTTCGTAAGCTAACACCAATTTTCCTCATCCCACTCTCTCACCCAGTACTTCCGGCTACCACCCTCGTACTTTGAGTTGTCCTCCTATTTCCAACGTTATATTTTCTCATCACTATACCCTCTTTTCGCATAAAATTGTCCTACCTAACTTAGACCTATTCTATTCTCATCTTTATTTCGTATAACTAAAGCCTTTTTTCCTTCACCAGCAACGTGATCGATGTAGGCGCCCTCGGGCCGTACGCACTAGAAGCTGGCGCGTACAGCGAGCGCGTGCGCGTGTACAGCGCGCGGGTGGCGGGCATGGGCGCGGGGGGGGCGCCGGCGCCGCGCCTGCTGGCGGACCTGCCGCACTCGGAGCGAGCTGCCTTGCTGGCGAGGCCGGCGTTAGCGGCTGAGGATAAGGACTTCGTGAGTTTCTTTTTCTACTCTACCTAGTCACTCAGGAAATACGGGCGATATTCTGTTATATGTACATTTTTCTCCTATGTGCAGAGAATTGTATGACCAAGAAACTGGATTGTAGAGGTCAGATAAGCCGATAGTGATACATGACTGATATTCAGCTGCATCCGATTAAACTGAAAGCCGACCATTACACAGTTGAAAAAGAAGGTAGGCAGGAGATGATGCAGCAGAGAACAATCTAGAAAAATATTCAATGCAAGAATTCTTGGAGCAGAGTAGCGGTAATAAATACAGAAAGAACCTCCTCGTTTGCTGTCGGTTAAACAGGATATCAAGAGGCAGTTTCCATGCGATGCGATTGTAAAATAATTTTATTTTATTACTGGCACCAATGCCACCCGTGACAAGACTACAGACGTCATTAAAAATATGTTTGGCTCTCGGTAATCTAAACACTAAACAGACGTCGGTATGAGCTTCAAGGTACACAATGTACAATCGAAGTGTATGATAGCGAAGCCATATTGTGTGAATTAAGAAGCCCTTTGTCTTTACTTAATTCTTATTAAATGGTAGATTAATTTTTATGTATGTTCACCGATTACTCGAAGACGCCTGAGCCGACTTTTTTTGTTTCTAAGGAGGTCCCATTTAAATTTTGTCGAGAGGTTTTTGAAAAATCATCAAAAAATTGTATAAATCGATGATATTTTCATTTACTCCGAAACCTCGCTGTCTCATTGGAGCAGTGCGCAAATATTTGTATAGGATATTCTAGCTAGGATATTATAGCTTCAGAAGTAGGTGGCAAAAAAAAAACTGAATCAAACAAACAAAAGTCACCGACTTCTTAAGCTAAAGTTATTTTTCACTTTTTTTTGTGTTTTTGAAGTCGGTTTTATTTTTTCCAAAAAAGATTTTATAACAAAAAAGATTAGTTGTGTTTTGGCGTGTTTTTGGACTGTCATTATGCCAGTCTGGTGTGAATAATGTTATCATTGTCAAATATGCAGGGGAAGATAGACAAATTGTCCAATTGACAAATTGTGTTGCGCCGACCCCAAGTAACATGGGTCAAGGGAAAGAAGATGTTGGTCGAATTGTCCAAAAACATAGATAAAAATCAAAGTAAAATAAAAATAAAAAATCCATAAGAATCGCGACAACCTACACATAAACTAGAATACCTAAACTATCTAATAAGTGCTTTATTTTACCTCTTCTATCTGAATCATGACGTCTTACCTGAAATATTAAAAAGTATGCGTCTTACTAAACTAATCTCTCCCATTGCAGATAACAAACGCCGTCAAAAAAGCCGCGGCTGCCATCTCCGAGCTGCGTGTGGAACACCACGAGGACCTGGTGGTGCCGTTCCGGGTGCCATAGCAGCGGCGGACCGCGTCGTACTGCGAGGACGAGCGGCCTTACTGACGCGAGGACAGGGACGTGGACGGGGGGGACAGTGACTATGTGATGTAGATAGGTGAATTGGACAATGGGGTGAGGAAATTGCATACCGGGTCATATTGAAATAGCTTGCGTAACTCGAGAGATGATATATGATGGGTGGGCAAAAATAAAAATGATTTGATGCTTTTTTGGTGGTGTTTAATGAAGGCAGGTTACTTGAAATAGCAGTTTAAAGGCCGTTTTTGTTTGGTAAACCCTACAAACGTGATGTGTATTTATATCTTAACACGCCAAAACGACTATTAACTCACATTTTCTGGAAAAGGAAATGTATGGAGCCTGGGCTAGCACTATGTTCACTATTATGTAAATAGCACTATATTTTTTATTGGTCATTTTCTTTAATTTCACTTAGTGTTAATGTGCATTCAAATTAACTAGGTCAAGGAGAGCAATACAACATAAAATTAAACATGCCACCATGTTTAATTTTATGTTGTATTGATCAGATCAGCAGTATGCGCAAAATTACATTTTGACAATGACATTTGACTGACGCGTATCGTAATATCTGCGATAAAAAAAAACGGAAACCATAAAACAAAGCCGGGGTCAACAGAGAAGCAATCAATCAATCTCCGTAGTAGTAAACTGGGTTGCAAAACAAAAACAATCACTAAAAACTCCGAAACACATCCAATTTAAACTCAAAGCAAAGAAAGACTCAAAGACGTCACTTTTTAAAACTGTCAAAGTCATCAAACGTCATGTCAAATACCAAGTCATGGCTGCCCTAAAAATAGGGTTTTCTTATTAAAAAAACTTTTCAAATGGTCAGTTTTGTACGCCTGTACCCTTCTTCAAATTCATTTTCTTGTATTTGTATGAAATTTCCCTATTTTTTCCCTATTTATCTATGTAGTGTACATAGTGGTAACCCAAAATCAAACATCTCCTTTATAATTAACTAGCTTATATGCCCGTGGAGTTCGATAATTGTCCCACGGGATCATACTACCGGGATAAAAAATATCCTATGTGTTAATCCAGGTTATAAGCTATCTGTATGCTAAATTTCATCCAAATCCGTTCAGTAGTTTTTGCGTGAAAGAGTAACAAACATCCATCCAACCATCCATCCATCCTCACAAACTTTCGCATTTATAATATTAGTAGGAAGTAACCTGCAGTTATTGACCCCAAAAACCATCATTTTTTTTTTGTTTTATCATGTTTTGCTATCGATACCCATCACTTCAGTGGAGTTTCGTTATCTTAATCGGACTGACCTTGTATAAAAAAACGCGCGTTTGTTGCGAAACAGTTGCGCGACTTTTTTGTATGGAATTTAATTTTGGTGTGAGGTTTGTCAGCCTTTTAATTGGAAAGACCATTTGAAGTGGTCTTTAAACTTGTTAATATATTGGTTAAATTTGTATAGTGCCGGTCACAAAATTATTATGTTATTTGAAGAAAAAGGTACATAAAGAAGAAACTATGATCGAAATTCCGTTTATGTTCGGCCGTCCGATCAGTAGAAAGGGTAAGCCATAATATAGATGTTTCAACTTGTCTGCCCTTTTCATCCCGAAATTTCAATCAATTTATCAATTGTCGAAGACTCAGAAAATTAAACAAAAATATACCCAGTGTCCTGAATGTAATCATGCAAGAAAAGACTAGTCCCGCCATTTTTAAATGCAGTCAAGTAACTGCCAGACTTTTTTATACTACTAAGTTTGTAACTAATACTTGCAGGTTACTTGCTTTTATATCTGGAATTGCATGCAAGCTGCTTGCATATCTTTGTGCAAGCTACTGGTATGTGTATTCTTCTTGGTTTAAAGTTTAAGTAGCTGCAATAAAGAACTGCTGTAATCTAGAAGTAAAGGTTCATTATTTAACATTTTTGGAATACTTTCCATTATCATTTTTGTGTGCCATGGCTATAGTAAATGCCAGGGTAAGCTAGAATCAGCTTCTAATTTTTGTGGCAATATTTATCTATAATTGTTAAATTATCTGTACGTTTTAAATTGTTCAACGAAATTGTAAATAATTCGCAGAATATTATGTTTTACGCTGTTACCCTGTATTCCGATTCTAAAAGAAAGTGTGTTATTAATTTTAACAACGATTTTATTATTCAATTCTAAATAATTCTATGTAGATAAGACATATTTTTACTTTTTTTTATAACAGAAATCAGGTATCTAAAAATAAGGCCACTGACCCATTTCCCAGTCTTAGAAGTATGTATATTGTAGAAAGGACACCAACATTAATTTAAACGGAATAGGACCATTATCATATCATTTATTGAAAATATTCAATAGATTTAAGTTGTATGGTAACCAGTATTCATCCTGTGTGATAATTTAATTATTCATGTTTCACTGTATCTTTAAACGTTGGGGAAGCCTTAAAAACTACTAGAATCTGGCTACTCGTCTTTTGGAAGCAAAGTGTTCAAGTGAATGCAGCAGGTTAGCCCGCGAAATTCAAATTGAATCTCGGTCGTATGTTGATAAAAATATAATTCGCGCAAGTAGCACGTATGTAGAGAACAGAGAGAGAGAGTTACAGAATTGTAATCATTAAAATCATCAAAACAAGCCTCTAAGTTCATTTAACCCCTTTGAATGACTTTTTCATGAAATAGTTTAGTTTTGGGGCTACCCTGGGGCTTCCCCCTTAATGAATTTCATTTGGAGCAACAGTTTGTAAATGATGCGCTACAAACGCGCAACTGAATCTTTCGTTATGGATGCCACGAAAATATTGCAATCTGTTCTTCTGATTGAAGGTACTTTACTTTAATTTAACACTTTCGATTACAAAATGCGATCTCTATACCCTTTTCCTCATAAAGGGACGTCATGTTTTCTAAAGGTTTTATTTTCCAATGTTTCTAGAGGCAGTAAAACTTTGTCAGTCAGTATAGCACACTAATAATATCATATTGTGTAATTACTGTAACTCATCATATTTCGCTGTATTCTAGACTAATGTCATGATATTATACCAAGAACATAGGTAACGTTATTTGACAGATAATAAAAGTAAATATTGAATGTTTTTCTAAAAAATATATTGATATATCGACAAAATAACATTAAGTAAATTAATTTAACATGGATTACTGCAGTCATTTTTCAGTTTATTTGTATGTGTAAACTAAAATTTTGACTAACTTCCTAAATTAGAACCAAAAATATCTTTATTGTAATAATATGTAGACATCGTAACAGCTATACCATATTTAGAGAAACAAAATGCAATGCAAATGTAAAATGGAGTATTGAGCTGTGCGTAGCTATGATGGCTATAATATTCGACAGACACTTGTAAACTGGTATCTAATATCATCCTCATAATCAATGTGTAACGTTCACAGGTCCTCCTCTCGGTGAGAGGGTATGGGCTGTTAATCACCACGTGGGCCCAGTACGGATTGGCGGACGTCCCATGTCTTCGAATTTTTTGTTCTAAGACATATCGTATATTAGCTCACGATCCCTAAATAATGTAGGAGGTAATACTTTTGAAAGAAATCGTACAGTAAGAGCTGTTGACAGCCGTTTTGCTGGTTCAGTCTACAGCTAACAACTGGGACCAGACAAAAAGTTGGCAAACACGAAAGAGATAGAGAACATAAATCTCTGTCTCGTTTACTCTTACTGCTGGATCGAATAAGTGAGTTCTGGTCTTATTATTATTTTCCTTTATTTATTAATATACAAATCAAATACATTAATAAAAACAATATAAAAAACATTTAAAAATATAAAAAAAATGTAGCCCATAGCAATGTAGAATACCAGTATTTTAAATACATACTCTGTCTACATTTTTACAAAAAAATGCTCGTCGACTTTTGTGGCAGTCTTGTTTCCCTAAATAAGGTAGTCAACGAACCTGCGACTAGTCTTGCAATATCTGCGATTAATCGCAAGTTTGCGGCGTCAATTTACTAACGTTGTGTAAATAACCAAATTAAGCCTAAAGGAATCTGTGATGCAGATTTTGTTATATGTATTTTATAATATTGCAGGCTTATTATGTGTCTGATAGATATATTATTGTGGACTGCTTTGATTTTTACAACTTCGAATAGAATATCTGAATAATATCTATTTAATAAAAATCATAAACTTATACTTCCGGAAAATCCAAAAAAGCTGCACACGTCTTGCAATTTTTACTTTCTTTATTTGGAATATTTAACATCAGTTCTTTAATTGTAAAAAAATAAACCTTAAGTTCTTCATCTCAGACTGGTAAAAAGTATAACTGAAATCAAAGCAGTCTAATACCTGTGTAGATATTAAACCTATCATTTGAGAATAAAACAAGATGACTGACTGAACGTAGTTAGTTTTATTGTAATGTATAGAAATCTTATATAGCGTGATAGAATATCTATGGGTAATTAATTGGGTAACCTAGGCAACTGACTTAAAAAAAGAAGTAAAAATAGCCTTAATGCTGCGTTACCATGTTGCTATCTTGTTCTAAGAAGCCTAGGAAGACAGAAAAAAAAAACGTCAAAGTCATTCTGACAGCTGTCAGGTGCAAACTAAAGTCCATGTCACGGTAAAGGCGCGAAGCTCCTGTCATACGACTCTTAAGTTAAACTTAGCACGTTTGAGGCGTTGATGTTAGTTTGACAGAACGTTTTTTCGCTTATTTACCTGTAAGTTAAACTTCAAATATCTTTGTTGATATCATCAATAACTGATGCATCTGTCATAAAAAACTAAAAGACTACCTATAGATATTCCAACACCCTAATATTCGTGTATAGAATTTTGCTACATATATAAAAGAGCTTAATCTTGATTTAATTATTAACATCGATGCCATTTTAACATGTTTTTCTATAAAGACGCTACATTCAAGCGTCTAGCGATTTTGTAGTGATCGTGCGCTAGAATGGAACCACCCTAAGAAGTTATTTTAAGTTTATATTTCAAATGATGTGAGTGTAGACTGTGCGAATTTTTATTGAAAGTAGCATGTGGTAACGGCTTAATTGGATTTTTTGCAATTATGTCCTGAAATGTATGGTAAATGAGAACCTCCTCCTTTTTTTAGAAGTCGGTTAGAAACTTACTATGTTTGGAACCTGGATTTTGTATTCAAGTGTAGGTTCTACCTTGTACATAATTATGCCCTAACCCTTGTCCTAATTCAATGCGACTGCCGCGCGAATACACGATCATTTAAATGAATTATGACGTGAATATTCGTAACGATCACTAATTTCTATTTGGACAAGGCCATAAGTTTCTCTTTAATCAAAAGTGCTAAGTTGCTATACCGACAAAAAATCGCACAGTTTGCACTCAAGTGTGCTCACGCGTCGCGTTGAAAACGACGCGTAGAAAGGATGTAATTAAGAAATACAGAAATATTATAGAATTCCCAGTTATTTTGTTATGCACATCATTAATGCATAGTAATAAGTGATTATAAATTTCTATTTAAATATTTTGGGTTTTTATTTAATTCATTGATGCAATTGAATAAATGGGACCCTTTCGCGCCTCGGAATAAAGCACGTTAGTCCGCTAGTCCACTTAGTCCAGTCCATCATTCGTAGCTATTTTAATGGTAGCTGTACGTGTACACTCTCGACCGAGACCTTTTCTATGTCTCCTGAGACGTCTCTCTAAAATAACCGACACGGGACAGAGCACAAGAGCCAAGACGAGCGCTACTATACTGATAAAAAATGCACCTTTTTTTTTTGGGATGTGAAATCATCAAATGACTCCTCCCGCTCTGGGCGGAGCGGAAGGGAGTGTCAGACTTTTACTGACTAAAACCCATCCATGTTCCTTCTTTTGCCCTTTCTACTCCACGGGCCACGGTATCTCTTTCGAACAGTCCCGCAGCCCTGGCAGGCCCTTGCGGGCCCCTCCTGTTTGCTGACATCTCTTTGAGGCTCGCGTGAAACACGAACGCGCCGTCGTCACGGCCTGTCGTCATAAGACGGACGGACGGCGAGCCCATTACTCACCGTCCACAGGCCAGTGCCTACGGTGGCCGAGAGCCACCACGTGGCCCCCGACGCCCGGGGCGTCTCCGGCGGCGGCTGGGACGTGAGGTTATCCCCCTCTCACGTTTCGCCACCTCCTTCGCTAGCATGACTGCTTCGCAGACCCTTAACCCTTAATTGGTCGCGTCTAAAAAGTTACGTAAACGATCACGTGGGGTGCGTGACACCCCGATCATATAAATCAAATACGAAATACATGCAAATCACGATGTAATGCTAGCAGTGTTTGTGATAAATAAATAAAATGTCACTTGTGACGAAATGGTACAGATGCCAGCACATCAAGCTAATCTGTCAAATTCCTTTATGTAGGTAATTTTTCTACTATAAAGCTAGCATTAGGTTCAAGGTAGATTGGGAAAATTTGACATTTTAATGCTGATCTCTAAAAAGTAGGTATTTTTTTGAAGGAATAGATAGCAGCTACCTAAAAGAGGTCTGTAACATTAATTTGTATTATAAAAAAGAAAATGATTTATGAAAACGTCATTTTTTTTAGTAGGTTATGACGTTATAGTGTAATAATCTAGGTATGGCAAGTATATGACTATTGCGATAAATATTTAACTTTGTGTATTTTACTTCTTCTTGGTATAAGTATTCTATTCTTCGTATTCTAGGCATCTACTCTTCGTACATGAAGGACTGTCAGTAACAAACCAAAATCAAGCCTCCGTATTTATTTAAGTTTTTTACAAAATAATTTACATAATGTCGGTCTTCGACGGCGAAATAGAATACCGTTCGGTATATATGGTGGATTTTGTAAAGAAGAACAAACCGTGAGTACCTTTGGAATGATACCTATGTACCTACATGATTCTCTAAATCATACCAACCTCTCTCACTCTGGTACAGCCATTCGTCATAAATGAGCGTGCTCTGTATAAAATATATCAAAAACTGGGCAATTAATCATACAAAACCATTGAGAAGTGTCTAATACTCATTTATTAATAATTATAAACAGTTTGCATGAGTGTTTCAATCAAGCAACCTCCTTTTTTTTTTTTTTTTTTTTTTGGGGTGAGAAATCATCAAATGACTCCTCCCACTCTGGGCGGAGCGGAAGGGAGTGTCAGACTCTTACTGACTAAAAAACACCCATGTTCCTTCATTGGCCCTTTATGTTCCAGGGCCGCGGTATCTCTTTCGAACAGTCCCGCAGCCCTGGCAGGCACCGGCCCTTGCGGGCCCCTCCCGTTTATCAAGCAACCTCCTGACATCAAGAACCTACAACACTAGGTAAACCGAGAGTTCTAAATTTTATGTTAAATATTTATTAATTAGATCCAGGATTGGATGCAGTATGCAGCACAGTTCTCCGCCCGCAAAATATGCACATGTAGTAAGTGCGAAAAATAAGCATGGTCCCAAACCTGTAATGTACTCGACGAGTCCCCCCCCACAGGGTATCCTCAGGAGACATTGACTCGACTCACTTTCTGCATGTGCATATTTTGCGGTTGGGATGCTGCTGCATTCTGCATCCAAGCATATGGATTTATACAGCGTGTAACGGAAGGGGGGTATCAACCCTGAAGGAGGTGAATGTGCTCATGAAACTCAACAACTTTCCCCAAACAACATAGGGCGAAATATGAAAAAAAAATTTGGCCCTCCCTTACAAAACTGACTACCAGCTGATTGATTTACTATGGGAGGGCCAAATTTTTTTTTCATATTTCGCCCTATGTTGTTTGGGGAAAGTTGTTGAGTTTCATGAGCACATTCACCTCCTTCAGGGTTGATACCCCCCCTTCCGTTACACACTGTTTAAGTAATTAATCAATATAAAGGTGTTTTTTAAACTATTTAAAACACTCGGTTTACCTATATATGACACCACGCCTGTACGCCTAAAGGGTTAAGCAGAGGCCTAGTCCGTAGAAGTAGCTAACATTTCGCCAGTTATTTTTAAGTCCTGACGGCGCGCACTGCACTCGAATAGCTAGATACCTACTAGGAACTATGTTCTATGTTAGGGATTTTGGTTTCCGCACTTAGTCCCTAAAGTGGACCATTGTGCGTGCGTTTAGTGGTTCAAGATAAACTAAACTGCAATTTTGCTACAAGATAAGACAGAAATGGCAATATGATAGTTTATTTAAGTACCAGTTTTCGTGTTAACTATTAAAATTCCAGCCCTGACCAGTGAGGCAGAGAGATCTGGTTGAACCAGCTCCACAACATTTCCTCCTCTGTCCACAGCAAGAGTCCCCGTCGTAAGCGTATCGATGACGACTGTCTGATAGTGGGCCTGAGCCGTGACATGCTGAAGACTAAGGATGAGCCGCGCAAGTATCCCGACAAGCTCTGTCCATTGTCTCCGGAATTCTACAAGAATGCCGTGAAAAGGGTAAATTTGTTTTGGCTTGCTATCGTTTTACCTTCTCTATCAAGCCCATCCAAAGGTTGTAGCAAGAATTATCGCTTTTCGCCGCTATCTTCAGGCTGTCGCTCCTTGTAAAATAGTGGACATGAACCCGGTTATACCGTAAACCGACCTCAACAGATGGGAAAAGGCATAGATTGATGATTGATGGTGTTGCGGAGATCAATATAGACTCCCTGTGCTTAGTAAACATAAAGTCTCGTTATTTTTTCGTTGGGGTTTTTGTCACAGAAAGTTAGTATTTTCGAATAGACAAAAGGAAGCTGGTTCGACGCATCTAACAAAAGATAGGATAAAGATAACTTCAGGACTTCCTAACGCATTTCCGTTAGTTTGCAGATGACTATCCGAAGCTCACAAAGATATACATGACGAAGGACATCGATCCGGTTCCCATTGAGAACGAGATCAAGGATCTGAAGAGGACAGAGTATTTAAATAAGTACTGCTCTAGAGGTAAATTTACGTGAAATTGTGGCTTGTTCATACTAGGTACTATCTCTTTCGAAAGACAGTAGAATTAGGTAATATAGACCGTGAGTTTTTGGTCGTCTTACTTCATATGTGTCCAAATATAGCCTATGACACTCACAAATAACGTGGCTTTCTATTGGTAAAAGAATTTTCATAATCGGTTCAGTAGATCCAGAGATTACCCATTAGAGATTAGTAGAAGGTAATCTTTATAATATAAGTAGTATAGATTATTATGACGCATGATGTAGTTGCAATACTACTACACGCACACTACACTCGTGCGCTGGGTAGGTATGTTCTACCATTTGACTCGTAAAAATATTAACAGGATGTTTCACTATTATCATAAACATAATTAATGGTAAAAAAAAATGTGCCTAGAGGTATTTTATGGCGGATACATTGGGTGGACTACCTTTGTAAGAAGACTAAAAAGTCACGGTGTATTTAAGCAGAAAGTGACAGAGGTACAGTTTTTTTGTAGCTTTTGAGGGCTTAGTAATTTTTTTAAATTAAATAAAAAATTTCATCCTATCCATCAGATCTAAAATTCGCCCGCGTATGCACATCAACCACTTCATAGTAGACCAATGATTTACCTTTGCCCCTCTTTTACCGACACAAGCAATTGACACCTTAATGCAAAGAGCAATGTTCGATCTCCTAAGGTTGGCTTAGCGCCGAAAGTAAGAAATCTTAGCTTGCTTTTATTAGGGACTCCATTTTAATGTCGCATTCTGTTAGTTACAACGGGCAAGCAACTCAAGCAAGGGGCATCGCCTAACATTTTGCTAACAGCAATTTTCAATTGGAGAAAAAACTACGAAAATTGATAATTTAACTCTCTCTCTCCTTGTCCACAGACCTTCCTTTCATGTCCGTGAACCTAGCCCGCCGTGCGCGCGCGCTACAAACCCTGCGTCTACCGGACGACGTCATCATACCGGACACTACGCAGACAAGCGCCTTCCGCCCCCCCAAGCCAGAGAAATACGCAGACCCACCTTCCTCCATGTCTATGAGACCGAAATATGATGATTCTTTGACCAGTTAGTACTATAATTCTGAGATTTTCATGGACCTTTAGTATTGACCTCGTGAGAAATAAAAGAAGGGAAGTAGAATATTTTATTCTGCTTGTTGAATACTGTAGTTGATCTACATCGTCTTACCTAATGATACATTATCGTAGTGAGGTAAATACGAAATTCAATCATATACCTTAGTCTACTATACCTATTTACTAATATTTTGGTACAAGTCGTGCATAATTATGGTTGTGTTCTTTGTAAAGTGCATGTAGCTGTACATGCACTTCGCAAAGAAGAGATAGAGATCCTCCCTTTGCCGAGCCAGCCTTCTTCTAACTTAAGCCGAATTTCACCCGTGAAACTGCTCATCACTCATCTAAACTACGTTCAAGAGCTGCAAATCTCCACGTCTACTGCCAACCTCATCGAGATTTTACCCGTGATGGCAACAATTTCGTCCGCCAGACGTCCAACATTTCTCTTTCCAGTCCTTGGAAGCTATTCGGTCACAACTGGACTCCACATGTCATCAGCGCGCATTCCAAGGTTCTGAAGAACTTAGCAAAATAGCCAGTGCCATGCATATGGTGCCAGTGCATGTAGCTACCGATATGGAACTTTGACTACAATATATTATTCCGTTTTACAGAGGAGCTCCGTCGCATCCTGCGGGTCAACACAGGCGACACAACCTACGGAGCGTGTCACGGTCTCCTGGCCAAGGTCGTGTTAGAGCAGAACCCCTTCGGCAAACCCCGCAAGGAGCCGAGATACGGCCGCTGGAAGAATCCGTACATGTTTACTTATAGAATCTGACTGTGGTTACTTCTTTTGATTAAAATTGTTTGGTGAGGAGATGAGCTGGTTTTATTAAAATAACAAAACACAAAAGTAACCAATCGATGAGTGCAAGTATAAGAAGAATATGTTTTTGTCGAAGGCACACCTAAATGATTGTGTAACTACCAGATTTTAAACTTGCAGCGCTAGGCCGACTGTTGGTCCGGAGGACACGGTGGAGCACACCGTGGAGGTCTGCTCCGCTTGGGCGGAGCACCGCCGTGTCCTCGTAGCGGCGATTGGCGGCGGCGACCTCTCGCGTCCGGCCCTGGTTCAAGCCATGGTCCGGGGCGAGAGGGAATGGGAAGCCGTCGCCTCCTTCTGCGAAGCAGTCATGCTAGCGAAGGAGGCGGCGGAACGTGAGAGGGAGAGAGCCTCACGTCCCAGCCGCCGCGGGAGGAGAAGCACCGGGCGTCGGGGGCCACGCCGTGATGGCTCTCGGCCACCGTAGGCGCGGGCCTGTGGACGGTGAGTAATGGGCTAGCTCGCCGTCCGTCCGTCGCGTCGTATGACGACAGGCCGTGTCGACGGCGCGTTCGTGTTCCACGCGCGCCTCAAAGAGATGTCAGCAAACGGGAGGGGCCCGCAAGGGCCGATGAAAATGATAAATGACCAAAGAAGGAACATGGGTGGTTTTTAGTCAGTAAGAGTCTGACACTCCCTTCCGCTCCGCCCAGAGCGGGAGAAGTCATTTGATGATTTCCCAACCTCCAAAAAAAAAAAAAATCGCGTCCCGTTCTATCTGTCATGATTTGGGTGTCCTAGAAAGCGATTAAAGGACAGCGCTGTTCCCACCTAAGCAATGTGACAGTAAAGTGATTTTAAAGTACACTTGAGAGCAATAAAATCGCACACCTCTTGTAATTTGGTTTATAACTGTTTTTTTTCTTAAATATAAAGATATTGGGTACAAATCATTAGGCAAAATTAAAGAATACAAGCTTAGCTTTAAAAAAACACAAAATTAAAATCATTGACCTTCTCGTAACTTACAGAAACCAGCCGTACACCAAATTCCCCAAATTCACCCGTTAGCATTGTCACTACTTGCACCCGCAAGACCCCGACCCGACCCTTTTATACCCGCAGGTATAAAAGGGTCGGTTTTTTTGGAATTCTAATCAGTTGCATACCGAAGGTCAACGTGATAACATCTCTACTGAAAGCATACGGAAAAATATGGATACCACGCCCGCAGAAGCCGCTCAAGTTATTGCCTTGCTCGAAGCAGGCCTTAATCAAAGTGAAGTTGCTCGACGACTAAATTTGAGCCGGTACTCTGTTCGTCGTGTGTACCAGAGGTTTCAAGAGACCGGTGGCTACATTCGGCGACCAGGATCTGGCCGGCGACGAAGAACATCAGAGCGTGATGACCGCTTTCTTGTGTCGAGGTCTTTAAGAAATCGGCAACTGAATGCGGTTCAACTGGGACAAGAGCTTCGAGAAGTTCGCAATGTCAGTATAAGTCGGTGGACAGTCAGAAGAAGACTTGGTGAAGCAGGACTGACTTCACATCGCCCAGCAAATGGTCCCAAATTGACCACAGCTCACCGACAAGCCCGACTACAATTTGCCAGGGAACATTTAAATTGGACGTATGACCAATGGCGGTCTGTTATGTTCTCTGATGAGTGCAGAATGACATTACATGGCCATGATGGACGCTCTAGGGTCTACAGAAGGTCATCAGAGCGATTTTCACAATGCTGCATAAGCGAACGTGTGGCTTTTGGCGGTGGATCGTGTATGTTTTGGGGTGGCATAATGTTGGACACTAAAACTGACATTGTATTCATCACTGGAGCGAATACCGGCCCGAGATCGAGAGGTTTGACGGCTGCACGATACGTCGAAGAAGTGCTCGAAGGACATGTGAGGCCGCTTGCGTGGCTTATGGGAGAAGATTTTCTCCTAATAAAGCACGACAACGCGAGACCGCATGTCGCTAGAACAGTTTGCGACTACATGGAAGACGTTGGAATCACCGCGATGGAGTGGCCAGCTCGTAGTCCTGATCTCAATCCAATTGAGCATGTCTGGGATGAGGGAGCATTCAAGTATTACGTAACGCAATTTGGGGGGGAGGGGGGTCTCGTAAAACGTTACGATGCGTTACAGGGGCGGGAGGGGGTCTTTCTTACAAGACGTTACGTAACATTGTTTCTTTTTTTTAATAAAAACTTAAAACTTGGTTAATAGTTGATTATTTTTTAATTTTGTTAAGAATACGATTTTATTTCGAGTAAAATGTTTAATTTCAGTTGGGTTTCTCTTTATAATTGCATTCCCAAAGGTTAAAATAAACATGTTATGTATTTTAAGAGTTTATTAGAGTGAATTTCCCGGGACCGAAAATTGCGTGGCATCAATGAAATCGGTACTAAAAAACATAGTTATAATGTTCTCACATTTTTTTCCGGTTAGGTGAAATAGTAATCTATATGTAGCACTAAATATTTTATTCATTGGATTAATGGATACTCCAAAAAAAAATATTAAACCTCGAAATCTTTCATTGCCGTGTTTGTCCACACTTCACCTTGTTGTGTATTATTCCTCATTGATAAAAATCTATTGGTTATTTGTATTAAAACCTAGTTTTATTTGATACATGAATAGTTAAAGTATTGTTACGGAATACATTTATTCAAATATTTAAACAATACAACGAATGGTTAATAAAAAATCATTTGTCCCAGGACTACCGTTCATCGCCGTGTCTTAATCATGTTCAAGGATATTGTTTTACCTACGACTTGCATCCCCGCTCCCGGTATGCTAAACGTTGCATATTAGTGCCGCCTAAGTGCTCGACGTGGAAGGACGTACACACGTGCCTGCGTTTACACGCCATAAATGTAAGTATTCAATTTTTATGATACTGGACATTTTTTCTTTCATCGCCGTGGATAGGTATAACTTATATTTGAATAAGTTTGTCTTCATGAGTAAGCACTCGATAGAACACCATTTCTCATATGTTAATTTGTGAAGTGTTTATTTCTTCGAATAGTTAATAGATTTTTTGTTATTTATATTTTTTGCATTGATTTTCATCGCCGTGCTTTCATTGCCGTGGTTTTCGTGGCCGAAATTTGCTATGGCAATGAAAAAAAAGACACGGCAATGAAAAAAATTTCATTGCCATGCCTTGTAAAACAATTTAGTTTCATTGCCGTGGCCAGGAATTTCATTTCCGTGACTTGTGTTTTCATCGCCATGGTATGATTAGGCAAAGAAAACATCTTATCACCTGTAATACAGGTAATACCGATTACTGACAGTACAAAACTCGTCAAGTTAACTCTAGACTCTCTCTGTCTCTGGTCTCTCTTTAGACTTGATGAGTTTTTTACTGTACAGTCAACTACAAAAAGATGTTTTCATGTTACCCTTACAAAATGATGTAACATTTGGTACTCTACCACACGTATATACACTCACACACACGCAAGCACCCTCACATACTACAGTCTGATTTTAATAATGGATTGTTTATTTTTAGGATGCCAAGATGCCTAAACCAAAATTATTTGAAGAGGAGAGAAAGGAGAGGAAAAGATTGGCTGAACAAAAGCGACGTCAAAAATTAAGAAGCGACCCTGTATTAAAAGAGGAGTATCTAAGAAAAGAAAGAGAACGATATCTTAAAAAGAAGGCTGCAGGAGTAGTTGTTCCTCGAATTAAAGTCTCTAAGTAGTGTTGCGAGTGTAATTCAACAGTCTTTGTTTACTTATTGTACTCTCATTCTTCTTTTGTAATATCTCCTTACCCAAATTTTACTCCCATACAAGTGTTGGAATCAAGACCTCTTATGAACAGTCATTTTTATTCTATCTGTTTGTCTATCTCAATAGATAAAATATTTTTTAATTTCCGTGGATTGATTCTTTCATTGCCATGGCACAGTTCTTTCATTGCCGTGGACGCTTGTTTCATTGCCGTGCACGCATGTTTCATCGCCGTGTCACGAAATTTTTAATCCTGATATCTCGTTAGTTTTTTAAGTTATCTGCTAGACATTAAGCAAGAATATATACATTATCAAAAACTTTAATAAAAGCGTTTTTTTTTTTAAAAAAACCTTCAGATGAAAAAAAACACGGAAATGAAGATTTTATAGGACCTGTTGAAATTCACCCATTAGTAAAAAAAGCTAAAATGGGATAGAAATGACGGAGAAAAACCATTGTGTGTGTGTGTAAAGCCAAAAATTTATAGAAAAATAAACAAAATACGCAGGTGTTGCGGATTAAAAATCACTTGTTTCATTTAGTATGATTACCGCAAAAGCAATTAAAACTATACCGAGGACAAAAACTATAACATAACTTTTAGCGCCTTTAGGGTAAAAATGGTCACATGAGTGTTACGTAACGTTTAGAGAGGGGGAGGGGGGGGGGTACAGAAAAACGTTACGGTGCGTTACAAGGGGGGGAGGGGGAGTCTAAAATCTTCAAAAATTGCGTTACGTAATACTTGAATGCTCCCTGAGCTAAAAAGAAGAGTTCGAGCAAGAAGCCCTGCTCCTACGCGCCTCCGAGAGCTTCAACTTGCCATTGAAGAGGAGTGGAACGCTATACCACAAGATTTCATGGTAAAATTAATACGGTCCATAAAAAACCGATTAAGAGCTGTAATTAAGGCTAGGGGAGGGAATACACCTTACTAATAAACAATTTGATCGAGAATTTTGAGTTTGATTTTCATAATTTCTTAAACGAAATTGGGTAATTTTACTCGTTTGTTGGGTTTGGGTGCCGTAAAACCTCTTATGGGTATTTTTTACACTGTATTTGATATCATTAGAAAGGTAATGAGGTAGACTTTCAATTAGTGTGTGTGTTTTTTAAAATATTTATTCAGATTCATGAAAAAAAACTGCCTTAACAAAAAAAGTCAAGGTGTGCGATTTTATTGCTCTCAAGTGTAGTATTTTGTGGTAGTAGTTTGCACCTCAGGTCGGTCACGACCTACCTACCTGCGACCTGCTTAGGTGGGAACACCGCCTTAGACTACCCTCTGACCCACTTAAGGCTATGGGAACACCAGACTATGGGAAGACCATACTTTCCCAGAATGAACTTACCTAGGGTGATCAGCCAGTACTCGGCGGTCAGATAGACAGTCCGATCCCAACAAGGGACTTGGGACAAGACTAGGCAGATGATAAGTGAATGAGACTCTCCAAGAATATGTCGAAGGCATATTTGGCTTTACTTCTAAAGACAACACATTTTCTAATAGAACCTTCACCGCTACTTCGATAATTAACCAAATTAAAAAAAAAAAACAAATCGAGTCTACTTCATCCTGACATTTTTGGCAACAGTGAAGTCATTAGTAAATTCCAGTGTTGAAAAAATAAGCAAAATAAAATATGCAAGCTCTTTAGACCACATCACAAAATTGCCAGTAAAGAAGAGATGAGAAAACCCAGGATATTCTGAAGTCATGGATCACTACCTGACTACATATCGGAAGGACTACCTATGGCCAAACCTGCCAGGATCCGCTTCGGCGTCATCAGCTGGACCTGGACACGGGACGGGGGAAGGGGAACGTTTCGCAGAGTGAGTATTATCAGCCTATATCGTTGCCATTGCCGGGACACTGGGCTCCTCTCTGTGATGGGAGATTACGCCCCAGTACCCCATCTACCTACCACGGGGCCCAGTGTGTTTGTGAATGCAATTTTTGGGTGTAATTTATGGTGGTTCTAGTTTTAGTCGGATTCCTCAACATGTTTTCCTTCTTCATAGTTAGCGTACTATTCTAATTCTTACTTATAGATGGTTGGAAGGTCGCTGAGAATTTCACAGCGGGATAACTTGGCGCAAAAATCTTGGAAGGTCAGTTTTTTTTTGTGACTTGGATCTGATTCTTGTCCTCACTCCGTCCAGTTGTGAATGTCTCAAACTCAAAATCAAACCATTTATTTCAACTAGACCATTATAGGCACTTGAAAGTCAAAAAAAGCTATGCTATAGTCACAGTCACAAGGCATAATAACTTGCGAAAGTATTGTAGTTGCACATTCCAAAAGCGTGGATCTCTATGGAGTAGAATGGGCAAGAAACTCCATGGACACTCTTTTAAATTAAAACATTGTTACAAAATCTTGGTTACATCATTCATGTTGAGATTATACTTAAATGTGAGAACGATGTACAAAGACGTACACATTAAGAGCGTCCAGAGTAAAAGATTAAACCAACAATTTAAAAAAAAAGTAATTAAAATAATCCGTGGCAGCAACCACGTGAGATGACCAGTCCCAACTGACAGCGCCCGTCCACAAACATGACGCATGGATCAGCGCCATTCAACTCAACCATATTGAAGGGAACTAAATGATCCGACACACCCGCCACCATCAGCGAGACATTTAAGTGAGCATGACATTCTCTCAGCCACCAGGACACATTCAAGTCAATGAAAGATAACTAAATATAAATGGTAACTTTACAGTACAAAGTACTCACACATTGTGTGTTATGCGACTATATAATTCTAGGAGATGGAAATCTATACAATGCAAGGATATTCTTACAATCTTCTGCAGCTTCCACTATAATTTAACATGGTAATCAATTAGTTTGCACACACAATGTAGAGATAAAGGTAGAAAAACTACACAATTCAAATCTTAAAGATTAGGATAAGCCCTACTAATTAAAGTAACTAAGTTTCCAGAAAAGAAACAAAATAATAATAATAAATAAAGAACTAGAGCGGGAGCATCTCTTCCAAACATTAACATCTTAGTTCGTGAGCCCAAGTGGCTGTGGAGCAGGGCTAGCATTGAGCCAATCATTTTTATTTACGAGATAGTCTTCTAACTTATAATACGCTCGCTTACATAGTGTGCGTTTTATGCATGTTATAAAATTCTTCTCATTAATTTGTAGAATGTCAAGTGGTACTTTATTGTAACATTTTACACAGTACCCCATAAAAGAAGTGCGTACTTTTGACAATCTGAAACGTGGCTGATCTAATTTGTCCTTATTTCTAGTATTGACATTATGCCTGTCGCTTATTTTACTAAAAATATGTATATTTTTTCGAACATACATAATGTTTTCATAAATATATTGACAAGGTACCGTCATGATGTTAATTTTTTTAAACAATTCTCTTAGAGACTCGCGTCTGCGTAGGTTATAGATGGCTCTTACAGCCCTCTTTTGCAGAATAAATATTGAGTCAATATCTGCAGCCCGTCCCCACAGCAGAATACCGTAAGACATGATGCTATAGAAGTAACTAAAATAGACCAGTCTCGCGGTATCCACGTCTGTTAATTGCCGTATTTTACGGACAGCGTAAGCGGCTGAACTTAGCCGCTCTGCAAGTGCTGTTAAGTGAGGACTCCATTGCAGATTCGAGTCAAGCGTAATCCCCAAGAAAACCGTCTTATCGGCGAATTCTAGTATCTCCTTGTTCAATAAAACATTACATTCACTAGGTACTTCTTACATTCGGTAACGCGAAGTCTAAACACGCAAGACCACTTACCAGAACACAGACATAAACCTGGTGTGGAGATGCTGAAAGGTTATTTGGTATGAGTATTGTACGGTCAGGATGGAACTCTCCACCCTGTTCCTCATACGTATGAAGTATCTTCGACCAAAATACGGCTGTTCGATTTTTACCCTTTTTTTTTTTTTTTTTTTTTTTTTTGGGGGGTGAGAAATCATCAAATGACTCCTCCCGCTCTGGGCGGAGCGGAAGGGAGTGTCAGACTCTTACTGACTAAAAAACACCCATGTTCCTTCATTGGCCCTTTATGTTCCAGGGCCGCGGTATCTCTTTCGAACAGTCCCGCAGCCCTGGCAGGCACCGGCCCTTGCGGGCCCCTCCCGTTTGCTGACATCTCTTTGAGGCGCGTGATTTTTACCCTACCCTGGACTTGTTACATTCGCAGTGTGGCGAAGCTATCAGGCCAGGAGTTAGCTTTCTACCAAGCATGCATGCAGCACTCGCGGCCGGCAGACTGCCGGTGTCCACAGTACTCTGGCGGGGAGATGCCAAAACTGCCGCCAGGGAAAGAAGGAGGCTGGAGTCGAAATGAGGTAGACATTCATCTTGCTTTGTAAATCGGCAAATAGTGGGTTAAAGTGCTTGCCTATAAATACAGGCTTGCGTTCAAGAGCTGTCAGTATCAATATTTTGGTAAGGCTATTCCGTAGTCCCTAGGGTGGGACACCACGAGATACTCATAAAGTCAATATTATCTGATGATTGACCTTGACCCTATAGAAAAAATCTTTATATCAACGTCAATAATTTCAGGGTTATCAACAATCGAGCGGGAGATACCACGTCACCTAATGACCACAAGTGATTGACACCTCTGACGGAGAGAGCGTGCGGGGCGGGGGCGCCTCGTGTCCGAGGCAGGGGCGCCTCGGACACGAGGCGCGGCAGCAGCGCTGTCACGAAAACTGCCGCCTTTCGATTTTAGAAAACTCTTTGTTTTTGAAGGCGCAAGCACTTCCACCACCGCTGCCACCGCCGCCCTGCTGATACTCGAATTCACCGAACTTTATGGAAATAATGTAGATAATAACTGGGGAAGATTAACAGACTGAGTTTCATTTGTCCAAAAATCTTTTATGTTCTTTATTTTTTAATTATTCTCTCCAAAAACAAAAAATACCGGGTCTAAAATGATTCCTAAATCATTTTCTGACTGTAAAACAAATGCTTTATTTAAGTTACTTGGCTTGCGAATTTACGGACTGCTTCTAGGTAGTTTCTCAATGAGATCATATTCTTGTTAACATTTAACTTTCCAGATCATGGGACCAATGCTGGATCCAAAACTGTACCCGGTGCGGGTGGCAGCAGCACCTGAAACTCCTAGTTCACGCTACGATCAGCCCAATGCGTTCTTGGATAAGGTAAATATGTTCTTTAAATCTGCTTAGGTACCTACCTACCACCTTGTCTTTAAAATGACATTAAGGTTCCCAAAATCATTTTTTCTCAGTCGTTTGAAAGATAGACACTTCCACAGTGGTAAAATGTGTCCCCTCTAATTTCTAAGAGGAGGAAAATTCAGAAAAAAATGTAGAAAGTCGTAGAACGTAAAAACACTTTAAACGAAAATTGGTTTGATTATGATTTGATGTTTAGTTTTTGAGATATGGGACTTTTTCGCCAAACTGCAGCAGTAACTTCGTTTTCATTACCATACTGTTAAACGTACGAAAGGTATAACATTATAAATGAGCCTTCAAAATATTTTTATTATATTATTTGGTGTTACGGAACCTTGTGTGCGTGTGAGTACGACTCGCACTTGTCTGGGTTTTCAAACAACCATCCAAGTTCACAGTTTTCTTGTCTCATACCTTTTTACTATCACAAAATATACTAAATACATTCGTCTGTGTACTGTCCCTCCAGTTACAATCGAAGTACCCAATGCTGTACAGCATCCTGCAGAACGAGGCTTCTCCGGAGCTGAAGCAGAGAATAGACAGAGATCGGAACAAGACGACGTACCAGGTCGATTTCTGCGAAGCAGGTATATTTTGCCAAATATGTTTTATCATCATTATCTTCATCATCCATAACCCAACGAAGTTACTGTGCTCTCATTCCGGATTTGTCTATACAGGATTACTGGTAACTCGATGTATTCCTTGCGTCATAGTAATGACCATTCATGAGATGCACGCCATCCTGTACAAAATCAAAAACGATTTTCATAATGTAGTCCATGACTTTATATTAAGTTTTATACATTTTTAGATAGCTGATAAGACAAGTATACTTTTCTAGTAATTTCTACATCTGGCGTAGTATATTTTTTTGCACTAGACAACATTTTTTATGAAGTACTGGCAAAAACGACCCTAGTGCAAATAGCTTAATCAGGCTAGACCGTACCTACTGCTAGGACAAAAGCCTCCTCTCATCTATTGACAATCATCATGTGCCTAGCCTTTTCCCGACTATTTTGGGGTCGGCTTCTAGTCTAATCATCAGAATTACAGTATTTTACATGGAGCGCCTGCCTATCTGACCTCCACAACCGAGTGAAGTACTGGGTAATACGATTCCCATTGAAAAGACTGATTGCCTGACTTGCGACTTTTATAAATAATAAAGCAAAAATCGAAATCCGGGTGGGTAATGAGAAATTCATGACCGAAAAATTCAACAACGCCTGATATAAAACTTGAAATCCCAGGATGGCACATTCAGCAGTCGCACAACACTTGCGACTTGGCTTAAATCTCTAATCTCTCTCTCTTTGTCTAAAGGATTTTTTGGTGACATTTACACCACCACATAAGAATTATACAACAAAATGTTTAATAAATATTAGTACTACGCTAAAACACTACATTATAAACAAAAACCCGACAGGACCTGTCAGGCAGTAGCCCAACAGACCCTGGAGGTTACCGTCTGGTCAGAGAATCCTCCCTTTTCTATGAAGGATTAGGAACTCTTCACCCTGTTCCTGATGCCTCTATAAACTTATCACTATTTTCCGCCAGGTCCCGGCGCCAAGTTCGAGGGTCTGCAACGTGCACAAGACGAGAGCGGCACAGGCCCGTGTGCGCAGCCGATGCGTCTGCCGGGCGACCCCTGCCGCGTCGGACCCAAGCCGGGCCAGAAGTCAGCGCCCAGGACTATCTCCAAGCAAGCGGGAGCCAACGCGGCAGCCAGCGATCCCAGGGCAAAATGCGGTAAGACTGATGTCCATAGTAACAATTATTATGATGGTACTTATTTAGGAAGAGCGAGGGCGGTTTTTTGTACTTCAAGTGTTTTTACTAAAGTGCGTTTGCTACTTGGGCAGAAATTTGGAAATATTATGTTTCAATGGAAAAGGCATTATACTGACGAGCTGATTGTGAACGTCTTTTGGTAACCTCATTAGACGCTTAAATCAACATCCTTTCTTTTCCGATTCAGAGCTCAAAAAATGTTGTGGTCTTAGCATACTTCCTTGCTCCAAAAGTTCGCTTTACTGTCGCACTTAAAACTTATGGATCTTGCTGGTCTCACTGCTGGACAAAGATCTCTTTCCATACAGTGAAGGCATGAGCGTTGATCATCACAATTTCGGACTCTAGTACCTACTAAATTATAAGTAACCTTAACTTATGTCTGTGATGTACAAACTTCAGTCACATTGCCGAGAGCCCATAGGAACCACTGGCAAGGCCTAGTGGTTCAAACCTATTTTAAATGCATTATTAATTACATGGCAATAATCTTAACAGAAACGTCTTCGGCGGTGCCACCTCTTGGTCGGACGGAGTACCAAGACGGCGTGTCGAAGCTGGGAGGCATCATCATGCGAGACAAGCTTCATCGGAGATAAATCACGTTTTACAGAATCAGACAGAATGTATGGAGGACAAGAAAAACTATGGAATAAACTGTTTGGACGATTTACATCTTGGTGTTGTTACTTTAACATAACATAACACCACGGGTGTAACCCCCGAGCCCAAGGGTTATGCAGAGGGGTTTTTACACATATTTCGCCAAAGGTGTCGTAAGTCCCATGTAATGGGGGTGAGCCTATTGCCATTCACCAGGCAAAAATCCTGGCTCCAGGTTACTGTTACTATTAGTCTACGTCATCCCACTGCTGGGCAAAGCCCTCTCCCCATTACTTCCAGTTATTTCGATCCAGCGCTAAGATGGGCGGATGATCATTGGTTTTTGTCCAGCTTGTCCCGCCATCTTGTACGAGGTCTGGCTCTGGGTTAGAAATGAGAAATTCCTGATGGAAAACTCAAACAAATAACATTTTGCCCAACCTGAAAATCCTACCGAGGACCTCATGCCCAGCTACTGCTGCGCTGTTGTCCCGGGTCGGACACAAAAAAGAGAATGCTCATGGAAGTATGGAATCCCGTACCATGCTGCATCAAAATCAAACCTTGTTTTTTATAGACTACACTGATCGTATTAACTCCTACAAAAATTATTTTTGAAAAAAAAACCCGCGTTTCAGAGTTATTTTATAAAATCGAAACTAACCTAAAAAGTAGGTCTATTTTTTCGACGCTACCAACGACGTATTTTAACACACATACATTACATTATTGCTCTAAAAACAGCGTAATACACTAATATTAGTAAGAATTACGAGTTAAAGTAACATCCACAGTATGCTTGACTGAAACTCGATTTTATTTTAGACCTTTACATTGCCAATAGTCAGTCAGTACAGTACAAATGTCAGATGCCACAGATAAGATAACTATAAACCATAGAGTATAGTGAGTGCTATAAACTAGTCGGGATTTAGGGATGTAATCGATAAATCAAAATCTTTAGGCTGAGAAAATCAATTTTGTTGCAAATAGCAATAAACCAAACTAAATCGATTTGGTGTACTGATCTTACTTAATTGTAATTAATTTTAGAGTCCGCTCGACAGACAAGGGTTTGTTCAATTGAAACGGAACGTCATTTATATTCAGTTGAAACGGAACGTCATATAAAGGGAGTAAAACAATATTCGTACTTTTAAACTCGAAAAGTATATTTCCAGTTCAAAAATCAAATCCCCGACGCGTAATGCCGTAAAAAAATATGAAACTAATTACTATAATATTTTGGTTTTGAGGCGCGAGACTTTTTGGTACCAACTTTGGTCATTGTCCTTTAATAATAACCTATCTAGAAAATTTAGGACCTTCTACTTTTAGCAAGCCAAATCTACTGAACTTTTATCCAACATCCCCTGAATATAACAATAACACAGTGTACATGGCACGAAAATATCTCTATCTCACTGACCTACTTAAAACGCCGCCGGGGACATGAATTTGTATGTTTTGAACAGACAGAATTGCACGTCATTCTGATATAATCTTCCAATCTTTCAACTTTTACAACATCCGATAGCACCCAGGTCAAAAGCAGTTTATTGTTTGCCTAAACATCTACTATCAACCACCACCACCACCACCACCAGGAATATACCAGGAAAGTCTCCAATAAAACACTCGCCCGAACTGATAAATATTAGTATATGTATGTAAAGTCGGTGTATATCGTCACGTGGAGGGCCGCGCGCTGGAGATGAGCTCCCCGCGCTTGTACAGCGTCCCGGCGGCCGGCGCGCCCGGCCCTGCGCCCGCGCCTGCGCCCGGCCCGCCCGGCCCGCCCGGCCCGGCGCCCGGCCCGGCGCTCGCGCTCGTGTGATCCTGGCGCGACGAGCTGCGCGTGCGCACGGTGGTCTCGTCGTGCTGGCGCAGCATCACAGCGCGAGCGTCCGACGTGTTGCGCTCTCTGGGGAGTAGAGATATATTGATTAGGTGATGGCCCGAAGAATAAAATGATATAGCGGTTTGTTACATCAGACAAGGAAATAATAAGCTTGTCATCTGATCCAAAAGAGTTTCCTTGAGTATTTGTTAAAAAAATTAACCACTAATATTTTTTCGCTTCATGTATACTTTATTTTTATTACATAGGAGTTCCTGCTGTTTATCTTGGAGGTGATGGCTGTGAAGGCATTGCGCAATACTCCTTACGTCACTTCATATTTCAGCTGTATACAATCTGCTTAATCAAACTTTAACGTTCCCACCGAAGTCAACAACCATTTTTTCCGCTATCGATATGGAACTAACCTGCTTAGCGCAATAAGTCTGTCAAGATCAGGTGAGGGGCGCCTTAACTCTGCCGCCGACGTAAGCGTCACGCGCAGCGGGGGGGCGGGGGAGGGTGCGGGGGCGGGAGGTCCGGGCGTCGCGGGGGGTGGCGACGCCGGAGGGGAGGACGTGGCCGACGCGGACGCCGGCGACGACGAGCCCACCGCCGAGTCGCGCTTGTTCGACGACTTGTTGGATGATTTGTTGGAAGACTCGGAGCCCGACGTGGAGCGACGGCGCGGCGTGGAGCGCGGGCCCCGGCGCCCGCCGCCGCGGCTGAAGGCGGCGGGGATGTGCAGGGACGCTGTTATGACGCAGCTGTCGTCGTCTGACCCGCCCAGCGTCTGTGGAGTAACGGACAAATTAGAAAGAGATTAGCAACAACGAAAACATCTTAGATTTATTGATCTACAAAACAGCACCTAATAAAACTGCTGCAACCAAAACTAATACTGGATCCACAGGCGCCATTTAACTCGATCCTCGGACAATTTCTTACAAATTTTATTTCTTTTCGTGTCGACGGTACTTTGGATTAACTGAGCCCAGTAGGGTCCGACATCAGTCGCAGTTTTTAGGTAATTAAAAGTGCAAATAAACGGCAGGACATGGTCTGGTCAATAAGTACCGCAACATCCAACTACCATTTGTTGACTGTTCTTAAATGTTTACTCGTCGAACTATTCGGTCACCAACACTATCTAAAACTAAACTGGTGAACGAAAAATTAGTCTGTACCTCATTGTAGTCGCTGGCGGAGTCGTTAGAGTCATTGCTATCGGTCCGCGCGGCCGGCGTACTGCCGCCGCACACAACTCCGCTGCTACCGCACTCCTCACTACTCCGTACCCTGGAAACGAAACAAGGAACATTTATATATCAAAAGCAGATGTCGCTGGTATACGCAAGAGAATTTTTGAACTGGAGGGATGTCTTGCAAGTTAACATTTAGACTATTCTAATCTGTAATTGTAAACTTCCAGGATCAATTTTTTGGATTCTCACATAGTGCGAGTCGGTTCATCTTTGTAATCATTAACAGAACTTATGCCTGAATAAAGTTGCAGACCCAAAGTTCCGAATAAATTAATATTTTTCGGATTATTCAATCGTGAGTAATGACCAAATATCTAGTGCGAAGTTTATTGCATCTATAGCTTTCTTAATTTTACTAGCCTTGCTATTAGATCTACTAACAGTACTTCTACGAACCTGGTAACGATAGTCATGGCCGACGACAGCGATCCGGACGAGGTGTCGGAGGCAGCCGTCTCTCTCGTCCGTCTGCTGCGCGAGTAGCTCTTCTCACTGCGCCTGCCAAGAGAAAGCAGGGGGATTAACTGGGTGAAGTTCAGCAAAGGAAGACTATGGGTAGAGTCTAGCAGAAGTAGCTGATCTACTGTAGTTTTTAAGGGGGAGGCTCGACTTCTACGACAGAATACCAAAGTGTCGATATCTGTAGATGTCTGCCATCATTTCCGTGTAGATGGAAGACGTACGCCACTGCAGCCTCGAGAATCTGATTGATCTTCCTTACAAATTTTGTCTGATTGACAATTTGGCAACACGTTAGTTTAGTTTTGTGTTAGTGGGTGTATGGTGATCGATTGCAAGCAGGCGACTCCTTATACGTATCCATAAAATTACAATGAACACAAATAAAAAACATATCTAGTCAATGTATAATCGAATCGTGGCCCCCAACAGTTTCAAACCTTCCGTAATCTTAAATGTTACCTTGGGGCCAGGACCTGATTCTACAAATTCGGAACTTAAAAAAAGCTTCATGCAGGCTGGAAAGAGTTTACCTAGGCATGTTGCCGGGCCCGCCCGTGGCGGCCGCTCCGTGTAGGAACTGTTCCCGGGACCAGACCTGCCTCATGCTGTTCTCGTTGTTCTCCGCTGTCGCCTCAGCAGCGCACCTGGGGAAGGAAGGTGAGGTGAGGGAGGAAACACACACGCAATCATATCGTATTGTACAGATGGTCTGTTGGATCCCACGGTAGCTGTGGTCTTTCGATCCGGTTATTTACAATGAGGTTGATTTTCAATGGAAATACATTATGTTGGCTTGTATCTTGGATTGGGAGACTCAATTATTTAAAGCAAACCCTGGTATTGGTTGTATTCGATGGGGTTTGTCCATGGCTTAATTATTGGCTGACCTGATCTATAGGTAACCAGGCATATCGCGATACACTCGGCGACATTAAAAAAATCATATTGCATTACATTTAGTTAGTAATCATGCTTTATAAGACACATTGTACAGGTAAACATATTTCCACACACAACAATAAATACTTACCTACTGTAACATGTAAGGTTCTATAAGCTCTCCAAACACCATTGGCTCACTATCCACCTTACCGCTGACAGTCACAGCTGCGACATTCTAAAGGCAACAAGCTTACTCACCTGAATCCCCCAAATAGTCACATAGGTGACAGGAATTGATGCCAGATGGTGGATTCTAGTACCTTTACCGCGCAGCACCATTCCTTGGACGATTCTTATTCTCCAAGACTATAAGCTTTACGACAAATCCTTCCGTGCTGGTTACATGGCATTGTCTTTACGGACTTACCCAAACGATGGGGCACTTTATATCGTGGCCTGCATGTCCTGTTTTTTACTCTTTACAAGCCGCTATTGAAGGTGCTTAACCCGTCGCCAAAACTGGTTCAATTTAGATTGCCGTCTATACGCTAAGAAGAAGAAGAAGGTGCTTACTCTGCTCTCCTCAGCAGCAAGGAGTCGAGGTGTGCGGGCGCGGTGTGTGCCAGGTGGATGTAGGCCTCGTGCAGGAGCTCGGCGGGCAAGGTCCACAGCTCGGCTTGATTCTCCACCAGCTGTCGGACCACGTTGATCACGTCAGCTCGCTCTGAGAGCTGTTCCACGCTGGAAATCGAGAAGAAACCATTGAAATTCACGTAGCGTTTTTTTTAAGATTTTTTAAACACGTTCCTGGAGACTTGGAGTTTCTCCTGTATAGTGGGTGCGTTTACAAATTTAAACTCACTACACAAACAGACATAAACCAAACATGTATTCGATCTCTCTGAGCCGAAAGACCTACTACTTAGACTTTGACGAACAGTGGAGTCGCGAACAGCTGGCCAACTCAAGAATACATTGTAGAATCAAGGTAGCACGTGTGACTTTGTAATGGCCAAAGAGCAATAAAACCGGGAATCAATTAAAGAAAAAAGTTTGCCATTGATTTATTGGTTTTCACCATGATTTCCGAGATTTCCACCATGTTCTCGAAACAAAAAATAATATTTTTTTGCTCCTCTCTCACCTGGCAGGCTCATTGGGTTTATTCCTATGCAGTATATTGGGCGCGAAGATAGTGGCCAGGTTGGCGGCGTCCATCTTGTTCCCGGGCTCGTGTCGCTCGGGGTGCGCGTGCGCCGCCAGCGCCGCCAGGAAGGACAGCAGCGCGTTCAGCGTGTCGCGGTGCGCCGCCGGCAGCAGCTGCACGATCAGGCGCAGCGCCTCCCACTGGAAGCGACGGTTGTGAATCTCTGGAATTATCAAGATTTTTTTGTGTCAATACTTTCGCCTCTGATCAATTTACTATGTAAATCAAAATATGTGTAAGTACATAAATCAAAATTTGTGTAAATGTAAATATTATGTTGAAATATATTTAAACAATAAACACCAGAATATCAAACTCCCAATGCTAGCAGTCTCGTCATAGGTCTTTCTCTCGTTTTGGCAAAAATGATAACAGCATAAAACCTCATGTCGGTATACAATCAGTCAAGCAAGATGTGGTGTTAGCTACCCAGACTGCGTTGGATGTGCTACTTTTAGGGATCAACACTTCCAGCCGTTATTTATGTAACCACAAACCGCATTTATGTAGATTTTACTACATTTTCTCTTCTTAAAACAAGCATAAGCATAATCAGCCTATAATGTCCACTGCTCAGACACATGGCCTTCTCTCTATGACAGGGAATGGGCTACATCCACCACGCGGGCCCAGTGCGGGTGACAAATGGCTTCGATTTTTTTTAGTTCTCGAACCAGCTGGGTTCCTCACAATGTTTTCCTTCACCGTTTTTGAGTGAGAGCAGAGGTGTTGAAATAAATTACACAAGGTAATGCACCTGCCCGGGTTAGAACCCATGACTTACTTCGTAAGTCGGGGCCGCCACCGCTACTCTTCTAAAACATACTACTTTGAAAATACAAAGCTTGATTATGCTATTTGATTGTTTGACCAGTTCTTTTAATGAACAGCTATTCGAAAAGTCCACTCACTTTGCGTATGCAAAAATGCGGGGTACAAGTCCCTGCAGAGCAGAGGGTCGGGCAGGTCGCGGAGAAACTCCTTCAGCAGCGTGGCCACGTCGTGGGGACATACGGCCGAGTCCAGCGCCGCCTCCTGACTCCGCTCCCAATCTTCGCGTAACTGGAAGTGCAAGAGGAAATCATGTTTAGATTGAGATAGATCGCTTGATCAGGTAAGGTTTCGTTTTGGCTCAGGATTTTTAGATGATTTAGTATACAGCCATTTTATTAATTAGATGCTCGGTTGAACTTAAACCGCAAATAGTCCACGTTTCTTTAACATATTCGGGATTACCTGGAAGCTCCTCAAGTCCCGTGCATTTCTGAAGAGACCACCATTAGTTAAGACTTGAGGTTTTCCTAACAACTGTAATAGAAGAAGAAGAAAGGAGATTTTTTTTAGATTTACGTATTTTAGCATTAAGACTACTGCAACTATTACAGTTTTGCACTTCAATAACGCTCAAATAATTCGCCCAACTCTCAAACAAGTCTATCTTCGTCCACCTACAATGTACCAGCAATCGGCACGTAACATAATACTTAGGAGAACAACTCCGTAATAAATGTAGCAAGTAGGCCACGGAACCACTCGGCAACACCTTCGTTTGGGAAAACATCTAATTCCGTCGATCAGGGTACTATTCTCACTGAGCATGTTGATGCTGGAGTATAAACAAGGAACTCTGGGTGATTTAATGGCGTTAATTCTGTCATAGCGGGGATACTTAGTTGGAGGAATGATTGCTGGAGAAATTTAAAAACTTTCATAATCTTCATATCTTGGACATGTAAGTAGACTATTAAATGTCGTGAGGAAAGTTTTGAGTATGAATGTACGTGGCTACAGTACCTACGTGAAAACCAAAGAAACGATAGATGGACACTGTGAAATATCTCTGGATCTTCAAAAAACTGCTCCCTATCGTTGACTGACAATTTGGTAAAGCCCTGTGACCTCCAACGAAAGCGAACAATATCATAGAAGAAGAGAACCAGCGCGGACACATAACAGTCTAAACTAAAAAAATATATAAGCCCGTAGAACACTTCTTTATCTTCATCATTTTAATGTCTAATTAAACGATTAAACATACACCCATGTTCCCTAAAATTACCATCACTGGAGACATAGTCAGTGAGCTCACCGAATGTGACATGACATCCACTTTTAGAAGCAAGCCCAAAGCCAGAATGTGGCGTTATCTTGCCAATCAAGGGTGTGCAGTTTCCTTAATTAAGATTTTCAGCTGATTAGCCTTCGGACGCATCATGAGCTATTATTGAGGCATTTGAAATAGACCGTGATTACACTCTAAAACAGATAGCGCCCTTAAAGGACAGTGCTATATTTATTATCGTGTTTTTTTAATTCTTTTATACCTAACTTTTTTTAATCAAATTTGTTAAACAAAACTTTTGCACTATAGCGGCCGTGTCTATCAACAACACCCGTCGCGCGTCAGGCAGTAGCCAATCCTCCAAACCTCCTTTTACAATTGGCGATGAGAAAATGTACACCCTTATATCTTTATTGCACTTTATGACGCCGCAATCCATTTGCTTACTGTAATGTTATTTTTTACCTGTCTAACTCTCTTCTTGGAGGCGGATACCCTGAACAGCCCGAGGGTGTGCAGGCCGTGTCTCCTCAGATGCGACAGGCAGGCGGACACGATTCCCGGAACCTTGGGGCCTCCCAGGCCGGCCTCCTCCAGGCCAGCCCAGCCCCATTCTCCTGAGTCACAGGATTCACTCTGGAAAGGTGGAAAAGTTGGGTTAATTTTGGCATTACAATATTAACTCGATTCTTCTTCATGGTGTGTCGATTATTTTTTGTTTTTATTTTATTTTCGTTTCGTCGTCGATTGGCCCAAGATGCTGTGCAGGCAACGTCGTGTACCCCCAGTATATCCCAGGAATCTGGTGTGCTTCTACAACTAGACCTCCTAATATGTTTACAGTAATAATCCGTCTTCGAAAGAGACCGTTAAAGCCGAAGGAAATTGCTGTATGACATAAGCGAGCAACACTAAGAGAACAGGATGAAAACCCTAACTAATGCGGAATAGAGTAAATACTCTATTCTAACTTACCATTTTATCAAAAAAAAAAAATTACTCTGTCCTTTTTACAAATGAAGAGGTGTGGTTCTCTTCATCCGTGACCTTATTCAGTTGACTTTAATACTATATTCGTTTGGCTTCTTTAGACTTTTCTTATTCTTTATTTTTCTACCAACATTACACTAATAAGCTCAATTACCCATCGAATCACATTCCTTCCTTTTGTAAGTCAGCACTCCGTTCGCACAAGGTAAGCAATTTCATCGGATTTATTATAGACCTGGTTATTTTTGTTCAGGGTATATATACACTGTGCGCACGCGTCATACGATAATTTTATCGCGGCCTTAATGATCAAGATGTGAGGCAGGTAACCGGATCCGGATGACGACATGTGACGTCATGAATGACCTATTGACACTGTAATACAAGGTTCTTTCTCAATTACAAGTTATTTTCAGATGGTTTAAAATAAGCTAGGAAGCTTTTCATTAATTTTTTTTTCGGATTATCAGAATCATCATCTGCCTAGCCTTTTCTCAACTATGTTGGGGTCGGCTTCCCGTCTAAGATGCAGGTGAATACCAACATTTAATGGAGCGATCTGACCTCCACAATCTAGTTGTAGATAAGCATAATGAACCTATAATGTTTCCACTGTTGGAATAGAACTCCTCTCAGCAAGAGGGAGAGGGCTGTAAGTCATGAGTGGTGCAGTGGAGGTTGGTAGATGTCACATATCTTCCATTTTTTTGACATTCCGATTTCCTTAAGATGTTTTCGTTCACGGTTTTGAGAGCAGTGGTGATGAAATACGAGTAAATAACACAAGTAACGCGTCTTGCTGTCTTTAAACCCACGATCCTACTACACACAAGTTGAGGCCGTAACCTCTGGGCCAGCATTGCTCTCTTACCGGATACGTGTAACGATATAAATCATAGCATAGCAATACATCACGCCAGTAATCACCGAAAGGATGGCCAGTGGTGTAACCTATACGGTATAAGTCCAGCCTTTTCCCAACTATGTTGGGGTCGGCTTCAAGTCTATCCAGATGCAGCTGAATACCAGTATTTTACATGGAGCGACTGCCTATCTGACCTCTACAACCCAGTTAGTACTGTGTGTGTGTAAGACTGGTTGTCAAACGACTGTCAAAGATCTACAATTGACAGCTGGGACCAACGGGTTAACTTGCTTGCCGAGGCACGGAGGAAACTCGGTGTGGGTGTGGGTACTGTACCCTATACGGTATAGTACACCCATATTTCGCCAGTTATGATAGGATGTTATCACACCAATCGATCGATTGTCAATAGATGACATCGATCGATGGTAGAATGGATTAGTTGAAAGAGAGAAACTATCGATCGACGTCGACTAATCGCTTTTACCATCGATGGATGGCATCGATCGATTGGTGTGGTGACATCCTAAGTCCCAATTAATACGGGGGAGCCTAGTGCCGACTGCCAATATGTGACGTCAAAGTGACCCATTGACACTGGAACACAAGGTCCCTTCTTAATTACAAACTATTTTCAGACAGTTTAAAAATAAACTAGGAAGCTTTTTCGTATTCTAAAATCTTTATTTTTACAGATTACGTGGAGAAATTACTCAATGTTTCGCTGAACAATGTTAGTTGAGCTTTGGCGAGTTCTTGCGAATCTAAATTAAAATATTTCTGCGTATTATTAACGGTTGACATTGATGATCATCACAACATGTTAGCGCGTATTACATTTTGTTTACATTTTAATTTTAAACTTTACTATAGGTAATGTCGCTCGAAATGGCTGTTAAAAACAATGTGTTACATATTTTAATATGGTATTGGCTTTCGATGACAGTTAAAGACCGTTTTAATCTAGTTTGAGCTAGACGCAAAGCACAAGAGTTAAAGGAAAACTTACCGAAGAAAAACGCGTAGTTAACGTCAAACCATTTTTTCATTATGGCCATTTAAGGCACTTTTGAGCGTCAATCTTTACTAAGAAATAGTATTGATTTCAGTTACCCTTTCCAAACGGAAGTTTATATTTTTCGAAGATAATGTTAAAAAAACTCCTTCGTTACTCGTTTAAAATGTTTACAATGTTTTGCTTACGTACAATCTCTCTATTTATCTACAAGAATTTGAAGTGTTATTCAGAGTGGGTTTCCAAGCAAGCCTCCAAAGTCTTTATGAAAAGAGGTGTAGAAAATAATAATAAATACGCTGTTAGTTCTGCTGATAACGGGCATCTTCTTAGCGTGTCGACGGCACTCTTAATTAGATCGGCCAAAAATTGCGACGAGTTTAGCACTTTCTGAAGAAAACCATTTGATTACTAAAAAAACTGTTATAGAAACCTGGTATTAAACATACTGCAATGTTCAAAATGTGACGAATGAACATTTAAATGAGTATCGCAAAACCTCTCGCACAAGTTATCGACAACCACGGTCCATTAGGGCAACTCCTTTCAAGTAATAAATCTCCAACATCAAAGACTGTAAATAAATGCTACATAAATATAATATGACGTGTTGGTTTGTCACGATCAATATAAACTAAAGACGCATCGCACATACTTCGCATGCCAAACACTGCACACTGGCTGTAACAACTGGCGGCTTATTGAGTACTAAATGTTTACTGGTTGTGGCTCAGTTAGTCTATACAGTTATTAATATGGTCTGTATGATTGTGTGAAAGATGAAATGGCTAGAAAGGATGTGACTACTAAGATGACTAACTAATAAAGAAGTATGGAAGAAGAAGAAGACGTGCTGGGCTGATCCAAATAAACAGTGAAGATGGTGTATGGTAGAGATAAAATGAAAATCAATAACTATAGAAGATATTGGGTTGATAATACGTGCTGAAGAACTTGATAAAACGGGGATTACCATAGGACAGCCCCAGGCTAATGGACTCTTCTATGTCATTAACCAAAAACACGGGAAGAGACTGAAAATTGACTGATGAAAATACTGTCGAATCGCAAAAACTGGAAACTATCGCTGTCCTCAGGACTAGATTGAGGTGAAGAGTAGGTCCTTTTAATTAAAAAAAAAACAATCAATTTGACGCAACTGACAATTCACAAAACTGTCCAATATCCAACAATCCATCGAAACTGGCGAATTAAATAAACTGACGAGTGACTGAAACTGACCAGTGATACGCGGACTCTGTAACAGTCTTCACAAACCTGTCTAAGGATCAGGTAAGTTGTCCAAAAGTAACGATTTACAACTAAGACGAAACAATTAATGATATAGCAACCAGATCGAAACTACCAACTGTTAAAACCTATAATCACAAAGTCATTACATAAACCGAACCTCAAACTGCAATAAATCGAAATTACCTCACAACAATGTTACCGTTAGTTAACTGCTACATCCCACAAACACGTAATGCCAAGATATCTCACACAACCTAGATGTCTATCAGATCAACCACAACAATTCCAAAATGTACATGTTTATCAAATCGTCGAACTGACGCATATCATGCAGACGGGAACCTGTCATTACTTGGTTCATGATTGATAATTATTGATTATCTAATCTGTTACGGCGTGCGCACGCGAGCCGCTTCGCTGGAGACCAGCGGCTGGTCTACCAAATAGTGCACCCTTCTACAACATTTTCTATGTTTATGATGATGTTAGGTAGCTCTGCAACCTGTCTTGCGATTCCAGCGATCCATGTATGAACACGTTAATTTTCAATACAGCGTATTTTTATAAATACCTCTTTCACTGGGTACTTTTACTTCCGAGGTAATTCTTCTAATCTTTTGATCATACTACTCGCAGTCTAATTACTAACTCTATAGACTTGATGACGGCATAGACTTCCATAATCCATCCTAGACAAAATCAGCTTGTACTGACAAACAACCACGTTTCAGTAATTCCCTATTTAAGAACAGCCATTACAGTAGCAAATTCTTGCTAACTACCGTACAATTCAAAACGTGTATCTCCAAACGGCACCCACGTTAACCGAGACGAGATGATGTTTACTCGTCACACGGACATAAATCTTAAACAAGACGAAGCTCTGTCATTACAAGGATTTATTGACTCGTTAGCTGTGATCTGCGTTGTCATAGCAACGCCTACGTTACTGCCGTCTGCGCAACTGTCTGGGCCCTATTTGTGAAGGATTAGTAATTTACTGGGTAGGTACTGGTTAGTGTAAACTCGTCAGTGGTGAATTCTTTTTTGGTTAATCATTTCATTTTGAACTAAGACCAAACATTTCTTCCGGCCTTCATCTCAGTTTTCGCACATTTTGTAGCCATAACTTTATGCACTCAGCCCATATTTAGGTCCCAATCACAGGTAGATATTCAGTCATAATCTTCATCTCCCCACCCTTTTCCCAACTATGCTAGGGTCAGCTTTCCGTCTAACCGGATGCTGCTGAATACCACTACTTTACATGGAGCGACTGCCTATCTGACCTCTACAACCCAGTTAGTACTGGGTAATACGATACCCCTTGGTAAGACTGGTTGTCAGACTTTCGGGCCACTGACTACCTGTTACGACTGTCAAGTATATACAAATGACAGCCGGAACCAACGGCTTAAGGTGCTTTCCGAAGCATCCAGGAAACTTGGTATGTAATGGTCAGTCACTCATCCACAGATCAAGCTAGGCAAGCGCGACTTAATCTAAAAATTGATCCGAGCGGCTGTTATTATTTAGCCACGAGCCTATATTCAGTCTTTATAGGTAATATTTAAGCTTGGTCCTAAAGCTTGTCTCTAACTTCTCTGCCGTAGTATGTCTACTAGTAGAAAAGTAATGCCTATCTCCAGCTAGTCGCAATAAGCTCACCCCTATTTACCTTAGATTTAACTCATGATATAGGTATTGTTTATGTTTACAATACAACTCTGTCTACCCACTCAGGGCTCACTGTAGCTTAGCTTTTTTTTTGACATTCAAAAGTGCTTGTAATGGTCTAATTGAAATAAATGCTTTGAGTTTGAGTTCGAGGGCTTTCAAGTATTATTTTCAACTAGTACTACAACTAACAATTTTGTGAGAGATTGACCGGAGAAAACCGCACGGAGAGAGGAGTGGAAGGCTGTGGGGGAGGTCTTTGCCCAGCAGTGGAACATTAGAAGGTAAATAAATCAAAATTTGACTAGCTATTCGTAATCAAGGTCAATGGTTAAATCTTCATCAAATAAAACTGTTGTCTTACATAATGATGTCGAGCTAAAAGTGGCACAATGTGTTTAAGAATTACAGGTAAAATGTTGATTCAGGTAAAAGGTATATTACTGTTGCAATTATTGGGTTATTGGTTTTAGAATCGTGTGTATTTTTCTTTGATAAACAATTTATCTTTTACTAATGAATCTACTTTCGAATGTTTTTGAGATTTTCTTTTTTTACCTTTGGCGTACGTGATCATGCTCACGGGTTAATTACTCATCGCATAACTGTCTATTTGCCATTGTTTGTAGTATTTCTTCTTCTTTTGATATCTGAATATACTGATTATGTTGTTCGTGCATGATGATGAGATGCTACTCAATTCATCATTAGCTTCCAGTCTAACCGAATGCAGCTGAATACCAGTATTTTATATGGAGCGATTGACTATCTGACCTCCACAACCCAGTTAGTACTGGATTGGTTGCGCTACTTAATTAATCATTAACTAGTTTTTTGGCGTCATTTTTTAGTTTATTTTTAAGTTATTTTAATTTATATAATATTGTTATGATTTGGTTTAGTAAAGCTCAATAATTGAACTAATTAATAATTGTATACTAAATCTGTTGTTATGACGTTCTATCTATTTACTGGTGACTTATATCACGTTACTTTTGGGTGGAGTAGATTCTTATTTTGGTATTTCGTGGTGTAACTCATGAAAGTGAAGAGATATATATCATGATAAGAGATTTCTCAGAGTGAGAGTGCATCGTGAAAAACTGATAAGGTAAGGCACGAGGCCTAGAATTGTTTTCTTCATAGTTAAAGATAACGTTGAGGGTGAGGAAAATAGTGAGGAGGTAGCTGACGAGTGTAGGATGGCTGTTGTGCTGCAGTGGGGCAGGGATAGACAGCAGTTCTGTTACAATATTATTAAATACTAGCGGCTCGTCCCGGCTTTGCACGGGCGCCTATGTTACTCAGGGTAAATGTAGCTTTGAAATGGGGAAAGAATTTTTGAAATCGGCATAGTAGTTTTTGTGTTTATTCATTACAAACATACACACACACAAAAATACAATTTTTTCCTCTTTATAATATTATTGTAGATATAGGCACACTATTAGGTGGTGATATTAAAGGTATAGGTATTATAATTTTGGAAATTAAATAAAAAATAAAAAATTGTGTGTAGCTGATTGAGAATAATCACGGATTAGTGTGCGACTTCTATCCAGCAATTTACCACCATTGCTGGTTGTTCCGAATCAGAGGCCAAAACAGAAGTAAATCAAACAAGAACACCCTTTAAACAATTTGTCACATTTCTCAGTAACGACAAAATGTTACAGTTCCGTGTAAATATAACATAACCAACTGAATGTGTTACACACACGAAACATAAAAGCGTCGGTCACAAATATAATGCTCCACAATGTAATGGCCGTTTACCACATAGTTTCACGCCAGTTTTCTGCTAAACGCGGCAAATGCAACAAATGCGGCGCGGAAAATTTTGTTGTTCACATAAATATGATTTAACTCTTGGTATTTGCGTAGTTCCTTAATATTTTTCTTCATACTTTCGTTAGGTTAAGCCGCGCTTGCCTAGGTCGGTCCGTGGACGGGTGACCACTCATTACATACCGAGTTTCCTCCGTACCTCGGAAAGCACGTTAAGCCGTTGGTAATTGCTCTATGATAAGTTTACCTTCTTATTATTCTATGAGTAATCCCAAGATATTATTGCAACTTAACCTGTTGCAATCTATCTGGATTAACCAATTTAATTGCAATGGGTTTTCCATCATGATATGAAAAGCGGGCCGAAGAGTCAACAAGAAATTGAATCATCGTATAAATCAACATATCATTTTATCCAAATTCTTCTATTACCCTTCCTGTTCGCGAGTGAGTAAAGCGAGCTGCATGGCTGATAGGCCCAGGTGCACCGCTACGTCACGCATTACGTGTCTTGGCGAACACTCCACAACTATTTCTGAGCGCTCAAATGGCGAATGACGAACACTAGCATTTACATGACCAGTCTTACATGATCCTCCTGAGCCCTCTCTGTTACAACAAGTGGGGTTTGAAAGGGGGATTTGTTGAGGGAGCCATAGGGTCAATGAATATTGGGTGGTTGAACCTAGACGGGACTGGGTTCCAGTAGAAAATAGATGTCAATTGTATTATAGAGTGATCGATTGATGCATCTTTTGATTCATTAATCAGTTCTATTGTTAGTTTTTGTGATCTATTTTTGGATACGATGTTTGGTTATCGAACTTTGTGGTTATGACTCATTGGAGCTGTAAAATTCTTACATCTGGATTTGAAGTTGCCGAGCAGACAGGCGAAATGATACTTTCAGCTACTCATCGTTTTAATTCTATAAGAATACACGGTATAATAGTTCGTGTCGTGGTTTAGCTTTGTTCTTCTTACAATTTAAGAAAGTTCAGGATACCCAGATATGCAAACAGTTAAACCAATCCTGGATTTTATCATTGCTTCCAATTTGTTGATAATATATAGTTGCTCTATTAAATAACCATGTAATAACTGAGACAGCCAACAGCCATCCTGTTTTTAGTCTGGCAATGCCTGGTAAAATTGAAAATATAGTAAGGGTGAAGTTATATGAGTTCAACGAAAGGTTGCAGAAACTTAAATTCATAAAGTTACGCCTTTTTCCTGTGGGGGTAGGCAGAAACCACAGAACGCCATTTGCTACGATCGTTACAAATTCCTTTTGCATCGTCCACGTTCATACATCTGGTCATACACGCACGGCGGGGGCACAATGATGGTGAAACTAGGCTTAAATAATGACTTACATCATCGCCCTTCTCCAGGGCTCCGAGTGAAGCCAGTGAAGCGCGGGAGCCGCCATGCTGCTGCCGTCGCAACGCACGCTCACTCTCCACGCACTGCGACAGTGGCACTCCGAATACACTGCCGCCCGTTGACTCTGGGGAAACAAAATAATATTTATATGAATCACAGGGAAACTAGAAAAAGAAGGTAATGCCTGGTACAACTAAACAGATATGCGCTCAGTTGGATCCAGGGTAAGACTGTTCACAGCAGTAAGATTACGTTCACCTATCATAAATTTAATTTTTAGGCGATCAATTCACCTAATGAACCGAAATTAAGATGCACCTTTAAAACTAAGTTAGAATCCTGCATAGGTTTGGCTCTTGCAGTAGGTATCTCACCAAGAAAACGGCAGAGCCCATTAGCCTTAGCGCATAATGACTTCTTCAAGTTTTGGAAATGACTTATTATGCGGAATGAATATTCCAGTCTGCAGGACTAAGATTATGCAATAGCAGCCACGATTCGAGGAGCAAATTCCTAAACTGAAACCAGACTTCCGCATTGTGTGCATCTGGGCATTCTTCGAAAACAAAGTCGGGGTTCCCCGAAAAGGTAGGCGATAGTGCATTGTCCTACACCCACCACACGCACGTCTGTATTTGTTGACGGTATTCAGTTCGCGCGTCAGATGGCCGGCCTATTACTTAGACAGCATGGTGCTAATTGATTGTTTACTTCATGGTATCAATTAAAACTGTTCATATGAGCTTTCCGCAGCATTACCACTTTTATCTCACATTCATCGTTTTTGACATCGCGCCGAAATCATTGTACAATCTGCCATTTTATTTCGTTCCTTTTGTTTTTGCGGTAGTCGTGATACAGGTTCTGGGGGTCCAAAAAATTTTGCAGCCGCTTTCATAGCGTTTCTACAACAATGAACGACTTTCAACTAGAGAAACTTTTCATTGTTATCATAATCGCCGATAGGATATTACTTTTTCTAGGCCCTTTTTTTTTCGAATGGGAAATCATCAAATGACTCCTCGCGCTCTGGGCGGAGCGGAAGGGAGTGTCAGACTTTTACTGACTCTTTTGCCCTTTATGTTCCAGGGCCGCGGTATCTCTTTCGAACAGTCCCGCAGCCTCTGGCAGGCATCGGCCCTTGCGGGCCCCTCCTATTTGCTGACATCTCTTTGAGGCGCGCGTCGAACACGAACGCGCCGTCGACACGGCCTGTCGTCATACGACGGACGGACGGCGAGCTAGCCCATTACTCACCGTCCACAGGCCCGCGCCTACGGTGGCCGAGAGCCATCACGACGTGACTTTTTCTAGGCCCTCAGTTCTTGGTAGAAACAATGAACTGCTATGTAGGAATTGACCAAAACTGACAGTCTTGCTGCTTCTAGTGAGAATGCCGTGGAGAAAATCCCTGAGCCACCTTCCAGGATATCCAGATCTATTCTCTGCTAGGAACTAAATGCCACTCTAATATTAACCCGTCTATTTACACCGTGGTATTAATATGATGCTAACCGCTTCATAAAGCTAAGCGCGGGCGCAGACGCGCGTAACAACTGCGACAAAGGTCGGGTCTATTCCGGGCACCGTCGTCGTATGCGCAGTGCCGGTACGTTGCTAATGCGGTAGCCGTGCATTTTTCTTGTCATCATCACCTTCATATTTTTGAGCTGATTACCTTTATGAATGGGCTCCTAGCACTTATATGCTCCAGCTTGCAGTTAAGAAGAAATAAAAGAATATGAACGAATCTGTCAGATAAATGAGAGCTACGGTTTAAGGTGCTGTTAAACCGGTCCGGACAGATTGCAGACGTGGCTCCAGATACGGTACGTATCTGTCAATGTCCGGTGTCTCCAGTAACTCTAAAATTTGTCCGTACCAATTTGACAAAACAAACTTTGACCTTTCTTATTCGAGCTTGCTTGCAGTTCAAAAGAAATGAGAAAAGAAAAAACTCTAAGCAAATCTGTCAGCTATATGAGACATACGGACTAAATCGAATCTATGTAGATTATTATATTTCAGTCTGATCGTTAAATCAAATCTACCGCTCGTAACAGAACCAGGGTTTTCCACCAGAGAATCAGATTTGAGGACTGGCATAGCCAATAATATCTTACATTTAAGCACAAGCCGACCTCGATATAGAAAAAGTGTATCCGAAAAACCGCAAAGCTGTACTATTCTTTTCTCAGCTTCCGAACATTTATTATAGATTTGTACAAACATTTGTCAGCTGGGAACAGTCTAACTAGCCTAATTATAAACCAGAAACCAACACAAAAATCCTAGACAATACCCGCCCATGTGTTTTTCATCACCGTCTTTAACTTTTTTGCTCCGATGATGGATGCAAAGAATAGGTCAGCCACAACACTACCCCTCATATTTGTAAGATGACTAACTTTTGCTATTTAAAACTAAACAATAATAGAGAACTTAGTCATTTTCCGTGGGCATGAGGAAGCGAGTGTTTACACACGGAGCGGAGTGTATGAGCCTCTCATACAAGTCATACAATTGGTATTTTGATGTAAAACATACAAAGTTATATTTTAGGAGGATCGTTACCATGTTGCGTGAATTATAGACAAATATACATACATCAGATATGATTGATAAAGACGTGGGTGATGGTTGAAAACAGTGCATGTGCTTTTTTATTTGATAGGTTGGCAAATAGACCGACGGGTTGGTTGAAGCAAAGTGGTTACACCTGAAATATCAAGGGTATTGCCAATCCTTTGCTGCTTAATGTGTCAAAGTTAAAACGACATATATGCCATTGATTAGTCAGGAATAACTCTGGATGGATTTAGACAAGTGGTAGTCGATTCCAAAAATATTGATATTTTCACTTTGTCTAGGCTCTTAGTAATATTTACTAGTCCAAAAAGGAATATCACTAGCCTGTGTAACTTTTTAGTCAACATGACCTAAGTTAATTTTGAATATTTTTCGATCGTAGAGGAAAGCTCATGTGGTCTCTTAAGTACGAATAAATGCCAGAACCACTTACCGTACGGTAAGTGGTTCTGGCATTGAGTGGTCATGGCATGGCATGGAGTGCTCTTAAAGCAATGATTTTGTAAACAAGCAGACAAAACTAACTTGAATGAAAACTTATCAGCTTTTAAAACTGGTTACAACCGGTGTACCTAAATGAAGACCACACACGTAAAACCACTACTACACTTTCACACATCTGCACCAATTTTCCCATCATCCAAGGCCGGATTAACTAAACAAACCTATTTGCAGGTTCCTGAGAAAATAGCAATAAAAACGCGGTTGGGCCTATCAAAAATGTGTGTGTATGTGGGTAGTCAAACAATATAGGCGCGCGTTGACGGACACTTCTCAAAAGCGAGTCTGCTTCTATTTTTAAATCTGTACTATACGCCAGAGTTGGCGCTTACGATATTTTAAAATTCATATTTTTCTTTGTGTTTGATTTTTGTATCATAAATGAGTCAGTTTGTTTTTTTTTTCTAATCGATTGACGTTCTGAATTGTTTTGTGCTTTCTGTAGATTGTCGCTGAATTTGCCAGAAATTCTTTGGAGTTTTAGAAAAGCGGTTGCATTATTCATTTGTGAACGTAAAACAATGTTCGCATTTTTTTTCAGTCATGTCCTCGTTTTATGATAAAAAGCGCAAAACTATCACAATTTCAACATTCTGAAAAATATTGGTTTATCTTATTGCTTATAATTTGCACTTGACCTAATTCTAATTTCTGCTGAACCTATAATAATCTCTCAGTTTTTTTCTGTTACAAAGACATTTATAATTTATGCATAGTGTATTTTCACAGAGCATACGCTTTTATTGTCAAAAAACTAAAAATAAACTTTAATATAAAGAAGCAACGTTTATCGTTTACACAAACTTCCTATAAAACTGGGGCGTATCTGAACGTTGCAAAACATTGTCCAGACGCTTCGCTCTCTTCATGACGATATTGTTACACCTTGATACACTAAGGCCAAGCTATTAACATGGATACTGGACACCAATCAAGGTTACATTTACTTTAGATCAGGAATAAAAGAAACAGCAACAATCTACTCAATGTACCTACACTAATTGTATAAAGAGGTAATGTTGTAAAGCTACACTATTACAGAATCCCATAGCGTATGTTTCTTTGATGCGGCTAGAAGCAGTAGCATACACACTTACACTTCTAAAACTTTGCACCACAATTTGAATTGAAATTTTTTCGACTAACTCTAGTTTTCTTTACCCATGCAACTAACCATACAATAAACCTTTATTGGATAAAAGTGATGGCCAATGTCAAGCATCATAAGACATTCCGTAAAGCCCAAACTCGTAACATTTTACTGCGGTAATGGTGCTCGCCCTTTGGCAAGTCTGGTCGTCAGATCTCGTGTTTTTGATTACCCGTAACGACTGTCAAAGATCAACAAATGGTAGCCGGAGGGGTTTCAATATGTAATGAATGGGCACCGATTTCGGCAAGCATTGCTAGATTTTCGGTCAACCCGTGGGGTTGTTACTATCCCCTGAGCCCCACTAATACAACTAATAAGGAAAATAAATTCGATCAAACGTTTTTAACTGTACATTTTCATTCTGTAACGTAACGATTTACACAATTATAAACACAGGTGAAGTTTGTTCCGACCTTGGAACACAAGCCGACAAAGTTAAGAAACTGGCCCAGAAAATACCGGTGTTACGGTTTATTTTAGCGGCAAATGTAAATATTAAACATTCGGTAATAACAGTGTTTACATAATAGTAGTGACCCCTGCGAATTAGATTGCGTATCATGTTATTGGTTATTGCAATCTTGCAACAATGTAAAAGCTAATTTTGCTTGGTAAACGAACCATAACCCAGTGGTTACGGTGTCCACTTACTTGTCGTAGATTGGAGGTTCGAATCTGGGCAAGCGGTTTACTTTGTATAACTTATTCCATCAACACTAGTCTTAAAAGGATTGGATCAATCTTCAGGTTAAGATGCGCTTGCCTAGGTTGGTCTGTGGATGGGTGACCCATTGCATACCGAGTTACGTCCGTGCTTTATAAAGCACGTCAAGCCGTTGGTCCCGGCTGTCATTTGTAGACCTTTGACAGTCGTTACAGGTAGTCAGTGACCCGAAAGTCTGATAACCAGTCTTAGTAAGGGGTATCGTATTACCCAGTACTAATTGGGTTGTAGAGGTCAGATAGACAGTCGCTCCATGTAAAATACTAGCATTCGGTCAGACAAGAAGCCGAGCCCAACGTAGTTGGGAAAAAGGGCTAGGTAGATGATGAGTCTCAAAATGGTGAAAGAAAACATCGAGAAGAAACGGGACGGGCATGTTCTTGAACCAAGGCATGTGACAGCCACCACACGGAGCCCGCGGTGTCCCAGCAGTGGGAACGTTAAGAGGCACACTAACGTTTTCCTTAAACATTAGAAAGCGCGCGTTATTTTTATCATGGTACAGCTATTCGCTCAGTATTCGCGGAATTCGCTCCGTCATCGTAGGTAAGAACACGCCGCTGTTTCTACGTCCATGAGTTCTAATGAACGTGAACGTCAGTTGAGTTTAGTTGCTAACGCTTCAAGTTAGAAGATAATGTACTAATTTAATTTGATGTCAGATAACAATGATCCATAGTGGTTAGTAACAATTGGAACTTATAAACTATGTTAGTAGCTTTACAAAAATGCAATCACAAAACACATTCACAAAATACATTTACAACATAATTATGTACATTTATTTTACTATCCCTACCACAATGCCGAGACCTCTGCGAGGCTGAAGATGTGATCTAGATTAGTACAAAGTTTTGTTATGACACCACACCGAAGTAGTAGAAGAGCTATACTCGTATGTACCTATATGGGCTTTTGCCCGTGGTTTCGCTCGTGTACAGATCGGAAATCATCCGACTGGAACTCGTTTCCTATGTTCTAACTTCTAACTCATGGCATGGTCTATTTGTGCTATACATCGAAATCCGATGTGAAAAGGTAGGAAACAAACAGAGAGCGTTACTGTCGCATTTGGAATGTTAGTGTGGATTATTGACAAATAAAATAAGATGATGCTGACTGGCTTATCCTTAGTTATTAAGCGAAAGTACCTGCGAGTTACTCTCGATATACCTAGCAGAGGTTTATCGAGAGAAGCTCACAGATACATTCTTCCTAAGCGGGAAAAGAATCGAGTATTTTAGATTGGTGAGCAGAGCTGCCGAGTGCCGACCTATAATTTAGATTGATGACTACCTGACGAAAATTCTTTAGGAAGTTTTTTTTGGGATTCCCCGAGTTTAATGTCTCTATATTTAGACGTTCGCGTTGACAAATACGTAGTTTTATGACTCATTGACGTTATTAGAGGTTAGCATAGCAAGATTACTAGATAGATCTTTACCTTTTATAAGTAAACCTAAGTATAGCAGCACTGAGCTTTTCATAATACGAGTCTGAGGGACAAGTGGCAATCATTTTCAAAGCGTTTCGTATCTCTTTAACATGATTGACTACGCTATTCGGTAGCCTATATATGTCAATCCAATATGTCAATCTAATATTTTTTTTACTTTCCCCATCATCGTTATCACTAAAAGAATGTCACTTTGTCTATTAAACTATATACAATAACAAATAAAAACCATAAAATAAACTAAAGTAACAACAACTAACTCACTTTGTTTTATTCGGTAACTTTTCTAAAAAACTACAAAACATCATTTTGTTTTCCTATCAATTTTGTCATTTCCCACATTTATTCTCCCAAAAAGATGTCATAACTCAGTAGATGACGATCGATGTTAGTTTGATAGCACAGTGCTGATAACACGACGCGTGTAAACGGCGTGATTTAGTCTCGACTAACTCTTGGCACGGGTTCAGATTGTCGGAATATTTCGCTAGTCTCCTGCCCCCGCAATAACCATGTTTTAAGGAACTTTTTTCGTTAAAATGCTATTTAAATTACTGGGTTTAGGGTTCCGTCAAACAATAACATAGTCAAAACAAAATAAAATAACTCGCGCTATTAGTGTTGAAAATTTAACTAAACAAATAAAAACGTAACTCATAAACTTTAAAATGACACCCATGGGAAACCCGTTTCCCTCACCTAATTAATTTGAAAAACCTTATTTACATAATTGTGCATTTTGTGCCAACTGAAAGATGGCAGCTGCCTTGTTTGTAGTCGACATAATAACTCGTCGAAAAGAGAACCTTCTCCGTTTCTAAAGTTGATTTAAATAATATTTTTACCATGAAAGAGTATTTTGCACATTTGAAAGTATTTATTTAAGTTTTGGAATCAGGTGTTACTTTGCGGAAACTCATGACACTAAAAGTTATGTACTATAATCCATACTAATAAGTTTGTCTGTTTGTTACCTTTTCACGCCTAAACCATTGAACCGACCATCTTGAAATTTTGCGTATACATTCTCAGGTGTACAGAGACGGACATACGGTACCTTACATCCCGAAAAAAAGTTCTGTTCCCGAGAAAAACAACAATAACGTTCTTTTCGTAATAGGTGGCGCCACGTGTCTTTCGAATCATGATTGAATTATATTATTACAAGCAGTGTACAACCCGAATTGATTGTCAAATCCTAAATTAACGCGAGCAAAGCCGCGAGCAAAAGCTAGTAGTAATATATATGCAAATGTGAGGGTGGTTGCATCCACTCCTATTATAAGTAGTGTTACTTGACAAAAATAGTCAGTCTGTTTCCAGCCACGCGTTGTTTTACTTGTCACCTACGTTCGCATATCGATCAATATTTTAATGTTAAAACTGAATATTTAACATAACATTTAAGTTTTTTTTAAATTAACTTTAGGTAATTTTAGCCCTTGGTTCGGTGTTCTTGATTTAGATATAATAGCGCATTCAAACAAATAAAAGTGCTACGGAACCTTTTTTGCGTGGTCCGACACTCTCTTAACGATTTACTTTTTCAAGATAAATTCGTTTGGCGCGTCTCTTGACAATCTAGGTAAACAATGGACGGACAGGGTCCATCCCGCTAGCCTAATATATCAATAAGTCTAGTCTAGAAATAAGCTTTATTGTGCCAAGTCATGCCACGTTACAATTAATTTGTGTAATCAAATAGTAATGCAAGTTTATTGGTGTAATATTTATTTTTGATTTCTGTGCTAGAGCAGTGATGGCTCAGTTATAATATCGGCTTTGAATTACGCATTGCTGGTCAATCCGGGTTCGAATTCAGACACTTTAAATGCAATTTATTTATCACCACTTATTTATATTTGCTATCTTACATCGCTCTATAGTGAGTGGGATTCTCGTGGCTGGGTTTTGGGTTAAACACATTTGAACTTTTTGCCATCGATACGCTAAGAAGAAGATCGCCACTACTTTTGAAACGGTGCTGGAGGTGACGAAACCGGCATGCTCTAAATCCATGGATGAATGATGATGATGCAGGTGGAATACATAGCCTCCTCTTTTTTAAGAAGTCGGCACTCGCACTCGGCCTGCACGCACTGGGTCCGCGTTGTGGATTACTGCTCACTCCCTCTAACATACATAAGAGGTCTGTCTCCCAATAGCAGGATCATTATGGACTGATTATTCTAGGTATTTCCCGAAGCGGTAGAGACAATAAAATCCTAAGTAATCATGCCTGAATTGTCGTAATAGGGTCGCTATTACGGCAGGTGGAGTGAAGCTGCGGCCGAGAGAGGATTAGAAAGAGAACGAGGCGGCGACAATCGCAGACGATATTTTTGCCATCACCCATCATTGAGGCCTCAGCAGTGGGTGAAATGATGAAGGTACAAATCAATTTTTTTTTCACGTAATTTATACATTCGTCAACGCCAGCTGGATCGTGTGAAAAGGCACATAGTAGCACAAAATTATGAAATCAGCATTAAACAATCACAGCCAACATTGAAATACCTTTCTTTTGCGAGCAAACGTTTCGGACTGGTTCGCGCTATAAACTTTTTTGGGTAAACAATGAACAGTTGAACTGTAAATATTTGGAGAGGAGGCGTTTCTGTGAACCGGCGGAGATACGAGAGCTATGCGATTGTGTGTGATGTAATGTTGCATGTGTACTTTGTCCTTGGCTTGGATTTTGGCACAATCAAGGTCAATAATCAAGAATCGGACGAAAATGTTTCAGTTCACGATTAACTTACTAGTATGGATTGACGAGCCCTGTCCTGTCACATTTATTTAAACGAAGATACTACCAATTTTTGGTACTAAATTGGTTAACAATAGTTCTTTAGTTGTACTAGTTGCCACTTAAACTAATGCCGGAGATAAAAAATAAGTACAATTAATTGATTTATGTATAATTGAAACCTGTAGGTCGAAGATCATGTTAGTTATCTACTTCTAAGTATTTAAACTCTAGCTCTATGGCATTGAGGTGTCTCAGTTTATTTAGAATATTTAAGTAAAAACAGCATGATATCGACATGTTGGAGCTCAAATCTGTTACAATTTTTCTAAAGTGGGTAGTTACAGTATAACCCGTAGCGCCAGTCATAAAACTACATAAAATAAAGTCGAGCATATTAAAAGCATATGGTTCCCAGTGGATTAATACATTCATTGACTTCACGACTTTTACGAGTCCACGACATGGGATTTCCCAGAGAACAGATAAAAACGATTTTCATAGAAATGCAATAAAAAATTAGGATAACAAACGTGTTTTTTCCTGTTTATCGAAGTCCATTAGAAAAATATTTTCCATGTTCCTGGCTTCTTTTTATTGGGCCTCGGCTCATCCACAGGACATTTACAGGCGGACCTTTTAAAATAGTATCCCTATATTATATTGAACTTGTTAATCCGAAAGAAAGAAAGTAAAACCTCGTATTTAATAATAAAACTCTTTACTGCCGATGTACCAGGGACCACTTGCAAACCCAAATATTAATATGCCTTAAATTTTTGGTACGTCTAACAAATACTTCATCCAAGGTTTGGGAATTTATTTAAATAACATCACGCCTGTAATCCCGAAGCTCCGAAGGGTTAGGCAGAGGTCTACCTAATAGTACAGCCACATTTCACCAGTTATGTTTAAGTCCCATGTAACAGAGGGCGATCCCATTGCCAACATCCAGGCACAAATCCAGACTTCTACTGAGAAATCACTGATGGAAAAACTCAATAACAATTCGCCCGATCCTGGAATCGAACCCAGGACCTCATGCTCAGCAGTCGGGATAGCGACCACTAAACCAACGAGTCAGTGGTTTGAGTTTTTATGCATGTGAAATTTGGAGTAATGCCTCCACAAAGCAATTTCATAATAAATCTATTCACATAATAAAACCTCAAGAATTCCCATATACTACTAAAAAACTCAATAAAACTACACAACAAAAGATTCGCTCACAACTTAGCAACTGACAACAAATAACTGACAAGCTGTAAATCTTAAGAGTAGGTGTTACATCGAGATCAAACCCGAGTTTTACGATATTCTGGTTTACATCTCAATTAAATAACTATACGTAACGTTTACACAAGTATTTATATATTTATCATTGTTCGGGGAATACCTAAAAATAGAAATACTTTTTGATCAAACGACAGTGTGCTGACTATTTGACTATGTAATCCGAAGTAATTATATGCTTATCTCGACTCGTGTGAACGTTTGTAAGTAAACTAAAAAAAGTTCAATAAAACAATAATAATGTCTTTTGTAACTTTCGACTTACTAGAATTGCTGATTCTCAACCTTTATCAAATTAAATTATCTTTTTTTTTTGGTACCAGCCTGCTATACTATTACCAAACCACAGCAACTCCTGAAATTCAAAATGAATAGTGGCGACCGCCAGAAAAACGCCGAGACAATGAAGCTCGACGAAGTCCCAGAGAAACTGTTTAACTGTTTTGGATCCCGCAACGAAATGATCAGAAAAGAATAGTGGAGGAGTAGGAAAAACATTATTACCACTTCCCTCCATATCAGTATTTATTGCCTACTAATTATTAAGTCAAAGAATTGTATTCTTTGTAGCCTCACCTCATACAGTTTCCCGATTAACACATCTTGTTGATTTATCTCAGTTTTCCGTGACACGTTCAAACATGTGATTATAAAGAATTTAATACGAAATATATTGGCGGATATTTACGAGTGGGATTATAAGATATTTTATAACAGCTGCTTAAGTTCCGACAGACGAGAAAATTTGTTGGAGAAAATCGATTTTGTTATAAAACTTTTCAAATTCTTTATATTGGTTCTGCACAATTTTTTCCCACGAGGTTACCGGTAAAGAGAAGGTCATCCTACCTTTACTTAAGAAATATGTAATACGTAGGTACTGATAAACAACCAAAGAAACGAAATCAAATAACAACTTAAGAATCAAAGTCTACCTGCTACTTTTAAAATAAGTTTAAAATAATATCGATTGTTTTCTCAATTTCTAATAAGAACTAACTAATGGGTAAGTACTTCATTTACAAAATGTAAATCCTTTTTTATTTTCAAGAAAGAAATAGTAAAGTAGATTCTTACATCGGCATCGGACTGACCTTAAAGTATGACGCATAGTTAACCTGTCTACGACATGTGCTACGGCGTAGGCGTCTACGGAATGCCTACGATACGGGCTACATCAAAGTTCGGTTACGTAGCCGCGTAGCAGTTAGTTTAAACATGTAACATCTATATTTGGAAACAGTCGTTTATAAAAATAGTTTATAGTTACTAGCTCAGAAATAATTTCATGTTTTAGTTTGTGGAATAAATTAGCTTTTTAGATAAATTTTTCTAACAATGTAAAGGCTAATAAGATGAGGACTAGAATATTTTTAAAATGTCTGACCAATTCTATTGTAGTGTTTTCTCTCCAGCATCCCAAAGAGCCTGGTGAAAACTGGATCTTTTGATTGAAATTATGGTTAGAGACGGAAAAGAAAAGATATTTCCCATATACTATCAGGCAATGTAGATATTAGATATCTCTCTGGATCAAAAAATAAAAATAAGTTGGTTATTCGCAATCCCTACATCATTATTTTACGATTGAGACCTATTTCAGTATTTTACGATTGTGGAAAATTTAAAATAGTTCTGGTCAATCTATAAACATAGTTTTATTGAATCATAACATTATTATTGCTTTTATCTCACGTGGATATTGTGATAAATATGTAAATGGGGTGGAGTAGTCAGCAAGGTTACCTCTGTTAAGTTCTCCCGAGGTTGACTGCCCAGAAGGCTAAAACCAAAGAATGTGCAGCGACATCCAGCTTGTTTGACATAAGCTTTTAGCATAATTAGCAGCTAATTGTTAGGCTTCCGAACCCAAAGGGAATTAATGGGGCCCTATTACTAAGACTCCGCTGTCTGTCTGTCTGTCCGTCTGTCACCAGGCTGTATCTCTTGAACCGTGATAGTTAGAAAGTTGAAATTTTTCACAGATGATGTATTTCTGTTGCCGCTATAATAACAAACCCTAAAAACAAAACAATTTTTTTTCGCCTCCTTTGAAAACTCAAACTCAAAGCTTTATTTCAATTAGACCATTACGGCACTTTTGAATGAAATTAATTAACACTATAATATGCTGATATATCTCATGAGTCTGTAATTACGCCGGCATCCATTCCTTCAGTAGACAAATTAAGTTAGAAACAACAAATAATTTCGTGCAATACAATCAGCCATATCGGCCATTGCAAACTAGTTTTAAATATATTATGTGTGTCCTTTTTGTTGTATGTGGTGTACAACATTGTGTTTAATAAATCAATTGTTATGAAATAGTAGTAGAACGGTGCTAACACTCACCCTTATCCTTGTCGGCGTCCTTGGTGCGGCTCTGGTCGAAGAAGCCGGTGGTGAGCGCCTTCCGCTTCAGCAGGTACGCGCGCCGCTTCGGCTTCGTCGCTGCCACTGCATTCTCTGCCAAACAGACAGTAATGTGAGGCTTTTGAAAAAATACACAATAGGGAATAGGTAAATTAAAACTTAAATCCGGGTAATACGGATTCACAATGGAAAATATTTGAAATGTTGACGCCTGTGCATGTCCAGTAGTTGACTGCATATACGACATACGTACCATAGCCATATAACATAACATCACACCTGTAATCCCCGAAGGGTAGGCAGAGGTGTACCTAATAGTAGGAACACCCATAGCCATATCCCAATTTTATTATTGAAATAAATTTGTTCTAATACTTTACAAACTGGCAGTAACTGTTCCAGTGAGTTCTTGTCCAAAAACTCATTGAAAGAAATAGAAAATTCAGTAATTACGAGACAGCATTCCTAACGTGCGGTCAAAATGTTAATATTGAATTTATCCATCATTAGTCAAGCGCGACTGCTGAGATCCTGGGTTCGATTCCCGGGTCTGGAAAAGTGTTATTGTGTTTTTCACCAGGAATTTCTCAGAAACAGCCACGGAGTGTTGATTTGTGCCCGGTTGATGGCAATAGGATCGACCCCTATTACATGGGACTTAAAACATACCTGGCTAAATGTGGAAGTACTATTAGGTACCTACACCTCTATCTAACCTTACGGGAATAAGAGGCGTGATTGTTATGTTATGGAAGCATTTCACCACAGTGCCATAATTTATTCCCCCCACAATAACTCCCGTCATAAACTCAATTATTTAACATGATGGATAGTTGCAATAGTTCCAATTGTTAGCCGACGGTATTGTGTCGCACTATTCTAGTCTTGGCGATGGCTTCTACGTAGTAAGAATAGACACTTAATTATAGCCTTTAATCAGCTGATCCCTTTACGATTACGTCAATATTGATAAAATACTTTTCAATATTGACGTAGTATTAGTGTAAGTCTAGACTGTTTCTGACTCTGTCTGTATTTGGACTTATTTCAGAAGCTTGATGTACTTTGGACGTTTTCTTCAAATAGATAAGGTGCAGTTTTCATTCATTTCATACAGCGTGCAGGAGAGGATCTATTGGTGAAACCAGGTATTGCAAGTCATCTTAGTCATCACCACAAAACATCCATGCTAATCCCAAAATACGCGAGCTGAATAACTCAATAGAACAAACAAACATGTAACAGTACTCGTCAACCCGACACTAACGCGCGTCGCAACCCGACGCTTCTTGTGATAGAAGTGCAGGTCACAGCCCCCGCACTATGCCAATACCTACAGGTCTAGGAGAGTATGTAGGTAAGTATGACAAATTTGAAAATACCCATATAAATACCTATTTACAATATAGCCACAAGTAAGAAGAAGAGTTAAAATACAATTAGTTCGTTTAAAGGGAATCAGAGTTTCCTGGAACTGGAAAGAACCAATGTGAAGCTGGGTTCTTAAAAGTCAGAAACCAGGTTGACTGAAGCAAACCTCTTTAATTATGGGTTTTATGGAAAATTCTTCAGGCTGGATGTTTCTGAGAGAAACGCAGTGTTTATCTAATTAAACAATTAACAATATCTAATTAGTGATTATGTTAATGCAGAATTTACGTTTGAATTCTATTGCTATCGAGTTCCCAGAAAATGTCTCAATCTATTGAATACTGGTAACACAAACAAAGTCGGCGCTCACTGGAAGAGCCATAAAATTAACACGTGTACTCAACAGCGGATGAGAGGAATTCCACCAATGCCCCGTATAAGTGTCATTAAAACGCCAACACAATGTATTTGTGCGAAAAAGGGTGTGTGAAAAACTACATAGTTCAATATTTGCTATCACAATATCGGTCAAATACAATCGTTGGTGAGGTAAAACCTAGTGACCCCGGCTTGTGATCAAACCCAAGTATCCATTTGGAATTTAGTCTGTACTTAAACTAATAATTTCTTCACCCAAATAATATTTACGAAAAAAACTCAAACAATGTTGTGGCACGAGCGCACGATGTAAACGTAATATAAAAATGTAGATTTCAAAATTAAATATACTTGTTTCACTTACAATATTTAAATAATTTAAAAAATAATATATGTATAATAAATTATTCATATTATTATCTATGGATGATACTGATTGTGCTTGTTGCAAAAAAAAACTATAATAATTTTATATTAATAATTAATAATAATTGTATTTTCGATACAAAAATCGACAGACTTACGTTACGTTTATACTGTACGCTCGTGCCATAGGCTTCACTTCAGACCATCACAACTATCACACCTACAATTTAACCATTTTATTGCAAACCAAAAATAGAACTAGGTTAACAGTGTTGCCATCAACCACCCTAACTATAACTTACTGCTAAAAATACCCCAGTATTTTTGTCCCACACAATAATGCAGTTTCAGATGATTCACTTGAGAGTCGCGCATGCGATCCGTTGGGTATCAGACAATGCAGTTAGCTCCGTTGCTTGCATACCGCGGATATCTACGGCTATTTATAAAATCACATTAGTGGGACATGTCATGTGATCACCTACCTGTTCCAAAGACGCACGTGTCGTGTTTGTTTGTGTTCAAAATTGGTGGACTTTACTTCATTCTCATAATAGGACAAATAATAACACATAGTAAAAAAAGCTGTGTGTTTTTTCACTGGCGTGATTTTATGTATTATGTTTTATATATACCATTTTATCACATATGATGTGTTAAGCTCTCGACAGTTGAAGCGGATCTGAGTTCCAAATCGTTAAAACATTCGATTAGTTTCGGGTGGGAGTCGTCTCGGTTAAAGTCCTTTATTGTTTTTGTCTTATTTCTCTGTGTGATATTGCCACCTCCAGATTTTAACGGAGAAGCCCCGAAAACATCTCAGAAACGTGAGTTTGACGTTCCTTGTTATTGATTTTCAGGAGACTTATTGCTTTGAGTCTGGAGGTCGGATTATCATATTCACCTAGCATTATTGAATGGTTCTCTATATAGATACTGAAATATCCTTGTAATATTCAGCCTAATGTTTCTTAGAACGTTTTAAAATTATCAGTCTACATGTTAATGTGTTATTAATAAACCCATTGAAAGAGCTTTTTTCTAAACTCAGGTAATTCATCTGGTGTCTAGTTTCTAGCCCGCATTCTTCTAGCTAATTTCCCAGCATACCAACCTATGATAACATGCCTGTTTATCCACAAAGACACACGCAAGCATAGCGTATCGTGTGAACTGACAAGATGGGCAGGGAACTAAATAACCGGAACGGATGGCGCCCCGCACTAGACCACGAATAAGGTTGAACGAATATGTATTTGTGTGTAATAGCAGTGAGAATTGAAAGAAAAAGACTGTGTGAAAGATGATATGGTTAGAAAGGAGGTGACTACAGAGATGACGAGTAATATAGGAGAAATGACATGCTGCGAAATTATATGAATGTCTCGTTCGTCCAGTGGTCGCAATCGCTCGACTACTGAGCATGAGATCTAGGGTTCGATTCCCGGGACGCCCACTATACATAACTGGTGAAATGTGGGTACTAGTAGGTACGCCTATGCCTAACACTCCGGGGATTATAGTGATATTATGTTACGTTGATATGCTGCGGCGATCTCAAATGAATTGGGATAAGAGTCGGGCACGGACACGGCCACGACTAATGCTTTCTTCGATTGATAACCAACTCTCCGAAAGTCAGGTCAAAGTCACTCTCTCAAACAAATGTGTGCTTTGGAATAACACAATTGAATTCCTCCATCCCCACTCTATCATCGGAGGAGCAGAGATATGGCGAAGCGTCACCGTTATATGGTTGAAGTCCCACGGGCCCGAACAAAGCTTTTTGCTTCCACATTTATTGTGCGAGCCGCCAGTCTGAAGAATTCACAGCCGGCTTCTGTGTTTCCCGATCATAATAAGCTGGGTCTCTTCAGAGTTCGAGTGAATCGGTTTCTTCTAGGCAAGCGTGCTCCACCCTAGGCCGCATCATCGGTTCACATCACGACGCGACTTGCTGACTTGCTGCCAAACGCAAGCCTATTTAGTGTAAAAAAACCTTCTTCCATTTGTTTTCTACGCAGTCTCTGCAGCAAGACCCGAGTCATTTGAGCCAAAAGCTTGGGTCCCAACCCAAGAGTCCGCACACTCCCCAAAGTCTCCAACTTGGGAGTGTGGCGGTAGACTCACGAAAAAATGGTATGGTACTATTCGATAAAGCTATACCAGGTCCAATATTTTTGTATCAGACTGCAAAACATTAAAGAGTATTTCTAATAGTGGTACATTTTAACACTAAAATTAATGAAAATAATTAAGAACACTTGGCAGCCCTACAGCCGTCACCGGCGCCTGCGCATGCCTACGCTTAATAAAGATTTATTTGACAACAACAGAGAAGACGACACTAAAACACCCCGTTAAATAATATTTAAAGCTAAACTCTTCAACATCGTAAACACTTTAGTTTCAAATTGCAAATTGTTTTAGCCTCTACTAAGTACTACTACGTATATTAGGTATATATAAACAGCTAGGAAACTCAAAGCTCGAAACTCTGAGAACCAGTCTTATCTAAAGGATATTATTATAAAAATAATTGTCCTCCTGACCGTTTTCGGTCACGGCGGCCAATCTTAGCGGAGATTAGCCATCGGCGCGGGAGATATTACAGTGCAGAAGTGTGTGCGCAGGCGCAGGTGCACTCTCTGTTCTTTTACTCTTATAGTCCGATGGGACGGATGGGCCGACACGACCGGAGAGATCAGGCGCAGGACCAACTGCTTAACGTGCGCACCGAAGCACGGGGGTATCATAACGCCAACTTCCATATTCCGAGCTTCTACCGAGAAATTTGTAATGAAAAAACCCAATAGCACTTTTGCCCGACTGAATCCCATGATTCCCGGTGTCCACTCCCGGCTTATCCACCAGTAGTGGACAGAGAAACAATTTCTTTATAACATTCTCGCTGTCCACCCCATGGTGAACAGAGTTATTTTTTGTGAAATGATGTCACTAAGTATATCGAAATTGGTAAAGGTAAGTAGGAGATGACAAAGAGGAATAGTAAAGTCTCACAAACTACCCGGAGGCCAGAATCATGAAGGAGTAATTCTATTGTATTGTATATCGGGCTGGTGTCCGCAACTTCACCGTCTTATTCTATTGTACCTATTGTATACCGGGCTGGTGTCCGCAACTCCACGTCTTATCTATTTATATTTGTACATTCCGATTATCATGCATGCAATGAAGACAATACTTATTCATGGTCCTGGCCACCTGGTAGTTAGTGAAATAAAATCCCTGTATACATTACTAGTCTTCAGATAAAGTAATAAACATAGTTAAAAGTGGTGGTTACTTGGAATAATATTATTAAGTGGAGTCACTGTTCGTCATTGGTGGACACCGAGAATACTCATGTTTAAAATTGAGTCGCTGCCCACCAGTGGTGGACAAGCCGGGGGTGGACACCGCGCATCATCTCGGGAATCGAACCCACGCTCAGCATTCGCGCTTGCAACCACGAGGCCAACAGTTCGTATCGTATTACTCAGTAATTGAACTGTGGCGGACACACTCCATATAAAATACCAACTGGTTTTCAGCTGCATCTGGTTTGATTGCCCAACATAATTACGAACAGGGTAAGCAGATAATGAAAAACAAGAAACTCATAGTGTCATCACACTATGGTTGAATGGTAAAGAATTGGCCTATTGGCCTGTAAATGATATATTTTTCTTAATATTCCTGATATTCTTCCTTATTAAAAGCGCGATAAATCTAAGAGCGCGCTTTAATTTAGGTACTACGAGTATATAAAGTTAGTGAAAATGGACAAAAGTCCGCTAATATATTTCTTCACAAAGTCTAAATAAGTCTAAATTTTATAACAGATAAAATATTTTAGTAATATGAGAAGTATTTTTACTTAATATTTTGTTGGTCTATAAATTATACGTAATGTTTAGTATTCATGAAAATGTCTAGTAAAAATGCTTACGGCGTTTTCTCAGAACCATTTGAATAAAAATTCACAGAAGCTTTCTAAAACTTCGAGGAGAGCCAATGCATTACTTTGAAAAACTTTGAATCAGGTATGAGTTCACAGAAATTGCTTTTTCACATATTATTGTAAGTATTATGTTGCTGTCATTTTTATTATTCAATGTTTTTGAAAAATATAAAGTTCTAAGAAGGATTCAGTACGTGCATGACTCTAGATGCCACAGCGAAAAAATTATACAATATCTCCCTTAATAATTACACCTACCAGTATTGTAAATATCCTGTAAAATTACAGCAATAAAAAATAATATATATACTAACTAATTGCAAACAATATGTGCTTCTAGCTATTATCTTAACTATCATGCAAAACACTCCTTTAGTTAAAATAAATGCGTTTGTCACACTGCAAGTCAATACTCTCTGATACATTCATATACCATAACAAAACACGCCCAGGTACCAACTAGTGATGTAACACACAAAATTAATTTAACCGAAATTAATAAAAGATATTTTTGTAACCGCCTTCTGTTAGAAATAATTAATAGTGCTGGAAATTATTTACAACATTGTATATAAAATGGTGGTCATCTGCCCACAGAATGGCATTTAAACTAATTATGTACGACCACGGCTACTTTTGATGCGACCATAAATAAATGTTGTGGTGATAATTTGCAGTTTAGATCGTTAATTAGTTATATTTATTATTTATTTTTGAACATCTGTAGCATGTATCAGAAGGGAGTCATTTGGGTCGAGTAGGTATCGAAGTTTTGTAAGGGATAGCTGAATATATTTTCGCGATTACGATGACGGTGTCATCGAGAAAGTTTTTCAGTTTGATGATCAATACCACATCCTTAAATATAGCCATATCATTCCGATGCATATACACCATTATTTTTAGGTCGTTCTGGAGCCGAATACCATGAACTCGATCATCGAACTCGAAACGATTGGGACTATTTTTTTTTCAAAAAATAACAATAAAAAGACACGAAAGAATAAATTTAATGTTTTTTTTTGTGAAATAAGGACCTAAAAATAATGGTGTATAACGTTCTTTTTTTACCCGACTCCGGCGAAGTCCAAAAGAAGAGCTGTTTGTTTGACCTAAAAGTTCGTTTCATTCCGTTTCCTAAAAGTTCGTTTAGGTTTCTCATGCCATTTCGAATGACCATTTAGGATCTTTAAATTTGATGAAAAGTTTTTTATTCCAAATGACATGACAAATCGTATCTAAAGTGAAAAAATCAAAAAAATCTTTCACATTATTAAACTGAAAAGAAAAAAATAAGTGTCCAAATATGCTTGGCTTTTAGTCGAGTTTTTTAGTTTTTTTAATTACTTTTTTATTTTTAATATACTTTTTATCGACTCTGCGACAGTAAGACAGAGTTATGTTTTTTAAGTGGCATATAAACGCTAGGTAATATGTAGTTTTTTATACGGTGCGTTGACTGTGCAAGTATCAAAAATACTTTTAAAATTAATTACTTTTATTGAACCTGTCAGTGATTAGAAGGTGCAAGTCGCACAATTTGTGTCTGCTATTAATTTGACCAGTGTTGCTGATTTATACGATAGCATTAAATTACGTTTAGCTAAATAAAAAACCGAAAAACCTTTGATCTTGAATAATCTTGATAATTCATAACAGTCGCTTACGCGAATCACGCCCACTTTATGGGCTTTTTCTAAAGTTAGTAACAACCATAGAATATAGTTGAATGCTCTGTTGTCACAACACTATTTTTAGTTTTGGGATCACAACTTTATTTTATAAAAAACTATGAGTTTATTAGCTTTAGCCCGCGACTTCGCCCGCGTGGCCTCGGAGATTATCGCTCGAGACTGCACTAACGGAATAAAAGTATGATATATCCTAGTCCAGGTCGTAGTCTCCCTCCTGCCAGGGCTGCGCTGCGGGACTGTTCGAAAGAGATACCGCGGCCCTGGAACATAAAGGGCCAAAGAAGGAACATGGGTGGTTTTTAGTCAGTAAGAGTCTGACACTCCCTTCCGCTCCGCCCAGAGCGGGGGGGGGGGGGGTCCTTTGATGATTTCCCACCCACAAAAAAAAAAAGGTCGTAGTCTCCCTGTGCTTCATTGCAGACAGACAAACACAGGCGAACGAACGAACACATTTTTAAGCTTTATGTTTCGTACCTCAAAAGGAAAAAACGGAACCCTTATAGGATCACTCGAGTGTCCGTCTATCACAGCCAATTTACTCCAAAACTATTGGGGCCGATTGAGTTGTTTGGAACACATATGTAAGTCGGTGACCCAAAGACGGACTTGTAACGTAAATTACTGAATTTTAAACATAGGGCCACTTTTGGGGGACAAATAAAAAATTGCAAACTATATCGTGTTACATATCAAATGAAAGGGCGTATTGTAATCATTTCAAATATTTTTTTATAATTTTCAGATAAACAGTTTTGAAGTTATTTGGGAAAATAGGCGAAAATTGACCATTCCCCCCTAACTCGAAACTACAGGGCCAATAGTAGTTCTTTGCTTATATATTACAGGAAAACCTAGAAAACTATGGTAAAAAATTTAGGTCAGATTTTAAAACTACTTACGGAATTTAGATAATTAAAGTACGGAACCATTTCCACGCGAGTCGAACACTTGTCCGGTTTTTTTTAGGCCTTATCTCAGACTGGAGGCCTGCGTCCCAGCAGGAAGGACATAGTATGTACCTGTATCTACTTTTTTTAATCCCTGAAAGAACTTCACAAGTGCTTGTTGTCACCCTTTACCAAAGATTTATTTTTAGGGTTATTCTCAGACATAACGAAACTGATACACCACATTCCCAGTTCCAAAATAGCGTATTTTTCGCTTACAAAATAACACGGTAATTAATATCGATAATTGTATTTAGATCTTTGTTTACATTCTACTTTGAAGTGGACCTTGAAGGTTACTCCATTTACGTGTCAACACTGGGTCTATTATTTAGTGATGGGCACACTGACAAACTGTGTCTACAGAGCAAGACAGTGTTAGACGAAAACTGTGCGTAAGAAAGAGAGGGAATGCCTCCGAGCTGTCAGAAATGTCACTAAATAATCTACCTGAGTAATAAAGTTATCACGACTATCGAAAGACATCGTTTGTCTGTCTGTCACAGGGCTATAACTCGCGACCGATTGAAGGCAGGTTTCAGTTGAAATGGAATAAAATAGTGTTATTTGCAAACTTCTCGTTTAATAATGGGTGAATCGGTGATTTTTTCGTGATTGGTTTAGTTTGACTGTTTTGTGGTGTCTACTGCGTAATGAGACAGCTATATGGCCATAGCACCGTCTAAGGGTTTCCTAAGACACCATAAAAAAAATTCTATTCTAGCTTTCAATTTATGTGACAAACTATTATAGTCACAGGTTTCCCAGGGCTGGTCGGAAAACTGACACAAGACACGTGGCCGGACTTTTTGTTGGTTTTTGTAAAAGACCCAATTGTATCATTAAGAAGTTATATTAATTTTATATGCTTTAAGGCAGTTTCTTTTTTTAACTTCCATTGAAATTATGCAAAGAAAGAAAAGTCTGATAAACGAAAATATTTTTCGAGTTTCCAGAATTTAACGCGATCTGTAGTTAATTTAAAAATAGATCAATCAGATAACTCGACGCACTATTTAAAAATTATAATTGTTTAAAGTATACTCAGACGTCGTGGCCCATTTGCAACCTTTGAATCTAATAGTATATAACTCTTACGTAAATAAATATACATAACTAACATTAAATTGTCCGGAAAGACGTTTTCATGGGAATAGAAAGTAAATTGTGAACCTTTATTTCTATAAAATACGTTGTATTTTCAATATTTTTTATTGAAAATGTTTTCCTACCATTTTTTATTTTCTCAGTATTGCTTAACTATTCATCGCTCGTAGGTCAATGGTTGTGTTTTAATAGCTGAATTAAATAAAAGACCCTTATAATTTTGGTAAGCGAATATTTTTTTAGTCTCGAGCTTACGCAAAACAGTAATGAAAATGTCATAAAAATAATTGAAGATCTTTCGAGTATAGAAATGAAAATTCCAAAAGATTATGCTATTGGTCTGCAACGATTGTCACGGTCAGTACGTAGATGAAGCCCCTCTGTGCCTCGGAAAGCACCGTTGGCTCCGGCTGCATTTGTAGATCTTTGACAGTTATTATCGAAGGTTAGTCGAAGCCCCGAAAGCCGGCAACTAGTCTTACCAAGACAAATCGTATCACCTTGTATCTGGATTTTGAAGATCAGTCGCTTCATGTACAATACTGATATTTAACTGCATCTGGTTAGAATGGAAGCCGATCCCAACATAGGTGAGAAAAGGCGAGGCCAATTTTATAGATTTAAAACCGTGTCAATGGAATGGTTCCTTCTTTCTTTCTTTATCGTGGGTTTAGTGCCTAACCTGGTGTCAGAGTGGCTTTACATGCCGTCGAGAAATAATCTCTCGGCATGCTGGTTTCCTCACAATGTTTTCCATCCCGATGCTAGTGATAATTATACTAAACGCACATTAATCCGAAAAATCAGAGGTGCGTGTCTTGGGTTCGAACTCGAGACCTATGACTTGGCAGTCCGATGGTCACACCACTACCTATCACTGCTCTATGTTTCCTTAACCACTAGACTTAAGAACAAAGCGCAACAATATTGCTAAAATCGGTAGAATTCGTCACAATCTCAGCGTCTACAGAATCGACTACTAATAACAGAGCGCTTACTCCGAGCTGTCGGTGGTATAAAAAGAATGATTTATTTCAGCCGTCATCTGGGGAACGTATTAATAGATTTATTGACTGCTTATCATTCTTGCGGGCTGAGAGACATTCGCGTTGCTATGGCAACAGCTCTTAGACCGACATGTATGAACTTTACCGAACATCAAAGACTTTTTGGTGATATACTTACGTTAGACGTGACAAAAATCGTAATCTGCTTGCAGGAGACAGCTAGCTATCGTCTTGTTCTTAGTGTGAAGTGTCAATTTTATGTAATTTTGCTTCAAATTGCCCATAAGGCAAGCAGACTGTTCAGAAACCAACATCATGACGAGTAGTAGGTTATTATACGGGCAAGCCAAGCTTTTAGGCTTGTATGAAAGTACCACCACTAGCTTGATGACGTCACTGGGACCTGAGATCATTTATTTCTATGGCATTTTTTTCTTATAGTGTTTCTAGTCCGTATCATACATCTCTTTGCCGAGCACAAACTTTGGTTAGGTTTATTCCTGTCCACTTTGCTGTCACTATCTCTCAACTGTCAAATTAAAAATGCAAGAAGAGACGGGAACATGTCTTAGACAAAACATACGTTAAGTAACGTTTGTGAATCTCGGCCTTAGTCTTGTCTACACGTGGTCTTGTGGGCAGTCACGGGTATGAAAACATAATAATAAAAAAACCGGCCAAGTGCGAGTCAGACTCGCACACCGGGGGTTCCGTACAAACTTGTAGGTATTTTGTCATTAAACTACATATTTACAGTTTTCAGATTTTTTCCTTTACATGTGCTGTAAGACATTGCTTCCTGCCAAATTTCATGATCGTAAAACAACGGGAAGTATCCTATCCTTTAAATTTTGATTCCCTTGATACGAGTAGTGTCGAAACATACGTTTGCGGCATAAACGGCCGTATCTTTTTTCACGTTAACTTAGAAGTTTGTTTTTTTCACAGCTTCAAGGGACTGTAGACTTGAGTATATGGTTTTAATTTCAACTCGATACCTCCACGCGTTCCCGAGATAAAGGGTCTTGACCGACAGACAGACGGACGGACGGACGGACGGACAACAAAGTGATCCTATAAGGGTTCCGTTTTTTCCTTTTGAGGTACGGATCCCTAAAATCAAACTCACTCTATGAGTTCATAAGTGCGTTTTAAACTCGCGAACATTATCAATACTCGCGAAGCACTTATTCGATTTACATGATAGTTTTTCAGTTTCTACTTATTTTCTTAAGTAGTTAACGTTGTTTGTTTTGTTATAGTAGATTTATCAAGAAGAAGTAGTTAATTAAGACGGAAGAAAATACAAGGGACTCTTTTTTCGTGTTCTGAGCTTCTACATACATAGGTAAGGCCATATTCAAGATTTCAGTTTAGTGCAGGGTCAAAGAAGAATAAAATTGGTAGTGTTAAATTTTAATTAATTAATGTATCTTAATCACCAAATTCTTACCACTAACATAGTTCTTAAGTAGTTATTCACTAACACATATGGACCTTGTTGTTCGGAATAGATAGTTATTTTGTTTTTTTTTTATTTGATTTTAAATGACTGGTCTGCACCGGACTTATTAAACTTGCAGTTTCAGCAGAACTTTCAATGACATCACGCCTGTAGGCTCCGACGGCATAACATAATATTAAACCTGTCTCCGCGGGGTTTAGGGGCAGATGTGTACTCAATAGAACACCCACATTTCGCCAGTTATGTTTAAGTCCCTTGTAATATTGGGCGGCAATAGCCCTCAACCGCTCACAAATCCAATCTCCGTGGCTGCTACTGAGAAATCCCTGTTGGAAAAACTCAATAACATTTCGTCCGAACTGGGAATCAAACCCGGAACCTCATGGTCAGCAGTCGTCCCCGAGTCCGAAATCGCCAAGTGCGAAAATTTTGAAAATTTTAACTGTCTACCTATTACGGATCATGAGATACAGCCCGCTGACAGTCAGGCAGACGGACGGACAGAAGGACGGACAGCGGAGGCTTAGTAATATGGTTAGTCTTTGGGTATGGAACCCTTAAAAACGACATAGCTCCACATCTTACCCTTTTTTTTTTTTTTTTTTTTTGGGGGGTGAGAAATCATCAAATGACTCCTCCCGCTCTGGGCGGAGCGGAAGGGAGTGTCAGACTCTTACTGACTAAAAAACACCCATGTTCCTTCATTGGCCCTTTATGTTCCAGGGCCGCGGTATCTCTTTCGAACAGTCCCGCAGCCCTCCACATCTTACCCTGGCTGGGAGAACAATAATGTGGACAATGTTGATATTTTTATATAAAGAACTTACTGACTCACAATACATTCTCAACTTAACTGCACCACAACATACTAAAGTCCACGTGAACATTCCTGCAGTGACACACGGACATACAGACAAACAGATACGCGCGAGATTCTTCAGCTAAATATAGCATAACCTGGTTGTAAGTGATCGCGGATTGGCAGCTACACGTATGTGTATGCGCACGTAATGCCGATGCGCTTGCGCCGGTGACGACTGAGGGACGACGATTGGAGGTATGTTCTGTTCGTCAATGGATGGACGTGTCTGATTGGTGGAGATGAAATGTGGAGGAACTGAATGATGTGTTGTGAATCTGATGTTTGTTACTGTTAAATTGATTGTTGGAGATTTATGTGATATCGTTACAATTTCGAGACTTATACCTAAAAGCGATTTTTTTTTTTATTGTTGAAAATGTCTTTAAATTGTAATTTCTCGATACATCCAAAGATAGTGGAAGGTAAAAAACAAGTAATGAAAGTGAATTGTAAATATGTTTGAGCATATTTCATCGAATAATGTCTTAAGTGTATTTGTAAACCTGCCACATAAGTTTCCATTACAGAATACAATAATATATTCAGTAGTTTTTTTAACGAAATCACGAATTACTGCCTTTTCAACAGCTTAATTAAAGTAAATTTCAGATTTTGTCAAAATATCTTAAACGTTAGAAATGTTTTAGTTATCAAAAGACACTTCTCAACTGTAATTCTTACAACACTGAGACAAGCATCCAGGTAATTATTCTAAAAATAAAACATATTAAAATAGAAACACAAAATATGAGTTGTATACAGCAGACCGCCAAGTTTATTTCGCAACAACAATTATACAGAATAATTTATCTAGTGCACGCACGAGAATCACATAAATATCTACCTACAGTTATTTTTGGATTAGATACCAAGTCATCTTTCACTGGCTTATCATAATTTCTTTAAATATTTGCCCCAAGCACATATTTCACGAAAAGAAACAATCAGACAGACGTTTATTGGTGACATTTATATAAAAACAAGTGACGATTGTGAAGCAAAAACAATATCGCTTGCTTAGTATTAAAGTGACCGAATTAAAAAAACTAGTTTTTTGGCAAATCGCAAAAAACGTTTTGCAATTAGGACTTCGGTTATTGATTTGGACATAAATGTTAAAAGATGTTAGTTGCACTGTTATTTTTATTTTTTTTATGATAGAATACGAACCACATATTTGACTGAAACTTAAATTTCAATTGAATACTATTTATTTTGTTTATTGTAGGCTGTCAAAATTATTTTTGTAGTTTTAGGTCTATATAATACTAAGTAGCAGTGAGTCTGCTAAAATGATAAAGACCTAATTAGTTTTAAGTTGGTTTATTATCAAATTCAAATACTACTTGGCTGTTTAAGTAAGGTTTAAGTCACATTATTACTAAAATGATAACACATTTTTCTAGTTACGATTTTTAATGAAAAACAGAGGTCAACATTAGTGCAACAAGTTTGTATTAAAACTATCAAAAAATAAACAATGTTGTACTTAGGCAACTAAAACTATCAAAAAATGAACAATGTTGTACTTAGGCAACTAAAACTATCAAAAAATGAACAATGTTGTACTAAGATCATTATATCAGATAAACACGATAAAATGAAAGATCGCTGATTATGAATATCTCCAAGTTCCCAGTATGCGTCAAAAATGCTTCGCCTTTGAACAGAATCAATCTTGCTAGAACATTGCAGCCTGCACTGGTCATTACATGGTGGTTTAAGTTCACGAGCTTTAGTTATAATATTTTTGCTATTAATATACGACTTACCACAATTTCTCAATTTATTAGCTCTAGTTTGCTTCCAGTTTTCCGGTTGTCTAGTGCGTTTTTTACCTTTAGGCTTAGTAGAAACTGTAGGTGTTGCTGAAGTTGTGTCTTGTGTTAAATTATCTAGATTCTCCATTGTTCCTCCGTCTAACTCTCTTGTTGGCTCAGGTGTACTCTTTTCTGTGTTATTAGCATTTAAATGTTCTTCCAAAGTCTCTTCGTTAGAGCTATCAGATGATGAACTTGAGTCCGAAGTTGAAGAAGAACTACTACTCGAAGTTGAACTTGAACTACGAGTACGGGGAAAAAGCATATGACTACCCTGTTGGCCTTTTTGTACCTCGAAAGTAGGATCGCCAGGACTTAAATCTGCGTCGCTTTCTCCAGGATTAACAGGTGACACGCGGTAATCTATAACTGCCTTGTTACGGCCTTCAGTATGTTTGAAATACTCAGAGGCATTCAAATGTCGTTGATTTTCGGGTTTATTATAAATATCACATAACATCTGTAATTAAACATAAAAGGTGATTAGACAATATTTTATTTAAACATACATAAAGTATCAATAAGTAAGCAAGTAATTAATAATAATAAGTAAAAAAATAATAGTTAAGATACCTATAGCATATTCAGCGTATAACGTTCCCACTGTTGAGAGGCGGTCCGAGAGAGAAAGTGGGCTGTAGTTCACTACTATTAGTAAATAGTAGTTAAGTAGTAATTTTTTATATAGAATTTTTCTTGATCTCGCAGTAGACGACGTCATTCTAATAAAAATTAAATTAAAATTATAGGTCAACAAGTGAAACTTCTTTTTTGTTCTACTTATATTTCATTTTAAAGTGACTCAATCCTGAACTTAAATCACCTAGCACATTCATAACAAAATTACTTTTTATTTTTTTAGTAAAGCACAGACCAAATAGTGAATGTAACTAAAAATACATTATCATTATTTGTAATAAACAGACTTATCACTGAATCCTACAGAACGTACAAATAAATTTACTAAATTTTTATTCAAAAAGAGACCTAATCATTAATGTGTTTTATAATCATCCAAAAGTTTTAGTTTTAAACAGTCCTAAAACTTAATATCTCGTACAATAAATAAACAAATTTAATATAAAATAGACTCATTACGTATTGGGTCAAAATACAACAAAAATACTCAGTAAAACTTACCTTCGATTTCACTGATAAATAATCCTAAATATTAATAGGTCACTTTTAAAACAAATGAGCAGATGTTTACTTTGAGCCGGTTGAACGATTAATGAATGTGTCAGTGTTATGTCAAACTGGCGTCTGCAAATTCATAAGTGTGAAAGAGACCGAAAACTTGTAAGAGCAGTATAACACTATTTTTTTAAGAGTTACTTAGAGTTTGTCACAGATGGCGTTGAATTAAAGATGACGGTGTATCTAACTCATTTATGACTAATTTTGAATTCGGTCACTTTAATACTAAGCAAGCGATATGTGAAAACTATAGTAAAAACCGGCCAAGTGCGAGTCGGACTCGCGCACGAAGGGTTCCGTACCATTATCTATAAAAACGGCAAAAAAATCATATCTGTTGTATGGGAGCCCCCCTTAATATTTTTTTTATTTTTATTTTTAGTATTTGTTGTTATAGCGGCAATAATAATCACGGTTTATGAGATACAGTCTGGAGACAGACAGACAGACAGCGAAGTCTTAGTAATAGAGTCCCGTTTTACCCTTTGGGTACGGAACCCTAAAAAATTACAATAGGAGAGAGCTCAGTCCTCTCGTTCAAGACGCTGTACTCAAGAGTGACAATAGCATGGTACAAACTCAGCCATTGAAATACTAGTGCAATGATATTTTGGCTTCTCATGGGTGATTTAAGTTTGTTACGTTACTTGTTCGCTTTAGCTAGGACGTGGTGTACGAGCTACTCAAAAAAATCCTGCATTTTTTTTTAAATTTTGATAGGCTCGCCTTTGACCAATATCTTGGCTGATTTGTATGATTGTGGTGGACAAAGTGTTTCAGTTAAAATTGTTTCACCGGTCCTCATGCGGACAACAACCAACGTTGAAACAAAAAATTGACAAGAAATTGACAAAGAATCCTGCTACCAAACTTACCTTGGTGTCCATGAAAGCAGAGAGTAAGACGTACGAGAATCCTGCAAACACATTGGTTGAAATCCACATCGCGTCTCTCGTCTTTTCTGTGATTGATCCAATCTTGCACGTCACTTCTCCACTCCTCGTCTCCACTTTTAACAGAAATCGGGCCTAACCACCATCTCAACGACAACGGAGTTCCCTGCCAGAAGCAAAAAACTATCTCAGACGACGCGTCACCTAACTCTTACTATGACAATACACCGCGACAGTGATTTAAGACCCACCTACACCCACATTCCTTATCAAAAATATAACAAAGAGACCATGTGATTACTCGTAAGTGGTAATTTTCCTGCTGCCAAGTACTGAACACAAGTTTCAATGAGTTAAAGGTGTAATAAAGGGCTTTCTTAATGATCAGGAAAAGTATTTTAATTGTCATCTTTGGTGGTTTGCCAAATGATAATGATGGGTCAAGGTTAGGTTTCATCGGAGTTCTCTTAGTACAGGGAAATTAGAGAGTTTTCTTGTTTTAAACCATTTCAATTTGTGAAAATAAGTAAAAACAGTTAATCTATTTAGCTAAACGGCTAGCACTTGTATATTCGATGAAATGAAATAGAAAAGTGTGTCTAGAAGACTTGTTCCAAATATTATTTGGAGAAGCGCCTTTGCAACAAATACAATAACTTCAGAGGTAGGTATTTCAAACAAGAAAACTATTTTCAAATACTAACTAGTAATTTAGCATGTCCGTTACCGATCGCAAAATAAATCAGAGAAAAACATGTTCAAACAAATTGTAAAAAGCGCTAGGCGTCACAACAACTTAAAATATCATTCTTCCCTTCTTAAAATACTTTACACTTCATTATAACTATAACGATTCTCAATTGTCATTTTCAAAAATACAACACGATGTCATAAATAAAACAATTTAACTTCGATATAAGCGCACAGATGTATATCAACACCCTGTACGTGAGCGTAGGCATTTATGTCAACACGCTGTATAATGTCCCGACGTGACGTCAGAGCGCGTCACGTTTGCGTAACGGCGCACGCGCATGCGACTACAACGTATGTGTAGAAGACAGATGGATAAAGTAGTACCACTTCGGCGAAAGCTAGTTTAACATTATGCATACGTCATGTGGCTTATTAAACAGCCAGAGTTTCTGGTTACCCTTATCCACTTGAAAAAGTTGTTCATAATGATAAGTACAGTGGGTCCCCATATCACTGTATTTATTAGTATGAAAAAAAAAATGGCCCTATACAAATAAACAAAATTGAAGTGTCTGTTTGTAATATCAAAATAACAGGTTTTTACAACAAAAACACATTTTTTTTAATTTTTGTCTGTCTGTCTGTCCGTTTGTTCCGGCTAATCTCCAAAACAGCTGGGCGGACCTATGTGACGAGACTTTTACTGACAGATAGCTGAAGTAATAAAGAGCAACTTAAGCTTTTATTTTAGAATAAGAATTAGGGTTCCGTGAAAATAAATTAAAACCCCTAAAATTGGTAACAAAATCCGATTAAAAAAGGGTAGTAATTTTTTTTTTAATAATTTCACGAGAACGAAGCTCGTGGGCAACAGCTAGTCCGTACTAACAGTGGGATACCTTCGTCTTTAGCAGAAACTTATCATAATAAACAACTAACTTCTTCAAATGTTTCGATATGAAAACCAAAAGTTAATTTCTATTTCCCCGTGGAGAGCAATAGTTCGAAAAAACAGTACTACGTACGAGTATTACCTAGCACTTCGTGGCATCTATGTTCTTTCTCCAAATGATCCTTCTGTCCCTTACCTGCCGGCTATACGTATTTGTTAGCCGGCCATTTTGAGGATAGCACATGTCTTGTATGTGTCAGTTATTAATAGTCGGGACTGGGTCACCTGTAGCGGCTCTTCACTACAGGTGTCTACTCGTCATACTTATACGTAGGGTTGGAGGTATGGATTGTCATGTGTGGTGGGTTTTTGAAGTTTGGTCTTTTTATTAAGTGAAATTATATAAGATTGTTCCTAGATTGACATAGGACTTTATTGGTGATTCTAATTAAGTTGAAACATAAAAAAATGACTGAGGGAGACCTCAGAGTTTATATCGCATTTTTTCTCTAAGATAGGCGGATAGGAAATGTGGACTTCGTACGGCTTCTTTCGAAGACAGTTATTCAACATAGGCATTGAATAATACACCTGCATTTAACAGACCTGACATAATATTTTCGAGAAATTTTATTCGATGACAATCGTGATCTTTGACTGGTCAGCAATGAAATTCGAGAGCCAAATAGCATTAAAAAACGGTCAGAAATCGAAAAGCTTTACAATCAGACGGAGGAGCGAAAACTAGGCCAACTTTTTATTTCGCTGCCAAGTCGACCAACTCAAAATGTTTGCATTCATATAGGGTCGTATTTTAGAATATTCTATACATACGAACTCTACTGGGTATCAGATGGACCGTCTGTCACATTTAAAACTCCATTCAAGTGCTGTCACTATCCATAGTCCGTAACGATGATGACACTGATAGCTATTGATGTGTATGTGCTGCTATGCCCACAGTCAGCTCGGCTAGCTTCGTTGCTACAAACCCTTCCTGCTTCCTACCGCTAATCCGCTTATCTATAACACTTGTAATAGTGAACGCGATACGTAGACACCGCGCGATCAACAAACAAAACGACTGGCATCCGACCAAGTTTCGCAACCGTCGCCACTCTCGCTGCTCCCCACACTCACCCGACAGTTAATCTTAACTCATATCCCGGAATGTCAGGAGGTGAATACAATATCTATAAGTGAGAATATTCGGTTAAGCCGCGCATGCCTAGGTCGGTCTGTGAATGGGTGATCATCATAACATACTAGGTCTGGGCCTCGGAAAGCAAGTTAAGCCGTTGGTCCCGGCTGTCATTAATAGATCTTTTGTGACCCGAAAGTCCGACAACCAGTCTTTACAAGGGGTCCCGTATTACCCAGTACTAACTGGGTTGTGGAGCTCAGATAGGCAGATACTCCATGTAAAATACTGGTATTCAGTTGCATCCGGTTAGACTGGAAGCCGACCCCAACAGAGTTGGGAACAGCTACGGAGATGATGATGATTCGGTTTGTATAAATAATAAGCAAAATCAATTAGTCAGCCTATATATAATATAATAATATTATATAACCAAATAACCATCAAATATCGAGTCGATACCATAATTTGCCTATCCTATAGGTACATATCTAGACCCCTGTGTGTCACGGAAAGCACGTTAGCCGTTGGTCCCGGCTGTCATTCTTTGAGAGTCGTTATGGGTAGTCTGAAGCCCGACAGTCCGACAACCAGACTTTCCAAGAGGTATCGTGTTATCCAAATGCCCAGTAACTGGGATGTGGAGTTGAGATTGGAAGTCGCTCCATGTAAAATACTATGGTATTCAGTTGCATCCGGTTGGACTAGAAGCCGACCTATGCAACCTATACTGTGTCCCAACTGGGATTTTTAAAAACAACGTAATTGAATAAATCTGCAAATTTAAACTGCATTTGCTGCGGTCGGTTACGGATGGGTGACTATTGATTCTTTCGAGCACGAGAAACCATTCGACCGCTTAAAACTTGTTCTCAGAACACGCCAACCTAGCATCTTGATAGTGTAAAAACCGACGCCATTTTTTTGGAAATGTGCTTTCCAACCGAATCTTCGACAATTTCGCAGTCGATGTGCCTAACTCCTAATTCCAAACCTTATCAACCTCTTAATAGTCAACTAGAGACTATTACTAAGCTCCCAAACGTCTCAGCCTCCATTTATCACCTCATAAACAAAGGTGCTAAGGGATTTACTGAAAAATCACTTTCTAAAGGCTCTTTGAAGTACAGATTTGTTTTGAAGATCGCCCAATTAATAAATTCAATTTTATATGACAGGTAAAAATTAGTTCTAGTTGACTTCGTCATGGTTTCATAATGTTTCTTTATGATGTGTTTTATTTAGGAAGTTATTTTAATAAAAATGATGTAGGTGTATAAACATAAGGGATAGTATAAAAATTAAAATGAATGTGATTTTTACGTAATCATTGGTTGCAAAGGTCCAACGTACAACCATGAATGTAACGGCAACTCAACTAATTTATTATATACAAAATTAATTGGCAACAGAACCTAAAACTAATGAAAATGCTATTTATTTGTTTACGTCCCACAATAAATACAAAAAAATGTCTGTTCGAAGATTTAAAATCAAAATATAATTCATTTTGGTTGGACACTTCAACGACTGTATTTTTACCCCCCCCCCCCCCCCATACTAAAATCTACAAAAACTATCATCAGAAAGCAGACGTATGTACAGGTAAACAACAAGACAACAGGATAATCATAATCTTATCATCTAAAACTCACCCTCCGGTATCTTGATAGCAGTTCCAAGGTTGATCTGCTGCAGCCTGGCTAGCGCGGCCTGCTGCAGCGCCTTCCTCTCCATCTCGCTGAGGGTCAGCAGCGATGTGTCCGTCAAGCGCACGCACCGCCCACTGCCGTCTGCCCAGCAACAGCTGCCCTGCACATAACGCGTGACGTCATCATACCACACACAGGTGATGTTGCTGCAGAAAGAGCAGCAAAGAGATAAGGATATGTCAACGCACAAGCAACACGCATCGCATTTAAGCAGTAGCACTCAAAACCAAAAGTTCGGGTCGCCTGATTCGGCAAATTCTTTGCCGCCCAGCTGCCGAATCATGCGAAACACGTTGTATCTCACCATGGATGAATATAATTTGAGATGATGGATTCAAATGATCTTAACGATAGAGAGAAAAGATGTAAACAAAGACAAGTAAACTGAAAACAACTAAAAAATAACTCTCATAGAAATGAAGTGCGATAGCCTTAACAAGGTAAATGAAAGCATTGCACACAACATGCCTCAAATGTGAACTGCTGTAATGAACTCCCAATTAATGGTCAAAGGGAAACTGCCATGTTAATCATGCTTGGCAAGCGACTTGGTATTTGTTTGTGTGTTGTTATTATCAGAGAAGAAGACACTGCTGCATCTGCGAAAATCTCTTAGCAGGCTGAAATTAAAGCACACTAAAAGGGTTAGTAGCAGGAAAAACATACATGCTGTTTCTAAAAATCAAAATAGAAGACATCTAATCTTATTTATCTTTAAAAAAAAAGTCTCATACTAGGAACTATTCTTGTATCGTGGGTGCGTTTACAAACATTTAAATTGACATACACAAACAGCCAGACCCGAAAAAACTATTTCATCATACAAATATTTGTTTCGTATGGCAATCGAACCCGCGACACGCAGCACAGCAGCCAATCACTCAGCCACTGCGCGAAGCGTGTCGTCTAAATCTTTGATACAAACACATCAATAATATCTTCCTATCCCAATTTATTTGGAGTCAGCTCAGCATATTTATTTTCTTCCTTACTTCTCTATTAGTCGTCATCTCCATTCATTTCATTTAGTCTCTTATCACCCATACCATATTTCACACAAACTAGCTTTCTTCGTGTTGTAATCATTCTTCCGCAGCGCATGCCATACCATGACATCCATACAAAAACACAAGCCAAAGAATTCTCAAGGTCACACCAAGCTTCCTACTACAAGCCACGACAAAACAAATATAAAAACTAACAAATAGGAGTAAAGAACCCGTAAAGTGTTATCTCAATGAATAGTACCACGTTAATGTCACAGATCTACGCAGTAAATTATCAACAGGTGTCCATATGGCGGTAGACGTCACGTTTATGTACCCACGCCTTTATATCAAGAAGTTTTTACGATATCAGAGCGGTTTCTCTGACTGTCTGTGGGGGAATAACTGTCTTACTTCGCAGTTTAAGCTGGAATTTGATAGGTTGTTAAAAACACACGCAGATCAAAGTGAGGGTTACATCCACAGCATTTATATGCACCTGGACTAAACACTCTCTTTTGATTTAGTATATTTTGATAAATATACTTTTAGTATCACTAATTATGTGTTCTTTAGCTTCACGGTATATTTCAAGGGATGGGTCTACTATCTGTATCCGCAGACATAAACAACTGCCCTTCAGTCTTTCCACCCCAATTGCTTGACTGTAACAGAATCCCTACAGCATTAAGTCGGTCTTTAACGCATAGGTACTTATTTTTTGTAAAATGATCATATCGTCCAGGCTAGAATCTGAGAAGAGCCTTGCTTAAGAAAAAGGATACTCTCGAAGTTGGAAATTATTTTGATTCTAATCTGAAGTAAGTTTAAATTATGACAGAACATAAATTCGGCAAGTTCAAGAATATCCAAGCTCAACTAACAAATAGAAATATGAAAAAATTAGAAGTTATACAAAACTTTTGCAAACACCTTTGTGAAATATAGTTTCGTGACTCACTCTCCGTAGCACAATGCGCGAAATTATTTTTAAAGAAGAAAATCTAACAATTATTTTAAACAAGGAAGCTTTTTTTCGCAGCCTTGTTGGAGGTCATTAAAATGAATACAAAATAGCAACTAAACACAATATTCAATGCAGCAGATGTTGAAAACAAACTTATGTGGGTCACTTGTCAAAATTAGCAATACAATCAGAAACAGGAAAAAGAGAATAAAAGCAGAAACACACGTTTTCAAGGCAAAGTATTAAAATGTTTTGTCACACAGAAACTTGTTTTAATATCCCACTTGCAAACCAAGGTGATAATTAGGAGGAAACATAAAAATATATACACACAAGAAAACAAGCGTATAAATAATTTGTTAGTATGTGTTGTACATCTAACAAATTAAAGTTAAGAACTCATAATCTAGATTAATAATTATGAAAATGATGACTTTTCACATTCAAAATGAAATATAATTAACTAAACCTACACACTAATGTCGGCCCACAGCTTTGCTCGTGTGAAATATTTTACTTTTATAATGTAAGAAATTTTGAACATTTAACGCAAAAGAAATTCATAAGAATCATTAGACACTAACTGCCAAAATATTGTGCAAATTCAAGAAGAACGGTATGGTATTCGCGATATAGTGCTAATACATATAAAGAAACACAAGAGTCCGTAACAAACAATTTAATTTTAGTTTTAAACATAGGCGATGAATAGCATCAAATTGAATTTAAAAACAAACATTTAAGGAAAACTTGAAGCTTGCAATTGCTTTGTAAGTACTGGTTTATATTATAACATAGCGCAAAGCAAAAATAATTAAAAATATTGAATGGATTGTGTGAAAGATGATATGGATATAAAAGGTATGAATACTAATAAAATGGTAAACAAAGATGAAAAGTACAAACATGTTGTGCCGACTGCAAAAATCATCAAAAATTATAGTTAATCGTCTGGAGTAGAAAAAGGAAGAAAACGTATTTATTACTGTCACACAGGACAAAACAAAAAATGGTTAAATTAACAATATAACAAAATTATTTAAAAAAGGAAAAATACAAAAAAAAAACGAAATTGGTCCTGTACGCAGCCAAAAGGCTCCTATGAAAGAAAATCTAGAAGAAGATTTAACGGAATATTATCATATAAGGGATGGATTGAGGAGGGATGATATAACTGAAAATGTAGTGAATGATAACGTGACGGACGACGGGGTTAAATGAAAGATAAAATAATTTCCCGTAGCATTAAGAAGAAGAATAACCAACAACAAATTACCTCTTGCACACAATCCAATATTACAGTGATAAACGACAAGTTTATCCGTGCGTCTGTCACTAGCTCGATATTAAAGAGAAGCTGATAGTGAGTCAGGCACAGCTAATAAATGTGTTGTGTCATACACGCCTACGATACTCTTTGATAGTCCGCTTTTAAACGAGCAGCGGACTTGGACGCGGCATCTGTATATATTTTTTGTTATATTATGTAATTTTGAATGTTGAGTTGGGTGTGAAAGACGAACTGTATATCAAGATTGCAGTGCATCTAGATTTTAGAGCAGAAGTGTTGATGGATTGTGGGTGTCTGGCTTGCAATGAAAATGCAGAGTTGGAATTAGAATTTGGTTTGTGTGCAGATCGTGTAAAGTACAGCTATTGGCATTGAGGTTTCAGAAAAACGCCTGCAACGTTTCTTAATAATATTGATGCAAGCACCGTGTAGAGATTTTGACGGCACGGTTGCCGCAGTGGCTGAGCGATTGACTGCTGCGTTGCATGTCGCGGGTTCGATCCCCGCACGGAACAAATATTTGCATGGCCTACAGATAGTTGTTCCGGGTCTGGCTGTTTGTGTATGTGAGTTTAAATATTTGTAAACGCACCCACGATACAGGAGAAATTCTTAGTGTGGGGCAAGGTTTAAAAAAAAAAACAGATAGAACTCTGGATTGATCCATGATAAACTTTTATTTTTTCAATGTACTTACATAATTATCTATAACCAAACTTAAAATAAAAATATATACATATAGAAACGAAGAAAAGCATTAAAGGGCGTCAAAAAATTCGTCCACATCGCTGTCAACAGGAATAGTGCCCAGAAGGCAAGCAGCGTTGCCACGTTTAATGGCAATGCTGATTCTGATAGATATATAATTAGTATTGAGAAATAAGGCTTAAAGCGTGAGGAAAGTTCACAGTATAAGTGTAGAGTAGGGAAATACCAAATAGACTGATGGATGAACTGTATGAAAGATGATATGGCTGAAAAGGGGCTAGTGGAGATCTATGAAATGAAAGAAAAATCTCAGACTTCTTCGACATTTAATAAATTACGGCAAGGGTAGTGAATGAATAAACGGATGGATTGTCAAATACCGGATATTTGATGCAGTCTTTTGTAGAGGTAGGTAATTCAGATAACTTTATAAAGGTTTCCATTATCGTTGTTGAATTTATTAATCGGGATAAACAAGGCAGTTCAACGTTGACTGACGCTGATACTGACGCACAAAATCTACACATGTCTTGTCTTGATCATTTTTATTTTATTTTGATCAACTACACACATTTGTTAGACGAGCTAGATGAAGGTCAATGTTCTGTAATGATCATTTTACTGCTAATAGTTTACGCAGATGAGTAACCGCAGGCTGTGCCTGATTAAACGTCAAACGACGGACAAGAAATAAGTGCTACAGAAATATGACTGATTGATGACAAAAATAACTCACATGACTAACGAAATTCAGAAATAAATAGAAAATCTAGTGCACCATGACATGTGATTCAGTACCAGAGAAGCATAAAAACTGACAGGTGGGTTTTTTAACTTGCCTGGCATCGGATCCACGATGACTTAGCCTGTATTAAATTCGCTCAGCCAAAGTGTATAAATAGTGAAGCAAAAGGTTTCAGTATAAATGTATTGGGTTAAATATAAAAGGTTATTTCTGTATGTGTAAATATATTCGGGTATATTTAGAATGACACGAGTTATCTGAATTTCAAGCGTTTCAACACAGGTGCATCGGCACCTCTCATCGGTTTGTAACCCCGATATAAACGTGCGAATTTATATGAAAACATGTACAAAAATAACTAGCATGCACGAATAACATCTAAAATAAAGTTATGTGGAATATAAATGATAACAACAAAGATATAGAATACATAGTTAAACAGAAATTAAAGAAAATAATGGAAAGGACAATAACAACAAACAAAGCATAACGACAACGTATCGGGAAAATGATAAATTAACAGAACCAAGAAGATGAAGGTAATGGCGCCGAACCTGATAACGCCATGAAAAATGGAAAACCTATGTCTAGCCGTAAACTTAATTCGACGAGATGACAAAACTGTGTCAAAAATATGTAATTAACTGGACAATGACATTGTTAGTTATAAGAATGCTATGGCTGATGCAGTGTAACTTAAAAATAGAAAGACCATATTCCGGCAATAGAAGTTATTGTTATTGGTTTTGGCTGACATTACCCCCTTGGGATGAAATGGCAAATGGCTACAAAAAGGGTGACAACTGACAAGACGACTATGTGTATGTATGGAAAAGCAAGAAATGATGCGCCGAACACTAGGAAATTGATGTCAACAACATCAATTTTGGTGTTCAATAAAGTAAATTCTATCTATCTATCTAGGATGATGATGAGAACATGCCAATCTTCACTAAAGAAGACAATATCCAAATCGGTCCTCATGAAAAACCAAAAACATCCACTAATACTCAAGAAGCATCCAACAACACACTTGAAGAACTCTCAAGCCTACGCTCGTTGAAACCGAACGTCGACGCGACTGGAGAGTGCAGTACCGACGCAATTTATGATGCTTCGCGAATTATTAGTGAAGTAGACAAGTTATGTGGAATGCGGCTTTGGGAGTTATGTAATATGAGGATAGGTTCTCGAGGATTGAATGGGAGTGGAGTGAAAAATGGGATTTGTGGGATTATGGTTGATTTGCATGGGTCAAATGACGATTATAAAATGGCGCTTTTATAGCAAAAGCTTTTTGGAGAGTAATCTATTATCTATACGACAGTTACATAATTATCACGCCTTGAAAGCTGAACGGATTAGGATGACATATGGCTCACGAGTAAACCGTGACCTGAGTTAGGACAGAAGGTACCTCATCTGTCCAAAATTCTTCGTTCACATTTTGACAAACTACAAATAGTAATAGGTAAAATGAAAATTCCTGACAATAACAAACTATCAAATGTTTTCGATGGTCTGAAATGCATTACATTGCAATAACTAATAAGCGCCAGGAATTCCATAACAATTCGGAAATAGTGCAGGAAGGCCGGATGTACGAGTAATAAATTGCGAGAGTCAACACTTCATGTGTACCTGTATATCAGTACTAAATCATTCGGTGCATAGTTGCAGAGAACCCAATGTTATGATTTACAACCCTGGATAAACGAAGTGGTTAGGGACTGGAGAAAGCTTTTAAGCTGAAATATCCAGTTAAAGAACTGAATCTTACGGAAACAATGGCCACAGTTAGAAATCTCCAGGAAGAAGTACATCAACTCAGGATTACTTGTGATAGGGTACTATAAACTTAAAACCAACTAGAATCTTCATTTGCTTGTGTATGAACGTGTATAGAGCAAAAGAAACCGGGATCATAGCACGTGGTGTTCTATATTTTCTGTTTACCCTCATGAAAAAAGAGAGGGTCAGTATTTGTATGTAAGTGAAACAGACGACATTAGTTAGTGTAGAACATTGTAAAACTAGGTGAGGTAATACAAACTATTGCTATTATAATATTATTTCATCTGTTTCATAATGCAGCAATTGCGATCTTCAATGAACACAAATAATAACGCCAAAGTAGTCGCTAGAATACACCCGTTTTCTGATTAGCAAGAGTGCATTAATTATTTCGCTATCGTTTTCGCCCGATCGGCCGAAGAAGTCCAAACATACTCGTAGAGACGTTGAAAAGAATATGAGGTTAATAGAGCCAGCAGTGAGACAACATTTATTTACAAACCTTGTATATTGTATTATCAGTGAAGACCGAAGATTGATTGACGAAGATAAAGTGGACGAAACATTATTTACTGTAAATGGTAATTTCGGTCGTGCAATAAATGAACGAACATCATCAATATCCCAAAAAGTATAGTCAATATACTCTTTTAGGACAGAGCAGACACCGATAAACGCCGCGCTGACAGACGTGAGATGACAAAGCCACTTCTTTTGATTTAGGTATGACATTGTTTACTATTTGTTTGTATACAGAACATAAACAAGATGACGTAAGCATCAACATACCCATAAGACTAACAACACAGACCAATATTACACACGTAAACACTGAACAGACAATAATGGAGCAGGCAACATAAGCTACAATATTACACACAAAACAGATTGTAGTGAGACACAAAACACAGATGTAACTCACAACAGGCTAGAATGCTAACACACACCCTCAAACTACACAACACATACTACACACATAATGCAATACATAACACAGAAAATACTGCCACAAACAGCACAATCCAGAATTTTATACACGGACTACACAGACTATAATAGGTCAGATAACACAAACTATAATGTTGACGTTGATTGTTGCGTTGTTACAACGCAGTCTATGATGGGACAGATAATACAGACGGTAATGGGGCAGACAACACAGGCTATAATGCGTTATACAACATAGGCTATAATGCGATATACAACACATACTATAATGCGACTGACCTGAGGCGTCCATGTGGCGGCGACGCGCGACGAGCTCCGACTCCTCGTGCGCCACAGCTTCTTGCTGACACTCTGCACCACGCTGCTCGAAGACCGCGACTTCTGCATGCCACCTGCAGGAGGAGCCACAGTCGGAGCATTTCTACCGAGCAACGTCGACAAGAACGAATGCGTCTGCGTTGGGGACGCCGGCGAAGCTGGCGACGTCGGCGTCGACGCTACTGACGCAAAACGCAACTCCCGATACGTCATAATCCACCCTTCTTCTGTCTGACAACCCTTGTGAGGACCATCGTCGTCTACGTCACTCGGCATCCGAGGTTTAATGTTTCGCAAATTCTTATCGTAATTAATACGCTTGAAGCGGTCCGCTTTGTCGGCGTCCACGCTCTTCTTGCGCGCCATCCTCAGGTAGCGCTTGATAGTGTCGCTGACAGACTGCGACACGTCGTCGTGGTCGACGCTGGAGCGGCGGCGCGCCGGTTTGGGCCGCTCGGGTGCCAGCCCCGTGGGGCTAGTCGGCATCGACGCCAACTCCAGCTTGTCCCGGTACGCTCGCTCCAGCTCCAGCAACACTTCCTCCGGAATCGCATGAGTCTGCGTCCCACGCTCCACGTACTTGTCCTCCAATGACTCGTGAAATACCTCAATAAGTGGCGGCGGAGACATCGGTGGTGATCTATAAGGGTCGTCATCGTCTTTAAAACGCGTAAAACCAACAGTTCGACGCGGAACACTTCTAGAGTTAGAGCTAAGCGCACTGACGAATCCACTAGGTCCATAGCCTCCGGCGCCACTACCACCGCTGCTGCCACTACCACCACTCCTACCGCCTCTGTAGGGCTTGGTCTTGCGAAGGTCATGATACAGTCTTTTCAATAAATTCCTATCGGTTAATAGGTCCTGCACTATATTGTCCCTATTCGGGGATCGTACGTAGTACCTGCCGAGGTTCTCCAACAGGGTCCTCTCGCGAGAGGGATTAGAGTCGGCGTCGGCCGGGATCCGCTCCGACTGCTGCTTAAGATACTTCCTTAAAGAGCGAACTAGCTCGTCCGTGTCCGAGAGCCTCGTCGGACCGGAATCATCCTCTACTTTCAGGTACGTGCGCAATAAATCAACTAAACAACTCTCCTCCTCCTCGTGTACGGTCCGGCTCACGTCGCCGAACGCCGCGACCGTGCGCGCCTGAGACGCGGCGCGAGCCGACGACGCTGCGTTAAACTTGGAGGTGGATGCGGCCGGGCTCGGCGATGCGAAGAAATCACGCCGGAGCTTGGCGATGTCGAAGCGGCCGCCCGAGGTGTGCCCGATGAAGAGATCGGTGGGTCTGGACGGGGGCGCGGGCACGTCCTCGACGGGCGAGCGTGCGCGCACCGATCCGCCGCGCGCGCGCTTCTTGCGGCGCGGGCGGGGCAGCGCGCCCGGGTACGAGCTCTTGCGCCATAGCAGAAATCGCGGCTCCTTGGCACACACATCCTGGAAGTAGGCCTCGAGGCGCGGCACGTCCTCGGGCCGGTTCTGCGCGCCCTCCGGGATGAGCCGGCGGCCGGCGTCGGACATGTACTTCCATGTCTTGCGCGTGAGCAGCCAGCGCTCGCGCGGCTTGTCGCGGCGGCGTGCTACCTTCGTCATGGGGTCGGGCGCGGGCTCGAGGCGGGGGCGGCGGCGGCGCTCCATGGCCGCGGGTCACATCGGGTCAGGCGTCAGGCATGTCCGACCTCGGCCCGCGCACCTGCCTGCGCGAAACTGAACACTACTCCGCACGGTGCGGTATATTATGCGCCGAAATAGCCGTCCGGTTATAGAGCGGCCGTGAACTGGATAGGGTGCGCTCGCGCACGACGGACCGGCGCTGGCGGCGGCTCGGCACGGGACTGCCGCCCGCCCGTAAACAAAACCAAGCCCGCCCACGCGCGCCGCCCCGCGCCGCCCGCCCCGCGCGCCTTGACCTATGTGGTGACATGCCCTAGCATCCGTGATTGACGATGGTCATGGCTCATAGTTCCGATGCGCTTCATTCAGGGATGCTCTCGCGGACGTCCCAGGACCAGTAGATTCTAAATTGCGAGATCAGTTGCTTATAACCTAGTCTTAATTTTCAAAATCTTCTAAATTTTAGATTACTTGCTTTATTTTTTATCTTCATCACCAAATCGCCGGCACTGAAGAGTGCCGGAAGCCCACCTGGTGGGTTCACTCAAGTCACACTTGCGATGCCGGGAACACACCTGGAGGGTCCATGTGTGGTGGGATGGCACATGTGCTCTATGAACGGGGGTGGACACGCATGACCTCCGTCCAGATCATAAATAGATCCAACAAGAAAAGCTGTCGCTTCAGTACTTTCTTTATTTATTTGTTAACACCTGTGAGCTTTACCCGCTTGTTCATGTTGTTACAACAGTCTGTGAGTGCTTTAATTTCTGATTCTTCGCATCCAAATAGTGCTAGTTGTCTCTTCTAGTCGATTTTATAGAAACAGGCAAGAATACTGGATCATCAAGGTAAACGATTGGCGAATTTTATTTTATGAAATAAATATGATAGTGGTTATGCCAAGTTTTAATATTAATAACTATCTAGGTACAATCGTTTAGCCAAAACACGGAGGAAAGAGATGATAATGATTGCTGTGTGTGGAGAAATTATTTGGAGAAGAACTGGAGTAATCGAAATTTAAGAACAATAGGTCTGTAAAGAACTATATGTATAAAGCAGTAACAGCTGCACAAAGTACAGAAGACTTTCTCCGTGAACATATCAAAATTAAGCAAACTTTTGTATGTGAAGGTCATATTTTCATATTTGTAGAATCACCAGTAATTTACATAATTATGTCTCACAAATGAGCCAAACAAGATACTCATAGCTGCTAATTAAGGTAACGAAGCAGTGACCGCGATAATTATAATTAATTTCACTTCGGTCATCAAATCATTTGAAATATTTGCACTAATGTATGAATTTACGTTCATAGTGGCATTTCATGACAGTTGACACAAAAATTGGGCATGGGCTAATGACACTACTAAATGTGGGAAAACGAATTACCATATCAACTCGTGAACTGTTACACATAGGCCTTACAGCGATGGAACGGTCATTAGATGGTCACACATTATGGTCTTGGCCAAAGTATATTATATCTCTGAGTCACCTTTTACAACTACAAAAACTGAAAGAGTAGAGGAGTTGTACTTTACAACAACCTTAGATGACAAAACTGAGCGGGAAACGAAAGCAAACGTGGATCTTAATGGTACAATGGAAGAGACCTTCCTCTGAAAGTTAAAGAAGTAGACACGGATGATTCATTTTAGGAGACACAGTTAAGGAGTTCCTAGACCAAAATCATGACGAATTTTTAGACCTAGTTTTATCGTAGAAAACGAAAGATATTGAAACGAATTAAAAAGGACATTATGATGAAGAAGAGTTATAGTTTAAAATTAAATGCTGAGGACTGTTCTCGTTTATATATATATTTTTAATTTAATTTGTTCTTCATGAATGAATTTATCATGGTACAGTAAAATCTATCAATCTTCAAAGCTAGACATATCAGTTATTTTGCGTTTGATGCAGAAGAGCTACAATTTTCTCTCCATCTCCAAAATATAGGTAAGAAAATTTCTGGAAGTATTATGCTAAGATCCAACAAGCGATTACAGGTCGTCAGCCCGTCTGGCTATAAAGTCTACAGCACAATTATTACCCAATTCATTGAAGAATTCCTAAGCCTACACGGTACAACGAATTCCTCAGTATCAGTGGCCTACAATTCTACATTCTTCCCTCGCTGCAGCACAACTGCTGCCAACTAAATGACTTTTCTGTTACAAACTGACCGCCTATCAGCGAACTAATCCCAAAACAACAACGGGCTAAAACTTTCCCACCGTTGAGCGTCAAAACAGACTGAAAAAAAGTTTTATTGCCTCAGTGAAATCAATAAAAATTCTACGTAAAGTGTTGGTGGCGTAGAATTGTCTCGTCACTGCATTGCCAGCACCACATTCTGCACAGTCGCGGTATACATAACTTCCTAGGCCACTTATAAAACGCTCCGATTTAAAAATAAACCCACGACATAACATAAACAAAATAATTTGGAAGCTCTCCTCGGACATTACTAACGCCATCTAGTGTGCGCGGTGTAAACAAGGAAAATTGAAAGCTTGCCAAATTACACCCGAATCAATTCGGATTCGAATCGGGATTTTCTTATGCTTCGAGTTCAGGCATTGACCGCTAGATGTCGACACTATGAAATCAATTCTGAATGACACAATATATTTAAACATGCATGTATTTATACTGCACTATTCACATGAGTTAGACACTACGAATATATCTTATGCAATAAAATGTATTTTAGTAAGTTTGCTACGTTCCAAGAAAATTAATGTTCTTAATATGACAGAGTGAAATGCTGATGACGTGGATGTCGATAGTTATGTGGCTTTAGAGGAACATTTCAAATTCATGCAAACGTAATATCGATCGTTAGGTGAGTTAACGAACCGATGACAATTGGTTTGTAATGAAGTTTTGGCATGCTCCCGCGCATTGTATCACGCGTTCCAATTTTTGCGATTCCATAATCGATATTGCATTGTGACGGTCTACAATGGCAATGGTGGTCTGCCAACATACCGGTAACATTTCGAGGAACAATTTGCGTCAATACTATGAAACAATAGAAGAATACGAAAACGATTATCGATTATGTTTTGAGGTCAAATCTATAAATAATCGGATATGTATAGCAGCAGAAACTAAAAAAAATCTTCGAACCTCGCTTTCTCAACGTAAACATTTCCAGGCCTCTAAAATTAGCGAAATTGACAGCAGAAGAAAAAAACAGAGATGTTGATATAATTAACATAAAGTATGCCACTGATAATGAAGCAAGCTATATTTAGAATAGAAAACATTGGAATAATGTCAAAAAGAAACTTCAATCTCTTGAATACATAGTTTATTAGACATGAATGCAAAATAGGCCAGCGATAATAAAAAGGAAAATCACTGAAGTTCCATTTTAAGATTTCCAAGATTAATTTGCAAATGTTAGCATTTGCCAGAAACTCACCAAAAAAATACAGATAGTGACTAAGAGGTGTCTTGGACTCAATCAAATTAAGGAGACACAGGGGAGCCAGAAACAGTTGACAATATAAAACAGTAAATACAAGTTGAGGAAAACACACAAACAGTTGTTGATACGATCAAAGCGAAATAGGCCACTGATGATGACGATAGCCGTTTTACTAAGAAAAGGCTATAAATCAAGCCGTGTTTCAGATTCAGTCTAGGCTACAATATTTGTGTATCTCTTCGAATTATGCCACATGCTGGCAACACTGGCATTGAAATATTATTTAATCTATTAGATCACACCACATCGTAATGATGTGGAAACGGATAAATGAATTTGAATGTTTGGAACAGAATTTTATTGGTCATTGGATAGACCAGATTTTTGGAAGGAAACTTTTGATGACTGTGGAAGGCTATAAGAGTAAGGGAAGAACAAAGAAACGATGGACAGTCCATCCATCGTTTCTTTAAAAAAGAAAGATAGAATAGATAGAAGATATAGTTAGAAAAGGGTGACTGCTGTTACGACGAATAATAATAGAGAAGTATGGAAAAAGAAGACATGCTGCGCCGACCACAAATAAATTGGAATAAGGGTAGGAGAATGATGATGATGACGAGAAGACGAGATTTATGATAGATTGGGGATCATCTTGTGGTGATTTGATAAAGACGATGATTAAGAAACATAGGTCTTAGGGTATAGAGGTATTTGTAGCGGCGATTGGCGGCGGCGACCTCTCGCGTCCGGCCCTGGTTCAAGCCATGGTTCGGGGCGAGAGGTAAAGGGAAGCTGTCACCTCCTTCTGCGAAGCAGTCATGCTAGCGAAGGAGGTGGCGGAACGTGAGAGGGAGAGAACCTCACGTCCCAGGCGCCGCGGGAGAAGCACCGGGCGTCGGGGGCTACCACGTGGTGGCTCTCGGCCATCGTAGGCGCGGGCCTGTGGACGGTGAGTAATGGGCTAGCTCGCCGTCCGTCCGTCTTATGACGACAGGCCGTGTCGACGGCGCGTTCGTGTTCCACGCGCGCCTCAAAGAGATGTCAGCAAACAGGAGGGGCCCGCAAGGGCCGATGCCTGCCAGGGCTGCGGGACTGTTCGAATGAGATACCGCGGCCCTGCAATGGAACATAAAGGGCAAAAGAAGGAACATGGATGGTTTTTAGTCAGTAAAAGTCTGACACTCCCTTCCGCTCCGCCCGGAGCGGTAGGAGTCATTTGATGATTTCCCATCCGAAAAAAAGGGTAAAGAGGTATTTGTCAAATTACATCCCAAACTAGGCAAAACATAAGTCATTAGTGACTATTAAGATGACCGATCAGCCTGTCATCAGCTTTTCCTTTTAGATATGGCTTGGTTTTTAAGTGCACTACACAAGCGTCAGACGATGATATTCAACAGATGCGTGGTCACATAAATCACATACATCTTGTAAGTATGAAAGATTAATAATACTACTCGTACATACACATACAAACTTAATAACGTCGAATGAGCTCTAAGCAAAAGAGCTTCAACCAGACAGTACAAAAAAAAAAACACAAAATTCCTCTTTTCCAATTCGGATTCACAACATTAAGAATAATCAACTGAAATAAACTCCTCAAAGAGAATGAAACAGAGACGTATATTTAGAAAGAGAGAGAAATGTTCGCAAAAAAAGATAAATGATGCGGGCGCAATTATTTTGTCGGGAAGAAATATTTTTTTCAGTGAATTTTGTCTTGCGGTAATCGACCTGACGAGGTCTAATGAACTTCTGGATTTGTACATTACGTCTCTTGGGTATCATCTACTACCAAACACAGCTGTTTTAGGGAATACAAAAGCATCTTGAGAGGGAGACATCACTAGAGATAGGAAGTTACGTTTCATTTTATCTAGTGTAGCAGAATTTAAATAGATACTTTAGAAAACACCAATTGAATAGACCGGAATCATCATTAATGCTGCTTTGCTGTTGTACCTCGCAAAGGGCAAAGACAAATATTAAGAGTTGATAGCCATCATTCAGTAATTTGAGAGGCACAAAAAGAAAAAACACCGACCAAAAAAGGGGCTGGGGATCCTGAATTGGCTGGGCAGGACACGTGCCATGTGGCGACCCAATCTGGACGCGCGGCTGGTCAAGGGAGTAAGAAAGAGTTTGATACGGGAGGATTAAGATCTGGAAGCATGATGTGCAATAGATAAGAACTACACTCAGCATTGGGTGGTTACTGTAAAGGTTGTCTACTTATGATACCATCATACCGACTGGTTGAAAAATAATGATGGTCGAATTCAATCTTTCAAGCGAATTTATAAAATTTGATTTAGATTTGTTTTGACGCGCTATAGTAAACACGTTTTCTTGAAAATAAATAGATAAAATTAAGCAAAGCTTTTTATTAACGGCTGAGAGATAAGTAAGTATTACATTGGCCACTATAATAGCCATATTGAAACAATCTTTCTGCAATTTTGCTTTCTTCAAAGGTAATTTCTAATCAACCACTATAATAAATTCTACCTTTCTGGCATTGGAATTATTTATTACTCAAGGAACCAAAGCTCGATCGATCGTCGTCTCAGTAATGAGAACCGTAGCGAATAAATAGCGGAAACACTTCAAAATCATGGTGAACGGATCAGTAAATCTTGCATCACTTCACTAATCATAAATATCTTCATTTTTCTTGTTCATTATTTTGTAGATATTATTTCTGTCCAAGTTAGTCACTTTCCTTAAGAGAGTGCGTCGGTTGATGTTTCTTTTGCAAATGTTTGTTTATTTTTTCTTGTTTAACAGCCGTTTTGCTTTTGAAGTACTTAAAATAATCCTTTTCTTCATTGGTATTCCTTCTTACTTACTTCTACTAACCTGCAGGGGATCAAGGCGTGATTCTACTTACTTCTTACTAGTACTTTCATGAGTACGGTTCTTGGTATGTGAATGTGTGATTCAGTTACTTCTATTTCTTAATCCCTTGCAACTTATCACAATACTTTGTCTCCAACCTTATCACCCTCGTTCTGGTAACTGTTATCTCTTGCACGCATTGTTTCATCGATGACTCATGCAAATGGAGTTTCCGAAATGTAGAACAAAATAGTTATTTCTACTTTGTCATAATTTTTAACTTCAATTGACGTCCAGCAGCACTCGCAGTCACAATATTTCCACTGTTTTGACATCAAGGTCTGATCCATCACGAATTGAGGTCGGCGATGATGTAGGATTGTAGGTTATTCCCAAAATTGCTCATATTAATGTGTCTGTCATATCATATCGACAGATTACTGTGGTGTTTTGACGTTTATTAGCGTTATAGCGAAAATAGTGCGCCGGCGCCGAAACAACCGACATTCATTTAAAAGATCGCCAGTATTTCTGAGCTAGCCGCATTCGTTCGTTCTAGGCCGTACGTTTGACATTGAACTTAAACTAAAATTGTAAAATAAAAATGTTTAAAGACACTGAGAATAGAAATCATGACATTTTAGAGGACAAGGATGAATGTTTCCTGTTTCTTTGCTTCGATAGCAGATTGAGTGTGTTCTTGGACTGTGCAAATAAACGAATGCGAAGCGAGACTTTCTCACAAAAATGGTTATTTATGAGGTCTTTTACATGTTCTGAAGTTAAAACCAAGCTTAACGCGTGTTTACTTTTAAACCCGTGTGGTATTGCGACGTTTTTATTGAATGTATATTCTCTACATTCAATAGATGTGTCGCGGCATAATAAATATAGGTTTGTAACACAGATAGTATGACATAATCATACTAATTTTGCCGAACAAATGTTTCACTTTTAGTTAGGGATGAATACTGAAACGATTTATGCGATCGACATGATTTCGTTTTGATAAAATTTTACTAAATCGCTTTACTGACCTGTTTTACGTAAATGTCGCATCCACTTATATTTTTACACTGTTGTAAAAACTATAAGATTTTCACAACTAAACTTTTGTTAAAAGTGTTTAAATTTTTTTTACACAAAAAATAATAATATCGAAAATAACCAAAGAAGCGTTACTTTGAGGAAACAATAAATACTATGCTTTTAAAACTAAAGTGGTACTGTATTAATATAAATTAAACTGAGAGCGTTGCACTTATTTTTGTAAAATTAAAAAAAGAAATTGAAAAGAGCACCTGCTGTTATTGTCTAGTAATATTAAAGTTGTTTTTTCTTTTGTACTAAATCCAAACTAATATCATAAATGCTAAGTTAATGTGTTTGTCTGTTACCTTAGGTAGAACGTGACCTGGGTTTAAGACAAAGGATACTGTTTATTTGCGGGCGAAGAATGCAGAAGTTAATAGTTTATTTTTTATTAATGTTATGTAATAACATTTTTTTGTGTATGACCACTAATTAAGCTTTATAGAATGTTGCACCTCTCTGTCGCCGATGCGAATAACATTCGGTCTCGAAGGTCCAACAATACCATAGACATAAATTTCAATGTGCCTTTGAAAATATACGGTTTCTGCTGGCCTACGTCATCCCACAACTGGGCAAAAGGTACTTTTCAGTTCATTAAATCAAAGGCTTTTTTTTAAATGAACAGTTTATGTTTATAACGAACGTTCAAATGGGTTTCAATGGAAATAGTGTTACTAGATTCGCTAAAGCGGTTGTAATATTGTGATTACAACCGCTAATTACTAAATATTCCTATGACTGAAATTAAGTTTTATAATATTGGGACTAAAATTCAAGTTGCAACGAAACTTTTCGATATAAGTTCAGTATGGTACTTAACTGTATTGCAATACTTTCCAGTGTAGTCCTTGTATCCAGTAGTATCAAAGTACTAATTAATTGAACTGTGTCCGTGTCGTTACCAAAGTTTAAATGAACTTTTTTTTCCTGCAGCCTGACTTTTCCCTTCAACAAAATTGAACATGTTTTACTTCTAATTAGCTATGCGTTTACGTTTATTTAGAAACATTCAACCTTTCCTAATTAGTAAATATCTATGATATGTAGTATTAAGATACTTTCTTTCATTTAGCCAATTTATTTCACTTGCGTACATTGTTGGCTATATGAATTTCAGTATGTAAGACACTACAAATCTTTCCTTGCCCTAATTGATATCAAACTATTTTTGAACTTGAAACACCAAGAAACTTCAGTTCATGAAACTGTTCCGATTCAAAACACGAAAAAGTCATAAGTTCATTAATGTCCACTTTATAATTATGTAGAACGTTGCAGTAACATAATTAAGTTTCTAGTGCGTTTATACTTATGTTATCACTAACAGTAAGCAACACTTAAATGAATGCCCAAATATTATTGCACTGTCGGATTATGAAGTCTAACTGCTGAGACATTGTGCTTTTATTAAGACATTTGATGTTTCTTAGTGTTAGTGAAAACAGTCATTCCTACTCCAGCATAAATGAGTAAAGTGACTCAACTTACATGAGTTACTATTATAGTTCACAGAATTCTCCACTTGTATGCCCATGGTGCCTCACACCATGCTTTCCCAGTGATCCTCAATCGAACCACAATGCACTTCATCCAATCACTTGGCACTTTACATCTTACACTTTTATAATTGCACTTTTTTGCACTTTCACTTCACTTTTTGGGTAAGTTTCATTGTTTTTGCATTCACATTGATCTTTGACTGTAGAAAAAGTATAAGTTTTAGTCATGACATTTTAAAATAGACCTCAGATAAGTAACAATTTGAAAATTCCAATTTCGGCACGAATTTCGAAATAGAAAATTGAATAATCTGTTAGTTCAAACTATTGTAAATAAAAATCAATATGAATGCAAGAATAAATATGCGCACATGAAAAACTGGAATGTTTAGTTAGTTGGTGCGTTGCGTGCGGGGAGCGCGCGCGCACGTCCGGAGCTGGCATGTCACTGCGCCCGCGTCTGAAACCAACACAAAAATCCCTTTATTTTCGTTGTGCGCGGAAACGGAATGCGGAAATTAATGGCTGGTTGTTTTTGACAACTGTCGTGTATTTGATCTGTTGGGGATAGACACAATGCTTACTTTTTTCAAGATTTTGGATTATCTATTATTCTCTGTACTTCGTGCCAAACGGGGATAGTTCAGTGATCACACTTTCCCCATTTTTTTTTTATTTGAAAAATATCACTATAGCCAAAATATGTAGTAACCTGTTGATTATTTCTTAATATTATTTTAAAAACCTAAACCTGTCACAGCAGAGCAAGGATCTAAGTGTAGAGGCTTAGACCCGCTTTCAGTAAAAATAGGTGATACCTTAATGAGTGTACAACAAAACATTCTATTAGATTTCAATCCTCGGATACGACGGCGCCGATGGTTTCATTTATACACAGAAAAGAAATGCGGAAACCAGCGACAGTTTCTTTTCTAAATAGTTTACTACAATGGTTGTAATGTAAGCAATATTTTATTTGTCGCCCTGCTAATGTTTTGACAAAAGTGTTGAAATATCTTCGTCGAATACCCATAAATCTTGCGAGAAAATTACTTACACAATGAGAACATTATAAAATTAAAACGTACTGAAAAGTAGGCAAAGCAGGAAAATTTTCAAATTGAGAAAATCATTACCGAAGATCACTTATTTGAAAATCTATATATCTATATAATTCGATATGACAAAACAAGATGCAGCAGAAACTGCAGAACTCCATCCGCTACGATCTTTACGTTTTACTGTTTTTTTTTTTAAATATACTCGACTTTGTGCACTAAGGAACATTCAAGTTTGGATTAAATCATAATCCTGGAAATAACTACTTGCTTATGAATCAATCGAGTTCCTTGAGAACTCAAAAATAAAGTGAACGAATGTCTGCCTGTGTGTTTGTACGCGCTACACGCAAAAACTACTGCATGGATTTGAACGCAGTTTTCACCGCTAGGCTTAATATCGCATAACAGAACAATAAAAATCCACGTAAATTTAATAAAAGTTTTACACCCATTCTGCGAAGTACTATAATAAAACCAATGTATTTCTTGCCGACTGCACACGTCCATAAATTCCAGTATTTTCTCCTCGGCATTTAACGATCTAGCTTGGATTAGGTATACTAAAGATTTTGATTTTAAAGAGCACGAGTGTTAATATCACAAAATTGCAACTGTTCTTAAGCTGTGTCGTAAATTAGGTTCCACCTCTTGTCCTATCCTCTATGCCCCAAAGCATGACTCCAAAGTGACCTCTGCGCTGCCACCGACGACGCCGTGGAAGTAGCGTTTTGTGCCAACAAGAGAGTACCCAATGTCACCGCTAGATCGTCTGTTACACCAAAGCGTTGCGTGCCTTTCACGGAAAGCTGGGCTGGATCGATCGAATAATAAATTTTTCAAACCGTAAGCAAAATATTCTTGTATTATTATTATTAATGGGCTTACTCTTGACCTAAATCTTGTTCTAAGGACAGAGGTGAGGTCGACGATGGAACGAGCTAACCCAAAATAAGCCTATTAACTCGCGACTTTAACAGATCAGATACTCGCTTTGGACATGGAGTTGCGGACACCAGCCCGAATACAAGAATACCCAATGTCGAGTCAGCGACACCAAGAACAAGAAATTTAATTCTTGATTCTATAGAATTAAGAAGACAAGATGCACATGAGCAGATCTCAATGTATGGTCATGATTAAGACGTAAGACGTGTGAAGTGAGCTCCTCTATACGGTTGTCGGACGTTCTAGGGAAGGCTATGGGACTACTGGTTACTAAAAGCATAGAACCAAACGTTGTAGCAATGTTTGAGGAGCATTTGTTCCAGCAGTTGACGTTTGAATTACAATCAGAGAGAATCATTGCAGACCCTTAGCAGTCTAAGATGACGGTGAGACTTTTGAGATCCTAACCTTTGAAGTAACCAACTTTGAGTGAATTCCCACACCTAGGATCGCTTGGAATCAAATTCATCATCATCTTCCTGCCCTTGTTCCATTTTACTTAGGGTCGGCGCAACGCGTTTTCTAAGAACCAAATTATAATAGCCATAAATTCCCAAAACAACTGCTTCACATCATAGTCAATCAACCCTCAAGAAACTCCCAACTAACGATGAACATTGCACAATCTCTCACTATACTAAAAAATCATCTTACTGACTGATACACAGTTACTAGAAAAACAAAAATAGCCACTTCCATCAACCAGGCTGTTAGGAAAGCAAAGGAGCTATCTGTTCCCATGAAAAACGCATTCATCATGTTCTGAAACTGTTTCAAGTTCCTGCCCTAATGATTAATAGGTTTCAATTTTTCTTTGACAAGAAATTAGTAGGGATTTGGAAAGGTTATTAGTTTCTTTCATGTTAGAAACACAAGGTTTTTGTGTGTCGGGAGCGTAACAGATATACATTTGAATCGAATTAATAATGTTTTCTTAAGGTCGTTCTAATCGATGCAGGAATAGAATTCAATAAACAGAAGATGAAGGTTTACCTGTTCTTACATATTTGTGTTAACAAAGTACTGTAATTTGTCACTTTTAGGGTGTTTGTGAGTCTTTATTTCTTTTTCGTGTGGATAACTGTGTGACTAAATTCTGGTGTCAAGATATTATGCCGCCCGTGGGCCTCAGAGTCTGACTTAGCTTTACATGCCGTCGAGAAATATATCTCAGGCAATGTCAGGCATGCTGGTTTCCTCACGATGTTTTCCTTCACCGAGTACTGGTGGCCCAGTAGTAAAAACAGCCCTCTTACGTGTTGAGGTCGTGGGTTTGAACCCAGCCAGGCGAATTTCTTTGTGTAATTGATATCATCATCACTGGTCTCAAAACATCGTGAAAAATTGGCATCTTAGGACCAAAAATTGGAAGAATTGTGACATTCCCCGACCCGCACTGAACCCTGGGTGGATTATGGCCCATTCCTACACGCAGAAACGCAGCCCGAGTCCCAGTAATGAGAATGGTATTGGTTTATTGATGTTTAGGGTGCTTGGTTTCAGTTGGCATGCAACAGATAGACAGCGTGAAGAAAATTTTATGAATAGTTAAGAACTCAGTTCATTAAAAAAAGCGGTCAAGTGCGAGTCGGACTCGCAAATGAAGTTTCTGTACCATCGTAGTACCTCTTTAATTTTTAACTTATTATTTATTTATTTTTGTTATAGCTGCAACTGAAATACACATTCTGTGAAATTTTCAACTGTATTACGGATAAAAAAATACAGCCAAATGACAGACAGACGGACGGACAGCAGAGGCTTAGTAATAGGGTCCCGTTGGTTACCCTTCGGCAAATCGACCTTAAAAATGGCCATCACCAATCTGTCAATAAATTGTGGTGATAATGACGATACTGGTCTAAAGACTCATGTCATGGATATGAGATAATAAGAGACAAAAAGCAGTTAATAATCGCAGAATCGAAAAAAGTTACAAAATGATGATGACAACGATGCCGATCTATATTTCTCCACCCAATAACAAAATCGTAGTCTTTAATACAATCATTCTTTCAATGGAAAGTTTAGAATCAATGGAGAACACTGTGGGTGGAACATAGTAAAGTACATTAGGTAGGCACTAGAAACATTTATTATGAAGTATATTCGTTGAAAGTTGTGACAGAATTTCATCTTAGCACCTTTTAAATAGCTCTGTCTATCAACTAATAGGTGAACGGAGAAATAAAATAAGAATACAAGAAAAATAAGATAATTTAGTGTTAGACTTACGCACGCGCCGGTCAAAGACGTTGAAACTTTTGATAAAAGTGCACTAAATTATAGTTTAATGCAGTTTTTTAAAGATTGTTTAGCGTATTTTAATATTTTTGTTTTCAGTTTTTCATATTTTAATATTGCTGTAGGTATAGGGTTGTTTGTTACTAGATTTTTAGACGTAAAGTAAATAAAACAACTGCTTTTAAAAATAATAATAAATAAAAATATTGATTGATATTGATACCTTTTCGTACAGAAGCTCCAACACTTTTTGGTCTTAGGAGTCAGTAAACTGGCAACCTCCTCCTGCATTTTAAATTACTAGATAAATGTCCTTTACACTCTGTATACGAGTGATATTAACTTTATGTTTTATAAATAACAACTTTGTGCCGACCATATCCAACGAATAAATGTCTTGTCTTTTTTAAAAACCCAAATTATAAATTCTTTATACATAGTCTTGTCCATGAGACATCAACCTACCCGCGTAGTAGATTACAGGTCACTCCTTCTTACAAAGAGGAGGTCTGTCCTGGCAGTGGGTTCCTGGTTCCTATATGCTTATGTTTACACACTCTAAAGATAACATTGGGTCATAAGATCGTCTTCTAAGAAAAATATAACACCGTTCCTGACCAAATTGCCATTTATTCTCAACAGATAGTCGGATCTCAAAGTCCCATCTAAAATCATTCATCAACATCACCACAATAGCCCTGTCACATGCATTATATTAATGTCACCGGCAGGTGCTCAACCCTACAATAAAACCTCCCACTCAGTCATTCGCTAAATAGTTTTGCAATCTTCTACAGTCAACCAACATACCTTGGTCTGTCACTACGGCGCCACTTGTAAAGACAACTGTCAGATTTAGTACGGTTTTAGCGTAGTTCTTAATTTTCCCGTAGGTCAAGAAACAGTAGGTGGTGGAGCTATTAAATATAATAGAGATGTCATCAGGCATAAGCATTCGCGAGCCGATGTCAGAAATTGTATTATTTATTCATCATATTTTGTCATTTTGACGTCATTGGTTACCTAGAATTCTGGTGATTTGATACCTAAATAGATACTGAGAACTGTCATCGTAAAAGCTATGTTTCTCAGGAATTTCAACTCTTTACCTGCGCCCTTGGTTTTTGGTAATCGGTGGTCCGAATGTCTGACAACCAGTCTTACCAAGGAGTATCGTGCTACCCAGTAACTGGGATGTGTGGAGGTCAGATGGCAGTCGCTTCATGAACAATATTGGTATTGGGTAGTATTTAAACGCAAATCAAAAAAGATCCTTTTTCTATGCAATAAGATTCCGAATTCCCATCAAAATTACTGATTGCACAGCAAAATATTTATCTCAAAATATCACTAAACACACTACAATTTATTTTCGCAGCGTACAGCGATTTTTCCTAAAGCAAAAGCTTTTTCATCAATGCACAGCTAATAATCTTAATGCACATTATACTGGGGGTGCCCCTGACGTCAACCGTCTAGGGTAAGCGTTTCCGTCAGCAGGTCGACGGATCCCCGCTGCGCGGGGCTCCTATTTCTGTCTGCAGGGTTTACAGGAACCTAACTAACCGAACCTCGGGGTGCCCCTGACGTTGACCGTCTAGGGTTAGGGTTTTTGTCAGCAAAAATTTGCTGTGCAGTCAGTATTTATGCTATGTATGTAGTATTTTTGTACAAAAATAAATTTAACTGTATTGCATTATGAGGAAAAAAGTAATGTCATATTGATGTATGATTTCGAATTATGATATGCAATTTATAATATCCCATTGGTATTCAGCTGTATTCCGTTAGACTGTGAGCCACATTTGGTCAGTTACTAATAATGTCACCGTTCATCAAAGCTTTGAAACACGTAATCTGGTAATGAAGTTGCCCACCCACAAAGAATAAGTGTATTTCTAATAATGTGACATTTATCTAAAGGTATTTATAATTGTACATATTATTATATCCTGTTCTACAACACTCGCAATCGAAATAAGGTTTGCTGTAAGAAAACCCAATTCTGGGTTAAGCTAGCCATTGTACATACGCTATATTATTGCAATTTGTATGTTTAGTTTTTATTTATGTTGTGTGCAATAAAGAATAAGAATTATTTGACGGCGCTGCTTTCGTCAATCGCTCAGTCACTGCTAAGAAATTTGGTCAGGTATTCCGGGCCGTAAGTTCGAATCTCGTACTCTGATCAATATTTGTAAGTATAGTATATTGAGGGGTTATGCATTGTTTTGCATGTAGTATTTTTATAAACGCATTACAGGTAAAATCCTGTTGTGGGGGATAATATTTGAAAAACAAGGTTTGTAGAAATTAAAAAAACCCCTTTCAACAAAAAAAAATGAAATTCAGTTTTTAAGTTCAGGGACTTTTTCGTCAAACTGCGGGAGTAAGTTTATTTTTGACTAGCTGACCAGGGCTCACTTCGTTGGGTGGTAAACATTTTTACTTGTGATAAACGACTTACTTTAAAAATCCGACAACCACGAAAAAGTTTTTTTCAATTTTCGGGTTAATATATAGCCTATGACACACAAATAACGTGACTTTCTATTGCTAAAAGAACTTTTAATACACTTTCTCGAAAACTGGTTCTTATCGCACTACGTTTAGGTTCAACATGAAATGTATTACACACGTGTGGATTTTTAATATTTTTCCGCACAAGTGCGGAAATAAAAATTTCCACAGATAACTAGATAGATAATACTTATACTAAGTCCATATGGGTTCAATTAAATTCCACTATGGTCAGCTTGTTTTTTTTTTTCTCGGCAAAGTGATATGCGTCTTTATGGCAAAAATATTTTACATATTTAAATTGCGTTTATGAATTATAAACGCAATTTAAATATGTAAATAGATAATCATAGTTAGACATGATTATTTAAAACAAATATTTACTTTTATAAACAAATTAACATTTATATGTGTTCTAAATTAAATAATATTTGAATTTTCTATTTTTCATATCAGGCTGTTTAGCGGCATCATACCTTTGCTTCTTCTTCAACCTGGCGAAAGCAAAGCGCGGAAAAAAAGCAAAATAAATCATAGTGTCCTAATAATTAGGAAACTATGATATAATTTGCTTTTTTTCTGACAAAAATACTTTCAGTTCTAGTATTTTATTTCTTCGAAAGTGTACGTTTGATGCACACTACAGAAGTCTGTGTGTGCGAGTCCGACTCGCACTTGGCTGGTTTTTTTTACCAGCTGATCTTGATCCGAGGCGATTAGGTACGTTACAGTGTTTATAAACGTTGCAGTTTGTAATTTTATTGCAATAATCCCAAATGGTTCGAGTTGATGTGATGCTGATCCCAAGCAGTGCTTATACAATTATTATGTATATGCTTCGACCTTTATGCCCGCGAACAATTGGCTTGCATATACCTACGTCACCTGACGTCACAGGCCCCTACGTCATACAGCGGCCTCTGCACAGCATCATTAGCCCTCAATTAATCCTCTCAACTAGTTAACAGTAACACCTGACTGGGAGGTGAGCCAACAGAGCGTTTTGTTCTAGATTGTAAGTAATAGGATGTTGGCGAATGGCGCATGGTCTGGTCATTGTCGTGCTGTAAATACGAGTGTTGGAGTACGTGGGTAGTGTTAAACGCCTGGGATTTGAGGCGCAGTTTGCAAGAGGCCTATGCCCAACTGTGCACCCCGATAGGTTGAGTTGATGAAGTACGCCGGTAGTAAGGCTCTAACTATATGGCGCTGATTAGGTTATGAAGTCAAGATATTGTTTTTTTAGGGTTCCGTACCCAATCTGTCTGTCTGTAAGTCTATCACCAGGCAGTATCTCATGAACCGTGATAGTAAGACAGTTGAAATTTTCACAGATGATGTAATTCTGTTGCCGCTATAACAAGAAATACTAAAAAACAGAATAAAAAATTATTTAAGTGGAGCTCCCATAAAACAGACATGATTTTTCGCCATTTTTATAGATAAGTAATGGTACGGAACTCTTCGTGCGCGAGTCCGACTCGCACTTTGCCGGTTTTTTTGAGACACTACTGCTTTGATCTAGTGGTCGCAAACACTACTACAGACCATGAGGACGGTTTTAATTCTCGGTTCGAGAAAAGGGTTATTGGGTTATTCCTTCAGAAGCACTCTCTATTACATGAGACTTGGTGAGATTAATAGTCAGGCAAAATATAAGTTCAATTCAATATGGTCAAATTCAGACAACAATTTGATCCATATAACAACAGCATAATGACTAGAATTCAATCTAAATATTCTTTAAATCATTTTTTTGCAGAGCACAATGCTCAGTGACCTCAGTGAGTAAGTCATCAATCACGTCGTCCATCAGCGATGAACAACGTTACGTGTGCACCGCTGTGACAGGCCGTGACGTCAGTTGACGTCATCAAGGTCTACCCTGACAAGGCAGAGATAGATAGTATTGAGTGCCACTTATCATAACTATTGTTACTATATTGACTGTATAAATATTCTGGACCTAATCAAAATTCTCTACAATTTCTTTTTTTTAGGGTTCCGTACCCAAAGGGTAAAACGGGACCCTATTACTAAGCCTCCGCTGTCTGTCTGTCTGTCTCCAGGCTGTATCTCATAAACTGTGATAGCTAGAAAGCTGAAATTTTCACAAATGATGTATTTCCGTTGCCGCTATAACAACAAATACTAAAAATTAAAAAAAAAATACTAATGTGGGTCCCCATACAATAAACATGCTTTTTTCGTATTTTTTTATAGATAATGGTACGGAACCCTTCGTGCGCGAGCCCGACTCGCACTTGGCCGGTTTTTTCATCTCTTTTTATCGTTTTTAGTGGGAAATAATCAGCAACGATTGCCAATGAAGTTCTGCGGCTGGGTGACCATCCGTTATATGTCGAGCCGCCTCCTTTCGTGCTACACAGGTACTAGGTTGTGGCATTCAGTTAGGAAGTCGCTCCATGTAAAACATTGATATTCAGCTCCAAGTACTGTACTGATATTCAGCTGGATGTAAAATGCTATCAACCAGCTGCAATTAAAGGCTAGGCTGGTGATGACTCTAGAGCATCTAAGTTTGTAGATGATGAAGTAACCGACTCTTATTCGAATTCTTTATATCATCAGTGCAGGTAATAACTTCACAACAAATACTTTTACGCAACCTCAAAAGTATTTTATGTTTCCTGTTTTACCTCATGATTGCAGCCAATAGATTCTAAAGTATACATTTTATAACATTTGATTTCAAACAGCGCTTACCAAAATAAAACATACATAAAGCATAAACAAGAAAAAAAGCGTTCTTCTTAACGTATCAAAATAACAGTATTATCCCAAGTGTATTGTTAATAAAGAAAAGATGGGTAAGCAGACAAGGTTACGCACTTTTTCATCTTACAAATTGATACAGAAATATACGCAATATCTTAAAAGAAGCTAGGATAACGAAAACGTAAGAGTATTCGCAAATATATAAACTTCCGTGGTGAATATAATATATTGGATCTATGTATATTTAGATAAATTTTCAACGTCTTGAATCTAATTCGACTCAGACGCATCGTAAGGTTAGGTCACGAAGCAAGCGGCAAAGCATTGATGCAGAAATAATTTTAATTGTAAAAAAAAAAAATTGGTTAGTTACCCAAAGACCAACAGACATTTTTTTTTTATAATACAGTTGTATAATTATGTTATATAATTACATAGACAATATTACATTCTATCGGTAAAACGTCGATAAAAGGTCACAATTATTCAATTAACACAATCTATCGATAAACTAATTTCATTACAATTTGAAAGTCGTGATAGCAATATGAAAAGGTTTAAAAGCGCTTGTGCATCTTTCCACTTCTAGACCGTAGACAGAGAACGGTCTAGACGGTTTTTATATATCAATGGTCTAGACCCATATAGGATGACATTCTTGACAATGAAAGCATACAATTATCTGTAAACAAAATAGTCACAAATCTATGACTCACACAATTCTCATATTGAAAATCAACACTCAACGCCCTATTAAAATTCCAATCATATGACACCCAATTTTTTCCCTATGTCATTTATGACGTAGAAAACGCCCCCGCTCCGTCTACCGCTGACTGTGCGACCCACGCCCTATACTCATCGGGTATATATTTAAATCAGTATAAACCATTATTAGTCAGTGAACTCTTCCTTATGGCGAGTGGTAGAATTTTTGTTACTTCAATAGTATCTAAAAAGTGACTACTATATGATAGATAGAGTAGTTAGTGAGTCAATTTAGATTAATAGCTGAAACTATTATAGGAAGATAAAATAATGATGTAGGAAGGAACTGCTAATCATAAATTTTTTGCCTAACGTATCGACGATTTCGGATTTCTATGAGCCTAGTTGATGACTAGACGGTCTGTCTACCCTTTGGAGAAAATCAAGTGTCAAACTTTTGTGACACATGTCTAGACAAGAAATAGACACTTGGTCTATCTCTACTAATATTATAAATGCGAAAGTAACTCTGTCCGTCTGTCTGTTACGCTTTCACGTCTAAACCACTGAACTGATTTTAATGAAATTTGGTACAGAGATAGAGTTGACCTTGAGAAAGAACATAGGATAGTTTTTATCCCGGACTTTTGAAGAGTTCTCTTGGAAACGCGATATAACCGAACACGACGCTGGCGAAGGCGCGGGCGGAAAACTAGTTTGTTATAGTAATGAATAGAATTCATTCAGATTGTCGGTCATTGAATGACTCATAAAATATACTTCGTCTAGCCCATTGTTTTCTAGTTTGCATTACAATACGTTAGGAATGTATTATGAATAGGCGTGTGAGTTTCTGTAGGTCTGATTATAATATTTATATATTGTATGTAGGTGCCTCGCTGGAGTCGTGAACTCCTAATAAAATCGTCCCTTTCGGTTGAACGACAAGACTGTTAATTTAATTGATAGTTTAATAAATCTTAAGATTATTAGTTGACAATAATTATTTTTTACTGTATTAATGGTCAAATTAATGATATCACTACTACTCAACTCGACTCTGCAAAGTAATTTTTTACTGTAATTGATTTTCGTCCTTTGCTACGGATGCTACGAGTTACCTGCTACGCACAACGCGCTACGCCAAAGCCTACAAATCAATGGGTACCAAACTAAGCCTACAACAATGTAGGTCTATCTGTCACAAGACTCAATCTACAAAAAGCAACAGTAAGAAATAATCGTAAAAACATTGATATTGCAAAACTATTTTCAACATAAATTACCTTATTCACATATTACGCTACTACGCATAATAACTATTAATAGTACAATATCAAACCGTAACAGCTGCTTGTCTATTATTGATTATTAAATAATAATAGTTGGCAGTTTCCCCAACACAGGCGCCTTCGATCTTGGCGAATGCGCAGACGCATCTACTCGTTACGTGTGTGATAATCATCATATTTATCATCAGACCATGTGATGCACACCAACTTGAAACGTGTAAACAGGCAGATATTAGTAGGTGTATTTAGTTGTGATTTTTGTGATGTCACGTGTTTATTGGGCCTTTGATTTAAGTTGTTGGTTAAATGTGACTGTTTGCACAAATTATGTTACAAACTGTTGAAGTAGCAGCGTTAGTCCTGATTTAGTATTTAATAGAGATTAAAATTGTTATTAAGTGTAACCAATGAAAATATTCGTATGCCGCGTCTAGCGGAGGCTATGTCCTGAACCATACTATTTTATTTAACAACTTTGTGACTACCGGATCCTATGAATAAATGTAATTGTCTTTGTCTTTAAAGACTAAATTACGTATCCATTGTAAAGCATGAATTCATTTTTTGTCTAACAGCTAATTGAATTAGTCATCGATTTTTTATATTTTTCTTGTCGTTTGTGGAATCAGGCTTTACTAATGCAGAATGCAGCCCGCAAAAATACGCAGATCCGGAAGGACTGTTAGTTATCAGGCAACATACAAGCCAAGTCTATACCTATAGTCTATGTTACTCCATATACAGACGTAGGTTTGGATTTAATACTATATCAGAATTTAAACGAAAAATTCGTCAGCTAAGCCAAAAATCCTATTAATATTAATTTAATTGGACTACTAAAACAAACTTACAGACGACAACTGCAAGTTGTAATCCTGCAAAATACTTCTCAAAGCAAATAAGCGCAATGTCCAAAAGAAATCATGGTTGGTACTAGATCTCCTGTGCCAATTGCTTGCCAGAAATTGTTGGCACAGAAAGGTGTGATGGCCGAAAATATTTTTTCGCAGACACGCGCTACTACTGTAAGTCTTGTATACTATATAATGTAAAATGTTGCTCGTATATGTGTCAACGGTTATCATATTCGCATCAGCAGGAGACAATGTTGTTTCTTTTTAGTGGCTGGTGATGAGATACTACGAAAAAAATAATGGCCTTTTTTTGGTAGATAATTCATTTATTTACAACTAGTTTTCCGCCCGCGGCTTCGCCCGCGTAGAGTTCGGTTATATCGCGTTTCCAAGAGAACTCTTCAAAATTCCGGGATAAAAACTATCCTATGTTCTTTCTCAAGGTCAACTCTATCTCTGTACCAAATCTCATTAAAATCAGTTCAGTGGTTTAGACGTGAAAGCGTAACAGACAGACAGACAGAGTTACTTTCGCATTTATAATATTAGTAGGGATTCTTCTTCTTCTTTAAGTTTGGGCCCAATAATTAGCCACGTCTATTGCAGCGTCAGAGACGTTGCTATTTTGCAATTAATCATCATCATAATTTTCTTGTTTGTCCCAATTCATTTGGTGTCGTGTCGGCGCAGCATGTCTTCTCTATTACTCGTCATCTCATCAGACACCTCTTTTCGTGCCATATCATTATTCACACAGTCCATCCATATTTTGCAATTAATGTGGATTGGATAATCATGTACATGCGGTTCACTACCATTTTTTTTTTTTTTTTTTTTTGGGGGGTGAGAAATCATCAAATGACTCCTCCCGCTCTGGGCGGAGCGGAAGGGAGTGTCAGACTCTTACTGACTAAAAAACACCCATTTTCCTTCATTGGCCCTTTATGTTCCAGGGCCGCGGTATCTCTGTCGAACAGTCCCGCAGCCCTGGCAGGCACCGGCCCTTGCGGGCCCCTCCCGTTTGCTGACAACTCTTTGAGGCGCGCGTGGAACACGAACGCGCCGTCGACACGGCCTGCCCGTCGTCATACGACGGACGGATGCGGTTCACTACCATCACTCAAAAACCAGAACCCTTAAACAACATCTGACTATATTCATGACCAAAATCTGTACAAAATAGGTCATCATAGCAATCCTGAAGCTTATCAACCAATAATTAATTCGTCTGACGAAAACAGAAAATTACTTGCTGGAGTGCTCAACATTTTGCAAAAACACATGCCAGTTGCTTCCGGTTACACCTCCGCATCATAGATTACAAACATTTTCTCATACACGCATGTACTTACATCTCTATAAAATGGCGCCAAGAAGTCAATTTAAATAAATAAACAAATAATATTCATGAGCTAATTGGCGTCCATAGCGTGGTGACGCTTATTTCCCCCCTTTTATCTTAGTAAGACATAAATAACGCACTTTGAACTTCGTCACGGTGGATCAAATTCTGTGACAGCTTTAATTAGGTTGTATGAAATGGGGATGTCTACATCAACTATTATGGGAATAACAACATAACATCACGTCTGCAATCCCTGGAGGGTTCAGCAGAGATGTACCTACATGTTTATACTCGGTGGAAGGGACACTGACGCGAAAACGGTTACCACGTATTCAGTACATCATTCTGAGCCCCCAACATAGAAATTTTTCATCAGTTATTTTAAAAAAAAATAAGCTGTCCATAAATTTTGACCGTGTAGGTATTGCACTTTTGTAGGAAACAGCAGATTTTTTTTTAATAACCGATGAAAAATTTATATGTAGGGGGGAACGATGTTTAGGGGCCGAGCATATTGCCATTACTGAGAAATTCCTTAATGACTAGTTACGTCATATTCTTTGCTTCAGAGTTTTCTGTGCTGGGATTATAACGTGGTTTTTAATGGGTGTCGTTAAAACTACGGTTGCTGCTGTTTGTTTATAAATTAGTATTATATAGGTTCCAGCAGTATTTTTGCTGCCTGAATGATTACATTATGCAAAAGTGGATGGAAAAGTATAAATGTTAGGTAGTCATTATTATCTAACTTTAAAAGCCACGACAAGTGCACATTCTTTATTCAGGTAGCTGATAGAGCAACGAGGAGTTCCGTCTCCAAGGACCAATAATCTAACCAGTCTAATTATACATAAACACAACATTATGACAGTAATCCCCAAGGGTTAGGCAGAGTACCTTATAGTACAACCACATTTCGCCCGTTTGTGTTTAAGTCACATGTAATAGGGGGCGAGCCTATTGCCACCAACCGGGCACATATCCAGACAAACCCTATAACAGGCTGAACCGGGAATCGAACCCAGGACTTAATGCTCAGCAGTCGCGCTTAACCACTAGACCAACGAGGCTTTAACTATTGATTCTTCCAAATAATAGGAATGATCAACTAAATCAAAGGACCTAAGCCTTACATGCCTAGAAACTATAGATGACTCAAAAACCATGTATTTTGGCAACAAAAACTACATGAAAAAATAAATCATCAACGCTATCAATTTCATATCTCATTACAGCCACGAACGATGACGTCTTTTGACGTTTGGTTTGACAAGTGACATCACAGGTCTAGTGCCAGTACCTTCCAACCTGCCACTTTTAGTTAGGAGAGCTATGATATCACCTCAGGTATATTTCCACATGAGATTGAGGTAAATTCTTGGCATTGACGGTATAAAGAAAACATTCTGAGTTCTGTCTACTACGCCGCGTGGATTTTATTTGGTTTGATGGTACGATTGCGGTTCATTTTGTAAAACGTAGAAACACCTAACTTTCGTGTATTTATTTTTTACATTTACCTAATCAATATTACATTTTAACTAATAACTCTCCATTCTAACTGTCTAGGCCTGAGGATTAGGTCTATGAATCACGTTACAATCCGCAAAATGGTCACAAAGTGACAATTCATAATAATAAACTGCGTTTCTGCCCATTGTAGGAATTATAACGTAATTAATATTATTATCCTACTAGATGGCTAGCTTTTGCCCGCGGCTTCGCTCGCGTCAATTTAGAATTTAACAATCAATTCGCCATCATTAAAACGCCATCTATTAAAATTATAACGTTATTGTTGTTTTTCGTAGAAACAGTATTTTTTTCGGAATAAAAGGTACCCTTTGTCCGTTTCTGTACACCTGACAACGTATATGCAAAATTTCAGGATTATCGGTTCAGTAGTTTAGGCGTGAAAAGGTAACAAACAAACAAACAAATAAAAAAAAAAGTGTAAATACAAATACATTTATAATATTAGTTAGGAAGTTAGGATTATGATTCTGCTAAAGTGGCCATTTTAGACCCCCTGGTAACTTTTTGGAATCCTGTTTATAAAACCAAAAATAAAACGATCAAAGAATAAATAAAATCATCAAGCTCTCCCCATCAAGCACCGTATCAATCGGTGCCATGTTTTTCGCATTCAGCAGATTCTCGTGACCAAATAAAATAGAATATAGTATATACATTTTGATACAAGTGGGGAAACTTTGTTATTGCATTCGAGGCGGAATTAACAGCCGAGCTGCAGGCGAGGGTGTTATAGAGCCGAGAACTGCAGTAACAAATCCCCACGCGTATAAACGACGTTTTTCAATACACTTTCGAAGAAATACAATATTAGAACGGAAAGTATTTTTGTCAGGAATTGTTCGAAAACAATGAATTAATTTGCTTTTTTTCCGCGCTTTGGTTTGGCCAGGTTGAAGAACAAGCAAAGGTATGATAGGCTAAACAGACTAATATGAAAAATAGAAAATTCAAATATTTTCGAATTTAGAACACAAATTATTATGAATTTGTTAATAAAAGTAAATATTTGTTTTAAATAATCGTGTTTATCTATGATATTCTTTATAAACAAAATTTAAATACTCAAAAAATATTTACGCTGTAAAGACGGATATCTCTTTATATTCGCCTATACTATAGTCATTGAACCCATTTTGACTTAGTATAAGTATACTTATCTGTGGAAATTTTTATTTCCGCACGTGTGCGAAAAAATATTAAAAATCCACGCTAATCGTAGTGCGATAAGAACCAGTTTTCGAGAAAGTGGATTGAAAAATATATAATATTTTCTGCGGACCGTGTGACGCAAATTAGTTTAAATTATTAATGCGATCGGTGTGCGCGCGCGCCGCTCAGACGGTTCACACTTCATATTAATATTTATAGTGAGTCATTCATGGTTTACACATTACCTGTGACATATCGATGGTGGAACTTTGAAATAACGTAAGGGACATTGACCGTGCCGATGGATTATGAACCCTCGACGCTGAGCTGAACGTTGCAAAACCAACCGCGATGTTCCAATGTTCTCAATGTTCCTTGCGGTATTTTCAATGCCCACGTAGATATTAAGGGTATATCATACAGTTTTATATTCACGCCTTCAGTGTTGAGTGGGACTTAAGTCTGAATTATTTACTGAAGAGTTTCTTTTGATCAAACTTTCAGCAGGAAATTGGCAAAGTTCACCATTGGTGAGAAACTGTTGACTTCATCTCCTCATTTGCATGGGGGACTGTTCTGATAATCCTTCGACCGTCACAATCTGACTGACGGACTGGCTCATAAGGTATGGCGTCCTGATATCTTAATGTTTACACGATTAAGCTCTACGCGAGGGTGCAATAGCGGCTGCGAAGACAACAAATGAAAGAAGTGAATGAGAGAGAGATAGTGAGAATGTTAAGAGTAAGTCACGAGTCAAAACGAAGCGACTGATGAAACAAGTAGCAAACTTGTGACGTAGTCGCGTCCTTGTTAAGTTGATCTGGGTGTAACAACGCCAAAGCCCATTCGCTAGTGTACCAACTACGGGCTTATTATAATGCTAGCTATGCTTGCAATCTTAGTTCACGTAAAATTATAAAAAAATTACTTCCCTATTGGGATTGTTAACAATTTCAAGGGTTTTAATTTTTTTTTCACGGAACTCTATTTTCTAAAATGAAAATAAGTAGACTAAGTTACTTCTTATAACATCAGCTATCTGCCAGTAAAAGTCCCGTCAAAATTGGTCCAGCCGTTTCGGAGATTAGCCGGAACAAACAGACAGTCAAGAATTAAAAAAAAAATGTTATATGTACCGTATATTCTCTCATATGCATTCAGTAAAAAGCTGTTTATTACAAACAGATATTTCATTTTTATTTATTTGTAAAGACTAAAAAACTGCATCTGGAACAGCAACTAAATCTCTCCTCTATCATTGCATCTTCCGATTCTAAATCATGTTAACTTTAATTGACAGTTTTGTTCTACAAGATATGATTTGTAGGTTAATTTGTGAATGTTAATTTACACTTATACCTAAGATCGTAACTAAAAAACAAACAATTTTTACAAATATAGACAATTTGTGTCTTCGGTATTTTTCTGAGACATAACGTTAGTAAAATCCACTCACGGGTTTGTAATGTTATTGTCATAGTTCGTAAGGGGTCGTCCACTATTTACGGGAGGCTCAAATAGTGGGGGAACGGTAAAAAATAAAGATAGTGACAATCACGAGTATTATTTCGTGCGAAAAAGAAAAGTGTGACGTATTAAATAAAGGGTGTAACAAGACCCTTAACGAAGCCAAAATTCACTTGTTTTCCGCACCATTACGATATATTTTTTGGATTTCGTAGCACGATGCCTACTTTCGCACTATGACTACTTTTTTGTACTTTTAATTAATCGGTAGCACAATGCCAACATTTTGAAATCACCATACATTAGATCGCATGATGCCAACAATCGCATATTGACAAAAAAAAACTTACTACATTATTCTAATCGCAGCATGCCTACTTCCGATATCGTCAGTACATTTTATATGTACGAGGCCTTACAATATGTACAGTCAACACCAAATTTTGGTTTACTTCGGTTGTTTCGTAAATATAAGTAAGTGGGTGTGATGGTAACATTAAATTGCTGAGTACAAACAAATTTAAAAAAAATCAATCGGTTATTTTACTAGTACTAACGTATATTAAATAAAACTTGCAACTACCTCCAAGTGCATAATGTATCTAACAAAATAAAATCTCCGAATCTTCTTCTTACTTCTTTACATCTTATATATCTATATAACATATAAAAGGCTAGTGTCCTGGCTGCGGCGCGGAGACGAAGTCACGGGCACAGTAATAATATCTACAGTAGTGTCTTCATATAAACGCCACGGTCAGCAACGCGAGTCATACCTACACGCCTCGAGTTTGGTATGCACTAAGTACGCAACGAGTCGCGAATGCACCGGACTGACGAACGAAAGTAGTGATGGTTTTGTAAGCGGTAAGCGTGCGATTTGTGAATATTTTATTGAAATAAGTACAAGTATTTACTTAGTATGTTAACCAAGTTAAAATATACCAACCAAGTGAAAGGTAATCCCTTTTCTCCTCATTTTCCATGTTTTTAATTATACTTTTTATCCGAAAGCGGATTTTTATACAATTAAATTTAATAATATATAAAGCTTACCGTACGTCTCAGTCAAGGCGAAAATATCTCTAGATCTACTAATCAAAAGACACAACTTGTATTTTTATTGAACCTTCCTATTTCATTCACAACAAAATTTCATTCTTTTACATAAAAAAATATAATATTTGCAATCACAAAAATAGAAAGAAACTCAACTAAGTATATGAAATTAAAATAGGTACTGTAGGCCCGGCAGCCCTATCTCGTGCGAACGTACCACCCGGCTGTAGATGATTATTTCAAGGACGATCTATTACATTTAATTTATTGACACTGTGATTGTATGTCAGAAGGATCTTTCGTATCGTCTTTAGTATTTTATTTAAAAATCATCGTCCATACCAGTAAAGGATTGATTGATTAATTGATAAGAAATATTTTTCATTAGACTGTACTAAAATAGACATAATGCTATCGTCAGGTTTAATTTTTCAGAAAGTTGGCAAACTGCGATGTAACTGGGACAAAAATTAAAAAGTAGGCATCGTGCGATCTAACGTATGGTGGTTTCAAAATGTTGGCATTGTGCTACCGATTACTTGAAAGTACAAAAAAGTAGTCATAGTGCGAAAGTAGGCATCGTGCTACGAAATCATTTTTTGTTGTAGATCATACCTGGGATCCTTCTAGTTACGGAGATATTGGGGTCAAAGTTCCAGGTTTTTCACAAGTTTTTTTTTTTAAAACACATGTTTTTAATGTAAGAACTTTACTTTAAAAACCTCCACGACCTTCATACTATTCAATCCATTTATCAGTACAATGTTTTGAGTGCGTTACATTGAATCCTACCGTAAAACGTGTAAAAGTCGTTTCCCAGCAATAATTGTTGTGTAAAGTTATTACGTTTGATGGAATGCTTGGGCTTCGTGAAGGGTCAGTTTACAACCTGTATGTTTACCAATATCGGATTGAATTTAATTGTGCGACCACATAAAAACTCTGAAGTGTGCAGCTCGCCTAACCTTATATTTATTACTTTACTTTTATATACACACTAATTATTGGCATTACCACATGAATCGTTGAACTGAACAGTTCTCTTTTATTTTGCCTACAACACCCCAATTCAGGCGACCCTTAGCCAGCAATTAAAATTTTGCAACTTACGTGAAAGCGAAGATGTCTGTAATTGAAGAAATCAGGAAGAATTTGTGTCAAAAATACTTTTCAATAATAATAAATACATGTGATGCTGGGAGGGGGGAGGAGGGGTCGCGTAAAACATCACGACATATCACCAACGGCACTAGGGGGAGGATATAAAAGTGGCCTAAAACACCTCACGTGATTAAAGGATGACCCCTAATCTATAAAAATACGATAAAAATAATATGGTCTCGTTTTGGATGAGGATCACAAACAACTTCTCAGGAATCCCCGTTAAACATTTACAATACAATGTAAGACCCATTCCACAATCCCTTTGTCAAGTTCAACAACTAAGTCAAGCCAAGGCGATGACTCATTAGCTTATTTCTGATTGCACTCGCTGTTAATTAATCCCTTTACGGCTTCGGGTTTCAGGAGAAAGGGACTAAAACCGCACAGGAAACGCACTGCCCAATAAAACATCAGCACGATTTGTTTCAGGATATTTCAGGGCATAAAACAAAGATACGTAAAGCTTATTTATTGCCGTTCTTAGAAATAACTTGATGAGTGAATGTAAACACGTTGGAATTACGAGTTTTATGGATCAATTACCTACTGATGAGTTTCCAATGTGTTGAGTCATTAAAACTTTTGATTTGGCCAATTACTGATGTCTTCTGGTTTTAATTCGACCTATTTTCATCGTAATTTTCGAAAACAGCCAAGTTGACTTGTATTCTCTTCTTAATAATCAAAATTAGCAAAGTAACCAATAACAATAGTACATTATGGATATAAGTGCGGTAAGTTGAAAATTACAGCATTGAATAGTAGCACCACAATGAGTTTGAATTATATTTTTGAGAAAGTTCCATGAAATAGGCTAAAACACAATTTCTGAAAATAAATTTGCATCTTTGTTTGTTTTCCATAAGATGAAATTTTGATACGCTTGTAAGTATCTATCGGACGATTTTTCGGGCATGAGGCTTAGAGTAGCCTTTTTCGCAGCTAATGAAGCTTCTGGCGGTGTCGAATTAATAAATTCATCATTACTTGACGACATTTTCAAATAAAAACAATACAGCGAAAAGAAAAAGCGCACGGAATAATTTTTACTGGTTCACAGATTAGCGATGCGCGCGCAACAGCGCTTTTTTTAAGGCAAAGGCACAAAAAACAGCCAGTATTTAAAGTATCAATAAAGTAAATTAATATTTTTATGTTTTTGTTACAGGTTGTTAATTATTGTCAAAATTAATTAAATTAAAGAATTATACGTTAATTTATTATATTTTATCTCCAAAACTTAGTATTATTCATAAAATGTTGACCTCTTTTGTGACATAAAAACTCTTTGCTAAGATTTAAAAAAGTACCGTTCGTTTTAGACGAAGCATCTTAATAAACCGTGTGTTTTACCTTATTAAAAGAAATTCGTGCGTTTTACATTACAATAACGTACAATACGATATTGAAAATGGTGAAATAAGAGACCCTTTACGAGCAAATGTGTTATAAATTAAATTAACTTATTATTCTTATTTCTTTCATAAAACATTTGAAAAAGCTCACGCCCAACTGCATTTTTCCTATGAGCAGGCAGTAACTACAGAACGCCACCCAACACCATACAATGCTAACATACTCTTTTGCTCACAAGTTCATACATCCGACACACGCACGCCGGTTGCGAGTACTATGCACCTGACCTTTCTGAAGAACCTCACCAATGACAAGGTCAGTTTCATGATTTTTTAGGCCGTAATTTCCCGGCACAAAAAACACAAACATTTAAATCTCTACTACGACTAAAATCGGAACTAAACATCAGTTCCCTGAAAAAACACGAAACCTTGACCTTGGAGCCCTGAAACAAATAATTTACGAACATCGAGCAATTACCATTGAGCTGTCATAACAACAAATATGATGGACGCGTTAGGCCACTAGATTAGCGGGGACGTTGGCGACTGAGCGGACAAGGTTAAGTGTTATGGACCTACGAGTGGGGTAACGTGAAAGTGTTAGCGGGTGATGAAGCGGGTTTATGTCTCCGATTGTTGCTAATCGCTGCTACGAGCTACACGCGTGTAGCGACAACCACTGCGGAGAAAAACAAACGAAAGAACTTATTTGAAGCATGGTATGAGACATCGAGACGCGCCTCGCGATGCCGACGGAATAAAGTGTAAGCATCATCAGCGATTCGAACAGAAAAGTTGTTAAAGATAGACAGAATTCTGTTGTTAAAGATAGAAAGTATTACTAACTTCCCAGGCCAGACGCAATTGGCAGTACGCTGACAGAATTCATGATCTCCAGAATACATTTCTGTGCGCTGCACCAAAGATCTCGTATCATCAACCTGATTTTAAATTCAGAATAATATGTACATTTTTATACAACCAACTATTCTGTTTTTTTGTTATTCCGCTTGAAGTGAAACCCCACACAATAAGGGCTATTCGACAGCAGTGATGCACGGGCACGAGACAGTTAATTACGTGTCTCGTCGTTCACCCAGTGCGTATCACGCCTTATTTCAGTTCCCATATACCTTGTATTCGTTAGTTCTTATTTATTTTACAAAACGATCCAAGGTTTCACAATGTTTGATGTTACGTTTCGAGATTTATGTTCATTTTCGTGTCATGCATAAATAAAACGTTATAGTTATAACTAAACATGATTATTTTTGTGTTAATTAAAAATTGTTTGAACATTTTGTAACATTATGATTATCTAGAATTTATCACAGTAACTGTAAAAACTACAGTTTCCGCAGGAAGCTTATAGAAACATTTCCATGCAGAAATTACTAATTTCCTTTTCTCGTGGCTTCATCATATTAGAAAGTACGACCGGGGTAGCAATTATTCTGTGCACTTAACCAGGTCATTACCTACCTGTGACCCAGGCATCGAAGTCAATACAGCCTTTAAGCATGAAAGGTAAGCAACAGATAGATATGGTTATAACATTTATATTATAAGTTTTTTTAAGATTTTCCTTTGGTTAATAAGCAATAATGAAATGGTTTACTAAATTATAAGGGTTAACCCGTTTAATGTTAATTTTTAACCCGATTAATCGGTGCCTGTTTTAAATATGTTAAATGCATTTATGTGATTTGTGGTACAAGCGGGCTTTAATCTTACCAACAAGGTCATTATAAAACCTCTCCAAGGAGAAATTGGTTATTGGACCGATTTCTCCTGGCAAAGGAAAATCTAAAAAGAAAACTTCATACATTTTACGTTTACATCAAGCACGTTTGTGTAGTCATCGTCCAATGACTGCGATCTTCTATTTAAAGAACGGATACATTTTTTACAAGACTCAGAACATAAATGTTGTAATTCGATGAAAAGCCGGATTTTACGGATTTAAGGTGACAACTGCTCATCCGTTCCGGTTAGTACAGTACGTGATGAGCTTATGACAGCGAATATGCCACATTTATGGGGTGTTACTCCTTTGACTTTTAGCAAAATATATAGAATTTAAATAAGATGTGTTGAAGGAAAACTTTGTGAGGAAACCAGATTTCCAGAAACTGTCAATATATCATCAAAGCAATCCTACTCATTTCTGCTCTATATGATAGGGAATGTAGAAAGTTTCAACAAAAAAATTTGAGATTCATTGCTGATATCATCTGCCTAACTTTTTTTTTCCCTACTATGTTGGGGTCGGCTTCCATTGTGACCGGAATGAATACCAGAATTTTACATAGAGCGACTGCTTATCTGACCTCTACAATTCTGTTTCTGGTAAACACGATACCCCTTGACGACTGGTTGTCAGACTGCTTCTCGGATAAACTTACGGAGAACTATAAAGCAGAATGTGATTAAAAAACCTTAGAAGCTTTCTATTACTAGGTCACCAAACGCAGCTGCGCCAGCTGCAACTATTCATAAAAACAAAGATTGTTCTCTATTCTCATACTCACCTACTTCCGAGTTCCTGGTACTCCCCCTGACCCCATTCCTTGCATGCCAGCAACTGGACTGTCCCATAAACACACCATTAGACACTGTCCTCTGCTGTCCCAAAAATTATAAACGACAAGGCATTTTTTGTGCGACATTCAACTAATATCTTCTTGTCATAACCGGAGATATGTGGGAATTCATCTGTTTTTTCTTCCTCGGTTGTAGAACTTGTTAATGGGTGGAAGTTTCCATAGTTTTAGATAAAAGAAAATGGGGAATTTTGAACTGCACCTATATTTAGAAATTTAAGCAAACAAAATTACTCCACTAATAACCTACTGCATATCAAATAAATGACTGTACTACAAATTAACTACTTGATTACCTAAACATGTTGTACTAAAAATGTTTAAAATTCATCAAAATCTGATCATCAAATATTACTCACCGTAAAACAAAAATACTGATTTGCACACAAATTATTGAATATTACAACGGAATTTCCAAAATTATTTTCTAAAACTGCATAACAAAAAGCGGGGCTCCGTCGACGACGCCTTTGTTCAACCCGTTTTCTCGAAGTCCTACTAGTAGGACCACGAGGGAGACCAGTTTCTGTTTGTCCTACTATGACAGACGGTCGACGTCAGGGGCACCCCGAGGTTCGGTTAGTTAGGTTCCTGTAAACCCTGCAGACAGAAATAGGAGCCCCGCGCAGCGGGGATCCGTCGACCTGCTGACGGAAACGCTCACCCTAGACGGTCGGCGTCAGGGGCACCCCGAGGTTCGGTTAGTTAGGTTCCTGTAAACCCTACTTTTAGTTAACAGATAGTCATTCAGCAAAACAGTTAAGCTTTAAAGATCTAACAGTATAGTATAATTGATTTATTTGATGAGCAAAAGTGTGCAATTCAGTACTTTTGGTGGTAATTTCGAATATTTTGATTGAAAAAAGGGGATTTACAGTTAAAGTATTAAATACCACCCAAAGAAAATGTTAGCGAAAACTGAATTCTTTTGGTACAAGATGGCCGGAGGTTAACGAAAAAGGTAGATAAAAGGTTGTTGAATTCTACTTATGATCCTGAAAGTTTGGCAATGGCGACCGCGTATCAGAAGGTGCAGTGTAGCTAAACCCTTCAAGGTGGGCTGACTCCACTGGTTGCAAGAAACACTGGGCCGGTGGAAGTGGCAATTCTTAGCGGAGGCCTATGTCCAGCAGTGGACTTTGGCTGAAATAATGTTCCGAGAACTTCCTCTGACAAACATCTCCAAAAACAGTTCTCTTAGAAAACCTATCAAAAATCCATAAGCCTTTACTCAGTTTTTATAACCCTCCCGACCTAGTTATTCCTAGAAACCAGAAGCCAAGCCATCGTATTACCACTGGATATAAAAATGCCGATCACGCATCAATCAAAATGGCGACTACACCATCAGACACGCAGACATACAGACATACACAACGGCGCATCAAATTTTGACGCAATCGCACGCACCAATCGTTCGACTTTTGTGTAAACGTTCGATAGTGCTAAAAGCTTCTGAATCATAAGCTTTGCGGACGTGACAGCATGCATGTATTGGAAGTAAACATGGAAGACTGTGGGTTGAGTAACGGCAAAGTGATTTAGGGTCGGGGATTTCGAGTATCTCTATCTCATTCTGAAATGGCGTCATTTAGTGGAGCGAAAAGCCCGGTCGCAAGCATCTGCATTCATTCGCATCAAAACCACTTTAGCTTGCGATTGGACCTATTTATAGTAAGTTGCAATTCTAAGAGACAGAAAGGGAAAAATATTCATGTAAATGCTGATCTGTGTGTGTAAATTTTATTTCACCCTTCAGCTTCTACTTAGATAGGCTACCAGAAGAAATAATATCACGTCTGTAATACCCAAAGGGTTAAGCATAGGTGTACCCAATAATACACCCACAGGGTGCGAGCCTATTGCCTTCAACCGGGAACGAATTCAGACTCCGTGGCTGCTACTGAAATCGAACCCAGGACCACATTGGACCATGGACCACAGCGCTTGCAACCAAAAGACCAAGAAGGCAATCGTCAAAAGATATATCATAGAAAATTGTGATACCATGAAACAGTGACGCCCAAAATGACATAATTGCCAATTTCGACATGTTACACTTGTGCTTACAGCAACTAGTTGACTCTTGAGTATATTACGATTTTGTTCTCGTTGCTACGATCGTAGTATATTTAAATATCTTTGGTAAGGAGTAATGGAGGTTGGTGTCAAGTGCTATGGTCCATTTTTCGATCAACTTGTACAGACGTCACGTCGTAGAGAAAGAACCAGTCAGGTCTCAGTCGATCTGTCCAGTTAGTGCAAGCTCTTGTCAGTTATATCGTGTAGCTTGACTCATCAAGACGATTGCGCAGCCGGGAGGATTGGACAATGTAGCTTACCAACAAGGCAAAACATGAAGACATCCCATTTACATTCTGGCATGAGCAAAAATATCAAACAACCGTTTAAACAAAGCTATGAGTACAAGTGCTCATTAAAAATGCTCAACACGAGCATAAATAATTCCTGTCGTTGCCGAGCTTTGTTGTATATTCACGGCGGCTATAAATCGAGCACCGGCTGTGGTCGTAAACCGTGGTTACTGTGACGTCATATGACGTAGATACGTAGTCATGCGCTTGGGCCGTGACGGCAGCAGGTTTCAATACCGAGATATATCTTGAAACCTTATCATGAATAAGTTTACATCTCTTAGTAGACACCCGATGCTGGGAATAACCCTCATTTATTTTTTACACTAGCTATGGCAACCCGTCGTTAACACCACGATTATACTGGTTACATTGTACCTTTTATACGTATACTGGGAAACGACACTAAAATAGTTGGGAAAAACCAGACTGATTTATTAACAAAGATGTATAAAAGGGAAAACGTTTACCCTAATGTCAAACTTAACTACGAGGCTCAGATAACCTTTGGTACGAAAAAGCTTTGATAGTACCCCGACCTTAGACAAGGGCATGTGAGTATCTCCTTACAATGCTGAGAATATGCGTATCTGGGCGACCGAACTCTGCTCGGGTGAAAATAGAAAAAACGATTTTTTCTCAGATATAAGACCTAGCTAGATAGATTTTTCGCCCCCGTAAACCCGTATATTGCAATTTTCATCAAAATCGTTAGAGCCGTTTTCGAGAGCGTGCTTACAAATATCGTTCATTAAATAGTATGGGATAGGATAATTACCTACTGAGGATAAGACAATTATAAAAAAGGAAAAGGGATAACCTAAATAGTTTGCCCGTCGATTCAAAAAAAAATGTGGTAATGGATTGAAATTGTCAGCTGGCAACCCACCTTTTCCCTGTTACACATCTCAACACTTAATTACAAATGAATTCCCATTAATTTTCTTTTGTGCAACGTCGTAACTTATACCGATGACAGGCCCTGACGTCATAGCACGGTATTTCGTCACTTCCGCCATTTTTATGCGCAAGAGTTTAGTTTTAGAGCTTCGTAAGCTTGTCGTTAATTTACGGCTAGTCCGACCTCATAAAACTTTTTAATTTCAGTGATGTCATCAGGGATGTTAAAATGTTTAGATGATGAAATAACTTGAATTCTTGTAGTTTTAATAGCGTGCCGACTTGACAGATGGATGAGTCGTATAAATGGTGGTGAAATTTTTGTCGCTGTTAACAGGGCGTTGAGAAATAGCTACTATTGTAGAAGGATAACAGGTGCTAGGCGTAACCATATGCCAATTGGAATTTTCTTTCGTGTTTAATCTTTTTTTTGGTTGTCCAAGTCTAATAATCATCACTTTCATCATCATCATCATCTGCCTAGCCTTTTCTCTATGACTACCCCTTTAACTATATCGGGGTCGACTTCCAGTCTAACCGGATGCAACTGAATACCAGTATTTTACATGCAGCGACTGCCTATCTGATCTCCACAACCCAGTTAGTACTGGGTGATACGAAACCCTTTGGTAAGACTTTTTGTCAGACTTTCGCGACACTGACTACTTGTAAGTACTGTCAAAGATCTACAAATGACAGCCGCGACCAACGGTTTAACGTGCTTTCCGAGACAACACAATCACTATAAAGTTTATAAAGATATCAAATCGATTAACAATAGCCATTTCGGCACGTGCCAACTAATTTAACAATGATTTTATCATTGATATTTTCACTAATCACCATACAATAATAATGCCTTATCCTGTTATTACAACTACGAAACAAAGCTATTATGTACAGGAACAGACAGGATTGACGGCATGTACAACAATATAGCCGAGAATAGCCGAATATAGCCGAAGAAACGGGCTATATTTAACATGCAGCTATAATATTACATATTGTTATGCTTGTGACGTCAAGAGGAAATACCTTAACTAAACAATTTATATAACGTCATCCCTGTAATCCCCGGAAGGTTAAGCAGAGGTGTAACTAAAAGTACCCCCAACATTTTGGCAGTTATGTTTAAGTTCCATGTAAAAGGGGGCAAGCCTATTGACATCAACCGGCCACAAATCCAGAATACGAGGCTGCTACTGAGAAATTCCTGATGGAAAAATCCAATAACACTCGCCCAGGACCTCATGCTCAGCAGTCACGGTTACAATACAATTATATATTTACATAATAATACATAGTGTTTTCTTTTTACACGATATGTCCATCATCTGCCCAGCCCTTGCTTGACTATGCTGGGGTCGTCTTCCAGTCAAACCGGCTGCAACTAACAGCTAAATACCAGTACGATACATGGACCTTCACAACCCAGTTACTAACACGATACGCCATGGTAAGACTAGTTGTTAGGATTTTGGACTTCTCACTAACTGTAACGGCTAAAGGAGATAAACGAGAAAACTTACAAATGTGAGCTGGGACCAACGGCTTAACGTGCTTTCCGAGACGTGGAGGGGTCTTGGGCCGGTAGTCTCGACGTAGATACCGACACTTTCGCAAACTTTCAATCGCTTTATTATAACGAACAAATTCGGTTGCAATAACAATGCTTGCGAGAAACGCATCTTGGATGTACAGACTTACATTTCTCACAAGCAACGTTTTTGCAACCGATTTTTTCTGTTATTATTAAGCGATCGAAAGTTTGCGACATTTTCGGTATCTATGTCGAGACTGCCGGCCCAGGTATGTAGTTGATGGTCACCCATCCCCGGAGCTAACTCGGCAAGTGTCGCTTGCCCTTAAAGATCGATCCGTGCGGCTGTTACACAATATATAGTTACGTGTAAAAGCAGATAACTTCTAATTACCACAATAAACACATACAGATGAGAGAATTACCTTCTACAGAGCAGATTTGTTTAATTTCATTGGCAGCTGCTTAACGATTGCAAATAAACTGCTTTTCCGTTTCCAATAAAGTTCTAGGAAGGAGTGTTGCTTATTACATCCTACTAATATTATAAATGCCAAAGTTTGTGAGGATGTATGGATGTATAGATGTTTGTTACTCTTCCACGCAAAATCAACTGGCCGGATTTGGATGGAATTTGGCACACAGACAGTTAATATCCTTGATTAACACAAAGGATACTTTTTAGGTATTCGCGACTTAAGACTTAGGAGAACCCGGCAACAACTGTCGGGCAGTAGCCTACCAGACATAAACCCCGTCTGTTCGGAGGATCCTCCCTTTTCTATGAGGGATGAAGAACTTTACACCCTGGTCTTCTTATCTCCAAAACTTAAACTTATTTATACACTAAAACAATACATTGATTGTAATAAAATATTTTAGCAAAACACAAAAGTCAACTTGGGCCTATCACGGATTTGAACGCACATGTCTTTTGAAGGGGTAACCACTTAATGGAGCTGTATGTACGATACCGTGGGACAATTACCGAACTCCACGCAGTCGCACCACGCCCACAGCCACACACACCCACCCACCACCACCACCGCCACCGTGGGCTTATGCCCACGATCATAAGCTATAGAATAAGGTGTCTCGACAGCTGAGCATGAGATCCTATGTTCGATTTCGGTCTAGAATTTCTCAGTAGCAGGCATTTGTTTTTTGCCCGGTTGAATAAGCTCAACCCTTATTTCAGGCTTAACTGTAACTGACGAAATGTCGGTATTCTATAGAGATACCTGGCTATCCCTTCGGGAAAGCAGGCGCTCAAGAAGATTTCTATTATATCATTTCTCTTTATTCCTACTGGCTACCATGGTTCTGAAACAGGATTGGTTTACATGCAACAAGGCCAGTTGCTTCATCTAAAAATCAAACACAATTTTGAAAACGCTTCTTAGCTAACAGTTACACGTAATATTTATTTATGGATCCTTCAATAAGAGTAACATATCGCAGTTATCAACTGTAATTGCGTCAGACCGATCTTTGAGTTTGTCCAGATAACCGTCTCAGCTACTCGTAAAACAAAGCCAAGTGGATCTAAATGTATCATACATAAACTCACGCGTTCTCCCTGTGGGGGGTACAGACAAACTCCAGAACGCCGCCTGCTACGATCCTTTTTAGACCAGGGTCGATAATTTTTGAAACCAAAAAAAATAATAGTAGGATGAAACCCATTGGAACAGGAGGAGAATATAACAAAAAACCGGCCAAGTGCGAGTCGGACTCGCGCACGAAGGGTTCCGTACCATTATTTATAAAAAACATGTGATGTAACTGAAAATTTAAGGTTTTCGGAATTTTTCCTTTATATGTGCTATAAAACTTTGCTTCGTGCGAAATTTCAAGATTTTGGTTTTGATTCCCTTGCGTGCTTGAGTAGTTGCGAGTTTGAAAATATGCGGCTTAAATTGCTGTTTCTTTTTATTGCGTTGACATAGAAGTTTGATTTTGTTACAACTTTCAAGGGACAGTAGACCTGAGTGTTTGATATAAATTCCAGCTTGATACCTCCACGAGTCCTCCGAGAAAAAGGGTCTTGACAGACAGAAAAACGGATGGAAAACAAAGTGATCCTATTAGGGTTCCGTTTTTTCCTTTCTAGGTACGGAACCCTAAAAATGAAAAAAAAATAATTTACGGGTGATCTGAGGTCGGTAAGTGGAAGGGGGTGAGTTTTTAAGGGTAAAAAACGGTTTATCTCGATTTTCGGCAAAACTACAAGTCCTATGGAAAAAAGTGAAATGGCGAAGTTGTAGGTAAAAAAATATCTACAACTTTTGTATTTACACTTTTTCCACATAAACTCAAAATTTATGTGAATAATTCAACAGAATATAACAGGTAGTAAGGCCCAGACTCTCTTAGCCCCTTCCCCACTTCTCCATGAAATACCTTTTGATGGGTTATATGGCTTAATCTACAGAGAACATCAATAAAGTCTATATTACCCTTGGAGCCAGGGCGTCTCCTCCAATCGTTTCCGCTCACTTCTGCCTTGCTGTTAGTTATTCAGTTTAGTTATGTTAGTATTCTTTATTGCACTCAAATTTAAAGGCTATATTTGTGTATATTCTTTAATTTTGAGTGCAATAAACGCAAATAACGGCGTGCAATAAGGGCGAGTTTAATCTACAATTGGGTTTTGATACAACAACCTTACTTTAATTGCGAGTTTTGAAAATAGGATATATCGATGTGCACAAACAGGAAATTTGTCTTCTCAGCATGACAAAACTAGTTAAGCAAACCAAAATACGAAAGTATAATTAGTTCTCTTTAGTTTTATCATAATCTTTGATGAGGAGATAAGAAAAGCAAAAAAAGTCGTGTCGGACGAGAAGGCTACACTCAGCATTGGGTGATCAAACCCTGAAAGAGAAGAAGAATCTTTCTCAATCACATGAAATCTCAGTGGGATAAACAACTCACAGAAGAACTGAGTAAGATCACACACCCCAACTTTCCCCAGTTCAGCATTCCGGCGGAATACCTACCTGGACACGAACTGCAGTGGCCAATCTCTTTAAGCAGACACAGTGCCATTAACGAGCCTCTTTACAGGAAATACATCGTCTACTTGTCCATCATTTATTTATTTATTTATTAACTCATCATCACTATCATTACAGGGATATCCTAATTCAATAGTGTGGCCATAATTACAGTTTTATTGTTTACCATAACATATCCTGTACATCGTGGTTTTTGTGAACTCACTCATGCATAACCACCTGCACATTCAGGGTTTTAAATGTGCCGAATGCCAGAGCTGTCCCGAAGTAACATAAAGGTCGAACCAGCACACGAAAAGAAGAAGAAGACCTATAGAGAAGTATATCGTTTTACTCTCAAAACGTTTCTTTCACAAGCAAAAGTAGCTCAGGCCTAGATCAAAGCATTCATACAATTAATTCTTCATCCGATTAATTCTTTGCACTTAATCTTCAAGAGTTCGAAATAATACTCATCTAATGAACAGTTTTTCTCGTATTTCCGACCAGAATTTATAACAACTACTTACTAACTATAGTTAGATGTACGCGGAAGTTTTATTTACTGATGTTTAAAACGCTGATTTGCTCAAGGTTGAATCTTTTTATCTGTGAACCCGTAAAATTGACCGCGAAATTGTTTTCTCACAGGCGACTTTTACGACTGATGTGGAATAAGCCATCATTATATTCTTTTATTGGGTAAACAAGAAAACTTGCCAACCGGCCAGTTTGCAGCACCTGATAGTTTCTTTATAAAATGCCAGAAAGTGTTAATACGCCTAGCCTAAAATATTTTGTAGTCGTTTTTGAGTCTTAAACGGATGCAGCTGAATACTACTACTTCTGGCATCTTCAGTTGTTATTATTAAGCTACGATACCCTCTCTTAAAGCCCTTTGTAATGTACCAAAACTAATCTACAGTGAGGAAGAGAGAATTTGGATGCCAACGAGGAGCTCTTAAATAAACTTGAGCGCTTCCAATACATCTGTATTCGTTTTGTTTTTAACCTGAAAAAGTATGATTATGTTGCTAACTTTCGCAAAATACTCAAGTGGCTCCCAATTCGATTTGGCAGGAGCTCTCGGATATTGTCTGTTATTTAACATCCTTCATACCCCTAAAACGCCATCCTATCTGCAGTAAGGCTTATCCTACTCTCGTCCTTCTGATGCACCTTGCAGGTCGTATCTTAGGAACCTCCTTAAAATTCTATCGACTTCTACTCCTTTACTGTACACGCCGTGCGGTTATGGAATTCACTTCTGCTTGACATTAGGGACTACCAAACTGTTCAGTTTTCAAAAGGAGATTGAAAGACTATTACCTATCCATTTCGTCATAGTTGCTTATGTTTATATTATTAGTTTTTGGGGGTATGAAGAACAGGGTGTAACGTTCTTCATCCCCCATAGAAAAGGGAGGATCCTCCGACCAGACGGATGTTAAGTCTGCGTGGGCTACTGCCCGACAGTTGTTGTCGGGTTCTTCTATATAATCTTAAGTCGCGTATAACTTTACTTGCGCGATGCAGGATTTACATGTATTTCGATGTTTAGTTTATCCTGTGCGTCATAGATGGCGCTTTAGTCCTTGTTGTTCTATGTTGCTGTAGTACATTTTTGTAGTGCCGCTACAAGTTAATTTATTGTATTGATTGTAGTATTCTTATATATTTTTCTTTGTATTTATAAATGTGTAAGTATATTCTTATATTGTATGTTACACAGGGCGTAAACGGACCCTTCACGAAGCCGTCAACCAAGCATTATGTACTGCAATAATTTGCATTATGCAATAATTTTTGCGTTAACTAAGTAAGTTAACGCAAAAATTATTGCTGGGAAAAATTTTTTTTGGGTGAAAAATCACGTTTCACGGTAGGACTCAATGTAACGCACACAAAACATTGTGCTGTTGGATGAATTGAATAGTACGGGGGTCGTGGAGGTGTTTAAAGTAAACATCTTACATTAAAAACGTGTATTTAAAAAAACTTGTGAAAAAGTTGGAACTTTGACTCCCAATATCTCTAACGTAACTAGAAGGTTCCCATGCAGGCCACACGGCCACCATACGGTCTAGAACAAAAAAACGGGGAGAACAATTTCCTTTCGACTTCGCTAAGGGTCTTGTTACACCCTTCATTTAAAATAGTTATTTGGTTAATATTTTATGTATTCCATTTTTTCTTATTCTTTTACACACTCAAAAAATCAAAGCATTTATTTCAAGTAGGCCAGTTACAGACACTTCTAAATTGTCGAAACAAAGACAACAATGAAATGTAGCTACAGTCCCAGTCACAAGGTATAAAAACTGTGAAAGTACCGTAGTTGCATTCCCTAACGTAGATCTCTATGACTGTTTATGACGCATGTATCAGCACCATCCAACTCAACCATTTTGAAGGGAACTAAATGATCCGACACACGCGCCACCATCAGTGAGACATTTCATCACAAAAGTGCCTGTAATAGTCTAATTGAAATAAATGCTTTGAGTTTGAGTTTGATCCACTGTGGCTCCCCTGTTTTATACCCATTAACAAACAAGTATGATTCACAAGTGACAGTTTAGTCAAATCAGTGTTTGACTGTTCCCGAGGTGGTGGCGCGTAGTGTTGCGCGCGCCCCCCTATTGGCGTTACGGGGGGAGGAGACCTCACTCTCCCCGCAGACTTGAGGAGGCCCGCAGGGCCAGCACTAGCTGGGGATCGTGGAAGGCGCACTAGTTCCCATGATCCCCGGTGCCAGTGTGGGAAGGGAACACCGGGGTGGTTTTTAGTCAGTTAGAGTCCGACAGACCCCTCCGCCCGCCCCACGGCGGAGGACATCCGTGTGGATTTTCCAACCCGGGAACAAAAAAAAAAAGTGTTTGACTATTAGAAAAATAATTTTGTTATAAAAATCATTTAGTAAATTCATTAATTTTAACAATTGAGTAAAAAATATTAAACAGATAATAAGTACATTTATAGGTATATCAAGTATTTATTTTTAAATATTAGACACATAATTGTTACATTTAAATATCACATGTACTTTTATTATTGTATGTGTACACATGTTTGGAGCAAATAAAATATACCTTATCTTATCTTATTAATAAATTGTTAAATAATAAAAAGAGAATGTGAAAAACGTAGTTTCTGCTCTTAAAATTCATTTTTACCATGCAATTGTCAACCGTCCATGTACTGCTAGTCTGCCACGTAGGATGCGCACGGAGAGGTTCGCCACGTTAGCTGTGCGTTTCATTTGGTTGCCAGCCACGAATCGTGAGTAGCGTGCCCAGGGTTGCAGTGGACGACCACTACATTCCATACAAAGTGAAGTTAAGCACCTACTCGCGAGAACCGTAGCCGTGGGCTACTGTGAAGCGGCACCTTTAGTATTGGATAAACTCTTTGTGAAATAGCCCGTGATATATCACGCCTATAGCAGACGTTCTCAAACAAATTCGCCCGCGAACTAACATAAATAACAACCGCAATATCATTTAATTTATCGATAACACAAACAACATGTACACACACACACAGTCTAATCGAGATACACACAGTACACAGTTTACACCGAACGCTCGCCAATTGTGTGTTTTCAGTTTTTATAAACTGAACTAAAATAAATACTAACTTGTTATTACATAATTTACTCGTGTTCTGTCTAAATCGATTCAATTTCTGTTCTATTTTATGATTAAAGCTCAACGCTCATGTTATCATGTAATAAGCTCTACACAGGATGAGCGACTCGTTGTCAACCAAATATATATGTACGTTTCAATCGGCTTGGCACCTCCTGTACGTCGCTTACGGTGCTTAAGTCGGACCGTTGACACGACCCTACGTAACTGTGTCAACGGTTCGCCGCAAGCAAGCGGACCAACCACCGTGGGCGGGTGGTCTGTCCGCCGTAACCATCCATCAGTTGGCCGTAAGCTCGGTAACTACTGTTTACTAGCTGATTCCAAGCAGAGCATAGCAGTGTGGTGTTTCATAGAAAACATAAAACAGTTGACGCGATGTTGATCCCGTGCAGAGCATACTGACACTTGCGTGCGTTCGCCCTAGCGCGATAAATAGCTTCGTCATACTCTGTGGGTGTGGCAAGGGATTGAATCAAGATTCAAGATGGGCAGCTCATGTGCTCATGTGTGCTTATATATCACTACGATTTACTCTTGGCATCGTGACTCAGAAACCACTGCTGTGTGGCAAGCAGTGAACCCTTTGTAGTGTTCTAAATGCGACATTGAGTGTAGGTTTGATCTCAACAAACATATGGCGGAGCTGTGTATTGGTGTCTAGAAAACAACATGGGAGTTAGTTTGATAAATCGTTTGATTTAAAACTAAAAATAAGGAAATTTCACCATCACTGTTAGAACTTGTGCAATTTTGTACCAAACCGGCAGCAAATTTAATCAATACATAATAAACTAAGGCATTTCATACCCACCCTTTAGAATTCCATGTGCCTATAAACCCTTATCCGTAGATACAGTTGCTTGCCCGTTCATTCACATATTTTATAAAATTAACCATACTGCGGCTCAGTCACTCCATCATCATTCTCCTGCCCTTATAACAATTTATTTGAGGTCGGCACAGCGTGTCTTCTGCTTCCATACTTCCCTATAACTCGTCATCTCATCAGTCACATCCATTACGTAATCCATCTATCGTTGCGTTGCTTAGAAGTTCCTCTATACAGCAATGAACCCCAGAATCGTCAGTCCTATTCTTCTCCTCTTAACCACGTGCCCTCATCGTCCAACACTTGTGTTACGACTTCCTGATGCGCGGTTGTCTGCCGCCAACACTGACTCACACGTAGACAGATCCGCGCCCGATGCCGATTCCGAATGCGAACACTAGTAGTCATTTGAAAGATAGGGTTGCCGAACTATGGACGCAGAATTCTAAACAAAACAGAGCCACTAAAATAAGTAATAGTTTTACTGAAGATAACAATCAGTAGTGTTTATTACGTACAAGTTACATAACTTCTAGTCTATATTCCCCGAAGGTAACACTAATGCGTACCTTTAGCCACAGAATAAATAATAGTACCAACATACTATAGCTAATAGTACGCCCACACAATTTCGCCAATTTTTTGAAGTCCCTTGTAATAGGGGGTGAGTTCATTGGTATTAACCGAGTACAAATTCAGACTCTAGAGTCTAGACTATAAGGTATTAAGAAATTCTTGATGGAAAAACCAAATTACTGTTTGCCCGACCTGGGAATGGAACCCAGGAACTCGGCTCAGTTTCGACCTCCAGACTGTTAGCTTCCATCGCCACTTACAACTGCAGCTCGAAAGACATTTTTACCGGCTGATTTAATTGCTCGTACCCGGAAGCAGCTCTATACAAGTACTACTCGGAAGCACTACCTGTGAGCTCCACAAACCAGTAACTTGGAGATATGGACACCTCTTGGAACTTCTAGCCACAACTCCTCCATACATTTTGATAATGGACGATAGTATAATTGAATAGGTAAAGTATTTAATGTATAAATCTACGAGTATGTTATTTTAACATCGGGAACCCTGCTCTGTTCACATTTAGCGATGCGTGTGTATCATTGATCAACGGAACAGTAGTATTCGTGGTATTTATAGATTATATTATACTATTCGCTGCCGTTTGACACCCAAGGTGATATTCTCATAACGCTTCTGTAATATCTAATAATGATCTCATTTCTGGCTTCACAAATTTAATAAGATATTATTATATTGAATACAATATTAACTTCATATTATTGTCTTCTTATTATGTTGTAAAAACAAAAGTCGTCATCAGCCTGCCTTTTCCCAACTGTGTTAAGGTTGGCTTCCAGGCTAACCGGATGCAGCTGAATACCAGTATTTTACATGAAGCGACTGCCTCTCTGACCTCCAAAAACCAGTTAATACTGGGTAATACCATACCCCTTGATAAGACTGGCTATCTGACTTTCGGACCACTGACTATTTAACGGCTGTCAAAGATCTACAATTGCTAGCCAGGACCAACGGCTTAGCGTGCTTTCCGAGGCACGGAAAGAAAACTCTGTGTGTAATGGGTGGTCACCCATCCACGGAACAACCTAGGCAAGTGCGGCTTAAATAAATGAATGTTATGTTTTATGTTATGTGTTATATTAACCTGAAGGTCGACCCGCGCGGCTGTCACTATGTAGCCACGCAAAGCAAAAATAAATTAAGATCATATTTATGACGAGCATAAGATAACTGATAATATTGATGCAGTAACTAGATAACTACCTACTTAAACTTTTGCGGAAACCGGAAGCACAATTCAATATAAACGTTCTCTCATCTTTACAAGAAAAATCTGGAACTCCAAAAATCTGCCAAGGCCACGGGAAAGGTCAATGACGTGGACTTGAAAGCACTCAAAATAAAGCGGATCTTAGCAATCACTTTTATATCAAAACGATAAAAACTAAAAAATAGCCATCCGGGAGTGGAGAAGGATGAAACAATCAAACTTTAGCACCCTGAGCTAATCTGTCAATGTCTGAAAGAAGCACATGTTCGTACACTCATAGAATTAAAAGATTAAGCAATTTTCTCGCAGCGCGCACTTGACTCCTTTTCGAACTGTCATATTCATTCACAGTAGTAGGAAACTTATTATAAGTTTTACAGCACTGTATTAACTCGCCTGTTTTTTCCGAATGGTCAGGCAGAGTTGTACCCACAATACGAGCATACCCACATTTCGCCAGTTATTATTAAGTCCTAGGTAAGAGGGGGCGAGGTTATTGCCATAAACCGGGCAAAAATCATAAAAAAACCTAATAAAATTTTACCCGACCCGGTAATCGAACCCAAGACGTCATGCTACCGCTATGTCATGAACCGAGGTGATAAACCTAAAACTGCATAACCTTTTATTCCGCGACTGTACTCACGACGCCAACACGCCAACATAAAAACGAACAGGTTTACTCTTCCTCTTGTTTGTTTTGAAAACAAAGTGGTTTACAGGCACGGACCATCAATAATCTATATATATAAAATTCAAAGTCCTGACTGACTGACAGAGATATCAACGCACAGCCCAAACCGCTGGTCCTAGAGCAATGAAATTTGGAAGGTGTATTCTTTGTGAAGAGTAGGTATCCACTAAGAAAGGGTTTTTCGAAATTCTACCCCTAAGAGGGTAAAATGGGGTGTTGAGTTTTCTATGAAACTTTTTATTCTCGCGGTCGATGGACTTGAAAATTTGTGTACCTACTCTGCAGTTACAATTATGAGAAACGTGTATCAAAGTTTTTCCAAAATCATCCCTCAATATGAAATTCAAAGTCCTGACTGACTGACTGATATATCAACTTACAGCCTAAGCTGTTGGTGTTAAAGACATGAAATTTAAAGGGTGTATTCTTTGTGAAGAGTAGGTATCCACTAAGAAAGGGTTTTTCGAAATTCCACCCCTAAAGGGGAGAAATGGGGTGTTGAATTTTCGGTAAAACTTTTTATTCTCGGGTCGATTGACTTGAAAGTTTGTGTACATACTCTGCAGTTAAAACTATGAGAAATGTATATCACAGTTTTTCCAAAATCATCCCCCAATATAAAATTCAAAGTCCTGACTGACTGATATATCAACGCACAGCCCAAACCACTGGCCCTAGAGAAATGAAATTTGGAGGGTGTATTCTTTGTGAAGAGTAGATATCTAATAAGAAAAGGTTCTTCGAAATTCCACCCCTAAGAGGGTAAATTGGGGTGTTGAATTTTCTGTGAAACTTTTTATTCTCGGGGTCGATTGACTTGAAAGTTTGTGTACATACTCTGCAGTTAAAATTGTGAGAGATGTGTATCACAGTTTTTCCAAAATCATCCCCCAATATAAAATTCAAAGTCCTGACTGACTGATATATCAACGCACAGCCCAAACCACTGGCCCTAGAGAAATGAAATTTGGAGGGTGTATTCTTTGTGAAGAGTAGATATCTAATAAGAAAAGGTTCTTCGAAATTCCACCCCTAAGAGGGTAAATTGGGGTGTTGAATTTTCTGTGAAACTTTTTATTCTCGGGGTCGATTGACTTGAAAGTTTGTGTACATACTCTGCAGTTAAAATTGTGAGAGATGTGTATCACAGTTTTTCCAAAATCATCCCCCAATATAAAATTCAAAGTCCTGGCTGACTGATATATCAACGCACAGCCCAAACCACTGGCCCTAGAGAAATGAAATTTGGAGGGCGTATTCTTTGTGAAGAGTAGGTATCCACTATGAAAACGTTTTTCGAAATTCTACCCCTAAGAGGGTAAAAATGGGTGTTGAGTTTTCTATGAAACTTTTTATTCTCGAGGTCGATTGAATTGAAAATTTGTGTACATACTCTTCAGTTAAGAAGAGATTAATTATGAGAAACGTGTATCACAGTTTTTCCAAAATCATCCCCCAGTATGAAATTCAGTCCTGTTTTTATTTTTTCGGTTTTTTCGTCATGGGTGTCAATTTCGTGGTTTTTGGGGCCGCCAATGACGAAAATGAGGTCACAATATAAAAATTCAAGACGACACCCATGAAGATTTTAGGTTTTTTCGTCATGGGTGTCATTTTCATGGCTTTTGGGGTCGCTGATAACGAAAATGTGGCCAAAATGTAAATCGATGATGGCGCCAGCAAAAAAAATCAGTTATTTCGTCATGAGTATCATTTTCGTGGTTTTTGGGGTCACTGATAACGAAAATTAGGTCAAAATGAAAATCCAAGATGGTGCGGACGAAAATATTTGGTTTTTTCGTCATCGATGTCATTTTCATGGTTTTCAGGGTCGCTGATATCGAAAATTAGGTCAAAATGAAAATTCTAAATGGCACCAACCATTTTTTTTAGATTTTTCATCAGGGTTATCATTTTCATAGTTTTTGAGGTCACTGATAACGAAAATGAGGTCCAAATAAACATAGGAAAAAAAAACAATTCTCATTTTTTTCTTCGGTTTCCCCTGACTCAATTTTCACTCTTCGCCACTGGTACCTACCAGTGGCAAAGGGTCAAAGCGGAGCAGACCTCCACGGTGTGCTCCACCGTGTCCTCCGGGCGATCCTCGCAATGATAGCACCGAAATTCCACCCCTAAGAGGACAAAATAGGGTGCTGAGTTTTCTGTGAAACTTTCTATTCTAGGTGTCGATAGACTTGAAAGTCTACATACTCTAATTACAGTTTTTCCAAAATCATCCCGCAATATAAAATCAAAGTCCTGCCTGACTGACTGATATATCAACCACTGGTCTTAATGACATGAAATTTGAAGGATGTATTCTTTGTTTTGAAATGGGGGTTGAATTTTCTGTGAAACTTAATATTCTCTGGGTCGGTTGACTCAAAACTTAATGTACACATCACTCTTCAATTAAAATTATGAGACACGTGTATCACAGTTTTTGATATAACACGATGTAGTTTAGAAATATTTTCATTTTTTAATTTACGACCCAAAAGTGGCTCCCATGTTTAAAATTAATTTATACGTCCGTCTTTGAATCAATGACTTACATATATGAACCAAATTTCAACTCCATCGGTCCGGTAGTTTCAGAGTAAATTGGCTGTGACAGACGGACAGGCAGACAGACAGACACGCGAGTGATCCTATAAGGGTTCCGTTTTTCCCTTTGAGGTGCGGAACCCTAAATACTAATATTATATATCTTACATAAACTATTTATTAATGCAAAAGTTTGGATGAATGGATTTTTGTTACTCAATCACGCCAGAACGGCTGATCAGATCTGGATGAAACTTGGCACAGAGATAGATTATAGTCTGATACAAATAGATGTAGATTACTTATTATCCCAGAAGTAGGCAAGATCCCGTGGGCAATTCCCGAACTGCACGCGGGCGAAGCCGCGGGCAAAAGCTAGTCTATATATATAAAATTCAAAGTCCTGACTGACTGACAGAGATATCAACGCACAGCCCAAACCGCTGGTCCTAGAGCAATGAAATTTGGAGTGTGTATTCTTTGTGAAGAGTAGGTATCCACTAAGAAAGGGTTTTTCGAAATTCTACCCCTAAGAGGGTAAAATGGGGTGTTGAGTTTTCTATGAAACTTTTTATTCTCGCGGTCGATGGACTTGAAAATTTGTGTACCTACTCTGCAGTTACAATTATGAGAAACGTGTATCAAAGGTTTTCCAAAATCATCCCTCAATATGAAATTCAAAGTCCTGACTGACTGACTGATATATCAACTTACAGCCTAAGCTGTTGGTGTTAAAGACATGAAATTTAAAGGGTGTATTCTTTGTGAAGAGTAGGTATCCACTAAGAAAGGGTTTTTCGAAATTCCACCCCTAAAGGGGAGAAATGGGGTGTTGAATTTTCGGTAAAACTTTTTATTCTCGGGTCGATTGCCTTAAAAGTCTACATACTCTTCAGTTAAAACTATGAGAAATGTATATCACAGTTTTTCCAAAATCATCCCCCAATATAAAATTCAAAGTCCTGACTGACTGATATATCAACGCACATCCCAAACCACTGGCCCTAGAGAAATGAAATTTGGAGGGTGTATTCTTTGTGAAGAGTAGATATCTAACAAGAAAAGGTTCTTCGAAATTCCACCCCTAAGAGGGTAAATTGGGGTGTTGAATTTTTTGTGAAACTTTTTATTCTCGGGGTCGATTGACTTGAAAGTTTGTGTACATACTCTGCAGTTAAAATTGTGAGAGATGTGTATCACAGTTTTTCCAAAATCATCCCCCAATATAAAATTCAAAGTCCTGGCTGACTGATATATCAACGCAGAGCCCAAACCGCTGGTCCTAGAGAAATGAAATTTGGAGGGCGTATTTTTTGTGAAGAGTAGGTATCCACTATGAAAAGGTTTTTCGAAATTCTACCCCTAAGAGGGTAAAAATGGGTGTTGAGTTTTCTATGAAACTTTTTATTCTCGAGGTCGATTGAATTGAAAATTTGTGTACATACTCTTCAGTTAAGAAGAGATTAATTATGAGAAACGTGTATCACAGTTTTTCCAAAATCATCCCCCAGTATGAAATTCAGTCCAGTTTTTCGGTTTTTTCGTCATGGGTGTCATTTTCGTGGTTTTTGGGGTCGCCAATGACGAAAATGAGGTCAAAATATAAAAATTCAAGACGACGCCCATGAAGATTTTAGGTTTTTTCGTCATGGGTGTCATTTTCATGGCTTTTGGGGTCGCTGATAACGAAAATGTGGCCAAAATGTAAATCGATGATGGCGCCAGCAAAAAAATTCAGTTATTTCGTCATGAGTGTCATTTTCGTGGTTTTTGGGGTCGCTGATAACGAAAATGAGGTCAAAATGAAATTCAGGATGGCACCGATGAAAATTTTTGGTTTTTCTTCATGAATGTCATTTTCGTGGCTTTTGGGGTCGCTGATAACGAAAATGTGGTCAAAATGAAAATCCAAGATGGTGCGAACGAAAATATTTGTTTTTTTTGTCATGGATGTCATTATCATGGTTTTCAGGGTCGCTGATATCGAAAATTAGGTCAAAATGAAAATTCTAAATGGCACCAACCATTTTTTTTAGATTTTTCATCAGGGTTATCATTGTCATAGTTTTTGAGGTCACTGATAACGAAAATGAGGTCCAAATAAACATAGGAAAAAAAAACAATTCTCATTTTTTTCTTCGGTTTCCCTTGACTCAATTTTCACTCTTCGCCACTGGTACCTACCAGTGGCAAAGGGTCAACTTAGAAAGGGTTTTTCGAAATCCCACCCCTTTTTTTTGTTTTTTTGGAGGGTGGGAAATCATCAAATGACCCCTCCCGCTCTGGGCGGAGCGGAAGGGAGTGTCAGACTCTTACTGACTAAAAACCACCCATGTTCCTTCTTTGGCCCTTTATGTTCCAGGGCCGCGGTATCTCTTTCGAACAGTCCCGCAGCCCTGGCAGGCATCGGCCCTTGCAGGCCCCTCCCGTTTGCTGACATCTCTTTGAGGCGCGCGTGGAACACGAACGCGCCGTCGACACGGCCTGTCGTCATACGACGGACGGACGGCGAGCTAGCCCATTACTCACCGTCCACAGGCCCGCGCCTACGGTGGCCGAGACCCATCACGGCGTGGCCCCCGCCGCCCGGTGCTTCTCCTCCAGCGGCGGCTGGGACGTGAGGCTCTCTCCCTCTCACGTTCCGCCGCCTCCTTCGCTAGCATGACTGCTTCGCAGGAGGAGGCGACGGCTTTCCATTCCCTCTCGCCCCGGACCATGGCTTGAACCAGGGCCGGACGCGAGAGGTCGTCGCCGCCAATCGCCGCTACGAAGACACGGCGGTGCTCCGCCCAAGCGGAGCAGACCTCCACGGTGTGCTCCACCGTGTCCTCCGGGCGATCCTCGCAATGATAGCACCGAAATTCCACCCCTAAGAGGACAAAATGGGGTGCTGAGTTTTCTGTGAAACTTTCTATTCTAGGTGTCGATAGACTTGAAAGTCTACATACTCTACTTACAGTTTTTCCAAAATCATCCCGCAATATAAAATCAAAGTCCTGACTGACTGACTGATATATCAACCACTGGTCTTAATGACATGAAATTTGAAGGATGTATTCTTTGTTTTGAAATGGGGGTTTAATTTTCTATGAAACTTAATATTCTCTGGGTCGGTTGACTCAAAACTTAATGTACACATCACTCTTCAATTAAAATTATGAGACACGTGTATCACAGTTTTTGATAGGTATAACACGATATAGTTTAGAAATATTTTTATTTTCATTTTTTAATTTACGACCCAAAAGTGGCTCCCATGTTTAAAATTAATTTATACGTCCGTCTTTGAATCAATGACTTACATAATGTGTACCAAATTTCAACTCCTTCGGTCCGGTAGTTTCACAGTAAATTGGCTGTGACAGACGGACAGGCAAACAGACAGACACGCGAGTGATCCTATAAGGGTTCCGTTTTTCCCTTTGAGGTGCGGAACCCTAAATACTAATATTACATAAATATATCTTACATAAACTATTTATTAATGCGAAAGTTTGGATGAATGGATCTTTGTTACTCAATCACGCCAGAACGGCTGATCAGATCTGGATGAAACTTGGCACAGAGATAGATTATAGTCTGATACAAATAGATGTAGATTACTTATTATCCCAGAAGTAGGCAAGATCCCGTGGGCAATTCCCGAACTGCACGCGGGCGAAGCCGCGGGCAAAAGCTAGTACTTTTATAAAAGTACAGTTTTTGAAAGAAATTGAGATTTATTTCGCGCAACGTAACGCCTCGGCTTACTTCGGCCATTCAGGAGATTTTTGAACAATTCTTAGAAGCTAGACTAACATAAAATCTAGACAGATCTCAGAGGCATAAATCTGTTCCAAAAGTTTTCCTCCTTTTCAAAAATGTAACGAAGAACACGCCTGTATCACTCAACGGATGATGAGTTGCGACCATCTAATGACACGTCATATCACGCCTGTATTTCCCCGAAGGTTTGACAGGTACACCTGCACAGCCACATTTATCCTGTTATGTTTAAATCCCGTTTAATAGAGAGCGATCATAAAAGCCCCCCTTTAACGCAGGCCACACCGCCAGCTGGCGGAATAGGATTTCAAAATTTTTGCTACAGCCATGAACTATCAAACAGTTCAAACTGTCATTATAAGAAAAGTACACACAGCTCTTTATAAAAAAACAACCACAGGGATTTTAGGAAGAAGATACAAATACAACAAAAATAAAATACTTTATTGCCAAAAAAAATAATACAAATCTACATAACAGCAGTAAGCAAGATGAAAAGCTACAAAAGCATTTAACAGAACTCACATAAAACACAATCAAACTTGCAAGTAACACGATTGATCAACACACAGCACAATGCTGAACACAAGTTTTGATAATGTTAAACATAACATAATGTTGAACAGATAGTGGAGGTTTCGTGCAATATTCTTGAAATGGGTTTACGATAGCTAAATTAGCTAATAAACGGTCGATGCAACTTCTGTGTGGCTACAGTGTTAGCGATAGAAATGTGTGAGGAAATGAGATACTTTTATTTTAATTAAACAAAACATATTTTCTCCAGATGTACGAGTATGATCGTGGACGATGCGCTAGGAGTATGTAAGGATCGTAGCAGGTGGTGTTCTGTGGTTTCTGCCTACCCCCATGGGAAAAAAGCGTGAGTTTATGTGTGTATGTATATTTTCTCCATTAATTTTCTAAGTCTTATTCTGGGGACTATGGGCCCTGAGTTCATTCCCAAAGTTGAGCGAATTACACGTGGCTTCAAAATAACTCGCGAAATATGAGCTTACGTAGTAACACCTGTGTCTTACCTTTCCGGCAATACAGGTCGTATGTTAGGTACGTTTATTTTATATTCTAAAGTATTATTTTTCTCTCTCTTGAACCACGGTCGTCATAGTTTTGTGAAAGTTTATATTAAAGACAATACAGGGCTAAGTAAATGTTTTGAAACACAATTCAATTGTAATCAGTTCAAAGCACCTATTCATCGACGTGATTAGCATCATTGTTACACACGCTGCTAACTATATATATAAGCCACCTTATAAGTTACCATTTTATCACTCAAATTAATGTTTTATGTAAACAGATATTTGGTGTATACTGTCTCTTAGATCATGTGGTTGCTAAGCACCACTTTTTAGCATGAGTTCCTAGTTTGGGGTCCCAGGTCGAGCAGTGTTATTACGTATGCCCATGATGATTTTTTTAGTAGCAGCCCAAAGTCTGAATATGTGCCCGGTTGGTGGCAGTAGGCTCGCCCCATATTCAATGGGACTCAAACGGCGAAATGATTACTGTAGAATTGTAGATATACCTCTGCTTATCGGGGGTTACAGGCGCGTTGTTATTTTAACATAAAATTCCGGTATGCGTGTGTTCGTAAATCTTCTCGTCCTAAAAACATTGACCAATTTTGATTTTCTTTCCTACTTATGGGGTCATCTGAATGGTTCTTAACTATGGTTGGACCCGGTAGGTGGCGCTGTAGGTTTATAGCAGAACGTCTGGTTACCCGATCAGTGAGTGTATGTATACAATATTCAAATCCGCTACCTCTTGTAGCGCACACCACCACTCGACTCGCTGCCATCATCCTTGACGTCATACCCTCATGTGTCAGGACGCTCACTAATGCAGTGCCCCCAACACAACCAGCTCCGCAGGTTTGTTTAAACGATTTGTTTGATTTGTTACTTCTGCGTAGTTTACTGCTCCATTGTGATCGATTTAAGATTCCGACTTGGAGATTTGGGATTTGCACGTCCTTCGATTTCTCGTTTGCAAATTCTTAGTTTATATTTTGTTGCAATTGTTTCCGATTTTTTTGTCAACTCCAACAGAGTCGCTGCTCGTTCCGGATGCGTTGTTTTCCCATTCGCGGTAGAAGTCTGTGTCATAAAGCTTTTTAGCAGTGTGTCTAACCAGAAGACACTCGGTGTAAGTTTCTAGCTTATCTTCCGAAGTGGCCGAACTAGCTTCATATGTATGAAGCTGTTTTGTCGACTTGATTTCTCTTAAAATAGATTACCGTGTTCTTTGACATTCAGAGTCAGGCTGCCTTAGATTCAGTCGAGGCTCTCAGATACCAGATTTCATCCTATTGTCTTCTTTCTACCTCATCCATCAATCGTCAAGCCATTTGCCACGAACCCTTCACATTCGCATCATGGCGATCACGTCACATGATCGTTTAAAATAATATATACCCGTATGTATACAGTGTATATGTCGAGTATAAATATGTGGGTTGCATCTAATACACGGCGTTCAATTAGCGGCCCGCTGTAGTTGGCCAGCCGCCCGCCATTCTGCTTAACGTTAGCTCCACACGAAGATAGTCACTGGGTTGTGTGCTAGCTTGATAAGTCCAGCAAGAGAGGAATTTGGACTTCACAGAGCTTGGCATTAAAAAGAAGATTATGGTGACAATGCACTCTTTCATTGAATTACCAAGAAACAAAAGCTTTATCTACTTCTTGCTCAAATGTTTCAGCTGCGGTCTAGGATAATTATGTTGAAATTAAATAAATTTCTAAATTCTTTCGAGATAAAGTTGCGATCATAGAAATATTCAAAACAGGTTGCGATTGAACAGTAATCCCCCTCTCACAGAGAAGACGCATGTGTTTCAGCATTCGGAACATTATAAAGCTGATTATGCTAATGTTGTGATTCACTCACCATGCAAACAATCCCCTGACGAAAATCATCATCACCACCTCTCCTAGCCTTTACCCAACTATATATTTGGGTCAGCTTCCAGTCGAACCAGATAAAGCTGAATACCAGCATATTACATGGAGCGACCTTTACAACCCAGTGACGACTGGATAATATACGCTACCCCTTGGAAAGACTGTTTATCAAACTTTCGGGCCAGTAACTACCTGTAACGACTGTCAAAGACCTATAAACGACAGCCGGGACCATCGGTTTAACGTACTTTCTGAGTAACCTATGACGAAAATACAGTTCAATACATCTGCGTTACTAAACCATCTTGCCAAAAGTCACGCTATCACCATGTGCGCCCGCCATTACGGCAGCGGCGCATCGGTATCGCTCGAGTGCCGTGTTTGGATTCTGTCAAACAAGAATAGCTCGCGATCTTTTTATAGTCAGTGTCGCGTTGGAAGAACAGATATAGCAAGTGTTATTATCTGCTCGGATGAGTGACCTTCGCAGTATAAGCAGCCAAACTTGCTGCAGTTTTGTTATTTGGCACTGATTTAGTTCCGAGTCTGTTGAGCCTTGGGTAATGAGAATTAAGCAGTGGTGGGTCCGTGGTATCGATTCCGACTTACAAGTCATAGGTTTGAACCCGGCCAGGCTGATAGATTACAGCCCATGGTAACTGTTATTATGTAACTTTGATTCATTATATCTTTTTTATATCTTCACCATTATCATTTGAGCCGAAAGACGTCCGAGCATATAGGCAACTCACAAAAACCACCAAAACGGCTGGTCCTGCACTGCTCTCATCCAGTGGATGCCCACAACCTTCGTCTTAGTAATTTATTTGCTTTTTAAATATTAGTTTACCACGTTTTACCTACGTTTTGTGCAAAAATCAGAATAATCGTAGTTTCATCAAGGTGCAACTGGGAACAAGGTCCCTGTCCTCGTAACTTAATGGCGAGATTCCCTTGTCACCGAGGGGCTACCAGCCAACCTGCCTTATTCTTAATTCATCAAATAGCTGTACCTTTAGTTGTTACAACGAACCGATGGTTCTCGTCGTATCACTAGACAGTGTTGTGTCCGTCGACAGCCGCGGTAATGTTAGCTTCGTTTGGCACACTGTGGCCAAGTTAAACGAGGTGTCAGATGAAACAATAGCCCACCAACGGCGCGCTGACAGACCATCAGCGGTCGGATTGCAAATATTGCGGGTAGGTTTACTAAAATAATGGGCAGAAGTGTCCAGCAGTGCCAGGGATCACCAATCCATTGTCAGTTTCCTGATATTATCGGTATATTCGGTAGCGTAGTTCCAACGTTTTGGAAGATACCAGCAACCGCAGAGTTAACTGGAAAACCTAGACAGTAGAGTTCCTGCCCGATGTTAAATCTACTTTAAGTAACCTTTTCCAAGCGGACGGTGCCTCGGACACAGCCCGTCCATTCCAACCTATTGGGAGTCAGAGCGCTGCGTGTCTTCTTCCACGCTTCTCTATTCGTTGTCATCTCAAAAGTCGCCGCCTGATCGCATGCTCATCCCAATTACAACCACTTACCACACAACTATTCAGTCATCGGTGCAACTTTTAGTCTTAAGGCACAGCTACCAAACACAATTTAATATTTCACTTACAGAATGACCAATTTAAGTGTGCAGTTTAAGGGGGCGTTGCTTGTCAAGAAATAATGCATCGATATGTCAAACTTGGTACATTTATTTGAGTTCTGTGTGTTCCGGCCTGCACAGATAGGTTAGCTAAAATGGATCACGCTTTTGGCACTAACCGTATCTTTGTTACACACATTACTTTCAACCATGTCTACATCTATAACCATAGAGAAAACATAAATCATTGGAATCTCCTTCGTGTTTTACAGCTCAATTCACGTCTTCCACAGACAATATATGCTCATGCAGTCTCCTCCGTATCCCAAGTAAATAGGCTATAAAGCTGATCGTTAATCGTATTTACATTGCAGCCCTGGGCACAGTCCGGTCTATATAAATACCCGGTACGACAGACTTCTCCGAAGCGTCAAGTGTAGGACAGAAATAGAATCGCATCATGCAGTCCGATGGGCAGGGAGTGAGCAGTAAGTCAGTTTGTGTATGTTTTGGTTCTGGGTGTGTACGATTGTTAGTCATAACAGTAAGAGACAAAAGATAAGCAAACATTACGACAAACGTACACAGGCGAACGCCTTTTCCCCCGTTGGTATGCCGATACTATAGAACGGTACCGTCTACGATCCTTATAGACTCCTTTTGCTTCCGTTCACGTATATACCATCTTCATTCACGCATGCAGATATTAATATCTTGTACAATCTAACACATTATTGTCAGATAGATGCTGTGCCCAGGGCCCAGGGGACGTACGAACTCTTGTATTCTTCGTTATTATTCTTTCAGAAATTCTTACCTTAACCTTGAACTAATCAGATTAAACTTCAATAACCAGGAGAAAATTTTAGTATTATTATTTCGTCCGTGAATCAATAAGTAAACGCCTCCCACTGCTAGAAGATGGAGCCAGCTGCTGGAGCTAGCTGTGAAGCCGTGGATCTTCCACAAAGACAAGAAAATGTTAGATAATCAAATCAATGACTCAAAACACCAAACAGTTAATTTGTCAAATCACACGTACAAATGCCGTAAAGGTGCCAAAGACTGCAAGGCGTGCATAGAACAACAATGTGTCATAGAGTGTCGACAGACGCGACAGATCATAACATTTGTGTCGCGACACACGATGTGCCTACGGTTGTCGCCTCGCGTGTCCGCATACCGTGTGGTGGAGGGGCAGTAGGTCAAGTTCAAGGTTTAAAAGACGTTACGTAAGAACAATGTTGTCAAAAATTAACTTGATACCTATGTCGGCCACTCTGCCAATTCTGGTAAGGGATATCAGTCAATAACACAGTAATTGTGAATTTAACCAATATTACTAAACACGAGCAGCAGAACGCGGTTTATATAATATATTATAAACCGCGTTCAAGAACTGTCCGTGTCAATATTCCTATGTATTGATGAAATTCGCTCTTAGTATTGAAGAATAGTCGAGTAAGTAGTAATGATTAGAGAAGCTACTATGTATTCAAAAGCGAGACGGGAGACAAAATGGAACGACAAACTAATAAGATAGAGCTCGGGCAGACTGGAAACATAAGGATAATGAAGTAGGCTGTACAAACTGGGAGAGGCCTATGTAGTGCAGCAGTTGACTGCTACATGCTGAGCTAATGGGCTCAAAAAGAGAATCTTTCTAGTGACATAGGATAGGACTGCTCAACACATAGTACTCGAGAATATCACTTTATTTCCCATTAGACGTGTCAAAAATGATATGTAGGTAAACAGTGGTGATTCAGACAATTATATATTAGGTCACAGACGGCTTGTTCACGGTCATTCCCTTAATAATGTTGCAGAACCGTTTGTCACACGTTTTCGTCATAATTGTATTACCCACACGAGACGCTTCGTCTGAACACTCAATCGAGCGAATTCGACACAGCTATAAACGCTTTCTGCCGCTTTAGACTACCAGAAAGTGCTATAACTAGGTCATTAACGTTTTGCAATAAGCAACCTTCTTACTTGCCATCAAAAGTTTTTTTTAGTCTCTAGTAGATAGAATCAGTTTCATTTCTATTTTCCATTCCTGTCATCAGCTGTTGCAAAAGCTGGATGAGAGTTCCCCAGAATAAAGACGAATAGCGAATGATTATAGGTCTATGTCGAGCGGAACACTGCTACAGTCACTTTCATAGTTATTTCACTTCAGACAAGCAACAACCTTGTTGATGAGAGAATAAAGTTAACTGTAAACCGCAGCTTCGGCTTGCCTCAGCCGCGGCGGCGAGTGTTAAAACCACCTGCTCCTCAGCTCGCGGGCTGCTTCGTCCCTCCGCGCCTACGCGGGTTTAAATTAACCTTGGGGGGAGGGGGGGCAAGGGCTGCGGGACTGTTCGAAAGAGATACCGTGGCCCTGGAACACAAAGGGCAAAAGAGGGTTTTAGTCAGTAAAAGACTGACTCTCCCTTCCGCTCCGCCCAGAGGGAGGTCATTTGATGATTTCCCATCCCTTTCACCGGGGGTCATGGAAACTAGATCCCCAGCTAGTTCTAACCTAACCTAACCCAACCCAAATGATTAACCAACAATAGAGCGGATCTGGAACTCCGCTCCGTTCCCGCCTTAGCCTTCTAACCTAACCTATCTGAGTCGGACTGCTCTGGGGTGTTACCCATAAAGATGGTATCAATATATGTATATTTCAAACGAAAAGGCGTAATGATTTTCGATAAAATAAACGTTATATCCAATAACGTTATATTAAATAAGTTTCAGTTTATATCAAACAGTTGGAACTCACGTTTATTATTTACCTTGTGTGAACGTTATTGAAATGAAAATATACCAAATAACTTTATATGATATGAGACGCACCCGTTATATTCACCGACTTGTCAGTAGCAGCTCCAATTTCAACCTTATAGGAATGAGAATAAAGATTACTTTGATTTTGAAGTATAAAGTATAAACTTGTGATGATATTTCTGTCAACACAATCAGTTCCAAAAGAAAACGCTTATGATTTAATGAAAATTTGACATCATCATCATTTCAGAGGACGCCAAGCAGTTGAACTTCTCAACATCACGTTGTCTTGTCAGTGATGTTGTCTTGCTCCGCGCGTCGCACTGTTGGCGTGTCGACAAGGGCATTACTAACTGGCGGCGTACTAGTAACGTTGTATTAGTAGATCTTTTGTTTGGCGACAAAGCTTCCTCTCATTGTAGCTAGTTAACTGCGCTGGACTGAGGAAACTGAAGACGTAACGACGTCAGACGTGGTTGTGGACTTTCTTTGTCCATGCTTATTGCACGAAATATTATGACACGAGGTATGACTTACTGCATCTAATAATGATGTGTTAAGTGGGAGCGCGTTTTTGGCCGGAGGAAAAAGTCTTGGTTTAAAAACATTCGCAAATAAGCTGGACTCACGAGTGTTGCTGAGCTGTTTCACCTTGCAAAGGATAAAGGGAAATATTTGGAGTTTATGGCCAACCTTCAGTGATTGGAAAGGCACCAGAAGGAACTACATCAGTTCATGCTGTGGTTTAAAGATCAGTCAGCAGGTTCATTAGCGTGACTGACAGCTTAGGGTGCAGACATACATCCTAAGCTTAAACTCTCTAGAAGCCGTTTCATAGTTGGTTTCTTAAGGATGTTTAAGCGAGTAAATGAAACCGCCGGTTGACAGGGAGAATGGAAGAAAAACACGTGTTTGTCCGACCAAGTAACATGGAACAAGGGCAGAGAGATGACGATACATGTTCAAGCGAGAGTCTAATACCATCCGCTGCTAAGCGAATATGCAGGCAGACGTGACAATCCGGTGTCAGGGGGCTAGCCAGAGTCATGCTAGCGAAGGAGGCGGCGGAACGTGAGAGGGAGAGAACCTCCTCACGTCCCAGCCGCCGCGGGAGAAGCACCGGGCGTCGGGGGCCACGCCGTGATGGCTCTCGGCCACCGTAGGCGCGGGCCTGTGGACGGCGAGTAATGGGCTAGCTCGCCGTCCGTCCGTCGTATGACGACGGGCAGGCCGTGTCGACGGCGCGTTCATGTTCCACGCGCGCCTCAAAGAGTTGTCAGCAAACGGAAGGGGCCCGCAAAGGCCGGTGCCTGTCAGGGCTGCGGGACTGTTCGAAAGAGATACCGCGGCCCTGGAACATAAAGGGCCAATGAAGGAACATGGGTGTTTTTTAGTCAGTAAGAGTCTGACACTCCCTTCCGCTCCGCCCAGAGCGGGAGGAGTCATTTGATGATTTCTCACCCCCCAAAAAAAAAAGGGGGCTAGCCAGAAAAGCTTAGAGTGGCGAAGCGAAAGTAAAAATCTAAATAAAAATAAGCATGATGCACCATTCTACCAGATCTGCGTTAACGGTACCAAAATATGCATCCATTACAGCAAGGATTTATAGTAGAGAACGAGCAGACTTGAAATTGAAATGATTTACAGTATCAAAAGTGACAAAAACTCGTCCAACAAACGTTAAATAATGAGTTTCAGACTGAAAGCTAAAAGTGTCGTCTACTCACTGATGATTCACCTCTTTTACGTAAAATAAATAAATATCTACCTAGATATAACGAATGAAAGACCTGTTATTAATGAATGGCGCAGAGGCTGAGTGACTGGCTGCTGCGCTGCGTGTCGCGGGTTCCATTCCCGTACGGAACAAATATTTATATGGCCTACAGGTAGTTGTTCCGGTTCTGGCTGTTTGTGTATGTGACATTAAATGTTTGTAAACAAACCCACGTTAAAGGAGTTAATAGTGTCGTGCAACGATTTAAAAAATTGTGAGTATGAAAAAAAATCTTAGTTCGACAAATAGACAACTTTACTGTTTAAACCGCTGGATTTATAAGAATGAAATTCCATCGGACACACGAATTATGATCGAACACTGTCAGGCCATTACCATGATGATCATCTGACTATCCTCATGAGGAATCTAAGTATTCGGAAGAAAAGCAATTGGAAAGAAGATACAACAGAAAAAATAAAGATGAAAGATGTAGGAACTAAACCACGGTCTTACTGGACTGCCTACATCCTCGAGTTCTAAATTGATTCAAATTGCTTCAAAAGTGACATTAATTTTATTCAATTATTTAGATGGCGAGTTAACACTAATTCGAATCCAATTCGATTTGAATCAAAGTTATAAGATAAACTAATATCAAAAAGAATAAATATTTTGTATGTTCGGATGAAGTGAATCTTCGGGACTGCTGATCCGATTCCAAAAATTATTTCAGTAATGGAACGTTCGATGGTAGTGGAAAACATAAGCCCCGAGTGTCATAGGCTATAAACAGGACATTCCCGTGGGATTTCCAACCATCACGCGAGCAAAACCACCGGCAAAAGCTTGTCTGAAATAAACTAGTTGTTCCTATTATACTCCTGCTGCCGATGATCTCAGAGCCATTTCTTAGTGAAACATAGATCCATTCCAATTATACTTATGTCAAACGCTCGACATTGACAACGCGGACATAGGAACATAATTATATACACCACTCCCACGCACACTACGGATGAAAAAATCATAAATCTGTATTAAATGTAGATACGAGAATATACATAGAGTAATATAAATGTGGTTCGGACGAATTGTGCCCGGAATTTAATGAGGTAAATACAAATACTATATGCTGTTATTCTCGTGTATTTACCTACTTTATATTTTCTGGTCTTTTCTGACTTCTTTGTTGTGAAAAAAGAAGTCAGTCATCAGTTAGCGGGACTAAGTGACAAGAATGCGCCGAACCAACCCAAGTATCGTGTTCGTCTCCTGTGGTTTGTTATTACTTAGAACTAGATCTAACACACCTTAATGAAAAATGATCATCATCATAACATCACTCCTGTAATCCCCGGAGGGTTGGGCAGAGGTGTACAGGACCTAATAGTACACCCAGTTTCGCCAGTTATGTTTAAGTCCCCTGAAATAAATAGGGGACTCGCCTATTACCATCAGCCGGGCACAAATCCAGACTCCGTGACTGCTACTGAGAAATTCCTGATGGAAAAATCTAGTAACAATTTCCCGACCCGGGAATCGAACCCAGGACCTCATCCTCAGCCGTCGCGCTTGCGACCACTTGGCCAATAAGGCAGTCAACCAAAAATCATTTCAATTACAAATGTGCAAAATTTTCAATTACAAATGGGCAAAGTTTGGGATTCCAGCTATAAAATTCTCAGTGAGAGTTCTCAATCCACAAAGTTAAGTAAATGCTCAGCCAAACGAGAAAACCCCTGTTTTTCCGCAAAAAAACGCAAACCACAACACGAAACCAGTAGAGCGCTTCAGTATCACTATGGGTAAAATTAGAACGTTTGCAACCACAAATCTACAAGCCGTACGTTGCCCCAATAGGTGCTAAATCATAGGAGTCTAAACCCCCAGCTTTCAAACAAAGATTATTGTGGGAACTTCGTTACAACCATTTTGACAGATAGTACGTACTACAGTTAGATTCAAGGAATCTAACGTATTTCTTCTGAAAAATATGACCTTCGCATATATTCATTGATTGGAGTATCTTGCTGTAACTGTAACATTTGACAATCAAATTGGCAAACAAGAACATGCCAGAAAATAGGTGCTGACTACACAGAAACAGCAGGTCTTCTAAAATCTGATCTTACTAACAAGGAGCCAGATGAAGCCCTGACATTACTCTTTCATATTTTAAAGACGCTCTCTTTTAAAACGGATTTTTTTCGAGATATTGAACGTAGACTGCTCTAATCCTAGTTTTCTAACACCTGTCCACTTTAGATGCATCATTGAATGCCAATATGGCGTCTAAAAACAGTCACTCCAGAGTTAATGGCTCTAGCACTAATAAACAGTTCAGCTATAACTTCTAAACACCTGTCAAGTGTTTTATGTACACCTGGCGCCTGTAAGAGCTTCATCAGGCATACACAGCTAGACATCACACATACCTAATGACACAAGGTGAAATAATGGCGACCGTTACCTGGGCTATGTACCCATAGAACTAGCATTATTTTAGAAGAGATATTAGCATTTTATTGAACATACCTATTTCAGCCGATTAAAAAAACAAGATGGCTGCTTTTCGCGGGGTGATGGGTTAGGCGTAATTTTAAAAGTGCATTTACCGATAGAAATGAGTATACAATATGCCTTTAGTACTGGTAACCGTTATTCAATTATACATTGTATATCACGCACACAAATAAAAATAGACATGGATGAATGAATAAGTGTGAAGCAACCCTCTATTATTTTTTAATGTAAACTTTTGAGGAGTGCGAGTTGTGATAGCACGAAACGAGGTAAACGGGCGATGAGAGAAGACAACTGCCTCTTGACACCTGCCGTAACTGTAGCAAAGAAACGTCTCCAGTCTACACTACGCCCAGACTCGAAGAAAAATCCACATGCACGATCCAGGTTTTCATAAAAAACTACGGCAATAATTAAGGTCCTCAAAACGAGGAAGCTCAGACGAATGGCAGCCTTAGCCAAAACGAAACACACACACACACACATATTGGAGTATTTAAGTTTCGTGGCAGGTAACGTTCTGTAGTTTCAGCCTACCCCCATGAAACAGCCACGATTTTATGTATGTACACACATTTTGATACCCACTACCACCCACTTCCTCACTACACATTATGTACAACACACAGTCACACAGTCTACTGACATTAACAAGTAGGTACACATTAACACGGTCGCATTTAGCGATCGACCGTAAACAATGCGCAGGCGCTCGTCCGGTGGGCACAGTTCGTCGTATGAATCGCGACGGAAATCTGGAACTGAACAAGTTCTAGATTGTTCTGCCAGTAACTAAGAACCGTTAATTAGATTTCAGGAATTTTAATCTATTTTATTTGCACGAGGAATGCTGGGCTTGTAAGCAGCGTGACAAGCCCAGCAGTGGGTTGGGAACAACGATATATAAAATCTTGGATTACCCTGTTTCTCAATCTCACTCAATGCGATTTGATCGGCTATAAATGTGTTTATTTTTAAAATCAGGGGCTCGTGTTATTGCCAGGGAATGGCCAGCAGTTGGCTGCAGATGGCTGACTCAGCATAAGCGGTCATGGAACCATAGGTCGGCCTAGGTTGGCAATTTCAGGGGGTTCCAAAATATGTTTGAAAAAAGACTTGTTTCACAAAGCGCCTAGCATCCAGGATTTGGCGTTCATTTAATTTTGAAACGAGGATGCGTTTCAGTAGGTTTTAAAAAGACGGTGCATATTTAGAGGCTTTGTAACATCCTGATCACAAAAAAACCCTACACAGAATAATTCGATTGTTTGTTTTTTTAAATAATTTATCTCAAACGCTGGAGGTAAGAGGGCGCCATTATCAAGTTTCTGTCCCTGGCTTCCGTTATGTCCTGTAGAATGCACCAGTGCGCCTGGGCAACACCTACACATAGACACCTAACAAACCCATTGACAGCCACACATACCGTTTGACGTCATGTAGCAGCATCGGTTCAGCTATGCGACCGACACCATGTTTTGTAAACACGACTCGGTCAGGTCACTGCTGACAATAGTGACACGATAGCTACATGTTTCTTAGGTACAAGTGTACAACACAGAAGTGGCTTTTAACTTGTCGTCGATGATAGGCGTTTAGTATGACAACTCTTTTTATTAAATGTAGTTCAAGGAAAATAGCAGCTACCTCTGCCTTCCACCACCTCTATATGTAGTCCGATTGAGGGAATGATCACCTATAGACCGTAGTTCGCGGTGTCGAGTTGTCCCAAACCAAGCAATGTGGCGAATGATTTATTTTTCGTTTTTATTGCATGGAGATTAAGCTATTTCTGAGCAGCTCAAGCCGATTCGCTCAAGTAAACGTGGTCACTAAAAAAAAATTTTTTTTACCTCATGAAATACTTAATAAGCAAGTAAAGACAGACAGGACGCTTAGAGACAAGGGCTAACATGGTCCATCCAAGGATGTCAATATGGGTCCTGGAGGTCTACTCTCCAGGCACGATACTTACGTACCACTTATTGACATAAAATTAGTTAGAGGCCCGGACTAAAAATGAATAACAACACAATTGGACAGTTTTTCTTACTCTCGATGTGTTTTAAAAACTTATGAATCCGAAAATAATAGGGAGTAGGGTTCATTTAGAAGTTTCGAGCTACTTTCGGGAGGGGCCCGTATCTTCGTTGATGAGCTTGGAGTTTCTGGTTTTTATAAATATGTATGATAGTCTATAAGGTATATATGTTATGGGTCTTTGTTACCTGAAATAAATGATATATTATTATTATTATTTGTTTTTTAAGACTCTAAAATACTGACTTCCCGTAACGACTACCGTAGATATTTGACAAACTAAAATAGAGGTTTCAGCTCTATTTTAGTTCGCAGAGTTAATAAATAAAATAGAATAATTTGATTGTTACTGGATAATAAACATAGCGAACTGTCTCATTTAGTTACGTGTTTTTCTTAATGTTGGATTTTCCTCAAATAAATTTAATAAAACGAAAACATTATGCATGTTTTCTTTAATTTATTCCACTATTTCTTTGTCGACAAGAGAAAAGCTGACGCTGACTAATTGATATAAAAATATAGGTACTTTTGCTACTATGAACTCTAACATCTGAATTATTTGGGCTCGATTTAATAACAAACGGCACAATTGAACTTCAAGTTGATAAAACTTACATTTATTGGAGCTGTTCCGACATGTAAACATCCTGCAAAAATAGATGTTATTATATTACCAATTTTAAGTTTTATACCATTAACATTCACCTTGCAAATAATCAACAAACAAAATATTAAAACAGATTCTAAAACCTATTACAAAATAATGTTACAAACAGACACTATCTTAGCAAACAGTGTTGCGCATAACATATCGATAATATTACATCGATTCTCGAGTCGGTCGTAAAATCGGTGAATCGCGTCAATTCGAGATCAAAGGGTGACGGAACGCAACGCCAGATGGCGCTGCTATCGCTGATGCGTTTGTGTAACCCACATACAGCCAACAATATTAAATTGTGTGATTTACTGAGCTAATCGCCTGTATAAGGTACAAGTATAGGGGTGAATTTATCAATTTGGAAATCAAAATGTAAACTTAATACAACACCTATTTATCGACATTAGAATCTCAGCTACTTTCAAGTTATAAAAAAGCAATCGTAATCTTCTCAGCAGATAGACAGCCTCTACTGCACATAGTTCTTCACGACTATCAGTTCCAGGCTGCCCTTTGGGATTAAAGAGTTTGAGGAGAAAAAGAAGAGCTCGAGTGAATGGAAGAGGGAGATAAACGAGAGAGAAAAGAGCACTGGGAGTGTAAGATTTGGAGAGCGAGGGTGGCATAGGTTTTAGAGCATTGTATACTCGTACGTGCTACTAATTTCAGCAAACTTACATTACTCAGTTACCGTTGAGTCTTTATAGTCTATTGGCTCTAAATCGGTATTTGATAGCATCATAATCAATTTAATGACAGCAATAAAGCACTATCGCATTTGGAAGTCGACCTGCAATCCATTCCTACTAGAACAATAAATGCAAAAGTAAATCTGTCCGCCTGTTACTTATTTACTAAAAAGATTTCACACACAAGTAGACCATGACCTAGGTTAGGTTATGGGATACTTTTTATCCCGGTAGTAGTATAATTTCTGGCCCCCATGCGGGCGATACCGCGGCTTAATAAAGTTTATATATATATATAGACGAGTAGAAAACTGAAGAGAAGTATCGTGGGATCGACCGTCAATCAGACGCCACATTCCTTATATTTTTAACCCCAAATTAAAATTAGTTTCTTCTTATGTGTATGTCTGTTTATAATCACAAGCTGTTACGAAATAAACCTTAACCGATCTCTTCAATCAGCTTTATTTTACCATCGACGCGTGTCTATCAATTCGAATGTATCAAAAAAATCCTAGAATTCGCGCACTCCAGCGCATGTTATTTTTAGATAATCAATGACAGATGACGAAGGAGTGAGCGAGAAGCAGATAGTGCCGTCTCTCTTTATAATGGACGTAATTTATAATAACTTCATTTGCTATTTTATGTATTGGCGCAGGTCGCATGTGAACGCACAGATTTTCAATGAAAATTTATATTAGACAAGTATAATGATCTAGTCTCCTGGCAGCACTTGTCTTGGGTCAAACCTATTTTCATCATGAGCTGTAGTAGGCTGATAACAACTAAATGTGATGTGGCCTAAGGTCATAGGTTACTAAACCTTCTGGTCAACCATTATAGTTTTCAAGAATGTCAGTAGACGTAAGAATAGAAGAATATTATAATGAAGATCATGAATAGTTGGTTATACAAGCAGAGCCACTAACCACTTTCACCGAACTATATGCCGAATACCTAATCACTTCGATGTTACTCGTACATAAAAACTGCGTAGATACATCAACATTTAGAATGTAAATTGTTTAACTGGTAAGATTCTGCGCAAAACCCGAATTAAATAAATAGCACTTACGCCTGTAAACTACACCTTGCACAAGTTCACAAGCATCTCCGCGAAACACCCAAGTGCTAAAATTCACAAGTACTAACATTGACATTGCATAACTTGCCATGACACCTGTAATTGTCGAAGGGCTAGGCAGAGGTGTACTTAATAGTGCATCCACGTTTCGCCAGTTACATTGATATTTATTCTGCAAATAGGTACCTTACTTTTTGAGCTGAAAAGGTTAAATCATAAAACTGACGTTTTCCGCCTTATCCACTATATTTTATACTTTTTTTTTAATTACCTAGTTAAGGTGGTAGCGCCAGGGTAGCCCGCGAAATCAAATTTCTTACGTTTTTAACCACATTCAATGACTTTTTCATGAAATAGTTATTGAATGGGGTTAAATGAACTTAGAGGCGCGAATCATATTTTCATCAATATACAACCTGACTCCGACCTGAAAATTGCAAAAAGTAAGAAATTTTGAATTTCGCGGGCTATAATGGCGCTGGCGCTTTTAACTTAAATAGTTTTTGATCGATCACATGCATGTTTACAGTTAATAATATCACAAATCACATAATTCAAATTGACTTGCAAAATAGTATCTACAAAAGCATACCATTGGTCTTCAAAACACAATACTACAGATCCAAAAACAAATAAACATCAATCATTCTCAATTTAAAAACAATTGTAATTTTTACATTTAAATCAAAACTTAAACTAGGGACGTCCATCAAAAATTCATCGACAATATTTTATCAAACATCGATTAATGTGATGCGCACCCGATTTATACATCGATTTTATCGCCTAAGGGATTAGAGGGTAATAAAATACATGCTCACGCGCATTGCGAAGTAAATCACTCACTATTTCTTCACATACGGAGCTATAAATTATTTGACGGACTTTATCCGCTCGCGTTTGATCTACAATATGTTTAGTTGTTAAAAGAAGGAACAAAGACATTTTGTATGTTTGTTTTACACCGTAATAGTAAAGGTATGGTTTTCTTTTCCATAAGGTATCTTTTGAATTTGATTTCCTTCTGTGTTCGATGGTTCTGACTTGCAGTTTTGTTTACAATAACTTTGATTGATGCGGTCAATATGGGTTTGTATTACGATGTCAAAGGGTTTACAGTGTCTTAGATAAACCCATGTAGTGCTATAATCAATGTCTCAGTTCAATTAGTATTTTAGAAGTCTGTTTTATCTTTCTATTAATGTTTAGATAGACAATCTATATACACCAGGTCTAAGAAACAAAATAATAATACAACAAAAGAACAATGGGTGGTCTTCAACAAGTAGAAAGTAAGATGACTTCTCGTGTATCAATCAAACTGTATTCTTGTGCGCTTCAAAAGGTGATTAGTTAGAAGTGATGGTCATATCATCAGGGCTATTGAGTTTCTTTCTAGAGTTAATGATTGGAGATGACCAGGTTCGAGGAAGGTTTTATTTGTAAAATGCTATTGGATGAGGCCTACGCGTAGATATAGCTACCCATACTTGTTAATTATCCGGATTACAAAAAGGAAAATTTCTAATAGACCGTGTCGATTTTTCATGCTACTAGATTCGTTATTGGTATCATTTCAATATTTAAACGTCCGTAACATTAAATAAAACATTCAGCGTGTGTTTGAATATTACAGTAAAGTTTATTAGCTCCCAAATAGATTGCTTAATAGCAAAATATAATTTGGTATGTTATATTTTTGCCAATAAATCAAAGAAAAACTCGTAGACTTTGTAAACGTCACACTAACGTGTCATCAACTTGTTGACGACACCAATAAAATCTGCATGCATCGCCCAGTTGGTCGCACAACTAATAAAACTTATAAATAAGTATTAAAGCTTAAGGTCTTTGCACCAGCCGGGGTTGGTAAGCCAGATTTACGACTAGATTTAATTCTAATGCATTCACAAATAAATGAAAGATATTACCATGGCGTCCGAGCGAAATCTTCCGCGGATGTGGAAATTGGACACTAGTGAAAACAAATCAATCGTATCCAGTCACAGGACAGTATCGATGAATCGATAAAACTTGATCATAATCACTTGTACAACACTAGCTGTTTTATTAAACCACTGCGGTATTCCAAACTGTTTCGAACGCGGAAAATCGAATTTCAAAATTTTTCAAATGTCACTCGCGGTCGCTTAGGCGGGAAAACTGAAGGGCGGTCCGGCCGGCGCACGCGCGGTTGCCACTGAAACTGGCCGCGACGTGCCAGCGGGTGCCAACCGACGTCACCGCCAACATTTGGCAAACACGCCAACATTCTGGCGAACCATTTCGATACACCACGGATTGTTTACATAGCGGTACAGATTGGTAGTATTGTATTTTGTCGCGTTGGTGTCGCTCAGTTGAGCCAACGTTTTTTGGCTTGAGTTAATGACACATAAAATGGTGTTATTTTGATGTTGGTCTTATAATACGGTTGATATCGATGCTAAACAAAGCTTACGAAGGTTCATACGGAATTGGAGTGAGGACAATGGTCGGGAGCGGTCCGCGTCTCTTCAGGCCGCGGGCTGCGCTAGACGATGCGACGTGGGGATATTTGTGTTGACACGCTTGTCGGCGAGTTCTGTGAAAACGTATCTAAAATAGTATCACAATCATTATTCGTTTGAGAGCAAAGAGAATGGCTAATCACGAAACTGGATCGCAGACGATGAACCTAGTTTCCGAATGACGTCGTAGCTCTAGTTTTCGAGTTATTTAACTGACATGGGGATTAGTTTCAGTCATTCTGAAGGAGTCCTCTATTTTAATGACTTTATTTTCGACTGGGATGATACAATCCTAACTAATCGTAACTGATATTGTAAATGCGAGCTTGTTCCAGTTTTCTCGCCAAATTGGTTTCGTATAAATTCCATTTGATTCTTGCGGATTAAGTTATCTACAGACGAACTCGCGGACAATAGTCTGTTTATTAAAATATCATCGTAGGCGGCATGTCGTACGCCAGCGTCTATGAAAACATTACCAACTGGTTTTCCTTAGTTGACTCATTGCATGCGCAGGAGCGAGTTGAAGTAGCTCACTGCTTCTAATACGTCACTGCAGGAAAAGAGGCTTCATAGACGATGCTTCCTTTGTTTGCTCAGTAGCAAACAACAGCTTGCATTGAAATGCTTCCTGCATTTCAATGCAAGCTGTTGTTCTGAAACATTCTAAAACAAAATTGCTTTACAGCTTTCGAAATATCAAAACCCCACATCAAAGTCCACTTTGATCCTAAAACCAAAATGATAACATCAACAAAAACTCCCCGTTGGTATCATACAACTGAGAGTTTGATACAGAACATTTGGGCGATTATAAACAACAACAAGACGTGTCCTCGACTGAGGACAGGGCCGAACATGTCCTCGACCGAGGACAGGGGGCCTACCATCACCTCTTCTAACCGTACTAATTCAATCTTACTTCTCGCCGCATTGGGCTCGTGATCGCAAGCGCAAATGCTGAGGGTGGGGCTGGTGTTGTTGGATTTTTCATTAGGACTTACTCAGTAGCAGCCGGAGTTTGGAAGTTGGTGGTGTGATACCCCCGTGCCTGGGAAAGCACGTTAAGCCGTTGATCCTGTGCCTGATCTCTCTCCGTTCGTGTCGGATTGCCGTCCAATCGGACTATGAGAGTGATGGAAGAGAAAGTGCACCTGTGTCTGCGCACACACTTGTGCATTATGATATTATCTCACGCGCCGATTGCTAATCTCCGCTGAGGTAGGCGGAAATCGGTCAAGAGATGGGGCTAGACGTCCTGTACGTATAGCTGCATCTTTTTCCCACACTCGTATAGCTCCCTCTCTCAACTAAATTGACCTTAAAGTGATGCCAATAAGAGTTGGTGGTACAGGCCCTGAACCGATGAGATCAGTTACATTTAGAGTCTCTCAATGTCAATGTTATTTCGGAAGTAAAGATTAAAGAAACAGATAGTTATTACACGGTTGTTCTGTAAAAAATGTGTTCATTTAACTGTTTGTTATTTCAAGGTTTTTATGACTTTTGTCGCTTTATTTTCTTCAATCCAGGAATCTTTTCAGTAATTAACTCCTTAGCATATGCATGTAGTAGCGAGCAAGATTCAATCCAAATATACATAGTAGTCGGCAAGACTGAGTCAAAGACGCAACTGATTCATCAACATCAAAACTGGGTTAGGTTGAAAACCAGGCAGGTGGGCATATCCTGAAATGCAACTTTTAACTCAGTCACAACATTCAAAATAACATCAACAGAAATAAGCTTCATCTAAAATCAAACAGAAACAATCTTAATTAAGAAATTCAAGAGAAACGACCTCACACGAGTTCAGACGACTTTATAATAAAACCGCTAAAAGCGCGTGTCGGGCCACACACAATGGAGGGTTCCTTAGTTTGCCATCAAAATATGCGGACACTTCCTACGGTCTGATTTGCCTCCGAACGATGATTTTTATAGTAATAATGAAAAACAAACTTACATTTGCAGTTGAAAAACCTGTGCTCCCATAAATTATGTCTTGGAAAATACGAGTACAATAACGCTTTCCGGATGTTGATGGGATTGCCACGCTTTTGTAGCGCATCAGGTATGTTTGCAGACGCTCAAGTGGATAGCTTTCAAGCGATACACCGCAAAAGAATAGCGTCTCTGATGCGCCGCATGCGGGGCAGCCCCAACAGCTTTCTGCAGCTCATTGTTGGGAGAATGGACATGGAATGCTCATTCATGGAGCATTGGACGAAACTCCATGTACGAGTTGTGCGGTCCTAGTCCGATGTTTCCAGAGGTGTGTAATAGTGTATATTTTTGTTGTGATTGTTGTGTTGTTTGTTTGTCGCATTATATTATTTAAAAAAAACCTGTATGGATAATTATACGTAATGTAATTTATCTGAAAAAAAATAATTGAATTGAATTGAAAATATGTTATCCAAGTACATTTTATAAGTTGGTCGAATATTACTCGTAAACTTGTAAAGCCTACTTAGCTTAGTTTTCCTTTTAACTTCGTTATATATACTATCACCGTGAATTTTTTCACACACCCAAACACACCCGTTCAGCTGGTAGAGGGGACAATTGAGTCTAACAAAAATTAGCTGAATATTTCACAAACGAATCCCTTTATCGAGAAATTATTAGACTTGAAATGAAACGAAATGAATTTTAAAGACCTATCCAACGACATCCCACACTATGGGGTACGCAAGAAAAAAAAATCCCCACCTTACGTGTACAGGAGATAACCCTAAAATAAAATACTTTTTGAGATTGTTGTATTTTTAAAACTTATTTCCCTGAACACTGCTTACGCAATAAGCTTCCAAAAACTATGTGACATCATGTTCTTTGTCCTAAATGCTAAGAACACTCAATTTATCACTTCACCCATCTTATTTGGGATGATTTAAAGCCGTCACAATTACATTTTCTTTTAAACATAGCAACAAATCTTAGGAATATTCTCACAATTTTTAAGTTGATTGAAATTTTCTGGGAACTCAATGATATAGAACAGAGCGCGTTCGACGAAATGAGAATCACCTCTTCCTCAGTAAATTGAGTTAGTAATGTTCTGGTGAAATGATTTTAGCGTACGTAGGCTTTGTCTGAACTAGAAACGATAGTGAAACAAAATCAATGTGGTTTTGGGAAGTAAATATTTGTAAAATCAGAAAACTAGTTAATCACAACTGATTTAATTAAAAATCTAGGTGTTTGATAGCCAGTAAAGTGATGGAATAGACTAAAGTGAATGTATAAATCGAAAACATCTGCAGGTAGCAGATCATAGTTTTGTTCAATTCTCCGTTTCTATTGTGTAGTCATCGTATACAATGTGTAAATGGACCCTTCACAAAGCTGTCAACCAAGTGTTCTGTAGGTACACACCAAATTAAGTTACTCTAAGCAATAGTTATGTATTGCAGGGAAACGACTTTTTATTTGGGTAAAAAATCAAGTTTTACGGTAGAATTCAAAGTAACGCACTCAAAACGTTGTGCTGGTGGATTCATTTCATGCATAGTACAGAAGCCATGGAGTTATTTAAAATAAAGTTTAACATCAAACTCTTCTTTTTTTATAAACTTGTGAATTAGTTGGAACTTTGACCTCCGTTATCTCCGGAAGGTTCCCAGAATAAAAAAAAAACACAATGACGGGAAGAACAAGTGTCTCCCGGCTTCGCTTAGGGTAGTTTTCACACACAATGCACATGCCTACAATAAAAGTGTGAAAATTAATACATTATCGTCATCATCCCTTAAGCTAGGTAAAACATTTGCCAAACACACAAACAAACATTCGCCAAAGAAGTTTGGTGCCCGGAGACGGGCTGCGCTGGATGGGTCGCGAATGTCATGCGTAGCAGTTCTCGCGGCCCATCCGCAAAGGCGACAGTAGGCTCACGGCGGTGTTTTTTAGTGGGTGCAAGCCCCACATAACCAAACCGTCTCCCCGGACGGTGCGGTATGCGTTAGGCATTTTTCACCGCTTAATAAAAAAAAAAAAAAAAAGGTAAAACATTTGTCAGTCTGCGACAACTACAGTAGCGACGCCAGCGCCACACGCTCAACTACCGAGTGTCCAGTTAAATGGCGGCTTTTCTTTTCTCTTTGTTACCATCTTTATTTCACTGGAATTACCTACTTAATACTGTAGCCACAATGTCGTATACCTACTGAATAACGTGAATATGCTACTGTGTTGCCAAGAATCAAGTCATTAGATCACTGCCAATAGAATAATTAGCATTTAACGTAGAATTGTACTTAATTCTCAGTAGTAGAATTTCCTCTCCAAGTCAATTTCCGAATTTTGGATCGGTTTTCCTATTAACTACGCTGTATTTTGTTGAAATCAAATTCTGGTGCATCGAAGAACAAATCAAAATACCTTCCATTTTTCTAACATTATAAACTGATTCACAATCTCAGAGAGATATTTTCCTGGTGCACTTTTTACGATGCAAATTAAGCCTGGGTGTTCCCATCGCAAACATTAACGGTTTTTCCTGAATTCCAGTGCAGTAATGCGATATACGGGAAATCTCAGCAGACATTTAATCGCAGAACATCCCGTCTGAGTCTAGGGAGATATTAAACACATCCTCTTACTCATCAACATGATGTTTTAGGCAAATTATAGGTGTGTGAATGTAGTCAACATGTAGAAGAGTAAGGCCTGCAGAGAGATGATCTACAATAATATAAGAAGATAGTTTCATATACTGAAATAGAAAATAATTACATACATAAACTCAAGCCTTTTTCCCATGAGGGTAGGCAGAAACCACAGAACGCCACCTGCTAGGATCCTTACCTTTTGTTTCGTCCATGTTCATACATCTGGTCATACACGTCCGCCGCTCGGTTGCGAGGGCTACGCACCTGATCTTTCTGAAGATCTAATATTACATCAAATCATTGGTCCCCAACCGGCGTTTCATATTCCAGTTATAACATGTCTACTGAAACTCCTAAAGATTGAAATATTCCTATCTCTGCCCAGCCCTGCGCTGCTTCCAAACCTTGCCTTTATTTTCCTGAAATAAGCATTTTCATCCGTTATAAATAAACATGCACCTCTCGTAATAGAATAATGGGGTTATTATTAGTTTCTTGTTCACTCCGCCGTGCAGATACACTTGTGACGACACTTGGACGATCGTTGAGGCAACTGTTTGAGAGGGTCAAACTATAAGCCAAGGAATGGTGTGCTGGCCACTTAGGGAGTGACCGACACAAATTGAGCCAGTTAGACAGAACTTTATGTCCATAGAATATTTGGAAAAATCAAGTTTTTAGTTTAGTGATTCCTACTAGAAAATGCGAAGCACAAATGGAGCCGTATACATAGCAAACCTTTTACATTTTATGGATGCGATAATTCTGCGTGGATATTCTGTTCTTCGCCAAAACCACATAAATATGAATCCTTTTAAATTTCAATTATTTTTAGTTTAGTTAATATTTATTTTTGGACTTTTGGTCATGAGTTTTCTATTTCATCTCTGTTACATCAATGTAACATAATTAATAACATTTCTGTAGTTTAATATCAAATGAATTATAATTTTGTATGACAGTGAAACACGAATATCGGATATCAGCGAACTATTTCTAATTCTAAACTCTTCAACTGTCACTTGAAGAGACAAAAAATGGATTTCTAAAAGAAATTCACTTCAAAGACTTTCTAAATCTGAATTTCAGTGCTTGTTAACTAAAGTCAGACTTCTCTTATGATATTCTTTTATAGGTTTACCTACTAAAAACTTATTGAATTTACTTTCATCTTCACAAATAGAAAAGTTCATGAATATAATCATTTTCACGGTCTATTACTTTTATATCAATTTTATTATTTCTTCGTACAAGAATCAACGTTGTTACGACCACAGTTTGGTTTAATAAGTGTTTATGTGAAGACTAGCTTATGCCTGCGGCTTCGCCCGCCGTGGATTTAGGTAATTGTCCCACAGGATCGTATACCGGGATATAATCCAGGTTACAACCTACCTGTGTGCTAAAGTTCATCCAAATCCGTTCAGTACTTTTTGCGTGAAGAGTAACAAACATCCATCCATCTATCCTCACAAACTTTCGCATGTATAATAATTTAGTAGGATTTAGACCACAGGTGACCGAACTCTTGGTGGGACTCGTAAATCTTTCCGGGAAAACTCTTCATATGTAAGCAGGCAGATGTAAAAATACATACACTGCGTAATATTCGCAACCGACATGTGTATGGCCAGATGTAGGGTTGGTATCAACGTGGACAAGGCGAGAGGACCCGACCAAAGCGTTAGGCTTCCACATTTATTTTACGAACCGCCAGTCTGTGGAATTCACTGCCGGCTTTTGTGTTCCCTGATCATTATAATCTGGATCTCTTCAAGGTTCGAGTGAATCGGTTTTTTCTAGGTAAGCATGCAAGTGCAAGCCTACACTATATATTATATAAAAAAATTTCAGGACCGCAGTAGATAACAATCTGTAGTTTCCGCCTACTGAGTTTATGTATATATAACTACGTAAAATCTTTAGATCCAACACATACATACAACAAACACCTGTTTGATGTTCGCGAGATATCGCATAATTATTTTAACGTTGGTAACTTAAGCAGTTATTCAAAACAGGTTTATTTCAACAATAAAACAATGCACATTTGGCATCCTGCATCCGTATAAAGAGATCAAACATCATGCACCATTAAATTCGGTTTGATGTGGTTTGAGCACTCAGGTGTTAGAGCTTTTTTACTGAAATGCTTTAAATATTTTTAGAAATATACCAAAATCATTGCCTTTTGCATATAGGCACGGGACCAGCGCCGCACTGATATTTTTCTGTTCAACACGTTAATTTAAATTAAAAAGCTTTTTAAGGAACCACCGGACAAACTAACTGAAACCGCATGTGTGTGAAAAATTTGGTCAAGAAGCCTTCTTAAGACCAGACTAACTATTATTATTGTCTTTCAAAGAAAACTATTAAACCAGGCTTACGTTTACAACAGTCATGTAATCTAGTCGTTTCGTCAATTGCAATGACGATTCAGTATGAACTATACCCACACAGCTTCTATCTAACATTAAAACATAAAAATCAAACCTCATCTTCAAATATACACACAACCCCTCGAGACTAGAACTGACTCAGACCTAAATAAAGGCCACGACATACAACAAAAAGTTCAAAAGGTCCCCGAGCTAGGCCAATGGCAGATCTATAAGACGAGCAAAACAAACGAGCGACGTGTGGCCGGCGCACGCGCACGCACATTGTCTCATTTGGGTAATGACAATGGAAGTGCACTTGTGTTGGTTGGCTACTGGCCAGAGAAATATACTTAGCTGTGTCCAGACTCTCTGGAGTGTAGGTTAGGAGCTGGAAGTCCAGAAAGTAGATTAATTAAAATAATTCAAAGTTCGGATGTGAGGCCGCAATTAATTTGTGGAGGTTAATGAAGTCAGTTAACAATAAGCAACAAGTTTTGCCATTGCGCCAGCAAAAAAATAATCTAACTTGGGCTTAAACGAGTTACATACTTACCTATCACTAAAAATAGCTTACCTATCATTATAGAAAGAACTCCTACAAAATAAGGGCAAACGGATGCAATGGTAAAGTTGCCAACGAAAATACTTCTTCGTCAAATAGTTCATGCTATGAGAAATAGTTAGCAAGTCAGCAAGCAAGGAGCAGGCTGGCAGCCAAGCCAGTTAAGTTGCTAAATAAGCATGCCTGTCCAGAATACGGCGCCTGAGAATGCTTGGGTCAAATAATAGTATATACCATCTGGATAAGTTTTGTCGCTCGCAAGCTCCCTGCACTCAACAAATAAACACGCGGCTCAAGCGTCCCTTTGTCAGAAATTTCCTTGTTTAAAAAAAAAACAAAACGTTTTGCACACTTCAAGTGTTCAACAATATCGCCGTTTTCCCAAAACTCGTAACTTTCTGTTTATTATGTGTTGAAAGATTGATTTTCAACACCTTTTATATTTTATGTAAAATCCGTTGTTTAACAAGACTTGAGTTTAGCACTTTTGAAGTTTCACTCTGGGATCGTAAAAGTTAATTTATCAGTGAGAAACATCAAAATGACTCAGAAACGTGAAATATCAAAGAAAGCTAGTGAAATAATGAAAAGTGTTTATACTACGTATAAATGAGGTGAATCTCTCAGAAAATTGAATTAAAATGTACCTCTTTATAAGTACAGTGTGAAAAATAACATGAATTAATGATGTCTGGACAGAGCATTTTCTGTAAGCCGTTCGCATCCGTTTCATTTACACACGTTGTTTTAAGTTTTAAAATATATACATATTTTTAAAAGCTCTTTATGTTTCGCTCTTGAACTCATTAATAAAGAGGTTTGTTTTAATATTAACTATGAATTAATTATAGGTATCTGCCTTTTGAGCTTAAGGCGTGGAACTCTGCACACCAGCCCGATATACCTATGTAAAGTAGGTACAACACAACAAAATAGATATTGCCTCGCTAAAACTTTCTATTTCAGCACGGCACCAAACACCCTTACTAGCTACTATTTTATTTATATTATTGCTTAGAAACACGAGAACGATATGCGTAGCAACAAGAAATCCGCCAACAGCCTACAAGCGTAGCACTTTGTTACGACAAGTCTACGAACACTTGCTACGGACCTTAATATCGTAGCAAGTATAGGGACTACGAATTTAACAGATGAGCATGTCGTCGACCGTAATCTAACTTGGCGTAAGGGACAAATTGCTACTTTTCAGGAGAGCCAAAAAACTTTTTTTTTTTTGGAAATGTGATCATAACTTTTTTATTTTTTACGGTATATTGAAGTGGTTTATGTGGTTCTGCCTAACTTTTTGGCCTCTAAAACTTGATATAATCTACTTGCCTATTAAGGCATTAGTTACAAAGATAGCATGTCCCTTACGTCGAAAAAAATTAAAAAAATGTCCATTAAGCCCTAACTTTTTTTTTGCACACTTATTTCAAATGACGTAAGACTATCAATACTGTTAAATAAAATCAAAATGGCGTAAGTGTTTTATCAAGTAATTAAAGTTTTATTGTTAGTAAATAAAATATAGACAAACAAAGGGTAAAAAGGTAAAATATAAAAATACCAAAGTGTTTTTATTAATATTATAATATTTTTAAACTCAAAATTAACTCTTTGAATCAATACAAACATAAACACTTCCATAACTTTAATTTTAACATAATTATTATGATTATTTAACCTTTTTTTATTATTAACTAGCTTTTACCCGCGGCTTCGCCCGCTTTAAAAAAAAATAGCCTATGTCCGTCTTCAGGGTCCCAACTATCTCTGTACCAAAATTCATCAAAATCGGTTTTGCCATTTAGGCGTGAAGACGTAACAAACAAACAAATAAAAAAACTCACTTTCGCTTTTATAATATTAGTAAGGATTATTTATATTTACTTTTTATTATAAATTTTTGCTTTTAAAAAAAATGTTGTTTCAGCTTGGCCATAATTTTTCAATAACTATTGACATTACTCAAATAAACTAAACTAAATAATTAAAAATCTATTCTTCTTCATCATGAGTGATTTCATCATTGCCACTTTGTAATAACTTGTCTTCAGTTGCTTTAGAATATGGAAGTTTTAAATATTCATGGTGATAACATTTTGGAATAGTTCCATCAACACACAACTTTTTTAGATCATTATACTTTTTCAAAGATACTGGAACTCTGTGTTGATAAAGTTGATTAATTGAAACCATATTGATTCCACTAGGCTTGCTTTCTATATTACTTGCTTTTTCTTTACCTACATTCCTTTTTTTTCCTTTACCTTTTCCCTTACCAATTAATGTATTTTTTTAATCAAATAAAATCTCAGTCGCATTAACAGTTTCAATCATACTATATTTTACTTCGATTTTCTCAATGTTCTTCTTTTTAAAAGTGACAATTCTTAAATCTCTTAGTCTTAAGTTTTTGTCTTTAAGAGTAGGTTTGGCAATAGTCTCAGCTGTGACTGCTTCAAAATTTAGGAATTCACTGTGATCCATCACATGTACATTATAAGGTCCAGGCCTTTTCCTGGAACTCTCTATGAAAGATGGCCATTGTGAAGGGGCCCATACAATTATCTTCTGCACAGCTTTCTCAATAGTGGCATGCATTGAGTCTACTGGCATATATATATGACCAGGTAAAAGGTAATTAATTTGTATGGTTTCCAAATTTACGGATGTTTTTAAAAAATGGCGAAACATTGCAAGAATGGTTTTGTTTTTGTTTTGGCCAGTGCAGGAATCACAGTATAATAATAATTTGCAATACCCTCTTTTATCGACCTCCTGTAAATATTTATAGGGACAAGTGCCTATCTCATTACTCCCACGTTTGCCATCACTTTCACCCCATACGAAGCAATATCCCTTTTGAGTCCAACTTTCGTAAACCGTAAAACAATACACTGCATACTTACGACTATAATACAAAAGCATACTTTCCCCATATGGGGTATTTAGAACTTTTTGTAAATCAAAACTGGCTACTAAAACCTTGTTACCCGGTATATGCAATTGTGCATTCAGACTCAAACAAATAAGTTACTTAATGATGTAAGGGCCACCAAAAAGCATATATTTTTTGATGTAAGGGACAGTTAATACAAAGTGTGTTTTACGCCAATGTGATAATTTATTACGAATACATACGTCAATCGCATTTTTACCTTTGTCCGCGTAGACAGAGTATCCTATAGACACCGCCAAAGCGTGTCGCAAAAAGAGACAAAAAATAAATACGTCACGAATTTAGGGTTACCGGGTGAGGAAAAATTTACCCCACAATTTATGAGAATTGGAAATTAGTACGTAAGACAAAGCCTGAATATGCCAATGACATATCCGTTACCATCGGTACGCAAAGGCATGCGATGCGGAGAAGACATGCTGCCGAACTCAAATTAATTGCGATGAGGGCAGGAGAGTGACGATGGATGATGATGATGTGGTTCTAAATTACTGCCATTTCTGATGTGATAGTAGGTTCTGGGTTTGTGGGTAAATAATAGAACATGTTTATTTTTAATAAGCTTTTATTGATTTAACACATTATTGTCCTTTAAATAAAACAAGCTTCGTATGTTTCTAATTTTTTGCTTAGGTTCAAATCCTTTTGTTGCGTGATGTATACGCAGTTCAAAATAGTGCATGGCAATTGCCTTAATAAGTAAAACTTTGTGGTTTCCAATAAAAGGTTGACTTTCAAAATGATTATTTATGAATTCTTCTTTCTAATTAACTTATATTCTTCTTTTTAATTCTCAAAATGTTTGCTGCTTTTTGATGACGGTTTTGGTGTCCAATCTGTTCGTCCTGTAGCTACAATCCAATTCTGACGTAAATTATCAGGTTCAGGGAAACTGCAAAAAGTCATTAAATATTTCAGATATTTAATTAATCCTCACTGCAGAAGCCATCATATTATTATTTCCCATAATAGTGGGTAATAATTTATAGAAAAGTTGGCAACACCAACGTTTTTAGGTTAGAATTTATAATTGAATAATAATTGTTATTTTTGTGCTTTTTAAGGATGAATCGTACGTCTAGCGTACATTATACACAATATATGAACATAATAAAATGTTACTGAATGCCTAGAACTGATAAAGAGTGCCATACTTACGAATGAAAAGACAATCCTGGGATTTTCGTTCCACTATCACTTTTACACCCTTTAACGCTACACCACACCATTTTTTTGTATAAATGGTTGAAATAGTAAGTCTAAATTGTTCAAAACAAAATATAACATAAATTACTTAACATATAACACGTAAAAACTGTATTTTAAAGGTAGACGATGGCTAGCTGCACGTCAGCTGTCAAACTTTGTTTAGCAAACTAGTGTGCTGACCTTGAAAAAACGTGGCACGCTCGATGAAACAAAAAATTTTATCGTTCTGTTTCATTTCTTTACACGACATCGGCATAAGTTGTTCTTTTTCTTGTGTGAATGCGACAAAACATATCAATTAGTCTATAGCATTCTCTGTCTACGTTTGTCCGATACATCATGTTTTTGTTTAAAAAATGATTTAGGAACGTTATTTTTCTGTGGCGTATCGGACATTTTTTTCAAGCTACAGCGATGTTATGTATACCATTCGAAAGAGCGCAAAAATCTGTATCGGACTGCATTCAAAACTCATTTTGAGCAAAATGTCCCTTTTTTTTTTTTTTTTTTTTTGGGGGGTGAGAAATCATCAAATGTCCCTTACGCCAAGTTAGATTACAGCCGACGATGTATGGCTACAATGAACGTTCACCTATCAATAGTTCATGAGCGCCTGGTACACATACACTGTCTAATAACGTATTAAAATGTTGAAAAGGCTGTTATCCTAAATACATTCTTGAGTGTTTCATATTATGAAAATGTAAACACGACCATCAAAACTTCATATTGGTCATATTGGTATCTTTAAAGTAAATACGTCGTAAAGTTATTTATGACTACAAAATTTTAACTCAGCTTCTACACAAGACGAATATGCCTGAGCTAAGGCAAATATCGCAAGCCCAGCCGTAATATTTTATAATTCTTGTATGATTATAATTTTTTGACGTGATAACGTCTTATAAATTGATAATACCAGCAACACTCATGAAAAATAGTAACGTTCCATAGTAACGTTCCACCTGAGCTTTTGTATTACATAAAATAATGATTTTTATCTTTTTATCTTTTTATCTTTTTATCTTTTGACGTGACAACGTCTTAAATTAGGTTGCGGCTGGGAGTCACTTATGAAAAAGTGTAACGCTCGGTAACGTTACGATGAGTCACCGAACGAGAGAGAGAAACAAAATATATTTCTATAGTTAAAATTTGTGCAATTCTTATTTTCATTCAATTCCTTGTTCCTATTGTGCAATTTAATTATATTCATATCAATAAATATTCTACCGAGAAAAAGACGTTGTCACGTAAAATCTTCGCCCGTAAAACCGACTTTACAGGCAACCATTTTTTTATCTTTTTGTCTTTTTATCTTTTTATCTTTTGACGTGATAACGTCTTATAAATTGATAATACCAGCAACACTCATGAAAAATAGTAACGTTCCATAGTAACGTTCCACCTGAGCCTGTGCGTCAACGCATGTAAATAAATGTTAATTTATCTAAAAAATTGTAATTTTCAATTAACTCCTTTTTTGTATTACATAAAATAATGATTATCACGTAAATCTATCGTCCGTAAACCGACTTTACAGACAACCAATTTTTTTCTTATTGTCATTTCCATTGCCTGATATAGTGGTGGTGTAGTGGTTGTTGACATTACGGTCCCGTATGACGAGAACTTCGTGAAAGCCGAGAAAGATAAGCAAATCAAGTATCTTGACTTGGCTTGCGAGGTTGTCGATATGTGGGATGTGGACTCATCGATCATTGTGCCGATAGTCGTCAGCCCATGGCTTAACAAGAGTCTCGACCAATATCTAAGGAGGCTTCGTTAGGCAGCTGGACCAAGGGCTTGATTCAGTAAGCGGTACTTCTGGACACGGCTCGTATTGTTAGGTGGTTCCTCTCTCTGGAGCCCTAACTGTAGCTTGGACCCTGTTCCCGATACCGGTGGGCTATAATTTTTTTATATTCTTATTGTTCATTTCCATTATTCTTATTGTTTATATTTTACGTAATTCACCTTGTTTCTTTTGTATGATTTTCGTGTAATATGTAGTATAATAGTAATGTATTTTCATTCATTTGGATTTATGACCTTGTCAAATTTACTGTATGTATCTAGATTTATAAGTGAACGATGTGGTCTCCTGTAATTGGAAGCGCACACGTGTATTTGTCCCTGTTATATGTATACTTGCGTGTAATTTTATAGTTTCTGTTGGAGATCCAATAAATACATAATTTAATAAGGGTTAGCATTAATTGAAACACTCATTTATTGTACTTGCTTAAGATAATGTTTACTGTAAAAAAAGAACTGTTCACAAAAAGACTTAATACAAAATATCATTTAACACACAATTTTCAATGAACACAACAATTTATAAAACTGAAATACGGTGAAGCTAAATTAATTTAAAATGTGCACTGCTTTTCAGTTGTCAAGTACGTTCAACTGAATATTTCGGCTTTAGCCAAAATAGTCCTCCGAAACTCGACAGTATCCATCCACCCTTTTTTTGTGACGAAAGTGTAAATGTCGGATACATCGCAATGGTTTAAGACTGTTTACAAAAACCTCCATATCTTAAACTCATTACTTGTCACTCAATACAAAAGGCTATTAAGACCTAAATGTGATAAACTCCACATCCACACTTTCGACTGTAACCGCAACCATACTATATAACCAACAACCAGCTTTAAAACAGCCTCTCTCCATCATAGGGCGCTCCATCCAGCTCAGGCTGCCTCTCTCCCTCCGGGGGCAGTCCCCACTTGGCCCGGCAGCCGTTGTGCGCGTGGTACTTCGGGATACGATCGTCACGGATCATCTCGTACGCCAACCGAGCTATGCCTCCCTGGTAGTCGCTAATGCCAGTGTGCCACAGTTTGGAACGGGTGTAGCCGAGTACTATGGAAAAAATATATCCTCTGTTATAATATCATGGATAGAGGAGGAGGATAAGGATTTGTAGTATTGTGATAACGAGACCCAATAATTAAGTAGATGTTCCTGTGATCTAATCAAAGTACGGCGAGACAAAAAAAAACTCTTTACACATAAACTGCTTGGAAAATGAAGAGTATGAATCAGACTTTATGACAGATGAGAGTGTTTGATTTAGAAAGAAAACCAGCATAAACATCTCGTAATGTCAAATATAGAAGTTGTACCAAAGTTTTGGTGATAAAACCAGTGGTGGTTTTAGTAGTAGTAGTGGAGTTTATTTAGGTGGAATGCCTATGGCATTAAGTCCGCCTCTCTATTTTGTGCTTCAAGTGTTTAATAAATAAATAAAAATCCCCCAAAACCATCCACAATAGTGATGAATAGTGCTCAAGCAGCCACATTTGTGTCGTGTGTGACATAAGCGGAAGCTTTCATATCAGGCACCTTGTTTACACCGTACAACATAAAAATACAGCGACATGCAATGTACGCGGAACAAACTGAAACTGGAACAATCTTGTTTTATTGCTCTTGACATTGGTGGCTTGAATAAAATAATTTTGCTACTTTCAAAACACATATTCTTACATAACAAAACACTAAGCTACATTGAACTACTTTCAAACAAAAAGTAGCTACTTTCTGCTGCATGCTACAATCTAAATAATTCACCCACGAGTCAAACATAATCTTATTAATATCAAAACTCGCACTCCAAGAATATCGTTAACAAAATGAAAACATCAAACAATTAGTAAAATAAACATTGTAAAAGGAAGTGCGATGGAATTAGCCGGGTGTTAACAAAAATATCAGAGCATGTGCTGTTTGTTTGTTCATAACAATTATATACTTACTTGCGTCAATGGTCCGTCCGTTTAGAAAACAAAACATTTTGTTACACTTTGTATATTGTGCATTCTTTACAGATCAGACAATATAGGATAAAATATCTTGTAGCATAGCATTTCCTTTGCTTTTGAAAGAAATTATTGTTGAACCCATTGCTCACCTATTTTGTTTCATTTGCACTCAACAAAAGGTTCGATTATATTTTGGGCCAGTTTTTTTTATTTTCAATCTTGAACTACAGTTTTATTTATTATTTCAATACAAACTTAAATTCATTCACTGTCAGACAACGCATAGCGTTAATAGCTGGGTCTAGAGACGTGCTATTTTTCTGCAGAGTTCCATATACAACAAAAATCAGAACTAAGAAAGATTTTTTGGCAAAGTCGTGCTCCAAAGGGGTTAAATAAATATAATATGAAAATTTGAATGATGAATGAAGTTCTTCATTTTTGCCGATGCCGAAATCCGAACATGTGCAAGACTTGTATTAAATAAATCTAGGCTAAGAAATATCGCCAAGAATAAAGGTAGTTATCATCATCTCCCTAGCCTTTTCCCAACTTTTTTGGAGTAAGCTTCCAGTCTAAAGGGATGCAGCTGTACTGGACTGGACTGAGGACTGTGAAGGATGATGTGGCTAGAAAAGAGGTGACTGCTGAGATGACGACTAGTAGAGAAGTATGGGAGAAGTGGACATGCTGCGCCGACCCCAAATAAATTGGCACAAGGGCAGGAGAATGATGACATCGAGCGAGTGCCTTTCTGACCTCCACAACCTAGTTACTATGGTGATCTTTAACTTTTAGGTAGATTATCATACATATAGAATTTGAAATCAACCTACGACATTACACTGTAAAAACGTTCAGTTTGCTGAACTTAAACATAATTTTAAATACTTATCATGCGGCTTTTCTAACGACTTCGAAGCACGTCTGACTTTGAAACTTTGTTTAACTTATTTATTTACTTCGGCCAAGAAAGCGTTCTACTACTTTTGTCATTTCCAAGTTAGACTGTAAGCCCAAGTTTACGGATTAAAGTTGTTTAATCATTTGAAATAACGTAAAATATGCAACTACATAAGTAGTTAGGTTCTAGCGACAGTATTGGGTACCTCCCACCTATTTTAATAAATATAACCTACTTTCTACAATACTAAATGGATTTAATTACAAATATTCTTAAACTAACGGCACACGGTTTTGACAGCACGGTCGGCGCAGTCGCTAAGCGATTGACTGCTGCGTTGCGTATCGCGGGTTCTATCCCCGCACGGAACAAATATTCGTATGGGCTACAGATAGTTGTTCCGGGTCTGGCTGTTTGCGTATGTGAGTTTAAATGTTGGTAAACGCACCCACGATACAGGAGAAATTTCTAGTGTGGGGCAACGTCTTTTAAAACAAAAAAAAAATTACGACGCAATTAAAATACCTATTCAACTATACCTACTAACCTCTATACCTATTCAACTATAGGTACCTAGCTCTACTGAATAAATCTTAAAATTATTTGATCACCTTCCCTTATTGCTACTCAGGAAATCTAAGTATGTAAAATAAGACTAACTCCTCAAATGTGTGGGCAGCGGCTGCAGCGTGGGACTATCAATGTCCGACTCATACAGTTCCTTGGCCCCCTTCATGAGCTCCGTATCTTTCATGGCAAGTTTCACGGGCTGCTCTGGAACCACCACCTCCTCTTCTTCCTTCTTCTCGAACAGCTCGGAGCAGGGTCGCAGTTTCTTCACGCGAGGTACGAAGGGACGGCTTCCGAAATCTGGAGGATATTTGAGACAAAAGTAGTAGATTATTTGTAAGTGAGCTATTTACGTAACTATTTCTAACACCAAGCAGCGTTGCTATATTAACGAAGTAAGTAAGTAGGTACTTAGTTTTTATTCCGGTTTTAAGGGCGAGGATTCGCGGTTATTACTGTTAAAATCGCATTTTACGTCTTCGTGTGACACAAATCACACTTTTATATTAAATCGAATGAAGCGTGCATTACGCGACTCGCAAGTCGCAACTCCTAGCCGAGCTCCGGTGTACTTACCCAAATGCAGCTAACGACATTTCAACTTTGTCTCTGGGATGACAATACGCATGTCTCTATAGGGGCCGCCTGGTTGTTTAATGTAGTTTTAAAGGGTCTTGTTCAAAATGGGCGTAAGTCCAACAGGATTGAAATATATCTCAATAAGTAGGTACTCTAATACATACTAGAGCGACAAGAACCAAAGTCGCCGGGGACAAGAAGCAGGGCCAATTGAAAATGTTGAAATTACTTTCATTTGTATTTTGTTCTTATAGCAGATCGTGTTTAAAACATCGTGCTCAAGCAAAGCACGCAGTAATTAATCCAGACTAAGGTTTCAAAGTCCTATAATCGACTAGAACAGAACCCCCTAGTTAATCTAAGTTTATTATTAGTTTGTATATTAGGTCAAATCTTTGGCAAAATACATCAAAGGTGACTTTAATTCCTGTGGTTTAAGCATGAAGTGAAGTCCCAATTAAACTTAGCTACAATTCTACTTCGATTTCATAGAAAATTGCTCATGGTCGTTTCAGCCATTCTGGCTGCAGCAATTTTCTTCTCTTGTATCAATCAGTTCTACTGATCCGAATTCGTTCGCTAATGAGAAGCTGCATTATCGCCAAGTGTCATAAGCTATATTTAAAATATTCCCGTGGGATAATTTCCTACCATTAACGAGCGAAGCCTCGGGAAAAAACTAGTCAATACGTTACCTTCTGTGTGATGAGCGCAGTAGGAGTTATAGTAAGTGGACTGTCCTCGGAGACTCTTCATCGTGTCCTTGATGAACGCTTGGATCTCGTCGTCTGTCCATTCTTTCTGTTACAATTATAACAAACGGAACATAATACACATAAAAAAGACTCAACAGGTTGGTACAGCTCTAGACTCCTTTGAAGCCTCAACTGCAGCGATTTAGCAGATCAGGGAGAATTCTTCTACTACAACGATTATTCTTATTAGGTATTTGGGCCCAATTTTGCCACGACAATACTGCCACAGTGATAACTATTCTTAAAATCATAGTTAGCAGAGGGATAACTAAAATTAAACTTTCTAATATTATTTAGGTACCTAATGCTGAATAAACAGATTCTTATTAAATACTCTTGGTAGTTGGTCAAAAACTTACGTCTTGTGTCCCAACTTTTGGGTCGAGCCATTTTCCTTCCAATTTCGCCCACCTAAGCTCTGGTCGACACCTGAAGGAGTTAAATTAAATCCCAATAAGCACTAATAACAGAAAGATTAATAAAGGAACAGAAATAAGAACTAAGTTTACAACCGAAGTAACACAAATGTTCACAGCGCCATAAAGGTTTCCGTGCAAAGACACGAATTTATTACCGAAATTTTTTTAGGTGGCAATAATACAATATTAAGTGTGTGCAAAGGCTCTAAAAGGAACTTAGACCTTAAAACGGTCATAACGATGGAAAATACAAAGGTAAATCCTAAAAATAGTCCTACTTAATTAGCTAAGATGATAAAACTGCATGTGCGCTTAGATTATACTCTAAGGCAGCCAGCCTCGTTTGAGAAGTGCTTGACAATATTTGATGGCAGCCTTGAGAGGCTAAGGAGAATCTTAAACAGCACATATTATGCATATTATGTATTTAGTTTATAAAAAAAATTCACATTAGGCAAGCAACTTTACTTTTGAATAGAACTGAAAAACACAATATCTTTTAAATGCAACCGTCTGTTTTCAAAACTTACATTGATGTTTTCCGGATGGGATACTGTCGATACTCGTCGAAATATTCCGTTAGAAACGACATGATTCACTCTCTAATTTAATACTTACCTGTTTTTTGAAAATTTCTGTTAAAGCGAACCAAAATTATTTACAGATTACAAACGTCAATTTTACTTTGAATTAAAAAAGTTACGAAGCATAGAGAATTTTAAAAAGGTCAAAAAGGATTTTATTTTAGTTCTCCTGCGGTAGGTCGTAGGTTTTCTAATCAACTGAACATGAGCTTGTAATTTTTCTTTGTAAGTTTCTTTCATAATAAGGTTAGAGTTATTGCGGTTTTGCATGTTGAGCTCGACTTTTTTATGGGGTCGCCAACGGTTTGTCTTTGATACAAACTAACTTTTACAAACAATAAAATTATTTTTCTTTTCAAATTTTGTGTTTTTAGAACACAAATAAACGTTAACCTTAATCATTCGAAAAGCGAAAGAAAAAACAACATTAAAAATTGTTATCATAATTTATTGTTCTGAATATCGTGATTTACGATCATTATAAAACGCTCAATCATTCGCTAAGGCTCACATAAACATCACGGCATCTGCCTTCTCAGGGTAGTCAGGGTATGGCAGTTACTGGTTACAGAGACAGAGTCTTAACTCTCAAGTATCAAGTAAGTAGGCATTGTACACACTTACCTACAAGTATTGTGACCAAATCATAATGCAACGAAAAGTAAGACTGCTGATAGATAGGTAGACCTCGCTGCCCAGCACACCAGCTTCTCTGCCCGCGTCGAAGAAACATATCTTGTGGTACCTATTGGGCATTAGTGTAGCTTTCCCATCTACCTATGTCCCGTTACTGAAACAATTTTGTAATCGTAGGAGTACTTTCGTTACACGTCCTACAACCAAACTTTCAGAGGCACAACACAACCCCAAATTCGCCCTCAAGTTACCTATGTGAAGAAACAGGACACTTACTTTAATAAGATGATCTCGCAATAGCTGTACTTTGATGCGTAGTCCTTTCCACTTTCTATCCTACGCGCGCATACAACTTAAGTTTTACATAACGAAGTAGAAAGAAAATCTATACCCTAAGTATCCTGCGTTAGTCTACGCTACTCTTGCCGGTCACCCAATAAAAATGACGCACGAGAAGCAGTGACACGACACCGCAGCGTGATCGTCGAACATGGCGGTTATTGTGACGTATACAGTAAAAACATGCGTAACCGCAGCGAGTGATGCGCGATCTATTACCGTCTAGCCAGCGAGGCGCCTGCTACGCGACCTCTATGTGCCTTGTAACCCTAGTAACAGCTATCTGTCCATACCTACTCTTCTCCTTTACTATTTCTGATGCCGTGTTGCTAATTTTTCAGCAAGCGCTGTTTCTATTTTTAAGACAAACTGCTACTCAAATCAATAACTTAGCCTAACATATCGCAGTCCTCTGCTAGACCTCTTGCAAGTTGCGCCGCAACACCCTCTCCTAGGCCTTCCCCGTTCAGTCTGACCTAGCCACCTTTTAAAGGTCGATCGTCTATCTAGCTGGGTGCGTCCCACATTACGTTTGCCGATATACCTACTGCTACTAATTAGTAAAAAATGCTAAATGCTCATTCCACCATCTCCCTTCTTCCATCGGGAGTCCAGACGTACTGCAGGTTATCACCCATTCCTTGTCGATGTTCCACACATTCGCACGAAGCGCACAGCCAAGGAGTGGAGTTCCCTGCCTGCGTCGGTGTCCCCGAGCTCATATGACCCCGATCTATTTAAGTCGCGAGTGAATAGGATTCTTTTGGGTTAGCTCGTTCCACCGTCGACCTCATCTCTGTCCTCAGGACTAGATTGAGGACAAGAGTAGGCACATTAAGTATTAAAAAAAAAAAGGTATAGGCCAGGAACTCTCATGCCCGTAGCTTGCACAGAAGTATGCCAGTGGCTTGCAGGCCATACCCTACCCATGTTAGCTATCACCAGACAGAAGTTGTAATGGCACAAATGAATTCAAGCTACCAGCATACTTTCGAGTAACTTACCTACTGGCATGTGTATTCCCGACTACAGAAAATGAATTCTTCAATATTCTAACCTTAAGAAAATCCATGCAGATTGAACCAGAGGGGGCGATACATAGAGAAGACTGGAGAAATATAGAGACCTTTGACACGGGTAACAAAAATATATATCCTTGCTTTCTAAACCCATCCTAAAGTTGCGGCTCCCTTCCCTGTCGCGACCTTTCTTTCATCGGCTCACGATTTTTATGCTCGCTCGCTACTCCGGTAGCGTGACCAGCCAGCTTAAATCATGAGATCGCTCTATTTTTAGACGTACACTTTGTCGTAAGCTCGTATCTGCAACCGAAGCATATTGAAGGTCAGCATCGATCAAAATTATGTATGCGTGTTCCGTTCAATTTGTAGCGTGAGGGGTAATGATGGATAACATTATAACACGACGCCTGTTTTTCCAAAGGGATAAGAGCAAGCAGTGGTGTCCCTACCCACATTTCGAAATAAGTTTTATCTCCAAAACCAAATAAATAGAATAGAATGTTTTCCAGTGTTCATCCTAGACGAATCCAATTAATCATAATCATAATCATAAATCTTTATTTATCTCGACATCAGAATTTACAGGCGCTGGTATATGTACAATCTTATATAGAGAAAGGTGTCTGAAGTAGGAAGGTCCTGAGTTACAGAGAATCGTTGGCAATAGAAATTATTATATACAGGAATCGAACCCGCAACTTGCTAACCATTTTTAATTGTTCAGTTGTAGCAATATTTTCTTGCATGTCTACAGAGATGTCCCGATACTACCTGCAGAACAAATATTTTACCATTTATAGATAATTTCGTCTTGATTCTTTTTAATTTTGTAGAATTTTATTACGTTTTGTCTAGTTTTACGTCATTTTACTTATTATAACTTGTTTGTGTGATTGATATTGTAAATGCAAGTTGGTTTTTGATAATAAATAAATAAATACCATGACAGACAAGTAGACTGGTTGTATTGTTAAGCCAGTATTAGAAGCAGTGTTGATAGGTGACTGCAGTACCCTCTCAATGAAGAATGTAGGAGAATGTAATAATCAAAAGTAATAATATATTAATCATAGTTTATTGTAGCTTATCATAAGATGACAATAATTTGAGAAATACGTAACATAACGCAACATTCACCACTTTGGAACAAATTCAACATAAAACTCTTCAACCCAATGTGGTCACCATTTACACTTAAATATATGTTAATATTAAAATGATAAAAATATTATCATCTTCAATTCATTTACGTCAATATCTTAAACTATTTAAACCAAGGACAGAAGTATTGAGGAACACTCTTAATTTTAATTTAGAACTCTTTTCAAATCAAAGTTTAAAACAATCACTAATTTTAGTTATCATACTTTCTTACCAATTTATAAAAATAAAGTATTCCTCTCTAAGTCATAAAATACGTCTTAATATTCAAGGTGAAAATAAATAAGCTAGCGAAGTTTAAACTCCTCAGATTTAAATAATAGTAATAGATGTGGAGATATATATATATACCTATGATAATAATAATAATCGGGCCCCAATCGATACTTGAACACGATTAAACAAAGGTTGAGAGATTTATACATAGTACGCTAGCTAATTTATCATGATCCTGTATTTTGTTCTACCATTCTCGCAAAACTACAATAAAATGAGAAAGTATTAGTGTAAACCGTTTATTCATGTAAACAGACGTTGCATTGTGCCTTAACGAATAAATTGTCTTATATTAACATTTCCACAATAACATTAATTTAATGTTTCTATACGGGACACTCACGGTTCTGTGAAAGCAAACATTTTGTTACCACTACACAACGATATATTGAAGTTATAGCTCAACAAGGATCTTTCGGCGCGTGGCAAAAATCTGAACTAACGGTGCGATCTTGTTTATTTAAATAATTTTTACGAAATAACAACAAAACTTTCAATGAAAGAAAGAAATACAGAGAAAAACATTTATTTGCGCGAAACAGGGCGCATATTCAATGTCAACCTAGCGCCAAAAGATTTTTGCAATAATCTACACATTGATAGTATTGAAGTTACATCAAAACTTATTCTCAGTTATTACAACATTCAGATAATTTCAAACGGCTAATGTAATCCTAAAACTTGGCTAATACAACAATGAAGTTTAAAATGAAGCTTGCTGGGCCAGTAACGAGCTTTCAATAGTAAATACAACGTGATGCTCGTTCTGAATTCTTAGCTAGTACTATGAATATTGATTAAAATATTTGCACATTAGGTATTATGAGTAGTTGTTTAGTTTAAAGAGAATAGCTGTCTCAGGTACCTATCATTTATATATCAGGCTAACACACTACCCTCGACGCTGCGTAGAGTTGATCTCGTGACGATCTATGTATATTACCAAAGTAAGGTGCTTATTATAGTAACGCCTTTATAGTAAAGTAGCTATTCTCTTTATACTGTTATAAAATATTAATATTAAACAAGCGTTGATTCAAAACAACGCTTTAAAGTCCAACAAACCTCTAATTACTGAGGACACTACGCCACGGGCACACGATTCTCACCTTTACACTTTTGTATTAAAGTCCATATTCGCACACAGAAAGATACAAATGAGAATTCTTGGTAACAGATTGGAAGTTTGATAAAAAAATACACAAAAACATTGATGTAGCGAGAAGAGATTGGTCATTCGATATTTTAATTTATTCACAAAATGATTAGGAATAAAAATATTTATTTTGATTGCAGCATTTTATAGCCGAGATTATGATATTAGTTTCAATAAAAACTAAAGATTTTTCTTTTAATTTAATCATAATGAATAAATTTAATCAAACATACCCTGTGAATTTCCATGATTTTAAATGTACAAATTACTTTTTTTTAACCGAATACGTGAACCCAATTTCAATCTAAAGGAAACAAATCAATGTATCGTCAATCATGGTTTGATGACCTAAGAATAAGACCAATTTAATAGACGAAAGAAGTAACTTTTACAGAATATGTAACCCAGAGTTGTCATAGATATAAACAGTTGTTCTTTAGTTTCACTGCCACGTAAAGGGATTCATAGCATCCATTAGTCATTAATATAATATATTATCTAATTTCTACGAACAATACTGGTCTGCCCTCTCACAGAGAGGAACACAGGCCCAACAGTGGGAGCATTGCCCGCTGATCAATTCTTATGTATCTTCCATAAAAGTTACTCCATCTCAAAAAACAAAAACAGAAGAAATAATCACCAGTTCACTCTGTTGCCTCCTTTATAACAGCGGCGATGGCGGCATCGCCATCGTTAGCAGCGACAGCATTATCACCATCGTCGATGTCGAGGTCACCATCGGTAGCGATCACAATAACGGTCTCGGTAGCTTCTTCGGTAGCGTCAACATTACCGACAACGTTGAAAATAGAAGTTAAAGGTCTATCGTCGCTATCGGTGGACGCACTGCCGATATCGCCATCGTAAGCCATGGAGTCATCGCCAACATTCGAAGGGCTGGCTATTTCGCTCACGTTAGAAGTGCTGGTGGTATCACCAACATTTAAAAAACTACCCAGATCGCCAATTTGCAAAAGGGGGCGATTATCGCCATGACTGGAATTTGTAACAGCGCCGTTTTTGTATGTGGCAACAGCGGCAGCGCTGGAAGTAGTGGCAATATCGGCATAGTTTTCTATGTTATCTGTAGCTTTGGAAGTGGTGGCCCTTTCAAACTTGGAAGTGGTTGCAATAACGCCCGTAACAACTTTCTCATGTCCAACTTTGGAAGTGGTGGGTATACCGCTAGCATCTGTAGTGGTAGTGGGATTCAAGGCCTCGTTATTCACAGAAGCGTTGGGTCCCTCAAGGGTTAGGGATCAGAATCTCGCTCGGATGTAGACGGCCGCGACGTCGTGGTTGGCGTAGCCGAGCCGCTTGGCGTGCTTGAAGATCTCGTTCGTGGCTGCCGTCAGTGGCAGCGACTGTTCCAGCGCATCGCCCAGACCCAGCGCCAGCTTCAGATCCTTCTGCATGTGCATGAGGGGCTGTTGGGTGGAGTACGACGATTCTATCATTGCTGGAATGAGAGAAGAGGTTTTTTAGGTCTAATAAATTAAAGGTCAGATTTAATATAGGTACTGAAATAGTCATATAATTTATATACAGAGTGGAGAAGACAATACGACAATAAATGAAAACACGGGCAATACTAGTTCATAAGAATAAGTTTAAGCTATCAAAAAAATCCTAACATCGAAAATAAAAAAATAAAAATTTCAAACAAACTAAATGGCATAAAACTAGAAACGAAATAGAACACCATTTATAAATATTAGTTCACTAACCTGTCGTAAGAGCGGCAACAGCGCGCGGTCCTGTAGCGACTTGATCTTTTGGCTTTTAATTATGGATTAATGCTGAGTAAAATTACACTGAATCACAAATTATTAACCAAATAATCAGGCATCTCTCAACCGTGTGTTATTTATTAATCAAATTGTCAATCACGATCAGGATGTAGGTATGAAAGTCACTAAATTTTTCGTTTTTCAATATGGCCGCCATGAATTCGAATACACAAATTGCACCGTCGTAAAAGGTTATTTCTAACGTCTGACAAGAGGTCCCCATTCGCAGCCATGTGTTTTAATTTATTAAAAGATATGATTATTCTATCTTTTAAATCATCAACAGTATCAACAGCTGTTGAGTACACTTCATTTTTGATATGACCCCACAAGAAAAAATCCAGTGGTGTAAGGTCGGGGGACCTGGCTGGCCAACGCGTTGGTCCATAACGGCCAATCCACTGCTGTCCGAACATTTGAGACAAACGCTCTCTAGCAGACACCACTGAATGAGCTGGTGCTCCGTCTAATTGAAACCACATCTGCCTGTACGCAGTTACCGAAAGCTCATCCGTGTACTCGCAAACAGGTCCATTGAGGAGTTCCAAAAACTTTTCAGCATTTAAATTTCCATCAATGAAAACCGGACCGATTATGGTATTTCTATGAATGCCAGCCCAAACATTGACAGCAAATCTGTACTGGTGCGAAGTCTCCCGTCCTAGACGCGGATTCACGCGGCTCCAGTAACGAAGATTCTGTCTGTTCCATAAACCGTTCCTTGTAAATGTACTTTCATCAGTCCACATCACATTGTACAAGAAATCCGGATTCTCGAAATGTTTATTTTCAATCCAGCGACAGAAGTTTTCCCTAACTGGTTTGTCTCTAGGTAACAATGCATGCAATTTCTTGTATTTATACGGCTTCCGTTTGTCGCGTTTTAAAACTTTAAGAATAGTTGTATGGTCAACACGAAAATGTCGACCTGCCCTTCGCAAACTACACGTTGGGTTGCGTTCAAAATAATTTAAAATTCGTTCCTCAAGGGTCACTCTTACACGTGGAGGAGCACTATCCACATGCGGGATTAAGGATCGATTCTCTCGCATCCTCTGGACAGCTTGGACAATGGTGCGCCTGTTGGTCGGACAAACTCGAGTGTTTCCAAACCTCTCTCGGTATGTCCGTATAGCCAAAGCGGCGTTTCTTTGACACTCCCCATAAATTAAAATCATGTCGGTGTACTCCGAAGCTGTGTAATTGTAGCGCGGCATGATTATAAAAAAAAACACGAAAACAATAAAAACTAAGCGTCTAATTTCGCACAATTCACTCACTGTTTAACTAAATACCTATTAAAACGTTACGTGTCCTGTCACCAAAATAAAGCGTCCAATTTCGCACTAATACCGTCGTAAATGAATTTACAAAGGAGACGGGCGAATCTGGGCCTAACGTTACACAAATGAAATATTTACCAATATTTTGTTTCAGTTTTTTTGTGGTTAATCATAAAATATTAAGCAGTTTATCATGGCATAAGAAATTAAATATTTAATCAAAATAATACTGACTTCCCTTACTTTCACTTTGAAACAATGTTGCCAGATGAATTATAAAAGTTAATCGATATTATTACAAAAATAGAATAGTTAATTAATTATTTAATAAAATACTATAAAACGTGATTCAGTTTTGTTCTTTACAGAAGTTTAAATAAAAAACACGTTTATTTTTTAATGTTTCCTCGTGACACTTCAACGTTTCAAAAAAAGTCGTAAAATAAATTGATAAATAAATCGATTTCACAATCGATTGTCAATGTTTTAATATACAGGCAACAAAGCGGAACTCATGTCAATGTCAGGTCAAAAACTCAAACGTCAATCAAATAATTTGCTTCGTTCGTTGTCTGTGAATTTGTGGCGGTAAATTAGTGAATATTTTCTGTTGTGTTTTCGTGTGCTGTAATAATTATTATTCGATTAGTGTTCTTGAACGACTTTGACTTTAACTGTCAATATTCAATAATTCTAGCTGGCTGTTTAGAGGTAGCATAAAATCGAGACATGTAAGCTTTAAAATACATTTTACTTTAGTTCACAGTTCTCTTAATGGTAGAGAGGCCATCAAACAATATTATTGTAATTGCTTGGCAGGAAAAGAACTGTAGGTTGCTGTTGTCATGTGATGTCCATAGTATGGTACCATACTACTACCATACCATACATGGTACTACCTACGCTGGGCAAGGCATCAAGAGAATTTAATACCACCTACTCAGTTTTAATTGTTTATGATGAAGTGGACGATGAATAAATCATTAAAAGTGGAAGTGTGAAGGCCCAACTTCGACAGAGGCACAGGATCGCGGCGACACACTAACGTAAATTTGTAGTAGCAAATTTCTTCAAGAAAGCGAAATAACAAACTAAACTAGATTTATCTCTTTCGCACACACTAAATTTTCTATTAATATTATGAGTGCATTGCAATTTCCGCATTCGTTACTTTCTTATCTAACTTTGATGACACGCTTTATGACTCTTATTACTCAGAATTAAGGTATAATTTTCACTAAATCAGATGAAAATACTAATTTGGCGAAAGTGTTTAAGTAGCGAGTTGGCAACGTGACTTTTAATGTTTTGATGTTTATACCGATGTGGGTCGTTAACCTGACAGTGTTTCCCTATTATCAGATACATCATGTAGCAAATGTTAAAAATGAAAAATAATGTCGTGTGACTAAACTACTGAATATTATTCAAATGATTTTTTGTATGTAGACTGAGAACGTCTTGAGGTATGCGAGGTTTAATTTAATGTCGTATTGTCATCACCACTCTGTATATTTTCCGTCCGACCGTACTTAAAAATGGGCATGTACCGCCTATTGTATCACTGTGTGCCACTTATATGTAGAAGTTCTATCTGTTATTGATATACTGTGTAATAAAGAGTATACATCTATTTAAATAAGTATAATCAGATGGCATGGAACACAAGCGTCCTGTGGGAGAGCGATTTCTTGAGCCTGAATACTTTAATTTCTAAGTTTACTGATGGCGGAGTAAACCTACGTAAAAGCTGCAATTCGTGCACAAACAGTAAAAGTGATCACTCTCGACTGAGAGCTCCCCGTGTGTTTCTCTTAAGACGTCAAAAAATCGTCACGGAACGGAGAGGAAACTCCCGAGGCTAAACTAGCGCTACTATACAGGGTTATTTGTAAAACACCAGTAACCTCTTAAGAGGTCATTGTACTCATCATTATGAACAACTTTTACTATGGGACCAAACCTGAAATCGCGAAAAAAAAATCAGCTGTTCCATACATTTATGATCGATTAACTCGTCAAAATGTATGGAACAGCTGATTTTTTTTTCGCGATTTCAGGTTTGGTCCCATAGTAAAAGTTGTTCATAATGATGAGTACAATGACCTCTTAAGAGGTTACTGGTGTTTTACAAATAACCCTGTATAGGGTCGCAGTCGGCCTGCCTCGGAGTAGGTCGGCTCGGGTGGTACATACCGCGGCCCTTGAGTATGAGGTGCGGCGAGGCCAGCGGCGTGAGCGCCAGCACGTCCAGCAGGTCGGCCTGCCTCGGAGTAGGTCGGGTGGTGTGGTACATACCGCGGCCCTTGAGTATGAGGTGCGGCGAGGCCAGCGGCGTGAGCGCCAGCACGTCCAGCAGGTCGGCCTGCCTCGGAGTAGGTCGGGTGGTGTGGTACATACCGCGGCCCTTGAGTATGAGGTGCGGCGAGGCCAGCGGCGTGAGCGCCAGCACGTCCAGCAGGTCGGCCTGCCTCGGAGTAGGTCGGGTGGTGTGGTACATACCGCGGCCCTTGAGTATGAGGTGCGGCGAGGCCAGCGGCGTGAGCGCCAGCACGTCCAGCAGGTCGGCCTGCCTCGGAGTAGGTCGGGTGGTGTGGTACATACCGCGGCCCTTGAGTATGAGGTGCGGCGAGGCCAGCGGCGTGAGCGCCAGCACGTCCAGCAGGTCGGCCTGCCTCGGAGTAGGTCGGGTGGTGTGGTACATACCGCGGCCCTTGAGTATGAGGTGCGGCGAGGCCAGCGGCGTGAGCGCCAGCACGTCCAGCAGGTCGGCCTGCCTCGGAGTAGGTCGGGTGGTGTGGTACATACCGCGGCCCTTGAGTATGAGGTGCGGCGAGGCCAGCGGCGTGAGCGCCAGCACGTCCAGCAGGTCGGCCTGCCTCGGAGTAGGTCGGGTGGTGTGGTACATACCGCGGCCCTTGAGTATGAGGTGCGGCGAGGCCAGCGGCGTGAGCGCCAGCACGTCCAGCAGGTCGGCCTGCCTCGGAGTAGGTCGGGTGGTGTGGTACATACCGCGGCCCTTGAGTATGAGGTGCGGCGAGGCCAGCGGCGTGAGCGCCAGCACGTCCAGCAGGTCGGCCTGCCTCGGAGTAGGTCGGGTGGTGTGGTACATACCGCGGCCCTTGAGTATGAGATGCGGCGAGGCCAGCGGCGTGAGCGCCAGCACGTCCAGCAGGTCGGCCTGCCTCGGAGTAGGTCGGGTGGTGTGGTACATACCGCGGCCCTTGAGTATGAGGTGCGGCGAGACCAGCGGCGTGAGCGCCAGCACGTCCAGCAGGTCGGCCTGCCTCGGAGTAGGTCGGGTGGTGTGGTACATACCGCGGCCCTTGAGTATGAGGTGCGGCGAGGCCAGCGGCGTGAGCGCCAGCACGTCCAGCAGGTCGGCCTGCCTCGGAGTAGGTCGGGTGGTGTGGTACATACCGCGGCCCTTGAGTATGAGGTGCGGCGAGGCCAGCGGCGTGAGCGCCAGCACGTCCAGCAGGTCGGCCTGCCTCGGAGTAGGTCGGGTGGTGTGGTACATACCGCGGCCCTTGAGTATGAGGTGCGGCGAGGCCAGCGGCGTGAGCGCCAGCACGTCCAGCAGGTCGGCCTGCCTCGGAGTAGGTCGGGTGGTGTGGTACATACCGCGGCCCTTGAGTATGAGGTGCGGCGAGGCCAGCGGCGTGAGCGCCAGCACGTCCAGCAGGTCGGCCTGCCTCGGAGTAGGTCGGGTGGTGTGGTACATACCGCGGCCCTTGAGTATGAGGTGCGGCGAGGCCAGCGGCGTGAGCGCCAGCACGTCCAGCAGGTCGGCCTGCCTCGGAGTAGGTCGGGTGGTGTGGTACATACCGCGGCCCTTGAGTATGAGGTGCGGCGAGGCCAGCGGCGTGAGCGCCAGCACGTCCAGCAGGTCGGCCTGCCTCGGAGTAGGTCGGGTGGTGTGGTACATACCGCGGCCCTTGAGTATGAGGTGCGGCGAGGCCAGCGGCGTGAGCGCCAGCACGTCCAGCAGGTCGGCCTGCCTCGGAGTAGGTCGGGTGGTGTGGTACATACCGCGGCCCTTGAGTATGAGATGCGGCGAGGCCAGCGGCGTGAGCGCCAGCACGTCCAGCAGGTCGGCCTGCCTCGGAGTAGGTCGGGTGGTGTGGTACATACCGCGGCCCTTGAGTATGAGGTGCGGCGAGACCAGCGGCGTGAGCGCCAGCACGTCCAGCAGGTCGGCCTGCCTCGGAGTAGGTCGGGTGGTGTGGTACATACCGCGGCCCTTGAGTATGAGGTGCGGCGAGGCCAGCGGCGTGAGCGCCAGCACGTCCAGCAGGTCGGCCTGCCTCGGAGTAGGTCGGGTGGTGTGGTACATACCGCGGCCCTTGAGTATGAGGTGCGGCGAGGCCAGCGGCGTGAGCGCCAGCACGTCCAGCAGGTCGGCCTGCCTCGGAGTAGGTCGGGTGGTGTGGTACATACCGCGGCCCTTGAGTATGAGGTGCGGCGAGGCCAGCGGCGTGAGCGCCAGCACGTCCAGCAGGTCGGCCTGCCTCGGAGTAGGTCGGGTGGTGTGGTACATACCGCGGCCCTTGAGTATGAGGTGCGGCGAGGCCAGCGGCGTGAGCGCCAGCACGTCCAGCAGGTCGGCCTGCCTCGGAGTAGGTCGGGTGGTGTGGTACATACCGCGGCCCTTGAGTATGAGGTGCGGCGAGGCCAGCGGCGTGAGCGCCAGCACGTCCAGCAGGTCGGCCTGCCTCGGAGTAGGTCGGGTGGTGTGGTACATACCGCGGCCCTTGAGTATGAGGTGCGGCGAGGCCAGCGGCGTGAGCGCCAGCACGTCCAGCAGGTCGGCCTGCCTCGGAGTAGGTCGGGTGGTGTGGTACATACCGCGGCCCTTGAGTATGAGGTGCGGCGAGGCCAGCGGCGTGAGCGCCAGCACGTCCAGCAGGTCGGCCTGCCTCGGAGTAGGTCGGGTGGTGTGGTACATACCGCGGCCCTTGAGTATGAGGTGCGGCGAGGCCAGCGGCGTGAGCGCCAGCACGTCCAGCAGGTCGGCCTGCCTCGGAGTAGGTCGGGTGGTGTGGTACATACCGCGGCCCTTGAGTATGAGGTGCGGCGAGGCCAGCGGCGTGAGCGCCAGCACGTCCAGCAGGTCGGCCTGCCTCGGAGTAGGTCGGGTGGTGTGGTACATACCGCGGCCCTTGAGTATGAGGTGCGGCGAGGCCAGCGGCGTGAGCGCCAGCACGTCCAGCAGGTCGGCCTGCCTCGGAGTAGGTCGGGTGGTGTGGTACATACCGCGGCCCTTGAGTATGAGGTGCGGCGAGGCCAGCGGCGTGAGCGCCAGCACGTCCAGCAGGTCGGCCTGCCTCGGAGTAGGTCGGGTGGTGTGGTACATACCGCGGCCCTTGAGTATGAGGTGCGGCGAGGCCAGCGGCGTGAGCGCCAGCACGTCCAGCAGGTCGGCCTGCCTCGGAGTAGGTCGGGTGGTGTGGTACATACCGCGGCCCTTGAGTATGAGGTGCGGCGAGGCCAGCGGCGTGAGCGCCAGCACGTCCAGCAGGTCGGCCTGCCTCGGAGTAGGTCGGGTGGTGTGGTACATACCGCGGCCCTTGAGTATGAGGTGCGGCGAGGCCAGCGGCGTGAGCGCCAGCACGTCCAGCAGGTCGGCCTGGTTGAGCCCGGCGCGGTCCGCCAGCGCCAGCCCCTCCGCCAGCGCCGCCAGCGACACGCCGCCCACCACCTGCAGCACCGAGTTCATCTTCGACGCGTTGCCGATGTCGCCTGCGGGGAGCGGGGGTGGTGAGACACAGAGATAGCTGGCGGGAGACCTACGCACGCGATCGGGATGAGCGTATCAATCAAACTGGCTCTTGATCAGAACGCGTCCGCGGGTCTTCTTTGTAATTTACAAGTTTCAAGCATTTGTTTGTTTTATACGCTGCCCGTAGTCCTACCACCTGACCGCCCACTAAGAGATGGACCAAGCTAACAAGACTTTTTTATCATCAAGGATTGGCCACAGACAGCAATAGACAGAAATAGATATGAAGTAAGAAGGGAAGAGAAGCCCGAGTCCTACAGTCATAGGCTAAAAACCTCCTTTTTTAAAGTTGGCTAAAAATACAACAGTTTCCGATAATTCAGTCCGACTTTAGTACATAACTATAAGCTCCAAGAGTATAGTAAATTTTCTTGAGAAGCAGATACATGAATGAAAGATTTTGTGGATTTTACTACTACATCATTTATTTGGGCCACCAAGCAGTTCTATTATTGTGATCTGCTTCGATGAGGTATGGGTACCGGGACGGAACATTACAGGCATATTAGGCTTGAAAACATTATTTATGCTTCCAGTATTTTATAAACCCATAATACCCCTGAACACTCGACTAAAAACTTGCAGTTTTAATATAGGTAGGTTTATCGGTAAATCACGCTCATACCAAACGGTACTCGCTGTCTACCTGTAACAAAAACTCAAATAATTATTTGTTAGCGAATGAATGTTTCGACATGAATGTTAGAAATTATGTGATGTCAGTAGGTTCACTTTTCTCTTGGTGACGTTTATGATAGAAGGATTATTATTGGTGATTAATGACAAAATGTGTTTGCTAAGCATGGTGATTATGGCTATTTCCAAAGATGACTTTAATAGCAAGCATTTACGGGGTAAAATGCTGTGAAGGACATGAATTGAAACCTTCACCAGAATTAGCAATGTAGTGACTGTGCTTGCTACGAGTAAATTATGACTAACTTAATTTCTAAAAAGGACGCTCAGATTAAGACGTTGACAGTTAACCAAAAATAAAATCGAATAAATAACATAAATAAAATGTAAAAATGCAGAATAAAATTAATAACTAAATCAGCCCGCGATGTCATTCTCAACATTTTAGTGAATAAAATAAAAATTTATTATTACGTTATACGTGTATACAGAAAAGTATTCGACCGTCGGAACAGAGGTGTATTTACTGTGGACAGTAGGTATAGCTGTGACATAACATCATTTTCGCACTCTCCGGTAGATCTGAAACCCTTAGCTATGGTCACGCCATCTATAATAAGTTTTAACAGGTGTTCGCCATTCCTACGCCACCGCGGGCCATAACAAACATAAATGTCAACGTCCAAGGTTCTGTGCGGCCGCAACCGGAGCAGCTGACTACTACCAAGGTAAAAGGAGTTTTTGCTCATCGCCTTGAAGCACGACTGGCAGTCGTCGAACAATGAGCGGTCTCCTGCGGCGAGGATGATCAGGGTGCCTTCCTCTGCTTGTGTTTTTGAGCCTTGGATCTGGAAATTGAGACACACAAATATTATTATTTAGTTACACAGTAAAAAACCTAACAAATACATAGTTTGAGTACAAAGGTACTTCTTATTTTTTGTGAAATTTCTTTCAGTCAACAATGTGATGTGTGTTTCTTTCAATAATGTGTGGTTTTTGAAATCACGCTGCTACAGAATGTGTCGGGACAGACGACAATTTCTATCTACATTACCAATCATGCAGAATTGTGGCGTTCGACGGTATGCATCATGATCTTTTACTGAAGTGATCATTTTCACATTTACCTTTGTTATGAATTTTTGTGAATTATTTCTACTATTTAATTTGGAGTAATTATTCAAAGGGGCAAACTAAATTTAAATCGAATTAATCACATTATTACTTTATGTGATGGATGGTAGTTGCTCCATGATATTTCAATTAACTACTCTAAGAGCTTATAATTGCTTTTGCGCTGGGAAAAAAGTGCTAAGGTCGTCCAGACACAAGATCCAATTAATTGTAACAATAAAAGTTTCATGGTTGCACTAAAACTTAATGAAAAGACATCAACCGAATGACGTTTTGAGTGTGACATAAAATTTGGTGCTCGTGACATTCAATTCTTATGCTGCTAATCCCAGAAAGCATAAAACTAAAATCGGTAGAAGTAAAAATTTCTAATTTAGTGTTTTTACCAGCAAGCTCCCTTGGATCATTTTGTCGAGGACAAGGAAGAAATACATAGAGACCCACGGTCACCACAGAAAATGTGTAGTATCATAACCACAATACCGTATTAAAAGCGTACCTAGGTACTTTTAATCTTTGCTTCGCAAAGCTGTAACAAAATACTTCTCTATTTTTCTAATGCAATTATGATCTCTACTCGACTCTGTACAGTCATGAGCACTAATAAATAACACAAAGCAACTTTAAAAAGCTCCTTTTTTACGACGAAATTATGGAATTTTGCTAAGCGTTTACATATAAGTGCTCATGATGGTACTGTCAGTAATATTGTCTCACCTGTGCCTCCAGATATCGTCCACCCTTCCCACTGATGGCCTCGACGATATCGTGCGACGTGTCCGAGTCTATCGACGTCATCTCCACGTAGCCCTTCGACTCCAGGGAGGGACAGTGCAGCACCCCGCAGTTGCCGAACACCATCTAGATATTTACAAGAACAATATAAAAATTAAAAGAAACGAATACGATAAAGTGAAAGGTCTCTACTGGACAAATACTTCTTTTATATTTCTGTACCATTTCACATGTTGCCTTATATGTATAACACAAAGGTTGACTGGAAGAGAATGCCTTGTGGAGTTGAGTCCGCCTATGTACCACTACATGAAGTTAAAAGAAATAATACAGCCCTAGGACTGTAATAAGACACACCTACCTAATTGATATAGAATGCACAACATATTCAATTTTCTACTTTCGACATAATTATATTTAATGTTTGTAGAGATTTAAAATAATTAATTAATAAAATTAATTAAATTCAGATCATAACAAACATCTGATCACAGATCCATCCATAATTATTCACTTTCACAAAATTAATTAAAAATGTTAGTAAAAATACAGAACTTACTTATGTACGTTAGTATTTAAACTTAAATGTATGTTGCTTATGTTAACCGTCTATCCATTCTGTCACTAAACACAACTAAACATCGCCAGAATGCTGTAAGCATGCTGTATGCTGCTTTAAGTAGAGGTTGCCTTTTAAGAACTTTCTTACCATATGTTTTATCTTCTTCGATTTTAAGGATATGGCCCCAGATTGTCATGAGAGTACATTTTCTTACTTGAAATTAACACTAGGTATCAATGTAGCTCTAATACTAGCGACTGTATTCCATAAAGAATACTACCCCTTCTTAGAGAAACAGGCTTGATGTTCTACAAGGTTATAGGTGTATAAAGTACGCCCACATTACACCTCTACGTTATATGTGTGACCGCGCCAGGTAATTATTGGATTATCGTCCTACAATAAAGGTTACTCCTGTTAACCTTTCCATACACGTAGGTTTGTGAGTGGGTGCATCATATGAACATACAAAGTGTAAGTGTGATATGAACCGCAATACCGTTGCTACGGAACACAATGGGATGTGGGTAAGGCATTTTAATACGAGAACTGTACCATTGTTGATGTTCCTTACAATAGAGATACTAAGTGTAGTGAACCACGGCTGGTTAAGAAATCTGTGTTTATGCCAGAAAAACAGTAACCTTAAGTAGGTTACTGTTTTTTACTCATTTTGTTTACTTCCATTCATTTTGCTCTATGTAAGCAGTTTCAAAATCTATATTTTAATTCGAAATCCGAAGAATTTCATAAAAAAATACAAAAATCAAACAGGTACATATCTTTCTTGACAAATAAACACAGTTATCTTTGTGAAATGTAGATTTTACGCAATTATTTTTGACTTAGATTCGGCCAAACCAGTGTGGACTGATAACGGACGGCATAACAGGTAAAGTATGAATTATCTCTCAGTGTCCTTTGTCCACAGTATGTCCACAATTCAACCGTTTCTTTACTTAACTACTTAGGACCAAATATAAAGCGAGAACACAAGGCTCATAACAACCTTCAGAACACTAGGGATTTTCTCAAGGGCTTATTGTTTATAATAACATAGCAACAAGCTAACAGAGGACGAGTACAACACGTCCCAAACTTCATAGTAACGAAAATCTTGTCGCCGCATTTGAGCAACCCCTTCCGGTTCGGTTCCCCGACCATCCCTCCGTGACGCATAAAGATCCCCAGTAAAGGTCGGATCAGGGTCTCGGCCCTGACTCCGGACTGACCTTTGTGCAAACACATCTACGCGTGAAATCTACTTTTATTTGTGTTATGATATCAGTATGATATTTTTTGGAAACTTACTAAGTTCTTCAAATAAAACTTGACCTTTATAAGTACTTCTTAGGTAGTACTCCTCAAATGGAACTTTTAGTTCCTGTGATTTACTAAGCAATTACCTAATAGGGCATCCCTTTATTCAATGCCGATTGCATTGTGTCGTGCGTGAACGGAGTCAGACAATATATTATTAAACTAATATGTAAAACTTTATTTTAGCACTTTGTAGTGATTATGGCAACATTCTGACATAAACTTTTAAAAAATCTGCACATTGAAAACATTTAGATAGTGGGCTGTGAGCGGCAGTAGCATACAAGAATAAGAATGTATGGAAAGCATTATGTTCCTACCCTTGTCACAGACAAACGACCCCCAGGTAGGCAATAGCGTGCCATAGCATCAAGATGTTGTAAACCTATTTTCAGGTATATTTTTCAAATAATATAATTATTGGCAGTGTTTGTTACCTCTTTAGCTGCTTGAGGGTCGGCGACGCAAGAGAAGGTGATGTCCGCCTCCTCCACCACGTCGCAAGGTGTAACCGCCAGGGTCGCTCCGACCTTCTCGAAATCTTTGCACTGGAGACAGCAAAAATAATACAATTAATACATTATTCAATAATTAAATGAGTATCTAGGACCTAGGACTAAAATAGAAAAGTTATATTTTTAAGCAGGTCTTTTGGCCTCGGAACACCTAGCTAAACTTGAAAGGGTATTAATATATTCCATCAATTTTTATTACTTAATTATATATCTCAGGTAGTTAGAAAAAAAGAAAAATAAACAATTTCCCTCTATGAAACTTCATACTACTCGCGCCATCTATCATCAGAAATTGAGTTACAAGTTTCCACGTTCCGCTACTAGATGTCGCTGTACGTCGACAAGCAGGTACCTAAACACAATCAATATCCGCGCCACGCAACCGACCGGGCCGCGTCAACGACCGCGGCGCGCAATGGCCGACGCCACGCGCCGCCATTTTGACGTCGATAACGGCGCCTATCTAGCCACCGCGCAAGCAGCGACACCGGCGAAGACCGTGACGAGTGTCAAACAAAAGTCTCTGCCGATTCATTCTATGAACACGACACTGTGTCTGTTTTACGAGTTACTGGAAAACGGAGAACGCATCGATGCCTTTCTAGCAAAAGCAAATCTGCGGCTTGTCTTTTTTGCTATCTTTGCAACTTTTTATCATAAATTGACAAAGCAATTTGAGCAGTTGATTATCTTATTCATTATTTGCGTACCTACGGGGAAAAAAATTGCCAACAAAGAAACGGCGATGATCTTTTATTTTTAAGTGACCTCCAGGGATTGACAAAATAAACGCATTTAAAAATAATTTGCAATATTTCGGTTGTGACATTTCGAAAAGAGGTCAGGCAGTACTCAGTGTGCGCCTACAATAAAGTGTAGCAGTTATTGATTCAGAAGGGAACGTACATAATTATTTGCATATTATTATAGTTAGCTGAAGAAAAAGGGCAGAGTCCCTGTCGGTGAAAATTCCAACTTTCAATGCGAGAACAAGAGGCATTGAATTCAGACTATTGATTTTCACTACAGAAAGAACCGAACAGGTGAACAGAATAATAAATAAAAGATGTGACGCTGGTGTAAAAAGATCGATTTTCAAATTCAATCTTTTGTTTATAGCTATCATCAAATCGTCTAGTGTTAATAATAAAACGTTCGGAAAGTAAGTATTGATGGTTCGCGACAAACAACTGTAGCTGCGAAGGTCAATATCAATGTTTGCACAGATGGCGCCAGTTTCGCATCCCGGCTACACACATACATTCTCTTCTCTAGTATAGGATAACACCCACGCGGACAGATACATATTGTACGACCTACATACATAGTAGCTACAGTTAAGAACAAGCGTTCCTTCCCAAAATGTAACTGAAGTTGATAATAAGTGTAAGTTTAATAAACAATGGAGATATGAATGGGTCAGAATGGGTCACGTTTGGGACGTTATTTAGATTTTCAGTTTCGTCAGAATTTTGCAATTATACAATGATATATGAAGGACAAAAGAAATTTATGTAAATTACAACAAATATTTAGCTTGGTGATAAAAAGGCGCTACTTTTGAATAATGTATGCAATATCCGCATCAGAGTATCGGAGAAACATTCTCTTCCGCAATCGTTGTAATATTGAGATAGTGGATTTGGCACAAGTGCAGCACTTTGCTCCATAATCTGAATCACAGGGCGTATTCTAACGGAAATTAATATCTTATCTCTTAGATCTTTTTCTGCCACGTCTTAGTTTAGGATATTAATAAAATTATAAACCCGTATTTGTGAACCTTTATTAAATTCTTATTCAAACACAGTTCAACCAGAGTATCATCATTTTATAAGAACCCTACATATAACACGCACAACAGTAGCTTTTGTATAAACTGTTTCGTTTATTTTTGGGATCCCGGTGGGAGGTGGTACGGGTGCATCGTGCGTGCGAACTGTAAATGACCGTTCTACGGGTTTCCCCACAAAGGTGTCATTCACAGTTGTTGCTGTAGCTCCGCTGGCATTTCAAAGCGGTATTTCAACAATTTCCTTCGAGACCCGCTCGTAATTGCTTCTACAAAGTGCATTTGTACCGTATTGGTGCTGTGTGGGTGCATGTATACAGTAATATGTTGAACTAAAAGATAAGAGAGTGCATTCGTGATAAGATTATTAGGAGCTGTATTACTTTCTTCAGATGTTAATATTAAATGGGCAATCTAAAATGTGTGCATTTGACATGAGCTGTCCAAAAGAAACATCAACTCAAGCGTTAGCCACGCTAAATAAATACCATACATTTGACCTTTCTTAACACTTTGTAGAAACTTACTTTCATCTGCAGATTTCGTTCCCACCCACGACGAACATATTTTCTCAAGAAAAGCGATTACTCAGGTTACCGAACACTTTCTTTAATGTGGGAGGTCGTCTAAAAGCGTATTAATCTAGAAGAGTGCATTCCGGCACTAGATTTATTAATTGTTTAATTACCTTCCTTTGTCTGGCAAAAGTTTTTAAAATCAATTCATTCGTAGAATTCTTCGTTTTAGTTATTACGATGAATGCCGAAGCCCGTCTAATGTTTGTCAATAAATATTGTATCAGAACCTATCTCACGTATTTCAAACAAACACTGGAACTCCAGTACCAACGTAGCCGTAGTGAGTACCTATAGGAAATAGGAATTGACATCGAGTTCCTTCGAAAGTAAAAACCCTACTCAACATTTTTCTTCCATTCAATATCACAACAAAAATCCATCAACTGGATTAAAATATTGTACCAAACTTCGTTGATACCACTTGCTTATCTGAGTTCAGTTCTATTTTAAGCCTTATCGCTTTTAACGTGAGTGTAAATTAGTTTGTGGTATACATACCTATTACTATGTCTGTCTGTGTCTGTATTATACCACAGACTAGAAAGAAGGTGTTCAGTAAATAGATGTGTAGACAGGTCGATACTTCTACAACAAATGGAGCACCTACACCTATCAGTACCTACAGGAAAATTCTTCGAACTGTTTATCGGTGGGTAAACATTTTCGGTCAAGGTCTTCCATTCCACTTTCAAGATGCCTTTCGGTTCCTTGGGCGATAAATTCTCGCAGTTTGAAAGCTGGAAAAGTGTTTGTTGCAAAGTTTCAAACTGCTGAATTGTATTCGTTTATCTCTTTGCCGAGTGCTCTTGGCTGGGAATCGATACTTTCATAACAGTTCTTATTGTTAGAAAGATGAGACACCTGCCTTATGGATGTTTTAAAACCGCGTGTGGTCACTAGCAGTTCTGGCAAGAGTAGTAAGTACTGTCAAACTGCCAGGATTACATGTTGTAGACTTGTTTAGCACAGCTCCTTTCCTGTTTCACTCAAGCTTGAGATGATCCAATGAAAAATTTACATAAGCTGGTATAATTGCTACAATTAATAATTGCCTAATATACGAAATGGACTGCATTTTGTGACCAGATTTATCCAGGAATTTCGTCAATTTTGTTTCTCAAACTAAACTTGTACAATAAATTGTACAAGTTTAGTTACAAGCTTGGAGAAGTTCAGCCGTACTCGTCGAAATCAATATAAATTGCTCCACTACTGAGAACAATTCGTCCACTTACTCCTAATTTGAGTTATTATGGCTATCCGTATTATGGCTCTACGTACCAGTTGTGCGGTTCCTACAGTTATAAATTGTGAATTAATTTCGAAAAATATCATGTAACATAACCTCTACCCTATTACCACGGCCATTATCGTCATCAGCCAAACACAGTCTACTGCTAAGCAAAAACAGCTTAATATATCGTCCCCACTGCCCGCTACTGCTTGATACGATTACATAATTCTATATGGGTATATGCAATCTCAGAGAAGTTCAGTCGATTCTCGGCTTTAGATCCTGCAGTTACCAATATCGTCGCTAAGACTAGCATGAGAACGTTCTACATACTTGATATTTTCGTTATATTTGCCGATTCGCGGTCTTCACTCAAGAAGATCCTTTCCATATTGGGTCAACCAGTGTAGTGTACAATCAATGCAATCAAGTACAATGGTGATAACTAAAAGCTCAAAATGTTGGACGCAACCGTTTCGTCGGTTATTTAGTGGGTCGTACGTGCTCTTTCACTGTCTAAGGTTGCCCAACAATATTATATCATAATACTCTGTGCGTCATGTAATTGAGTATCGAGCGCTAAATGTTTGCGGTCTGTCATTATTGTGTCTGTGCTAATAGTTATTTATATCAGTTCATGCTGGAGCTAAGGAATTGGTCACAGAAGGCTGTAAACATAGGGATAAGTAGAGAAGGAAAGGTTTTCTATTCACGTTACTGGTAGGATTGGTACCTACTTGGCTAACCAAATACAATTTACAACCATGTATACACTTATTTGTTAGTTTTCAAGTGCGTTAAGTCCAAACACTGTTTTATTTAAGCTTTCACGGTTTACACTGTCACTTACAATAGTTGAAAATCACGGAAGATATCCCGTAAGTGACAGTCTAAGTTTTGCGCTGAGTAGGTACATATTATTTCCTCATAGTTGAGGATAGTCATAATAAGGAAACATTGACTGCAGGAATATTATGAAAATATTATTTGATTTTTCAATCATGTATTTGTAGTAAATAATCTGTAATAACAATTGTTATAATAGATTATTTGATTGCGCTAGATAGTCGTAAGATCTGGGCAATAAAAGCTTATAGATACCGTCTCAAAAACGATATACACAGAAATAAGCAACCTTATAACCGAAACGAATGGCTAAACAATGGCACGACGCAATGCAACAGACAGAATATTACAAGAACTAGAACAAGTCACACTCAATAGGATTGTTACATCAATTCGGAAGTGAATTGGATTTGGTGTCAACAGCAAGAATACTATGGGCACATTATGCACTCCCAACACCTAACATGGATAAAAAACTAAAATCACTGCGACTCTGTACTGATATCCTTCTCCTTCCTTCATGTCGTTGGCACGGCAGTATCCAATAACATATCTGTGTAGGTATGATTATGATAGCGATTGGCTCAGCAACGCCAACAAATATTCTAAAGATATAAACAGGATTAATAACGTTAATATCAATATGTGACAAAATAATTTTTGGTCCGGATGAAAACTCTGCAAGTTTGACAGTGAAATGCGAGGCAGGGTTAAGGCCAGCAATTGCGTCAAACTGATAGAGGTGAATATTATCAAACAGAGAATGGATAGCTAAATACTCATGAAACAAATACTGATAATGTAAGTAAACACTAGCAAACAGCTCTCTATCAACCGATACACTAAAAGCCTCCATAGCAAACTAAACGATATTACTTATCTATCAACCAAGGTTATAGTCAAATAACATAGGTATTGGATATTGAAGTAAAGTATTCACGGACGCCTATCGGACGCACAACACGTGTCAGAAGACCCGGACAGAATAATAAACTTCCCAATGAGATCGCACTAAATTATCTCAATCTGAGGACACTTGCACTGAATTTTTTGGCGACAGTCCATAGAAAAAAGAAGTTATTGCTTTGAGGACAGGTGGTGAAGCTAAAAACATCGAAGGAGGAGATATTTTGAGATCAAACTATTTTTAAGTAGCTGTGCCAAAACTAAAAGAATGGGTAATTAATTTTGATGCTAATTGTATTCAAGACGAAAACGAAGAAGTGAGCGATTTTAAAAACAAATGATATTATAAACAAGAATAGAGAAACGTAATTCATGTGTGTGAATACAATTGTTATGGTTAATGGTCCAGCCATTGTCTTAGATATAAACAATGGATAACCAGGTGGGTAAGAATTTCTTTCCCAGAAACTAAGCAATGTCAGCCATGGTTTCTAGTTGTATTAAGATAGAAAAATGACCTGAAAATGTTAAAAGATGCCTAATAAAGATACTGAAGCATACTATATCGAATTAAAAACTCCAATACAGGATGTTATGCAAAAAACGCTATACTACAAACAGACAACGATAACTAAACAAACACTGTACCACGTTCCACGAGGTACCCTTTGAAGATTAGCGTTGTAAAAGAGCAAAAACGTAGCGATGCACGTTATAAAAATTTGCTACACATGTTCACAACTCCGCTGGAAGCTTTTTTATGTATTTGCTCTCATGCACATCACACATTTTACAATAGTTATTACTGTCGGTTTTTGTACATGAACCCTGTCAGGACACTGCAAAGCACAACGTTGGTTTGCTGTTGAGTTTATGGAGTTATGAACATTAGATAAACACGATCTTAAAATAGAAAAATCGCGAATCCTTTCGATTTATTTTCATGAGCGGTGACGCTTTGGTCAATTCAAAAGCAAAAGAAAGTAATAAAATTGTAACAGGCCTGCCTATGTCTGTACATGTACATGTACAGAACATTGAAAATATATATAAGACTAGTTTTCCGCCCGTGGCTTCGCCCGCGTCAAGTTCGGTTATATCGCGTTTCCAAGAGAACTCTTCAAAAGTCCGGGATAAAAACTATCCTATGTTCTTTCTCAAGGTCAACTCTATGTCTGTACCAAATTTCATTAAAATCAGTTCAGTGGTTTATACGTGAAAGCAGACAGACTGACAGACAGACAGAGTTACTTTCGCATTTAAATATTAGTAGGAATAGGGAGTCTCTAAGTACAAAATCCAACTCCACGAGGATCACCGCTGCGAAGGTCTAAGCCCCGCGGAAGTACGGATCTTCACGGATGGATCTAAGACAGGTACCGGCACTGGAGCTGGAGTCTTCTCGGAAGACCTCAACATCCACATAGCCGCACCATTGGGGGTCCATAACACGGTATTTCAGGCAGAATGTATGGGCATTGCCCTGGCGGCATCGGCCATTTTAGCCAGGGAAGTTGTGGACCACTCAATTCGTATACTTTCTGACAGCATGGCTGTACTACTAGCATTAAACAACCACACAGTCAACTCTGGGTTAATATACGAGTGTCATCAACGTCTGAACCAGGTTGGTAATCTCAATAATATAACCATTCAATGGATAAAAGGACACAGCGAGTCCCGAGGCAACGATGCAGCGGACGAACTCGCTAGAAGGGGATCGAGCATGGCAGCAGTGGGACCTGAACCCATAGTGCCACTCCCCTTCGGGTACCTACGCACACTGGTAAGGAAACGAACCAGTGAACAACACCACAAACTGTGGCTAAACCATGGTGAGTGTAGGCAGGCCAAGGATGCACTTCCTACCATCGACGGCCGCTTCACGAAAAAAGCGCTTCGGCTGACCAAGCTACAGCTGCGCACTGTTACAGCCGCCATCACTGGACACGGCTCTTTTAACAAACACCTCTTTGCCATAGGAGTCACAGACAGTCCCCTGTGCCGAGCCTGCATGGAGGAAGATGAGACAGCAGCCCACGTGCTTCTGCACTGCCCAGAGGTTGCATCATACAGGGCAAAGTACTTCGGTAACCCAGGTACTCTCCGCGAGACTGTCAGCGACATCAAGGCGTTGCTGGCTTTTCTCGGGGAGCTGAGGTGGATCGAATAGATTTCCCACCCGCACGCAAAATACGCGCATTGGACGTGGAGTTGCGGACACCAGCCCGTTATACAATACAATACAATAGGGAGTCTTAATTAGAGCAACAGAAGCCAAAACAACAGTTTTTAGACTTTTTATCGATCTGTCTGCTTGTCTGTCTTTCTGTCTATATGTTTGTACGCGCATCACGCAAAAAGTACTGCATGGATTTTAAAGCAGTTTTCACCACTCTACGGCTAGATGCTTAACTTAGATTTGGAGTGTGCGAAGCAAGGGCAGGTCGCTAGTTTCAAATAAACCCGATACAGGCACTTTTGAAAAGTCAAAAAGAACTACCTACAGACTGTGGGTAGTTTGTTTTTGACTTTTCTGCCCAAGCATAATAACTGTGAAAGGACGCAGTTTCCTATTCCAAAGCGTCTGCGTAGATTGTAGATGGTTCTGAGTTTCTGACAGCACTTTTTTGTTGAGAAATAAAAAAAGAAATCAATAACTGCAGCCTGTCCCCACAGCAGAATACCGTAAGACATGGTGGTATGGAAGTAATAAAAAGTCCTTTTAAATGAGGACTGCATTGCAGCTTTTGACTCAAGCATAATCCCCAGGAAAACAAGCACTTCAAGCACAAAGTAGAAAGGCGGACTTAACATGCATTTTCTACAAGTCAATCTTTGAGTGATGCAGAGACACGTATACAGGATCAATTGTTTACAATTTTTTATTCCTTTATTGTGGAACCACGAGACTCCTTTGAGCATTCTTCGATATTCTTCATAGTTTGAGCAGATAATTTTCTATTGTTGCAGTAAATAAGACCCTCATAGGGTTGTAATATAATGCAGCGGCTGCACAAAGTTTTAGCGCTGGTAATCATTTGGGCAGCAGTGAAGGCACAGGACTGCACCCCAGCCTGCTCCTGCTACAGCACCTATGCCACAGACAAACACAGATTCAAAGAGACACGAAGGGTGTTAAAATCTACATACTTCAAACTTTCAACACCCCTTTTTTGGTCGGGGTTTAAAAAGAGCATAACCGAAGCGGTGCATTCCCAAAAATTCGCTACACACGTTCACAACACAAAAAAGCTGGAACACTTTCTCAGATAAACACGATCTTAAAATAAAAATCGCGAATGCCTTCGAGTTATTTTCATAAGCGTGACCTAAAGGTTCAAAATAAACGATTTGATATACCCTGCATCGTCTTTAGTCCGATCTAATAAGCAAGCAGGAAAAGCGGGAAATTCCGGTAAATCATACCCGTTCCCCCAGAGCCCGACACCGATTAGTGGTTCATCGATCATTGCTATTAGAACCTACGTAACATCGGTCTATACTAAAACTAAATGTCGGGTAAAAATAAAATGATTACATCTATCATTAGCTGATTGTAGTAAGTATTCCACGTAACGAGGCTTCCCAGACTATGGCGTGTATCGATAATTGAGCTATTTAGCTTCATCATACTATGTTTGTCAAACAACCCGGTCATGCATGAGGCATCTTGGCAAAGTTCCTACACATCTTCGTTGTTCCAAATCTTAACATCATTCATAAATAATTCGAAACGAGGTTTTTTTTAATTACTTTGATCAGACTTTAATAAATGATCAAGGTTATGCTAGGGAAATTAACAAGGTGTCTCTAAAGTATAACGTCTATAACGCACGACATTTCAAGGATTTTGTTTGACATTTTAATGAAGTATGTTTCTGTCAAAAGAAAAGATTAGACATAATGAGAAGTTGAATAGGCATGACAGCGAGATGATTTTGTACAAACAGACAATAAGTTAGCAACGACTGTACGTGTACACACAACAAAATGAGTGCAATAGACATTACAAAGAGGTGTAAAGTGTCGTTAGTGAGGATTTGAGAATAGGTCCGTCCGTACTGAGTGGTGGGCGTCGAACGTCGCGTGTGGAATCATCGCCACGTGAAAGGAAACACCCGCCATTAAATGAAAAGCTTTTTTGTTTTAATAATGGGACCGGAACGTGTCTTGCGTAACTGACTGTTCTCATAAATACGGATGACTGGAGTAGCAGACTAGCAGTCACAGTTAAGAATTTGCTTAAATTGACTCGAGGTTAAAATTGACTTTATATTTGCACAAACATTACAAAATGAAGGTTGAATAAAAGTGAATAATTAATGTACAGTTTGGCTTCGGCGAGTCATGAATTTTAACACTGGGAAAATAACAATGAAGTTTTATTACACTTAATTCTACACGTCCAAACCATTCACAAAATGTAATAAATCATTTGATTTTCATGCAAATGTAATCTTTCTATGATATTATAAACACGATAACTGGTAATCGTAAACTACACTGAATGTAAATATTTTGATAAGGAATCCTAAAATAACGTGTTTCATTTAGCAATATTTTCTCTATAGAGCGGAAAACGTGTCTATGCCAGAGACGGCAATAAAGCGGTCAGAGACTAGAAAATCCGGTCGCGGTCTATATAAATGAAAATGTATTCGCATGAGTATTACAAAATCAAATCAAATCAATCAAATCAAAGCATTTATTTCAAGTAGGCCCGTTACAGGCACTTTTGAACTGTCGAAACAAAGACAACAATGAAATTTAGCTACAGTCCCAGTCACAAGGCATAAAAACTGTGAAAGTACTGTAGTTGCCCATTCCCTAACGTAGATCTCTATGGAGAAGAACGGGCAAGAAACTCCATGGACACTCTTTTAAATCAGAATATTTTTACAAAACCTTGGTTACATCATTCATGTTTAGATGGTACATTATGTGAGAGCGATGTAGCAAGATGTGCACGTTAAAAGTGTCCATAGTAAAAACAAGGAAAAGAACAATTCACAAAATAAAATAATTAATTCAAATAAGCCGTGGCAACCAAGAGATGACCAGTCACAACTGACAGCGCCCGTTCACGAACATGACGCATGTATCAGCACCATTCAACTCAACCATTTTGAAGGGAACTAACTGATCCGACACACGCGCCACCATCAGCGAGACATTTGAGTGAGCATGACATACACTTAACCGCCAGGGCAAATTCAAGTCAAAAAAAAAAAAATGACGTAGGTTTCCAACGAAGGATAGCTTTCTATTACATAGTACTCACATAATATGGGCTATGCGGTTATATAATACCAAAAGAAATTGAATCTATACAATGCAAAGATAGTTGTACAATCTTCAGCAGCTCCAACAATACTATTTAATGCTATCCATTAATCAGTTTATGCGCCCCTGTCCATGTGGAGCAGGACCGGCATTGAGCCAAGCATTTTTATCAGAGATATAATCGTCCAACTTGTAATATGCTTGCTTACATAGTGTGCGTTTAATGCATGATTTAAATTTCGTCTCATTCAGTTCAAGAATACTTTGTGGAATTTTATTATAGCATCTTAAACAGTACCCCATGAAAGATGAGTCTACTTTAGCGAGTCTGAAGCCCGGCTGAACTAATTGGTCTCTAGTTCTCGTACTGTAATTGTGTCTGTCACCTCTTTTATTAAAAAGATGTAGATTTTTTCTAACGTACATTATGTTTTCGTAGATGTATTGACAATGTACCGTCATGATTTTGATTTCCTTAAACAGTTCCCTTAGAGAATCGCGCCTACGAAGATTATATATGGCTCTGATGGCTCTTTTTTGCAGAATAAATATAGACTCAATGTCTGCAGCCCGTCCCCATAACAGAATGCCATAAGACATTATACTATGAAAGTAACTAAAATAGACCAGTCTAGCGGTATCTACATCAGAAAATTGACGGATTTTTCTAACAGCATATGCTGCTGAACTTAGGCGCCCCGCAAGAGATTTCAAATGAGAACCCCATTGTAGCCTTGAATCAAGCGTAAGCCCCAGGAAAACGGTTTTATCTACGAATTCAAGTTTCTCTTTATTCAATACTATATCACACTCGTTACTTTTAACATTTGGTAAAGCAAATCTTATGCATTTCGTTTTTTTTTCATTTAATACTAAATTGTTTGCTGTGAACCAATTATGGACCTGAAGTAGGGCATTATTTACGTCATCTAGATTTTGGGCCCGTCTATTTATCTTAAAAATTAGAGAAGTGTCATCAGCAAATAACACCATATTTTGAGGTTGGTTTTTCAATAAATAGGGTAGATCGTTTATATATACTAGAAAGAGGAAAGGACCCAATATTGAGCCTTGCGGAACCCCCATTTTTACTTTTAAACCCTGTGAATTAACACCATTTATTTGAACATATTGTTGTCTATTTAAAAGTATTGCATAAAACGTACAAAGAAGGTTCACTGCTGAACTTGACCTTTGTTACAAACTGCCATACAATTGACACTGATGTAAAAGCATTATCATCAAGCTTGACAGAGACTGGTCATAGTTAAGTAGCAAGCGCAGAATGCATAGTCCGGAATGGAAAATGAATAACAAATTAGCTTGAGAGTTGAGACTTCTGTATCAATTCTCGTGGCACAAAACGTAAGTATAAGCAGTATTCATATACGCACGGAGTTGCAGACAGGATGGGCTATAAATATAGAACACCTGGGCATTGGAATGAAGCAAGCAGGTCACCCCGTGACTACGAAGAAACCGCAGCGGTAACACTACTGTTTATAGAAATGCAGGTTTCCGGTCATTCGCGAAAATAAGGTATAAATATTTGGACGATTTTTTCAACTTGGCATTTTATTTCATACTAGCTGTTGCCCGCGATCTTGGTTCGCGTGAAATTATTATTAAAAATATTACTTCCTGTTTGAATAGTATTTTGTTACTAATTTCAAGGGTTTTAATCTTTTTGCACGGAACCCTAATTATTTTTGTAAAATAAAAGTAGCCTAAGTTAGACCTTACAAGTCTTACAACATCAGCTATCTGCCAGTAAAAGTCGCCTCAAAATCGGTAGAGCCGTTTCGGTCATTAGCCGTAACAAACAGACAGACAAACATTTTAAATAACGATTTTTGTTTTATGTACCGTATTTACTTTCATTCAGTAAAAAACTGTTATTTTGAAATTACAAACAGACACTTGAATTTATTTTAATTTGTATAGAAGATACATTGGAAGAAACCATGATCTAAATATGATCGACCTGTTGAATCTATTGTTCAGATTCATTTTTCATTTCAACCTTTTTTATCCCCACCTAAATGCAATCTTCGTCAAATAATTTTGGCATGATTCATCTGTTTACATTTCATGATCTTTCCAAATCTATTTGCAAATCCTAAAGAAATACGCGTGCACATTTCGCAAGGCTTTTAAACCGTCATCAGCAAGAGGCTAGAATCCGAAGGCGTACTAAGCTCTCTTGCGAACAATAGGGCTGCAACTACACAATGGCGCCAAGGGCAGGTACAAGACTGGAGCCCCTTGAAGGTACACAAAACAGATCGTTTGTACCGCCTGGTAAATGTACATTTTGTACAAGGATATGTACAGTAAGGTACGCGATTGTGCGTTGACTCATTAAAAGTGCTTATGGATGTCCCGATATGGTGACAACATCCGAATGACAATGGTAAGCCGTCCAACACTGAGTCGTTAACGTCAAGAGATGGTTGATCATAAACGTTAGCTGATATGGTTGGAAACGCTCCTAAATTGTCAGCCCGATTTTATTTTGGTCATCCGTCGTCAAAAAGCAGGAATTGTATCTCGGTTTCATAAGGAAAATCATCGCAATGATAAAAATGTTTAATTAAGCACTTTGGGTTAATTGATGCGAGTTGCTTTGCGTCATCAGCGAACAATTCGCGACGCTTGCACTGTGCGTGTCTTTGTTGTCGAGTCTTGACATAATGTTCGATTCACGCACTTGTGTTTGAGACAATCACCTGGATGTAGGAGCATTCCGTCTTATAAATGATCTCGCTGCAGTTTCTACGTAATATAGAAACAGTACAAGAAATTAAACTCAAAAAAAAAATGTTTAAACATCAATTGAAGTAGTAATCGTAAAGTTGGAGAATCTGCTCTGTTTTATGATGAAACGAAATGAAAAAATGGCTGGCAATGCTCGGCATTTTTGCTTTGATACGTACGATGTTTGTTTTGGCCGCCCCGTTTCAACTTGCGAATGAAAAACTAAACATGGCGATTTATACGGCTTATAAACAAAACTAGGTAGATCTTAAGCAATCTTTTCAGCAAGTTTCCAGAATGTTCCAGATTACGTTTCAATTTAAAGTTGTGACATCGCAATCAATGCTTTGTTTATGACCCAAATACGAGGAGCATACTATTAATCGTTTGACAATAATTGACGTGCGGCAGCATACATTTGGATGTCTCAACTGCCTTGGAGTATCATTTTAAAGACACGTATGACTACACGACAAGGACGGACATAGATGGTGAAGCTAACAAAGAACAGAAACGTAACTACCAAAAAAGTGCAGGTGACGTTTCTGAAACGGTAAACAATCAAAGGTCAAACGCTATGAACCGTGAAGAAGGCTTTGATGTGAAAAGAAGAGTATGTACAATTCGGTGATGGAATTATAGGATAAGCTCCTTCAATCGGAACGGGGCAATGGGATCAGACTTCTGTAACACGATTACCCAATTTGTTACAGAAATGTAGGTATTGATTGAGAAAATTGGTGTAAAATTTTACTTTGAGAGCCTATATTAAGACTTGATCGATATGCTCACGATGGAGACCCTAAGAAGGAGGCTGATATTGGAGTATTGAGAAGCCATATTTAGGTCTCAGATAGTAGATAGTATTTCACTCGATACCTATATCATGTTAATACTCGTAGATATTCACATTCAAGCCTCCATCTTACCTTTGGATAGATCGTCGAAATCTTTCTTTAGTTTGCGCACGAATTCATTGTTTAAGTTGATTGATAGTGAAATAGTTTATCACCTTGGCATTCAGAAATGTGTCGATGAATTTTATGAAGATTCACGCAAATATTAATATCATGAATGGAAGGGAGAGTTATGTAACTTAAGGCTTGTAAAGATTTCAGTTTCAAGCTGAAACTATGAAAGACTACGAGTAAGTGATTAAAATATAATTGTAGTAGTTTTATCATGTGACGAACATAGAAAATACCGGTTACATCAACAAGATTAAAGTTCAACATCGTGTCCGCAATTAGTTGAGTTATTCTTAGATTTTAAGTGGAAATTAAAGCATTCATATTTCTTGGAGAAGAATTATACAAGTATTATCATACTGTTTTAGCGAACTCAATGAAATCAAAACAAGGAAGGGTACTTTCAATTGATAGTGGCTAGCAGTCGACCACAAATTAATCATAATTATTACTTTTTTTTTTCATTACGAAAGTATGATTTCAATGGTGAATTCAACAATATTTGTTTATTTTTCTACAAGCAATATATGGAAATGCTTGGAATTTCATTACTATTATAAGGACGAGGGATGGTATGAGATGAAAGATTCTTGAAAATAGGTTCAGGTCTCCCAAATATTTTTTCATCAACTGGGTTTTCGTTCAATATAATTTTACTTTCTCATAACTTGATAATGTAAATCTGAAGATTCCTGAATGAAGTTTCATCTACCATTTCCGTTCGACCGTTTCTATTTTTAAGACGTTTCTAAGAGTCATTCACAGCTTTGGCAACCAGAAACAGTTGCAAACCAGTAATATTCGCTTTATTATTCATTCAATAAGGAAGAAAACCCATAAAATCTCCCGTAAGTCACCATAAAACGTTATAGTCTGAATGGCGTCTATTTTCTCCATAGATGCTGGCCGTAATCTAAGCAATATCGCCATAACCGAGCCTAGACCTACTGGCTTGCTAGCCGTGACCTTCTAGAACAAACTGTAATAACGTTATGTATAGACACGTTACACCCTAAAATAAGCGGCGATCAATCCTATGTGTGCCGTTTTCTTTTGATGTCTGTGAACTATAACATTTTTGATGAGCATGATCCGTTAGTAACTGACATTTTCAAAACACTGATGTTGAATGGACGACGGACGGAGGATAGTTTAGACATCATTATCAAAGTCTTGATCAAACTGTAGTTGCTAAAGAAGATGAGCAGTTGAACGTATATTCGTAGAAGAAAAGACTAATACTATTAAAAAAGTGAAAGCAAAATGATTAATCATATCTAATGTTAGAATAATTATGTGGATACAATTTATCCACATTTAACTCCAAAAACTGTTCCACATCGATCACTTTTGACGTTATTCATAAGTTATTGTCATAATTTATCATCAAGGCGTCTGGTACGATTAATTCTATCGCGCCGAACTCCAAGGGTACTATACGCATGTAGGTCAGGTTGGCAGTCTGTATCGCGAAGTAAAGGAAACCTTGTTTCCAGCCAGTTTTCGCGCTTCCTTTCATTATCTGTTTCATTTGCAAATACTTCGGCGAGGTTTCCGTTCGGTAATTCCAATTTCGAGAAATTCGAGTTTGCTAACCTTGTTTTGGTTAAATTCGCTTGTTGATATATATTCTTCTGCGTAGCATGTTTTCCATCAGATAAATGTTGTGATGAATAGTTAGAAGTTATTACTGATAGTCTGTTTTTGATAGAATATTCGAAAATTCCCATGTGTTGTCAATATTCTCTGGAATAAAGTGGGACTCCTTTGTTTAAACATTCTGGTATAAATCAAATCATTTTCCCTGTTTCATATTATTTGTGTAACGAACATAAAGTATGAAGACGAGCTATGTACCTACAACCCGTTGACGTCATCGGGTATATTGCAGATTGTTTTATTTCAATAAAATTCAAAATCGTCAGTCATCGGACTTCGTAGAAAAAGTTGGTGCTGTTTCATACTCATACTTCGGATTACTATCTATTCTGTGTTTTGTAGAACCAGGCCAAGGACTGGGTCTGAGAAATAAAGGTACGAGTAGTTAACTCCCTTATACCTACAGCACAAGTCTAAAGTGACGAATAAAATGTTATAGTGCGTCCTAACTTCCTAAGTCACGTTGCCAAGTCAACAATCAGCAACTGACAGAATGATGATTGGGGCCATCTTATTACATTAACCACTTCTAGTACCCCCCTAACTATAGCCACGTGAGTGTGTTTGACCACCTAATCGCCTTTAATGCAGACAGGCATCCGTCTCTCCATCGATCTTGCCACGTCTCGAACATTCTCTGTAAGTTTCCTACGTAGGTAGGTAGGTATCTCATCGGTCCTTGTTACGACAAGGACAGGCTTTCGTCTTGTTCATTTTGAAACTGAATTTTGGCACTTTAGTGCTCTTTGAATTTGGTCAAAATTCATTTGAATTTGTCTCCAAATTCCTGCGATAAACCATTAAGTATTTACTCTCAAGACTTTGAGACAGTTATCTAACCCTAAAATCGTTATGCGCACCACTTTTAGCAACTTTGCATTTTTTATTACGAGACGGGACCAATAAATATTCTCGTAGGCTAATTTTATCCGTGTGACGTTCGCGAGGGTTTACTTTGCAAAGTTATTATTTACTTAATTATTAATAGCCATACCAGTGTGTATTTAGCTTATTTAGCTTATTCATAAAGAGTTGGTAAAACGTCTAACTTGATGTGTTTTCCTTTTCCTCCACTCAGTCACTCCAACAAAAAAACGTATTCATAGTTTTGATAAAGTTTTCTTAGGTAAATTAATTACTCGCCTATGAATTTGTAGAACCTGTTGTAAAACATGACTTCCAAGAGATTTTACGGTGTAGTTATAACATGCGCCGAGCATGATTTCTTGCTGAACGTGTTTATAGTGTGAATCTCATAAAACATTACAATTTGTTTATGAAACTATTGCCAATATTATAAAGAGGAAAGATTTGTATGTTTGTAACGAATAAACTCAAAATTAGTTTTTGGGACAGATTTCAAAAATTATTTCACCATTAGAATACATACCTACTATATTTCCCTGAGTAACATAGGCACCGTGCAAAGCCGGGACGGACCGCTAGTATAATTTAACATAACATCCTATTGGGTGTCATCCTCGTGGAACGTGGGTTTTTTTACAATAATCCAATTTTTGTTACCAGGCATTAGGTATTATAGTATAGCCTATAGGCACTAACATGTGTATTCATTCTCTTGCCCTTATTCCAATCTTTTTGGGGTCAGCGCAGCATGACTTCTTCTTCCATACTTCTTTATTACTCGTTATTTCAGCAGTCGCCTCCTGCCTGCCTACCTACCCATATCATCTTGCACACCGTCCATCCATCGTTTACAACATCCATCGTCTAAAACTTTATTATTTTACATGGTATAGCAGTACTTAATCATATAATTCTTCACCTTCACAATAAAGAACCTTCGATTCATTTCAATCGATGTTCTTGAATCAATAATGACAATCGTCGACCATTCGATAAAACATCCTTCTATTAATCTAACTAGTCGACATTGTCGTTATTGGTGAACTTAATAGATCAAATAAGGACTGGACCGTTCTCACGTGATCATTGATCTCTACAAAACGTCATCTGAATATCGCATATAAACCATTCGACAACCTGGATAAACTTATGGCCTTCAGAAAGATGGCAAGAAAGAATCCCAGGGAGCGAAGACCTCGCTGGTCTGACCAAGATAAAAGAAGTAAATCAAAATATGAAGTGAAGCAACATGTATAGACACCAAAATCACCCGATGCACTACAACAGGAAAAAGATCGTCACAAATGGAGGGAGGAAGTATAATGAGGCATTTTTCAGGTCGTTCAGTAATACAGAACGACTGAAGAAGTCTCAGCCCTAATCCGCAACTCATTAAGAAAAAAAATCCTGAAACAGCATTCGCCTTTAAAATCATGCATTTTGCGTCGTAGAACCATATTTCCAGCATAAATGTTAATTTTAAATTCTCACAATTGTCGGTATCATCATCATGGCCGATGTATTCTAATTTGTATACCCAGCAATGAACACTAATGCGATATCTATTAATATACCTTCTATATAATGTGCGATAAGGATCCTATCGGTGTGTCCGTCTGCATGGGCCGTGACGTAACCTAATGTGCCAGTACAGCTATGAGAATGTGCAAAAACCAAACGGCCTTGTCAAAATTTCACTACTCACACACACAGCAGTAAGTGTGTAGGTGTAAGTTAGGCAACGCGCGTTCGATATAATCCTTTAGGCTTTTGTAACTATGTAGGGTCGTTGCGCCGGTTTTCGGCCTTTTAGTGGAGTTGTCAACTTTAAGGCACTAGAAAAAAATATTGCCATTATTTTAGCCTAGTGCTATTGCTGTTAATATATAGCCTGCATAATGTAGTTTTCGTTTTTATAACTCATTGGTTCCTACAAATATACCTCTTTTTTATATTATTTTTTAATGTGAAAAATGGGTAAAACGCCGGTTTTCGGCCACAAATTTTAGATTTCGGCCTACAAGAATTTGGTTTTCGGCCACCGGATTAAACATAATAGAAAGGTAATACAAACTAAATAAAATAACATTAAAATGTATTTCTTCCTGTATTTTTATTTACAATAACATTTATCAAATTATTATTAATCAGGTACCATCATAATTGACAACAATGCAAGTATATTGTCTATAAGTCTTTTCTTATTTATTCATAATAATTATAATTTAAGGACCAGTAAAATTTGCGCGGCCCCCGACGCCCGGTGCTTCTCCCGCGGCGGCTGGGACGTGAGGAGGTTCTCTCCCTCTCACGTTCCGCCGCCTCCTTCGCTAGCATGACTGCTTCGCAGAAGGAGGCGACGGCTTCCCATTCCCTCTCGCCCCGGACCATGGCTTGAACCAGGGCCGGGCGCGAGAGGTCGCCGCCGCCAATCGCCGCTACGAGGACACGGCGGTGCTCCGCCCAAGCAGAGCAGACCTCCACGGTGTGCTCCACCGTGTCCTCCGGGCGATCCTTGCAGTGATAGCATCCGGGCGTTTCCTCCCCCCCGATTCGGTGCAGGTACCTCCCGAAGCACACGTGTCCGGTGAGGACCTGCGTCAGGCGGAAGGTGAGGGCGCCGTGGCGCCTCCCTAGCCACTCCTCAAAGAGGGGACTTACCGCCACTATCGTGGCGTGCCCTGCACGGGGTTGCGATAGTCGCGCTCTCCATGTCGCCATGAGATCACGGCGGAGGTCTGTCCGCCGCGCGACAATATGCCGCGGCAGCGGAGTTACCCCCCGGCTCTGTACCTCCGCGCGCCACTCGTGCAGGCGCGCGAGGACTATGGCCTCCAGATCCCATGGCGGCAATCCGGCAAGGAGGCTCGCCGCCTCGCGGGAGATCGTGCGGTACCCCCGGATCAGCCTTACGGCTACCACCTTTTGGGGCGCGTTCAGGTAGTGCTTTGCACGCAACCTCAACGAACGCGCCCACACCGGGGCCCCGTAAAGGGCCATGGACCGCAAGATCCCCGCGTAGAGCCTCCGGCAGGAGGCGTTTGGCCCCCTCAGGTTGGGCAGGAGCCGCTTGAAAGCAGCCCCGGCCTTTTCCAGTCTGGGAGCCAAACGTCGGAAATGCTCCACGAAGTTCCATCGGCTGTCGAGGACGAGTCCGAGGTACCTCAACGTCGACTCGACGCCGACGGGAACCCCTCCTACCGTGAGTATGGATCCCGACGGTGGCGCGTACCGAGGCCCATGAAAGCACATGGCCTCGGACTTGTGCAATGCCCATTTAAAGGGTCTGTCTTGTACTTCTTCATACTTTAGTCCAGCGAAGTCTGTGCATCTTAAATGATACCATTTGGTGCAAAAATCACATCCAATATTTCTTTCAGGATCCTCTTCTGTATCACTTATTAAAATATCTTGACACAAGGCAATCTCCTTCTCTAACACGCTTCTAGTTCTCGAAACCAGAGCTTGATTGACTCCTTCGTTACCCTAGCTCTCGCCTTGTTTATTCCTTCAGCGGATCTTTGTGAAATTTCCGGATGCCTTTTCAAGAATTTCAAAAACAAGGTTTGCCAAAGACGGTCGTCTTTGAAAGGGGTCTGCATGCCAAAGTCTTTAATGATTTTCTGAACAGTGGCTAGCAGTTCTGATTTTTTTATAGGAAAACCAAACTTAGCGATGTCAATTAGCCATTCCACTATATTTATTTCGATTTCATGGATAAGTATAGGATCAGGACCCCGAGTTTTTCCATAATTTCGGCAAACTTCTCTAATGGAAAGCTTTTTTTCGCGAATGTCTCTAAGTGCCTGGTTAATGGTATCTTGAGTATACGGTGCATTTCTTTTTCGTTTTTTAACGATGTCCTTACTCTGTGGAGGGGCCATCTGCAGCAAAAAAATAGTGAAATACTTGACATTTCATGAAATGGCTGAAAATCAAAGCGCCGTTCGGTTTTCGGCCGCCCTATTTTTCATACAATTTTAAGTTGGCCGAAAACTGAATAATAATTATAGACTTACTTTAGTTTTCGGCCACTACCGAAATGCGTATTTTAGTTTCATCAATAACCGTTACAATTGCAGTATTCTGATGGCCGAAAACTGAAAACTAGTGTATTCACAAGAATACGGTTCATAATAAACGAAGAGAAGTCGACTTTCGTAAAACCAATTAAATAAAAGAGACAAAAATATTAAGGCTGAACGCTAGCTACTTTTCGGCCGCCTGGCCGACAACCAAACATTTGGACAATTTATTAAGTCACTTTCCGGCCACCTAATTTAACAACTATTTTGATAAAATATTGCACTAATTAATGTAAAAATACAATACTAAGTGATTTATGTAGTGGAATATAATGCACATTATTAGATAATCATAGTAAAACCTCACAAAACTTACTTTTGAGTAGGACGCGCGCCACTATATTTTTCGCCCGTTCCCACACGAATTGACAGCTCCTGTGCTGGCGTCGTACTAAACAATTTATTAAAAGTCGCGTGTTGTGTTTACCCGACCAAGTAATGTTGCCAGATATAGTGCAACCATCTGCAAATATATTCAACTACATTTCGTGCAATAATATTTATTATAATCTTTATTTAATCAAATTTACTGCACCACCTAGTGCCAAAGGCCGAAAACTAGACCCGGCCGGCAAACCGGCGCAACGACCCTATTTATAGGGTACTTTATGTACGGCTGACGGAGTTATACAGTTGGAAATAATAGATAGCGGTTATCAAGAAGATTATGTGATAACGAATATTCGATTTTGATTGCATCGTTGTTTTTGTAAACAGCTATCTGATAAAACCACAATATTGCTGGAAAAATAATAAGAAAAATAGCCGATTGACTAAATTTATGATGTTTTGGTAAACAATCCATTAGTTTTTTTTTCACTGCATGCCTACTTACTAATCAATGTTGAAATAATATGTTTATACAACCAACTCCTTTATCAGCTTACATACATCATTGTCACAAGTTTTGTATAAACAAGAAAAACATTATCACTGCTAGAGTATTTTTGTCCCACGATTTCGAGACGTAGGGTCATTTCGCCTGTTCGCGTCCATCACCCTATTCGCGTCCATTTTTCGGACCTCCCTATAACAATTCTCGAAAATAGGTATATTAACACACTAAATCACCGAAAACTCGTTACCGCCAATACCTCATCGTATAAGAGGCGCATACACATAGACAAAAGTTCTGTGTGCCCAATCAATCATGTGTAAAAAAAATAGTTAGTCTCCGTTCTTCAACAAAGAAGCGCGGACGAGCGGAATGTCGGCAAAAAAATAGTGTGCAGGGGCGCGTTCGACAGTAATTATTTTATTGTTTTATGCGTATTTTAGAATACACAGCTGTTTCTAGACATAAAGCATGAAAAAAGGAGTAATATTAATTATGTATTTACTTTTTTTTTTTAAAGTTAACTGTTAAAATAAGGTGGACGCGAATTACTACACCGAATTTATAAAACTTCCACTTTGCGACCACAATGGACGCGAACTCGTCTATTTATGATTTAGTTAGTGTTTATTTTTATGTGATTAAATTATGAAAGGGAATTTGTTTTTATTTTTTATTTATGTACTAATATCATGCAATCGTAATGAGCAATTTGCGTCCACATTATTATGATTGTAGAATAAGATACAAATATCGTTCATCACATGTGGAGTTGTGGACGCAAACTATACCTACAGGGAAATAGTATTGTACCAAATTGCGTCCATTTTTTCATTAAATACAAATAATAGCGTAAATATATTTTTTTAACTTATTTGTAAAAATAATTTAATATGTATTAATTTTATTCATTATTTCTCTTATTTAATATATTTTTAAATATTTAAAAAAACAAAAGTAAACAAAACATTTAAAATATAAAATTTAGATGCCCCATGGGCATCAGGAAAAAGGTCCAGGCAGGGTGGTCAGGGCTCCAGGGAAAGGAACCGTCTCACAATGCGTGCCGTGTCCAGGAGTACTGCTTTCTGAATCAAGCCCTTGAAGAACCAGCCGCGCAATGAGAGCCTCCTTCTGCTCCTCCTCGACCAACACCTTAGGACCTAAGGTGTTGGTCGAGACTCTTTGCTATTAGTCCATTAACCGTAACGACTATCGGTACAATGATTGCAGAGTCCACGTCCCACATGTCGACAACCTCGTGTGCTAAATCAAGACACTTGATTTATTTTTCATTTTCAGCTTTCACAAGGTTCTCGTCACGAGGGACAGTGATCAGTGATGTCAACAATCATTGCACGGCGCTCTCGGCGATCTATCACCACAATATCAGGTTTATTTGCTAAAATAGTCCTGTCTGTGATGATATTTTGATCCCAATACAATGTGGCATGACCGTTCTCGAGAACTGGGTCGGGCACATACTTGTAGTATGGTACTTCAGAACCCACAAGGTTGTATTGCAGGGCAAGTTGCTGGTGGATAATCCTAGCTACTAGATTGTGTCTGTGCAAGTACTCACCGTTAGCAAGACGAGAACAGCCGGAAACAACATCGATTCACCGGGACGGTGGCATGCCCGACAGATGTCAACCGTACCGTCCTTGACAATGTATTTCCGATAATTGTTCGTCATGATAACTTCATCTATAATCGCACAGACAAAACCTTCGGTTTCCCCAAAGAGGTCACCAAATCGTAGCCAGGATACGGACGCCAAGAGGTCTACATCAGGTCCATGTAGGGCCCGGAAAAAGCGTCCGTGTAGCTCCTTGCTCTGCCATACCTCCCTACGGTCATTAGTATTCAATATCACAGGTTTGCGCCAGTTCTCGTTACCCAAGGAGAGCGGGGTGAGGCCCTTGTCCACTGAGACCACATCTCGGTGCATCCCCACGTCGGTTTCGAGAAAGTATTCCCTGAGACTGCATACCTCACGGTTGTGCAAGGTCTTAGCATTTAAGAAGCCACGACCTCCGCACTTCCGCGGGATATACAGTCTCATCACCCATGATCTTGGGTGATGCATCCGGTTTGCGGTCAATAGTGTGCGGACCCTCCTATCCAGGGCGTCAAGTTCCGTCTGAGTCCATTTGAGTATGCCGAAAGAATACATCAAAACCGGCATGACCCAACCATTAAAGGCGCGCACTTTGTTTCCGCCTGATAAAAGACTGTTTAACACTTTATTCAGGCGACCAAAGAAGCGCTCCTTCTATGATTGTTTCATGTCAGCAGCATTGATGCCTAATGCTTCCGACATACCCAAATACTTGTAGGTCTCGGTTGAGGAGAGGGATCTAAGGAATATGGAATCCGGGAGTTGAGTTCCCAAATAACTATATTCTTGAATAAAGAATCTGTTAAAAATACAATTTTTCTTTAGATTATCTTAAAAATATCACCCCTACATTCCTTTTCTTAGGTGGTGGACGCAAAATGGTCTATGGGTGGACGCAATTTAGATTTTTTGGACGCAAACTGGGTAAAACGCGTATTTTTGAAGTTTGTCTATTTATAAAAAAACACAAGTAGTTTCGAACAAAACTGAAAGCGAACCCTATAGTAGACTATATAATGAACACATTACATAACTTTTTCATTGAAACTAGTGCTGGAACATTTTTATCTTCTCCTTCAAACTTGCCAACTGCACTAAATGGACGCGAACAGGCGAAATGACCCTATAATAATTTAGGATTTTAGGTACCCACCCATTCGTTACTTTGTATGGCACATGAGGCAAGCCTATTTGTCCAATCAATGAACGAGTACATAAGATTTACAATACGTATGCTAGTAGTTACAGGGTCAACACATGACCGTGAATATGTAGGTTACGATAAAATCTATAAGTACTCCAATTATTATGGCATTACACAAACAAGACCGTGTAGCCAGGAAATGTATAGAAATTATGCAAACCTTTGCCTTTCAGCTGTTTTTTTTTAATATGTCTATGGATTATACACAATGAAATGCTCTGCCTCACCCTTCGAGGATTACAGGCGTGGTGTTATGTTATGCTTTTCTGAACTAGAACTACAGTTCTAGAACCAAGTTGAGCTGAAATTCTACATAAAGAAATGGTTCAAAAGATATGCGAACGAAAAAGCGGATCTGAATCTGCTTTTCACAAATCAGCATGCGTGTACTGCCATCAGGTAAAAGGAGTATGCGAGGATCGTAGCGGGTGGCGTCCTTAGATACGAGTAGGTAGTTATGGCACCGTACAGGTTGGAAGGGATACCAACGCACAAACGATTACCACGTATTCAGTACATTATTCCGAGCCACATACAAGATGTAAACGGACCCTTTACGAAGCCGTTTACCAAGCATTCGGTACATCAAATTTAACTCTACGCAAAAAATTTTGCTGGAAAATGACGTCCTTTTTGAGTGAAAATTCACGTTTTACGGTGAAAGCATTGAATAGTACCTACAGGAGTCTTGGAGGTATTATTTAAAGTAAAGTTATAACATTAAAAACTTGTGAAAAAGTTGGAACTTTGACCCCCAATATCTTTGTAACTAGAAGGTTCCCAGGTATGGTCTAGCTAGAACAACAAAAATTATCGCAATGACGATGACAACATTGACAACTAGTGCCTTTCGGCTTCGTTAGGGATACTTTTACACCCATTAGAAATTTTCAAATCATCGGCAATTACAAAAAAAAAAAAACTGTTTCCTACAAACGTGCAAAACCTAACAGGGTCAAAATGTATAGAACAGTTGTTTTTTTTAAATAACCGATGAAATATTTCTATGTGGGGGTTCAGAATGCTGTATTGAATACGTGGTAACCGTTTTTGCGTCGATGTTCCTTCCAACCTGTAGATGCGGGCGTATACCCATAGGCAAAGGCAAGAGTTTATGTATGTATGATCCGCTTTTGCCAAATGTTACCTAAGTAAAACTAATTTAATTAGACAATAAAACATTTCTAGAAACCATCGAACCGGAAGCCCTCCAGGTGACAAGGCCAAGTTCGTTTTAGACTCACGTGTCTTCTTCTAGTTCCTCTATCTTCTTCTATCCTAGTACAAGTAAAAGAGACAGCAATATAACACACACGGCCTGGGGTTACAGTTCAAAGCAAGCCGCATTATAGTGAGTTCTAGACGAGGTAAATGCACGTGAATTGCGGATAGTGGATTTAATTAAGTCTAGTCGCATATGACATTATGCGATCTTTGAACTCTGTAATGATCGCGTTTGGCATCTGTTCTATTTATCTTACATAACTTCACAGCTGTATTTCCCATAGGGTTATGCAGTAAGCAGAAATGTGTCTCTAGTACAACCACATTTCGCCAGTCGTGTTACAGGAACAATGATGACACTGACACTTCTTGAACGCAGTATAGTCCGATCACGTTCAGCTTCATTGCTGAAATTCACGCCCTAAGGAAATATCAACTGGATGGTTTCATATTCAAGGAGTGCCGTCTTGTTCTGTTGACTTTGAAGCAGAGGGATCGTTAACACAAAGTCAGGGCCGTATTACTATTTCGGCACGTGACCAAGATTCTGGTACGGCGATTAGGGAGAGACAGGGAATTTATGACCATGAACGGCATGATTGCACGAACTAACATTAATCTTTCTCATGAACTCTAGATATCTAGGTTAGCTAGATAACAAATTGCATCCGAACCTGAGAAGGAAGTCTCCTGTAATGCATCATACTATGAAATCTCACGTGTGAATTATTTCTAGCACAGCTAATATCTATCTGTCCCTTTCATACTTCACCTTTTCGAGTGAGAAAAAAAAACACGTGAATTGAACGACCGGTAAAGCTGTCGATTTTTTTCGGACAGACCTTAATTATATTGATGGATCAATTGTTTCATAAATGGGAAGGCTCCTAGTAATTCACAAATGGATAAGCTTGATACTAAGTTGATGTTCCTCGTGCACGCTATTTGTGTCTCTATTTATATTTAAATGCCACCTAAATTGACGTGGAGTTTGTTTAACAGTATCCGAATGTACGTATTTTGAAAATCTTTTAAACGTATATTTTCGAAAAGAATGTTAAATGTATTTGCAGCAATTTTCCTAACATTTGTGTCCGAATTAGTGCTGCTAAAATGTTCGACGTGATATGACATTCAAACACCGTCTGTTTCTGATACGTGTTTATCAAGTATTAGTATTTCCCACACTTTAGTGCAAAAAAGGAGGAAAATCTATGTGTATAATTAGCTAATACTAATAATTTATCGCTGCGAATTAAACACGCAGCCCATTAAATAGCCGATTTGTATAAATACTTCATGCTCGATAAAATGTGGAGGTTGCCAAAACACCAACGTCTGTATCCTAATACTAATTGAATTTCCCAATTTAGTTGTGTCCTCTAATGACTTACGACATTGATGGTAACACGTACTTCTAAAATTACATAAAACCATCTCACACTCGTCCATCAAGAGAGCAATCTCATAAAGACTTCATGTCATTCTATGATTGCCTAGTACAATTTCTCGGTCTTTGAAATATGTAATCCCGGTGTTTGGCAGATTTATGTACACATAATTCAACTGCATTAGGTTCTCATTGTTATGGAAGCATACACCTATGGCATATGTTTCTATAGGCTGCCAGACAGTGGCAATCTAATAAAGACAGCCAATTCAATAATCCCTGAATCTATTCACGTGTTTTCGTGTATATCTGTCGTTTCGTAAACCGAATATCAAAAACTTCAGTCTTGAAGTCTGTTTGTTTTGTCTAACTTAGTCCATTCACTCAGCACCACAAGGTCGTATCCATATCCTCCAAGTTATTTACTGTTCACTCATTGTTCAGTACATTTACGAGTACTAAGTATAGCGTTCCTAGAATAGAATTCAGTGTCTCAAGCGATGCGTGTATCTAGCTGATGAACTTTACATGACATGCGTAAATATTTGGGCATTAAATATTCAAGAGTTCGCTGTAAATATGGGAGTGGAGACTACTGAAGGAATATTTCAAGTTAAATGAATGAAACTGAGTCGTCGCGTCGCCGTATATTTCCTGTCTGCCGGGTAATAAATAACACTGTGAAATCTTATCTTTTCAAGATCTCGTGTTCTTATTTATCATCTACTAAGATAAAATTATGATCAGATATGATATGTATTTCTTCATAAGCTAAGTTATATTTGAAATCGTAAAAAAAGTTGAATGTTGGCGAAATGGCACCATGTCGTGACTGTGTAATATTAAAATTCCTCATTCATATGAACCCATACGCGTTCACTCCACCCACCCATAAGCTTTCTATAGCTAGAAAGGAAGGTCGTCAGGGATATTGCCACAAGCTAGGCCAATATTTATCGCTGAACCTACTCTGATAAACAAAAGGAAGCAGTGGACAGCTTCCAGAATTGGCACAATAATTATATGCCGAGATCCACAGATCTGAGAAAGTATCAAAGGACCCGATCATGTAGTGGGTATTCTATTGCGTCCGTTCAGGAGGTACAGCTTTTAAGACAAATTCTTTGAAATCACAATCAGGTCCGCATGTGCAGAACACAATACATTATTAATTTAATGCTCAGCGGAATCTGCGCGGATATTCATAAATGCGAGCTCTTTTATGAGGCGGCGTGTAATGACAAGTATAATGTAACAGAATGAGTACTGTTAACTAATACTTCGAAGTAACTCTTCAATAGATGAACAATGGCGAGTGTTGCTGAAGAATGTAGAATGAAAGACTCAAAATTTAGTACTGGAAAGGTGTTCAGCAAAAGAAAAGATGTTGATCCTCATCGTGGTGAATTTTAAACCAAACAAATAGCTTGCAAGCGCTGTCTAGACAAATAATCTAGTGAGGGACGAGGGGACCTAAATAAATCAGTCTATTTCCAACTCCAACTCGGCCCAAAATGCCCAGCCATTAATGTGATAAGACAAAACGGCAGCACGCGTTGCTAATTTATATATCACTCGTATCAATCACGAACTCTGCAGGAACTAACACGATACCCGCTGTTCTCGACCGAATCTAATGAACGCAAATACTGAAAACAGGCGCGACATTTATGACTCACAATTCACAAATTAAGAGGCGCTTACTTAAAATAATTGGCGAAACTTTTTCGGGGAGGTGTACCCGTGATTCGCTTGGCAACGGTTCCACACGCGACTACAGACAGACGCACGAATCTTCTGCAAATTAAAATTACTGTTGTGCATCAAATGCTAAGATAATTACTCTACGGGCTTTGATCATACAATGCGACATTATGTTGCGACCAAATTGTAATACAATTTGCATGTTTGGGCAATAAGGAAGACTGCTCATTAAACTTCGTATGTGATGTCTGAGTGCTGCCAATATTGTGTTTAGACCGTTTGAAACTACACAATAAATTATGATTACGTACACCTAGAACGGGTCATTTGCACGTATTTGATACACAAACACCTACGTCGAAGTCGACTAGTAATAATTCGGCAACAGGACTATTCGAGTGTTACTGATCCAGTTATACTGAGGATTTTTCTAGAAAATATACCTAACCTCGGTCGGAATCAAAGGCCGTAGGTACGGAAGCAGTTCGCCACCAAAGCGGCTATCAATTTTGTAAATTGATACTAGTCTACTGGCATACCACATAAGTGTGATAGCGACCTATTCTTATCAATTGAATTTTACCGGTTTAGGAAAACATGTCTGGCACCACGGAATAAACAATTTTGGCCGGTTACGTAATAGCAACGGGCAAAATCTCCTTTTTGGCAGGACCCTTGCCTTTTTTCTAACGTTCCGCCATTAGACTGTTACCAAATGGCCGAAAGATATCAAACACGTGTTTTGGACTGAAACGTTAGCACCATCGACGCATCGGCGCCAAATGATAAGGATAATAATCATGGCATGACGCATAATACCATAATACTTAAAAGTAAATCTGTCTGCACACATAGATGATGAAATAAGCATGTTAAGTCGCCAGCTTTAACAAATAAAAGTGTTTGATTCGCGATTACCCGACCTTCACGGAACAGCACTGATTTGAGGCGAGTCTGTAACTAATTTTATAAAGTGTTCTGCGGGTTTGAGTCTAGACTATTATACTGAGCAAAATTTGGAGAGCTATGTTAATCCCCTATGTTTATATAAGGTTATGAAGGAAAGAAGTAGGTACTAGTACTTACTGTGGACCCTTGACCATCGTCTTGATAAATGATATAATGTCAGACTCGCTTTTCATAATCCCATGTTTGGTGCGTACACTCATGAATACACAATCAGCTTTTTTAGGCAAATCTGAGTTGGCAATAGGCCAGTATAACACCATAATACTATGGAGTTATACAATCTTATTTTGTATTCTTGTTATGTCAGGCAAGACCACAATAGAGGAATTCATTTGTCTATCGACTAAAAGTGCCTACGCAGTACCTACTGACGAGGTTCTGCTTAGATAGTTGGATCGCATATCGAGTGCGTTCCTTTAACTTATAGTTTTTCTGACTAATCAGTCTCGAAAGATGCTTTGTGGGATCTTCCGGACTCCTTGAAGGTGTTACTGTAATCGAAAACAACGTAAACACTACAATCGTCAATCAAATTACGTGATAGAGCTGACGTTTATGCGGATTGTACTTCACTATTTGACATTTATCGCAAATCGGATTCCCAGTTAATGGTCCAGTTATATTGTTTTCCCTAAACTCCAGGTTTGACAGGTAAATAATACGGCACGTGAAGACAGAATAACGCATACGCTCGAGTTACCTCGTGTTCATGACCTCAGGCCATGCTAACGCGTGTGACTTGTCTCCTTCGCGTCGCAAGTCGCGTCGCGGTAACTCATGCCATGCTCTATGCAGCTTCGTTCGTTTGTTGTCGCAAAAGGCTTAACGCTTGATCATGTAGCTCGTGGCCAAGCAGTAAATATTTGACTACGCATGCCACTGAATCAGGAGCTGAAATTATAGACATGTAACCGTTCATGTATCGGTCACGCCTCGTTACGTAATGCTAGAAGTTTTGCAATTAACGTAATTATGGTAAACACACAATGAGGCCATGAATGGAAATGGCTATTAAACGGATAGATTACCTACTATTTTAATTAAGGGCCGTTTCGCTGAACCGATTAACTCGAAAGTTGGTTGAGAAATTTGAAACCCTATTACTATTGAACTGGGTCGGTTTGTTGGACATCGGACGTTACAAATGTCAGAATAGCCTTGGAGTAGCGAGGGAACAGTGGGTGGATAATATAGGATTACAGGCGAAGTTGTGACGTAAGCTTAGCGATCTAAGTGGAGAATTTATCAGCGTTTTCGGGACTTATGTAAGATGACACCACGTCCGTTTTTCCCGAAGGAGTAAGCTGAGGAGTGTAGTAGGTAAAATTTATCACATAACTGGTGAAAAGTAGGTGACACTCACATTGTAATGTGCTATGGCTAGAAAGGTGGTGACTACTGAGATGACAGCTATATACATAAAAAAAAGATGAAAGAAGAAGACATGCTGCTCCTCTGACCCTCAATTAATTAATCGGGATGAAGGCAAGGAGATGATGATTTACACCGTCATGCAGGTTCAGTCATAGATTTCCGCAACGTAACGCCTGATTACGTAACTTATCTTTAGACTAGATTTTGAACTTCTATACGAAATCAATATGCTATTTTCAACGTTGAAGTCAGCTAACAAATATGACCGAATTTCTGATCTCCGCTTTCTAATATTCGTCAATATTCTATTTCCTCTGCAAAGATTGAATCACTTTTCAGGTAGCTATCTCCTTTGAACACATAACATCACGCCTGTAAGTAATCCCTGAAAGGACGGACAGAAGTGTACCTAGGTATAGTACATCTAAATTTCGCCAGAACAAGTTATGTCCGATGTAGGGGGCTAGGGGCGCGCCGATTGCCATCAACCAGGCACAAGTCCTGACAACGGACTGCTACTAAAAAAAATCCTGATGAAAAAACCAAACAACACTGCCCGATCTGGTAATCGTACCCAAGACCTCAAGCTTAGCAGCAGTGCTTGCGACAACTAGACAAGTGTTGCAGTCAATCTTCTTAGTAAAAACATACTATAAGATCACCTAGCAACTAACATAGCTAGCTAGCTAGCTACATAGTATACCTATAATTCCCGCAGGGTTAGGTTGGTGTCCGTAACAGTACACTCATCCTCTTTGAAATTAGTTCTATGTTGTGAAACGTTGATTAAAGTATGAGTATAACTAGACCGTCACGTTATCTCAGAAGAAACTCATCTCCTGCACGCCGCTTATCTGTTCCGTGTTTAGCGCGTATACGCTTTATGGCGCCAACCTTTATGTGTAGCATTAACTTTATCACCAGCATGAGGGTATTACCGCCAATAAACGTTTGTCATGGATATTTTCTCATGACATAAAAGAGAATAAGTAGATTAGTATTAAAGCCTTCAAGGTGAAGTAGATATACAATCGCACGTCCTCTAAAAAACTGTCGTAACTAACACAAAAATAGCAGTTTAACGATACACGCTTTTTAAAGTTTTTTCTCTGCTTACCGGTGCTTTCCGTGAAAACTGTCGCTTGCCCCATTCGGTGACTTAATTTCGCAGTAGGTACACTTATGGCATTTGATTTTTTTTTAATATTCGAGCTAGAATAATTGAAATTAGTGGGGGATTATCTAAAAACCTAATATTTTTGTGTTATGACCTTAAGAGTCTATGATAGTTTTTAGAGGACATGCGAATTATGTTTTATATCTCGTCAGCTAGATACTCAAGGTGTAATTGATATAAATGAAAACCTCTTACTTCAAATGAACAACTTTTACTACGGGATAAAACATGAACAAGAAAATAACAGCTGCTCCGTCATTTATGTTCGCATAAAACGACAAAATTTAGGAAACAGCATTTTTTTCCACGATACTAGGATCTGTACCGTAACCAAAATTATTCTTAAATGTACAGACGCCAGCACACCAAGCTACTACAACCTGTCAGATTTCTTTAATAGATTTTCAACTTTATCGCTAAAGCATTAGATTCAAGGTTGATTGGGAAAATTTGACAGTTTCGGGTAGCTTGATGTGCTGGCGTCTATACAATGCCCTCTTAGTAACAATAATATCTTATATTTTACAAACTTCAGCAAGCTCCACTATCTTTTGTGGAGATATTGTTTTTTATCTAGGACAAAATCCAAAAAAATTGTTAATAGTTTTACTTATTTCAGCCAAGGTACCTAGCTGCGGGACTGTTCGAAAGAGATACCGCGGCCCTGGAACATAAAGGGCCAATGAAGGAACATGGGTGGTTTTTAGTCAGTAAGAGTCTGACACTCCCTTCCGCTCCGCCCAGAGCGGGAGGAGTCATTTGATGATTTCCCACCCCCCAAAAAAAAAAAAGCCAAGGTACCTACGTAGATATAAGAAATCTTTCAATAGAATATCCTTTGGATAAAGTCAGCTATTATGTGTGCTCCACGGAACCACGCTAAGCAATCAATGGTGAGTATGGGGATCCTAAGCCGTGACTGTTTTCAAATCACAATGACATAAGTCTTCTTCATTCATTCCTAGCCACTAGTTATTGTTTTCCGTCCACAGCCATTGGTCGATGCGACAACCGCATCAATTGGGACGAATGGTTTTCATATTACGAGTCTATTCGATGAATTTTAAACAACCTATTAATATAACTACCAAATGCTAACAGGCTGTTTCTATACTATCTGTCATTGATTTTGTGTACTGACGAGTTCACGTCGATGGTAACAAAACCAATGTAAAAGCTGCATTTTCTACTGCCTCGTATTCTATTCAAACTCAGTAAGTACCTACTAGGGCTAGACCAGCCTGGCCAGCTCAAGGTTAGTTTTACCTTACCACTGACTTTGGGTCCACTATACTAAAAACAGACCTAACACAATATTCTAATCATTCATAATAAGGTCAATCTGGGACTGTAACACTCTTATAGCAGTGAGATAAGACATATAGCTATACATACGGGTTTATCTCTTTCCCACGCGGAAATATTGCTAATCTGCTATAGAAGTGGAGGGCCTACCTCCACCTCTTATAGCAGAACTCATCAAAATAATATGGCTGACCGACAGCATGCAACAGCAAGAAATCTTAGAGCAAGTTTCCGCATCGCATCGGAGCGACATTTTGTTTTTTCTTTTATTCAGCGAGCCCTCGTCATGGCATTCGCGACGTATGATACAACCGGTTTTGAATATTATTTAGTAGTCTATTTGATAACATCTCAAGATTTTGCAACGTCCCCTCGTGCAAGTCGTGACCATGAGAACTTGAAAACTAGTTTTTATTTCAAGGAACATTAGACGATGTAGCTTATTCCGTACCGCCGACAAAAATGTCATATCAATCAAAACTTGTTTAGCAAAAGAAAGGAAGTTAAAAATTATGTGAACCCGTCGAATTAAACAATAAAAGTGTTCCTACGCTACGTGGCCATGATTTCCTGTGATTTTCATCAGTTCGTTTAAATGATAGACGAATAATTAGTAACCGGTTTATCTACGCAATCATAATTATCTTATCGGAGCATCCAGTTATGAGGATTTTCCCACTAACTAGTACCTAGGTACGTACCGTTGTTTGACTACAGAAAAATAACACCGACTCGTTTATCCTTCTTAGCTCGCTCCCTATTTAATTAAATTTAAGGGCATCATTCTTTTGCCCTTATCCCAATGTATTTGGGGTCGCCGGTCGGCGCAACACTAATTCCATAATTCTCTATTAGCCCTTAGCCCTCTTTCTAACTATTTCATCTTTAAACGGAACTAAACCACAACTGGCAAAATATGGCTGTTCAAAACACGTCTGCTTACCCTTTCGGTGAGTACAAACAGGCGCGATGTTACGTTACATAATGCCATGATCCTAGAAATAAACTGGAAAGGGAGAAATTTTCCGACGTTGATTTAACCAGCTTTAAATGTCATTTCTGCTGTCGTAATCAAAGCCTTTGTTAATTTAGCGAGTTATTTTGGTAGTCTCTATTATGTATAACCATGGTTTTAATACTGCAACAATGTTAGCTACCGTATTTAATAAAAATAATTATTATAAGACGACCTTAGGCGTCAGTTTAAAAGTAATGACCGCACCAACGTAATTATGTATAGGTATCGTTGTCATCATCTGTCAAAAAATTTAAACTACCAGAAAACTTCATGCCATTACGCGCTTTATTGCTTATAAGGTAAAGAACATAGTATCGCACATTTTTGGCAACGATACTGCCTAATTTTCGGTCCAGCGAACGTTTTTACAACTGCCAGACGGATCCCTGATGAATAGACTTGTCCCCTCGGAGCCAAGAAATACTCGCAAGAATGCGTCGGTGTTCGGACACACGGCGCGCTTCCGAAAGCACTTTCGCCTACGTTCGGCATCGGTCGGTAAACTCCGCACCCCACAGCTGACTGGGCCAAGGTGGGAGCGAGAAGAGCATGCGCAGTACGCTCGCGCGCGACAAGGACCGCACGCCGCGCAACTCGCAGCGCCGCCATTTGGTTCTTTTCAGTGCTCGGCCCCCGTCGTAGTGACAGTGTATTTCTTTTATCACTAAGCGCAGAGCTTATTCGTTTTAATTGTGAAATTCATATATAAAATTGTTTACAAATGTTTGGAAACGTGTAATTTGTGAATGTGCAATGGAGTTAAAGTTAAACAGGTGAAGATAAAAGCCATTCCTTCGAGCATGGCTGGCTTCATCGCATCTGTTGTCAACATAAAATAACGTGGATTATGCAAGTTGGAGTAAAATGTGGACGAGTGTTAGGTGAATTATGTGTTTTTATTACGTTAAACGTGTCAATTGTTGGATTTGTGTGTGAGTTTTAGTTACAAGTGTCCCCTAGTACCATACACGGTACAATAGAGTTGGTGTAGGTATGTACGGCAGACGGCTGGCGACTGTATGGAGCACGTACGTAGTGTAACTTGGTGTAAAAGATGAACACAGTGCACGCGGTGCAATTAGATTACTTATCTCCAATTGCGATACATAACACGAGTGTGGCAATAAAGACATGCTAATGAACCGCTCATGCTCGGCCCGTGTTTTTGTAACGAAAACCTTCCTCGAGCGCTCGACTGGATCGTTTCCACTCGACAATGTTAGTAATTAAACTCACAAATTACAAAACACATAACGTAACTGTGTCATACAAAAACCAAGCTGTTAAAACATTACACACACAATGAACATGTCATTCTTGGACAGTAATTACAAATGATTTAGGGAAGTGTTGTTGCTGTTACCTTTACAATAAGTTGATTACGGATTAAAACCTTGAAATGTAGGTCTAGGCGGGCAACTATTTATTACTCTAACATGCAATGTGACAGTATCGAAACCGGAGTCTGCTATATATATGATAGCACCGGTAAATACCTACCTGTTTTATTGAAAACAAAGCATGAACTCATTCGATAATATTTACAATCACGAACAATCGTGTTTATGAATTTTATGCCATGCACGCTTTCTATCAGTTGAACTAATATGCCGAAAATGAAATGCTAAAAATGTAAATTACCTGACAGAATTTAAAATAAGCAAAATATCATTATTCTAAGTTGTTCATTCAACTGGCTGCTCTTTGATAAAGAGAGAATAGTTAGGCCGCCATAAACACTGCGAGTACAATAGATAACAGCAGGAACTTGAGCAAACAATTTTCTATTGTTACAGTAAATAAGACTATGAGGGTTGTAGTATAATGCAGCGGCTGCACAAAGTTTTAGCGCTGGCAATCATTTGCGCAGCGGTGAGGGCACAGGACTGCCCCCCAGCCTGCTCCTGCAACAGCACCCACCTGGCCTGCGACACCGCTGCCGCGCCGCAGGACCGCCTCCCGATAGACTACTTCCAGGCAACCTATGGCAAACTGCTCCAGGACATATCCTGGATCAACTCCAAACTCAACACCCTAGAAATCCACGTCTTTGACGGACTCCAGGTTTTGGAGTACATGGACTTGAGCAGAAACGAAATTAGAAGAACTGAACACGGCCTGTTCGGCGGACTGACCCAGCTCAAATCTCTTAACCTGTCGCGGAACTTCATCGAGGATATTCCCCGGTACTCGTTCGCCGATTTAGAAAATCTAGAAGTCCTAGATGTGTCCCACAACCGGCTCCAAGTTATACCATTCCAGGTCTTCGGGCCGATGATCAAACTCCAATATTTGGATATATCGCATAATAAAATAGCTACTTTCTTAGATTACTATTTTAATCCTAATAGACAACTGAAAGCACTGTTCCTAAATAATAATAGCCTAGTCAAAATTACGTCTAATGCTCTAGTCAACCTGAAGGAATTGGAGACACTGGACATATCGAGCAACAAACTAGAATATATACCCAAGTCTATATTCGATAACTTCGAACAACTGAGAGTGTTGAATCTAAGCTTCAACCAGTTCCAGAACATATCACAAGATGTTTACAAGAATCTTAAAAACTTAAGGTGGCTAAGCATGGGTGGCAACAGACTGCGAACATTGCCGCCGATGCTCTTCCATCATAACGAAAATCTTAAAACGGTCTACCTCGATCACACTGAACTAGCAGTTATACAAAATACTAATTTAAAAGGCTTAAGTACTCTACAGCAATTATACATAAGAAATAACGAATTTTTACGAGAAATAGAAAAGTTTGTATTCCAAGACACGCCAACCATTACGCATCTGGATCTAAGTTCAAACGCGCTACTGTCCCTACCCCAGTCTTTGACAATGCTGGACAACTTGCAAGAGCTGAGGCTGGCTAACAATCCGTGGGCGTGCGACTGCCGCATGGCGTGGTTCGCGGGCTGGGCCGACAAGAGGAAAGACATCATCAAGTCGGACTTGAGCTGCCCGCTCACCTACCCCAACGATATGATACGAATATTGAACCACACCAATTGTAAACCTCCAACGTTGGTATCTAGTAGTCCTCTTACCCTGTACAGATTACAAAAGGACGCTCTACTAGAGTGCAAATTCGCGGGAAACCCCATGCCGTCCATCACCTGGATCACGCCTACGAGGATGGTGTTCCACTGGAACCCCGAACCTCAGGTCCAGGATATATTCCACAAGCACGGCGTCGCCCACGACCAGTACTACAAAACCATAGATAATTCCAAGTCGCGAGTGCGAGTGCTCGACGACGGCTCACTATTCATAGGAGATATACATAGAGAAGACTGTGGAACTTACTTATGCTTTGCAACGAACCCCTCTGCCAACCTGACGGCGGAGGTCGTACTCAACATAGATCCCATGACCATGTTCGAGATTAAAATGTATAGTTTATTGTGCGGGGCGATCTGTGCCGCCGGCTTCTTAGGACTTACACTGCTCGTGCAGTTCTTGCGCTACATATTCTTTAGGTGAGTTTAATTCTATTACTGAGATGTAAAAAGTTTGTGTGTGTCTGTGTCAGTCTAACGAGATAATGTACTTTTGTTTTCAGATTCCGTCTGATGGAGACGTGCTGCAGTTGCTGCACATGCGTGCACCGCGACGCGCCGCGCTCGCGACAGATATTCAGCATGCTGGACAACATCGAACAATACAAGAGACAACAGTTAGAGAAACTGCGGGAAAATTACGCAGTTCAAGTGAGTTAAACCCACAGATTAGTTGCCGCTCGTCACGTGGTTCACGTGTAGCCTATTCTAAGCCGTTAATATTGTTACAGGTTCATCGCATCAAAGAGAATTGTACGCAACAAATGGACTGGATACAGAACAGTTACTCCTCGCAAGCCAGCCATTTAAAAAATATAAGAGACATCGGCAGCAACCACTTGAGTGCCATGAGAGACCAGTATTACGACCAGGTATTAACAGAGATTTTTAGAGTTTTATTTTGTCATAACTACATCTGTGCTCAGTATAATTGTCAACAATTATGGAATCAACTAATTTGAATCTTGTTGATCGCACAGGTGAAGCGGGTGCGGGAGTACTCGACGTGCCAGCTGAACTGGGTGCGCGAGAATTACGTGTTCCAGCGGAACAAGATCCGCAAGTTCAGCGCGCATCAGGTGCTGCGGCTACGCGAGAGCTACAAATACCAGCAGCAGACGCTCAACAAAGTGCTTGAGAACCTGCCCAGCCTGTACTTCGAGAACTGTCGGAGCGGCTCCTGCGGTAGGAGTGATTCCATGGCTTTCGACCCCGACGTCGAGGTCATCGACATGTACCTCAAGACGAAGATCGAGAAACTCTCGAACCTGCCCAACCCGATATTCGACGAGGAGAGCAAGATCTCCGTGTACTACACGCCGACTGAGCGGTCGCTGAACTCGCGGAGGAACTCGCCAATCCCGGACGGCATCCACATCAATATGATCGAGAAGGGTCCGCCGCGATTGCTGGCGATGATCAAACCGCTGCCGATGGAGATGGGGCTGGAGCTTCCGCCGGAGCTGGCGTTTCCGCCGGAGCTAGGGCTTCCGCCGCAGCTGGCGGGCGCGTCGCCGCCGGGCTCGCCGTCGCCCACCACGAGCAAGGCGACGACGTCGGGCCGGCACCGCGAGCGGCGCGCGCGGCCCGAGGAGCCCAAGCCGGCCAGCGAGCCGCTGCTGGGCCGCGACGTGGTGACGTACGAGCGCACGCGGCGGCGCGTGACGCTGCCCAGCAGCGCGTCGTCGCCCGAGCTGGCGCGCGCGGCGGACGCGCACGCGGCGGCGCGCGTGCTGCTGGCCGTGGAGCTGGCGCCCGTGTGCGGCGAGTGCGGCGAGTGCGCGCAGCGGCCCTTGTAGTATCGGCTGCTGAGGCGCGTGCTCAACATCTACGCCGTCTCCCGACCGGCGCCGCGCGCCTTCGACGTGCCCCTCTGTGATTTAAGCGGCGAATCCCCTTCCTTCGTATGATAGTGTTCGTGAATCGGAACATATCTTGCCGGATGTCAATAATAATGTAAGGTTAGCCTAGTGCGGATGGACCGTTCGGACTCGGGTGACGCCGCTGCCGATGCCGCTTGTACTTCTAAGTAAGCTGTGATAGACTAGATTTGAATTTAGCGACAATTTAATTTCGTACTGTCTCTATAGTGGTAGGCGATAAGGAGTATACTGAAACGATCTGTTCTTCATCGTTCGTAGTAGTGAATCGAATGAACCTGTTTAATTAAGCATTCTGTGGGTATTAGAACTTGTAAATAACTTCCGTTTGTTTCAATATGTTTTCCATTTTGATGTATGGTTAGGGTAAACTCTTAGAGTTATGCATTTTATATTGTTCAACTTAAAGTGAGGTATAAGAGAGTTGTTACTGTATTGTTGTAATTGTTGCGCGGTCATTGTACATGGTGTATCTGCTCGGGAAGCGAACCTGTGGCCCTCTGATCTCAACTCACTGCACATACCATCGTCACACTTCACATCGTCTATTACATAAATGCGTGTCAACAAATTAATCTGTCTGTAATTATAAACTATTCCTTATGATATTTATATATTTTGTGACTGTCCTACAGAATGTATAGCAGAGTCTTGCAGTGATATGCCAAAAATACAATCCAGCAATGATTATTATATAACGTTTCTCAATATAAAATATACAAATATTGTTGAAATTTTTCTAAATATATAATAACAAGAGTAAAACCGCTAATCATGGAGAATAAATTATTTTTCAATGTACACTTTTAGTCTTATTTGTGTGGCATTAAAAGGCAGTAATCATGCCGAACACCCAAAATACACTAGAAACCACCAAATTATTTAATAATAATACATCTGATGGCATGTTATTTTATATTATCTTGTGCATCCATCAGAATAATATCAGTCACAATCTAAACAAAAACTATAATATTGAACAGACTAATAACTTATCTATCGTCTCTTATTCAAATAACACTAATGTCATTTTAAAAACTTCCTTTCACAACAATTACAAAGTACTTTTTCGTTCTTTCTATAATAATGCTCTTTAACTAATTGCTATATTTAAATTTGTAGAGTGTGCCTAATCATTTAGACTCTTCGAATAATATATTGGTGTTCTTTGAATTGACAAACAAAATCGGTACAAAACTAGGATCTAATGGCCAATAAATCGCCATTTTGTGAACTTTCATAACAACATAAATGTTCTTTTAAATTGAATTGTGATATCACATCATTTAAGTTATGACCTACAAGACACCTACAAATTCGTGTACATGAAGTAGAAGCACACAAAATTAAAATGTCAATGACCGCATTATTGCAGTAACTTCAAAATGGCGGCAGCGCGTCTGCGAATATATTGAAGCCGTACAAATAAAACACTTTGTTCACTTATCAAAGTTTATTTGACACGACGCATCTTGCATAACAAAAGCAATCTTTTTACTAAAATATTAATGAGAAACACACACAAACTTACATATTACAGTAATGATATGGAAACTGACAAACAGCTAGATAAATAAAGAATATAGCTTCAATTACCAAGAAAAACATGAAGAATATTTATAGAAATCAACTGAAACTTTATTTTGAAACATCACGCGACGTTTGCTACTGAAACTTGACAGATAAACCAAGCCATGACGAGCCTGTCTTAAAAAAAATCTAAAGTATATAAAGATTACATTGCTTTCTACTGTCCAGAAACTAAATGATATACGGGCTATTATGGCCTGGCTACTATGCTAAAAGTTACCCTGACACGCATCATCGACGATAGTTCAATATACCTACATCATGAATAAACTATTACCATTTAGATAGTTACTATTGAATATTTAATAATATGTCCAACTATTCTATATTGATATGTAATACTATTTATTGTAGGTACTTCCTAAGTTTCTTTATAAAAGTATTGGTGTACCTACTTCTTAATTAGTCCTATTCCAGCTTGCTGTTTTAATATCTGACTTAAAAATAAATTTTAAAAAAGTTATGCGGCGAAGCCGAACTGTAAATAATATAGGAGAATCACTATAATATTCCCAATGCCGGCACACAGGCCTACTCTCTGTGAGAGCAAGTGCGGGCTGGTGAAAAACATAGCGATTCTGCTTAACGATCATTTAAATAATGCATACTAGACCTAATAATCCATTTTACTATGTTATTTACCTACGAGCTAATATCTAAATAAAGTAGATTTATAAAAAAAATATCCATTGCCGTAACTTGCGCTTATACCCCGAGGGGGTAGGCAGAAACTACATCGACCATGTCTTAACCCGCCATACTACTCCCTTACTATAGTCAAACTTCAAACTACTCAAAAAAAGGCTAATCTGAACACAAACAAGACTGTGTGCTCAGTGCAGTGCAAACAAGTGAAAGCTGACACCGGGGGACAGCAGAAATCGCGGCGCTTGTCACTGGCATCAAGTTACACTGCATCAGCTAAGTCATCGGATTACTTCAACATGGAGATTTTAATTAATTTACTGCGTAATAGGCATTCATCCTTCATCTTTGACAATCGTTACAAGCCCGAAAGTCTGAACCAGTCTTACCAAGGGATAGGCAAAATACTAGTATTCAGATGCATCTGGTTAGACTGGAAGTCGAGCCCAACGTAATTGGGAAATGATTAGGCAGATTTGACTACACTCAATACTGTATAACATACTCGTAACATCACACCTACCCTATAATTATTACCCGAACGGTTAGGGCAGAGGTGTACCTATAATCCAATCACAGTTTGGTTATGTTTCCGGTTTGTATTAACCGGGCACAAATCCAGACTTTGCTGCTACTGAGAAATTTCTGCAAATAGGCTATCGACCTACAGATGGAGAGTGATGGCGACGCAATGACTGCTACCCTATCTTAAGTTAGTGGGGCAAGTCTCAGCAGACGGTCAGATATGTTGCTGGGGAATTTGTTCGAGCACTTCACCACAGTTAGAACACTATTAGGTTGTATTTTGTGGAACTGCCTATGTTGAATTCTTTAGATTTAGATTTCTCCTTTCCTGAAGGAACTGATCTTATAGTCAATTCATCATCTGCCTAGCCTTTTCCCAACATGTTGGGGTCGACTTCCAGTCTAACTGGATGCAGCTGAATACCAGTATTTTACATGGAGCGACTGCCTATCTAACCTCCACAACCCAGCTTGCACTGGGTAACACGATACCCTTTGGTAAGACTGGTTGTCAGACTTTCGCACCACTGACTACCTTAACGACTGTCAAAGATCTACAAATGACAGTAGGGACCAACGGCTTAACGTGCTTTGCGAGGCACGGAGGATACTCGGTATGTAATTCACCCTTGTGTCACCCATCCACAGACCAACCTAGGCAAGCGCGGCTTAACCTGAAGATCGAACCGAGCGGTGGTACAATTTAGCCACGTGATCTTATAGTCAATTACCAACCTGAATTTGATTGAATTGAATTTGAACCTGAGGTTGCTAATATCATGTTCTAACAGCACTGGGATCTAGAAACCTTGAATCTGCCAGTCACAGATGTAAGGGGCTAGAGGCTACATCATCACTTCGGAATTAACATAACATAACATCACACCTGTAATCCCCGAAGTGGCAGAGGCAGAGGTGTACCTAATAATACATCCACATTTTGCCAGAACAAGTTATGTTTTAATCCCATGTAATAGGGGGCGCGCCTATTGCCATAAACCGGGCACAAAACCAGAGTCTGCGGCTGCAACTGAGAAATTCCTGATGGAAAAACGCAATGCCCGACCTGGGAATCAAACCCAGGACCGCTCACGCTCAGCAGGCGCAGTTTCTATTGCTACATACAAATTCTATATCTGGTCATATACACACACCGGTTTTAAGTACTATACACCTGACCATTCTGAAGAAAAACACAATAAAGTCAGAGTGTGCCCTTCTAGGGCGTCCTCGCCCTACTTTACTCACGTCTGGTCAATAATAATGTTTATCTCCGATTAAATCTTATTGAAATTGATCGCTTGAAGAGTTCTCTGATTCCTTTTTTTTCGGATGGGAAATCATCAAATGACTCCTCCCGCTCTGGGCGGAGCGGAAGGGAGTGTCAGACTTTTACTGACTAAAAACCATCCATGTTCCAGGGCCGCGGTATCTCTTTCGAACAGTCCCGCAGCCCAGGCAGGCATCGGCCCTTGCGGGCCCCTCATGATTGCTGACATCTCTTTGAGGCGCGCGTGGAACACGAACGCGCCGTCGATACGGCCTGTCGTCATATGACGGACGGCCGGCGAGCTAGCCCATTACTCAAGTTCTCTGATCCCTAGCATATACTTTTACATTCCTATAGGTAGGAAGCGTCATTTCCCTATTGAAATTAAGTATGATCAGTTTATTTTAGTTCAAAATAACATAAATTATACATGGTGGAAGGGACGCCGACGCAAAAACGGTTACCACGTATTCAGTACGTCATTCTGAGCCCCCTATACACAAAAATCAGCTGTTCCATACATTTAGGACGTGTAGGTATTGCACTTTTGTAGGAAACAGCTGTTTTATTTTTAAATAACCTCAGAATGATGTATTGAATACGTACTTACGTAGTAACCGTTGCCACCCCGTATATGAAGTTTAGTTTATTTTTACAATATAATATACATTATTTACTAACTAGACAGACCTAAAATATATGTGCATGTATCAAAAGCAGAAAAGAACTAAAAGGCGTCAAAAAGTTCGCTGTCAACGGGGAAAGAGCCCAGAAGGCTGGCAGCATTACCACATTAGATGGCAATGCTGATTCTTTGGCGAAGAAATAGGCCGCTCTGGTCATGAGAAGACCAACCGCTTGGCGATGTCCCGAAATACTAGGTGGGCGCACTCAGTCTCAGACCCCATGGATGTCCTCGTATGACGAGGGCATTACTATAGATGTAATCATGGCTTGACTATTGTTACCAATGACGAATATTTTTAACAAGAAATGTATATTAATTAGATTTAAATTACATTGTAATTTAACTGTTCCATAAAACTATCTAGGTAATCAAGTCATTATTTTCATGGTGTAATAAGAAAATTGTTCAACATTATGCAATATACACAATGCTTCAATAATACGTACTTACTAATGGGTCAATTTATATTAATTAAGAAAGAATATTTTTAAGAATAAATGCATATTATTTAGATCTAAATTACATGGTAATTAACTGTTCCATAAAACCATCTAGCCTATAAATGTACGGCATGATTTCCATTTTGCATTATGAAAATTATTCAACATTATGCAATAAATACTGAATAATGGGTCACCATCTCGAACTTTTCAACGAGACCTGTAGTTTCTGAAAGCTTGATTAAGTCATCTCACGTTAGCAGTTCTGACTGTTTTCTTATAACAACAATTAAACAGTGATCTATGTGATGTCACATACAAAATCCAAAATCAATCGGTTGCCATCAGGTGAAGAAGACAATCATAGAAATCTTATGTTGGTACCTCTATTCAGTATTAAGTATCACCCTCTATCAAAATAGCGCTCAACGATTCTAGCCTGGATCGCAAATGTGGTGCTGTTCCATATGCATTGTGGCACCCAATATGGCGTCCTACGTGTCTTGATGCCTGCACATCACAGGAATCGACGGACGCTAGTGAAAGTGCCAAACTCATAAAGTTCTGGTTTAACTCTATACAAATTGCCATCAACACGCTTGGAAGTTAATAGCCCTAACCACAACAACAACAAAAGTATATAATCGAATCGTCTCTAAAATCGAATCCTACAATATCTTTTGACAATTAAAAACTCCCTGTAAATGCTTAAGAACCTCGTTCAAGTGACACCAAGCATCCCACTTACCTTGGCCGCAGTTCTGTTCCAGATGACGACCTTGTGGCCGGAGTTCAGCAGGTTCTTTACAATGCCGCAGCCCATGATGCCCAGCCCGAGGAAGCCGAACTTCATCTGGCTGGCCTGGATGTTCTTCTCCAGCAGAGTCTCCGAGACGTTCTCGAGGTCCAGCGGGGGAGTGTCCTGCGGAAGGGGGGAAAGAGAGGTTATAGAATGGTGTTTCTCTTTTTTCATAAAGCATCATTATGGAAACCATTGCCATGCTTTCCCCGAAGTTAGGATAAGGATAGGGGTAGGTATGCAAAACTTTTTCCTTTTAAGTATGTATTATAGTTACGTTATAGTTATACGTAGATGGGTACGCCAGCCAAGTGAGCACATGAAGGAGCAGCATACTAAAGCTCTCAACCACCCTAAAACTCATCAAATGCAGACGTTGCAGCCAAAATCGGCTGTGGTATCAGTTTTATCGTGGATAATGATTTGTTACGTGTGGGAATCGAACCCGCGAAGACAATTGCTTGCTTCATTATTGCCCGGATGCTAATGATTTAATCATCACTGGCAAATCTCGATAGACATTTCCAATATTCTTTTTTGAGCCTTTATCCCAGATATACTTATAATGGATAGCATCCACCATACCTTGGAAAAGTGGACTTACGGCTGAAACCAATCTGGCGTAATACGCTTATAATTAGCCGCGTAAAAACGCATCTCGAATATGTATCGTGAGAGATGAATGAATGCAACTAGGTATTCGTACCGATGTTAGTCTTTTGTCTAGCAGTGAAACAATAGCAGTCAATCAAACTTAAGAATGACTTTATGCGGCACATCCTGGGAGACAAAACCAACTAATCTTGGTGACTGGATCTAGTTTTAGCTAAGTTTACGATTGTCTAGGTTTCGCTATCAAGCATTAGCTACATATCTAATATTATATCACCCAATAGGCGATGAGTAAATAGTAAACTTGGTATTAGCATCGGCCAAATAGATGAAAGACACCGTCTTAAGTTAAAGATTAAGAGGGCTGAGTTTGAATTCCGCATACGAATTTTCTCCTCAGCTAGGAGTACCCCAGTTGCAAAAAGTAGTCTTTCAATATAAAGAAAACTATCATATTGGCTCTCTTTTTCTATTTCTCTCTAGCACGGACTTAACAGGCTCGTTGCGACATTTAAAAACATAATCAGCAAGGTTGCAAATTGACCAGAGGTGCTTCGAAAAAAGGTAAGTAGGTATATATATATATATCTTGGGACAACCAACACACCGCCATCTGATACCAAACTAGGCAGAGCCTGTACTATGGCAACCAGACAACTGTATAAGTATAATAATATAGTTAAGTATCGCTATACTCGTGGAGGCTTTATTAATTCAGCTAGACACTGATTAAAAACAAATAACAGTGAACAAGCATTAACAAGCTCTCCAATATTTCCCGGAAAATTATTTCCAATACTACCTGTATACAGCAAAATAAAGCTTATAACAGGGGTGCTTCACGTTTCGCAGTATTTATATTAATCCGACCCAGATTGCGAACTAGTGATGTACCGACTAGTAGCCGACTGGTCGGGAAAACCAAAGCTATCCAGCCATATTTGTAGTCAGCAAAAAGTTCCGATTAATCTGCTAAAGCAATTGGAATTAAATGATATCCTTTATTGTCAATCATTTTTATTTCACCTGTTACAAATTCTTAGTTTGTTATTTAGAGTGTTCCAAAATTTACGCAAGATTTGAGTTTACCGTAATTTTTGCGATAAAGGGCTGGCAACCAAATAAATAATAATAAATACTGATCGACTGTTCAAGGTTTAGGGTTAGTAAAAATGGAGCACGATACGACAGAACAACACCATACAGCCCAAAAAGCCAATCAATTACTGCATGTCACATTTCTTGGTAGCGTACTCTCTCGTTACGGTGGTCAGAATTACCTCCCTAGATCATGTGATTTAACACCATTAGATTTCTTTTTTGGGGTTATTTGAAGACAAGTCTATGGTAACAAGCCCACAACCACTTGTGCATTGAAGAAGATTCAACACTGCATCAACGAAATTCTACCACATTTATGCAGAAGCCGTGGAGGCAATTTGCCCGATGTGCTATTCCATATTTATAACCCTATGTATAAGATCAAATAAATAAAATTATAATTAATAAAAAAAACAGTGTTTTTCATATAATTCTTACATACATTGTTGGACACCCTTTATTATCTAGGAATCGGAACTCATCCGTATCCGTATTATAGGATTGAATTTCAATTTAAATCATTTAGAATTAATAAAGTAACCGCACAGCGGATGCGCAAGTGCTTTATATGATGTACTTAATGCAAGCGACTCAGCACATGAAACGCCATGGACATTGCAAATGCCCCATAAACTAAACCGAAAGCAATGATCGGCTTGGACGAGTTCGACTAGTCGGTCACTCGGGCAGTCGTCCCATCTCTACTGCGAACCAACGCGCAACGTGATGTAACACAATCAATATTTTCCCATAAATGCAACCCGGGAAAATTGTTTTACATTGAATATTCAAACCTAAAATCAAACCTTAGGGTTGAAATTCGTGTACGATACAAATACAGGTAGGCGAAGAGTGCGGAGGAGGGGTAGGGGGAGTGCGGATTGATAGTGTATTCTGTATGTTGGTACATATGTATACATGTGTTATGCACTCTCCCCCTATTCGTAGAATTGAGATTCAATAATCAATACCTCAGTCTACTCGGACATACAACAACTGTGTCAGAATCACGACGTAATTAATTGTGTATTTTGATCAACTACGAGTAGTTTCATATTGGTATATCTATTATACGGTTTGATGTTACTGGTGTTAAGTCTAGAGGTGATTAGTGAAACCCGATGCGCTGTTAGAATGTGGACGTTATGAAAGGGTTTTTGAATCATTGCAACGCCTTGGATGTTGAGTTGCGGACACCAGCCCGTTATACAATACAAGATGCTATGACCTAAGCTTATTATGTACCAGCACTTCGCCCGCCACTTCGTCCGCATAAATTGTGATAGCCCGGCTAGTTTGCATGATATAAATATAATTGATAGCAGCACCGACGAATAATGTAGTTTTCTCCCAGTGAAAGAATTTTTAGAATTGGATCATTCGTTCCGGAGATTACCCCCTACATACAAATACCTCTTTATAATATTAGTATAGAAGTAAGCTGTAATTATAATGCTCAAAGCTGAAGGCTTGTTTACAGGAAACCGGTAGATTAGGAACCGATTTTCATGTTTGAACTGTGTTACTACTTTAAAAATTCACTGATTTTAGTAAGCTGGCAATCATAAGCATATGCACCTATGGTCGAACCCTCACTGCACAAGTACATACATTGACCTCCGGTAAATATAAGCATGATCTTATCAGCTTAGTTGGAGATGTTTAATCTTGTGGCAATCGGCATGCGGAGGAACCCGATCATTTGTTAGCTCTTTTTATTTAGTCGTCGTCCGTGTGTGACCAGCTGTAAGAATATGGACAAAGCAAAAGGAGACGTAAGGATCGTAGCAGGTGTCTGCCTACCCGCATGGCGTGAGTTCATGTATGTACATATATGTTTATTTAATTTTAACATCACGGTTCCATCGCAATTCTTAAAGAATAATAAGTCTTATAGAAATTAAGTCGGTACGAAGGTTCAAAACTGTACTAGGTCAAGAGGGATTTTCCAGGAAACTTATGCGAGTACGTAAATGAAAAGGTCGAATGGTGGGGCGGGTCTCACCCCACTGATTTACATCATTAAAATATTTCTATTTTAGATTTTATGAAATACCGTAATGAAATTGATTTCAGTATAATATTAGGTTTATTTTTTAGAAGCCCACTGGAAGTTATTAGCATTTTTCCATGAAAATGTATTATTAATTTTTCTATGAAATTCTTTTCTGCTTTTGATAAATATTATTTATCATTGAAGGTTCGATATAGTAACTAATTAATGTCTATAGTAAAACGTGTGTATTTAAATATATAGCAAGACTCTAGTGACGACCGCTGGACTAAAATAGTGTCATCATGACCTGGCCCATCCGGCCAAAGAAAGAGAGGAAGGCCAATAGCCCGATGGGTTGACGAGATTGTCAAAGTCGCCGGTACTCACTATCCAGTAGGCACTACAGCCGAAGATAGAGACCATTGGTCATCTCTAGAGGAGGCCTTCACTTTTAAAATGCAGGGTCGTAGCGGTCGCGGCGGTACCGGCCGGGGGTAGTTTATTTAGTATAAGCATTGCACCCGTGCGAAGACGGGGCGGGTCGCTAGTATTAACTATAATGAAAATGCGCTTCAATATTTTATTATCAATTATTTTTTATTTTCAGTAAGATAATATTATTATGTAAAACTAGTTATGTATATTAGAATGTATTAGATATTTAATTACGTTTGCATGCAACAATTGACATTATTATTTTGTAATTATTTTTTTGTAAAAAATATAAGGCTATTTTATTTATTTAAAAAAATGCAGTCCTATGAAAATTATTTCCAGAATATCAACATGCTCTCATTGTATTACACTCTATCCGAGATCGTGAAAACGAGTACCTACTGAATGATTGCATTCCTTGTATTCTAGTGCATCCTCCTGTCTTTGTTTGTTGGTGGTTCACGATAGGGTATTTCATCCCACATTTGCATCTTTAGAATTTTATGAGGCAGTGGGGTGCAACATAATAGGTAAATAGCCTTCACAAGTGAAGTTAACACGAGATCACGCCTGTAATCCGCCAAGGGTTGGGCAGAGGTGTACCTAATAGTACACCCGCATCTCGCCAGTTATGTCAAAGTCCCACGTAATAGAGGGTGAGCCTATTGCCAACAATCGGGCACAAATCCAGACTCCGTGGCTACTACTGAGAAAGAAATTCTTGATGGGAAAAGTCGGGTCGAGTGCTGCTTACAAAGAATGTTATTTTTACATTGAAATAAATGAATACTAACTGAAAAAACGATAAAAAAACAGAGAAAAATTCCAGTAGAATATCATTCAAAATAAGGAGCTGAATGCACCAGAATGTCAGTTGGCGGAGGGCTGTCCCTTGGCCCTTTGTATGTAGAGCCGTGTTTGAGCATGCGTTGGGCACGCGGCGAGTTTGGAACTTATGAAATAACATAACATCACGCCTGTACTCCCAGAGAGTTATTCAGAGGTGTACCTTATAGTACACCCACATTTCGCCAGTTATGTTTAAGTCCCATGTAATAGGGGGCGAGCCTATTGCCATCAACTGGGCGCAAATCCAGACTCTCTGGCTGCTACTGAGAAATTTCTGAGAGAAAAACCCAATAACAGTTTCGTTTATTGAGTAAGTAAATTGAAGGTAAGCACGTAAATCTATTTGTCTCTAATTTATCTCGTTATCCACTGGTTGTTAAGAGTCAGGCCCTCATGCTATTTTTGCGGTCAGTACCTACTAAGAGTAGACAAAGGATAGTTTCGCCAAACGCAACTGCCAACCGAGAACTGGGGTTGCATACCTAATAAATAAAAGGCAGGATTACAAAGAAATCTATGATTTATTTGTAAATAAAATATGATAATTTACAAATGCATTATAATTCACGTTTTTTAGACAGAAACACCCTAACCAATGCTTGCACAGTCAGTAAAGTGTAACACCATTATTTTCAAATGATATCATATAAATAGACACAATATTTCGATGCAATGCTTTTCATGGAGATAATAGCTAAGAGATTAATTGTATGCATAAGTTTTTTTTTTGAATATTGTACTCGATACATATGTACTTAAAAAGTGTGAATAGACTTTCGTCACTGACCGTACAAACTCACATATTTTTTACTTACTTAAATAGAATTCCAAAATCTTTGGTACACTTACGAATGACATGATTTAGAATCTAATACAAACCACATAATATGATGAAAGGACTACACTTACCTTACTTCACCTTTCGGCAATTATAGAAGACAATTTGTCTTTTGACATTTTACATTCTTACACTGCACAATAGTTGTACATGAATCTTTTGGCGCGTGGCCTCAATCAGAACTAGCGCCTCCACCACGGTTTTTTTTTTCAATACAAATGTTTACCAACCTCCTAGCGCCCATCTGTCAGTATCATTAAGGCGCCAAAAGAACCATGCAGCACAGTAACTGCGGATTTTACCAAGAAACTGAACGCGATCAACACATCAGCGTTCAAGAGCTGTCATTGCCAATATGTCATAGTAATTATGACACTGAGAGCTCTTGAACAAGGTTTTTGTGAAATCCTATTTACACGCACTGCGTTTTCGGGTATCTCTATCTCATTCTGTCACGTAAAGTCTTCATTTGGTGAAGCGAGAAGTCCGATTGTAAGCGTCCGCATTCATTAGTATCGGAAGCCCTAACGTGCGAATGGACCGCTCACTTTAGTGAGTTGCAATTCCAAGTGACAGAAAGGGAAACAGATTCAAGGAAACGCTGATCTGTGCGTGCAAATGTAATTTCACCCTTATGCTGATCATGTTCTGTTATATTGGTGAAATTCGCTGAAGTACTTCAGTAATTTATTTAAAAAACGCGCGCGCACGACTCGCCCGAGTGTTACGCGTTGGGGCCGTTTTGGTGTGTGAGCGCTTGGGCTTGCGGCCCGCTGCCGCCTGTGTCTTGGCCGCGTCGCCGGGCGGGTGGCGTTTAACGCGAGTGCTTGACCGAGTGGATGCCTGGTGCAAAAGAAACTGTATTCGCAACTCTTCTTTACTAAACGGTGGCTTTAAACGCCAAATTGAACTTAGTAGATAATAAATAATAATAGTGTTTTATACCAGGCAAAATACCCGTTTTCAAAAATGGAATAAAGAAAAACATGGAGGTGTACAGGTATAGGTACCAATAATCTTCTAAAAACATCATAAAATCAATCGTAATTTTTGGCTCTGGTTTAGGTGAACATAAATCCACTGTACAAAATGCAACCCTTAAACTAGAACGTCCCAAACTGCTAAAAGACACTTATGATCGCCAAAAAAACAAACCTATCGTAATTTATGTACAGTCAATTTACTTGGTAGCCTTTAAAACCTATTTTGGTGAGCGTTTAACTAAAAAAAATAACTAATACTAATATAAAGAAGGTACTTACTGGGCGCAGAATGTTGGACGGGCGATGCAGCAGACTGGACTTCTTGGAGAACGAGTGGTTCAGCATAGACGGCTTCTCATTGGCCGTGTCGATGTCCGTGTAGGAGCGAGACGACACGCCCTTGCTCTTCTTGCGCGCTGTGGACTTGCCCGCCGACGACGACCGTTTCATAGGCTTCACCTTTGAAATGCCCAAACGTATCTATAAATATTGAGAATGGTCATTTGTGGAGTGGTGAGGTTGCTGATATGCCAAAACCAACATGCTTTTGCCTTTTGAATAATGCATGCATTATCAGTTTATGTTCCCTCTCCTACACCTCTTCTAGCTGCTCCCTATGCCCTATGAGGGGGAGTGGGCTGTAATCCACCACCCTGGGCCCGTTAACACTGCTACCTTTTATGTTACTACAGCTGGGACCCAGACCTGTTCACTGGCACTGTTCCCTTCTACCAAGCATATAGATATTTCTTCTTTGATGTTATCAAATAAATGATCCACCATCAGCCTGTTACGTTGCCACAGCTGGGACTTAGGCATCTTCTCTTTGAGAAGAATGTCAAGCAGTCCCAATGGATTACTATGTAATGGGGGCATGCAATGAAGATGAGTCTTGAGGAGTTACGATGTCTATATTTAGTGTGAAATTTAGATGATTTTATACTGATTTGTCTACCAGGTTCGAACTATTAATTTATTCTGTCACAACACTTCAGTTGACAAGATATTGAAAGCACTTCTCTTCGCATTTTGACTGATCAGTCTCTCCACCAATCTTACTACAAACCTTTTTACATCCATTATTCAGCAAATTAGTAGAGAAAGAAAGGATTAGTCAGTGAAAACTACGTCTTATCGCCCTCACCTTAGGAGTGGAACTCTTTTTCTTAGAAGTGGTAGGCTCAGCAGAAGCAGGCCCAGCCTCTTCCTCGTCAGCCGGCTTCTCATCCTGGCTCTCCTCTTCCTCCGTCACGTTCTTCAATTTGTCGAAGTCCTCTTCTGTATTACGGACGTGGTCGTCCAGGTCAGGGAATTTCTGAACAGAGAATTTGGTTATAAAATCATGTCATATAATCAAATTAAGCTGAGAATCAGACATTTTTGAGCGTCAAAAACTACATCAGGCATTCCTCCGCGACGCCCACCCTTCGCCACTTCCTACTCTCCAAGATATTCCCAAGTTAGTTAAGTAGGTACTTGTATGCTTTGTTGAGGAGTGAACAAATACTGGACCAAGTAAATTGGTAGTAAGCTGATTGGCTGTTGATAGTAGATTAAGACTTGAACCGTTGCAGTTAAATTGTCTCAGCCAAGCAAAGATTAATCCTTCATCCTTTGAAGTTTCCATGCTGTACCGGGTGACGTCAATGCCGGCTGAGCCACTGTCTCGCATGACACAACATTATGCCGAGTGATGGCCGTATAACGTGACGTATAATTTCCCCTACATGTTCTTTTTGTTTTTTGTACGTGAAACATAATAAACCTGTTCATGAAAACTAGTTGACCAAAGTATCGGTGAACCTACCTCCGGGTGGACAATAAATTCTTCTATCTGCGCGACGGCCTCCTTGAAGGCGGCAGTTTTGCAGGACTTGATCAGCTGCTCTTTATACTCCTCGTAAGGCTTTATGTTGTTGTCCTCAATCCAGGCACTGTTAACAAGAAGGCCTCATCAGTTTCTAGGTTTACCAAAATCATTGGCAGGACAGTTGATCAGGAGGGCAACAGACGGAATTAATAAAACACAGAACAGAAATACTTATATTTTTGCTACAATTGTTTCTCTGCCTCGTTGATTTAGTGGTCGCAAGCGCTATTGCTGAGCAGGAGGTCCTAGATTCGATTCCCAGGTCGGACAATGTGTTATTGGGTTTTCCATCAAGCATTTCTCAGTAGCAGCCCGTAATTTGGATTTGTGCCCGGTTGATGGCAATATCCTGACCTCTTTATGAAATGGAACTTAACTGGCGAAAGAAAGATACCAAATAGTACACCCATGTAGTGTTGGTACCTCTGGTTAACCCTTCGGAGAAATACAAGCGTGATGTTATGTTAATTATTCTTCTCAGGATATTTGGAAGGAAGTACACCCTCTAACTATAGGAATGTACTATAATACTGTTTCCCGCCCTCTTGTGCTAAGATCCATTCCGATCAACGGAAGTAGGAACAAGCATGACTCATTCAGCTACATACATAAATGTGCCCAAGAGCTAATACCTATGTTTATATAGTAGCTTTGATACGACGCTATACATTGTAGTGGCTTGCAGCATACACCCTAAGGCACACTAGTGAAGTGCCCTACCACGCATCCATTTCACCGATTTGTCGTTTTGAAACAGAACAAATTCTCGTCATCATGATAATACTATAAGTGTGAAAGTGAGTTTGTTTGTCACGCCTTAGCAGCTGAATGGATTTCGATTCAATTTGGCAAACAAACAGGGTCTAAGGGACAGCCCTCCGCAAACTGACAAACAGCGTTCAGCTCCTTATTTTGAATGACATTCTACCGGAATCTTTCTCCGGAAAATTTTATATTTTTTAACGTTTTTTCAGTTACTGTTCCTTTATTTCAACATAAAATTACATTCTCTGTACGCAGCACACCATTTATCTAAATAATACGGCTTAAAGAAAAAAAAAAAACAACAATAGATGTCAAAATACTCTAAGAAACGACGCGTGAAATCAGCTGTTCACTTCCTGCCTAGTTACAGTGTTTATCGAACTCGTCGTCGCGATTGCCGTTCGCTACGTGCGTTTTGCCACGGTAACGATACATTGCGTATGAGGAAATAAAACAAATCAAATTTATTGGATTCACTTAACGTTCCTGAAATAATTTCTTGTACCGGTCATCTTAGTATGATATACTGAATTCACCCCATCAGTCTGCGGAGGGCTGTCCCTTACACCCTGTATAGGACAATGGATACATTTTAGCCCGGCAGGATGTTCCCGTGAGATAATGTCTGACTACAACAGCAACAGCTAATTTCGTGATAAATTCAGTAGAATTAACATAACATCACACCTCGTAGTCCCCAAAGGGTTAGGCAGAGGTGTATCTACCTAACAAGCACACTTATATTTGGCCATTTTATGTTAAAGTCTCATGTAGTAGGGGACGAGTCTATCGCCATCAACCGGGCACAAATCCAGACTCCGTAGCTGCTATTTTGAAATACCTGTTGGCAAAACCCAATAACATAGATGAATCCAACCCCCCATCTATCTACATATCACGCTGCATAGCAACGAAGATCCAATTACGCGTTCGTCGGAACCCGGTCGATACTCTGCGGGACACGTGAACCTGAGTTCCTATATGTATATTATAAAGCTAGGGATTGCATTGCGAACGTCACGGGATAAATTCATCGGCGGGCCTGTCCGTCTAGCTAATTAGTTCAAAGAGATTTTGTCGGGTATTGTTAACTACGAAAACTGCCCTTACTATTACGGCATAACAGCCCGGCCACGCGTAGTGGCGAACAGCGGGACGTGGCATGATTAGTACATTCCTATATATCGTTTTAGGAATTTTCGCAGCAGTGAATTTCCCATGGGTAGGCTGTTAAAGCACTTAGCATGGACGTGTGACACTATGGACGAATAAAACCAATGCTTATTGCTATGGCAACTTTAACTATGACCGTCGAACTCGAAGAAATTCTGACAACCAATGCAGTGAGCCAGTCAGCTAAGTCAATACCAAATTAGGAGGGCTCAATAAAACTCGAGTGCAACTAATAAGTTCAAACCTAAATCACCCTTCCAGGAGTGTGATGCAGTTGGTGACATCAAATCCGAGACAGAACTAAAGTGACTAAAGTGTGGAAAACATGATGTCGCGCAATACGTAAGCCTCTTGAGTTTCTGATTTCTAACAGTTTCTGTTGAGAAACTAATATTATGTAGGTAGGAATGCTTCGCCGATGGGTTCTCAACGGCAATAAACACCTCGGATGTCCATTGATTCGATTATCCTCTCAGTATCGTGTTAAAACAGAGGTCAACAAAAGATTGGCACAAATTGCCAGTAAATTGAAGGGGAGATTGCTAAGTGCATAATGCATTTCGTAACGGCTAGTCTTGTGACTCGATACGTTGGAAACAATACATGGTGTAAGGGACAGCGACGCGCAAATTATTATGTCGAATTCAGCACATGATATTGTATTGTAGAAATTTTTCGTCGGTTCTTTAACATTTCAATGCTGGTGGTGGGTCTATCGCCGTATCATGTACTGAATTCATAGTTTGCGCGTTGTATACAGGGTGCATGGGTCATCGACGTACAAATACATGGCAATCGTTAATAATCGATGGGATTCCACCGTGTATATTTCTTCGAAACACAAGTTCGATCCACGGCAAATATTTGTACCGACTGGTCAACGATATTGTGATTACTTAAGCGATGCCCTTTTTCACAAGAAGGGTACTTACATGTATGGAAGTCTATCAGCGATTACGAAGCTGGAGTCACAAGCAATTGGAATTAGCTTCCGAAAAGTGTATGTCAAAGTCAATACGATTGCCACCTTGCTTTGCTCCTCGGTTAGCACTAGTCGGACGAAATATATAATAAATGCAAAGACACGAATGGTTCAGTTCTTGTTACGCTTTGCTTTACACTACTATTTCACAAATATTTACCAACCGCAGCCCCCCTGGCAATGTCAATCAAGCCCCAAAAGAACCACGCATAACTAGAACATAAGTCTGACATGCACGCATGCGATATCTTTAACCATCGATGCACGTGGACGACAAGACGTGTAACGTAAAATGACGTAACGGGGCTTTAGAAACAACAGTTTTGCGCTGCATGACTACATCGTTTTGTCGCCTTCTAATATTCGCGATTGCAACAAAGTCAGATTGAACAAGAGTTAATTATAATGATATTAGTGTGTTATACATATGTATACTTCTGCCCATCAAAAAATAAAAATGTTATGTAGGCGATTCCATAATGGCTAAACAAATGTTGGATTTTCAACACTTGAACTAGTGCTGGGAGTGTAGTTCCAACAGTGCAATAATTTTTAAGCACTCATTTAATGTTAGGAGCTCCTGACTAAATAATAACACGCTCGGGTCGATTGTTAGGTTAAGCCGTGCTTGCCTAGGTTGGTCCGTGGATGGGTGACCACCCATTACATTCAGTTTCCTCTGTGCCTCGAAAAGTACGTTAAGCCGTTGGTCCCGGCTGTCATTTGTTGATCTTTGACAGTCGTTACAGGTACCTAGTCAATGCCCCGATAATCTAGACAATTTAGACAACCAGTGTTACCAAGAGGTATCGTACTACCCAGTCGCTCCATGTAAAATACTGGTATTCAGCTGCATCCGGTTAGAATGAAAGCCGACCACAACATAGTTGGGAAAAGGCTAGGCAGATGATGATATAATATTAGTGAAAACAGGCATTAGTTTATGAATACTTCGGACGCTACATTCGATGGGATCGCTATTCGAAAGCTGTTTGTAACGTTTTTCCGAATCTCAGTCATTTTGCATCACATCCTAACAATTTTCAGTTGGAATAAAAGCCGTGTGCTCCACGGGATTACCCATTGGCAAAAACGGCGAGTATCCGTACAAACTTTCATCCCTAGTGGTGATGAATTTTTCGAATCCTTTCCTAGTGTGCATAAAAGCTTTGTGCTTCTAGCTAGATCCAATGGTTTGGTCGTGCGTTGTCCGTGAGTGAATGTTTTTTTTTTAGTTACGTATTGATTTTTACTAGTACATTTATTTATTTATCACGTAGTAACCGTGGCTTCCGGCGCCGCAATACATAATTGTCAGGCACGTTTAAACGTATCTCCTTCAAAACACCGGAATTATCCGTTTTACCACGTAAAAGTTTGAAAACATATGTGGTTATCGCTAGGTCCCCTCCTTGTCTCGAGTTTGTTTTTAGTAGTATTTATATTTAGTACTTAAAAGATGCTGTAACCAGTCTCACCAAGGGGTATCGTACATTTACACAGTAAATGGGTTGTGGAGGTCTGATAGGTAGTCGCTCCATGTAAAATACTGGTATTCAGCCGACATCGAAGGCATGTTGTCACTATGCACGATGCGTTTATTTTATGCTAGATTGTTCGCAACTACTTGGTTCAATGCACATGCTGTCGAGGTGTGGACTGTTGAACTTTTTACCACAACAGCATTGGTGTTTAAGTTCTGAAGTTTTGTAAATGTTGCGTAACATAATACATAACCAGTCTTTAATGTTCCCACTCCTCTCTATGAATGGGAGTGGAGGGAATTTTATCCACCATAAAGACACAGTGCGGGTTTTAAATAAATTTCCGTTGAATGTTAATATTGGTAGTCACAATGTTTAGAGTACATTACTTCCATGTTACGCATGCAAATAATGCATTTGTAATGCATAAAATAATTTCCCAGTCAACTATTAAAAAATCATTACCCTCCTTTTGGGTTCTCCGTAGTCAGGTAAAAATGTAACGAGAGCGTTTCAGTTTCCATTCCTTTACAAAAATAAAACATAAAACAACAATTAACGAGAACGACTTCACAGCCCACAGCTTTTCCGCGAAGCCAGATCAATACAAAAACATCCATAACAACATAGTACGTTCGAGGTTTTATAAAAATGGCGGCGAGCCCAGCGCCTGTTTTTATGTAACGGTTGCTATCTCTATACTTAGTGAGTTTAGAGGGTATAGGAATAGACCAGAAACGATTGCTGGATTGTGACAAATAAAATATGGTCAAACAGAGGTGGCAAAAAGAGATGACGGCGGAAAAGATGTATGGGAAAAACATGTTGCACTGATTCGATCCCAAATTCAATGAGGCAGGAAGATGATGCTGACCTCAGTTAAAAGAGGAGAAATAAAGTGGAGCAGGAGCTTTAAACAAGTAGGCTTTAAGAGAGGAGTAGCACAAAGGAGCGCAAGGCCTATGGCAAAATGGGTCGAAGAAATAGTTGAGTTTGAACACAGTACCTCCATGTTCGTATAACTTAACAAATTGGAAAAACCTTTTTTTAATAGATTGATTTATTTATCTAAAAATTCGTTTCCTCAATAACATAAATAATGTTTAACACATACTGGAATAGACAGTAAAACTGTGTGATTATGACGAGCGTGTCTCGAATGGTTTGAAACAGCGCGCGAAATCGTCATCTACTAGCGGTTAGCTTGGCGGGTCGGGGTGTCGCAAGCGGTGTTGTCAGCTCCTGCCGCCGCGATAAGGATGCGTTCTCACAAAATGTTTTAAGGCAGTGCTACCCATGGAATTTCGGGCTATCTATCTACATCTAGGAGAGTGTACGTTCACTTGAAATTGGATGATTAAATGCCAGTTCTTAAATTCACTGACAGTTAAAGCAGAGTCTAAAGGATGTGACACACTGTACAGTCAAAACTGCTGGGGCTAGAAGCATGAAATTTTGAACAACAGGTGCACATACAAAGCTGAGCACTAAGGAAATATTTTTGATAATTCACCCCCATAAATGGGTTAAATAGGGGTTGGGAGTTCGTTTTTGAAGTTGATAAATCAATAAGCGCATGGCTTTGGAAATAAAAATGGATGACAGAACAAAAATCTACACACGGCTTGAATGGTTTTTTTTTTACAAAAATCTCCATATTTGTTGTGCACGGTGAGTGACGTCAGCATAGATAAATCTATCTAGCAGACAATTACAAAATGTTTATTACTGAACGAAGCACATTCTGAAATATGTAACTCATTTCTTCGCTTATCATTCCGCAAATGAGTGACATTGTATTTTTCTTAACTAAAGAATCTGATTATACAGGGTGCAAGGGACATCGCCGCACAAATCTCCATCTCCTTGAACAAGCGACCCGATGCAACGGTGGGAGCAGATCGGTATGGGCGATGCGGCAAGATTTATAGGCACAGGACTGGAGAGACTGACGAAATCGCACAACAAGTATTACGTTTTAGTTCAACTTAATTTCCAACATGCTGCAGTCGTTGCTACCACACCTCCAGTCTGTTCTGGACCTCTTGGCCGCTCTCGGCAACCAGCACAATGTCATCCGCAAACAGCATACACCAGGGTGCCTCTTCCTGGATATACGACGTGAGAGCGTCCATTATTACCAGGAAGAGGTAAGGGCTGAGAGCCGACAACCACATTGAAGCTGACGGTAGTACCCGCTGTAGACCGTACTTGGGTTCTACATCGACTGTCCAACGCACGGATCAAGTGCACATACTTCCCAGGCACACCTTTCTCCTTAAGAGCCCACCACAGAACCTCGCGGGGTATCTGGTCGTATGACTTTTCGAGGTCGACGAACACCACGTGCAAGTTTTTATGTGCACCTCTGACTTCTCGCACAGCTGGTGGATAGCAAAAATGGCATGCGTCGTTCCCCGACCAGGCATAAAACTGAATTGGTTCTGTCAAATTTCGGTCTCTTCTCTCAGTCGCCTTTCAATGACTTTATTCCAAACTTTCATACTATGTGACATTAGCCTACCAATGCGTAACCAAAATCCTTTTACATAACTTTCGTATATTTTGTATGAACCATCGTTTACTACAGCCCCTCATTGCAAGGAGGATCACGGTCCAGACTGGATAACATACAAATTCTGAATCGAAATCGGAATCTGTCTGAAACAAACGCTGGGTAGTTAAGCGGCCCGACGTGCTTTGGCGTAATTTTGCAATGCGGCGCGCTGCAGCCCACCGTGGTTCTAATATGCACGCAGGTACCTTTGGAGTTAAAAAATACAGCCCTATGTGTTTGACGGACGTTTTCACCCTAGGGCTACACTAATAAGCGCTTAATTATTCGCATGAGCGGTTCCAGTAATAAGTACTCTATGCGACAGACAAAGAAACGTTGCGTTTTATATTAAGGGGTGAGGTCGAGCCAGAGTAATTTTGTTACTTTTAATTTGTGGAGCGCGTATTCGGTTTCAAATAAAAGTTAGCTCAGTCGATTTATTTCCGGACAGAGTTAACTGGAGTAAGCTATAGAGTATAGCCAGAAAGACACATAAATTTAGCTTGCACTAAAGCATGCAAGTGGCGTGCGTGACATCGCGCCCTTGACCAATCAGAAGTTGCCATGTCTCAACAACGTGCGGAGTAAGCAAACTGAACTGGCACAGTGGGCTGGCCATGTCCGTCGAAGGACCAATGGCTGATGGAGCAAACGAATCCTTGAGTGGAGACAGCGAATTGACAAGCGCAGCGTTTATCCCTAATTTAATTGGGGTCGGCGAAGCATGTCTTCTTCTTCTATACTTCTCTATTACTCGTCATCTCAGCAGTCACCTCCTTTCTAGCTATATCACCCTTTGAACAGTCCATCCATCGTTTCTTTGGTCTTCCTCTATTCTTCTTTATTAGTCGTCAGACAGATCCTTTCTTGCCATATCGTCCTTCACACAGTCCATTCATCGTTTCTTTGGTCGTCCTCTACTATTATAGCCATCCACATTCATACTCAAAACTTTCCTCCCGACATTTTCACATGTCCATACCATGATAACCGATTACCACAACAACTTTTGAGTCACCGTCGCCCTGCTGCTTGGATGTATATTTTGAGCAAGTTGCTGACATTAGACATGCCGGCAACTTTCTCATTAGCTAAGCTTATCTGGTTCATTTGCGAAAAATGTATGCTACGTACTCATGTCACTACTTTAAATGCCACGGAATAGAACAATGAATAAAAAAATCAATAATAGAAGGAAAAAATGCGCACCTATACAATTAGCAAGGGATTGCTTTGGACCAGTCCAGATCGTACTTGTACACCATTATTTTATCTTACATTTTGTATCAACGTCAAAATCGAAGGGATCTTTATTTGTGTACTTACAGTTTCGTTCACAGGTAAAATAACTGTCAAGGAACTGTAGCTAGTCAGTCAGTCAACGCGAGCAAAGCTACTAAAAAACTTACGAATTGCGCAGGGAGAGGGCAGAGTTGCCAGATTGCAGTTAGGAACATCATAAAATAATACATATTGGTTAGTGAGTCGGGACACCAAAGAAAAGATGGATGGATTGTGTGAGGAATGATATGAAAGAAAATGGAGTAAATAATAGCGTGACGGCCGACAAGAATGGAAGAAAAAACGTGTTGCGCCGACCCCAAGTAACATGGGACAAGGGCAGGAAGATGATGATTGGTTAGAAAGTCCGATTACAAGTAGCAGCTCTAAGACGGAGTTGGATAAGACACTTGAATAAACGTCATAATGGCAGGTGGAATAGAGCGCTCACTGAATGGTTGCCAACAGATATGGGAGAAGTGTATGCAGGCCTACAGCCAGGTGGATAACATTCAGGAGATCGCGGGTTATACCTGGTTGAGACTCATACAAACCGAGGGAAGCACAGTAGAAAAGGTAGGAAGCCTATATCAGCAGAGGGGGGATCAAGGCAGCCAATGATGATGAGAGGACTTTTGAAGAGTGGAACCTAGGTGGAAGCGCCATGGTAGCCACCGAATTACAAATTTCCTTAGTAACTTTAATCAACATACAACCTGACACTGACCTGCAAATTGCAAAAAACGTAATAAAATTTGAATTTCCCTGCCTGCGTCGGTGTTCCCAAGCTCATATGACACCAATTCTTTTTTTTTTTCTTTTTAAAAAAAGAACGTTGCCCCACACTAGGAATGTTTCCTCTATCGTACATACACAAACAGCCAGACCTGGAACAACTATCTGTAGGCCATACAAATATTTGTTCCGTGCGGAATCGAACCCACGACACGCAACGCAGCAGTCAATCGCTCAGCCACTGCGCCAACTGTGCCGTAAATCCCAATCTATTTAAGTCACGAGTTAATAAGCTTCTTTTGGGATAGCTCGTTCCATCGTCGACCTCATCTCTCCTCAGGTCCTCAGGACTAGATTTAGATCAAGAGTAAGCCAATTTAATATAAAAAAATGCGACGCTTCCAACATAAGGCTTCAGTATTATAACCTACATAGGTTAATTAATAGGTACTAATATTGAAGAAAGATTCCTTCAATGTAAAAACCTATTGTAAGGTCAGCAATAAAATAAACTAAATATTGTAGATTTTTTTTTTTTGTTTACAGCAATTCAATTTCGTATGGAGAAGAAATTAAGATTTTAATGTGCTATAGAACAATATTTCATAATGTCACGTAGTATTATTGAATAAATAAACAACATGCAGCGAAATACTACACAGTTATTTGCAAATTGCCATTGGAACAAAGACCATTCTCTTCAAACTGGATGTGGTGTAAACTACTAGATCAAACTGGGTGTGGCCCTGGCTTTTCTAGAATCGTCCATTTTGAAAACAAGGGATTTTCCAGATCAGTGTTTCTTTACTTAACCTATAAGTACCGACGTGTGGTCTGACAGACACCTCGGCCACTCAAGTTTGAAGTTCTTTTTCATGTTTGCGTAAACATATAGCCCCGTGCATATATATATCCCTCGAGCAGTCGCTCAACTGTGTTATTGGAGAGTAGTGGTGTCGTCCTTAACAGAAGTTATGACTATTAAAAGATCGCGTCTGGTCTCACAGACCACTTGTCGGTACTTATGTTATAGTTTTAACATTTTAATTGTTGAGTATTTATACGCTTTTCTTCAATAAAATTGCCCTTTTAAATTGCAACGTTTAAAAGATAATGAATGTGATTTATGCATGAAACATGTGGTGCTTCCAATGCAGCAAAACTGTGTGCTATGCATGTTTGTAATATCCTAATTAGTTCTTAAGTTAGTGCCTTGCAGATTCTAAAAAAAAAGGCTGATTATTTATGTTTTTTAAATTATTGTTGGTATTAATAGTTTGATATCTTTAATTTTCATAAGATATTTTTTTTATTTTTCAGTAGTTAAATTAACAAATAATTAATCTCCAAGTTAATTTTACATGCCAAAAATTATACCTGATGTGATTATATGTGATCTAATTAATACAATACTAAACAAGTTTCGTTTCGTTTTTATCTTAGAAAATTAGAATTGAATTTTATAAAAATGTGTATTTTTTACTAACTGTAATTTGGTGGTCTGCCAGACCACGGGTCGGTACTTATGTGAGTAAAATGGCACCTAGGTTAGTAACACTGTCACACAAAGAAAGGTTGAGTTTTTTTTTTCATTTCACAGTCCATGTGATGTTTCAAAAATTATAAATTTTCATACAAATTTTCTTACCCTACTTATCTCATCTAGAGAAAAACTGAAAATTGTGTCATTCAGTGCCCCCCTGCAATACTAGTACTAAATTTCAAGATTCTAGACCCAGCAGATTAGGCTGTGCATTAACTGTCTGTGAGTGACAGAATTAATTTTAGATTTTATTAAGTAGACAATTTTAAGTATGATATTATTGTTTTGTATGGTATGATATTGAGTTTATGATGAAACATTTTTGAGTATATCCTGTTGCAAAACCGCTGCAAAAAATACTGTCCTGTGTCTCTCTACCCTGTTCATTTGAAAGTCTGTCACCTAGGTATTGTTGCTGTTTGTGTATGAATTCGAATTATTCATTTATAATCAAGTATAAGGGACACCCACGGTTACCACGAATGCAGTACATCATTCTGAGCCCCCCCACAAAGAAATTTTTCATAAAACTGCAACACCTACACGGTCAAAATGTATGGAACAGCTGTTTTTTTTTTTTAAATATGTATGGGGGCTCAGAATGATGTACTGAATACGTAGTAACTGCTTTCACATTGGTGTCCCTTCCACCCAGTATTATACATGGCAGACTGGATGGCGATCCCCAAACAAGATGTTGTCTGTATCTTGCCAATCTGAGTAGTAAATTTTGTGTTACAATTAAAATAAAGCATTGCCTTTTTGAACATTGTCTTACATCTAGGAGTAGAAGTATCTGTGTGTATTTCAGCAAAAAATCTTAAGAACCAAGCCACATAAGTTGCATGGGATGGCTTGGTGCAGCTTGGGAATGAATCCCTAGTTTTGTATACTTCAGTAAATGAATCTAAACATTAAGGGTCACCTACAAAAAAAAATTGGTAACATTCAGTTGTGTTAACTGTGCAGTTTTACTTTAATATAATTCTTTTGTCCACTAGGAATCTAATTTCTTACAGGAAAATCATTTTCCTATAGGGCATTACTTCCTTAGTCCATTAAAAAGACAAATATTACTCAACCCTACTTAGTTTAAGTTACTAATGGGTGTTGCTATTGAAAAAATAAACTCAAATTCAAAAAAATCATGTCATGATAAAACAAACAATAAAAGCATTTGTGTGGTTAGTTGGGAAATATGTGACGCATTTTATTTAACACGAGTTGGACTAGGCTGAAGATAATGCTACCCCAGCAGGTGAAACCTTATCAATTATTGTTGTTTACATACAGAAAATTGAGTACTTACTAGTTATTAGTGCCGAAGAAGTAAATGCATTGTACGTTCATCGCTTTCTTGGGAGGCTTTAGCTCCGGAGTAGGGATGGCTACCTGAAAACCATCACAAACCAGAATTAGGGTCAATGTTTTCTTTCACAAATATGACATTTCTCAACTTGTTTATCAACTCTGACAGCTACATAAGATATTTAGAGTGTTTCTCCGGCCTTTTGCCCCAGCCACGCAGCATTAAAGCCAAGCACTCATAATTATCAGGAAATTTTCCCGCCCATATTTGCGTGAATCTAATCTGTCAATGTTATCAACAAACGCACCGACAGTTGTTTACCATTTTAATTTATGTTATTTACTGATATAAAGTGAGTGTTTTATTATTTTTAACTTCAAAAGTAGTAGTGAAGGCGTCTTACCCGGCCGGGCCAAGGGCTGAATCCCTTCATTTTGGCCCTGAAACAAACATAAGTCATGTATTACCAACACTGCAATCGAATAAAGAGCACAAAAACTTTCAAATAGCTCCACTATTCAATACATACCACACAAGATCACCAAGTTTAAAACTCTCGGACATTGTACACGTCTGCTCTGTTCAGCTTTCCACGACGAACTAACCAAAGAGAAAATGTATCCATCATAGAATAGAGCAACCTTCCGCGTCTTTTGGTTTGTCTATGGTCATAGTGAAAATCGTTATTTTCCGGTAAAACATTGGATTTATTAAGCTGGTTCTACACGCTTGTTACTAACAGTTACTAAAACAACATTATTTACAAACAAACTACAAACGAATAACTATGAGCGATCGAGCGATTTTTGTAAATGCGTCGTAAGCAGTTAGAGCAGGTTTCCTTTAATTTATCTATAATAGTGGCACTCGATGAAGTGCTTGCAAGCCTGACATTTGTCCACACGTTTTAATTAGTGATGTTCTGTTAAAGCTAAATTAAGCCCAAATTCTCCCTGCTGTTATTTTTCAGAGCTTGAAAGACTATGTTCCGTTTTATGTTTAATTTTTTATGCAGTTGACAGTTTCTCATATTTTTATCTGTATTTTGTTATTTTCGTTTTCAGATTGCATATTTGGCGAACGTACCGCCAAAATTAAATTTTTACTTTGTTTTGGAATGAATTTTGTATAAAAATGTCCAAAAGATTTTATCCTCAACATCTAGGAGAACGAAAGAAAGCTAAACTCGATATCAGCATATCTGATCATAACTTTCCGTTGAGTCAAAACAATGAATTTAACAAAGGTAAACTTCCTCAAACTGTATAATTACTTTATAATCTTTAATTATTTACGTGTTACACAATAAAAATAAGTTATTAAAATGTCTCACAATAGCTACTAACTGAGTGCAAAACACAATGTATAATAACTCAAATTAGGTTATGTATAAACATTTTTGCCATAGAACCCAACATCGATGACAACTGGGGAGACGACAATGATGACGAGATCCTACTCCTCGCTAGCCAGGCTTGCGAGCAGGCCTACAACACCAGTGACATCAGTCAATTGGCCGATTACAGTATGTGCATGAAACCAGGGTCTACAAGCACTCAGCTGACTTTCGAACCCATACCTAGCACTAGCTCGTCAAAAACCGAATTCACGTTCAAAAAACCGTCATTCCACACACCCACGGCCATATCAACGCACCTCAAAGAAAAATGCCACCGAATATCTTCACCATTACCTGGAATCTCATCAAAAGTTATACCAAAGGCTAACGGACAAGTCAACATGTCAGATGACTTGATATTCAATGACAAGGTGTTCAAAACTCATGACTCGGACCAAGTGTATAGGCAACTACTTCAGATACAAGAGGAGAATGCTAAACTGAAGTCTGAAAATGGGAAATTGTTAGAGAAATGTGTGACGAAGGAAGGTGAGGCATCTATACTGAGGACTCAGCTAAAGAGTTGTCAGTCAGCGGTGGATAACGCCAGGTTAGAGAAGATAAAAGCCCAGGAGAAAGTTCAGATGGAGTGGCAAGAGAAACTCAGTGCTGCTAACAGCCAGATGCATGATCTGAGGACACAGCTGGATTTCAAGGTTAATGTTTATTTTTACTGAAAACTACTATTTTAATTAATACTGTTCATTAAGATCTTAGTAGTTAAATAGGAGGCCCTTTGTACTTTATAAGAAAGTTGCAAAACATCATATTGTATTATAATAAACTCCAATTAACTTCAGTAAATTACAAGAGCATCTTATAACTTTACCAGTTACTTAAACTTTCATATAAAATGGATAGAATCTTGGTAAATAAAAATTTTGTATGTCATATTTATTCATGTGTATATTTATTTCAGAATCTCGAAATAATCAGTGTAAAGGAAAAATGTAAGAAACTGGAGTCTTCAAAAGTGAGACTAACACAAGTTACTGTTGGAGGAAATGATATATCACAAAGGTATGAAAAATTGCAATAATACAAAGTCCCATCCCACCCCCATATCTATTTCCAATAATTGAGATAGACTAGAATATGTTGATGATCCATTCCAACACAATCATTTATCTAGCAGTACAGTATACAAGGTGTAAATGGACTCTTTATGAAGCCATCAACCAAGCATTCTGCACATCAAACCAATTAACTCTATGCTAAAATTACTACTGTGAAACAACTTTTTTTTTGTGTGAATAATTAAAATTTATGGTAGCGCTCAATGTAAGTAATGCACTCAAAACATTGTGCTGATGGATGCATTGAATAGTACAGGGGTCATGAAGGCATCTTAAGTAAAGTTATAACATTTTTAAACATGTACTTAAAAAACAGTTGGAACTCTGACCTTTAATATCTCTGTCTCGTATCTAAAAGAAGAAGAAACTAGAACAAAAAAAAATCATAATATCAGGAAGAATAAGCATCTCCCGGCTTCATTAAAGTTGTTTTTACACCCTTTGTTGATGTAATCCTGAATTAGGATTTTAATGTAAAAACATTAAGAATTGTTGTAAGTATTAAAATACTGACCTTGTAACCCTATTCTTTTTACAGGCATTACAACAACTCATTACAGAATGAATCAAATTCAATTCAAAATAAGAGAGTGAAGACAGCATCCAATGCAGTACAAACTGATGACAAGGCTCACATGCTGAAACTGAACAAGACATGCAGATCAGGTACAGAGACTTTTATGAGCAAGAAGAATAAAGTTCTGTTTATACTTTACAGTCAGAACTTGTTCTTCTTTTTTCACCAGCTTACCAAGTCTTGGGATTATGAAATATGGCATATTTATCAGAAATTGCCAAAAAAGATTATTTATTAGAAGGCCCATATCTCAGAAACGGTGCCCCAGGGCCATACTTCTCAGAGGCTAAATGGTTTCTATGGCTAAGTTTAATCTGATGTTGCAAATAAAGATAGGATACACTCCAACCCAGAGTTGATCTAAGATCCCCACACTGTGTGGGCAAAACCTGGTGGTAACCTGGTTTTTGCAGTCACGACGTGCAAGCTGTCAAGTTTATTTTGTCCCATCCTGTTGTATTTATAAATATTTGTTATGCATTATATGTTTATTTTTTGTCATTTTATATGCACGACATGTCCCTACGACAAATAAATATTTCTTCTTTCTTTAAAAAAAACTGCATCATTTTGATAACTTTTTTGGCTTCTCTTACAGAACCAACAAGCAACCCGTCAATCCTCCCCTACATACTAGAGCCCTGCACAAACCACCAACACTCCATACTAGACTACAATGAGAAATTGCAGAAGACCACAGATCTTTCCCAGAACAAATGCAGGATATACAGCACATTCCACCGTCTACCCACCACTCCTGTGCCCAAGGAGACGGGCAAGAACAAAGTGGTGATGAGTTGTGTTTACGAAGATGTTACCAGTGTGTTTACAGGAGATGGGGACAGGGTGGAGGAGAGGTATTTTAATGTAAGTATTGCCTTCATCAAGATCATTTTGTAGGCAGCAGTTTTGTAGGTGGCTAGCTCGAGCTCGTAACTCGAGGCGACAGGTAATTCCAAAACAATCTAACAAGCCCCCCTTCAAGCAAGCTCGTGTTTTCAACAACAAGGGTACGACGGCGTGACGTTGCTGTCGTGGTGATTTTGCTTGGCGTCATATTCTAAATATTTGTGTCAATTTGCCAGTATAAAACACACCCTTTACATATTTGATAGTGTTCGTTATAATATTGTGAAGTTACTTCAATATTTGTGTCGTAAGACTTTATTCTGAACTTCACAAACAAAGATTATTTTACAATTAACATAAAACTCAATAATTCAAACATCACATTCCAGATCTTCAGCTCTATAAAATCCATACTGTTGGAAACTCGTAGTCGACTGGAGACGGTATGCCAGCGCGTGACGACGTCCTTCCAGAAGGAGATGGACGAGAGGTACATGGAGGTCACCGCCAGTTACCAGTATGTCAGCAGAGAAGAACTGTTGAGAGGCAGGTTGGTATCAACAAGTCTTTACAATTAATAAAAGTATAGTTAATTAAAACGGTATTATAACAACAACAAATTACAATAATTAAAATTGAAACAGAAACAGAAAAAAAAATTGAGAGGTGTCAAGGGACACCTGGATGGAACGAAGTTCATTTCGATTAATTAGTGAAAAAAGACCTTGGCAGTCGTTACTTAACCTTGATCACCCATCCACAGACCAACCTTGGCAACCGTTGCTTAACTTGGATCACCCATCCACAGACAGACCTCGGCAACCGTTGCTTAACCTGGATAACCCATCCACAGACCAAAGACGAAACGAAAATATCTGGCTTGCTTTCTATAAGAGAGAGAGAGAGACAGACCGAGAAACATGCGCATGCGTACAATAGCTTACTATAGCAAAAACACATTACCCTCCTTTGCGTCGCGCAGTCGGGTAAAAAGTGTCGTTACAACTTTTCGTCCGAATTTTTTCCGTCTAAGCCCCCTTTCGCAACGCGCGATAAAGAACTTCGTTCCAAAAACAAAACAAAGTTAGTAGAGATTTCTGAAGCCTCCAATCGAATCCCCACCAAGGGGACACACAGGGACATACAGCATAGTGTAAAAATAGTTCCATTCAATTCACTATGCCGTACTTTACTAACAGTAAATAATGTAAATTTTACATGTTGATATTGCATACCTATCAGCCTAATTTTCAAAGTATTCTAGCAGCAATAGTAAGCTATTACTAGCAGGGAAAGATTAATTCACTTCCATTAAAATTCAAAATCATACAAATGTACAGAATCTACAAATTAAATAAGTGCTATTGTTTCTTTTCAGAGCACTATATAAAGAAGAACAAGAAATCCTTTCCAGAAGAATGGTGGCCACACTATCGTATGTTCTAGACTCATCCATAGGTATCTACTGGTTCTTCAAACATGAACTGATGCCTGACGAAAGTACAGAGAAGAGTGAACAGTTCCTTGATATTATGTACAGGATATGTGTGCTACTAGACAATGCAGTAAGTAGTCAACCATTTCCAATATAAATAAGTACCTATTTTAACGCTGTTTTTAAACCAAAATACCACAAACTGATGCAGTCATTTTTCCGCTACGATCAGCTACCATGCAGCAACAAGCGTTATTGTAATTTGATTGTAGATCATTGTTATTTTGCAGTGGTGGAAAGTTAGAAGTAAAATAGCTGCCAAAAGACTGTTGTACTAAAATCCTTGTCTATCCTTTTGCTGCAATGAACTCAAAACCAAAAGGACGAGACTAAGTCGACAAAGATCATCATCATCATCTTCCTGCCCTTGTCCCATGTTACTTGGGGTCGGCGCAACGCGTTTTTTTCTTCCATTCTCCCCTGTCAACCGAGAAGACTAAGTCGACAAAACATTAAATAATAGGAGTATATTTTGTGGATATATTTATATTGTTTTGTTTTAATTAAGATTTCATAAGTGACTGCCTCGTTGGTCGAGTGGTCGCACCGTCGCACGCACGACTGCTAAACATGAGATCTTGGGTTCGATTCCCGAGTCGGGCAGTGTCATTGGATTTTTCCATCAGAAATTTCTCAGTAGCAGCCACGGAGTCTGGATTTGCGCCAGGTTGGTGGCAATAGGCTCGCCCCCTATTACATGGGACTCAAACATAACTGGCGAAATGTGGGTGTACTATAAGGTACACCTTTGAATAACTCTTTGGGATTACCGGCGTGATGTTATGTTATTTCATAAGTTCCAAACTCGCCGCGTGCCCGACGCATGCTCAAACACGGCTCTACATACAAAGGGCCAAGGGACAGCCCTCCGCCAATTGACATTCTGGTGCATTCAGCTCCTTATTTTGAATGATATTCTACTGGATTTTTTTTATTTTTTTATCGTTTTATCAGTTAGTATAATTCAATGTTAAATTACATTCTCTGTACGCAGCACACCATTTATGTAAATAAAACGGCAAAAAAAAAAAAAACAACAATGGATGTTGAAATACTCTAACGAACGACTCGTGAAATCAGCTGTTCAACTCCTGCCTAGTTACAGAGTTCATCGAACTCGTCGTCGCACTTGCTGTTCGCTACGTGCGTTTTGCCATGGTAGTCGGTAACGTTACAGTACATAACGTTCCTGAAATAATTTCTTGTAACGGTTATGTTAGTATGATATACCGAATTCATCCCATCAGCCTGTGAAGGGCTGTCCCTTTTACACCAGTATATAAAAAAAAAAATACTGAAATCCTAACATTGTCTTTTACTTTACAGTCCTGCGCCACTCTATACAGCGGTCTCCTACTATCAATAACATCCCTCATCGAAGCCCTAAGTTCATCTGAAATCAACAAATCGAAAGTCCTAGACATAATAAGGACAATACTGACATCTAGGCCGATGCCTTTTGTGGTCACTCAAGTACTTAACTTATTGAAGTCTGTGGCGCTGTGGGATGGTTTTATGAAGACTTTCTGCCCTGGAAATGGGACGGGGAACCTGAAGACAGATTATGATCAAGGTGTTCTGTTGTATAAGAGAGGTAAGTTGACTTGGCATATCAATAAGATTCGGGAATCTTTTAACGTTTCAATGACATTAGCAGGAGGGTGCTATCGGTAATTTGTAAAATTGTAATTTCAAAACCGGCCAAGTGCGAGTTTGACTCGCGCACCGAGAGTTCCGTATAAACTTGTAAGTATTTTGTTATTAAACTACATATTTACGGTTTCAGATTTTTCCCTTTACTTGTGCTATAAGACAATGCTTCTTGCCAAATTTCATGATTCTAGGTCAACGGGAACTACCATATAGGTTTCGACCCAAAACCTATAGGGTACTTCCGGTTGACCTAGAATGGTCAATTTTGGTTAAAAGCAAGGTCTCAAAGCACAAGTAAAGGGAAAATTCGGTAAAAAAAAAAAAACTGAAAATTAAGGTTTTGGTACCTACTCAGTTTTCACGAAAATCTAAATTTGCCCATATCTTTTTATCGTGTTGACTCAGGACCTTGATTTTTATCCACCTACTAGGGAGTATAGACTTCAGTATTTGGTATAAATTTCAACTTGCTAGGTCCACCCGTTCCTGAGAAAATCGGTGGTGACACACGGACAGACAGACTGACAAGAGAGTGATCTTATAAGGGTTCCTTTTTTACCTTTTGAGGTACGGAATCCTAAAAATTAAAGGATAGTGGCATTTGTTTCGATTATAGTCAAACGCCAAAAAATCCATGAACAAATATAACTCTAATGGCACTGTGGTTAGGCGTTTAGTTTCCTAGTTACAAGTTATGGGTTGATTTCTCGCATGGAATGATTTCATTAGATAAAGCCTTGTAGCTTAAAAGAATAGGACAATCTTAAGCTCGTTAATTAATTAAATCCAATGACTTGACCTGCGAATATCGGCAATACATTTTTTTAACATGGATAATTAAATTATGATAAGAGGCAGTTTTTAGGATGTAGCGATAAAAATAGCTCAATGTATTTTTGTAGCTAAGAACTGTTTCTTTGGTCGAGAGGCTAGCATAGATTCCCGGGTCGGGCAGTGTTATTGGGTTTTTGCATCAGGAATTTCTCAGTAGCAACCACGGTGTTTAGATTTGTGCTGGGTTAATAGCAATAGGCTCGCCCCCTATTACATGGGTCTAAAACATAACTGGCGAGATGTGGGTGTATTTTTAGGTACACCTCTGCCTAACCCTTCTGGGATTACAAGCGTGATATTATGTTGTGTTCTAAAAAACATTTTTATTTGTTTTTCAGACTCATGTTTCATACAAGTACTTCTAAAGCAAATAGAAGCATGTCTGAAATGTATGGAGAAACAGATGCTAGCAGACAAGGCGGCAGAAACCACACAAAACCTAATCATATTATATAGCAACATTAGTGACAATTCTACTAGCAGTTTGGCAAGAGAAGCATCTAGGTATTGGACCAGTATTCTTCTTTCTTGGGACTTGAATATGTATTCTTATACATAGACATAGATGGATCACGATGTTGCTAACAATGAAAATTTTGAATACGATTTCCTAACATTTTGGTTAAATGAAAGAATATATTGTTCCAGATGTGATTGCCACCTGGTTCTAGTCCAGGTAATAGTCTACGCTTTACGGATATGTGCTGTAATGCTGGAGAATATTAAAAATAGTTTTATAAGTAAGTTACAAATTACATGTGTCTAGTCAAGAGATCTTTTATCGACCTTTGGTCGGACACCATTTATTTATTTAAACTTCATGTACCAGAGTCGTACATAGACGGACTTAATGCCACAAGGCATTCTACTTTTGGGTCAAATAAGACAGCATTGTTGTTTTATCCCATCGAAATCTTTTTCCTAAATCTCTATAAACCAGAACAATCACCTGGTACTGTCATTCAGTTCATTATATTGCAGGTGATAAACCAACAAACATGTCATCACTAGTATCAGTGTGTCGCTGCGGCATACAAGTGCTGTACCAGTGCGCCGTCCGCGACGTGGAGTTCAGCACGCAGCTGTCGCACAACGAGGGACACCTCATCGAGTTCTGTGAGCTCATGAGGACCGCGCAGCATACTGACACTTACAGTGAGTTGCTATGTGAAGACTACCTAAACCTGTGTTGTTTCCAGTTAAACAAATGTCAACTTTACTGTAAATTAAGTTGATTTTAGAGAAATTATTGAGTAGGTCTGAATTATTGATTTGACAAAAATGTTCCTTTCCTAATTTTCCTATTGTATAAAAGATACGCGCGAAAAACATAACCCTTCCTTGGCAGTCGGGTAATTATCATGTTACCTTGAATACAGTACGTTCATAATTTATCCGTAGATCTACTAATATTACGCAATAATTAATATAAGTCCCATTGGAAACTAAATTATAAACCCAGTTCAAGTGGAGTCCGATCATAGGTGGTCACCGGACAAGGAACTGAAATATATCATGCGTCAGTAACTACACCCGCCCCCTGCCCACACCGAACTTCAGTACATTACCTGTAAATCTGGTGTCCGGAGTCAGATTCACGATCAAACCGTACCGGTTTAACAACACCTTCAGACTTCCTATTTCCTTACCTCTCCTTCCTATTGACTTGCCTAAATTCGGTCACTGCTCGACAAAGTTTTCCTAGAAGAAGTATATTGTTAACTTAAACCTTTCATTTACTCAAAAACAAATTATTTTTCAGCAAACATGCTAACAGAACTCGCTGGTACCCTCCAGTCCTCACCAGAAGATATGCCGCCATCATTCCATAGACAACCATGGCTGAAAAGCTTCCAATCATTCTCTCTGGTCGACTAAACTAGAATTACATGTTCCTTGTATGAAATTACTAATAAAATTCTATTTTTAGAATATCAATGTAAATATTGTAAATAATCGAAATGATTTTGTATGATTCTATGATTATTTAAGAAAGAATACAATTATTATTTATTTTAAACATTTATTTGTTTTGTTTACATAAATATAAGACTTTTTACATTATTAGGAATGTGGAAATCAAGAAATACATCTTATTATAATAATTTTATAAATCCGTATAGTACATGATAATAATTATAAGTATTACACCTAAAAAGTGAGAGGTGACTTAGCTCCAAATATACAACATGCATGACATTCAGTTCTCTCTTATAATTTTACTAATCACTGATGCGAGACATGTACTTTCTTATTTGAAGTGAACGATGCTACGTCCTTCCCCCCCCCCCCCCCATTAAGTTTTCAAAGAGAATGTGCGTCAACTAGTTACTTGAAGTGACTGTTTTAACATCGATAAAAACGTAAATATATCACTGTATGACTGTACCAATACTACAATATTAAGATGGCATATCAGGCAGTGACATTCACTATCCATCATAAAATCCATAGTGCCTATATTATAAATAGTTACACTTGGGCCAAAAACTCAATGCTTGTCACTAAAATAAGTGGTACTACATGGATATACTTATGTCAAATTAGCAGCAACATTAGCAGCAACTAATGTGTCCCAACTATGCCTGGCCTTGAAGCTCATTAGTGAAAGGGCACAATATCTGCTATTTCTCTCTTACAATTGATAGCATTGAGTTTTTGGTCTAAATACCAAAAAAATATAGAAAAGTTAAGTGCCCAAAGGCTTCACAGTCGACGCAACAATAACATCAGGTGTACTCGGCTGATGAAAGAAGTACAACATGAAGCCAGCTGCTAAGAGAAAATGGAAACCTAGAATACATCCAATAAGAATCACAAAGTACTTCGATTTTCTTAGGGCTGGCATGAGCCAGAATATGAGGACTGCCCCGGAAACGAAAGCCGCCATCAGGACAAAGAGCCATTGGAGCCAGAATACTTGGATGGTCCATAATACGGCTACTGGTATGTATATTGAGAGAGAGTATCCGTAGAGGCAAAATAGAGACATCATTGTTGGTGATTTCGCATCCTGAAAAGAGAAACCTATGTCATAATATCTTTCTGTAATACCTTTTTAAGGATGAAATTAATTAATTAGTTTTCGAACTCGTTAAATGTTACAAATGCTTCAATAACCGAACGCAAGCGCACGGTTGATACGCATTATGTACTTATGGGAGTCCGTCGGTCGAGCGCGTGCGCAACTCGCAAGCCTTACGTTAGTCGACCCTGCGGGTTTACTGTTGCACTGATCGGTGAACCGGTGTCCAATGTGTACAAGGCTGTACAAGTATGCAGTGTTTTTTTGATCATGAGCACGCACTGATGAGGGGTCCAAGAGTTTCGTTACGCGACGGCCAGTGAAGCACCATAGTTTATTTGGCATTATAATACTGGTTGTAGTCGTGACAAACGGGTTACCTTCTATTTCAACATTTAATCAAACTTAACTTCTTATTATAACTTAAGTTTATATTAATCTATTTACCTGATTCTCTATCTCATCATGCCCATCTGTATTAGAGGTCCACTTCAACGCAGCCCACAGTGCAAGTGGCACTAGCCATACATAGCATGTGATGGCCGTAGCTGCAATGGATACCAAGTGGAAGTCATAGCGCCATACGAAGCCTGTCTTATTGGCATTGTGTAAATAACTCGCTATATTACCGCTTACTGCTATAGTGAATATCTGGAAATAAAAAGTGGAAATCATTACCAATCTTTTATTTTTCAATTTTGTATACTTATAAAAAATCTGAGATTGGTAATGTTACCATCTAAGTTGGTCTAGTAAGTAACAAGTAAGTAAAGCTAGTAAGTAGAACTAGTAGTAGTTTATTGGTCTAGTGCTCGCAAGCGTCTGCTGAGCAGGATGGTTTTGAGTTTGATTCCCGGTTTGGGCAGTGTTACCAGGTTTTAAATTTCTTTGGGGATTACAGGCGTGATGTTATGCACAAAATGTGAATAAAAGGTCCACACATCTAATTTAACAGTTTTATATAGCTTACTTTTTTGAAAGGCCACGATTTTTGATGGTGATAACATTATTCACATTAGTACCATTCAGTTTAGCTGTGTGGGAAATAAGACATGATAGGGTTTGATAACTCTTGGCGGAGCATATAGCTAAATAATACCAACTGCTCAGTTTGATCTTCAGGTGAAGCCGCGCTTGCCTAGGTTGGTCCGTGCATGGGTGACCCATTACATACCGAGTTTCCTCAGTGTCAGAAAGCAAGTTAAGCTGTTGGTCCTGGCTGTCATTTGTAAATCTTTGACAGTCATTAAAGGTAGTTAGTGGCCTAAAAGTCAGACGTCTTACCAAGAGGTATTACAATACCTCTAAAAAGGCGGTACTGGGTAATACATTACCCAGTACTACCTGAGTTGTGGAGGGCAGATCGGCAATCGCTCCATGTAAAATACGGGTAATCAGATGCATCCAGTTAGACTGGAAGCAAACTCCAACATAGTTGGGAAAAGGCTAGGCAGATGATGATGAGGGTTTGATAACTCTCAATACAAGATAAAATGATAGTTGTGTACCTACCAGGGTAACAGAAATCCATATAGGTCCATAAAGATCTGGCTTTCCCTTGATTCTCTCATCAAAGTAGTTGCGGGACACCTTCTGTGGCAGCACTGAGGATATGATCCTCTCCATAACCTCATTTGTGTGGACATCAAAGTACTTCTGGTAGTATTCTATGGTCCAGAAGTTGTGGTTCGCTGGAAAACAACACATAGTAATATTAAGAGAATTCTGCAGTAACTGGGCTGTGGGGGTCAGATCTGCAGTTGTTCCATGTAAATTACTGTATTCAGCTGCATCCGGTTAGACTGGAAGCGGACCCTTACACAGTAGGGAAGAGGCTATTATAGGCAGATGATTACGAGAATAAATGAATATGATTTTGCTTGAGGCAAAATATGAATAACAATGACCAAAACCCATTAAAATAATAGATACTATACTCAGAATCTGAAAACTGAATTTTACAGAAATCAGGATAGAAGTAACCAATATCAGAATGGCAAAACTAATACAATATTATATGCAATATTAGAAAATTGCAAGGCATAAACCACTACTTAATGTGCCTGATGTCAAAATCAGTCTTTCAGGACACACACAGGTATAAATTAAGTACCTATCTGTTTATCACAAAGTATTTTCTGTGTTATTACAACTTCTTTTGAAATCTCATGGATTAGGTTTGATTAAAAGTTACTCATTACCCCGTTGATGATACATGCTAATGTAATGAATGTGGATTTGTGTCGTGATAGTTTGTACCAACAACTACAAAATTGTTCTACTACTAAGCAAAGCAAACTTATGTTAACAAAAATACTTAACAAGTAATTATTACTCAGAATTCTGTTAAATAAAAACTGTTAAGTAACTGTATGTAATTACTAATGCAATGATTAGATTAAAATCTACACTAGTTGGTGATTAACTTAATTGCTTAAAAAACCAATATGTTGTAAATTAGTAGTCTTTGTCCTTTTACTAAAATCTTTTTATGACAAGTATTATTTATATAAAGTGGGTTCTTACTCTGTGGTACGGCATCTGGTTCATCAATTGCTTTGGGTTCTTCAAAACTATAGTTTGGATTAGACATTGTATTATTGTATTGATTTGTGTGCACTGCCTCCACGTCAATACGGGCACTACGATTGTTGTGGTCAGGAGAATAGTCCTGGAAGTCTAAAAGTTCACCCGTGTTTACGTTCGTCATAGTTATTCACTTCATTAAACACCAAAGTAAATAAAGTCCACGCAATTTTATTAAATAAATTTTACTCTCTTCGAAAATGTCACATTAGTCACCCATAAATGTACTGTCAATTTTGACAAAACTCAACAAAAGTGTATTTGTCACCAATTTTGAAAGGCAGATATTCTCGCTCTATTTATGAAAACATTACCTAAACCAAATACCGGTTTTTAGTTTATGTAACAAAATCCTATCATCGAGGACACAATAACCCTTGAATCGGGCCACCTAATGTATTTTCGAGAGGGAGACCAACTATCCCAAGGCGGAGTCGGGTTCCTGGTGCAAAAGTCCCTTTGTGACAACGTGGTAGATGTGTCTAGTGTGTCGAATAGAGTAGTTTACCTCATAGTGAAGCTAACTGAGAGCTCAGCCTCAAGGTTCTTCAGGTGTACGCACGACCTTGGCACATTTGGACGACGTGGTAGAGGAAATGTTTTAGGACATCTCCAAGGCCCACTACAACGTTGTCATGGGGGATTTTAACGCCAAAGTGGGAGTACAGAATTGCAGTGAATCGGTAGTAGGATCCTACGGGTTTGGCAGCAGAAATCATAGGGAGCAAATGCTTGTCATTTTCCTTGAAAAGGAGGGGGCTTTTCGTGATGAATTCCTTCTTTAAGAAACAGCCCCAAAGGAAATGGACATGGCGAAGCCCCGACACTATAACGAAAAATGAGATAGACTTCATCATAGCGGATAAAAAGCATTATTCAGAGATGTTTCGGTGATCAACAGGTTCAACACCGGTAGTGATCACAGACTTGTTCGAGGCACTTTAAATATTGATTTCAAGCTGGAGCAAACCCGTTTGATGAAGTCTAGGCTCCGTCCAAATATGCTCCAAACCATGCTAGGGTCTGAAGCGTTCCAGTCAGATCTGGAGAACCAATTCACGGCCGTGGAAACCACAAATGACGTTGACTAGGCGCTCGAACAAATGATGGAAATCCTCAGGGAGGAAGGGACGCGTTATTGTAAAATGCGGCGCAAGGGCAAGAAGTCCAAACTTTCGGAGGAGGCTCTGGAGCTTATGACGGAACGACGTGAAAACCTACCCGTCACTTCGGCAGAACTACAGGCACTCAATAAAAGAATTAGAAAATTGGTACGACGCGACCTTCGATGCTTCAACAAACGCTCAATAGAAAAAGCAAAATCGGGGGTCGAAAGTGTTCGTCCAATCACTTGGGAGGAGCCACCTGACGAAGTTGGCCAAATCTAGTGGGGACATCGTCGTTTGAAGCCGGAGATTCATTCGGAAGTCGAAAACTTCTACGGCCAGTTTTACGCATCGCATGCATCTCGACCTGATCCCGAAAATGAGGATTCCAGAGCCACCTTAACTTAACCCGCCATTTCACAGAAGACCTGCCAGAAGTCAGCCAAGACGAAATCCAGGCGGCTCTTAGACAGTTTTATCATGGAAAAGCCCCTGGCGAGGATGGGATAACGACTGAGCTCATGAAAGCGAGAGGACGTCCTGTATTAAGGGAGCTTCGGGACCTTTTAACTCGGTCCTGTTCTCTGGAAGAACTCCAGAAGCGTGGAGAAGGATTGTGGTCGTTCTTTTTTTTAAAAAGGGGAACAAGACCCTACTAAAGAATTACAGACCCATTTCGCTCCTTAGCCACGTGTATAAGCTGTTCTCAAGAGTCGTCACGAATCGTCTAGCGCGAAGGCTCGATGACTTCCAGCCACCGGAGCAGGCCGGGTTTTGAGGAGGATATAGCACCATAGACCACATCCACACAGTGCGGCAGATCATACAGAAGTCCGAAGAGTATAATCGGCCGCTGTGTCTTGCATTTGTGCAAATCAAATCGGGTTGTAAGGGTGACCCCTCTAATTATAGACCTATATCTGTGCTTCCAGCATTGAGTAAAATCTATGAAAAAATAATGCTGGACCAGATGCTGTCTCACTTCAACTCAAATGGGATTCTGCATAGTCAACAGTTTGGTTTTACGAAGGGTAGGTCGACAACAGACGCGGGAGTAAAACTCATCAGTCACATTCTGGAATCCTGGGAGAAGTCCCAGGATGCCATTGGTATTTTCTGTGACCTCTCAAAAGCGTTTGACTGCGTCGACCACAACACACTGATCTGTAAATTACACCACTACGGAATTCGTGGACAAGCTGCTGATCTTGTTCTCTCATATTTATCAAACAGGCAGCAAAAAGTAAATGTAAATGGGGCGACGTCCTCCGGGTCTCTAGTAAAGATGGGCGTGCCCCAAGGTTCAATTCTCGGGCCTTTCCTATTTCTTGTTTGCATTAATGATCTCCCTTACATGATGGCCAAATTATCGGATATAATTCTATTTGCTGATGACACTTCGCTAATTTTTAAAATAGATAGAAAGGATACGGATGTCTTACATGCCAACGAAAGTCTAACTGTTCTCTCGAAATGGTTCGCAGCTAACAATCTTTTACTGAATGCGAACAAAACAAAATGTCTAAAATTCTCTTTACCAAATGTACCTCAACGGGATATAAATTTAAATCTTGACGGCAAAAAACTTGATGTTATAGCGGAAACTGTATTCTTAGGGATTACTATCGATTCAAAATTGCAGTGGGGACCGCACATTAGAACTCTTTCGGGTAGGTTAAGCTCAGCTGCATATGCAGTAAGGAAAATAAGGCAGTTAACTGATGCAGCTACAGCTAGGTTAATATACTATGCTTATTTCCACAGTATTATGTCTTATGGCATTCTGCTGTGGGGATCGGCGTCAGACGTTGACTCAATTTTCATTTTACAAAAGCGGGCAGTCCGCGCGATCTATAAAATGGGTCCTCGCGAGTCCCTCAGAGAAAAATTTAAAGAGATCGATGTACTGACTCTGCCTTCCCTTTATATCCTAGAATGTATTTTATATGTCCGCAAAAACCGAGGGCTTTTCAAAATTAGAAGCGACTTCCACAATATTAATACACGCAGTAAACACGAAATTGTAATACCCAAATTCAGGTTAACAAAAACTAGTAAGTGTTTTCTTATAAACAGTATACGTTTTTATAACAAATTACCTAAGTCAGTTATAGAACTGACCGATGGAAAGTTCAAAAATTACATTAAACGTGTCCTTATTAAAAAAGCATATTACAAAATCAAGGACTACGTTGAAGATAAAGAGGTTTGGCTTTAGTTCCTTCTGCGCATGCGGCTTCCCTGGTAGCTCATAAACAGCACAAATATGTGGATGTCTCTAACTATTCTCAATCAATTTTTTTTTTCTTTTCATTTTAATTTACAATGGTTTTTTTTTCTCTTTTTTTACAATGGTTATCACATCACTTAAACACCCTTTGTTCAGAATAGTTGCAGCACTGATGACAATATTTTTGTCACTTGTTTAATTTAGTCTTTTATAATATTTTCTTGCCTTTGTATAGATTCTTTTTAACGATTGTTTGTGAATGTGTGAACAGTGTAGGCCTTGTAGATTCCTAGATGTGTGTTAACTTTTGTTAACCTCTTATCTTGTTCTCCGTTTTTCTTGTGTAGTAAGCAACGACTTATTGTCGGGCCTATGCTGTCCCCCCATACTTGAGTACTAATGCTGTAACATGATAATATTGTAAAACTAATCATTTTAAAAGAGTAACCATGGAGTTTCTTGCCGGTTCTTCTCCATAGGAAACGACCAACCCGAACCGTGCACCTTTTTGTCGACGTTTCATAAGTGCCCATGTAGGCCTATGTGAAATAAAAATATTTTGATTTTGATTGATTGATTTTGATTTTGTGGACTATGAGAAGGCTTTTGACTCGGTCGAGACCTGGTCAGTTCTGGAGTCTCTGCAGCGATGCCAAGTCGACTGGCGTCCTGGCGATACATCCAAGTGTTGAGAAATCTTTATGAGATCGCCACAATGACCGTCCAAACTCAAAACCAGCAAACGGAGCATATCCCATTGCGTCGGGGGGTGAGGCAAGGGGACGTAATTCCCCCAAAATGGTTCACCAACGCACTGGAGGATGTGTTTAAGACGCTAAAATGGGAAGGACGTGGCATTAACATCAACGGCGAGTATATCTCACACTTGAGATTTCCAGATGACATCGTCATACTAGCTGAATCGCTGCACGACTTGCAGCAGATGCTGGATGGCCTAGTTGATTCTTCAATACGTATTGGGCTCAGGGTGAACTTGGACAAAACCCAGGTTATGTTCAACGAACACGTCACCCCAGGACCTATTGTTGTCAATGGTGGTCCTCTCGAGGTTGTTTGAGAATATGTTTACCTCGGGCAAACTCTACAGTTTGGTAAGAACAACTTGGAGAGGGAGGCTAATAGAAGAATCCAGCTGGGCTGGGCAGCGTTTAGGAAGCTTCGCCGAGTCTTGTCGTCGGGTATTCCACAGAGCCTAAAGACTAAGGTCTTCAATCAGTGCGTCCTGCCTGTTATGACTTACGGGGCCGAAACGTGGACACTGTCGGTACGGCTAGCTCAGCCAGCTATGGAACAGGCTATGCTTGGAGTTTCTCTGAGGGATCGCATCCGGAACGAGGTGATTCGATAGACAACCAGAGTTGTCGTAGCCCACAGAAGAAGTAAGCTGAAGTGGCAATGGGCAGGTCATATTAGCCGTAGGAGCGATGACCGTTGGGGTAGACGTGTTCTTTAGTGGAGACCGCGAATCGGCAAACGTAAGGTGGGACGCCCTCAGGCTCGGAGTGACGATCTTCGCGGGGTGGCTGGTAGTAAATGGATGAGAGTCGCTCGATTGAGGAGGCCTATGTCCAGCAGTGGACTGCTATAGGCTGATGATGATGAAATTTTAGGCAGACTAATTAGAACAACATTTTTGCTTAAAAAATTCTTCTTCTTCTTCTTATCGTATCGATGTTCCTTCCATATTACACGGTTTCCGCCCAGTAGGTGGCCGCTTTATTGCAGCGGCATCATTCAACAACCATTTTTTGGCGACAACCATTTTTAACACATGCAAATTGAGGGGATTATCTAAACAATGGCCGCAGCGCGCGATGCGACGGCATTTCCAGGGGCCCGATTCTGCTATTACAATAGTGTCAATTCCCAGTGAATAGAAAATAGCGTATACGTTGATTACTTTATGTGTTCGAAATGGTAACTTAGTTCAATTCTAAGAATTTTTTGGACATGCTAATTGAGGGGATTATCTAAACAATAGCCGCAGCGCGCGGTGCGACGGCATTTCCAGGTAGAACACCCAGTGAATAGAAAATAGCGATAAATTCGTTGGTTTTTACAGCAAATTGGTATTAGTTAAATTACTAAGGCAATAAAGTCGTGTTTTTATTTAGTCAGGGTCAGTGATCAGTCTGTGTTGAAGCGGTTACATAAATACATTTTTTACTTATTACAATTAGTTGAATTTGTCAAACTACAGCTGCCCATGTGAGATTATTTCTGGAACAGTAATAATCACGGATACAGTAACGTGTTCATAAATTTTCTAAGAGTGATTATAAAACCTTAAATCTTATTTGTGGAAAAATCAAACAGCATATAGCCTAAAACATATTGTTGTCCATAATTTATTTATAAATTCAAACTTGATGTACTGCATGGACAGTTTTGGTACATAAATGGACTATGCCACATTCTCCCTACCAGTCAATAATAACCAAAACAAATATTTTCCACCTACAATAGTTATGATTTTTTTAATCACAAGACCTTGAAAATGCTTTCTATGCTTCTCGATTAGTTAATGTCAAAGAGTATAATAATATATGTTAATGTACATCATTAGCTCGAATGTTCCATTAGAGCTATTAGTAATGAATGATGTAAAAAGTAATTATAAAACAATTATACTTATACGTATTTAGATATAATAATATATGGTAGGGATTAAAGTCATTACAATAGTAGTTTTAATAATAGCCTTTATTTACGAGGAATATAATGATAACATAATGAGCGCTTTGGAGGGTGCATTCCGGGAGTACCGTTCTACGCCGCCTACAATCTATAATAATAATAAATCTGTAGACGTGGCGTTTCTGTACATTGAAAATATTTAGAAGAAAAATAGTAGGGGTGTTAAAGGATCACACACAGCACCCATTTCTACCATTTTTCGAAATTATGTCTGTTTGTCTGTTTGTCGGTTTGTCTGTTCGTTTGTGCGCGCATCACGTAAAAAGCCCTCATTGTAATCAAAAATAATATTATCTGAACCATTCAAAATATATTTTTTATAAAACAAAAAGGAATTACTTATAAAAATTATTATAATTAAAAATTTTATCATTATATTTTAATAATTATTTATAATAAATTAAATCTTTGAAAAAAATCGAAATATTGAAACATAAGAAGCATTGTTCCGAGTAACATTTAGCGTTTATTTCATCAAAATCGACCAACAGAAGTTTTTTTTAACACTGCCCGACCCGGTCATCGATCCCAGGACTCATGCTTAGTAGTCGCAATTGCGACCACTCGACCAACGAGGCAGTCTCTCACATATATGGAATCCGTGGGAACTCAACTCTCGGATTCCATACACCTTGGGTCCTTCTCCTCAACAGAGAGCTAGTAGTATAAGTATTTGGGTATGTCGGAAGCATTAGGTATCAATACTGTCGACATGAAACAATCGTTGAGGGAGCGCTTTTTTGCCGGCTGAATAAGGTGCTAAACAGTCTTTAGTCAGGCGGAAACAAGGTGCGCCTTGTTGCGCCAAACGTTCAACGTTTGGGTCATGCCGGTTTTGATGTATTCTTTCGGCATACTCAAATGATCTCACGTCACATGACGGAATTTGATGCCCTGGATAGGAGGGTCCGCGTACTGCTGACCGCAAATCGAATGCATCACCCACGGTCGTCGGTGATGAGACTATATATCCCGCGGAAGTGCGGGGGTCGTGGCTTGTGCTAAGCTGCTAAGAAATGCTAAGAACCTGCACAACGGTGAGGTATACAGTCTCAGGGAATACTTCCTAGAAGCCGACGTGGGGATGCACCGAGATGTGGTCTCAATGGACAAGGGCCTCACCCCGCTCTCAATGGATAATGAGAACTGGCGCAAGCCTAAAGTATTAGACACTTATGACCGCAAGGAGGTATGGCAGGGCAAGGAGCTTCACGGACGCTTTTACCGAGCACTACATAGGATGTAGACTTCTTAGCATCCGTGTCTTGGCTGCGCTTCGGTGAACTATTCGGGGAAACCGAAGGTTTTGTCTGTGCAACAATGGACGAAGTTATGATGACGAATAACTACCGGAAATACATTGTGAAGGATGGCACGGTTGACATTGTCAGGCAAGCCACCGTCCGGAAGAATCGATCAGACATATTATTTCTGGGTGTTCTCGTCTGGCTAGCGGAGAGTACTTGCATAGACACAACCTCGTTGCCAGGATTATCCACTAGCAACTTGATTTGAAGTACAACCTTGTGGAATCAGAAGTGCCATACTATAACTATGCGCCCGACCCAGTTCTCGATAATGGTAATATCACGTTGTATTGGGATCGACCTATCGTCACAGGACTATTTGTTACCAATAAGCCTGACATTGTGGTGATAGATCGATTGGAGCGTCGTGCAATGATTGTTGATATTACAGTTCCGCATGACGAGAAACTCGTGAACGCAGAGAAAGATAAACAATTCAAATATCTAGATCTGGCTCGCGAGGTTGTCGACATCAAAGACTACTATATATATATGGAGGTCGACATGAGGGACGTGAGTACAGCAGTCATTATGCCGATAGTCGTGTCGGCCAATGGCTTAATAGCCAATAGCCTCGACCAGCATCTGAGGAGGCTCTCGCTGGGCAGCTGGATCAAACATTTTATTCAGAAAGTAGTTCTTCTGGGCACGGCGGGTATTGTTGGGAGGTTCCTCTCTCAAGAGCCCTAACCACCGCCGCGGTAGCTCGGACCCTGTTTCCGATGCCGGTGGGCTACTATATTTTGTTTATGTTTTTTTTTATATTATTTTATATTGGAATATTTAAAAATGTAATGAATATGTGTGAAAGAAAACAATTAAAAAAACATAAATGACTACTTGCAATTTGTGTTTCTCATTCATAATTAACTGTATTTCCCATGTATATTTATGCAGCTGTTACAATGGCTGTTACTGATAAACATAAAAGGAGGAGCTCGTGGCTTAAATTAGAACAGCCGCTCGGGTCGATCTTTAAGTTAAGCCGTGCTTACCTAGGTTGGTACGTGGACGGGTGACACCCATTAGGTTATAATAGTTTCCTCCGTGCTTCGGAAAGCACGTTAAGCCGTTGGTCTCGGCTGTCATTTGTAGATCTTTGACAGTCGTTACAGGTAGTCAGTGGCCCGAAAGTTTGACAACCCGTCTGACCAAGGGATATCGTATTACCTAGCACTAACTGGGTTGTGGAGGTCAGATAGGCAGACGCTCCATGTAAATTACTGGTATTCAGCTGCATCCGGTTGGACTGGAAGCCGACCCCAACATAGTTGGGAAAAGGCTAGGCAGATGATGATGATGACTCATAAACATAAAAATTAAATTTTACCCAAACTTACAACCATTACTGATATCAAGACCAACAAATATTTGAATACTTGCAAGACAGGATGTCAAATATGTGCAAGATATACAGATTGCACATTTGCTCATATTCGTATGAAACACATACGTATTAGCAAAGTCACGGCGCGGTTAGTGAATCTATCTATCTTTAAAAATAAAAATAAAAGTCCTGACTTACTGACTGACTCACTAACGCCAATTCTTTGGACCTAGAAAGCTCAAATTTTGCACAGAGGTTCCCTTTGTAATGTAGACAAGGAATAAGGAAGGATTATTCGAAATTCAACCCCTTGAGGGTGAAATGGAAGGTTGAATTTTTTGTGAAACTTTATTTTATCTGGGTCGATTGACTCAAAAATAGGTGTACATATTTTTCAATTAAAATTATGAGACGCGTACATCACAGTGTTTCCAAAATCATCCCCCAACATAATCAAATAGGGCTTCGAAACTCACGTAGACGGGTTCACGGCGCGCAGTGTGGCACAGAGCGTGCGGGTTGGAGGGTGTATTCTTTGTGAAAAGTCTGGATCTACTAAGAAAGGGTTTTTGAAAATTCTACCCCTAAGAGGGTGAAATGGAGGGTTGAATGTTCTGTGAAACTTTTTATACTCGGGGTCGATTGACTTGAAAACGTGTGTACCTACATACTGTTAACATACTCTTCAGTTAAAATTATGAGAAACGTGTATCACAGTTTTTCCAAAATCATCCGCCAATACAAAATTCAATTCCTGACTGACTGATAATATCAACGGAAAGCCTAAACCGCTGGTTCTACAGGCATGAAATTTGGAGGTGTGTTCTCTGTGAAGAGTATGTATCAACTAAGAAAGGGTTTTCCCGAAATTCCACCTCTAAGAGGTCTCTCAACATACTCTTAAAATGATGAAAATCATCTATTACTCTTTAGGGTTCCGGACCCGAAGGGTGACTAACGGGACCCTATTGCTAAGCCTCTGCTGTCCGTCCGTCCGTCTATCAGCGGGCTGTATCTCATGATCCAAAATAGGTAGACAGTTGAAACTTTCACAGAAACTTTCAAAACTTACTAATATTATAAATTTGAAAGTTTGTGAGGATAGATGGATGTTTGAATATTTGTTACTCTTTCACGCAAAAACTACGAACGGTTTGCGATGGAATTTAGCACACAGATAGTTAATAACTTAGATTAACACATAGAATACTTTTTATCCCAGTAGTATGATCCCGTGGGACAATTATCGAACTCCACGCGGGCGAAGTCGCGGGCATAAGCTAGTCATGCATATTTAGGTGAATCGTGAGTCTTGTCTTTTGCTTGCATCACCGATCCAAAACTCCAAATAAGTTACTATGTGTATATTAAAAACATTGCTCTGTTTCTGTCAACAGCTTGAAGATGAGAGAAAAAAAATGATGTTTTAGGCGCGATTTATACAGAAACGGTGTAAGGTAAGGCGCGGCGCAGGCATGATGCTGCTTCAAAACGTTTTCATACAAAATGTACGTAGGCGACGTGTTGTGAATTACAGTCAAGCGGTGCGACGCAGGCACGGCGTTCTTTCGTTTCCTTATAAATTCCAAGCCGGCGCTGCGCCTGCGCTGCGCCTTCACCTTACGCCGTTTCTGAATAATTCGCACCTAAGGCAACAAAGTCGTGTTTTTATTTAGTCAGGGTCAGTCAGTCTGTGTTGAAGCGGTTACATATATAGATAGCTTGAATCCTGAGGAAGGCAATAGGTGTAATTTTTTAACCCTTTGCATGATATAGTTTTGGAATCGAACCGAAGAACATCGAAGTCGTAAAAGAAAGGTTTTTTTTCAAGTAGTGCGTCTAAGCGTCGTACGAAAATTCAATTTATTACAAGTAGTATGTTGTTGAAAGCATTTGTAAACACGAACCGTAGGTATCCAAGCACTTTGTTAATAATGCCAATCGATGGATAGGCAAGGTTGAATGTAAAGTTAATAGGCAAAGCAGGGAAATCGAAGTATAGGACCATGAATGTTTATGAAATTTTAAAAATGAGGCTGCTTGAGTTCCTCTAAACACGTATACTTATAATAATAACTCCAAATTTCTCGTAGAGACAGCAGCCCATATCCGGACTTGTGCCTAATTGATAGCAATAGGATCGCCCTCTATTTCGTGAGACCTAAACATTACTTGCAAAATGTGGGAGTATTTTAGTATGCACCACTGCCTCATCTTTCTGGGACTAGAGGCGTGCTGTAAATGCTGTAATGTAATATAGCCACGGTTATTATAATAAAGATTTTGCTATTTAAAAGCATTAATCACATATTCAATTGACAGTTTTGTACTAATAGAAAGTTGCTAGGCGTAAATCGGAAATAATTATGATAACGACGACTATTATCACCTCATTTACAGAGCTGGCAGGCTGGCACTAATCAATTAATATGCTAAATGAGTCAGACAGTGCGAGTATCGATTGGAAACCATTACTTTGGTGTCTGACATAAATTGTAATACGTAAATACTTAGTCGCGATTTGTAGTACTGGTATATGAGCATGTTTCAAGTTTGAACACAAAGGAATGCACCACAAATCATCAATGCCTTTATTCCTAAATACAGAAACGGCGTAAGGTCGCGCAGGTTTGGAATTTATAAGGAAACGATAGAACGCCGTGCCTGCGTCGCGCCGCTTGAGTGTAATTCACAACACGTCTCCTACGTACATTTTGTATAAACACGTTTTGAAGAGGCATCATGCCTGCGCTGCACGCTGCGCCTTCACGTTACGCCGTTTCTATATAAATCGCGCCTTATTAACTAATACCTACTATTTTGGCTGTAAAAACTGTATTTATCGCTATTTTCTATTCACTGGGTGTTCTACCTGGAAATGCCGTCGAACCGCGCGCTGCGGCTATTGTTTAGATAATCCCCTCAATTAGCATGTCCAAAAATTCTTAGAATTGAACTAAGTTATTATTTCGAACACAAAGTACTCAACGAATTTATCGCTATTTTCTATTCACTGGGCGTTCTACCTGGAAATACAGTCGCACCGCGCGCTGCGGCCATTGTTTAGATAATCCCCTCAATTAGCATGTTTAAAAAAATCTTAGAATTGAACTAATTTATCATTTCGAACACAAAGTAATTTTTAAGCAAAAATTTTATTTTAATTAGTCTGCCTATAATTTAAAATTTCTCCCTCAAACTGTTTTGTAGGTCCTAATTTCAATAATTTGTAAGATATCCGTAGGTATGATACCTCAAGGGAAAAAGCGATTATCAAGCATGTTTTCAAAAAGGTTTGAACAAAAAAAACAGCCTTGGTTTTTTTTTTAAATAAGGTTTTCAAAAAGTATTCATGATTTTTTTTTTTAAATTGTGAGACATAACTTTTTTATAACACCGTATAACACCATGTACTTACTTTTACCTATATGTCACAAATAAACATATTTGAAATTGGCCAGGGTTCGGCTTCAAGAAATACAAAACTGGTTTCGGATGTGCAACTGCACGTTTATTCCCACTAGTTCGATGCAATAATTCGATCGTCGAACTAGTGAGATTTTTTTAAATCGGTATGATCGGTATGATATACTTGGAGTGACTGCCTTTCTGATTTCTACATCTCGCAATTTCTAGTTCTCTCTATGGTATCTCTTCCTGTTTATTGAAAAACTGCAACTATTCATACAACACAACTTAATACGTAAAAGATGATCTATCTACCTCATATTCAATAACGTCGGAAATGGTGCAACATGTTCACATCGAATCGAATATGGATGCTGCTGGAAAATTCTTATCTAGCTGTACCTACTTACTGTAATAGTTTAGTAGGTAGGTTTTTTTTTGTAGCTCGTTTTACAAAATACGTAAAAGGTATTTATTTTATACACCTACATACCTACCCTAGTCCAAGCAAACATTATAATATTATGGTTCTTTAATTAGTTTCTTTTTATAACTTCAACGTGTAATGACGTGCTACCTTAGAACAAATCTATCTCTAGATTTGTTCATAACTTCATAATGACCCATCTCCATTCTACACTCAGAATCCATTGATTTGAGAACTTCTTCCTTTTAAAAGTCGGCTATTTATAATTGGCAAGTGGCAACCCCCGAGCTAGGGATGGACGAGTGAAATAAATCACACGTTTATCGTCTCGACATTTTTAAACAGTCGATAATTATTAAGTGGAAAAAATCGATTTATCGTCAGTTTTCACACGATTACTCATGTATATATCCCCAAATCATTTAAAATTCGTAAAAAATAATAGACATGAACAAAATAGTATTTTTTATTAATGCTCGAGCATTCTCAATTATAGATAGATAGATAGATTTATCTATTTCTGAGTATATGGTACATACAATAAGATTTTAATATTAAAAAGTAAAGTAAAGTATATTATACCTTTGTGGTCAACATAATCAACACAGCAATTTAATCAAACCAGTAGTCATAGTCATCAACATAGCTATTCACAAACGCTCGATTCGATTTCGATTCGGAAATCGTATGTCTACTTCGATATATCGATATTTTTTTGCCCAAGCCTACCTTGAGCTCAACTCCCCACTCTTCATGCACCGCATTGACGAGTGACGACAAAGTCGTCGTCGCGTAGTTGCCATTTTGTTTTCAACAAGACTTCGTTACGTCAACACCTATTTTCTGTCGGGTTTAAGAAAACTTAGCTGTACGTGATTTAGTATTAATAGATGTATTCATTCCATTGCACGTGAGGTGATTGCCGTAATTACGTGTGTTAATCGTCCGCAGTGTTGTGAAATTCGCGATAACGTAAGTTCACTACGTGTTCATTTCTAAAACCTCGCCATATTGGTTATCCACGTAACGACAGAAGTTTATAAAGCGTAGTATTTGGTTGTTTACAGTGATGTGCAGTTGAAAATTGTGCTTGGCATGGTGACAACGACTACGGTCGTCGATCAAGATGTCGAAAGAAATAGCGGAAGAGTATGCGTCGAGTTTGGCGGACCTAACAGTCAACAGCAAGCCGCTGATAAATATGTTGACGATCCTCGCGGAAGAGAACATCGAGCACGCCGGGGTTATCGTTGAAACAGTGGAGAAGCATTTGGAGAAGGTGAATTTCCATTTTTAAAAATTAACACGTGTGAGGTGCCGCGGAATTATGCCACAGTCACGTGAGGGTTGGGGGGAATAATGGGAAAGTGTTCTCTAAACGATGACGCATGCTCCTCGTTGCGTGCTTTAATTGTATACCATGACAAATGTGACTAATTCAACGTCGTTGTAACCAGTCGAAGCATTGACAGGTATCTCCTACCAGATTTCTTACTAGATTTCCAATTTCCATGCAATGTTGATTTATACATGTTCCAACACTTTTTCATTGAATACTGGAGTTGTCAGTCTGTGAATCACTTTCAGCAGCTCTTGAACTACTTGCCTACTTAAGTTTAAAACATTGCATAATTTGACATACATTCAGATGGCATCTTGTCTGTCAGCCAAGCCTTACAAAGTGGTCACTAGAATTACCACATTCTAGCTAGTTTTAATAAAAGGGACATAGTAGCAAGTATGAAACTCACCTAGATGACAGTATTTGCTTGTAGGCCTGGCTAATTACCAAATTAAAAACTTTTTAAAATATATTAGATATTACTTTCAACAAAGATTAACACATTACAAACAAAGATTAAGAAACATTTATAAGATATAAATCAATAGTAATCATATCAGTAGCAGTTATTTCTTCTTTCAAACTTACAATAAACAGTTAGGAGATACCTGTATCAGAAGATAATAACAGATAACACAATTGCCTTCAAGGGTATGTAATCCATATCTCTTTCAGTTGTATATTCAAGAAATTGTTCACAATAAAGCTTTTTGAAACTGAATTCTTATTTATTTTTCACATATTAACAATTAAAAAGGTTGATAAAGCAAATTCTTGTCTTATTCTATCCCGTACCATTATGAACAGTGGGTGCCAACCTTTGAGAGATTAGGTCAAGTATGTACTTGGCCAGCCTGGGCTTTGGGACTAGAAGTTATTTTTCCTCTACGCAGGTACACCCAGACATCAAGCTGCCACTACTGTATTTAGTTGATTCCATAATCAAGAATGTTGGGGGAGCCTACACCTCGAAGTTCTCACAGAGCATTGTCAATATGTTTACAAGGACATTCAAACAGGTAATTGTGAGTTAAATTGTCATATAATTGCTTTGTGAATTTGTTGTTGTTTTTCTGGTCATTATCTAATATAAAATGTTTTCGCAGGTTGATGAAAAAATAAGGTCACAAATGTTCAAGTTGCGGGAGACTTGGCATGATGTGTTCCCCGCCACAAAGCTGTACCAACTGGATGTGAAAGTGAACTTGATCGATCCGGCCTGGCCGATACAAGCACAGCCGATACAGCAGTCAAACATCCATGTAAATCCAAATTTTCTGAAAAAGGTGTTTTTTAGTTGATTATTGTTTTGATGTTGACTTAGTTTATGGGCTAATTTTAGGGAGTACATTGGCAGCGGTTGGTTTGAGGCTGTTATACTTGCTTACTGCATAATATGTCCTTTAGTAAATAATCATTTCATATGCTGTAATGCCTACTGCAGTATTTCCATTTGGCACTAACCCATGCTTGAGTATTCTGTCTATTTTCCAGCCTGTATTATTTGTATGCAGTATGCATTTGAACCATACACATAGTATAAGTTCCTATTATTGAATGCAAGTGGTGGTTGATAAAATATGTGTCATGTGTAAATGTTATCACAACCATAATTGAATATTCATGAATGAACAGGAGGTTGTTTTGAAAAGGCTGATTAGCCATAACATTCAACAACTCTTGTAAGAGGAGACCTCTGCTCACTGAAGGGATAGGATTCATGAAAAAGAAATGTAAGATCTCATTCATAATTCTAATCTCGCATTTCTCTCTACAGCCTGTAAATCCTACAACAAGTACAACGGTTACACCAGCCCCATCAATTCCTCCTGAGGAAGATGAAAAGATGAGGAGCATCCTCGCCAAGAAGGAGCAAGAGCTCCTCATGCTGCAGAGAAAGAAGGTCGAAATGGAGCTCGAGCAGATGCGGCGGCAGGTCGAGATTGCTGAGAAAACTGTCACTAAAAAGGTAAGATTTATTCTGTAACAATGCCTTTATGGTTTTACCTGCAGCTTCAATCTTGTGGTATTTTCCACAGAGACTGTCATTTTTTGGGGCAAAAATAGCCTAAGCCACTGCGAAGGATGAAAATATCCATTTGGATAGCATTTTTCATGAACCGTAATAATCTTTATACAGTAAATAAAACTAGATTTTATCTAGTTTTATTTATATAATAATCACGGATATACTAACATATTCATAAACTTTCTTAAAGTGATTATAAAACCTTAAATCTTATTTATGGAAAAATCAAACAGCATATAGCCTAAAACTTATTGTTGTCCATAATTAATATATAAATTCAAACTTGATGTACTGCATGGACAGTTTTGGTACATAGATGGACTTAATGCCATATTCTGTGTCCACCTACAATAGGTATGATTTTTTTATAATCACAAGAACTTGAAAATGGCTTCTCCATTAGTTAATTTACATCATTACTAATAGCTCTAAGGTAATGGATCATTAGAGCTATTAGTAAGGATGTAGAAAGTAATTATAAAAAAAATATATTTATACGTATTTAGAAATAATAATATATGATAGGGATTAGAGTCATTACAATAGTTATAATAATAGCCTTGATTAGTGCCAGCTCTGTAAATGAGGTGATAATAGTCGTCGTAATCATAATTATTTCCGATTTACGCCTAGCAACTTTCTATTAGTACAAAACTGTCGATTGAATAAGTGATTAGTGTTTTTAAATAGCAAAACTTTTATAATAATAACCGCACGCCTCTAACCCCAGAAAGATGAGGCAGTGGTGTGCATACAAAAATATACCCACAATCTGCCAGTAATGTTTAGGTCTCACGAAATAGAGGGCGATCCTATTGCTATCAATTAGGCACAAGTCAAAGGAAAGGAACATGGGCTGCTGTCTCTACGAGAAATTCGGAGTTATTATTATAAGTATACGTGTTTAGAGGCACTTCAGCAGCCTCATTTTACGCGCTGATGACAGCACTAAGTACTTCAGATAATTTCATAATCATTCATGGTCCTATACCTCGATTTCCATGCTTTGCCTATAACTTTACATTCAACCTTGCCTATCCATCGATTGGCATATTAAACAAAGTGCTTGGATACCTACGGGTCGTGTTTACAAATGCTTTCAATAACATACTACTTGTAATAAGTTGACTTTTCATACGACGATTAGACGCACTACTTGAAAAAAAAACTTTCTTTTACGTTTGTTCGGTTCGATTCCAAAACTATATCATACAAAGGGTTAAAAAATTACACCAATTATTTAATGTAGAACTAGCAACCCGCCCATGCTTCGCACGGCGCCAACTATCGGTTCCAAAAATATATCTAATGAAGCCTATATTTTAAGTTAAGCATACACATACAGACAGACCGACACAAAAATTCTAAAAACTGTTGTTTTGGCTTCTGTTGCTCTATTAAAGACCCCCCATCTATTTTTTTTTTAATATCTTCAATGTACAGACATCGGCCTGTTACAATTTTATTATATGTATAGATAAGCATAGGCCTATGAAAATCAGGTCAACCAATTAGCAGTGAAAATATACACTACTTATTTTAAATGTAGGGCGAAGCGCGGGCGTTTTGGGGGACCATCTTGTGTATTGACTTTCAAAAAGTGCTGATCTTCAGCCTAGTTTGAATAAATGACTGCCTAGTCTTCGGTGAATTCGTCATGTTAATGTTTCCTAATCATTGTTTTTTAAAACACTGAATCGACGTAAGCTATCTCGGTACCAACGGCTAACGCAGATAGGGCACGAGTCAATGAACAGTTAACTGTCTCAGCTAAGATAATACGAATGTGAGACGTGCCATTACGATATAATCAGATAGTATTCTTGGTTCGTTGGGCTTATTACCGTAAACTGATTACGGTTTACTTTATCAAGTGTTTTTTCCTAAGTAATGAATTGTTTTATTCCTAGCAAATAAATTCTAACGACAATAAACCAGCAATACTGTATTTTACTAACAGAAAAGTGTCTATAATCATCCCAAGCAGATGATTATAGACACAATTTTATTGGGAAATTGAAAGAATTCTAGCTAAAAATGGGCTGTTCCCAATTTTTTGTTAGAATTCTTTCACATGCCCTAGGATAAAACCTAGTGAGGCTCTTTCTACTAAAATACAACAAATAACATTTTTTATTTCGTCTGCTGTTATCTCAATGATATTATTTTAACGGCAAAACAAGTTCCATAGGCCCTTTTATACTGATTAATTTATATTTATTCAACTGACTAGATCAATAAAATAGTCATTAGTAAGTGGCCTTGGTTGGGTATGTCCACTTGTTTCTGTTATATGTCCTTCGACTTTTCTAGTTAAAAGTTATTATATTTCAGTTTATAGTTATCATGTTATCATTCATCGATGTTATTGCTGTATACCAGATATTTTCTAACAGTATAGTATTTCAAACGAATCCTTCATTTCCTAGTATCGCTGCCAAATGTGATCAAAAATTGGTTCAAAAGCTTAGAAATATCTAGACAAACTCATTTTTGCGGTAATAATTGTAACGATTGTTACGAAGATGTTGGTATAATTTTATTCACGCAATGTTTTTCCTTAATCAAGTTCTTGGAAGGCAAACTGGTATATACCATAACTCATTCATCACATCAATAGTTTGGTGTTAAACATTACATATGTCTCACAACGTGACTTTTTATACGCTTGACTTTTTGCCCGACTAAGAAAGGATTCTGATTGATCATTGATTTGATTTCTCATTTATAATGCTTGCAAAGAAGCTATTTAGACAGAAACATACCATTCATGTGTTGTACCCAGCCTTGTATGCCTAACTTGATTTGAAGAGACTGTCCATGGAGTTTCTTGCCGATTCTTCTCCATGAGGTTTACGCTTTAGAATGGGCAACTACAGCCCTCTCTCAGTTATTATGCCTGTGGTTGGACCATAGGTCATCTCGTTTCTGACTATTCAAAAGGTCCTCATTATAATCATTCTCCTGCCCTTATCCTAATTTATTTTGGGACCCTGTCTTCTTCCATACTTCTCTATTACTCGTCATCTCATCAGACAGATGCTTTCTAGCCATATCATCTTCACACAGTCCGTCCATCGTTTCTTTGGTCTTCCTCTACTCTTATACCTACGCACATTCATAATCAAAAGTTTCTCAGTTTATTTGAGGTCTTCGCAGCATGTCTTCTGCTTCCATACATAATAATATATCTATTACCTGTCATCTCTGAATAATTAAAAACTTAATACGATGGGGAAGCAAGTACATGTATTTCCATCGTCGTTTAAGTTTGCTACTACTATGATTATTTATTAATTATCTATCATTTATATCGACTATTTTAAAACAGTACGCCTAACAGAGGACAATAATTTATCGCAATTATTTCTCAACCTTGAGAAATAATTGAGAAATTATTGTCGTCACGAAAGAAGCCTTGTTGAGACGTAGCAGTAACTTGTCGAGACGGTTCTAGTTAAGATTGCAGAGATAGTTTAATACTAGCAAACGTAAATCTATGTATAATTTAACGATTCGTTTGCTTGGGCATTTTAGAATGTGAGTTTCATGCTAGATTTATTTAGTCACACATAAGTGTCGACTTTTATTAAAAAACATAATTATGTATGTAGGCATTACTGAAAGAAAGTAGTATGTACATAATAACCTGCCGACTAATCTTGATACTTGCTTACGGCGACCGGTACCAATATGTTTATCCTAGAACAGCAGGTTTTGCACAATATTACGCAATAATACAAATGATTGAAATGTCATGTTTAAGCGCAAGCTCTCTTGCATAATTAAACCTTAAGAATATACCTAAGCTCCTTTTATGTATAAGAAACGATAAGATTATTAAAAAGCATAGATTATATCTGGATAAAAACATGACGCAATGCAAACATGATCACTAGTTTTTGATCTGTCGGTTTTTACTGTTAATTTCTGCTTATCATGTTCGTCGGGTAGAAACAGATTTAGCGACACATTGTTCTTTTGTTTTTATTTTTATTTCCCAATATATTGTATTGTATGACACACTATAACAGGCATATAGAATACACATTGTTCGAGGAAAACATGTTTACCTTACAACAATACATTGAAATGAAAAAGCATAATTAATGTGATAAATCAGAATTCTGGCTAAACAATTATATAATATATATAAATATAATAGAGAATGATTCAATCTAAACAAACATAAATAATCCTGATGAACGCTTATCAATATTGATGAGGTACCTGCTTTCATAAATGGTTCCCAATTGATACGATTTTGGAAAACCCATTTCCTGTCCCATGAACCACATATGGTTCAGGGCGATTGTTTAGCTATTGTGTCTGCTTTGCGGACGGTGAAAGTGTTAAGTTTTATGTTCAATCCCTAGACGTAAAGCTGTGTCAAGATATGTTCTTTTGTCCGTACCGTAAATTCATTTCGCATCTGCATCGCGATCCTATAACCTTGGACGCAAAGCCGCTCGAACACACGCAGTATACTTGATGAATTGAATTTTCAATTACTGGTACATTAGACGGAGTGTAAAAGACATAGGGTTTTTAAGCTATGGAATCAGGCGTTGGTTTTGAGTAATCCATGGCAGTAAATGTTTAGTTTGAAAATAGATCCAAGCTTGCAGCAGGATGCAGCACTGCCCTCCTGTAAGCAAAAATATTCTCATATAGATACTGTGAAAATTAGCATGCAAACTAAACCTTAATTCGACACGTGTTTCGGCTCTACAGAGCACCGGAGGTGCTGTGCGGTCGCCGAACCGATCTAAACCTGGAACTATGTGCGGAATTATTACTAAATATTTTATAAAAGGGCTTTAACAAGTAACTTAAAATTCCTATGTTGCTTTCTAGAATCATGTCAATCGTTTCGTGGTAAAAATTTCCGCATCGATGTCCGTGTAATGAAGGTCTATCAATTTTACTAAGAGTAAGAGTATATTGTTACAGGTGCCATCAATCCCAACAACAAACAGTAACTCGACCACCGTGGCGGCGCCCGTGCCGCCGGTAGTGCCCGAGGTGACCAGCATATCTGTCAAACAGCGGCTAGGACCGGTAAGTTAATGTTTACACTACTTTTACTACAGCTAATAACTAACATTATTATCTAGTTAGGTTTAATTAGTCTCATGATTTAGAAAATATCAGGATTGCAGCATCGTTTTCTTTATTTACAGCCTGTGAATAAACCAGCTGGTCGCATCGCGCCCGTCAGCGCCGCGCTAGTCGCCGCACGCCGCGACCCGCGCCTCGCGCGCCACCAGCCGCCCGCGCTCTCCGCGCCGCCCGCGCCGCAAGTGGCCGTCGTGGCCCCCGCCCCCATACCCGCGCCCCTCGCTCCCATCGCGGCCAACGTTTTCGACATTAAACCGCTCGAGCGAGTCACCAAACGGAAAAACGTCATCACTATAGACGTAAGGCCTGACGGTGAGGCAGCCAGACCCAATTCTCGGGATCCGCGACGCCACGCCCGCGACCTCGACAAGCGCGACCCGCGCCGCGCGCGCCCGCGGGAGGAGCGCGAGCGCCGGCGCGAGGAGCTGCGCCGCGCCGAGCTCGAGCGCGCGCACGCCGACGGCAAGCCGGAGCCAGAGCGCGGCCCCATGCCCGCATACGTGGACAAGATGCCCGACGCCAAGAAAATAAGCAAAATGCCACCGATACCTAAAATCTCTCGGGCTCACCCGAAGCGAGACGGTGAAGCCGTGCCGGCCAAGCGCAAGCGGGATGCTATGCGCGCCGAGCGCAAGCGGCGGCGCGACGAGGAGGCTCAGAAGGAGCCGCGCGGCAAGGCGGCGCCCGCGGCCTCGGCCTCGGCCTCGGCCTCGCCCGACAAGAAGGCGGAAGTGGTGACGTTCAAAGAGCTGCGCAACTACAACCGCGAGCACTACATGCGCCGCAACCGCCAGAAGTCTGACAGCCCGGAGCCCGGCGCAGTCTCAAGTAAGATATTCCTCTCTGTAGCCGTGCGCGCCCAGACCTCTGTGATATTAGATATAAGCCGGAGCGTGCATACGCTTGTTGTGTGGAAAATAAAATGTTTTTTAACTGTTGGAGTATTCATATTGACGTGTTTTCTACGGCGTTTCTGTACCCTACTCTACACCTAAGATTGACTATCTCAGTTGACTATCGAGAGTAATTAGTTTAATTTAAATTGGTGATTCAGTATTCATTGCACTTTTCAAGAATTACTCAGTCATTGATCAATTACATTTTGTCAACTGATGAGAGAATTCATGCACTATCACATTTCCTTCTTGGTGTGAAACAAATATCTAACCTGACGATTTTATTTACTCTTACAAATTTTTACTGAAGTAGCATTTAGTTTCGAATTATTAAAACACTGACATTTAATGTCAACGATAATATTTTTAAAACCGTTGGACAAACCATGGTGGATTCTCATTATCAAACTTTGGACTTCAACCCGTGGACTGGACACCCAATCAATAACTGAGGACATCGCTGGAATCTGTGGACCAACTGAAGTACCGGTATACATAAAAGGACAAAATAGTGATTTTAAGTGAAATGAAACTCAAAACTTGTAGCCATCACGTCTTTCAAATGAGATTTTAGTTCTGTTTGTAACAGAAAATAGGTATTTTTTAAACGAAAAGAGTTAGTGAACTTGTGGGGATTTTTTGGGAAATTTAAATTAAAATAACAAAACAGCGTAGTATAGTGAAAAACAATGTATGTCGTAAGTATATTCATGAAATAGCTATTACCGTTTCTTAATATTTGCTTAGTGATGAGTTTAGTAAACTTTTATGTAAATCTATTTTATTTGCCACAGAGTATGGAACACATGGAGTGCCTATTTTGCTAATCCACTATGAGTAAACAAAGTTGTAGACAACCATTCGATTGTATAACGTAACTTAGCATCACCACCTGTTACCCCTGAAGAGTGAAGGAAAAGTGTACCTATAGCAAACACTACTGTACGGTGTACTACTATAAAACTATAGTAGTACACCCACAGATCGCCAGACAATTTCATATTTAGATTGAATGAATTGGCGCAATTCGCCTATTACATGGGACTTAAACATAACTGGCGAAATGTGGGCGCCCTTTTAGGTACACCTCTTCCTAATCCTTCAGAGATTACAGGCGTGATATTATGTTTATATTATGAATTCACGCTTTTCGGATGGAATGGAATACTAACTTGCAAATAAACTGAAGCTGCCGGTAAATTTTGTAAGTAATTGCTATCCATCATCGAGTATATTTAAAAAGAATCATTTCTAGCAGGATTACGACCATCAGCTGTTGGATCATGATAATTGCGGCGGACGCTTTATTTTGGAAGGCGCGGTTATTACGCGTTCGCCTAAAAATAAGCACTCCGTTTGTTTGCGACTCTGTGGTTCATCTAGTAGATTTCCATAATTTAAAATTAACTCGGGCATTTTCTAATCTTGTCTATTTCTTCTTCTATATTGGTGTTTATTTAGTAGATACATAGTAGTAGCTTGCTTTACGAGGATTCAATTCTGATCAGTGTGCCCTTCATTCACGACTATTTTAGACTTTGAAGCACGTTGTTTCTTACAAAAACCATAGCAGAATTTTGTTTATATTCATGAGTCTCCATAATTAAGATTTATATCTTATTTACCCGGATAAAAGTGTTTTCTTTTTTACTATGATGATAGTATATCGGTAGTACTAATATTCTCGCTTATTTCCGAAGACCTATAGTTAATTTATTTTGGGGCACAAGGCTGAACCTGCCTGGCTTTCCGCGCCTTCGGGTCTTGTGGGCTTGCTCAGATCTACCTGGCATTGTTCGACCGGATAGCCAATCGCCGAATATCCGACTATTAACCTTCGTATACTCGCGCCAAATTTTATAACACCTATACCTGCGTACGGTCTGACAGACCGAAGGTTTGAAAATCAATTTGGGGGTTTTTTTTTTTCAAATAACATTCGTGGATATTATATTCTCTGAGAATATACTACGAAGTATCGTAAAAGTGATCATTTACCGACAATATACCGATCGTTTACCGAGTATCCTTTCATTGTAGTTTCTGAAAAATAGTTAGATTTTCGTAAGAAGTCGTAAAATGTTAGCTAAAGTGATTTTTTTCTTCTAACATACAAGCCTAAAATATACATTATTAGCTTTTATAAATATAAAAATAATTTGCGACATAAGTATCATAATTTAAGTTTCAGTACAAAATCACGGAAGACAAATTTTGTAACACCTATACATACTCGCGTCGGTCTCACAGACCGATATGCGGCTATAATTATGCACTATTTTCACCAATACACTTCTAGTCTTGGAATTATCGTAGCAACCAATCATGCAGCTAACAGGAAGTACAAAATGCCATCATTGATTATAGCAGAAAAAAATCAATCATCTGTTTTATCAAAGTTCGGTAAAGTTATATTTCAATGTGCACACCTGTTCACAACCGTTAATATGTTTTTATCTCTATGTTGACTACCTACGCACCTACTATGCCTTTAGCGTTGTAGGTGTCTTATGACGGTAATACCCATTTACACCATGGCGGGAGGCTTGCTTGTTTGCCAATCAAATAATAAAAAATTTACACTAGAAGGGGGAGGGAGGTGAGTTTTCCAACAAGACGCGGTTTGTTTTTTTTTTTTTTGTTAATCCTAGGTGAGGAAGTGAATAGGTCGGCAGTAATTTAATTAACTACTCAACTTCTTTAATAAACTGGTGAATGTAGGATATAATTATTATAAATACTGTGACAGTCATATTTTCGTAAAAGTTATTGAACCTTGACAATTATTAGAAACAAACCTGGACTTTCTTCGTTTTTAACCGACTTTAAAATTAAAGAGACGTGTTTGACGCTTGTTTTTTTCACTGGGCTTGATGATCTTAATGAACCACCATCATTTTGGAGTGATTTCACTTGGGTATACACAAGAACGATGTTTGATACTACACAATTTTACTGAATAACTAAATTCTTACTCTCGGTTGTCACTGGATATTCTTAAAACAATAAAACTACATCATAAAAGGGCTGGCTAGAAATACTGCCTCATTCAGAATTAATCGAGTAGTTGTGACTTGAGCTGAATGTAACTTTGTTGAGAATACAATGTAGAATTATTTTTAAAATAACTTTAAAATATTAGCTATTATTATTAATAATAACTTTAGAAGTGTTTCTTTTGTATTAAAGCATTTTGTAAGTACCTAATATATAGTATAAAAAAGTATTGTTACGTTGTAATGTTTTTGTTGGGAGACATATGTAATTTTAGTGTACCTACACCGCGCACCGTTAAGTTTTCGATGCAACTTATAATTTAGATTAGATAACCTTTTCCTTGGTTTTTGCTGACTTTTGTTTGAAGTGGGATGATTTTGTTTCTTTCGAGTCAGTAGAACGTTTTCTTTGAAATTAATATGTACTTGATTTCTAAGTAAATACTTATAATTGATTGTTTCTTTAAAATGTAAAGTAATAACATGTAGCTAATGTAACAATAGATAACATAAATTTGAATGTCGCCATTAATATTTAAAAAAACCTTATAGATTTGTAACCCGTTGTAGTTATACTAAGCACCTATTTAATGTAAATAAATAACAAAATAAGTATGAAACCTCAACAAAGTTACATTCAATTCACACAAACTATAAAATGGCTTAAATGTCAGTCAGAAGATCGCATCTTGATTCTGAACAAAATCTAGCTCTCAAACCATTAACCCTTAATTGTTCGCGTGGGGTGTTACACACCCAGCGCATCCTTGAAGCTTTGGAACTTTAAAATTCTAAAAAGCCGCTATTAAAACACGTGTCCTTTATGATCAAGTATCGAGCATAATTGTGATTTTGCATGTATTTCGTATTTGATTTATATGATCGGGTGGTCACGCACTCCACGTGGCCGTTTATGTAACTATTTATGCGCGACCAATTAAGGGTTAAGACCATCGAAAATGACCCAAATATTGAAGCTATCTACAAAGGCTTTCATATACAACCGTTTCAAAGCATGGTTAAATAAAACAAATTAGTTCTAAAAGAGACATGCAGCAATAATTTCACACAAGTGCATTTAATATACCACTACAAGAGATGTCTCTTCTTGCATCAATGGGTGATATCTACGGACCATCATACCTCGCTTATTATACTACACCGCGAAAGCTGGGTCGAAAGGTAAAAGGGACACGGTAAACAGTACATGGCAAAATAGACCTTAAACACGTCACTAACCAAAGTCATAAAGATAAAGTCGTATTTCCAGGTGTTCCAGAAGTCGTCACAGAGAATAAGGATGTAGATCTTAGGGTATTGCCGACCGTGGTGACTGACGCCAAAGCCGCCACAGTTGCGCAGAAACGTCCTTCCACTGAAGCAGTTGAGGGTAAAGCCAAGAAAAATAAACTGGATAAATTTGATGTGTAAGTAGATTGGTGTTGGAGATTCCCATAATTTAGCAAAAATTTATATTTGCGGTATAATATACCACTAACCACCAGATAGATAACATCTAGCTCAGTAACTTTTCTTGATAACGTCATTTCTTCAGCCATTCTAATATGAATCACCCTCACTCCTTTGAAAGCGCCGGCGCATCTTTTCATAACTCTTTTCTACAAGCTCCTTTCCTCTTCCAGTTTAAAGCGTTTTTCACTAGCTGATTGACATAGGTCTCGTTCGGTTTCACTCTCACTGCATAGATCAAATAAGCTTCATTCACATTATTGCTGACAAAAACAACTGCAATTGAAGACAACTAACACACTACACGTTACAGACTGTTCGGCAATGAAGACGTGGACTTGCGTCAACTTCCCCAAGTGGATGAGCTGAACGCTCCCCCGCCTCCTTCCATCACTTCCTCACCGAAGTCTGATAGCAAGACAGATGACGTCGATGTAGCCATGTCGTCTTCACCCAAGGGATCCCCCAAGAGAGACTGGAATGAGGTCAAGAAAAGAGATGATAAGAAAACTCCTTCGAAATTAGACCTCGTCAGAGCCAAGTTCGCTGAAGTGACGAAGGGTAAAGACAGACTGGGAAGGCCGCTGTTGTTCAGTAAATCACCTAGTAAGTATTGTTATCAATATTTTTCGCGGTTTCGAAGTGATTAATTTTGTTGTGCTGTAATCGTGACTAATAAAAATGTAGTCGATTGCATGACGCATTTTACGAGACTACTCTTGTCCCGTTCTAATATGGCATCTTATGTTCCAGGTATAGAAAGAGAAAGACGTCGCACAATGAGCGGCGACGACGGAGACATCAGAGAAGAAGATGAACAGGGCTTCGTCGAGAACAAGAAGTCCATCTCCATCATCATGTCGCAGGCCAAAGAACACTTCACAGACGGACAACTAGACAAGAACCAGTACAACACGCTCATGTACCAGATCATACAGCTCAATGAAAAGCTTAAACTGAAGGAAGCGAAACAGAGAGAATCCCTGGAAATATCTAAGAGAAGACTCAAGGCACACACGTTGGAAGAAAACCACAAAGTACCCAGTCCGAAGTCCTCTCCAACTGAACGAAATAGATTCGGAGATATTGATGAGAGAATCACGCCATCTGTATTCCTCGACACACCACCAGATAGCCAGGGAATGTTACCGACGATAGGGGCTGATTCAGACATGAGAGTCAACTCTGACGGCGTCGATGGCGGTCTCAAGAAAGGTTTGCTGCCCCTCCCGCCCGTGATGCCAATGTACGGACCTTACAACCAGCCAATGTGGCGAGGCCCACGGCTGAGGGGTGAAGAGTTTGGGAACAGGAGGTTTAGAGGGCCGGTACCACCGTTCTACAGAGGGAAGTTTGATAAGAGAGGTCCTAGACCACCTTTCGATCCTCGAATGCCAATGCCTCCCTTACCCACCCCCAAACTGGGTATGTGTCAAGGAGAATATCCTTTACAACCTTATGAAAGGACTGAGACCCCGCCGCCTCTAGGAGCTCCGGGCTTCGCCATCCCACCGACAGACTTCAAAGTTATAGAATACATAGACCAGGATCCCTTCAAAACAATCCAAATTGACGGTATACCAAGAGAGATCAGGTTCTACGGTGATATCGCCGTCATTATGTTAGACTGGGACGATCCCAGAGAAATCAAGTTCCTACCCGGATGTAGAAGAGTAACGTTCGATAATAAAGACTCAATAGTTCTTAATTTTAATGAAAATTATAAGCAAGTAGAGATAGATGACCAAGTATTTGATATTAGATTCGGTGCGCCTACTAGAGAACTGTACATCAACGGTAGATGGTACGAGTGTTTCTTCGGTGGACAGCCTTTAGGAGTAATTATAGACGGAAAGCCGAGATTAGTACATTTGGAAGGTCCGATGCCTCAAGTGGACATCGGTAAAGCAAAGCGCACGGACTTAGTCGCTGGCAAAATCAACCTCATTGTGAACGCCACACAGATGCATCCAGTATACTTGGACGCCAAAGTGCAAAAGATCTTAGTCAATGGCAATTTCTTGACGGTTCGCTTTGTGGATTCGTTGCGAACTGTGTTAATAAACGAACAGCCTTTCAAGGTTGAGTTTGGAGATCTTCCGAAGCCAATCGTCGTTGGCAATGAGAAGTATTTCATCAGATTCTCAGCCTTGCCTCGGAACATCAAGCCTGGTTACATTCAGATCGCGAACATGGAAGGTGTGGGCTTGCCTTTGGTGTCGAATGTCAAGAAGTTCGAGGATGTGATAGAGGAGAATGTGAAAGAAATGGAGGTTGATCAGCAGGAGCCACAAACAAGGCCTGTGAAGACGCCCAGCCCGGAGATCAACACAGAAAGCTTAGGTGAGCATATTTACTAGTTTATTCTACCTATTAAGATCATCTCATATTTTATGTAGGTGTAGTGGTCGCAGGCGCGACTGTTCGCATGATATCTTGGGGTCGATCCCTAAGTCGGGCAGTGTAATTGGTGTTTCACTTATGGAATTTCTTTGTGAAGTCCGGATTTCTCTTCGTGCCCATTTGCTGGTTGCCCTTTTGGGTTAGGTGCTCAATACTATTCCATCTAAACTTGAATGATTAATAATGACACAGTGACTTGCTATAAGCGTGTTCTCCAAATCGAGTCATTCAAAATCATGATAATATGATAATCTGTCTTTTAATAATTTTAAAACAACCCTTCCCTTCCGCCAGGTCTCGACATGCTAGCAAGCGTGATGCCCTCAAGCACAGTACCGGCTTCCGGATCAGATTACAGCACGGCAGAGCCGCTGTTCTCCAAACCAGAGAATATTCCTGGACTAGAAACACCTTCTGACGAGAAACCACCCGCCCTGCCGCTTCCAATACTAGGCAACATTAACGTCAATGATTTATTTGCCAAACTAGTAGCCACAGGAATCGTGCAAGTCAAAGATCCGAAGGATGAAAACGGTGGAGGACAGGAGGAAACTAAAGTGGAAGAAAAGACTAAACCGAGAGAGGACAAGAATGTTATACATAAAGTTGACTTTATGAGGATCGAGACATTCAGAGTGTGAGTATTGTTTTATTTGACTCGGTTTCATTTGAGAGGGCTTCATAAACTCACATTTACATAAGATGAGATGGGAAGTGGGACATTTGGTTAAGAATTATCTGTGATGCTTGTAAGTTAATGTGCATTAGTATTCTTGCGTGCTATGATAACGTCTATAATCGCTGATACTTCTGCTATGTGTTGAATGTGATATTTGAAGGTTTTCATACCGTCAAGTTTAGTTTACTAGTGCTGGTGCATAAATATTTTTGATGTCCAACTGTCCTCAGTATCAAATGATGAATGTTCCAAGGTCATGCGCCAGTAGGCTGTAGTCACCTAAGGGCGAATTTCCCAAACGAAACTGAACCAGTAATTTTCATTACATTACTTTTGAATTACAACATCGAGTTTGTCGCTCCAGCAAGCAGCCCGGCCTGGTGGCGCGCCTGTACGGCGGCATGCAGTGCTCCGGCTGCGGCGCGCGCTTCCCGCCCGAGCACACCGTGCGCTACTCGCAGCACCTGGACTGGCACTTCCGCCAGAACAGGAGGGACCGGGACTCCGCCAGGCGCGCGCACAGCAGGCACTGGCACTACGACCTGTCCGACTGGGTGCAGTATGAGGAGGTGGAGGATTTGGAGGAGAGAGGTGAGATATTATAACAATTTTGTACACGTTATTCGTTAGAATATTGCATAGACACTGAACAAGATGTCATATAAATGTTACGAATTTTCTGCCTACGCCCATGGGAAAAAAGTCGTCAGTTTATGTATGTGTTTTTGTTACGTTGCTTGTTTTCTTTAGTGTGTTAATTTCTAACGAAATTATTATGTATTGAATTTTTCGAAAGAATTATATTAATGTAACCATTGTAAGGTTCTGTTCGGTTGGTAGGTTACTATTGGTGGACTCCGTATTATTTTTGTCAAGTAAATTCCTACATATGGGTACAATGAACAAATTATCAATTACTAGTAATTTCGATGTGCAAACTACAAGGCGTTAAAAATTGGCATATTCTTCAACAGAAAAGAGTTGGTTTGAAACCGGCGGCGTCCCGTCCGTGGGCGCGGGCGAGGGCGCGTCGCCCCCCCCTCCCGCGCCCGCCGCGCCGCCCTCGGCCGCCGCGCCTGCGCCTGCGCACCACGCCTGCGCGCTGTGCGGAGACGCCTTCCAGCAGTTCTACAATGAGGACAAGGAGGAGTGGCATCTGCGGAACTCCGTCAAGCACAACGATGATTTCTATCATCCGCTGTGCTACGAGGATTATAAGGTGAGCTTTTTGTTGAAGTAAAACAAAACTATACAGGGTCAAACGGACATCGACGTTAAAATAGTGATTAAGGTGTAACTTATAAAAAACCGTAATTGAAGGTGGAGACCAAACGAGCGTAACCATGCGGGCTTTGAGTAATGACATTTCCGCTACATTGCCATTGGGTTTTATTAAACAATCTGGTTTGTGTCAAACGACAACGTAAAATAAGTCCAGGCAACGCAAATTAACTTCGGTTTTATATAACACTAGCGGTTCGTCCCGACTTTGCACGGGTGCCTATGTTACTCAGGGTGAATGTAGCTTTTCAATGGTGAAGAATTTTTGAAATCGGCACAGTAGTTTTTATGGTAATTGTTGACGTTAAATGTATGTGTATGTTTGTAATACAAACATACACACACAAAAATACAAATCTTTCCTCTTTATAATATTAGTGTAGATAAAACCGAAGTTAGAGTCAAAAACACCAACGCAGATTACAAACATATAAGAACCTCCATAAAAAAAAAAAACACTACTTAAACTACTTTCCGTCCCCTGGCTTACGCTATTTAATAAACATACTTGTAACACAAACCAAATCTCTACAGGCGTCCCTAACCAAAGCAGAAGAAGAACCATCACAGTCTTCCGATGACGTGACGCACGTAGAGAAGGCAGAGGAAGAAGAGGCCATAGAGATCAAAGACGTGGAGGATGACCCGGCTGAGCAGTCCGACAACGAGTCGGTGGTCGAGGTCGTTGAGGACGCGAAGGACTTGGATCCTGTCGAAGTGAGTACTAGTGGATTTTATTATTAGATTTATATTACTGTCAGTTTTAATCCATCGAAAATACTTTTTCAGTCAATATAAATGGATATGACGTGATTTATCAGCCTTCACCAGCTTAGTTACATGAGAAATAAGGTTTAAAGGAATCTTTTTTGTTATCTTCTGAATGTGCAATTCACACTTATGTCGGTCTCGAGTAAAAACTACTGTACATTCTGATGATACGACTTATACGGTTCTTAACCACACAAAAGCTGGTTAGCAATCGCGATTACATAATATCGCGAAATCTGCCATAGCTATCAACTTTCTGCTAAAAGTTGCGGCACAAGTTGGACGACGTCATGTCTAGCAATGGACTACGATAAACCTAAGTTGATGAAGTCACTTGCCATTTTGTACTAAGATACAAATGTTCCTCTCCCCCCACAGATCGACGAAGGCGAAGAAGACGACGTGGTGTTCAAAGCGGAGCCTGTTGAAGAAGTAGTGGTGGACGATGACGTGGACACGGACGACGAGACGACCGCAGAGCGCAAAGAGCGCGACCGGCTCGCTGACATCGACTTCAGCAAGATCAAGGTCAAGCAGGAGCCGATTGATCCTGGTGAGTTTAATGGTCTTCGTCTGCTTCATCGATGATTCCATATTTCCTGTATTTTCTCGGCGCCATTTACATTTTGCAATACATTTTTTTTAAATAAATAAATTAAATAACGACCCAAAGCGCGCCCAATAGCTCTGTCAATGTCCTTTGAGCGGCAGAAGATCCTTTTAAAACTGTATATACATATGTATAGACCATACTTCAGTTAATTCGACAGCGTTAGCGTGAGTCTGGCCAAGGCCTTTCATACTGCTTTTGTTATTGACTGACTTAGTCTTTCAAAGGGTGTTGCGGACGTTGCTGTCGAGTCAAAAGTCAAATCTACGTAAAAACCGCCACGTGCTTATTGTTGGCAGCTTGCCAAGCATTAGATTGAGGCGAGCGACTGATACAACAATGATAAATAGAAATGCACTTGCGCTTACTGATAATTATTACACAGCTAGTTTTGTAAAACATTATCTGAATTGGAAGTCTCGTTCTACGACTTAGCTGAATAATGTAATACATGAATCAATGTCACGTAGGATTCAAATCAGAGTAAGCAATAAAAATTGTTAGGTAACAAAACTATGTCGCTTTTGTTTTCCCAAACTTTATGTTCTAACTATCATTCTATTATTCACAGACGACGAGCCAATAGTAACAGCAGAAGAAGAGAGCATCCAAGCGCGAGTGGACAACACGCACGCCACAGTGGAGTCCTCTATCGACGGCAACTTGCAACTAGACGCGGCCAACGCTCCCGCGACCACCATCCCGCTCGGCGGTATCCGCATCAACATCTCCAAGTCTCTCCCCACCTTTGTCACTAACAACGTAGAAGACAGGTTGCTAGAGGATATCAGTGCTGATGATGAACCCTTACCACCTGGTGAGGAACCAGAGATGGAATATACGTTAAAGCCAAATTTAGAAGGTGTTCAGTTCAGTAGACAACCACCAGTCAATAGAGGCAGTGAGCTCTCTGGATTGTGCTCTATTATGTAAATTTCACTTGTTGTTGTCGTAAGTGGTGAAATATGAGTGTGCTATTAGGTACACTTCTGCCTAACCCTTCAGGGCAGGCACAGGCATTATTATGTGATTTGTTTCGACGTATCCAGTCTTTAGTAGAGTTTGGTTTTAACTTGCCAGTATATTCTCTCGAAAATAAAAGCAGCTGAATTGGCTGTCTACTCGGATTGTGTGTTACTAAATATTAGTATTTAAATACTCTCTAAAGACTGGACCGTCTGATCAGGAAATGTTTAGCAATACCGGATAAAGCATGTTTTAGGTTAAAAAAATACGTTGAATGGTAAATCCATAGACTGATAATAATTATGTGTATAATCAAGTTTAGAATTAATAAAAACCCAACGAGACGCGCAAGAAATAGATGTAAATGAATTAAAATCGTTATGTTGAGTTTCGACTAATCAAATTCAATCGATTGTTATAGTGAATCAATGATAGTTGGCTTATTGTTTATTTTGAATGTATGGAGTTGGTAATTACAGATACGGTTTTATGGTTCTAATTTCCTATTAAAGTAAGTTTGGGTAAGATAAACTAGTTTGTGCATTCCATTGGTGAACAAAATTATGACAATTGTTTGATTGCAGAATGCAACAATGTTATTGTATTGTCTAAATTTAGTTGTGTCAGGTTTGCCCTAACAATACAGGAAAAGAATCCGTGTAGGACAACGCTCATTTGAAATATCTTACATATTACCGTAAGATTTATATTGTCAACAATGAATGCATTTCAAAAGTTTATCACCCCTTGATTCGGAGCAAAACTGACTGAAGACTCCTAAACAGTCGCTACTAGTTATTTCTTGTCGATTTTTAATCTTATTTCTACAACAGCTGAGTCTATTTTTGTCAATAGTACTGTTCTACTTTTCGTCAGTTTCGCGCTGATTTTATTCGAGATTGAGAGGCTCAGAATTTTTTTAATATCTATAGAATACATAACGTAAATTATTGTATGTATAAAGATTTAATCTATAGTTTTGAATTGCTATTTGCATGTGGTCATGAAACAGAGTTTCATTGTAACTTGTGGGATAAATATGGAATGGTGTAGATTGTTGCTATGTCTCTGTATTTTTAAGCAATGCAATAAATCTTCGTAAAACTGCCACTTATATTAAACCAGCGGCCTATCCCGTTTTCGCACGCCAGTCCGGTCCAGTAGTTTTTAAGTTTATTCATTACAAACATACAAATCTTTCCTCTTTATTAGTGTAGATGTATCTTTATCTTCTCAATTATAATCTAGTTATACTTATCAACGTATATTCTTAGAGAGAGAGTAGGTGTCAACCTTTCATAATAAAGCCTCCAAGAATTGTTAAAACGAAATGTGATATTAAACTTAAGTTAACGACTTACTACGAACATGCGTTTTGTTTGACGAATTAATTGTGTATATCATGTAGTAAATGTAAATATTCGGTCAACTTGTCTATGTAAATATTTAGAAGTATTTGTAAGGGTACAAATTGTTACTGCGTTTGTATGAATTTGTATGACTGAATGTGTAAATATTTAATTATAGAGAATCTCTGCGTTTGAAGGGTTTTTATATTTCCTTAAGATTCTTTTTTTTTCTTTGTCACATCAGTGGCATTCCTTTTATTAAAAAATGTTTGAAAAATAAAAACAAAAATTGAATAAATAAATATAAATAAAAAAAGTGTTAGTTTAATTTAATTTAATGGTAATCGGAATCTATTTTCTTTTCTAAATCAACTCGCGCTTCACTATCACAATGTGAAACTTGGATCACAATGATTTGTTTGTTTGGTTTACAAGTTCTAAATAAATGTTTACATCAACTTATTTTTGTGTTTTTTCTGCTCAATCCTACACTAAAACACTTGCCTGTTTTCTAATAAACAAACACTGCATATTTAAATATTGTTGTTGGAATTTCGACCAACCACGAAATTCCATTTCGAAAAACTATCAGCGGCAGCGGTCTATTATTTAGACAAGGTGTTGTCTTGTGGACATATTAGTATCAAACTCCAAATAAGCTTCAGTTCATGCTTGACGATTGACCCTCATCTATCAGCACAGAATCGCATTCTCGAGCATCACATTTGGGACAAAATAATACACCAGAATACTTATATTGATTTTTTATTTTATATACAAGAATAATGTAGCATCATTTATAAAAATATTCTACTTAACCTAATAAGGAAAAATAAAGAGTTCAGTTACAGCTTACACCCAAACATGAGTATAAGTTTATCAGCAGTCATGTTATTTCCTCAAAAAGTATGTCACATCAATTTGTGAAATCGTATTTCAAAACTACAAATTCCATCAGTCAGTCCATCCAAAAGGTTGACTGGACAGCTACCATTCCTCCTGCCCGGAAACCACTCCGCCCACAACACCAGGGAAGCAACCATGGTGGGGAGCGGATTTGGAGCGCAAGCGCGGGAAGGTAAGGGCAGCCCTAAACAGAGCCATGAACACCTGCGCCGACAGGGATTGGGACGCGTACTATGCGGCCAAATCCAGTTACAAAAAATGCATCAGGTTCAGAAGCTCTACAGGATGGCGAAAATACTGTGGCAGCATCGAATCGTGCCAACAAGCAAACAGGGTAAGGAAAATACTGGCACAGCAGAACTCGACTGGGCCCGATGTTCTCCGTAAACCCGACAACACACTTACCACTACACCAGAAGAGGCGAGGCGCGTTCTTATAGAAACTCACTTCCCAGGTTGCGCCTTCGTACAGACTGTTGACTGGACAGAGGTAATTAATATACCATCAGAAAACGACTGGAATTACGCACACAAAGTGATAACGCTGGAGAAACTCCAGTGGGCGATCCGGTGCTTCCATCCTTTTAAGGCGGCCGGTCCAGACGGAATCTTTCCCGCCCTACTTCAGTGGGGTGGGGCCTCCGTCGCCAGCAGACTGTTGCCTATAATGAGAGCGTGCCTGGCCTTCCGATACGTTCCAAAAGGATGGAGGGAAGTGAAAGTCATATTCATCCCTAAGCCAGGTAAGAGTGATTACACAAACGCCAAAGCCCACCGACCGATCAGCCTGACCTCCTTTCTCCTCAAGACCATGGAGAGAATCTGCGAGAGAGAGCTAAGAGATGGAGCTTTGAAAACGATCCCACTCCATGTAAACCAACATGCATACAGCTCAGGTAAGTCCACTGAATCAGCTCTTCATCTAGTGGTCAGCCGGATAGAAGAAGCAATACATCAGAAGGGTACCTGCCTGGGCACCTTCATTGACATCGAGGGGGCCTTCGATAAAACAAACTTCTCCAGCATTGGCACCGCCCTCTCCCGGCACGGTGTGGAACAGGTGCTGATAGACTGGATCACCAACATGTTAAGCAAACGAGTGGTTCGCCTTGCAGAAGAGCAGCAGACGGCTATGATAGCCAGAGGCTGCCCCCAAGGAGGAGTACTATCACCCCTCCTTTGGAATCTGGTGATAAATGATCTTATCACTAAGCTCAATGCCAACCACTACTACACTATCGGGTACGCGGACGACCTCGCCATCCTCATTTCGGGGAAAGTGACGGGGACAATCTGCAGTCTCACTCAACAGGCGCTACGCATCGTTGAACGGTGGTGTAGGGAATACGACCTTTCAGTAAACCCCACGAAAACTGAATTAGTCATGTTTACCCAAAAAAGGGCACTAGGCCCATATCGCCTACCCAAACTATTCGACACAGATCTCCAGTTGGCTGACGAAGTTAAGTACCTGGGAGTCATCCTGGACAGTAAGTTGAACTGGAGCAATCACTTAGACAACAAAATAAACAGGGCCTGCATAACCTTTTGGCAATGCAGGAGGATGATAGGTAAGAAGTGGGGCCTATCCCCTAAAATAATACTGTGGTTATACTGCGCGGTGATCCGACCCATGATTACCTACGGGGCAGTGGTCTGGTGGCCCCGCACTAAACTAGCTACAGCCTCCATCAAACTGCAACGCATGCAGAGACTTGCCTGCATGGCGACTACAGGCTGCATGCGTACTACCCCGACCGCGGCTCTGGAGGCCATGTTGGGGCTCCCACCGCTTGATCTGTTCGTACAGCAGGAAGCGACGATGGCGGCAGTACGTCTTGAGACACTTCAACTTTGGGGTAAGAAGTACACACAACACACCGCGCTACTGGAGGGATTTTATAACGAGTTCCCCCTAGCGAAAGCTATCAACGATCGGATACCAAAGCAATTCGTATTCGACAAAAAGTACAAAATCCAACTCCACGAGGATCACCGCTGCGAAGGTCTAAGCCCCGCGGAAGTACGGATCTTCACGGATGGATCTAAGACAGGTACCGGCACTGGAGCTGGAGTCTTCTCGGAAGACCTCAACATCCACATAGCCGCACCATTGGGGGTCCATAACACGGTATTTCAGGCAGAATGTATGGGCATTGCCCTGGCGGCATCGGCCATTATAGCCAGGGAAGTTGTGGACCACTCAATTCGTATACTTTCTGACAGCATGGCTGTACTACTAGCATTAAACAACCACACAGTCAACTCTGGGTTAATATACGAGTGTCATCAACGTCTGAACCAGGTTGGTAATCTCAATAATATAACCATTCAATGGATAAAAGGACACAGCGAGTCCCGAGGCAACGATGCAGCGGACGAACTCGCTAGAAGGGGATCGAGCATGGCAGCAGTGGGACCTGAACCCATAGTGCCACTCCCCTTCGGGTACCTACGCACACTGGTAAGGAAACGAACCAGTGAACAACACCACAAACTGTGGCTAAACCATGGTGAGTGTAGGCAGGCCAAGGATGCACTTCCTACCATCGACGGCCGCTTCACGAAAAAAGCGCTTCGGCTGACCAAGCTACAGCTGCGCACTGTTACAGCCGCCATCACTGGACACGGCTCTTTTAACAAACACCTCTTTGCCATAGGAGTCACAGACAGTCCCCTGTGCCGAGCCTGCATGGAGGAAGATGAGACAGCAGCCCACGTGCTTCTGCACTGCCCAGAGGTTGCATCATACAGGGCAAAGTACTTCGGTAACCCAGGTACTCTCCGCGAGACTGTCAGCGACATCAAGGCGTTGCTGGCTTTTCTCGGGGAGCTGAGGTGGATCGAATAGATTTCCCACCCGCACGCAAAATACGCGCATTGGACGTGGAGTTGCGGACACCAGCCCGTTATACAATACAATACAAGGTTGACTGGAAGATATCGTATCAGTGATAAGACTGCCACAGAATTAGCAAAATAGTAAAAGAGCTATGCAACAATTTTGGTGTACTACAAAGTATAATTATCTTCAAAACTATGCATAAAACACAACAGTCTAAGTAAATAACAGAGCAACATCTACCTACATATCGCAATTATGTGGCCACCTAGGAAAAGGCAAGGTATCCTTTATATTATTAACATTACATACAACTTGTAACAACCTCTCTAGGCCTAGACCATACCCTCCAGTGGGGATGTTACCAAACTTCCTCAGGTCCAGGTACCAGTTCAGTCTTTCAGATGGTAGTTTTGACTTCAGCTTCTCATAGTTATCTTCTCTCAGGCTTCCACCTACTACTTCGCCTGTGATGGGTGTTAGAAGGTCTAATGCATCCACCTGAAATAAATAATGATTTTGATTTTAGTGAACAAAATAAAACTTTTTCTCAGGAGGGTAGGTAGAGACAGCCTGGTCTCGACCTACCCTCCTGAGAAAAAGTTTATAAGCTTGTGCCATAGTGGTTAATATTTTTGTCTGAGACATTTTAACAACGCATAATCCTTAATATTGCTTTAATTATTACATAAAAATCATTTATGATAAGGAAACTTCTTTCTGTAGGTGGGCTCAGGTAGTCACTATTTTACAAAAAGTAGTTGTAATTGCAATTCGTCACTGAAGTTCTAACACCATGTTAGTCAAAAATAGCAATTTTATAGGAAAATGAAAAAACTGCATGAGCCTACCTAGGTAACAGTAGAAAAACCATTATTTGTTTTCACTTCAAATTAGATGGAGATGCTACTTGTTTCTGATTGGCTGAAAAAAGGCGTCTACCGATTCTCTAGCAAACTGCATCAGAATGTCAAAACTGCCCAAAAAGTGGTGTTAGAACTTCAACAACGAATTGCTGTGAAACATAAAAAAAACAGTAATTACAGATTTTATAGTTGGAAGGTGTTTGAAAACATCAATTTATAGAAAGGAAAGGGGCATATTTTTGGTCTTATAATCTTTGAACTTCCAAAGAAAGTTTTTCCACATACCTTTGTGCTATCTTCAGAACTCTCTTTCATATAAAAGGACTTCATATCCTTGGGCCATTTCACCACAAACACTGGCACACCATTACAGTGTTCCACCAAGGTCAACTCCTGTTCCTTATTAATGCCCTCATCAGTCAATGCTGATCCCTTTTTCTGCAGAATCTGTCTAGCTTCATCATAAGTTAGTGTTACAAACTCCTTGGTGATCCAACTAGGAGCTTTATTCTCTTTGTCAATTAGAAAAAGGTCAGCCTCATTGGTGTTTCTTGTCTCAATGAAAACATATTTCAGTAAGTCTTCTATTGCTCCTTGTAACTGGTTTAGGGTTTCACAGAAAGCTACCTCAGCTTCCAGCATGTAGAATTCTGATAAATGAAGCCTGGACCTGGAGTTTTCTGCTCTGAAGGTTGGACCAAATGTGTAGACATTACCCATTCCCCTACATACTGCTTCTAAATGCAACTGTCCTGATACTGTTAGGAATGTTTTTGAGCCAAAGTAGACAGAGTCTCTGTCTTTATTCTCTTGCATCATTGCCTTAACTGTCTCTTCACTATCTGGCTGTATTTTAAACACTTCCCCAGCACCCTCACAGTCATTTGAAGTTAGTATAGGTGTGTGGATGTTTGTATAATTGTTTGCAGCAAAATAGTCATAAATGTGCTTAGTTACAGCACTTCGTATTCGCAAAATGGCAGAAGTATAGTTAGTTCTAGAACGTAAATGCAGGTACTGCCTAGTGTATTCTGGTGGATGTGTGGTTCTTGGGTTGAATGGGTACCCATCTAGTACAACACACGTTCCTAAAACTTTAACATCGTCAGCGACGAGTTCTAACTGGCCTCTTGGACTTTTCGACAGTTTTCCCGTAACATGGACCGAGGAACCATAAGTTAATGAGTCTGTTGTAAGATTTTTTGGAATAACTATCTGTAGTTTCTGTGCGCACGATCCATCGCTCACATCAGCGAATATAAGGTCTTTCTGTTTCCGCAAATTCTTCACCCAACCCTAAAATACAAGAAGAAAAAACTTAGTATTCTTTCATTCTTACTACTGGTTTTTTTTTAGAAAATAGTTACCTTTATTTCGGTAATATTACCGACATTCGGCTTCTCCAAAACAGCAGCAATGACGCTGTATCTTTTGAAACTCTCATTACTTCTTAAAAAGTTTTTCAGTTTACTATAATAAATACTTCTGTTCATCATATTTAATAATTTTTTTGGGTTTAATTAAATTAGTTTTTGGTTATAAAATATAATAACAATAGCTGTAGTGACTGACAGCTGTCAGGTCAGTTGGCAGCCAAAGGTACTTTGCCCACTTTTACCTATGGCCAACAAAAAAAAACTCTATGGTTACATTTTTTCACACCAAGCCAGTGTTGAAAAACATCGGTTTTCTCAACTCGTGGCTAGTCTGCGTAGCTGGCAAGTTTTTCTGTCTGACAAATGTCATTCGACAAATCATGCATGTTCGATTTGTTGCGTTGTGAAGAATTTTGTGGAATTTAATTTAAATATTATATTTATCTGTGTTTTAAGTATTTAGTGTAGACCGTAAGTACAAAAGAAAAATATTTTTCAATAAAAGTTTACTATTTGCTATGAAAACCATGATGACACTCTTTTAATACTATTGTAATCATTTTGTTAATAATTGATGATTGAAACTGGTTTTCCGAGTTATTGCGTCCTTGGTCATCGCGTTATGTTAAAGCCGACATAGAGAGCCCCGAGTTTTAACGCTATTTTTAATATTTTAGTTTGAGTGAAGTGTCCAAAAACTTCATGCATGGCCTACTGTTCCACTTTTTTCCTCAAAAAAGTGTTTTTAATGGCACTTTCTACTTTGGTCGTGGTCACGTAAACGCATTAAGTTGGCGATTAATTGTGGATTCGATGTTCCACTGTAGCCAATATGAGAATGTGTCGTTCTTTATCTCTTGTTATCAGATAAAAATGAGACAGTGAAACTACTGATTCTTCATGAACTACATCGCTCTTGATAGTGACATGGCAACTTTGTGGTCACTATTTTTCCTTAAGCTTATGTTATGAGTTAAGATGTATTTTCTAATAAGTTAGTTATTAAAGTTGTAGTTTCATCATGACTTTAGAGTACCTACATTCAATTAAAATAGGTCTACTGCATGAAAAATGATGGAATTTTTTACAAACTTTCATCAACTATTTTACCCCCATAAAGATTTTTTTTTCTAAATTGTGATATTAAATTTAAAAGTTATAAAAAAGTTAATTTCAATTATGATACAAATCTAAAAAACTTTTTAGCAATTTTTTACTATGAAGATGAATTTATAGACAAAACAAGACAAGTTGAATTTTGTTTTTTTTTTTTAGAAAATGGCAGATACAGAACCCCAATCTGGAGACGCAGGGCCCCCCAAGGGACTGCCCGCACTGAAAGCGCATGTAAACGCCAACAGAATAGATGTAGCCTTATGGGCTATCCGAGTACTAACTGTGCTCTTCACTATAGGATATGTACTGCCTTTATTTAACAAGTAAGTGGAAGCTTTAATTCTTATTTACAGATGTGTAATTATCATTGATTTACACACAGTGTAACAGTAAATTACATAGTAGGGAACTGAACTTACATTAACTTTGAAGTACCAACACAGATGCCAGCACATCAAGCTACTACAATCTGTAAATTTTTTTTAATAGATTTTCACCTTTACTGCTAAAGTATTAGGTTCAAGCCTAGGTTGATTGGGAAAATTTAACAGTTTTGGGTAGCTTGATGTACTGGCGCCAGAACAAAGATACTGATGCTGTTCTGAATTTGTTGTATGCTTCACTTTATTTTCTTGTTATTTATAAGCATTCCAAAATACTTAAACAATATTAATTTAGACATTGAAAAAAGTGCTGAATCTCAACATAAATTGAATGACTGAAATGAATTGACTTTGGATTTTGACTTAATTTGGCTTCCTAAGGGATGTTAATTAAACTATATTTATAATCAGCTAAATCAGTAAATAAGCATCTGTCGGTCTTGGCAAGGTTATTGTAAATTAATTCTTTTTATTTTTGTAACAATGGATGTCAGGTGTAATGTTTCTGCGTATTCAGTTAAATCAAGGTTACCTTTGTTCAGTAATTAAGACGATGAAGATTAAAATAACACTGAGGGCAATGACCTTGACCTCTTTGTTATAGAACTAACTGTTCAAAGATTTCATGTAATGAACATTTTGAACAGTTCTATTTTGTGAATATTCTAAGCATATCGGGTAAAATTCCCACTGATGGGGCACTGGGGGGCTCTAATCCAAGGACGAGACACATTGTGGTATAGTCAATAAAGATAAAATAAAATAAAAAGAATAAGTTTCTCAAGAGCCCTGACCACCGGTAGTTACTAATTTTTATATGTTTTTTTTTTATATTATTTGATATAGCAATGTTTAAAAATGTGTTAAATATGTAATGGAATAAATAAATGGAATAATAAGTTTCTTAATCAATATAAACAAAACAGTTGCAAAATACATTGCATTGTTTGTTTATTTGTGAGCTGATTTATAGAAAGAAAAAGAATAATTAAATCAAAATACAATACATTGGTGAGAACGAGAAGAAAATCTGAAACATAAACAGTCTCAGATAACAAGCCAGACAACAGTATGATTTGCTTGTGATATGCATTGATAAATAAATCCCTAATTGCTGTATATCTTGTTTCTGACTGAGTCTTTGACTGTTTAGCTTTGCCAGCAATTTTTAAACTCAAAACATTAGACTTCTAAACCTTGAATAGTTCGGCAGAAAGTACACCCAGTTATAGGAGGTGACCCTATAGCCATCAATAGGGCACAAATCCAGGCTACTGAAAAATTTCTGATGGAAAAACCCAATAGGTACCCACTTTGTCCGCCCTGGGAATAAAACCCAGAACCTTATGCTCAGCTGTTGTGCTTGAGACCACTAGACCAAGGCTAAACTAAACACACTTTTATTGATCAAGTCTCAAAAAGGTAAAGATAACCTTGGAACACATTTAGCTACTTTAAAAACAAACATGCACCACTCAGTAATGATTCCATAATGATTTGTTTAGTATGTTACTTACAAAAAAACTAATATAACCCTGAGTAAAGTGTTTGTCTTCAGTTCATCCGTAAGCGATAATCATTATAACCTTTGATTTTTCTAAATGAAATGGCTTTAAATATGACAACTTATAACAGCACTGTAAGCATTTATTTACAAAATTGTTGTGTATATTGTATTATTTTGTTTTATATGTGTGCTGTAATATGTAAACTAGACACAATTGCCTTTTCTTAAACTAAATAAACAAAAGTCAATGACATTGAAAATGGATTGAGTTTAAGGACATCTTTAAGTTCTTTTATGCAGCTGTCTTATGAAGCAATGAGTGTGGGAGAACTATGTAGAAAATAAGATTTATAAATTCTTCAAGTTTATGTTCTTAAGAAAATTATTTCAATTTGTACATAAAACATCACAGACTGAGTCATAAAGGTTATTTATTTTTACTTTAATATCAACACTGTTTAATTCAAATTAATTTAATTCAGGTATGTACCCATCCATATTGTAACAAATACAAATTCAACAAATATACATACTAATCAACACAAATTAATTATTAAAAACAATAAATTAATCACATTCCAAAATCAAAATCAATTCATTACAATATTGTCTCTTACGGGCGACACTATAATTATGTGCTCATATACTTTTATGTCAGAGAAAACTATGTGGGGCCAATACTGTGGTGACCCTTAGGATATCATACCATGGTACCAATACTATGCTGTACTTATAAAACTGAGTTGCAGTCCCTTATATGGTTATACCTATAACCTTTTTAAATCAAAATCGAAAGTCATTAATTCAATTTAGGCAGAGAAGGCAGTTTTCTTAAAACGCCCGCCCTTCGCTACTTCCTAGTGTTTTACGTGCGGAGAAGAAGTGGCAGAAAACTCCTCTCATCACTAGAGTGTCCTTACTACGTTTTTCCCCCACAGCCCAGTATCAGCATTCTACAAAGCGCTCCTAGCGAACGCGGCCACATCAGCCCTGCGCCTGCACCAGCGCATCCCAGCGCGCGAGATCTCCATCTCCAGGGAGTTCCTCGCGAGGTTCTTCCTCGAGGACAGCGCGCACTACCTGTTCTACTCGCTTATATTCATGAATGTGGCGCCCAACTTGTGTATCCTTTTTAAATATGGTTGAAAAGGTTTTAATTGAGATCTTCAATGTTCTGTAATTGATCTGGTGTATTTATGGTAGGGGTTATAGATCAGAAGCTTCATATCAGTCACATGGTTAGTGGTAATGAGTGTAATAGACATGGTGGACAGTGAATTATCGCTGTAATGACAGTATTGCAGCATTCCCGTTAGTGGCAGAAACGCTCTTGGCACTGCATTTAAGAGGCAAAAACCTCATCCGCACTGAAATGAAAAATGCACTATGACCAAGACTAATGGAGCTTAGTAGAGGAGGACAAGAAAAAGGTGTCTTGCGCACTTGCGTTCTTAAGACATTGGTAGTAATGAAATATAAAAACATTACAGAAAAAAAAAAAATTTAGTGAGCTAAGTAGTACCTTCTCATAAAGATATTAAAACAACTTCTCTCCAAGTTTTCATTAAAAAAAAAATGACAATGTACTTACCTGCTTGTATCTCGCAACTCTTATAGTAACAAATACATACATAAATAAATTTACCCTTATTCCGTACGTGGGTTAGGTTGTCAGAAACTACAGAAACACTAACCACACGATAAAGAAATAAAAAAATATATTTGAAAATTAAAAACTTTTTGTGACATGAAATACCTGCTACTATCCTCACAATCTTTTTTATAACATTAACATATATTTTTTTATTAATTCTCATTTGAGTATTTCGGCCACCTCAAGGTGAGCCGCTACGTCATCTTCCTCATGTTATCTGAACGTTTCCATTACTTTTTATTCTAGCCTAGCATTACGTAAAAAGGTAACCTTATTAGTTCTCTACATATGAACTTGATAATGTATTGATGTTCTATTGTTTTCCGTTAATGGTATTGGAACCGCACTTATCGGCTTGAAACGATCAGAAAGAAATTTGTATTATTTTTAAGCCATCGATACCCATCTCGTCTTTGAAGTATTGCTAGCTAATACAATTTGACCTTGTATAGTTAGTTCATTTTTGTTATTCCTAAATATGGATAGGTATGTATCACACATTGTTTTCGTTGGTTCGACCTTCCACCTTTTGGGTAATTGTAATCAGGTTTCAATATTATATTAATACTCGTAGGTACATAGAACAAATTAATTAATTTTACATATTTTTACTCGAGCCACAATCATGTCTGACGGAATGAGTAGATTAGTAACTTGAATGTGATTACATGGGATTAGAGTCCAAATAATATAATATTCAAATACCTATCTTGTAAGTTCGCTCGTAAAATAGCATTTATTTTTATTTTCAAACAACTTGTTTGTCTGCCCTTGTTGTCACAATATTACTCGACGTCGACGCTTCATGTTTTTGTTTTAGAATCAACTATAATACTTAGCCATTGCTTTTGTTGTTAAAAAGTTTATATATTTTTTGCTGCCATACAAATCGGTTAAGAAATCATATATGGGTCAACATAATATCCTATCATACCTTACTAGCTGTGCCCCGCGTGTGGTCGTCCGCGTGAAATCATTATAAAAATATGACTTACCTATTTGAAACGGATTTTTTAACTATTTTTAAACTAGTTTTAATGTTTTTGCACTGAACCCTAAACCCTTTTCTAAAAAAAAACCTAAGTTGCCTACGACTCCTTATTACATCAGCTATCTGCCAGTGAAAGTCCTGTCAAAATCGGTCCAGCCGTTCGAGAGATTAGCCGGAACAAACAAACAGACAGAAAAAAATTGTCAAAATGTTATTTTGGTACATTCAGTAAAAATCGGTTATTTTAATATTACAAACAGACACTTCAATTTTATTTATTTGTATAGATTTATACTTTCAAATGCATTTGAAATTACAAACAGACACGACATGTAAACGTAGCTAGGTATTCTTCCAGGTCATTTTCATGTAGGGAGGGTAACATCATCAATGTCTTAATGTTAAGAATCTATTTGATTGCAATTATCTCATTATGTAGAGACTACGGACGGTAACATCCACTGTTATTTCTTTTAAAATAATCTATCTGTTTACCATCTCTGTTCAAACATAATGCCTTGACCAGCACACAGTGATCCTGACGCCCATATTCCTGTTCGCGCTGCTACACGCCGCGTCCTACTCGCTCACCATTCTCGATGTAAGTACACACATAAAATATTACAGCATGATTCTAGCATAATTCCAGCCTGTCCCCACTGCTGGGACACCAGTCGGCTCAGCCCAGGGCGGGTTAGTGAATAAATATCTTAGATTTTTTGGATTTAGGTCTTGCTGGTTGGTTTTCCTTCATCGTTTTAAGAGCAGGTGATGAAATGAATTTCACGAGGTATACGGTCGGGCGTTTCGTTACGTACTATTTTAACGACCGGCGCTCGTTGATCAGTGAACGCAAGATTATCAGTCATACAAGTCTTTGGAAATCGAAACGCCCGACCAGCGCCAGTTTCGCTGTGCAATAGGCCTGAGAGTTCTTGAAGATGTGCTGATTACGTTCAGTTTCATTGGTGAAATTCACCCTAAGTCGAGCCCAATACCAGCCGGCCAGCACTGCTCTACTCTCTGAATACTATTACAATTACGTTTAATTGTTTACTTCCTCCATAACACAGTTTGTATGTGAAATGTAAGGGGGCCGTGTTGGAAAGTGACAGCCGTTAAACTTTTCAACGACTTGATTGGAGTGCGTCAGCCGTTAATACATTTTTATGGCTTGTATTTGCTTTTCAAGACTGAGTATTAAAAATTGTACTTGTAAGCAGTTATAAACTATCTTCATTAAAAGCGTATAATTACAAAAATAGGTCAGATATTTAGCGAATGGTTGTAATGGTGAAGAGTTGGATTTTTAGGTCGAACAACATGCATATAATAAAGGATAATCAACATATTATAGCGTGTTAACTAGGACACCGCCGGCTCTGTGAGAGGTGGGCCGAAAATCCATTTTCTAACTGATATTCTGTGGGCGCATGATGTCCTCAGCCAGGCGGTAATAGATACTGACTCTTACCTACCTGCCAATGTAAATAAGTAGGTACTACCCACATAATGTGACAATTATCACTATCTTATTCCAGTGTGGGCAAGAGATGGCGCTAGACGACCTGTATAGCTCTGTCTCTTTCCCACACTGGAATTACTCCTGCAGGCCGTCATAGTAAGCCCTCCGACACTAGTTATTTCATCAAATCATAATTCACAGCCTAGTCACATACTCCTAATAGGTGCCTTAATAGATTCGCTAGATATTGATTTTTATCAAAACATTATTAGAAATTAATAGAGATTTATAGATTTTCTTTTAATTTATATCGTACTTTTTTTCTTTACGCAGATTGGTTATTTATATTTTATCTGCTATTTGTATATTTAATTGTAATTGAAGACCTCTGAACATTGAATAATTAAAATAATTATATCATTAGCAGTTAACTGTGCACACATTCATAGCCTCACAAGTACAAAGGTTATTATTGAAAGTCTTTTTATATAGGTATGTAGAAATAGCAGAACTACCAAACAGTAAAAAAATTGGACATAATATAGTCGTTCAGAAAATTATTGACAAAGTGTTGAAACACAGCGATAGTGGTTGATAGGTAGCTTATTATTGATTGATACTCCATCAATCAATGAATCATTGAAATAAATAGAATGATTTGACCCGTTTTTCGGTGAGCAGACAAAGGCACTTTATAACAGACACATGCAAGCAACGTGAATCATTCGATTTGTGTGCTAAAATTATACAATTTAAATGCAAAGTAAGGTGAATTTCTTTGTTTGAAAATGTAAAACAAAAGTGTTATTTTCTTTCTTGGATTCTTCATAAACTTATCAACATACCGTGTGGAAGAAACACCGACGCGAAAACGGTTACCACGTATTCAGTACATCATTCTGAGCCCCTCCACATAGAAAATTTTCGCCGGTTATTTAACAAAAAAAAAAAAAACACCTGTTCCATACATTTTGACCATGTAGATATTGCATTTTTATAGGAAATAGCTGTTTTTTTTATAACCCATGAAAAATTTCTATGTAGGGGGGCTCAGAATGATGTACTGAATACGTGTTAACCGTTTTCGCGTCGGTGTGCCTTCCACCCCTTATATACTGGATACAGATCATACAGAGTCCCCTGCATACAGCTATATGTTTTTTTTTTTTTTTTTTTAAATCTTTATTGAAAAAAAGGATTTGATCATGCATGATCATGCCATCCCTATAGTTACAGACATCTTATAAATATTCACATCTTATCTACGCTTTAAAGCACAATCGATCATTTTATATACGAAATTCGCTTCCTCTGATAAGGGAAACGCTAGAATACTATTACAAACACCGGTGTCGTGTAAGCTAATACCGTAAGCAAGGCTAAAAGATAACCTCTCAGCTTCGTTCCGAACACATTCCACTAAAATATGAAAAACATCTTCAATAAGATCGCAGTCAGTACAATTCTTGGAAGTAACTTTGCCCATTAGGTACGCAAAGCTATTCAGTGGGATATGTCCGGAACGCAGCCTCATAGCAGTTACTATGGTGCGCCTAGACAATTCGGAATTAATAAACCAAGGAGAACGGGACAAATTATTTTGAATTGTTTTATACCATACAGCTATATGTTGATAAAATAAATTGTATTGTTAGATTTTATAGATTGATGGAGCAATAAAATACAATATTCACATAGCTAGGGGGTAGATTCACACTATTTTCCTATAATTCGGCAACAAAATAAGATTTTATAAGATAAACGGACAAATTTTATAGCTACCTGTTTGACTGAAGTAAAAATTCTAATTAAATTATCTGACAAACTTGAATCATACCCCAAATTACTAAGGTAGGTACCTACATTGTTCTTGGAGTACTAGACTCTTCATTCTTGACCTTTGTGTGGCTCGCTCTACGGTAAACAATTAAAACCGGTGCGTGTTTCTGAACAGTGAACACTGTTCAAGAATATATAATAAAATGCAATAATTGTCACAAACGTATATTATTATACATTATGTATTTCTGCACACTCAAGTATTCTTGACGTGAGCAGAATCTTAAGTAGCTAATAAATACATACTTAGGTTTGGTTTAACTGACCTTAGGTACTTACTGAAAAGTCGGTCTAGAGAAGTTGAGATAATTAATATCAGTGTCAGAAATATTAGGGTACTCTGTTCTGGACAACAGATTAATAGAAAAAATCTTGGGTATTAAAAAAAAACTTTTAGGCAAAATGAAACAGAAAGCCAATACTAGAGAATTTTCTATAATAATTATACTCCCAAAGGTCTCACAAAAAGACAGACTTAAATTCCTTAAGTAAGTTAGATCATAAATGCTGTCGATACAAAACTATGTCACCATGCAAATGCAAGTATCAGTGATCTGAGGATAAGACAACAGTTCAAAGTTCAAGCACAATAATTATATACTTACAGCTTATGAATTAATAAAGCAAATGCTAAGATTAAGACCTCGTTGTGTGAGAGAGACCTACATACATACTGTCTCTTTTGCACACACAATGGTAACTTAACACATAAAAACTAGTGAACAATTGAATGGAAAATGTAACACGTGATAAACGGTTATAAAAAAGAAAGTTGTACATTTGAAAGTTATAAACTGCTGCACAGATGCTGCGGTGTTACTTATGTAAATCACAATCTAGACAAGGAAACTTATTTAACGTCTGTCATGTCAAGTTTGATACGTTCCCAACTAAACTGTTGTACATAATTTTCACTTAGTTTGGCAAAAGTAGTGAAGGTAACTTATTATTTAAAAAATCATACTTAACTACATCATGCCTGTAATCCCCGAAAGGTAAGGCAGAGGTGTAGACCATTACCAAAGGTAGGACTCAAGATCCCATTTAATAGGGGGCGAGCCTATTGCCATCAACCGGGCACAAATTCAGACTACAGGCTGATGCTGAGAAATTCCTCAAAAATTATGATTTTCAAATAATAGAATAGCCCAAAATAATCCTCATACAGCCTGATAACCAGCACATAAAACAATAATACTTATCGTGCGCAACGAGTACAACACACCAAAAATCCATTAAACCATGTAAAACACGTTTTTAGATAAGAAAGAAAACAATTGTATCGGTGAAATCTAGACGACAAGTAATGTGTGATATATTGTTTGTTATCATCCTATATTGGTACTGAGCATGCGTGGAGGATCATATCCAGCAGTGAGAACGAGTAGCGTTCTCACTGCTGGATTGCTAATGTCACAAGATTTACGGTAGCAGCGCAGAGATCACTTTGAGAGCATGTTGGTGGAACTAAAGTTTGCGACACAGTTCCATACGCACCCTGCTGCCTTTCCGCCGAAGTAGCATTTTATGTGAATGCAACATCTTTCCTCGGAAGGTTAGATCCTTCATGAAGATGTTCACTTGGTGGTAGATGGTGGGTGGGGGAAACGATCTTACTTTCCGAAAAGAAATGCATTTAAGAAACTATGCCCATGGCCACACATCATTCCAAGAAACATAAAAATGCATTTTTACTAACAGTTTACTCTGTGTCTCCACAGACCCTGGGCCAGAACTCGATGTGGGTGGCCCGCCTTCTGATCTCACTGGTGGAGTTCCAGTCGCGCAACATCCTGCGCGCCGCCGCGCTCGCCGAGATCATCCTGTTCCCGCTCGTCGCCATCATGGCGCTCTTGTGAGTATACCTTGACTATCTTACAGGTCCAAGTCCTGGTTTCCAGAAGACTGCTCAAGTTAACAATAAGTAGAAGATAATATACCTTGTCTAACCTGGAAGTGTTTAGGTAGATCCAGAATCTGTTTAAGAGTACTTTTCAGACTTCCAGGTTTGAGGTTGGCAGATGCAAAGAAAACCTGCTCAGGTGGAGATTTATAGATGAATCCTCTGCCCTGGAGTGTAGGAGTGGTGTTGTTCCACGAACGATAGGACAGTTGATGTTTACACTTTGAAGGATCTAATGGATGCCACTGAAGATACCAAACTCAATACCCGAATTCTGGGTCCACTCAATTTAGATTGCCATCGACACGCTTAGATTATGACCCAAGGATATTGTCAAATCTCACGTGAGCTACTTAATTTACAGCAAAGCTCAGACGTTGGTGTTTTATAGACATTTTTGGTTCACCAAAACATCAAAACAATAGGCACGAGACTTGGTGGTAGATTTCGTTGAACAAGCTTAAAGTTATAAATCGTCATAATAATGTGGGGTAGTTTACAGCTACGTGGTTTTGCTTGAAATGTTTATAATTGTTAAGCAAATACATAATTAAAAACATAATTACTGCGAGCAAATATTATACGTGTGATGGGATGTCACACGCGATTTTATAAAAGCGGGTGAAAATAAAAAGTTGTAATGAGGTCGGTGAATTTATTCCGCACCAAAAGTAATTATTTCAATAATAATATTTTATATCGTTACGCTTTCAAATGAGAGCAATATGTTTTTTTATTTTATTTTAGGTAGTATTTAAACGAGCGAAAATAAATTCAAATTAAATGTGTGAAAAATACGGAATATCTAGTGAAATACTAAGTGCGCGACTTTAAAATACAAAGGACAATGCTCATGGAAGTATGGAATCCCGTACCATGCTGCATCAAAATCAAACCTTGTTTTTTATAGACTACACTGATCGTATTAACTCCTACAAAAACTATTTTTGAAAAAAAAACCCGCGTTTCAGAGTTATTTTATAAAATCGAAACTAACCTAAAAAGTAGGTCTATTTTTTCGACGCTACCAACGACGTATTTTAACACACATACATTACATTATTGCTCTAAAAACAGCGTAATACACTAATATTAGTAAGAATTACGAGTTAAAGTAACATCCACAGTATGCTTGACTGAAACTCGATTTTATTTTAGACCTTTATATTGCCAATAGTCAGTCAGTACAGTACAAATGTCAGATGCCACAGATAAGATAACTATAAACCATAGAGTATAGTAAGTGCTATAAACTAGTCGGGATTTAGGGATGTAATCGATAAATCAAAATCTTTAGGCTGAGAAAATCTATTTTGTTGCAAATAGCAATAAACCAAACTAAATCGATTTGGTGTACTGATCTTACTTAATTGTAATTAATTTTAGAGTCCGCTCGACAGACAAGGGTTTGTTCAATTGAAACGGAACGTCATTTATATTCAGTTGAAACGGAACGTCATATAAAGGGAGTAAAACAATATTCATACTTTTAAACTCGAAAAGTATATTTCCAGTTCAAAAATCAAATCCCCGACACGTAATGCCGTAAAAAAATATGAAACTAATTACTATAATATCTTGGTTTTGAGGCGCGAGACTTTTTGGTACCAACTTTGGTCATTGTCCTTTGAGTTACTAGTTGTTCAATAAGATCAGAGTGATAATTTATTCAAGGACTCAGAAACAAAAGTAAAACAAGCTTAATAACCACTAGATTGTAGAGAAGGCGTAGTCGTCGTAGCCCCGCCGCGCGGGGCTCCTATTTCTGTTTGCAGTGTTTAAACTAACCTAACACGAAGTAGGGCTGTAACAGGTAAAACCACATAATAATATCAGTTCCGCTTGTTCCTATTCCACATAAATAACAGTTCCAAAAACCTGTTACAAAATAACAGTGTGTTATTTCATACTATGTGGGAACAATGACCAGCTGTTACGAAGAACACAATAGTTTATTCACACATAGTATCAATGGAAAAAAAAGCTTGTACGGTTTACGTACAGGCTAATAATTTGCCGACGCCGCGCCCTACTTTCGTAAATACATTTTATATACTTTTATTATACTGAGAGTTAGTTGACCATTAGCTACCTTAGCGCCACCACGGATTAGCATCCAACATAACGTTGTAACTGTACAATAAACTACTTGGGATCGTGAAGTCTGTGGTTTTCGTCAACTCACCTCACTGCAACTTGACCACTCTGACCGTACAAAGCTTATGAATTAGGTTTATGTAGATACTGAAAACAATCCTTATCCTTAATGAAAAACTCAACTTTTTCACTAACAAAAACAACAATATATAAACAAATGTCGAACAAACTTTTTTGTGACATGACAAGATTTCAGCAAAGAGTATAGGGGAGATTTCGTCAAGTTTCACGTGCCGCTGTCACAACGAAGTAAAATAAAAACGTTCGGAAACGTTATTGCATCAGCATGAGACGTGACGCCAAGTTAATCATAGTAATTCAAAATAATGTGTCATTTTGTTTAAATAATTATATTTTTAATTTATTAGTTACGATTAACAAATAAAATTGGTGGAAAAATATTTTATATTTATTTATTAGGTATGTAAATTGTCATTTCGTAATGATGTGTGTATCCGATCGCAGTAACAGGCTAAAATGACCAAAATATCTGCTTCGTACACTTCGACTTCCATAAAGGGTACTTCTCTTTCTAACTAGGGTGTTGAACCTATGCAAGAAAAGGAAAGAGCTTGTGACGACTATAACAGGGTGTCAATGTGTAACAGTAACATTTTTTATCTTATTCTGAGTCATAAGTATGAATAAAGACAAGCTTGTGACTGTCATATAATGGATTTTGTTATCTCGTGGAACAGGAGCTGTTCTTTCAGTTTGCTTGTCACAGTTAAAGTCTGCTATTTTTAACCGACTTCAAAAAAAAGGAGGAGGTTCTCAATTCGGCCGGTATTTTTTTTTTTTAAGTATGTACCTACACTGATTACGCCGAAGTTTCTGAACCGATTTACGTAATTCTTTTTTTGTTTGATGCGGAATAGTTTCGAATTGGTCCCATAAAAATTTGATTCAGGTAGGTCCATTAGTTTTTATTTTATGAGCATTTGACTCTGAAGTCTGTTACTTGTTTGTTGTTGTGGAGTTACTTTCGCATTTATTATATTAGTAAGGAAGTAAGAATAAGCCTATTACCATGAAATGTATGGTTTACAATGTAAAATGAACGCATAGAAAATATTTGTATAGGATATTGCAACTAAAAATGAAAAAATAAAAAAATCTTTTTTGCAAAAAATAAAGCCGACTTCAAAATCACAAAAAAGTGAAAAATAATTTTAGCTTCAGAACTCGGTGCCAAAAAACTGAATCAAACAAACTAAAGTCACCGACTTCTGAAGCTAAAATTATTTTTCACTTTTTTGTGATTTTGAAGTCGGTTTTTTTTTGTTTTAGCTTATTTAGCTGTTACGATAAAGACGCCTCACCCCTAGGCACGAAGAGGATGGCGCGAAGTAGATTTTGTATCATACAAAACCTGTTTGTATTCATACCATGGTATTGTTTAATACAGGTTTTATGCATAACCACTATTTAGAAAATAAAAACGGGCGCAAGTAAGGCAAGTCGCGCTTTATACAAAAATCATCCAACTCTTTTGCAGGACAGCAGTCATCAGGTTGTATTTTGATTAAAATATGATTTGCGACCGCTACAAATATGTGTTCATAGAATAAAATCTCAAATCGAATGAAGTTTAGCGTTTAGCGCATTTAGGCTTATATCAGAGCGCGACCGACACCTGCTGCATGTGCTTTCACAGTGTTCCGAGTGCACGCGCGTGCACTGTTTCGTATCGACCGCCATGAATTCTACATACGCGCGACCGGCACGTCTAGCTCTGAACGCTTCCTAAGCCGCAAGTACCGTCGCGATAAACTCAATCGGCCCACGCTGAACGCGCGGGCGCTGGTCGGGCGTGTACCGATGCGCGACGTGTCGACCGGCGTACATTGAATGCTATCATACAATTCTATAGATAATGCGCGACCGGCGCACCGACTGGCGCCGGTCTCGCTCTGAAATAAGCCTAACAGTGAGTGCTATCGATATGGAAACGCGTGACTGACGCCGCCGGTCGCGCTCTCAAGCAGGCCTTTATGAGTTGTGTTGCAAGCAAGCCTTAATCATGTAACTTTCCATCCACAGCGGCTACTGCGGCCTTCTCACTCCTTTCGTGTACTACTACTTCGTGACGTGGCGCTACGCGTCGCGCCGCAACCCCTACACGCGCAACACGTTCCGCGAGCTGCGCGTGGCGGCCGAGCGCGCGGCCGACAAGCCGGCGCTGCCGTCCGCGCTGCGCTCCGGCATCCAGTCCGGCGTGCAGCTCGTGTGTCGCATGGCGCCGCCCATGGAGCATGTGCAGCAGCAGTACGTATCCCTTACACTTTACAGTACTACACAAGCCGGCGCTGCCGTCCGCGCTGCGCTCCGGCATCCAGTCCGGCGTGCAGCTCGTGTGTCGCATGGCGCCGCCCATGGAGCATGTGCAGCAGCAGTACGTATCCCTTACACTTTACAGTACTACACAAGCCGGCGCTGCCGTCCGCGCTGCGCTCCGGCATCCAGTCCGGCGTGCAGCTCGTGTGTCGCATGGCGCCGCCCATGGAGCATGTGCAGCAGCAGTACGTATCCCTTACACTTTACAGTACTACACAAGCCGGCGCTGCCGTCCGCGCTGCGCTCCGGCATCCAGTCCGGCGTGCAGCTCGTGTGTCGCATGGCGCCGCCCATGGAGCATGTGCAGCAGCAGTACGTATCCCTTACACTTTACAGTACTACACAAGCCGGCGCTGCCGTCCGCGCTGCGCTCCGGCATCCAGTCCGGCGTGCAGCTCGTGTGTCGCATGGCGCCGCCCATGGAGCATGTGCAGCAGCAGTACGTATCCCTTACACTTTACAGTACTACACAAGCCGGCGCTGCCGTCCGCGCTGCGCTCCGGCATCCAGTCCGGCGTGCAGCTCGTGTGTCGCATGGCGCCGCCCATGGAGCATGTGCAGCAGCAGTACGTATCCCTTACACTTTACAGTACTACACAAGCCGGCGCTGCCGTCCGCGCTGCGCTCCGGCATCCAGTCCGGCGTGCAGCTCGTGTGTCGCATGGCGCCGCCCATGGAGCATGTGCAGCAGCAGTACGTATCCCTTACACTTTACAGTACTACACAAGCCGGCGCTGCCGTCCGCGCTGCGCTCCGGCATCCAGTCCGGCGTGCAGCTCGTGTGTCGCATGGCGCCGCCCATGGAGCATGTGCAGCAGCAGTACGTATCCCTTACACTTTACAGTACTACCTACAAGAATTCGGCAAGCCGTCGCTGCCCGCCGTTCAAATGGCGCTGTCCTGTACGATATTTATGGTAAAACCGACCTGGGCCGGCAGTCTCGACATAGATACCGACATTGTCGCAAACTTTCGGTCGTTTAATAAGAACGAAAAAATTCGGTTGCAATAACGATGCTTGCGAGAAACGCATTTTGGATGTTCAGACTTGTCGAGACTGCCGGCCCAGGGCCGGCAGTCACGACATAGATTAAGCGATCGAAAGTTTGCGACATTGTCGGTATCTATGATAGATACCGACAATGTCGCAAACTTTCGATCGCTTCATTAACAGAAAAAAAAACAACGTACATAACGTTGCTTGCGAGAAATGCAAGTCTCAACATCCAAGATGCGTTTCTCGCAAGCAACGTTGCAACCGATTTTTTCTGTTATTATTAAGCGATCGAAAGTTTGCGAAAGTGTCGGTATCTATGTCGAGACTGCCGGCCCTGTATTGTGCATAGCAGCTGGATTACGGTTGATAACGACAACTGTTTTTGTTCTGTAGCGAGAAATGGTAATTATTGTGTGTATTTCACTGGTTGCGATCGTTCTTTTCGATCGACGATTATTGGTTCATCATTTAATGCTCTATTAATTTAAAAATTCCCTGCAATCCTCGTCTATATTCCCCAAAGGTGACTGACATAATTATCATTCCGAATAAGAGTTAGCAAACTTTTGTAATGCCTTGATGTTAACACATGTTTTTGTTAATTTTCAGGTAAATATCTCGTACGTAAGGTCAGTTATGGTGAACAGAAAACTTTCTACATCACTGTCGTTCTTTTATATCGAAACTACGCAAGTGTGCAGTCTACACGTCTGGATGTGTCCATGGGTTAGTGTACGTCAGTTGCGAATTGTTTGAATACACGGATTGTTACACGGGTTACAAATAAAATTGTCTATTTAGTGCATTTTCTCTGTTGTAAATTATCATCTATTTGAAAGAATGTTCATTATTTTTTATATGAAATTGATAGCTTAATAAAACCTTACTTGTTCGAAAAAAAATCATTCTGTGAATGTCAACATCCATTTAAAGGCGAACAAAACACCGTCCATTCGGACTTCACTAAATGTAAGAACAAAATATCCAAACCATTGCAGTACAAAAATTCTACTTAGCAGGCACATTATTTAGCTATGGCAACCCTGAAATGAAAGAGTGAGATAACGCTATATCACAAGTGAATGCTAAAAAGAGTCGAAATACTTGGAAAGACTGTCATTGCTGAATAATCCACCCGTACAATGTATTCCAATGCATGAATGCATTTCATAGCATAATCTTTTGGTTGTTAACAAATCAGTATATTATATTGTAGTTACAAGATGTACTTTATGTATTTAAGTTTAATTTCTATTTAATGTCGGTCCAATTTTATTTAATACATAAGGAATGTTTAAGTTTAGACTGATAAGTGATTTATTCAATGTAGGTTTTTATTATATAAATAAACAGAATTGTCTGTCAGTATTTTTTGTCACAATGGAATTAATTTGTCGTTGGGGTTTGGTCGAAATCTTGTAGAAATGTGTTTGCTAAAGTTCTTAAGAATAATATCAGTGATTTGGGCACTATTTTACGGGTATGAATATGACCGTGTTCACGGATCATTCCATTGTGTGTAGTTCCACTTTCGTCCGTTATATTATTCTCATTAATGTTTAAAATTTGCCAGACATCTCAACTAACACATATCTCTTTGGAATTGAAACTGGTTATAAATTTCATTTTAAAGTTACATTATTTTTGTGAATCGTGTATTCCGTATTACTTTGGTTTATGTTGTGTAATCGCCAGCGATGTTTTTGTATTTAGCAATAATTTTAATGCACTTGGTTTGGGGTGAATGTAGTCAGGTTTTTTAAATAAATGTTGGTATAAACGGTTATTGTTTTTCTTTTTATTATTCCCTTATTCCTTACTACGAGTAGGTTATGCCCACGGCATCGCCCGTGTGGAGTTCGGTTATTGTCCCACGAATCATGCTACTAGGATAAAAAATATTCTGTGTTTAGAAGGAAGGTGAAGTCCCTGAACAGTTAAGCAGAGGTGTACCTAATAGTACACCCCCTTTTCGCAAAATGTTTAAATTCCGGGTAATAGGGGGGGGGCTTATTGCCATCAACCGGGCACAAATCTAGACTCCGTGGCTGCTACTGAGAAATTCCTGTTAGAACCCAGAACTCGTTAAGTCTTATTTTCAGGACGACTGTTCTCAGAAAGCACGTTAACCTTCCATGATATAGTTGCCGGTGTACTTAAAATAATAAACTATTTCAGGTCACACAGACTTATAGATAAATACCTTAACCTAAATACTAATAACATTTTGGTTAGTATGCAACTTAAAACTATGTTAGTATCACTTCACTTGCACGATGCTTTGTGCGTTCTTGTGGAATTTGTCCGCGGAAGCGACGGAACACCACATCCTGCGGCCAAAAACTGTTTTCCAACACCAAATAGGTTGGTATGCGCACCACAAACGCCTTGAAATTGACGTTGCGGCGCGACTCCAGAAGCTGTACTCTTGGCGTGTACTTCAACCTTTGGCGCACATACTCCTCGATGTCCTCTGCTGCCTCAGAGGTGTAATGTAGGCGAGAAATGTACACGGGGTTGGGCTCACCAGGAGCCTTGCCGGAGCGGTTCTTACAGCGTCACTGACGGAGTTTCCTCCTTTGCACTGTCACGAACCCATTATCATCAACCCGGTCCGTTGCCTTTGTAGGCACGCTTATGGGCTCTGTTCTGGGCCCGGTACTGTAGGTATACCATTGTCACAGCACAGTTACCACATAGCCCGGGGGTAGTAGTGGCTACGCTAGTCTGGATCCTGCCTGCTTCAAGAATATTTCAAAAAGGCTCGACAAGAACTCAAGATTGAATGTAAAAACAGGCTAAGTGCGAGTTGGACTCGCGCACCGAGGGTTGGAAGCACAAACTTTAAAAGCCGGAGAAAATTGAGCAACGGCTAGCATCTAAAAAGTACCTAGTAAGAAAGGTTTGGTATCTTTCAGCCCCTACAAGGTACTCACACACACACATGGTACATTTACATTGATACATTACATGTTGTTGTGTTGTTTTATTTACATGTTACATTGGTTATGGTACATTTTGCATTGGACAAACAAAACATGTCATGTCATGTGAGAGAGAGCAAAATGTTTTATGTGAATGTTTCGCCAGTACGAACTCACAGGGAGAATGCAGTAAAAGAAACAGAGGTTTTGTTAGATTTTTTTATTAATTATTAGCTTAAGACCTAAGCCACGGGTGGCACGGGCTGGGGCAGCGGCGCGGGCGCAAGAGAACGCACGTCACTTGTGGGCTCCAGAGGAACGGGCTCGTCCTTGGGCTCAGTCACCAGGATGTGGTCAGGCTGCGGCTTCTTGGGGCCATTCTTGCCCTGTTGGTCCCATGGCAACATGATCTTGACCTGCAGAAGAAAAATGAGTGTGTTACGAGTGTTTATGAGTGAATCATCTATATCTATCAAGAGATTGTGTCCTTCTTGGTGGGTGTATTTATCCACATAAGATTTATCAAAAGTTTAATTTTGAATAATTGTTGAACAAATAATAATCAGGAATGCAACAATGACATTTACTTCTTAGCATAGCAGCAGTAACAAACCATCTATGATTTTAAATATAAATGTCCAGCTTGCACCGTACCAGAGCCTGTACAGACAAGCCCTCCAATAAACAAGCTGAGTCAATCTGCCACAAATATTAGACCGCAAGCCATTGAGAGGCGAGAAATCCCTGATATTGTGGCCTAAAGAATAAAGTACAACAAAAAGCCAATCTTGTTTAAGATTTCGTCTGAATCTGTAATAGCACCCTTATAAAGATTTATTATAATTAGCCCCATGTGTTATGCACACCAGATTAGGCCACTAAAAGTAAATTTCACCATTGAAACTAATCACAATTAGCAAATCTAAACTGCATTGTGCTGTCCTTATCATAATTGCTATAGGAATACACTAACTAGCTCTTAAACACCATTAGTAGTCCAATTTAGGTGGGTTTTAAATCAGCCACAGACTTTTGAAAGCTTACTTAGTCAATAATTTGCTCAGATTGTGTTCTCACCTTAATTCCAAGTACTCCTTGCCTTAGCAGCACGTGTCGTGTGGCTGTGTTGACGTAGTCGTTGCATGGGTCACCAGAGTGGATCATGAGGCCGTCCACGAACTTCATGGACTTGGCACGCTGACCACGCAGCTTGCCGGAGACCACCACTTCGCAACCACGGGCGCCAGACTCCATGATGAAACGGAGGACACCGTAGCATGCACGACGCACGGCGAGACCTGGCAGAAGTTGAAAATGTGGATTAAAAAAGGATGCCAATTTTTTTTATTCGAAGTTTTTCGTATGTAAAATTATCACGTAATAACAATACGTGCCTAAATAAATACAGTTGGATTTTCAACATTCAGATCAGTGCCAAAAATTGAAAATGCACCAATGTAATTTTAATGAAGCATTTTTAGGGTTCCATAGCTGAATGGCATAAAACGGAACCCGTACAGATTCGTCATGTCTGTCCGTCTGTTTATTCCGAACTATTAGGACTACACAGTTGAAACTTTGTAGGTAGATGTATTATGTGAACCGCTTCACGATTTTTATACAAAAATAAAGATTAAGGGGTCCCATACATGGAACTGAAATGAAATAATCTTTTTTTCATCAAACCTTTTCAGATATGAGAATTTTTCATTTAACTGCAGCTACTATGTTTTGCTGTTGAATGTAATACAATAAAACATGAATGAGCCTTCAAAATATTTCTAACTACATTGTTTGGTGCTACAGAACCCTGTGTGCGTGTGAACATGACTCACACTTGCCTTTTTTTTTAAGGTGTCACCTAAGTTTTAGTGGAGCAGCATGTAATAACATTCATGGAAGGTCATATTGTGTATACTCAAAATACACAATATTAACTCGGCGAGCATGATCCAGGGTATCTCATACCCTGTTAAAATTTAAAAGTACTGTACATTTTAAAATCCTCGTCTGGCGACACTAGATCGGTCAGTAGCTGAAGGTAGGGGCGTGCGGGACGGAGTAGTGGCGTTATCGCAGTGTGGCGCGAGGCATCAGCGGAGTTACACGTGCACAAACTTGTCTCGGGTATGTTTTACCCTGCCTCATTTTTGACGTATTTATTTTACGTAATGATTTATTAATGAATTTTAACTGTTTTATTAGTTTTTTTTTCAATTAATTTCAGATTTTGTTGCTTTTTGTTTGTTGTTTTTAGATTTTTGTTATTTCTTTATTATTTTACTATATGAATTTGTTATTCGTTCATTTATTGAACATCTTTTTTTATTTTATTTTTTTAGTTTTTGACCAAAATGGATATTGAAAGTCAAGAGGAACAGATTCGTGCTATGTTGGAAGAGGCAGCAACTGATTCTTCTGGAGAATCCATATAAGAAGGACAGAAAAACTAAACATTCCTGCAATGCTTGTGGCAAGCCCATATTTTTGGAACATGCAAAATTTATTTGCGAAAATTGTGCTGATCTCAACAGTGCTGATTAATCCTATTTCAATAAAAAAAATACTTAATTGGTTTTTTTACAAGGTGGATCTCATTATCTTTTAGTTTTAAGTTGATTTCAATTCCAAAGAATAATAATTTTGTTGAATTCTTAATTTTTGTAAAACCTTATACTTTGTTCCTACAATTACATAGTATAAAATAAATATGAATAAATAAAACATTATTATTTAAAAAGAACTTCTTTCATTTAACTCCATTAAATAATTCATTATTTTACAAAATAAAATCAACAAAATAAATATAATAATAAAAATAACTATATTACGGTACATTAAGATAAGGGTATGTCACACCCTGCCACATTCTTGAAGTAACTTTTTTTCACCTCATGCTCGCCGGGTTAACTTCCATGAATGTTTTTGGGGCAGATACATAAGCTTAATAGCAAACTGCTTGGTACAAAGGTGATGCTCTAGCCCTAGAAAATCTGACACAAAGCTCGGTGGACATGTTGGTTACTTAGGTCATGAGGTTAGTGTGGTGCTAACAATAAATGAATACAAGTTAGAATATGATGGAAATCCTGCTACAATATTCTTATGACGGCTTAGGGCAGTGATCTATGAAGGTTACTTAGCACACACTTTTATTTGGCAGTTGTGAAACAGTAACAGGAATAACAACCATTTACCATATTGCCAAGTAATGTTTATAGATCTCTGCCTCAGATAAGCACACTTGGTAATCATAAATACCTTACATGTAAATTATTGCATATTTGTATGTTTATTTCACTGACCCGAGTTACAAAACTAGTTTAATGGTTATATGGCATTAAACCCCAGTTTCCATAAGTATTGTTCTATGACCATTACCATGTTTCATTTATGATTGACTATTAATCATCGCAAAGATTTAAATCTGGTTTAGCCTTTTGCAACAGACTAATATGGATTTATTTAGTACTCCGTCTATGGTAGGTTCATTCAGAAACTGGCTAGATTTGTAAAATACATGCAAACTTCTTTGCTTTTTAGATTTATAGTTAATACATAAGCAAATACACCAACACCATCACAGATTGATTGGTAAGTTGAAGATGCTTTTCTAAGTAATTCATGAATTACTGCAAATATGACAATGCTTACGGTTATAATAGCCCAAAACATGAGTGAAAGTAAAGTAACTAACCTCCAATGAGTTTGTATCTGAGCGACTCAGCCTGCGCGATGGCGCACAGACCGCGGGTCGCCACCTTCTCGGCGTACAGCTCCACGGACTGTTCGGGGATATTGAACCTCTTCTGCACCACCGAGGTCAGCTCACGGATCCTGCGGCCCTTCTCTCCGAGCACGCTTTGTGTCCTCGTCGCCATAATGATGATCTCCGAGCGAGTCGGAGTGACGCGCACCTCCACACCGGAGTAGCCATCTTCAGCAAGCTCCCTGGTCAGGAACTCATTGAGTTCCGCCTTGAAAACTCCGTCTCCGACGAACTGCAAAATCACCGAGAGGTTATGTTTTGGTCATCGCATTTTTTAACGAAAACTTTCCGGACACACCGCTGGTACTTAGGCCACATCATTATTTAACAGATTCGGCGCAAATACATTAAGGTAAAACAAGACACAAGAGAAACATAACAATCCCAGTGCTGGTGACAAGTACTGGAATATCCACTAACATCACAAGTTCCACAAAATTACAGGACCCATTAATTAGGTTTATTGGCTTGTCAGTTATCATTTAACAATTTGAAATATGTATTTTCAGTAATAAACACTCGTTTCAACGTACTTTTCGCTTTTTAGAAATGTTGTTCACCGCCATGATTGCAACGGGGGAGCGAAGGAAAAGGCCGGAAACAGATTATACAAACGTCAATGTCAATTTTAAGTAACGTTCAGAAACTGTAAAGTTTAGAAATCAAAAATCACATCGAATAAAATTAGTAATTTAAACGATAACATATTTCATTTGCGTTGAAAATAAAATAAAGGAATTTCCTTAAGTTAAGAACACCAAAAGATTTTAAAATCTCACAATACAAAAATTTTTGTAAGTAAAAATAATTAAGTGAGTGGTCGGGTCAACTCTTGTCTGGACCCTTACAGCTTAGTTCAGTTCAGTGGCAAAAATTGTAAAAATAAAAAAGTTGGGAGAATTAGTAAGCTAAAAAAAAAAAAACGATCTCAAGTCTCATCGCTGACGCGGCGCTACTCACTCACGTCCGTAGTAGTAACACGTAGTTCCATTTATTGCCGTGGGATTTCTCTAGTGAGAACACGTACCTATTTTAATATTTTATTTTGCTAGACACAGAGCCTTGTCTGTGTGAGAAGGTGGAGAACCCTCCTGTCCCAGCAGTAGGACCTGAACGATATAAAGCCTTAAGCTGGTCCGGCTATAAGCACAAGTTCAATCTTACTTGCACAAATTTCAAATTATACCGTGCGACGTTAATTGTGCACACGGTTTGCGCAAATAAAGCCCGCAAATGTTTAGATATCTTCTATCGATTACAGGCGTGATTTTATGTATGTTACCTGTAATATCCGAAGGGTTAGGCAGAGGTCTACGTATAAAGTATACCCATATTTTACCAGTTCTGTTTAAGGCTGCGTTTCCACCAGAGATGTGCGAGGATGCGATGCGAGGGATGAGTTTGTTAAGAACCGATAGAGTCACTCATTAACAAGCCTCGCATACCGCAGCTCTCGTGGAAACGGCTCAGCGGAGCGAGGTTTTTATACATACAAAACAAGGCAAACATGTGTGCGAGGGATGTGTTGTGAGGGATGTGTGCGAGGAATGTGTGCGAGTAATGTGTGCGAGGAATGTGTGCGAGGAATGTGTGCGAGGAATGTGTGCGAGGAATGTGTGCGAGGAATTTACATTGGCGCTCGTACATATCAATTAATTTTGCAACAGTAGGTATTCACGGCTGCGGTAGCTTGCGGGTTATAGTATCTTTCAGTCTTCAGCATATAGAAGGCACTTACTATGAAAATCTGTTTTAGGGGAGTGTTACGCATATTAATAAAACATTTTTTATTCAATGCAATTTATTCATTACTCAAGATCTTTTCATTACATACAAACGCACCATATACTTAGCATAACAATAATTTATTTATGGACATATTGCCCTAACGTGTAAAGTATTGAAAGAAGACATGCCATGCAAATTAATAATTCTGCACAAAGAATTTATAATTATTACAAACAACAGTTAAACATTCAAAAAGTTTATTCAGTGGTTAGTTGAAAAAAGCATGTGCACCTTATTTAAATACAATTTAAGGACCGTGAAACATTAACTTATGTTAATAACAATATTGAACATGTTTAACGAATCTAATCTACATTACATTATCTGTGGCCTAGTGCGGGAAATTCAAATGTTCTTGGACTGATTTCGTTCCAACTTCAAAAGATAAAATGAAAAACTGATGCTTGATGTAGAAAACGATTTAACAATATTGCTAAAACATATCAAATTGTGTCTAAATTCTACAACAAATTGCACCGTGTTTAGTTTCTAGGTGCTAAAAGAACAAACACTTACTAAAACTTAACGGTTTCCTATTCACTTCGACGCTACTGGGACTATCAAGAGAACTTGAAGCAAGCTAAGCGGCCACGTGGTCTGTAGCACTTGAATTACATTTATTTACTCACCAAAACAGTAAGGATACTCTAATCCTTTCAAAATACTTATTAGAAATGCCGACCGCGTTCACCAAACTAAGCCTACTGCGAAACTACAATTCTACAAGTTTCTAAGGTCTATGAAATAACTATCGTACGCTCAACAACTTTTACAGTGTTAATTTATAAAGTATTACTTAAATTCATTACACTAGGCGATACTTTTGTAAGGGCAAAGGCAGTTGTTAAATTTTATTACTTGTGTTTAACTCGGGACTTTATTGAAAACTAGAAGATTTTATAAAAGGAAATTTTAAATACATTGTAGGTAACAGAATTAGTCAAATATTTTTTGAGCTTTGTTTTTTTAACGCGTGTAAAGCGTGATTATTTTTTATGCATTTTTAAAATAAGTAGATGCAATATAAATTAAGTTTTTCATTCAAATCGAATAATTTTAGCGACTTTTACTTACACTTAAATGGACAGTGATAATTATCATACAAGGTGCCTTAACCTACTAAATAAAAACGTTATTTTTTATTCTAATCCAACATCCACGACCTATAACTATTTAATCTTATTAATAATGGACAGAATTGCGTGTAGCGTGTTTTTGATCAAACCAAATGTTTTGTGTGAGGCGTGATTTAGATTGGGAAGGATTTTTAAAGTGATATTGTGCCAGGGATAGTAATATTTGATTTTTTTAAAGTTGGTCACACCGAATTTGTAGTAGAATATCTGTACAGATGGCGAGAAAAGAGTTTTCTGCAACAACAATAATTAATTTAGCTTTTGGAAGCTATATAGCATTATGTGCTAGAATATTGTGAGGATATAATTGAATCGCACTGATAATGGGTGATAGATAAGGACTAAGGCTTCAGAACTGAAAAGATAGTCTAAAATGCATCTGAAACAAAATGATTTGTCTACAATAAGCATAGATAGCTAGTGGACTATATCATAATAAATAGAAGGTACAATCTACGTGTAACTGGGTACGCTACGACTACAGAGGGACGTGAGATCAAGGGTTCAAGAGTCATTTGTACAATTATCTAATAACTACGTGAATAATTCGACTATAGAATTTTTCTAGAAAAACATTTTTATCTAAGACTAGAAGAATCCTCTTTACCATGAGGTTCTGATTTCTTGTTTAGAAGGTACTAGACGAAGGCTTCGTCAGTTCCCGATGTTACGGTGAATCTAGATGGTAAGGAGGAAGTTGGGCTATATAATGAAGCAAGTTATGAATGAACTATTAGTAGTTTCGTATTATATAATCACTGATCTGTCTCTCATATTGTTAACCTTAGTTTTGGCACAGAGATAGGAAAACGACGAGAAGAATAAACTTTCGTATGTCTAGGAGTGCATTTAAGCCTAAATCACAGAACGGAAGGAGCGGAGCGGGCGTAGTGATGCAAAAATATAGTTTATAATTGATTGTATATTAAATACAATTGTTACACGACGTATGCGTAAAAAACTATGTTTTTTTTCGTAACGTATAAGTGACGTCACTTAGCCGTAACACAACTTTATTTAGCATTACATTACATTAAATATAGTCTAAACTCGTCCTAACGTTATATTGACATAGTTTAATTAGCGAAAATGACTACTTTATTGGCACTTTCGCGCTGTTGTCAACCTCCTCGAATACAATAATGCTTTATTGATATAAATGAATGAATCTTCCAATATAATAAGCAACGCGTGAAGAGAAGCACTAGACAGGCTATTATGTTTTGCACTAAAATGAAACAACAGGCAGTCAAAAATATCAACTACTAAAATCATAGCAATCAATGGTACAAGGGCAAAATAAAAGAAACAAATAATTCGCTATAACCATTTAATAAAAACCAAAAATTAATTACAACAACGTCAATTATTTATCATAATATTCAAAATTAAGTACTTGTTTACCCACCACCATTAAAATAGCACAAGAGTGAAAACTAGGAATGATTCAAATAAATTCTAATTCTGGAATGATAGAAAGAGAAAGCACATTGGATAATTTAACTATAAATTGAAAATATATAAGGAATCTGATAGGTAGCTAGTGATCCATATTTAAGAAAATATTGCACTTGTAAAGTCAATAAATAAATAACATAGATTTAATCTCAAAATAATACATTGAAAAAATTAAAATGGACGTAATTTGAATGGAGATCTCTAGTTAAATAAATAAAATAATCAAGACACTAAATTGCGTTAAATTAATAAACTTTCCCTATGGCACTACATAAATAATTTCTTGTAAATTAATTGATTCATTCAATAAAAATAAACTTTTATAATACATAGAATACTATTGGTGGGCCCCCGGTTTGAAAGAATATTATAGGAAAAGATTCTTCTTTTTTATATAAATATTTCTACAAACCATAGGCCTACACTTTGCTACATCATCAAACTAGAGCTTCTACAGTAGCATTTTTATATTTCACATTGGCAACACTGAAGTGATACAGATAAAGCCAGAAGTGTTGTAGTGTTTTAATGAAATATTAATAATATATGCCACGACTTCATATTTCTTTTACTTAAAATAAATAACAATTGATTAAGTTCCGATAAAATATAATTATTTATTACTACATTATAATTATCTTTCATCTTAGAAAAATCTTAACAAAAAGATCTTATTTTAATAGTAATTTGGTAGCAAATAGTATGGAATGTTTTGAAGTCGTCTCATTTTAATGTCTTAGCATTTTAATACAGGTAATTGTTACTGAATCAATTATAATAAAAAACAATGGAATGTCAATGCAATTAATAACTAATTAAGTACTTACTTGCCAGTTGCCTAATACTTTTTATAATCCAATATAGCATTAATGTGTCGAAATTTTACAACCCAACAAGATTTTTTATAATTTAAAATTTTGATCGTGCGGTAGCTTTAACTCTAGCTGAGTTTAGCTGCCATTTTATTTAAAATACCACACTTTTTAATATAAAATGCACTGTTCTTTACAATTTAATCACACAATCTTTTGCTCTTAAATTTATGATCAGCAACATTCATTTAGTTTACATTGAGCAACATAGATGTCACTGTACAAGAACCTCGAAACTACTCTTAGTCGAGATGGTTAGTGAACATTGTAAAGAACAGTGTTTTTTTTTTAAAATCGTAATAGCAGCCATTACGGTCTTTCGCCTACTCTGAGCGTAATATCGATACCTAGATGCGATCGGTAAAGCCAGAGACAGACTTGTAACACCCGACACAATTGACACTATGGTTGGGGTCGGGTGTTGCAAGTGTGCGTCAGGCCGTTAATTGAATTATGTGTCGTAATAATAGGAAGGATTCCGCCCGGCTCAGTACCGCTGTTGGTACTCGTGGTGCCATCTGTTGAAATCTATGTGGAACACAACCAGGGAGCCGTTTTCTAGACCCGCTAACAGGAACCTGGAACGAGACGTAAGAAATGATTATTACAGGCATAGATAACAACTTAAGTTTCACATAGGTCGTGACAATAAACCAATTTTGTAATAGTAGACATTTTTGTAAGGAGTCAACTCCCTTTCACAGGGAGGAAACCAGACGGCCAGCGGCGGGAACATCTTAGGGTGATTATGTTTTGTTGTAAAGAACGATAGTTGGTCTGTGTGAAAGAGAAGAGGACATGGTTAAAAAGGAAGGATGTCTCATGAGATGGCGACTAATGGAGAAGTACGGAAGAAGAGATGCTGCGCCAACCCCAAACGAATCGGGATATGAGCAGGAGGATGATGATGTGTATGCATACTTCTGGTCGTGCGAGAGCGCGAGTGACGTCACGGGCGCGCCGGCGGGCGGGAAGGCGTAGAGCGGCGCCAGCGTGAAGGCACGCCACACCTCCACCACGCCCGCGTCGCCGCCGCACACCAGGTACTCGCCGCAGCGCGACAGCGCCAGGCACTGGACATTTTGACAAAAATATTCTCTTAGAATTAAATAATTATATAGAAATAAAGAATGAATATAGGACCGAAGGAAGAACCTTGTTGCATTCCATCACTGGCTGTACAAATAAAGTAGAAGTTAACATGTTTATACTAATATTTTAAATTTAATCTTAAAGGTGTGTGCATAAAACTGTACCATGAAACAATTACATCAAATATTTCAATCTAGTAAAAAAACAGCATGGTCAACTTTATCAAATGCGCTACTGAAGTCTAACGATGCGTAAATAAGGATGTCAAAATTTTCCAAACTTTACTAATGCTAATTTAAGCCAACGTGAGAATATTAAAGAAATATGGAACCAGCATTAAATATTGTACACCATATAGGTATGTTACAGCGATCCTTTATAATAATCATAAGAAGTGATATTTCACCTGTGACAAACATAAATGAATTTGTGACGGTTTTCCTTTCAAAAAGTTACATTTCCCATTCGAGATGTTTAAATATGTTAGATAGCAGCACATACCTGGAAGTTATCGTTATGCGTCTCATGCCGCAGCCTCCTGCCGTTGAGCGTGAAGGCGGCGAGGTGTCCCTTGGCGTAGGCGACCACGACCACGCCCTCGCGCGACAGCGCCAGCTGCTGCGGCCCGACCACGCCCTCGGCCGCCGCCAGCGCGCGCAGCAGCTCGCCGAACGTCGTGTGGATCAGCACGGGGCCGTCTGCAACGCGACAGTGCCCAATACTAAGCTGATATTTTGTAGTTTTTTAACTCGTCCAAAGATCACCTTCCAACAAGTTCATCCTATTTAATCTAAATTCAAGATTACATTGTTGAAACCACATTTTTAATGAATTTGATTAATAAATCGCGAATGTACGTACGCTGCTGATAAATTATCCTTAATTCCTTAGGTTTATCGAAACCACCACCATCATTATTATAGTTGGCAGCATTATTGAGTATGGTGATCCTTTTTATTGTGTAAAGTTTCCCTGATCGATACGAGAACCTTTGGTTTAAAGTTATATTACCCTAAACAAAGATTCCAATATAAAGCTATATCAAAAAGAATACTTACTGACTGACGAAGATATAACCAAGCCGAGCTCGGCGGACACCAGCACTCCGTTGATGGGCGCGTCGTGTCCCGTCAGCGTCACGCGCGGCGCGGGCGTGTCGCCCTCGCCCACGATGCCGCCGTGACGGGCAGACCTAACGACACACGCATATTGTCACCCATCGCTCAGAACATCTTCTAGCGATCTGCGACTGACTCAAAGCAAGTTGGTTGGTGTTGGTGGGAACAGTCTTGGGAAGCCAAATGGAGAATCACTGAGCGACAAAATAATTCTTATAATATCTTGTTTATTATTGGAAGTAGTCTCTGCAAAGTTGTGTAGCGACTGCAAAGACGCAGGAAAGAATGAAGGGTGTAGGGACAGCAAATAACTTTGCTGCAATACTGTATATCTTACCAATGCCAGAGCAGCACGGTGCAGTCTTCAGATCCTGACGCGATGTAGCAGTCAGACGTAATGTTGCACTCAGAGCGACACACGCACGTCACCACCCCGTAGTGACCGAAGATTATTTGTACTATTTTGGCTGTTGAACAGAAACATCGAATAAAAATTCCGTTGAAATTGACCGAGACGGACTTTGTTCTTAGTACATCAAGAATTAAAGGATACTTTTTCTCAGAGTTCTCTTCATTTTGTTGAGAGATAACTCACCAGTCTCCGTGCTGAAAACTCGGAAGCTGTTATCCCAGAAGCCGGCCGCGATGAGGAAGCGCGAGTCCACCGTGGTGACGAAGCAGTTGCTGCGCGCGCGCACGCGCTGCGAGAAGTTGTCGCCCAGCTGGCGCCGGGACTGTGCCGCCGCACCGCCCGCCGCTGGGGATGCAGCAATACATTGTTAGGTTATGAAGTTCACATGATGATGATGGTGAACGTAAATGTTAATATGGCATTTCTCTTCTTATTCCTAGAGATGACGGAAGATCTTTCAGGTCAGTGGTAAAAATGAGCATCGTAGAGTTATATTTTTGGTACACTTGTTTTTATTTAGAATTAGTTATGTCCAGCATGTGTTGCGATGCCTTTTTTCAGTTTTTATTTTCGGAAACCTTCCCTTCGCATATGTAGAAAAATCGTGTACAATTTAATCAAAATCGGTTCTGTTTAGTTTAGGAGTTTAGGGTAAAGAACAGACAGATTTGAATAACACTTTCATAAAAAAATCTTAAATTCTCTGGCAGACAGTGCACAACCTAACCGGGTCTAAGTTATGTAAGAGTTCCTTTTGCATCGATGGTGAGGTAGGATTTTTGGAAATTCACCCCCCTAAGAGGAATCCGCAATATGGAATGAAGTTTAGTTTTCCCACCGGGTGTGGGTTGCGTTGAGAACTCACCCCACACGGGGTCCATGAGCAGCGGGTGGTGCGCGTGCGCGTGGTCGGGCGCGTGGCGCGGCGCGTGCGGCGCGAGCGGCGCCGGCGCGTGCGCGCAGCCCCCGCCACCCCAGCGGTGCGCCGCGAACGCGCGCGCCGCGCTCACCTGCGGGCGAGACACGCACATGAACCTAACTGTGCTTCACGACTTTGGTTAACAGCGAATCAGTTCAGCACATAACTTTAGATTTTTTTTTAAATTTTGAATTTGAGTACATATTAAGGATGTTTTTTTAAGTTCACAGTAAATAATACAGGTAAACTTTTCGATATCAAAAGCTTTACCAATAAATGAACACCCAAATTACCGTAACGACAGCAGGCATAGCCAACTGCGGGTAAGTATTCGCGGAGACATGCACCACGGCGGCATTAGAGGGTAGTTTGAGCCTCAAGCACACGTCGTCCGGCGCCGCCGCGAACATGAGCGGCGCCAGGTGCATGGTGGAGGCGCGCGGCGGGTGCGGCTCGCTCAGCAGCTGCGCGGGAGTCTGCCCGAAGCTGCGGATCTGGTCCTCGATGGCGGCGCGAGTCACGGGCTCCGTGATCTGGTCGAGACGGACCCCGCCTTCGTAGGTTAGGTAGTAGAATACGTTGGTGGCGCGGACCGCTTCGGGACCTGGGAAGAATGTGAAGTGTGAGGCTTCAGATTTCAAAAACAAAACCTACATCCACAAATACCATGGAAGCTGGTTTTAAGCATAGTTTATTTTAAATGGCGTGATCGAGGTTAACAGCCCATTTTGCAATAAAAAAAATTAAGACTCAAATAAAAGTAACTTCTACGACTTAGTCTGTTCAGCTTATTCAATCTCAGTCAACTTAAATAATGGTCAGTAAAACTCTTCGCAGGACCACGTAAAAAAAGTTAGACAGTAAGTGATTATGTCATTTCAGCCACATGATCAAGGATCATTTAACTGATTTGTGAATATCATGATAATATTTTTTATCACATTGAACGACCGTTCTCATCATGACAACAACAACTTACCTCGCTGCTTATATCCGAATATGAGATCAATCCACTGATGCAGCTGGCAGCTGACGAACTCGGACTCCAGCGCCATGCGGTTGATGCGTACGAACTCCTCGGCCGAGGAGGCCCAGGGCGGCAGGATGACGTCACCGGACGGTGACTCCGCGATGCCCAGCCGGAACCCTGAACTGTTCACTAGCATTTCGGGTAGGAAGAACAGCTCTGGTATTAGCTCCTGCAAAATTCAAGAAATAAATGTATAGCTCCAAACAGGATACAACTTTTGCAAAATTTATTAGCTCAGGCATGAGAGACGAATTCGATTTTTGGCTTGTTCCACAACATCCAAATAAGTTCTAGCCTATCCAAAGGCGGCAAAAAAGGCCCTTCACTAAAAAGTCTTGTCATTAGAAATAACCTACATACTTAGGTAAATGCAGTGTACCTATAAATGAATGATTTTTTTACACTCGTAGGTAGTGTAGGTAGTGGCGATTTCAGAATCGATAAAATTGATTTGAAATCATTGTAGAAACTATTTTTATTAAGCAGGTACGTAACCTGTAAAGAAACATCCATCCAAATGGTTTACCTTGACGTCCGAGGTGTCTCGCTGACAGTTCTTCCACGACATGGCGATGGATGAGAACAGTCTGTTGGGGTGGTCGAACTTGCCACCCTGCAGCGCTAGGAACATCGTCGTCATCGGCTCCTGGCGGGGAAACAAACATTCGTCTCGTTATTCCAATGATAAAGATACCATATTTATGGAAGTTAACGGTAAGCCAAAAGCCAAATTTCATTGTTGTAATAATTTATTTAGAAGCAGACCAGCTGCTCAAGCATGCTGTATCGACCGCAAATAATTTGGGGTAAGGGAAGCAGAATGATAATGACGAAATTATACTATAGGTACCTACAGTTTTCTTTAAAATGTTTCAGGAGTACTTTAAAGTTCTAAACCGAGAGTGAACCAATACTTTTTTTTTCCTTGGACATAAAAAAACACGTGCTATTTCGATCTCCTTTTACCATCTTTTTTTTACCTTTTTCTTGTCCCATAGATACGATCGCGCGTCGCTTGCGCATCTGTCGCGACGCGTCTTCTGCACGTCTGAATGCTTAGACAAGCACGCTTTTAGTACAGACGACTTAATGCACTTACTAATTCACTATGATCGTTAGCAAAACGATCTCCTTTGAAGATATCCTTTATAGCACCCACAGGACTATTGTTTAAAGAGTTAGAGACTCCTACTTGAAATAACTAGTCGACGACTTGTAAATTAAGTCTTCAGGATAGATGGATCCATTAGGATTTTGTGCGATTGAAGTGAACGATGTATGGTTATAGCATTCTTTGCGTTTGTGAAGTGCTTATAAATATTTTAATTCATTATTTCTGCAAGTTAATTGCGCGGATTTAACAACACAAAAAGAACTAAGTATTTTTTTAAAGTAACTCATTTTTGGGATTTTTAAACTTTATACCATTTATTTGTTTCCAACTTGTTATTGATCATAACAGTTTAGTTTGCTAGCAAACAATTATTTAAATAAACAAACAATACCGATTGATAATTATTCGTTAATTACAACAATTGATGCGTTAAACAGACCTTGAACTTTACAAGATCGAAGAGCTATCGTTGACACTGAGGCTAAGTTATGGTGCATCTGGGCGATTGTAAAGGCGTCCTAGAGATACACCTAGGTACTTATGACTCAATTATCAGAGTTGAAAGAGGTAAAAACTACTAGCATGTGATTGAAAGGTTGACAAATCAGAAAAAGTAACTATTGATGGATGCACAGTTTGTGCTTTGACATGATTTTTTTGTAAATACCTACCTAAATTCTAATTGTCATATTGTTGAAGTTGTTTTACAACTTCAATTTTTTCCGCCGACGGTTTCAATGTAAATAATATTATTCAAACAATAAGTAGTTGTTGGAAAACCCCTTTTAGTAAGTGATTGCGTGAGAATGAAGACTGAACCAGGGTTTGTTAATACTTGCATCAGATACTTCGGAAAAGATCATACCTGCACTGCAACCTTGCATACCTTTGTTTTTTATTTCTGTTGACTATGTCCGTAGTTATTGCCATTTTATTTCTACATGGTTTTAGCGCAGCATTAGGCTCGTGCTTGGCAAAATAGTTAAACCTCAAAAGATACTTTTTGTAGAGCAACATTTTGCAACGTGGTAATTAAGTAACTTTCTATAACGTTTGCATATTAATATTGTTTAAAATTTTGTTATCCGTAGTTTCTCAGCCCAGCACACTTGTAAAAAGTAACTTAGTCATGGATGCACCTTAACTTATAATTTATTATTCGGTTTTCTTTCTATCTTTATTCTGTTTTGTGAAGCTGCAAAAAGTGCACAATGTTTATGAAGTTATTTCAAGCGTCGAAACTGCAATCAGTCTCGCTCGGGTGACATTTAATTCTGTCGCCAAATGTTGGGTGAAGCATCAAAATGGATGTGCCGTTTTTTCGCCATAAATCATACACGCGCTGTTACTGGCAACACTCAATTAGTATTTAATTTTACATGCAAATGTGTTGCCATACTGAGAGGAGACGCGTTTCGATTTCAGCGCACGTAATTAAAGATGTTGATTAGGTTTTGCCCTTTAATAGGTTTGTTTTAACCATATTGGAATTTCTCTTGTTTGGTATATATCTACTAACAGGTTTAATGGACGTTTAAAGGGTGTCTAGAATTTTCACTGATACCTACTAAAATAAATCGATGAGTAATGAGTATGACTGAAATGGTTCTTTAGTAGAACGACTGCTCAAGTGGAGATGTTCATTCATGATGGATTGATGGAAGCTACTGAAGGCGACGCGTCATAGTTGTGGTAATGAATTGTTAAGAATGTACTCACAATGCGAACCAGCCAGTTGAGCACGAAGGCAGCGGTGGAGTAGTGCGTCCCGTAGTGGAAGGGCGGCGTGGACTCGTGCTCCCACGTGTTGTACCGCTCCTCGAAGTAAGCACGCCGGCTGGGGTTTAATGCGCCGATGGGCTGTGGGAAAGGAAGAAATAAATAAATGACCTGTGTGGCCTGCTGTCTAAATGTTTCAGGAACAGATAGACGTCACGAAAGATGCTAAACTCGTGGCCGAATTCTGAGTTGACTCGATTTAGATTCCCATCGACACGCTAAGGAATCTAAATAAATTAGCATCAGACGGAAAACCTCTTTAAAATGACTGAAAAGAGTTCTGGAAAATACTGATAAATGTTCCGTATTACTGACTATATACAGTGAACGATGCCGAAGCCCCTTTGTAATAAATTATGTTGGCGATGGCTTCAGTAAAATCAAACTATTTAGATGCGGTTCTGAACAATATTAATAAATGTTGATGTAAATTGGATCTGCAGCGAAAATCTTGAAGAATCAATCAATTTATCTTTTTTTTTGGTTCTAGCCTGTAAGGATATTAATTGTATGTTTAGAGTAAATAAATAAATAAATTTTAATTCATCACAATTAGCGCCGCATTTACGATGAAGCTTTTTGTGTGCACCAGTAATTACAAGAAATGAGAACTACTCGTAATTAGATTAATCTGCGCAAACCCCAGTAAGGTCCCTTTGGAGATGAAATCTGTCCGAGATATTTCATCACATCTCGTGTAGGCAATGTACCAGGCAATCATAGCGCGTCAAGGTGTCAAGATTATGTTTACCTTGGAGAGATCCCTGTAGTTGGAAGGCTGGCTCAAGTCCAACTCTTCGCTCTCGTAGTTTGTCAGGATCCATGGGAACACCGGGTACTGGTTCAAGTCGTTGTATGTGCGTCCTGTGAACAAAACATGATTTAGTATCAGGATAGAGGTAGGGGAAAAAGAATAGGCGACATATTGAGGTGGGGGTGTGCTATAGGCACATTTTCAGAGAAAAAGCAGGCGTAATGTTATGATGAAAGATTTCAATTAAGATTACCCATGGATAATTGTATGACAGGATAAAGGGTTTAATAGTTTATAAGTATTTACGGAGCGCAAAGGAAGGATGTGGTTCCAAAATATTATAAAAGCTAATAACTTTTTCAAACAAGATAATTACAGACTTAATAAGGCTTAGTCATAAAAAAGATAATATCTAAATTAATTAAATCTAACTACCAAGTACCAGGACAATAGGTAGATACGCTTACAGCAAACAATGAAAACTGCAAACTTTCTATAAATTTTCGGCCACGTCACTAGGTCGAGTTTCCCCTTTAACAATGAGTTCAAACCATGGCGCCGACCTCGCACCACAGTTGCGCAACAGTTTGCCAATCATCCTTCGCATATAATTCATTGACGTGACATTTGAAAGATTTAGGTATTGACCCTGTTTATATTTACTTGTTTCGTACAGACGTTATTGTTTTAAGTGTCGACGATAATGAAATGATAACAATCAAATTGTTGGCGTCAACAGCTACGCCAGTAAGTACGCAACTGAACCGAAGCGGTCAATGTTTACAGCAATTTTCACGCGTGAAAAGAATTAGGACACATTGCTCAACTTTGTTTTTGGTGTTTTGGTACTAAAATCTGTTGGTATTTATCAAAGACCGTGTTCAATCAAAGATTAAATAAAAATATTTTATTTCACATAGGCCTAGACATAACAACGATAGGTGGAGCCTATGGAGAAGAGTCGGCAAGAAACTGCATGGTTACTCTTTTAAAATTATTTGTTTTTACAATGTTATTGTGTTACAGCGTTAACACTTAAGTATGGGAGGATAATTATGATGTTTGTAACAATTATGTGTTAATTCCGGAGATATAAAAAGATTATATCATTCTATTTAGTAGGTATAACTGCATAGAAACCTAAGAAATTAAACTGAAGACATTTTGGAACAAAAAATCTGATTTAATTAGATATGATGAAGTTTCGCCCTGTTGAATAAGAATAAATTCAAAAATAAACATTTCCACAATAACCGTACCTAGATGGTCATCTAGTAAAATATTATACCTAGGTAAAAAAATTCTCGGTATTTCAACTATCTAGGTAACTAATAATTTACCGTCACACAAAAAAACAAACATTTGCGTATTTTTTCTAATACCTTATATTCAAAACAACATATTATTAATTATGATGACATATTATCATAGTTAGGCGTAAGCATGTATGTAATGACGTAAATGCCACGTTCCACGTTTTAAAAACAACGAGGACTATACAAGATGGCAGCATAACAGATCTCTAAAAGAAGCAAACACACTCCATTAGAATATAAAGAGGCTTTCTGTTCAGATGGGTTAATTATTAATTTATCAAGATATCAGGAAATAGGTAAACAGCGCATGTATCTCATGTGAAGGTAACAGACTGATTTATGTGAATGTTAAGTTTATTGGAATCTTGAAAATAAACAATAAAGTATCGGTATATATCTATAATGTTAGATTATGTTAATACTTCATTATCTTCCTGCCAAAGTCCTATTTTACTTGGGGTCTGCGCAACATTTTCTTCGTTTTCCCTGTCCTATATTCATTCCATTTAATCCGGCATCCCGAAAAATTTCTTTCCTGAGCCCTATAAGCATCTTAACAAAAACTCTACATATTTCTACAGATTTATTTTGGAAGTTCCAACTTTTGGATGGCTTGTACGTACACCTATTTCGATGATGCCTTCCTTAAGTCATCTGCCTGATTTATTGATGTGAAGAGCTGAACCATGAAGGACGACCGAGGAATGGTCTCACGCATGGTTTTAAGCCATAAATCTCGAGTCACAATAACCGCAGTTAAGAATGTCGGTTAACGTCTCGCTATCGGGTGAAAGTGGCTATAAATATCAATAGAGTAACAATTGCAGTGAGGAAAGAGTTACTTCATCGTTCAGTTAAATAGGACATTATTATGACTACAGTAGCCACCTCCTCACAATCGTTGACCACGTTACGGAGATTGTGGACTAAGTAAGAAAGGTTTTCAATAATCTGCCAATATTTTGTGCAATTGAATTTGTGAAAAGTCAGTACCTATCATTTAGTCTAGTCTTCTCCCCCAAATATGTTGGGGTACTACCAATTGGATGCGGCTGAATACTAGTATTTGACATGGAGCGACTGCCTATCTGAACTCCACGACCCAGTTTCTGGAATTCATCAAAATTAAGTCCACCTATTTCCAATTGAAACTATAATCTTGGATTTCTAAGTAGCACGAAGTATTGCTATTTATGTTGATATCCTTTCCTGAAACGATACGAGCTTATTTTGGTATACAGTTAGCACATTTTCTGTAATCAGTATTTATCGAAATTTTTATTAAACACTAACCACAAAGTCACGAATGATTTTGTTTTGTTTGTTATCTGTATTGCCTATGGGAGGAGCGATCGGAGCATTGATATAAAGGCACTTAGAAGCTAAAGTCATGACTTCAGGTTTCAGAGTTAGATGAAACGCTGATTGATGACCTTTAGCAGGAGGCACGAAATGTTTGGAATTCCTCTCTATGTCGAACAAAGTATGATTTGAATTTTTTTTGTTTGCCGTGACAACGTGGTACCTATTAACCTACTAGGTCCAAGAAGTTTGATAATAATTCATACCATCGATACGAAAGAAGGACTTCTCCTTCTTTTGTTTGTTTTGGAAACTTTTTAAGAAATGTTTGCTAGTAGAACCTGGAATCCATAATGCAATTGTACAGGTCAAGTAGACCGTGGCCAGGCTTATGCATTTAAAAATAAAGAGAACCGCATCAAATTGTAACAAATTAATATCGTGTTTGCAAAAATTTATGATGCCATTTACCACTTTTAACGTTATTGGCTGCGTTTAAATTACCTACATTCAGCTTGGGTGACGGTGAAATATAAACTAGTAAACAGAGTTTAGTTTATTCTAAACGGCTTCATCAAAACACATCGCTGATCTCGATGTAAATACGTATCGACGATTGCTTATCACTGGCCTGTGACCCCATCGTACAATTATCATTATATGCGTGTCCGCCGCTATTGTTGTAGTCACGTGGTAACTTTTCCCGTCTGCCAGAGTGCCAGCAAGCCGGCTAGCCATTTCAAACGCCTGCCAACTTCCGAGACAACCGCATCTCCTGACAATGATAGTCGAATACAACCACGAAAATAAAAGGAAAAGTTTGCAATATCGTTGAATAAAGTGACACAGTGAAGCGAGAGTTGCGTTCGCGAGTGAAATATTACCGTTGGTTGATAGATAACAATGGTACAGTGAGTGACCAACATTGAACTAACTGTCAACATGTTGCGGAATAAGGCTGTGGAACTTCTGAAGAGGTTTGTAGCGCTTACATATCATGATATCCTAGTAGCTTGATCAAGGGCACAATTATGGCGAACATGCACATAGAAAAATAGCATAGTTTTATTTATAAACAATCAAAATTTCTAAATTAGAAATCACACCTGTTGCAATTACGTTTATATGTTATACTAGTTCTATCAGCCACGGCTTCGCACGGTTTTTATATCTTGACGAAACATCGATAATTCATTTTTGTTATAAGTTTCATACTATTGTTTAACACACATAAAACTTCCGGAATAAATGCTCTAAATGCCAGCGAATACTCTCTCAATTTATTCAGAATCCGTGGCTCACTTGAAGAACGATGCCGTCATACAAACAGACACGAAAACGAACTTTAATTTATAACATGCATAGAAATAGATGACACAATGAGAAATACTGTCTGCACTTCGTAGATGGAAAAACAATGTCAACGAATGATATCCTTCAGTTACTTTGGCACAATGATATTTATCTTATTAGGATGTTAGGAAGTCAACAAAGATAAATTATAGTAGCTGTACATTTTGGGCTGTAGTTTCAGTCGAGATAAGCCGTTAAAAACCGTTTAAGCTATCGTTGTCCCGGAGCATGAAGTTAAAATTGGAGCAAGTTTCCTTGACTATCATGCAGTTGGTATTATTTATGCAAGCAGAAAATGTGTTTCTATTATGTAGTATATATTTGTAGCAAACCAAAAAAAGAATGATTCTGTATCGAGGAAAATTTGCAGATTTTTTTGAATGAGGATTTGATGATCTTTTTACCGCGGTCAATGACTTTATGCATTGTGCTGTTGTAAAAAGGTAGGTTACTCATGAAATCTGGCAGGATTATAATTACACATAACACATCACGTGTATAATTTTCGAAGTAGACAGAGAAGTATCTAATAGTACTGCCATCATAAGTCAGGTAGGTAAGTACCATCAACAGGGCACAAATCCAGACTCAGTGGCTGCTACCGGTAAACCATCTTATCAGCTATCAAGTAATGGATAATTACAGGCGGTTGCATAAACATTGCCAATACGAACCAATTATAACATTAGGGTAACCAGCTCTAACGAGAACAAATAAGGACGTTAGCAGACCAACCATAATCTACGGTTGTTTACCAACGTATCCGTTTTTGGCTCAAGATGTTTTGACTGAACAACAGGAAGGAAACATTTGCAAGATGAATGAAATTCATTTCTGCAAAATCCACAGACCACAATAGTGAATGTTTTAATTACGTAAGCCAAGTGAAAGTCGAGTCATACAACAAACTGTTTTTGTGTTACGTTTTTGATGCTTTGCTTATACTCGTATCAGCTTCAGGCTAATGTTTAGTGCTTCGTAGTATCAGAATAAGTACAGACTCTATCGCATTGGATCGCAGATCTGTAATGGTAGTTGTAGGTAAGAGTTTGTAAATAAATAAATAAATAAGTACTTGACTTTGACATGAGCCCTCTTTATTTGATCGCCTGAATTGAATGAAGGACTTTACATTTTGAAATTATAACGTACTCTCACTAAGCATTGTTAATAACTGTTATAGTTTAGTACCTATTAGATAACCTAAAAATACTTTAAAGCTCACTAAGGGGATATAAGGCAGCACAATATAGCAACAGCAGTGGTTCCGCTTTGCGCACAAAGTGCAATAAAGTGAAAGAGCAACTCAACCAGGATTTAGTTCAGACGCTATTGAAAAAGTTATTGTTACATTTAATTTAATCATTTATTTTCAATTAATTTTAGTTTAGCGCTTGCTTTGTTGTTTAAGTTTATTAATCGATAACTTGTATGTGTGGTGTAAACTAAAGTCTCATAAATTCATAATACAAGTTAAACATAAAAATAAAAATTATCTATCCTAGTCCAGTGCAGTCTGCACTACTTAACTATAAATCAATGAAGTTAAGTAGGTTTAAGTTGTTATTTCAATTACAACACACGAAGCTACAGATAAAGATGATTACGGTGTTGTAACCAGCAGGCGTCGCGCTCGGCTGCTGAAATAGCCACAATCAGGTGCTAACAGCTATGGTCAACCGATAGAATAACGCTTGCACGACTCTCATGGAAAGAAGTGGCTAGTAACGTAATAGGACGGTGATTCAACTGATTTTAAGGAACAAATCAATGTAGTTATGAAATATGTCAAAAATTATGTCAGAACTTCAGAAGTCGCAATGAATTAGCGTTATAGGCCTGAGGTTTAAGTGATTTTGAGGAAAAAACAGTTTGAATGACTAAATATTAGTCAAAAATTGCCTCACTGCAGGTCAAAAGTCCGTTCTCTGGTCACCTTATTGACTCGAAGGTTCCTTTACGAGAAATTCATTCGTTCAAGGTTAACCAGGAATGGCACTGAAAAAGCCATTGGTTTCATTGTTGAACCCATGACCTGCTTTATCGCTACAATTACAGACTGTTCAATATATTTGCAAGTTGTACTTCGATCATTTTAATTTCATACAAGTTACCTGCTTGCACCTTGTGATTACATCTCGTAATTATCGATAAGTACTGAATAAGTCATATTTTGGCTGTCTTGCCATCGTGTTACCGAGCAGTAATTGGGTTGTGGAGGTCAGATAGGCAGTCGCTCCATATAAAATAATGGTATTCCTATTCAGCTGCCCCGGCAAGACTGGAAGCCGAGCCCAACATAGTTGGGGAAAGGCAGATTAAGTACCGATATTAGAGAACTTTTTTGAACTTTAAGTAACAGGCAGTGTTTTTATAAGTGCCTAACTGCATAATTGTTATTGTTGTGACGATAATAACGCGCCCAGCTGTTAACTAGCTAATCAGTCAGGCTATTTATAAGACATACAATAAGTATGTATGCATGTTAAGTACTAGTAACAAGATTATAGAAATATTTAGAAAATTTAATTATTCAACTTATGTTACGAAGAATTTAGCCTGGGGCTTATTGCCTTACGATTTTGGTTGACCAGTTTGATGTCAGTTTCAAGACAAGCAAGTAGGTAGTTCTCGTGGCAAACAACTCTGATACACTATCAAACGGTTTCTAAACGTAATCATCGTTGAATAAGCCTTCGACCATCTTGAAGACGTCTAGAATTCGGGAATCCGGGTGTCGTGGTTTCTAAACTATTAAAACCAACTTTCAAAATAAACCTATCAATGTCACAATCATAACTCATCAGGATTATCTGGGCACATAACACAACTAAACATACAAATAAATACATAATTGGAGCAAATACATCTGTAGGTCATACAAATATTTGCCTCAATACGGAACCGACTCTCGGCCCTTAAGTACGGAAGGACGGAACCTTGCGCCACTGTGCTAATTGGGACCAGGGTACAAGCAGGGCACAAAAGGCACAATAAGAGACGGAACAGAAGATGATGATGTTGATGGGTTAAAGCGGAAGACGGACGAAGTCCATAGGTAGGAAAACACGGATACCTTGCGCCACTGTGATGCTAATTAGGACCAACGATATCACCAGGGTGCCATGAGAGAAGAAAAGGCACAATGGGAAGCGAAACTAGTGATGATGTTGACATGTTCAAACGGAATTAGGTCCGTAAACAAATAATACTTGGTGACAAATCACTTACTGGTCCTTTTACAAGGTGCCAATATATTTCCATAATCACCAGGTTTAGCCTAGGCTGATGACTCTACGCAAGATAAAAGGTGCATTCCCCACAAATGAATCAAATATCTGGCAAAAGGTGGGTTAATAAGGTACATTCGGTATGCTCCCTTTGGAGAAAACACTAATTGCCCTGACTCCAAGAGTCACCTATAAACGAGAATCATCAGAACACGATATTGGTTATTTTACGAAAATCCTAGGCAAATAGAATGTGAATGCAAAAAAGGTGGTCTTTTCACGGCTTGAGGAGAAAAATGCAAACAGTAGTAATTTAGTATGCACATGTAACAATAATCGTGACGACGACGCGCGGTAATTGATACGCTTGCGCTTACAAACGAGGAATTCCTGCTCATCAGCCGTGGCCGCAGATTGGCCATCTTGAACATTATTGTATGCTAATCAGGTACACTCGGGACTATTATACTTTGTTTGGTTATTGATTAAATTCTTTGTTGATTGTCTTTTGCGCATGATTGCCAGACAACAACAGAATTATTCTATAAAATGCTGAAGTTGTTCGAATTTTCGATTTCAAATTTGCTTCTAAAATTTACATAAAGTTTTATTATCTTCGTTGAATAGAGCTTCATTATTTTATTCATCTTTTCTTATCAATTTGATAATGTTCTATAAACCTTTCATTCGATCTCTTACAGGCACGTGGTACTAGGAAAGCATAACACATGACTACATGAGTCAGTGGCTCAGTACGGCTACTATGCATGTGACCGATAAATTGGTTTATTTGTACCGTTTGCACCGACAACTCATTTTCTAATAAACGCCGTAGTTATTGCGCAAGTATTGTTATTCAGTCAGGCGTATAGCGACGCTTGTTGCATTCCCACAATATAACTTGATAGGACATTCTTGATGGCGAAGATTGTGGGCTAGAAACTGCGACATGGTACCAGAGCTGTGGAAACACGAAGAGATTTGAAAGGAGTGTGTTCGGATAAAACTTAGATAATGAACTGGAAGCTATGTAAAGAAAAGTCATTTTCTAGATAGCTTGAAATCTGTGAATATAAATTTATCTAGCTCCATTCACTAAGAGCAAATGATCTACAATTTAACAAAAAAAAAACTTAATTGCCTGCACTCAAATACGCCTTTAGACGAAAAGTGCCATTAAATCATTGTTTCGTAATTTCTTTTACCAGATATCATGTCCATTTGCTATTATACTAAAATCACATAATTTGGTCATTGCCACCTTCTAAATCGTTCGCAAAATGCTTTTAAGTTTGCACAATTATTGAGTTTTATTCGTTTTTCAGTACAATTGGTGTTAAGCTGAAGTTACATGAGCGGTTTGCGCATGTTATGTCATGCGGGCTGGCAAGTGCTGGCATAATACTTATTACTCACGCAGGATCTTAAGTAAAAATATATGTAATAATAACAAAAGTAAAAATACAACGTGGTTTCAATAGACTTCATAAATGCTGAGTCACTGTTCATCAGGTGCTTACTGCTTCGTAAATAATGAATTACACAGATGTATGTATGTTCGTAATTTACTAATTAGCAGTTAAATTATAGACAAAAAGGTACAACTATGTCATTGAAAAAGTTAAGAAATACAATGTAACACTGATATATTATTATGTAAACCTATGCTAAAAATAGTTTCTATCCGTTAGATACGGTCAATTGGCTACCTCCATAGCTGGTATTCTACCCTAGTACTTGAAAATAGACCGAATTTTAATGTAACTGCAAACTATTTTCTAATAACGTAAAACGAATTGGAGCATCTTATAATTAAAATGAATGATGGTGGACATGAAAACCCACACCTTATAATTTTCATTTTTTTGCAATTCTTATTTAGAAACAAGAACATAAAAGCTTGTCAAATGAACATTTAAGAGCACAGTGTGGCACACCACACTAACTAACCACAAAACTAAAGCGTATCAACAATCGCACAATAATCTTGCATCGTCCTACTAGTAGTTCATTTAAACTTTACTAAGTAGATAGACATACCTAAGTAAAGTACCAAGGTCACATCATTCAAAGGATCACCACTTTATAACATTTGTTATAATTAGTCTGTCACGTCTTCGTCTCCAAGAGAGACATCTTTGCACTAATTAAAGAGACTTTTTTGCACTAATTAAAGAAACATATTAACAACGAGACAATACTTGTCTATCTACTATCTGCGTATTAGTTTGAGTTTTATGGCAGGCGTTTTAATAGTACATGTGTCACCATCTAGGCGCAGCTGTCGGAGTTATATTGGGTGGTTTTGGGCAATGTTTGGTGTTTTCTTGTAGAATAATACCTGTATTTTAAATGGCTTGAATCTACCAGGTAAATTCTGAAATGGAATAGTAGGAAATTTTCTGTAGCATAAGTTGTAAGCTTACCTATTAGAAGGTAAAAATTCAGTCAGAAATTATAATTGCTCCTAAACTTTTGACTCACATTTTTAACCTCAACCTTAGTCAATCATTCATTATGATTACAATTACGAATATTACAATTATTATGATTACGATTATGAATATGTATGTATTCATAATTTAATTATAGGTACATTCAATTAAACACATCTAATAAGTTTTAACAATATTATTGAATTGCTACTTAGCCCTCTTCCTGTCTCCTAATGTGGCTGTGCCCGACCAGGTCCATATTGATCTTTTACCTTATTACACCATCTATGTAATACATATGGAATGCAATAAAGCCTTGAGTATTGAAATGGTGCATTCAATCATAACAATACATGTGAAGACACTATAACCAAGTTAATAGGTCAATTAGATTGTCATCAGAAAAAACTTTAAGTATTAATTTAATAGGTACCTGCAAAAGGTATTTACAAAGCAAATGTAAGTGGAAACACACGGAGGGCGGCCTAGAAGGACATGACTTTTTTGGTGATGTTATTCAGAAATTTCAGGTGCAGTACTCGCAACCGGTGTGCACTGTGCGTGTACGATTAGATGTATGGACGTGGACGAACCAAAGGAGTATTTAAGGATCGAAGCGGGAAAAGGCGTGAATTTATGCACTAGCTTTGCCCGCGGCTTCGCCCGCGTGGAGTCAACAAAAATCCATTCATCCATCCATCCTCACAAACTTTCGCATTTATAATATTACTAGGAAGTAGGATGTGCGATGTGGGGTACCAACGTCCTAGATGCAGGCACATCTAGATGGTCAAGCACGGTTACGTTACGTTAGACTACAGTTTGAAATGACTTGCGTTGACATTTCTGCAATTACCACGAGTAGTTAGCAGTGGTTAACTAGTTGTTAGCTTGCTCGGCTGAAGTGATAACATGATGTACGGGTTTTTCACTATCATGCTTTATAATAACGGTCACATAACTGAGTCTGAAGTTCAAATATTTTTCTTTTTCACTCGTTTTCCGACATTGTGTCCGTTTGTACAGACCCCAGAGTACAACCTACCCGAAACTGTCAGATTTTCCCAACCAACCTTGAACCTAATGCTTTAGAGATAAAGTTGAAAATCTATTAAAGAAATTTGACAGATTGTAGTAGCTTGATGTGCTGGTGTCTGTACCTTGATAAAATCCACGGTGGGGAATTCCGTAAGTGATATGAGCTCGGAGTCTGATGGAGCGCCCTTGAGAATTCAAGAGTTTGGCTCAATGTCCCTTATGTTACTTCATATTTCCACTATAAATATCCTAATTATTATTTATATTAAAGAGGTGCCTTTTCTGGGTTTGAAACACTAAGCGGCATCTAAATGTAATGCCGTAACAAAAGCTGGCTGTTTCAAGGAATTTTCAAAAAATCGCCCAGGTATGGCAGGTATATCATTTTTGATTTCCAACACTTTCAGGTAAGCTGGTAGACCGTTGTCTATGAGATTTTGTGGGATAAAGGAAGAGTGGAAAGTGGATTTCATGAAAAAACTTGTGTATTTTTCATTTTACAACAATAATGTCCCAGTAAAATCGTCGTAATACTTACCCAAACTAGTAACCATAAAGCCGAAATTAGACGCTTCACTTTCTGTTCATTTTTGTCTTAAACTCAAAGTAAATTGCATGAATACAAAATGAACATTTTATGAAAACATTCACTGACCTGCAATAGTGTTGAGGAACATGAGATACTCGAAATTGGAGATCTCACGGCGTTGCCACTTCTGAGTCATGTTGGAGTTGCGCATGAGTTGTCGCGGCGACATCATCGACGCACGTCTGGAACAATGTAAATAATTATAATTAATAAACACAGAAATAAGATCTAATCTGAAGTCTAAAAGGTACTTAATTAAAAGTTTTTGTGAGTAATAGACTAATAGCATCTAATTAAAAAAAAACACAAAAAAAAAATAAAAGCGGGGTACACGAGTTTAGTGTGACTGAAAAGCAATATTTTCATCGAAGTCGATTCATGAATGTCAATTCACTTTTTGATATGGCAGGCATGATTTTTAATTTTTTTAATTATTTGTGTTTTTTATTTTATACCTTTTAGTGATAATACCTTTTAGGAGCTCGTGGCTAAATAAGAACAGCCGATCAGGTCGATCTTTAGGTTAAGCCGTGCTTACCTAGGTTGGTCCGTGGATGGGTGACCACCCATTACGTACCGAGTTTCCTCCGTGCCTCGGAAGCACGTTAAGCCGTTGGTCCCGGCTGTCATTTGTAGATCTTTGACAGTCGTTGCAGGTAGTCAGTGGCCAGAAAGTCTGACAACCAGTTTTACCAAGGGGTATCGTATTACCTAGCACTAACTGGGTTGTGGAGGTTAGATAGGCAGTCGCTCCATGTAAAATACTGGTATTCAGCTGCAATCCGGTTAGACTGGAAGCCGACCCCAACATAGTTGGAAAAAGGCTAGGCAGATTTTCTATGGGTTATTGAATACTACCGTTATATTTATTTAATTTCTTTTGTTATTAGTGAACGAATGCATATTGAATACTACTGTTACATATTTTTGTGATGTACTAAGCAAGCTCTAAACGATGATAATATACGTAGTCAAATTTTCATGAAAAAAAAAAATTACCGTTTTTTTATAGCCATAGGGCTCCCCTTTCTATTTTTTAAAATGTTCAGTAGGTAGCCTGTGTTACCTGGAACGCTTCTAACGATACCACATACATTGAAATCGGTTAAGCCGTTTAGAAGTTATGGTGGAATAAAGAAACTCACATAAATACATACATGAACCCTGAAAACATAACACTCCTTTTTTAAAGTTTTGGTAAAGTAAATGATGTTTTTATCTTATTTTTTGCGTGAACTTTTTTGATCTAACTACCTATAATTAGAACATGAATAAACATGAAATACTATAAAATTGTACATTAAATGTACTTTGTATAAAATTGAACATGAGTAATATCTTCTATATTTTTAGAATAGCGTACTTTAAATTAGATATAATTAAAAATGCACGTGTAGTTATGTAACCATAGTTTTACACGTTTTAGCAGCATTTAATATACATTTATAGGCGTAGACCCATCAAAAGATGCTTTGTTTCGGTCCGGTGGTTAGCATAGAACATAGGCTATTTAAAGATGGCCCGCAAAAACTGTTAATATCATGGAAATTGCGAACGATAATGTTGGGTAATTTATTTTTGCCAGCTTAACCTGGATACTAGAAAAACTTTATCTAGCTTAGAGAAACGCCCTCTTAACTAGATGAATAGTTTTCGGAAAATGCTTTCTGGCATTGGCAATTCAAGTTTAACTTTTAACTTTCAGTATTTATATGAAAGATTTTGTACTGGTGCCAATATAATACAGTGACGTTTCCTGGATGCAACAAGATTTATAGATTCTAAATTTCATTTTATTAGAATTCAATAAAGTTTTATTTCACATCGGGTCTGGTTCTCACACATAGCCTCTTAATAACTGCAGCCGAAGCTAACTTAAACTTAACTTTTGCAAGTTCCTGTTTCCAAACTCATGAGGTTATCAATTTGTATTTGATCGCTTTGGAGGTGGAATGAATTTAGATCAATTCTGCAGCAAGCCACAACAATATGATAATTTAATCTTATGATGAAGTTGGTAATACATCAACATCATCATCATCATTTCAGCAGAAAGACGTCCACTGCTGGACATAGGCCTCCCCCAAGTGTCGTCACATTGACCGGTCCCGTGCGTCTCGCACCCAGCGGATCCCTGCAATCTTCACCAGGTCTTTTGTCCACCTAGTGGGAGGCCTTCCAACGCAAAGTCTTCGGTTCGCGGTCACCTCTCTAGAACTTTTCGGCCCCATCGGCCATCCGTTCTGCGAGCAATGTGCCCTGCCCACTGCCACTTAAGTTTGGCAATTCTTCAGGCAACGTCGGTAACCTTGGTTCTGTTGCGGAGTTGATAATTAGGCTTACTTAATTGAAGCACATATGTAGGTAATGCTAGCATTCTTTTTTTGTAATGTGCTTAATTTTCTGTGTACGGTTTTATAGCTTTACTGATTACAGATTTTATCTCAGTTTTTACTTGCAACGTGAAAATTCATGTAACAGTCTCAATATGGACGTACCTATGTACTTAGGGTGTGCCCGTTGAGTCGTTGACCCAGTGATCTTGACCATGGGCTTATCCAAAATTAACAAGAGGAAGTTAATTTTATATGTATCGTAAACAGATTGAGTCATACGCTAAATTAGTAAAATTACGAGTAAACCACAGTCGATGGTCGGTCACTTAGGGTCTGTCCAGATATCGTCTGGCTTTTTGGTCCTACGACCTACGTACAGCCTTGTCAATCGTTCGAACTTTTCGACATAAAAAGCGTAGTTTTTTTTAAGTAAAACTTACTGGAATTAATTGGTCCGCTACCGCATATGAGCTGCGCGAGTGCTGCTCTAGTATTGAACTGTCCGTCAGTTTCGAGTTTGTCACTGCAGCTGTTCTAAGAACCTTTATCTGATTTCTTTGTTGGAGTTTGATAGGAATCTTGTTTACGTTTGTAGTTTAGGTATATGATTTGTTTCCTGTACGTAAAAGGTGCAGTTGTATGTTTACGCTACACTAAAGCTTAAGCTTAAAAGATTTTGAATACTCGCTTCCAAGTAACTACCTACGTTAAGCGATTACCAAACAATCTGTTAAATAATCTGCAATAATCTCTAATTAATAAAACTGGTAAGGCAATGGTGTATGACAGTTAAAATGTGCGTGTAAATTAACCAAAGCCGAGATCACACCAATTGAAACGCTTGCTTAGCGCGGATTTTCACCAATAAAACTTCACGCGATCAGCTCACCTGAACCGCGTTCAAGAGTGTCTAAATTACTACAGAATATTGAAACTGACAGCTCTTGAACGCCTTTTCGACTTTGTTGATCGTGTTCATTTTCTTAAGTGAAATCAGTCCTGAGCAGCCTCAGCCAGAAGGCGTCGGCGCCGGTGGCTGTAATTGTTTTTCTCATCTAACAAGATAAAACAAAAACAACTAGGTTTGTTGATTTACTTGGGAGCAATATATCGTCGGATAACCGTAGGAATTGTAATATTTTAGATATGAGTTTTAGATACTTAAACCCTTTTTTGTTTGTTTATCGATACCCATCATGTCTGCCGAGTTTTGCTAGCTAATTCAATTTCACCCTGTATATTTGATGTGAATGCGGCCTAATATCGAAGGTGGCGCCGCGTGTCCGACTAGTACAATGCTATCAGTGTCAGGGTCGGCGCGCGGTTGTTGACCCGCGCCGCTGCGTCTGCGACGGTGCTGTGCGTCTGCGTGTGCGCATGAATGTAAGGCTTTCTCATCTGTCACTGTAAGGACTGTTACCTATATTTTGTTGTTAATTTTTGCCTCTCTGGTATCGATTTCGCGAGCGAGCGCTCCTGTCGACCATGAGGTCCGAGGTTCGATTCAAGGATCGTGAAAAGTATTATCAGGTTTTAGGGAAGATAGATAGCACCTGTGCCTGCGCACACACTTGTTCCCGCGTCAATGGCTGGGCTCCGCTGAAGATTGGCCGTCATGACCAAAAACGGCGAGGAGAACTACCTAGTACGTTGTTAATTTGGCAGTTTATGATGATTATGCTGTCAAAGTTGATAGTTACAGGAAATAAAATGGGTTGTTTAATGCTCTGTCAATTTGTAAGATCTTGTCAAATGATGTTTTATTTGGGGACAGTTAATTGAGGTGTATTGTTACAATAACCAAACATTTGATACATTTCTGCTTGAGGTAGTTTCTGTTCTGCAATGTTTTGGGATACATAATTGGATATTGGATATGGATTACATAATGAGATGTAGACATCTAAATATGTCATTGGTTTGTTTTATTTCGTACTTGACAAGATAAGCTTAAAAAGCTTTTACGACTTATTAAAACAATAAAACTAATAAAAAGTTAAAAAGCTTCTGAACTTCATTCAACCAATTAACAATTACCAAATACAGACAAAATTATTGCAAGCAAAGGCCAGCCTCGAGAGGTCAAAAGCCCACTTGTTTTATAAATACTGAATAAAAATTATAAATAGCGTCGAGACCGATACCGAGACCGGTGAGTGGGTGACCAAGTGATCTCGATACCGGAGTACCGGAAGCGGATGGGGGCCATAAGACCTTATCTTGTAAATAAACAAACAATTATCTACTAGGAACTAGGAGTTGATCTATTTTATTCGCAATTAATGAATTATTCAAGCCGTTAATCATATTTTGGCGTCATTTATACAGAGCAATTTGACACATTCATTTATGAGCTGCTGTAAGTGGGTTTTGATAGGGAATGTTTCTTGATACGTTTTGTGTAGGTGATTCAAAGCTTTTGCAATGACTTTTTCGCATTTTAAAGGCATCGATGTGATTGTAAAATAATTAAAATGTCGCAAAAGTGAGCAAGCGAGTGACTATTAAGTAACAATTTCTGCGCACAATAGAGCACTATTGCAATATATTTCCCTAATCGTTCTGATATCTAAGAGCAGGAACTTGAGTAACAGACATTACCGTGTTCTCTCATACTTCGCTTTGTCACAGCAACAATAATAAAAACACATAAAGCAAATAAAATACTTACATTGCAACATTAAAAATACGAAGTTGCCAGCATTTACGAATGATAATGACCATTTCAAAATCAAACGAGGTGAGGTAAACCTCTGTGGTACCTTGTGACCCACGCTTGACCAAACTCTTGTTCCGAGTTCAATTTCTGACCAATCGGGGAAGGTCACAGATGATTTAACGACTACCGACCTCTTTGGTGAACAGTCCATTGATATGTTGCGAAATTTACTACGTTTTGTTATTGTTTATGGTAAAAAATGGCTTCGTGATGGCGAGTCAGCTTTCTGTTGTATGGATAAAGTTTATGAGCATGTAAATTATTGGACAACTTATTTTATTATAAACACCATTGAAGTTTAATATGTATGTGTGAAAAGCTGTAAAAATAAGGTACTAAGATATTTGCTGTCTAAAGATGGATGTTAGTCCTTTTTCGATTCGAGCATAAAATTACTGGGTATTTATGCTGTAATATCTACCTGCACGAAATGTAATACTACATATTTTAATTATAGTCAAGGAACCATGTATTAAGAGGCTAACCACCATTTATACAAAATTGAATTCGCAGAGCGGAAAAAAATGAACATAGTAATTTCTCGAGAAGATGACTTATTTTATCGAAAACAATATTTAACCATACGACTTCCCATCCCATATTATCTTGGACCATTTTGGTAGTTTGCACTTAACTTTGTTGGAAATGTTTCCCTGTCAAGATAAATGACCCCAGAAGTTAGTAAGGTATGACCTGCATGGTCAGAAGAGACCTATGAATTTCATGAAATATATTACTTCAGACAACGCATTGAAACGTCAAACAATTGACCTTACTTTAGCATTTCGGCATCCTTTGCGAGGTTTACGGAAGTCAACATTTTACAAACCCATAATATAAACTCACGCCTTTTTCCAATGGGTAGGGTAGAAACTACAGAACGCCACATTTACATAACTTTGTTCAAATAGTTTATTCAGCATTCTTATTTTTATTAATCAATCACAAATTACTGAACTACAAATTTGACAGCAGAATTATTGATCAGATTTTACTAGCGTTTAAAAGAGTTTGAGAATCCTGAGTCAAACGAAACACACAAAATCGACCAACTCCCATTTAATAGACCACTCCTTGAAGAGGCCACTTCCAACAATTATTCGAAATAATTGCCTAGACAATGACGTCTCCGGGCAAAAGAAGCTGCCGTTGTCAATCATTCAATTTCGAATAGAAACAACATTTTCGCGCTGTAATCCTATATAATTCAGGTAATCATGTCATCAAACTCAATCATGATGAGAGGGAAACAGGGGGGGGGGAGAGGAGAGGAGAGGTGGGGAGGCTGCACATCATCACATGATTGTCTCATCCACAATCATTGTTTACTTTCGTACACACGCTAAGCGATTTTTTATCGTAACGAGTTTATCAGAAAATTGTAGCATTGTCAACTATGAGAAACAATTTTCGTAAGACAAAAAAGTTGATAGCTAAAATCGGATGATTGAAGTCATTTCTGCGACCTAAGATGAAATAGTTTTAGTTTTTTGGTCAAATGGATTTAGTTTGACGGAGAGGGCGACTGTGGGCTGTGGGTGGCTATAGTTGCTCTATAAATAAGACGTTATAAAGCACTTATACGTCTAGTAGGAAATAATAACACTTCCTATCGAAAAGCATTCATTTATTTTCCGAGCGGAAACTTGAAGTTGCGACTCAGCGCGCATTCTCGACAGAATGTTGCGAAAGACACTGCGTTTAGGTACTTAGTGTGTTAATCAACATTTCTCGTCGTTTTAAATACATGTACAAAAACTTTATAAAGATTAAGTTGCTCATTTGCAAGATAAGAATGTAACTGCAAAATTCTTTAACATTACCAAATAATCAACCTAAGAAAATAACCAAATCAATTAACTTAGACATTGAACTTGGTCTACTAACTTTGTAAGGTTAAACTCCATGAAGGTGAATGACCCAGAATAACTGTAAACTGTTATAATTTTAAGCTTGAAATAATTGCAAACAGTTAATTATTGACATACTGATTTAATTAACTGCCTATTAAAAAGATGACGTATAAACGTACACGTGTATAAAATTTAAAAGCGCAACTATACATTCTAAATGTTACCATTGTTCTAGTGCAGTAAACTATTCGTAATTAAATTAATAGTACAAGTATAAAATTTAAAAGCGCTTTAAAAGCGCTTAAGTAAACATTCTAAATGTTACTATTGTCCTCGTGCAGTAAACTATTCGTAATTAAATTAATGGTACAAGTAAGTATTCATCTATAACTGAGTATTATCTATGTCGATTTATATCCAGGAAATCATTAATTTACTGACGGCGAATCATTTCAACTCTATTCAATTCATTAAAGATGTTTTGTTTCACGACTATTGATACTTGAATAGCTTTAAAAGACGCGACAAAGTCGTGAAGTTGCGACAGAGTCGCGTAGTCGCGAGTGTGCGCTAATCGTTACTCTGTGAGCCACAAATTGGCGAGCGATATGTCACACATGTCCGGTAAACATTGACATTGACAACTGTACGCTCGCGCACATAAATCATAGCATGTTTACATAATTTTATTCACTTTTTTTTTGGGCAGAAGTTATTTAGAATATAGATGCAAGTTAGCTAAAGTTTTGTGCCCAAAAGATTTTGATGCTATTTGAAAGAGTGACTTGACACGAGAAATATAGGATGCTAAGGGTATAGAATCGAAGTGTTACACGGACACAATAGCCATTTCAACTTTCCTTCTCAGTTTTTTTTAAATTGTAATTTACGGCGTCACTTTAGGATCGTGTTTCTGGACATTTTGATTTTAATTAAGTGCCCTCTACCTATAAATGACAGCTTCATTTTGTGCCGTGACTTTGAAGAAGAATCACATTGGCAATGAGGGGTGACTACGCCAGCTTCCACAGAAAAAATTCAAACCCTTTTTCAACATGGACAATTTGAAACTTTTCTACGTTACGATAGAGTTGCAATAGTTGATCGTTTACAATACGTATATTTACAAAATACAGCTGATAGAGTTGTTCCCACGGGTAATTAGACACGTCTTAATTAGTTCTTATCGACTGCTCCAACTTAAACGCATTTAAAATCATCTGTTTGTTTTCATAGCTTTAATGGATTTCATTATCACAAATGAGTAATGTTTTTAATGATAAATGTGTTTAATTTAAGATGATTTAATGGATGTTTCATATATGTATGCTTAGTAATTTAAACTAGAGGTTAACTTTGACTGTGATTAATGGAATATTCTGTATCAATTTCAAATATTTCGGTTTTAAAAATAAACAAAACAATTATCATAATTGTTATTAATCATATTCATTAATTAACGACTAAAATTAAGTAATTGCTTAGACATAGGAAACGAATGGCCATTGTTTACCTCACCTAGTGAGATAATATTGTGTTTTGTCCACCGGAACTGATAACAAACATGACTTTAGGGCAAGAAGCTGATTCGTTAAACTGTTTGTACTTGAGAAACTTTGTTTTTTGAATTAAAGTACTCGAATCTTTGTTTTAAAAATACTAATGTAGCTTTATACATATTTTTTTGTGAAATAAACAAAAAAAATATCTCAAGTACCCTTTGTCCTTTTGCTTGAGTTTGAAAGCTCTCTTATAATAATAAAATTTATGTTACTTCAAACACATTGGAAAGTTTTATCTTCTTCGCGTATTTCTTTGAGTCGTCCAATCTGGATCGTGGTCTGCCAACGCTTTTTGCCAACTCTTGGCAACCTTTCCGTTAGGTTCGGCAAAGTACTGAAAACTATCAAAATTATCTTTTTCTACCAAAGGAGACTCCTGTACCTAACAGTACCCAAGTCACCATTTACATACAAGTAATCAAGTATCATTGATGTAAGATCAACGCACTTGTATGTGTCATTAGTAGCCACGATCTATTGTTTATCACGACCTATGTCAGGGAACCTTCAAAGCTACTTCTTACGATACCTATACTCCTGGTAATCGAGAATTACGAAGGATAGGTAAAGTTTACGTTCCGGTAGGAAATTGTTCTATTTACGGTCTTGTAATTAATCTAATAGATAATTCTTAGTAGTTTATAAAGGTAATAGTTGATAAAAAGTGTATGAATAGATTAACCTTGTGATTTGTGATTAATTCATGAAGAGAAACTATTGTATTGTATAACGGGCTGGTGTCCGCAACTCCACGTCCAATGCGCGTACTTTGCGTGCGGGAAGAAAAACTAACTAGAGATATAATTACTTCGGTGTAGAAAAGAAGAAAACCAGAAAGCTCGCGGGGGGTCCAACATTATCCCACAGCACTGTACTATCGGGATACAAAGTAGACTGTGTCGTAAGCAAAACCCATGTTATGGTGAATCCGAATACCAAACTAAAATAGTAACAGACAGGCACAGTTACTTTCGCATTTAATTTTACTATATCAGTAAGGAAGTATGAATTTTAACAGCTCGTAAAATCGTAACGTATCAAAAGTGCTAAATCACTAGAGAGACCCTTTTGTTAAATTCCGCCGGAACTAGGAAACTTCACGTTCAGAACACTTTATATTAATTAAAGGCACTTCATCCCGGCCCTTACTGCTAATTAGCCCATATACATTGCATTATCAGCTGTCCAAGGCGAGCTATCGACCCGGCAGGTACATACGGAGCAGTTCCTACTTTTACAATAATCACGCAATATACCAGGTCAGCAGATTCTGAAAGAATTGTGACCTTTTGTTCCGGTGTATCGGATTACGCGACTCAATTGTTTATCTAGTCAATAAAAAAAAATTAAGTGTTTTTTTGTAATATCAAAATATAAACTTTTTACTGAACGCATCAAAAACACATTTTTATAAATTTTTGTCTGTCTGTCTTTCCGTCCGCCGGAACAAACATTCCGGCTAATCTCTGAAACGGCTGGGCTGATTTTAATAGGACTCCTACTTTTATTTTACAATAATAATTAGCGTTCCGTGCAAAAAGTTGGAACCCTTGCTTGTTTACAAAATCCGATTCAAACGGCTAATCTCCGAAACAGCTGGACCGATTTTGACGGGACTTTAACTGGCAAATAGCTAATATTATAAGGTCTAACCTAAGCTACTTTTATTTTATAAAAACAATTAGGGTTCCGTGCAAAAAAAAGCCTTTGAAATTGTTAACAAAATCCAATTAAAAAGAAAAGTAATATTTTTTTATAATAACTTCACGCAAACGAAGTTTGCGGGCTATAGCTAGTTTATAATATGGGTGGCTTTATTATGAACCATTAAAATATTTATAAATAACTTAAAGATTAAAAAAGGTATTCGGGCTTATTTATAAAATCTAATTTTAATGTATCAATGCAGAAATATCTTTTCCAGCACAGTTTCAGCATGTACTGTACAAATAAATGACGTCTCCATAAAACTGACTTGTTAATTACATGTCATCATATTCCCTTTTAGCTATTACATACTCGAAAAAGGCAAGAGAAACAAATTTTCAGAGTCATTTTACATTGCATGTTAACAGTAACTAAGCTCTTGCAAAACGAGTAATATTTCAAAAAACTAAATCGTCACTTATCACAAAAAATAATTAACACATCGTCAAAAGAAATAAATTAAGAAAATTGATAACGCAAATAAAACTATTTGCCCACATCACTTCTACAAAAATGGTTATATCCAGTTAAAGGCAAGATTCATCATAGTTTACTTTGTGACGACTGGACTATTCGGTCATGAGCTCAGTTTTCCCAAAAACCGAGTAAAAACAAACATTAAAACTTATATTCTGTCGTGAGATACAGTATTTTGTTTCGTATTTACTCGAATTTTCCGAATTAAGTATTCACATCTATGTCAATAAGTTTATTGGCAAAGCAAACAAATTACTTAACCTATTGTAGTTATTCTAGTTACTTGAAATGTGGTTTATGTATACCACATTACTCAGAAAACTATGGGCTTGTATATGGTTAGCATTATTTTTATAGACTCTTCGGATAACCTCTTCTTTAAAATAATACTTTAGGAAAACATCTTCTACTAAATACTAATGTGTGATATAAACCACAAGAGGAAAAAAAAATAGCAATATGTCTCAAACATTTTACATTGTAAAGCCAGCCTAGATATAAATCAGGTACCAGGGTGACAGAAATCAAAAGTGCTGAATCACAGACAACCGCAGACCGCATGTCGAGCTTTCAAATCAATTGTAGTCAGTGAACGAACGCTTGATTCACGGCAATGCATAATACGAGTATGCCATGAATCGGCAAGGATACGGAACATTTATTGGTTAAAAGATTTACAACTTGTAAGTAGGAAAAACCCCGATTTTTCGTCATATAGGGAAATTGGATTATGTTTTAAGTAGGTTCTTATTTAACTTATACGCAGTAAGATAATTTGTAACAAAAGTCACGCATCACTTTATCAGTTTCCTAGATTGTAACCTACATGTATCTTCTCAGTATATAAACAGTTTAATTTAATTAAAATTACAGCGCTATTTTATAAACTGAATCATGATTTATAATATCAGGATCGCAGAACACAACAAGAACGCAGACAGATTTGTAAAGTATGTTGTCATACCGTACAAAGGCTATAATAGCCGCACTATTTATATTATTTTAATAACAATATTGCCCCGCATTCTCCACGTTGCGGTTACAACCGGTCACTTCCGATTTCCGCGTACAGGTATCTTGTGTTCGTGACTGTACTCCCAGTTTACACTCTTTTGTTTGTAAACAAACACATTGTCATTTACGATTTTATGACATTCATTATCATTTATTTTTATCAACAATTTTATTTAGCATCTGTTTTTGTGTAAGTACTTGTTTAAATTTTAGACGTGTGAAAAAAACTGGACACTTCTTGTAGGTATAGTTGCGAAGGCATTGCGCTAACTGTAGTTTAGTTTCCTAGCTGATACATAATAAACGTCAAGTATTAGGTAATGTTAATTACAAGCAAGTCAGCGCGTGCGTCATATTGAGACTCGATTTGATTCGCTGACCAGCAAATAATAACGTTGTAAATGCAGTAATTAAAAACTAAGAGGTTTGTATCGTAAGGATATTAATTTTTATTTTAAACGATTGGCACGCAATTTTCATTGTCCAAAAAATCTAACAAGAATATTTATACGTAATATCGCCGCGATTCTCTCGCTCGTGGAGACGGCCTCTAAGAGAGTGTATAGAAATACGTGGTTTTTTTTTAGTTTAAATGTATACATTTTAACTAAAAACACGGAAACACGGAAAAAACTGCAGAGCTCGGAATCGGCGAGTGACTAGAGATGGTAGTAATAGCCTACAGTGGGTTTAGCGTGGGTGGGTCACGGATTGTCGTTCAAAACCTGGTCTCGTGGTCGCTAACGCGATTGCCGATGGTGGGGTCCTGTCAGGCACAGTGTTTTTGTGCCCGACTGGGAACTAAACCCAGGCTTCTGCATTAGGGATTTCCCAGTAGTAGCCCGGTGTTTGAAAAAACACGTTATTCCGTTGGTGTAGCGCCACATCTCTCTCCGGTAGCGTCGCATTGCGGTCCCATCGGACTTTCCGAGTGAGGGAAGAGAGATTGCTCTTCTGTTTGTGCACACACTTGTGCACTATATTAATTTCTGCATCCATGGTTAGTCTCCGCTGAGATTGGTCAACATGACCGAAGACGGTCAGGACTATTAGAATCATAGTGCGAGTAAACGGTGATGCGCTTGGTTGGTACGGACAGTGTTGACAATGCCGCCTCTAGTAGCGCCGCCGAGGCGTCTCCGTGCTCGCGCCCTACTAACCCAACAATGGAGATGGTACATCTGTAAAGTTCGTAGAAAGTAGCCTTGATTCCACCGCGGTGACCTCAAGTGGGTAGGGATGGTGTTATCTGAGCTGATTTACTTGTATCTGATTATTGCAGCGTTAGGTAATATTGCAAGAAAAGTTGATACTGCCCGTGGAATCTTTCTTTGTTCAGTCCTTGTAAGTGATAGAGAAGATCATGGAGGGCACATGTCAATAAGTAATTCAACTATTCAGCCATCCTGTTATGTAGGTACTTTAAGTAAAACTTCGCAGACAGAGTGTCTATTGTTACCGCCACCGTTATCAATCTGTATGTCTGCTGCTAAATATGAGGGTCCCAGTAACCACCTTCAAGGTTCAATTTGCTGGACATAAAACCCACCCATTGATAAAATACTTAGTTACAGCCTGTTATTACCAGAAAAAACGAAACTGCTTTAAATCGTCAAAATTTTTCAAATAACACCTCTTTTTCCTCGTCATTCTTTTTTACATGTCCTCTGTTCATGTTTTATTTCGATTTTATCTCAGTTTACTACAATGTACGTAGTAAGATAATTTGTAACAAAAGTCACGAATCACTTTATTAGTTTACTAGATTGTAACCTAAATGTTTCTTCTCAGTAAATATACAGTTTAATTTAATTAAAATTTCCGCGCTATTTTGTAAACTGAATCATGATTTATAATATCAGGATCGCAGAACACAACAAGAACGCAGACAGATTTGTAAAGTATGTTGTCATACCGTACAAAGGCTATAGTAGCCGCACTATTTATATTATTTTAATAACAAAATTGCCCCGCATTCTCCACGTTGCGGTTACAACCGGTCACTTCCGATTTCCGCGTACAGGTATCTTGTGTTCGTGACTGTACTCCCAGTTTACACTCTTTTGTTTGTAAACAAACACATTGTCATTTACAATTTTATGACTTTCATTATCATTTATTTTTATGAAAGATCAGATCAACAATTTATTTAGCATCTGTTTTTGTGTACTTGTTTAGATTTTAGACGTGTGAAAAAAACTGGACACTTGCACTTGCAGGTATAGTTGCGAAGGCATTGCACTAACTGTAGTTTAGTTTCCTAGCTGACAAATAATAAACGTCAAGTATTAGGTAATGTTAATTACAGGCAAGACAGCGCGTGCGTCATATTGAGACTCGATTCGATTCGCTGACCAGCAAATAATAACGTTGTAAATGCAGTAATTAAAAACTAATAGCTTTGTATCGTAAGGATATTATTTTTTTATTTTAAACGTTTGGCACTCAATTTTCATTGTCCAAAAATCTAACCTGAATATTATTATTTTTTTTTTAGTTAAAATATAGTATTTTAAGAAACTAATTTGAATATTTTTTAAATTCAATGGCTAGTTTAATTTTAAAGTTGGCTGAGGACGGTTTAATACGTGAGTGACACTCTAATCACATGAAGCTAAGGGCTCGTTTAAACACGCGGGACCGCGCGATGTTAGTATTGACAGGTAAACTTAATTACTTGAATCAAGTAGGTAATTTGAGGTAGGTTTATTTCCAAGATTGAAATAAGGTTTTTCTTTTAGAATCAAAGGTCAAGACAGGCAGCTCGCCATTAAAACAATATTTTTAGATTCTTTAACAAAGATCTTAAATAATATATACCTACAATCCCGATTTAGCCGTCGAAATCATTATGAAAGAATTGATTGCACTTGACGGAATTGTACATCAAATACCAGTTATACAATATACATCATTAATATTAAAAAAATGCGCTAATGATGTGAATATTCTCCATTTAACAATGTTATGTAATAACGCTGAATTCGGAATATAGGTTAAGTGTCGCTTAACGACATAGCAATACCAATTCAGAAATTCTATAAAAGCCTTATCATTTTCTAGACAAATGACTTTGAAAATTATGGATTGCCGAAATATTAATTAACATGATTTGTTAATATGAATGTCTTTGTATCCTAATTAGGCAAACTAATTACTAAAAAGATGGTTCAATGATACATAATGATTCTTTTAAGTAGTATCCTTGAGATTTGTTGGCTCTATTCAGCATTCGGTAGCCAAACAATGTCCTGTTAAATGAGGAAAATATTAAAAAAATGCTTCTTAGAAAATACAGCAATACAATTTCAACGGAAAGAGTACCAAGTCTTGCGGAATACTTATGTGTTGCCTTATTTATCAAATACACAATCACTTCGCCCGCGACTTCGTCCGCAAAAATTGTGATGTCTCGGCCAATATGCACGATAAAATGTAATTGATAGCAGCACCCACGAATAATGTAGCTTTCTGCAAGTGAAAGAATTTTTAGAATTGGATCATTCGTTCCGGAGATTACCCCCTACATACAAACTAACAAACAAATACCTCTTTATAATTTCATTTTTATTTTATTTATTAGGCAAAATAAACAGTTATACATGAAAATCTTATACTAAGTTATAAATATACAAGAGTTATAAATGTATAACCAACGATATTTTCCACAACATATTAAAAGTTATATCTAACAGTGCGCTGTTCTAAGCTGTTCAACCAGACAAGTAGTTAATTAATAGTGAACTTAAACATAGACAGGCATGCAAACAACAGAGAAAGAGAGGGAGAGAGAATGATCAACTAACTATTATAATCTAAAATTGTTTTGTAGAAAAGACTTCTAAATTTTTTACCAGAGACAGAAAAGAAGTCGATGTCCTCAAAGATCTTGTTTTATTGATTGGTAAGGCGGCGTAGGGGTGCTCGCAAGCCTGCGTTTGTACGACAAGGACTTACTGCAAATATAAATGCGCGGACCCCACGGCAAATCGTAGTTCTGGGTATTACGTAATTAATTTTGTTGCGAATATCGATACAATCATAAGTATAGCACAGATCAAACATGAACATCGTTTCCAACGCAACGCGGCTAGACTTTAAACTTTGCAGATTATATTTTTTCATTAAGTCATTGTAGGATGCATAAATATGATAGCAACGAAAATACATGGCCTTTAAAAACTTTCTTTGTACTTTTTCGATCATATCGGAATATTTACCATAGTGGGGATTCCATACCGAAACAGCATACTGCTGAGAGCGGACCAACGATTTATACAGATACAAATATGTAAAAGGTCGGGTAAATACTCTAGCCGTTCTCATTATAAACCCGAACATACGGAAGGCATTATTAACAATATTGTTAATATGAGATAATATTAGTATAGATAGATGTCTAGATGCACAATCCATTAACAGCAGGCATCCAACCAGCCAGCCTTGAGTTCTAGTTTCAAGACAAAGTCACTCTCCCTCTAAAAACGATCAAGAGGTTTCCACCAAAAGAAAGTCCAAACAAAATGTCAAGTAAAATTCCAGTAAATTGATTTACATAACAATCAGAGTGATAATCACGATGGCGAAAGATTACATACATTGTCGGTCGTATCAGACCGATGGCAGACACTGACGCTCTTTACAATTGCGCATTGTCTCAGCCTGTAGAGCACGGAATCGGCGGGTGGCTACAGATGGATAAAAGCCAAAAGTGGGTATAGCGCAACACTGCCGTCACGGATTGCCGTTCAAAGCCTGGTCTCGTGGCCGCAAACGAGATTACTGAGTGTGGGGTCCTGTCAGGCATAGTGTTATTGTGCCTGCCTGGGAACTAAGCGCAGGCTTCTTCATCAGGGATGTCCCAGTAGTAGGCCGGTGGCCGGAAAAAGCAAGTTTTTCTGTTGGTGCGGCGCCTGATCTGTCTCTGGTAGCGACGGATTACAGTCCCATCGGACCTTGAGTGTCAGGGAAGAGAGATTGCACATGTTAATTTTTGCAGCGATGTCTAGTCTCCGCTGAGATTGGTCATTATGAACGGAGCCGGTCAGGAGAACTATTACAATCGTAGTGCGAGTAAACGGTAACGCGCTCGGTTGGTAAGGTAACAATGCCGCCTCTAGCAGCGCCGGCGAGGCGTCTCCGTGCTCTGTGCTCGCGCCCTACTAAGCAAACAATGGAGATGGTACATCTGTCAAGTACGTAGAAAGTAGCCTTGATTCCTCCACAAAATCACATGACATAAAATGTCATCCATTGACTAAGATTCTCAATTACAGCTTGTTATTACCAGACATAAAGAAACTGCTGTAAATTGTCTAAATTGTTCACATCATTCCCCTTTTTTCCTCGTCATACTTTTTTTACATGTCCTCTGTTCATCATACATTTTATTTTGATTTTATCTGTGTTTACCCGGTATGGTATGAATTACATAACAAATAATTACAGACATGAGTGTCGCGTGCCTACTTCCTGTGAAGAACGATCACGAACGGTATAAACTGCTCATTTTCTCTGTCGTATCGCAATTACAGCACATGTCAAATGCAACCCATCATAATGAAACCTGGGGTTTTTCCTTTTACATGATATTTTTTGTAATTTTTTTCCTTTTCTTGTAAAATATTTGGTTCTGTCTTATGAACAAAGGCATCTTATTAACTCAGCGGGTCCACGGCTGAAGACAGGCCCCCCAAGCGCCACAACACCTTTTCTTTGCCATCCGCATTCACTCAGTCCCAGCCACGTCTTGTATGTAGTCGGCCCATCCCGCTGGGGGGCGTCCACACTACGTTTGCCGATTTAAGCAATGAATTAATAAGATGAGAACAATTTAATCAAATTGTTAAAAAATAAATAAATCTTAGGGGAAAACCAAACATTCAATCAATGTTTTTTTTTTCGACCAAAAATGCGTCTTAGAATAAAATCTACGAAAGTCAAAGGAATGTTTTTCTAACTTCTTAAAAACCTCAAATATTGTCACAATAAGCTCCAACTATGATTTACTGTTCTGTGTACAAACAATGAGTACATAATCACCGCTATGTTTCATAAGCGTGTGCGCATCGCATTACAAACCGCAACACTTCATCTAGACCGATCTTTTACATAAGACGCGGAAACTATTCTTATGTTCCATACAAGATAACTATAATACATAGCAGGCTGGCTCCAGAAAATACTATAAAATGTTTGTAGGAAATTGCTCTGCTTCGTTGGTCTAGTAGTCGCAAGCGCTACTGCCCACCATGAGGTCCTGGGTTCAATTCCCGGGAAGAGCGAAGCTTTTCTCAGTAGGAAGGTAGTGTGTGTACCCGGTTGATTGCAATAGGCTTGCCCATTATATATTTTACTGGCTCTCCCTTCGGGGTTCACCGGCATGATGTTATGTTTTGGTTGTGGGAAAATGTGGCGTAGTACCTCTACGCTGCTACGCCGTAGCTGTTCCCGTAAACTGTCGGCTACGAAGGTGCTACGAGCGTAGCCCTGCTAGGGAACCTTGTAGAAGGTCTTAGACTGAAGATGCGTTGTTTTAGATGTCGGATGAAAGATAGTTTATTTAACGACGTTAAGGAACACAATGTACCCACAGTTAAAAAGGAAAGTACTTTTATAGTTAGAAAAAGACAAGATATCAAATACCGAATTCAACAACATTTTGTCTTTAAAAGATTTTAAGGCGTGATCGAGGTCAAGAGCAGGCCCCTTTTTGTAATAAAAAAAAATGTAATCAAGTGCATTTCGTTATTTCTTCACAGTACCCAACATAACAGAAACCTAGACAAAGTGTTTTAGTAAGGTGTTTTATCGGAAAACTGTCCTTTGTTTTGTGCATTATTATAAATGATTGACCTCATTTCACTTAGCATTTGATATGCATTTAGATAAGACGGTCTATTAAATAGAAGATTATCATTCCTGATGATCTGCGTCTTTATATTGCGGCCGCTATTTCTTGTTGTACCGTGAATACTATTTACCGTATGATTTGGGCCCACTTACACTACAAATACCTGTTTACATTTAGGGTCACTTTGATCGACGGCGTTCGACGGTTTAACCTAACAACAAAAACCAAAAGTTCGTCACATCGCGTCGATACGAAAGGATGCGTACGGCTACCGGCTACGGCTTCTTTTTTTGCCAATCAATCAGTCAAATTTTGACAGAGACAGAATGATGATTTACATAAGATTTGTTTGTATGGTGTGTTATGGTGGGTTACACGGTAGTTAATCTCATTTAGTGATTCGTGATGCAAGCAAGCCCTAATCTTGCAACACCTGAACGAATGTACTTAAGTAAATTAACGATACTGAAACGAGATTGAAAGGTCCTGAGTTCAATTCTCAGGTCGGGCAAAATGATATTGGGTTTTACCATTAAGAGATTCTCAGTAGCCGTCACGGAGCCTGGATTTGTGGCCGGTTGTTGGCAATAGGCAAGCCCTCTATTACATAGGACTTACTGGCGAAATGTGGGTGTATTATTAGGTACAGTTCTGCCTAACCCTTTTGGGATTACAAGCGTGATGTTATATTACTTCAAATTATTAAAAATAATAAAAAAATTGGACATGACTTTATTTTGAGTTTTGTCCACTAAGCTTATTGGACAAGGAATTAACGCGTTGAATTTCCTTAGTACGGTTGAGAACGGGTTTGCCAACTTTTTTCAGGAAATGTCTACATGGTCGCTTAAGCATTAGGAAACAAGATTTTCAAATAGATATTATCAGTATCTAAAACTCTGCTCATTTAACTAATAGTATTTTTGACCCCGCTGATAAGGAAAATGAGTTCGAAGATGGGATTTTTCGCAATAGAAGAAAGAACACTACTATTTTTCTTTGGAGAGTCAACAGATTATTCACTAATTTGGTTATGATTGCACCTAATGTATTTTTCACACCAGTAGGGACTGGTGACAGCTGTCATTCCGTGACTCATAGTGATGATACTTTCTTTACTTAAAACAAAATTGTCGATGGTTTTTCTACGTAATTCTCCTTTTAGTTCTTTTTCACTTTATTTGGATGATCCCAGTGTGATACACGGGTTTATTACACATACACGTATTTAACGGTATTTGCCTTTTCGCTAACCTTGTTAGCACACAATTAAGTACATACTAAACATGTTACGAAATACTATTTCCTTGAAGTCTAGACAAGGATTTGAGATCTAGGCTTGGTTGCACTACGCATTTTTGATGGGTATCTTGAATTCGAAGTTTTTGGTATAGGCATGCACCTCTTTAGAGGTATTAGACGACTATGCTAAGAAAATGAGCTCCGTTGTGTGAAGTAGCAATTTACTATGGTAACCATTATTAATTTTACGAACAAATTCTTCTGAATCTACGGAGATTCATCGAAAGGCTATGTCTACCCGTATTTTCTGTGCATGTCATTTTTCAAATAAGGCAAACTAAGAGAACCCTCATATTAAGTGAGTTGCTTCGTAATGAGAAATATATGTTGGGAAATTTAAATCACGGGAAAAGTATACATCATGGGAAATCCCGTCGATTCGGAAGTTGGCTCACGTGCCAAGATTCCCATTGCATCTCATCGATATAGAATTAGCAGAGTTTACAGTGTTTAATTAACGATGTTTATAATGCCAAACTATTCTAGAAGCCGATTACAACGTAGGGCTCCGGGAAAACAAAGATATACACATTATTTCTTGCAACACGACGTCACGGAAACGAAATATTGGATTACAAGATCGTAATGTTATTTTTAATTCGACGCTGTAACGTTAGAAAAATTCAACAGGAAGCAGTAATTATAACAATTAATGGAAGTTTTCTTTACAACGTGTGAATTTATTTAGAAACATCCATAAAATTTCCCTTATATCTGATTCTGACACGTCGATTTCCGGAGCACCCACATCCCGCCGAGCTCGTCAGCCGTCATCCAGCCGACGACACTATCAGCATTTGGCGCACACAGTAAAAGTTATGACAACAATAATACGTTATAAAACACGCGGCATCAACGAAAAGTCGCTTCAGTCGGACCGAGCAGTCGCAAGGTCAAGAGCATATGGACTATTTCGAAAACAGTCGATCGCCGGCCTGAATCGTGATGTGACATACCCAGTACTAACACAAATAAAATAAAAACATCATATTAATTTAAAAAATAACCATAAACTTTAAATAAAAAGAACGTTTTGAATTTTGACAGTTCTTATTTTTAAAACTTAAAAACGTAACAAAGACGCGCATGTGAGCGCACGTGCGGGTAAAATTAAAACTGAGCTTCGCGCGGAAATAGTTTTCACGCACAACGACTGTGTTCGGAGAAAAGGGAGTTTGTGTGCTAAAATATTTTGATTTATAGAAAATAATAATTATTACAAACTGTATAAAGTGTGATAAAACGGAATTCAAGGAGCTTCCCGTAATCGGGCTTTTGATATAAAACGGAGTAAGTATTTTATGTGGAACTTATTTGTTTGTGGAAAATAGATCTTTCATTATATTTTTGTTTTCATGGTTTTCTATCTGATTGTTAAAGTAAATATTTAATATCGGGAATAGTTACATTATTGAATTTCAACAATAATTCTTAAATTTAAAGATTGTTGCATTTTAAAAAGCTGGTTGTTTGAGAAAATAACTGAATACAAACAATTCCATACAGTCCCAGTGTATGTACACAAACTAGACAAATAATGCCAACACTGATTGCTACTAGTATTTACAGCAAATAATATAGTAATATCAAAGAAATAATACACATGCGAGTGCATTGTCAACTGTTTCAATAGAATTGTATTCTAATATACCTATTAACTATAAAATAATTAAAACAAAAGAAAGAATTAATAAAGATATCTCATGACCTATGACCTATGTCAAGATTTGCAGGGAAATAGTGCGTTCAGGGTTAAGAGAAAAACAGTGCTGACTATTTTCTCTCAATCGCTCGTTGCAATGCAATGCAAATTATATGGGATCTAAACATAATTGGTGAAATGTGGGTGTACTGTGTGACAGATGATATGGTTAGATAGCGAGGTGACTGCTGAGATGACGAGTAACCGAGAAGTATGGAAGAAAAAGATATTCTACACCGAGCCCAAATAAATTGTGGGTGTAGTGGGTTTACTATGTCTGCCTAACTCTTTGGGAAAATACTGGCGTAATGTTATGTTTTCATGCTGTGCAGTTGCTCAGTGAGTGTATGAAGCAATTTCATTTGGAACGATTCATCACGCACAAGTCACGGGTACTTGATCAGATACGATAAACAAGCATTTTCATTTATTATTGTTTTATATTACATTTATATTTCAATTTAAACATTTCTGACGTCTGTTTCCTGTTGAGGTGTTACAAATTATGGTGGCTTGCAGGCAAAAAAGAAAAGTATGAAACTAAGGATTTTTTGTTGTTTGGCTAGAGCTCATTTTTATGTATTTGCAACCCATTAAAAATAGTTCTAATGTTAGCTTGTTTCAATTCAGTTTTTCAGGACAAAATTAAAACTCTTGTGTTGGGTTAACGAAGTGATTTTTATACATCATCATAATTATTATAAATTAAAGTCAGTTTTCGTGTCCGTTTGTTTGACCGTGTTGTTCTTCTAAAGTTCGCCGTTTAGAGATTTTATCTCGGTAGGTTTATTATTCACATTTATGATGAAGAAATATCGAAGTTTTGTCAAGTCGTTAAAACCATGCAAAGTAGGGCTTGGTCGCTGTCTGTATTATATTCGACAATTTGTTAAATTCACTTATTGGCATGTGATAAAGTTTCATTAAATTTAGTGTCACTTTCGAGTTCGTTTTAAACGAAGTCAAAGCGAATTTATTTATAAACTTTAAAGAGCTTTGAGAAATAAATGCTTTGTTTGTAGGTATCAATATATTTTCATGGCAAAATGTTGAATTTAGGTATCTAACGTTATCGTTTTACTAAATTAGAGTGCTGTTGAAATGGAGTAAAAATAATGTATGTATGAATGTTATTCGATTCCTTGCACTTCATGTTGTCCTGGTGCATTCGTGTGGGGGTCGGTCGATAGAAAGTTGATATACATCTAGTCAATAAAGATATAAGTGATATTATAGGTATTAATTATCAATGAGTACATCGCTTGTATATGTATTTATAGATATACGATAAGCAATAATTTAACATCTTGATATGTAAATATATTAAACTAGATCATTCGATAGGTCTAATTAATACTACGTCTATTCTAAAATGATGCACCTACGTATGTTTGTACCTTCATGTGTTTAAGATCAGAAACTGCTCGACATTTTCTAGAGATAATAAATGATCAAAGAACCAAAGCTACCGCTAATGAGTATTATAGAGAGAGACAGTGAACCAGTTAGTTGAGACTATCTATTTGAAAATATTGTAAAACAATATATAATGTTTAGAAAACTTTCAGACTGTGAATATCCTATTCGTAAGATGATGTGGCGGTAGGGAGTCTGGAAGAAAAGATGATGCGCCGACCCAAAATAAATTGGAATAAAGGCCGAAGAATAATCACAAAGCTTCCTACTATATATGTATATGTTTATTTATATTCTTAACCTAACCTTGATTCAGTGTCATGTGTTACTCACAAACAATTTCACTTTATTCATGAACTCGAAAAGCAATGCGAGTTTTTTTTCATCAGCTTCGATATCTTAAAATAAAAATCTCATGTAAGCCAGGCGGTCAGTGGGTGCTGGCTGATAACAGTTGATAATCTAGGGCTCCTGTGTAAAAAAAAATAGGTAAATGATCGTAAAAACTGAGATAAGTGCTTTTGACTGGAGACTTATTATAATGTTAATTGAGTATTCATTTATAATCGATTTATAATTACTGTTGCCTCGTCGATCTAGTGGTGGAAAGCGCTACTGCCGAGCATGAGGTTCGATTCCCCGTTCGGGCAAAGTGTTATTAGATTTTTACATCAGGGATTTTTCAGTAGCAACCAACGAGTCTGGATATGGACCCGGTTGCATTAGGCTCGCCTCCTATTACATGGGTCTTAAAACATAACTGGCGAAATTTGAGTGTCCTATTAGGTAGGTACACCTCTGCCCAACTCTTCTTCTCTTAACAAGAGAAGAAGAGTTGGGCAGAGGTGTGTAATTACTACTCTGACTGTTTATTTATAATGTGCATGTTTTGTAGTTGTATACCTAGAATAAACAGTTTTGCTTTCTTTCGTGACGGACTCGATCAGTGCTTCGATAAAGTGTTTGCAAAGAACATGTCCTCTATTGTTGCTAGAGGTGACTGTTAATTGCCTTTCAAAAACAAACACGTGTACAATAATGCTAGTTTGTTGATCTTATCTTTATTTATTGAATTAATCCAGCAATTCTGGCTCTATGCCAAAATGGTTTCGGAAAAAAAATGCCTAGTCGAGATAATTTAGCGTTTGAATCAGTAATCCATCTTTTATTTACAGCTACATTGGCATACCATACATATGTATGTAGAACGAAAAAATATTTAAGTTTTTCAAAATGACGTAGGTACCTACTCATACAAATAACTTTAACAATGAACCTTCTTAAATATAATTGATTTTCTAAGTCAATAAGACATATTTGAAAAAAAAAACGTAAGATATTCAAATTTTACACTATCACTAGGCACTCATTCTAGTTTTAGTGAAAATAATGCGCATAATTTGAATCACTTCGCCATAGTTACAATGCATGTCGTTGTTACCGCATTATAATTAACTTTACGATAATTCTCACACTTCATCATACAAACAGTTATAGACTGTGTCCTTTGTGTAACATCGCCAACAATACGTTAATATATCAAGACTATACAAAGGACGACAATTTACCTAAATAAACGTTAAATTATTCCACTGACATGGTGATATTATTTAGGTATTTATTGTCAGATGTATACGCATATTTATTACAAAAAAAAAAAATTGAATTCCATTTTAATCGAATTTTCCTATAAAATGTCAATTTTTCGTAGCAGCGCACACTCGGGATTTGTGCATATAACTGGAGGCTCGCTCCGGGATAAGGTGCCTCTAAAAAAAAGGGAAATATACCTGGTACCTGGTACCTGTTCCACACTTGTCTTTACAGGGGAACAGGCACAATGCAATGTTTATTTCAGAACATACGGGTCAAACAAAGTAACAGTTAAACAATACTGTGATTGAAACCACACGTAACTCGTCCAAGCGTCCGTTATCTTTCAAATTACAGAATTCATTGGACCAAAGCCTTAATACAATAATGCAGATACCCCAGATTTCATTCAACAACTACATATTTTTTGGCGGACCCCGTGATTATAGGCTATTTGGCTATTGAAGGCCCATTGACCTATAGGTCAGCGAAGTTAAAGTCATAATGTACGTTCAGCAGCCCAGTTGCAGTTAGCTAAATAATATTTACTGTTACAAGTTGAACAATGGTGAATGAATGGTAATTGTTCGTCGTCAGCTGTTCATTTGTATTTTATACCGTTGTATTTTGATAAACATCGTGTTCATCCCTTTTTTTTTTTTTTTTTTGGAGGGTGAGAAATCATCAAATGACTCCTCCCGCTCTGGGCAGAGCGGAAGGGAGTGTCAGACTCTTACTGACTAAAAAACACCCATGTTCCTTCATTGGCCCTTTATGTTCCAGGGCCGCGGTATCTCTTTCGAACAGTCCCGCAGCCCTGGCAGGCACCGGCCCTTGCGGGCCCCTCCCGTATGCTGACAACTCTTTGAGGCGCGCGTGGAACACGAACGCGCCGTCGACACGGCCTGCCCGTCGTCATACGACGGACGGACGGCGAGCTAGCCCATTACTCGCCGTCCACAGGCCCGCGCCTACGGTGGCCGAGAGCCATCACGGCGTGGCCCCCGACGCCCGGTGCTTCTCCCGCGGCGGCTGGGACGTGAGGAGGTTCTCTCCCTCTCACGTTCCGCCGCCTCCTTCGCTAGCATGACTGCTTCGCAGAAGGAGGCGACGGCTTCCCATTCCCTCTCGCCCCGGACCATGGCTTGAACCAGGGCCGGACGCGAGAGGTCGCCGCCGCCAATCGCCGCTACGAGGACACGGCGGTGCTCCGCCCAAGCAGAGCAGACCTCCACGGTGTGCTCCACCGTGTCCTCCGGTCGATCCTCGCAATTGTAGCATCCGGGCGTTTCCTCCCGCCCGATTCGGTACAGGTACCTCCCGAAACATCCATGTCCGGTGAGGACCTGCGTCAGGCGGAAGGTGAGGGCGCCGTGGCGCCTCTCAAGCCACTCCTCAAAGAGGGGACTTACCGCCACTATCGTGGCGTGCCCTGAACGGGGTTGCGATAGTCGCTCTCTCCATGTCGCCATGAGATCACGGCGGAGGTCTGTCCGCCGCGCGACAATATGCCGCGGCAGCGGAGTTACCCCCCGGCTCTGTACCTCCGCGCGCCACTCGTGCAGGCGCGCGAGGACTATGGCCTCCAGATCCCATGGCGGCAATCCGGCAAGGAGGCTCGCCGCCTCGCGGGAGATCGTGCGGTACCCACGGATCAGCCTTACGGCTACCACCTTTTGGGGCGCGTTCAGGTAGTGCTTTGCACGCAACCTCAACGAACGCGCCCACACCGGGGCCCCGTAAAGGGCCATGGACCGCAAGATCCCCGCATAGAGCCTCCGGCAGGAGGCGTTTGGCCCCCCCAGGTTGGGCAGGAGCCGCTTGAAAGCAGCCCCGGCCTTTTCCAGTCTGGGAGCCAAACGTCGGAAATGCTCCACGAAGTTCCATCGGCTGTCGAGGACGAGTCCGAGGTACCTCAACGTCGACTCGACGCCGACGGGAACCCCTCCTACCGTGAGTATGGATCCCGACGGTGGCGCGCTCCGAGGCCCATGAAAGCACATGGCCTCAGACTTGTGCAATGCCACCTCGAGACCCAATTGCCGGATCCTCTCAACGACTATCGCAACCCCGCGTGTCATCAATTCGGCCGCCGCCTCGTGCGACCTCCCCTGCGCCAGCACCAGCGTGTCGTCAGCGTAGCAGACTACGCTGACGCCGCTAGGGAGGTCGGCACGCAGCACATAGTCGTAGCCGATGTTCCACAAGGGCGGCCCCAGAACCGATCCCTGTGGAACACCGCACGACATCTCTCGCCGGTTCCATTCTCCGTTGTGACCGGGATATATGACATACCTGTCCGTCAGGTAGTCCCCGACCACACGACGAAGGTAGGTCGGCACCCGGTGATACCGGAGTGCCTCCCTAATGCAGCTCCAGGGCATGGAGTTGAAGGCGTTGGCGATGTCGAGAGACACCGCCAAGACCACCCCACCCCTGGACACCGCAGCCCCCGTCGTGAGGGCTCTCACGCGCATGATGGCGTCCACCGTCGAGCGCCCCTTGCGGAAACCAAACTGGTTGTCCGCAAGATCCGGCCCAATCCCCACCAGGTGCCCGGCGAGGCGGTTTGCAATTACTCTTTCGAAGAGCTTGCCCACCTCGTCGAGCAACACAATGGGCCGGTATGCGGACGGAGAGTCCGCAGGGCGCCCCGGCTTCCGGATGAGGACCAGCTTCCCTGTCTTCCAACGAAGCGGGAACTGGCCTCTCTCCAAGCATGCGCTTAGGAGCCCCTCCAGTCGGGGCCCGAGAGCCTGCAAGGCCAGGACCCAGGCTTTGCCAGGTAAGCCATCGGGTCCCGGGGCGGTATTCCTGGCCTTAAGCCGGTTTACCGCCACTCTCAGGTCTACCCCAGTCACCTCCGGAGTGTCGTCATCGTCATCGTGGTCCGCTTCCGGCACCGCAAGCGGCGGAGCCATAGGCGGGGGAGGATGTTCCCCTCGCGAAGGGAACAGAGCGCTCACCACGTCCTCCACGAGCTGCGGCCGGAGACTCTGCGTCAGCGGGGGGGCCCAGGTGCGGAGTTTGTTCCGCACCATCTGGTAAGGGCGCCCCCACGGATCTCTGTCGAGAGTCTCCAGCATCTCCTCGCGGGCCAAATCCTTGGCCCGCTGGACAGCCTCTTGGAGGGCGGTCTTCGCTGCTCTGTACCCCTCGTACAGCTCCGCCTCAATGGCTGCCGCATCCGCAGGACGGATGCGGAGCCTGCGATGCCTGGCGTACAGGTGCCGCGCGGCGACGCACGCCTCGCGCAGAGACGTCAGCTCTGGCGACCACCAGTGCACCTGACGCCGGGCGCTTGTTGGCCGAACTCGGGGCATTGCCACGTCACATATCTCGGACATGGCCTCCTGGAACCACCCCGCCTCGCTGTTGACATCGGCAGGCCTGCCCGGTGGTGTCACCCAGGCCTGCACGATCGAGGCTTCCAGGAGGAGCTCCCGGTCCAGCTGCTTCAGCGCCCATCGCGGACCACTCGGGGCCTGTTGGACCGGCGCGCTTGAGGGGGCAGAGACATCGAACCGGATATACCGGTGGTCGGAATAGGTCTCCACCTCCTCCATTACGCGCCAGTCAAGCACACGCGGTGACAGAGCGGGGCTAGCGAACGATATGTCCACCACCGACTCGCCCCGCATCCGCACACACGTGGGGACAGAACCCCGATTTAGGACGACCAGGCCTGCCTCCAGAGCCCAGTCCTCCACCATCCTTCCCCGCACGTCCGTGCAACGAGAACCCCAAGCCAAGTTCTTGGCGTTGAAGTCCCCGAGCACAAGCACAGGGAGGGAATGGCCTCCGATGACGACACTCAACTCCATGAGGGAGTTGTGGAACTCGGCGAGAGTTCGGCTCGGAGAGAAGTAGACTCCCGCTACGACAATCTCCCCGAACCGGGCTGCTACGCACCCCTGACCCTTCCTGACACTCTCAAGGGTCGGGGTACCGGCGGCGGCCGACGAAATTATGGTCACTGAGCCGCTTAGGTCCTCCACCCAGTCTTCCCTGGGTGGGACAAAGTACGGCTCAGCGACCACGGCGACATTGATCGACCACTGCGCCATGCTCTGGAGCAACAGATCCTGAGCGCAGGCGCAGTGGTTGATGTTCGCCTGGAGGAGGCGTAATGGGGCCACTATTGGCACTCCATTTCAGCCCCCTCCCGGGCCCCCTGTGCGGGCCCCGCTGCGGGAGTTGCAGCAGTGGCAGTGGCGGCAGTGGCGGCGGCAGCGGCGGCGGCGACGGTGGCGGTGGCGGCGGCTGCGGCGGTGGCGACGGTGGGGGTGGTGGCGGAGGGCCTTCGCCTTCCCCTGCCCCTGGCTTTGGTGGGTTGGGCGCAGGCCTTGCTCCCAGCCCGGTGTTCGGCCGGCTTGCCAGCTGCCGCACATGCAGCGCAGTGCGGCGTGGCGGAGCAAGCCGCGGCCATGTGACCGGGCTGACTGCAGCGGAAGCACAAGCCGCTGCGGTCCACCTCCGAGGTGCATTGCACCGACACGTGGTGCCCCACGTGGCAGCGGAAGCACCTCAGAGGTCGGGGCTCCAGCAACTTCACCTGCGCTGAGACCCACCCCACCAGTAGCCTTCGGCCCTCCACAATTTTCCTGGCCGCCGTCACAGGGCAGCTTACCATTGTGGTACGCATACCCGTGTGGTCCGGACGTAGGGTGCCTGCCTTCACCTGCTCAGCAGGGCACCCCCCGGTCCTGGTGACGGCGGCCACCACCTCCTCCTCGGTGACTGAGTCGTCCAGACCCAGGATGCGCAGGTCTGCGCATCTGACGGGCCTGGACACTCGGGCCTCGTCCGCATTCAGGGACGCTCTGAGCTTTTCAGCCAGAGCGTCAGCGGACGAGCCACTGGCCTCACCGGGGATCTCCAGCACTCGCGCCCCTGTCGCGGTGACTTTAAGCCGGAGTCCCCCGGTGATCCCCAGCTCACCGAGGTTCACTGTCGCTTTCGCCTTCGCAAGCACGTCGCGGTAGGTCACGCCCTTCTTTTCCGCGTCCGGCTGTAGTGTGATCACTACAGCTGCGGTCTTCGGGGCGCGGAGCCTAGCCGCGACGCTTCTCGCCTTGGCCTGGCGCTTCCGCTCCGCCTGCCTGGCCTTTTTGGCCGCTTTCCTCCCCTTCTTCCTTTCCCCCACCACCTGCCACCCGGCTTCGGCCGCGGCTGGCTTAGGGGGCGGGGGCGGGGGGAGCGGCCGCTGCTGCCGATGCTGCGGCGGCGGCGGCAGCGGCGGCGGCGGCTGGCCCGCCACTGGCGCCGGCGTTTTCGCCGGCTTTGCCGCCGCCTTGCCCTTCTTCTGGGCCACCGCCTTGCCCGTCTTCTGGGCCACCGCCCCCTTAGCCGGCGCCGGTTTCGCCGGAGCCGGCTTCTCAGGGGCCAACGCAGCCCTGCCGGAGGGCTGGCTGGGCGGCCCCGATCTGGGGGCGGCAGCCGCAGCGGCATATGAGGCCGCCCTCGGGCCCGGGGCGGCCTTGTTAGCCGCCAGGGGGGGGCGCAGGACAATGCCCTCCAGGACGGAGAACCGCGCCTGGAAGGCAGCCAGCTCCTGGCGAACCAGGGCAAGCACCTGGTTCTCCACCGCCGCTGGCTGGCTTTGTCCCTGCTGGCCCCCCCTTTGGGGCGCCTCGCGGGAGCCGGACTCGCGCAGACCGGCCAGGTCTGCTCGGAGCTTCTCGTTCTCCCTTTGGAGAAGCTCCGTAGCGGCCGTCAGGCGGGCGACTTCCTCCCGCAATTTCCCCACCTCGCCCGGGGGAGACCTCGCGTAGGCGGCCTCCGCTGCCGCCAAAATGGAGGCGGAGGCCGCCGGTATGGCCCCAAATTTGGTGGAGGGCTTCACTTTGTGGGCCACAACCCGCAAAGCGGCCTCCACCTCCGCCGCAAACCTGGACTTACGCTCCGCATCGGAGCCGCCAGCTGCACCCGCCTCGTCACCAGAGGTGCCCGAACGGGACACCCCTTGACCGGTCACCCCCGGGTGACTCCCCTCCGCAGCCAGAGCCGCCGCTCTTTCCGCCGCTGAGCGGCCCCGCCCCTTGCCCCGGATCCCACCACGCTTGCTTGTGGGGATCTTCCGGGCCGAGGCCAGCTCGCCCTCGGAGGACGACCCATGGTCGCCATCCGGCCAGGACCGCTTGCGGAAGAACTTGCTGCTCTCCGCAGCAGTCCTGGTCCTCTCGCGCCGGGAGCTCTCTGAGCCTCCCGCGCTCACATCGCTGGATGCGGCGTCGGCCTCCGACCCCGCATCCCTCCTTCCTTCACAATTGCCTTCGGCAATGTTTTTTGTTTTTGTGTTTGTTTTGTTTGTGTCCATACTTGTTCCCACGAGTATGGGGGATCTAAACAGTCCGTCTGGGGTACCCCCTGTACCCAGATAAGCCTGCGGATTTTAACCCGTAACCCGCCAGAGGGTCGGCTGGTACTCTGGCGGGGGGACGCACTAGCGACTGATCTACCCGTCAGCCATACATCCCCTCGCGGTGCGGCGCCGCTTGGGATTCGGGGTAACTTTTTATAGAGGTTTTCTACCTCGCGGTCCGGGCGGCCAAGCCAAGACCCTCGGTCCCTATCGAAGCCGCGAGACGTGATCCACGACACTCCGATGATGGGATTACGATATACGACGGGGACAGTGAAGGACGCAGTCCTTCACTGTCTGCCCGGCGGCAGGGTTAGTGCACACCGAGCCCGCCCTTGCTCCTCCACTGCGCCCTCTGCTTTTCAGAGGGTCGCGCGGAGGAACGCCCCATTGGTCCAGTCTGGACCCCACCATGTCAGAACATTGGCCACGACAGTAACATTCCCCGAGGAATAAGAATCTCTTCCCATTCATCGGGGAAGGATACTGCCGCGCCCAGGGTGCACCGTCCACAGCAGCTGCTGTTCCCTCCAGACGTATCGAGAGGGACCGGCAGCCACTGGGCCCACGAGGAGGTTTTCTGACCAAGCACCCCATCGTGTTCATCCCTCAAGTTTTAAAATGTTACACTGCTACAACATTGAATTCGTTACGAATAATCTAAAGAATACTTCAAAAAGAGTTCATGTCTTCGACTTGGATTCGACCCATCGCATCACCACATTCGGTTATGCGATGGTTCGAATCCAAGATTTCATAATAATATTTTAAGTTTTTTTTGTCGAAGTTGTAACATGGGTTAGCAGAAAAATGTTGAGACGAGTTTCTAGTAATACGAAAGGTTGCCAATGAAAAGATTGCAGGTCCATTCGGAAGTCTTGGAACTGTTTAGTGTTTACATAATTTAATAATACTATTAAAAGTAAAATATTTTGCTTCGTGTAGCGCTGATACGACATGTACTGGCTGATTCACTTGTACACCGCTTTGTGTTATTTTTCGTTGTTATCAACATGTTATTATAATAATATAAACACTCTTTAATCAGTGCACACTTGTAACAATAGTTAGAAATACTTCTGCTTTGACGATTCTAAGAAAATTCTGGTACTTGTACAAAAAGTCCCGTGAAACAAAGTTTCCACTAGGTAAGTATAAGTGATTAACGATTAATGGCTCGGTTCAATATTTCATCGAATTATCAATCGAAGCTAAAATGGCCAAGCTAAAAGCAAAATTAAATTCCTGAAAAGCAGGGAGTTCCAGATGATAGCTGGCCGCTTTAAGGGTGGGTGACGTTCTCATGTTGTATCTGAAAAGAATCTACGACAAGGCAAATCATCTCCACAAGTATTCTTGATAAAAGATCTAATCGATGCTCTTCCATTAGAATGAGTTCAGAAAACACATCGTAACGTCATCTGTTTAGATAATGCAACATGACGAAATCATAATACGAGAACTGTAGATTATCAAGAATAAAAGCTTTCTATTTCTTATGCTGATCATACATATATACATAATGGCCACGCTCCCAGGACATCAATGCTCCAGTCCAGGTTAGGTAGTAGGTACATAGTTAAATTCTCCAAAGGTATCTAAAGATACCAGTATTGTAGAAGTTAAACTCTTTTGCATTAATTGTGTGACTCAATATTTTTAACAGCCTGTTGTCTTATTATAAATTTAATGCCGAAAATACGAATATCAATAACAATTTCACCCAAAATCTCGAAGAATACAATATAATCTCAGCAATTCTATAAAATCAAGATCGTAAAAATAGTGGCGATTTGACGCAGAATTAAAAGATGCGTATTGATCGCATTTAAGATAAGAGTAAAGTTTCGCTGAGATAAAAATAGAAAAGTAGATTTTCCAGACTAAGATAAACGACACTTACAAAAAGATCTAGAACGAGTTTCATCTTATGCCTCTATCATATCGATAATATCGATACAGGAGTAAAAGTATCTCTCTACGATCTAAAATCGATTGTCAAATGATTGATTCGCCAGCTGTTTACACATGACTTATGTACATGTATATTTACAGTAATGTACCCAGACGAGTACTTGTGACATAATCACTTTTAATATAGATAGGAAGTAATGACATTCTCTCAGTGTCGGCCGCGCAGTTCAACAATCTTATCAAAAAGAATACAATAATAAGAAAATTTCCTTTCAAACAGTTTGGATAGAAGATCGGTGTTGAATGTTCTAACATCGTAGTCGAGTGCGTGTTCTGTAAATATGTGAAGTTCAAGTTAAAATTAGCATTTTGTTACTGTATTATGAAATATTAGATTGAGTGTTTTGTGCGTCGTAAACATAATATTTATCAATGGGGTAAGGAGTCACGTCTACCATTATATCAAACTTATTACCTATTGGCATTTTTCTTTCATTGATTTATCGAATTTTATGACGTAAATAAAAGATTCCCGTCACAGTATGTGGATGGTTTAGGCTAGGTGTGTGCATTTATTTAGAACAAAGGCTTAGTTTTAGTATAATATCATAACGCTCTAGTTAGTATGAACGTCAGGCATCGCGCACACATATTGCATTGTAATGGGACTATAAAAAACAAAACGATTTGCGAAAATACTACTATATTTCAACACGAAGAAGGCAGTGTTCTGTATGCTTTATAAATGACTGTCGAATTCGGTAGTCTAGTTCGTCTATTGTTAATCAACAATGATAATGGGCGCAGTAAACCAAATAGGTACAAGTAGGTGCTTACAACATACATTCAAAAGAATTGTAGCGAACGAAACAGTTTCGAACAAAAAAAAAGGTTATGGGCACAGGTCATTGATGTGAGTTAAATCACAGAAGAAGTCATATATAATCATGAGAACCATGCTATTTCGGGTAATTTGCGTAATAATAAATCAGTCAAAATGTTGTCTCGAAAGAACACAATAATGTATATTTTAGATATCATCATTAATTTCCTTGGGGCCTTTTCTATTATCTTTTGTCGAGAACGAGTCTGATGATATCTTTCGGTTTTCATAACATCGTGTTTTTCCCCGAAGTATTTCTTATTGGTCATGTGAAATACCAGGACAACATATAGCAGTAGTAGTCTCTTTCCCTATTTATAATTATTTTGTCTCTTGCTAAGCATTTCTCATGTGAAAGTTTATTTCCCTAATTATTATAACTGTCCTTGTTTCTAACAAAGGTTTTGAATTGTTCCAGGGGAGCTCGCGGAGCGCGGACGGCGGCGGGCGCAGGCGCGGCCTGTTGGGGGGGCGACCGGCGCGCGCGCAACATGCTAACCAGCATCAAGGGTTTCTGGAAGGTGTGCCGCTATGGCGACCTTTATATGGTAATGTATCTTTCTAGCTATATTGATATACTGGGCCTAGGTGTTGTACCCTTCTCAAAGAAGGTGTAGAGTTCTGTGGAAGAATCGAGGGATGCTATATTCGGCAGCCATGATTTTTTTATGCTACTGTCATATTATTGATAATAATGATACTTGTATGGCACATTCTCTGTTCGACGGTAAGTATTATTGGAAAATATTATCAATACAAAAATAACATAGCAACGTGCCATTGTAATGAATCCCGCATAGCTGTCAATTAGTCATGCCATCTGTATCAATTGCATTTTTTATTAATCTCTAAGGATGAAGCGAATACTTTTTATATTCATACAAGTTTCAAGAGTAAAACTCTGTGTGACTATATGTATGTCTCGATCCTGGCCTTAAACCCAGGGTCCTTTAACCGATATCTGAAAGTATGGCGAGTCGTGATGACTGCTACATCTCGATATCCTTTCAAATATCATGTTCTAGTTTCGTTTACGTGCAGGTCAAGGGCAAGGTGAGATAAATTTATTTGAAAACACTGAATTTTGCAATTGTATAGTCGTTGGGTTTGGCGAAAACAATCGTAAAAGGCAATTATATAATTCAAACACCCACCGAATTTTGCTTGCGATGTTTTTTTACTTAAAGTTTGGTAATACTTTAACCATACAATACTGTTTTAAAGTGTTCATAAAATTAGTCGACAGTTGTAGCACAATTTCACAAAGTAAAGATTTTATTTAAGATAAATGTTGCAGACTAAAGAATGGCAACTGGAATATAATTATTTACATTTAAAATCGCATTCATTTCAGGATTATACAGGTAGTTGGTACAACCACATTTATTGCAGTTTATTTGCATAAGTACATTTCTTAATTAATAGTTCATTTTTTTTGCATATTGAGAAGATTTATTTGTATGGTTATTTTAGATTAGGCAGATACTTTGCATGAATAGGATTTCTGAAGTTTCTTTCGTCAGTAGGTACAATATCGAAAATGGATCAAAAATGACCCAACTTTATAATCATTGGCCTTTCCGGAAATCCGGACCGGTTCTGTTCAGGAACTATAAAAACCTTAATAAACTTTTGAGAAACAGAATTAACTTTAGATTAATTTCGGATACGAGTACCAGGAAATCATGAGCATGAAGCGGTTCAGACTCGTGCTATACATAACGTTAGATCATCGAGCCACGACTAGTGACGAAGCACTAGCATACAACCGAAAGACCAGTACTCCTCACGAGACTTACGACATAACGTGAATAACACACACAACACACACACACATAAGATCACACACATAAGATCTGTATTTTTTTACCTATGTTAACAAATAAATTATGATTTGTTTTTTTTTATTTAAAACTGGTTCGGTACTGGCAGTACAATTTGTTTTTTGGTCATCGAAACTTTTAATTGTAAACTCAAATTTTTGTTTATCAATTTCTGTAAAATCCTTTGCAATGAATGTTGTTTTATAAGATATTCGATATTCGTAAATAAAACTCAATTGCGTTTCTTCTGTAAATAAAGAAACAACGTTCAAAGATTTTATTACAATTTTTTTTTAATCTGTCGAATTCCGTCTCCTCAGATATTTTATTTACTATTCTAGTTTTTTTCACCTCTGTGCACTGTAATGAGCGCGGATAAATTAAGCTAAAGAAATGATATGGTATGGAAATAATAAGTACTATTTCTTTACACAAGGGCAGGAAGACGATGATGATTTAGAAAAATATATGTCACAATCAATTTGCATAATGGACTACTAAGGTAATAGATAAAATATTTATGTAAATTAGCAAATAAATAATGAAACTTCAGACTTTGTATCCGACTTTTCTCAATTTTTTTCATCTACTGTTAACAGTCATTCCTATGTATAATTATGTTATTATTCTGATAACAAAGAAGTATCTATGTATAACAAAAGAAAAATAACTGCCAAAATACAATAAGACAGTTATCTTGACAAGTGACAAAGACTTTGTCACTTATCAAAATGATGATGCGACGTGGACGTGCTAATGTTTATAACAAGTATATTAACTTACGGATAGAAATTATAAAAAAAAAATTACAAGCTTTTCTACGATCCAGACGACATTTTTTTGAAGTTTTCATTAGTTGTCATTAAGAAGAACCTGACATGTAGACAAAGTTCAGTCGAACTTGATCGAGGCCGCTGACCTAAGTTTAACAGATTGCTGCAGTTTGATGGGGGGTATCATATCAACAGTTTGTATAAGGACGTGTTGCTGGGAGTTTGTTGCGCCAGATGATCTTCCCAGCAGCTTACACCAGGAAGTAATAGTTTATTTATTTATTTAAAAGGACGTCCAACAAAAGATATACACAAAGCATTATTAGATAATGGAACACATAAGGTATTAGGTACTCCTTCACTTCAAGCCCCTAATAATTAAAATAATATTGGCAGTTTAAGACTTCAAATACATACAAATAATTTTAGTAGGATATTGAAACAGAAAAATAAAATAAAAAGACGAAGTATCAGTTATTTTGTGGATTTGACTATTAAAAAGTGCTGATTACTTGCCTAATTTGAATCTAAATAACACCAATCATTGATTTAGAGCATCAGCACATACTAACCGAAACATAAAAGACAATTTCGTATATTGATCCACAAAATTAACCAAAAAAGTATCACGATATTGCACATCAGTTAAGCGTACGAGTATATCATCATAATAGCAGATACCAACAAATGTTGTTAACGTCGTTACATCAGAGCGTGGCCGTGGCTCGGTCAAACTTCGGAGCCGTTCGTTCAAGTTCAATAACGCGTTTCATGAACGAATTCCCGGCACAATGCTGCGCCGGCGCACACCGAATTACACGATAATTATGCATCTATTCAACTATGTGTGACGTCATAATAGATGGTTTAATGGGCTGCTTGAAGCGATAATGAGGTGCATAAGTGGCTTCCATTTGGGAAAATTGCAGTTTGAAGATGCAGTCATATCTCTTTAAATTATTTTGTGAAATCTAGCGGAGTAGTTTGCAAAATTTGTTTGAATAGCCAAATGTGTGCTTCCTGTTATCAAAATAGAAACGGAAAAACGATATTTTGGTCCACTTCCTAATGGCGAGTACATAGATAGATGGACATAATATCGATATAAATATGTAGTACATGGAGTAGGTATATATGTAGTAAACAAAACGTCAATGAAAGTAAGCGATAATCAAGGTGAATTAAATTTGTCTTTATTATTTAATTGACGGAGCGGAAGCGGAAGAAAACGGCGACATTTTATGTCACACAAGAAACTGTACATTGGAAATAATTTTGTTGCCAGAACAAACGAGAACTGTCTGGAGCTGGACAACATTAAATGAAGTACCTAGGTTGCTGTAGTTTGTTTACAGAAAAACACATTTTTATTATATCAGATGGTGCAATACTTTCCGTAATTATACCTATGTGTATTTACATAGTTGGAAAAAGGCTAGGCAGATGATCAACCTATTTGTTTTATTAATAAAGACTTTATGCACCTGTGAAATTATTTCAAAAGTGTGATCTCACAATTATTTTTGATCACGTCTTGTCTATTAACTTTTATCTTGGTGAAAATGAGATTTCATGTAATTAAAGTCAACAATCGATTTCTGACTAAATGATTCGAGTTTAATTTTAGTTATGTATATATAAATGGCTTAAGAAATTTCTATTAAAGCAAACGCTTACTGAAAAGGAGAGAACTTTTTGTTATTTTTATATTCTAAGCATACCTACCAACCACTCACTTATATTTTTGAGTATTTGTTATGATTTTCATTACGATCATGAATCAGAATGTTGACTAAGGTCTGACCATCGATCTCTGTCAGGAGATAGCTTCAAAACTCTAAACCGATGTGGATCATATCACATAAGAAACCCATTACATGTATAACTACATACAAGTATGTACATTTAAATATATATAGGTCGGTTTTAACTGAAGGTGATTTACTGATAACCAGCGTGATTTTATTGATATTTAACATAGTCGTTATTCACAGACATGCTCTGCACTGGGGCTATTGCGGCGATTAAAATATGTATAAAATGTAGGTACTCTTATTATCGACCGATTGCAGAACCTGAATCTCTAGTACCGTAACTTGAATATTCTCATTAAATCAAAATCTGTGTTGTTTTTGAAAGAGATTAAAAATAAAGATTTTTGTTTGACATTGACATTTTCATTCCATTAAGCTAGAGAATAGGTGAGTTTTTGCTAACTTACATAATTATATTTTAGACAACAACACCTGTTCTGTCAGGCAGACTAGACATACGTCGCCGTCGTTCCTATTTACATTTTTTAGCATACCGTCAGCAAAAAAGCTTATTAAATCATCCGTGTATCCAAGAGACTTTTTGTGACAATCGACCCTGTATTTGGTATGAATAAATAATAATATTAAAACAGAGTCGGTGACCTGTGTAGGAACGCAAGCCAAATCATTTGAGAACGTCGGTATGAATCATATTATTTTGGGATTACTGCCACTGAAAATATGCCCCGTAACTACATAATTGGCTGAAAACGCTGTGTGAACACATACAATCACTGTTAACAGTTTATGACAGAATAAACGTGGCTTTATTAAAAACTATAATCAGAATGGCATTGCTAATAGCATGGTGATAGGTCATAACAAGTTTTTCTTTGTAAAGGAGTTTTTACAACATCGTTATTTAAACTTACTGAAAGCAGAAACGGTAAGAAAACTTTGATTTTGAATAAAGCTTTAAAGATAAATAAAAGTTCGCAATTCGTTCACAAGTACCAGGCACATATAAGTTTCCAAGAAGTACAACTAGAGTTCGATTGGAGTCGGAGTGAAGGCAACGCAGTGTCGGCACGGTCAAGGTTCCGTACATGCGGGATACTACTCTACCACGGTATCGTTGGCCCTATCCTTCCGATATTATGTTAGCCTGGTACATGCATTGCAGAATTATAAATTGATTTATACATCATAATTACCATTCAATAACTATTTTTATAATCCAATGATGATATTTGATCATTATTTTGACATAATTTAGTGCAAAAGAAAACAACAAGATAGTTGTTACCTTCATTTAACAAGATAAGGAACTATATAGTTATATGAAGGTAACTATCTTGTTATTTCTTGGACCTTGGTACGCAAATATGTGATGTTTATAAAAAAGAAACAGCTGGTTCATACTTGTATGTAAATCAGCAGTATTATAATAAATTCAAAAGCTTGAGACGATACAATTTCTAGAACTAACAAGATAGATCAGTCTATAATGTTACATAGAGAAAATGTCACCCGATAAAACGGTATGTGAAAAATATACATGGCCTTACGTTCACTCGGCGTCTGCTGTATTCGAGTTAAATTAAATGGAAGTGACAATAGGATGAATGGCACTAGTCAAAATTTGCAGTCTGTGAGTCTGGTTCTAATATAAAAAAATAAATAAAAGCTAACATCTTTCAGTAAACACTGATGCACAATATTTAACATTAAGAAATCCTTTTTTATTTATTTCTGATATTGATTACAAATTTTAATATTGCATCGTAGTTTTATCATTCTAAAATGGGTTCGTTCTGCTCAAAAGTTGATTTAAACACAATGATATTCTGCCTTATTAAATATGTATGTAAACAAACTGAGAAGAACATCTGAAGAAATGGAGTAGTTTTGACGTTTTTTTTTACAGGACACAGATTAACTAATGGTTTTTTTTTTCTAAACCGGCTCTTCCTGCTATTTTTATTTCACTTAACCGGGTTATAATATAATATAAATGAACTGCAGAGCGCCCGCAGAGGCCAGTAGATACATATAAGGCATTGGGCACATACAATAGCCAGTGGTAATGTACACTGATACGGACAAGTATTTCGATTCCATCGGAGTTTCCCTCACCGTGAGTATCTTTTGTAATCGATCGAAGTTGGTCCTTCGAGAAATTACTAGCAGCATAACGGTAACAGATTACAAGCTAAGGGTTAAGGTTTTACAAAAAAATATGTAGCTTTTCTTTTACTCAATCAAACTTTATCCATGTCGGCGTGATTCAGTGGTCTTTTCACTGAAAGACACAAGTTTCTAACATTTTTTTCTAAAAATACTTTTCTTTCGTAGGATAGTTACTAATGTTTCAAGACGCGTGTACAAACACGTGCACAGAGGGTAATAATACCACACTACGTAGGTTGGAGACCGCGGCAATCGTGTAAAAATGTATGATCAATCATTTGACAGACAAGTTTTCAGCACAATAAACTAAATCATACGTCATTCATTGAAATTCATTGAGAGATTTAACTCAAGTTAGCGTTTTTTACACGTCACAACATTAGTGCGGTTTCATCTATTTTTCAAATAAATAAATACAGCTGATATGCCATGTGTAAATGAAATAGCGATTTGATGCGGGTTATTTAGTAAGTGTTAGACATACGTTAGATATTTATCTCATGTTTTAATACAAAAAAAAGCTTTTGTTATGCGTATCCGGATCGAAGGACCAATTTTATTAAGTTACCTACCGATAAATTAACCGTTGTTTTCACACAATAAAATAATTGCAAAAAAAAAATCGCGAATCACACGAAACAATCAGCGAGTATTTAGTTATTTACGGTAATTAGGGTCCTTCCACATACCACGGTGTAATGGTCGTTAGCGCAATCACAAGAATCGTTCGCCAGTTATACTGTTCCGGTAGTTGACTGCCATTTATAGACCACTTACACGCATGTAAAGTCATTTTAATGTGCTTTGACATTACAGGAAAAAAATCAACTTTGTACACGAAAAACAAAAAAGAAAAACACTTGCTTTGTTAAATTATTAAGAAATAAGTACATCTAATGGTATCAAATTGTAAGCGTTTAAGAAATTCGGGGGAAACCTGAAAATGGCTTTTTCATATTTTCTTATTGTACATAATCTTTTTGTATATCACCTAACTAGCAACTTTTTACAGTCTCGACACTTTTTACACACATAACTAACAACAATACTGTTGTGCAGAGAATATTACGCTCTTTTGAAAATGTTCATTTTATTTATTTTGCAAGGCGCCTAGATCAACTGCAGACAATAGACACGTTACGACAAAATTTACAAATAGACATTACCTGAGATTGACAGACAATCGACAATAATTAATTAGAGTAATGAGTGTTCATCTACCAGGGCGACATAAGAATGTAAGTACTATGTACTGCCTACCTGTGCACGTGGCTACAGCAGTGGACTATAATTTTCCTTTCAGTGCACGTTTTCAGATAAACATCGGTGTGATGTTTTCCTAGTCACTGTTGAGGGTTTGTCGCTGTCGTTTGGGGCAATTTTAATTTATATTGTTCTTAGATACATTATAAGTTTTTTCGAGCATAATAGGTGTCGTTTTTACAGAGATTGTTAAATTTCACATATATTTTTAACTATTTCTTACACTCATTATAACCACAAAGTAAAGATTCTATCTTAACGTAGGTATGCCAATTTTCACCAACCGAGCCTGCTCGTCAGATTTTTTCCTCATTATATTTCGTTACATATGATTTCTAATTTTAGCTTTCAGCTTCACGAACTATAATGAAATGTAGTTTTTTTCCAGGTGTCCCAATACCTACTATTGGGTCAGTCTCTGGTCTTAATTCTCTAATGATTTGATTGCTTGCTTATTGTTCAGCTTCACGAACTATAATGAAATGTAGTTTTTTTCTAGGTGTCCCAATACCTACTATTGGGTCAGTCTCTCTCTGGTCTTAATTCTCTAATGATTTGATTGCTTGCTTATTGCCGCAAATGGGATGGCCTCTGTACCGGATTCTGTCACTTCCTAGTTAATAGCATTAAAGTCATTATTAACAGAATAAGGTCGTTCAAAAAAAAAGAAAATTCCCAAAAATCCGTGAGCTTAAGTGAAAATATAGATGTGACTCGATGTTTCTAACACGTAACATGACATTACGCCTCTAACCCTTAAAGTTCAGACAGAGGGCAGAGTTGCAATGTATATCCACATTTCATCAATTATGAGGGGTGAGCCGCCTGGTTGTTTGTTTATGCTAGTTGAATATGCATGTTATTTTGCCATCACTTTAAATCAATAAAATTCAGTTCTCTAAACCCAACAATAGGTTTCGCTAGTTGTTAATGTAGACATTCTAGATATTTTACAAAAACACGTGAGTTAATGACAAGTATGTAAGGGTACGGTAATAAAGTTATGATGACTGTTAGACAGACAATTTAGCCATTGAAGTTAAACTGCACGATTGCGACGCAGTTACTGACTTGCACGATTGGCAGTTAATCACGAGCTACCTAGAGCCTTACTTATTATACTTGGAAACTATTTTTTTTGACACGTTTTATTCCACAAGCTTACTATAAGCACATACGTATCTGTATGTGTGTGTAATGATCTTTCCCAATCTTTCTTAACAGACTAATGGATGTTCCTATTCTGCAGTTAGAATGTTAAGAAGAGCGTATTTATATTTCTTGTGACGTGATGTTATTATATATTACTATTGATAATATTTTCCTACGTAGGTTTTAATTACCTAAGAACTACACGAGTACTGATTTTAAATGAAAACAAGGTTAGCGGAAAGGGGCCTACTAGGTTTATTTATGAGTTGTGAATGTTGTGAGATAGTCTAGTCATTTTACAAGATATAATTTCAACCCCAGATAATTAAAAATTCCCGATTGTTTTACTAAGATTATGATTGAACTTCACTTTACCAGTCGTTCATGTATTCCAGGTGCTGGCGGCACTGGCCGCGCAGTCCATCAACATATCGGTGGGGTTCTGCCAAGGCTTCTCAGCGGTCCTGCTGCCCCAGTACACATATGAACATCCCACGATTTCGTACGAGCAGAGTTCATGGATCGGTAAGCTATATTTTGCGTATTACAATACTTATGGGCTAAAAACTGAAACTGATCAATTGAGATTTCTTTAAGAAAAGTCATCATACTTGTGACATTGCCAAGGCACTATTTATTTAACAGTATGGTAATTAAGTAAATAGTGTTTGTTTTCAAAGCAAATGTGTTATATTTATTGAGTTCAGACATCTGAATACTATGTATATTGATATAGTAACAATTACTTTGATTAATTACTATGACGTCAACAATGATTCGTGAATGTGTGTTAATTATTATCTCAATGTCACATAGTGGAAAGACAATGCAAACGTAAAAGAAAAGCGCTTAGAACATGTAATTTAAGCAAACTTTTGTCGATAGCACCTGTCTTAGTACTGCCGACTTATTTTTTAAATAATTTTGTCTTTTATGGCAATTATGGCTTAGGTTGAAAAGACCTTCGTTTTAGCTAGGGAGTTTAGTTTATCATAAACAAAGAGATGGAAAGTGATGCTACCGGCCAAACTGAATGGACAGTGCTAAACAATGTTTACGTCTTATTTTGGGACGGCGGGCGATGCCAGGCCGACACGTGAGCTCACCCAATGAGGTCGCTAAAAATAATACTCTGTCACATAGCACGTTTTCATGAAAGAAAATTGATAGCAGAAAGATTTCGAAATAAGAAAATATCGATTTTTTCTATGATGACGGAACGAAAGGGCCAATTATACGAAATTCTGATCTTACATATAAACAATAAAATATCAAATCCAGTAGACAGATATTATCAATACAAAGTATCATTTTGTTGACATCGCAAATTAAATATTGACGCGAACTGCCGACGTGTGCAGACAAGATAGCCTAGTCAAACACATCATTTGTACTAGGAGATAAGTGACACGAGGAGGTAGGGTCGTAAGCTGAGCGCCTTATGGTGAGGCACGCACAATGTGAGGGTATGGGGAGTTATGGTTATGATTCGTTCAAGGAGCTGGTTCTGATAAGGCTAGGGTTAACATGCGGTTGGGATGCAAGGTGTAGATAAGTTTGGCAGTAATGCGTTGTATAGAGCAGTTAAAGGTAACTTGGTTATTGACACAGAAAAGATCAGTTGGCTCGAGTGACAAGTCTCGGAATAGTAACTAATACTGAAAATAAGCAATTGTCATTACTTTCCCCTTTTTACAGACCTGTTCCAACAGTGAGAAAGGTGGTATATAAAAATGCTTTTCCTAATAGTATGCCCCATCTAACGGTCATTATTTTTCTCTTGCAGCAAGTTTGGGCGTGATATCAAACCCCATCGGGGCCCTGCTAGGCGGAATGATGGTGGATGCTGTGGGCAGGAGACTACTGCTGCAGTCCATCGTGCTGCCCAACCTGGTGGGGTGGCTCGTCATCGCCTTCTCTGAGACCTACATCTTCCTATGCGTTGGAAGGTTCATCACCGGCTTTACTATCGGTGAGTTGCGATTCCAGTAGTACCTACCTAGTAGATTCCTTGACTGACGTATTACGTATTTTTTTATGATTTCTATAAGATCTTTCTTAAGATTAGGAACTGAATTTCTGTGCCGTGAGACCATATCATATTAAGATTAGTCATAGACTATGGCGTCACAAAAATCTATTCGTTTTGAATATATTGACATAAATAATAGCAGCAGTTAGCTTATCTGAAACTGAATTGACGAAAGTCAACGACTGGTGAAAATTGGATGACTCACTAATTGAAACTTAGACAAACGAACCGTGGCAACACTTCACACTTTAACTGCGTTTTAAATGAGATTAACTGCTCGCATTGCAGGCATGTCAACGGTCTCCTACATCTACGTGGCAGAGATCACGACGCCAGAAAAACGAGGAGTGCTCAGCGCTCTCGGACCTGGCCTCGTGTCCACCGGCATCTTCATTGTCTACTTCCTGGGAGCCTTCATACACTGGCGGAAAGTCGCAGCCATTTGCGCAGGAGTGTCTTTGCTAACACCTTTCCTAATGTACTTCGTCCCTGAATCACCTCTCTGGCTCGCATCCAAAGGACAGATGAAGGAAGCCTACAACGCCTTGTTCTGGCTTCGACAGAACAACAGCACCGCGCAACAAGAGCTCATGGAGTTTACCAAAGATAGAAAAGTAGGAGAAACCATGACCTTCAAACAGAAACTCGGCCTTTTCAAGAAGAGGAGCGTCGTCAAACCGTTCCTGCTACTCATCATCTTCTTTATATTTCAAGAGATGTCTGGTATCTACGTCATTTTGTACTACGCTGTAGACTTCTTCAAGTCTGTGGGGACCAGCGTCAACGAGTTCACGGCTTCTATCATTGTTGGTGGAGTGCGAGTGTTCATGGGCGCTGTGGGAGCATGTCTGATCAACAGCTTCAGAAGAAAAACCCTAGCGGCGACCTCAGGACTGTTGCTAGGCATCACTATGCTGGGCGCGGCGGTTTGTGACAGTCTCAACGGACCACCTTTAGTTAAACTCGCTTGCGTTCTACTGCACGTGTCATTCAGTATGGTCGGGTTCCTACAACTACCTTGGATAATGTGCGGGGAACTGTACCCTCACGAAGTACGAGGAGTCATGTCCGGCGCCACGTCGTGCTGTGCATACGTCCTCATCTTCTTTAACATTAAGACTTACCCTCAGCTAGAAAAAATGATAACTAGTAACGGGACATTGTACCTCTTCGGATTCTGTGCGCTCCTGGGAGCTGCGTATTGTTACTTTTTCCTTCCAGAAACTAAAGGAAAAACTTTGACTGAAATTATGAGGCAGTTCGATAGTGAGAAGAAGGAAGCGGATCCGGAAGTTGGGTTCACGACGGAGAAGCCATTGACAATAGAAGGAAAACCAGTACAAAGGCGACACAGCGCTGGTGCCACAATATCTTTAGAAAAGAATTGGACGCAAGATGAAAACAAGAAGACAGGCCTCCGCAAGTGAGCTTCGCCGTCTTATGTTAGCCTAGTACTTTTACAGAATAAGTTGCCAATGAATTTGTATAGTTAACTATTTTTAATATTTTATTGTTTGTGAAGTTTTGTGATCAGTATTAAATTAGGACGATCTTAACGTTTTGATGATGTTACATTCCGCTAGTGATAAATAATTTTAATACAAGGTGACGACATAGGTATTTAAAGTTTTGCCTAGTTTTAAGTACAAATATTGGTGTAACAAAATCGAGGTACTGAAGTGATTAATAAAGTAACTACTATTTTTATACCGCGTAGTTATAGAATATTTTTTTAGGTTTGTTAAGCTGCAATAAGCATTACTATTTATTCCTCATAGAAGATCTAGGTTTACCTATAACGTTTAAGAGCTGTATACAGGGTGAATGTATGTATTTTAGTATGATAAAGGGAGGACTTACATAATATAAATGAAAGATAAATGTTGCGATGAAGTGTGAATAAAGGAGTGAGTTGTTTACAATGTTTGTTTCATTTCAATATCTATTGACCTGGATACGATAAGAGATAGGTGCCTATGCTCTGGAGAAATGCGGTCAACCTTCATGTGCAAAGATAGCACGCGAAGAGAGTAAACAAAAACAATTAGTATTATTCATCTACCAAGGTAAATGGCAAGATCAATATCTACTCAGAGATAACAGTTTGCACCAATGTACCATCCATGTCAGCAATAGACCATGACCAAAGATCATATAAACTATAGTAGGTATCTACCTAATACTGGTATTGACATACTTGGTACATCTAATTTCCTTAGATGGGATTCTTTTAGATCTAATAGACTGACTGTAGTAAGAAAGCCAAGGCTTTAAATGATTGCAATGACATTATATTCCCAAAATGGCATCTTTCATTTATTACGAGTAAATAGCAGATTTTTTTGATGTAGAGTTGAGAATTTAACAAAACGGTTAATGGAAAGTGAATAATGAAATCAAGACGAGTTTCTTGAATCCTATATTTAATAATAGTTTCGTAAAGGTACAGATCCTATTTTTATGAGAAAACACGAGCCAGCAATATGGACAATATGGTATAAGTAGCGCCATCTATCAACAGATGTGAAACCTCAATCGAGTTTTTCACAACTAACAAAAAAGTAGGTCGCATTGAAGCCTTTTAATACGCTATGCGTTTACTAGATGGCAGCACATCCGATTTCCGATCTGATTGTATCGGTGGGAAAGTCCTTCACAAGCGGTTACTGTCGGTACTGTTGGTAGCTATCCAATACCGAAGGGTATGTTGCGAAACTCTGAAAATTTAAAACATAGCGCTTACCTGGACTGCGGTATGCCATATTTGATGCCAACTCCGACCCTCGGCAGTGCCTTGATGACCTTCTTCACGGTCGCCTGGTCGGGGAACGCGAAGAATATGGACGCTGAAACATTGAGAACACCTGATTATTGACGTGTATACTTGTGTTCATTCACCGGGAACGGGCAGCTGCGTCACCGGTGCTAGAGGGTGGGTCTGCGATCACTAATCCTGAACCTATTTTGGTAACAGGCTCCTTCCTCTCTTTTTCAGTGTTCAGGCTCATTACACTGTAATGAGCTATTTATAAATTGTGTTAACATTGGCGATGATTTTGAAGCGGTTCTATAATTGGTGCTTAGTTACAATATTGCCTTTTAATTCTTGCGCCTAACAGTGAAGAAAAATCTGAAGTCTCTTGTTTGAGTGTTGCCGATAGAATAATAACAGGAACCACGCTTTACGTTATTACTAACTTGCTTGATCATGAACTGCTCATTTATTTTTTTGCATAGGTGTTTAGTGCATTATCAGCCCGTGATATGTCCACTGTTGGGATACAGGCATCTTCTCTATGAAAAGGTGTGTCGCATTCCTTCGAAGTTTTAGTAGTAGGTCATGTCGGTTCGTGGCGAAAGAGACCAGGAAACCAGATCTTCGTTAGATTTATTAAATCTGCGTGCAGTGGGGGGATGCTGCCGCGTGCAATGACACTCGCGTGCAAAACTGCAAACATTGACACCAATACTTTTTGTCGTTGTCCTATCATCAATACTACTGCACTCTACTGATATTTCATTGGATCTAGTTAGACTGGGGAGGCAAGTTCTGAATACTCCTAACCCCATATTTTTAAGAAATCTCGGTGGATCTGGTCTAAAATAATAAAAAGAATTGCATGCTTAAAAATTTTAACAGCATTAGAAAATGAATGAATGACATTTTCGAATAGCCGAATTTTAAGTGTTTTTCAGCTAAGTAGGCCACACACCGAACAGACGTACGGCGAGCTCCCAGAACTATTATACTCAAGTCAATTTTTAAAGGACTAAGGGTAAATTTCCCCAATGAAACTGAACGCGATCAGCACATCTAAACCGAGATCAACAGGTGTCGTTGGCATCATTGTTATGGAATGTTATCACAGACACCACTTGAACGCGGTTTAGATGTTTTCATCGCAATTAGTATTTGCCCTAAATATGTCGAGGGAGTCTTTCGACGGTCGATGCTATGGAAACTCCACTGGAGATGTTATTGAAGCTGGCTTGATGTACGTTTCTTAAATGTGCAGCGTACTTTGTATAGTCCAGTATGGTATACTTACTCCTGCTGGCGAGGAACATCTCGATGGCAACATTCTGCAGCAGGTACCGGCGCGAGAAGATCGCGCGGATCTCGCTGAAGTACCATTTGCCGTGCAGGTGCTCGCAGTACTTTAATACCTGGAAGAGGAAGGTTGTAAATCAGGCTTGTGATACCAACAATGAGATGTGAAGGGGTTTTAATTAAGTACAAAGAATTAAAATCCCGGGGGAATTTACAAAATTTTCTGACAACGTGATAAATGTTTCAAACTTTCAGTGTTTTAGATACGAATTTTTTTCAGATGCTGATGCACATGAATTAATTGTCTATCCCTATATCATAAAGAGGTCAAATTTGTTTGTAAGTCTGTGTGTAGGGGGTTATCTCCAGAAAGATACATTATTTGTGGGTGCTATAGATTATAAATTATATTTATATCATACATGTTAGCCGAGCTATCACATTTTTTTGCGGATGAACTCGCAGGCCGAAGTGCTAGTAATATATAGAAGTCATATTCTTTATTACAGAAATTGAATTCGCGGTCTGAATGCAGACAGGCAATCTTTTAAACTTGAGTCATTGCATAAACCGCAAATGCAACCAACAACTTGTTTTGGGAAAACTGGTTATGGGCACATTAACACCACAAAACTGAACAAACAAGCTGACAATTAAAACAACACTGACACTTATCTCCATTAAATTAAGGCATAAACATAAGCACCTATATGTTAGTCATAAAGTCCTCCGAAAGATGGCGTTGAAAAACGAAAATAGCCGAGTGTTTCCGAATACCGTCGTAAACGAAGAACACCGACAGTCGTAAAAAGTTCGTTAGTTTTAATTTATATGTACAATAATTATGTAAATCAACGTGAGAGTGCGTCTGTTATATTGTTTTAATGTGTGTTCAAGCGTTTTAAATAATGTCGTCGCAGACTTCTGTATATTACTTATGTATGTTAGTAGGTACAAAGGTTTTTAAAGATTTATGAAACAGACTGGACATTACTTGTCTAGAATTTACGGCCGATGGAAACATTTGCAAGCACGTCTAAGGAGTGACATTTCTTCCCGTGTCAGAATATATTGCGCCGAGTACCTACGCTATGAATCAGAGACCTAGTATACCTATAACAATAGGTTCGATCGTAAATCTAAACATCAGCAGAAGTGCAGACTTGGCAAGCCGCCGACATAATAGCCACTAGATGACATGATGGTTGCAAGGAGCTATCATCACCTGTCAGGTTATCTAACCCTAGTCTAAAGTGTAAAGTGTCTAAACCTGGCCAAGCAGACTAATTAATTACTAAATACTTTGATGTGACGATAGATTTATAACGTTTTGTTGATTGAGAACTACCTGTATGCAGTGTGAGTCAATGAAGAAGAAGCTAACGCCTCTATAAGCAATATCAGGCAATGGAGTTATTAGACAGGCACGTCGGGATACCAGGGTAACATTACATCCTATTAGTTTATATTTAATTAGCGACCTACCTCTGATTCACGAATGGATATCCGGAATGTTTTATCTAAGTTAAATATTGAGGTTATTTTACGTTAAGACCTGTGAGGGTACCTAAATCTTCTACTACATGATGGAGACAAAACTGTGCACCTAAGAATATTTAGAAGATCTAAGCGATCGGACAGTTCCACGAGTAATGTCTGTCTTTTATGCTGTGTCTAGAAAACAAGGTCCTTACGATCGCTTTCTACAAACTGCAACCGTGACACAAATACATTAATATTAACCTGGCATGTCTCATTTGCCTACAAAACATCAAAACAACAACAAATTAAAACAACATCCGATACTCCATCGGTCCAGGACAACAGAACAAAAAAGGAGCATTCACATAAAAAGCGACCACGTGTCAGGTCCCCATACAAAGAGCCACGCACCATGCATGGGGTCGCTAATTGGCACGCGAGATGGATTGGCGAGAGAAATGCACTGATTCTTATGGTGGAGTCTATGGGGTGTCCATTGTGTGTGTGAGAAACGACATGTGGTACTAATGTGGGTGCTGATTTGGTTGGAGATTTCGTGTAGTGGAAGAGGTTAATTTGATTTTGTTAATGATTTATGAATGCTGCAAATTATTACATTATTTTGGGTTTTAAGGTCTCCCTGAAATATGTACAAGTGTACTTCGTCAGAGTTATTCCATCTTTAGCCCACCTAACGAAAGCGGATTGTAAACCACCAATAATAGAGCTTCGTTATTTACAATTCTCGTCTCCGCTTGGCATTAGTTTAGTGCATGCTCGGAAGTATTAGTATTATTGTATTCAAACTCAAACTCAAAGCATTTATTTCCTTACCTACGGCACATTTTAATGTAAAAAAAAAAAACAAAAAGAAGCGAAGCTACAGTCACAGTCACAAGGCATAATAACTTGAGAGAGTACTGTAGTTGCACATTCCAAAGCGTAGATCTCAATGGAGAAGAATGGGCAAGAAACTTCATGGACGCTCTTTTCAATCAAAATATTGTTACAAAATCTTGGTTACATCATTCATGTTGAGATTATACATATAATATGTCAGAACGATGTAGAAAGACGTGCACATTAAGAGCGTCCAGAGTAAAAGATTAAATCAACAATTTAAAAATAAAGTAATTAAAATAAACCGTCGCAGCTAAGAGATGACCAGTCCCAACTGACAGCGCCCGTTCACGAACATGACGCATGGATCAGCGCGGGCTGGTGTCCAAACCTTGTTCTTACATTTTTCTTCTGACGCATGTTTATGATAGAAATTTAGTGTTACAATAAGGTTGGTCCTTATGTCCGCATTACAATTAGGTTCCAGATAGTTCTGCTTTCCCATTTTTGTATCTCTATAACGTCCCGTAAAAGCCCCAAAAATATCTACACTCAAGTACGCTACAATAATTGCGCACTACGAAATATTCAACAAATAAACATCCGATTATCCCCTTGTCCTGATGACTCTCATATCAAGAGTACTCCAGCGCCCCCTGCCACACTGTACGTGAACTAATCACAACACAATATGACAATGGAACACCCTCTGAGTGTGCTTGTTCACACCATAAACATGAATTTGTATTTAAATGTTATTCAGCGGGGAGGCAACATAAACAGTTTGGTAGGCGAAAAAACTGGGTGAGAATAAAACATCTAAGGCAGTAGGTCCAGGTGTAAAATACTGGTAATTCAACTGCATCCCGTTAGACTGGAAGCAGACCCCAACACAAATGGCAAAAGGTTAGGTATGATGATGTCACATGCAGGTAACGGCTATTTTCAGTTGGTTTTTCGCATAAGATTTTTGTTTATATTAGAGTTGAAATAGATGACGTAACAAAACAAAAAATACAAAACACTGAAGATTTCATAGTGAACCATATTAATACCATGAACCGCACCCTCTCTGCAGGAACGCATAGAGGGTGCGGGCGCAAACGTCCACTTCAATTGTAACGCAATTTGTCAACCACCCCTCGAACATCGGATACTCTGGTACAAAGCGCCTATGACGTTTAAATAAACAACAGGTTTTATTTCGGTTTGTTGGAAAGGAAACTACAACGGTTAAGAGATCCTTTCGCTTAAATTTTTGCCCTTTTTCTGAAATATCTTTAATAGATACAGTTCTTTTGCCCAGATTCTGCTTAAGCTGATCCTATCTTCTTGTTGAACATATAAATACTGATATTCGGTAATAAATTCTTAAATCCGCATTGGCAACTTCCATCCCCTATTAAATCTCCAAAGTTATGCGCAGAGGTTACTCCATCCACCCCTAGCAAATAACGCTACTATCGCCCAGTTCCCAGAACTGAAAAGATATGGTAGATCAAACATTCAGTTTTAGATAGATCACGGCCGCGGGTGATCGTGCGAATATTATCCGGCACTGCCAATTTCAATCCATCATCCATGGATACGCTGAGTGGCTAAATAATAACAGCCGCTCGGGTCGATTAAGGTTAAGCCGTGCTTGTCCAGGTTGGTACGTGGATGGAGTTTTCTCCGTGCCTCGGAAAGCGCGTTAAGCCGTTGGTCCCGGCTGTCATTTGAAGATCTTTGACAGTCGTTACAGATAGGTACAGAGAGAATAAGTGGCCCGAAAGTCCGATAACCAGTATTACCCAGAACTGAGTTCAGCTGGGTTGTGGAGGTCAGATAGGCAGTCGTAAAGCCAAAGTTTACATAACGCTATTGTCAGTTTACAAGCTGATATACGCCACATTAAATGCAGATCATCATCGGACGAAATAAAAGACATTTACGTGAGAGCTCTTTTCACAGTACCTATCTGAAAAACTTAATATAAGTAGCGGTTGTAATTTTTGAGGAAAGACTGTCTATAATATAATCTATAATTATCCATTAAGCTACTGTCACACAATTGAGTACATTTATGATTTTGAGCGCACTACTCCTAAACTGTGAAAAATAACGGGCTTTTGTTTTGCCTTTGACAACACTGTTTTCAAAAATAAAGCTTATCCTCTACTATAATTTTGATGCAAAGACAAACTACCAGACGGCATAAAGACTGCATGTTCCTTTGTTATAATTCTATACTAAAACAAATCTTTACATATTCGTACATGTATTTAAAGTTTCCTATTCAGCGGGATGCTTCATGCAGTAACATCATTAGATGATAACGACCTCTTGTCACGACACCGAGGGATGCAGCCCGCCATCCCGCCATCCCGCGCGGTGGGAAGCAGACATATGTATTACTCACTTGATTTATTTGCTATAATACCATTATGAGAGCATTAAGCAAAATGGTAGATGAAATTATGTAGCACTTAAGGTTATTTCGGTTTTGTTATGAAATGGGTGCTGTCTAGAAAAATGGGAACCGTCTGCTCAGTGTGTCGTTTGTTTCACTTCCGTTTTATTAGACTTTTGAATAGGTAGGTACTCTACAATATAACGGTTAGGTGGGTAATCAATTAATTTCCTAAGCTTTGTGCACTTACTTATTTAATGAGCAGATCCTATAAGCTGTTGTATTGGCGTTTGAAAACATTATGTCCGTAAAACCTAGATTTATCGCAAGACAACAAACAATATTTTATAAAATAAATAAACCCTAGAGTAATTACAAGACATACTTTATAAAACCTACCAATAAAATAAAGCAACAATGCAGAACCAATTGCACTAACAATTAACATCTATTTCAAATAAATCTTTGATAGAATAACCTCATAAACTTAATTTAGTTCTCTGTAGTTTTTTAGTTGCGGTACTAGGGACTTTGTATGAGCAGCAGGTTGGGTTGGCGATGGTTATCGGGCCCCGTAAATAAGGGCCCGGGCGCGTGACAAGCGCGGCCATTAAGGCAGCGGTGACGGCCCGAGTCGCGACAAGACGCGAAAAAACGCCGCGTCCCGCACCCCGCGCCTTTTCCGCGGACCGTGTACTGGGTGCATAATAAAGCGAGTTCTTATTTTAATTAAAGTTGCAAAAAATGTGGAAGTAAAGGTGTGAGGCGGCTATGAGCTTTGAATTTAATTTACTGATTAATAATAAAATTGTTATGAGCTTATCAGATACATGCGAGTTAATTAAACTAGAAGGTTAACTAGAGTTAGACGCGGTGAAAAGAACTTTAGCTTTGAATTAGAGAGGTCTAAAATTACGTAATAATAGGTTGCACGTCGATCTATCTTTCTACCAGGTATACTTACTATTTCCAAAAATGCTTTGATTTTGTTCTCTCCGAAAAGCAACAAACTAATTCAATCGATCCAGGACCGTCATTTTTCCTATCCCTACCATAACAAGGTGCGTCAAAAGATAGGAAATGTAAATAGCCGGCTGTCACCACAGGTCCTTACGTCCGGACTCGGGCGAGCAGCTCCGATACAGTGTGGCTTATCTCCAACAGGCGAAAGGTGGCAAACAACTGCCAACTATGACTCGTCCCTAATAAACTACCAATTAACTACAAAAGGACATTTAACATTTTTGGAACATGTTGAATTGAATTTTAATTTTATTATATGTAGAGAACATTCCTCTTTTATAACGCATCAGTTTTTGTTTTTACTATTCACTTAAGTTAATGTTAAAGAATAATATTAGTAACTAATTAAAATAAATGAAAAGGGCACTGGCGGTGATACAGATAATTTGCATAAGTAATGAGCCGTCAGTTTACAATCAGTCTGCATCTTAAATCACGCTTTCCTGTGATTACAAGAGCGCAAGTTTATGATGCTAACTAAAACGAGGGGCTGGTTGCCGCGTTTCGTAAGTAATTGTTTAAGACAATACCTGGTTGATTTAATGAAGAGATCGAATATATCAAGTGGGTATGTTCCCGTGAAAGATTGTAGTAATTTAATTAAATTCTTACATAAATCAACTTTCTGTCCTAGAAATATCATAACTAACGTTGAAGGAGAGCTTTACAAAGCTGTTCTTTTATTGAATTTTGGTAAAAAATAATAATAATGAGATCACTGAAGATGTAGGAATCAAAGTGCATCATAAGCTACATTAGGTTACCATTCACAAAGGTCGCTGGAACGTGCTGCTGGGCATGACTATTTCTGGTTAAAGTAGGTACGTACCAACATCAAAACTGGTGATTATCAACATACACTTGTGATGCGGAGGAATGTGGAAAAGTGAGGAAAGTTTTGAGTATGACTGTGGATGGGTATAAGAGTAAAGGAAGACCAAAGAAAAGATGGATGGACTGTGTGAAGAATGGCACGAAAAAAGGTGTCTGATGAGATGACGAGTTATAGAGAAGTATGGAAGAAGAAGACACGCTGTGCCGACCACAAATGCATTGGGACAAGGGCAAGAGAATGTTGATGATGTCAACATACACTGCTCGGTGCTCAATGTAAAAATTCGGACATTCACTAACATATACAATAACTACTAGCCAAGTTTATTTTTCATGTTTTCAAGTTGTACATTATTCGCGGCTCTCCTGCCTGTTTCTAATTAACATCAATCCAATTAGTAAGTAACTAACTAATGTTTATGTGTGTGTGCCTGCTGTACAAAACTCTGCTTAATTAGACTAACAATGTTTATGTTATATATTTGTTTGGGAAAGTAATTTCTTTGTCTTTTCACGGAAGTCTATTATTACAATTAATTTCACTTAGTATTTCAAACAATTATAACAAGTTATTTCAAGTATATACTCTGGCACCTGTGGCAGCTAAAGATAGAGATATTTTTTAGACAACAATTTTTTTTATAAATAGGCAAAGCAACGAATAAAAAGCAACACTGTTTCGATCAAGCGAATAAGAGAAAGAAAGTTTATTTAAACGCTTAAGACTGAGAAAGAAGATATAACACAATACGACGTTAAACGTGTTAAATCCTGTTCTCCTCCAAAATTGTTGATTTTGCACTAAATCTCCTCAAAATAGAACCTAAAAACAACCGCTATCCCAAATCAACTCCAACTGATATACCAGGAAAGCAGGACCTCCACAGGTAGCGAAGGTATCTGGTTGATATTTATAGCGTGGGATCACCCCCGGCCCGTCGCTTCCACAAACCCGCTGGGACCTTACCACGCATCCGTAGCGAGGCAACGAAGGACCAACGTATTCAAATTACACGTGAAAAACGATGTCGTTAAAATCTCATGGAAGGAGAGGCTTCCTCTTAGATGCGAATGATATGGGAGATTTGTGAGCAAGTTAAAGGTTTCAGGGACTACAGTAACACGGGTAATGTTGTTTTTGCTGTGTAGTCGGAGATTATTTTAAAACTGACCGCTAGTTGATTTTGAAAAAACCCTTAGGTAAACATGAAAAATAATTTTAAAATAGTTGCGTGTTTCCTCCTTTACATTTAAGTCCAGACATAATCTTGGCTAATTCATATGAGGACCATGCAGATAAGACAAGTGTCAAAGGTGGTCGTTTGAGGACAGCTCCAAACAGATTTGAGTAAGTCTGTCCAATCAGTGCACGCAGCTAGGTTTTTTGACAGTAGTTTTTGCAGCTAGCAGCAGTTGAATGAAAGCAGGTGCAATTGAAAGTTAAAGAGACCACTCAGTAGAAAGGATCAATGAAGCTCATATTTCAGTCACAATAGTCTCAGAACTGAGGAATTTCTTTTGATGTCCACAAACAATATCTAGTGCCAACTAAATCATTATTTCTCACAAACTTTTCTAGGAACTTCCTTTGATCATATCTTCATTACTGTTATTTTCTTTTTAACTGAATGCCCGTGTACTAGGAGAACATGAACATCGTACAGTTGTTGGTATTAATGCAGCGTTCGGTCGGGTGTCGGCGTCGTGTGAGGAAGTCCTAATTAAAACGCCATACATCACGCTCGTGTGAGGCGAGCATGCACCTCTATTACTGGTGATACTACTAAGGTGTGTCGATCTCCTAATACTATGTGGTGAATGAAAATATCTTTTCAATAAATTACATCATTTTAAAAAATGTTTGACTAGTCCGCGCATATGTAATTTTTCTTAACGGGACGTAGTTTCATAGGAAGGACAATATACGCAGAGTTTTGTGTCAATGCCGTTAATGGCATAAATACCTTAAACTTTTACACAGCCATTTTTGTTTTGTTAAGAATTGCTCTTCTTCTAATTACAATATTTTTTTTATAGACATACAGGTAGGTCACAAAGAAGAATTTAGTTTCGACCTCATTATGTTAGTATGACATTGCAAGCCGATTTAAAAACTCATTTCCGTTGAAAATCTCACTTCTTTCTCGTTCTCCGTGAGTAGTTACCTCGTGGTAATCCTTCGGTTCCCTATTTCGCAGTTAGTCATCCCGAATGGTTAATAAATTCTCTGTCATCGCATCTCTACGCTTCACATACTATTTCTGGCGTTATGGTTTTTTTTAGATCCTTGTGTTTTTTCTTTGGAACATTTTGAGGATAAATCTTTGGTGTCTTATGTTAGCGGTGAAAGTACTGAATATTTATGTGTTTTTAATTTAATTCTTTGTTTGTGTATTTGTGACATGAACTTTATTAGATTCAAGTTCTTTGAAAAACTGGTCCTTAGATCAAAGAAAGACTATGCATTGAGTTCGTGTCTTTTGTCAAATAGGTAATTTTAATGAATCAACAGAAGTAGTTACACGCGTTGGTTGGTCGTGGTCGTACCTATAGAACACCGTAATTTCGATAGTTATGATAAAGTTCTATGTAATATATTATGTGAGCTTATTGTCATCAACCGGGTATGAATCTAAGCTCCGGGATGCTCTTGAGAAATTCTAGATAGAAACCCAGATAAAACCCAGTACGTATCACGTTGCCCGACCTAGGAATCAAACCAAAGACAATGAGGTCTTGGGCCCAAGACAGTGAGGTAGTTAAACTTCGTCGAATGATAATGAAAACTTTCCGATATGAACGAACGATGAACAGGCGTTTAGTTTCACAAGTTACAGCGCCTGTCAGTGTGACGATTATCGGCTTAAAGACTAACGGAACACTGTGTTAAAATTACATAAATATACCGAGTGGCGCATGCGGTGAGCCGGTAACAGTCAGGGATTTGTGACATGTGGGACATGATCATCTTGACTGATCCTTAGCTATCATGTTTCAAGTATCGATTACCAAAAAATATGAACTTAGGTTGACTTAGGTAAGAGGCAGTAGGCTCGGTTGCCGTATTCGCTGATTTGTGTCCAACTCGGTTACTGAGATGGACTAGACTGGAGGTTAGATTGCTCCATTTAAATACTCGTATTCAGCAGCATCTGGTTAGACTGAAAGCGGAAAGATTCTAGGCAAATGATGACCAAAAACACTTGACGCCTTTGATCTAAAGCAAAGTCATATTGTTGAAAAAATTCCAATGTAGTTGGTGGTATTGAAAAGTAAAAAGTTGTATCAATATGATCAGGCTATGTCGCCCTCTGTGAGTTTCTAAGACCTAAAGACGATATTGCATATATATGTTCGATATAGAAAATTCATCAAAGCCCATAACAGAAGCAAATGATCCACTTTCATCTCATTTGAAGTCAGAAACGTAACATTCAATTTAACCACGATCACCTACAAACAGACATTCACACAAAAATAAAACCCCAACGCCCACTGGATCGTATCAAACAAAACGAGATACAATTAGATCTGTCTCCGGCGAGCGTCACGTTCGATTACAGTTCGCGTTCGCGCGTAATTCGCGCCACGTGCGTACGCGCAGCGGAAGTACGCCATCTGTCGGCAGTTAGTGGCGCCACCGTCGCTCGCGCTTCCGGATTACCGCGAATTTTGAATCAAGAAGGGTGGCGGTGTCTAGGAATTAGTTAAGTGGTCTTAGAAGTTGTCTGAACAACTGACAGGTCGGATTAAAAGATGGAAATGATAAGAGAGGGAATTAACGTCTTTTTAATGTTCCTTTGATGTAGTCAATGATTATTAGGTATCTAATGGGAGAATGGTTGTCTGAGACTACCCCAAGGCAGTCTGAGACAACTGTTCTCAGAGTGACTAACAAACCCAAATTAGTAAAATAGACTCACCATTAATAAAAAATAAAAGAGTTTCTGCCCCTGTTTCCCGCAACGTTCATGGCAAAAAGAAGAGGTGAGGCTCCACAAACCTTTTATACCAAAATAATATTAAACAGATTCCTTGAAACCGTTAAATAATTATCGATAAACACATAAAAAAAACGAAATCAAATTAAAAGCCACTAAATAAAAAGCCGCAGCTTCTCCCAGTAACCAGCAATAAATAAGGCAACCGCCCATAGACAATCAACAACAAGTAGTCATAGATAAGAGCGCAGTAAAACGCGCCCGTTATCTGGCCGGCGGCGGCGCACGCGCACTCACCATAGACAAAACTTCTACAAATTTTACGTTTCGTTAACATAGTGTTGGACTGTTTGTGATAACGATGCTGGGTGGTTGTCGACTACTGTGAAGTTAGGACGTAGGGTAATAAGTTTAATGTGTTTTGTAAGTAAGGAGGTAGGTTATTGGTTACCTACCTAAAGGATGCTGTAGGGGCGAATTTGATGTGGAAATTTCAAATGTCGTAAGGGTCTATATGGGGTGTATGCCTAAATAATTGCTCAAGATTTTGCATACCTAGGTAAGTATCAAAAGTTCATCGTCATGTTACTAAAACAACTACATTAAAAAGCTGAAAATAAGTTTCTTCTTAACAAATTATACCTACTAATTTGAAAGATGTGAATACTTTCAAAAACTTTTTACTTCAAACACAATTTTGGTTAACATCTTCATTAGCTGCGGCCATGCACAGAGCACGTTCGCAGAATCAATTCGTTAATGATACCAAACCGGCGCAGGAACTGCGACAAAACAAAGAGATCCGAATATTATCTCAAATCTTTATAATAATTACAAGAGACAAGTGTACGTCTCAATCTGGGTACGAAGCCGATCTCCACACATGCTGAATCCAATTACCGAGGGCAGGCGACCGAAATATCTTTGCATTCGAGAAAAATAATCGTTAAAAAAACACATCGACTTGTTTTGTACAACCCTAACTTTAAGCCTTCAATCTGAAATTTAACTTTCAAGACTGGTTCACAGAGTCGAAATTCAAGCGTAACGTTAATAGTACTTTGTACGTTTTGTTATTTAGGTGGTATCCCTGATTGGGCGGGGCGTCTCCCCACTCCACGCTCACCGAAGGGTGGGACAACCGTCAGTCGAGCGCCGGCGGTGGGGGATGACAGATGTCTGTCTGTAAGCATCGTTCATATCTCAACACGATAGCGAATTCAATTCTCAATAAATAATAAGTTTCTGCCTCCGACGTGTTGGTCGTACAATGCCGTCCGTCAGTATGTTTGCACACGCGTGGTGCTGGTGATGGAGCGGCCACGGAATCCAGCGGGGCATACCAACTGTTATTACTACACGAGTGACTCCTCAAATCCAAACATTTGATTTAACAGTGCTATTAACAAACCTAACGCTGTTTGTCATTATGATAGTTATAAATTCCACTTCTCTGGTCCAAATGAGCGGCGCTAGTAGGTACCTATATTCGTACGTGATCGCAATAATGTCTGGTAGTGAATTAACAATTATTTTTTGTTGAACAAAATGTATCGGTATGTGGAGCTGAAGTATTTGGTCGAGTGAATATTTTTTTTGTTAGTTATAGTACATCATCAACATCAATTTGTCTGATCTTATGTCTATCCACAAAGGAATTCAACTATACGTAATAGATAATAAAAAAAAAAAAAAAAAACAGGCTTTAGGTAGTGATCACTGTGAAATATGAAACAATTAGTTTTTTGGTAAACAAAGAAAATCATTTCATCTATTATTTTTTAAGGATGGCTACTATTCCAGTGACGAGTGAAGGAAATCTCATTCCTATGGATCAATTAAGTAATTAGACTTTCACGGTTGGAAGAGAAGGAAGTGCAACCATGAAGCTTCTTGCCCGTTCTTCTCCATTATGAAAGCACAATTTCAACTGATGTTCACAATCTTAAAAATGCAGCATTCCTTATTTCAGGTTTATTTGTTGGTCGTTATTTCTGTTAACCATCTAAAGATATAAACAGCACTACACAGTTTCTAAAAAGGACGGTAAACTCAAGACACGTTACACGAAAAAATGGTCCTTCGAGACTAAAATTGGTCCTTTCGTTCGATTTTTTATTCCTTATTACCTACCGTCTCATCTACACTTATATATTAATTATAAGGTTCGAAGAGTTTCGGGTAATATTACGCAATAGAGCAATTCCTATTGTGACAAGTACTCGGCCAATAGCTTTGGAAATAAACAAACTTGAAGCTTATTTCTTTTTAATCTTTTCTTGCTTTATTATTTCCATTAAAATTGCAACATGAAAACTGCAAAAGCTTGACAATAAATAAAGTAATAAATATATTCTGGAAAAAATATATAATTCGGCATCAAATTGATTAAAAGGACAACACGGAGGCTCAAACAATTTTATTAACTTTCCTCTGCGGGTCCTAAATATTACCAAGATGGTAATAAATAAAAAATGTAGTTACCTACATACCTACTGTATAAAAATAAAAGGTTGGCTTCATCCGTCAGGGTGTACAGCCAGCGGACATCCGGCGGAAGTGGGCGGGGCGTACCGGCCGCCATTTTGCGTCGCTCGAGCATGCGCGGTGCCGACGGACGGCTTTATAAAATAATAAATAAAGTAGAATTACGAATCGAAGCGAATTCTGGGTTCTTTTTATATTCCTCAGAGACTTCTGTTAAAAAATATGGTGAATATTCTCACAGGTCGGTGTGGGATTACCGTATGTTATAGAGGGAAAGGCTCATAGCGTTATAAATTAGTTCCTTGTGTGAGAAACATTAATATATCGTGTATGTGAAAAGCATTTATGAATATCATTCAGTCGCATGAAAGTTAGGGTAATATTTATTCCGTGTTCATGTTTGCACTAACCAAAATACTTAATATGTTATATCCAGCGTTGTTGCACAATTTGCGTTCTGTCATTAATTGCAAAAATGGCCATTACATCATTACACTAACTGTATTACAATTAGTAAAATGGGAAAAGGACATAACATAACATCACGCGTGTAATCCTCAAAGGTACACCTCTGATTAGGGAGGTAGGTTACAAGGCACCTAATACACCCATATGTCGCCAGTTATATTTAAGTCCCATTGAATAGGGGGCCGCCTATTACCGTCTACCGGGCAAAAGAACATGCAAGCGGAAATCTGGACAGAATTTGGTGGTTATGCATAGATATTGCTCATCCAGTTTAATGCAGCAATCGAATCGTGTAAGTAATTGAAGAATATTCTAGTTCCTGCGATCCTGCCTTGAACAACGAATTTCTATTTTTCATCTGAATCACTCATTAAAATGTAAACCTATTTTGAGAAGAAAACTCTTAACCCGCTAAGATTAATTTCCAAAACAAAACCTCACCACAAAAATAGCCAACCGTTATGGTTTAATTTAATAAAATTATTACAGCGATTAAAATTCCTTGTTTATTCCAAGTTTATTTCCTTTTCCGTCTCCCGATCTATCCCGTCCGTATACCAGGCTCACATGAATCGTCAAGAGTGAGCCGGGACGTAAATCAAGCCGCGTCGTCCCATCCATCACGCGACTCCGTCCCATCAATCGCGTTGCGACCAAAATAGCCACGCGGTGTATAGCTAAACTTGGACATCTTCTCACCTAAGGGACGCGGAGAGCATATCTGAGAGGATTGTTAGCTAGGCATGCTACAGTTTATGAAGCCCTAGAGAATGCACAAGTTATTTAAATGAGTTTGTTTATTGGTATCCAACATACTTGCTGCTGCGTGTGTTTATGTGAGGAGAGCATTTGATCAGAAGGTATTTACTACTGGGAAATGTAAACTTGCAAGGAGACTGTTTATTAGTTGAGCTGAAACGATATTTTTCAGGTGTCTGTATCATGCAATGATGGGTTCCATAACTTTTGCATTACAGCTCATGGTAGGCCTTTTTGGACGATGCTTGGACTGTTATAGAACCAGTAGGTTTTGATCTGGATAAATAACCCAAATGATGAGGAGATCGGTAGTAGATGACAGAAAGAAAATGCTGTTCCCGTTTTCATATTTCCCAAAAACTGTCTTGTTTTGCTTTGCCATACGTTTCGGTTTAAGACCTATGTAAACTTATACATTCAATTTAGGTTTAGCATTATTCAATATTGCTTACCTTTGTTTTTATGTTCTGTATTTCTGACTCAAAAAGTGCTGCTGCTTTCTTTTATTATCAATGACAAAATTATTATCAAGTTGGTAAGGTAAAATAATTCTCAGATATTTATCGGCAAAAAAATAACTCTCCTAGGCTAACTTAGTATTCTGAAAAAACAGAACTAATATTCTACACAGCAGTTGTCACAATATGGGACAAGGAACAGTTTCAGAGAGAATAAGTGCTATTGGTGACGCTGAATATTCTTTAAATAAAAATGTTTATATTCACAAAGTGATTTTAGTGAAAGGACACAACAAGATCAATCTTCGAGAAGTTTTGCCTGTTTAATTCGTTTTGGTTTAGGCCCTGTACAATGAGATGAAAATCAACCAAGCCGGTTGTTAGTTTTTGGCCCTTTTTGAAAACTGAAAGTGGGCCTCTCTCCGAAGGGCTCCTGTCTGAAACTTTCCGTAGTATAGTCGTAGCGTTTTCTCTCAGCTATCACGCTGAAACGTTTCATACTGACTATAAGTATCATCACAATTTTACAAAAAAAAACTGAATCACGTAACTGTGCGATTCTGGTCTCAGAAGGCCGCCTCAGAAATTAATCTGCATGGTTCTCATATGACTTGAACAAGATTATATGTTTGGACTTTTCGGTGTTTCTTCTCAAAATAGTCGAATAGGGAGACACCAACTGCAACCTCATCTAGTATATAGCATATGACTTATTTTTGATGTGTATAAATGATTTATAAAACGCATTTACACAAATGTAGGTACCATTAACTTATTTTTTTGGTTTTACCGGAAATACTTATTGCTTAAAGGAGTAAAGTGTACAATGAAACATTCCTACCCACTGAATGTAGTAGAATAGGGTGCCGACAAGACTATTTTATTTTTCGTTTTGATTCGTTAAGAAAAAAATACTGTTAGGTATAAAAATAATGGTAACTAAATACAAAATCTGTACCTATTACTCACATTTACATAATGAACTTTGGTAAACAAAAAGTTTAATTTACAGCGACCATTTACTCATGTAAATCACAATTTAGGAATTAAATTAAAAATTACGCAAACATCTTGTTAGGTTGCCTATTGACAACATCCTGACTCGCCTAAAATTGAATTAATAGGCCCAATTAGAATCAAGATAACAAGCGGCTATAAAAAATATCCTCATTAATAGAGCCAAACTTGTTACTGCTACCGAATTAACGAGCGCCGAACTAACGCAATCATGTAATTACAAACACCTCACTACAGCCAGCCAACACCACTGGGATACCTACAGCCTCGCGGAGGCGGGGCCTCCCGCCGATCAATACGAGAACAACGCGCTAATGCTACCGAAGGGAAATAGCTGCGTCCCTTTCCGATACGCCTCACAACGCCTTCAGAGTGAACGAGAAAGAATCGGACCATCTCATTCGTTGAGACGCAACCCGATGGGCGTACTCCGGCCTTCCAGTCGGGTAATCCGACATGGCTCAGTCGGCAAAGAACCGCGTGCCGTGCGCGTGCGTGCCCGCCGCCGGCGTTATGCACTCCGCGTAGAGATAACATATAGTCACCATGCTCGTGCCACCGGAGATGATGGCGGCGCAATCGAAGCTAGTCTACCAGATGAACAAGTACTACAACGAGCGGGTCGCCAACCGCAAGGCGCAGATCACCAAGACCATCCACGAAGTGTGCCGGATAGTGCAGGATGTTCTCAAGGAGGTGGAACTGCAGGAGCCGAGGTTCATATCCTCGCTCACGGACTACAATGGACGTTTTGACGGTTTGGAAGTGGTTTCGCCTCATGAGTTTGAGATAGTTATTTACTTGAACCAAATGGGTGTGCTAAATTTCGTGGACGACGGCTCGCTGCCCGGCTGCGCCGTACTGAAGCTGAGCGACGGCAGGAAGCGCTCCATGTCCCTGTGGGTGGAGTTCATCACCGCGTCCGGCTACCTGTCCGCCAGGAAGATTCGCTCGAGGTTCCAGACGCTGGTGGCGCAGGCGTGTGACAAATGTTCCTACAGAGATTGTGTGAAAATGATCGCAGAGACGACAGAAGTGAAACTACGGATTCGTGAGAGGTACATTGTGCAAATAACGCCAGCGTTCAAATGCGCCGGTTTGTGGCCGCGATCGGCGGCGCACTGGCCGCTGCCCGCGATACCCTGGCCACACCCTAATATTGTCGCTGAAGTGAAAACTGAAGGTTTTGATTTACTATCGAAAGAATGTCTCGCGTTACAAGGAAAGAACTCTGCAATGGAAGGTGACGCGTGGGTGTTGAGTTTCTTCGAGGCTGAGAACCGTCTACTGCAGGGCGGCTGTCGGCGAAAGTGTTTAAGTATCTTAAAGACGATTCGGGACAGACACTTAGACTTGCCCGGGAACCCTGTGACGTGTTACCACATGAAGACATTACTGTTGTACGAATGTGAGAAGCACCCGAGGGAGCACGAATGGGATGAGGTTGCAATCGGGGACAGGATCAACGGCATCTTCCTGCAGCTGATCTCGTCGCTGCAGTGTCGCCGGTGTCCGCACTACTTCCTGCCGCACGTGGACCTGTTCAAGGGCAAGTCTCCGACGGCGCTGGAGAACGCCGCCAAGCAGGTGTGGCGGCTGACGCGCGAGATGCTCACCAACTCCAGAGCATTCGAGAAGCTGTGAGCGTCCGGACACTTGAGTGATGTGTTACGTGGAGTGATGTAACCGTGTAACGCTTGGTTATTGGTCCTCCAGTCATTTTCAGTAGTTTTAGCGAAGCATTTCGTGTTGATAGGCAATGTGTTGCGAGACGCACAGTGTAAAGTATACGGTTGTAGCGTGTGAGCTATCTGAAATATTCCATGCGGATCGGACAGACTGTAAGTAGAAGTGATACTAATATACGCTAGGGACGCAGTTTCGATATAATATTTTTGTGATATACTGTAAATAGCTTAAACGTTGTACAATTTTAGTGATATATTTAATTTAAAATCATCGTGTATTTATTTGACTGAAATCTTATAAAGTAGGCGCATAATCTACTTATAGTTAAAAATAAATAATTTGAAACTATAACTTTTACTTTGATTTGTAGACATGTTCCCACACTAACATACACACATCATTATAAAGACTTATTCATGTTACTCATTCGAGAAAAGGATTAACATATTGCATTTTTCATTGTGCAAAGTAGGCCTACTGACTGCTGCCATGGCGGAATGAGCACAGTTGGTTTCGCAAGCAACTGTCTGTGTAACCTAAATAACCAAGCATAATATGCATGCCACATTCCGATTATGTAGGTTTTGTGCAAGCGTTCATATTCTGCACAATTTGCTTAAGTTAATGACCGTAGATTAATAATTTAAATCGTTGATCGTATGAGCAGATAAAATTTTACCTTCACATGGAATATAATTTTACAAGTTCATGCCCAATTTAGACTTGGCGATTCCTAAATCATCAGAACACACTGCGGAAACAACTCTCGTATTAAAAAAAATCAAGAAGCTTTTTACGAGCACATCTAAGTTGACAAGCTTATCTAAACGACCACATTTTACACTAAAACGACTAACCCGAAGCGTGACATTCAAATAACGATATGTTAATTTTATGGATAGGTAAAACACAAACTTGTATGGAAGGTCGAACTTGAAGTCCTATCAGATATCATGTATCCGAGCCTACTCGGAGATACACAGGCTATTGAATACACTGCTACATAAACTAACAAAAAAAGCACAAAACGTTGTGAAGTGACAGCGTTTGGTACGTCCTACGTAGACAGTATCAGGTTACAAGTCGATATTTTACATGTAAAAGCCCGTGGGCTGAGTCCGACTCACGAGCCTACGGTCCACGGATAGTCGGCGACCATTAATTTATACAGTGATATCTAGACGCGATACTCTGCGAATATACGACGGAAAAATTGTGTGTAAAGGATTTTAGATGTGAGATAAACCTTGGATAAGTTACTGCAAGCTTGTCGCCGGAGATAGGGATCTTATTGATGGAAGGATAAGACGCGATGAAAACCGAATTGATTGGGGAATTACGTGCAAGTATTTGAGCAGATGCAACAGACATTAATTATAATTATGTATAAAGTTAGGCGATAATCAGCTGCTTTAAGTCCGCATAGATACGAGTATACAGCCTCCGTATGGTACGTGAGATGTCATTCTGATGTTTGCATAACGTTGCATTTACGTACTAACACGCATCTGGTTAGACTGGACCGTACCTAGCTGGAAAAAGACCCGGCTTATTGCACAAGATAAAATCTATAGAATATTCCCATACGCTTCTAAAAGTACGAATACATAGGTATATTGAGACGTGAACTCGTGTCGAGAAGGAAATGTAAACGAACTCGCATCAATACCTACACTGTAGTGCCTCAAAAGAGCTAATAACAATAAAATCAATAACCTCAGAACATAACATTATTAAAACAAACATTAGTATAAACAATGCCATATCAAACAAACCCGGACGGTCGCTAAGTGTCCTCAAACCAGTTTGTCAGTTGGTCACCCTACGCCGACCGACGCCTACGCGCGCATTTGTTTTTAGTTTTTACTTGGCCGTACAAAGACAAACAGACATACGGACACATTTATAAATAAAATAACCTTAGAATAAAGAAATAAAGGGAACTTACACGACTGTGACACATGAGGAGCAGACTGTAATGTAATTTTCGACCCACACCTTAGATTTTAGATGACGATATACTACCTCTTTTGCTTTTTATCAGGCAGAAGAAATATGTGTCGGTACTGGTAAAAGATTGCTACAAGCTGCCGTTGATGAGTAAAATCAAACTGACTGCTCTTCTTAGAGCATCTGAATTAGGTGTTTTGATCCGCAACCTATGTTAGAGGTCGACAGACCCAAGGATCAAAGGACCAATATAATTCTCGTAAATTAAAATGTTGTCAGAAAATGATAAAATAGAGAGCACTTTAAGAAACGAATACATCTGCTTTGACGGTGATACAGAAATAGAACAGGAGTTTTTTATTAGTTGTTGAGTGGAGATACTTAATAAGCTGCTGATGACATTACTATTACATTATAATTAACTATTAAAAGATTAAAGTATTAATATTAACTGTTTATTCGTTACTGAATGAGTCGATGAAATGAAACAAGTTGATTTTGAAAGGTACTTTGAAGCTATGTTTGATGCGCATTCATTAGCTCTAGGTGAAGTGCTTAGTTGTGCCTATCTAGAATATCTTAAGAGGAGGCATACATTAAACGCAAGTCTGAAATCATTTACCGGCTGATAATAATCTCAAATATTATAAATCATCGTCTACGTCATTCGCAACAGAAAACGATTTTTATTAATTCACCACTTCCTTTCTGCACTTGGTTTTATGATAAAAATATTAATAAACTTAATGATTCGTTAAGACATTGTTAAACAAAGAAAAAAATAAAATGCTTATTATGTAAATACAAACACAGCCGGCGGCACAAGTTCTTTATGACATCTAGGTGTGAGGTTAGATAAAAAAAATAACTTGCTATTAAGCAATGTTTGCAATTGAAATTGTTCTATTAACAAGTAATTTATTACTTTTATTTATCTATAATTATGAACATTTTCTACAAGGTGATAGTCGTACATTGTTGCAGTAATTATATATAGAACAATCCCGCAATAAATAGCGATCTAAATTGTTATAAATACTTGGTAAGCTAATTACAATAAATAGTTACCTAGATAGTTTCAGTTGGCGAAACTTACGTTATTATTATCGACCGTAGGTATTTAAGGTTGTGGCTTTTTGCAATAATTTATTAATTAGCCACTTTTTTACGTGCCCTTTATGAAGGAATGTTATAATATAGGCGCTGTTATCTTGATAATAGGTGGTCTCTGAGTTAATAGAGATGCAATCAAACGATTAACTGTTTTGTGTGAATTTAATTTTACGCCATGGCATGCTAGTTAAACTACTGGAAAACTAGAAAATACGGGGAGAAAAAAACAAGTTTTTATATTAATTACTGCTAAACAGCTGAGGGAACCTTAATTCATTAAAAAAAAAAGATAGATCTCGTACACACAGACACAACAACAAACAGAGAAATTGAAATAGGTAAGTATTCAATTCAGAAGATTCCGAAACTGTTCACGAACTTGGCTCGATTTTTTTCTCATAAGTATGTTTTTTAATCGTTTAATATCCGTGCAGGTTTATAAATTACAGTGGGCGTTTAGTTTTCAATAAAACACGCATTATAGTTATAATGAAGAGGCGAAAGGGGGCGTAGCAGGCGCCGCGGCCGACCAAACAAATATTGACGTAGGCCCATTGTGATTAGCGCAGGAAAAAATGGTCCCCACAGTAGGAAATATTGAGGAGAGTTAAATATAGTATTTATGGCAGGTATTATTTATGAAATTGGTGTGTTATGTGTAGAATTGAGTTTGTGTGAAAAGAGATCGGGAAATGGAAAAATACTTTAGGTAGGTACTGTGGACTTTGTGTCAGAAAATTTTAACTTAGCCTTAGAATAACCATTACATAAAATCAATTTACTTATGGGTGTTTCTTTTTCCTATTTAATTCTATTTCATTTTGAGGCTGCCTTTACATCCATCTCTGAGGACCAATTTTCAGCACGTTTCACGTTCAAGAACTACCCGATATTGTTTATTTATACACCGATACTTAGTATTATAAAAACTTTTGCAATAAGTAATATCTGACATAAAACGATAGGCCTTTCGATCAATTAAGTTCCACGCCTTGAAAACTATCCAGATCGATTACCGTGCATCATTTTGATGATGTACGGTACGGTATGGATCTCCATTCCTCACAAGTAGCCTTGCAAGCATCACTCTCGACTTAACTACCCAGTACTTCAAAGCTGCTAGTTGAAGCCACTTGACGTCAATAATTGCCTATTAAGTACTAATTAAAGATACCAGGAGAGCATAGGATCGTTGGTGATCGATTATCGAAGATTTATAGGGCTATTAACGCAGCACAAGGAAATATGGGCGCATTGCCGATTTATTTTAAAGGTTTTGAATATATAAACTGTAGGAATTTAATTAGGGAAATTAGGAATTCTGAAAGCAGAGTTTTTGGGTTAGTGTGGCCTTTGGCAGGGTTTTGGAAATTCGATGGTAATAGGCAAATTTTTTAGAGTTTAGTTACTATTTGGATTAAAAAAACATTAGTTCGCATTTTTATAACAAATAAATTTGGAACAGCTTGACAGTCTTCAACAAGGCATTTATTCGAGTTCTTTTGCCAAATTAACAAGGTAGCTAATGGAGTAGGTGTAGGGTGGAGCAAGCTTTGCACAAATTGGAAGTCATTTAATTCACTTGTTTTCTAAACATTTCAGTACGTCTAGGATCTTTAGTTTTTCTAGGATCTGGACCTCACATTTACGACTAAGACCAGGACCAATTTAAGCAGAGCAGTGAACGTAACCTTAAATGGATAGCGTGTGTTGGAATCTGACTATTGGCGTAGGGAAACGGCTTACTATGTCACCAGAAAATTTAAGAAATTTTAGCAAAAAATACATAGTGACTTACAGCTTACTTAACGCTGGTTTCCGACTGAAATCTTTCACTACTTTTTAATATTCTACGCTACCCCTAAATGCCATAAAATTACACACTTTCTATATCCCGACAAACCAACCGCATCATATCAAACATTCTCTACCATTCCTTAAAAACATTCAGTAGCTTTTATAACAAAAATGTGCATCAAAAACTTGTCTTCGATTAGTATGCGACACGACAAAACGCGGCGACGCGCGGCGCCACCTCGCGACACACGACAATAATTCAAACAATACCGCTAGACTACGTGACTTTCACAATACACTATTAATATACATTAATATGCGTCATAATCATAGAACATAATGAAAGCCTATGTATTCTGCCAGAGTGTCGGCTAAGCGTTTCTTGTTAAGTCTATGTAAATGAAGGAAGAAAGCTGGCGTCTTGTGCGACTGCGGTGTGGTCTACGCTGGCCGACTTGTCGTAGGTACGTTGATCTGATAGGGATCAGGCTGTCGGTTTGTAACACCAGTTATGACTACCAAGTGATTTTGGCACAACAAGCGCCGCAGATATGGGAACTTTTCGATCGAATCATTACTACCAAATTCTGGTCTAAGTCCAATTTTAATACTTGTCCTGCTGAGAAATTTTGCTATTGATTAACGTTCTCAGCTATATTTTTTACATAACAAATCAAAAAAAAAATGAAAAGAAAGCTGGGAGTCTACAAACCGAAAACCCTTTGAGAAACATAACATCACAATACATTATAGATTAGGTGACAAAATTCCCACTAGCGCCGAGATATTTCCATCGGTAATAGCTGAGGCAGTTTGCATATTGTATTAGATAGTGTAACGGCTAACTGAGATGCAATACTGTAGTACATACAGACAGAGATCGCGGAAGAGAATATTATGTCCCATCGGTTACAATTTATTTAATTTTATTATTTTGTAGTCTATTGCACACTACAAACTAGAGGTGTGTGAATAAAATTATTTCATCATCTACCTAGTCTTTTCCTAACTACATATGTTGGGGTCGGCTTCCAGTTTAACCGGATGCAGCTGAATACCAGTATTTTACATGGAGCGACTCCACACCCCAGCTAGCACTGGGTAACACGATGCCCTTTGGTAAGACTGGTTGTCAGACTTTCAAGCCACTGACTACCTTAACGACTGTTAAAGATCTACAATTGACAGCCGGGACCAACGGCTTAAAGTGCTTTCCGAAGCAAGGAGGAAACTCGGTATGTAATAGGTGGTTACCCATCCACGGACCAACCTAGGCCAGCTCGGCTTAACCTGAAGATCGACCAGTGAATAATTATTTAAATGTAATCCTTAAAATAGGAAATGAAAGAAATCAGGAATACGGAGATAAAGTTCATGGACCAAATTAAGGACCAATTAATTAATAAACCTAAGTAAAACATTTATAATGACTTTCAAAAATAAAAATCCAAAACTAACTAATTTCAACATAAATTATGACCAAATAGCCATAGAAAACATAAATACTACATTTCTTGGACTACACATAGACTCGCACATGTCATGGAGGACACATATTGAACAATAATGTACTAAACTAAGTCGGTATTCATATGCCATCTATATGCTTCGTAAAGTGGTAAATCAAAGTGCACTTCTATCTGTTTACCATGCTTACGTTGGCTCGAAACTAAGATATGGTATAATGTTTTGGGGGAATGGCTCTGAGAGAGAGACTGTCTTCAAAGCCCAAAAGAAAAGTATCCGGGCAATATGTGCATTAAAACCTACAGATACTTGTAAACCACATTTTATAAATTTAAAAATATTGACATTCCCTTCACTGTATATTTATGAACTAGCATTAGACATTAGAAATTATTTAAAAGAAATTTTCGACAAGAGTGCATTTTGTATGGGCCCTAAAATATATAATAATTACCTAATGAAGAAAACAATTTTATATCATTTAAGAATAGATTAAAGACTTACTTGATCAATAAAGCCTATTATACCATTAATGAATATTTAAATGATAAAGGCAATTAATTGGTTAAAGTTATATTATAGTAATAAAATTATATAATTAATGAATGACATAAATACCCTAATAATAATATTTACTATAGTTAAATATGTAACGATTAATGTAAGATTTATTATTTTTACTGTAATAGATATTTGCTTAAAGCTTCTGTTCACTGTTGTATGTACCTCATGTACCTACCCATATCCAAGGAAATAAATGATTTGATTTGATTTAAGAAAATATTAAAGTTCAAGACATAGGTGCCTATGTATCAGCAGGAAAAAAAAAGAATTAGTTTAACTAGGATTGAAAGTGCTATTTCGAAAAGTTATATTTATAGTTATAGACGCTACGATTGTAAATGTCACCTTCATATTATGTTTTAAGATTTCGTCTAACATGCAACGACGGCTACTCTTTTTAATTAAATTACATAAAACAAACATTAGTTTTATTAAAAACACGGCTATCGGCGATGTTCTAAAATTCATAGTTGCTGCTGAAATAATGGAAAACTAACAGCGAGTTTCCAACCATATTTACAGGAAAAATCTCGGTTATGCACTAAGAAAGATCAAGATGATAAGTTTCAGTTTCGTGGATAGAGAATTATTATGTTTATTATGTGTGAGTACAATGAGATAGTCATCTTTGACAGTTTCTTAAAGTTAACATAATAAGTTGGATAGATGGGACATAGCAAGCCTTAAACCTAATGCCACTGAACTGCTTCAACTGTAAGAATTCTATAAATAGGTAGATAGTTCTTCTAAGAGTCTGGTATGCAAAAGAGTTAGCGGAAAACGAATGACCCGGACCTGTAGCTGGTCTAGCTGTACCAAACACCGACGTTCCACGAACACGGTAATTCCTAACAGTACTAGGCACTTGCATAAACAGCGGCCTATCTTTTCGTCTAATCCGCGCCTCGCAGGACCAGGAGTCCAGAGCTCGTGCGAAACGCAAAATTTTCACGTTGCGATTGTATAACGAATGCGCAAACGCGTTCACGGCGACAAATTTCAATGTAATCTGTATAATATTACAATTTGCTGGATGAATTATTCAATATGGCGGACGGGGCACGATGTTTATTCGATTATAGCGAGATTTACATACATATTTATAGGTAGGATATGTGCGAGGCTGTAACCTGTTGTCATATCCATAATTTGAGCTCCCGTGCACGGCGACCTGCGGGGTGGGTGAGTAGGTGCGAGGCAGTCGCCATGTTAGATCATCTGATGGTCATTCGGAGACTGTAATTAGATGCCAACTGCAAATTAAACAGTTTGTATGCAACTGGTAATGTCCTGCAATCACGTGATGCAAGATTCATCGGATCAAATTAAGGTTTATCTATTTGCTTGGTTATTGCATTATATAGTGCACAAATGTCCACGCGAAACAGTTAACTGCAACTAGGTTTCAAAAAAGTTTGGTCTGGTTTAAAGGTTTCTAAGTTCTCAGTAACAATTTCGTTGAAGAAGAAGAAGATCATTGCAGTAACATTATTTTAGGTTTTAGTAATATGGCAACAATATATTGGGGAAGATGTTACTCCAACTTTGTAACTGGGACTATCGCGACAAGACGGCAGTTGGGCGTGGATAGAGATGTGTCGAAGACTATGTTCCGTCTCCTATCCCGATTTCTGTACCCTAAAAAATACCGTCAATATGAACTCTGTGTTGAATTGCTGTCCAGCACCGAGTGAGTGGCTTGAAAAGAGATTGCATCACCTTAGTTATCTTCAGACGGCCATGTTTCAATACTAGGAATTTATGAAACTATCAGTTACATACATACATTTTAGAACACTAGGTACCAAGTGATTGGGTGGTCTACTCACAACTCACAAACGGGAACATTAAGAGCTGAGCAATCCGAAAGGATTATTTAACTGTGTTTAATATCAAAATATTGCAATAGCCCACAGGTACAGATAGACAAACCCACGTTTATTAAGTAGTTATTACATAAACTACGACATTTGCGTGTTTTGTGGTAAGCGTGTTACTTAATACGATGCCGATGTTTAAAAGGTAACTAGATAATATTATAAGGACGTTGCGTAGCTAAGGACCAAAATAGTCTCCTGATATTTAATTGGCTGATAGGATACATGAATAAGTGGAAACATGCCTTTGATTTCACTTATTCATCTATCTTAAACCATTGTAAATAAATTACAATGGTCTATGAATACTACCACGACAAACATATTATTTTCCTTAAATTGGGTTTTCTGAGATTAGTAATTGGCAATTGTATGAGATTGGTCAGATAGGCAGCTACATCCGGTTAGACTGGAAGCCGACCACGACATTGACGATGAGAAGACAGACAATGGCGTTGGGTTTACGGTGCTGAGACAAATAGACTAGGTACTGCCTATTTTAGCTCTAGCACCAACTAGCAGATTTATCGGCCTATCGTTGTCGCAAAATCGTCCTTATTTCATTATGGTAGCAAATCATTTACAGGAATATTCCCAAATCGCATAGAGAACTACATAGCAACGACCTAGTACCCTCCCAAACAAACATTTCAATAGGTAATCTCAATGTCTAGACAGCCAAATGTATTCTAGTATTTGTAATACAATGACTGAACACTAAATCAGCAGCAGACTTGTCCAAAAGACCTAGGTTTTGAATACTGATGTCATCTCAGTGATCAGCCTTCGAAAATTCAGGCAAAGAGTCGGCACAGTACAAATATAGGTATATAGTTTAATCAGCATCATTAAGAGACATAAAATGTTTTTATATAGGCATATGTCTCATGAACATGTAAATAAAATCGTTAAATGCAGCTGCGTTACTTAATTAACTTAAATCGGTCCATTTTGTGGTTAAATGTTCACTTCTTGAGTTCTTGGTTGTTCCAACTTTGTAACTTTCATTCGTATTTAAATATGGGAGGTGGGTTTATTGCTTGATTTTAAATACCGGGTAAATAATAAAACATAAGGCCCACCTCTCATGCATGAGATTGTGAGTTCCAATCCGTGTAAGTGTAAATGCGACATTTTCATATGAAGGATCTTTCTGTGTTGATCTTGTCATCACTTATGTTTATCGTTGAAGGAAAACCGTGAGAAAACCTGGACTTATGTAGGTACATGAATATGCGACCGAAATCATCAATCCGCCTAGAGCAAGCATGGTGGTCAGAACTCAATGCTCATAAGTCTCATACCTTCTCTGCAAAAGAAGACGCCTTTGCCCAGCCTTGGGAAGATATAAACCCACGCCTTTGTCCCAGGGGTAGGCAAAAACTACAAAACACCACCTGGTATGATCCCTACATATTCAATTTACTTCGTCCACGTTCCTACAAGCACGCCTGTATTAATAAATAATAATAACGCAATAATTAAATAAACAACAAACTTAAGACATTTCCTATCCTAAAATTCCCAGACGGCTCAGTAACAAAAGCCGTGCAGCAAGGAACATCAAAGGCTACGACTGCGACTGGCAAATGGCTAAGTAACCGAACGCTGTATACATTCGCTTGATATTTAATAATTCATCCGAACTGTGTAGCCGCTCGTGCGTGTAATACGTTGCGACGTGAGTGGCGCACTGCCAGCGGGGAGCGGGCAGTTATGAGCATAAGCGGAGCGGGCGAGGCAATGCAGCCCATTGCAACGTGGGCCTAAACTAGCCACTGTAGGAAATAAAAGTGCATTATTTTCATGAGAAGAAGGAATATTTGTGATAGTAAGTCGTCGAGGAAACCAGAAAATATTATAATCTAACAGTTGTTCTGGACTTTATGAAAAGTGCGAAACCGTTGCAGGGTACCTTTTCCGCTTTTTATCTAAAAGCCCACATGTATGGTTTTTTCAGCTGAAAGAACTATGCTTTACACTTTTCTCTACAAAGTTCAGTTCATCTGTATTTCGTATATGGCCTGCAGTTCTTTGGGAACGGACGGTACGGTTAGGTTCGGAGCTCCGTCCTCCCCAATCGCTGTCACTGGAGCTCTACACACTCATTGGTGCGTAAAATATAGAATTTTGTACAAAAACGGTTCTCTTTCGAGATGTTATTACGGTCTATTATTAATAGAGAATAATGATTATTTCTATAAAGACCAGCCAGCCAGGCATGTGATACACAATACAAATATGTTATTATTTATTTATTATACATACATCAGCGACTTCCTTGATATATTGCAGTGACGTTTATGTAGGTACCGACGGCGATTATACAGAGTGAGTCCTCAAAAAATAACAGTCTTTGCATCAGATAGATAATGTAGAAAGTATTATACTGTAAAAGAAAGAAAGAAAATATGGCACGCCATAAGTTCACCAAAATTGTTAACAGCTCTTTTATTTCGAGTCACTTTGGCATTAAAGCAAGTTTAAAAATTAAACTTGCTTTAATGCGAAAATGCAATGATGACTCGAAGCTTGCATTTTGAGTTCTCTTATCGATATGAGCCTGACTGACTGACTCCTAAAACAGAGAATCCAGATTCAGTTCAAGGATCAGGATATTTTTTGTAAGTCGCTGATTATTTTAAACTAATTTTGTACCAAAGGACCAATTTTTAGAAGCGCCGGAATAGGTTTCTAGCGTTCTTAAGAATTATCAAGAACTTACCTGTATTACTAAAAAGGTTAAGTGCTAGTTAATGAAAGTTATGTCCTTTTAATACTGTCGTTTAAATATTCCTTACGATAAGTTTCTCGATGTTCGCTACTTCTCCTAGGACGCAATGTGATGTTTTATTTATTTTTCGATATTGAATTAATAACAGATGCAATAATGCTATACGTAAATACGGCGATAAATGTCGTACTCAATTATCACTCAGGTCAACTGAAGTGGTTACTTCTAGTTTCCGACTGTTTTTATGTAAAAAAAAACTCTTTGTGTTTTTTGCGTAGCCAGTTTGTATGTACCTGTTTTTATGTAATCTTTAAACCAATTTTTCCTACTTATAATGTAAGTTGGAGAGTTTCATTTTTGCAGGGTTTTTCAATAGCATCTTGGAGTCGATTTGATCCCCGGTTGTTGGCAGTAGGCAGTAGAGTCGCCCTCTATTAGATCAGACATAAACATAACTAACGAAATGTGGGTGTACTACATAGTAAGTACACCTGTACCTAACCAAGAATAAGAATAGAATAAGAATAATGTATTCAAAAGTATTACCAAAGTGTGCATTTAGGCGTAGTAGTGTTTTTTCTCAATGGTATAACTAGTGCATATAAGACCGGTGGATAACCGGTGCCAAGTTATGTAATTTAGATACAGCTATATTTTTATTTAGTATGTATGACTACCACTAACATACAAAAATCAACAATGTGGTTGCCGTTAAAAAACGTGGCAAAAGTTAAGTAGTAGAACTGACATTTTAAAAGAGTCTTGTATGTATTTGTTAAACCTTTAGAACCTGAAAACATGTTGGTAATGTAACGAATGACTAAACGACATGCGAATTATTTTTCGGTGAAATGATTAGTAGAAGTGGTTATTTTTAACGTATTCGCAAAAACGGCTGTCGTTAGCAATTTGTTAATGCCAAGCTCGGTGACAGAATTCAAAACAAATGGCATATTAATAGTTCTTAGGTGTTTAGTCACGAAATTATTTATAAGTGCCTAGGAACTTATTTTACAAAAAAAGTAGACATATTTTAGGTACCTAATTATAACTATCCTAAACATACGGAACCAAAACAAACCCCAGACGTTATTTATATTATTTTAGCGAACATTTCGGCAATTTGAATACAAAGTCGAGGTTGTAAGCCGTTCGCCAACTTTTTGTACCCGCACGATAACGCACGTCACACAAAAAGCTTTTCTGTGTCATTCGATGAAAAAATAATGTAAAAAAACAGTCGCAGCCCGTCAGTGATGCATCCGACGACATTTTTCAATATCGAAACAAAAAATAGGTAGAAATTAAGGTAAAAATAAATGCTATCTCGTACCGGGACGAAGCTTTTACCAAAGGGCACCTTTTGAATTTTTGCAAAAGTGCACCGATGTTTTTTTTTTTTTACTTCAAAAAATGTGTTTTGTTGTTATTTATTTCAACATCTGAAGTGCAATCGAGTTGAATTATTTCAGTGATGTTATTTTTGAATCCGATTTACGATTTAAAAATACGAATCGATGATAAAAGATAGTCGAAAATACAGTCCCCATCAGTATACAAATAAGGTTCGAATTTCAAAAATAAACGTGATTGTTTCAAGCTATTCACGCATGGCTAGCCAGAAAGAGACAGTTAGAATGTCCCTAAGTGCGAAAGGGACGGGATGCGCTATGATGGACGGGCACCGTCCACTGCTGGGACACCGATCGTAGCTCACGACGTCCCGCATACTTTCTCATCGCCGTACACCAAAATAAACTCTCAACTTTTTATGCGTTCCTGGTATATTTAGATGATATTGTCGCTGCGTTTTCCAGTTTAAAAAAAAGTGTTAAGTGGATGATTTATATTAAGTGCGGCCCGTTATGGGCGGCTTCCGGCGTAATTATTTACTAAAAGAGTACGACGGTGGCGTTCTGAAACGTGTGACCTCTATTATGACGATGCACTGACAGAATAATTCATGTATTCCTGGTTCTACGCTCCCTTTGTCGGTGTAAAGGGCTATGTGAGAAGAGTTCCTAAGTTGATAACCAGAGTCTTGATAAACGGCAGGCATCAAGGCGGCTAAGGTATACGCGCACGCGCATAGTTTTGAAAATTGAGTTAGTGCATGTACACTGCATAGCTACCTACTTATATCAAAAGGTTTAATATTAATATGTGTAATGCATAAAGACATGTTTCCTGTTTATACAACCAATAATAACGTGAAACAATTAATGAGGAGCACCGTTATGTTACACCCGAGTTGGGCACCATATTAACTTAAAAAAAATATGGGGTGATTTACGGATTTTTTTAATTAGTCCATTTTGTCTCATTTCTTTGGAAAGCACAAGCATAATCTAATCAGCCTAGAAGGTTCTCACGCACAGGCCTTCGCTCTATAAGACGGAAAGGGTAGTGATCCACCACGCCACCGCCGGCCCAGTGCGTGTTGGTGGTTCCAGGACATGCCGGTTTCATCACAATATTTTCCTTACGAGCAGTGGCGACTAAATAAATTACACAAAGTAATGCGCCTGCCCGGGTTCGAACCCACGACACGTATGTACATAAGTCGGAGCCGTTACCGTGCCGCTGGGCCACGCCTGCTCTCCTGGTCAAAGGGCTCCCATTCCTTCCTCTTCCCGACAGTTAATCCAGCAAATAATTACTTCTTCCTCATCATTGTAATATTCACCAGTAAACAATTGGTCAGCATTTAGAAGAACCCTCGCTGTATATGATCATTTTTATTCTAGAAAAAACACTGTAAATTAAATAATCATAGATTTATTATTAATTATTGCATTTAAACTCGTACATAAGCAGTTATTGAACGAGACAAGCGATTGCGCTGATTAATTACGCATTATCAACGCATGACTGCGTACGCGCATGCATATGCATTGCTCTCTGCGTTTAAAAATGTGCATAAGGTAAGGTGCAATACCTACTGTGTTTTTTCTAATACTTTATTTTTTGTTTCTCTAAGTTATAAAGATAAATCAGGAACTAATGAAGCATTTTGTATTTGGATTGTAGAATTGTTGTTGATTCAGATGAGATAGCAAATTCTTGCACGTTTAGTTGAAGATATTTTATTCAGATATTTTTCACACGTTATCAGTGAAACCTTGTTTTTTAACTGTGGTTTTTAATTTTTGCTTGAACACGGTCTATAGAAAGAGAACGCTTGTATTATCAATTTCACGAACATTTTGATGTTTAGTTGTTAGTAATCATAGGACGTGATGCTGTGCTGTTTCTGTCCAGGCCATGTTAAAATTAATCAATTTATTAAACTTAGTGGAAAAAGGTCAATCTTTCTAAGGGACTGGGCGTTTAAGCAGGTCCATAATGTTACTACTAGAATGCTTTGATTTCTTAGAAAAATGTAAGCATTTTTATACTATGCAACACACTTAGTCAAATTATACCTACTCCTATACTTAAGGAGAAATTATCAGCATTCTGAAATATAAATCAAGATGGCTACGTAATACGATCCATATCAAAAACGTTTATTTATTGAAATTCATATTAAATTGGTCCTTCCTCAGCTACTCTACCAGACGCCACTTAAATAAATACTATACCTAATATTTTAGACACACGTGACGCTTAATTCTAAATTAATTCATATACTTATGGAAAAAATAACGAATGTCTACCTAAAACTTATTTACTTGGAATTAAAACAGCCGTTTAAAGAACATGGCTATTTTATCACCGATCGAGTGTAAAGATAAGAATTATTAACAAAATGGCAACTCCGAGACATTAACCTTAGTTCAGAAGAGCGAAATATCGCCTTCTTATCGTTAATTATTCATTAAAGTTATAAAAGTGAATATTTTTACGAGCTTAAAGTGCGTACCTAAGGGTTTTATTATTTTTTTAACTGATATTTTTATGATTTTATTTTCTTATAAGTAGAACCATATGTATGGGTTTCATAATATGCACAATGACGCATGAGACATAATATCATCATCATGCAATACTACATAGATAAATAAATTAGCATTCATCCTGTCAGCGACGTGATGCAGAATAACTGCGAGCCGCATTTTTGTGGAGCGCCATTACCGTTCTAATCTATCGCCATTTCCTGGTCGTGTAACACCTGATTATCTTCAACGTTTTCACACAAACATTACTTCAGATGTTGAGGGCCTTTAGGAAATCATCGCATCGGTCACAGAGACTGCGAATTTACGAGTAGATGAGAGCACATCCTTTAGGTAATTATTACGTAATCCGTGAAAATTCGACTGTGTAGACCAAGCTTTACTTTTCGACCTTATGTGTTTAAATAAATGCTCATGTACGGAAAAGACAAATATTGTAGAATGTTAAAATATACCTACCTAGTAAGTTTTATATCCAATTTTAGTGGGTCGTATAGTTTATTTGATTTGTGTAAAATTATAATTGGGTACATTGTTTTTGGCACATAAATGAACGCCCAGCACACAAAAAATGGATAGGTTTTTACAAACTTTTTTGCATTAATGGACTAGCAAAAATAAAAGGTCAAGATTTTCAGAATTACAAAATAATAATCTTACTGCTATTATAAATGCGAAACTTTGTGAGGATGGATGAATGGATGGGTTGTTTGTTACTCTTTCACGCAAAAACTACTGAACGGAATTGGATAAAATTTTGCACACAGATAGATAGTTTATAACCTGGATAAACACAGGATACTTTTTATTCCGGTAGCATGATCCCGTGGGACAATTACCAAACTCCACGTGGGCGAAGCCGCGGACATAAACTAATATTTTTATAATACTTAATAATAGTTTCACGCAAACGAAGGACGCGGGCAAAAGCTAGTAGGTAAATAAAAGTCCAATAAATGGATTAAATAGTATTTAGCTAAGTTGCACTGTTAGCTGGAGTTTTTCGATAATTTATCGTCTTCCCACCTATTTTCCTATTTTATATTATGTTAGACATCAATGTACGTTTTATTATCACATTGCACGCAAGCAGCGTGTTTCTTAGATTGTTGTGCTATCTGTCATGTACTGTTAATGTACCAGGCTACCAGCAGTGTGTAGGTGTAATGAGAACTAATGGCCTGCATTTATATTCGGTCTATTGGGTGATAGAAAGTGACGATTGTCTGGTTAATTAGAAACGTGATGAATGGGGAAAAATTTTCACGTAAAATATACCTTTCATCTTATTGATTAATCATGACTCTTAATGATCTAAAGCCCATTTGTAAGTATGCGAATGGCTCCCAAAATTTCGTCAGCTAATGAAAATTGTGTCCAATTACAAATCTACAAAGTGTATCAACCCTTCGACTATGGTAGTACTACTAGCTTCTAACAGGGGTCCTAGTGACCATTTTTCAGGCAGATAAAATCATGAATCATTTTCTTTTGTAAGCTTTCAGAATTGCTGAAACTCTACATTGATTTCTTTCAACATTTTTTTGTTTTCCTAACGCATGTTTTTTTATTCATCATATCTTTATGGACACTTCATCTACTAGGAATCCAGGAAGACAAAGATACCATCAATTATGATGACTGAAGACAAAGAAGTCACGATGATAGGTGCAATATTTATCTCTGTGTTTTCAAATGGCACTTTATTAATCAATGCGACATTAGACGAGCTGAGTCACGGCCGGCCTTCGACTCGGTAAACATGCCAATACTGTGCAGATGCCAGAGCAGATGAGTATTAATGCAATTCGTATTGACTCGCTCGTGTGTTAGCAGACGGAAAGCGTTTCATCCCTAATTAGTTTATGTTATCCTGGTAATAGATGTATTTAGCAGCGAAACTTACGGAGTGTACCATTTTGCTCATGTTTTCTCCAGTCTTGTCCCACATCCAGGCTTAGGACGAATATGAACCACTTCGTAATTATTTTTTTTCCAACGAGCAGAGCACTCCTAGAGTCCACTTAGGCATATCCGAGCATTGTCAATGAAACTGTCAATGTCAAACATGTGAAACTGTTCACAACATTTTATAACGAAATATTGTGTTTTTGACGAAATAGTTGTATTGTATCTTTGCATACTAATGAATGGTGTTTTCTAAGTTATAAGAGTTTCAGAGCTATGATTGTGTACAATACATTTTTTTTACATAATTTATTTTTTTTTCATTTGGGCAGAGAACCACCGTTGTTTTTAATAGAAATAATAATGATAAAAAAAGTAATTAGTTTTTTTTTATCCTTTAATCTACCATAATTAAGTCTCAAAATGTAAAACTATGCTCGACCTGGCTTTAGGTTAATATTCAAGAAACTTACTTTTTGGTTGCTTTAGAACAAGTAGGTACCAAGTTCTTATTTTAGTGTTTATTTAACCATATTTTCTTATTGAAAAAGAATTACAGGCTTTGCCTAAGAGATAAAGAATGTTTGGCTGCCCAACATATTTTATAATACATAAACTATCCTATGGATCATGTAGGTGACAAATGTGTGGACTAGGAACACTATATTACAACTACTTCTGATCAAGGTAAGCTACAGAAGGTATTAAATGAAACATCCAATAGTAATGTAATTCTATCTCTATTTTATTTAAAACATGCCTTCGCCGGAGGGATTGTGTCAATTACTATGAATATCATCATGTATTCAACGTAAAGCGCTCAGTTATAAATGTAACAACAACTGTGAACACACCGAGCTGTGGGAGTGAGTAATATCATAGAAACATGATCTAACAGGGAACATTACCAGTGAGTAGCCGGTGAGGTACTATGGGAGCTACGTTGTTAGGGAAGTCACGGCTTGGCCCGCGCGGCATGGGGCAGGCGCCATGCGTACGGGGGTTCCATTCCACCGATCCTCTCTACACACAAATATTATATTTTTATTCGTTTCCTATCTAATCTTACGTCGTAAATCTTGACATTTTGTTTATACCAGATTGTCCCGGGAAGTTTTTTTTAATTATCGCCCCAATAAAATGATGATAAAAGCCCCTAATGCGAGCGACGTTTTGTTTCTGCGAATTCATTTTTGGCGGTCAACGTACATGTTGTCGTTTTATTTATTTTGTTTATACTGTGTGTGTTTAGACAACTGGAAAACAATGCTGATTTTACTCGTATATTATAAGACTTATAGCTGATTATGATTGAAGCGATAAATCTAGATAACCAAGTATCCTCATAACTTGCTGAAACTCCCTGAAGAATTCATTACACTCATAGGTATTGTTTTATATTTTGACAAAAGTGAAAATGTAACATCATAATAAGCTCCAGAAACAGTTTCATCATTTACTTTTTTGTCTACTATTTCTCTGAGAACGAGGGCGAAATATACGAATGTTATGAATTCGGCGCGACTGAAGTCATTAGCGGTGATAATCACTAGGCATCTAGTAATTTTATTGTTCTGGTTCTACCATAAACTAGAGATACTTACATTTGTTTCACGGATTCCGCGCGATGTTCTTGGTGATTTCATAAATTGGCATATGTTCAAGTCAATACACCTAAGTCTATCGTGGAATATTAGGAAGCTAAGCTATTAAGTATTTATCACAAAAGTATGTTTAAGATGTGGCCAAAGCATGGAAGTGCAGGGAGTTGAAAAACTGCACTTCTGAAGTAAAGTGGTCTTTTGATGTAAAATTCTATTAATACACCAATGGATTGACAGCTGTCATCAAAAGTATAGGGAAATCTACACTTTTTGAACATCTCCTGCACACGAGAAATATTATCAAGATCTCAAATTAAATGAAAAAGAAATTAGGCTACCAGGCATGCGTAAAATATGAGACGAATAATATCCTGAGCGTTCGAAATTCCATTTGGAAAATAAAGATAAACATTATTAGCTACTATTTCAAATCGTTAGAGCTATTAATGTCACTGGTTCCGTCCGCATAATAATAACATTTAAATCAAGATCCAGCTTACATACGGACGGCAAAAATTATTGTGATCTTCGTCAGTGTAGGCATACAAACTTTTTTCTTGAGGGGTGAAGCGTAATGAAAACAAATGACAGAGACCCACGCGCGTCCCATAAAAAATTCAATTCATGGTTGCACGAAAATAGTAGCACTGTATTGAATTTAATATCTGAGAGCATTTAGGGTTTTTTTGTCGTCACAGCGGCAGCGGTTAGCGGAGTGAAATACGACTGTTTAGATTGAATTTGAATATTTCAGAATCAGCTGTTTTTAATATATTGACGGCTCGACGGTTAATTTTATAAGGAACTTTACTCGTAGTATTTCTATAGAATGATACAAGATTGAGCTACTTGATGTGTATCAATTGGAAGACATAACTCACACACACAGTTCGCTATTAGCCAGTGTTTGACACAAATCCCATGAATACGTCTCATTAACAGCAGTGGTGAAAGTACCAGGAACTCATAGATCTAAAGTGGATATAATTTACAACGTCGCCTAATGGAAGGAGCACATTAAGAGCGCATCTTTAAGCGTTTACGTATTAATAGAATAGAGGCAGTGTACCAAGGAGCCAGGTGCTACACTTGGGAGGTAATTGTTTAATAGCCGGCGACTCATTAGAGGGACGATATTTTTAAAGAAAGCCCTCCGGTAATACGGTTTGTTGATATAAGCTAGTCAATTTATAATGAAGCAAAACCTGCTTCGTTATATTGTTTATTAATTTACGACGATATGACATTTATAACAGTCGTTACATTGCTAAAGTTTTCAAGAAAATAATCTAGTAGCTAAAATGAATTATCTTACGGTGTTTCGTATCTTAACAAGAATATAGACGACATAAGAAGTGAAGAGACCGACTGCATTTTTGCAATTCGCCTAACCTTTCTAACCCACACATTCTTTGATTTTTATGGACTCCTAGTAATCCCGCCCTAACCTCATCAAAGTACAAAGCAAAAGGGGTTGATACACACAGACCACTCTGCAACCCCCAAATTGTTTCCCGAAAACAAATTAAAAAGCATAAAACATGATTCAGTGTTCACCTCACTTAACCCTTTGCTGCGTCGCAATAAAATTACTCTCGTGAATTAACCCTTCCCCCTTCGGAGTAAAATACATTTACTTGCAAAACGACCCCCGAGCTTTTAAATTATGATAGATTGGCGGGTAGTGACAGGAATCATTTGGGTGTTCGTTTTGTAATCATAGAATGAGTCCGATAGAAAACATTTATGAAAAGTTTTGTTAGGAATTATTTGCAAATTAGGGGAAAATATTGAAGGAAAATGTTTGTATTCTAAAAAAATCCAAACAACGAAGAAATAACCCAATTAATTATATGCATAACGATATTCCCTTCGTATGAAAGGCCAAAATTTGGAACACCGCATAAGCTGTACCTTTCCACTTGAAAATACTTGAAATACGCGCGGTCCCGTAATAGCTACACCTGTACCGTAGATAACATTTTTAGTTAGGAAGCCGATGCAAAAACCTATATCCGCTTACGGTAACGTGGAGAGCCCTCGAGATGAGATCTACATCCCAGGGGAGGCGCTTCTGATCTCCATGCATCTTCCCCCAATGAGAACTTGTAGGGTTGCTCGGAAATTCAGATATAATAGTACTCATGTCTAGCAGATTGAATACGAAAAGTGATGCAAGAAATTTTTGTGTAAAGTGTGACAGTAGGTAATGTGAACTTGAAATAATTTTCTTGTAATTAATTTTAGCTTGACATCACAATTTTTTTTATAACAATGCCATAAGTCTATAAATAAAAACAAGAGTCTATAAATAGAAATCAAATAAGGTATTCTATAAGCTGTTCTTTACAAATTTAATCAGTAGCAGAATCATTGTCAAAGTGTGAAAATAAACTACCTACCTAATTAATGTATTAAAAATATGAAATTGCAGGTTATCCAAAATTAAATTATACAAATGGAAAATATTTTATATAATATTAAGGATTTTTTTTTGAACACACAGAATGTTTGTAAATTCAAATTTCTTTTTGGTTGAAGTTTGCATGCTTTAATTTTTAAGCAAAACATGTATGATCTCATATGCCTATGTATACCATGTTTTACGCAAATAAATTAACTTGTCTCATCTTAAAAATTGTAATTACTTCATTTGTACCGTATATCTTAAGAATTGATCAGTCGTCTGTGAAGAAAAAGTGAATAAAAATGCGCATCTTGTTAGCCCTAGTAGCACCCTGTATGTTTTGACTCCGCCGTTTCCCGCGAATAAATCACTTGCTTAATGTATCGAAATGACGCACCAGTGCACAGACACCACTGTGTGTTGCCATCCTTATTTATGCAGCATACGAAAATGCACTCTATTTCTTTTACCATTGAATAGAATTTGCAACTTTTTGTTTGAGATTAAAAAGCGGGGACTGTTATTCGGATTTCAACCAAATATTGAGAGAAGTAAGGTCTAAATTACGCAAAATTCGAAGAGACAATTGCAGTTTTATAGAACAAGAGTCTAAGAACTTTTGCAGAAATACTACCACGAGATAAAAAAACGCCGTTTTGGCAAAGCATAGAGTTGAAAATAGGGTGAATAACAGACTTTCATAAGCAAATGTAAGCTGGTTTCCATGTAATCCACATGAAAGCTTTCGGATTAGTGTTTGATGACATCATTATTTTTCAAATGACGATCGTGTTGCGATTTTCTCTGCCCTTAAGGGATCGGGGGGTGGAAAAAATTCGTAGTGATTTATTATCAAAACGTAATCTTCGGAAAATTGGTATTTCTTGAAAAAAATTACAAGCTTTTAGGTAATTAGTTTTTGATATTCTCCGTGTTAGACATATTTCATTTTTGCTGGCCCAAAACTTCGACATTCTAGGATGTTCAAAAGTTTTCAATAGCTTACCTAGTGATAAATGTGAGCAAAAAAGTTTAAGAACTTTAAAAGCTTAACCTTCGCTCTTTGGAAATACTAGGAAATGAAAATGTGAAATGTTACTTTATTGACTAAAATTGCAGTGCAGTCTAAATTAGCCCCGTCCCAATACCCCATCAAACAGCAAACATAAATACAAAACACCGGTCGAATTATATCCTAATAACTCTCTTAAATCCTTAAAATCGCATGGGACGTGGCAGCTCTACTACCATTTTACCAATCACTTGATTTTCAACCTAACAACAATTGGAATAAGGGTGTTAGTGAATGCAGGGTTGTTGGTATATCGAATAGTTCCCTTGTTTCAATTTTCCAGATCAGCGGTCCCTGTCGGCTTCAGATTGGGATTTGCGCGGACAGGAGCGCACATGTTGGGATATGCGCGTTTTTGATAATCAACATGTTGATTATTATGCACAGGGGAAAGATGTGCATAGGGAATAGTGTAACATTATTTTTCCGTTTTGACTGACTTCATTTTTTTTTAAATTCCATCCAAAAGTTCAATACCTACTCGACTCAAATGTATGGGTCAACTGATACTTTTCGCTAGTGCTCCGGCGAAGAAGCTCGTCCAGTTTAATGTTCTATGCCACGTATACTTAAATACGACCACACCTTTCCGATACACGCTATTCACTCAGTATAGTCCTAAATAAACCCTTAGTTTGCTATTCAGTAGAAGTGTCCTAATTTATTAACAAAGCAATACACAGCGGTACATAACTTATCCCGAGGGGTAGCGTCCCGGGCATCACGGGTAATCCCGGGTCCCGCGGGACTCGTAACGCGAGCGCACGGACAAAATTTATACATTTGTACTCATACATTACAATATGTTAAAGAAGCAACCCTACTGCGACGCGCTTGCAAATCTGATAAGTTCTCCTAGTGATAGTTCATTGTGGGTAAGATGTTGAAACTCTTCTCTATTTTATTTATGTAATTTGTCTGTTAGGTAAGGTAATGTTTTATCATTTCCTAGAATAAATTTTCTAGTTAAATTGTGTTTAAAGGAGAAATATTAATGATTCATTCATGTTTAGAGTTATTCATGGTCCTTCGAGCCGGATGGTGACGAGTAACAGTGGCGAAGGTTCCATACAACTCGATTCCTACGGGCTTCTCTATGAAAAATGGCACAATCAGTATTCTATAGACAAACAATATAATCACATTAAAATATGTAGTCTGGCTTACCTGTTACAAAAATTGACCCTTCGCCACTGACGAGTAATCAATGTAATTCAATAAAAAAATGTCTTATGTTTTACTACTCCTTTCCCAGATCTATTACAAATTAAGTCCCTTCTCATGGCAGCTTCCAAAACAAACAATTCAGTTTTAATGCCGAGCTCACCAAAACTCGACTCATAAAAATAATATCACTTACCTCCCGTCAGCGTTATCGGCCCATCTCTCTTCCATACATACACTATCAGCGATCATCTTACTAAGTCGTGTGTATGTCTGTTCGTCTGAACAAACTCTCGGGTTACATCAACACTTACCTGCAAAGATACAAACAGATAGGTTACACACCGTTGGGTTGGGATAAATACCAGGAATTTATGCATGGAAATGGCGAATTTTTTTTTCATAATTTATTTTGGTAGCGTTTTGATGTTTCTCGAGATAATATTGTTTTGTCATATTATTATATATTTTTTAGTAGTCTAAATTTTTGTCTAACTTACATTGATTTCCGGGTGGACAATGGGTTCTCTATTTTAGCGCTAGGAGAGAGCATGAACGAAGTTTTCACGTCAAATTCTGATTGTCTACCACTTGCAGGATATAAAAAATTGGGTCGATGGATGATGATCGTCAGAAAATTGCTTAATAACTGCTAATTATTCAAGTTACAACAACAGGGGAGCACGAACCTGAGAACGTAAAATAAAACATCTATTTTACTACTAGGCTTGACGTGAACAATGTCGTTTCTAGAAGTCGATAAACATCGCGTAACTATGTAAACAATTCCACTATCTCCGGCCTCTGTTACCCTGGTACCTAACAAGCTAATTCAAACACGTCTAATAAATAACACGATTACATTATTGTATCTAGTTATCTTACTCGGGCTACTATAAACACGCAGTTTTATGATCTTAAGGAGGCTGCATTCAAACGTGTGAGTATTTCGGTGTTATCTTCCTAACATTGAATCTTTAATTGATGTCAATTAAGTTAAACTTTAACGACTGGTTGGGTTGTGTCGAGGTATCAATAATCTAATGTTGGATATTTATGACTGTCTGCTTTATTAAACTTTAAATATAATAAACACTGTTATGAGATGAGACGAGTTCTCTTCGGATATTATTATCTTTTTCAATACCGCTAGATAACATAAATCTCAAAGAGGTTTATTGTTTATTATCTTCGTCTAACAATCACCGCTGAAAACACAAATAAAATGATTATAAAGTTCCCCGACTGAGTTGATCTCCATACAAACTACAAGAGCAAGAGAGGTAGCTGTCAGTCTCCTAGACGTCCCCGAGGCACCGACTCACCCACATAAATAATGTCAACAGTCGGTGAATCAGAACAATCGATGATCCATGATACCGCGTCACCGGCCACTCACCGCTTCCACGATCAAAAAAATACATTGGAAACACCACTCCCGAGAACACAACGCATAAATATATCAAATGAAAACAATAGGGCGACATCAGAGATATCGCATCACACACCACGGACCCACGGACATATTTCAAAAACCGGAGATAAAATAAAAACAAAACGAAGAAAAAGTCAGTTGAAAAACCAACATCGAAAAAAATACGTGACGGGCATTAATTAAAACGGACCCACGACCAGGAATTCAGAAAAACAAAGAGGTTAAACAAACCTTCACAGTGGGATCCCTCGCAATGATCATCATCTCACATTTTTAATCATCGAACATAAAATCTTTTTTGTCGATGGAAAACTGACCGTGAGCGGACGGATTAGAGATGGGAGTGGTGTCGTGGACGATACCACATTTATCGACATAAAGAGCTGTTGAAAATTATTTTTTGGTTGGATTGTCACCGTTGTTTTAATGGTATTACGCATTGAAGAAGGGTTATCTGTTCGATCCGATCTCTGGGCCCAGGTATAAGACCAAGATTGATTGGATACGACCCGACATTTTTATGTCCGTGCTCTCGGGTGTCGTCGACTCCGTTGTTAAGGAATAGGTTATTAAATTAGTGGTATCGATCGAACAAAAACTCGTAATTATCGCGGCCGTATGACCGAATATGCATCATCATTCTTTTTGACGTTTTGTTGTTGGTTTAAGTGAATGAAATGTCAAGATAATTGATTTAGACGCTGCCGATTGTGGGCTGGCTCATCATGACATAATTGTGTTTTGGCAAATAAGGTAACATTTATTATTGAAATATACCTTTAGAACGTGTGGTATTATGAAGACATTTTTACGGCAGTTAAGATATGAATGCATGCAATTATAGTTTCCTCAAAAAAACCCCTTAAAACTTTTTTATATACTTTATGTGCAACTCTTTATCCAAAAAAGGCCGCCCATTACATTTATTACGATCACTTAAAGTAGGATTTATAAAGGATTGAAGATCATTATTATGCGGGGCGATAGGATCGCGGCGCAGGCGCAGCGCACAATGGTTGTCAACACAATATCAGGGGACAGCCCGACCAGGGGATTATGACAGACGCGGACAAAAGCACAACGGCGGCGCTTAGCGGTTGTTCAGGGGACACTAACGTACTTGTATGCTTTGTGACTGTGAGGGTTATACAGTACTTGAATGTTTAATAGAGCTGCTGATAATGAATATTTAAGGATCTATAAGTACTCCACCTTAAGCAAGCGATTTTATTGACGTAGTTCTATTGCAATAACGATAATTGTAAACAAGTTCAGGAATCAAAGGTAATGGTGTTAATTGTAAAACATAAGTTAGTTGAATAACCAATTATTGAATTATATTAGAAGCATTTAATTCATCGTTTGGCAAATAAATGCTTGTAGATGTAGAAACTACGAAGAGCACAAACCAAAGCCTACTGAACATCACTCCACGTCCAGGTGTCATCATCAAAACTAGACAAACAAATAAAAAACATAACAAACAAGAGACCAGATGATCCGACACTCGATCCCATCTGGATAAAGCAACAATACCATATTGCATTACCGACGTTTATCTACACAAAAACTGTACCAAAACCGGCATTGCTGAAGGACTAACAATACTGAATAGAGATTTAAGAAGGGATTTGGATTCAAAGGGCCGTCGAGAGCGCGCTTTGTTTCTTGCCTTTTAAATTTCACGTCTTGAAGTAACTGGACCGTGGTGAGGTGTGGTGCTAGTGCGAGGAGTGAGCGGGGATGGGTTTAGTTTCGGTTTACAAGAAAGTAAGTTAAATTATGGCTACAAAGGAAGTGAGTAAGTACTGAGAAGGGCCGTAACCGCCGTACGGAAGAATATTGCAACGCTTTTCGACTCCAAATGAATTAGGATAAGAGCAGGAGGATGATGATGTTGAATTCCATCTTAACGTTAGTAACCAAAGTCCATAAGGACCAGGATCAATAACGGTCAGTCAGATACCTAAATACTTATAAATCCACCCTGAAACATATATACTTTCAATGCGTACAAGGAGTGGACTCAAGTGAAAAAAGCCCTGGAACACCTTATGTCACTTTCCGCTTACACTACCACTCGAACTTTTCCTCGGATTTAGCGTACTCGGAAGGCTGCCGCGGCGTCGCTTTGTGCAAGCCCTAAAAGGGCGTGTGATTGTAGTGTCGAGTAATGGCCACTTTTTGCGCATGCGCTGTAAAAAGGCGGCGCTGCAAGGAGCGCGCGCATCGCCACACTGAGGAAAGCGTTTCTGCTTAAAGGATTATTGTAGAATTTCTGCGTATATTTGGAAAAATATTGTCTAGTTGTGATGTTTTGAGTGTAACCTTATTTATGCCATACTAGTACCTATTGACATTAACAAAATCGTGGAGCAGTGGTTACGGTCCCGACTTGGGTCGTTGCGTTACTTTGTGTAATTTCGTTTCTCGAAACCTTGAAGGGAACCGACAGGCCTTAGACCCAAAACTTCGAAAATGTGTGACTTCCACTATCTCGCACTGCGGCTGATTATGTTGAAACCAAATCTGCTTAGCATATTTTTAGATTTGGAAAGGACTAGTCTTAAGGTTCAGTTCCAGATAAAGAGACTTACTAATTAGCTTTTCGTGATATTCCTCGAAGGGTTGCTCACGCGCATAAAGGAATGTTCGTAAACTAGGAGTCAGTCACGATTGGTGTTCGATTACTATCTTACGCTTGATAAATTGTTGCAATGCAACGCGTTGCTGTGCTATTCCGACGTAGTTGATAATAATCTATACTAATATAATAAAGCTAAAAAGTTTGTTTGTTTGAACGTGCTAATCTCGGGAACTACTAGTCGGTTTGAAGAAATATTCTTGAATTTGATAGTCTAGTAGTACTATCAAATTTAGTTTAATTCTTGAGGCAGGGGGGTGGGGGCTATTTAACATCAAGCTATGACTCTTAGGAGCCCAGCAAAAAGAGAAAACGGCGAGCGGCTGGTGAATCCGCGGGACGCAGCCAGTAAGCCGATAATAGTTATACAATAAAAGTTATGTTCCAAGCTTCTGTGGGTGAAGATTACTGCGGGTTGTTCGACATGGGATATAACTTTTGTGATCACTTAAATTATGGCTATACAATGGATGAAAAACTGTGCAAATATGTAAGAATGGTATTATGTATTAATCATAATTATAACCAGTTTTTACGTCTTAATCGCTTAATATCGATCTAGCTACTGTGAATAAGAAGACGTATCTGAATTCTAGATACACGGCATGACGATTAGTTGTTGGAGAACACTGTCAATCGAGACGAGAGGTTTCCATCATTTTCCGTTCCTGTGACCATCAAAGTCACGTCACCCGGGTGGTCTATCAAAACCAGAGACCACACGCCATCATAGAAAGCATAGCCAAATATGTAACACGATACCAGGAACACATGAGTGAGATGAGTGTCTCAAATGATGAAATTCACTCATTCGTAATAAAATGTGCACTTTGGCATAATAGTGTTGTGCAGTGGCGCGCACTCGCGTAGTTCTCGATAGTCGAGTCGATAAGTGACGGTGACAAAGGTCGGCTCAGACAAAGCGGTTCGTAATAAAGATATCAGATAATCAGACCGTGTATGAACAAGTCATAAACCAAGAGCGGAATATCTTAGAGCGATGATGACACTGATAGCTATTGAACTCAGGTTCGGATGAACTCATCTCGTTCAGTTTTAATAGAGAAATTCGCACTTAGTATATTCATCAAATTACAAGATGAAAATCAATGCTAAGAGTGGGTATATATATCCTCATTTCCTCAGACAGAAGGTGAGGTAAGAAGGCGGTAAGACAAAATGCAGCTGAAAATTAAAATACTCTTTGAGTGAAGAAACTGCTGTCTGTCTAATCTTAGCAATAAACATAGTAACTAATATTTCACAAAGAGACCGGTAGAAACCAATTCATCGTCGATTTTCTTTACTAACTAAGTTAAAGGTAAACAAGTTTAGTGATCTAAGGTAAGTGTAACTCGCATCATGTGAAAATCAATTACAAGTTATTGCAGCATCTGTAACTGCAAAGGTAAATCACCTCATCTCGCTGCCTGTTCATCTTTTGTACTCCTAACTACAAACGCAACGTGCATGCGTCTGCGCAGCGGATTAGTGCAGCGCAGCGGAGCGCACGCGCGCAGCAGACCCGACGTAATGCGTGCGGCGCCAACCGCCTACCAATCATTTACATTTAGCCTCAAAACACAAAATTTTAATCTCCCTATTTTATTTATGGAACTGATTGACCACAAACGCAGACGTTTGGGTTTGTGTATCAGGATCTCATAATGACTGTATTACTTTTGCATAATCAAGTCTGCGAAAATTAGTGATTCTGATTTCTTGAACACACAAGTTCGTCGTTTTGTTCGTTTGTGTATTTGAAATTGAAAATTCTTTGTATTATGAAGATTACTTTGTAAAATAAAGACTTACGTACTTAAAATATCTAACGATGAATTTAGATTAGCTTTTGACAGAGATACCTACTTCATAAAACACCTGAGTAACACTAACCTTCCAGTCAGCCTAAAGATATATTTTTTTGTTACTTTTTTTCCTAACACAAACAAGTCCATAGTTTACAAGGCCGCACTTCAAATCATTGTCAAAGTATCATGTGAAGATCGTGGTGTTTTATTTTATACGTTTTGGAAGACATTAACGTTACGTATCGAGTTACTCGCGGGTACACGGCGCGCGGGATAATAGAGCGTGGCCCGTGTTTGTGTAGTATAGTCATAGTAACTGCCCTGGTGGCCGCTGGGTGATGCAGGTCACACTGTGGGCGGATGTCTGTACTGTCACACTGATAGTTGGTTCATTTTTCAAGTAAATAAGTATTTTTTATGTCAGAAATTTCTTTTCGATGATGACACTATCCTAATTCTTAGTAATATTATAAATGAAAAAGGGAGTTTGTTTGCTTGCCACGCCTGGACGGATTTTGATGAATTTTGGCACACAGGTAGGCCGTCCGTGTCCGTGGGTAAGTAAGGTTCTAAGATAGTAACATTGTTGTTTAAGTTAATAGTTCTGTACTTATTCACTACCGTAATAAAAAATATATTCGTGTCTGACCTCTAACTTGCTTAGGGCCTGTTTCACAATACTCGAATAAGCAAAATCAATGAATACATTCAAAATTAGGAACAAAATTTGTATGAAATTTTCTGACAAGTAATTTCACTGAAGCTTAATTGGAGGCGGGTGGCTAGGCCCTAAACGTGATAAACATACTTTATTTAGCTACTAGTTACTAAATAATTCAATTTCTCGTTATGTAAACAGCGGAAAGGTGATAAAGATCAGGTATAAAGACACTCCAATTAAAGAAACCGAACAAAACGGAACATCACATAACTACACACAATTAATGGCCCACGCTTAGTTTCCCACATTCACTACAGTCTACAATCCACGAACCTCCGCCGAGATCTAAGTAAATGACATCCGCATATAAATTAAAGCTCCCCATACATAAATAATTTACGGAATATGTTCTAATTAAAATCTTGTACTATTAAAGAAACTTGCGGCTCCGAGTAATTTCTGCTATAGAAAAGCGCCCCGTTGTGATTTTAACGTTCGAGTTCCAGCCCTTTATCATTAATCTGGATACCGGTCGATAAAACTGTAGACGTACGAGGCGGTAAAATCCATCGACAAATTTTATGTGACATCACTAGTCGGCGTAGGGCGTCGTAAGCCCCGCCCACTTGCGTACGTAGCTGGGTAATGAGAGTGCGTCCCTTTCACTCACTTCTAATGCATTACATTCATTGATTATATACTGTTGTTCTAGTACTTTTGATTGAGTTATAGTTTAGTTCGCTGTCAAAATTGCGATGTATTAGAATATAATATGAAGGATTAACGTAGAGAAACATGTTGTGTTTAATTTGCAACAGCTACATATACAGCCCCGATGATAAGGTTGGTATTAACATCGTTTTTCAATTCACATAAGTAATTAATAGTGTCAGTGAAACTAATTAAGTTATAGAATGTATTCAATGAAGGTACTGCACTCAGTATACTGGGAATTTTTATTTTAATACAGCGTAATAGAGAAGTATGACTCCAAATAAATTGGGATAAAGGCAAGAGAAAACATATGATACATATGATCACTTCGATTATGCTAAATATAGTCAGGGTAATAGACACCTTGTATTCATCAATGTCATACAACTGTCAAAGGATGCTAGTTGTGATAAAAATATCCGGACAATTTTAGTCGGTCAGTCAATTTGCTACCTATACAATTAATTTCCCTCACTTTACAGCCTTGGATTGAGACATGAAAAATGCTTTAGAAAAATTAGTCCCAGCCTAACAAACTTCATAAATAAATAAAATTAAAATCAATTTATGTAAGAAAAGGATTTTTCGGAAGACAGCTGCAAACTTTTATTTCTTTAGTGCCGTTTAGGGCGTTGACAGCTGCGGTTATTAAATCATGTTCCGTTGAGTAATCCCTGGGATTAGTGCACGCTCAGCGAAGAATCCTTGGAGCATCAGTCACATGACAATTTGTGGCTCTGCGAGGTTAAGTAGAAAGATTACTTTAACATGCTACAAGACACATTTGTCAAATGTTACTTCCTTTTTACTGAGAAGGATGAGGATTCGATCAACCGTTTCGATGCTTTTAAAATGCATGGACTTACGGGTGAGATTATTATGTTATAGCTAGTTCGTTGAGTTCTCGATATCTTCGAACCACACCTTACCTTATTATCAGAAATGCAATGGCTACAAGAAGCATGCAATATGCTCATGGTAAAGTAAAAGAGGTCTTCAAATTGAAAACTTTGGAGGAAGTTCTTGGGCTGCCAAAATACCTAGGTACTCCCAACTAAAAACTTAAAGGGGGGATTATCCAAAAGCTTAAACGGACATTCACGAAGAATCGGCCATTTAAATATCATGGTCCATAACAACAAGGAAAATGTATTTTGGACATATACTCCATTGTCCATTTTCAGCAAAGTACACTTTTTTTCTCAGTACAATTTTCTGCCTCAATATCCACGCACTTTTCCAACGAACCTTTTTTCCCTAGCCAATAAATTCATAGGGACAAACCGACAGACCGGCAAACTATGCATAATATTAATCGGAAAGGCATCAAAATCCTATTTCACGCACCAAGAGAGCAGCCAAGTGCAGGAATATTCGCGGGCGTGTCGGATGACGGCGCGTGGCGACGCGTGGCTCCTTGCCAATCCTGCTGCACTGGTGCTCTTACACAATGGAAGCTGGAGTCATTTGCCGCTAAATAACGACTAATCTAATGATGACATGATTAAAGGGTAACTTAAAACTATCCAAATATCCGTGTCGGTTTTGGGAAAAGTTGTGTTTGTTTATATTCGTCTACATCACGGGAATATTGTTTACAACTGGGTCAGGGACATAGCATCTGAAGCAATATGTGCCCTTAGGATCTCGATAGTGAACAGATCTAAAGTACCCCCCTTCTTCGAATTCATTAAAAAGCGAATATTCTAGTACATCTGTATCACTATAATGGCTCCGTTCTTATACTTAGTCATCACAACAAATCTATTAGAAGCTGAAACTTTATCTTCTCAACATGGGATAACACTCCACAGACAAACAAATGCTAAGAATGCACTTACTCGTACAAGTTAATTCGATAAGTATAATGTAATAACGTCCAAATGAAAACTAATGTCAGTGCGGAGCCGGTCAGGCGGAAACTTCCGAGCACAATCTAATTTGTGTCCCCCTTGCTGCTCTACTGGATGCTGTGGGGTGTAAAGATGAAGTTTTGATGTTTTCGTACTTCAATTTCTTTCATAAGTGTTATTTGAATTAAAGGCGGAATTAAATTCAGATTGAAAAACAGACTACAACTGAAAAAATATTTTTGATTTGCCAAGGAATCTATCGGTCAGAAATTTGAAGTCACTTGCCTCATGCCTGCTCCAAGGCGAAAGTCAAGACAGTCCTTTTCACTTCAAGCAATCAGGATAAAGATGGATTTTCTGTAAATTACAGCTTGCATCCACATGGCCGAATCCAAGGTGAATATCATAAAGTTTATGAGTGTTACCGATGTAAAGCCTGCTTGTTTACCAATCCTACGTGAAACTTTATAAGTTTCTTTGGGCATTATGGCTAATAAGTCGTCTTCAAAATTATTAACTTTTATTGGATTTGTAAACTTAGCTTTTATGGCAGTATGCACTAAAATGGTTTGACATAACATGAATCTTCGCTAAAGCTAATTAGAGAAAGCTCTCAAAACATCTCTATCATGAATGATCACAGGACAATAGGAAGAAGTGCAAGAACACAAACAAACAATCACCAGGGGTGCAGCAGTAATGAAATCCGAACTCGATTAGTTGGGGGGCTAATGAGGCAGGGGTCCGAGGGGTCGTAACGAGATTACACCTCTGGAGAGCGAGCTAAAGTGATTACATGACAACCCTACCGGCCCCGCGACCGATGTAGCGTGATGATTTGTGAGACAACACTAGAGTGAAATGCTGAATTAGTTATTATATTATAAGTGCGCTTATGATATTTTTCTCTTATTTTTGAATATTTTATTTTATTATTTTATTTAATTGTGTTTGGGTGGCTTACAGCTACCAATACAAAAATGTATAGCGAGGCAAACGACGACAAGCCATTTACAAGCCTCCACAGTTAACAGTTAACAATTGTTGTTCAGATTAGTAACTAAGTATAATATCAATAACTAAGCAATAAGTATATCTGGTCAGAACTACCATGTCGAACTTGAAGTAGTAGTGTAGTTTACTTTAGGAAAACGGCAAGTTCTTGATAATTAAGGTAGATTTCTCACCAATAATCAAATCAATCAGGCAGGAGCACGTTGTAATTGTTGACCTGTCGCGGCCCGACCCGTGACGAAAGTGAACGAGATATTCAAATAAAAATGGCTACTGCGAGGGCATGCTAGTGATGTTCGCAATAATCAGTAAATTTAGTGTTGGGATTCCAACAGCTTGAGCTTTCCAAGAAAGGGCACGGGTCCCGATATGAGAGGCAAAAAGTTTTGCCAAAAAATTAAGTCATTTTAAAAAAGACTATACAGGAGCCATCTTTCTTTCTAGCAAGAATGAATACCTTTAACAATCGCTTTGGCCAACAAAACAGAAAAAAAAACTTATCGTATCGCAGACCGCAGTAAATCATAAAATAAAACGCCATCTCGTTTTCCCTACAAATCCCACGAGCTCCATCTTTTTTCCCTGCCTACCTAGTACCTATAGCTTACCTATCTACCTACCTTCATACAGCTATGGTGATGGATGGTAATAGTGCCATAAGTAGCGACGGGAGGCGATCGTTCGCGGGCACAGCGGTGCGCAGTGTAATGCACTTCCCTAATAGACTTACAACGTGACTTAAAATACATGTATGCAGCATTTACACCTGAGTTAAGCTGCGTTTCCACATAAGATGAGCGAGAATGCGTAGCGAGGGATGTGTGTGAAGGTGAAACTAACCAATAATGAAGCTTCTTTGTCACATTTTGAGCTAAGCTGTAAGCTGTAGCTGTAATTGGTTAGTTTTATGCACATCTATCGCTGCAGATCCTCGCACATCTCTGGTGAAAACGCAGCCTGAAGTTAAGTTAGGCTACTCTAAAGGTGTTCTTCTATTGGTTAGGATTTGGTGTCATGCAAGTGAAGTGTGGTTAGCTTAGGGAATAAAACATAAATAAATGCTCAGTGTTCAATTTTGGGAAACTGTCGGTCAAACGTGAAAGGCGCCACGCATGAAACCAGCAATTTCAGTCTTAGCAATGAATTTCAAGAATAAAACACTGATCGTGTGACTTCATTGATTTTGATTGGATAGATGTACATATATTAGGGAGAAGGTATTAAATTGTACCTATGCCGTGAAACAATTCTGGTGTACAATAAAGTAATGCCTATCCATCTATTTGGTCATCTTAACATGTTCGGTTAACAGTCACATTTACCTCTAGAATGTACAGCCAGTGCTAATCCAAATCTCGTGTGCAAAACTACAACCTACCAAGACCGTGCCGACTTGGTACCTAATTTAAAATTCAAGAAGACCTTTAAACAGATACCCTAAATTATTAAAACAAACATTGCCTCAGTTGCGGCTTACCACAAAGGGTGTACGGCTCGCGCAACTTGCCCGCGTTGATTTATCAATCAATTGCGCGCATCGTTAGTGCGCCGCGGGCCCTGCGCCTTTTGCTCAGCCGCCGATACATGCGGCTTATGTATCCCTAGTACTTGTACGTGTACAATGGTATATTGATCAATGGGTTCTTAGCATTATATTTAGGTATGTAAACCCTCATGGGCATATTGCAGTCAGATGAAGTGGTACGAAATGCAAAGTGTAAGTATTGAGGACTTCTAGAATATTAACGAAATCTTCAGCAAGACTTGTTGCTAGCAGGCGAGGTGGAGATGAGGTTTCTATTTAGGTGATAATTGAGAGGCGACATCTAGGTAGGTATCTAATATATAAAATTCTCGTGTCACAGTTTTCGTTGCCATACTTCTCCGAAACGGCTTGACCGATTTTGATGAAATTTTGTGAGCATATTGAGTAGGTCTGAGAATCGGCCAACATCTATTTTTCATACCCTTTTGATGAAATTTTGTGAGCATATTGAGTAGGTCTGAGAATCGGCCAACATCTATTTTTCATACCCCTAAGTGATAAGGGGGTAGGTAGGTAGGTAGGGTAAAAAAGGTGCATTGCAACGCATGCCGGGCACAGCTAGTAAATATATAGAAATGACGGATGTGTGTAGCTGTACTTTCAGCAACAATAAGGTCAAACCAACTTGGTCAATAAATCACTGAACATTCAGCAAATAGTTCACAGTGCATCGCACGGATCTTTAAACTCGAGGATCGATAACAAATGATAGTGGCACGATTCTGAGAGGCAGAAAAATGATGATATGTTGATGTTCGATGTTGATCCAAGTTCTAAAACAAACGCAGAGCATTAGACGACGAAGATCGCTGACGCTGCGGTCACGCACAACTCTCGACCATGATTTATCGATACCCTGCGCGCGCGCCGCTCACTACCTACTATAAATTATTATCGGTAATGATCAATACGAGTGATTTATTATTACGATAAATAAATCGATCCGCGTCCAAATAAAATATATATCGATGTGATTGAAATCGATAAAAAATATACGATTTAGCATAGACGGCTTAATGACGATCACATGTTTCACTTGGAGTATGCGCAAGTCTGGTTACGGTAAACTATTAATCATCACTACGTCCGAATAATATCTGCTGAAACACAGCGAAGAATAATTAACGACTAAAAAAACGCACGTAGAATTTACCATTTCTTACTACAATTTAGAAAAATGTTTATTGATCTACGAAAACACACGCATGCTCTAGCTAGACCGTGCAGGTAGACTAGACAGACAATAGTTGCTCGATTATATTGTACAGTAGGCATCTTCACACAAAGCTCTACTACACTGCATACTAATATTCCGCCCCTCATACAATTCATTTCACATAGTCGTCCCACCATTAAGATTTCCTTAAATAAGATCTTAATTTTTGGCAAAGCTCTTGGTATCCGCAATCATTCCTATTTGGGGGTCCACAAGAACCCACATTGTGATGGTGGTCGTTTGTACGACCGCGGCATTTTAACGAGCTGGACGCAGGACGCGACAATGAAGCGATTATAGGCCGCACCTCGTTTTTGTGCCGTTTGGAAACAAGCGTGATGATGCAGACGAGAATTTTAGTTGTTATATTTTCACGTGCGAGGCTCGTGGCTAAATAATAACCGCCGCTCGAGTCGATCTACAGTTTCAGCCGCGTTTACCTAGGTTGATTGGATGGGTGACCACCCATTGCACACCGAGTTTCTTCCATGCTTCGGAAAACGCGTTAAGCCGTTGGTCCCGGCTGTCAATTATAGAACCTTGACAGTCGTTACAGGTAGACAGCGGCCCGAAAGTCTAAAAACTAGTCTTACCAAGGGGTACTAACTGGGTTCTGGAGGTCAGATAGGCAGACGCTCCATGTACCGAATACTGGTATTAAGCTGCATCCGGCTAGAGTGGAAGCCGTCCCCAACATAATTGGAAAAAGGATAGGCAGATGATTTTGGTAGCGAAAGTATAACTTGTCAACCCGTGATAGGAAAAGGGAACCTAGACAAACCTCAATTGTCAATAACTTTCAAAATGTTTCGTATTTCTGCAGCGAGTTCCAACAGGATTGACCTGAGCGTTGCGGTAGCTTATGTCACTGCAATAGATTTTCGATGTTTCCATCATCGTTGTCGACGATCCAGGCCTTGAACGCCTCTTCTAAAATGTTAATTTTAATTTCAGTTACAAAACACAATTGCTTTATAAATATTCCAAGACGGCATGCGCCATTTTGCTGTAAGAAACGCAATAACATAAACCTCGTGTTTAATTTTCCATGTAACACTACCGACCATGAAGGTTTTTCCACTGAGTGAGCTCGGGTCCCAACTTTAAGCAGTAAATAGTGGTTGCCCGGCAACCGTTGTGTTGTTAGTCCGCGGGTCTCCACAACCTCGTAAAATAAATCGTAAGACGGTTGAGATACCATCTACATCCCGTACGTTTCTATGGTAAAAATGCAATGTTTTAATTCCGAGGCTGGCCGGGAAACACTGCGATGCAGCCGACAGATAAACGTCCGAGAATATTCCCGACTTTTTATTTTTCGAAATATTCGAGGGACGGCCTTTTTTAGTTCCTAAGTTATGTGGACGGGCGCGGTAGTAAAATTTCATTGGCTATTCGAAAATTCCGAGATGGTGAAGATTCGAGGCTCTGAATGTTGAAATGAAGCCACTGCCCTTCTTTATTGTAGTTTTAATTATCGTTAAAATTGTAATATAAATTATCGTTTTAAGTTATTGCTGGTTAGTATAGCTAATGAGTGATATATTCATTTAAAGAAAGCGGCGGCTGGTAAGTTTATTAGTTTTGGTTTACACAAGCAGAAATTCCTTTAAAAATACGTAGGAATTCAACGTAACCGTTCTTTGGTGATTGGAATCATTCAAAATGTTGCACAAAACCAACGGTCAATTGCAACAAACTCAAAAACACTACGAATCATCATGGTTATCAACAACATCAAACAAGTAGTTTCAATCTCCCTACCCGCCACGATACCGGCCAACGGTCACTAAACACTTGTACAAGATAAGAGCAGATAGGTTACAAGTGATGCTGTGTGTTCTGCTGATGATGTTAATTACAAGGGAACATGACTTGAGATACGCTTGTTAGAAGCCGACGATGATGAGCAGATTCTAGTAATTGAAGAGCATAACATCGTTTATGACTGTTTGTTAAGTCTAAACGTTTTTATAAACGTAACTTGTGTGCCATAACCAAGGCCAGTTTGCACCACTAATTACTGAACGCATTTAACGTTTTGAAAACATCATTCCAGATTTGTGAGACAATTGACAGAAGTGTTAACCAGACAACCAATATATATTATGGAATTCGATCAGGATGCAATACCGTCGTTTGCCAATCTTAAACTCGCGGAATAAAAGGCTATAGAGCTGCAGATTTTTGTTTTTTTTTTTTTTATAATAATTTATTGGCAAAAACCCGCTAGTGCGAGTCGGACTCGCGCACCGAGGGTTCCGTATAAACTTGTAGTTATTTTGTTATTATACTACATATTTACTGTTTTCAGATTTTTTCCTTTACATGTGCTGTATGCTGTATTTTCATGATTCTAGGTCAACAGGAAGTACACGTCATAATATATATATTTTTTTACGTTAAATTAAAAGTTTGATTTTTTCACAGCTTCAAGAGACTGTAGACCAGAGTATATCGTTTTAATTTCAACTCGATACCTCCACGCGTTCCCGAGATAAAGAGACTCTTGACAGACAGACAGACAGACTGACGGACAATAAAGTGATCCTATATAGGTTCCGTTTTTTCCTTTTGAGGTACGGAACCCTAAAAGGAGGTAATTGCTGAGATAACGAATAATAGAGAAGTATGGAAGAAGAAGACATGCGGCAAATTGGGATAAGGGCAAAGAATGATGATGACTTTGATAATAATCATAAAATGGCAACTCAGAATAATATGGCCCGTTTGATGTCTTACTTAGAATAATACATCAGTACATCACATTTGAGAAGTGTGTAGTCTATTCCAAAATTTTGGCGAATTTAAAGCACCCAGTAGAAGACTTGTGAGTACCAACATACGTCTCTACATTCTCCTGATATTCCCAGCCCATAAACAAGAAATATCAAAAGCATATGACAACAAAAACATGTCTGCAATCCTACCCACAACTCATAACACATTACTTCTCAAGATTAAGATGCACCAACCACTAATAGATTCAACACGACATACGAGTGTTGCCAGTCGGAAAAAACTGTCGAGGAATAAAAATCCGAGAGTAGTGGAGTAGTTGTATATACATAATACATGATGGACATGTGTCGTGGTGATTGGCTTGCAGCTTGCAACACCGAGCGGCTGTTTTTGCTGGCAGCACAGCGAATTCCTAAACCGCGTCATTTTCTTGTGACGCGGTTTTGAGATGTTCTGGTGATTGTAGACACCGCTTCATTATTTGGCTGCGAGGAATCGGTGTTGTCAATTACGAGGGTTTTTCTTGGATGTTCTTCAGGTTCAGCATACTGATTGTGTTTGTGGAAAATTCTGGGAAAACTAGGTTTTTAGCGATTTGTTGTTGGACTAGAGTTGACTACGAAAATGATTCAATGATGCAGGCAATGAAAATCTGCATGCATCATCTCCTAAGCACTTTGAAGTCTATGTTTTGTTTGTGTCTAAACTAAGTAATCGCAGAAACTCTTATGCCAGCCACCACCTAAATTATACAAACTTTCATAAATATTTACATTTACTTTTTGCACTATCCGGCCTATTTGCCATCTTATCCTTGGACATCATCAATATTAATCACGCCTGAATAACTGGGCACATCCAAGAATGTCCTAACTCCTAGTCGATGCCTAATCAAATTCCTACACGCTGTGACAAAAACCAGGCATTCATAAGTGGCAAGCATCACGCTGTTCGCGTCGTGGTCACCGACGACAGCAGACGGTCACGGCAGACAACAAAAACAACTGCAGTACCACTATGCACCGACGTGCAGAAGGTCTCCTTCTAACAAAGACAGGTAACATACATAGATAACATACTAGAGAATTATTTACACTACACCATGATTTTTTTCAAGACAACTTTAGGATAAATCACATATGGTTTTACATGATTTTTTTGGCGCGGGGCCAAAATCAGAAGTAATACTGCCATTTTGATTTTTCGATACAATCTGATGAGATTGTAATCGGTTGTTCGATGGAACAACCGATTCAAAAATCTTTACCAAGAACACTACGCTGTCAATGTTGTCCAAGCAGGGAAATACCATTGTAGCAGTGTTTTATAAGTGTTCACATTATATCCTGACAGGCACAACGAGGCAGTGGGTCACACATTATTATCTGCCTGGCCCTTTCTTAAATATGTTATGGCTGGTTTCCAGTCTAACCGGATGAAGTTGAATAACAGTGAATGTAACAACTGCATTGAAAAATGACACAACTAGCTAGATCGAATTAAGTCAAAGACACCGGTATCGGATGGTTTCAAGATGATGGGTATTGGGTACTTACATCATTTTTGGAGGTCTGCGTCAGATCTTAGTATATCAGGAAGAATCCAACATAAGCTAGACTTATAATAAAGATGACTAGGAGCTCAATGATAGTAGAAACGGTATCTTCATCTCAAGAATCTCTTATCGTGCGAACTATGGGGCTTCTGTCCATAAACTATTGGGTAGATAAGAAGAGAAACACAATGGTCCATAAATCATAGGACACTTGTCACCGCAGCCATTGTGTGTAGTCAAGTGGTTCCATTAGCGGGCGCCTAATTATATCGTGCCCCTTTAATTGTGCAGCCATACTTTTGTCCCCAAGTGTTTGATTCAGCGAAACGAAGAGGAATTTGTTCTTGTACTGCATTTGTTTTGTAAGATATGGCGTTCATAGTTGGAACAGGTGGGGAAGAAATGCAAAGAATCTATTCATTAGTTTCTTGATTGGATAGTTTGGATACGGTTTTTCTAGGCAACTAATGAGATTAGTAATATTGTCGCTTCTTGACCGTTTACTACTTCACGTAAGGATATGAAGTGTCAATTTATAACTCTGTGTGTATTTGTCTACTGTTGGACGAACGTATTGTCCAGCTCGAGTTTGCGAGATTAGTTGATTAGCTGTCGACCTTCATACAGGTAGGGCACGACAAAAGGATGCATCACCTCTATCTAACCATGAAAAAAAAAAAAGCTCTCATTTGAACCCTGGACGTGTGATAAGCGCACCTATGTTACACCCTTTGCGAAACGGCTTAGAGACTACATAAGCATACGAACTAGTCCCTACTTACTCCATCATTTGTTGCACTTGTTGTTATGGAGACAGACCGCCTTTGAATCGTCCTAGACGTGTAATAGCGCACCTCTGCTAAACCCTTCGCGAAATGACTTCAAATAGCAAGACCGCAGCAGTCGTAGGGACTGCCAGGTCTACTACAGCATTCGCCAGTGCCTCGGTTACAAAGTCAGTCCGCGTAGGCCCTCATTTGGGGTGTGCCATATAAGGCAGTGTGCGGAGCGACGTCTCGGGGCGCGTCACCTGCGTCCGAGCCCTTTTTGTGCGCCCGCGCCGCCAGCCGACACACTGCAGATTTACTGCCGCCGTGTAGCGAGGATGTGGGGCTACTGGATTAGACGAGGTTAAGGTATACCCTTGGTGAAAATATATATTTTAGAGTTATTGAGATTATTTGGCTTTAGGGTTTCCCCCGTATGATGTTATTTTATGAAAGACATAAATAATATCGCAATTCACGAGAAGGGTTGGGCAGATATGTACTTACTTATGGTAGCTGGCACGTATTCTTACTTCAGGCTGCTACTGAGAAATTCGATTTATGAAAGATAAAGAGAATAACTTAAGGATTTCTACATGGTCCCTGAGTTATCATGATTCGAAAAGAGATACACTGAGCCGTAAGGATTGGTGGCCTGGCCAGCAGACGATGATTCCTGTGTGGAACATAACATCACGTCGGTAAGACAGAAGTGTACCTAGTAGTACACCCACATTTCACCAGTTATGTTAAAGGTCCATGTAAAAGGGGTCGAGGCTATTGGTATCAACCGGACACAAATCCAGTCTCGTTGGCTGCTACTGAGAAATCCCTGATGGATAAACCTAATATCACTTTGCCCGATCCGGGAATCAAACCCAGCACCTCATCGGGGAAACAATGATGACGTAATTGTGGCAGAACACTTTTGTCGAGTAAAAGCTTGTGGCTGACCTTTTAATTTTCCCTAAGTTCTACTTATGTCATTGTCTGGTCTACCGCTTGTTAACTAAGGATATGATCATATCTTCTGATATTTAGGTAAAAGCTGCTATCGAAGCCCATTACTAAAAAACATAGCTTAATCCATAAACTATCCAAACACAACCATTTACATTAAATCAAATAAAGGCCTTTCCAGAAAGTGTAATTCCTTCCCGGCGAGTCCACGTGCCGCCTCGCTACGCCGAATATGGGCTGAACGAAACAACAGATTTTCTTTATGGCTCATTGTGACATTTTTGTCAAAAATTTAATACGACGAATAAAATTGCTTAACGGTTTATAAATATCAGCTTGTGAATGTGCATTCATTCTTGAGAATAATTGTGATGCTGTACAAAGAAGTGCTGCATAAGGCATATCAGTTCAGGTATAATTTTAATGTCAAATGAAACAGCAAAGTTTCAAGTAAGTTTTTACTGACGCGCAGTTTTTTCCACAGCTCGCTATAATCACATGATAGCTCTACGATTTACATAGATTCCTTGACCAACAAGTATGAGAACAACAAAAATCACCCATCAATAAGGCTACCTACTTAAAACCATTTAAAACTCCTCCTCTATAAATAGCCATAAGTAATTGCTGCTATTGCCGAGTCAAATCCATATTTCAACGCGAATTCAATAAGCAACCGCAAGTGATTCACAGCCAGCCATAAAAAGAGGCCATAAATCTATAGTTTGTATGAGATCGCGTGATCGCCCAGTATTTAACTTAGGGCGCCATGATAATTACAATCAATAATCGCTTACACGATATATAAACTGAAAAGAAACTATTAATCTGATGATTTCGATGTGCTCTGAGCATTCCTTACGCATTCCGATTACCATACAAGCGCTTTTTTGTTCAAGTGAAATCCGTTCTTAAAGTTAATACCACAAAACATGAAATTGTTTGGTATTTTTCTGGGTTTGAGGCGTTTGATTCAATGGAAAGTATCGAGAACTAACTGTGATAAATAAACTTTAAGTAGCTCAACTGCGGCGCGGAAGAATGAGACGGCGGTTTCGGGTTGAGCGTGAGAGTGAGAGAGATGGGGTGTTCTTGAAGAGTTAAGGGGGTGAACAAAACAAACACTGGGCGGCAATTACAAGCGCCCGCGGTGCGCGCGTCGCCGACGACACGCGCCGCCCGCCTGCGCCGAATATTTACCACAGACAAAATAAAATAACATTTATAATCTTTTTTTTTTAAACAATATACCGTTCGTGTGGACAATCAACGGAAACTGGATGAAGTGCTCATGATACGAAATTATCACTCTAATATTAAAAAGGCGAAAGTTTGTATGTGTGTATGTTTGTTACTCCTTCACGCTCAAACAGCTTAACGGATTTGGATGAAATTCAGTATCAAGATAGCTTATGTTCTGAATTAACACATAGGCTACTTTTGCGACCAAAAACAAGTACCTACAAGGCTAGCATAAATTTAAGGTGTTTTTTATTCAAACGATGTAGGCAAGTAGGGTAGGCAGGTAGGGTAGGTAGATCGGCAGGTAGGGTAGGTAGATCGGTAGGTAGGGAGTTAGGTAGGTAGGGTAAAGTACAAAAAAGTATTTGGAGGTACCACAAGCTTAGTTTTACCAGCTGTTAGCATCAAATTATCAAGAACATGAAAAAAATGTTCTTGAAAGTTTGATGTCTTTCTTTTTTCCGTTTCAGTTCGTGTACAGACGCGTAGACGCCAGCACATCAAGCTACCCGAAACTGTCAAATTTTCCCAATCAAACTTGAACCTAATGCTATAACGATAAAGTTGAAAATCTTTTATAGAAATTTGACAGATTGTAGTAGCTTGATGTGCTGGACTGCTGGCGTCTGTTGTACGTGTGCAAACTTTTTCACCGCGGGTAACGACGCGGGCGCAGCTAGTTAGATAATAATATATGCAAGCAACAATAGGTGCCTACTTAACTTTCCTTTGAAAGCGCTAAAGGCAGCTCGTACACACTTCAAGGATTTTGTAAATTGGATATTTAAAGAAAGATGGTTCTTTACATAGTGATAATAGTACCATTGGTTAATACAAACCATTGATTAATTTGATAAATTACCCAGTGTAATATAATATCTGCTAAAAATAAAAAGCAGTGGATTCGTTCTGAGCATTACTCACTGATGTATTAGGAGTGCAGCCCGGGTCAGAGGTGAGCATTAATATTCAATGAGGCTAATATCTAACATGAGTGACCGATCGACCGGCTCCCAGTGTTGGACATACGTGGGACTAGTATCAAGTTAATAAATTAGGTCTTTACGCTTTAATGGTTATATGATCTAGAACTCTTGTGTTGCTATAAATTATTTAAATAACGGTTAGCAAGAAACTGATCTAGAAATGACGATAAAATATGGCGAATGACCCTAGATCTTTACAGATCAAAAGCGTTTTGCAAAAGCTATATATCGAGCATGACGTGTACAAATACTTAGATAAAATGGTAAATATAACATGAGGTATTTCTAATACATGCCGAAAACCAATTATCTGTTCTGGAAATCCAGTTCAGTGCATTCCAGGTTGAAATAAAGTGATATTTGACCAGCAAAAAAGTAACCAAGGATTTCAGAAATTCACAACTCGTCGCGTCCTCCAATTAGGAGCGTAGCACTACTAAGAAGTGTCGTAATAAAAAATAGTGGACAGTAAGGAGGATGAATTTAAAAACAATACCCACGATTTGCGAGGGCAACAGCCGGGGAGCGCTGTTTAAGGCATTAATCGTCGCCTGCGACCGGATTCCGCGAAAACGACCGATATCGCACGAACCATCTCGCCGGGACACGGAGCAACCACGCCAAAAACGTTAAATTAATTATAACACCGCGTGGGTAGAATGGTCACGTAGGTTAACGGGGACCAAGGCTTCAGAGGCGAAAGCAGATTCTCAAGTATCGCCTTAGCAACATACAATTTCATCATCATAAGATAAAAACTGTCGCGCATGACCAAAAAATACATCATCTCATCTTCCTGCCCTTGTCCCATGATATTTGGGGTCGGCGCAACACGTTTTTTTCTTCCATTCTCCTCTGTCAACCGTCATGCTATCATTTACTTCTTTATCTTCCATATCATTCCTCACACAATCCATCCATCGTTTCTTTGGTCTTCCTCTCCCTCTCCATCCATCAACGTTTATATTCATCACTCTTTTAGTCACATGCGATTCGTCCCTCCTCATCACATGTCCATACCAAGACAGTCGGTTCCCTTTCAACTTTTCTGTGACTGGCGCAACTTTTAAACTTCCTCTAATCTACTCGTTCCTTACTTTATCCATTCTTGTCACACCACACATCCACCTCAACATTCTCATCTCCGCTACATGCAATCTTTTTTTCATCCATCTTCTTCACAGCCCAGCATTCCGATCCATACAGTACGACAGGTCTAATCACGGACTTGTATATTTTCCCCTTTAACTTGAGGGGCATCCGTGGGTCGCAAGTTGTTCCAGTGACCTGTCGCCATTTCATCCATCCTGAGTTGATCCGGTGTGTTACGTCTCGGTCTACTTCGCCATCCCCTTGGACAAGCGACCCGAGGTACCGAAAATCAGAACAGATCGGTATGGGCGTTCCGGCAAGAGTTATGGGCACAGGACTGGAGAGACCGCCGAAATCACAGAATAGATATTCTGTTTTGGTCCTACTGACTTTCAGGCCAACATTCTCCAGTCTTTGCCACCACACCTCCAATCTGCTCTGGCCCTCTAGGCCACTCTCGGCAACCAACACAATGTCGTCGCCAAACAGCATACACAGCAGCATGCAGGGAGCCTCTTCCTGGATGTCCGACGTAAGTGACGTAAGTGATGACCAAAAAATACAAAGAATCGAAAAAACTGGACAAGGCTAGCAAAAGACAAGAAACTTCAAAGTCATCATATGACTCTACTACATGGAATGATGAGCACGCTAATTGAACCTATGTTTAATGTACCTATTCTTCTCGAGATCTGATTCGAGTAAAGATGAGCTCTGACTGTGCGCATTGTATCGACAATCCTGCGCCTTTCGTTTTCCTCATTATCATCATCATCCGCAACTCGACTTCACCCACTGCTGGGTATAGGCCTCTCGTTGCTTGTGCCAAGCTCCACGCTCCTGTGCCAGCCTCACCCAGGATATTCCAGCAGTGGCAACAATGTCGTTTCGTTTTTAACTAACTCTTTTGTTTTCAACTAACTCTAAACCAGCAAGAGATTATCGACGAATTGGAACGATCGTTAAATCCATTATTCGTCGGCATACCGATTAACTTTTTGCGAACCATGCATTAGACGATTCACGTAGAATCGAACGCCGATTCACATTCAGACAACATTCACGTCTGCTTCACTTATCGAGTTCCCACGACTTGCTCTAGCTACTTTTTATCAAACAATGCTTTCACACATGTAATAGAATCGGTGAATATATGTAATAGGGCACCGGGATATTGCGAACACGTTTCAGATTCGTTCGCTACATTCCGATACGGTTTGATTGGCCAGGCCAGCGTTCGATATAAGTAAATCAGCGGTTTCACGTCAGATTGATATACCGACAGATGCACATTTGTGTACACTTTCTGCATAGCTAATGTTGGAGATGTCGGCTGCAGTCTGCACGCGAGCAATGTTACCCTGGTATGCCATTAGTAATTATTTGCATCGGCTTTTGTTTTCTAGGAGAAGCTATTTACTGCGGGTGCTGTTTTTTCACTAAAAAAAAAACATTATGCATTTATGGAATTCTATTGGAGTTTTCCCACCTGGAGTTATGCCATTAAATCAATCAGATGTTTAATTAATCGCATTCCTGTCGGCATTCTAATCCCGCACACGAGGGGTTCTTCAATGACTGGCTGCGCAAGTGGGCACGGGCTGGTCGCACACGACGATTTACGCAAAAACTATAATTATGAAGATGCACGATCATTAGTTTCTTATTAATATACCACTTCCTGTTAAGGACCAGTACTTATGAAAGGATTTCTAGGGGATAACATGGTTTGTTTGTACAGTATTTTGAAAAGTAGGCGTTAAATTATTTCGCCTAAAAGCGTGTGAATTTGAAGTTACTACATATTTTTATAAGGTATGCTCGTTATCTTCTTGAAATTGATTTTTAAATATACAATTGTAAAAAAACGATAATAAGAATTAATCAATCAATTAACAATGAATATAACTTGCCCTTAACACAGCCGTTATAAAAATAATTTCTAATCATTGTCTATAATTAATTAATCACTATCATTATGTTTCTTGTCGACAGATGTGTTATTATTTCATTATTAAAGTATGTAATTATTAATTATTAGTTGTGACTAAAAAGATTGTGTTTTTTTTATGGGATTCATTATGAGTAGGTACAAGAAACCTGTTTCCTATTATTTTTAATGATTTTTTTATTTTGCTAACCTAAATCATTAAGTAAATCAATCAATATGCATATATCATTATGACCCGTATTAGTCTGATTCTACATAATGGGCTAGGCCCAAGTTACAATTTATTGAGTAACATATTACGGCTTTAAATGCATTTGATTCCTTTAATTTTAGTTTCTCATCATAAAACATCCAATTTCAAGGGACAGTTATTTAAAACAGCATTTTATTCAATTAAAAAATCCCACAATTCTATTTCATTCGACTGTAATAAAATAGGGGTGGGATATTAAATTACCATAAATTAAAATGCCGAAAAACAAAAGCGGAACAAACGCGAATGTACCAGGTAAGCATAAAACAAAGGGGTTCGGATGGTGGCATACATCAAAATGCGACCGTTTTCGAAGAGGAAGCGGTCAATCATCCCCCTTGTTATAAAACACACAATGTGCTATGCAGTGCTAGTTGCCGGGTACGGCTGGGTTACGAAGCGAGCGGGAAACAGACGCAAGTTTTTAAACCTAATGAAGTTATATGCACGAAAAAATAAGAAAGCAGAGGATTATAAGCACCTTCGATATCTGCTTATCAATTTCTGGAAGCACTGTAAGCAAAGTCAGACCTTTCCTTTTAATAAGTTATTTGCCGCAATAAAATCGATAAGTATTCACACTTACAAAGTAAAAACTTATCTCTTAACGATACAGGCACATATCGCCAGTCGTAACATAAAAACGCCGTATCTCCCCGCTAATCTAATGGCCCTATTTGACATTATTATGGTACACCACAATGACATACAAAACACCTTTTGTGGTTAAAAAAATGTTCTTTCTTAAAAAATAAACGTTTGATTACGTATTAATAAGGAAAAAAAGCTTTATTTTACTTTAACGAGGTAAGTCGTCAGGCAGACACGTTTTGCAGTAAGCCTCAAGTTTCCAATGTACAAATAAGGTAATATGATAATTTTCATTAGACTTAGTTGCAAAACTACATCCAATGCGGCTCACAGTGAGGGCAAAAGGGTTAATGAATACAATGATAATAACCTACGTTACATTCACGCAAATTGACTTCGTGTTCCATAAAAGGATATTCTATTGAAAGGTTTACCTTTACTTAAAACAAATACGCCATAAATTTAGTTTTAATTCAATTACATGAGTTGGAAACGTACCAGGATGTTATATGGAGTGAGGAGTTGTTAAAAACGCATCAAGCGTCAGTTCACTGGGAGCACTTACGACTAATCGACTTTTCGGAAATGCTCTACCGCCTAACGAGCTTAGTGCTCCCATCCCATCTGTAATTATAGATATTTGAACCAGTGATATCGTTAATGAACATGATGAGGTAAACTGCCTAACGAATTGTTTGTATTTAATCAAGTAAATTAAAAAATTATAACCATTTTATTAAAATACAGAAACAAAGCGAGAGTGATTCGCCATGCACAAACATGCAAAACAAAAGACCCCACCACATCCACATGATACCGTTTAGAGTTACTTGTTTCTGATTCAATAGAAAACAAAAGCAGCCCTGGTTGGAAATTAACTTGCTCTAATAATCTCTGTGAAGATCCCTGAATGATGACAGCAACAAGCCTTCTTCTTCAGGTACCTGATTAAAATAGGTTAACACATCAGTAAATAGGAGGCCCGTGTCCCAGCTGTGAACATCCCACAGTTTGGACACGGGCCTCCTCTCTATGAGTGGGAGTGGGCCGTAATATAAAACGTGGGCCCGTTGCCGTTGCGGAGATATTATTTCCTTGAAAACTTATCTTCGAAATATTCAGTATGTACTTATGAGGTGTATATGTAAATAACAGAGTGACATAAGGACTAAGGAGCCAGACGCAGGCACAGTCGGCTCATTAGCAACGTTATCAAGCGAGCGCGGGCCGCGGGCGCAGCGCATAAAATTATGCCGATGCATTAGTATGAGGACGGGCATATATGGAGATGTGGAGTTTTGAAAATTATAATATAGGTGGAAGAAAACTTAAGTTGCCAAAATAACTCCTGCGCATATTGGGTAACACAAATACCTACGAGCAAGAAACATGAAACAAAAGCGTGAAGACAAGACGGGCTTTTCAATAGTATAGATGACGAAAATGACGCATGCTGATGTAACAAAACGTTTCGTGCGAATGTGTGGAACATCGACAAGGAATGGGTGATAACCTGCAGTACGTCTGGAAGAAGGAATAAGAATAACAATAATGTTTTGATAGATGTGGCGCACCTCTTGAGGAGTGATTTTCTCATAAGGGTTAAAGATGGTGTGGTGTGTCCTAAGGCTTTCCAAAAATATCATAGGAGCTAAGAACAACTATACTGAATTACACAAGACGTCTCCAAATGTAGCCTTATTATGCGAGTAATCTTTTCGCAATCCAGTTTTTACTTTTGATACTTGTCAGCCATGTAAACCTAGCACAGCACAATCGCATACAGCGTTGCACCGGATGGATGTATGCTTTTAGCGAAGCCGCGATACCGCCGGGTTTCGGCGACATCACTCGATAAACACGACTTACGGCCGCGACACCAACAGCAGATATATTCCAACCAATTGCGAGATAAAAACCCCGCTCAGAGCAAATATCACGTTTTATCGGCGACTTGTACTTGTTTATTTGCACTCTACGTTTTTTTTCCTTTTAATGTGGGTATTATTTCACTCAGAGGATCGTCCAAAAGCCGGCGCCGTTTGTAAACTACTACGGCAATAATTTAAACATTTAATAAACCTTTCAGGATAAACCTTTTATACGCGCTTAATGCTGAGAAAATGATTGTTCGTTAGTTTATGTAATTAAAATGATTTAATGAAAGTAAATAGAGTTTGGAATGAAATTTTAAGATATAATATAATATTATATCAAAATGGTTCAATCATCATCTGCCAAAAGGCTGAAAAAAGGCAATTTTTTCTAATTTTATTGGGGTCGGCCTCCAATCTTACCTGATGCAGTGTTAGTAATACCAGTATTTTACATGGAGCGATAGCATATATCTGACCTCCACAACCAAGTAAATGCTGAGTAATACGGGAGCAACGGCTTAACGAGCTTTCCGAGGCACGGGGCTATCATACCGCCAACTTGGAAACTCCGCTCTGCTACTAAGATATTCCTAACGGAAAAATCAATAACACTTTGCCTGGCCTGGGAATCGAAAAGAGGACCCCAGCTCAGAGCGCAGCAGTCGTGTCTGCGACCACGAGGCCAACGGGGCAGCTAAAACAATAAAGCATGTATTACTGCTCGCCCGCGGCCGGCAATATTCTCCGCCTGATTTATCGAGCTTTGCTTTTGTTTACTCAGCCTCATTGGCGCACTGTGTAATTAATATCAACGTTTATTTGTTCGATGCGCGAGAGTCGATCGTGAGCGGTAATGTAATAGACGCTCCGAGGTTCGTGTGGTTAGGTTTTATGAGGAACTAGCTTCCGCCCGCGACTTCGTCCGCGTGGAATAGTTACTTTGGGCTAATATGACTGCCCGGCTTTGCACATGTGCGCGCAGTACCCGATCATTATTTTGCTGTGATTTTATTTTAAAACTGCGACAGCTCCTAAGATATTCACTTAAATCGAAAGATGTAAAGGGCAATTTTGTTTTAAATGAAATACTTGTGATGAGTAACGTATTTATTTGGATAAGGATTAATATCATGTTTATAAAAACACCTCCGTAAATAATGCATTATTTTAGAACAAATTTGGTTAGCATAAAAAAGGTTATAGTGAGCTAACCTTAAAAGATAGACATGTGCTGTCGCGGACTTTTTTTTAGAACTTTTAAAGAGGAATAATTCTGTAATACATGATTTTTGCGAAACTTTAACCGTTTACGCAGCGCACGCAGCGGAAGCTCTCAATAGGAAAAAATATCTCCCGATTTTGAAACATTCTTCATTAGTGCTCCGCTCCTATTGGTCGTAGCGTGATGATATATAGCCTATAGCCTTCCTCGATAAATGGGCTATCTAACACTGAAAGAATTGTTCAAATCGGGACAGCAGTTCCTGAGATTAGCGCGTTCAAACAAACAAACAAACAAACAAACAAACAAACTCTTCAGCTTTATAATATTAGTATAGATAGTTATGATTGTGAAGGTGCGCTAAAGTATGATTGTAGAATTGTTGACAGAATTAATTTCAAGTAGATACGATCTGCGGACAGATATCCACTTTACCTAGTAATTTACTCAGTAAGGTGAATATTGTATTCGATCCACCGATGATATTAGGAATCTGCATGACATCAAGACCTAAAAGATTTAAAGCAGTATACCTACGCGTAGGACGTTCTAATTTATGTTTGAGCGGTTATCCATACAGCATACTGTTTTCAAATTATCTTGAACAGGACGACTTACATAACGTTTGCCAACCAGTTTCGTTGACTGAAAGACAGGCGGACTCAAAAGGCTCCAGTACCCACCCTGATCGACGCTGTGACACTTGCCTAGCAAACATGCCCCTAAGGCTACCCACGGACCCAACCTTAAGTCCACATACGTGTAATATAATCGCAGTAATATATTCTGATGGCCGGGTTCTCTCAAGGGTCAATCATTCGATGCATCCTCACGCTGCCCTTTTCAAACAACGTCTGAAGAGCAAAGTCCCGTTGCACGATTACCGCCCACCTCGCGATCCATCACCGCATCCTTAGCTCGGCAATTAATATCAATATACAGTATGCTGGCGAACTGGCGAATATCGCGATAGTTGGGAACTTGTGAGGCGAGTCAACAACCTGCGCACACGTCACCCCGCTCGTTTGCCCATCACTCAGAATGTTTATTTTTCAATTTAACCCGTCAGTGGCGCGGCCGTGCGGGCCCCGCTGAGTTAGGGCCGCCACACACCGCGCCGACAGGTTACCGCGCGCCCAGCGCCGCCTACCGGCTCCGCCCGCAACTACACCACTTGACCCACTTGCTATTAATTGCTGGTTGTGGTTATTAGTTGATTAGTACGTTGGGTTATTTATTAGATTTGTGTTAATGTTAATATGTTGTTTGAACATCAATTTTAAAACAACCATAATGGTCTATACGATATTAATCTTGCTTTATTATTGTTTTGATTGTTTTCTTGACAGCTGATGTTTATAGGAGAGAACTGTATAATTATAAACGTTGATGACGTTCACGATTTGCTTAGTACTAGCTGATTTGTATTATTAACTATACTGTTAACCCGAGCAGACATCATAGCACAAAAATAGCCAAATAATCAGCAGGAACAAGAACCATCTATTATTCGTATTTCTATCAATCGACCTCGATTTAGTCGCTTGCCAAATAACTTAGTCATTCAAAATCAATCATCAATTCATCTCAAATAAAATACACAGCACCACAAATGTTAGCGCTAACGTGGCCACTGGGCAGCCCTACAAACAACCCGTGGCATACAGGCGTCGAGACCTACAATTAGGGCCGGCCAACACGACCACGACGAAACGCCGCTAATACGCACTCCACCGACTAGTTACACACACGCCAGGCTTATTGGCACACAACATGCGCAAAAATGTTCCTTTGGCGCATCGGAACATGGCCTTATAAGTCGCAGACAGAAGTTTGAGGGTTAAAACATCACTATGATGCTCTTCGATTTTATTACTGCCACTGATTTTAACGAAAACAACTCGTGTAGAACTAGAAATAAGGGTGAAGGAGAGTGTAAGGTGGACTTGGTTTGTCGGGTATGGGAAAATTGTTCTTTATTGTTTATTGGCTCAACCATTCATCAATGAGTTATTACACCGTGAGCTGAGTAAAAATATTGGGTGAAAATTGACTTTTCTCAAGACGGATTGCACGAGACGTGCTTAAATCATCAGGTTCTTGGTTAAAATACACGATTGTATGTGTTGTAGAAGTTAATTAGAATTGATAGGAGTAAATTCTCGGGAGTTGAAAATAGAACAAACAGGCTTACCGCCTAGAAAGTTAACAAATGCAATGATTTGTTTAAGATAATTGCAATATACGAGTGCTATGTGAGAAAATTTAGATATTCACAGCTTACCACAGACTATCTTATCTAGTTTTACTTGTGAGCTAGTTTTCTACCATCCTTTTTCACGACCACTGAGGAAAGTATGAATGGAAGATTCGGTACCTTTGTACATAATATCATAAACTTCTGTCATATTTGGGTCCCCATCACTCCATTCGAGTCACACCTCCTCAATAAAGTAGAGCATGGATGATGGGTGTGGACCACACGTGTGCCTGGCGCCGAGTACCAGGACCACACAGGCGGGAGGCGGTAGCCACCACTCTGTGGTTAACGTAGCAGAGGACGGCCGCAGGCGATAGCTACGGTTGTGGACTGCTGGTGTAGGTCATTCTTAAATGGAGACCTTTTATTGGATATTATTTGTTTGGAACCGTTGGCTGCCAATAGAGCTAAGCATTTATATCCTAGGAACCAAGCTGTTTTTACTAATCAAGCAATATTGGCAAATGAATTAATAATGCGAACGATAACGAGATTAATTTTGAAATGAGAACTGTCAAACTATCAAACTGTCCTTAAATATACCTAAAAGTCTGGCCCAAATTGAAGAAAGTCGTACGTTCGTAACTGGCTCGACTATATATTTCCGTAAACTTATTCAGCGTAATATAACTACTTTTCTCGGTATATTTTCTGGACAAACGTGTGTTACTATTTAATCTTTACCAAGAAATTCAATCCCAAACCACATTCTCCCTAACCAGTAACACACCCCACGTCTCAAGCAATCATTTTCACAAGATATACGGGTTTCTGACGCGATGATCTCGATTACAGTGATTATACAGCTCCAATGCGTGCTGGACTGCTGGTACAACGGCCTATTATTCAAAGCGCGCTTTATTGAAAAATTAATTCACTTTACTTATATCGCTGACATTTTTATAGGTAATTAATATCAACGTAACGGTACGCGTTCCGCTTGATGGTTAATTATTATGTAAGCCTGGTACTAAAAGTGCTTATTATAAAAAAAAACCGGCTTCAAAAAACTGAAAATCCTAAAGTCGGTGACTTTTATTTGTTACATTTAGGTTTTTGACAATTTTTTTTTCCATTTTTAGTTGTAATACCCTATACAAATATTTGCAATGCATTTGTTTTATATTGTTATACATACATTTCATGGTAATAGGCTTATCCTCAATAAAATGGAACTTAACATATCTAACTGTCGGAATGTGGGTGTACTTGTACACATCTGCGTAACTCCTCAGAGCATACAGGCGTGATGTTATGTTATGATGTGTAAACAATGAACATCCAAGCGATTGCAGCAATCACGACAGATTTGCTGTCTATTATTGAAGAGTTCCGTTCCTGAAGTCCATGATCAGATCATGACAATATTTCTATGGGACCACTCTTTCGAAAGAAAAAAAAACAATTTTGAAAATCGGTCCACAGTTAATATTTTACTAAACAATTATCCTCCAACTCCTAACCGTTAAGGAGTTATGCCTTCCATCATCAGCTCATCAACATGAGGTGATGACTCCCAGATGCATATATTTGAATAGCTTTAGAAAAAAACTCTGAAAGTCGTATTACGTGCCTATAAAATTTGAGGGTTGCTCTCGATTTCCCTGGGATTCCATTATCAGATCCTGACATGGTGATAATGGGACTACCTCAGGAGTATACTCTTTCAAATAAAAAAAGAATTTACAATAAGAATATACAAGAAAAACAGTCTACAATTGACTGAGATATCGGTGAACATACAACAAAAAAAAAACATGCAGTCGAACAAAGAACCTCCTCCTTTTTGGAAGTCGGTTAATTAAATGTAGCGTTTAACGTTACACGGTCCATTACTGTATGATACAATCTTCTACATAATTAATATAATCGTAATGAGAAGAATCTAAAAGAGATTCTTCTAGATTCTATTCTTCTGATATAACAGACAGAAGGATTTTAAACGAAATTCGTAAATCGTTCGCAAAATTAGTCTGCTTGACCACGCAACTAACGCAATGAACATTGTTGAATTGTGAAAATTATTTGTATTGGGATTGTGAGTAGCGCAACCATCTAGCCCACAGTTCAATTTTATATTACTATAGCATTCAGAAGAGCCAAAAACATCCATGCAGACAACGCACTAAACTTTTAAAAAGTTCAAAAGAGCAACACAGTTCTCAGTTCTGTTTATCATTCCATCAACAGTCGTCCTTGGAATCATCAACTTATTGCTGAGCCCAAGGTGTTCATCACTGCCCATATTTTTGTGATCACCGGGCGTATTACTAACTGACAGGCTGACAGTAAGTAAGTACCAAGCAACATAAGAATTTCAAACCACGTCCATGGGTTCGTGCCCAAATACTACGTGACGTTGTATATTCAAGGTTTACTGCAAGTTATGGAATTTGGGGAAACAACTTCAAACTTTTTATTGTTAGTATCATCAGGTTGCAATACTTGATGATTTCGATGTATAACCTGTTAATACGAGTTGTAGGTAAGAACCCAGAAGGTGCGTTTTTAGTGTAATTTATTTCATCACTACAGTTAAGGCAATCATCGTGAGGAAACTGACATGTCTAGCCAAAAAGTCGAAGACATGGTGGCAAATCAAACACAAGGCCCGCGTGGTGGATTACAGCCCTCTCCCTCTCATAGAGAGGAGGCCTTTGCCAGCAGTACCCAAATTATAGGCTTCCTATGGTATGCTATGCTGATTGCTACGGGCATTCATGTGTATAAAACAAGCCAACCAAAAGATTGCCAACACGATCTTTTATAAGTGCAATTAACTTTGTATTGTTCCAAAAATAGCTCATCACAGTCTGAACACAATTCAACAATAAATCTATAAAATCCCTTGTGGTGACAGAAGGGGCATCAACACCGCTGTATAAAAAAGGACGTTATTTAAAATGTCTTTAGCGAAAATTAAGAGCACTGTATTTTAGTGGGTAATTAAAACTATAAATATAAGATGAGAGTCACAAGACCATGTAAAAGCAAAATATCGCTTGCCAAGGAATGTTAAAACAATATTGTGTCGGTGTTAATTACTTGTTTGTGGTTAACGCGCAATTATTGCTCTGTACTCGGAGAAAAGATTGTCCGTGTGTCTGTCTGTAGTTTTGGAGTCATGACCAAGGTGATCCTTTCTCTGTTTACTTTCAGCTCAATGTAGCATAGTTGGCACTCAAATGTTACCTTAATCTAAAACTCCAATATTATTCTTTGTTTTTCCTAGCCTCGAGTAAAAACTCTAAGTAATGACGTCTAAATCCCATCGCTTCGTGCGGGGAACCTAACTATCTTTTGGTGACCAATCTCTTCACGCAGTTCAGGTACCCTCAAATATTACAGTGGGTGAAATAGTTCGTCTGTCATATTAATTGCTCTTATTTAACGCAAGACCATCTCCCACAAAACGGCTGTGTCTCAGGAATTTAATAGGTAACTGATTCGTGATCATACTTACGTTAAAGCTCACGTTTTCGTCGGTATACTTTCCCAGTAGTATTTATTATTTCTTGTTCTTGCGCCTTGTATACCTACGTCAAGACCTTATTATCGTCTTAGATGAGTGATGTATCTTTTCCTTCCATATTTCCCACTGTAATATTTTACCATAAAGGCATGTAACGTTATCATGTATTCAATTAAAAGAACAGTAAGTACTAAGACAGCTGCTTCTCATGACGCCCGTGAGATTATTCTATCTCTTATATAAATTGATTATCATTATTACAGAGTATCATTATTAGCAAGATTTTAATTACGATAGCTTTAAGTAGGTTTATAATATTAGCACTTCCAGTAACATGTTTATGGCATTACACTTATCTTTGTTAATTTTTATAAAAACTAGCTCCTTGTGGATCATGAATACTACCTTATTAACGCCTTTCAGTATTCTTGTTTTGTTCAGCATAATAATTAAAACGGTGGGTCGATATCATGTTAGATTTGTAAATCCTACGCCTTTATCATTGGATTATCTGCAATAGTTTAATTTCTTGTAATATCATCATCATTGGTAGACTTGTTCGACCCACTGCCGAGTAAAAGCCTCCTCCCTTATGTTTCCCTGGTATGTATTTGTCGAGAAGTTTTTACATTCGATCTTTTGCAAGCAAATCCGTGAGTCTAACTCAATCGTTTGGACATATACATAAAAAACGGTCCTGTCACTTCATACGAAGTTATATGCAGTTACAACTCATTTGTACGGGAGCTAAATTATTTGTTTACCTCTTCAGTCGGAATTATAACCTCGTTTTTACACATTACTTGCTGCTTTTTTGGACGTTTCTCAAGATTTATATAGTATTTTCTCTGAATCAGTAGAATTGTAACGTACACTCTTTTATTTTAATAGCAGTATGTTTTTAAACTGCAGTAGGCTTTTAGCAGTTCATTGCCTTAATAGCAGTATGTTTTTAGGTCAATGTACTAAAGATTACAAGGACTTAAAACTAAACTTACCTGATTGAGAAAAGTTCGACGTTTTTCAGAGGAATGGTGATGAAATGGGACGACTTACCTGCAAAAGAAAAACAATACATCGTTAAAGATGCGTTTCATGGTTTCAGAAGTTTCTTAAAACATGATACCTAGTTATAGCAAGTTTCATTGGAAGAAGTATTGTTCCCAACACACGTAGGTCGTAACAATATGACGTAGTCGAATGGTTCAATAGCTAAAGTTTTTATTACAAACAAACGTGCTTAATAAATCCGTGTCAATAATAAAGAAAGTCCAACAGCCATATCCTTTTAGTGTCGACGCTAACAAAGTCGTGTCTCAAGCAAATATCCGCGGAAACTGTTGTTAGTCGCCATAAACGAGAACTATGTGAGAATGTCGTGACTCCGGCCTATTGCCGTAAGCCGTAACGTACTACGGACCTTACACACGCACGCTCAAGAAAAAGTAACCAAAACACACGTGTTAGTCATCAATTAAAATCAAATTAACAATTTGCCTGTCAAAGGCAATTTTCATTGTTCAAACTAGAATACATTACACATATTTTTTAAATCAAGTGATTGTATACTTTGTTTTTAAGATTGTAAGATTTAAATTCTATCGTTAGTGAGTCAGTAGTCTTATAAAGATGAGTGGCTAAGCGAACAAATTGTGTTGGACACTGGCCGCCTATGCCTTATTGTTTTTTAATGGTTCGTCCCGCCCCCGCCGAGCCTTCACCATCCATCATCCTCCTTGGACATCCACTTCTGACGTTTTTTCTTAAAGTTGTTCAAACAAAAAAAAATCGAATTCCCCGCGGCGTTCACTGACATTCCTTAGAAAGTTAAAACAACATATAAATTAATAAACGATCGTAAGGGTTAATGTTGTTGGTATAGTTGGGATAGCGTTGATTCGAGGCCGATTAAAACACGATTTCGAGTTGATAAGCGTGCTTAAACAGATTCCACTTTTAGTCTGAGTTTCAAACTGATCGCAATGGTTAAGTATGGAATAATCTACTAATTAATACGGCAGTTGTTCTTGTAGCTGCGTATCTACGTTATTGGTTTTAAAGCTTGTGATGTTTGTCTTTCAAACTTATTCAGTTACTAAAAGTTTGTGGTAGCTTTTCATATTATCTAGATAAGGTAAGTACTAATACTTACCTTATCTGAGGGGTTCATCTTTTATTATCGATAAGCAAATTTTAAAATAAACCAATATTTTGACATCCCTCATTTAACAAGTACAAAGGTGACCTATTAAATATTCCACCCAGGGCAAGTGTCCCATAAACTTGCTATCAGTAGTAGAATCGCGGTCGATTCGATCTACCCATCTGCCGTCAATACCTACACATACGTCATGGGCTCCTGGTAATAACTTACGGGCTCTTTAATAGTAACCTATGTAAATGAGTGTCACCCTAATGAGACGTTTGGGACATTCAGTGGGGTTTTTGAAGGGGTATCTAAATGAGTGAATATATTAAGGACGAGATAAGTGAGGTGCATTCATTTGTTGTGTATTTTTAGGTTCTATTCCGATTTTGCCTCTGGTCAAGTAAGTGCCATTGAAAGACCTTGAAAGACCTCACATTATTCAACGTGAGCCAAATAAGGGATTATTCCTAATATCTAACAACTTTCTAAGCAATACTGAGTCTAGACGAAGTGTCATTGTATCAGCGGTCACGAAGCTGAAAGAGTCAAAAATGTGTTGGAATGACCTGTACTACCGAAAAGCTTATTTCAATCTTGTTGTATGTAAGTCTTGTAGAAATACGAAAAGCTTGTAAAACGATTGCCGCTTGCATCAGCGATCATGCCTAATCTTTAGGTCAAACAGAGTGTGCGGTAGCTAAATTGAATATTAAACAGTAGGAGTAGATCTCCAGTTTCAAAAATTTCTGATCGAAGTGCGACAAATCGTCCACCGGGTGCGCATTCTATATTGTTCTGCTGATCTTTGATACGTGTCTGTGTGTAAATAGCATTGAGGTAATCTTCTTCATCTACGGCATGGTTAAGCGAAGGCGCCGTTTGGTTGGTCAAATTGACAAGATGGCCAGTGTATTAGACGCAAATAACAGTAAAAGCTCATTTTCTAATTCCGTGGTCTATAAGTTTGTTGAGATGGTAACACATGAATGTTTTATGGCTCGTCATGTTTATGCAGTTCGCATATTAACTAACAGATTAAACAAGAAATATGAAAAAAAACAAAGTCGGCCAAACGCACATTATGGGTTTCTTGGTCAGTCATGAAACGTCAAAAGAAGATTGTTTTATCATGCTTGACGAACGGGCTAGTGTCATCAGAGGATGTCGCTGCCCATCCTCCGCTAGCTTTCATCTAGGTAGGTCATCGTGTGTTTAATAATCTTGAAGTGAAGACTAATTGTAAAACTTGACGATCCAATAAAACATGAATAGGTATGCAGCGTTAGAAAACCACTTGATAATTCAGGAAGCGCGATTCCTCGTGCCTCACTTCTCATAAGCGAAGATTTTCCCACTAGGTCGTTCGCTGGAAGCGTTACAATAAAAAACGAAACGTTCGAAAGCACGCTAACTAACGAGATCCCAGCAAAGTTTTATTATTGTTGTATGGCGGCCATAAAAATGGCGCCTGTCGAGCTTTTATTGATCCGTGAATGGTCGACGAATGGCCCAAGACCTCAGTTACGACCAATTTAACCGATATCAATTAGCGATGTTTGATGTATTTGAAAGGCAATAAATTAGTTTTCAATTTGCGTGGAATCCTGAAGACACCTGAAGTACTAGGGGGTTATGACTTAGCAGGGAATTAGGAATTCCAGTATTTCGCCATAAATTAAGTGGTCACGGTGAAAATTACACTTGACTGAAGGAGGTCGGTATTGCGATGTATGTTGGAATGTTAAACAATTACTGTCCAAGGGCTTCCACAACACACTTTGGTATTTTTGTAATGAAATAAGTTACATATTTACACGGTTAAAAGTAACAAGATATGTTTTATTTGTTTGTCATTAATCGCGCTGCGCTCACGCACGCCGTATGATTGACGCACGCCGCCGCCCGCGCAACGTTTTACATATAAATTACCAATTACAGACCCCTCACAGATTTCACAGAGTTTCAGAGGTGGCATTTTTACGATATTTATAATGTGTATTTATTAAAACATGTTTATTTTAGAAATGCCTATTACATTGGATATTTTTGTAGGCGTAGATAATGAAGACCGGATTTTTAATCGACGTGGATTGCATTGATTTGTATATTTTATCGATAAACTAGCATCGATTGCCTAATTGGGCTCACACGCTCAGTGTAGGAATGCATAGACCAATCAGAGATGTTTTCAAATATGTCAAATCTAAAGACAGTTATACACTCAGAAGGTACCTACAGCAATTTTGGTAACCAACATCATGAAATAAAATCACGTGTGTTCAAATTATACTATGTTAAAATTATACAAAAGTTTTGTAGTAGAGTTTAAGTAATAAGGTTGTTATTACATGAAATACTTAGCTACTCATAAAGTAAGTTTCGTCACTTTTGTTGGATTACATTCTCGAGAGCCAAGCAAACACAATACACATGGAAGAATCGATATAGCATAAATCAGTAGTAATCTATAGATTGTAAAGCCGCATCCACAGTAACGGTAGCTACTTCTAATAATGAGTAATGAGCTAGAAAGAATGCAGGATAACAACTGACGGGCAATTGATGGGAACCATACGGCCGCGCCGCTTCTGCCCGCCTGGTAACATTGTGCATTAAATAGACACCGCTCATTAAATTCCGTGATTGATTTTGTGGCACAACCAATACAGTAGTCGCTACTGGTATGATTAGTAATTAAAATACGTCTAATAAGACTGGGATAGGCAAACAAGTTGCGCACGACCAAACACTCCGTTCTAATGAGTTGACATTGATAAATGACTACCGAATTGTGAATTAGCATAAGATTCAAATAAGTTTCAAGATAAAGATTCATTCATATCGGAATTTACAAACTGATTTGCAAAGCTTTTAGAATTTAGATTGTTTATTATAATCCGAGAGGACACGATAGAATCGGAAAGATAAATTGCATGATGTGTAGCTAGAGAAACTAAACGGCTCGACTACGTAATATGGTGGTATTTCATTTTAATGCTCTTTTTAAAACAGCAAATCTTTCAATCCGATTCCAAGCAATCATAGGATAGCAGGTATGGTGAGTACTGCGAGTAGGCAAGCGGGGCCCACCCGCCGCGCGGCCGCGGGCACGCACGCGCTCTTGCCAAATTGCCCAACTGATGCAAAATACCCCCTTGAGGTTACAAGGCCTCTAACGGTTCCTTTCACGATAGAACCTCTTAACTCAAACACTTCCTGACAATCATCGCAAAATGTTGCCAACGGTTGGCGTTCATTTATATCTGTTATCTTCACTCGAAGCTGTCTCATTTTCATATTGGTTACACGGACAATGTTCCGTGAATTCAAACATAACGATAGCTTTATTTCCACGTGCATCGAAATTGATTGTGAGAACATTATGCACGTAAGAATGTCACACCGCCGCATAGTACCAGTTCCCATATTCCAGCGACAATTTCCTGGAACATTTAGCATTATACTTATAATATCGTATTGCTTTCCTATCACGTTCAAAGATGACTTTATTTTGATATTGCACGCTTGTACTTTATCACCCATTGTCTTTTTTATTCACACTCCTACGTGCCTCAATGTCGGCGCCTGAAGTTTGTACATATTTCACTAATACATGTTACATTGTCATTCGGAAGAGGTGTATGAACTGTGAAAGTGCGCTTTGAATGAGTATCACCCGAGCTGACGAGCTGTCGAGCCTGCGACGACGGCGACGTTGTGACAGCTCGGTAGCTCCGGACTTCCAAATAACTAGCAAAAAGTTTCCATGAAGCGCTCTATTCTTCACTCGGACTAAAGAGATGACATGCAAAGTTTCCTTTGAATACATAGATTTGTAATGATGAGTAATCTCCTGTTAATCAATCGAACGAGCTGAAGACGAAGCTTGTCTAGATGGCGAAATCTAGGTATTTCTGACATGAGGCAAGCCATTTTACCATAACAAAATATCACAGCGTGAAAATGTCCGCTGTAACCAAACTTCCCCGATTCAATTTAATAAAATAAACAGAGAAGTGTCACGGAGCAGGCCATAACGATTCTGTTTTACTGAGCTAGCGTGTTTCACTCGAATAATGTACAGCAGATAGGCCGCTTTTTGTTTTGCTAAACGGGCAAAGTCACTCGCGTGCCGTCGACGCTCCTGCGGTCGCTATATTTTTATCCTTGCTTTATGTGTCAGGGCACTAATCGATAGAGTAACCTTGGGAACGATAAGGTCATCCTGACAAAATTCAATAATTTATCATGAAATGACAACGACACAAACCTACAGACCATTAAGCAAATCTCTTCAATTTATATGTCAACGAACTTAAGAGTTTAATTTATAAATACATATTCAGAATCAGTTAGAAAAATTAAGCATTCGTGTTGAACATTGTTTGAATTAATGTGACATCCAATAAATATTTCGAAACACATCACTGCATGTTTCGAAAATATTATTACCAGCGAACACAAATTAGGAAACGAAATCCCAGGAGAGACATACTTAGCCAATCCATTTCCTAGTGTAACCAGGAACACATGAGGACATTTTTTCGAATAGTTTTTCAATGTAGTATCGATTAGGAAACGTTCTGTGAGATCCGCCTCGACGTTAGCGCTCCGTTGGCGGCAATTAGAGCTGCGATGGCGCCCGCGGGACACCGCCGGATGCCCGGAATGTCTGAACTCCTGGCGCGGTATGCGACCCTGGTAATTATTCTCGGGTGATGCACGGTCTATTGCTCCTGGTGACTAATTAAAAACAATTTCCGTGATTTATTTATTGGTGGTCCGTAATTTATGAGTCTCCCCAAATAGAGCATACGTTATGATATTTCATGAAAAGTTGAAAGGAAATAAGTTGTTTGTGTGATTTGTGGGTGGCAAACTTAGTTTAATTTGTAACCTAGATGGGACCAAAGATATAATTTAAAAACTATTGAATTTGTTTTACCTTGCATGGTTATGTTTTTCCAAAGGCGAGACCTACCACCAAGCTTACAAAATGGCTTCATACAAAAGCTTCCGTATAAAGTTTCCGTTCCGTAAATACTTGGTTCAACGAAGCGGAGATATCAATTAATGCTAACTTACCTGTGCTAAGTGGTTTATCTGTAACAGCTAGGTGAGTGAATATGTACGTAGTACAAAGTTGCATGTTATTTAAGTGTTTTCCCATCCAAAGTAAATCAAAGATGATAATCTAAGCACGCACAATATCAAGTAACAAGATACTGTCCCTTACAATTCAACATGAAAATCATAGGAACGCAAGATATTTCATATTATAGTAACGACTAGTGACGAGCAACGCTATCTATCGATAAATCGGAGACGCGCAGCGGGGGCCGGCTTATCGACTCGACATCTGGCGCCTAAATTCTTACATGCAACGTACACCGGTTGTAAATAAGCCAGGAATCGCCACTGACAGACAGACAGACCAACGGAACAATAAACGACTGTAGCTATGCTAGTGTGGATATGGCCAGGCCAATTTATAATCAATAAACGGTTTATAATAAATCACATGTAAAAACGATTAATAAATCAACAAAGTGTCTGAGCCAATTCAAATGAGCATGGTGTTTACTATTTTCTGTTTCATAAAATTTTATAATGAACTCATATTTTTTGTAAAAGATAAAAGGAAGAAACAAACTATGTAAGGATTAAGAAACACGGAACTCCCACTAATAAAAGCGTGTCATAAGTTGACACGACATCTCATTTTGAGAATGTCAGTTCTTTTTAGTACAAGGTTCCAACACCAGGCTGGTGCAAACTAAGTATTTTGCTTAATTTGCAAATGCAAAAACAGCATGATCTCTAAAGTCCTAACGTCAGCAAAACCTTATCAGTTTTCATAATCAAGCATTAAATAGAATGTTAGAGCGACAGGTACACACTGAGATACAAACCTGCACTTCCACACCCACTTGAAATACAAACTCTAACATCTTTGCAATAAAGTTCAAATTATTTTTGATATTAAAATAATAATTTTGAGGAGTATCATGACACGTGTCAGTTTGGTTGGGAGCTGTCAGAGCAGAGTTATATATTTATTTATGCGCTGGCGCGGCTGCCGTGCTGCCTCTGTCAATAATGACGTGAGAACGGAAAGCAATACTTCCTCAGAGCCTATGAGCTGTTGGTACTTTCGACTTATCGGCGATATAATAATCAATCATTGTTAAAACTGGGTGCCTAATCCGAATTTCTATGTGAAAGGAAATTGCCACAGAAATGTATGTTTCTTTCATTAAAATAATTATAAATACACAATCTTATATTACTACTATTAGAAATGCGAAAGTTTGTGACGATGCATGGATGGATGTTTGTACCTAACTCTTTCATGCAAAAACTGCTAAACAGATTTGGATGAAATTTGGCAACAGATACCTGAATTAACACACAGGGTATCCCAGTAGCACGACCTCGCGGGACAATTACTGAAAAAATGCGGGCGAAACCGCGGGCATAAGCTGATTAGTTATAAGAAAAAATACTGATACATCATGACATCGTTTACAAGAAAAGGCAACCTTTAATAAAAAATGAGTCAAGTTCAATACTGATAACTTTTGTGCACACCAGGCCATTGGAACGCTAAGTTATTGCGAAGCAGTAATCATATAGTTCACATATAATAAATGTTATGTCTTTAATTAGGTACTGGTAATGTGGATCAATAGCGCACTAATTAAGCTAGTATAATGGGTTTGTATGTTTGCTTTTATTGAAATTGTCTGTAAGTGCTAAAATAAAATCAAAGTAAATATTGTAAATGGAACTTTTCATTAATGAGAACCACGGAATGTTACCTGCCATGCTAATTTATACTGTGCTTATTTATCAGCTGCCTTTATTAAATTAAGACATTTAATCCTGTCTCCAATTCATATCATACTGATTTAAATATTCTAACAAATTAAATATTAAAATGCATATTTCTAAGAACTATCGAAATATAATTTTTATATAAAATCTTAGACAAAATTATTCACCACATTTTCGATTGCCACCCAGAACACAATTTCCATTTACAAAAAATGTGAACTAAAAAAGCAGCCATTAATTTATCAAAAGTTTAATTATGAAATATGCACCAATAAATCGTTGTCGTTTGTACGGAGGACAGGCATAGCCGGGATTCCGACTGTGTACGTACGTTCTGTCTCTCTCGCCCCGACTATAAACACGACACGGTTAATTAAAACGGCATATTAGCATAAACAAATAAAATGCCCCATTACGAATTCAATTTACAATCTTTGAAATCGGTTAAATTAGTCGCAGTAAATAATATCTCGGATACAGTTTCGATAATAGCGTTGGGGCGCAAGACACGAGCAGAGCGGGCTGACACATCTCATCGGCTTGTACAGTACAGGACATCTTACTCATCTCTTAAATGCAGCGGAGAAGGATGGTTTTTTTTTAGACTGTTTATTGTTAATTGGTAATACTAATTCAAACTATTTTTTTTATGAAAAGAGCGATGATTTTTTATAATAAACCTAAAACTGTCAATCAGATTTGAATGTATGACCCGTAGACAGAGTATCCTATAGACACCGCCAAAGCGTGTCGCAAAAAGAGACAAAAAATAAATACGTCACGAATTTAGGGTTACCGGGTGAGGAAAAATTTACCCCACAATTTATGAGAATTGGAAATTAGTACGTAAGACAAAGCCTGAATATGCCAATGACATATCCGTTACCATCGGTACGCAAAGGCATGCGATGCGGAGAAGACATGCTGCCGAACTCAAATTAATTGCGATGAGGGCAGGAGTGACGATGGATGATGATGATGTGGTTCTAAATTACTGTCATTTCTGATGTGATAGTAGGTTCTGGGTTTGTGGGTAAATAATAGAACATGTTTATTTTTAATAAGCTTTTATTGATTTAACACATTATTGTCCTTTAAATAAAACAAGCTTCGTATGTTTCTAATTTTTTGCTTAGGTTCAAATCCTTTTGTTGCGTGATGTATACGCAGTTCAAAATAGTGCATGGCAATTGCCTTAATAAGTAAAACTTTGTGGTTTCCAATAAAAGGTTGACTTTCAAAATGATTATTTATGAATTCTTCTTTCTAATTAACTTATATTCTTCTTTTTAATTCTCAAAATGTTTGCTGCAAATTTTTGATGACGGTTTTGGTGTCCAATCTGTTCGTCCTGTAGCTACAATCCAATTCTGACGTAAATTATCAGGTTCAGGGAAACTGCAAAAAGTCATTAAGTATTTCAGATATTCAATTAATACTCACTGCAGAAGCCATCATATTATTATTTCCCATAATAGTGGGTAATAATTTATAGAAAAGTTGGCAACACCAACGTTTTTAGATTAGAATTTATAATTGAATAATAATTGTTATTTTTGTGCTTTTTAAGGATGAATCGTACGTCTAGCGTACATTATACACAATATATGAACATAATAAAATGTTACTGAATGCCTAGAACTGATAAAGAGTGGCATACTTACGAATGAAAAGACAATCCTGGGATTTTCGTTCCACTATCACTTTTACACCCTTTAACGCTACACCACACCATTTTTTTGTATAAATGGTTGAAATAGTAAGTCTAAATTGTTCAAAACAAAATATAACATAAATTACTTAACATATAACACGTAAAAACTGTATTTTAAAGGTAGACGATGGCTAGCTGCACGTCAGCTGTCAAACTTTGTTTAGCAAACTAGTGTGCTGACCTTGAAAAAACGTGGCACGCTCGATGAAACAAAAAATTTTATCGTTCTGTTTCATTTCTTTACACGACATCGGCATAAGTTGTTCTTTTTCTTGTGTGAATGCGACAAAACATATCAATTAGTCTATAGCATTCTCTGTCTACGGTATGACCAGATGTATGAACGCGGCCGAGGCGTAAGGAGTGTGTAAGGATCGCAACGTGTCAGATGGCGTTCTGTGGTGTCTGCCTCCGCGGAATACGCCAATGGGTTAAAGGCGTGACTTTATGCATGTATTCTTGGGCTGAATTTCACTAACGAAAGTGAACGTGATTAGCTCATCTCAACCGAATTTAACAACTGTCAGTATCATAATTCCACAGCAGTGATAACGCAGATAGCTACTGTATAAAGTTAACAACATTATTATCAAACTTCAAAGCGTACTTATTGGTTTTACACCATGCATAAAACACAACGTAAGCGAGCATATTATAAGTTGGAAGACTATATCATAGATAAAAATGCTTGGCTCAATGCTGGTCCTGCTCCACAGCCACGAACTAAGATTTTAATGTTAGAAAAAAAATGAAAGAACTAGATAAGGTTAGGTTATTATTATTGCTCTAGTTCTTTAATTTTTTTTTTCTATTGGAAACTTAGTTGCTTTGATTACCATTGTTTTATATAAATTGGAAGCATTATTCAGTTTTTGTAAATGTGAGTACCATGTAGGCTTTCTATTATGCTTAGTAGGGTTTATCCTAATCTTTAAGGTGTTAATTTGTTTTTTTTTGCTATTATTGTCACATATTAAAGCAACAATATTGTACCCAGGACTATGTAATATATCCAACTTGATTAGACGTGTCCATAGACTTGCCCATTCTTCTCCATGAGATCTACCATTTTGGAATGGGCAACTACAGTCCATTCACAGTTATTATGCTTGTACATGGACTCTAGGTAGCTTATTTCTGACTTTGCAAAAATGCCTGTGACGGTCCACAGGCCTATTTGAAATATATGCTTTGAGTTTGAGTTTTTTACTGGAAGAGATCTGTAGCTAAACCCTCCACAGCTTACAAGTTAAACCCGATAACATGTGGTTTAACGTGGACCGAGCAGTGGATCGATGCCTTCATTTAAAAGAGAATGCTCATGGAAGTATGGAATCCCGTACCATGCTGCATCAAAATCAAACCTTGTTTTTTATAGACTACACTGATCGTATTAACTCCTACAAAAACTATTTTTGAAAAAAAAACCCGCGTTTCAGAGTTATTTTATAAAATCGAAACTAACCTAAAAAGTAGGTCTATTTTTTCGACGCTACCAACGACGTATTTTAACACACATACATTACATTATTGCTCTAAAAACAGCGTAATACACTAATATTAGTAAGAATTACGAGTTAAAGTAACATCCACAGTATGCTTGACTGAAACTCGATTTTATTTTAGACCTTTACATTGCCAATAGTCAGTCAGTACAGTACAAATGTCAGATGCCACAGATAAGATAACTATAAACCATAGAGTATAGTAAGTGCTATAAACTAGTCGGGATTTAGGGATGTAATCGATAAATCAAAATCTTTAGGCTGAGAAAATCTATTTTGTTGCAAATAGCAATAAACCAAACTAAATCGATTTGGTGTACTGATCGTACTTAATTGTAATTAATTTTAGAGTCCGCTCGACAGACAAGGGTTTGTTCAATTGAAACGGAACGTCATTTATATTCAGTTGAAACGGAACGTTATATAAAGGGAGTAAAACAATATTCATACTTTTAAACTCGAAAAGTATATTTCCAGTTCAAAAATCAAATCCCCGACGCGTAATGCCGTAAAAAAATATGAAACTAATTACTATAATATTTTGGTTTTGAGGCGCGAGACTTTTTGGTACCAACTTTGGTCATTGTCCTTTGGTGCGTTGAATATGGTAAATAGTGCAAATTATTAATTATACGCTTATTTTATACAATTAATGTTGTATATGATTGATTCACTACCGGTTTCGTACATAATTTAATATTTTATGTGGTGCACTGAATTCCAAATATACTTTTTATCGTTTTTTATATAAGTAGATGAGAAAAATATTTAATTATGAATTAGTTTTCATATTATTACAAATATGGAAACATTACTATAAATATTAGAAGATGCAGCATCAGGCAGAAGGACCAACGAATTCGGAAGGGTGGCTGGTAACAGTGGTAACAGATAGATGTGGAGTGATCGAAAATCGCGCTTAATGGCTTGAAATTGGTGAGATCCTTGGACTGCTATAGGCTGTTGATGTGGAAACATCAGTACACTTTTACTGTTGATATATGATACTGTTGCGTCAGATACAGTCGGTGACCTGATTTACAACTTCGCACGCCTGTAAACAAGCACGCATCATCCTGAACTCAATGCTTATAATCCTAGCCCATCTCCCTACCACGTGATGTACCGTCAGTCACAATCCCAAGTAGGAATTAACAGTAATTACACGATGCGTCCGTATCATACGCCTGCGCAGGTATGCTCCCCCAGCCCCCCCCCGCCCCCTGCGCGTGCGCACGCGGCGCGCGGCGGGGCGCCAGTGTCCCGCTGTCGCGCACGACCGGCGCCGCACACCGCGACCGGCGGGCACGGCCAGGCTGGCCCGGTATCGATAGTGCTTGTGATACTGTTGGAAAGTAAACACGCTCAAGGCACCAGCAAGATGTTCAGGTGCAATCAAAACAACGACTTATTGTCGGGCCTATGCTGTCCCCCCATACTTGAGTACTAATGCTGTAACATGATAATATTGTAAAACTAATCATTTTAAAAGAGTAACATTGGAGTTTCTTGCCGGTTCTTCTCCATAGGAAACGACCAACCCGAACCGTGCACCTTTTTGTCGACGTTTCATAAGTGCCCATGTAGGCCTATGTGAAATAAAAATATTTTGATTTTGATTTTGATTTTGATCAAGAAATCTGTTGGAGGCAGAGTGTACCGAGCGGTCTACATTGCAAAAGACTTTAACTGACGCTTGGCTTGGCGGCATGTTGTGTGCGGTTGTGACCACGATTGAAGGAACGACGAAGAAGGAGAGTAGTCAGGTTCTAGAATCTATGGCAATATGGTGGCTTCGGTACACATCTAGTTGCCCATAGGGTACTTACTGCGAGTATTATCATGATTTGCATTGAATTATTTCATGTTAAAAATTCGTACTTAGCTTTAAAAAAAATCAATGAGGCATCTCATTATGAAACAAACACTTCATAGTGTTGAAGTACGCAGAATTAACATGTAATCATAAAATCACCTATTTTACTGGGCATGTCAACGAGTATGTTATTAGTTCTAATTATATGTAAATTAACGAACAGTAAATATTAATATGAAATTATCGACAGCGGGCAGCACTAGCGTGGCGCCTGTTCGACAGCGCGCTGCGGGAACGCATTGTCCGCGCGTCTAAGTGCCTCATATTCGGTTACCCAACTATATTAGACGGCCATACGCAATATCGATATCTCACCCAAAACAAATCATGAACATCCTTAGTTCTCCCCTCGTCAACCAACTTTCAACTTTAGTTTCTTACGAGAAGGTATATTTTCGAGTGTATGCAAATTAGGTGATTATGCTAGTTAGTTTGAAATTTAAAACGATATAATTTTCATTTTACTACTCCTTGAATACACAAGAGGTTTCATAAATAACGAAACAAAGCTCTCACGTCGCACCTTGTTTGAAGGCAGTTTTGTCAAGCGATTGTCTCAGCTTCACAAATAATTTATATTATTGTATAATAGATTTGGGAGAAAAAGATATACTTTTATAGCGGTTAGAGAGACGATTTATCGCGTGCTTTTAGTTAATAAGTTATAAAGTTAATTTATATTATAATTATTGTAACTTGTTTAGGTAAGTCATTAAATCAATTTTATGTTTTGTTTGTATCGGTTGGGTTGGTGAAATGTAGAAAAACTAGGATTAAATTAGCAATAAACTTTAGTATTTTGACATTAGGTACTTCTGACAAAGCTGTGGTATCGTGTTACCCAACGGGTTGTGGAGGTCAGTTAGGCAGTCTCTCTGAGTAAAATACTGATATTCAGCTGCAACATGGTAGACTGGAAGCCGATCCCAACATACATACTTCTGGGAAAACTACCCGACACAGGCCTGCCTGGAGCTTCCAAGTGTCATATACAGCGAGTGACAGAGGGTATATGAAAGACCATCAAACTGAACAACTGTCTCCACGGGACCAACATCGTGATCGCGACAACTCATCTGTTGCTCATACTTCAATACCTACTCGACCCAAATGTATTGGGCAGCGAATACATACACATATAATATGTGCAGTATCTTAAGTACTTACTTACTCGAATTTAATTTTCAAAACATCCATAAGGATATTGTCGCGAAACCACAATGAATAACTTTCAAAAGCTCTTCCTGCGCACTTAATGTGTCCGAAAGAACTGTGGGAAACATAACCTTTCTTAATTTGTTGATATTGCAAACTAACTAATTTCTTATATCAATTCCAATTCGCCGGTTACTTTTCTGAATGGACTCCACTCGTATTGGGTCAATATACATTATGACAAACATCAAACAATTGTTGTAAACAAGTCGCGCATTTTATTATTTTTGATTGCAAGGATCGGGTAGCAAGCAATCTCTTTTGTCGCGTAATTTAATACTTATGCCAGTATCAATTACTTTAAAACGCATGACAAAAGTTGAACTTTGCGATTATGCTGACAAAACTTTCTTTGCTGCTTGTAAGGCAACGTAAGGTAGGTAATGGGTTAACTTCAGAAATGTACTAAGTGTAAATCGAATTTCACGACATCTAGCTCGCCTGTCTGAATGCGCTAAGCCATTGCGGATTACACGTTACACAAAATAAGCCCTGTCTATCGCACAACTTCGTATATTTGCGTACCGTTTAACGTCATCTTATTCTGGTCACAGTCGCTTTCTTGTAAGTCGATCCTAAAAACTGACTTGGGTAAAGGCTGATGCGGCAAATGTGTGACTTTCGAACAAAACTAGTTTAAAAAAGACGCCCGAACATTTAGAAAAAACCCGTTCAAAATACACAGAATCTCCGAAAAAAAATCTTCTAAAGCCATGATAATGAGGAACCTACCTCAGGGTCAATCTTCTTATACTCGGGGTCCTCCTCATCCACCTCGAAGTACAGCTCCGTGGAGGTCAGCGACACGCTGCCCGGCGCCACCAGCCCTGGAGCCACTAGCCGCGCCTTCGTGCTTATGTTCACGGGACCTACGGAGAACCAGGAGTTAATGATGGTAAGGAGGGTCTAGACAAAGTGACGTACTATCACCAATAGTGATGATGGGCAAGTCAAAAATGAATGGGACTGACGAACTATCAAAAAGTTTATGTCAATCTTGTTGAAAGTCGTTGTAAAAAGAAGAAACGCTTTGAAGGCGACTGCCACTTGATTAGGCCTCAGGTCTGGTTGACCTCAAAGTGAATTATTTTCAAGTGTTACGCTGCACGCTGGTAAAGCGACGAAAATGGATGAATGAATAAAATATGACAGCAGTGACATCCTTTTGTGTGATGTGAGGATTTACTGCGATTACCAAAACCAATTCATTCTTCAGTTTATCATTTTGTCCGATCGTATGGTTTATACGGTCCAGTACAGCGGTTTTATTTGTAATTAGCGACTCGCCCTTGCTTCGTACGGCGCCACCTATCGGGTCCAAAACTATATCTAATGTCGCCTTTTAAGTTAAGCATCTAGCAGTAGAGCGGTGAAAACTGTGTTCAAATCCATCCAGTAGTTTTTGCGTGATGCAAGTACACGGTACAATCATACAGACAAAAAATTTAAAAACTATTGTTTTGGCTTCTGTTGCTCTAATAAAGACCCACCATATATTTTTTTTTAATATCTTCAATGTACAGACATCGGCCTGTTGCAATTTTAATATAAGTATAGATATGCCTGATGTAACATTGAATGCAACGCACACAACGCACACTGCTCAAGTATTTTGGTCAGGCGTTGAAGGCAAGTTAAGATCAGTAGTCACGGAGGGTTGAAAAAATAAATAGATTGTTACGTCGAAACATGTAAATAAAATAAAATACTTTGCCAAACATTGAAAAATAAACTCCCTATTTGAATAAAATTGGTTATGTTTTCAATTAAATCAATTCGATTATATGGGCCATTTTAGTTTTATTCGATACCAGGACATCACAATATGTAGGAGTTCGCCCTAACAAACACTTTCGTGTTATAGATTTGCTTACCAGTTAAGTCGGCATCGATTTCTCTGTCATCTACCAGGAGCTCAGCGTCGTCTAGGAGTTCTGCGGCCGCGGGCGTAGGTAACTGCGCCCCTCGACCCGCACCGCCCGCTGCTATCCTAGAGTGTAGCTCTTCCGTAGCCTGTGATTGGAGAATGCGTACATTGAACTGATCTCATTGTTACAGAGCGAAAAGGAGAGAATCTATTGCCATCTCTTTCTGTGGGTTCCCTTTGGCGAAATTTATAAACATGTTGTCTGATGAGATTTCCAATATCAGAAAAGGGAGAGAGAGAGAGGAAAATTTAGATTTCAATAAGTTTCTTATTTTGTGTGAATGATTCGCGAGTGCAAACGCGTGGCTCTATGGTCGATGGCAAACGCCCGTTACTTATAACTATAGCTCTAGAATTGTGCTGTGACCAGTTTGGCAATTTTACCAGGCTCACATACAATAGCAAGAGCTTCAGGTTACCTGTAGGATGGCGTCATGGTGGTGCGTGCTTGGGTGTGGCCTGGCCAACGCAGCGGCCACGTGTCTTCTCCCTCTCGCATCGGGGACCAGTCTTCGACGTCGACGCGCGTCATCTTCCCAAGAGTCTAGTTTCCAGAATTGACTGCCACTTCTGAATAACATAATCAAACATTGATTCGAAATAAAAATGTAGGTTGATCCGTGACATTTGCAGATACAAATAACTCTTTATAAATGGAATCTCTTGCATTTTTTATATCAACATTTGACCAGAAAAATCTGTAGAGTGACAACAAAAGTCTTATAAGAATTGCTTTGACTTGGATTTCGTGTTGCAATTTGATATCCTGCGGCTTATGTTCCCCTAGTACAGTTTGCAAAAATAAAAGCAATGAAGCGACCGTTATACAGCGATTTATATGTCAAATATTGGCACACCTATCATTATCGAAATATCGACAGAGTAATTTGTTTAGTGCTGCCAAATTGACAATTCTATGTTAATTAGAAGAACAAATAATATTTTACAAGGAGCTTTGGGCACGTTGTCTGAATCGGAACTCATATCGCCATCTTTCAACATCATTCGAGCGCCAAAATATCCTTGTAGCCCTGAATATGCATGTATATTTACCCAGGATGTGGCGTGGCATGTGACGCGGCGTGTCGCAACTTGTCGAGCAGTCGCGCGGCGGCCGCGTGGTCGCGTCTCCGCGCGGCTGCGATCAGTCGCTCGCACGTTCGCTCTTCTTCCGCTCGTTCAGCGCTACTCGTTGCACATAAACACTGTACGAACAATTAATTGAGTTAATAACGAAACGGTTATATTAGAACACCCTCTAATACCGTTTACAGAATCGATATATCATGTGAGGTTTTAACTGACAAACTCCATCTCAAAAGGTAGAAATTTTCGCATCACGAAGATGACTTTTGACCCCCGACGGAAAAGAGGAGTGAATCCATTGAAGATAGGCCACATTGTACTAAAAGTAGAAAATTTCATTTATAAAATCACCAGTTCCGAAGCAGCATTTACACAGCTACTAGTATATTAATTAGAAAAAATGTGTTATTTTCTATATTCCTTATTTTCCAAAATCTTACCTCAAAATCAGCATGTTTCAGTACATCATCGGCCCTCATCCTGTTCAGTATGAACTCTGCCTCGTTGGCGACCCTGACGATATGATCCCTCATCGCATGCGACAGAAGGCGACCCTCATTAATCAGTTCGATGAACGCCAAGCCTGCATGCTTCTGTAACGAGTTCTGCCACTCTTGCGAGCAGAGTAACATCACCAGTTCTACCACTGATGTACTGGATTTGAAGGTTTGAAGACCTGGGAGAAGTAACAGTAAAGGATTAATGTCATTTAGGTGTGACAAGGCGACTATACCGAAGTAACTATCCCAAAACATCGACTCTGAAACCATGTGCATTTCTTCTAATAAGAAAGAGCTGTTTAACCACATCCAAAGCCCATCTAGAGTCTACTAGCCTCTATGCCAGCTATAACCCAAGCGAACTAATGTATATTCACAATCACAATTTTTCCTTATTTTTGAACACCAGCCTGAGTTATTGCATGCCCGTCTTGCGTTTTCATATAGTCTTTCGTATATCTCGTATCGCATTCATGCTAATCATGATGCCATCTATCCGATTTCGAACACAGCGATTGCATTCGAAGATTTTTGGTGGCCCTCATATTAGCGTAGTTGTAAGTAATTACAAGCTAATTTTGTTAATCATTACTATCCTACCTTAGCATTGTTAGTTTTTTTTTAACCATTTCTAAAGCTAAGCAAATTCCTCCATTAAGTAAAGAACAAAGCATGATAAGCGCACTACCATGCCTAATACCGGTCTACCTTTACCCTCCATTAGCAGCTCCTGTCCGTGGCTGCCTACCAGGGTCTTAGAGAGGAAAGGAGCAAAGTCCAGCATGATCTCTCTAAGTAACGGACAGACTGGCCCGAGGGCTGTCTCCAGCTTGTGAGTGAGGGAGGCTTCGCGGGAAACACCGTCTGCTGACATTGTGCTGTTCATCGCGCTGAGACCGGCGAGGGTCTCGTTATCCTGCGAAGAAGGGTTTTTTTATGAAAAGGAAGGATTACATTTTGAATTGTTTGAAAAACAAACAGTGGGCGAGTAACGTACAAATTACTAATTACATTACCCGTGAATGGCCTAGTTTAGCTAGCTATTATATCAAATGCAATGTTATTCGATGGCAAAAATATCGTATTGAAAACTCAGCCTGTAACAGACTAATCAAGACATAGCCTCGTCATCAATATCATATTAGTTTATAATATAAAGTCAGGTCTGAATCGAACTGGAACCATTTTGTCTCTCCCCATGTCTAGTAAGAACTTTTCCGTTCTGGTTGGAATCTCAAACCAAACTTAGAATGTTCATAACTTACTGGATGTAAATGTCTCTGCGCCGCTTGTAGGTTTCTGTTTTGGTGCCTCTGCGTGAGATGGTGGTGGGACTCTGAGTTCCTCATGTGTATTTGTTTGTCTATATCTGAAATGTAAACGTAAGATAAATATTATAACAGTTTGACTAGTTCATAATTATCATGTTTAGATTCCCAGGACCGCCATAATAGGCCGCACGTAAATGGTATCACCTTGAACTGGCCTGGTGTAGTGCAGAGTTTCAATAGATTGCGTGGCCACTGGCCACCTTATACTTGTATCGTTACCAGTGACGCGCGGTCTACCGTACCAGTCTCCAGCAACTGTTGCGTTTAGTACGCCCTCCATCGTTATGACGATGTCATTTAGTCGATTTCTTCAATTCTTTCTAGGGTGGTTATTGTGAGCTTTGCTTTCATATAAGACTGAATCAATAAAGTTACCTTCGTGAATATTCCCTTCATGGTCGCGTGTCCTGCCAGTGATAGTGGCGGGTCCACGCTCTCCGTCTTCGTTCAGGTTCACGTCAGTCCATGATTCGTCATTGCTCACCTAGACATATTCATTGATCCTGTTAACTTGTTCATAAGCTACTCTGGCATTTTATCTAATAAGTTGCAGCAGGGCAGATATTCATGGTTGTTGAAGACATCGTTTAAATTTTGTCAGTGTAATGTATAGGACTAGCATCGATCGGAGTAAAAAGTTTTCCTTCCTGCCATATTTTTACCAGAGGTCCGACTAAAGACGACGTTTCTGAGACACTCCAGTTATTTATTTTTAACAAACTTTTCTTTTGGACGGTTACTTTAACCTTCTCTAATCAGTATATTATCGTAACCCATACGTACCGGATGCTTATTATCATCGAGCGCGATCTCGCTGGACGTCTCCGGGTCGTTGTTGGTGGTCTCGTTGGAGTTCAGATGGAACGAGCCGGCGTCCTCGATGGAGTCCACGCTCTGCAGACACACACGCGTCATACACACACTCTTACCACACGTCTGACAGACTCCTAACACGACTAAAACGCTCTAGACATTAAGAGGGAGGAACTAGCGATGGATTACTTAAGGTAATCTGCTTTTACGTCTAATTTTAAGGTCCACTTGTACCACAAATCGTTAAGCGCTATACGTATTTAAAATATCCTTTTGTTTTCTGTCATTCGATTGAAGTTGAAAGAAACAGAACGATATTTTAAATATGTTTAGTGATAAGTGGTGCAAGCCTAAGTTAGGGAAAGCTAAACAATTATCTTGTATGTCTAATTTATTAATCTAACATTGGATATCACACGAAAACGACTAGATCACTAGACTATCTTTGAATAATGAAAACTAACTCTGGACTTGTTCTAGTGAACTGAAAGATATAATTTAATAGATAGGAGATAATTTTGTATTTTGCACAGTATGGAAATCAGACCTTACCCTTTTACCTAAAACTGTGTGAAATATTATAATTCAGTGTAAATATTCTACTATGTGGTGAAAAGAGAATGATAAACAGTCGACAATACAATAACACCATGCTTTAAAAGAATCCAGTGAAAAAGCAAGCATAGCACACACATGCCGGAAACAAACTTATGTTACAAAGTGGGAAAGATTTAGAACACATGAAACATCGAAATTTTATTCACTATAGAAAAATCTGAAACGTGAAATTCCCATCCAGATAACCATAATATCATGATGATATACATAAATATTAATTTAATTTAAACATATTTCTTTTAAGATTATATTACATAATTACAATGTTTTATATTTGATTTGTGTCTGGTGCTTAGTTAGTGCATTAATTGTGATTTCTTTGTAACGAACATTGTACTTACATTACGAGTGAGCATAGCTAGCCTATAATGCGTTGATTTCTTTAATTTAGTTTAAATATACATATTTTGTATTTGTGGAAAGCTTGTGTAAATCAGTGTACATGATTGGAACTGGAACAACTCTTTGTTATGCCATTTCATTCATTCTTCACAAGAATAAATAAAAAGGTTTTCAAATTAAGGCTTTTATAAATTCATTACAGGATAGAGAAATTTTAAGTGACAATCATATCAATAACAGTACCAGGATTACAGAACCAATCAGGAGTGTCAACACTAAATTGATTGTGTATGTTCACACAAAGTCAGAATGTGTACAAACCAAATTGACCACCGACACCGTTATCCCAGACAATGTTTTGGACCTTGCGGTTGGAGGCTTACAAAAGGACAATAACATGTATTTATTAAAATTATAAACCAGATAAATATCAGCTAGGTAAGGTTACAATATATTGCAAGATCTGGTTGAACAAAAATCATTATTAACCCAATTCCCCCCCTTGAATTTTAGTAAAATATTGAAACTAAACAGCAGCGAAGTACCGTAAAGATCATAGTTAAGGAGACGCAGTAACTAATAGAAAGAGATAGAGCATCGGCCGCCTCCCCGCAGATGTACTAACCTTGGGTTTGAGCTGGCTTTTGACTCGGAGGCTCGACTTGAATAGCGGTTCTTCCTTTTCCGAAGCGGGGGACAATTCCGGCTTATCGCTAGGCTTTGCTTTCTCTCCAGTACTAGGCTTCAGTTCATCAGTAGTCGTTTCTATTTTCGCAACACCCTCTTCTTTCCCATCCGTCTCCTTTATTAATTTTATTGCAAAAGCAAAATAAAACGAATATAATGAAGCGCCCACGTATCACATCAAATCTTCCACATTTAATGTTTCATTCAACATTGAATTCATAGCGACATTGAAAACGAAAACCAATCGGCAAACAGCAAATGAATTTGCCAAACACAATGAAACGGATAACTAAACTCGACGTAAGGGACGGACTTCTGAGTAGCATGCGCGTAACGCTAAGTTAATCCTAGATCTAGAACTAACTTTATACTCAAGATCACTCTACGCTACTTACAATAATTTTTCTTACTTTTTTTGTGGTACACCTAAATTGGGAGAGTTCGAATAAATTGGAAAAGCATGCTATGGAAAGAGAAATTTAGAACAGATCAATGTCATAAAACTATTAATATGGAGGCTAAAAATAAAAGCTTTAAAAATAAATTTTGGAGACTTACTAACGTTTATAAGAAAATATGGATTTAATGAGAAAAAGTAAGCTTTTATATTTAGCGCCAACCGACTACAAGAAGTGACTGTTACTGCCTACTGAATTTAATTCAATACTCACAAAATTTTAAAAGGTAAAAAAAGAAAGACAGGGGTCTATCAAAATTCTTCCATGCAATTATGATCCGTACACAAACACGATCAGGTCTATATTCGCATACGATATCATCCACATAGTATGAACAGTTCTAATGATCTTACCTTCATGGATGGAGAGTCCAGGTCGTTAATGGTAGAATTATTCTCATCGACCACAATCATGGCATACTCCACGTCATCTCCATTGTGTTCTAGAGGAGACATAGAAATGGCATTGGTTAGTTGTTTATAATAATATGTTGCGTCATTAGAGACACCATCGACAAAGCTTTGCCTTAATAAAGCGAGGGGTCAGGTATCCTACTCAATATGTTACTATTTCTGGGAATAAAACTTCTATATTTACATGGAATTCTGTACAAAGCTGATTATTCTTACTAGTTACTTTTATATCTGAAGCGCATAATGTATTGCTATCGGCAGTTTACACGGGAGTTCAGTTCAACGCCTAGTCTACAAATACTTTTTCATGCATTATCCACAGTTAAGGATCGCACAGAATTCCTGACGGTTACTACAACCAATATTAAAACTTTATCTTAAATCTTATACATGCTTCTTAAAATTTATGGATATCTCAATTTCTACTTCAAATGATGACGCAACTTAAAGAAAAATGGAAAATAAAAGAAGCGGTGCCTCAGCGGTGCTAAGATTTACATTGCTTTGTCTTCCAAGACGAGAACATTGAACAGACGAACAACGATTAGGAAGCTACAGACAGTATCGTAGAAGCTTTGTTTTTATTTATTTCAAAAGACAAAACAGTGTACGCGAACATTGACCACATGTAGTATTTTGGGCGTCCACATCACAAGCCTATTTCAATATTTGTGACTTTGTTGAACGCACGAGAGAGCAACTGAAACCACTATGAAGCGTGGAAGCGAAACTGAAGCACCGAGATAATATAGTGTGGTTGCTCTGTCGTGCACTCCTATTATTCTTCGTAATACTGATTTTTGTAGCATTTCGATTGACATTCTAATAATTTATTAGTATTCACACAAAGAATAACTGATAGGTACATTTTCGGACATTTCTTCGCATTTTGTATGACTTCGATTAAGTGTTCCACAAGGGACCATTCTGGGCCCTTTAATTTATTTTTGCACAATTGTATTTGCATAAACCGACTTTTTTATAGCTTTTTTTGTGTCAGTAATGCGAACGCCAATAGTCTATGACCGCGTTACCTGCGTGAGCGCGGTGGTAACTAGCGATGCGTGTGTGTGCGAGCGTGTTATTGTTAACGTGTTGGCTGCAGTCGAGCTTGCAGTGCGAGTGGCGGTGGGCGGGGTGCGCACCCGGCAGGAACTGCGGGTACACGTGGTGCGACCACTGCGGGAACAGCGGCCGCGAGCCTGGGCGGGGCCAGGGGGGAAGTGCGGTACACACAGACACAGGCACATCGTGGTGTCAGGGAAACAGGACAAGGAAGAGGTCAACACGCACAATACAGTTAGTGTGAAAATACGACATAGAAGAACGAGGATCACAGGATATTGAGATTTATAAAATTGGTTGTACGTATGGCGAAATTGAAAGATTTGCGTAGTGTTATAAACAGTGTAGAAAGTTTCAAGATAGTATATGTTGGTAAAAATATATACAGGAAGGAGAAGGACAAGAGGAAGCGGAAAGAAAGTTAAAATACGAATTTTGTTTGCAATGTTCAGAAATTCGATCGATAGACATCGCATTGTTTACAATAGCAAGTGAAGTGCGGGTTATAGAATCGAACGATCGATGCAAGTCATGGCAGTGCCGCAGTGTAGTAAATGTAGACGATTTTACCAGTGTCCCAAATCGTGACGCGTATATCAAGCGGCGTGAAAAAAGGAGAAACGACACAATTCAGATATACAGTCTATAAGTATCCTTTTGGACTGTCGCTCTCGAAAGTATCTACATCTTCTATGTGGCAAAGTTTATTGTAATATCACCAGTTTGGCCAAATCTTTGAGAACCAAAATGGTAATCGTTCGCTCAACTATTGCTCGACTAACATCTGTTACTCTGTGTGCTATTATTTATACTTCCGACAGCGACAACACACAATGATGATGACTGTGATATTCTTAATATAGTAACCAATACATTTGATATTAATATGTTTTATATTGAGTGCGATAAAGCATATAAAAGAAGCCAAAATAAATAGCATACAAGTTAATCCATATCTAAGAAACAAACCCGATATGACTATAGTAAACAAGAAAGTATAGTTTTAATAATATTTCATACACAAAATATTATATCAAGACAGATATATTTCTACATACATAAATATACTTTATTTCAGTGAATTAGTTATATTTTAATTTAGATTAATTTTTAGCGTTTTGGAAGTGGTCTGTTTTAAAGATCAAACAAAATTGGTAAAGTTATAAATATAATATAGAAGGTACATAGAATAGATAGTCTACTACACAGAACAGTGAATGCTTGACATAACAGTGCCACTACGTTTGTAAGTTATTGTGGAAAATAATATAATGGGTAGGTATTTGGTATGTACAAGAAAGATAAAGAAGAATAGCTGAGTTGAAATTCCTAGAACTGGATAGCTCATAGTAGCTTTAAAGTGAAAGGGAAAATAAATGCGGTTATTTCGAATCGAACTTTCATTAATTATTGTTCATATCCAAATCACTGGAAACTAACTTTCACAAATACAAATACTTATACTTAAAAAAGCGTGCATAAATTATAATTATATTTCTTTTAGCAAGTCCAATTGTGTGAACGTGTTTAATTTTAAAATGAAATGATTATGTTGGTGTAGTCGGTGTAGCAGTAGCGGGGACATACCGTGATGGTCGTGCGCATGGTGCGCGCGGCGCGAGCAGTCGGGCGGCGCGTGCGCAGGCGGCTCCAGGATGTCGCGGTACTTCGACACCATCAGCACCGAGATGAAGTACACGATGGCCAGCGACAGGAACTGCGCCTGCTTCGTCTCCTCCTGCCAAACCGATAGCATACAGATCATTTGCTACCTCTTGTTGCCACCCAACACCAGGAATCTTAGTAATCATCAATCAGAATATCGTCATCCTACCTATTTCACGAATATCATTTTTATTTGGAAAATTACTCATTTTAGACTAAAACTTTGAGATTTATTTTATTTGTTTCTTTCAAATAAAATAAAATCTCAAAACATCGTGAGGAAACGGGCATGTCTTAGAACCAAAAAATCGAAGACATGTGAAATATACCAGTAACCCTCGCACAGGGACCGCGTGGTGGATTATACAGCTCGCTCCTATCCCAGCATCATTATCATTATACTGTGGATGCTTATCTAGGCTATATGAACTAATCAATAGATTGCAATCCAACCTATACGGTAACATGACATAGCCATTATTGTCATCTGCTTAAAGGATAGTTATTTTAACTAAATGTGTCACAATATTGTAGACTAGTTTCAACTTACCACGTCTCTATAAATCACAGCTCGTAGTCTATTCACATCCATGTCTTGAAGAAGTCTTTCCGGGTCCTTAACAGGACTTGATGCGTCTGCTAGACTCGCCACCACACTCTAGGGTTATAAAGGAAGACAAAATGCATTATATCTATCAAATAAAAACACAAAAATCAAACACCAAGGGTTGGTGAAAAATTTAGCATCAAGTCGGTAAAGTGTATCAAAGTAGTAGGAGACCATGACCGTTGCACAGGTCTTTATGGTAAAATGTTGAAAGTTTGTAAAAATGTAAAAAAAGGAAAAATACATCAGTTACATGACATGCAATAGAAAAACTTGTGAAAGTATAAATGTTGAAGCGTGTTCTACGTAATGTTCTTTCAACATGCAATGTGCTCGAATCTAATTTATTGTAGCGCAGTGTGTTGTGTATTTTTAACATCGAATTTTATTTACCAAATACTTTTTTGTGAGCAGTGCAAGGTGTTGAAAGCTGTCATTAATAATTATCAATTACAGTTTTTATACCAGGACATCAGAAGGGACAAGAAAGTTCTCAAGTTAAAATGCAAATCATCAAGCTACACAAAAAACGTTCTTTTGTTGAATAGTCCTTTACGATTCTTTGTAAACGTCATACAATCACATGATTGGCTGTTCACAAGAAGGGTGTAGCTTGCTGACTGGCAATTGGGCGAAGACTATATTGTCATAGGAATTAAGTTTTGAAGTTTATTTGTGTTCACACGTGTTCCCGAAGGAAGTGGGTGGATCAATTAACCAAGTTTGGTGTACTGGGAGTTTATAAATGGTTAGAGTGAACCAAAACTTGACTGATTTTCGTTGACTTTAGTTTTGGCAAAACCCCTCAAAATTGAGGCAGAAACGGTAGATCACTCAAAATGTACCAGGGGCCCCGGACCGTGAGGAGGTGTATAGAGTGTCGTATAACATTTACCTTGGGCTCGGGCGAGTCGGCGGCGCGCGCGGCGCTGCGGGCGGCGGCGTAGCGCTGGCGCTCCTTGCACTCGAGGCAATTGCGCACGGCACACGTGCACACCTACGCACACACACACTCGCGATCTACGCCTACGCCGCTACGCCGCTACGACTCGCTAGAGACTAGGAAGTGGTAGCCGTACACGACATCGGCCGTACTCCAGTGTTTTATGATGCCTCAGTACTTTTGTATTGAACAGTCATTATTGGTGACGCACTCGATTTCAAGAGTTATAAACAACATCGATTTTCTATTTTTTCATATTAATGGTTATGATTGCGCTCTTTGATGTCTTAACAATGTAGTTAGTCTGAGTATCTTACTCCGCATAATGTGGAGAGTTCCCACTCGTTACACATACATAGCGTACATAAAAACCAAGAGTACGGCCAAGAAAATAGAACTAAACTATAATAAGATAAGAAGGAATACAGAATCTACTTTTACTTGATCTAAGACAGAATATTCAATCAGCCTATTATAACAAAGAGACTATAGTATGATTTTTAGAAGTCATAATTTCTATACGGTCTATGTAAAGATGGAAAACATTAAAAACATACTAATTTTTTCACAATAAATCTAGGTATATCTTGAAATACAGACTAAAACTGATGATATAATTATATATTCAATAAATACTTCATGAAGTAATTAATTTAAGAAACACAAATGAAAATGGAAAAAATAATCATTTCATTATATTTAGTAAGTCGTGTTATTTTTGAAGGAATCCTCTTTTTTTACTGAAATTTAAACAACATCGTTGCAAAATTCGACCAGGGCGCCCAAGAACAGCACGACTTACGTCCCCCCCCGCACTCACCAGGCGCAGGCACTGCCGCAGGATGCCTCCACTGGACATGTTCTTCTCCGCCTCCAGCTCGGCGAAGTTGAGCGCGGACGCGAAGATCAGCACATCTGCCATGCTGACCAGCCGCTGCAAGAAGGTCACTGCCACTTCCACTGGCATGCCTTGCGTGGGCTCTATTACGTCTAGTTCGTTCTGTAAATTTATTGAAGTTTACGTTTATTACATAACCAATCTCGGTTGGAATAAGAATGCAATAAGAATCATTATTTTTCTGCTGTTTTATGTTGTTGGTTAGTTAGTTGGTTTCATGAAGTCTGTACAGTAAAAATGCGCTACCGGTATTTTTCTTGGAAGTTGGGCTTAAGAACAAGGGCAGTGAGCCGTATAAAGGTCCAACAGGAAAATGTATAACTCCAATCGGATTCTTAATGTTCTTTTGCGACAGTTAACAATAAACAAAATGTTATGGAACAATGTTTATGTCAAAGTATCCCAAGGTAAAAAAAGAGCAGAAACAACTTAGGAAAGGGCTTTTCAAAATGCCTCCTCATATTTTAGAGAAATACTTTCAGAAAATGCCTCAATGTGTTTTTGAATTTTTTTTTTCCATTTGAATGGCATCTTGCAGGCCTTGATTGTAAGTAAGGACAACCACCCTGTGGGGTAAGAGCCTCGGCTTAGGACGACGCTGGAGGAGGACAGCAAAGAGACAGGCTGGAACTGAATGTTTCTTTTTAAATACCTTCTTGCAAAAAGGTGACGTGAATGACTTACATTAGGCGAGGTAGCGGACGCGAGTAGAGGCAGCAGTCCCCCGCACGCGATGATGAGGTTGTCTGCGAGCTGACTGATCAGGTGCACCGTGTTCACCACGAAGATCGCGTTCTCGCTGCTGTTCACGAAGTCTATCACCGACTTCGTTGAGTGACTGCGCCATACCTGGAATAGTTGATTTGGTATTTTAGTAATTATAAAAAAAAGCTTTACAGTGACGTCATTTTATTTTCCGTATTCTCCTCAGAAAATCCTTTCATTTGACACCCATATCATGTGAAGGCATAAAAAATAACTGGCCCGCCATCTTTGGGAGTCCGTCATATTGGAATTAGAACGATTTATCCAGAATAAACATGGATGCAAAATTTGAGCTCAATCGGAAACCGGGAGGTGGGTCAAATCTAACTTCTAAGATTGTTTTACATAGTTTGTCAGTTAGTAACAGGTGAAGCTAATAGAAACGTGTTAATAAAAAAAATAGCGTTTTCTTTAATTTTGCGAGAAAAGTTATAAAACCAAGCGAGGAATTAGTTCGGGGCAGAACGCGCAGTTCAATCATATATAGGTACAACGGACAATTTGTGGACGCATTTCTAGACATCGGGCTGCGGACATTGGTGGTTGTCGACCGGGACGTCCAAGAAGTGTTTGAAAAAAAAACCTTTTACATATTAAAAGTTTTATGTTTTATTGACTAAGCCTAATAAATAAACAGAACACTTACTTGAATATCAGTTTCCAAGGAAAACAGAACATCGGAGAGTAATCTTTGGTGTATGTAAGACCAGCGGAACTCCGGTATCCTGAACGGAGGCCGAGTGGGGCCGGGCGAGAACATCGGACGCGAACATTTTGATGGACGCTTCGTTTCTGTAACAGTACGGAACTCAATGAGGCAAAAAAATAAAACATATTATTTATTGTTTCTCGTTTGGGAAAGCCTGAAAAAGGTGCCATTCTTTAATAACAAAAATCAGCCCTATTTATTTGACAACAGTACTTATTACTTAACTTACACTTCATTGCCCTATTTGTCTTTGCCACCAGAACAGCAATAAAAAAAAAACGAAAAAAGAGTTCACTTACCAAAATGATTAGAATCCACTTGAGTGCTAGTCGATGCACTGCGCGGTCTCTTCGGTGACGATGAAGTGTTAGTACCTTGCGTGGCAACACCCTCTCCCCTATTGCTGTCCTGCTTCATCTCACTGTCACCAGGCAGGCTTACACGTCTTTTGTCCTTCTCACTCTCGTGAGTATCGTCTTCACTGTCAGCCTCCTTGTCAGCTAAGAGTATGCTCTCACTGATTGTTGATATAGGAGGAATTTCTGGGGCTTTCTCTTCTTCATCTGGTGTCGACATGTCGACTCTTTGGCTTTCGTTTTTCTCATTTTCTTCCGTAACTTCGTCTTTTCTCTCTATATCTAGTTTCTCAGCCTCTTCATTTCTAGAATTGACTAAAAATTCACCATCCAGAGGCAATACATTGCCCTCGTGCGGGTGATCAGAGGGGATGACCCTCTGCGGACTATTATCTTCAGTCGTTATGTTTTCACTATCCTCTTCAATATTTTTACTATCTGTTTCAACGTTTTTACCATCTGTTTCAACGTTTTTACTATCTGTTTCGACGTTTTTACTATCTGACTCAACGTTTCTACTATCCTGTTCAACGTTTTTACTCTCCGACTCAACATTTTCACTTTCAGGCTCAACATGTTCACTATCAGCCACAATATTCTCACTACTACTTTCAGTAATTTCAACATTCTCACTTTTTGTCACAACCGATGAAATTAAATCCGTAACTAAATCATTTGCGATCATCTCAGCCACTCGCGTCTCATCTACAATCTCTTCGACTTCTTGTTCGAAGTCATCCCGACCGTTGGGAGTATTTCCTTCAGAGTGTAGTCCTCCGGAAATCGCTCCTGAATCCGTATCATCATCAGTCTTTAACCTCACAGTTTCTAGCGCGATGCTCAGTACATCGTTGACGATATTGATGGCGACTCGTTTCGGGTCGTCGGGATCATCGTCTGATTTATCTAAAGATTTCTTCGGACTCGTGGCCTCACTAGGGGTTAAGTATAAGTCTGAGCGGTCCGAGAGTTCAGACTCCCGTTCTGTGGCCACATTAAGTTCTGCGACGCGTTCCGGACTGGCCGTCTCGCTAGCGGATAGACTCGAAGGAATGCCTTCACTGCGGTCCGTAGCATCATCTTTCGAAACGCCATCACCAACGTCTCTTACCGGAATATAATCTAAGCTACCTTGTCTCGTTAATGGCTCATCACTCTTCTCGAGCGTACCGACACCGGATTCCGGATCTTCTAACAGCTTAGTATCTTCAATAATAGATCGGACGAGTTCATTTTCGGGCAGCACTTCACTCGGGGACACTACACGTTCCCTGTCATCAGTGGGAGTCCCCGCTGCGTCCCGAGCGGGACTGTGCAGCTTGCAGGTGTCGCTGTAGAGCGCCGGCTTGCAGCGGCAGTGGTCCAGCTGGCGCAGCGACAGGCCGGCGCCCAGCTCGGTCTGCGCGGCGTGGTGCAGCGGCGCGGCGGGCTCCCAGCCGCAGATGGTGGAGATGGGCCGCTGTTGCCGCTCCGCCGGGTCCGTGATGTTGTCAGCTCGCCGCTGCTCGTAGTGCTCGTACATTTGAGCGAATTGGAGTTTGAATTCTTCGTAGGATACCTAAGGAAGAATTGGCATTAGTGAAGAGTTCAGAAAAGTACTATAAAATAGTAAATACTAACTTTTGTCGATATTTTACAGACAGTGCTATTGTTCTCTTAGGCCGAGGTCTAAAACGTTATTTAGCAAGAACTTCGACTAATTGTTATTTCTGTCACTATCGAACAACCGTCAAACTATAAGCACAAGAGAGACGGGCACATGTCTAAGCCAAAGCATGCGCTAGATGTTGCTGCAGTCCAGTAGTCCAGTAGTACGGCACCTTAGAATGCACGATGGCCAAGGTGTCGACCCACACGCGCCAGCCTCCGTACTCATGCTTGATGGCGTGATGCAGCAGCATCCGGAACAAAGAGTACACCATGTCGGAGATCTTCTGTTCTTCCGCGTTCTTGGGGTGGATGTATGCCATCGCTATTAGCCATTCCTGGAACATTTAGGTTTATGGTTAGTCACATCACAGCAATTGTTAAGAGAGTGAAAAACTTAAAAGTGTTGAAACGGATTTTTTATCAACTTGTTGGTTGCTGTCTGGCGTAGTCTTGGGCTCAATTCGGGGAGAGTTTATGGATTTTTTTTTTACCCCCTTTTACATGGGACTTGAACTCCGGGCATTATGCAGGCGTGATGTTATTTTATGTATGTTATTTAATGTCTACTTGGTAAATCAAACATGGTTATCGCACGCACAATGGTCCACTTTAGGGACTAAGTGCGGAACCCAAATCCCTAACATAGAACATGGTTATCGCCTTAGTTATGACTTAGTAACTGCATGGACTAGGATAGCATCAGTGACGAGGGAACTGACCTGCCACACAGACATCTGCAACACCGTCCTCCTGTTCTCCCGGTTGTTGCTGCAGAGAAGCGTCATGTCTGATAGAAATAGCTTCTTCACTTCTAAGAGTTGCTCCGTCTGCTTTGATTGTCTGATGAGAGTTGCTACGACTTTCAAGATCACTGAAAACAAGCGTTAATGTAAATAGGAGCGTGGGGTAATTCCTTATTACATGTTGAAACTTCAGTCTTTTAACAATTTGAGGACAAGATATTATTCATAGCACAATTATAAGCACTCAAACGGCTCGACATCACTCCACCTCATTTCTACTAGACGTTCCCGATCAGATGTGAGGCCGTTACGGTTTATATAAATGAGCGTGCAGCATAGCTCGACATGCAGTGTTTTTTAATTGACATGTATTTAATATCATTGTCCAGCTATTTCTTTCGTTTAGATGTCAATACGACAGGCGGTACAGCAGTGTCCCCAGCATTTCCTGGCCCCTTGTTTCCTATTCTTCTCTGTGAGTCAAGTAATGCAGGGACTGCCATACATTACTTTTCCTGGTGTTACTCACTAGGATTCTCCAGCCGGAAGTGTGGCTGCGGCTCCGGGTGACTGGTGTAGAGTATCTGCTGCCCCACGTGCTCCGTGAGCAGCTCGTACAGCGCGTTGTAGACCGGCAGCGCCAGGCCCTCGCCCGCCGCGCCCAGCCGCGTGGCCAGCAGCGTGTACAGGTTGTGCGGAGACATCACGTCGTACTTGCGTCTGAACACCAGAGACCAACCATACATGGAAGACAAAATGGATGAGAATGATGGCTACTTTTACTTTACCCAGTATAATCTAATCTTTAAAATTATAGCACACAAGAACCTGCTTAAGAGTAAACGGCACATAGATGCTTTCTCTTCAGCAAAGATATCTTTCTGTGCGGTTCCCAATGAATACTTCTTTCCTTTTTGGATCGAGATGAACGAAGTAGAAAATGGTCATGATGTGGCAGTAACATAGCCAATGTTAGTCATGTGGGGAAGTCGCTGACTATCCAGGTTTTTATTTTTAATTAACTAGGATGATGATTAGATCCAGATGAGGACGATGACAAAATAAAACTGTTGTAGGGTTACAAAATGTTAATAATTTTATGAAAATAAAGATTAGAAAATGTTATAATTATGAAAATGTGGCTCATAAGAACACAATCAAATTAACATATATTTACTTGTGTGTGCTTCTACTGAGGAAGAATCCCAGCAGTTTCAGCGCCTGTAGTCTGATTAATTGACTTTCTGATGACAGTAGTTTGAAGATTGTTCTGACTCCGCCCTGTAATCATTACAGCATCAGAATTAAATACTTCGAGTAGTTTGGAGTTATGAAGGAACAGATGAACATATAGATGCGCACATATTACATGGCCTGTTAAAATCATAACCCACCCACCGCCCAGCCTCGTTTCGTTCCGCCGTAGTCGGATGTAAGTTACAAGTGATAATGATATTTACCTTAGCATCAAAAGCGGGCACCATAGAGCTTGGGTGTTCCGACATCAGTGATATTAACATTTGTAAGACGTCGTGCAAGTTTTCATCCTGCAAATAAGGCAAGATACTTGTCAAAGTTTGCAATTTTATCGAATAGCACAGCACAGCACATACTACAAAAAGATCTACACAAATTATTCCCAGTAAAGGGACGATTAATCTAAGAAGAACTGACAATTTTACTTCGATTCCATTCGAATAGGAAAGTAAGACATATTTCTACGTTGTTTCCCATTCGCTTAACGTCTCAATTTCGCACACAAGTACCAGGACAACATACCTCGTGCATAGTAGTCAGATAGTTCAGTATGGATTGTAGTTCGTCTTCCTTGACTCCGTTGCCGATCATGATCAGTTGTTTTAGGAATAATAGAATGTATGCTCGGATCGTGAGAATGTCTTTGTGGGCTGGCCTAGGTCCTTCTGAAATAGTAATTAAGAAAAATATTTATCTCAATTGAAAACTAAGAATATCGGAACCCTCAAACAAGTAATTTCTCGTTAAGGCGAGGGGGAGGGTATGACCTTCGCAGCCCTCGGAATATTTAAATAGATTAAATGTTTGCGTATAATTATGCTCCGTCATGTCATTATAATTAGACCAGTTAAATTTGAATAAGACGGATTTGTTTAATTTTCAGAACGAAGTGAATTATTATTTGCCAACATTACTCATTCTTTCATTTCACAGAATTAAAATTAGCTGCCTAAATACCAGGTTGATTTATTACAGAAACAAAATTTATGGATAACTTCCATAAGGCTCCATTCATAATAAATCTGACCGGTCCAGAAGAGTTCATATTTAATAAATTCATGCTCTACCAAAAAGCATCTAATTACGTAGTCTCCTTGAGGTACCTGAATTATAAATGAAGGGAGCGTAATATCCTACTTTGTACTTACCTAATCCCTTGGGAGTGATTCCGCTCTTAGCTCTCGGGTTCACAACCCAGTAGTAGAACTTGAGCGTGTGCACGGTTTGTAGGACAGTACTGACGCGTCGCACACTGCCGTATATGTGCGCGTCGGCCAGGAAGTCCGTGGCCAGGTAGCAGTACAGCCTGGCCTGCACCGCGGCCGGCGTGTGGATCCACAGCGCGGGGTTGAACAGAATGTGGTCCAACAGCTGCCAAGTGAGGAAAGATTGGCAGAACGACTGCGATTAGCATAGACCTTAAGCTGTCCGATGGTTGAAAGCGTATTCTCTCTTGCTTGGTTGCCTAGTACAGGGATATGCCTACGTATTTAATTATCAATACCATTACATTTAACTTCTAATTACCTACTAAGTACCTACATACATACAATTTTGCTGTTTACTGCTATCTGATAAATATTGCAAAGTCTTGTGCCTACATAATAAATAACAGCTCCTGGAGTAAATAAAAATACAGTTTATTTGAAATACGTTACAGTTATTGCTTTGTCATCTGAAAAATAAGGTTTAGATATTTTAAGATAATGGACGTTACTTGGCTGTGACAGGGTTTCAAATTTCACTCTCAAAAGCATTAGTGCAGAATAAGCTAAAGTAAAATAAATATCATTTGATATAATATTTACTACCTTTGTGTACATATAGCTATTGTGTCAACTAACAAACCCTCGGAATGCTATACTGGTATGAACTAAATATTTAAGTATAAATTAAATGGCATAAATAATAGGTTTAAATAATATAAACTACAACAGCAAGCGCTACCAGGGTTTCAAAGATCTGGTGAAGCACTAATTTTACAAGGGAACGTGTTTAGTGTAGGATCAGGTTTAAAGATAAATAATAAAATACTGAATGGCTCCAAATCCGCAAATAAATACTTACAGGTTTTTATTAAATATCTAAAGAATTTGATGCTCTTTAAAGTAATCTAGAATTGCCTTGCACCTTTTTTATTTACAAGATTGTGAATTGGAAGCCAAAAAATCGGGTACCATCAAACTACATAAATATTTGTCAGATTTGATAGTCCCCTAAATCCCTGGCTGATAGTGGGTGTGCAGAAACAACTGTAGTAAACAGTCGAGGTGAAGTAAGCAAGAGGAACATGCGCTGACAACCATCGAACAAATCAGTTGGGAAACACATCGTGACGTGCGTTCAGGTGTTCTATTTCATCTCGATGGGAAATGTTCCACAGTATAAAAAAGCACAAAGGATCTCTTTGTAGTGTTTGTAGTCCTGGTACTCGCAAAGAGATTACGCTTGCAAATCGACTTTCCAAAAGTCCTTTGTGCAAGTCATTAAATATGTAACAATAAACAAACCGAATAAATATTTCCAATCGAGAAAAAATCCAGTACAAAATTTACATAAAGGACGGGGCACCAGTCACACTTAAAATAAACCTGCCGATACAAAAGTGAGAGTGATTGATTGTTGGTTTTATACAAATTGGAATCCGAATTTAGCCTGTACAACATGTTTGAATAACATTTTTTGAATGCCTTGACTTTTAAAAATACAAGGTTGTTTTAAAAGAGAAGTTTCAAAAGGGGCGGCGATGAGTTGTTGTACTTACAAGGAAATTAATGATATTTCTACTAAATAATGTGTTAACAAAAGGCGTGTAGCTTCCCGCTACGAACTATAAGAACAAGCATGTTAACCCAAGCATATTGACAGGTTCGTTACCAGTGGCGTAGTGTACGAGGCATCGAGCCACTAAAATGTACAAAGCGAACAGAGCCGCTTATCGCGTGTTTGTTCCATTATCTAATTGATTTGTTTAACTCAATTACACATGTGTACAACTTGTACAAGGCCCCGAAGCTGTGTTGTGTGCTGTGGTTTCGATATTGTGCAGGCTTTTCTGTGACTTTCCTTTAAAATTGAAATCTTTTGAACTTGATAATTACATGATATTGTAAAGAACTGGAGGGAAATCAAAAATTATATTTCAGGGTTCAACTTTTTTATTAATTTGCTTATGGCTAGTCTATCTATTTGTGTTACTTTGCTAAATATAACTCAATGAAAGTCAAGAAAACATCTGTTTCATGAATAGACGAGCTAAACAACGGCCCGATATAAATTACCTTATGAAGGCAATTTTCTTACTTATTTATGGGTTGTTGTACCTTTGTAGCGCGTTTTAAACGAGCTGTATTATGGTAATATCAGACGAATTAATCTTGATGTTTCGGTAAAACGATAAAAACAAAATTTATTGTATTAATTTCGAGAACAAACGAATTTGGACGAAATAGAAAATTAGTTACATCGAATTTGGGAACTTCTTATAAAGTAACTTGATAAAAAAACAAGATATTATTTTCAGCTCTTCTGCCTGCTAAACTTTGATAAAATCTTACGAACAAAAGAGAAGAGTTCGTTTAGGTGGGTAAAAGTACTGAACAATAAATAATTAAAAACATACCTGTTTTAGTAGCAGATCGGAATTAGGGGAACAGCAAGTGACAAGATGTTTCGTAAGATGTAGGAATGACGCGAGCGTGTCGGGCGTGAGGTGGTCGCGGCTGCAGCGCTGCAGCATGTGCGAGATGACCAGGAACCCACGACACTGCAGCATGTGCTGCTGCACCGTGCTGCACGACTCCACCAGCGAACACACGAACCCCAGCAATTTTGAACTGAGGAATCACGAGACAATAGTTATAACATCCTGCAGGCTTTGTGATCTTGGTTACGAATCCTATGGACCAGCACGGTTTCCTTGTATACCTCAAGAATTCATACACACATCAGGTCCGTGGTAACGATGAAATCATAACAAACGGAGAAGTAAAAACAATTTTCCAGCACTTTTTACGACACAGATTGCGACAGGAAAATTGTACACCGTTAAACATGTAACCCAAAAAGCGATGAATCTATAAATAATACATGTACACTCGGAGATAATGTCCTCGCCATATCCACCGAATAATGACGCGGTACGTATATAATATACGTAGGTAATTCTGTCGTAGGAAATATATTTCGAATTATCTCAGTGGAAATTTCGCCGTGAGGATGATGAGATGTCTTATTAGATGCCACGAGACCACCTAGTCCAGGTGACTCTTATGCATAAATGTAATCCGTTGAGGCTTTGATGTGTTGGTACAATTTTGATGGCGCGTGGAGGTCTTGTTTATCCGGATCCATCCGGCCGTGACACGGGTCGTTGAAGGCACCGCTTTGAACTGTCAGCGGCTGTTATCATACGCTTCAACCTACGTCAATATTAAACATGTGCCACCGAAGCGACGTCAGCAAATAGCCATTGTACCTTAGCACAGATTTTTGTATTCATGTGCTTCCGAAGTGTGCTACCGAGACCATTTTGCATAGAAAATGGCAACTAAATTATGCAAAGGTTTTTCGAATCAATACCTCCTTACTTTTTTTTCTCGAAGGGAAAATAAGCTAGTATCGCTAAATAAACTGCCGCTGGTATTGTTGGGTCACTAATAGGATTACGTTTAATTTAACGATAAAACCTCACAAGGGATACCATTCACTTAAAAATGTCGCATTTAAAAGGCTTATGCTGAAATACAGATATTATTTCGAAAAACATGAATAAGTAACTTGTATTAAAACCATATAAGCTGACTTGTACGATAAACTGATCTATTATCTTGTCTAATAACTGTGAGTTCGTTATGGTGTACTATCAAATAAATCCGATGTTTGCGTAACCCTTTAATATTTCATAAAATTTAAGGTCTACTCATTAAAATTAATGTCACGCTCACGCCAGATAATTTAATAACCGCCCATCGTAACCCTATGCTAATATAAATTGTCGCCGCAAAATGTCGCTCATAAATCTATTCGGTTAAGCGGAGTAGACACCAGGCAATTAGGAGTTGCCAGGAGTTAGTTCCTGAGTCGTATTACAGAGTCGCTTCTGGCCGGTATGGAGTTGGAGAGCCGACTGCCGGCGGACAGTGAAAGTGCATTTAGTCAACTAACGCGCCCGAAGCCACTAGGAATATTAATGAGTGGCTTTGGTACTCGCAAACGCCCGCTAAGCCAATGCACGTGATTTAGTTCTGGAATTCCGCCAAACTTTATTTCGAGCCTAACTAATGTGTCCAAACTATGGAGTAACTAGGAGCTAAGGTAGCAATTTGTTCAGGGGACGTTCAACACTTCCTTTGTTTCAGGAGCGCACTGAATCAATTCGCGCAAAGTTTTGTAATAACATTTTAGGCAGTTGGCTTTGCTGTCATCTAACTAAACTTCGGGGCCACCTACTTACGGGAGGGAACTTTCAGCATTTCATTACCAGGCACATTGTCACACTAAGCTTATTATAACGAAATATTACCAGGATCACATACCATAGCATGGGGTCTCGCTTGGGGTCTGTGGCGGGCGCGTCGTGTGGCAGGTCCAACTGCGCGAACAGTGGGAACAGAACCTGCACTCCACCGATGGAATTTAGTGCGCTGTGTATTGAATGTGTGACAACTGCTTTCACCTCCTGTGAACACAAAAAATCCCGTCATCACCCGTATCATCAGCTACAGTGCAGGTCTTTACAAATGCAAGGCAGCCTCTGGCCATAACGGTAGTCAGAGCAAATCATAAGTCAGAAGATCGATCTAGGTTTTCTGGGCGAGAACCTCTAGATATAAGTTGGGCGCGGTTCTTTTGTTGGCAGTTATTAAGTAGAAAAGATCGCAAGTTAATTTAAAAAATAAAAGTCTTCAAAGTAAAGAACTTCGATGACTCCAGACCACAAATTGAGTACCTACTTTATACAAGTCTTAGAGGATTCGTCAGCCGAAAGGGCGGGAACATCGTACGATCGTGGTGACACAGCGAGTGGAGGGGGCGACGTATCATAAGCGGTGCGCTCTCGGAGCGCAGACACTTTTGCTCGGGAGCTCGGAAGTGACGGACGTTATCGTGAACTATAGTTGTTATTATTTCTGTATCTAACGGTTTTTGTGATTGTGTTGATTTTGTGATTTGTTAAAAATATATAGTTCTAGGGTGTATTGCTTATTCTTTTTAAAAAATTAAATGAGCTTCTGTTCTATAAGATCAGAAGTTGGGATAAGTTTAACAATACACGCGACTTTGATCGTTCGCCATCTATTTTTTATTTTTTGTTTTACTGTGGAAGTTTTAAAAATAATTTTGTGGTTTCGTTTTAAAGTGATTCCAACCACGTGTTGTGTTTGAAGCCGTGTGTTGATTAGTTTAAAAACAATTTAAAAGTAACTCGCCTCGTGTTAATTATTTTATCGGTTTTTAGTGCTTGTGCGTTTTTAGGTTAACGCCCACGTGTTTGTTTTGGTTTACGTTTTTAGTTAATCAACGTAGTGTGCTAACTGCTATTTAATCATGTCGAGACCGTTGTCGTGAAATACGTAGCAGATCCTCTAGGCGTCGTCGCGATAGATCAGCGAGTATCGAAAGTCAGCGTAGGCGCCGTGATTGTTCTTATGGGCGTCGGGACAGCCCTCGCCGCAACCCTTTAAATAAAGTGCTTGATCGCTTGAACGCGGTTGGTTCCAAGCGCGATACAGGCGTCTCCAATGTCGGCGCACCCGTGCACGAGAAGCTACACGCCGGTGCCAGTATCAGCGGCAACCGAGGAACCTGTTGCCAATATGGAAACACGTGCTTCGGGGACCGCCGCCTTCGAGGCATCGCGTGAGGTTGACGCTGCGGACAGGATTGTGGGTGCACTTTCATCCCTGATTCAAGTAAGATCGAACCATTATTATATTTCGAATTTTGGTCCCAGTGTACATGACTTTGACGTGTGGTGCGCTGAAGTAGATAAGGGGTGCGAATTAAGCCACTGGGGCGATTGGGAATGCCTGGGACGCATTGATGGCTGTTTACGTGGTGTTGCTATAACGTGGCTCAACGATTGGGTGACCAATGCCCGAAGGTAGAATTTTAAAGTTGTTATAATTTTAAAACTTAATTTCGGTCATTGTGTCCGCGTGAAGTTAGTGAGGAGCTCGTGGCTAAATAAGAACAGCCGCTTGGGTCGATCTTTAGGTTAAGCCGTGCTTACCTAGGTTGGTCCGTGGATGGGTGACCACCCATTACATACCGAGTTTCCTCCGTGCCCCGGAAAGGAAAAGGTTAAGCCATTGGTCCCGGCTGTCATTTGTAGATGTTTGACAGTCGTTACAGGTAGTCGGTGACCCGAAAGTCTGACAACCAGTCTTACCAAGGGGTATCGTATTACCTAGCGCTAACTGGGTTGTGGAGGTCAAATAGGCAGTCGCTCCATGTAAAATACTTGTATTCAGCTGCATCCGGTTAGACTGGAAGCCGACCCCAACATGGTTGGGAAAAGGCTAGGCAGATGACGTGTCCGCGTGAAGTTGATATGGCCACTGTGTTGTACGACGTGATGAGTACGAATTCAAACAAATTCACCACGTATGCAGAATATGCCCAAAAGTCCTTGTTGCGGTTGATTATCGCCAAGGGGCTTCTATGTTCTATGTTAGGGATTTTGGTTTACTTAGTCCTTAAAGTGGACCATTGTGCGTGAGCCTTGGTGGCCGTTACTCCAACCTCAGATCAGACTTCCCGGTCTTCTCAGGGCATCCGCAAGAGATCCTGGCGTTCCAAAGGTCTCCTCGCGTATCTGGGTGACGCCAGTACACTCAAGGATTACGTGCGCTATCGTTTCCTCAAGGTCCACCACTTCTCCGCTTGTGTTTGAGTGTGATCCTTTAGCCAACTTCTGAGCTGCTTGAAGGGTACGGGGACAATGGGTTCGGGTCCGAAAGCTTTTGTGCTGGATCCTCTTCTGGCGAGTTCGTCAGCTGCATCGTATCCAAGCGATCCACTGTGTCCTTTGATCCATTGTAATGTCACCGTGTTGCGGTTTAGTACCGTAACTCGTTCTAGGGCATTATGGCATTCTAGTATTAGTCTCAAAGTGATCTGGTTTCTCTTTAAGGATTGGAGGACTGAGGCACTGTCTGAAAGTATACGGATGTGAGTATCCGTAACTTCCCTGGCCTCTATGGCGTGTGCCGCTTGGATAATGCCTACGCACTCTGCTTGATATACAGAGTTGAGCATTCCCAGGGGTCTGGATATTTTGATGTTTAGATCGTCGGAGAAAACTCCGACACCTGTTCCATCGTCGGTTTTCGATCCATCAGTGTAGATCCTTAGCTCTTTTGGGCCTGAGTAGTCACACATCTCCGCTGTGAGCTCTATGTTGTAGTGCTTTTGGAAGCAGTGGGTCTTCAGGGTTCTGTCGCAGGGTGATGCCATCATGGGCTGTTGTTTGATTGCGTCGTCTTTTATGCGCGTATGTTTGATTCTGAAATCCTTACTTAGGGTGCCGGATATTTCGAGCCTGAAGGTCGCTAGGGCCGCCTCCTCTCTTACGACGAGGTGTAGAGGTGGTAACCCCAGCATTACCTGTAACGCGGCAGTGGGTGATGTTCTCATGCTGCCGGTGATTGCTACACAGGCAAATCTTTGTACCTTCTCGAGGTCCTTCTGGGCTGTGCTCAGATTGGTCCTGGGCCACCAAACTATGGAGCCATATGTAATGATTGGTCGGATGACGGTGGTGTATAGCCAGTAGGTGATTTTGGGGCTTAGGCCCCAATTCCTCTCAAGCAATCTTTTGCATTGCCATAGGGCTATGCTGGCTTTTGTTGTGATGTAATCAGTATGTTTTGCCCAGTTCAGCTGTTTGTCCAAATAAATACCCAGGTATTTGGTTTCAGTCGACAGGCTTAGGGTGGTCTCAAAGAAACGTGGCAATTGTAGGTTTGCCAACTTCCTTTTCTTTGTGAAAAGGACGAGTTCGGTTTTGGTGGGGTTCACTGCTAGTTTGTACTCCTTGCACCAGTCTTCCACCACCTTCAAGACTTGGCGCATAAGGTTACATAGTGTGTTTTCATGTGTGCCATTTATTATTATGGTTATGTCATCTGCGTAGCCCACCGTGTAGTAGCCTCTGTCATTCAGACGTTTGATAAGGCTGTCCACCACGAGGTTCCATAGGAGTGGTGAGAGGACGCCCCCTTGAGGGCAGCCTTTCGCCACGATGGCTCTAGTGGTATCGTTCACCGTAACCTGTACGGCCCTGAGTCTTAGCATATTTGTGATCCATCCTCGCAGGGTCGAGTCCACACCGTGATTCTCGAGGGCTGCGTTGATGCTATGGAAAATAGTTTTGTCAAAAGCCCCTTCTATGTCAATAAAAACAGCTAGTGAGGAGCACTTGTGGTCTACTGCACATTCGATCTTGGAGATCACACTGTGTAGTGCGGATTCTGTTGATTTTCCTGTGGAGTAGGCGTGTTGGTTCTTGTGTAGTGGTAGCTCCCGAAGTGGTCCGTCCCGGATGAGTCGGTCACAGAGTCTCTCGAGGGTTTTCAGGAGGAATGATGTCAGGCTTATTGGTCAAGGGGCTTTCCGATGAACTGAAAGCCGCCATAGTGATTTGTGACATTTCTGATCACCAAGTTAAAGCCGCGACAACCAACGCTAAACTACAGTCAAAAGGTCTGGTAGAGACCATGGAGACGTGTGGGACTCTGCGTTCTTGAGGAATGTAGTATAACAAACAGGGGTTTGTTGGAGGGCATAAATGTTTCCCATAGGCCATATGTGTTGATTAGATGGTGAAGAGGTACTTGGTTGCTCTAGCATTTTAATTGACCTAATTGTTTGTTAGATCTGAAGTATGCCTACAAACATGTACACGGTAGGCTAAAGAAGATGCCAGCGGGTCACGTACCAGTCGATGTTGACAAGGATTTTGATGATGATGAGCAAGCTTAAGTGTTGTAGTAGAAGGTCGAGTAAAGCAGTCTATCGGCCGTTGTGTGTTCGACGTTCGTAGTCGTAGCCCGGTAGAAATCGGTATCTCTTGAGGCAACTCAATAGTCCGTGGGCACGCGATAGGCGTTTGACTCTGACGGAGGTTGGGGTCTAGAAAGACCGTACTGTGTAGTCAGTGGGTGACCCATTGCACATGCACACGGGCGATCCGTTTGATGGATGTGCGAGTTTTTGATCCATGCGCTGGATGTGTGAGAGCAATGAGATTGCTGGTCGGCTGGAGAGCCGTGGCGTTAGAGGTTTTACTCGAAAGTTTCTATAAGCTTGGCAGTTTTGGTTGCAGTAGAGTTTAAAAGGTTGATTCGAACGACTATGGTACATGGCCCAAGGGTTGACCCATTCTCGATTATTCCCAATTTGACTGTGTTTGATTTAATCAAAGAGTAGAATTTGGTTAAAAAGAGTTAGTAGAGTTCTTTACCTTCACTGACCCGATGTATGTAAAGTTTGGTCAGGAGTAACCGAGTGGAACAAAATTCTGTCGTAGACTTGTTTGTTCGCAGAGTAACCATCACACCAGGACGTGTGGCCGTGTCTGAGACTGTCATTGGTACGGGCTTAAAATGAATCGCAAGTACGCCAGTGGTGACATCACGCGACCGAGTTACAAACCTGCGGTGCGAGTGGTGGGCCCCTGCGTGCTTTGACAGAGCCCTGTTGCTTCAGCTCGAGGCGACAGTGGACAGTGGAGTGTCAGATCGCAGCTGAGTTGAGACGTCCTGGAACTGCTTGCCCCGACATTGTGGCAATTTTATTTCGTATAAGCCCCGACATTGTGGCTGCTTGCCCCGACATTGTGGCAATTTTATTTCGTATAAGCCCCGACATTGTGGCTGCTTGCCCCGACATTGTGGCAATTTTATTTCGTATAAGCCCCGACATTGTGGCTGCTTGCCCCGACATTGTGGCAATTTTATTTCGTATAGCCCCGACATTGTGGCTGCTTGCCCCGACATTGTGGCAATTTTGTTTTTATAGCCTCGACATTATGGCTATCTGATTGCCCCGACATTATGGCCATCTGGAACCCCCATGGTGGTTGCCAGGCGATGTTGTGGTTGTTTCAGTAATGATTGAGGTCCGGAACTCTTTCATTGGTGATACAATTTACAAACTGCTGCCTATTTTGGTGCAATTGCTAGTAATTTCATTACAATGGGCAGTTAATTGTTCAAACTTTCAGAATATCTCATACAAGTCTTTGCTTTGTTATGTTTTAGATGACGAGTCTACCAATGAGGTCCAAGCCAGTGAAGACCAGGCGCAAACTTATTTGTAGAGGGTGAAATAATGCAGTAAGCAATGCCAGAGAGCCAAGCTGACGAGGTCGTTCAGCTGTCAGGAACGGCCGTCTTAGAGGATTCGTCAGCCGAAAGGGCGGGAACATCGTACGATCGTGGTGACACAGCGAGTGGAGGGGGCGACGTATCATAAGCGGTGCGCTCTCGGAGCGCAGACACTTTTGCTCGGGAGCTCGGAAGTGACGGACGTTATCGTGAACTATAGTTGTTATTATTTCTGTATCTAACGGTTTTTGTGATTGTGTTGATTTTGTGATTTGTTAAAAATATATAGTTCTAGGGTGTATTGCTTATTCTTTTTAAAAAATTAAATGAGCTTCTGTTCTATAAGACAAGTGTAATCGAAAGCTAAGTGAATCATGATATAATGGAGCTTCGATCGGGCACGGTCACACGGAGAAAAGTATGGGTAACTTTTAACTTGGTAACTTAGAATTATAATAAGTTATGATAGCTTATTTACATTCCACTGACTTTAGATTTACATTCCACTGACTTGATAATATCCTCCACGCCCACACGTGATATTAGGTGGCAATACGTGGTAAGGAACTTTGACGCGAAAGCTATTACCAAGAATTGAGCACACGATTCAAGACCCCCTAGGTATAAAATATTCATCAGTTCAAATTAATGAGATCTGGTGTTTCATGCATAGGTGCAGTACCTAAACGGTCAAAATGTACAATTGGCGCATAGTGTGCGTACGCTTATGTTCACTACAGGAACTGATGGACGCTGCTGAAGGCGCCAAACTCGCTCAGTTAAGCAAAGCTAAGAAGAAGGCGGTCAAATGTTTGCTACAGCTGTTTTTAAGACTTCATAGTAAACGTTTGCACGATTTGAAGTCCCTTACAATCTGTATATCTCTCGTTGAAAACAAGCTACGATAATTTCCACAGCCATTTTAAGTTGTAAGCCGAAAGGAATCGTGATAACAGGCTGTTCTCTGTGTGGTTCAATAAACGGGTTAGGTAACATAACCGTTATGAGACGCTGCGGGCCTAATTGAATGGATGCTGAAATCTATCGTGTACCGAAGTCGTTTCATCTCGATATAAACTCACGTAAGTGAAACGTAAAGTAATGAAGCTCTTTATTAGCAGAAAACTTTGGATAAGGACCGTTTTGTTGAATCTGAAGACTGGTGACCTTACTAAATAACAATCTAGGAAAATCTACAGAATATAGGATTTTCTGTAAGTTTAAGGAATTGAAGATTATTATTACTTGTAAGCTTGTCATTTCGACCTAGACATAGCAACTCAGGGAATCGGCAAGCAGCTGTCCGAACTGTGCGTTTCCAGGGGCGAAACATTCGCATAAAACATGTTGAAAAATTCTATTTGTTTCTCCTTAATCTCATCAGACTACAAGTTTTTGTGTAAATATCGCCCACGGGAACGCACAGTTCAGACAACCAGTTCTGGTTGTCAAAGTAAATAGCAATAGATCCCTGTGACTATTAGGTTACAATTTCCAAGTTTGACATGATTTACCTGAAGCATCAGCGCATGTGGCGTGTGTACGAAGTACGACACATTTCCTTTGGGGGCAGACTGGAGACACAACTGTCCATCAGTAGCAACGGGGTTGTACATGAACACTATTCCTGAGGACAGCTTGCCGTCGTATAGAACCTGGTAACGTAAGAATTGTATTAGATATCTTATTTTTACTAATGTTAGTAATATATACACGCAGTGCGTTTGTGAAAAGGAAAGGATCTCAAATGATCAAGAGCGGAATTTACCAATGAAACTGAACACGATCAGCACATCTAAACAGCACTCAAGAACTGTCAGTGTCAGTGCTAACATTCCACAGTAACATATGCCACGGACAGCTCTTGAGCGCGGTTTAGATGTCCTGTTCGCGTTCAGTTTCAATGGTTAAATTTACCCTTAGTAAATGTATTACTTTCTAGTTCTGAAGCAAACTATACACGATCCTTGCCGTACTTTTTACATTGATCTGGCTAAGCAAATGATCGCATAAAGTTTATTAGGAATACGCAGCATTTTTAGAACTCCATAAGGAATTATAAATGTACAGTTAAATAGCAAACATAAAAACATTCACACAGTCAGGAGGACCCAATAAAACATGCAAAGCTCTATAGCAGCACTATTAGCCTGCTGTTACCAGGATAACAAAAACCACACGAAGTTCTCAACAAAAACGACACAAAAGCGTAACTTTCTTTATAAAAACTGTTTTCCAGGAGGTATTATTGAAAATCGCGGAAAATTCTAGCAAAAATTATAAGAAGACGCGTGTAGAAAATTCATATTGTGCGACGCACAATATACTCAGCGTATAACGTTACAGCTAATGCGTTTACTTCCGTATACCAGGAAAACAGCCATTATAAGAAGTAAGTCCGTAATAATGCACATAAAACACAATAACGATCGCATTACTGAAAGTAACATGGGTTAGATAGAAAACCTGGCAGGTTTTGTAAGTTACATGTTCCGTAAATAGGAAAGGGAGTTTTAGTACTAATTCTTCATGACAATATCCCAAATTAAATATTACAATAATTAATAATGTTCACCCTGGTGAGTATAGTTCAGTCCCATAGTTGTAAACAAGAAACATCACAGAAAATCTAAGCAGCATTGAAAAATATTTTCATAAGCATCTATAAAAACACTAGGACAGCAGTTTGAAAATGTAAGCGTCGACCGCAGAGCAGTGTCACCGTGGACGTTAACCACGAGAGGACGTCACCTCTCGAGAGATGAAACCACTTAAAGCAATCCAGAACGTAGCCCTCACTACACTAGTCGACCGACGACTATGACACGTCGTCAGATTCGAAACAAGTTTAATTAATTAAAACCTTTCAAAATGTTCTATTCAGCGATATGTGGACTAAAATGTTTTGGAAAATAAATGTCAGCGTTAGATTTAGCTTTCACAACTTTCATTTTCTGTTACTAGCAAAAACGCAATATAAAATCGGATGCACCTACAGAATAAAAATAGTTTCCATTTTATGACCTTTTAAACCAATTGATATTCCCATCATTCATAAATCCCGTGGTTTAGTGGTAAAACCACATTTACCGAATGTAATTCCACTTAAAACCTAGTTAATACCACCTAAAACGAATGGAAGTAATTCTCGGACTGTGGGATGTTAAGTCGCACGTGCTATTGGTTCCAGTGGGTTCCTAAAGTGAATCCTAGCTGGCTTGAAGTTTGTACAGCGCAGAGACTTGCATTACCGGGCTAATCTAAGTACCGTCTCACCGGGAGTGCACTTAAGCTTGCGCTACTTTCTGGGCGCCTGGTGCGCGTAATGAGATTACGTGTGTTGTGTTAACAAGTCACTGGCTTTACTATAAAATGGTAATGATCATTTGACGACCGCAACGAATGCACCATGAACGAATGAAAATTGTTTAAAATTTGTTCAATAACATAACATGGCAATCTAATATTATATGAATATTATCTATCAATACTAAAATTATAAAGAGGAAAGATTTGTATTTTTGTATGTTTTATTTTTATGTTTAATGGGCCTACTCTTGACCTCAATCTAGTCCTGAGGAGAGATGAGGTCGACGATGGAACGAGCTAACCCAAAAGAAGCCTATTAACTCGCGACTTAAATAGATTGGGGTCATATGAACTTGGGAACACCGACGAAGGCAGGGAATTCCACTCCTTGCTGTGCGCATAATAAACGATGTAGCAAAGCGCTTCGTGCGAATGTGTGTAACGAAGAAACTCAAAAACTACTGATCCAATTTCGAAAATTGTTTCACTAACAAGGTACATTATCCCTGAGTGTCATAGGCTACATTTAAAACGTTCCCGTGAAATAATTCCCCAAGATAACGGGAGCGAAGCCGCGAGCAAAAAATAGCAAAATTAGTTGAAAATCTTTGCTCTCCCATAACAAGATTTCTATAAAGTGCCTTTTGCAAGCATTACTTAATAAGATGAAAATGACATATACTCGTATGTACCTACCTACTTGAAAAGGTTTTAAAATGAAATAGCATTATTCAGCAGAGTATCATAGCGTTTCTATTAGCTTTCACAGGCGACTCTCTCGAGTGGAACTTCAATTTTCAGCTATCTCCCATAATGAAACGTGCTTACTGGTGTTTAAAAGAATACGAAGGAAAAACTTCGAGCTAATTCCTTTATCTTAACTAGTCAGGTAACAGTTGTTAATATTCTAAATCTGTTTGGCGTTAAGATGTTCAACTATTTAAATTAAGTAGATGAGCTAATCAGAGCGAACCAACCCGTGACAATTCAATGATACAAGGTTACATGTGTATAACCCGCCGTACCCAGTCGTAATTAGCCAATGTCAAGTAATTACATAAAGTTAAAGACCCCGCATAAGTAACTAGTTAAATAATCAAGAGTATCGGCCCTTCTAAATGGTAGACGTAACTTAGTTTTAAAACTGAAGCCTCAATTAAAACTTGTAATCGTCTTAACACCTCCAGACGGCATTGGCAGCCCTCGATTATCCTAAACTTGTCCCGAGAGGAATAAACCGAGATGTCACTTTACAAAGTCAACGACAGCTATCCATTACAAATGTTTGACTCAGACGGAATAAGCTCCGACCGTTCATAGTCTCCTAGCCGTTAATCATATACTATTCGCGAAAGACAATAAACGTAGCGGTAGCAGTGCAATGAACTTGCGTAGTTACAGCTGCAGTTTCCGGGTTTATCGCACAACTTGCAAGTTATGACATCCTGGTGCGCAAGTGAAAAGTTTTACACTTAACAGAGTGTCTTTGACTTAGTTAACATGAATTATGTCTCTGTAAGAACTTTAAGTGCTAGAGCGTTCTTTTATAAAGTTCTTGTTTGAAAACAGTTCTCGGGGCGTTAAGCAAAAATTGGATGTGGCAACTACTTCTGCTACGATTTTTATTTAGGAGGACTAGATTGTTGTTTTAAATTCTTGTATATGACTTATATTGATCTTCCAACCACTCATGAAGTTGAGTATACAATAGTACCTAATCCTGATCAATTAGTAGGTATTCTTTGAACGTATTAGGATACGACAATACCTACTAATTGAATTATTAAATACGAATGGTAATTATATGCTATTAGATAGGTTTATTAGCTTATACATAATTACCTTTCTAAATTACAAATTTTGTCTACGTATCTTTTAAACAGACAACATCATACTAACAGATGATATGACGCCAACTTTGTAAGTTAAAGTAAATTCTGCGAGGAGCGTGCAAGAGCAATTTCATATTAAAATACATAAGACGAGGCAAAACAATGTCGGACGGCTGCCATAGTCATCTCGTTACACAAGATTGTTTTACTTTAAAATGCACTACTGCTATGGCGCTGTGCGATGCACGCGAATGCCTGACAGCTGGCTGGATGCGACAAATCCTTTAAATTCTTCGTTCCTAGTACTTTGGAAAAATATTTACAGTTTGTTGCAAGAGAATTGCGTAGAGTAAATTGTTTTTGCTCATGGGCAAGCGAATTTCTTTAGGTGATTAATGTGATTATATAAGGTTTGGTGAGACAACATTGATAAGTTAGATTTTACTGAGTAGTCGCACACGTAATTAAACAGTTTCATTATGAACCCTGCAACCTTATCCATTTGACCAAAACTATTGTAATTTAGTTGGCTTAGGTACCAAATCACTAATTGATTACGATTCGTGATTTTGAGCTCCTAATAAATTTACATCGTAATTAATTACTAAGCATCTGCACACCAATTGATTCGTAATTCGATGTGATTAAGTGATAACCGGGATATATATCAACCGCTTAATTTCACAATCAATTAGCACTGTATGGGTTGCTGGGGACATTACTTGGTTGGGTTACCGTCAGTGCATGGCATTTGATTCAAACGAGGATGATTATGCTTTAAAAGCCCAAGTAACACAGGAAGCATTTTAAAATACGAATAGTAAACTTATGTAAAACTTAAGGTCCGTATAAACTCATATAAAAGTTCACCGAGCGTCTTGATGCTTTATATTGGTATTTCAAAACCATTATGATGCTTTACAATGTATAACGGTTGGATAATGGCCTATCAAAATGCTTTTGTAAAACCTTTAGTTTTAGTGAAGCCAACCACAATGCAACTGTACAGCTTTCAGCTGTTTTTAGTGTCTTAGGGTTTACAATAGCATTGTTAAGTAGTAAGATAATGCCTATTGCTGTTTAATAGCATAAACCTGTACCATTATAATGCATCGTAAATCCAGTATACAGCTTTCAGCTGTTTTTAGTGCCTTAGGGTTTACAATAGCATTTTAAGCAGTAAGATAATGCCTATTGCCGCTTAATAGCATAAACTTGTACCATTATAATGCACCGTAAATCCGTGATACAGCTTTAGGTTGTTTTTAGTGCCCTTTGTTGTGCTATAGCACTTTTAAGTGCTAAGTAAAAGCCTAATACTGTTGAACAGCATAAACGTGAATCAATATAATGCTTGCATTTTTAAACATCAACTGAGTGCTGTTGTGCGAGTAACAGCTCTTTAATCAAATACACGTGAGTTATTGTAATGCGTAAAGCTATATATACATTCACTTTACTGTATTCTTAAAACCATTTGTCGGCCATATTGGGGAAAAGCACATAAAATATAATATGTGTATACATCAACAAATAACAGCATTTTTTATGGTGTGTTGCCTAACCGTGTGTGTAATGATTATGATAATTATGCTAATAACAAAATTAAGTTGTGATTATTCAAGTAATACAAATTCTGAAATGAGTTTTATTGTTTTGCTCAAGGATCCCCAAAATTACTTTCAAGCAATGGCACAATTTCAGTCTACATCAAGTCTATTGGTTTATCGGTGAACCCTTAGAGAACTACTTTATAGCCAATGGCACTACGGTGGTTCATCAAAAGTCTTCTCTCTGGCCTCTAGCTTAACGATTGTTCACGTGTGACTATTTATACTGCTGACGGCATTAATTGGCCTTTATACAGGTTCACCGGGCTATTGTAGACTCACGCCATTTTGAAAATATTTTATAACCAAAAAATATTATCATTCGAACCTATTTATAATAGCAATAGACCTTTATCATAATGATTTAACTTAATTTAATACTGCCCAATCAATACTATTACGTTAATTATGCAAAATTCATTCTAGACTAGGAATAAAAAATTGTTTTGATTATTTGATTCATATTTTTATATAACATTTTATATCAAAACTACAAAATATCGAAGGCGCGTGAAAATTTTCAATGAAACCTATATCGATATTATTTTACAGTAAACTACATTGCGTTTAAAATAGGCATGAAATATCAAAAAAGTCAAAAACTTAGCCAGTATTATAAATTTTATTTTAATGCAAATACAAGTATGGTGTCACTCAGTTTTGACGATCTTCGTCCATATTATATTGCTGAACAAAGTAGTGAAATTACAACGTTAATTGTATTATAACATTTGTGCCATGGTATTAGAGATGTTTTTGCAATGATGATTAAAGTTCTACCTGTGAACACTTAAATAGCCTCAATCATGCTTTTAGAACAATCTTATGCTAGTCTAATGCTTTTGTAATGTAATTAGCATCTTCATTATCAATAATATTGCTAGTATAATGTTTCTGTAATGCGATTGGCAACTTCATTGACCGTAATAATGCTTCTATAATGCGATTCGCAACTTATTTGGTCACAATAATGCTAATATAATGCGCCTGTAATGCAATTAAACAACTATTTGTGAACTTATTTATGATCTAAAGCCGTATAATTTGTGCCCAAATTAGCATTACAGTAGCCGTATAAACGTTTGTAATGCTATCATAGAACTAACTCAAAATGCGAAAACGATACAGAAATGCTGTAAGTCGGCCGATATAATGCTTTTATGTGTTACTTGGGAGATGTCTATCAGGCTTTATGTGAATTTTATTAGCTTTTGTTGGTTCATGAAAAATGGGTCTCATAGAACCTATTATTGGATTTTAGAAACCATGTGCCCGGTGTGTCTTATTCAAGGTATACTATTGTGGCTGGGTTATAATAAAGACGAAATTCAACTACTTTTCAAAATAATTCAACCATTTTCCATCTTGAACAACAAAATAATTCCGCACACTGCAAGTACTCTAGAGAACTTTACATCCTTGTCGGAACCGCCATAGTGCTGCTGGAGGCCTGGTGTCACAAGTTAGTTCCGCTTCTTAATAAAACTTGTAGAACAGTGGAGCAGCCCCCCCCCCATACTCCTTGCCCCCCTCTATCAAAACTACACGGCTCATAAAGTAACAGGGAATAAAATGATGCAGAAGGTACACTGTGTATAGACCTCATTGTGAACCCTAAAACATTATCCATTTGACCAAAACTATTGTAACCTCAATCAGTTTGTGATTTGAAGTTTAGATCTACTTATACACAGTAAAGGACAAAAGGTAACATGTGAGAAAAGCGATAAAGAAAAATAAGCCTTACTAGACTATAAAGTTACACTTATTTTTCTATCCTTTAGCTTACAGCAGCAGAATTTATGGTTGATAATTGAAATAAATTAGGTGCATTTAGGACGCCTGTAATTTTTATCAATTATTTTATATTAGTTACGCACATTAATTTTCCATTTGTTTTTTTCTCGTGTGCCTCCCCGTTGTGCCTGCGGTTCCATTACTTCTACGGTAACTATCTACTGCTGCAAGCATGCGGTACCCGCGTACGTAGCCTGACGAACTTCATTAAAAACTTATGAACAACATGTAGCTACCTAAAGTATGGAACAAAGTGAAACTTGAGTAAATAAATTAAGTTACAGAAAATAACTAGTGTTGTTGTATTAATGAACTGTATTTATTTAATTCGAGACAGACTTTAATTATTTTTTATTAGTTTGCAGGCTTACTGAATCATTTTATGCCTCAAGGTTAATTCAAATTGTATTGGCTCTTTGAAATTCGACGCCCAGGCCTTAGGTCTGGCTTAGTGAAAACAATCATTATGAGGTCCTTGGCTAAGTCGAGATGCTAACTGAATATTATTTTCCTTTAACTAAGAAAGAAAAACAATGAGGCATCCACATCTCACTCATTACGAATGCCAAATGCGCGCCACAAAATATACCGACCAAGTTAAACATTAATTTGCGTTATGATTAAAACTCTGTCAGGACTTTTTACCAAATTAAAAACATTTTCTCTTTTTTTTAGAGACAGCATAAATAATTACAGAATTAATTCCAACTGGCAGATTTCATTTTCACATACAAAGTTGGTGAAAATACGTGACCTGTGTACTAAGATAGCTAACTGAGATTAATGACCTTCTGTAAGTCGCAGACATAAAAAAATACAGATTTTATATTGCATCGTGTCGTGCCCGTCCCTTCAAAACACGAGGTTACAAATACCCGCATAAACTTTAAAGCCTTCAAATGAAGTCTGTTTACTGAAGACAGGGTTTTCAAAATCAACCTTCCGTCAAAATTGCTCATAAAATTCGTTTTACTGCCCCTAAATTTTACGTGCCAAGTACATTCTCATTACGCAAGTTGTTTTATGACGTCACACTAGAAAAGTTATATGGCTCAGTGCGGACCATAAAGCTGCGACGCGAAACGCAAGGAGGTTGGAAGGTTACACTGGCCCCGCCAATAAAGTGTGCGCTGCCTCTAACTTTCCTTAACTTACGAACCGTGTGCAAATATGCGCTCCTGGTAAAAGTATTTGCTGAGCGCTTGAATATTTGCAACAGTTTTGTGGTTGATTAAATATACACCGAACGAAAGATTTATTTTTGTTCAATTTATGGCACCCGGAAAAATATTTCATGCATCCATTTAAATCCAGGTAAATAGGTACTCTAGCTTGGTTGGTAGCTAGGATTAGCTAGGGTTAGTGTTACACCGTTGAGCTGATAAGTTCACGACCTTTCAATCACTTACGCAGCGGGCAACGTCGCGCGTCGGTTTAAATTATAATAGAAACAGCAGGTCTCCGTCGGTCTGCCTAAATAAACGTTCAAAATAAACAGTTTGTTGTCGCTTCGCAATTACGGAGCCCTGACTAAATTAAACACAATTTTCTTAATTAATTTCTAGCAAAAAAGCGCTACTCTTAAAATATTCATGAAGTCTTTTCAAGTAGTATGACTAGACGCGTGAATATTAGTCAAATTAGTACGCCAAGAACGATGGCGAAGCTCTCCAAACTCATTATTATCCCTAACTCCGTCATAATTAATAAAAAAATCAATTAGGAAAGTTTTAATTGCATTCCGGCAGCGGCAACACTTGCTTTATTCTTTTACGCACAACTTTGTCATAATAACTTTTTGAATATCTATTACGGTCAGCGGAAAGTAGAATTCCACAGTTCCACTAGTACCTAAGTATTTTCCTACATTTCCCGTTTTAGTTTAAATCCTGTTTGACAGAGAAAAACAATAAACAATAGCCGTACAAAAAATTAAAAATTATTAAAATATTAGAATTGGTACTCTCCTTAATCTTAATATTTGTATAACTGACTTACTCAATTTAGTCGTCATCAAGTATTTTTCATTGCTAATCAAGAGATCTTCTACTGAGATTACAGAAACATTGAGAAATGTTTCTGAATATTTAAAAAGTAATCATAAGCGGGGAGATACTTCAGAAAGCATACAAAGTACTACATTATCTGAAACCCGAACACGATGTCTAAGCGACTCAAAAACTCATTACGGATTATCTTGATATTAAATACAAGCCGAAGTATTTAAATATCTTTAAGGTTTAATAACTGGAATACTTAAACATAATAGGGATAAAGGTATTTTCAAGTTCATCTTTGTAACGGTAGGACGAACAAATTTACTGTACGAATTTTGTGTTCAAAGAGGAAAAACGACGTTGACTTAAGTGAAACAGAATTATTCACTAAGGGTCTTCTGGGGAGATACAAAAATACCTGAAGTTACAGTAATAAATAATGACTGGGATGAAACGAGAGCTTACATATGTGAATGTACTTCATTGGCTCTTTCTAGACATGACAAAATCAAGACCTTAAGTAATTGTAAATACAAACTAGTCTTTATTCAAAGCTAAGTGACAAGGAAATGACAACGCATTTATTCACTGAAAGATCAGATTATTCCGCTTCAAGAAAGTTTGTCCGAGCATTGTCCTCAAAGACCATAAACGATTCAAGAGCTAAGTCAACCTGGAAATATTCCAGAGAGTTCTACTATAAATATCTTGTACCTTTCACTACAACTGTAGATCCTCATGTCGAATTATAATGAAACCGCAAGAGAGAGAGAGGCGGCCATTACGAGTGGTATCAAATGGCTGACCCTCTGAAACTGCTGCTTTCCCTTCTAGTGAGCCGTGCGGTAAGTGCGAGCCCAAAACTTGCCATACTCATGAATTAGGAACTTGTGCGAACGACCGAGGACAACGGCCTGTTTGGAGTTGTCCCTTAGGTGGCGATACTGTGGGGTCGGTACACTTAACGAAAATTGCTCATTTGCAGCCGTGCCGAATGTTTGTTAATTGATAACCTCTAAGATGCGATGTAATTAGAGATTGTGTTAACAGTCTGATAGCACCATTAAATCTATTTCCCGATCACATTAGGGGTTAATAATGAGGAAATTATAATTTTCATATTTTCCCCGAAAACCTTTCAGTTATATAAAATTATTCTGATCATCGTTGTAAGCATGCTCTTCAACAATAAACTAAACCAATCTATTTTCGAATTGGAAAGCAATCGATCGCAATATAAATCATAAATCTGTGTCAGTTTGCTATAAATACCTAAATATGACATAACACAGTACTACGGATCCGAACCCCTATTTATTCAGGACTAATGAAGCTCTGAATGTTACCTGAAACTTTTACAATCCGGGGCCAATAAATAACTTTTGAGTCGAGTTTAGATTTAGCGGAGCGAGCGGACATGCCAACAAAACCGATACGTCCGTTCGTATGTACACAACCGAGCTACTTAATCCACACAGTTGTTTATAACTCCCAACTTTAGATTAATATTGGACTCAAGATTAAAGCAACGCTGGATTAACAGAATATTTGATTTAACGAAACCCTCAAGAAACTAAAATATTCGCCCACTTTGATTAAGACCAAGTAAATATTAAGCTAAGGTATAATTTGAACTCATTTTAAATTAATTCTCATTAAATATAAATTGTACAAACACTGCGACATCATCAAAGATAAAATATTGTGCAAATCCTTTACAATATCCGGCTGGAAATCTTTTGATAAATCGAGCGATTTAGCTAATTTCCTCAGAAATTCGCATTACTTTAGCTTTTTCAAACAATCGATAAAGACATAAGCCGCTTTTGTCGGTTTGTACCCTTTTGTGCATTTAATTATATGTACCTATCTGTTTCAAAACGGAGACTAATTACGGTTATATAGGTTCCTAATCTGTTTACGACAAGAATTTATTAAAGTTCGATAAGTTACACCATTCCATGCAGTTTGTTGATTAAATCTGTAAACCCAAGGCACCATCAAGTTAGTGGAGGAAAATTATAAATGTAATTCCCAGATTTCCTTTTACAAACAAGATTAAACCCGTCTAGAACATTCATCAGAGGGCCGTCTTACATCGTGAACGTTCTGCGTGGGGTCGTGAATGAGGTCACCGTAGTGGTCCACGCGGACCTCCATCGACGGCAGCGGCGTGTGGCACTCGGCGTCGAAACGAAACTGACCCTGCCACCACACATGAACAGCAATGACATTACATAGTGACACTGTACAGGGAGTGCTCGGTGGCGATTAAACATATTCACAAAAGCAGGACAAAACAAAAACTGAATAAAGGGCAAGCGGCGCGACATGCTTACACGCTTGCATGCTTCAATATCTACGAGCATGGAGGCATGCGCGGCGGCCACTTCGCGCGCCTCGTCGGCCATTCGGCGTCCCCGAGGAGTCGCATCTTCTTTCACAACTACGCATGCTTCTTCTGTATCTGCAGGCTTAGTATCTTCTTCAGCGGAAGCTACATCAGGCGGCTCAATCTCGGGAGTTTGGGGGGAAGTTTCAGGATCGGGAGGAGGGGGAACATCGGCGTTCTCATGCTTGGGAGCGGTCGTCTCGCTCACCCTTTTATGATTCTCCGGCAAACTGATGTTGCATTCGTTGTCGAAACGGAATTGACTCTGTTTCCGAGGTAAGCAAGAAACAAATGTAAACACGTCATATTAATATTACAGAAATCTTTAACGAGACATATTTTTAAAATCTTTAGGACAGCAAAAAGTTATTTAGACTGAATATCATCTAGATGCACCACTTCGACATCATAGAACACTCACCTTATACCCGGGCCCCAGCCTGTGCATGGCGCAGATCTGGTGCGTTGTGAGTGCCTCTCCGAACAGGTAGATGGCGGCCATCTGCCCGCAGAACACTCGCTCCTCGTCCAACTCCGCCGTCGCACCGATGTAGCATTTGTCGAAAGGCTGTTGGAAAAGTCCACAGGTTTTATTTAACAAGAAAGTGGAGCTTCTCTATACTCATTATGACCTGGTACAAAGTTGGCAATGTTATAAATGTACCACTCCACAAAAAAAAACAAACCACAAAAAAAGCTCGATAAGTTTTCATATTACAATTTTCACAATCCGAAAAGTTTAAAGAGGTGGAAGAATTCAAATATGTATACTTAGGTTTTTAATATTGCACAAACACCAAATCAAACTGGTTAGATGTTATTAAAATAGGAGCAAAAGATACTTCAAGTTCAAGTAAACTCATCTTATCCAACTAACTTTCGACAGCTTCTCTTGAACTACAAAATTAGTTTAGAAGCACAAATTACTTCAAAAAATTAATTTTCTTCTGCAGAATATTTCGGTAAAGGCGTTCGAGATTGGGAATTCATTTTCGTCGATATTTTAGTAAAGATCGAAATATGGTTGGAATTGAATCAAAAGTTATTGGTGGACGAAATTCCTATTAGAGCAGGCAAAGCAAACATTTGTAGCAAAAGTTGTTTAATACAAAATGAAGAATAAGGTTACCGCGAAGTATTTATCGGAGGAATTTGGGGCCAACAAAGGGAAGCAAGTTTACCCTGATTGGAACCGACGCCGACGGTCAGACTGGTAACATGTAATACATGTACATTTAGTAAACTTCTACATACAAATGTATTTAGACGTTTACTAAATGAAAAGTAACTACCATAATATAACAGAAATAAATGAAATTCATAATGAGAACACGATGCAACTGACAAAAACCTATTTGCCAGTAATGAAAATGATTGAATTGAGTTTGTGCAAAACATATTTTTCATAGGGTAAATATTAAACCCAAATTTAACGCATCGGTTAATAATGACGGTGTTTATCAAATTAATAATATGTTACTAACATATTCTCGTTGAAATTAATTGGAATCCATTGATAGGCATAGAAAATTGTGGCTACATTATGGATTCGTTATTTAATCCAAACTTATTTCACTGTAAGGTCCTGTTAGATATTTATAAGTTCGCAGATAGTTGTAACTTTTGCAACATTTTCCCAAAGATTTACAGGTACAGACGTTCCTGAATAAAACTTCCAAATAAACCCATTCCCAGCAGCAGCTATGTAACTACTTGACATATAGGACGGATGTGGGAGTTCACATAATACATGCTTCGCCTGCTTTTAATATAATAAAAAGTACGTCAATATTGTGCGACGATATTTATAGACTTCATATAGCGAAAAAACTTTTAACAGGACATTGTTGGAATATGTTTCGGGTTCCTTCAGCATCAATCACAAGTTTCTCGTATGAGAAAACATGTGCTGAAGTAGGATTATTTAATAATATATTATGTACTTTTGTATGCTCATGAAGGCCCCATACAGTCGAGCAGTCACAAGTCTAATAGATGAATGGTGATGATTTAGACAGTATGATCCGATGGAATGGTTTAAATAAATAAATATCTATGATCCGACTGTAGTAACAAAACCAAACGGTATTTTCTTATGTCAGCCTAGCTAATAATAACAATACATTGTTAGAATATTTGAAATATTATCGAAAATAATGGCTTAGGCTTTCAATAGCATGATACCGCACAACTTCGATACAATCTACTAATACCACAACTACAAGTCATTGCACTATGGGAATTTATTTAATTCTAGATGTTGATGGTTTTCTCTATAAGAAAATTTTACATAGCTAATTCGCAGTCTTCCAAACCAGTAGTCGAGACCATTAAAGCTAACATTAGATAACACGTCAGCAGGTTCAATACACATCAGCGATTATCGCCAAGACGCGTTATCCGCAGCCCCTGTGCACAGTTATGGCATGTAAATTCACAATTTACAGCTAAAACACTCGTGTTTAGTCACAAATGGTACATTTTAGCGGCACGTGGAGGTTTAGCGATATCGATTTTGCTAATATCGTTTGAAAGCTCGATGCTCAAATCTCCTTTACGTGTCAAAATTTATACTGTTTTACCAATATTACTATGTAAAGCTTTTTGTAATAATATTTTTTTCAGAGAACACCAGATACACTTACAGTTTTAATTTTGTAGGTTTTAATTAAGTCATCATTATAGAAAGAGACCTTCAAAGTTACCAAATTAAAACCTTTACTTCAATGGCATTATTAGTGTCCATTCTGTCCGTTATCCAAAGGGTCTAATTCAGTTCTTTGTTAGGCGGAATTTACATCAAAGAGTATTTTTTTTACCAACCCTTGGTTTCAGAATACCGAACTGATAAAATAATTCAACCCGTTGTAATGCCCAGCCGTAGAATATAAAATAGCCAACCGTGTTACATTTAGCTTTTGTTATAATTTAATTTAAAAACTCGATACCAAAGTAAATTATTTTTTATTGAGTGAGAAAATAAAAATTTAGAATGAATGTGACCTCTGATTTCAATAGATACCCACTCTTTTGAAAGGTCTTTTAACTATTGAATATTTTATCTAGGTATTTTGTTAATTTACTACTTAGAACGTGTTCGATAGGAAAGCTCGTCTCGTCACACAGGGGCACGTTTATCACAGTCTCAAATAATTAGTTTGTCTTCATAACGTTAGACAAGTTCATTTTGCAGCAAGTATGCGTGACCACGTCCGAGCCTCAGTGAATATTCATAGTGGCCGGCATGCATGAACTAACGCCAACTTAATCCATCGAGCGGGAAAGATAATACCAGAGAAAACGAACTAAATGGAACTTCACAAAACAAATAAAGGAAAAATCTCAATCAAAACAATACAACACTGCCTGTACGAATTCGCGTGCACTTTCAGTCTAATTGGGTGCGAATTTTTTAATCGGATTGCTCGGAGCGCGGAGTTTTTGTAAAGGCAACATAACAATTAATTAATGTGGCGAAACGAATATGGGAGCGAAGGTATTGATAGAGGATTCTGACGTTGTTCTGGTTTTGGTGTTGAATTTCCACAATGATATAATAATACGGTTGTAAGCTAACGTCATGCGTCGGCTATTTGGTTTGCAATTTTAATAGTAATCGGGGCACAATCCCTTGTGGCAAGCGAGCACATTAGCGATCAATCGATGATTTTCATTTGATTCGAGCTCAGATACTAATTTAAAGTAAGTTATTACCTATGTTTCAATGTTATTGTAGCTGTATTTGTGGTATTATATCGTTAACACTGTTTTTTTTCATTTGATTATTGTCTTCAGACGGTAGAAGTTTTGTCAAACTCTTAAAACTTGTATCACTATGAAGTCCGCGTACATCCACAGGAATTTGCATGGCATTACTTGTAATAAATTGCTGCTAACGACACGAACGTGACGACTCGAACGCACAACTTGTCGCAAAGGGGGTGTTCGCCGTAGATAACCGAATGTATTATGCTAAGCTCCTATAGAGTTATGAGCACTTAGTACTTCAGGCTGGATTAGGGGTACCATTTAACTACTTGAGAAACGACAGATTACACGTAAGAAATATGTATAGGTTTATGTATATCATGCATGAGATTTATATTACTTTGAAACTAAAAAATCCGCTTTGATTAACAAAACATAATAATTATGGAAAATCCGTCATCTCTGAGGCTAGACCATCAATACAATGTATACCGTTAGACTGCCTAGCCCAAGCCTTTGGATTCTATTCAATATGGATACTTATTCAATTTAACTTACGTCGTTTGTGGAGACGAACCACGCCATCTCTGTGCTGGACGCTAGCTGCCCGTTGACCAAGCATTTGATCTCGCTCTTCGTCCATCTGTTGTATATGTACACCACCGCTATCGCGTACCATCTGTGCAGAAAACAAAACAAAACTTTATTGTAACAGTCGCAGAACTTATACTTAGCTAGGCAAATCTATTCGGTTCAACAACATTCAACGAAGAGAATATCATCAATAATGACTTCGATAATCACGCATTGATATGGTTTGGTGACTCAGTTCAAAGTTAAAAGTCAATCTTTAATACACATTAAAAATAAGGGAGCACTTTTGCACATGATCGAGTGAAATGAAGTGTGTAACTTTGAACATGTTCAGTCTAGTGTAATGCTCTCGCTGCTCAGAGCTCAAACATGTTAAACATTTCTCTCAAACAAACAAAACGAATACAACTTGTGTTTACGCTTGCTCAGCCGATTCCACATAAAAGCTCTAAAACTGATCCCAGTTTATGCACTTTGCTAATAACTTCTCTCACAGAGGAAAATAATGAAATAAAATTAAATGGATCATTTTTGGGGCAACTTTTCGCACGAAAGCCGACCGTCGTCATAAACTGACTACACGGGAAAGTTTATTTATACTGCTGCTACTTTTTCACTGCCCTGATTTAGTGTTTTGAACAAAGTTTTAAAATTTGGGCACGTTCAAAATTAACCGCACTACAGCATTTACAGTAATTTCGTGTGTTTAACGATATAGAAGACCAGTAGGGATGTTTTATGCCTCCAGCCAGTTACATATATTGCAATACCTACCAAAACATAATATGCTACTACATGCATGGCTTTTCTTGATAACTACGTCATTGACCGTGGTGAGTGACTATTAGAAATTATCTTCTGTGCCCGTTTTAGGGAAAAGAAACCAATGTACATTTGTATCAGTGTTGCCAGTGGCAGATAGTCAAATATAACATGAGACAGCTCAAAAAGTAACATTTTCAAGAGAAAAGTAACATTACCTTATTAAGTGGAAAACGACACAATTCTTTATTATTGCACTTTAATACACAAAAATTAAAATAAGTTTCCTTCCCGTTCCCGTTTATTAAACTTCGAAAAAATCGTAATAATGTTTGATAATTGCTAAACTAAAAATGACTTGTCCAAGAGGGTCACCCTGTTGGCATCCAACCGCAAAAAATTGCGTTCCGATGCGCAGAACGTAATTTTTAGGTATCAGCGGGACGTCGAGTCGAGCTCATAATAATCAAAACAAAAACATTCTTAGATGCGTTCCGTTTCAAGATATTTTTTTTTGTCTGCCTTAAAAGTAACACAAAAGTAACATATTGAGTCGTGTAACATGGAGGTAACATGAGAGGGTCAAAAGTAACGTAAAATGTTACAAAAGTAACATTCTGGCAACGCTGATTTGTATAGTTGTAATATATAGTGATCTTACCTTCTCGGCTGAAATTCGTATTTGACACAATGTTGAAACCCCTTGCCCCGCACCTTCATCGATGTGAGAACGAGGCAGTTGCCGACGAAGTGCGCCGTGTACCCCACTCCTTTACTCGTTTTGAAGCTGTTGTACAAATTAACAGAGTTAGTTAATCAAATCAGGTAAGCACTTAATAATCTCGCTCAACCACTCTGCTTACCTACATGGAAAGCAAAAAATCGTATTTGTATCATACACTTCAGATAGAGCTTATTCAGAAACACTCGAGCATCATAAAGGTACGTAGCCTTTGCAGCATATCATGTTCTTCAAAATGGAGTGGCGCGCGTGGCGAACTCGCAATTCAATTATCCCCGGACACAAACCGAAAATGATTTAGCTTAGTACCAGGATAGTAGAGCACAACCGAAACTACACTTCAAACGTCCGAGCTCCACTCAAATCAAATGAAAAGTTGGGAACACAGGTGCAAGCGCGGTCTGTGGCCCCACGCGATTTACGGAATACATTCGGCATTCGCACTGTAATACGTTTTAGCACAAATTGACTTGATATTGCCTATCTAACTGTTGCCAAATTAAGTTGTTAAACCTTCTACTGGAATTATTAAATGTTTTCGCACCAGTAACTGTGTTTATTGCCGCGAATATTATAATACCAACTAAGGCGTTAACGTTTTACTGAGAATTTTGGGGAAATATAAAGACTTAACTTAGTGGTAGTTTGTTTTTTCGCGTGGGTTTCATGCAGTTTCATTTTCTAGGATATAAACTAGCTTTCTAGAATAACCCCAATTAATTATCACTATACATATAGTCTTATAAACATGATAACCCGGAGAGCATAAGGGCCGGACTGCATTGAAGCGGAGATGAGACGACAGGAGAGGAGAGTGTTGTACACCACCGGTAGAATTTCGTCATTTACTCCTCCCGTCTCCCCATAGCTTCAGTGGAAACGATTTAGCAGAGCGAAGAGGATATGTCTCGTCATTGTTTAGGCAAGCGGGGACAAGAAGAGACGTGAGCGGCATGCGGTGAGCGGTGTGCTGTGTACGGCGTGCGTGGCGATGTGTGCTGTGTGCGGCGTGCGCTGTGATGTGTGCTGTGTGCGGTGAGATGTATGCTGTGTGCGGCGTCCAGTGACCGGTGTGCTGTGTGCGGCGTGCGCTGTGATGTGTGCTGTGTGCGGTGAGATGTATGCTGTGTGCGGCGTGCTGTGAGCGGCGTGCCGCTTTCCACATTTCCTCTCCTCTCCGCTTTGCACATGTCCGCACAGCTTCAGTGGATACCTACACCCTATCTTTTACGCATCCCTTCTACTCTCCGCTTCACACATCTCCGCTCGTTGCTGCTTTGGTGGAGTCCGGGCCTAAAGCAAACACAGTGCCATAGTTACCAGTATAGATATGGCTTCTCCCTCTCGATGTTGACGGAGTTGATGGGGTCGAGCCGGAACCACGTGGTGAAGGTGAACCCGTTCTCGTAGGGCCACCTGGCTAGCGGCGGCAACACTACTGCCTGCAATACAAGAACATCATACAGTGGCGAATAATAAATATGGGATTTACGCTCGCTTGCACCACACCTCACAGATACACTGGTTAGCGCTAAATTAATGTCATCATTCTCTTATGTCAATGTCTGTGTTTTTCAATAACATAAAATGAAAAATAAATTATTTATACTGTTGAGTTTTTTACATACTCGTATGAATGAGCGTTAAAAATATTGTAATTATATTGCTTGGTGCTACGGAACCCTGAGTGTGCGAATCCCACTCGCACTTGGACGGTTTTTCTGATTTGTGGTGCAAGTGCCCTTAATGAAAACTTTACAAAAGAAAACATAACCTTTTGAAATAAGTAAACTGGGGAATACTAAAATTAATTATAACGGATTACAAAACATTGCAACAAGGATATTTATAACCTGGGAAACCGCTAGACTAGGACCTATGACACAGCCAGTTTAATAATAAATTTGTTCAAATTACCTACGCTTGCGAGTTGATTACAATGATAAATGACAGACATCTGCCTGCACCTAATAAACTTGAAGCTTTGTGAGAGGAACGAATAATCTACCTGGCGGATTATTCGTCCCTCTCACAAATCTTTAAGTAGCCACGTGGTGTTTGTTTCTAACAAAGCTGTATAAACTATAATTCATAGTATATACAATGTACAGTGGGTGTAGTGTACAAATTTCGTTCATTTACTTACATCAGAATTTTTAATTAGATTAGATCCAAAGTAAAATACATAAAAAACGACTTTTCTTATCCCTCTCCAAGTAAATACACACAGAACATTGTTTTTTTTTTAATCTCAATAAAAATGAGGAATCCAAAAGAGCGAAACTTGGCAAGTAGTGCGGTACTCGACAGTAAAAACTTATCTCCGATGGCACGCCATCAGGCCATCAGGCCAGCACACAGGGATGTCTTGTAAGGCTTCTATCGAGATATCGCCTCAATAAAATCTTTGTATAAGCTCCTTATACCGTCACTCCAATCTTAAAATAAATAAATAAATATCCCTGGACATTTCACACAGCACCATCAAGTCCCAAGCTAAGCAACCTAATGCTTGTGTTATGGTAACTAGATGGCTGATAAACTACATATATACATTTTTTTTTTGTAAATACATACATATTATTATAGATAGAAAAAACACCCAGACCCGGAACAACTACTTGTAGGTCATACAAATATTTGTTCCGTACGGGAATCGAACCCGCGACATGCAGCGCAGCAGTCAATCGCTTGACCACTGCGCCAACCGTGTCGTATCTTGTAGTAGCCATGTGGATATTCAAGTTAATATACAAATGTTCACCAACAAAATAAACAAGTTACTTCCACCTTTTCCACGAATTATTCGAAAAGATTAGTATCACATGTTATTAGGCCTTAGTTGAGAAGATTTACGTACCAGGATAAAAGAAGTAGGACGGAGATTACATGAGGCTCAGATCTTTAGTGGCAATAAGCTAGAAGACGCCTCATACGATACGAACGAATAAATGGGTTCATACGACGCGACACTGATTAAACTTATCCGTTCTAGCTTAGCTCTAATTATAAGTGTGGTTGAGTACATATTTTAACATTTCAAACATTTGCATAATTTAATTTAATTTAGTCTAGTTTTTTTATAATTTGATCCTTAGTTAAAGTTTTCATGTTTTGATATTTTTAACCGATAATTTGTGTGTGTGTTAGTGCAAGTAGGTGTATAGTATTTAATACTTAAATGAAAAAAAAAACATAGGTAAATGATTCATAAAATGCTAAACAGTTTTCTAGAGCAGTAATGTTGATACCACCGGAGTCGGACCGGACGCGGGGCAGTTGTCCACATTACTTGCGCGCACACCGCCAATACGTACATGACAATAATGGCGTCAATGTGTGCGACGAGCGAGACGAGGCGACGACGAAGCAGCTGCGCGCCTGGTTCGATGTGCGTCACCGACTGGTTCGAACTTCGAAATCAGTCGCGCGGGGCCCGCCGCTGAGATCACTTGTGAGTTGCGTACCGGTCCGCGATCATGTCGATGAGCGAACAGAATACCAACATACGATTCGTGAAGGAGGTACAGAAATACCCTACACTATACAACTTCGAGCTACCTTCGTACACTCGGAAAGACATGAGCGACGAGGCTTGGGAGAATGTGGGCAGAACTATGAATATGACACGTGAGTTGACGCTACGTATTAGTACTAGTTTTACTCCGCTGTGACGCTAGTTGATAACGAACATTCGAGTCGGACGCGTCCTTCGTACCGTTACGCTAAAAGGGGCGCGGCAATTACCTATGCTTATCAACGGTTTTGGCGCGCAAATATGATATGGTCGGATAATTTTACTTTGTTATGTGCCCTTTTGTATATAATACTCACCTAACTTTGTTCTTTTGTTACATTCTTATGATTATAGGGTGAGTATCTTATTGTTAGTAGTACGTTGGTGACACATTTTGTTTCTTATTATTGAAGTCATCCTAACGCACATCGTTGTTATCTCGTTTGACACAATAACATGGATAGCGCGGTATCAACGCTCGGCCGCCACGCGCGCGTTCGGCTTGGCACGGCGGCGGCGGGCGGCGCGCGGGCATCAATTAAGTACTTGACCGGAGCCGGCGTAGTGACATTGATCCCTCCCCGCCCCTCTGTGACGTAGCAAATACTAATAATACCTAATTATTTTAGAGCAGATTTACTTTTTCGTTATCCGTGAGTTGTTATGATCCTTACACAAATATACCTAAGTAGCGCCAATTTACATAACAATAACACAAATATACCTAGTTAAATATACTGATTCATAGATACTTATAGGTAGTTCAATATATTAGCATAACGCCTATACATCCCAAAATGTGGGCAGAGGTGTTGAAAGACCGCAAATCATGATAGAAGTCCACGAAGGCGCAGCTGCTAACAACTTCCTAAAGAAAAACCCAGTTTTATTTTAACTTACGGAACTTAGCTTGACCCCCCATCGAACATGGAATTTCGCGCCCGTACTCAGCGGTCGCTTTGCGAGTCTTGCGACGACAAAGCTATCTTGCGAGGAAATAAAATGTTGACTTTAGTCCGCGACATCGTGATTCTGAGAGAATTTGCTGTACCTACTTAATAATTAAATATAATTTCTTCTTTCAGCTTCAGCGTGCAGAGAAAGATGGAGGAACTTGCGAGCAGTGTTCATGAGAACCATGAAAGCTCCTCCACGCTCCACGGGGAAGAAGAAACCATACTACCTCTCAGAAGTGATGCAGTTCGTAGTTCCGTACATGAGACCCGTCAGGGCCGTGGCGGAGATGCAAAGAAAACTAGCAAAGGACCATGAAGAAACTCAGCAACCCACAGAAATTGAGCAATTTAAGATAGAGGTGCCTGACGATGAGTCTTATGACTCGAGCGAACCGAGCGCTGAAGAGGAGAGAGAGAAGGAAATACCAGTCACGAGGAAACGGCCAGTACAGGATGAAGAACCTCACCAGCCAACGAAAGTTATGAAGGTAGCCCAGCCGACATCGTCATCAATGCCTCCTGACAGTGATCATGTTAGATCGTTCCTTGATAGTCTTTTACCTGAACTAACTGAAATGAACTCGGCCCAGTTCAAAAACTTCAAGAGAAGAGTCCTACTGCTAATTGATGATATCGTGACGGAAATACCAGCGACTCCGAGAAGACCTACTGATGATGAATATATCATGTAAAGACTACAGCTGTTACTATTTAGATGATTAAGATAATTAAAGAGGGCGTTGAAGTCCTGTTCATTTATATTTAATAACACTTTGTGATAAAAAACACTTGAAGAAATACAACAGTTACTTTTGAGAAAATATCGATTTTTCCGTGTTTTTCCTTTCTCTCTTCATTAAATAGCCTTCGTGAAACAAACAAGCAGTAGTGAGGGCTAACTTAAACAAAACGTTATCCTGGCATAGTGTCAAAGTTCTCGTTACGTTCGCGCGTTCATTTGAAATTGCACACCAGTAGGAAACGTTTGTGAAGCTAGTTACAAGACTTTGTTACAATAATTAAACGGTAGCAAATCACAAGGTTTCTTAATTCAATCTGTTAAAAGTAGATTCTTCTAAAGAAATCTAGACACCAGGGCTATTACTGAGAAATTACTAACGGAAATCCATTTCAGTCTGAATATTTGTCCAGTTATTTAGTTATTATGTTAGCCTATTGCCATAGGGTTAATTCCTTTTACATGGATTTAAAGTTTATTGGCGGAATGTGGTTAGTAGATAAGGTACCATGGGGCCCGCAAGGGCCGATGCCTGCCAGGGATGCGGGACTGTTCGAAAGAGATACCGCGGCCGTGAAACACAAAGGCCAAAAGAAGGAACATGGATGGGTTTTAGTCAGGAAAAGTCAGACTTCCGCTCCGCCCACAGCGGGAGGAGTCATTTGATGATTCCCCAAACCAAAAAAAAAAGGTAAGGTACCATAGATACCGGTACACGCATATTTCACGTGTCTTCTGTTCTGTGGGGGGGGGGGGGTGCTGGATACGACTTGTATTTGAACTTTTGGTTGTAGGATGCACCGGTTTCAACACGCCAATATTATAAAAGATAGAGAATAGGTACTAAAATACAAAATATTTATAGTTATTATTTTTTCCATTTTATTGTTTGACAAGGTATTTCATTAATACGAGCGAACAATAAATATTGTATTTTACAAAAACAATACTACCAGGAATCCATAAGCGGCAGTAGTTGAACATGATATATTTTGCAAGCACATTAACATACTCGTAGTTCACGCTCGGTCGAAGTAAAAATGTAAAAATCTTTTATTTTTTTTCGACGTGTATTTTATATTACAATGATATTTTGCTCGTCCTCGTGTTGTTTATCGAATGTCCTACAAGTCTTGGTAATAAATGGGAACACATTGTATTGACAAAGGTTGCAGTGAAGATTGATTGGTGTTCATATCCCTCGGCCGGCCCTAACATAACAAGCCGGCACTGTACCCAAGGATATGCTTGAAATATCGCTAAAGAATATTTTTCTTGAAATTCATCTTGAAGTTATTATATGAAATGATGAATTATTATAAGTTACATTTAGTAAGTACTCCTTTTAATTATTGAATGTTGTGATTTTTCTTAAACTGTAATCTTAAGCTTCACTCGATTTCTTGCTCTTTTTATTTTTAATTAACTCACAAAAATTTGTTATAAAATCACAAAAAAGAAACACGCTCTCACGAAACAGTAACAATTTCATAAAATAAACGTTCATTTCATTTACCGACCGAGAGTGAAAAATGTCGAATTCCGAAATACAACGTCGTTGGATAAGGTTAACTTATGAATTCAATTTACACTCTAGTTCAAATCCGTTTAGTTTTCAAACGTTCCACTTTCACTGAAAAACGAACAATACATACAAAAGGACAATGTCATCATTATCATACAATAACAAAACGAAGGTCCATAAACCTACGTATATGAATCTCACACCTTTCAGATCATGTGAAGTACTCGTTGAACAGCTACAAGCCAATAAAATGTAAATATACCCAAATACACCTCGCTCTCTGAATACATTCATACAGCTTACATATTTATGTGTGTCAGTGCTGCACAATATAAATGAAATCATTTCATTTCGCTGCGCAGAGGGTTTCGTCCAAGAAACCTTACCTCGAAGAAAACTATTTTCCAACGGCTGGAAATGTTTCCTTAGGTTTTAAGCGGCTTCTACAGCGCTCGGGAGGCAATGTAGCTTGCAGTTTGTATTTATTTCGTTTGCCGTCTGCTCTCCCGATGTTTTTACTTTTTGTGAATTGTATTTTCTAGGAAATAAATTACATTTCATTCATATCATCTATAAATACAGCAATACATACTGCCTTGTTTACTTACTTGTCGTCGATTCAGCGTATTCATTACAACACACACAAAGCTTATTTTTTATTGACACCCATAAATCATGGTTACCACATATTTATCTAGTATTAACCTACCAAGCAAGCAGAAGCGGCTAAGAAGCGTCAGTTCGCCGTCAGATCTCCGGATAAGTACGACAGAGAGAAATGGACCGGCCCCGGGCGGGACGGCGATAAATAAGGAAAAAACGGACACAGATAGCCCAGTATGTCACGCGGATTACGCCGCCGGCCCGTATTTGAATAAGAATTGCCAATAAGGAGGGGAGGGGACGCTTAAACTGCGCTCCTAAAGTGTCCTACTACCCTAGTATCGATCTGTTTAAGCGGTGAGGTTTTCAGCAATGCTGGAAAAGAATGAAGTGACGATTTGTTTATTACTTGGATGATGTTAGGGACGGATGATACAATACAAAAAAAGATTGTTGAAGACGAAAGGTGTTTTCGAAAAAAAGTGATACCATTTTTCTTAACACGTTGTTGTCATAGGTTCAGAATTCAAATCCGCTTTGTTCTTCTTAAATAAAGCATACATAACATCACGCCCGTAATCCCCGAAGGGTTAGGCAGAGGTGTACACTTATAGTTCACCCACATTTCACCAGTTAGTTTTAAGTCCCATGTAATAGGGGGCGAGCTTATTGCCATCAACAAATTCAGACTCCGTGGCTGCTACAAAAAAAAAGATCCACAGTAAACAATGGGAACTTTCAGGTGATTACCATAAAACGACAATTTTACTGTATGATTTTAATTACTTATAGACCACCGAAGCTGGAGGAGAGAGAATTCAATGCCATAATTCCGTTATAAAAGCATGGGCTTATATAAAATGTGCGGGTTCTTCTTTCACGGTAGCGTCTTCTACGCGCAACATCAGAAATATCAAGTTACCGCAAAAAATCTAAAGTTACTTTTCCTTTGAGGGGCATTTCATCAAAACCGAGTTACAATTATGGCTTTATTCCAAGACATTTATGGCAAGGAAGTTCAAATTAGTTAAAAATCTCGGAGGAAATTCTTACACAATACAATTTTTCCTGGCTTCAGAATGCCGCTCGGAGGCTTCTCCATTACCAAGATGATTTCATTAATGCTCTTTAAAAACCTCCGAGTCTGTTGTTTAAGTAATTACCGGGTCAAAGGTCGAATCTTAATTTGCTTTCGTTTCGATTCGAAAAAATGACGTCAGAAATAATAAAACGTCCTTTATTTCGGTGGGCAGATGGGTGAGAATCCCGTCAGAAACATTTTGCAGTGTAGAATAATGGACAAATCAGGGTCTGGAGCAGGGCGCAGCTGGGGAAGGTCCTTTGAAATATGAGCTCTGTTTATAAATAAAAGCGGTGGGTAATAGGCGGGCGTTTCTCTTCATTTCGTTTGAAATATATTGTAGGTTCGGAAAATGGCCGTCAGGTGCTGCGGTGCAGGGCATGAGGCACGGGGCGCCAACTTGTGAAATTGGAACATATTTCGGTCGGCACTAGAGGCTGCGTTTTGTTATTAGATAAATAAATCGTATTCTTTGTTTTGCCTTCTGTTCGTGGAGAGGGAATGATTTGTTCTTGTTATGTAAGGGAATAAATTGGAAGGGCGCACTTTGTCTGTTGAAGTTTGAAGAAACAATATTTATCATCGGTTCAGAATCAAGTAGTCATGGGATGTGTTTGAACGAATGTCATTATTAGGGTCACATAGAGGAGACCTAGAGCCGTTGTTCCCGGCTGTCGTTACGGGTAGTCAGTGGTCAAATAGTATGCCAACCAGTCTTACAAAGGCGTATCGACCCAGTGACTGGATTGTGGAAATCAAAAAGGCTGTCGCTTCAAGTAGATAAAATGTATTCCAACCGGTGAGCCGACCCCAACATACAAAAGGACTAGGCAGAAGATAGTCATTCAAATATCGAGATATGTTTATTGAAACATAACCAATAGATTCCGAACCATATCAATCACAAAAGCAAATTAACTGGACTGGATTGTGGAAATCAAAAAGGCTGTCGCTTCAAGTAGATAAAATGTATTCCAACCGGTGAGCCGACCCCAACATACAAAAGGACTAGGCAGAAGATAGTCATTCAAATATCGAGATATGTTTATTGAAACATAACCAATAGATTCCGAACCATATCAATCACAAAAGCAAATTAACTGGACTGGATTGTGGAAATCAAAAAGGCTGTCGCTTCAAGTAGATAAAATGTATTCCAACCGGTGAGCCGACCCCAACATACAAAAGGACTAGGCAGAAGATAGTCATTCAAATATCGAGATATGTTTATTGAAACATAACCAATAGATTCCGAACCATATCAATCACAAAAGCAAATTAACTTCATTTGATAATCAAATATTCCAAACACACAAACACAGGCCGTTTGAGAACTTCTCAAACTCGTGTCAGAGAAGTTTGGCGAAAGGAAAAGTTCGTGAAGTGCGTTCCGATGCCGACTGCTGGCATTATACTGAACATATTTGAATTTACAGAACTCGCTGAGATTCGTCTCCAGACACGTTTAGAACTTCACTACAATAAAGATTGCAGGGATAATTATGCGGAATTCCACAAAAGTCTTAAATTAGTTATGAGGTTCCTGTGAATCAGCATTAAATGTATTAGGGACTTAAGAGCGTAGTCGGTCTGCGACAAAATTGAGAAATAGGTATTTGTACAAACTATTGCCGTCGCGTTGCGCCCAAGCGACCGCGCTATCAATGTGCGTATGAGTAGTCTGTGTTTGTGTGCGTACCACTCCCGCGCCGGTCGCTTTTCGTTCTGCGGTCTTTCAGTTGCATTTGCTATCGGCATCGGTCGGCGTTTGCAGTGTTTGGCATTTACGAGCTACTTACTAGATCAAAATATTGTTAGACGTTTTTTATTGCTTACGGACTTGATTCTATGCTTTACTGAACTGACTTGGCTTGTGTATCGGATTTTGAGTAATTGACAGTCGCATACCACGAAATATAAGAGAAAGGGTGGAAATGACAACAGAATAAATATTCAATTATTCATTGATTTATATTTTTTTGTTTTATTTAAAACTAGTTGCCCGTCGCGACTTCGTTCGCGTGATTCCCTACCCCTGCTCGATACGTACCCTTACCCTACTATTACCCCTACCCCTAACCTGCCCTACTCTACTCCTACCCTACCCCTACCCCTACCTATTTTCCCTTAAGATTTTTTTTTTGTTATTTTCCTATTCTGGACAGACACAAATACAACAAATCAAAAACCTTGAAAATCGGTCCAGCCGTTCTCGAGTTATAAGTGTTCGAACAAACAAACACGACTTTGTTTTATATAATAGCCATTCTTCTTTTGTGTTCTGATTGATTATTTTTGTTTTTTTAGAATAAAATTAAAAACTTCAATTCTGTAAAATGAATACTGAATATTTTTTTGCCTTAGTCAAACAATTTAAAACTATATTATCTGTGGCTGTATGAATGAACTGTCAATGTCAAATTGCTTCTTATTTATAATTCTAGTTTCATATAAAAATACAAAAAAGCATGATAACACTACTTTTCGCCCTGCGGTTCAAAGCATTTTCCCGTGGGAACGGCATGGCATACAGATACCAAACTCTATACAAGTAATATCGATAATGATGGAAATCACTACATTATCGATAAAAAAATCGACAGTTGTCACTTCCCTATTTGCCTATTTGTATACGTATTAGTCTGACCCCTCCCCCGCCCCCTCACCCTTGATCTTTCCCCGTAATGTGCGATAGGGACACTGCAGCTCAGACCGATTTTCACTATAAAATCTTGACAAGATCGATGCTTTGTATTCCCCTGTTTTCTCCGCCAAACCTGCGCCGATTCAATTATGTTTGGTGTCGAAATTTAGAGGAAGAGTAGATCTATGTTTCTATTATTTTATCTTAACGTAAAAACTTTTCATATTTGTCTGGTAGTCATCTGAATATGACAGTAAAAATGGGGCATTTTGTAGGTTTTCGAAAATTCGTATCTGTTTTGGTAATAATTTTTTTGGAAAAAGTAAATGACAGGGGCATACATACAGTAGATCTAGATTTTATAAAAAAAAACGAGTCCTCTAGAGGGATAAACCAGGAAGAAAATAGGGGAATACGTTTGTATGGAAAAATGCTGCTAGGATACCCTCTTAAAGCATTCAAACTATAATGTACTAAAATAATCTCAGTGGATTCTTCAGTGGCTGCCTCTTCGATCTACTGGTTGCTAGCGCTACATCTTCTGCAGTGGAACATCCCAACACAAAATGCATCATAAGTGGACGTGGAGTGGAAACAAAGAAGCTTACAGTACGAATATCATTTTTTTAAATAAGCTTTTAAACATAGCTGTAACGTTACTTTTTTTCGTATTCTTCTTAGCAAACACTTTTAGTTCATACCATGGAGATGCATAAAAAATAACTACTCCCTACGAGTACTACTAGTTGTACTACTTTACTAACTACTCCCTTCCCGATTCGCCAAAGATGCGATGCGATCTTTGGAGTCCGCCATATTGGATTTAGAATGACGTTACTTAGCTAACCGTGCATCGTCATGCAAACTAAACATGAATGCTATAAGGGTTCCGTTTTTCCTTTTGAGATACAGAACCCTAATAAAAATGTATTGTCACCAGCACTAAAAGTGTAAGTATGTAAAATTTCTGCTCAATGCCAAAATGTGATTTTGGTTCCGGTCAACTTCCAAAATGGCTCACGTTGCGCTTATGCGTAAGTAAAGCAAATGTAGTAAATACTGCCGCGAACCGGTGAAAGGTAAATAACGTTAGCAACAAATCCTCGCCCGAGCCAATGCCGCCGACCATTCACAATGTAAACTATACTTTCGACTTGCAATACAACAGGGGGCGTAGCTCAGATGGTAGAGCGCTCGCTTAGCATGCGAGAGGTACCGGGATCGATACCCGGCGCCTCCAAATTTTTATTTTTTAGCTATCTTCTCTTCAAACTATGCCAATTACCAACGTAACCACCGAATGTGTCAATAACGCAAACAGCAGCAATAAAGAACAAAAATGTGTAAATAACTGATGTGCAAAATTACCATCGGGCGCTGCCTCCAATTACCATATACTGATTGTTTTAATTGGATGCAGATTTACACGCTCAGATAAATCCATAAAAATACTGTTTCCAGTGTATTCCGTAAATGGCACTTTACTTATTGAGCAGCCATTTCTGCGAGTTATTGAATTTATTTGTTATGTTCACGAGGGGTTCATTAAAAAAATGTCTGCAGCATTAAAAAAATGTAACGCGACTCCTCATTGGCCGTGGCACTAACAAGACTTTGAAATGGGTTGAACCTTAAATCTTAATATGGTTCACGCAATCCCACAAGTAAAAATCTGTACAGTATAAAACTTCGATTTTATGCGATCCTTCTTCACGAGCGCTCCTGGTAATTTTCAATAAGTCGAGTCACACGGTCCCCGGGCGATGGGCGATTCTATTATAAATAGACCAGGGTCGATAATTTTTAAAACCAAAAAAAATAATAGTAGGATGAAACCCATTAGAAAAGGAGGGGAATATTATAAAAATGAAAGGAAAAATAATTTACGGGCGATCTGAGGTCGGGAAGGGGATGGGGGTGAGTTTTTAAGGGTAAAAAACGGTTTTTCTCGATTTCCGGCAAAATTAAAAGTCCTATCGAAAAAAGTCAAATGGCAAAGTTGTAGGTAATAAAAAGATCTAAAACTTTTGCATTTACAATTTTTTCACATAACCTCAAAAGCTATGTAAAAATTTAAAAAACCAAGTTTTTGGTTTTTTATTTTTATCTTTTACAAAAATTTGTTTTTTTTTAACGAAATTTGGTGAAAACTTACCTTTTTATGTCCCAAATACGCTGTAATTTATTTGATTAAAAATATTTATTTTTTCACCTCATTTTGAATTAATATCGAAAAAGCAGCCTAATTTTGAATCGAAAATTCACCCGTCAAAATATCGGCTTTTTTCAAAAAGTTGGTATGGTTTCTGTTCGTTGAAATCTCTACTTTCCGATGGTGAAAAAAAATATATATGTTACTATAGTAAATCTTCTCAGAAAATGCAAAAAATCGAAAAAAACTCGAATTCGATTTTTTTTTTAAGTTATTATAAATAATTTTGAGCTATTTATTAAAATTTACACTTTAATTACTCGAAAAACGTTAGATTACATGCTACATTAATAAAAAAAAATGAAAATCAAAATGTACTAGTATAATTAACAAACAAAATTAAGTTAGTAAAATTAATATTTAATAAGACATCTACATTATTTGGAGAAAGTTGTCGAATCTTTTTTAAATTATATGCGTAGGTGCCTATTTATAACTATTTTAAGATAAATTATATACCTGAGTGACCTACGAAAAATTGTAGCCCATCAAAAGTTATTTCATGGAGAAGTGGGGAAGGGGCTAGGCGGGTCTGGGTCTTACTACATACATACCTACTATTTCGTAACAGCTGTTACAACCGTTAGCCTAGCCAGTATTCGAAATACAGTACAGTATACAACATCGTTTATAAAAATACACGTGCACGCTGAGTTTCTTGAAGATAATTGTGACAAGTTTACTTAAAAAAAAAAAACTTTTCGAATCTGCATAGGAAGGTAAATACTATCTCTATTTTTATCTGTATCAATCAACTCAAACATTAAAATAGTAATATTTTCTTTAAAAAATAGTATGCTTAACGTAACATAACCTAAAGATTAAAATTAAATGATATATTAGTACAAGATTAAAAAATAATAATCTTAATTTTGTACAAACAAATTTAGTTAATCCCATGAAAAAAAAATATATTTCAAAATACATAAAAAATATATTAAAAATCTATAAAAATATACAAAATATATATTTTTTTATATTTTGAGCTATGTTTTTTATGTCTTTTAAGATATATTTTGAATGTATCTAAAATGTATTTAAAATATATTCAAATATACATGATTTTTTAAAGTAAATTTGTCACAATTATCTTCAAGAAACTCAGCGTGCACGTGTATTTTTTATAAACGATGTTGTATACTGTACTGTATTTCGAATACTGGCTAGGCTAACGGTTGTAACAGCTGTTACGAAATAGTAGGTATGTATGTAGTAAGACCCAGACCCGCCTAGCCCCTTCCCCACTTCTCCATGAAATACCTTTTGATGGGCTACAATTTTTCGTAGGTCACTCAGGTATATAATTTATCTTAAAATAGTTATAAATAGGCACCTACGCATATAATTTAAAAAAGATTCGACAACTTTCTCCAAATAATGTAGATGTCTTATTAAATATTAATTTTACTAACTTAATTTTGTTTGTTAATTAAACTAGTACATTTTGATTTTCATTTTTTTTTATTAATGTAGCATGTAATCTAACGTTTTTCGAGTAATTAAAGTGTAAATTTTAATAAATAGCTCAAAATTATTTATAATAACTTAAAAAAAAAATCGAATTCGAGTTTTTTTCGATTTTTTGCATTTTCTGAGAAGATTTACTATAGTAACATATATATTTTTTTTCACCATCGGAAAGTAGAGATTTCAACGAACAGAAACCATACCAACTTTTTGAAAAAAGCCGATATTTTGACGGGTGAATTTTCGATTCAAAATTAGGCTGCTTTTTCGATATTAATTCAAAATGAGGTGAAAAAATAAATATTTTTAATCAAATAAATTACAGCGTATTTGGGACATAAAAAGGTAAGTTTTCACCAAATTTCGTTAAAAAAAACAAATTTTTGTAAAAGATAAAAATAAAAAACCAAAAACTTGGTTTTTTGAATTTTTCACATAGCTTTTGAGGTTATGTGAAAAAATTGTGAATACAAAAGTTTTAGATCTTTTTATTACCTACAACTTTGCCATTTGACTTTTTTCGATAGGACTTTTAGTTTTGCCGGAAATCGAGAAAAACCGTTTTTTACCCTTAAACACTCACCCCCACCCCCTTCCCGACCTCAGATCGCCCGTAAATTATTTTTCCTTTCATTTTTATAATATTCCCCTCCTTTTCTAATGGGTTGCATCCTACTATTATTTTTTTTCACTTTTTATTATTTTTAAAGGCTTCTACCCTGGTCTAAAATAACAATGTGAACGTACCGATCCTTTCCGTCCGGGGAAGCTGAAGAACACGTCGGGTCCGTTCCGGTGCGGCATCTGCCGGAGCACGTTTAGCAGCTTAGCGGAGTGCCGGGGCTGCAACACACACATTATTGATTCAAATACAATAGACCATTCATAACAGAAAAAAAGGAACGGATAAAATATTATACCATTCAGGACGTTATAAAACCTCAGAATACGATCCTTTTTAAAGCATTGTACTAAACGTTTTACATGACCATTTCTTTATTTATTAAGCTATTCAATTCTCGCTAAAAATATCAACGGAACGGGCCTGAATATAAGCCACATTTTCAAATTTCACAGATAACAGAAAAATCCCTTTCAACTTAAAGTTTTAAAATACTACGACATAAACCCTCTCGATATTGGCAGTAATGGCGCCGATAAAGGAAGCCTTGCCAACTCAGAAATAAAAGGAGAAAATTTTATAAAGCCGCCATGCCAGACAGTCTTTATCTCACAAAAAAATATTTGAATCTTGACGTGTTCAGTGCTAATGACTTGCTTTAACTTAGACCTAAAGGAGCTACTTAGGAATGGAATAAATGCGAGCTAAAAGGACAAGCGATTCTCATTCACATTCAAACAAACACAAAGTAACTGTGCTGCCTGCGCTGGCTAATTACCGTCTCACCGCACTGTCTGTAAAACGACGCAAATTTCAGAAGCATTGGCGGTGCGGCTAACTGCACGTTTGGTCGTAGCATTCCCCATTTATCCGCATTTTTCTCGTATCCCTCTAGTTTATGTTGCCCTGGTCGAATTAGTAGGTTTTTGCGGGGGCGGCAGCCGCGAATTTGAGTCAGGAACGCTTTCAGTTGGGAGTGGAACCACAGCGGAACTTTGTAATTACATTTTTAAATGTCAACAGAGATAGGCATGTTGTTTGTGAAGCAATGAATTCAGAGCAAAAGTTCAAAGCTGCGTATTTTTATATGAGTTGCGTAGATAACCCCTTACGCATACCTACGTAGATAAAGCATCTATTTATTATGCCTAAGTAGAAAGTAACTTGACTTGTAACCTAGAAGTAAGTTTGAGAGGCAATAAAAGCCGTTGTTTCTCTTGGCGTGTTGAGCAAAGCGGTTGTCTCGAGAGGTCGCTCGAGCGTGGAGCCCGACTGCCGAGCATGCTTGAGCCGAGATGCCCGGAAACTATCACTTATATCGTAGGCGGCTTCTTTTCTTCGAACCGAATATTAAGTTACACACTGTTTACATCCGGAAAGCGGGCTACGTGGGAATTCTCACATTGCTTGATAAAAGTTTTGATATTATTTTAAAATGGTATTAAAACGTGAAAGTCGTCATTTATTAGCAAACTGAGCTTTTGAAGAATCAAAAATAGAAAATTAATGTTCTGCTTACCCATTTACCATTGACCGCTTTCATGGCACTGAACAGCTGTTTGAGTTCTTTGACTGTGACGCTATAGCTGGCCAGGACTCCCAGCATCTCGATGAGCAGATCTGGAACAAAAGACAACCACATTAAATTGAATTTACCAGGAATACATAAGTCTGGTGCAACATTCACGACTGGCTCGGGGCAATGAAAGGTTCATCGATGCGAAAGAGATTCCCAACTACATAAACGCTAGTGGTTGTTCATAATTTCTTGCTACTCTAGTGAGAAATATTTGCTTTACTTGGTATGTATGTGTGTGACATAATTTGGCATACATAGGATACATCTAGCACAAGTGGATAGATTTTTCCGCACAACAGGCATCTTAATTATGAAACAGATATAAGGAGTAAATGTTTGAGGTCTTAATGATAAGGCATTTGTGCTACAAAACCATTACAGACGACTACAACGAAAGATAATGTATGTATGAGTAATAATGTATGTATAATGTAATGTATGTGTGAATAGAACAGTAAATATGTTTCCATATAAATGTTCGATTGCACAAACATGAAACTTTGCCACGATTTCTACAGCAACAATGACTTTGTAAGCGTTCAAAATTTTGTTCGAATCATTTGACCTCCATTGACAAACACTAGGTACAAGTGACAAAACAACTAAACTCATTAACTCTCCCAGCCCAGAGTGTCCATTCCTAAAAGCTTTAACAAATAGTTAAGTATCATCAATATGTATCAACGTTTAATTACACTGTCACACACAGCACTCGCGCCATTGTAAAACGTACAAGCGAATTGAAATGTTCAAGTAATTAATTCAAATTCACATTATAAATTCAAACGAGGCGACCGAAACAATGCAATACATGTGTATACCTTATATTAATGTGAATAATGAAACACTCATTAAGATTATGTCTGCAATCGACGCGAACGACGTACAGTTTGAATCTAAATAGTCCGTGAATATTCACAAAGGATTTCGGTTTCTAACTTTGTGTGTAAATTTATTAATGTATCTCTGTAATCATGGTTATCCCCGAGACAGACTAAATTGATAGTTTTACACTCATATGTTCAGACTAATGCTATCAAATATTTCTTAGAAGTATTATATTACTAGCTGTGCCCGGCAGGCAGGCAACTACCTATCACATACCCACTACCTGTTTTGTTTTTTGTTTTCGCAGGGAAACCTTCAAAAGGCGACCACACATAATTTATTTCAGGCTACAATTATAGCCCATAGATATATATACCTTATAAACTAACATATATAAAGTAAATACAAAAACTTGTGATATTAAATAAGACTTCAAACTATGTTAGTGGCACTTCACTTGTGTACACTTCACATGTGCTGGCTGACCAGTGGAACTTGTCCGCGGAAACGACGCAACACCACGTCCTGCGGCCAAAAGTCTTCCTCCATCACCAGGGGCAGATAACAATTCGGTACTCGCACCAAGAACGCGCGACTAGTAACTGCACCCTCGGTGTGTAGTTCGTCTTTTGGTGCACGTACTCCACAATGATATAAATGATGATAAGATCGGGGAGTGTGGGATTTTTACCGCACTAAAACCACCCCGGTGGTCACCATCCGCACATGAGAGGAGGTACCGTTTCCTCTTAAAAGATCTGTCCACCTACCCACTACCTGCACACTCTGGCATGATTTCAAGGTAGTATTTTAACAGTTCTGGATCTTAATCACAATTTTCTGTAAAAAGTACCAGACTGTCATGAAATCAAGTTGGTATTTTAACAGTTCTTAACTTCTGGAAGTTAATCATAATTTTCCGCGCAACTTTTCAGATATTTTAATAGTTATTCTGCTATTCGGGGCGGAGACGAATCCAAAAAATATGAGATCTTTAAAATCGGTCCAGATATTTTTGAGTTATAAATGGTGTAACTAAACCGACTTTGTTTTATATAATAGACTAGCTATTACCCGCGGCTTCGCCCGCGTGGATGTCGAAAAATATCCCACGGGAACGTACTACCGGGATTAAAAAGTAACCTCTAGGTTGATGATCCACGTTACGGTAACAAGCATAGTTACATACTTTCATCCCCCCTTTTTATCCCTTCTGGGGTAGAATTATCAAAAACGCTGCGACACGTATAAATCAATTTTCAATCGTCAGCTTAAACACAAAATTTAGAGATCCTAACTTCGAAACTGACGGACTTCAATATATATTTTTTTTTTTTATAAACTTCCATCCCCAATTTTACCCCTTTAGGGGTGGAATTTACAAAAATCCTTTCTTGGTGTCTTACTCTTCACAAAGAACACACCCTCCAAGTTAAATGTCTCTAGGACCAGCGGTTTTGGCTGTGTGTATATCATCCAGTCAGTCAGTTTACCATTTTATATGTATTTATAGAAATATATTTGACCCAGACTTTGTGTGTATTAAGTTTCTAATGTTTTTTATTATTGTTTAGATGTTTTAGGACAGCTCAGTCAATATCAATAAACAAGGCGAAGTTTTAAATTATTTACTTTTATCAACAAGTTAACATTTAATTTATTCGGCAGCTAAATTCTAAATTCAACGTATGGTATTTGGACTTCGATCAACAATGTTGCTATTGTTGATCCAAGTATTTGGATGATGGAACCCTGGGAGATGTGGACACAGGCCTAACAGATTTAACTTTATTAAAAGAAAAATTCAGTTCCATTGGCCCTAGACCTTAACCTTCGAAGTGCGAAATTTACCTTCCTGAAACCTCTGACAGACAGACTACCATTTCTAAATTTAACTCGTTAGAACCAAATATCAAAATTACCGGAAAAAATTCTCTTAACCTCCTAGGGTCCACCAATATTTGACGAATCTTTTACGTCGTTCACTGAAGAAAACATTCAAAATTTTAATGATGTTTCGGCGAGACTTATCAAAATTAACACTCATTCGGCCTTCACACTTATTCGATACTGTTGTTTTGGACCAAAATTCACGTATAGCCTTCGCTCCTCTCATCTTTGGAAGTATCCACAGCTTCTAGAAAAAGTAGACCAAATTATTAAGAACAATACTTAATGTGGCCCTGGACGACCGAGCTTGGCAGCAAGCCGCACTTCGCATTCGTTTGGGCGGTCTCGGCGTCCGCAAAATTTAAGTATAAGTTTACCAGCCTTCCTGTCCTCGGTCTACGGTACCGAAAAGTTAACCAGGGATATTTTGTCTTCCTTACTGGTTGACTTCGAGGTGCCGTATTTGACTAATACGCTGAACGCTTGGAAAATGGCTTGTCCCGATACGGATTTACCCGACAACCTGTCCTCCCAGACACAGTGGGACGTGCCGCTCTGCAGTATTGTACGGAATACCCTTTTAAACACGTCAATCAATACTGTGGAGCATGCCCGTCTGCTGGCCGTGGGGGAATGGGAGTCGGGTTTGTGGCTTTAGGTACTTCTGTCATCCACCATTGGCACTTTGATGGATGACGCATCGTTCTGTGTCCCTACGAGTCAACACTTAGGTGCAACTTGTGTTGCTCCGCATCGGTGTCACTGCAGTGAAGCTGTCGACAGTCTCGGATACCGTGGCCTGTCCTGCTACAGGAGCGCAGGTCGCTTTGCACGGTACGCCAGCATTAACGACATTACTTGTCGATCAGCGCCAGCGCACCAGCGGTTTTAGAACCAAAAGGTTTGATACGTGACGATGGGAAGAGACCAGACGGCATGACGTTAGTGCCTTGGAAGGTGGGTAGGCCTTTGGTGTGGGACGCAACTTGTGGCAACACCCTTGCGCCATCTCACGTTGCAAGCACGGCGGGCTGTGTGGGTGCTGCTGCTGCGGCTGCTGAGATCCTCAAGCGGCGCAAATACTGTAACCTTATTGGTAACTACAGTTTTGAGCCGTTTGGTGTCGAAACGCTCGGGTCTCGGGTTTTTAAAGAAATTTCTCGCCGACAGGTCGACACTTCGCGTGACCAGAGGGCTGGCTCTTTCTTTGGCCAAAGAATTAGCATTGCCATTCAACGTGGCAACAAAAAAAATAACTAATAGTTTCATAGAATTAATAACAAAAATAAGTTTCGTTCTATTGTTTTATTTCTTCGTAAGTGTATTTAAAAAAGTCGTTAGATACACGTGAATTCCGCCTCGGCTGCCTAAGTTTCCCCATTTGTATCAAAACATAGTACTTTAACTAGTCCAGGCACCAAAAAACGAAAAATACACAACGAGGCTTTGAAAGAGTTTATGTTTCAACGATCCCTAAGCGGCATACGTTAATAGAAAATAAAATTACATTTGGAAGTACATATACAGTTTTACGAAACAAAAAACTATTCGTTAGCTACACTTCTAATACACAATATTACATATTTACGTTATACCTAAACTTTATTATTTATAGCCGTACAAATGATTTGTTTGCAATAAAATATCTGCAACTTTTCAGACCAATTTATTGCCCATTGGTATACGCTCCATTAACTTGATAAATCAAACGAAATTGAGTATCTTCTACTACACATAATTGAGCTCAAAAACGATCGTTACTCTTATGATTATTTTATTGCCAATCATTTAAAAACATGTCTTGAAAACAATTTGTATAACGATAGTAATACATTGTAACAATAGCCAGCATCAACAATGCATCTCTTGCAATCAATTGAAACCTCCGCGTGCCTCCGCACAGTTCATGGGAGCCTGATATTCCTGATAATTATATTGCGAAATCCTCTTACAAAACCCATGGGAAACGATGGGGGATGGTCCTATCTCCTATCTAGGGACCACACGGCGAAGTATTGAATATTAATTCGCAGGAAATTGCCGAAACCACAGCCCCTTGAGCCCGCACTTAAGTTTCAATCGCTCACCTGTTTAATAAATAAATAAATAGCTTACCGCTAAATATCTTCGTAGTTACGCAATTGTTCGGGACTGCTCGAATCAATATTTGATCAGGATTTGAATTATTCGGGTTACTTTGTGAAACAACTCTAACTTCTAAACTGAAATGGGGACTTTGGATTAAAGTGCTATATTTTGTCGTCGAGCATTTTCTTTTTGGACTGACAGAAACCTTGCAGCGCAACTGCGCGTAATCCTTTGAAAGCGCCTTTTGCAAGTCAAATCCAAAAGGGACAAGGTCTTTATTTTATTTATGTTCATTACGTCTTTTGACATGCTCCACTAGGAAACCATAAACTCTAGTGCATGACATTTATATAAAATCATTCCCAGACATATCTCATCTCTCGGATTACGGCTGGTGGCAATCACGCAAATTATTCCGCTTGAAAATAGCGAGCAACGTATTTACTTCTCCTATCATCATTACTCATGTATTACTTGCACTCATGTAATTACTAATTTTTGCTAACGCCAGCACATCAAGCCACTACAATCTGTCAAATTTCTTTAACGGATTTTCAACTTTATCTCTAGAACATTAGGTTCAAGGTTGGTTGGGAAAATCTGTCAGTTTCGGGTAGGTTGACCTGCTGGCGTCTGTACATCAAAGCATCAGTAATTTTAAGTCATTTTTATTTGTAAATAAAATTAAGGATATGTTTTCAAATTAGCTTCATGAGTTTTTCTTTTTCTAAAAGTTACTATATTTTCGGTAACATGGTTGAACGACTATTTTAGCAAAATTTTTCATTAGTAGCGTTGTTGGCGGTGCCAGCTACTTCCTAGAAATAATATCAAACTGCCGATATTAATATTACGTTACTAGGTAGGACTCCACGTTTAGAAATAGCTATTTTCATGATAACACAACGTCACATACATAATTCAGCGTCGTCGTCGTCGTCAATCTGTTTCTAAACATGTCTCCCTGATCCCGGTTCGTATCAATCAAGCTCCCTTTGAATTCCGCTTTCATCATTCAGGTAAGTCACATGAGCTTTTTAAAAAATCACCTAACAAAACAACAATGAGGAAAGTCCATCTGTCACGTAATGGCCGGCGCATTGTTCTCGGGTTAATCCCGGGCCGCGTCGGTGGCTAATCCCGGCGTAATTCCGACACAGTCCGGGATTCGCGCTTCCCGGAGTCGCAGCGTCCCGGGCGCTCGCTACGCCTCTGCCCCGGTTAATGCCGTCCTCGGGATATTAAAATGCTTCTCGCGATTATGCTTTCGAAATATTAATGGAGATTTTTCGCACCAGTTCTCGGTGAAAAGTCATGTTTATGTTACTGGTATAAACTCAGTTTAGTTTATTGCTAAGTAGGGATTCGCTTGGGCGGTACTGTTTTGGCATATCTCGGGAATAAAATATTTTAAAAAACAAAACCGTTGAACCGTTGACCGTGAATACATATCTCGTTTTATAATAACCGAAATTACCAGTGTACCTTGTGCCTAATGGCACGGATGAAGTTTATGTAATCACATATGCAACATGGGCCAACAAACAATTTGAAACAGTGATGCTGTTTTAACATGAATAAAGTTGATTTCCATGATGAGTCAGGACGGATGAGTCAGAATCGTCCCTCAGTGCGTGCCTGAAGACGGTCGGCGTGAGTTAGAAAGAAATGGGGGAGGCCTTCGCCCAGCAGTGGGACAGAATGGTCCAAACCAAAAAAAAAAATTAGATTCATTTTATGCCACGTATATGAAAAATTGGTTATTCTGAAGTACCTAATACTAAAATTGGCCATCACACATTCAATAATTCAAACGAAATAAAACAGAGCGAATTCAAATCTTTGATTTGCACCAGGCAAGCATAATACAGCAGGAGTTCTAGTAGCACTACGGGTACTAGTGGCTGGAAAACAAACCGATCGAAATAACGAATGCTCTCAAACGCACGCTTGTTTGACCCGGCGAGTATATATATAGTTAACGTCAAAATGCACCTATTAATTTGTTGATCAATGTCGGGCAGCGCAGCGCAAATACAGATTATAATGGAGCTTTTTTAACTTAATAAAATATTTTCGCTTCGACCAATTTAATTTGGAGATTTTTAAGATTTTCGTGGTATTAAATCTGAAAGGTAGAATCCGTTTATGATTTTACAGAGTGATTCACTGGAATTGCGTTACTTGTTAATTGAAAAAGGATCAATATTCTGATATTAAGAGTGTCTTGCAGTAGGTACTCGTGAATATTATGCTTGTTTAAGGAATGCAACGTGATACACTGTATGGTATGCCATATCACTTGCTGATGATTTCTACATAATTATAATACAAACATTGACATACAAACGAACATTAATAAATCATTTCTTTTCCTTATCGTCAAAGTTCACAAAAACCCTTCAGAAACAGCACAACAATTTATTTGCTTCCCGGTAGAGAGATGATTGTACTGAGAGCTGACAGCACTATTACAGCGCGTCCAGTCCAGCTTACCTTAAGCACTCTGTCAGGAAGCAAGCTATTATAGTTCAGACACTATACACGAACGGAGCATTTAGGTGCTGAAAATTGATTCTCTGGTTGATCAAGGAACCTAGGAGTAGAACAGAGGTGACAAGAGGTATGACGCCACAGTAGCCCCATGAATTTACCTAAAAACAGATCTGTATCCAATGAAAACAACATTCGCCATTGAGACTGGTTTCAGACTGACTTTGGTTTTTGGTTTGGGGAAAGGATGATTTATGTTAACTTAGTAGGTAACAGACTTTTTTTTAAACAATCCAGTTTAAAAAAAGGCTTGGAGGCGCCGGGTATCGATCCCGGTACCTCTCGCATGCTAAGCGAGCGCTCTACCATCTGAGCTACGCCCCCGATACTAAAGTTATCGAATACTACATTCTGTTTATTGCAACCTTACAGCTGCTCAAGATAAAACATAGGTTGACTGGTAGAAAATGCCTATGGCATTAAGTGCGCCTCTGTACTTTGTGCTTGAAGTGCATAAATAATAAATTGTGACATATGAATATTACGTATATTTTTTCAGCAAAATAAACGCAAAAAGATTCCTATTGGAGGCGCCGGGTATCGATCCCGGTACCTCTCGCATGCTAAGCGAGCGCTCTACCATCTGAGCTACGCCCCCTGTTGACAAGCACCACCAATTTACCGGTGTATGTGATCGAACGCACACGGTACGTAATGCCCAAGGCGATATAAACTAGACCACGACGTGACATTTCGTCACACACATTATTATTGGACGCACGCGCACGTGCCTTTCACTTAACAGTTTAAACAAGATGCATAAAACAATGCAGCAGTGCTCGACTAAGTACTTTAGTTTTGAGTTCAGTAATGATTGCTGGCTGACCCAAGAATTACTGTGTCATATTATGAGTACATATTCTAGTCCAGGACGACGCGACGTAAGCATCTTATTCGAAGTGCTAGCTGTTTTATAAGCTAGAACTCGCATTGATTCTAGCTATATACATGTTTCCGCATCTTCTCTTTAATATGATAAATGCAACCTTTTAGTTAACATGGTTTCCTGATGCCCATCATCTGATTACTCTTAAAACTGGGAAGTGGTCTCCGACCGTTAAAATAATCTAATCAGAGTGAGGTTTCGTTCATTTTCCAGCCAAGTTTGGGTTGTTTACGACCTGGGTAAGTGATTGCAAACGCCGCGCCACCCGCCCATAAAGATGAATAGGTCCTTAGGGTTGCCCACTGCCCAAAAGGTCACGGGCCAAATTGCACAGCGGTGTAAATTATGAGGAAGGCTTGTCTAAAAGTAATACAAAACTGTTCTTCTTGAAGGTTACTTTATACTATCTATATTCGATATTCTTACATAGTTCTGAACGATAAAAAAACAAGCTTCAATCCTGATTATCAAAAAGCGATTGGAGGCGCCGGGTATCGATCCCGGTACCTCTCGCATGCTAAGCGAGCGCTCTACCATCTGAGCTACGCCCCCTGATACATCATCATTCTCCTACCCTTATGCAAATTATTTGAAGTCGGTGCAGCATGTCTTTTTCTTTCATACTTCTCTATTCCTCGTCATCTCAGCAATCACGTCCTTTCTTGCCATATCATCCTTTACACAGTCCACCCATCTGTTCTTTGATCTTCCTCTACTCTTAAAGCATTCATACTCAACATTTTCCTCACTACATTTACATAAGCCCCCTGATACAGGCACATTTAAAAAACATTATTTTATTGCGGTACCGGTTAGGTACCGTTGCGCCCTGCGTCTTTAAAGAGCGAGGGGTATGAACATCCGACAGCGGACAGCTGTCATGTTTAGCCCAATAAAACTCCATGGCATCATGATACCCTGGTATCCCTGGGAATCGTATCCACCCGTCTTTGAGATTCAGTGAAAGTAAAATGTTGCGATTTTGCTAAAAGAACATTCACCTTACTTTGTTTACATTTTTTTACAGGAATACTGTTGGTACCTGGCCTAAGCCCATAAAAAGCCTCATTTACTTGTTGCACGTTTTTTGTACAGGGGTACCGCCCCCACTTCCCGTGGGTGTGGTAAACATCAATTGCTACGTGCCAAACCTCCATGGAGCTGAGAAGCCCTGGTATCTATGAGAAACCATTGCAACCCTTTTACCCTTAGGGTAGTTGTTCCACCCCAAAAGAATGTCAACAGACATCCTGATTCGTTCTGATATCCCAGTTGCGATGGGAATAGTAAGATTAACATTTCTTAAGATGGAATCTTATTTTCCGTATTAATGTTTCAAAGAATTTAACCGTCATCTTTATTGTATTGTATAACGGGCTGGTGACCGTCATCTTCTTAGATGGAAAATCTCTTGATCTGTTCTGGTATCCCAGTCGCGATGGGAAAAGTACGATTGATAATATTTCATATTTTATGAAACTTTTCTACTTTTTCCAAATAACTTAACCGCCACGGTCTTCCAGAGGTAACTTTGAGTCCCTTTGAAAGAAAAATTAAATTGAAACCAAAAACTACGCGTGAGAATTTAAGAAGCTCCCTGAGATTTTACATACATGGGGTGCGACGCCAAAAGCGTGCGTGCATCAAAACAAATTAAATTAGCAAGAATAAACAAATTAAATTAAGCACATACATTATTGCCTCTAGTGATACAAAATAGATAACGCACTTTACTCAATCCCACATCATGACAAATTACCAGAAACTATGCCAAAATAACCTAGATTCCTTCCCACTGCGGCTTTTCCCAAACTATTCAACATCAGAGGCGTGAAAATTATATAATAGCAAACTTGTAACGCGTCAACTCGTGGTAACAGTCAGACATTTGCACCTGCAGCGATGTACGGCGCATTTAATTAAAAGTTTTCCACTTAAATTTTGTCGGCAACCAGTTGTCTAACTTTTTATTTGATGGGAAGGTAAAGAACTCTTTATTTTCTAATTCTATCAAATCTTCTGCAGTATTAAGGAAACTGTTTAATTTTGAGTTATCTTTGGAAATTCTTATTTTTAAAGGAAAGCTGTGTTTGTTACACGTACTTTTTATTATTATAATCTTTGGTCAAACTTTTTATAACATTCCTTGTTGTTGGCTTCCGTCAGCATTTGTGCCATAAAACAACCCTTATGGTGCCATGGTGCCTTGGTATCTGTGAGAAACTATTTAAAAACTGCATCAACGGCGGACTGCACATGCAAGTAACGTTTTAATTTTGCGCCAAAATAAACTCCGGATGACTCCTAAACCCCTATGAGACTCCAGTTTTCTTTGGGAATTTCAAGATTAGGTAATTAGGGATTTCAAGTCTCTTCTCGAGGATTATTTGAAAAAAGCTAATAGATCTTTTTTTAACTTTTGTATGGCATTCCCATGTGTTGTTAGGCCTCCGTCAGCTTGTGTGCCATAAAACAACCCTTATGGACCCATAGTGCCTTGGTATCTGTGAGAAACTATTTAAAAGCTGGACGGCAGACTTCACATGCACATTCAAGTGAAGTTTTACTTTTACGCCAAAATAAATTGCAGACGATTTCTTTCCCTAACGAGTTTCTAGTTTTCTTAGGAATTTCAATTTTGAAAAGTTTATTACACAGCGCCTTTCTTTCTCAAAAATATTTTGGAAAAAAAACTATATTGATCTTCTTTAAGTTTTTTGTGGCATTCCTTGTTATTGTTAGGCTTCCCGTCAGCATTTGCGGCCATAAAACAACCCTTACATACCCATGGCGCCTTGGTATCTGTGAGAAACTTCAAAATTGGATAAATGGCGGCGGACTGGCTACATATGTGACATTTTAATTTTGCGCCAAAGTAAATTCCAGACGAATTCTTACTCTACGGGGTAATTGTAAAAATTGTCTAGTTGTCGAGACAATTTTTCCTGGGAATTGCAAGACTGAACAGTTTTTTTACGGAGCGTCTTTTTTATCAAGGATATTAAAAAAAAAACATTCTAAAGACATTTTGTTTTTGTGAAGTTGTGAAACGGTTAATCTTTACTGGCTCCTTTCATATTCGTGAAGCGTTCTTGAGAATCCCTCAGGTTCTTACAAACATTTTTAAACGTCTACCTGAGGGGTTATGGCTTTTGGGTCTCGAGGTGGCATTGCACAAGTCCGAGGCCATGTGCTTTCATGGGCCTCGGAGCGCGCCACCGTCGGGATCCATACTCACGGTAGGAGGGGTTCCCATCGGCGTCGAGTCGACGTTGAGGTACCTCGGACTCGTCCTCGACAGCCGATGGAACTTCGTGGAGCATTTCCGACGTTTGGCTCCCAGACTGGAAAAGGCCGGGGCTGCCTTCAAGCGGCTCCTGCCCAACCTGAGGGGGCCAAACGCCTCCTGCCGGAGGCTCTATGCGGGGATCTTGCGGTCCATGGCCCTTTACGGGGCCCCGGTGTGGGCGCGTTCGCTGAGGTTGCGTGCCAAGCACTACCTGAACGCGCCCCAAAAGGTGGTAGCCGTAAGGCTCATCCGTGGATACCGCACGATCTCCCGCGAGGCGGCGAGCCTCCTTGCCGGATTGCCGCCATGGGATCTGGAGGCCATAGTCCTCGCGCGCCTGCACGAGTGGCGCGCGGAGGTACAGAGCCGGGGGGTAACTCCGCTGCCGCGGCATATTGTCGCGCGGCGGACAGACCTCCGCCGTGATCTCATGGCGACATGGAGGGAGCGACTATCGCAACCCCGTTCAGGGCACGCCACGATAGTGGCGATAAGTCCCCTCTTTGAGGAGTGGCTTGAGAGGCGCCACGGCGCCCTCACCTTCCGCCTGACGCAGGTCCTCACCGGACACGGTTGTTTCGGGAGGTACCTGTACCGAATCGGGCGGGAGGAAACGCCCGGGTGCTACTATTGCGAGGATCGACCGGAGGACACGGTGGAGCACACCGTCGAGGTCTGCTCCGCTTGGGAGGAGCACCGCCGTGTCCTCGTAGCGGCGATTGGCGGCGGCGACCTCTCGCGCCCGGCCCTGGTTCAAGCCATGGTCCGGGGCGAGAGGGAATGGGAAGCCGTCGCCTCCTTCTGCGAAGCAGTCATGCTAGCGAAGGAGGCGGCGGAACGTGAGAGGGAGAGAACCTCCTCACGTCCCAGCCGCCGCGGGAGAAGCACCGGGCGTCGGGGGCCACGCCGTGATGGCTCTCGGCCACCGTAGGCGCGGGCCTGTGGACGGCGAGTAATGGGCTAGCTCGCCGTCCGTCCGTCGTATGACGACGGGCAGGCCGTGTCGACGGCGCGTTCGTGTTCCACGCGCGCCTCAAAGAGATGTCAGCAAACGGGAGGGGCCCGCAAGGGCCGGTGCCTGCCAGGGCTGCGGGACTGTTCGAAAGAGATACCGCGGCCCTGGAACATAAAGGGCCAATGAAGGAACATATGGGTGTTTTTTAGTCAGTAAGAGTCTGACACTCCCTTCCGCTCCGCCCAGAGCGGGAGGAGTCATTTGATGATTTCTCACCCCCCAAAAAAAAAAAAAAAAAAAAAAAAAAAAAAAAAAAAAAAAAAAAAGGGGTTATGGCTTCCTGGTACGCGTGAGAAATAAACACACCCCGTGCGAGTTAACGTTCGAGGGAGAGATTTTAACTCCCCTTTGCCTTCTTATATAGCACGTGAATGTATGATAAGAAAAGTAAACCCACTGTTTTACTTTACCATAGCTATATTACGTAGGTAGGTATTGTTGATAATTCGTTAATTTCATGAACAAAAAATTTACTTGGAGGCGCCGGGTATCGATCCCGGTACCTCTCGCATGCTAAGCGAGCGCTCTACCATCTGAGCTACGCCCCCTGATATCAACTCAGACAAAAATAACGTTCTTATTAAAGTTCACTACTGCAGTAAGCATTGCCTCAAGCTATCCAAACTAGATCAAGACCGCATTGAGTAATACTTTCACGCACATTTCAAGCGACACGCAACGCATAATATTCTCCATTATGACGTAGACGAGTTTGGAGTACTTAAATCGGTCCAATTACGAATCTAATCTGATTTTCTCTTCTTAACCCGATTTTCCAGTATCTTGGCCAAGCTTGGAGAATTTCTAATGGCTAGGGCCCCCCCCCTCACACCCTGTTTTAGTAATTACAAAGTTTACATTAAAAGCTAGGGCACCTATTACTGGCTGTTACGTCTCTGTGCGGCTGCCCGAGCTTTAAAATTATTTCCACCTTTATCACTATTAATAATAAAATTAGTACCAAACTATTTTTCCGAATGTGGGAAAATAAATTGAACCCACAAGCAGGCATTGCAGTTGCATCTGCAACTATTATCAAGTAGTTTGATTGTTACATTTAATTAAAACTTTCGTATTACTTCTGGTTACAGGTACTTTGAGGGGACATTGGTGTCGTGACTGTTTTCTATTTCTCTAGCAGGGAATATTAATGTATTCGGTGATCCTGTTTTTTATCTTTCACGAAACTCAAAATGATTTTTTTTGATAAAATAAGTAGTAAATCGATTGCCCATGACTAAATTATCTCAGTAAGTAGTTTTTGTTGATTTGCTGTTAATGTAATAACATTAAAATGGAGCAATATATATCTAAAATCAACTCGAGTCTCGATGTTACTTTGTCCAACAAGACGATTCCTTTACATCCACTACCAAATCAAAGGTTTTATTAAGTGGGTAAGAGTTTCAGTGTTTTTACAAGATATAACTTGTCCAAAGTTTCTGAAACAGTAGTTCAACCGTGTTTAATGTTACTTCTAAAGGTCTATAGATTCGCTAAGTGATTCCTAAAAGTGACTGAAAAGACTTTATCTGTGTTGAAAAATAATAAAAATGGTCGTTAGTCCGATATGAAGTAAAAAATCTAATTTGAGGCGCCGGGTATCGATCCCGGTACCTCTCGCATGCTAAGCGAGCGCTCTACCATCTGAGCTACGCCCCCTGATAGTACACCTGTCTAATATCTCGTTGAGATACTACAAAACAACGTTACGTATTGCTCAAGGCCATTAATACATTACGTGTTGCGTATGATACGTGGGGTCAGGTTCTTTAGGCAAAGCCGCGCTGTGAATACGAACTTTAAGCATCTCAGTATCCTGCATCGTCCAGCACTTGAGTCTTTATTATGGGTACGTTTCTTACATGCATTTCTGAACACCTGGTGACTGAATAATGTCACTCTACTCTTTGCCATTACAATGAAATTACTATTTACTATCAAAACTCTTAAAAATATTTAAGCTACAATCATTTTCGTTATCCAATATCTTGGCATGAAATCTTCTATTCAGAATCTACAAGTTCCTTGTGTTTTTTCAACAGAAACTTGTAGAGTAACTATCTATGTTCAAGTTGGGTAAACTAAACTCCGGTCGAATGAATTCAAATGTAACGCAAAGATGAACAGCTCCCAGGAGTTGTTCCCTGGGGGTAGTCAGCAGAGTTAATATGTTGTGTTTGGAATTTCACACGTATCTACAGTGCCTTCACAGTACCTACTTTACTTGTGATCTGACATGACAGTGATCTGTCTCGTTACTATAAGGACGTAAATTAAAAGTGAGGAGACTGTAAATAGCTAGCTGATATTTTGGCGTGTGGTCGGCGGTGGCGGTGGTAATTCAGGGCTAACGCTGTCATCTTACTACAATACAATTTCTACAGAGAATTTAAGGAAAGTTTGCCAACTTCGCCTTCCTGGAACCGTCATTCGTGCGCCAAAAGATCTTTGCTGCACTACATTTGTGTTATCGTTAAGGGGTCGTCCTTTAATCACGTTGGGTTCAAACAAAGGGGAAGGGTCAGGATAAAATCCCGAGTACCTAATCACGATAAGGGGGATGGGATAGTGTGATAATCACGTGTATTTTTTCGTGGGACGAAAAAAAATATTTTAATGGGGTCTGTAAAATATTTTTACCAATTATGAATTTAAAACGAATTTGTATTCAAATCAGTTTTTTTATTGTTTTAAAATATTCTAAAACTATTTGATCTTTCAATAATAAAAAGAATACATGTGATATTGGAAGCGGGGAGGAGGGGTATCATAAAAACTCACGACGGATAGCAAAGAGGAGATGGGAGGGCTATAAAAGTGGCCTAAAAACCTCACGTAATTAAAGGACGACCCTTAACATGCGAGTATGTAGGTTGCCAACTTGCCATGGTACGGGCAATGGGCATATGATGCGAAGGAATGAAGAAAATTCCGCGAGGAGAGTTGTGATAATGAATGTGTTTGTCTATGAGTAGGAGTAAACCAAAGAAACGATGGATGGACTGTGAACGATAACTTGGCAAGAAAGGACTGACTACTATACGAAATGGATATGGAAGAAAATAAAAGTATGCGCCAGCTCAAAAAAAATGTGGGATGTCGAAATACCCGTTATCTAGGTTTATCTGGAAAATTATACCGAAAAAACCCTCTATAATGAGTTAAGTGGTCTCGACACTTAAGATACAACTAAAAAAAACTTTACAGTTGTTTAAGCCCCAATTAACTAGATCTTTGATGTTTCTACTTTAAATAACTATTACTTTTCGTTTTCACAGCTGTTTACTCTCAAATCAAGTAAGAAAAACTAAACTATTAGAACTCACCGACCGACACGAAGAACCAATCTTCTATGAAAACGAAACTTCAGTCCAGTTTCAAAGTAAATAATAAGTTTACAATACTAAAATAAAACCTATTTCAAAAAGATTCCTATTGGAGGCGCCGGGTATCGATCCCGGTACCTCTCGCATGCTAAGCGAGCGCTCTACCATCTGAGCTACGCCCCCGATGAAAAAAAACACGAATATCATGACTAGATTGCCCACAGTGAAGCATTACATGCGAGTGTGTCACAAGGTGAAATTAAAATGATTGTTTCATTGCCACCCACCACTTTCCCAACATTGGTCTAAGCTACCAAAGGAATATCACACTCACAGTCACCGCCCTAGCTGAATTGTTTGATGATGTCGAGGACTATTATTATGCAAAAAAGAATACACCATGAAAATGATTTTCCAAAAAGATTCCAGTTGGAGGCGCCGGGTATCGATCCCGGTACCTCTCGCATGCTAAGCGAGCGCTCTACCATCTGAGCTACGCCCCCTGATATCATAGACAGCCAAACAATCCACTGTATTCTGATCAGATAGTAGCCTTGTTTTAAGGCAAGGACGTTGCAAGCAATTTCGAACATGAATGCCGTCCGTACCTTTCACTCGACCAAAAGGCACGTTTTCGGTTGGCCACATAAGTCGGTTATCTCACGTACTATAAATTACTTTGATATGCCACTGGTATTAAATTGGCTGTAAAACATTATACAATCTGGGTAATAAAGATTCTTGATCAATGGAATCCATACGTTTGAGCCGGTTGTTTCGATCTAGTCACCGAATACTACGAAAAATAACGAAGCGAAGTGATGAAAGGTGCCTAAGCTCAGAAATACCTGTATTTTAACTATACAAACATTTGCCATGTCAAGATAATTGGAGTAAACACAACGTCTTTGTTCCATTTAGTTTTATCCGATTTCTTTATCCGATAACAACATCTTTACGCTAGATGAAAGTCAAGAGACTAAGCGTTTCTTTATAGGAGGAAGGAAGCCTCACCATAATCAATCATGATTTAGCCGATCAGCCGAATGATTTTCACTACGGGGCAAAGGCCTTCCCCAAGCATCGCCAACACGACCGAGCTTGTGCTACCCGCATTTACAAATATCTCCCGACCTGCATCGGTCCAACCTACCCCATTGCCCATGACAATTCTTTGCGTTGTGAAGACGACATTGCCTGCCATTTCAGACCAGTGACGCATTGATTCTTATTTGATGATTCTATTCGATCCTACAGATTGGAGAATAACTTGACTTTAAATAACTCCATGACACCTGTACTGTACTATTCAATCCACCATCACAATATTTTGAGTGCGCGTGCGTGGCATCAAGTCTTACCGTAGACAGGTAATGTCACCCAAAAAAATTCGTTTCCCAGCAGTAATTTTTGCGTATATTACTTAGTTTGTTGTACAGCATGCTTGGTTAACAGCTTCGTGAAGGGTTCGTTTACACCCTGTATATCTCGCCAAGATCAAAAGATTTTTCACTCGTTTCGATCTTAACCCACGAAACTTTACCCGAGTGAAGAATGAAAATAACTTTTACGATATGGAATCACTGTTCTCATAGTTACCAGAGTATAATAGGAACATCATAGGCAACTATGTTGCTTGCTAACTTGCGCACGCTGTTATTTCCCACGAACAAGCATACTTTCTCATGGCATGTTTGGAGACTATTTAAAAAAAAATTGAATAAATATGTATTAATGTTCTCACCTAAACTAAGACAACAGAAAAACTCAGAAGGATTCTTACACAGTGGGTGAGCCAAGTAATAAGTCAGGTAAAGTTAAATGTAGGGAAGAGAACAAAATGCCGGGTAGTAAAACTTCTTTTACATATGATACTCTGGTAACTGTGAGACAAATGGTCCATATTTTGCCGAGATTACAAGATGTTATTTTTATGGAATTCCTAACTTTTGCCTCGTGTAGTTGTTGTCAGAATCCTGGTGAACCTTTTAAACTTAATCATAATTTTAGTATGAATTGCATGAAGTATAATCAGCGTTTTACTTAGGGTATTTGTTTGGTTTTAAAGAGAAAGTTTGCCCCTTCGTGGGAATTAAAAAAAAACTTATATAATAGGAATAGGATCGGTATAAGTATCGTTACATCTCATGGTGAACTATGATGCTCTAGTTACTGTGAGAACACTGATCTACATATTTATACCTCGGAAAGATACAAAAAAAAAGCGTATTTTTCTGTTCGCAACTTTACCTGAGTGATGAATGAAAACAACGACTTTTACGATATGGGATCACTGGTCTCACAGTTACTAGAGCATCATACATATATCACTGGTTACTATGGAATTTTAACTGCGCTGCGCACGAGGCTTTTTCCCACGAACAAGCTTTCTTTCTCACGGCTGACAGTTATGGCGATTATTTTTTTTAAATAAATAATATATATGTTAGTAAATATGAATTCGTTCACACCTTAACTGGGACATCAGAAGCACTCAGAAGGATTCGTCAATGACCCGGGTACGCAACGGAAGAAGTCAGGTAAGTTGGGAAGAGAAGGAACGATTAAAAAATCTCTTGATAGTGGTAAGATAAAGATACGTGTTCTCACACTTACTAGAGCATCAGAGTTCCCGATGTGATGTAAGAATGTGAGTTCTTATAAGTATTGATTTTTTTACAACGTTCATAACTTGAATTCCCACGGAGAGGCTAACATTCTCACAACGAAGCGACGACGAAGGACGGCTGATTATTTCAAACTAAACTTATACTTACCTAGACGAATTTAAAATGCAATTCACACTAAAAATTTGCCTTATAAGAAGTCATTAGAATTTTGACACAATTCTAAATGTAACTAACTTGAGAAAAGTCAGAAATTCCATAAAATAATTGAAATCTCGGCAAAATATGGACCACAGTTTCTCACAGTTACCAGAGCATCATATTTTATAGAGGTTTTACTACCTCTCATTTTGTTTCGACACTTATAATATGGTGGAGCTTCTAACGAAATGTGTTATGGTTTTAATATTATTATTCATACTTTTTCAAAATAGAACCGCCACGGTCTAGCGGTCTACACTAAAGGTGATTTAGTTTATTTTCATAGTTCACACCTTAACTAAGAGATCATAAGTCAGCAGAATATGCAACAGGCACTTATTTTATAGAGATGTATCAAAAAATCTCGATTCAAAAGGAACATGGATCACTGTTCCCCGTGTTACTGGGGAATCATAGTTGACATGCAATGTGATATTAGGGAACTGCATGGAGCAATACACATTGTTGCGTGTTACGACTGCAGAACTGTACGGGAGTTTAATTGTAAGTTTGTTCTGAAATTAGTTCCGTTAACGTGGGGAACATACACGTTGTGAATATTGTTTTACAGTGCCTTTATTGCTGAAAATTTATGAGTACTTTAGAAAACATGGCTATCTGCATTTCTATTTCACTTTTATGATTAGTTAAAGATGTGCTACAAAGAAGTTACTTTTTATAAACCGATAAAAATAAGGTAAGTACATAAATCTATCAGCAATAAAACTATTGACATTGTAAAGTTAACCAGGCATTGTGAGGTTCGATCTAAATAAACTAGGCCGCCTCTGCCATAATACACACACTTTAGGAGACCTAGTCCCATATCTTGCTATAAACATTACCAAGGAAAATAAATTAATGTTGCCAATTTTCGTTTCATTGCCATTTTTAATGTAAATCTACACTAATATTATAAAGAGGAAAAATATGTATTTTTGTGTGTGTGTATGTTTGTAATGAATAAACACAAAAAGTATTGTGCCAATTTCAAAAATTCAGTCACCTTTCAACTTGTGTAGACTAGCTACATTATAATTTTAATTTTAAATATTGGTCTGCTTAATGAATGAATACCACATTTTTTGGTAATTTAAGCTAAGAAATTTCAATTTGTTTTAAGTAAATCACAGATTTTAAAAAAATCACCAGTGTAGTGTTTATTAATATATTTTTTTTAAAGTGCTCACAAAATTACGCCGGACTCCGTTTGATAATGAAATTCTCAAGGGGGTCTCATTATTCCCAAGGAGACTAGGGTATCAGAAGATACAAGGAAAAGGATCAAGGTGTCGCGTGTATAGGGATAATGGTGAACCTGTACAAAAAATCCTTTTGAACTCGAAGGGTTTCGAAAGGGTTGGGATAGATTTCTCACAGTTACTAGGGCGACACAGCGCTCATGGAGTCATAGGACTTCGGCTTTTTTAGCCACGTGTTCTTGCAAAGTAAAATTATAGCAGACTGTCAAATTAGGCGAAGACGTGTGCTTTTAGCAAATTGATGCCTCCGTGCAGCGTGCACAGTGGTCTGAATATATCTGTGTGGTTATATCCATACAAGAAAAAGACAGTGTGTGTGGTTGAGAACTAAATCATGGTATTTAGAAGGAATTTATTCTAATGTGCATCATGTGAATGACACGACATTCATGGTTAAATTATAATTTATCATAGGTAACTAGTTAGAGTTCCTAGTGCGTCAATGTCTGCATCACCCCAATACACACTCATTTCAAACTCGGGGATACATTGCCCCCGTTTCCGTGTAAAGGTAACATGGAAAATAAAGAACGAGCGAAATGAAGGGAGAGAGGTACTAGGTAAGCATAGGGATACAATAGGTGGCGTGCACTGAACAGAGTACGTGGAAAAGACGTGTCCCTTTTACGTGTTTTGCAACCGTATGACCTGTGCTTTTGAGGGCACTGTGACGTGCATCATGTTTAAAAAAATGCTGGAAATTAAATATTGTGATTGATCTGAAGTTAAAAAGGGTTAAACTTGAGTCATTTAGTTAATTTTGGTTGCGGAAATTAATTTGAATTAATCATCCTAAATAAGTGTAGAATAATTCATAAACTAACCGTATATTGTGATATTAAGCTACTACAAAAAACGGTTAATTTCTTTATATCATTACTGTCAACCAATTGTCAAATAACGGCATCTAAAGAAACATTAGGGAGTAAGCTTAAAAGATTGAGTTAACAAAACAAATAAAACGACATATTAAAAATAAAATACAAAAATAACCAGCTTCGTATCCGAGAACACTTTAACTACGCATGAGGGTCTGATATTATGCGACACGAGTCGTTCAAGAGTTTACCATAACGGATATTGTTAAGAATCACGAGTTTTTTACACAAGGGGAAAAGGGGAAAAATTCATAAGGAAAAAAATAAGTCAACGATCAAATTATTTCTGATTTTTCACCAAGTTGAACCATGTGTGTATTTTCTTCGTAAATAAAATAAATTACCATTTTAAAAGATTTTTACGAAGCTTGTTTTTATCAAGACGTTTATTTGATTCATTTAGCTAAAAGTTTCAATGTGACGAGTTGATGACATACGTCTTGACTCTTGATATTAAATTAAGATGGCGTACTTTTCTTAAATTATTCTTATAATTTCTTAGTATACCAGGGCATCAGCACGTCACAAGATGTGTTCAAACCTTACAAGAATTTATTCCGTCCCTTTCTTTTTTTACTAAACAACAGGTGCCGCACGCAGTCACGGGCAGAACGCATACTAGGGCCGACAATTTTGTTAGGGCTGTTTATCATAACAAAAAGTGCATGGAGTAATGGAGGGTTAAAATTAATTAAGTGGAATGGGCGGAGTCATGGATTCTTCTCAAAAGAGGCCCTTCATAAAAACGGAGCACCAATTGTGAACTATGGCATATCAAAATGTGTCGAGTGTCTCCACTGTAGTGGTAGTTTCGTATTATGCTGTTAATGTCTCACCTTTACTAGGGCAACATAACATTATAGAATGTACAGGGAGTTACATACCTGCGACGACTGTCTCGGCTCGGGGTAGCCTCTGCAGGACATGGTGTATGAGGCCGACGTCGGTACAGGCTTGAAGGTTACGCACACTCTTGCGCAGTATTGCGATAAACACTGACCATATTTCCGCCTGCAACAACAGTTATTCGTTTATCAATTTACGTAAATAACACAATAAGCAATAGTAGTACATTTTGATACGAGTGGAGACACTTTGTCATCGTAGCCGAGGCGGAATTTATGCCCGAGCCGTTAAGGCGAGGGTGTTATGGAACCGAGAACTGCAGTGACAAATGTCAATCAAACGACGTTTTTCAATACACTTAAGAAGAAATAAAATAATAGAACGAAAAGTACTTTTGTCATTAATTTGTTTTTTTTATGTATGTATTATTTCTTGTATTTAATCATAGAACAATTCCTTTACAGAATTACTTTTCTGTCCATAAATGGCGGCAAAACGATACAAAATATATTACATGAAAATAAAGTGGATGACTTTGGAAACAATCCGTGGAGTTAAAAAGTTAGAATAAGCCAACAGAAGCTGGCTAGCGTATTAAAGCATAATCCACTTGCCACGTTTATTCGTCCATACTAACGGCGCGCATCAAGGCAGAAATTTTCAATTTCAAAGCTTTCTGTTTAATAGAGCCTGCAGTGTAACGACGCAGCGACGGCATGCGAAATATTTTTAATGAAATTCTTTTCTGTTTGCGCTCTCGCGGTACTTCTGTGCTGGTAATTTTAATTTTACACAACACTATGTGCTCCCGGCTTAATTTGCTCTAATTTACGGTAATGTAACTGGGATGTTGAGTTGCACGGCTGGGGAAGCACGAAAACATTAGTTAAATGATTACAGTTAATGTTTAAATTTTATTTTTATTAGCAAACGCAAATGTCAACTAAATAAGCCATTTGATGAAAAGGAATTAAGGCGAGGTATTCCTGCAAAAGTAGGCATTTAGCGCTGTAGGCTGCGCGCAAAATACTTCTCGTGGACACAGCGCGTTCGTGAACTCGCGTGACCTTGCCTAGCGACACAGCATAGAAATATGCAGTTCGATAAGTAATATTACTTGACTTTTATGAAATATTTTTTCTATGATATAAATTTGTTACTATCTAGTAGCGATAAATTAGAGCTTTGTTAATAAATGAAATAATTGTCTATAAAATATAAGAATATAAAATAATCATAATTGGGCAGTTTGAGTAACTAATTGAAAATAAACAGCCAGTTCGCTATTAGTAGGTTCGAGAACTGTAAAGATAAAATTTTGATTTGTTTATGTGTTTTTGTGTAAATTGCAATAAGTGTATTTTTATTGAACCTCCCTATTTCATTCAAACAAATTTCATTTTTTTAATAAAAATATAATATTAACAATCACAAAACTAGAAAGAAACTCAACTAAGTAGATGAAATTAAAATATTTACTATAGGCCCGGCGCAGCCGGCGTATCGCGTACGTACCACCCGGCTGTAGGTAATTATTTCAAAGACAGGGCCGAGTCACAATACTGCATATATTTGTACTGTGACATATCTTTGGAGTGCATTCTTTTTATTTGTTACTTTTATTGCTTTACACGACTTGTTTCGCTTGAGTTGATTATTGCCCATTATAACTTGCAACAATTATAATAAACTTGGTCAAAAACAGACGGTATGGTACGCGAAATAGTCGCGGAAAAAACTGACACAGGTCCGTCGTCGGTAAGCGCCAGCGCGCGACTAATCGGGCCTGTCCGAGCCGCCGCGAACGCTTTTAATTCATTTTAAAACATAGTAATTAAGAAAATAATGTTATCAAGTCAAACTCTGCCACTTTGTCTAGAACTAATTAGTTTCTTTAATTTAGTATAAAAATTAAATGTAAAACAACAGTAATTTAGTCATAATATTGAAAAAAAGTTACAAAAAGGGGTAACTTTGCGATTTTTTTCTATCGAGTGAAGTTCATCAGGTCTTGCAACTGAATGCGACTGTGACTAGATAAGATCCTTAACTATAACATATATTTTTTTTAAATTTTTAAACACTATATTCTTTGTCTCAGATGGTTTTAAAAAGCTCAAATGTGCGCCCACCTCGCCTTAATTAACTTACAAATTCACGTTATTATTCTTTGTAAATTTTCACGAAAACAATGGAATAAACTAAATAAAAAACTTGTTCACACGCGCTGTAAAAGGGTTGTGTTTAATTCCCATCGGTACTAGGACAGCATGAACATGTGAGCGGTGTACGACATTCCAAGCAGTCCACAAATTCACACAAGCATAATTTCGTTCCCAGACGTATCAGCGCAACATGAGTGCGGTGGCGGTGGCCGCGCCGCACACACATGGTGTAGTGTTTTGTTTCTTGGGGAACTGATACTTTGTGAATGATTTCAGTTGTCCAGTCAATGATATTGTCTCATTATATTCATATTTTATGTTTTTTTTTTTGGAATACCTATATCTTATTTTAGTGGTCAATTGACGTTTTATTGAAGTTTTACTGATGCTGTTGTTACTGTACAGTGGGGTTAAATCATTTATCTTGAACTATCCGCAAACTAGACAAATGTAAAATGATTGAAATCCAGAGTATTCAAAACAACAGGAAATCTGTTTTAGAAACATCCACTTCGATAACATCCATTGATTACACACAAAAGAAAAGTAAGCAAAGTGAGAAACGCTTGTTTCAATACTTCGAGTAATAAATTATGTATTCTTTTCATCATTATAATTACGTTCTCGTGCTCATTGTTGTCCTTCCTCTTGCATGCGAGAACAAAACCAATCCAACACTGGGGTACCAAGGCAGCAGAAAGCATAGTGTACTTGCATTACAAAAGCCCCTTGTAGCTAACGACACCGGTTGTAATTATATTACATTCTTCTGCCGTTAGCAGAACAATCTCGGTGAAATTACAAGTTCAGGGAGAATTCTCGCAATTTACTGTGCGAAGCGGGAAGGTATTTTTATTTCTGCAATTTCTTAGGCCCGGTCACTTCATTATTTTGATTTCGGCCCTGATTATGCATAATTAAGGGTAATATGAATTCATTTAATGAACTCGCTTCCTTTTTGTAAATGGTTTCTTTTCTTTTTGGTTGTTTTACAAAGTTTTAATTGTAGCTTAATCAAGATACAGTAATTGGTCATGCATACAGGATGTAAGGGACAGCCCTCCGCAGACTCTTCTTCTTCCTGCCCTTTTCCCGTTACATTTCGGGTCGGCGCAACGCGTTTTCTTCCTCCATTCTCCCCTGTCAGACATCACGGCATCATTTACTCCTTTCTCTTTCATATCAGTCTTCACACAATCCATCCATCTTTTCTTTGGCCTTTCCTCTCCCTCTCCATCCATCAACATTTATGTCAATCAGCTCTCCGCAGACTAATGGGGTGAATTCAGTATATCACACTAAGATATTCCGAAAAGCATCTGAACATCGCTATAAAATGATTAGACAAGAATAAACACATATTTATGCGTTCCACCATCATAGACCGCCTTGATGCACAAAAGAATACTTTGCATGGCCCCAAAAATATTTAATAAATTACCAATTATTGGAAAAATGTTATTATACTATTGACGAATTCATTAATGATATATTGTAAGTTATTTGACATTGATATTTGTTTAATTTTGACATTGATATTTATTTAATTTTGATATTGTAATACTATCTTTATTTCCATTCATTGTTTATGTATACTCAATTGTTTTGTTTTGCTTGTATTTTCTGTCTTAAGTTATGTTGTGTTTTGTTGTAATTATTTTATTTTAATATGTTGATTTCATTATTCTTTTCTATAATAATTACTAATTATGTGAAAGAATGTACACCTCTAAAGTAGATTTTAGAGGAACTAACTATTATTATTAAGATCTCATGTAAAATGTACCAAAAATCACACTAATAAATGAATTTGAATTTGAAGATGACTGGTACAAGAAATTATTTCAGGAACGTTATGGGAATCCAATACATTTGATTGGTTTTATTTCCTCATACGCAAGGCAATATCGTTACCGTGGCAAAACGCACGTAGCGAACGGCAAGCGCGACGGCGAGTTCGTCAAGCGTCGAAGTCGTTCGAACAGCTGATTTCACGCGTCTTTCGATAGAGTTTTTCAACATCCATAGTTGGTTTTTGATTTTAGCCGTATTATTTACATAAATGGAGTGCTGCGTACAGAGAATGTAATTTAACATAGAAATAAAGGAATAGGAAATTGAAAAAACAATAAAAAAATTGATCGATCGATTAAGATCTTTATATAATGGTAAACTGACTGACTGGGTATAATATCAACACAGCCCAAACCGCTGGTCCTAGAGACATCAAACTTGGAAGGTGTGTTCTTTGTGAAGATTAAGTATCCACCAAGATAGGGGATGGAAGTTTATATGAAAGTCCGTCAGTTTTGAAGTTAGGATCTTCAAATTTTGTGTTTAGGCTGACGATTGAAAAGTAATATATACGTGTCTCAGCGGTTTTGATAATTCTATCCCTGAAGGGATAAAAAGGGGGATGAAGGTATGTAAATATGTTTGTTACTGTAACCTGGATTAACCTATAGGTTACTTTTTAAATCTTTCAAATCCGGTAGTACGTTCCCGCCGGATATTTTTTGACATCCACGCGGGCGAAGCCGCGGGCAAACGCTAGTTAAAAATAAGGAGCTGAATCCATCCGGTCAGTTTGCAGAGGGCTGTCCCTTATTACACCCTGTAGTTAGTCTCTTTTTGTTTTCTGACATAATTTTGAACAGTTACTGGTTAAATGATTGTGCTGGTTGGATTGGAACCTGATTACTTTCGTAATCAAAAGAAATCCATTCATAAAATATTCAAATTGGTGACAAACTCGCAACTCTCAACCTCGGAAGTACAAACATGTTGTTTCTAAATTAATAAAAGATTTGTATTTCATACAAAAATTTGTAAAGGCAAACAAAGTTTAATTCAAACATGTCGCACAATAATGAACAGTCTCGTCGGACGAACAAACTTTTCACTCACTTAGCGCCCGCGACAAGCTCCTCACAACGAGTGGGTACGGGGAGAATGTGGCTGTATGTAATGATATTCGTAGCCTTACTTCATTATCAGATGAAACTCGCAACACGCCTCATCAACGTCGCGCGTCCCATGTTGTTACATGAGTAACGAAAGAACTTGCCGACTAGAGTAGGAGGCAAGGAATCTTCACATTGTTCGGTGTACTATCATCTACATCGACATGATGAGGAAACGTGAAGCCATTACTTCAATTATACAAAGAGCAATTTTCGTTATTAGTCGAGTTTATGGGTAGCAAAGGCAACTTATAACGAAAATTGCTCTAAAAACATGAAAGCTATTAATTTCCCAACATGACTACCACAAAAAGACCAATAACAAGGCTAATAAAATCGTTGTCGAGCACAAGTGTTGCCTAAAAACCATCGTCTGACAGGGCCGGTGGTCCCCACACATCCCTAAAGAAAAACTTCTCATAAGATGACTCGGCGGATTCCCGCCACTCCGGCGCGGCGCGTCGTCCATCACGCCGTGAGTGGCAGGCGCGCTCTGAGATCCTGGTTGTGTGCGCTACGTATACAAGTGATGTATCACTTCATTAGACTGTTTTGAAAAACATACTCCTCAGTCGTCCTAAGAGCCTGGTGAAGAGCGCACTGGTGCAGAAAATTTAAATACAAACAACAATGGGATTGTTTGGCACAAACATGTTCTGTTGTTGTTTATTCGTTCCTTCTATTGACACGAGGCACACAAACCTTCTACTTATATATTTACAGAACAGGATTAGGAACGTAGGCGGTCTCAACTGCTTTTGTTTTTCTTGGGCTCATTTGAGACTTTGAATGAACAAAAGAAAAATCGATTGCAGACCTGCCTGCAACATCTTATCCGTTCATCTAAATAATTTCTAAATACACTGTGTGCTAAAAATGAAAACAACTGCTTTCTGAAAGTGACTGTCGAAGTGTCAAGTGACAGACAGCGGTATGTGACAGAAAGCACCGGAACGTTAGCACTTAACGGATCACAGCATCAGAACTTGTAAACGACCTACCAACCAAATGAAGCGCCACAAAAAGTGCAACCATAAATTTCATTTACAATGCACTTTTCAAAATACTACATTTTATAACGATTTTCTGATCAGATATATTTGTAATACAAATAAAACAAATCCCTCTACATTTTCTTAGCAAAAGGTGGTTCAGAAATATTATTATTTTCAATCGCAAACAGAATTCTTTTCAGTACAATCGTATTGGATTCCATTCAAAAGGAAATCTACCGAGGTAGATAAACAAATACACAAAACGAGTTCACTTTTTCTTTTCTGGCACTTCTATCATTGTATGAGCAACAAACGATTTTAGAGCAATATTCAGTAACAGCTTTCTTTTGTAGGGAATTTTGAGTTTAACAAGCAGAAATAAATGTCAACGAGTTGACAAGCGACAGAAGGATCGAGAACACCTTTGGTTCCATGATGTAGTATCTAGACTAAGTATTAAGTAAACCACCTTGCAACTAGGTAAAGAAGGGGTATGAAGGCCTAATGGGCAATCAAAAAAAAGCTGTGTTGCTGTGTGTGTGCTGAGTTTGTGATTTGGATATCTCGCCTAAGAGGCATTCATTGCCTTCAATTTTATTCGGAAGCACAGTCGCAGTGCGCATCACTATAATAATAGCCTGAGTCAGTCAGGCTCACAGAGAGGGATCTTTTATGGCATTACTTACTGCCCAAGTACCCACTGCCCAGGATAGTTTAGAACCGCTTGTTTTTCTGCGAAGTTAGGTAGGAAGGGCAAGGATGCAGACGAGACAGCCAATAGAGAATACGAAGAAACAGACTTGGCATGATGTTGTTGATGTTTGTTTTTAACCCCCGACGAAAAAGAGGGGTATTATAAGTTTGTTAACACTACAGTTAAGCTAACTAATATAGACGATAAAAACTTATCGGAACCCATCAAAATGTTAACGTGACTGACGTGAAAATGACTTTTCAGTTTGGCACACACCAATCAGTATTCCAAGGAGTTCATGTTGCATAGGCAGGCTTCGAACACAACACGCGGCGCTGATCCATATTTATGCGATCCTAATACACGATATCAGTTGCCAACTGCTATTACACCAAACTGTCCTTTTACAGTTGGCATGAATGCAAACGTTTCATCATCACACAAATCATAATCAGGTATTATGACAGGTAGTACAAAATAATTCAAAAAATGATGTATCCGGAAACAGAACTAAACATTACATATCGATAAAAACAAAAGAAGAAAATGTTTCCGCCCGGGATCGAACCGGGGGCCTTGAGCGTGTGAAGCACACGTGATAACCGCTACACTACGGAAACTTTAAGACAAGTGACGAAATTACCAATTACATAATGAATGTAGAGTAATTAGACAGTTGATTAAATAGATAATCAACCAGTTTAACGAATGTAGAGCAACTTTTACTGAATTCGCGACCTTGGAGTTTGTTTGGACAATGACACTATTATCATCAACAGATTACAATGGCTTTGACGTGTTAAATTAGTAGTTTATAAACGTTTGATATTACATTTTATGAAGTTTAAACTGTAATATTACGAACTATACCAAAAAATATTAACCCGTATAGGACACATTTTGTGTTTGTTTTTACCTATTGATTTTAAAGAACGGGAAATAAGGTAAACAATCAATAGCCTCTAGGACCCATGTAAATTCTCTTATAAAGGAGAATGCTCGTCAAAATATGGAGCTGAGGCCCTCTATTTTGGCCTTTTGAAAATGATTGCGCCGAAGCGTGGGCAGAGAGGTTGAAGTGTAAACGTAAGTAAGTAATTTTTATTTTGCAAATATGGGTACAGTACATGTAAACACGCTGCATCTTCTACTTTTACACTTTTACTAACTAAAAATTTACAGTTTTTGGATAAGCATTTGAGGAGATGCAAAACTGAACCTTCAAGAATTAACACAATTTGCAAAATAGATTTTCTTTTTCTTTGTCTGCAAGATGTCTCTAAAATGATAATTTATTGGGTAAAATATATTGAAACACCCCAGAGAATGATCTTTTTTCGACCCTAACAAGTAGTTCAATTTTTAAGAGAACTAAATACCTACTTCGGTAGTAGTTAGGTAACCGTATATAAATGTGACATGGGTTTAACAAACAAAGGCCTCCTTTGGGAACGTCATTAATTTAAATCTTTTTAAGCTCAAACGGTTGGTTATCTAAAAGTTACCCCTTTCAATATGATCGTCCGTTTTACCAGGATCGCAGAGCCAGCGAGGAGATTGAACCCCGGTAAGATGCGCCAAGGGGACGATGACTCACGGATTGTGCTCCCTTTACAGCGTTGCTATCTCCTATCGCAGCAGTCCTACCTCTCTAATAAGACGCTTATTAATCCTATATGCAGATAAAACTTCGGATATTTAAGATTTCATACACGTGGTGTTGGAATTTTATAAAACGACTCCAAAGGAAGGAGTCGTTTATAAAATTCGACGTAGCAGAAATATTATGCCTTTCGCTATAACGCAGTGTTTAGTAAAGTTGGAATATGTCACACAATTTTTTGACAAAAGAATTACAGAAGGTGTAAAACAAGTAAAGGGTTAAAATTTGATCTAATTTCATACCAAGACCACAAGCGTTTAAAGGAGGTCTTCTTATGAAATTCTTATAAAAAAGGAATGCATCTAAAGGATCTTCGTTTTAACAAAAAGTCCTACAAAAAATGCATTCAATCTTCTGTCCCTCTCAGACTTCGAATACGGAGTGTTATAATACTGTTGTCCTTTGCATACGCTCACAGGATACTGTGGTGCGTTCTGCCTGCTATCCTAGTATTCAAAGGACGTTCCTTTTGTCTCGCCCTCTCGAAATGGCGCTGGGGTTATAATTATTGCAGATACCGAAAACTAAATTTACAAAATGCCATCCGTCATTTTTGGCCGGCGGGCTTTTGCTTACTTATTTCAGATGCACATTCATAAATATGGTATGCAAATATTTACCTGTAAGCTGGGTGGACAGTGGTCTAGGAGTTCTAACATGTGTTGAATATTCTGCGCGTCCTGTATCACGAAATTCAACTCCATGTCGAACTCGCCCCCCACGAGCTGCGAACAAAAGAAAACATTATTCATAAGACGTCAAAACACATTTTTCCTTTTTACAGATGATATGTGCGAATTAATATGGGGGATTGGCGCTGATAGTCGTTTCTGGCACGATATTTATCATTTTACTTCATATTTTCCAGCTGTTATTTTTATCTATAACCGCTAGGTACCATGGCGTTACGCCAGCGGTCGTACACGCTCAAAAACTAGATTTTTTGGATTTTACGTCGCGTTAATCGGCTTTACCTGTCGGGTTTACCGGGTCGGTAAGTTTGACAGGATTAGCGCCCGGACACATCCATGGAAATCTGTACTTCGGCCGGTTGCCTCGATAATGAGCAGGAGTTCGAATTTTTCCGTATCATAGTTTTTTCCAGTGTTGAAAGGTTTATTATTTACTCGATAAGACATTTCTTATGTTAACTAACAATAGTAATTATGGAAATAGTTCTTCTGTCAGAAAAACGTAATATTTTCTAATTATGGCAATGAATGGCCTAAAGACTTGAACAAAATGGATTTGTTACCAAACCAGGAAGCTTCGTACAACTTTTATTTAATATGTAGTACGTGCAATTACTTCTACTTGACCTAGCACGGCTGAGTGCTCGCGAAAGGACATTGTACGTGTCTTTTTGGTTTTGCCCATGTTTTCTATCGATAGAACATTTTGTGATCGAGTGAAATATTGGCTGTATCTTGAAAAGCTCGGCACAATGGGGTGTTGTCCCCGTCGTGTTCGACGGACATTCAATTTGCGCGATCGGTCAATCGCTGTATAGCTTCTACTAGCCTGGTGCCCGGCCTTTTGTGTTCCTCACAATGGCGTAAGCAAAGAACATGAAAAATGTAGCCGACTAACAAGCTCTGTTTCTATGGGTTTCCGTATTTTTTCATGCAATGAACGCTCTATTTTATCTTTTGTCAGTATCTTTTAAAAAGATTATCAAAATAAAGACACTTTACATCAATTTTCTCTCTCTCTCTCTCTCTTTACATCTCACTCACTCTAAAAACACCATAAATGATGTAAGCACCTTGTGCAAGCGGCGGAGCGAAAGAGCAATTTAGTGTATTGTATATCACTGTCCCGTTCTATCGTTAGCTGTCACTTCATGGTTTATTCTATGGTGTACGGCGCCCTTTCGCAAAGCCGTTAACAATGGCGTTTCACCCCTATGGTGTTGCGGTACTAGGCGATCAGAAAAATAGAGAAGTTGGTTTTACCATGGGGTTGCCAGTGTGTTGTTCTTCATAGAGGCTGCTATTGTATGTGTATTTTTATATTAGCCAAATCAAATCGTTATGATAGTTTTTTAAACATGCGACATTTTTAACTATGTATTTCGTTATGATTTCAGAAGGAGTAGATTAAGAAGGAAACTATTATTCTATCAGTGGAATTAATCACATTAAATAAAGAGGTTATGTAAACAGGCTACCTCGATTTCGGCAAAACAATTACGACTCGATGACCATTACTGTGCCCCCATACACCGACCCAAATGCTTGAATGAACACAGAAACCTGATCGATTGCATTATTACATAGGCCCTCCTACTCGTAGGTTGTGTGGTTGCGTTCTTCTCGCACACTACCAGGTCCCCATGGTCGTTAGGAAGTGATTATTGTAACTCATAATCGTAAATGTACCTAAAATTAAAAATATTGACAAGTAAGTAGGTTATCGAAAACATAGGTTTATAATGTTATTAATAAAAAAATAAAACAAGCTTTTATTTAAATGCTTGTTTTTACCAGAATCAGAATCATATATTCGTAAACGTAGGTAATAATTACAAACAAGATCTTAAAAACCATTAATTTATTAATTTTTATTTAGCTGGTTTCATATTCTTCTCAGCAAACCCTTTTAATTGATACTTACCCATATCATGCGGGTGCATAAAACAAATAACTAGTCGCCATCTTTAGGAGTCCGCCAAATTGGATTCAGAATGTGTGTATGAAAATTTCATCTCAATTAGTAGGGATAACTGCTTTAAAATTCAGTTGCAATATTTGACCTAAACCATTGTTTTAACTTGCAATGTATGTTTATACATTGCAAGTTAAATAATAGCTTGTAAAAACACATTATCCAACCACACTGAACATTAATTTCGTTTAACAAAATTCTCGTGGTTAAAATCACAATTAATTTCAGTGGAACATTCCAAATACGGGGAATTAATCATGCTATTTAAATATTCAAGCTAGACTGAATTAGCTTTCATGTAATTTTATTCTGATTCTGAAACCACACGAATTTCGACGGAAGATTCTCAATCACTTCGCTCCCTTGGAAGGGGAACAATATTGAGTAATATCTACCAGAATAGTTTATTTGGAAGCAAACACAAGCTTGTATATAGCTGACTTTTCGTGTTCTACAAGTAAATAGAAATGTTTTTATTTCCTAATTGACGCCACTTGCGTGGCTATAAGCGTCTTAGCTTAGCAAATATATAAGCGTTGACAAGGCATCAAAAGCAGAAAACCACGTAAGCTGAATGAAAAAGCCTTATTGAGACCTAAGGTACGCGTACTTATATAATAAAAAGCCTTGATCCTGCAGAATGGCATATCATAGACTGCCTCGAGGAAATCATCCGCCGAATCTTTGAACTTTCCAACGGGGAGAAAGCGCTCCACTCAACCCTAATGTGCTGACGTTAAAAATTATGACGTCGATAAAAGTGTGCGATCTGTGCCTCCGGTGTAATCGCACAGTCCGGTAGCAGCCGGCGGCGACTGTCACTTATAAACGTGATTATTGCCGGTAGCCGGTCGGCACGGCGCGCGGCGGCAGGGCCGGTAATTTGATTGCTTGCCCGCCGGTTATTATCGCCGGCAACCCTATATCCGGACAGATCCGGTTATGGCGTCTAATAATAACGCTGGCACTCGTCGCTTGTTATTTCATTAGTATCTGTTGGTTGTCACGGTGTCCTGTCACGCAGGTACGCACGACGAGGGTTCGCTGGGACGCTAAGCTTATTATGTTTAGATATGATCCGCTTTGCTTTTAGATTTAGCACTTCTAAACCCGACTTAGAGACAGTTGCTTAACCGTGTTGCTGACGTTTTAATTTAATTCTGAAATTAAGTCTCATGCGTCGCCTTTGTAATGTTAAACAGTATGTTCCGGTGCAAATTAAACTAAAACTTCACGAACCGAAAGTCGCCTTACACTTCTGCCACAGACACAAACAAAAATGTTTCTCAAAGCTGAAAGTTTTCCTAATGCGTTAGCGGTTAGTTTGCGAAAACAGTTACCTAACCCGTGTCCGCTTGAGTTCCCTGGAGGGACAATATTCGTAGGTTTTGTGCGGGTAGTCAGATAGCCATCGAGCGCCCTGTCGTGCAGGGCAAGGTGCAGGGCAGGAGAGGGCCCTTGCGATGGACCGACCAAATCAAGTCAGCAATGAGTGCACCAGGATGTCGGCCAACAGGGAGAGGTGGCGAAACATCGTGAGGCAAATCACATCTGCCCCTACAGAAGTCACTACATGATGACCGCGGCCGCTCTGTCAAGAGTGTCACGACGACGAAGAAGAGAACAGGAGTCAGATAGAAAGTCCGAACATAACGCTGTAGGTGCGGTAGGTCGAACACTCGCATTACCATTCGCTCCGGTGTAATTACTCGGAGTGGACGTCTCTCACGGCAGCGCGGGCGGTATTATGGTGAGCGGGGATGCTGGAGCGCGCCCGCTGGGAAATATTCCGGACGGCTGTATTAAAATGCGATGACATCACGTATCGCTGCCGACAACGTCTATAAACGTTTATTTTTTTCCTTACATTTCTAAATGAGAACTCTAAATAATAATAATTAGTCGTAGTGCTAATTACAGATCCCGCGATATTGCAGTTAGAGACTTGATACGGTGCGTTTCATTTCAGTTGAATGTGTAAGTAATTTATTCGTATTCATAGATTTAGCCGAGTTATTAACTCAATTTACCTCACATTCACTAGTTTTTGATGCAACTTCTTTGTTTGTAAATGCAAAGCTTGAAATCAAGGTGTAAACGGACCCTATGCAAAAATTTAAAACATTTTTTGGGGTGAAAAATCACTCACTCACATAACATAATGCATTCAAAACATTGTGATATTGGATGCATCGAATTGTTTGGGGGGTCTTCTTATGTTATAACTTTATTTTAAATATCTCCAGTATTTCAAGCAAAGTTCCAACATAATAAAATTTAGCCAGATGTTTTACATTGCAGCATCGCCATTTAGTGTTCCCCATTAATGACGTGACTAATTATAATAAATATATATCATCTGGTAGTCTTATCGAACGAGGTTTAGTGTCGTGGGCTCTTAGACTATAAGTAATAAATGTCTGAATTTGGACCAAGCAAAAAAATAGTAACCGTCCTGGATCAATGCATATGATATTTTTCATCCCTACCAAGTAAGATATTTCCCGGCTAGTGTAGTCACGTGCACATCTACTAAATAATAAATGCGGGATCGTAAAAGCTGTCAAATAAGCTAAATGTGGGGTAAACACGAGAACTCAAAAAGGCGTGCGCACACGGTATTAGTTACGGCAGACAAAGTGCCCGTAAAATCTCACGCAGAACGGCCCCGTGATAAATTGTACGGGACAGACTTCAGACGCGGTACAAGTTACACTGGTGAAGCTTTGTAACGTTTACCTAGCAATAAGACCCAGAAAACAAAAAAGGGCAAGATAATCTTTGTATCTGTATGTATTGGACTTAGTAACTACTACGTCTTTTTTATAAATAAACTAAACTTACACTGTCACTTACGCATAGAGAATATAATAATTATCAGCACGCAAAATACGCGCTTGACGTGGAGTGGCGGACATCAGCCCGTTATACTACTATACTAACCTAGTGGTACTGTGAGGGTGTTTTGCCGTAATATTGTATCGAGTTCCAGTTCCAGTAGGGCGCGTAACAAAAGACGGTACTTGTATTATTGGAGAACTTTTATGAGCTATGATTTGAGATATAATTTCAATTCTGTTAGACTTACACGCCCATTTTGGTTTTGACCCTTTATGACAGACAACAACAGCTATGTACTTTTTTTAGGATTGTACTTTTACACTTGGATATCTAAAAATAGGTGACAGTCCAGTCCACAAGAACTTGGACCAGGCAAACATAAACTGTTACAATCCAAATGGGACGCAAACCTTTCTGCGTCCGTCGTGAAACGGCCGCATAAACAAATAAACATCCAACATACATGATGAATTGATGACCCAGTGGCGTCGTACTTTACTAAACCCAGGTATAACGCGACTGTCGTAAAGCCAGCAATAGAATTGCCTGTGGATTACTTCAGAAGCCTAAACAATGCGAGATTCTGCAAACCGTTTTGGGTGAACGAGTCTCAATTACAGGAAATTCCGCGTTTAACTGGCCGCCGCCGGATTTAGCCGTTACACTTCCTTAGGGATTTTCGAAGAAAAAGGTTTGCGTCTATAAAACGGGACCATTATTTTGCAACAGTACAATAGCAACCGTGACAAAAAAACAAGTGAACATTCTAAGATCTTTGTAAAAGATTGGAAACCCTCACAATCACAAACGGTATCTAATACATACGGGGATAGATTTTTTGCCTGTGATGAATAAATATGGCATGTAATAGTTTTATATGGGCAAAAATCTGAGGTAGATAACAATACTTACAACGGTTACCCTACCAATCAGATCAAGAGGAACCAGTTTTGAGGCGTAACTCCGCTTTTCAGTCCCTTTTTTATAGACGTTCTAAACGCAGGAGTCTATTTTAACATACTGTTCTGTTATGAAATCCTGGTACAGGGATTAGATGTTGTTATTTAGAATTCACATAAATAAATAGCAAGGCGGTAAAAAATAATTAATCAGGCGTTGCCATGTTGTAGTCAAAACAGGAAAGTTACTAAAACGTTGGAGGTAAATTAAATCAAAAATTTAACAAAGATTAGGATCATTCCTTCTCAAAGGACCGTAAAGGGTTAAATGGGTGAACACTTACTAGGCGCACAGAAAACCAAAGGTATAATAAATATCCCGGCGTTCCTGACTGTTTTTCTCTACAGGGCGAGAATGAGTTCCCTCGGGATTATCCTAAAGCATTATCGATTCACATGGACATTAGGCGCGCAGTAGTACGAAGGAGGTTTTATGTTCATCCGATATTTATTTTTGTTGAACAAAGTGAAGCGATTCTACACCTTTGAACGACGTAGTATAAAACAGTAATAGCATTAATGTTCCATACTGTGTAGGTACAGCTAGTTAATTAATTTGAGCTTTTAAAAACTAACATAATTTTCATTCTTATTTGCGCGTATAAAATTGATTAGATTTGAGCTATCCTCGTTTTTGCTTTACCACTATAGGAATGTCACTTGTTCGTTATAAACGTCAAGGTCTAATGACAGGTACCAGTTTCAACCTGATTTTTAGTTTTTGTTTCTACTGGGATGTTTTGCAAAAGTGGTAAAGCAATTACGAGGTCTACCAATAGAAAAATTACGAATAATTAAAAAAATAAATTATAAAATCCGCACGCAAAATACGCGCTTTGGACGTGGAGTTGCGGACACCAGCCCGTTATACAATACAAAATAGTACTTTAGTCATTAGGAGCCTTTATTAATCTGGTGATCTGTCTAGTTTAGCTATTCTTGTCTAGCTATTCGGGTGAAATTGGAACAAACAAACATTAAGTTCAGCGATAATCGTTTTTTAGAGCATCTTTGCGAAATTCGATAATTTCCTGCAGGAATATCAGCAACTTATTTAAAATTATCTTAACTTTTAAAAATATACTGAACTCAGAAGCACCCAACACAGCACAACACCAACGTAAATAAAGCTAACTTCACATCGCAGATATTAAAAGAACCCTTGATCCTAACGCCGCCACTCACAAAATGTTTGCGAAAACTTAAAGGCCATGAATATGCAATAAAAGTACCAGGTTGACATAGAACGCGGAGGATGGCAGTTCGCAACAAGGGATGCTGCACTACCCCTGCGGTTAGGGGCGGGGAGTCGATTGAATGGAGCGTAGGGTGCAGATTTATCCCCGATGTCAACGTCAGACGACGTCGGGGATCGCTAAACATTTGCCTGCCCAGTTTTATAGTAAGTTGTGTGCATACAGACGAGTCCTGAGAACTTTTCAAAGGGATTCTTAAGTTTTATCGTTTGTGTGTCAATATTTTATTTTGCAAAACAGTTTTCATTTCATTTGGTAACTTAAGAAGAGTTCATAATCAGAACACATTACTTACCGAAAAGTTGACAACCGTTTGCGGCGAATTTCACCAATGAAATCGAATGCACATCTAAACCGCGTTCAAGAGACAAACAACTCAAGATGTCATAAATGTATTAATGTTAACACTGACGGCTCTTGAACGCCATTTAAATGCTCTAATCACATCCAGTTTCATTGGTATCGCTCTCAGTATTATCAGAAGTTTTTAAGAGGCCTAGCGGAACAAGAAATTACACACCTCCAAACCACCACGCCAACAAACCGTCGTACAACCTCGATTACCTCGCCACTCAATTCGTGTCTCCATTACTCCATCATGTACGCCCAAGTGATTAAAGACATAAAAACGCGTGCCTCTGCCTATAACAATTTATTCCGAGTCGTAATGGGATGATTGAGGTGAAGGGCACCCGCTAACCCTTCAACTGCGCCCGTTAGCGCCAGGTCAATGAGTCCCGTCGTTTATTAAACGACTTTGATGTCAGTTCTGCTATAGGCTACAAGTTCCCACGGTTTAACGTAATTTCATCTAAATTATGTTATTTTGAGAAGATAATACTGTCATTCAGAAATAAAACTGACTGACCTACTTAATCCTGCTTACATACTCGTAAATAAGATAATATTTATTTGTGGTTCCCTGCAGCTCTCTTTCCCTTGTAAATAGCCGGGCACTCGTTCTTAAAACACGTTTAATATTTTTTACAACAGAACCATCGAATTCCCCTCCTGTGGGCAAAAAGTAGCTCCGCCCTATTAGTTTCACATCGCTCGGTCGCTTATGGAAGCCTGGTACTATTGAACGGAATGCGTGACGTAATATTGACGGAGTGATATCTACTATTAAACGAAATTGTAGTGTCTGTTTGTAATTTCAAAACAACAGTTTTTTACTGGATGCATATTATGAAAGTATATACGGTACTTAAACCAAAAAACAATCTTTTTAATTTTTGTCTGTCTGTTCGTTCCGGCTAATCTCAGAAACGGCTGGACCGATTCTGATGGGACTTTTACGGGCAGATAGCTGATGTTATAAGAAGTAACTTAGGGTAATTTACTTTAGCAAAGGGATTAGGGTTCCGTGCAAAAAAAATAAAACCCTTGAAATTGTTAACAAAATTAGATTCAAATAAGAAAGTAACATGCTGAATGCTCATGTAACACCCTTGCTCCTATCAAGATCGGAGACTCTACACTCAAAGTTGTAGACAAATATGTCTACCTGGGACAAACTGTGCAGTTAGGTAGGTCTAACTTCAAAAAGCGGACAATCGGCGAATTCGTCTCGGCTAGGCTGCGTTTGGGAAGTTGCGCGGTATCTTCTCGCCCAACTTACTGCAGTGTCTCATGACGAAAGTCTATGACCAGTGTGGGTTGCCAGTGATTACATACGGGACCGAAACGTGGTCGCTCACAATGGGCCTCATCAGAAGGCTTAATGTCACCCAAAGTGCAATGGAGAGGGCTTTGCTTGTAGTTTCCTTGCGTAATCGAATCAGAAATGAAGACATCCGCAAGAGAACCAAGTGTAGGCAGGCCATGGATGCACTTCCTACCATCGACGGCCGCTTCACGAAAAAAGCGCTTCGGCTGACCAAGCTACAGCTGCGCACTGTTACAGCCGCCATCACTGGACACGGCTCTTTTAACAAACACCTCTTTGCCATAGGAGTCACAGACAGCCCCCTGTGCCGAGCCTGCATGGAGGAAGATGAGACAGCAGCCCACGTGCTTCTGCACTGCCCAGAGGTTGCATCATACAGGGCAAAGTACTTCGGTAACCCAGGTACTCTCCGCGAGACTGTCAGCGACATCAAGGCGCTGCTGGCTTTTCTCGGGGAGCTGAGGTGGATCGAATAGATTTCCCCCCCGCACGCAAAATACGCGCATTGGACGTGGAGTTGCGGACACCAGCCCGTTATACAATACAATACAATACAAAGAGAACCAAGGTAAACCAAGGAACCGACGTAGCCCGAAGAATTGCCAAACTTAAGTGGCAGTGCAGCTCGCAGACGTGAACGGATGATGATGATGAAGGAAATAATATTTTTATCATGTATAACTTGACGCGGACGAAGGTGGCTGGCAACAGCTAACTCTATAATAAAATCGGACTTTTGTTTTAATGTCACGCATTGTGTTTTACAAAAATACGAGTTTATCCGAACTCCACACACAAACTGGAATAAATTCCCTGAACGACACACAAACTAAAATGCACATTGTACCAGTGCCATTAAGTAGATAAACAGGATCACGGGCTATGAAGTCGAAACACTTTCAACCAAACATCTCAACTGACAGCTAAGCTGCACTGTAATACCTTCTGTACTTGTTGTACTTTTACTGTTTCCTTCTATATTTTAGCAGCAGAAAAAATATCTTAATAAATTTTATCTTTATTGGAGACATGGAGACTTCAATCTTGGATGTCATTTCTTGGTAAATGTTCCGATCTTTGTATTAAAGTCGATAAGAGTGACAGTTTTTCTCACCATTCTGGCAAAAAGCATGGTAACCACTCATGGATATCATGCTTTTATCGAGCTTCGAGAATAGTCTATCCAAGTTCCAATCTCGTCGTAGCTTTCAATTCGTTTTAATCAATTTAGATGTTAGTTGTCGTCGCAACGTGGACGTATACGGACGTGTAGAACGGGCCGGAACGAGGCCGGGAAACAGCCGGCCGGCCCGATAAATATCTCATGAATAAGAATATTGCATTACGTATTCCCTGCGAGTAGGACACACGTACGGCGACTGAAAACTAATTTACTTTAAAGCGCATGCTTACAGGCGTCCGACATCTTATGTACAGTATCGAGGAAAAATCATGAGCTTCATTATTTTGTTTGCTTTAGTAATAATTTATTTATGAACAGCGTGTTGAACGAGCTGCGTCGTACAACTTTGTAAGTTTACTAAGTTCAGCTCTTTTTGAATCAAAATAACAGTAAGTTTGTAATCTAATCGATCCGCTACAAATTGTGTTCGTCATTTTACTGAACAAGCATACCAAAATCATCATCATCGTCTGCCTAGCCTTTTTCCCAACTATGTTGGGGTCGGCTTCCAGTCTAACCGGATGCAGCTGAATACCAGTATTTTACATGGAGCGACTGCCTGTCGGACCTCCACAACCCAGTTAGTGCTAGGTAATACGATACCCCTTGGTAAGACTGGTTGTCAGACTTTCTGGCCACTGACTACCTGTAACGACTGTCAAAGATCTACAAATGACAGCCGGGACCAACGGCTTAACGTGCTTTCCGAGGCACGGAGGAAACTCGGTATGTAATGGGTGGTCACCCATCCACGGACCAACCTAGGTAAGCACGGCTTAACCTAAAGATCGATCCGAGCGGCTGTCAAGCAACAAGCATACCAAAATATGAACATTATATTTAAAATATACTGAATACCAACAACATTAAATAATGAAAATATTCTAGTCTATTCTATCTACATCGTTGTTTTTTATCGCAGATTTTATTTATTTCACGTTTTATTGACAAGACTCTCTACGCTGAATGGAGTCACATAAGTGCTCTCTGCCCACGGCAGCCCCATTCAGTTTATCATTGTGGAATGGTATTGGGAAGTCACACTAAAAGCTCTCGAGGAGTCGCGAAAAATCGTTTATTTTTTATCTCTAGAAATTGATTTTCGTTGATCACTCGAACAAACTAGAGAATCCTCGACTAACTCCCAACATTCATGGCGAAACTTTGAACAACCATTTATGAATCCATAAGTCAGTCCTGTAGCGACTCTATTAGCAGAGCGCGCTTTTTCATTATTTCATTTGTAAGCGTTCCGCGGATTAATATTCACAGAACATTACAACGTTCCAACTGCGGGAGCTTACAACAATGAGTGGTGAAACTAACATTAGTACGAATTAGCTTCATGATTCTAAATTATCCGAAGAAGAAAGTAACAGGCAAGTCCCGCCGTGTGCCTAATTTACGTCATTATAACAGGGCAAAAAGTATCCTCGCTGCCGCTGTGCGGAGCTCAATGGTTGTTGTAGTTTTTGTCGGCGAAACTTTCGGTGAAGATGAATAGGACGCTTAACGTTAAAGAGCCCAAGCTATTTCATGATGTTTGCACATCTGGTGTCCGGCTTTAGTCGCACGTAAAAAGGAACTTTTTTATGTGCTTTAGGAATATGTTGCAAGAATTTCAGCTTCTACCAAGGGATCATAACTGGAAAGGGCTGTAAGTTTCCAAAGTTTCTAACTCATTAATAAAGTACAGGATCCGGACCTTGTACGAGGTGACGCTAAAGTTCCTAAATGTCTAATAATTAAACTGGTAGTCCTGTTATGAGCCCCTGGTGAGTGTTACCACGAGAGGGATAACGGCCTGATATGGTTGTAGTAACAACAAGATAACAATTGACTAAGGACCATCCAGTGGAGCTGATAGTAAGGGACAAGGATTATTATTATCAAAGACACGTAAGCATGAATTTCGCCTTACAGCCAATAAACTAACTAAACACAATACATATTAATTAGAGGCAACCTAATAAACATGTACAATTACGTAAAATGACAGGATTGTAATGTCAGCCCTCACACTTCTCAAGTTCTTAGTTAGCATAATACATTGATTTCTAACTATTTGTTTTATTGTGTATTTATATTAATAAACGAGCTCAGCTGACAAAGTACCTAAATGAAAAATCAGCTGCGATCCTAGGTTGCCAGCAAGTAAAAATCTCTTTGAATTTCTTCTAATACATTTGTTTTTATTTGCTACTCCGCCTCAGGAACATTTTCGGCTCACTTTTTCATTTTGTTGTTTTCATTTCCTAAAATATCAGCCAGAATATAAACAAAAGCGAAATTCTTTGCCTTTCTCTCATTTTCAGAATAAATGAACCTTTTACAAGTCAGCCTGTTTCAACAAAAACATTCAGTCAGACTCACAAAAAATTAAAATACCATGGAAAGCTTAACAGGGTCCAGAAAAGCCGTTGAGTTGAAAGCATAATATAATTAGGTATGAAAGTACACTATTGTTGAGTCTACTTGCTTTGTGAGCGAAACAAATAATGTGACTAACCGTCGTTCCACACAGAACTTGATAGAGATAGTCATCGCAAAAATTTTTGAGTAAACCAAAATATCGTTTCGTTACTAACATAATATAAGAAGGGATATATGAAGGGAGTCACTAGACGAATTACGTTAACTAGTTAGAAAACTTCACTAAAGTTAGTAGCAGTCCTAATAACTTTAATTATAATTAAACAAAGAGTTACAGAAGACAGGGTTACCAGGTGGCCCGGCCGCCATTTTTAACAAAACTTCCACAAAGTTTCGGCGACATCTTTGGTATAAAAGGAGGAATAATAAAGAGCTAAAGATGTAACGGACTGAGTTTCGAGAAGTTTTTGAAAGTAAAAGGTTAACTTCCGATAGAGAAGATGGTAACCAGGACATAAATAATTAGAATGTTTTAAGAATTAAAAGCAGTTTCCTATTGGAAAGAACACGCTGACTTGGTGATACAACTACGTGGAAAATTTAGTTGGGAACAACGCTGTCTAATGTCTTTTCAATTTAGTTGAGAACAACGCTGCCTAATGTCTATTCAATTTAGTTGAGAACAACGCTGCCTAGTGTCTATTCAATTTAGTTGAGAACAACGCTGCCTAACGTCTATTCAATTTAGTTGAGAACAACGCTGCGTAATGTCTATTCAATTTAGTTGAGAACAACGCTGCCTAATGTCTATTCAATTTAGTTAAGAACAACGCTGCCTAACGTCTATTCAATTTAGTTGAGAACAACGCTGCCTATTGTCTATTCAATTTAGTTGAGAACAACGCTGCCTAACGTCTATTCAATTTAGTTGAGAACAACGCTGCCTAACGTCTATTCAATTTAGTTGAGAACAACGCTGCCTATTGTCTATTCAATTTAGTTGGGACCAACGCTGCCTAATGTCTTTTCAATTTAGTTGGGAAAAACGCTGCATCATGTCTATTCAATTTAGTTGGGAACAACGCTGCCTAATGTCTTTTCAATTTAGTTGAGAACAACGCTGCCTAATGTCTACTCAATTTAGTTGAGAACAACGCTGCATCATGTCTATTCAATTTAGTTGAGAACAACGCTGCCTAATGTCTATTCAATTTAGTTGAGAACAACGCTGCCTAATGTCTTTTCAATTTAGTTGGGACCAACGCTGCCTAATGTCTTTTCAATTTAGTTGGGACCAACGCTGCCTAATGTCTTTTCAATTTAGTTGGGAACAACGCTGCATCATGTCTATTCAATTTAGTTGAGAACAACGCTGCCTAATGTCTATTCAATTTAGTTGAGAACAACGCTGCCCAATGTCTTTTCAATTTAGTTGTGACCAACGCTGCCTAATGTCTATTCAATTTAGTTGGGAACAACGCTGCATCATGTCTATTCAATTTAATTTGGAACAACGCTGCCTAATGTCTATTCAATTTAATTATAAGACTAAAAGAAAACTGAAGCATTAAAAATTCTCAATGTAAAAACAATTTTCATTTCGTAGTTACACAAACTACCTAACACCGGGGCCAGTTTCCCCGAGCCTGTTTCCAATTTACAGGCAGGTTGATGTGCGCCGCGAGAGTACCATTTAGATGAACTCCTGTTTACCGGCCGCCATCGGAAACACTCCCCAGACGATATCCTGAACATTTCTTACAGCCTAGTGTAATTAAATGGTCGTGGACGCGCTTTGAATATTTTATTTCACAGATTATTTTGTTTAGGACTCTGAAACTGGTTTGTAATGAAGTTGAAGCAAAAATGATAGTTCGTAAGAACTTAAGAAGATTATTTAAATGACCAATCAGACCTTTTCTAGATTCTATAGAACTCGAAGTTTAAGCCAATTAACACAATGCAGAACTAACCGATGCAACCATCAAATCAGATAGACAATTCAGAAGCAGTCACAAAATTAATTATATATTTAACAGAAGTTCAGCTAAACTGTAGTATCTCGGCGACCCAAATCATAAACAGATAGACAAGTGGGCAAATAAAGTGGCTCGGTGTCCTGAACAAAAGGGAGGTAGCAGCCCTTAGCGCCACTCCCGACAGATATTATGAGACCTTCATTATTAACGACAACGCACAATTTACTCCGCAGATTTCGACCCTCCACTATTGCTGTAATCTCAGTAAAATACCGCCGCTTATTTATGAGTTCCTGGTAAACGTGATTGTATAATGTCTTTGTCTGTTATTAGAATAATGTCGGAAATAAGGTCTATGCGTACCCGTTGTTAGCTACTTTGTTTTCCTTCCTTTTAACGAAGAGCTTTTGACGTAGTATTAGCGTACGGAATCTATAAACTCACAAATTCATCATGTTCCTTATATTTATTTCTATCTCTAAAATTCACTCCGAAACCAAGTCGACTGAAGCAGACAATCCTACAGATGAGCTCATGGACGGCTCAGATCTCAAGTGTGTATGCGGCTTGTCTGATGGGATGATTTTGGAAAAAATGTGATACACGTGTCTCATAATTTTAATTGAAGAGTTTGTACTCCAATTTCCGACTCAACGGACCCAGAGAATATAAAGTTTCACAGAAAATTCAACCCCCATTTCACCCTCTTAGGGGTGGAATTTCGAAAAACCATTTTTAGTGGATACCTACTCTTCACAAAGAATACACCCTTCAAATTGCATTGCTCTAGGACCAGTGATTTGGGCTGTGCGTTGATATATCGGTCAGTCAGTCAGGACTTTGAATTTTATATGTATAGAAACCCTGTTGAGCATGGTACGCTATTTAGCATGTGATTTAAAATAGCAATTTTGGTGGAATAGCCTGAGACGATGGCCTGAAATGTTTATTAGCCTTCATATCGCCTTGGCAGCATCGGGTAAACAAGAGCAACTCATGCAAAAATGTTAAGCCGTTGCGTTTTAGCTGTGTACCAGGGTTGCTAAAGCTAACAAGAGTCAATTGTAGGCAGCCGGGACAGCTTCCACAATAGCGTTAAATCGCGCCGGGCGAATTAGTTCGAGAGGCCGCACGACCCGGCCACTTTGTTGCAATTTGCGGCAATTTACGGCTACTATTTCGTAACTAGGCAGGCCCGTTACTTCATAAAAGCTATGTTTTAACTCATGGTCGTTGGATAATGAGGAACAACTTAATATTTTTCTATCTAAACCATTGCACGTCCAATTCCAAACAATCCAAGGAAAATAACTGTTAATATCAAAACCATTTGAAATTATTCATACGTTTTGAATAATCTAACTTGTATCGAATACCGTGTAATGGAGCGCAGCATTCTAGGCATCAAACTAACCGATCATGTACGCAACACTACACTGCGCTCCGAAACACAAACTACTGATGTTGCTCAAAAAGCCGCTAAGCTGAAGTGGGACTGTACTGGCCACGTCTGCCGAACGAGCCTCTTGCCCAATGAGCTGTGGGCCAAAATAATCACTTTCTGGAGCCCTGACACCGCCAGAAAGCGTCGCGGCTGATCTCGTAGAAGATGGTGGGACGAGTTGTGTAAACCAGTGGCCCACATTAGCCCTGGATCGAAACAATTGGTTGTCATAGGGAGAGGCCTTTGCCCAGCAGTGGGATGACGTAGGCTAACAGTATCAGTATGTAATTAGTCCGCTGATTTAACTAAAAAAAGAACAAGAAAAACTTTAATATTCTTGGTAAAATAAAGAAAAAAGAAACCACCCGTCTCGTACAAGTCCTGATTGCGAAGTAATATTTTTCTGAGATTTTTCCGCAGTGAACAGCTAATGAAATAGAATATGTATGAGGGATTTACGTTAAAAAGCTAATCTGTTAGAGTCGTTGTACAAATTAGCGCGACCAGTAAAAACGTCGCGCGGCATTTTCTCAACAAATTATTGTGTTATTTGTGCACAGTATTTGGTCGTTAGCGGTGATTTATGAAAGCTAACACAATAATTGCATTACCGCCGCGGAACGGGGAAGCTAAACTGACCAGATTGAGGAATTAAAACTAAGTTCTGATGTAATAAAAGTTGAGTCGGCGCCCGCGAGAGGGATCCGTTAATTAGTCGCGATCTGTAATTAGCGGCTAGTCCGGCAAGAGTTGCTTGCTGCTAAACAGTCGCTGTCATCCGCTCGTAATCTCGGCCAATGAGGCGGGATTTACGATAATTTAATTTGGGAGCAAACGAGAGCCACATGAGGTCGAGGTAACAAAGGTGCTTAATTAGAGCACCTGGTTTTGCCACTGCAAGTTACGGACGTAATAGGTCGACACCATGTAGGTTTCAAGCCAGGTGGCTGCTACATACATAATTATGAAATACACTATATTTTCTAAAAACAGATTAAGTACACCATCTTGCAGTCTAAATTCAAATTCATTTATTGTTTGTCGCAGGTGAAATATCAGTTTTTATGATTATTACATAAATGCTCGCCGTAACATACTTATAATGTAATTACCGAGAGCACTTTGCAATTCTAGCTTCTGTACACCTAACAACGTATATGCAAAATTTCAGGATGATCGGTTCAGTGGTTTAGGTGTGAAAAGGTAACAAACAAACACAAACAAACTTACTTTCGCATTTATATATATATATATATATGTATATATATAGGTATATATATATATATATATATATATGAGTACCTACATCGTAAGTAAAGAAGTAAGGAACTAGTAAAGAAAGGATAGAAGTGGTGATTGCAACCTGTATACAAATGTCAAACCACATCATTATATTGCTTTAGCTTTTTTTTCTAGCTTGAGTGGATAAAACAATGGCCAGATACTAAAACAATAACGCTAGGAACGCTTGTGAAAACAGAACACATAACAAATAACCTACTCGATTTATAATACATATCAACGACAGCTTCATAACCTCGAGATAAAATAAATTATGATGACAATGTTCTTTATGAATAATGAGTTTCATAAAACACACACGAAAGTATTGATATGAAATAATATCTAAAAAAAAGAGCCCCGTGGAAACACTAAAGACAAAAAGTTAACGAAGCAGAAAATTATAAAACAAAAGAGTTATGATGACATTTCTTATGGAATACTAGGGCACCATAAGCTAAAAGAGATCGTCTACGAAGGGAAGCGAAACTATGGAACAGATGCATGGCTAGTTTTTTGTTATGACGAAGGGAAGGAGGCGGGTCGACAAGGACAGAAACAACAAATAAAAACTGTAGTATTCTACATAAACGGGTACGCCTTAAAAAAAGGCCCCCACTTGCATTATTCATACAGATGCTAATGGAAATGGCAGGTCTTAAAACTGTGGACGTAAACAATGAACAACTTTATTGTTTTTGAGACTCAAGGAAGGCCTGAGAGGACAATGTTCCTTGATGAAAAATTTGCGACACAAAATGATAAGGGAGTGTTTGTAGTCAATTAACGAATCCGTTTGCACATTTTATGACGAACCGGGACAATGGGTAAAAGCTGTCGTGTTTTTCATTGAGTGTTTACTTTGTAGTATTGTCAATATCACGTTGTTTTATTAGTAAATTGGTACAAACGTTGTTGAATTTTGTACTGGAATTGATATCACTATAACATGGGAGACGAATGGACGAATTTAGCAGCAAACTGATGGATATGTGCTGATTGTTATTAGAGAAGCATACTATATATTTTTGATATATTCATTAGTATTTCCAAGAATTTGGTAGATGGACATAGTTCTAATTAACATTTCCGATAGATGGGACGTGCGGAGAACCACAAATTGGTTGAGGTCTATCTCCTGCATCGGAATGTTTGTTAATAAATTGATTGGTTGAACCATTTCAGTGTTTCTATGTATCTTCGAACAAATATTTAATGTAAGTAATTAGAGGAACATGGTTGACTGCGGTAGTAACAATAACATCAGTATTGGACACGACATATGTATGTATTGATAGGAGATCGTGTATATAATATCTACAGTACGATTTAATCGCATCAATGAACCGATACTATCAATTGTCGCGCGAGCGGCTAATGACATTCATTGCCAGATCATTTGTTGCAAATAACTCGAATGAAACACAGTTCTACATAGCTGCCAGCTAGAGATAACCACATAAATAAAACTATAAATGCTAAGTAATTAGTGTGGTTGAGTTTTTCATTTTTTTTAACTCTCCGGTAAAGTCTGATATCCTCTTAACTATGCTCGCCCGAGCGCATCCCCCAGTGGCCACTTAAATGCATTCACAGAAAGAGGGTATTTAAATGTCTGTCTGTAAAATCCTCTCCCAAGGAAGAGCGCCTCTACTGGAATTACTTTTTTAATTTTGTACGTTTAATATGGTTACGGAAAATATATATTTTCATCCCAAGAATCCTAGCTATATAGCTGTTATTCCGTAACTAAATATTAGCTAGGTAACTTTCAGGATGATAATAATTTATTCTTTGTGAAGAGTAGGTTTCCCCCCGTGAACAAAAAATAAAAATGTATCCACTAAGAAAGGGTTTTTCGAAATTCATGTAAAATGGGGTGGTGAGTTTTCTATGAAACCTTTTATTCTTGGGATTGATCGAAAATTTCTATACATACTCTTCAGTTAAAATTTTGAGAAACGTGTATCACAGTTTTCCATCCCCCAATATACAATTCAAAGTCCTGACTGCCTGATATATCAACGCACAACCCAAACCGCTGGTCCTAGAGAAATGAAATTTGGAGGGTGTATTGTTTGTGAAGAGTAGGTATCCACTAAGAAAGGGTTTTTCGAATTTCCACCCCTAAGAGGGTAAAATAGGGTGTAGAATTTTCTGTGAAACTTTTTATTCTCGGGGTCGTTTGACTTGAAAGTCTACATACTCTTCAGTTAACATTATGAGAAACTTGTATCACAGGTTTTCCAAAATCATCCCCTAACAGAGTCAAATAGGGCTTCGAAACTCACGTAGACGGGCACATGGCGCGCAGTGTGGCGCAGGCCGTGCGGGGCGCGGGAGTATTAAGTATTTATTTATTAGTAAGTAGGTAGGATTTTTTCTGAGGTAAACGTGTCTGTAAATATGTATATGTAAAATCTCGATTTTCGCATTGGCGTATCAGTCAGTCAGTCAGTCAGGACCTCAGGACTTTGAATTTTATATGTATAGATGTGAAAGTTTGTGAGGATGGATGGAGGGATGGATGTTGTTACTCTTTCATGCAAAAACTACAGAAAGGATTTGAATTAAGCACACAGATAATTTATAACCTAGATTAACACAGTATACTTTTATCCCGGTAGTATGATCCCGTGAGACAATAATCGAACTCCATGCGGGCGAAGCCGCAGGCATAAGCTCGTATTCTTATATTTAACAAAAGTTAGATAGATGTAAGTACCAACCTACCCAGCAGAAGTTTCTACGATCAAATAAACCGCTATTAAAATAACAATTTCCACCATTGCTGTTGACATTTAAGTAGAGCAAAAAGATATCGGTGCACCAGGCGCGCAGTAATAAGAAGCGGTGAGACGCTTGCGGGTGACACCATGCAATATTGATGTGGCAGGGACGGGTGGCCGGTGCACGCTGAACAGACGGGCGAGCGCGCGCGACATTGTGGTGACGTCACGTGACGACCCGTTTTATAATGTACCAGGCAGCTATGTAACGAAGGTGGTTTATAATAATGAGACGAATTTCTTATAAATGAAAATGTTTTTCTGGAATGTGAAGAAAGAACAGCTGGAACAAAAATAGCTGGAACATTTAGGTGGCTTAAAATTCGCCTAGTCTTTTGAAGACTTTTGGTACCTATGAGAAGAGACTTCACTGCATTCGGATTAATAAATAAACACTGCTCTCTTTTTAATATAAAGAGAACGAAATTGAAGTCGTGTTGAAATGAATCAAACTCAAACTCAAAGCATTTATTTTAATTAGACCATTACAGGCACTTTTGAAAGTCAAAAAAAAGCTAAGCTGCAGCCACAGTCACAAGGCATAATAATTTAACTTGTGAAAGTACTGCAGTTGCACATTCCAAAGCGTAGATCTCAATGGAGAAGAATGGGCAAGAAACTCCATGGACACTCTTTCAAATCAAAATATTGTTACAAAATCTTGGTTACATCATTCATGTTGAGATTATACATATATGTGAGAACGATGTACAAAGACGTGCACATTAAGAGCGTCCAGAGTAAAAGATTAAACCAACAATTTAAACATAACATAGTAATTAAAATAAACCGTGGCAGCTAAGAGATGACCAGTCCCAACTGACAGCGCTCGTTCACGAACATGACGCATGGATCAGCGCCATTCAACTCAACCATATTGAAGGGAACTAAATGACCCGACACATCCTCCACCATCAGCAAGACATTTGAGTGAGCATGACATTCTCTCAGCCATCAGGACACATTCAAGTCAATGAAAGATAACAAAATATAAATAGTAGCTTTCCAGTTCATAGTACTCACACATGTGTGTTATGCAATTATATAATTCTAGGAGATGGAATCTATAGGTACAATGCAAGGATATTTTTAAAATTTTCTGCAGCTTCCTCAATAATTTAACATGGTAATCAATTAGTTTGCACACAAAATGTAGAGATAAAGTTGAAAAACTACACAATTCAAACCTTAAAGATTAGGATAAGCCCTACTAATCAAAGTAACTAAGTTTCCAGAAGAGAAACAAAAAAAAATTAGTAATAAATAAAGAACTAGAGGGAGAGCATCTCTTCCAAACATTAAAATCTTAGGTCGTAAGCCCAAGTGGCTGTGGAGCAGGACCAGCATTGAGCCAAGCATTTTTATCTACGAGATAGTCTTCCAACTTATAATATGCTCGATTACATACTTACATAGTGTGCGTTTTATGCATATTTTAAATTTCTTCTCGTTAAGTTGTAGAATGTCAAGTGGTATTTTATTGTAACATTTTACACAGTACCCCTTAAAAGAAGTGCGTTATTTTGACAATCTGAAACGTGGTTGATATAATTTGACATTGCCTGTCGCTTATTTTACTAAAAAGATGTATATTTTTCCGAACATACATAATGTTTTCATAAATATATTGACAAGGTACCGTCATGATGTTAATTTTATTAAACAATTCTCTTAGAGACTCGCGTCTGCGTAGGTTATAGATGGCTCTTACAGCCCTCTTTTGCAGAATAAATATTGAGTCAATATCTACAGCCCGTCCCCACAGCAGAATACCGTAAGACATGATGCTATGGAAGTAACTAAAATAGACCAGTCTCGCGGGATCCACGTCTGTTAATTGCCGTATTTTACGGACAGCGTAAGCGGCTGAACTTAGCCGCCCTGAAAGTGCTGTTAAGTGAGGACTCCATTGCAGTTTCGAGTCAAGCGTAATCCCCAAGAAAACCGTCTTCTCGACGAATTCTAGTATCTTGCTTGGTCAATACAACGTTGAGCAACCAGTTGTATAGGTCAACATGCAATATTATGTATCTTAGTGGCAATATATTTCAGACAATAGTCATACATCAGTGAGTGGAGCATATTCGCAGCTCGTAGTAGCTCGGTGTATAACTTCCATATTAAAAAAGCGAGTGTGCGAACAAAGGATTCCGCTTTGTTGTGCAATATTGACGGAGTCAACAATAGTTCCGTAAATAATGCGTCCGCTGCACTGCGGTCACTGACAAACTGCTTTTTAAGTCGCACAATACGAGCCACCCCGCCGAGTCGCAAGTCGCAACCACCTGACAACCACAGAAACAAAACTAATGAACTACTAGCAAAGTAAGAAAAGAAAATAATTTTATGCAAGTTAAATTGTTTTATTGTTCTAGTAATGAAAGCGGCATATTGTTTTTCTCTCTTAAATAAACTGTCAGAGCCAACCTTTGTCAAAAGATAATCTCTTTTTAAATCTTGCTAAATAGTTCTTCAAAGTTATTGATCTTGCGCGACGCCACAAACGCGCTAGAGATAAAGCTAATCCGAACATCCAAGAAGCGAATCTGACAGAGACCTCCATCAACATCCTCTTATTTCTGCGATCCCGGTAGTTGTCAGCCACAAACGCGCACAAGGCGGAGCGAGCACAGTAGCGCATCCGGTGCCGCCGCCGTGCCACCTCCGGCCATCAATAAGGTCGGCTCGTATCCGACCCGGACGGTAAACACCATTCCCTTGGAAGGCGTTTCAGGATTATTAAAACAAAAATATGTGGTGCAGAAGTTTCAATGTAGACCTGGCGTAAGTAATAGCAACGCACTGCTTCAGAGAACGGACGTCAAGAACACATAAATAAACCGCAACGATGTTTAGTGTAACATAGGAAACATAACACAGTCACACATGCAACTGGCAAGGAAGGTTAGACCAGTCTGCAGAAAAACAGATCACAAGTTTCGACGAATTAGACTTAACGAAGTCATTGAAGTCATTATATTTACATAACATGTTAGGAGTGGATCTTTTGTAGCTATCTTGTTTGTACCCCCACCAACAATAACGGTTTTAATGAGGGTCTTACTACCCAGGATAATGTTAAGCAGCTACCTTTGAAGATACCGAGTTAGCCGTGACGCCTAATACGGAGGCCATGTAGTCCTGCCAAATTGTTTTACTAATCTCAGTATAGATAAGCCTCCGATTATATCGTTAAACGAAATCCTACGTACTAGTAGCACTAGCTGGGCGCACAATGGCGCCGTTCAATGTTCATATTACTTGTAACCGGTTGATTAAAGAGTTGATGGGACTGTAATGATATAAGTATCAATAAATAGATTACATGAATGTTTTATTTGATTCTCCACTTAATGTTGTTTTTAAACTTTTAGGAAAAATATCTCCATAAATGTCTTCCACAACAGTTCTACAAAAATAATTTTAAAACAAAGCGAACTCATCCTTATTTTAAACTCGTCGGCTTGTAAAAACACAGAGGAGTTTGAAAATTAGCGTCTGAACGGCAGCTATTAGACGAGGAAGTCGTTGCCGGCGCCGGCACCGCGACCGGCACAGCGGCACAATGGCAGCACGACCGTTTCCGTTTCCGTCGTGCACACACACGTCAGTTTCCGCCTATCAATAGAGCCTCCGACAAAGACCCGTTGTTTTGTCTTTACGGAACATGGGGTTTATCTCTAAGGTAGGAAGAACATCTACAGTTAAAGAAAAAAGTAACGTTTCATATTCTTTGTTACGTAAATCTGGTCGTCATTGGCCAATCATAAAGAAATAACACCCACGTTTCCGAAGTGCTATAAAAAACGTCGCTTTCCTCGTCCTGTGAAGTTTCACCTGTCGAATTACGCAAAAAGTTTCTCTCAGAATATAATAGATATCACCTTGTATCGAAATATTCACAAAATCAAAGCCTAGAATACAATATATACTTTATTTTACACCAAGATTGAAACAACTGTTTTACAATATCGCTAATTCTACTCCCAGGTGTAAGAAAGTTTCCGATAAGACTACGTTTGTACGAGTTCGTAGATTGTTCAAAATGGCCCGATTTTGGTGTGTCGAAAAAGGCAATGGATTAATGTACTTTGGTTCGTCCATTTCCTCAGGATTGTATTCGATATTTTCATCTTCAATATTATCGGCCAGGGTCACATTTATACAAAAAGAAAACACTCTTCATTTCATCTTTATCAAAACCTCGAATGTACTAGAACTAGATAGGACTAGGTCGCCGCTGACCACACCAATAAACTTTAATACTAACTATGAAAATAAAAGAAGGGTTCCATAACTATATCTGAAACGGTCCATATAAAATAAAAGTCGTGAGGACAGAGCAGTTGCTTCGCTCCGTGAGCTAACTCCGCTTTATTGCCACAATCGTAACTTTTACAACTGGATTGCTGCGATGCATAAAACACCAGAGAAGTCGCAAAATCGATTAGGATCCCACAAGCGTTGTCGGCAAAAATCCATTTGGCCACCAAAGGCTAAAACTAAAGCAGCAACGGTGTCACAGTTATAGAAAATAATACAAGCCGGAATGTTGGGGAATGTTTTCAGGCGTGCTCGGCACGGCCGCCATGCGCGGAACCTTTTAGGCATTCAACCGCTGAAAGCCGGACGCACCTATGATACGCTCGCGGCTTTTTGACACGGGAATCCTGTTGGATTGTCGAGTACGTGGAAGTAAAACTAGCTGGTCGTTCGTTACAGTTTTACATGCCGCAACACCGACATTTTGTAGTGCACCACACCACTTCAAAATCTATCTGTGTTGCGGAGTGTCCTCTGACTAAATACCTATCGAGTTGTGCCGTTATCTGTTCATTTTCGTTCAGACTCAGAAAGACTTGACGATTTATAATTCCGTTTATGTTGGCCATCTAAATGGTAAAATGAATCATCTTCATTCTCAACTCCACAAAGCACGTTTAGTTTAGTTTACGACGGCCACGAAATTATTATCAGACATTGTTTATGATAAAGCGGTCTAGTAATAACAGCTCATTCCGCACGTTCCGAAACTATCAAGTTGCAACTATTCAGTTGAGAAACTCCATTAGGGGAGGAGGGCTCCACTAAGATGACATTGTTTGCGCTCCGATCGAAAATCGATAGTGTCCGGTTTAACACCGTACAATTGTTGGAGATAGACGGTGGTATTAGTCTGCAGCACCAGGCTGAGGCATGCATGATGTGGCCGCAGGTTGCCGGTAGGATTTGATTGCGCCGAGATTGTGACCTATTCGGCCTATTTGACACACATTAATTTAGAAATTACTGCACACTGTCGAAATGAACGTCCTGCTTGATGATTCATTCAAAAGTAAACACATTACTTAAGAGATTGAGGGTGCTGATCTATGCGTCATTTCCGTTAAAGAACGCCGTCAACAGGGACTGATCATCTCTTAGCTGCCACGGTTTAATTTATTTTATTTTTGAATTACTGATCTTATCTTTTTACTCTGAACGCTCTTGACTTGCACGTTTTTCTACATCTCTTACATACAGGGTGTAAGGGACAGCCCTCCGCAAATTTACAGGTTGCATTCAGCTCCTTATTCTGAATCATATTCCACCGGAAATTTTCTCCGGAAAATTTTCAATTTTTACACCGTTTCTTCGGCTAATATTTCTTTATTTCAATGTAAAATTACATTCTCTGTACGCAGCACTCCGTTTATGTAAATAAAACACCGGGGAGGGCGGCCGAAGGCTTGCTGCGCTGCCGTTCGCTACGTGCGGTTTGCCACGGTAACGATACAGTGTGTGAGGTAATAAACAAATCAGGTTTATTGGATTCCCATGACGTTCCTGAAATAGTTCCATGTACCGGTCATCTTAGTATGATGTACTGAACTCACCCTATCAGTTTGCGGGGGGCTGTCCCTTACACCCTGTATGTATATGTATAATCTTGTTACCAAGATTTTAGATTGTAATAATATTTTGATTTCAAAGAGCGTCCATGGAGGTTTTTGCCTAATCTACTCTATAGAGATATACGCTATGGAATGGGCAACTACAACACTTCACAACTTATTATGCCTTGTGACTGGGACTGTAGCTTCATCTTTTTTGTTTTTTGACATTCAAAAGTGCCTGTTAAGCTCTAATTGAAAAAAAAACCTATATGTTGAGTTATACGAGTATACAACGTAACATCTATCTTGTAATATTATAAAATAGACTGGCGACCTTTATGTTAATGTAGCGCCAAGGGAATAGTAGTTGTAAAAAACTTCTATTTCCATACTTAGCATATTTTCTCGAGAAATAGTTGAAATCCGTTTGCCCCTGACTCAACCTTTGCCGATCTGTTTTCCAATAAGTCGAGTCGGGCACCAATCCAAGACGATATTAATCTTTTCATACATCTTAATCCTGACGAATCTGTAGTTAGATCTATTTGAAGAGCACTACTGCGATTACATTCCAAAGAGCTTTTAATAAAAATATTGAGGCAGCCTTAAGTGGCAGATTTATGAATCTGTCTCACTTAAGGTAGATTAATGAGGCGTATGATACGAGGATAAAATATTAAATCACAGCTGAAATGAATCTGTTTCGGAGTTCATTTATATGTCACTGCATTCGTATTATAAGTGGTAAATGATCGTCTCCTTGGTCAGGTTGGTTGGAGGCGTGGATGCTAAGGGTTAGACCCTGGGATAGATTTGGTTATCAGGCAGAAGAAGGCCGAATTTATCTGTTGCAATTCCTTAGCTTACAGCCTTTAGACATTTTAGTTAGCCTGAAGGAGCCGCATCAGAACAGAAAGAAGACTACGATGGATTTTAGTTTTTAAGGAATTTAATACAATAGGTATGTACTATAACTATAACTAAAATGACTATAACGTACCTAATCTCAATTAAACCTGTCGAATATACGGACCACCAAGATACCGGCGAGCTTATCAGGATAGCATAGGATTGATGGAGACGATGTTTGTGCTCAAGCGCTCGTCAGTCAGGCAGTAGCTACAGCGAGTTTGCCGCGAGCCACTACACCTGTCTTCATTACTGAAGGAGCTGCTAGCAGCTAAGCCAGCAGGTTGCTAATTAGTCGTGCTTCAGTAGGGTATTTGTAAGGCTGTATTAACAATTTGTTAACATTTTACAGCTTTGCCTTAAGTGGTGTGCTATAAAAATGCCGCTTATTCAAGAAAGGTTTACATAACTTTGAGAAACTCAGTGGCTTAGCTGCTCAAGTAGGCACCAAATTATGTAACTTTTGTTTCAAGCGCAGATACTTCTACATCCTTGAACTTTTCTCTTTGAAATAAAGACTTTTACAAACAAGTGAAACCTTTTTAACCGAAACTTAATATTCGCTGAATGAGATCAAGGGTGTTTAGTCTAAAATTAATATATTCTTTTCTAGTCGTGAAATATACAACCTTTGTATTCGTTTACAAAGCGATCTGCGCAAGTTGATTTAATAAACTTGCACTTCAAGGCTTCTGTGTAAATCTCTAATACCCACGTAATTATGTACTTGATATTATTCTTCAGTTCACTTACGATCCCAACACCGCATTGTTCTTACCTGAAAACAAAACAGAAAACATTTTACATCACATTTGCATGAAAAGGTATTAAGAGTTTCAGCTGGATAGTTTTTTCTGTCAGATATAATCCGGGTAAAACAAACAGGGCACCAGACCAGTATGACTGCAGAGGATCATCCGGATTGTCCCAGAGTCGTGTTTTCTGGAAACCTTCCAACGTATAGCAGTGAAGTGCACGCTTCGAACCTTGATAATATCCTACAAATAGCACTATAAAACTGATATAAGCTTATGCGATTTGAGAAAATACTAGGTTAGTCTACCGACTACCGTCTGCTTTTGTAAGTGGCATCCTTTCGGAATAGCAGTTTAATAACACCGAGACAACCAAACTGTTTATTACGTTGAAAGCTTTTCGTATCGTACATTTTCTTTTGCATGTAGCAAAAGAAAATCTTCGTGTAACCGCAAGCCATATTGAAAACGTCGATTACCGCATGATTTCATCGATATAACCCTCTAAGATTCTCATTTCAATAAACTTGAAGCAAGGGATTCTGCGAACACATCTCGTTCTTCTAATACGCAATCCGGCCGCGGGGCATCTGTAATAATGCACCATATAAAAAGGCATTAGCATTTTAAATGACGTCGTTACGCACCCTGCGGCAGAGGATTTTATGTAATATCTTTTTCGTTTTCCTCTCTAGAAAATAAGTGTTGGAAAAGATCATTTTTCTTGATCGCTTACAAATTAATTAGGGAAATATTAAAAGACAATCTCAGTACCGGGGAGGAAAGGTAAAGAATGTGTTCGTGAGGTTATAGCGCAATTATCAAGGAGCTCGACTAATTTAACAGGCGTCTCGTTCCCGCAGCGGAGCCGCAATTTACCAGGAGCCAATAAACGCGGCAGAGGCGTGACAAGCGCCGTGAATTATGCAGCCGCGTATAGAAGCCTCCTCCGCGGAATATCATTGTGTGCTCCTCATGTTAATTTAATTTAGCTGCGTAGTCAACCGCCGCGTAATGCCGACGATATTGGCTCAATCAACCTTTGCACGCTACGACTCAATTATTCAGATAATTCTATGTAGGTATGTTAGTCTGTCACTAGGGATTAATTTGTAATTGATACCGTAGATAATTATTTGGTGACTTTGACGCTATGTAGATTTATTTAAGTGTAAACATTGTGTTGTCTTGCTTTTATTGCTAAATGTTATGACGCCTCGATAGCAGATTGATATTTGAATCCAAACTTAATCATTGCGTTATAAATATGTGCAAGTATATTAAAAGGGCCACTTCTTATAGATAGTGAACTATGCCATACGAGCGCCCAAAAAGATGTGCAAACTTGCGGATATTAATGAAATTAACAACAACACTCAATCAACGTGGTTTACAAATGACGCGCGAGAATGTATTTACCCACAAATTCAACGCAACACAAACAGTTCGTTTTCATTAACTGTCCATTGTCAGCACCACAGGAGCGCAGTCGTGCGAGGGACCACACGATAAACATCCTCACTGGCACCATTTTAAGTAGATTAAAACATTAACTTTTTCGACCACAGTACGTTTACATTTTTTTCCCGACATCCCTCGAAAGAATCTTAATGAGTCGCCGAAACTTTTAATTAATTCTACGAGTTAAGTATACTTTAAATAAATTACTTATACAAAATCATAAGCGGTGTTTTTGGGGAGCTCAGAATTGGGCTCAACTAAAAAGTTTGCTTGCATTTTTTTTATCAATTTAACAATATAAGCTGAGCTTACTTGAAAAGTTTACAATAAATAAATAAGTACTGTGTTAATTTATAAGAACACTTACCGAATGAAAACCTCTAACTAAGGTGAAGCATTTAAGGACTTTTGGTGATTCGGCTAAAATCATTGTTTACTTTTAACAAATGACTTCTCATAATTATTTATTCCACAATATATGTTGTACGTTACCTACCGCTTTTAACTCTAGATAAAGCAAAACCAGTGAGCTGTAATCTTCCTGACTTGTACGGTTAGTAGCAATACGTAGGAGCACTCAGAGGTAACGCGTACTGTACCTGCACACCAATACTACTGTTGCCTTACGTAGGTAGTGGCAAAATTCGACGATATCATACGAGTATACACTATACCTACTTTGGTAGGTATTCATTATAGTGATATGAATGTACATTCTGTAATGTACATCCCCAGATTAATTTTCTCTCTTTTAAGTAAGATCTCTAATACAGACCCAAATTTAAGGCGAGGTGGGCGCACATTTGGGTTTTTTAAAACCATCTGAGACAAAGAATATAGTGTTTACAAATTTAAAAAAAATATATGTTATAGTTAAGGATCTTATCTAGTCACAGTCGCATTCAGTTGCAAGATCTGATGAACTTCACTCGATAGAAAAAAATCGCAAAGTTACCCCTTTTTGTAACTTTTTTTCAATATTATGACTAAATTACTGATGTTTTACATTTAATTTTTATACTATATTAAAGAAACTAATTAGTTCTAGACAAAGTGGCAGAGTTTGACTTGATAACATTATTTTCTTAATTACTATGTTTTAAAATGAATTAAAAGCGTTCGCGGCGGCTCGGACAGGCCCGATTAGTCGCGCGCTGGCGCTTACCGACGACGGACCTGTGTCAGTTTTTTCCGCGACAATTTCGCGTACCATACCGTCTGTTTTTGACCAAGTTTATTATAATTGTTGCAAGTTATAATGGGCAATAAACAACGCAAGCGAAAAAAGTCGTGTAAAGCAATAAAAGTAACAAATAAAAAGAATGCACTCCAAAGATATGTCACAGTACAAATATATACAGTATTGTGACTCGGCCCTGTCTTTGAAATAATTACCTACAGCCGGGTGGTACGTACGCGATAGGGCTGCGCCGGGCCTATAGTAAATATTTTAATTTCATCTACTTAGTTGAGTTTCTTTCTAGTTTTGTGATTGTTAATATTATATTATTATTAAAAAAAATGAAATTTGTTTGAATGAAATAGGAAGGTTCAATAAAAATACACTTATTGCAATTTACACAAAAACACATAAACAAATCAAAATTTTATCTTTACAGTTCTCGAACCTACTAATTGCGAACTGGCTGTTTATTTTCAATTAGTTACTCAAAGTGCCCAATTATGATTATTTTATATTCTTATATTTTATAGACAATTATTTCATTTATTAACAAAGCTCTAATTTATCGCTACTAGATAGTAACAAATTTTGATCATAGAAAAAATATTTCATAAAAGTCAAGTAATATTACTTATCCAACTGCATATTTCTATGCTGTGTCGCTAGGCAAGGTCACGCGAGTTCACGAACGCGCTGTGTCCACGAGAAGTATTTTGCGCGCAGCCTACAGCGCTAAATGCCTACTTTTGCAGGAATACCTCGCCTTAATAGTAGTAATAAAAGGTTTTCTCACCAAGAGCCAAATAAAAACCAAATACAATAAGTGAACATAATTCAACAAGCGAAAAGTGTTCCAAAAACAATCAGTGTCAGGGCGTAGGGGGCGGCAGTCGGCACAGTGCAGTGGTGCGATTCGCAAAGAGTCGGCCCTTTGATGTCGCATCAGGTATTCGTGCCGGCGGCGTTTGACTGCCAATGTACCCGCTGCGGGATAATTTGCTTTCCCACGCAGCCATTACGCCGGCGAACTAGTATTTGTGCTAGGCAGTCATTTTCGTGGGCCGATTGGAACTGCAAATTATTGGTGGGACATTTGAAATACACTGACTGGAGAAACACAACTGTTCCATGCATTTTCACAGTGCAATTTCTGCTCTGGGGGGTTTCCATAGTTGCGTTTCGATGTCATTTACACTATGTATAGGCAGACAGGAGAGAAAATTAGTATGTAACAAAGATAATATCGATTTCTTTACCCCCATTCAATTTTCTGGATTGGTTTCTAATCCTTGCCTGAATTTGAACTGTATAATGTCGACTGCGGCTATCTCTATAGCCGGTTAAACTGCAACTAAGCGTCGGCACAATTCAAGCAAATGGTCGACTAAGAACCAGCGCAATTCTTGTAAAAAAACGGAACCCTAACAAGTCGATTTCCCTTGGCAAGTTTCGAGGCCCCACATCTACCACTTGCATTTAAGACGTTGCGCGTTTAGTCCAGTCAAAATAGACTAAATTATGATTCCAGCTTGCATTAATTCCCAACAAGCTGGATTTTTGTGCAATCCTTGAATACGTTATTACAAATGATATGTCAAAAGTCCCCATTGATCCCGCTTGTGCGTTGTTTTTTATTCGAGGTCAAAGGTCACAAATTTGCGTTTTTTGCGTATATCTCTGAAATAACGAGAGCTATCGAAAAATGGTTCAGACAAAGTTTGTAGATCGTAAAATTGTCTACAAAAAAGATCTCAAAACTTTTCTTATACAAAGCATCGCTTTCGAGATATCGTGACTTCAGACCGCAGGAAAGTTGTATTTTCGACTATTTCCGCACCACCTCTGAGGTAGTGTGTACACGGCGCTATTTTTTAACGTGGTTTCCCCAGTAGGAATACTCCACAATATATTTTGATCGAGAGAATTTAATGGGACACTATTTTATTGATGAAATTTTTATATATTTAAATTTAATGAAAATTTTAACAGCAAGAAAATTACATCATCATTTATCATCAAATTCTTCATAGTCACTCGTTTCTTCCTCTTCACTGTCTTCTTCCTCTTCTTGCTCGATTTGTGTAGACTGCTCCAAGAAGAGAGATATATCAGTTATATCCTCATCAATTTCGAAACAATCTTCATCTGTTGCATTTGATTCAATGTTGGTGCAAGATTGGCCTTGACAATTGGTACATTCCGATGAACAATACAATCCAACTTTTCTGCACCCGCAATTGTTTGTGCAGCCTTTTTTGCAATTACAAAAAATTGTATTGAGTATTTTTCTGGAGCAGGTGGCAGTGAAGTCTGGATTGGCTCCAAACTATTATTAATCAATTTCCAGCCCCAATCTTCAGGATTTAGATCATTGCCTAGCCACACTTGCACTTGGTAGAACACACGAAACAAGTGTTGATAAGCAGAAGCAGATGTTGGAGGAAGACAAGATAACTGCACTCTCTTATTGTTTCTTGTATTTTTCACAAAACTCAAAATATCTATACTTGTCTATCGATTCCATTTCTAAATCCTGAAGATTGGGGCTGGAAATTGATGATTGTTGTTGCAAACAATTGCGGGTGCAGAAAAGTTGCATTGTACCTATTGTTCATCGGTATGTACCAATTGTCAAGGCCAATCTTGCACCAACATTGAATCAAATGCAACAGATGAAGATTGTTTCGAAATTGATGAGGATATAGCAAGAAGAGGAAGAAGACAGTGAAGAGGAAGAAACGAGTGACTATGAAGAATTTGACGATAAATGATGATGTAATTTTCTTGCTGTTAAAATTTTCATTTAAATAAAAAAAAACATCAATAAAATAGTGTCCCATTACATTCTCTCGATCAAAATATATTGTGGAGTATTCCTACTGGGGAAACCACGTTAAAAAAAGCGCCGCGTACACTACCTCAGAGGTGGTGCGGAAATAGTCGAAAATACGACTTTCCTGCGGTCTGAAGTCACGATATCTCGAAAGCGATGCTTTGTAGAAGAAAAGTGTTGAGATCTTTTTTGTAGACAATTTTACGATCTACAAACTTTGTCTGAACCATTTTTCGATAGCTCTCGTTGTTTCAGAGATATACGCAAAAAACGCAAATTTGTGACCTTTGACCTTGAATAAAAAGCAACGCACAAGCGGGATCGATGGGGACTTTTGACATATCATTTATAATGACGTATTCAAGGATTGCACAAAAATCCAGCTTGTTGGGAATTAATGCAAGCTGGAATGTCTATTTTGACTGGACTAGTTACATTTTACTGTAAGTGTAAATACGTATTTCTCGTCGCAGGCGACATGTGTCACACGTGACGTGACACATGTCCCGGGGGCCGGCAGAGTGCACTGCCACTTTACATATTATGCTTTATAAATCATTCACTGGTGGTATTTTTAGACAAAAGACTTTAGAAGAATATTTGAAGCTTGTCATACAAATACGAGACGTTTACGAGTTATGTAGTAATTTTATTACGTGACACTCGATGGTTTTCCTTCATATAATTCAACAAGTGATAATTATCTGATTTCTAAAAAGTTTAACAACACAATAGCTCACTTCTGACTTCCTAATGCCTAGATAATAATCAGCCGAACTTGGGCTACATGCCACTTGGGCTCAACAATAACACCATCGACATGAAATCAAGAAGCCCGTAAACATCTACTACATAACATAGATGCTCTTCCAGGATTTCATCGCTATAAATAACATTAAGGCAGCTACACAAATACATCACAAACATATAATATACATCATAAACAAGTAAGGTTCTCTGTATCATATCTAATCTATGAGCCGTCGATCTAACTCTCACAAGAACGCGACAAGTATTAATTTCTATGACAAAAACATAGACACTTGCGCAGCGCAGAGACAAGAACTTTGCTAACTACCCCAAACTTGAGGCTAACGAGGGAATCGGTTTACTATGTACGAGTATGTTGCGGGAACGCGATCTGCGATAACTACTCATATAATAACTACCTACGTGCTTAAGAGCAGTCGTACTTCCAATAGAATCACTCACTGATCTCAATTTGATGTTATTTTGTGAGAAATTTAAAGCTTATTCAGTGTATCTATACTTATGTGCATAATAAACGTTATTATTTGGAGATCTAACAGTGGGTGCCTCATCCAGATTGTTGACCCAAATATCGAGGAGGTGCTCACTCTTAGCTCTCAAAATTATTTAGCCGCGTTTCTGTGTCCTGTTTAAAAAGTATACCTAGGTGAAATAACTCACAACGCGACATTTTTGCTTTGACACTAAGTATTAGGCAACGCATCGACAACCCTTTGCACTCGCAGGCATCCGCCACTTTTCATCAGGTGAGCCGTGAGTGTGTTTGTAATACTCATCCGGTGGCTCGTTCGTGTGGTTGAAACAACATAGAATAAAATTCAATATAATTATCAACATAATATTTTGAACAAAATATTATCTGAATTAGACAGGAAATGAATCGTCATCTACGCTGAACAGTTACAGATACAGCGTCTAATCATAATTAATAAAAATATCTGTCATAATGCAAAACATGGCCTTGAATATAATATCAAATAACATATCGACGGTGAAAATGTAAAATGTCGTAAGGACCATTTAAATCTTATACGTTCCTTATGGCATTTAAAATATTCGCCGTCGATACATTTACACATGACAACATTTTAATTAAAAGAGCCCTTTGACAACAGATTCCTACCAATGTTATTAATGAAAAAAGTATGTGTAACTTTGTGAAAAGTTTCACGCAACAATTAATATGGCGGCCGAAGAGAGCTGTTAACTTTGTGGGCATTATCGTTACCTACACGTTGAGGTAAATGGGTGAGATTTAAGAGATTTGGGTGATCCTGTGTTGGAAAAGAATCTACTGTTTTAGTTATTGGTAGGAATATTGACACTAGTTATAAATAAGTATTTTATTTATTTAGGATTTTTAGCAAAAATATACATGTCGGATTGACAGGATTTATTCCGATAGGCTTGTACATCATGTGGGCAGCAGATGAGTTTAGTGCAATGAAAATACATGGGTGCGATACACTGTTTCTATTAAGCTAACAAATTACTTGACATTACAATTTAACACAATAACACGGCGTACAGTTCCAGGGCGTCTCAACTCCGCTGCGATCAGACATTTAATGTCGTCCCGCCTCGAGCTGTAAACATCAGGGCTCAGTAGAAGCACGCTGTGGTGTGGGTAGACTTGTAAGTAGCTCGCGTGATGTCACCACTGCGTACTTGCATTTGAAGCCCGTACCAATGACCGGATCAGATATTCATATCTGATTTTCGAGCGGCCGAGACACCACGTGTCGCTGTTTATTTGTTATTAATTGTTGGTCTTCCATTATGGGCGTGTACGTGCAGGTGATTGAAAAATAATACGTGCAGAATAATTCACTTCATATTATAAATTACAAAGATTTCAGCGAAACATTATCAAAATGATTAGAGATTACAATGATAGTTACTGATTAAAATCAAATTATAATAATTTTAGACTTGAGTGGGTGACAAACTCATCAAAAAGCGCTGTCACCGCCGCCATGACATTCACAACCTCATTCGGTGTTAACCGCTCTAAAATAAACTTTAAACAGAGTAAAAGTAACCGTTTACAACTTATAAAAACTGTTGCAACTACGCGCCGTTATATGTAGGAGTACAGTTACTCCTTCAATTTATAGGAGTCTACAGCATGCAGAACACAGTAAGCCTCATGTAAAAACGTAGGTAACTTCTGAGATTAAGATATCTCAATAGTTATTGTGTTACATGATTTTATGCTATAATTGTGCTTGTAGTAGCTACTCAATTCGTAGGAATAAAGGCCAGCGAATGACGTTAACAACATAGTGTCTTTTTGTACTGAATGACTTACAATTGTCATTCATTCTATTTATCCGAAGCCCGCAGCAAGCATGATTGAAGGACTAAGGTTAATTAATTTGGATATTATTCTTGGAATCATTTTCCTGTTCCTTCTGAGCAAATATTACAATAAGTCGACAAGCCATAGCAAATAATAGAACAAAAACATAAGACATGACATTATTAATAAGTCCCCTCTACATCGGATACCGAAGTGTTTATTCGGTTAGCTAATTAAAATGATTGAGGTCAGCCTGTCCCGGTGGGACTGTCCTGCGTGAGAATTTAGTTAACTTACTGAGTGAGGGGTAAGATTCTACTATATAAATGGAACAACAATAATTGTAGGGTACCAGGGCGGTATGACTACTACTCGTAAGTAGCAAAATGGCAGATGAAAACGCACAGACTACTCAAAGCCAAAAACAAATGAATCAAACCACTCATATTTGCGTACGAAACGTTACAAACTGACGCAAAGTAATGTCAATAATGAGCGGTATGTTTCAGTGTGGTGATATATTGACGCAACCGACGAGTGCAGAGCATACATACAGCCCGATATTTTGCGCAAACACACCTACTGCGATACCATGATTGTTTGCAGCGCCATATTAAATGATGCTGCCGTTGCCGTGTTTCAGTTATTAAAAGATAAGTCGGGATCCAGCAGGATTTGTCGGATAATTGTGCGGTTGTAAAGGTGAAATGTTAATGAAATGGGAAGTGTTGTGAGTAACAGTTTTTCACGTCAATCGATAGAAGTCTTAGAATATAATTATGCAGATTGCTGCTATCAGTATAATCATTTCAGAAACAGAATAAATTACATGACAACACTCTTCAAGATTGTTAAACTATACTAAGATAGATAGCATACAACACATAAATACTCCATTCGATGGATTCACAGACTAATTCACCACGTAATACTTTGAACAAAGTGTTTGTAAAAATTACTTTAACTCGTAAAAGCTTTAGCACACGAGTGGGACCAGGGGAGCAGAACAGGCGAGGATGGAAGGACCTTGAGGTAGAATTTGTTGCTGTATTGTTCACGCCGCGCCCCATTCCGAGCGGATTATAAAGTTTAAATTGGTTTATAGACCAGGGTAGAAGCCTTTAAAAATAATAAAAAGTGAAAAAAAATAATAGTAGGATGCAACCCATTAGAAAAGGAGGGGAATATTATAAAAATGAAAGGAAAAATAATTTACGGGCGATCTGAGGTCGGGAAGGGGATGGGGGTGAGTTTTTAAGGGTAAAAAACGGTTTTTCTCGATTTCCGGCAAAACTAAAAGTCCTATCGAAAAAAGTCAAATGGCAAAGTTGTAGGTAATAAAAAGATCTAAAACTTTTGCATTTACAATTTTTTCACATAACCTCAAAAGCTATGTGAAAAATTCAAAAAACCAAGTTTTTGGTTTTTTATTTTTATCTTTTACAAAAATTTGTTTTTTTTAACGACATTTGGTGAAAACTTTCCTTTTTATGTCCCAAATACGCTGTAATTTATTTGATTAAAAATATTTATTTTTTCGCCTCATTTTGAATTAATATCGAAAAAGCAGCCTAATTTTCAATCGAAAATTCACCCGTCAAAATATCGGCTTTTTTCAAAAAGTTGGTATGTTTTCTGTTCGTTGAAATCTCTACTTTCCGATGGTGAAAAAAAATATATATGTTACTATAGTAAATCTTCTCAGAAAATGCAAAAAATCGAAAAAAACTCGAATTCGATTTTTTTTTTATTATTATAAATAATTTTGAGCTATTTATTAAAATTTACACTTTAATTACTCGAAAAACGTTAGATTACATGCTACATTAATAAAAAAAAATTGCAAAACAAAATATACTACTATAATTAACAAACAAATAAGTTAATAAAATTAATATTTAAAAAGACATAGACTACAATATTTAAAGAAAGTTGTCCAATCTTATTTAAATTATATGCGTAGATGCCTATTTATAACTATTTTAAGATAAATTATATACCTGAGTGACCTACGAAAAATTGTAGCCCATCAAAAGGTATTTCATGGAGAAGTGGGGAAGGGGCTAGGCGGGTCTGGGTCTTACTACATACATACCTACTATTTCGTAACAGCTGTTACAACCGTTAGCCTAGCCAGTATTCGAAATACAGTACAGTATACAACATCGTTTATAAAAATACACGTGCACGCTGAGTTTCTTGAAGATAATTATGAAAAATTTACTTTAAAAAATCATGTATATTTCATATATTTTAAATACATTTTAGATACATTCAAAATATATCCTAAAAGACATAAAAAACATAGCTAAAAATATAAAAAAATATATATTTCGTATATTTTTATAAATTTTTAATATATTTTTTATGTATTTTGAAACATATCTTTTTTTCATGGGATTAACTAAATTTGTTTGTGCAAAATTAAGATTATTATTTTTTAATCTTGTACTAAAATATCATTTAATTTTAATTTTTAGGTTATGTTACGTTAAGCATACAATTTTTTAAAGAAAATATTACTATTTTAATGTTTGAGTTGATTGATACAGATAAAAATAGAGACAGTATTTACCTTCCTATGTAGATTCGAAAAGTTTTTTTTTTAAGTAAACTTGTCACAATTATCTTCAAGAAACTCAGCGTGCACGTGTATTTTTATAAACGATGTTGTATACTGTACTGTATTTCGAATACTGGCTAGGCTAACGGTTGTAACAGCTGTTACGAAATAGTAGGTATGTATGTAGTAAGACCCAGACCCGCCTAGCCCCTTCCCCACTTCTCCATGAAATAACTTTTGATGGGCTACAATTTTTCGTAGGTCACTCAGGTATATAATTTATCTTAAAATAGTTATAAATAGGCACCTACGCATATAATTTAAAAAAGATTCGACAACTTTCTCCAAATATTGTAGATGTCTTATTAAATATTAATTTTATTAACTTATTTGTTTGTTAATTATAGTAGTACATTTTGATTTTCATTTTTTTTTATTAATGTAGCATGTAATCTAACGTTTTTCGAGTAATTAAAGTGTAAATTTTAATAAATAGCTCAAAATTATTTATAATAATAAAAAAAATTCGAATTCGAGTTTTTTTCGATTTTTTGCATTTTCTGAGAAGATTTACTATGGTAACATATATATTTTTTTTCACCATCGGAAAGTAGAGATTTCAACGAACAGAAAACATACCAACTTTTTGAAAAAAGCCGATATTTTGACGGGTGAATTTTCGATTGAAAATTAGGCTGCTTTTTCGATATTAATTCAAAATGAGGCGAAAAAATAAATATTTTTAATCAAATAAATTACAGCGTATTTGGGACATAAAAAGGAAAGTTTTCACCAAATGTCGTAAAAAAAAACAAATTTTTGTAAAAGATAAAAATAAAAAACCAAAAACTTGGTTTTTTGAATTTTTCACATAGCTTTTGAGGTTATGTGAAAAAATTGTAAATACAAAAGTTTTAGATCTTTTTATTACCTACAACTTTGCCATTTGACTTTTTTCGATAGGACTTTTAGTTTTGCCGGAAATCGAGAAAAACCGTTTTTTACCCTTAAAAACTCACCCCCATCCCCTTCCCGACCTCAGATCGCCCGTAAATTATTTTTCCTTTCATTTTTATAATATTCCCCTCCTTTTCTAATGGGTTTCATCCTACTATTATTTTTTTTGGTTTTAAAAATTATCGACCCTGGTCTATTACGTAGGCATCGCTGCGAAGGAAGCAATCTCCGTGCACTGCGTGCCTTGACGTGTCACAACAGGGCGAGGCCTAATCACTGAAGCTTTCATAAAAACAGACGTGAAACATCAAACACATAATTAAACTATTAATTTAAGTATAAAAAACTGACTGTTGCCCGTGACTTCGTTCGCGTGGAAATTTTGATGAGTTTGTGCGAGAAACAAAAGTAGGCGATGTGCTATTCCAGACTGTAATCTATCTCTGTGCCAATTATCACGATCCGTTCAGCCGTGCTGGCGTGATTGAGTAACAAACATTCACCCATCCATACTTTCGCACTTACTGTAATAGTAAGTAAAGATTACCGACATAATAGGTTTTACATGATGACCCTATAAATGCAGATACAGAAACTCATCAGACTCATGAACTGTTTACCGACACATTCTGAAATCAGATATACAGCTCATCGCTAGTTTCTGCGAAAAACTAATGGGTTCGGATCAAATGTGGACGCAAATGTTATTCATTGAAGTGGAATAAATAGCATTTTGTTTGCGTATCTATTACATCTAACTGTTAGAGAAGTTAGAATATGTATTTATTAATATTATGTGTCGGGTGCGTGATGGCATTTAAACAAGAACGGCTTTTCCTGGGGTCCATGCCCTGCAATGGGATTCCGGAAGCTTAACACAATTATGGTGTACTGAACAGATAGATGTCTTAGCTACAAGTTATTGGCGTGTCTTAACAGACAACAACAAAGGCTTTGCCGACAGGTAGGTACGCCGCTATCCTAATAAACAAAGTTGAAAATCTTTTACAATGTGCACGCTCTTTCACAACGAGCAACGAGCAACTGCTACCGACCAGACATGCCAGTTATGGGAAAAAACCACAGGCGTCCAATCACAGTCTCAATCTCTCGCTACATCAGCTCGCTAATGCTACCTGCTGCGATTGGACAAAACCAATCACAGATAAAGAAATGAGATTTGACATCAGATTAAACATAATGCAAAAATCTTAGTTTTTTTCGTTGCCATGAATCTACATGTTTTAGCACTCAGCCGTGTGTCACGACGAATTTTGTTGCGTCAGATTTGCGTCTGCAAGAATTATGTAGGGAACGTGTGACGGGTGCCTCCCCCAAAAAGGGGGAATATGGGGGACTCCGTCTTATCCCCGTGACAAAACTGACAAAGAATGTGAAATGACACGTTGTCTAACCATGTCAACGTTCATGTGGTTACTAATTTAGCCGTGTATTAAAATGACTTGTTTGCGATTATAAATAAAGGTTTGTTTGTTGAAATATTAATATTTAGGTTTTTTAATTAGGAATGGTGTTTATGTTTCGGTTTTGTAGCGTCGTGGAAACAAGTGTAGCTGCCGGCGATGAGACCCTTGAAACAATGAGTATCGTCATCGACATCCTCCCTCCAATGATTGATAAGGCCGCTTTTCTTCATGCTTACCTAGTCCAATCTAATCGCAATTAGGTCTTCCACGCGATTCCCGATAAGTTTCAATTATAAATGTGATCTGTTAAAAAGTTAAACACTGCCCTTGATATGTACAACTGCTAACTCTGTCGATGACAGGATTGTCGGTGTGTATCAGGCACATTTGTTTCGACGTCACCATGACACCTGCTGATCCGTCCGTCTACGAAGGGTGACAACTTAACAGTCTGCGTTATTTTGGTTACATCCATTTATCAGAGCAAGCTTAATGCTGGGACATCGGTAGGTAGGCCCGTGATAGATAGTTTGAAGAAGGTTGACAGTAGCAAAGAAAAGATAAACAATTTTATAACGTGAGTACTTCATATTAATTCACAGGTTTTGTATTTGGAATTCTAATAACATAACATAACGCCTGTGTTTCCCAAAGGGTTAGACTGAGAGAGGTGTGCCTACAGCACCGAGCACACCCACATAAAAAAAAAATCAAAATCAAAGCATTTATTTCAAGTAGGCCAGTTACAGGCACTTTTGAATTGTCATCTTCTTCCATCAACCGGGCAGAAATCCAGATTCTGGACTGTTACTCATAAATTACATAGAAAATCTGGTACCATCATATTCTTTTTTATTTTGATATAAAAATCATCTCCGTATTTTTTTCTATTACAGTTGCTTTTAATATAAAACGCAATAACAATGGGCGACCAGCATGAAGCTGGAAACCATTCTTTTCTTCTAAAAGGAAAACCGTTTGAAGACGCATTCTGAGGAAAACTTCAGATAAAACTTTTATCGCGGAAACGAAGTAGTAATATAAAGCATAAACTACATATGTGTGATTAATATAACTAAGTATGAAGTTATTGTGACGACTAAAAAAGTTTAGGTATATTAATTAGGTACTAATAATATTCTGATTTTGGCTTCCTCGGGGGTCGTGAATGGAGTTATCGACATCTGCCAAGCCTTTACCCGACTACGTCTGGGTCAGCTTCCAGTATAACTGAATGCAGATAATTACCAGTATTTTACATGAAGCGACTGTCTATCTGATGTCAAGAATCCAATTACTGGATGGAAAACATAAAAAAAAAACCCTTGGTAAAATTGGTGAGAGCGAGTGATTAGTAACGGTTATTACGAGTATGTTGTTTTTAATTCGATTCAAAAGCTTGTATACACGTTCTCACCAACGTAACTTGTAACCAATCGCAAGTACTGCAACACTTGTAAACTCCGTAGACAACTAGAAACTCCGTTTACCCGTAGCAATTCGGCGTAGCTTGCCAGCGTAGCGATGAACGTAGCATGGCGCTACGAGCTTCGAAGGTGCTACGCGTGACGTCACCGACGCCGCGACGTCTGGGCGCCGCCCGCGCCGTCGACCAACAACTACATAGAAATGTACTACAGTTATAGATGTCGAGTTTAACTGGCGTTTGGGACATTTTGAATTGGCAGTAATCATTGATACATTGCCTACAACCGTGGGCTCCTACAGGTATTAATATTCCAAAGTAGGATTGTATAAACATTTTTTTTTAAATCTAGATAGTTATGGTCGGAGTTTCTCATCGAACTACTCTGCACAGAAACACCGGAACAAAGTCAGATCTCACCGTCTCTTTCCAAGACCATGAGATTTTACAAATAACATTTTTAGTTTTTCACCAATTACCTTGTGGTAACTAAACTTGAGGTAAACTATCATATTCTGTGTATTTACATAATATGTATTACTAATGCAGATAATTGATTGGCGGCAAACATTTAGGTTACGCGTAATAGCATCGGATTTAGCTAATTAGCAAATAGATTACACACAATTATGCCACGGTTATTAATATTACGGCTACCTCTATCAAGCCGTATCACTAGGCATTACATTAAACATATCGCTGCTCATGCTCCGAATAAATTTACTGATTACCTACTTGATTGACATTCGATTAATGCACCAAAAAAGATGGTAAAATCGCAGTCCGATGCACTGTTATGTTACCATCTTTGGTGCTAAAGAGTCTCAAAATAGTTTGTTAATACCACAAATTTATTAATTGACCTAGCATCGTAATAAGCAGGCTTACATTACATTTAAATCTGTTATGATTGAAATTTCATTAAATCATTAATTCCAGCCTCTTCAACATTAAGTCACGACTCAGTTAAACCAAGTGATAATTGTTTAAAAACCGTTTAATTTAATTTAAACTGTTTTTAAACAACTGTCACTTGATTGTTACACGGTATTTGATTCAATTCAAAAAAACTCATCCTAATATATCCTTTTATCAGTTTTATTTTAAAATGTTCATGAAGCAATAAAATCCAATAAGTTGTTGAATGACCCTCGGAGCAGATCGGAATCTTATGATTCATCCCAGATCTGCAATAAATCGAGATGAAGAGGGAGCTGACCTTGGGAGCAGAATGGATGCGATTCAGTGATTAAATGTTGAGTCCTGGCAAAATAACGTACATATTAGGTTTAGTAACAACATTTAAGTTTATTTGAAAAGCGTGGATGTGCTTATACGAAACGTAAGCTCAAGCATAAACAACCACCTAGCCACAAGCACTGACCACTGGCTGGAGCTGCGGCCAAACAAATTAAAGAGTTTGGTAAGAGTTGAGTGTGATAGGTTATCATCAAACTGATTACAATAGATGTACTTTGGCACCTTTCAATTTAACAGAACATGATGCATAAAAATTCGTTTGTCGATACTTGTAAACTATGTACTAATAGGAACTTAAAATCATCTCTCATGACTTTGAAAATAACCTGTCAAGTGCGATGAGTTACCACGACGTAACTGTACCCACAACTGTCAAATCACACGTGTCTCTTAAAAAGAATCACGTCGAAAGTCGCATCGCCTGAGGCCGTGAACAGAGCTTAAGGCGTAACAAGTCATAGTAGCAGTTACAGCTTGTCTTAAGCTTGCCTATTGCCCCCAGCACCTGCATCTGGTATTATCAACAAACAGCTGCTATCTGATACCGGTGAACCTCTAATTGTTTCGCGTCGAGATTGCGTGGCGCGAATAATTCTACTAATAACGACCGCGAACGTTCACAATTGAGGAACCTGGTGACCAATCTGCATGCACTCTGAACGTAGTCAAATGTTAGTAAGTGTGTTGAGAGAAGCGTAGGGTCTATCGAAGCGGCGACGCTTGGAGGAGGCCTTTGTGCAGCAGCGAGACGTCTTTCAGCTGACATGATATTATGTTGAGAATATATTTAAAACTAAAAGAATAAAACTTGGTATCATTTCTAGCTGTCACATAGGTAACTAAACCTTTAAACAAGAAAATAAAACGTACCCTCGCCACCAGGGAGACATAAATGCGCAGCGCTTATCCAATATGCATCCCCGACGACGTTCGAGGCAATGTAACGATCGTCTCGGCAAAAAACGTTCACACCTGCCACTACCACGTGACATCCGAGATGTTGCCATGGAAATCCGTCCCATAAAAACGGTTTCCATAAATAAACCCCTTTTTCTTCGTTTTTGCGATGCTTTTCGTGTAGAGTAACGGTATCATAAGTGGGAAAGTATGTATTCACGTATGGGGGGAAAGCTTTGAAAAGAGTTTTGAAGCGCTTTGCGTATTTGTCAACCATTACAAATATTACAATTTAACTAAGATATAGCATGACCAATCGAGTGCTGTATAAATGTTTAGCTTTGAGAACTGTTATACCGAGCTCACAGCTGAAATCTCAAAGTTAAGGAGCCATACAAACGGTAACGTCTCGTGACGAACGTGTCTGTAGCCCGACGGCTTAACTTAACACCCTCCTTGCGTCATGTCGCCCTGGTACCCGGTGCACTGAACCGTGTTATTCGCTGTACAGATTAATTCAAACTCATTTCAGGAAACGAGAAAAGGATCAACAGAAATTAGATCTGTGAGATTTATTATAATATCTGCGGGACTTGTTTGTTTACTCAGCTTGTTCGTTGTTGTTTGAGAGTTTATTTAAAAACTAGAAATCTAATTAGAAATTAATCTTACTGGAATAAACTTCTTTTGCCTTGCCTGTTTCGATATTATTATAATGAGTAGTTATTAAATAGATGCGTAGGAGGTGTGGTTCGTGGGTGAACCAATTTTGTACAAAAAGAAATGTCGCCAAACAGCACACGCATGACAGAACTACTTGTAAATAGCTCTCGGCGATTCGATACACGTTGGAGCCGGCCGCATCACATATGAATTGGGTAAGATACGCTTTTAATCTTATCGGTGGACTAAACGGAAGTTGAAAGGATTTTTTATTTAAAGGAAAGCTATTTTTGTCATAGTGGCAAAAATGATTACAGTACTTACTGGATCAAGTTAAACAGCATAAATCTTTGTAAACCGGGTTCTATGCATTATTTGCACCAGGGGAACAAAAGCGTAAAGTATTCAAGCTTTCGAGTTTGGAAGGGTTTCCCGAAACAAACAAAACAGTGGGTGTTTTGCAAAACTCCTAGGAACTGAAACATCTATCTATCATTAGGGGTTGGACCCGGGCCCGAAACTGGTTTACATTGGTTAATGTGTTATGGGTCCTGGTAGTTTGGTCGTAACTACCACACTTGCGAAACTAAAATGTTGCATTTATGGAAATTTAAAACAACCAAAATCACGCATTTTAGGCGTGTTATTTTTTTAGGCTAGTATTTATCGGTAAATCAAAAAATCTTCCTTTTTTATATAAAAAATTCCCCATCCTAATCAAAAATACTGATTGCACAGCAAAATAGTTACCTCAAAATATTATTATTTTAGCAACAATTTGAGTTCGTGACGCATCGCTATTAATTGAAAATACAGGAGTTTTTTTATGATCGCCTAACTAATAATAACTGGAGCACAATAAACTTTGTAATTCATTTTTGGTAAAACAAAGCTTCTATTTTTCTTAACGCATATGGAATTTATTTAAGTGAATCACCATTTACGAGTATCTTGTCATGATAATCTAATTATTCGCTAATTACAACACAATGAGATAAAATCACCCGTACCATTATTTTTTTGGGTAGGATATACTCTTTTTAGTAACCTTGAAAATAGTATTTTAGGGTTCCGTAGTCAACAAACAAGGAACCCTTATAGTTTCGCCATGTCCGTCTGTCTGTCTGTCCGCAGCTTAGCCCAAAGACTCTTAGTACTAGAAAGCTGTAATTTGGCATGAATAAACATATTAGTTACGCCGACAATCTCGAAGATATTTTTTTTAAGGGTATTTCCAGTACCTACACGTAAAGTGGGGATTTTTTTTTCTCGCGTATCCCTTTTTGTAGGATGTCGTTAGATAGGGCTTTAAAAACATTGCGAGTTTGTTACAATAATTTTTAGGTTAAGGGATTCATTAATTTGTGAAATATTACGTTTTAAAGTGCAAATTTTTATTAGACTCAAGTGTATCCCCCCCTCTGCCAGCTAAACGGTTGTTTGGGTGCGTGAAAAATTCACGGTGATAGTATATGTATATAACGAAGCTGAAAGGAAAACTATCACAGCTAAGTAGGCTTTATAAGTTTACGAGTAATAGTCGACCAACTTATAAAATGTACTTGGATAACATATTTTCCTAAACATGATGTATGGGAGCACAGGTTTTTCAACTGCAAATGTAAGTTTGTTTTTATTATTACAATAAAATCGTTCGGAGGCAAATCGAACCATAGGAAGTGTCTGTATACTTCGATGGGCAACTACGGAACCCTAAATTGTGCGTGGCCAGACACGCACTTGGCCGGTTTTTGAACATTGGATAACATTTTTGTCGCTCATTAGAGGAAAAAAGATAGTAAGTAATGATCCATATTTTCGGATTATTTTTAGTACTAGTTTTGTTAAAGATTTGGTCTGTTTGCATTACAATAATTATTTTGATGTAAAAAATATTTAATTGATGTAAATACGTTAATTAAATATTTTAATTGACGGGTGATAAGTTTTTTGATGTACATTTAAAAATAAGTCTTTTTAGGGTTCCGTACTTCAAAAGGTAAAAAAGGTTTTCTCAGGAACGGGTGGACCTAGCAAGTTGAAATTCATACCAGATGTTGAGGTCTATAGTCCCTATTAGGTGCATAAAAATCACCTGACTTAACACGTTAAAAAGTTATGGGCAATTTTAGATTTTCGCGAAAACTTGTAAGTACCAAAATTTACCTTAATTTGCAACTTTTTTTCATTTTTCGGATTTCTCCCTTTACTTGTGCTGTAAGTTCTTGCTTTGAACCAAAATTGACAATTCTAGGTCAACCGGAAGTACCCTATAGGTTTTGGGTCGAAAACCTATATGGTAGTTCCTGTTGACCTAGAATCACGGAATTTGGCAAAAAGCAAGATCTTACAGCACAAATAAAGGAAAAATTCCATAAATTTAAAAAATGGGCAAAGTAAAGTTATTATTTATCTCCTTAGGAAAAGGCATCCACGCCCTGTACTACCACACGTTAGCAACTCAACTACCTACTACAGCACACACACTTAAAACTTAGCCACCAATAAAAATGATACTATTTTATTATGGCGGTAAATGGGTACCTACGGTACCCTAGGCGCACGAGTTCGTCTTGCACTTGACTGATTTTTTATTAGAGAAGTCTTCAAAATATGTGTTCAATATCGTTCGAACCTCTTCATTTGATATCCCACTATTTAATAATAAATGAGCACTGTTTTATGCAGACAGAGTAAAACAGTAAGTTTCCTAACAAATACCCAATTGCATCAACAGTAATAAAAGTTGGAACGGTTTTTCAACAGTGTCTCACAAACGGGGAGTTGTTTAACAAAAGACTCAATTCAATAAAAGCCAACACAAAATCTCCGAGGAACAATAAAAGCTCAACTTTGTATTCTTCCGAATATAGAGTACAATTTCCTCAAATAGCCCAAGTTTTTGTAAACGTACGTGGGACTCGTACACACCACGGAAAGATGGGAGGAGATTGCTAATGAAAATAATCTTGAAAGTTTTTTAATTATAGCCACGCGAGTGTGTGGGAGTTGGGCCACTGTGTACACGTCCACACCACTGTCAGATGAGCGCAGGTTTGCCTCACATGATTAACGTGTATTGTTCAAGGCTGAGCGCAATAGTTCCGACGCCCGGTACTCTCACTAAATGAAACGATCTATCTATCCATTACTGTTTTCTGAACTCTTGGAATTTGTAAGGATTGAGTTACGAGCAGGCGATACGCATCTCGTTGTAAACATACACACAACACACATTTTATGAGCTAGCAATGAAAATCTACTCGTCGCCATAAATTCGCAAGACAGTCAATATAAAAAAGACAGTGACATTAATAACACATTTTTACGACTTTAACACATAATTTAAAAATAATCATGGTTCCATAAAATTGTTATTAGGAAGTAAACGCATGGATCCCATGAATACATTTCCGGCTTTATTACATAACATGTTATCTAATTTAACAGCTTTTACTCAGAGAAATCACAAAATTCAAAGCAAACAGTTTATTAAGTAATCTTGCACTATGTTTGCCTTGAACTCAAGAGACGGAAAACATCTTGACGAAGCCCTGACTTTACGTTGTTGTCGCTAACATGATGTCTGCAGCTGATCATGAATTGTCCATACAGTAGGACCAGTTGATATAATAACGAGCACAGATCCTTCGAACATTAATGTTTACCGTCCTTAACGCCAAACTTGTCCAGTACCTCAAACATGGACGGATGTGGGCAAACATTCTTCCCGCGTAGACTATTCTAACTAAATTCATCAGTTTAACTTGCATTTAACACAATTATTCACTTACTATCGACATGACACAACTTAAGTATTGCTTGCACACCAATTAGTATAAACCTTTTTATGGAGGTAATTAGATTTGCAAACCATTTTGCTGGAACATACCTGTGTTTATTGCGGTGAGGTGGATAATACCAGTTTGAGTACGAATCTAGAATTTAATCCACATTGCCCTGCAGCGAGCTAAACTTCGTTATTATTAGATTGTACTTAATCGAAAGTTTAATGCATTTCCGAGAAAATCTTTACATGTAAATTAAGTAAATGATATCGTAATAAATGAAACGGCTCCCGCTCAACTACGGGTAAATAAATACCTACAACACCTTCGACGCAGCGACTAAAATTATTTTGTTCTTTTCCAAGAAATGGAAAATAAATAAGGTACACAACCGCATTTTCTATTTTACCAAGTAACGAAAATGCTGTTGTAACGCCTTTCTGCCTTATACCAGGAGCTCAAAGTTCATTAGGAAGTCTTAGTTGTAAGAACTGAACGCCAATTCACTCGCGCTAATTGAAAGCAACCCGCCCAGTCTGGCTGGCGGGCACAAGTTGAAACTGTTAGATTCAGGCAGATAAATGTTAGTCCGAGTGAGATTGCCAACGACTAAGAGCACACAGAAATTGATAGTTTCGGACCTATAGCTTTAAATTTATATATACGAGACGCATGTCTGTATGTGGGTAGCGGTAGAGCTAAGTTTTTGCTTTTTTTTTTTTTAATAGCTCCATGACCACTGTACAGCTATTCAATGCATCCATCAGCACACTGTTTTGACTGCGTTTAATTGAGTCCTACCATAGACCGTGATTTTTCACACCAAAATGAAAGTCGTTTCCCCATAATTATTTTTGCGTATAATTACTTAGTTTGATGTACAGAATGCTTAGTTGACGGCTTCGTAAAGGGTCCGTTTACACCCTGTACATAAGCAAGGAGCTTAATGTTAACAGTAGCAACATGTTGGTCCTTACGAACAACATTTTGATATAAAGGTAACATTAAGTCATCACAGATTTATAAGAAATTCTAAGAAGTGTCGTAGAATAGACGTTAGAGACGTTGTTTTAAGTTCGTATCCGTCAATATCCCAAAGGCTCTTTCCGTTGGGGTGCCTGTTCGTTGTGAATCATTTAAGATAAAAGGGATGTTGTTCACTTACGAACCAAGACTATAACCAGTTCATAATAAATTAACAACACAAATGGAGAATAAAGGTTTTGGTAAACGTAAACCCATAATTTAATCAACAAAGAAATGGAGCTTTACCCATAACCTTAACTTTCCTGTTTTAATGTGCAATATGAGAGAGAGCGAGTGTTATTCTGAGATCACAAAATCTTTTATACCAGGATAGAATAAGTGTGACGGGTAGAAGATCACGCACGACTATTGTTTGCGAGCCACATAAACTGCGCACAACAACAATGGAACTCCTTAAAAAGCCCGTAAATCTGAGTTGATGCGTGCGCTGCGTTAAATAAAGACTAGAGAGACTTATAGCACGTGAACACCTCATAAAAATGGTGATTTTATTGGGGTCGCACGTGTTGCGAGGAGGTGAAGCTTTCTAGCCAGGTGCGCGATAAATAATAACGAGCTACAGACACACATGAAATTCTTGAAAGCCTGGCCTCGTCTAACCAATAAAACTCATCATCTTAAACCTAATTGGATTTACTGAAGAAAATGCTAAGTTTTAAGAGTGTTTGCAGGTAAAATTCAAATCAAAGTCAGCCTTAATTTCACTTAGAAAACTCATTTAATTACTGAAATGTAGCTTCACTAAGACAGGTCGAAAGAATTCGTTAAGTTGCAGTTTCGAAGAAATAAGAAGAAAGTAAGACACTAAGCGCCGATTCACGCGCCCTAATTGAAACAAACTCAGCTCAAAGTTGTTCGTTCACAAAGGCGCTTGCCGACTGCGACTCAGCAGAAAGCGGCGCGACGCGGCGCGGTTCCACGTAAACCTTCATTTTGCCGCGTTATATCCGTGATGATTTAGTGGAGCGAATTTTTCGCGCCCTCGATCCCACTCCGTCTTATCTAATAGTTGCTGAATCGAATATTACACTCAGATGCCAACGCGGAGCCATTTTGTCCGTCGCGGTGCGCTCGCACCCTTAGAGGCTCAAATTACACTGACCGAGCTCGACGATAGAAAATAAAAGAAAATTATCGTCCATCTCCGAAATGAATACTCCCCGGGGTAGCAGCGAATTATCTCCATAAACAGTGTCAGACGATGATTTATACAGGGTGTCACGGTTTGAGAGGCCGCAATGTGACAAATGAGGTCCCAGAGTCCTGGCGCAGCGCGCTTCATCACAGTGTTACACTTAGCGGTGGCGGTGGCGGCGGCTCATCCGCGGAGCACCATGTGCGTATATTTCCATTATCCTTCTCGCAAACAAGTCGGTACTCATTAATATAGGGGTGAAAGGCGGCCGATATTTAATACTTGTTTTTGTAGGTGAAATTGTTCGACAGGGGCAGATGTTACCAAAAGTATCTCCCTTAAGAATTTTGTTGAACCGGAGGGCGTGCGCACTCAGCTGTCAAAATTATTACTCGCACGCGTCGAGCAGGTGAGTCTAAGTTCAAGCAATATTGTTTTGTTCATTCACGCGAGAAAATCTACAGAAAATTACTATTATCGAGCGACGAGAGATGTCAACCGAATATTTTATTTTTGTGCTCACCTTCTCAATATGTGACCCCTACCTACATATCTATTACTAAATAATTTCGTTGACGTATCTGTATAAACTGCCCTTCCGGCGTAAATAACCTGTGTTGCTCAACTTTACCTTTTACTTTAATTTTTCTTTACCAACCGAACAACAGATTTATTGTAACTCGACTTCTTTCTTTTTAGGGTTCCGTACCTAAAGGGTAAAACGGGATCCTATTACTAAGACTCCGCTGTCTGTCCGTCCGTCAGTCACCAGGCTGTATCTCATGAACCGTGATAGTTGGACAGTTGAAATTTTAACAGATGATGTATTTCTGTTGCCGCTATAACAACAAATACTAAAAACAGAATACAAAATATTTAAGCGGGGCTCCCATACAACAGACATGATTTTTTTGCCGTTTTTATAGATAACTAACTTTTGCCCACGGCTTCGCCCGCGTGGATGTCGAAAAATATCCGACGGGAACGTACTACCGGGATTAAAAAGTTCTATAGGTTAATCCAGGTTACGGTAACAAACATAGTTACATACCTTCAACCCCCTTTTTAATCCTTCTAGGGTAGAATTATAAAAAACGCTTAGACAAGTATAAATCAAATTTCAATCGTCAGTCTAAACACAAAATTTAAAGATCCTAAGTTCAAAAATGACGGACTTTCATAGAAACTTCCATCCCCTATTTTACCCCTTTAGGGGTGAAATTCCCGGGCGTGTGGACGGTGAGTAATGGGCTAGCTCGCCGTCCGTCCGTCTTATGACGATAGGCCGTGTCGACGGCGCGTTCGTGTTCCACGCGCGCCTAAAAGAGATGTCAGCAAATAGGAGGGGCCCGCAAGGGCCGATGCCTGCCAGGGCTGCGGGCCTGTTCGAAAGAGATACCGCGGCCCTGGAACATAAAGGGCAAAAGAAGGAACATGGATGGTTTTTAGTCAGTAAAAGTCTGACACTCCCTTCCGCTCCGCCCAGAGCGGAAGGAGTCATTTGATGATTTCCCATCCCAAAAAAAAAGGGGTGAAATTCCCAAAAATCCTTTCTTAGTGGATACTTAGTACTCTTCACAAAGAACACACCTTCCAAGTTTCATGTCTCTAGGACCAGCGGTTTGGGCTGTGTGTTGATATTTATCAGTCAGTCAGTCAGTTTACCATCTTATAATTATATAAAAATAGATAGAAGATAGATAGAAGAAGAAGGTACGGAACCCTTCGTGCGCGAGTCGGACTCGCACATGGCCGGTTTTATTTTTCTAGATGCAGCTGTAACTATGTGATTGTCACAGACCAGAGCACTCTATAACGCTAAATTGGAATGCGGAATTTTCTAAAAACAACATGTATATACCTACCTAATCCATAAATCACTTATTTAATAAAACTCTTAAGTACACTAACAGACAATACACATAGTAAACAGCTAGGATGTAATGAAATTTTGCAAAAGAGTTCCATATACCGAAAGTGGGTACTAAGAAAGCATATTTTGGAAATTAAATTTCATCAGGCACGTGATGTACGTGTAGCATCAACCTTCAAATCGAGCACAACTATGTTCTGCAAACAAGCCAGGAGAAAATGGACACAATTTCGGAAGGAAGGACCACTCATATATATAATCGGATAGTTGTTGTTATGTGAGATTTGCACCTGTCAAACTATTTTAATAACTGCGCAGACGTCAATGATACTCATTCAATCCGGTATTGTGCGGTTTTATATTGTGCGGCTCACGTCAAACTGATAGCAAAAAAATAGCTCTATTTCTAGATGTTCTGCCAAGCTGTACGTGTTTTATAGAAAATGAAGTCGAGTTCAACAACACCACGTCACCTTTTAAATGCAAATATTAAGTCACGGGTGAATAAATCTATTGAGAGTGCCCAGACATGAAAGTATTTCGAGCTTTTAATGCACGTCTAAAAGCAGTCTAGAATTCATTGTATAATATAGAAAAACCTTTGATGAGTGATGTTATAAATTATGACATTAATAGCTGACGAATAATTTATCTCAGTCGCTTTTTAAAAGTCACTGAAGCTCAATCTTAATTACGTGAATGATTAGCCAATTCCGAGATATAAACATGTTTTTGAAGTGAATAGGCAGAAATGTAGATTCCGAATAAAAACTTGTGAATATTTGAACAGCTGAATATTATGTCCAAAAATTTTGTGATTATTTATTTTTACGTTACGTTTTTTTTAAATTCATTACTGCTGTTTCAGCCTTAAACTAACGTATTTCCTTCGTGCTTCCGCTTTAGAAAAGGGATCAAATTATTAGACATACTTCTTAAATGTGCCTTTGAACGACCGAGCTTGGGCACAAGCTACTCTTCCCATTCGTATTTATTATATTCGGACTCAACGTCCGCAAAATTTATAGTATTATTTTATCGGCTTTCATAACCACGGTCTACTGCACTGAAATTCAATAATAATAATTAGGAATATCCTGGCTTCCACACTGATTGATTTTGATGTGCCGTGCTTCTTCGAGGCTATGCTTGGAAACTTGCTGGCCCGAATACTGAAGAACCCATAGACAGTGGGACGAGCCGCTCTGCAGAGTAGTTCAGCACAATCTACTGAACACGTCTACTACTAGTGCTGAGCGTGCGCGCGTGGTGGCTGTGGGTGAGTGGGAGGCGGGTCTTTGGCTTCACGCACTGCCGTCGTCGAACATACTTTGTTCGAAGACACGATCTTCCGCGTCGCTGCTTCTTTATGCCTAGAAGTCGCTTGCTGTTCTCCTCATCGCTGTCACTGTGCTGTGGTGAAACTGTCACCAGCCTCGGACACCACGGCCTGTCATGCAGCCGACATTATTCGAGACACAAGCTCTTATCACCGTCGGCATTCCAGCTGTCTTAGCACCCCATGGCTTGGGACGCGGCGATGGTGAAAGACCGGACGGCATGTCTTTGTTTCTTTCGAAAATGGGTAAGTAAGCCTTTAGTGTAAGACGCAACATGTGTCGATACTCTGGCGTCATCATAATCTTCCAAGCTTATGGGGCTGGGCTGGCGCTTCCGCTGCGGCTGCGGAGAACCTCAAGCAGCGCAAGTATAGCAACCTTTGTGGAAACTATATTTTCGAGCCGTTTGGGGTTGAAATTCTGGGGCCGTGGGGTCCGAGTGTTCAGTCTTTTTAAGGAAATTTCTAAACGCCTAGACGATTTCCGTGACACAAGGGCTGGCTTTTACCGTGGCCAGAGGCAAAGTGTTGTCATACAACGGCGCCGGTCTCTTGTGCACGTTACACGCACAGCTGACAGCGTTGAGGAGCAGTTTTTCGATGCTCTTTTATAGTTTGTTGTAGTTATTTTAGATTATTTTATCATTTTTATTCTTATTCTTTATTGCACACAATAACAAATTTACATACATTAATACTCAGGTTGGCTCAATTGATCAATCTATGTAACTTAACAATATAACTATTTAGCCTATCATAATAAAATTTATCTAGTATTAGTTAGGTCAACTTGCCTACATTGTCCTAAGCAGTATTGACTCTTGCGCCTAATCTGCACAAGTTATGGCTTGACACGAGCGTGGCTTAGCAAACGTTGCGACACTCACAGCACTGACGTGACTTGACGTGACTTCTGCATATATCTGTATCCCTAGTACTCTAACTTATCCACGTGTTTACCGCAGATTTATGAATGAAAACATACACACATGATGAGACACTGTACTTTGAGTTTTGTCTCCCAATGTGCTGATAAGGTAGTAATGATATCAGATGTTGACACGTGCTTAGAATTAAGATGGCCTTGAACGAATATCTTCATGGATTATGGTTACAAGCGTTTACGAAGAGTGGTTAATATACACGAGCCTCAGCTCAGACTGAATCTGATTAAGACTGACACGCGGTTAGTAATTACATTATGTCAATTTTCGTGTTTGAACTTACTTTAGTCGAAATATAAAATTTTTGCTAAAACCCACAAGACAACAAAAACTGGGATATCATTTCAAAACTAGGTACATAATTCCATACTCAGAAATAGTATGCAACTGATACGATTCGACATGCGGAGTGCGGTAACAATTTATATGGAATGCAGTGTAGTGTTACATGCGGTATGCTACAGCTACGCTGCAAGAAGTTGCCGCGACGCGCGACTTACCGCGGTGCCGTGCGACGCCGCGCGACCGTCAGCTTCCATTTCACGAGCCAGCGAATGCAATTCCCGGGATCCGATACGGAATGGAACGACACGTCGATACGGATGACGATCGCTAAACGGCTTTGAAGAATATGAGGATATTTGCCACGGACCAGCTCTCAATTTAGCATTATTCTTAGCGCAGAATTCACTCGATATTGTATCAAACGAAATGCGATACGAAATGCGATACGAAATGCGATACGAAAGCTTGATAGATTGGCTTTTTCGTATTTTAGAAAATATGTGAGATGTAGGACTATACTTTCGATTTATACTTGACTCGAGCCTCATACGACCATGTTTTCGGTCACTGAATCAAAAAATATTACGTCACCAGCATGGTGACTGAATTCAACTTGCACCACATTGCGTAACGCTCCATTTCGAGGAGTATGGCTGGGAGAAACTCCATGGACACTCTTTTCAATCAAAATATTGTTACAAGATCTTGGTTACGTCATTCATTTTGAGATTATACATATATGTGACAACGATGTAGAAAGACGAGCACATTAAGAGCGTCCAGAGTAAAAGATTATATCAATAATTTAAAAACATTATCATCTGCCTAGCCTTTTCCCAACTATCTTGGGGTCGGCTCCCAGTCTAACCGGATGCAGCTGAAAACCATGGAGCGATTGCCTATCTGACCTCCACAACCCAGTTAGTACTCGGCAATACGATATCCTTGGTAAGACTGGTTGTCAGATTTTCGGGCCACTGACTACCTGTAACGACTGTCAAAGATCATCTACAAATGACAGCCGGGACCAACGGCTTAACATGCTTTCCGAGGCACGGAGGAAACTCGGTATGTAATAGGTGGTCACCCATCCACAGACCAACCTAGGCAAGCACGGCTTAATCTAAAGATCGACCCAAGCGGCTGTTATTTAACCACGAGCTCCTCCAATAAATTTAAAAACAAAGAAGTTAAAATAAACCGTGGCAGCGGTCACGAACATGACGCATGGATCAGCCCCACTCAGCTCAGCTTGAAGGGAACTAAATGACCCGACACACCCGCCACCATCAGCGAGATATTTGAGTTAGCATGGCATTCTCTCATCCACCAGGGCAAATTCAAGTCAATGAAAGATAAGTAAAAGTAAATGGTAGCTTTACATTAATAGTACTCACAAATTTTCAGAATTGAAGAAGATAATAAAATAAAAAACGTTTACAAGAGCAACGATTTAAAGTTACTTAGAAATTAATAAACCAACAAAAGTGGTGTTCTTCAAAGCTCTTTTGTGAGTGAGTATTAACAATATTAAAAGCTTCAAGCCCCTACCTACGTAATGCTTAATTTCTGAAGCGAAACAGATTAAAACATAGTCCCTGACAGATAGCTTTATTTAATTATGGCATCTGTCAAGCGAAATATATCATGGAGTAATAGGAGTACTATATGCAGTTAGGGAGCTTTGGCTTTCAATTCGAGACACAATAATTGTGTTTACAAAAGAACGCTGCTCAAAAATGTTTTCCTACTATTTTGTGTTTTACACACACATTTTCGAGAAAACATTTGCGAGCAGCGTAATTATCGAGACGAGCTGATAATTTGTCAGCTCGTTTTACACAATTAAAATATTACATTGTAAATATTGAAATAAGGTTTTTTTCGCGCATTCAGCATTTTATAACGGAGGGAAAAATCACGATATTGAAACAAGAAACCAATTAATTTCCGCTGATTGGCAACGATTTGAATATCCTGCTAACAAGCTCCGGCGAATAAAAACAAAAAAGCAGCGCACGAACGATTCTTTATAAAAAAAAGTTTATCTGAAATACATTCCATTTGACTGACTCCTCATTCAGAAGATTTGTACAAACTTGTATATTTAAGATTTCCTTGTTTAATAAAGCGTTCAATGACGTCCTCTGGCAGCGATGCGGAGATGAATTGAAACGAAATAACGCAAACGCATATCCTGAAAGTTACGATAAATTCTATCTGGAAAGTAGTCATTGTAGTCGGAACGCGGCCCGGGCGTATAATTCCGTAAAACTATGTAAGTCTGTCTGCGCCGCGCGCCCGTTTCGACAATCGCTGGGCCGGTATCGCGCTCCGTGGCGATATCGCTTCACGTTTATTACGCCATGATATTCCCTTTATCTCGAACGTCTCGTTACGAATGCGATCCACTTACGATACGACAATCGCGAGTTCCTTCGCAACAATTCACATTATCGTAAATTTAAAGTACAGACATTTGCAATTTATGAGATGCGAATTCCAAAATCGTCGCTAATGTGAACATTACTCCTTTGTACTCGGGACCATTGTACCTCAGAAGTACTGCGACGTCTACAGCTAATTTCAAATTAATGTTCTTCTTAGATGTAATTCTCATGTGTCTCGGACACATATTGGGCAATTTCCAGAACATACAGCTGTGTGGGATACACGGATTGAGAGCACTAAAAGGAAGTTCGGCTATAACTGAAACAGAAGAAGAAAATTCCGAGTACCGATTATTTGTTCGTTGAAACGTAAATTCTACCAAAAACGTATCTTCCTTGTTGCAAAACAAGCCATCCTGTCATCCGGACCGTGTTTTTCATATTCAGAATTGTTTCTATGAATAATGACCGTGTGATTTGTCAAGTGACACGTGCGTGCATTTAACAAGGAGGTTCAGCTCCAAGGAACACATACCAGGCTCCCATGAGACCGCAGCAAACACATTTACCAGTAGGCACAGTTTACATAGGACCTCGGATCGCTAAATTAAGCAAAAGGTCGGTCGAACAAAAACAAGAATTTGATTAGCATTTGAACCAGTTGGACCGAAGTTCAGTTCAGAATATAGATGAGTGAGACACGCTGTTTGTCTAAAGAATATTCTGACAACAAGAAAATGCACCGAGTTTCCATAAAAACATAATTCATAAACATGATATCGATTAATGGATGTTCTAAAAGCCTGATTCCAGAGGCTACACTTGTCCCAGAATAGATTGTTTACATGTTTACCCGAACAACTAAACAAGGTACACAATGGAACGTGATTGAAAATGTGTTTCAGATAATTTTTGTTTCTGGTTCAAAGACCCGGCTCTGTGACGCCGTATAATACACACATCAAAAAAGTCTAAGCAACACGCATCATTTACAGAAACTGCATGTTTTATTAATTGATACTTTTTTTCTTAACAAAGTAGATTGGTATACAATCTTTTTATTCTCGGAAACATATGCTGGGTGATTTTAAAAATAGAAACTTTTCGATTGTGTTTTGTTTTCATTAAAATAAAAGCTAATTATTTTTGTTTTTCGTTGCTTGATAAAGGAGATTGCTCTGCGCCCATACATTGTTCGCCCTGGAACCAAGAGCATCGGAAAATTATGTTTTATATTGCCGATCATTAGTAACCTCCTTTAAGATCTTATTATTATATTATAGCGGACTAGCTGCAGAATAGATATATGTATTTAAAAAAAAGTATCAGATTTTGAGGTTATAATCGAACCATAACAACGAATATTAGCGTTTTTCATGGATCCGAGTGATTTTTAAGAAACTGAAACACAATATCATAATACTTTTAGCTATTTTTAGTACCTGCCTAGATGATTAGGTAAATAATTAGGCTTTTTCTACAGCTGTGTATGTAATTGCAACGTTTAAATGTATAGAATCTACTTAACAACGGTTTTGGAATGAGATAAAATATTTGTGTAATATATTTGCGTAACAGTCAATATAGTTTCGAAAGTCACCAAGACACACTGATACAATTACAAAGAGCAAGCGACGCTAATGTAATTAACAGTGAGAGCACAGGTGAAAGACTGATAGTGACAAGTGACCATTAAAAATGATGTTAAAAATTGGGGTGGCAAACTCGATACGATTTATCGATATTTCCTAAGATTTACTATGGCGTAGTAATAATACGTTACAAACTGTATTATATCAACTTTTGTCATACGATAATATTAATACCATTATAAGTATGACTCAAACTCAAACTCAAACTCAAAGCATTTATTTCAATTAGACCATTACAGGCACTTTTGAAAGTCAAAAACAAAAAAGCTAAGCTACAGTCACAGTCACAAGGCATAATAACTTGCGAAAGTACTGTAGTTGCACATTCCAAATCGTAGATCTCTATGGAGAAGAATGGGCAAGAAACTCCATGGACACTCTTTTTAATCAAAATGTTGTTACAAAATCTTGGTTACATCATTCATGTTGTGAGATACACATACTACATATATGTGAGAACGATGTACAAAGACGTGCACATTAAGAGCGTCCAGAGTAAAAGATTAAACTAACAATTTAAAAATAAAGTAATTAAAATAAACCGTGACAGCTAAGAGATGACCAGTCCCAACTGACAGCGCCTGTTCACGAACATGACGCATGGATCAGCGCCATTCAACTCAACCATATTGAAGGGAACTAAATGACCCGACACACCCGTCACCATCAGCGAGACATTTGTGTGAGCATGACATTCTCTCAGCCACCAGGGCACAATCAAGTCAATGAAAGATAACTAAATGTAAATGGTAGCTTTACAGTACATAGTACTCACACTTGTCCTATGCGATTATATAACACTAAGAGATTGAATCTATACAATGCAAAGATATTTTTACAATCTTCTGCAGCTTCCACAATAACTTCACATGGTAATCAATTAGTTTGCCCCTATGGTTGTGGAGCAGGACCAGCATTGAGCCAAGCATTTTTATCATCAATGTAATCCCCCAACTTATAATATGCTTGCCTACATAGTGTGCGTTTTATACAAGATTTAAATTTCGTCTCATTCAGTTGTAGAATGTGGGGAGGTATTATATTGTAACATTTTAAACAGTACCCCATGAAAGATGAGTCTACTTTAGCTAGCCTGAAACCTGGTTGAGTTAGTTGGTCCCTATTTCTAGTATGATAGTGGTGTCGGTCACCTCTTTTACTAAATAAATGCAAATTTTTCCTAACGTACATGATGTTTTCATAGATTTATTGACAAGGTACTGTCATGATGTTAATTTCCTTAAACAGTTCTCTTAGAGAATCGCGTCTACGTAGATCATATAAGGCTCTGATAGCTCTTTTCTGCAGAATAAATATAGACTCAATGTCTGCAGCCCGTCCCCATAGTAAAATACCATATGACATAATACTATGAAAATAACTAAAATAGACTAGCCTCGCGGTATCTACATCAGTAAATTGACGGATTTTTCTAACAGCATATGCTGCTGAACTCAGCCGTCCTGCAAGAGAAGTTTTATGCGGACCCCATTGAAACCTTGAATCGAGCGTGATCCCCAAGAAAACAGTTTTATCGACGAATTCTAGTTTCTCTTCATTCAATACTATGTCACTATCACTACTTTTGACATTCGGTAGAGCAAATCTCATACACTTCGTTTTTTTCCCATTTAATACTAAATTATTCGCGGTGAACCAATTATGGACCAGCAATAGGGCGTTATTTACGTCGTCAAGATTTGTGGCACGTCTGTTTGTCTTAAATATTATAGAGGTATCGTCAGCAAACAACACCATTTGTGGTTGGTTTTTAAATAAATGGGGTAGATCATTTATATAGACTAAAAAGAGGAAAGGACCTAGTATCGAACCTTGCGGTACACCCATACTTACTTTTAAACCCATTGAATTGACACCATTTATTTGTACTTGCTGATGTCTATCGTTTAAATACGATTTCACTAAACTGAGCGCAAGTTTCCCTAAACCGTAATATTCAAGTTTCAAGAGTAGGGTTTCGTGGTTTACGCAATCAAATGCTTTCGAGAGGTCACAGAAGATTCCTATGGCATCTTGTGCCTCTTCCCACGCCGTAAATATGTGTTTTAATGAGGTGACACCGGCGTCAGTCGTGCAACGTCCTTTGGTGAAACCATATTGTTTCTCATGTAAGATTTTATTGGTGTTAAAGTGTGTGAGCATTTGATTAAGCATTACCTTTTCAAACACCTTGCTGAAAACCGGCAACACGGATACGGGTCTATAGTTATTGGTGTCTTTACTGTCCCCGGATTTGAAAAGTGGTATTACCTTGCTGTATTTCATAAGGTCCGGGAAGACTCCTTCGTCCACAAAAATGTCCTACTTTACTTAAAATAACACTCTTCTATACTTGTAATAATACTAATACACAATAACATCTGTATGTAGTCCGCAATATTGTTTTTTGAAGAAAACATTTATAAGGTATTCAGGAACGATAAATATTTTTTACCCGACTGCGGCGATGTCAAAAAGGAGGGTTATTTTATAATAATAATAATAATCATTTTATTATCAGGCAACAAGGCCCATAGATAAATACACAAAATAATCTTACACAATGATAAACTAATACATATTTGAAAAACCTTAAAACTATGACTATACACGTAACGTTGTCGGCGTCGTGTTTCGCTGCGTGATGTCGCGTAACCGACCTCGGAAACGTCGATATACGACATCTTTCGGCCAAAACTCCTCTTTCAGGCAGGTCTGTAGATGTTGGGTTGAACTCGTACCGTCGACTGACTTAAAGTTGATGTTGTGGCGCGATTCCAACCTTTCGACCCTCAGAGTCCAGTTGGTCTTCACCTTCAAATACTGCACGACTTCCTCAGTTGTCATGGAGTGATGCAGACACGAAAGGTACAGCTGCGTCGTAGGCACAGCAGGGCGCAGCAGCATGTTGGGTCCACTCGGTGCGGTGCCGCACAGGATACGAGAACAGGGCTTCTATTTCTGCCTTTCTACTTTCGTGAAACCCTCAGCAAAGAGCTACGGTCCGCAGTCAGGGCAGTTTGAGCACCCTTTATCAGTTTTTCCCCTTTTCTGGTTTGTCGCGTAGGCTGCGACGCATCTGGTTTGCCGCTGGTGACAATAGCAGCCTAGGCACGTTTAGGGGTCGACGTACCTACGCGCGGTGGCGCTTGCTCTGCGTTATCGGCAGCTGGTGACGCACTTGTGTTCGCCGATTCAAAACTGCCGACGAATGCATTTTGCGCCCCTCGCCGTGAGTTCACCTTTGAAGCCTCAGGTGACCCAATTACCGAACCAATGTTGCGCAATGATGCTATTCCTGCACGTAGTTCAGTATTGGTTTTTTCTGATACCACCATTCTGGACTGTATCCTGGTTCTCTCTATCTCCGCTTTTAAGGAAGTGATATCCTTTAACAGCCGCGTAACGTCGACGTGATCGAACGTGACGGGGGGCAGTGTACTTAGCTCCTTCGCCACGAAATCTGGCAAGTCGTCCGGGTCAGTCTTCTTCAACATATCGATGGTATCTTGAATACTCTTCTCGGTTCCATCTCTACGGCGAGAAGGCACCTGGTCGAGTTTTCCAAATGGTAACAGTTTTCCGCTGCTGATCTCGTTCTCCTTGTAGAGATATCTGCAGGATGCTCACCTCGTCCATGCAGTCGATCGCAGCGTTACGTTAATACAGGGAGTCCTGCTGAGCAGCACCCAGGACGTGGAAGGAGTACAACTGCAAGACAGGGCCGATACATACAACTGACTGCAAGACGTCAGCCGATGTTAACCGCCCGGGAGATAGGTTTAAAGCTACAATTCTCAAGCGGGGTTGTTGTTAGCCACCAAACCGTGAGCAATAGGCTGCATGAATACGGCCTACGAGCACGACGCCCAATTAGGTGCCCACCTATACGACATGGGAATCGTGCCCTCCGAAATGAATGGTGTAGGGAACACTTGACATGGACCCAGGAGCAAGGGGATAACATTTTATTTTGCGATGAGTCCCGGTTAGGATTTAGGCCGGATACGAGAGGGGTAAGAGTGTATCCTCGTCCCGGAAATGCTGAACGGCTGAGATGTGGCCAGGAAGTGCACTCTTACAGTGGCTCCACAGTGATGGTATGGGCTCGTATTATGAAGAACAGACGAACAGAGCTCGTTTTTGTAGATGGCAATATAAACGGTGAAAGTTACGTTTAAGATGTCCTCGGGCCTTAAGTTCACCCATTTGCACAAAGTCTTGGAGGACCAGAGAGTACTTGGCAATGGAAAACATCCGGGTATTGCCGTGGCCTGCATAATCGCTAGACCTCAATCCCATCGAGCACGTATGGGACATGCTCCAGAGACGTGTTCTAGAGAACCTGGACGGAGTGTCGACAACCCAACTACTGAAACACTTGTTAAAATTCCATTGGGAACGGTTGCCGCAGGATCATGTTAACAATCTTATAAATTCAATGAAAATCGTTGCCGACAAGTTTTAAACAACAGAGGCGGTCACACTTAGTACCTATTGAATTACCGAATAATTAAAAAACGAAAACAAACTTTTCATGTTTTACAAAATTAAATACCGACATTATTTAATTTTGTAAAACATGAAAAGTTTAATTTCGTTTTAACTTTATTTTATACCTACTACGTCTGTTACGGTACACGTTTTGTTAATTGTTGTAATTAAATGAACAATTGTTCATTTGAATGAAGGATTTTGTTGTTTTAGTCACTAATGCATCAAAAAATGCTTAGTTATTATTTATAAGAGAAATATAAATATATTACAAAAGTAAAAATCGTTCAAAAGTTCAAAACCGTACATGTTGCCTAGATTTTATTGATGCGTGTAGCTATGGTTTATAAAACCATGATTAAAACACAATGAAAGTTACAAAACTTATAAAGCTAACGGTTTTAGATAAATACATTTGTATTTACGGTATTCTGTGTCGGGTTTATCCCCGGAGAGCATGAACGAGTAAAGGTAAGACAGCACTTAAAATAACGCTTGTCAAAGACAATGAACTGCTGCAACCGATGTGTATGGATAGCGAAGGGAGAAAAATATTGTTTCCAAGAAGAAAAGTTTGCAAAAGATGCTATAGTCCATCTTTCAAACCCTTGCACAGTGGCGGTCATAAAGTATGATTTCGCTGGCGACGGACGACCACACCTTTTCCCTACATAATTAAAGCATATCCATTAAAGGAAAGTTATGTAAGTAATAAGAAAAAGCATGAACGGTTTTAAAAATTGAACTCGAAATAAATGCAAATTCAGTGTAGTTCACAAAATGTCCCGCTAGCCAAGCTGCACAGCCGAGCCGTCAAGCTACGGCGCGGCGCCGGCGTAGCTCAAGTTGCTACGATTACCTACGCCGAGCTTTATTCTATTTTTTATTATTTCAGACTCTACATTGGTTTATTGTACAATGATTTTATAGGGTACTGATTTAAAGCGGCAGTATAGTAGTTTTGGTAAGTTACAAATTATAAGGAGCTCGAGGTTAAATAGTAACAGCCGCTCGGGTCGATCTTTAGGGTAAGCACTGCTTGCCTAGGTTGGTCTGTGGATGGGTGACCACCCTTTACATACCGAGTTTCCTCCATGCCTCGGAAAGCACGTTAAGCCGTTGGTCCCGGCTGTTATTTGTAGATCTTTGACAGTCGTTACAGGTAGTCAGTGGCCCGAAAGTCTGACAACCAGTCTTACCAAGGATATCGTATTACCCAGTACTAACTGGGTTGTGGAGGTCAGATAGGCAGTCGCTCCATGTAAAATACTGGTAATTCAGCTGCATCCGGTTAGACTGGAAGCCGACCCCAAGATGGTTGAGAAAAGGCTAGGCACATGATGATGATGGTAAGTTAAAAATCAAACTTAGCAATAAAGTTAACAAAAATGTGTCGAAATAATGAAATGGATCATTTAATAAATACTGCAGTGAAGCAGTAAAATAACTAAATGGGCAGTTGACAAATCGGAATTATTCAGTAAGAAATCTCAAAACACTTAATATTCGCCTAAAAAGCGTAGTCAGCGTCCCCCCGCTACGGCTTCTATTTCTGTCTGCAGGGTTTACAGTAACCTAAAACGAAGGGGATGTCGGGGTGCCCCAAGTCCGGGTGTCTCCGCTCCCTATGAACTGCCGAACTATTTATCTAACTGCCCATTCCATCATTATTACTGGCCATTTATTTATTAGTCTGCTTACGTATTTTTAGTACTGACATTGTAAGACGAAATAACCGGCCAATTGTTTTTTTATTACTGTCTATGTTTTACTGTCGCACAAATTTACCAAACGCCGATAAAAAAATAACTGCCCATTATTTTTTTCATCTGCTCATAATAATCACTCGAATGTTTAAATAACAGTTCAAAAAAATAGTTTCCATTTTATAGTATGACTTGATAAAGCCATTAGATATACCTAACGCAGTAAAAGTTGAAAAATCACATGTGTTTAGGCTCTAAGTTTGTATTCAAAACTCAACATAAGACTGGCTTCAATTCTCACAAAAATCTGTCGTATCCAAAGTTATTTCGACAGCCGGCCATTGTTAACTTCGATCGCACAAGTTTGCACTGCCATAGACTGCTGCACATTGTTATCTGACGTATCTGTAGTGATCAGCCGTGTCGGATTGTCGCTGTAAAACTTTGAACATTCTGAACATGGCAAGTTTTGTATCTCAAATACTGTTCGGATGGAACAACAAAGCTTGTGAAAACAAACAGTGTACAACATTGCTCCTAGACAGTCGAGTAGAACCAATAATAAATACCTTACTAGCTGTTGGCCGCGGCCTTCGTTCGCATGAAATTATTATAAAAAATGTTCCATCCCTTTTTGAATCGAATTTTATTACCAATTTAAAGGGTTTAATTTTTTTTGCACGGAACCCTAATTGTTTATCTAAAATGATAGTAGACCTTATACCATCATCTATCTGCCTGTAAAAGTCCCGTTAAAATCGGTACAGCCGTTTTGGATATTAACCGGAACAAACAGACATACAGCCAAACCGACCGACAGACAGACAGACAAAAAATGAAAAAATATGTTTTTGTTACAAGTACCGTATATACTGTCATATGTATTCAGTAAAAATCTGTTATTTTGATATTACAAACAGACACTTCAATTTTATTTGTATTGTATAGATGTATTAGATATTGTCAAATCAAGAAACTTTCGTATAAAACTAAGTGTGTTTTGAGTGTATTTGACGTTTATTGTATAGCTTGTTACAAGCACTATTCAGTGTGTTAAAACGCTTTGGCTTTGTGCAGCGTCAAAGTAATATGAATCAATCAAATAAAATCTGTACACAAATCCAAATGTAATTGCCCTCATACGTGTCGATAATCACACGTATTCACGAGCCTACAGAACGTTAACGCTTTATTTACCTAAGTCTATTTACTCGCAGTAAATAACCGGTGAAAATAAATATACAAACATGTCAGTATTCATTTGGCTCTCGTACATAAAACATGTATTTTTTGCCATAGTGAACAAAAGGGTCTGGTTCCATTGATATATTAATAAATTTCCTTTTAGGCCGCGTGCCACGTTCCCACCTATAGCTACCTGTATGTGTATGTACTTGTCATCATCGAAGACGTATTAAGTCAGGTGCTACCTCACCCTTCTAGCCCCTCCGTCCCTCCTCCGAATGCTCACAAATTAACCACGAGCCACTGGGTCCCGATGGGAATCCGTCGGCTCGCAGCCCCTCAGAAAACGACAGTGAAATAATAAAATTATTCATTACTGTGTATTTTATTCGTCAGAAAATGTTCTTACATAAAATACGCTAACAATTTTTGATGCGGTCTTATCAAAATTTTAAATGGATGGTGGTATTAGTCCTTCTTGTAATTAAAAAAGACAAAAAAAGTTGTGTTTGAGTCATTTCGAAAAGGGATTTACAATCTTTTGTGTTGCATGTGCGATTCCTTTAGTAACTTGTTGCCCTTTTTGTTGAACTCCTCCAAGTTGCGGAGAGCTTGGTATAATGGGTTGATACGCACCCTAGGGAGATCCCAAGTTTACTTTTGAACCTCATTTTGGGCTTGATTCCGTCAATTGTTTTATTACAAGCAAAAGGTCTTAAATCAACATTGGAATATCGATAAAACGGCTTATTGTGTTAATTTCAAATCAATGTATTTTATTCATATTATATCGAGACAGCGAAACTAGGGCAAGGAGACATACCAATTTTGGTGAAATTTTAGTCCGTATTTACGAATAAAACTGATTTTGAAAAGAAAACTTTTGAAAATATAAATATCTCGGCAAGCTTATCGAATTTGCGTCAGTGTCGATTGGTGTATAACCGAGGTTTCTGAAAGAGAGCGGATCCGTCGCCTCTAGAGGGAATCGAATTTAGGACCCCGAGCTACCTAAATTGATTTACTTTACCCTTCCAGCCACGAGGTTACGTGGATTTCGGAAAATCTTAACAGATCTAACTCTCGAGTTGGAATACAAACATACCGTCCGTGATCATGGTGCTTCCAACAGCGCCGAAATATCGGGAACTCAAAACAAACAGTAAACATTGTATTGTATTGTATAACGGGCTGGTGTCCGCAACTCCACGTCCAAAGTAAATATCCTGTTTTAAGTGTTAATGATAATGTTAGTGACCATGACAGTTTCTAAACTTATGAAAATGTTTCTGCATCGTTAAAACATTTTAAAAACTGTCTGGCAGCTGTCCGCCAGCTGTAATAACAGAAGCTGCTCAAACTACACTAACACAAAACGGTAATTAAGTAGCAACATTCATTACACTAATATTACAAAGGCGAAAGTTTGCATGTGCGTATGTTTGTTACTCCTTCACGCTCAAACGGCTTAACAGATGAGGTGATGATGTGTTAATCCAGAATCTATTTCTGGATTAACACATAGGCTACTTTTGATCCCTGAAAAATGCGGTGTTCCCGTGGGATGATCAAATAAAATACGGTTTTCCCAGAATTTTGAAATATTTACTAAAATCGTCTTTTTGGCGACCAAACGTACTAGGCTAGCATGAATTCAAGGTTTTGTTTATTCTAACGAGGTAGGTAGGTAGGTACTAACTAGGTAGGGAAGGTAGGTTAAGTAGGTAGGTACTAGGTAGGGAAGTAATGTGCCTTAACAGGCGTTTGCACAGAGGGGGTTCCGGACAGGTCTTTTACGAGGAAACGGTGCCTCCTCTCATGTGCGGATGGTGACCGGTCGCCTTTTGCAGGTTTCCCCGGATAACAAAAAAAAAAAGGTAGGGAAGGTAGGTTACCTAACCTACCTTCCCTACCTTTTTTTTGTACCTAGCTACCTACCTAGGTAGGATAGGTAGGTAGCTAGGTAGAGTAGGGTAGGATAGGGTAGGTAGGTAGATAGAAAGTTAGGTAGGTAGGGTAGGTAGGGTAGAGCAGTAAAAAGTAATAGGTAGTATAGCAGTAGGTAGGAAAAGTACATTGGCACAGCTTACTTTTACCAGGTTTTAGCATCAAATTATCAAAGACATGAATTTTTTTTTCTAGATTGGACGTCATTCTTTTTTCCAAGTTTCAGTACGTGTGTAACCGTACGTGTGTACGTGTGCAAACTTTTTCACCGCTGGTAACACCGCGAGCGCAGCTAGTTACTGCAAACCTGCAGACTACCAACAAGAACATTAACATTCAGCTTATACACTTAGTTCTCCTAATTTCACACTAAGCTCTTTACTCACAAATGATACAGTCAGAATCCGCTGAAAAATATATTTATTTAATCACATGGCTTTTCGACGTGATTGAAAGCAAACAGCTGGTAGTTGTCAGATGTGTTAGGCACATCATTATGTGCATTGACCACCATTGTAAATGAATTAGCCTGGTTCGGCATCCGGCAGAGAGCGATCATCGCATTGTTTGTTCGATGTTGCGCGCTCCAATTACAAACATGCATATATTCGATTCAAGCGCTAATTGCACGCCTGTGAGCGTCTGAATATTTTGTGTGATTCAGTTCCTTTGATGAGATGAGACCACAAATGCAGCTGGCAATTAGTAAATGAGATATACTGATGACAAATAATTTTGAGTCTAACTCTCAGCTCAAAATCATCCAATCAAATTATTAAGTTTTTGGTGTTCTGAACTGAACATATTATGATCAGTTAAGCATAAAAAATAAGGAAACGATAAAACATAGTAAAGTTGAATGAAAACCTATTGGAAGTTTCGTGCTCCACAGACAACATGAAAGCACGCGAGTTAATCGTTCGTCCCGGTACAAAACATCCTGGAACACTTTATCAAGCAGTCTTCCTGTTTATCGAGGATAGGAAGCTCTATGTTACAATACATTTAACAAAAGCCGTGTACTAGGAGAACATGTTAGCAAAGAATGCGTTTTATGTGGGCCTTTCCGACCGATTGGGTCAGTCGATCAGGCTAGACGATCGATGGCTATGATCGATGTAACGGCCGGACTCGGTCGACCGGGCCGGCTAAACGATTGCGTTTGTACGTGCCTAACGCTCGCAGGCTTGTGAAAATGTTACGCACCACTACAATCACGCGTGCCTATTTCAGCAGTCAGAGAAAACATATCGCCGTTCAGTGTAAGTAATCTGTTCATGGAATTTTTTTTTCTTACTTTTAGGAGTTCATAATAACACAATACTTGATTCATTATGAAATCTCGTTGCATCAATCCTCAATTCTCATTCTCAGAAATGCCTACTATAATAATTGGTCTATGGATATTACGAAAAACCCTGATTTATCTTTATCTCTGTTAATTTTTTGCACATAGTTTAATTTTCCATTTTTCTAAACGAATAAGTGCTATTATATTCCTCTCACAGAAGCGAGTAAAATGTAAATGCCGTGTTGTCTCATAAATAAACGGTTGTATACATAGCCCAGATAGATCCGTATTTGGTCCCGAAATTCAATCAGATATTCTCCAGTAAATAATGAGAGAGCAAGAGTCGCCAGGAGGTTGTGTGGGGCCAGAGCGTCGCGTCACAGCGTACAGCTAGCGGCGCATTCGTTAGACGGCCCCGGAAACTAAATTATATTCCAGCTGAAATCAGTTGCGCTGACAAAGATATGAAATGCCAGGATTTTGCGGACGAATTACATTTCGTATTATTCTGTGATAAACGAACTGGTGCCGCAGTCTGTTTTGGTTTACACCCGTTTACAGCGCAGCATCCGCCGATTTAGTGTCCGTATCTCAGTGAGGAGCATTTGTCACAGGTCGCAGCGCGGCGGCAACCAGCGCCACCCGGCCGAGGGGAACCCTTTGTTTTCTAAATGAACTGTTGCCACCCACGGCACCCTGTCTCTGACTCTGATAAAATACTTTGCCCGATTTAAATAGGAGTTCGGGTGTTTGCGGGCAGCCGCGATGAGTCCCGCGCTCGGACCGCGCCGCGCGCCCGTTCCACGAGCAAAGCTGATAAATTGTTCGAAGCCTTCCAGCTTTGTTGTTTAATTCCGAACAGAGTCGTTAATCAAAGGATGAAAGAACAGAAATAGACGGCAAGTGATCCAGCCGAGTGGAACTAATAGGGAATTTAATCACCCATTAAAGTCGTTGAATTTTAATTTCGTTTTGTTCAATATTCTCTGCGGAATCTCACTACATATACAAATACAATACAAAATAGAAAAATACACGTTTTTAATATTTAAATCGCACCGACCTACATATGTATATAATATCAGGTAATTGATGTGCCAAATGACATAAAAGATAATTGTGGTGGATTACAGTGTGGCGTGATCACGTCGGCCGTGTGTCGTCCACGATAGCTCGGATTTTATGGGCACACGCCGGGGCCTGAATTTTAATGTTTTCCAACTTAACCGACCGGGCAATACAGGGTTAAATAATTTGAATGTTATTGTCTTTGTCGTACGTTGCTCTACGTTAAGGATAGCTAACCTCTTCACAAAGGGTCTCCATAAAAACAATTCGTGTCTCGCTTGCGGGAAATGTTCTTTGCAATTTCCTGGAAATCCGGAAATAAGCGTTTTGTATGAAAATATGTTGGGGTTTAAAAGCAACATTTAATCAAATACGACTTAAGTCTTACTTTAGAAGGTTTTTTTTGTGTCTTATGAACAAACTAAAATTAAATTTTTCTTTTTTTAAACAAGCTTTTATTAAATGAAAAGAAGAAAATTAGGTTTATCTATAAGATTGAACGTGTAAACAAAGTTTAATGTCCATGCTATTAACCGATGAGAAGTTCTCTCGTAAGAAGGCATCCTGGCAGCAGGATTATGTCATGTCTGTCATGAAAATGTATTGTCACCAGAACCAAAGGTGTGTGCAAAATTTCAGCTCAATCGGTTGGTGGGAACTGGTTTGAAATTCAGTTGCAAGATTTGACCAATACATACTAACAAACAAACTAACAAACAAGGCAAGTTAAACAAAAGCTTGTGGGATTCGGTCAAAGATACGGACATAAAATGAATCGAAAGTACGCCAGTGGTGACATCACGTGACCTACTCACAAGTCTACCGACACCACAGCGTGCTTCTTCAGAGCCCTGATGTTTACAACACAAGGCGAGAACGACATTGAAGGTCTGATCACAGCGGAGTTGAGACGTCCTTGAACTGTAACCGATTAATTGTTATTGTGCCCGTGTTATTGCATTAAATTGTAATTTCAAGTAATTTGTTGGTTTCATAGAAACAGTGTTTCGCACTCAGTGTGTATTCATTGCACGAAACCCTCCTTCTGCCCACATAATGAACAAGGCTAATGGAATAAATCCTGACACTCCGACAAGCTTATAAAAAGCCTGAATATAATAGCTCCTTAAAAATGTAATTCCATTTGTAATCGTAGCGATTATTTGGCTGGATCTCGTCGGTCAGGTAATTACATCAACTCTCCACTTGATAAGAATCGAGCAAATTTTTAGGCGCAGTTTTTACGCGAGGTTATATTTCACCGGCACGCGTCCGTCCGGTCCGGACAAATCGTAGGCCACCATTCATTGTCCGGATTAATATGTCCGTGGACCGCGCCTTTATTTTATTACATTTTTATTGTGAAGATATATGGCCCGGCCAGCGGAATGGATTGATCAAACCTATTTGTAAATAAAACAGCAATAACGCAATGATTGCCTGTGAATTTTATTGTTGGCTGCTGTCATACCTACGAGTACGTTGTATTTGAATGAAAATAAGCATAGAAGCTGCATTGTGCCTGCGTGTTCCGATCAAGCCCATTATGTCTAACATATAGCAGGCATGGGTATCAGGGGCTGCGGGACTGTTCGAAAGAGATTCCGCGGCCTTGGAACCAGGGACCGGACAACCCCGATTAAGAGTTAAGCCTTTTGGCAGGGTAACCCGTACATGGGGTAACTCATATCGCAGTGTTATCTTTTGTTCGAGTTACATCTTCGAAACCCAGGGAAATGGTTAACCCCTTTAATGGCTTAAGCCTTTGAAGGGGTTTACCCCTTCAATGGCTTAAGCCTTTGAAGGGGTTACCTTCACGAAAAGCTTTTATTCGTGTTACCCTGAATTACCCAATAAACTTGAGTTGTATGTAGGTTGGGGGATACCTGCACCCAAGCGGCGCCTCATTGCCTTACCTACTATTTTTATTAAGTTACGAAATTGACAACGACGAGTTACGACTGACGAGACGACAAATAAGCGAGCTAATAATTAGGATGAGTAACACAGGTAGGTACGTAAGTATTATTTCAAGTAGGTACTGAGTTAGGTACCTTAATGTTAATATTGTGTCATGTTATTGTATTTTAATAATTATTGTTATTATATTAGGTTACAACTGAGTTATTTGCCTAATTTTCTATAATATAATAAGGAAGTACGTACTAGAACACGCACTTAAACAGTAACACTGATTTACTTCCGTAGCTTCGTCCGACTTCCGATAGTCCGGTCAATTTAGACATTCGAAGGTACATAAAATCCCAACAAGCTGAAAATCAGTAAAATTATTCAAAACATAATTATAAATAATATTTAAAAGTTCCCCATCATTCCCGTGTATGGAAAAAAATATATTCAAGGTCAAAAGTCAAAAAAAAAAATATTTCGCGATTTTCAGCAAAACGGTAAATTTTATCATAAAAGTACCTTAGACAAAAATTGTAGATCATAAAATTATCGATAAAAATGTATCAATACTTTTTTCATACGAGCCACCGTTTCTGAGATATAACGATTCAAAAAGTTATAAAAGTTGTTATCGTCATAATATGCACACGTTTCCACGTCACCTATGAGGTAGTGTACTTAGCGCGTTTTTTTTTAACGTGTTTTCCCCAGTAAGCCTACTCCACGGGTCAGTTGTGATCCTGTTTAATGTGAAACTATTGCAAAATAACGGAAATTTTCAAAGATTGGAAAAGATAAAAGCGATGTAAATTAAAAAAAAGTGGTGAAGTTCATTCGCCTGATTTGTAAGTTTCAAATTCTTCTTGTTCTTCTTCTTGATCTTCTTCTTCTTTTTGTTCTTCTTCTCCTGCTTCTTCTTCATCTTCATTTTGGATGCAAGTAAATTGCGTCAATAGCGATGTATCGCATGACACTTCGTCGGAATCAAACGAATCCTCCATTGTTTGTGATTCAACATTAGAGCACAACCGGCCTTGACAATTTGTGCATGCCAGAGAACAAAACAGTCCGACTTTTTTTGCAACCACATTTAGTACTGCATCCCTTTTTGCAGTTCCAAAAAATTGTATTCAGCTGTTTTTCCGGCGCAGGTGGGGGTAAAGTTTGAACTGGCTCTAATATATTGTTGACCAACTTCCAACCCCAGTCTAAATAAATGCAAATTTTTCCTAACGTACATGATATTTTCATAGATGTATTGACAAGGTACTGTCATGATGTTAATTTCCTTAAACAGTTCTCTTAGAGAATCGCGTCTTCGTAGATCATATAAGGCTCTGATAGCTCTTTTCTGCAGAATAAATATAGACTCAATGTCTGCAGCCAAAAAAAAGCTGAAAATAACTAAAATAGACTAGCCTCGCGGTATCTACATCAGTAAATTGACGGACTTTTCTAACAGCATATGCTGCTGAACTCAGCCGTCCTGCAAGAGAAGTTATATGCGGACCCCATTGTAGCATTGAATCGAGCGTGATCCCCAAGAAAACAGTTTTTTCGACGAATTCTAGTTTCTCTTGATTCAATACTATGTCACTATCACTATCACTACTTTTGACATTCGGTAGAGCAAATCTTATACATTTCGTTTTTTTTTTTTCATTTAATACTAAATTATTCGCGGTGAACCAATTATGGACCAGCAGTAGGGCGTTATTTACGTCGTCAAGATTTGTGGCACGTCTGTTTATCTTAAATATTAAAGAGGTATCGTCAGCAAACAACACCATTTGTGGTTGGGTTTTAAATAAATGGGGTAGATCATTTATATAGACTAAAAAGAGGAAAGGACCTAATATCGAACCTTGCGGTACACCCATTCTTAATTTTAAACCCATTGAATTGACACCATTTATTTGTACTTGCTGATGTCTATCGTTTAAATACGATTTCACTAAAATGAGCACAAGTTTCCCTAAACCGTAATGTTCAAGTTTTAAGAGTAGGGTTTCGTGGTTTACGCAATCAAATGCTTTCGAGAGGTCATAGAAGATTCCTATGGCATCTTGTGCCTCTTCCCACGCCGTAAATATGTGTTTTAATAAGGTGACACCGGCGTCAGTCGTGCAACGTCCTTTGGTGAAACCATATTGTTTCTCATGTAAGATTTTATTGGTGTTAAAGTGTGTGAGCATTTAATTAAGCATTAACTTTTCAAACACTTTGCTGAAAACCGGCAACATAACTTTTTGAATCGTTATATCTCCGAAACGGTGGCTTGTAGGAAAAAAGTATTGATACATTTTTGTAGATAATTTTATGATCTACAATTTCTGTCAAAAGTACTTTTATGCTAAAACTTATCATTTTGCTGAAAATCGCGAAAAACTCATTTTTTTGACCTTTGACCTTGAATATTTTTTTTTGCATACATAGGAATGATGGGGAACTTTTAAATATTATTTATAATTATGTTTTGAACAATTTTACTGATTTTCAGCTTGTTGGGATTTTATGTACCTTCACTCTAATTTTTTGGTCTAAATTGACCGGACTACGAATTAAATGATGAATGATGAGACTAAACAAGTTTAAACACGAATAAAAAAATATGTTGCGATGTTTAGCTTGTGCGACAACCAAAATTGAACTGTAATATCATAATGACAATAATTATTATTCTATGTTTACAAATCGCTCTGTACATGCAACAATGGCGCCTCCGGGCGATACGATGACACATGTGGTCTCGGTTATGCAATTTTCAAACTAATGTCGATTGTAAAGAGTGCATTTTACAGTGTCATGGGTTGGAATGGGTTACCCTGTTACCGTGTTACAGGGTATTGAAAGGGTAACCTGTTCGGAAGCGGTTATATGGCACCCGTTCGAGGGTGTAACACGTATCATAAGGTTTTTTTTTTAAGCGCTTAAAAAAACCCCTTCAAAAACCCTTTCAACGGGTACCCGGCCGGTCCCTGCTTGGAACACAAAGGGCAAAAGAAGGAACATGAATTTTAGTCAGTAAAAGTCTGACACTTCCTTCCGCTCCGCCCAGAGCGGGAGGATTCATTTGATGATTTCCCATCCCAATAAAAAAAAGTGGGAATGTTTTAGACTAATTCGTAAAAAACGTAAAAGCTAAAGCTTCTTGTTTAAGCCAATTCAAGCGGTCAATTAAATTGTCTATAATTGACCCCATTACATTATAATAACTTAGAAAGCTAGAAAAGTTAAAGTTTGTTTAATAAAATTCTATTTTTACGTTTTTTTTTTTTATTTGTTGGCCAGTAAAAGGTCGTATCCACCTATACGATACGGTATATTTTTTATCACTTTGTTTAAATTGAAGTAGGTACCTGCGAATCTCTAGAAGCTTTTAGTAAAAGTGATTTAATTTAAGTTTTTCGTCCCGTGTTCATTTCACATATCCCACGTAAATATAATAAAAGTGGATATCGTTAACGCGTGCCCGTTAAATTAACTCGATAGATACCAGGGGCGGCGAAGCGCTGAAGCGGTGAAGATACGGCAATTCAATCACGCGGCCATTACGCCACACGTCGTCCCTAGTTCGCTCCTTCCCGCCCCTCGAGCGATACAAGCCAGAGGGTACGGATTGGGAGCCCTTGCGAAATTGCTAATGCATCTCCGTATGGCTATGGTGTTCTGGTACTTTTATTGCATATTTTTGACTTTTACTTGGGGGATCTGATTGTGTTGTAGATTCAGTGAACTAATAAAAAACTTTTTTGCAAAAAATAAAACCGACTTCAAAAACATGGAAAAATAACTTTAGCTTCAGAACTCGGTGACTTTTGTTTTTTTTTTTTTAAATGAGTTATCTACCGCAGACATGGTGGTCCGCGCCCCGTGTTTGAAATTGTTTTTTTTGTTTACATGGTTTTACTACTTACTTAAAATTACATTCGTGCTCCTACTTTGGACACTTACATTATACTAAACTTATTAGAATAACTTAGAATCTACGTGAGTCCATTTTTTTTTTATACTAATAGACATGGTTTATTTTGTTGGTTTGTTTGACTTTTTTGCCATTTTTAGTTGAGCAGATTTGCTGTCTATAATTGAAAAGTTCCACTGCTTATCTCCGAAGATCAGCATCAAACCTTCACCAAATTTAAACGGGACCACCGCGAAGTACTATTCTTCCAAACAAAAAAAGAATCATCGAAATCGGTTCACAATTGGCGAAGATATCGCTGAACATACACACAAAAAAAAAATCAGCAGACGAATTGATAACTTCCTCCTATTGGAAGTCGGTTAAAAACGTTCACGGTCACTAATGCCAAACGGCGAATTAAAATACTTAAATGAACAATGTTTTAATTTGGTTTGATTACAAAATCCAATCAGTAAAGTGCCACCTACTTCCCGTCCTGCTTTTCCCGTTGTTAGTCATAGATGTCATTCAATATTCCAAAGGTAGAAGAAAGAATTTCATCTCCAAAACGCTGTGTACGATGCTTACCTGAAATGAAACAAAATTGAAATCAATACATTTCTCAGTTTGTGAAAATTTGAAGAGGTACTCGCAGGTACAGTCGACCATGGGCTACCCATTTTAGTAGTTAAACAAAAAAGACCGTAAAATATGCGAGCTTTTTTTGTTAATATTGATATTTTGTTAAAAAAAAACCTCGAGCTTTTGTTAATGATCACAGATGTTTGATCACCCTTTTCGACAAATAGGAATGAAACAAAAAAAGGACCAAGGAAGAGAAAGATTTTAAATGTTTATAGCAGCCGGGCGCTGTAAGCAGGAAAAGTCTTTACGGCAGTGGTCAGAAAAAGTTTGGGGACTGTACCTAAGTTAGCCACGACTTCCGAACTACTTGAATCTGTAAAAGTTGGATACAGCTATGGTAGAGTTAGTTCATAGTATGGAATGCTAGAAAATCTATCATTTTTTCATAAATTCCAAACGACTTGAAAGTAATAACCTCAAAGCTATATTCATGTAGGTGTAGACCAAAAGGGTCTTGGTCAAAATGGGCGTAAGTCCAACAGATTTGAAATATATCTCAAATCATGGCTCCTATTAAGGTCTCTAAATCAATGTACCTATTGCGACAAGTACCAAAGTCACCAGAGACCCAAGCTACGGCCAATTGAAAATGTTGTTATTTCCTATATTTCGATGAAGATTTGATGTATGTACAACAGTCATTTGTTTTTAAAGTAGAACATGTCGAAAATAAACTTTTGCTAAAGCTTAGCTCACAGCATTGAGATATAAAAGACTTTACAGCGGACATTGGATATATTTTCATACAAAAATTTTGATCCCGAACATTTTCGATTTTGACACACGAATGTCGAATGCTACCTGACAAGTGGGCGTATGAACCTAGACAGACCGACTTGTTACTAAGTAGTAACAGGTATTGGATTACGATTTTCTTCGTCTTGTTCCGTCTATCGCTCGTTAATGTTTGAATGTCTTTGGCTCACAGTAATTAATCCGACCTAAGCCAGTGAGGTTAGAATCGACTAAGGACAGCAGAGGTTGTGTTACGGAACCCCGTGTTAAACTAGGTTTATTTTTAGTCTGAATTACGTCACATATTTGGCAAAATATACCTAAGAAATACTTGAAACTTGTTGAATTTCTAGTGTCTCTATTTCTGTTAGTATGAATTGAAGTCCTAAATATAAGCTATTAATTGAGATAATTATGTATCCATTTTGTTGGTCTTACGCCCAGAGTTCATAGAAATATGCCCATTTCACGTTAGTTCTTTGTTTCTCAGATATGAAAAGAGCATACAAATAAAAAATAGGAAGGGAATCATAAAATGTTTGAGATGTATCAGTAACAGGGCAGCAGCAATACGTAACAATACCGCAGTGCAGGCGGGCACGCGCGCGGGCGCGGCATGTGCGCCGCTGGACTGCACAACTGTCCCGGGAATGCGACTTTCTTTTTTCTTCTCACAAAAAATTGCTCTTTTATAGTTCCTTCTTTTATATTGTTTCCAAACTTAATTAAAAATTCTTTGTTGAGATAACTGCACTGAACTGAAATGAGTCGCTTTGAGTAATACAATTTTGTCTAGCACAATAAAGTTTGTGATAACAAGCAATGAAACTTTTCTAGAGTCTTGGAAAACGGTCTATTGTGGGCACTGTAGGCAGTTCTAACGAGAACAAAAGTAACGATACATTTGGGTAAAATATTCAAACATACTTCGACAAACAAAGGAATAAAATGTTTTGATAGGAGCGGGGTCAGAGCCTGAATTTAAATGAAACCCGCGTACGTTACTTGTTAAATAGCAAATTGAAGGAACGCTCTAAATGGCACTGATCCTGCCGAGTGCAATATAGCGAGTGTAATAAAAACGTTGTAAACAGCCCGGGGGCGGCGACGAAAATGAAAAAGAAGCATTTAGACGAGCTGTAAACTGCCGATTTATTAATTTAAAGATCGTAAAATAAAGGCGTTCTCTACAGACGGTTATTAATAACCTTTGTAATGAGGGCGCGTTCGCACAAAAACCTTGTCTAGTAAAAACTGGCTTCAATATGTAATCTCGACGGACAGACTGTCAAAACACGACCCTTACGTTGAAGCAGGGTCGCCAGTTTTGCCGGAAAACATATACCTCAAGGTATGAATGTGGCACTTCGCCTTGAAATCACTTAACTTGAGCGTTGCTACCGCATCTTCGTTATAATATAACTCATCATAAGCCTTATTATTTGTGTTTATATGTGTCCAATAGACGTTCATTAATCATTAGATTGTGTTCGAAATTATCGTGGGCGACGCAGGAAACTTATTTCCGTGTTTTCCGCGTTGTCAACGTTGTTTCCCAATCTGGGGGGCCCGAGCACCGCCTGTAGACGGTTTTACGTAGGGACCATGCGATTGATGGCCCTTTACGGGGCCCTAATATGGGCGACAAACCTGATGGCCCGCATTATCGGCCGTCAGGGTCATACAGGGATATCGCACAATCTCCTACGAGGCGACTTGTGTACTAGCCGGATCCACACCCTGGGACTTGGGAGGTGAAGACCCTCGCGAAACTGCACTGCATTGCAGGCGAAAGGCTGGTGCAACGACAGATGAAGCTACACCGGTCATGGGGGCGGAATGGCCGGGAATACTAGAGCTCCCTCCTGCTGGCCTCGACGCAAAGAGATGCACGGCTCCCTGAAGTTTCGGGCGTCGCAGGTGCTTTCGGGACACGGCTGCTTCAGGAAGTACCTGTGTCGCATGAGCAGGGAGCCGGATTCTCGGCGCCATCACTGCGTCCACTGTCTGGAGGACATGGCGCGACATACGCTGGCCGAGTGTACCGCTTGGGATGAGGCGCGCCATGTCCTCGTTACAGATGTGGGAGGAGACCTAGGGTGTGGGGAGTTCTGGGATGCTGTGATGTCTTTCTGCGAAACCATCATGTCGCAGAAGGAAGCTGCGGAAAAGGAGAGGGAGATGACGAGGTCCCCCACCGATCCCGCAACAAACGCACCGGGCGTGTCGGCAGAGGGCGGATAACGCCCTCTTCCGGCCCTCTAAACAGGGCCAGGGCCCTCCAACACACTGGACTCGAGACGACGGCGCGTAGTGTTCCATGCACGCCTCTCTTTGACTTAACAAGAGGAGTTTTACACCTCACTTCCCACCGGGACGAGGCCCGCAGGTCAAGCGGGCCAGCACTAGTCCGGGGTAGCGGAAGTCGCATTAGACCCCGCTGCCCCCCGATGCAAGTGTGCGAGGGAACACCGGTGTGGTTTTAGTCAATACGAGTCTGACAGGCCCCTCCTCTGTTCTCCCCAAGGCGGAGGACATCCATTGAGCATTTTCCATCGAGAAAAAAAAAGGGTCACATAAACCGGAAAGTTGAATTGTATGATTGTCACTTCGCCTTGAAATCACTAACAGTTTTGCTACCGCATCTTCGCTATGACTAATCATAACTCTAATTATTTGTGTTCAATAGACGTTCATTAATCATAAGATTGTGTTCGAAATTGTCGTGGACGACGGAGGAAACTCTTTTCCGTATTTTTGTATCACTTATAGCGCGTTGTGTCGAGAAGGAAGAACTCCACAAGACGCAAGCACCGCGCGTGGCGTCATGCGGCGTGACGAGGGTTGACGACGTGCCCGCTGCTAAATTGCGAACAATCTCTGTTGCGCGTCTGATTTCCTGGTGCTCGCAATCGTATTAAATTACAGTAATGTTGATTTTCATCTAATAAATCAAAGTTACAATAGAAGAGAAGACTACCTAATTATAATATTGTATATGAATATTGTACATCTCTAATATCATACATCCACAAATTTTCCGGAAATGATTCAGTCGAAACTCACAACTTATTTGAATATTTTGAACGCGCGCTGTTATAACAAAACGAATTAGCAAATAGTCAAATACACAGCAAAGTACAGATTAGTGAACACGCGAGAGCCGGTAGTGTAGGGCCGCGAATAAAACAAACAGGTTCCCGCGTTTCTGTTTCCAATTATTCAGAGTCGGCGTCGTATCACGACAAAACTCATCTAACTTTCGGCCGCGGCGCGAACGCCGCGTGCAGATGTGAATAATTCCACGAATTTCGGTGAAATTTCGCGAAAACTCCTCACGTTATGAGGCGAGAAGTTTTTTTGCTTCTATAGAATCTCTGGTGTGTGAAGAGGGTTTAATTTTGTGTTATCTCGAGTCGAGTGTTATCGCAGTAATTCATTCGCTCTACATTGGGAGTGTTTGTTTTGATTATATTTCGCGGAGAGAAAATTTGTAATTGGGTTGAAAAAAAAGAAAAAGAAACAGCAAAGCTGTTTTTCCGCGCAGCGAACGAGAAAACTCAGCGATTTGTAGTTAGGAAAACTGAGCGAAATAATGTTTTGTTGAAACCTGCAGCAAACGGAGCGCAGAACACACAGGAAGTATTAGGTGTTTGTGTGTTCAGGGCGACACTTAGATATCAGCCACTTGTCGTGTAGGTATTTTATTTGCGGAAGGCAGACCGCCCCGACGACGAGATTGAAAACAATTTCCTCGACGACAGATGTCTATGATTATATCAATACATGAATATATTTATTTACGTTACCTCATATGTATTGCATCGTCTTTTTTTCCAATGTTAATCTTTTCTTCCCACTAACGAACTATACTTTCCGTCGAAGTCAGAACTTTTTAACGGGAAGGCAGTTCCACGCTTCATTTCAAAGTTACTTATTTGTTTTCTTTTGAATCACCGATGTTACTTTCGTACAGTCGGAAATCAGAAATTAAAGAAAGATTATTGACTTCGTGTTCCTTTTCAACACTGTTGGATTCCTTATCTATAAGTGGCATGCACAAATACTTACAATATAATTAATTCTGTGAGTAATGTTATTATGTGGAGGATCAACAGTACAACAAGAAAGATGTTTGCGTGCTCAGAGGCGCGTTTCTTGCGCATAATAATTCTGCCGCTAAATGAAATTAAGTGTCGGCCGACTCGCTGTGTGCTCTGTAGCCCTAGTCGCTCTCCTACCCTACAGTTACACACAAAATACACAAGCTCGTTTGTTGGCGACTCCTTTTCATGCTAATTTAATTTGTTCCCGACGTTCAGACCATTTTTGGCATGATTATTATTGCTCCAATGAAAAAAAAACAGGGAAAATGTATTATTTTTACGCATCCCTCTTTGTGGCGGTCGGAAATTAAAGAATATAATTAGAATTTTGTTTCTAAATCCTTTCGTGCGTTTGTGACCACTAACACCATTCAGATTATCTACGAAGAAGAAACATCGTTCTATTCCTCCGATTATAAAATGAACAATGTTCATCAGAATTCTGTTAAAAAGTTTTATATTGAAAAGCTTATAAGAAACTTTTAAAAGTGTGGAAGGCAGTGAAAGGCATCGTTATGTCTACGATAAACGGTACTTCAAGGAGCGTTTGGCCCCGAAGACAACTTGGAAAAACTTTTCCAATTTCCAAAAAAAGACTTATAAGTCTTTAAATATTGCAGCATTACAGCATAACTCAGGTGTTGTAAATATAATCAGTGGAATGACAATTAAATCAGACAACATGACTGACACGAAGATTAAACTAAACAAATTAAAAAGATAAATGCTTAACTTCGAAAACGACTTTTATATTTTTTTGTTATTAAGTATTCAGGGAAAGTATCAAATGGATTATTATCTATTCCAATTTAAAACAAAATCCCCGTTCCGCATGTATGCAGGATAACGTAGCTAACTTCGGTATTCTATTAATATACATGTCACGTTCGGTTCCACGCAAAAATTAGCTGTGTGAAAAACGAACACACCAAAAAAGGAATAGGTGATGCTAACGTGTCGCGCCGCGAACAGAACATGGGCGTGCGAGCAAAATAAACCGAAAAATATACAAAATACGTTGCGGCGAACGTGATGATATTAAAAAAGCGAAATATAAAAAGTAAAGGCTTGAATTTGTTTGTTGTTTTTGTATTATTTTTCTTTCATGAACCGGAACGCTTCCGGTGGTAATACCTCTGTATGCATTACGCAGTGAAACAATGAACGTGTCCAAATTCTGTGAAAAATATTTAACGTCGATTTACCGCGCCGAACAACAAGAGGAAAATGTGTAAACAATGCAATCCGACATGGACTGCCTTTCTTTATTATTATATGTATTTATTAAAGTCAGTGGAATTTTAGCAACTTTGGGAAAACTCTTCATTTGCTACAGTTAATATTTTTTGTAGATACGACAGCCGTAGTAAATACACGATGCAGAAGCTAATAGTTAAAAAGTAGAAGCAAATAAAAACCCATCAAAACAAATAAAGAGAAAAAAAAACCCCATAAACTTCACTTCTATTTCCATCTCAAATTCATATTCGCAATCGCGCTAAATGCCGCAAGATTCGTGTCCAATCATTAGTGTTCATATTCATAATGAACATGAGGAAGTCCTCTTTGAAACACATTACCGAGTTAATCCGGCGGTTCTCGGAGCTCTTGCTACCCTAGTCCTCCATTCAGCGACACCAACCAAATAGCTACCAAATATCCGAATATTCGCTTGATACTCCTTTTTACGAACGTTTTTCGGATTCTGGAAAAGCGAAAACGTAAAAGGAACGACATGTTTTGAATAAACTTACGGCACAGAGAAAATAGTAAACAAATCTTTTGTTATTATTGCCAAAAATGTATTCCGGCGAATTAGTGTTAAGAGTCGTTAGGTGCTACGACGGCATCAAAGTATTACAATTTTACGACTGTTTCAACAATGTTCATTGTAGTGTAGGTAGGTAGGTACGTCGACCTTTGATCAATAACAAAGACGCTGTAAAGACCAAAATAAACATATACCTTACTCATTTGTGACAAATACAGTGTACGTCGCTAAATTAGAATTGAAGACTCCTAGTCGGTTTCTCAGATGTCACGATAAGTCTGGGAGGAGGGCGGAGGTCTCGGAGCGTCCCTTTTTTGTCTCGGCCCTCGTTACGGATATTGCTCCGTAATGTAATGACGATCGATTATTCCGATTCCGTCTCTAATCTCGCCAATATGTCGACATATCGAATCACTGTTGAGAAGGGATAATCTTTACATTAGGAACAAAAGTACAAAGGAACTATATTTAGCAAACATTAATTCTATGAAGTATATAAGAGTGTGTCACGTGTCACTTATTTTGGTCCTATTGTATTTGTAACATTTCATGTACATGTTTAGGGGCATTAGGGGTGAGCTCTTCCCTGTTCTGCCATGTCTTTTGTGAAAAACATTTTTTATCACCCTTTCACGGATTATTATCTGCCAAGTAGATAATTACTGCGATGTAAAAAGACGACACGAGCAAATAGCCTTGTTTTAAAGAGATTACATCCAAAAAGCTTTTTGCTTCGTTTCGTACAATTTCCCGACGCTTTTCAACGAGATTATTTACAGCAAGAGGCCGCTTGCTAATTAAATTAAAAAAAAAAAATGTCTATCACCTAAATAAACTCTTCTTTTACTCAGACAAAGTTTTATCTATTTCGTGTTATTTAATTGATTTTGATTTAAACGTCAAAGATTGCATCGAGTGTTGAATTAAACTTTTAAATTGGTATCAAAAATAGTCCTTGGAACGTTACGCCCACTCTAACCCTTCCGAATCACCGAGTTGTGAGATTGTGAACGATTAAATATTACATTTGAGAGTGTAACATGTAAGGACAGACATGTAAGGTCGTCGTGAGCAGTGCGGTACATTTAAGAGTGGTCCATTAATCCCGCATGGAGTCCCGGAGTCCGGGACGTGTGTCCTTATGCATAATTACATTGGATCCCATCAGTCTGCGAGCCTTTGTCCTCGGCCGCCACCTCCTCACCGCAGCAGATTGTACACGTATCTATGTGACGAGGTAAAGGGCATGTTCTACACTCAATTAAATGAATCTAGTTAGATCTGAGACGGGTAGATTGGAATGTTCAGCTTTATTTTATTGGACTTTCGGTTCGAATAGGAATTTGTATCTAAAGGATACTAAAAGGATTTTGGCTACCCATACAGTTAGCAAATGATTCTTTTCAGGGCGAATTTCACTAAAAGAACGCGATTAGGACATCTAAACGTGTATTAGACCTGTCAGTCTCATCAATGCAACGGAATATTGACACTGACAGCTCTTAAACGCGGTTCTTGACCCCGTTTAGTTTAATTTGTGAAATTCGCTCTTAATGGTTATTTCTGTATCTACCTACGTTTACGTTTAATGTTAGTGTTTTAAAATGTGTTCATATGCAGAATTGCAACTGGCACATTTAAATACGCAGAGTGAATCATTAAAATGTCGAGTTAAAATATCCGCATGACCCTGTAATGGCGGCGCGGCGGGCTGTCATTACGGTGTAATGAAGCCTGTCATATGGATTAATGTTAGCACGCACTCTTACGTCACCGTTATGACAAGTTGAGTGACGCCACAGACCCCGGAACCCTTCACATTAAATTAAAATACAATCAAGTAAATGACTCCGAGCTTTTAAAGTAACAGCGCTTAATCTAATAAAATACGAATTTATAAAATCCCGTGCTACCCTACGGAGGCAGTTTGTTTTAAAAAGTACTGCTTCGTAATTAAATCAAAAGTTTTTAGGTCAAGCGTAATGTTTTTTCTTTAAATAAGTTTCAACGAACACTTTTATCGTTGACTATTGATTTTCAGCTCAATTTCTGTTTCTGTTAAAAATACCTCATAGTTTACGGTTTGGTATTTGGTGCTCATTAAATGAAAACTGCTTCCTACCTATAAGGTAGAACGTGGTTGTTCGAATATATTGTCCCATTCGCATTATTATTATAGTACCGTACTAATACCCCTGTGGTCGTAACTTGTAATAAGACGACACTGCTTATGTATCTCACGAGTGTATTAACCAGCTGTTTCCCCGTATTATGGACGATACAATTCCAGCTTACCAAGACAACATAACTAAAATGAAGCACAGTTTTACTGTGATCAATTTAGTGAGGACCACGGCCCAGCGTATACACAGCAATGATAGTAGGAAGCATTGGCATTAGGGGTGCAATAACACTAAACCAACATGGCCTAGTTGGAGAGCAGCAAAGCACAATTAAACTAAAAGACGTTTAGAAAAACAAACAGCCGAAAAACGTAACGAAGCAATTACTGGCGGCAAACGAGCGCCATTTTGTCGATGGAAACAGAGAAAAGAAATGGCTTCATTAAAATCTTCCTCTTTTTTGCGAGTGGACAAACAACATGTACGTGCGTAGCTATCCAATATTCATTTATATGCTGTTTTGGTTGTCAATGGTCTTAAACAGAATATTGAAACTAGCCAATGGGTAGAAAATAAGGTTTGGTTTGAGTGTTGAGAACGAAGCATTATATTATTCTACAATAGACGTAAAATAGATAAGTGGAGCTCATGTAATTTTACATAAGACAGTTTATAACTTATAAGATGTGTAGATGTGGTCACTAAGTCCTCAGCTTAAATGCGAAGATATGTACATTTTTTTGCTTTTAAAGATCCAACCATGAATTAGACAGCACAAGAAGCTCTAAAACTAAGCCAAGTGGATCGTCAGTTTAAAGGGACTTAGCTACAAGTGTAAGGCGGAGTTAGGAATTGGGTAAACCGCTGCCAGACATCTGTACCAGAGACGTTAGCTGGCTAATGTACGCGAGTTAATTCCACCGCAGATTATGTTACTCGCTGTCTCATGCAACTTTAGCGAACGGAGATACGGATACTAATCAAGTTTGTCACAGCCAGGGGTTACAGCAACAAAATTGTATCTCTATGTGAGCCAAACGTATCAGGCATGATGTTTATTTAATTAATCAACTGAATGGATATGTTTCGTAGAATCAAGGGAATCCAATAAGCTTCATGACAATAATGTTAATCACGAATACCCATACAGTTTTACAACCATACTAAGGCAACATAAACTATACGGCAGTACGCGAATCCCGAAAACATCGCCTTAATTCGTCGTAAAACGCACAGGTACAGGGGAAGGTAGCATTAATAATGAAATATTCATGCGGAAACAATCTGCTGATGTCGGCCGGATGGACAGACTCGATGGACCCGTCCGACTGGGCCGGCAACAACACAATATAACTTCTATACCTTTAGCCGTACAGTTTAATTTGGACACAAAGTTAAAGCAGAATGGTGGAATGTTACAAATAAGGGCGGCCCATATCGACGCAACTCGGGCCCCATAACAATAAGCATAATCTAAACGGCTAGGATTTGTTCGACATGTGAGCTTACGGGCTGAGGGGCCCACTCGTGCGGTTGTGCTGATTGCGAGGTTTCACCCACGCCTCAGAGGTGGAGGAGGTTCCTATAGAGTCTTTTGATGCAGGAAATTGCTGAAGTATAATAAATCAGCTTCCATTTTTCTTATTTATTTTGACGTGTGATCCGAAAGGAAAACGAACAGAGTTAATTATGTAGGCGTCGGAGTATCGATGTTTTCATTCGATTTAAATATTTTTGTATCGATACATGTTTCGGCACCAAAGACCAATGAAAGCCGTGTAGAATGTTGGATGCAAGTAATTCAATAAAAAAGGAGGCATTTCGTAATTGATGTGAATCAAGACTCCGTTTTTATCAGATTGATGATATCTTTCTTGGTTTAATGAGTTTGAAAGACATGCTTATAAATTGAACACATCCTCATACACACTGTACCCAATTGTTAAGCTAGTTACTGCAAATTGTTCAGTTAATTACTACTCTCGATATACTTGAGCCAGTGACAAATACTGTGACAACGTGTAGCGTGGACACTGGACAGTCTATGCTACTTACCGAATGTTACATAATGATATCTGAACTATACAGATTTCATTTCCCACAACCCACGGCCGAACAGCACTTCATAACAGTGCTTCACATTTATAACATTATAAGGCACATGACACAAATGGCACTCGTGTAACAACTGTAGGACATCGTTAGTGAGTATGGAAATACCGGTGGTGATATAAAGCGAGTGTATCAAACACGAGGGCCCGTAGAGAGCTCATCGAGCGCTCGGGCCAATTAGGGCTCCAGCGGGCGCAAGAGGCTCTTCACTTGGCCGCTTAGCCTCCGAGCTCCTCCAGATGTGTACACTTAATCGCCAAGTTTATTATAAACAAGTGAGCGATCTCACAACAATGTTTCACGAACACCAACTTTAGGATAACATTTTCTTCGCAAGTTGACGTAGATGGATCAAAAAATGCTGGAGTTGTTTGATTCTGGGATTCCTTACGGCCGCGACAGTAATGTCACACATCCACGTTATATAGACTGGCGCTTCGTGGAATATTCATCGGACTCTCGTGTTTATACATCATGTTTTTATTGTCTCATCTCGTCCCGTTTCTGTGGGAGCCGAAATTGGAACTTAAATCGGGATACATTTTCTAAGAAAATATGGACTAGAGAAATAAAGCTAAGATTCTGTACCGATAATAAAAAGCCTTGTGTGGTATTAATTCTTGAATATTTTATTGTTAAACTTATTAAACAAACAATTAAGAATGTAGATAGAAAAAAAAACGCACTTGTTACGGTTACTAAGTAATGATTGGCTGGCTATTTGGATTGGATACTAATGATTGGCTTGTTGGTCTAGTGGTTACTGACCCTGACTGCTAGGACGGAGGTCGTGGGTTCGATTCCCACACAGGACAAATTTTTGTGCGATGAGTACGATTATTTGTTCTGTATCTGGGTGTGTAATTTATCTATAATATGTATGTATTTAGAAATATATAAGTATGTTTATCAGTCGTCTGGTTGCCATAGTACAGGCTCTGCCTAGTTTGGGATCAGATGGCGGTGTGTTGGTTGTCCCAAGATATATATAGATATATTTATTTATATTATATATATAGATATACTGCCTACTTCTCGAGTGCTACCTCTTACCCGGTTATTGCCTGGTGCCTACCTACTTAATCTAAATATTTATCGCGTCTTGCAGTATGACTTTTGTACAGATTAATTAATATTGCAATTAAATTATCAAACAATTGAAGTACATTTATAAGCATAGTTTTAAGAACATTCTTCATGAAGAATAATAATAGAAAAAGTAAGATTGATAGTATAAAATGAAATCAAAGAAAATACCGTCACCACAAACGGACTGAATGAAGACAGAGTCGAGGTCGTAATGACGATTCCTGCCGAAACACAATTCGCACGAAATGGAGACAAGCCTCAAATATTTCAACGGTATCATATTGCACATAAAGTGGCTTTAGGATGTCTTGTGTTGGCAATTAGATGAGACAACTACGAGCATTTATTTACTTGTAATAACACCCTTGTCTTCCCGTTCTAAGTAAAAGGCTTTCTCTTGAGAGGTACCAAAAAGTTGAGTAAACTTTGCTGACATCGCATTATCGTAAAATAATTTGGATAAGCTGTTAAACCTTCGTCTGTTAAATGACAAATAAAATTGTTCAAATGAAAAAGGGAAACTTCGTCTCTGAGGACCATTCTAGCTCATTGTTCTAGTGCAGGAACCAAAGCGACCATTCATCAATAGTAGCGGTGGTGTGTTGCCTAGCCAAGGATTATACCTACCAGTATCCTGCCAGCCCGCCCGATGACTGTCACGAACTAAGCGCGCTGGTAATGGGATCACCCAGCGATTCCGCACACTATTCGTGGCTATTTCGACTACATTTTGCATTATTCTCAATTCTGTGAATGTATCTCATTGTTCCGTTCAGAAATACGGATCGATTTTGATGCGAATACTAACGTGTAGTTCGTAATATAATATAATGCGCCCTGACTCTTATGAATACCGAAAATACACGATACGAGTAGCGAACGAACGAACGAACCTGGTCTGCGATTATTTTGCTGGATATGCTGTCATTAATTCGTTTTTATTATTCAGCGATTCGTATTTATTCAACGATGATTTTATGAAAAGTGTTCGTTGGCCACTCAAATTGTAAATCATAGGCTAAGTGTAAAAATGTTTAACCAACGAGCGATTATTATTTTTTAGTGTATTTTTAAAGAATTTTGTCATAATTACGCTATAAATCTCACTGTATTCTATCTACTAGCACTGTAGAGGGCATTGTGAAAGTCGGCGGGGTGAAGGCGCGGGGTGTGGTGTGCGGGGAGAACGCGGCTAACTAATCCCCGGCTTACATATCTCGATAAATTGTCACATGGAGCCGAGCCGGCGTCATGATGAGTCGCCGGTTTATCTGCCGAGTCTGCTGGAAGAATTGATTGAAAGTTAACGCGCCATGATTAGTGGTGAACTGGCGCCCACTGAGACCCGAACGCTGAAATAATGCCCGACATTGGTTTATGAGACGAAATCTATCATTTAGAAAGACGGGATTGGCATGTGATGATACTTAAAGAGCTGTAGAATAAAGTCGATTAAAGAACAAAATCTAAGTAATATTCTGTACGCAGTGTTTCTGTGCCTAATTCGGAATTCATCGAGTTGAAGAGTGCTGCTTAAAATTCTATCCAAATAGAACTAATCAATAGTACCTTCGAGTTTGCTTTAATCTACATTTTTTATATTAAATAAACTCCCGAGTAACTTTTCAGTGTAATTGAATTCATTACATTAATTGAATGCCAAAATGGATCACTGTCTGTCTGAACGACTCTAGATGTGACATGCCTCAATTGAGCGCACAATTAATTATGGTTATGACTAACTAAGACTACATTGCGTTCAAATATTTGTAAAAAAATATAATTTCGACTTTTCGACGAATTTCCAAGAAATTATTACGGAACAATCAACAAGGAACGGGAAAAGCATCCAAGCGATATAAATAAATAAGCAAGTAGCAAAATAAATACCAAAAGCCACCCAATTGCCTTTCATAACAATTTCACAAAGGAACATTAATTATTTAATTGTGTTATTAAGTCATTACGCCCACCTGATCAGATACCAGGACATTAGGAAGCTGAGGCAGATTACGGAACGAATTACATACAGCGTAACGTGCCGTCCCTCATCAAAAAACCCTCATCACCCGTTACAAAACCGACCAAATAATCCGAGACCACTTGTGGTTATAATAAATATGATATTCTGTGTAGTTTATGTGTACCTAGTAACCAGACAGGATAAAGGTTTAGGGTCTGTGTGGACCGTAATGAATCATAAACAAAATTACCTTTGGTCGACAATGAGATTTGATTATTTCAATTTTATTCGGAGGCAATAAAAACAAATCATGCCTTTGTGTAGGTTCGCGACGAAGGCACAAACAAAATAAATTGGCTTGCGGTCCACATCCTCGCATTATATGATTAAAATGTAAAATAGGTTTCCCTCTTGGAAAAAATGTTCGCGTAAAACATAGAAAAGCGGATTTACATTAAAAAGTTGAGCATGTCGAGGCGACGCCGACGTCTCGGGGCACGTAAACTTCACACATGTTGTAGCTCCTGCGGGCTCTGGGCGCCGGGGAGCAGCTAACGAGACTTCAATACAACATAAGTATGAATCAATTTATCAACATCCTGCTGACGGGAGATTTTTGTGAAAGTGCCGAACACGACGAGAAGAGTTGAGCGGCTAACTTTGTGACATAATAAAAGGTCGAGTGAGCCGATAATACAGTATTCTTATTTTACGCCATTAAACCGCTCGTGTGTGGATGATGATAAAAAGTTACTTAAGCGTCGTTCAAAAGCGATTTTTAAGTGGAATAACGATACCATAAAGGGGATGGTGAAAGCTCTTTGCTATTCAGAGGTCATAAAGAGCCGAAGTAACTCGCTTCTTTATAAACATTAAACATGTTTCGTGTATGATTGCTATTGCAGTCCGGACAACAACCCCGTTTTATCTCGCTCATCCCGCACTATTGCTAGCTGTATGTATGGTACAGATAGTATCGACATGGTAGTACTAATGGTATTGCTACAGTGACTCGTTGGCCATCGACCGGTCATGAGTGCGCTAGTACTGTGTCTATACAAAGTTAGCGAAGTACTCAGGCGATATGTGGCAAAGTAATAGATGTGTTCCATCCTTATGCCTTAGTAGTAACAGCTGGAGTTATGTGCTCATCTATTGACGTCGATTTTAGTCCTTGTTTGGGCGAACTGAGTGTTCAAACGCAATGAAACGTATATGTTCCATTTCCATGTATTCCCAACTCGTTAACCTATTGCCTACTACATTGATTGTATTTACCGGCTTGTTGTGTTATCTGCCACTTAAAAAGCGTGTAATCACAGCTAAGAGTGCAGGTTAATTACATAATAAGTGAATTCTAAAGAAACTATGTACAGCGAATATTTAAACCAAAATAATGAAGTGTCTAAAGCGATCAACTATAAATTCTGTTTCATAGGTCATGGCCATAGTCATAGTCATTTATTTCGAAACAATACACATTCACTAGAAATTTAGTAAAATAAAATAGTACCAACCATTAAAACAATCGAAAAAACTTAATACAAGTACAATAACAAATTTAAAAATAACTATTGTGTTATAAAGATTAATAATAATATAGGTTTTCGATAACAGATTCGTCTAGCTAACACAATCAATTCACGTGAGTCGTTCAAAGAGAAACAGGCTGAAATGCAGGACGTTTGCCCAGAACTAGTCGTGTGTCGGGCATTCAGGCAGTTCATTTAGCTAGATTTATCTTCTGCGCAATACGCCCAGCCTCGCCGCAGAGCTAATTACAGGCATTTTGCGAATTTCCTGACACTTGCTATGAAATTTAGTTCTATGTGAAATATTTAGCTGTCATCTGCTAAATAACCTGGTGAAATTACTGGTATCGATAATTCAGTGCCGGTCGCACGCTTACACTAATAATAACTGAATACATTAAACATATCCATAAAAATTTACTATATACAACATGTAACGTAATTAACGCACATTATATCTACACAAATATTATAAAGAGGAAAAATTTGTATTTTTGTGTGTGTGTATGTTTGTAATGAATAAACTCAAATACTACTATGCCGATTTCAAAAATTCTTCCACCATTGGAAAGCTACATTCACCCTGAGTAACATAGGCACCCGTGTAAAGCCGGGACGAACCGCTAGTATATATATATATATATATATCGGTTTGAGGTTATGCGGCAAAACTGTTAGCAACGATACCAGAAATAGACGCCAGTGATAAACATTCAAATCAGCGGAATAAACTCCACAATGCGATGATGTCTGGGAAATCCCGCAATAACGGAGCGGCGTCACACAAATCCTTCTATGAACAAGTGACAAACAAAAAGGGCGCTCGTCGACAAACAAACAATCGTAATGGCAGACAGCAGCACAAAAACGGAATTAAGACGAAGTGGCACAGCGAGGCTCGTCAATCACCCGACAGAGAGTGGAGAGGAATTTACTATTTTTATCAATTCACTACAGGCTGTGCCAGCTGAGCTACTACTATCAAGAACAATCAACTGCTCCCGCTGCGTTTGATTGCCCTTGCTGGTCCTTCCGAAAACAGCAATGATACTTAATTTTGAACAACATTCAAGCCATAATTTAGAGAAACGATTAACATCACTGTTCAACAACATACTCTTCTGAATAAATGAGCTTAAAGCTTTGAATGTAACAATTCTGCTGTTGTGAGCGTTAGACAGCACATTACAGTCGCACATGTCTTTTACTTTACGGTGCTAACGAAGGCAAACAAGTAGCTAATTATGTTTGTAGTGCAGTTGTTTACAACTTAGTACGTGTCACGAACAAAAGGTAATTAAGGCATCATAAGGAGTAGGAGCCGTGCGCGCCGCTAAGGCGACAGTTACTGTTGTGAATGTCAATTAAGGAAAGTTTCGCAATATGGTGCAAGACGTGAGCGCCGCCTACTGTCGATAATGAAAACTTGGCATCACCTACCACCATCTTATGAGTTCCTGGCATCAATACAAGGTAGTTTTAATGCTAAATAAAACTGCAATTACTTTAAACTATATTCAATATTGACGATCATCACCTGTAACTTGAATAAAAATATTAAAGTAATGACGATTAATACTTGAAACCCCATAAAATGGAGGGTTAGTGACGGCGATCCATCACGGGAACCGTTCCTCAATTACAGGGACACCATGACTGATGGCGCTCTACCCCCGGGAACTTGCTACCGGCGACGAAAAATATACGTTAAAAACTGAAAAGTTTACAAAAAAACAACCGGAGAGCTACTTATTTAACGGAGATTGATTCAGAAAGACGACCCGTTATATAGGACTATATTAACTGTAGAATAGAATAGAATAGAATAGAATTTTATTTTGCAAACATGGGTAATACACAATAGTTGTTATAAAATATCAAAGCTCAGCCATATTTTACCATTCGGCATGCAAACATTTACATTATTTATGAAACTTGTGCTTACATTTTAAAGATCAAATCGATTAAATTATTATTGCTACAATTATCATTCAATATATCAATTAATAAATTATCAGTCTGTAGTATTTTAAAATAGAGGAAATTATGAAATGTGCAAATAAGAAAATCAGTATTTGCCCAGCAGTGCTGTTATGAGCTAGAAAAAGAGTAGAATTAATATTGAAACGACAAACTTAAGAGCTTCACTTTTTCTTTTTTTCGTAAAAGACCATTTATCAAACTGATCAAAAAATAAAACATCGATCTGGAAATGTTAGATATGTATTTCATAAATAAAGTTATTTTACTATCAGACAAGTATTAATGAACTGAATATCTAAAAATCACCGGCGCGAATAAACCGTCTCACTGGAGCGACGCTTTCAGCTCTAACCTAATTTCATTATACCAAATCAGCCTGTCAAGTTTATAATCTCTACTTGGGTACCACTAGAAATGCGGTCTAGATTTTGGTAAACGTTTCTGATGTGATATTAGACGTTGACGCTTTTCGTTATATTATGCTTTATTTATTTTTTGCTTTTATCGATAAATTGATGCTTTTAGAGCAATTTTCCGTGACAAAGTGGCACATAGAGATACACTTCGTCGTTCCATAGAGGTTTACTGACGGGTATTTTCATCCGAGTATGTGAACTCGGAATTGGAAATAATTTAAATTCAATCAATCACCTACAGGGCATGCCTTCGATCCACGTTTGATCGCGTCAGGAGCGCTTGCTCGGATCCAGGCCTTGATGCACGCTGGGAAGCTCCGGCAAGCCGCCAAAATAACGACGAGCCAACGCCAAGATTCAATTTGCAGTGCACTCCTGCCGCCCTGGTACCCGGACGGTTAAAACTTGCCAAATTGGACAATCGCCGTATGAAAACTGAACTGGGTTTTTAGCTGTTTGTGAATTTTACTCAATTCAGCTAACTAACTGAGCTCCCTAGGCGAAGTTTACATGGACTTTAATTTTTTGAAGTTTTTTTTTTCAGATTGCGCATATACGGATATTCTTAAGCTAACACAAACAGCACAAACAAACAGGTACAGAGGTATAATAATTCAGAAAAAATAAGAGGAAGAGAATTTAACATAGTTTCATATTATGTTCATTAAAATGTAGAAAGTAAAAATGTTGCAGTAAAATAAATAATTAAAAATCATAAATTCTGCTTCTTCTGCGTGTCGATGGCAATCTAACTTGTGTCGGCTCAGGAACTGAGCTACTAGTTTGGCGCTTTCGGTAGCGTCCATCATCAGTTCCTGTTTATTTATTTATTTAGCTTTATTTTAACCCTTACATTAAGTTTGGATCTAATATTCTATTTTAGTTATTTTCATAGTATTATGTCATACGGTATTTTACTATGGGGACGGGCTGCAGACATTGAGTCTATATTTATTCTGCAGAAAAGAGCTATCAGAGCCTTATATGATCTACGTAGACGCGATTCTCTAGGAGAACTGTTTAAGGAAACTAACATCATGACAGTACCTTGTCAATACATCTATGGAAACATCATGTACGTTAGGAAAAATTTGCATTTATTTAGTAAAAGAGGTGACCGACACCACTATCATACTAGAAATAGGGACCAACTAACTCAACCAGGTTTCAGGCTAGCTAAAGTAGACTCATCTTTCATGGGGTACTGTTTAAAATGTTACAATAAAATACCTCCCCACATTCTGCAACTGAATGAGACGAAATTTAAATCTATATATATAAAATTCAAAGTCCTGACTGACTGACAGAGATCAACGCACAGCCCAAACCGCTGGTCCTAGAGCAATGAAATTTGGAGTGTGTATTCTTTGTGAAGAGTAGGTATCCACTAAGAAAGGGTTTTTCGAAATTCTACCCCTACGAGGGTAAAATGGGGTGTTGAGTTTTCTATGAAACTTTTTATTCTCGCGGTCGATGGACTTGAAAATTTGTGTACCTACTCTGCAGTTACAATTATGAGAAACGTGTATCAAAGTTTTTCCAAAATCATCCCCCAATATGAAATTCAAAGTCCTGACTGACTGACTGATATATCAACTTACAGCCTAAGCTGTTGGTGTTAAAGACATGAAATTTAAAGGGTGTATTCTTTGTGAAGAGTAGGTATCCACTAAGAAAGGGTTTTTCGAAATTCCACCCCTAAAGGGGAGAAATGGGGTGTTGAATTTTCGGTAAAACTTTTTATTCTCGGGTCGATTGACTTAAAAGTCTACATACTCTTCAGTTAAAACTATGAGAAATGTATATCACAGTTTTTCCAAAATCATCCCCCAATATAAAATTCAAAGTCCTGACTGACTGATATATCAACGCACAGTCCAAACCCCTGGCCCTAGAGAAATGAAATTTGGAGGGTGTATTCTTTGTGAAGAGTAGATATCTAATAAGAAAGGGTTTTTCGAAATTCCACCCCTAAAGGGGAGAAATGGGGTGTTGAATTTTCGGTAAAACTTTTTATTCTCGGGTCGATTGACTTAAAAGTCTACATACTCTTCAGTTAAAACTATGAGAAATGTATATCACAGTTTTTCCAAAATCATCCCCCAATATGAAATTCAAAGTCCTGACTGACTGACTGATATATCAACTTACAGCCTAAGCTGTTGGTGTTAAAGACATGAAATTTAAAGGGTGTATTCTTTGTGAAGAGTAGGTATCCACTAAGAAAGGGTTTTTCGAAATTCCACCCCTAAAGGGGAGAAATGGGGTGTTGAATTTTCGGTAAAACTTTTTATTCTCGGGTCGATTGACTTAAAAGTCTACATACTCTTCAGTTAAAACTATGAGAAATGTATATCACAGTTTTTCCAAAATCATCCCCCAATATAAAATTCAAAGTCCTGACTGACTGATATATCAACGCACAGTCCAAACCCCTGGCCCTAGAGAAATGAAATTTGGAGGGTGTATTCTTTGTGAAGAGTAGATATCTAATAAGAAAGGGTTTTTCGAAATTCCACCCCTAAAGGGGAGAAATGGGGTGTTGAATTTTCGGTAAAACTTTTTATTCTCGGGTCGATTGACTTAAAAGTCTACATACTCTTCAGTAAAAACTATGAGAAATGTATATCACAGTTTTTCCAAAATCATCCCCCAATATAAAATTCAAAGTCCTGACTGACTGATATATCAACGCACAGTCCAAACCCCTGGCCCTAGAGAAATGAAATTTGGAGGGTGTATTCTTTGTGAAGAGTAGATATCTAATAAGAAAAGGTTCTTCGAAATTCCACCCCTAAGAGGGTAAATTGGGGTGTTGAATTTTCTGTGAAACTTTTTATTCTCGGGATCGATTAACTTGAAAGTTTGTGTACATACTCTGCAGTTAAAATTGTGAGAGATGTGTATCACAGTTTTTCCAAAATCATCCCCCAATATAAAATTCAAAGTCCTGGTTGACTGATATATCAACGCAGAGCCCAAACCGCTGGTCCTAGAGAAATGAAATTTGGAGGGCATATTCTTTGTGAAGAGTAGGTATCCACTATGAAAAGGTTTTTCGAAATTCTACCCCTAAGAGGGTAAAAATGGGTGTTGAGTTTTCTATGAAACTTTTTATTCTCGAGGTCGATTGAATTGAAAATTTGTGTACAATACTCTTCAGTTAAGAAGAGATTAATTATGAGAAACGTGTATCACAGTTTTTCCAAATTCATCCCCCAGTATGAAATTCAGTCCTGTTTTTTTTCGGTTTTTTCGTCATGGGTGTCATTTTCGTGGTTTTTGGGGCCGCCAATGACGAAAATGAGGTCAAAATATAAAAATTCAAGACGACGCCCATGAATATTTTAGGTTTTTTCGTCATGGGTGTCATTTTCATGGCTTTTGGGGTCGCTGATAACGAAAATGTGGCCAAAATGTAAATCGAGGATGGCGACAGCAAAAAAATTCAGTTATTTCGTCATGAGTGTCATTTTCGTGGTTTTTGGGGTCGCTGATAACGAAAATTAGGTCAAAATGAAATTCAGGATGGCGCCGATGAAAATTTTTGGTTTTTCTTCATGAATGTCATTTTCGTGGTTTTTGGGGTCGCTGATAACGAAAATGTGGTCAAAATGAAAATCCAAGATGGTGCGGACGAAAATATTTGGTTTTTTCGTCATAGATGTCATTTTCATGGTTTTCAGGGTCGCTGATATCGAAAATTAGTTCAAAATGAAAATTCTAAATGGCACCAACCATTTTTTTTTAGATTTTTCATCAGGGTTATCATTTTCATAGTTTTTGAGGTCACTGATAACGAAAATGAGGTCCAAATAAACATAGGAAAAAAAAACAATTCTCATTTTTTCTTAGGTTTCCCCTGACTCAATTTTCACTCTTCGCCACTGGTACCTACCAGTGGCAAAGGGTCCACTTAGAAAGGGTTTTCGAAATTCCACCCCTTTTTTTTTTGTTTTTTTGGAGGGTGGGAAATCATCAAATGACCCCTCCCGCTCTGGGCGGAGCGGAAGGGAGTGTCAGACTCTTACTGACTAAAAACCACCCATGTTCCTTCTTTGGCCCTTTATGTTCCAGGGCCGCGGTATCTCTTTCGAACAGTCCCGCAGCCCTGGCAGGCATCGGCCCTTGCGGGCCCCTCCCGTTTGCTGACATCTCTTTGAGGCGCGCGTGGAACACGAACGCGCCGTCGACACGGCCTGTCGTCATACGACGGACGGACGGCGAGCTAGCCCATTACTCACCGTCCACAGGCCCGCGCCTACGGTGGCCGAGACCCATCACGGCGTGGCCCCCGACGCCCGGTGCTTCTCCTCCCGCGGCGGCTGGGACGTGAGGCTCTCTCCCTCTCACGTTCCGCCGCCTCCTTCGCTAGCATGACTGCTTCGCAGGAGGAGGCGACGGCTTTCCATTCCCTCTCGCCCCGGACCATGGCTTGAACCAGGGCCGGACGCGAGAGGTCGTCGCCGCCAATCGCCGCTACGAGGACACGGCGGTGCTCCGCCCAAGCGGAGCAGACCTCCACGGTGTGCTCCACCGTGTCCTCCGGGCGATCCTCGCAATGATAGCACCGAAATTCCACCCCTAAGAGGACAAAATGGGGTGCTGAGTTTTCTGTGAAACTTTCTATTCTAGGTGTCGATAGACTTGAAAGTCTACATACTCTACTTACAGTTTTTCCAAAATCATCCCGCAATATAAAATCAAAGTCCTGACTGACTGACTGATATATCAACCACTGGTCTTAATGACATGAAATTTGAAGGATGTATTCTTGGGGGTGAATGGGGGTTGAATTTTCTGTGAAACTTAATATTCTCTGGGTCGGTTGACTCAAAACTTAATGTACACATCACTCTTCAATTAAAATTATGAAACACGTGTATCACAGTTTTTGATATAACACGATGTAGTTTAGAAATATTTTTATTATCATTTTTTAATTTACGACCCAAAAGTGGCTCCCCTGTTTAAAATTAATTTATACGTCCGTCTTTGAATCAATGACTTACATATATGTACCAAATTTCAACTCCATCCGTCCGGTAGTTTCAGAGTAAATTGGCTGTGACAGACGGACAGGCAGACAGACAGACACGCGAGTGATCCTATAAGGGTTCCGTTTTTCCCTTTGAGGTGCGGAACCCTAAATACTAATATTACATATATATCTTACATAAACTATTTACTAATGCGAAAGTTTGGATGAATGGATCTTTGTTACTCAATCACGCCAGAACGGCTGATCAGATCTGGATGAAACTTGGCACAGAGATAGATTATAGTCTGATACAAATAGATGTAGATTACTTATTATCCCAGAAGTAGGCAAGATGCCGTGGGCAATTCCCGAACTGCACGCGGGCGAAGCCGCGGGCAAAAGCTAGTCTTGTATAAAACGCACACTATGTAGGCAAGCATATTATAAGTTGGGGGATTACATTGATGATAAAAATGCTTGGCTCAATGCTGGTCCTGCTCCACAACCATAGGGGCAAACTAATTGATTACCATGTGAAGTTATTGTGGAAGCTGCAGAAGATTGTAAAAATATCTTTGCATTGTATAGATTCAATCTCTTAGTATTATATAATCGCATAGCACATGTGTGAGTACTATGTACTGTAAAGCTACCATTTACATCTAGTTATCTTTCATTGACTTGAATGTGCCCTGGTGGCTGAGAGAATGTCATGCTCACACAAATGTCTCGCTGATGGTGGCGGGTGTGTCGGGTCATTTAGTTCCCTTCAATATGGTTGAGTTGAATGGCGCTGATCCATGCGTCTTGTTCGTGAACGGGCGCTGTCAGTTGGGACTGGTCATCTCTTAGCTGTCACGGTTTATTTTAATTACTTTATTTTTAAATTGTTAGTTTAATCTTTTACTCTGGACGCTCTTAATGTGCACGTCTTTGTACATCGTTCTCACATATATGTATAATCTCAACATGAATGATGTAACCAAGATTTTGTAACATTATTTTGATTAAAAAGAGTGTCCATGGAGTTTCTTGCCCATTCTTCTCCATAGAGATCTACGATTTGGAATGTGCAACTACAGTACTTTCGCAAGTTATTATGCCTTGTGACTGTGACTGTAGCTTAGCTTTTTTGTTTTTGACTTTCAAAAGTGCCTGTAATGGTCTAATTGAAATAAATGCTTTGAGTTTGAGTTTGAGTTATTTAATGTGTTGTGTACTTAATTATTTATTTGTTAGTAATGTTAGTGTTTTTTTGTACTCATAATAAGATTAGTATTGTTAGGTGTCAGGGCCGCCTATTGCGGTGAAAGCCTCCTCTAAACTGTTCCAGCTGACTGCCATTTGCCAGTCTGGGCCATACGTTTCCGGCTGTTTGTATGATGTCATCAGTTCCTGTGGTGAACATTAATTATTCCGCAATGTTGTTTAAATAATAACTTTCTGAAACGTACACAATTGAAGGCAAATATCTATTTCATTTAGATTGATGCAGAAGTTTAACATTAAAACATATTTCTGAGCGAGTTTATATGAAACAATAACAACGCATGAGGCTTTCAATTTATACAAGTGCCGGCAGGAGGGAAATTATAAGCTGTCAAGGGAAGTTCGTGTATAAACGTTAAAATTTAATTACCATCCGCAATATACGTAAACAATAACCATACTTCCAAAATATTTGATATTTACTTGTGCAAAATATAAACCAGTTATTAAACTCACTCCGACTTTCATCGAAGACTCCAAATTATTAATATCCAAGTGGTGGCAAAATGATACCCGGAGGAACAATAACGTGAACCCAAAGTTAACAGCGGTAAGGTTCATTTTGGATGAACTATTTTCAAATAAGCCGCATTTCATTTAGCAGTAGGAGCTTTAATTTCAATAGTCTCGTAATATTGCAATCCGATTTTAATTGCTAAGAGAGAACCGCGGCGGCGCGGCGCGAGTTTGTATCTGATGTTGTTCACTGCGGTGAAACAACATCTATTACAATCTTAAATCAAGTCCCAGAGGATTAGATGGACTGTTGCGAATGCCACCTTTCAGACTTCATCGCGCATGCGGCAGAAAAAGAAAACGATGAGTATTATGTGCGCAGTCAAGTAACATAAAAGTTGCACACAGAGATGCAAATACTTGCCGTGTCAATACAATCGCGGCGTAACAATACTATCCACTGCAGGCCGCGCCGCGGGTCGCGGCTCCCGACAAAAGCTTTTTCACACATCATTAACTATCGATGCAGTTCGCGTTCGCCTCATATTTGTATTGCGAAAACGAATCCCGTTTAAAAAGAACACTGTGCCTAAAATAAAGTATGATTAACATTGTGTTTTAGGGGATTGAGGAAAAAGTACAGGAAAACTGTATGGAGATAAGAAATGTCATCAATCTCGTCCCTTTTCACTTAGTTGTACTGTTCTGTAAAGACGGTGTGGTGGCTCTGTTAATGCTCCCAAGACGACAGGCCTGGCGGAGTTGTGGCATCCCGCCAAAGTATCCAGCCACTGGATTGAAACAAATTCGATTGTAACGAGCTATTATAAATTTTATTACATAACACACGGACAGCGGAGCTCCTAACGGACTAGTTTAAATGAATTAACATTTCAAATGGTTTTATTGCGCACGATCGAGCTGCGCGAGGGATGATTTGATTACAAGAAAGTACTCACGTCTCATCAGGTATCTAATTTCCGTAAACAATGAGTTAACCCCGCGTGGTGCTCCAGACGAATCAAGTGGAAGCTCTCGGAGCCGGGTGGACAGCGGTGGAGAGAGGGGAGCCACTCCAGGTCAGTTAATAAACACTCGCCACAGCTCCCGCTCGCTTGGCTTTTTCCAATTCGTTCGACAAATAAAAGTCGCCGGCTTGCATTTACGAAGTAACCGCGTACGTCCGCTCTCACACCTGATACGTACTTTTATTTTGGTGACAGTCTATGTATGTACTCGTAGCTGCAAATCAAATCATTTATTGTTTTGCAAACATGGGTAAAAGATACATCCACATTTTACCGTCCAATAGGCATGCCAATAGTGTTCATGTAGTATGGTTAACTTAAACTGTTAACCATACTTAATTGAAAACATAATACAATAAAGAATAAATGTCAACAATAAAAAATAAAAATGTCAAACGGAGTCGACATTTTGGTAAAATGTAATGTTAACTTAGTTTTAAACGTAGACAGAGTATCCTATAGACACCGGCAAAGCGTGTCGCAAAAAGAGACAAAAAATAAATACGTCACGAATTTAGGGTTACCGGGTGAGGAAAAATTTACCCCACAATTTATGAGAATTGGAAATTAGTACGTAAGACAAAGCCTGAATATGCCAATGACATATCCGTTACCATCGGTACGCAAAGGCATGCGATGCGGAGAAGACATGCTGCCGAACTCAAATTAATTGCGATGAGGGCAGGAGTGACGATGGATGATGATGATGTGGTTCTAAATTACTGCCATTTCATGTGATAGTAGGTTCTGGGTTTGTGGGTAAATAATAGAACATGTTTATTTTTAATAAGCTTTTATTGATTTAACACATTATTGTCCTTTAAATAAAACAAGCTTCGTATGTTTCTAATTTTTTGCTTAGGTTCAAATCCTTTTGTTGCGTGATGTATACGCAGTTCAAAATAGTGCATGGCAATTGCCTTAATAAGTAAAACTTTGTGGTTTCCAATTTCCAATAAAAGGTTGACTTTCAAAATGATTATTTATGAATTCTTCTTTCTAATTAACTTATATTCTTCTTTTTAATTCTCAAAATGATTGCTGCAAATTTTTGATGACGGTTTTGGTGTCCAATCTGTTCGTCCTGTAGCTACAATCCAATTCTGACGTAAATTATCAGGTTCAGGGAAACTGCAAAAAGTCATTAAATATTTCAGATATTTAATTAATACTCACTGCAGAAGCCATCATATTATTATTTCCCATAATAGTGGGTAATAATTTATAGAAAAGTTGGCAACACCAACGTTTTTAGGTTAGAATTTATAATTGAATAATAATTGTTATTTTTGTGCTTTTTAAGGATGAATCGTACGTCTAGCGTACATTATACACAATATATGAACATAATAAAATGTTACTGAATGCCTAGAACTGATAAAGAGTGGCATACTTACGAATGAAAAGACAATCCTGGGATTTTCGTTCCACTATCACTTTTACACCCTTTAACGCTACACCACACCATTTTTTTTGTATAAATGGTTGAAATAGTAAGTCTAAATTGTTCAAAACAAAATATAACATAAATTACTTAACATATAACACGTAAAAACTGTATTTTAAAGGTAGACGATGGCTAGCTGCACGTCAGCTGTCAAACTTTGTTTAGCAAACTAGTGTGCTGACCTTGAAAAAACGTGGCACGCTCGATGAAACAAAAAATTTTATCGTTCTGTTTCATTTCTTTACACGACATCGGCATAAGTTGTTCTTTTTCTTGTGTGAATGCGACAAAACATATCAATTAGTCTATAGCATTCTCTGTCTACGGTTTTAAATTAATAATTTGACGAGAAAGAACTTTTTTCTTACGATGTCGTTCACGCGCGAAAAAGAAAAGTGACGTTTCGGTTCATGTGTCAAAACGAGAAAGGTTAAAACGAATGTTACAATTCTTAAAAAATATTCATTTTTACATTCTAAAATTCGCGAGTCCGTACGTTCGTAAGGGAAATACTACAGTGTTATATTAATTATTTTTCAGATTACCACTCATAAAATTAGAATCAAGACTTCGCTTAACAGGTAAGCTCGATTGATTCCCAATTAAACACTATTTTTCGGAATACTTTCAACGGGAGTACAACACAATTTAATGTTTACATGTCAGCGCCACCTAGCGGATGAGAGCTCACAATGTCTATCCGGAGACACCTAGTGTTCAATCCAAAAAGTTTTCGGTGCGTCATGGTAAACAAATAGGTAAAGTTACTCATATACATTACCAATCACCCGTCTAAACATGAAAACAGAGCAGGAAGTATGTATTGTACATATGTATATGTGTTTATTTACCTGAAACAGAAACAAAAACAATGTTTTAATTCCCGTATACAAATTTCAATTTGGTTTTGAAACTAAAAATTAAATATTTTGTGGGCTGATCGATATTCAATTTGAAACTGATAAAACTGGGTGCAAGTACAAAGGTAACATAAAACAAGATGTATTAAGTACAAAATTGGTGAAGTTTGACCACAATGACAACCTATGATAAGTTTATGTAGGTGTGCCGCGTCGGATTCTGCCCGGTCATCATAACAACCTATTGACCGGAGATTGGAGGTCGGGATTGAGATTTTCTTGCAACCCGGGCGACCCTTACATTTGTGTAATATAATTATGCAATGACCCATACAAATTCTGATATTATGTTGGTATCTTCATCCTTATTCGTAGCTTGAATATGTTTTTATTTAACTTCATATAACGAGCACTGATTCTTTCCGTTTGTGTTAGATAATACACAGAAAGTTTGTACAATAATACGTAGCATAATAAAGTTGTCGTTAAATGAATAATTCTACCGTCATTGCTAATCATTAAGAAAATGTAAAACACAAATCACAGTAAACAAAGATTATTACAAAATCCGAGCGATTCAATCTCCTACCATCCGGGCGCTAGTTCATTATCGTCAAAATTGGTCCAAAGGAAATTATCGAGGCTTTTAATTATTCATACAAGAAGGGTCGGTTGGACCAAGACTCCATAAGATTCGGCACGTCGTCGTAAAGACGAGCAGAATCAATACGCAATCAAACTGTCGACCGCAGAGTTAGCTGCAAATATTTTCCCATTCACAATTGTGGAAGTTGGTGACGCCGCCGGGCGACGTAATTTGATTTCGAGTAACGCCCCTAAATTATTTACCATTTCTATTTCTGAATCCAACGCCTCCGCCTCGATTAGAGTTTGCACTTTCTACTATTGTGAGCTGCTTAATGTAGATCATTCTCTTTGATCGTATTTTGATTAATTTCGGTGACCTTTGATCTGACCACGATCGCTTTTACGTTGTTTTGGGTGAACACATATTGATTTTGCTCGTCGTTGGATGTAAACTCGACATATTAAAAATAAACAATTATATAATACATTTCTTTCGAAATAACCATCTAAAATGTACCAACACCTAAGCGGTTTTTCTTTCTATAAACTCCAATATCGCCAAAATGAGATGTGAATTCTAGAAAAGAATGTACAATAGTATCGGTATACATTGGAACACAACTATTCCATTCTAATCAAAGCAAAGAGGCCGGCGTGAGCCCTCACTGACGGGTACAGAGGATCTATACGAGAACAACTGGTTTCTTTTCACTTCATGCATACAACATGAGCATGATTACATCACAACCTAGTGCTTGGTTCTTAGAACCTACTTCAAACATTGTATATCTATCTTGTGTGTATGTACACGCTATCTTAGTTGTTTGTCGAAACACTCATAAGTCGATCAGCTTTCGAAAGAGCAAAATGTTACTTACGGAGCACCTACATAAAACTAACCCTTAATCGAATATTAAGGAAAGTTATGTTTCGTAACTAGAGCATATAAGTATGTTTATTAAGTTGTAGAAGATGTGTGCGAAGTCCTACTTTCCCAAGTCCTAACTTGGTCCTTTGGCGCTAAGTTTATTTGTGTCTCGTTTGAAAGGAGACTTGTTGTAATTCAAACTTTTTCGAAGTTCTAAAAGACGCTTTGGTTATTAGATATAATTTTTTGTATTGCTCTTTTTAATGAGCCACCACACACAGACATATGTGATGATGAGTGTTTGTACCGAGAGGTTCTTCCAAGAAGTAAAAGGAATTTCTTTTTGTGCGAGCTTAACAAATGGCCGTTATGAACGAACCCATTCAAAATTTACGGAGAAATCCTTATTTTAGCCTGTGGTTAACCAATCCTAAATATGGGATAAGAAAAATAAATGTAATGTGCAAGTTCATTGCTAGTCGGTACACGGTACCAGAGCAGCATGAAACAGCAGAGCGCAATTACTGCGACCAAAGGGACAAACATTTGTAAACAGCATAAATGGGGGCGGAAGTAGAGCTCTAATGTCACCTATTTATTTACTTCGGCGCCTCGAGGCGCTCCGTGTGTCGCCAGCGCTGCCGCTCGGATTTCCCATGGGTCCCCATTATTAATACTTCGATTCGAAATGGATTTATTTTCAATATAATGGGGATTGAATGCAATATGCTGCTACGTGACTTACATGCCGTCGAAAATAAATTCGAAATGAATGGGAGTCGCTTCTACTTCCAGGAGATATTAATGAGCAAATCATTAATATCTTGATACTCGTAGTAGTCCGATCACAAAGTAGCCAGTGTTGGATATCTTGTTATATCAAATAACTATTGTTGTTCCTTGATTGTGCTAAGGAAATAGAAGGTTATCACATCTATTTGAAACCAACAACGTCCAGAATCCCTAGTCGGCGATGTCGACTACCTGGTATATCTGACAGGCACTCGATTTTGTACAAGTTTTAGTATCTGCTACTGGTTAAATTTTCAATCAAGTTCCCAGAACTCCATGCCAGCGCAAAGCTTTGTTATCAAGAGAATGGAATGCAGTCAGTGAACGTCTACAAACAAAAGTGGTTTTGTCACAACACTAGAAATATTTCGCCGCGAGAGTAATTAAGTGCAATGCGGTTGTACTGACAGTATTCCTGGTAATAATAAGTTTAATTTATTAGTTCTAGTTTTTGAACAAATGGTTGGTCGAAGTAAGGAAAACCTGCTCCAGTGGAGATTTATAGACTATTTTAGCTTGGAGTGCAAATGCGGTGCTGTTCCACAAAGAGCACCGGATCTCGTATCCAGCATGCCCTGATACCTGTATGCACACTGCACGAATTGATACACACTAGTGATAGCGCCAATCGTGTACGCTAAGCTAGCCAAGTTCTCATTATTTATCATCATTAACACGAGAAGAAGACTGAAAGTATTAAAAAACCGGCCAAGTGCGAGTCGTGCTCACACGTAGGTACACCGGGGTTCCGTAGCTCCAAACAATATTATAAAAATATTTTGATGGCCCATTCATAATTTGTATTGTATTACATTCAACAGCAAAACTAAATTTGTTTTTCATAGTATTGTAATGAAAAACCAAGTTACTGCTGCAGTTTGATGAAAAGTCCCATATCTCAAAAATTAAACATCAAATCTTATTCAAACCAATTATCGTTGAAATGTTTTTCAAAATTTTCCTCCTATTACTTTAGAAATTAGACGGACGGGGCACACATTTTACCACTTTGGAAGTGTCGGTGTTTCAAATGATTGACTTTGAGAAAAAATGGTTTTAGGAACCTCAATGTCATTTTTAAAGTCCTATTCTTTAAACACCGCACGTTTAGGTTTGGTGTTTTTTTTTTTTTATTTCAATTCCTTGTATGGTGGAGCCACCCGCTTAATCTTTTATTTTTGTATAAATATCGTAAAGCGGTTCACAGAATAAATCTTACCTACCAAGTTTCAACTGTGTAGTCTTATAGTTTCGGAATAAACTGGCTGTGACATACGGACGGACAGACAGACAGACAATATGACGAATCTATAAGGGTTCCGTTTTTAGCCATTCGGCTACGGAACCTTAAAATATCCTTGCTCAAAATTTAATGTCCTAAAAATAGCAACTATAGAATAATGACTCATAAGACCACTGACTAGGACTACATACTTACATAAGATAAGACATATTTGGCAACTCTTTGAAGAAGCTTCAGCTTCAAGGGCTGTTATTCCCAAGTTAAGTAAAAGGGCAAAAAGTTTTGCGCAGTCACACTGTGAAAACAGCCTTGGGCTAAGTTTCTCGTCCGACATAAAATAGAAACGCCAACAACAATTTGTTTGACATTTGATCCATAGGGAGTCGGGCACGGTTCTAATGGCCCCTTCATCGGAAATGTATAATCCGTAATTACTTTTTTCTTAAGTGTACAGGGAGATTTGAGAAAATCCTAAATGAAAAGTATCGGATGTGCTCAAAGAAGGTTCTCGAGAGTTTTTGTAATTATTTTTAGTAACAACATCTAGGTACTTTCGTATTTCAAGAAATATCTTGAATGGGGGTCGCCGTTAAACTCAAATCAAATCAAATCAAATCAAATCATAATTTATTTGTTAACATAGGTTTAAAAAATACAGATCTTATGTTTGATGAACAGAGTGCTATGTTATGCCAGGAGGCGTACAAGTGTGCAAATCTAGCTGAGGATTACAATCATTTACTAAAATATTTGAAAATCATGCATAATTATGGTATTAAATTAGAAAATAAATTGAACAATTACATATAATACTATTATAAATTACATAATAAAATGACAATTAATTAAAACATTAACATACAAACAACCAAATTATTAATTAATTAGCAGAATTTTTGCAAAAAGCTTTGCAAAATAAATGATTTCTGATTTCAAAAATTAATAGAATTCAAGATGATGTCATGTAATAAAGAAAAAAATAAAAGTTAAACAGTAGTCAATATAAATTATCATTAAATATTCACTCACTCATCATCATTTACTCACTCAACTCAATCGTCATTCCTGCTCAGCGCATAATGTTCAGTCTACTAAGACAATATCATAATTGATGCAACTATGAAGGAAATTCAGCGAAGATTCCAGTACGCCAGGCCGTCGCGCGTCGGTCGTCGGTCGGGTGAGGCGGCGCCAGTTGGCACAACTAGTTAACATTCCGCGAACGAATTTGCGCGAATTCCTTGTCATAACATTAGTACCGCGGTATGAGGACGCCCACCGGCGAAGCTTTGTACGAATATTTACTTCGCGGTCTGGGCTACAAATGTTCATAATAATTGTGTTTCTTGTAACAGTTCGATTCTGACTATTCAAGCCTTTGTCAGGTTGTGATTTTAAAGAGGCAAACATTTCTTAGTATTATATTATTTAAAGTGATAGGCACTGGGATATTTTGCGTGTCCTTCGTGTGCGCGTCCACGGACACAAATCGCACATAAGTATGCATTACCAGGTGGAGTCGAGACAAATCGTTGAACCACTGCGTCAATTGATCGTCCCACAATTTAGATACAGCCGCTGGCAAAATAACCGCCCGCGGCACCGCGTGAGAACTGGATGTATCTCCATATTCAGACAGCAAACATAAATAGAACAAAGGCACAATAAAGCGCAAACTAATTTAAAATACCTATATTTTAGCATAAATTAACAACATTAAAGGGATATGGAAGCCACTGAAAATTCGCTATGAATAAAATTAAGAGTCGACCTTTCATAACAATAACGTTAACGTGACGTGTTTACGGTCTGTCAGAGCAATTACCTAGTACGCTGGATGCAGAGCCGAGCGAAGGGTTGCCAGTAATGGGAAATGAAAAGAAAACACCGGAGATAGTCGCAAGTGGGTGTGCTAATGGAGGGCAACCCTTTTGTCGGCGACACAAAGAGTAGGCGCACGAGAGTGGCGGCGCTTTGTAACATGACGGACACATCGACGGCTTTGACTGCGCACTGCCTATAGTGCGCCCCAATTGACGTGTCACGGGCGGAATGTTTTACTATTAGTCAACTTATTCCGATCGAAAAATTCCGTGCTTCCGTGAGGCCAAATTCATTGAATTATGTTCAGAAATAGTCATGAAAGTCTTTATGGTTTCAAATAACACAAACTTGGGGTGAGCGCGGTTATTTTCTCCTTGATCAACTTCCCATGTCATAAACGTCAAGGAAAATTCCGCAAGTTGTACAAAATGAACCATCATTTGTTGATTACATTATTAACAATAACAAAGTTACCAACAAATCTTCCTAAATTATGAGCTTGAGAGTGTTACCTTAAAATATTATCGACTTGAAGATGTTTAAGATTTTGGTTCAATTCTGATGATTATTAAGTTGGGGTACACGGGTAACAGTCGCTTCCGGCAATGGCTACCCTCCCCCCCCCTCTCCAGCCCGCCTCCCTAGACACAATGTTTTATTCATAATCTAAGTAAGAACTCCCAAAACACCGATTTGGCCGGAGTCCATTAAAATCCCGTTGGAGTGAATTTAAATTGTTCCGAGGCAGTGTCATCCGTTCGCTACAGACGTAGGTGCGATATCATTGAATGGCCAGTTTCTTTTTTATTTTTCGTACCGTTTTACCCTAGGTAGTTAAAAATCTGAATTGCTAATTTGCTTCGGAGTATCTCTTACGTACCGTTCTCCTTAATAAATATTTTTCAGGGTATACTAATTGGTATAATGTCTGCGTCATCCGGCTATCGCAGTCGCCTTCGTACTATATAGATTAATACGAAATAAACATTGACTGAAATAAGCATACACACAATCCTCTTTTAAAGAACAAGTATTATTTTTTACACTTTGAAAATGTGTTGCTTCCTTGCATGCAATGCAATAATTTATGTAAAATACTTAGTAATTTAAACAATCCTTTTTACGACACCATTATGGTATCAAAAAGTAAATACTTGTTTCAATTAAAGCCTATTCAAAGAGTTTTATCGTTACAGGCTTTTTACAGCGCCGTTACTTACTTGAGAGTTGAGACGTTAAAACATGGCGGCTCTCGTAAATATGTACCAAGGAATCATGAAGAGAGTGGAACAATGAAATATTCAAGTATTCCACCGTACGGAGCCCTCATTTGGAATAATACAAAATATGAGGCAACAGCAGTCCGAACCGTAATTACTTTTAGGTCTCATCATGTTTCTTAATGAATTCCTAACGAACGCTACTTATTGTTTACGAATTCTGTATTTCTGTTAGTTGTAAGCCTGACGGTTGTTTGGAGGCCAAAGAAAGCTCGTTCGGAATGCTAATTATCTTTTTATTTACCTACAACCAACGTTTATATCTGTGAAATGTAGGAACAAGTGTTACGTTCGAACC